>CP139748.1:5000000-7500000 GCA_034370585.1 Fragaria x ananassa | reverse complement strand
GCAACTCACTTCCACAACTCAAATCTCAACTACCGCAATTCAACAAACTCACACATGCACAAAAAAATACAAAGACACAACAAAACAAAACAAGCAAAACAGGGTTTAAGGTGATTGTTACTTACCAGTTAGGAGTGGATGGTCTGAGCAAGAGGGACTGAAGAGAGAAAGAGCCCAAGTCCTTGTGGGAAGCAGGAGAGTAAGAAGGAATGATACCGAGAGGGAACCCATTTCCCAAAAGAGAGAGTTGCTGAATTCTGAGGGCTTGGCTGGCTCGGGCGCCGTCGAGAGGAATTGGGTCGCCGGGGATGACCTTGGCGGAGCCTTCGAGGGTATGAGGTGAAGAAACGTTGAGGTCCCAGAAGGCAGAGTCCATGGCCGACTGCAGGCTCGCCATCGTTAATGTGGGGAGAGTGAAGGAGTGAGGAGAGTGAGGGAGATGGAGAGAGCGTATATTGTTTTGGGTAGGTTTGTGATGGTTTTATTTGTCTCCTCTTTTGGGTCCTTATCTCATGTCCTAGAAATTTGAATATCAGGAGCCAGAGGGTAAAATTGGTTTATACATAGGTCATTTTTTTGATAAAATTAAAAAAAAATAGTCGTTTATCGGTGCATTTACATCTAAGAGTTTACAAAATGAGAGAAATTTAACTTGCATTACTCAACTTAAATAATATGAATCTGATTATCTTATTTTTTAAATAACTGCTCCATCAAAACTAAGAACAAACCACGTCTTTTTTTTTCTTTTTAAAATTTCTGTGTTGTTTTACGGTTATACTCATAGTAACTTATTTTTATTTTTTTGATAATTTTCTATTATCTTAATTTTTTAGGTAATTCAAAAAGAGGCTTCACCAAAGACACCAAATGAGTGTCTCGCTTTCTAATATAGTAGAGATATGCATACGGTCAATTTTCTTAATGAAACTAACGGATTCATATATCATTCTACAATCGGAATAAGAACGTGAGATACTATTTTAACGTTATTGAAAATTGAGATACCAAAATTAGTCTATGAAAATTAATATATTGTTTGGACTATTTTTCCTTGAGGAAACTTGTACTATTTTGGAGAAAAATGGTTCTAACAAGCTAGTTAATTTTTTATTTTTTTATTTTAAAAATGAGGAATAAATCCCGTGATATTCATCATAGAGCCAATTACATAGAAATCCATTTTGAGATACAAGTCCACCCAAACATTTTTACCCACATAAGTCCACCCAAGCCAAAATAAGATTTTGTATTAGGTATTGAAGTCCAACCAAAATTACAAACTGACATCCAACCATTAAGCAAGTATTAGACCCCTAATAGGATGAGTCTCTTATCTAGTTAACTGGTTGATATATATACAAGGAGAAACTCATGCACTCAACACGCTTACATTCAGCTTTAGTCTCATACTAACGTTCTAAGTGTTGAAGTGCAGAAGGCTTAACTTTTGGTTCTAGTGCAGCTGCTATTATAAATGTTTCTGCATAATCCCGGAGGCTATATAGAATCACAGTGGAACATGAACAATAAACAACATAAGCAAGAGACACAAGGGCATATAGTGGTTCACCATGTTATCGAAATACATGGTTACGTCCACTTAAGATTCTACTATCATGGTCAATAGGCCCTTGGTGTTACAAGAGCTCTCCAACATAGAGTGGGTAGGGATCGGGAGAGAGATTCAGATCCATCCTTTCTACATATGGGAAGTCTTCCTTTTATAGCTAAGGAATGTTCTCTCACATTATATATTATCGATGTGAGACTAACTACACATATATCTTATCATGGTGCCTTCTTGTGGAGCTTAAAGGAAGACCTTCTGAATGTGGTACAGATGATCTTTCACCATGGTGAGGTAGCCCGGATGTCAGTCTACCGGAAGTATGTCGGGGACGGGGCCCTTGGTGGTCGGAAAACAGTCTACAAAGTCTTGGCTTATGCTTGGCGGTATATATACATACAGCATGTCCCCCCAACTTCCAAGTAAGACAACTCCCGAGTAAGAGGATCATCTTACTGGGAAAGTTACAAATAAATTGTATGCTGCCAAGCATAAGTAACGACATACACACCCCATGTCCCCCCAACTCTCTGAGGAAGAATGTTCTTTTACTCATAATTATTTCTCTCTCCTCCTTTCTCGCTATTTTCTTTTCTCTTTTCGAATGGAGTGTCAAGATTCACTATGTCCTCCCTAAGTCTTGCTCGGGTGTTGGTTTCTTTTTGTTAAACTGCCGATGAATTTGGTACTCGAGCGGGTAGTGCTCAATGTGATTCTCGAGTCTTGCTTGTTGATATTCTCTATTTTTAATGCACTGGTCTTGCTCCTTTTTACACATGAGTGTTACTTGGGTGTTGTCTTTACTTGCTTATTCCGGGTCTTACTTTTTCTTGATATACACCGTAATCTTTAAGTCCACCAATAAGACAAAAAATGTCTCTTCCGACACCCGGCCTCAAAACTTATTCGGTCTGACGAGGTGTTTTCACGTTTCCAATGGCAAGGTACCGTTAATTCCCCTTCTACGGTCATCCAGGTGTTACACTTTCCCATGGACAAAGGTAACGAGCCCTTTCCATATCCTATGTTTCTACTCAAGTGACTGGGTGTTAATGTTATATGTGGTTTATCAAGCCACTTACTCCATTTTTAAAGGGATGATATAAAACTCATGTCTCTCTGTAGAAAGTCAATCTTTCGGTGGAATGTCAATCTCTCGGTGGAATGTCAATCTCGGTCGAATGACAATCTCGGTCGAATGTCAATCTCTCAGTCGAATGCCAATCTCTCGGTGGAATGTCAATCTCTCTGTGGAATGCCAATCTCTCGGTGAAATGTCAATCTCTTGGTTGAATGTCAATTTCTCGGTCGAATGCCTATCTCGGTCGATTGTCAATTTCTCGGTGGAAAGCCTATCTCGGTCGAATGTCAATTTCGGAGGAATGTCATTCTCTCGGTGCAATGCCAATCTCTCTGAGAAATTGGCATACGACCGAGATAGGCATTCCACAAACGGCGCCAAATGTTTCTGCATAATCTCGGAGGCTATGTAGAATCACAAGAGCATATATATAGTTGTTCACTATGTCATCGGACATGGCTACGTCCACTTAAGATTCCACTATCATGGTCAATAGACCATTGGTGTTACAGTAGCTCTCCAACATGGAGTGGGTAAGGATCGGGAGGGAGATTCAGATCCATCATTTCTACATATGGGAAGCCTTCCTTTTATAGCTAAGGAATGTTCCTTCACATTACATATAACAGATGTGGGACTAACAACACATATATCTTATCATGGTGCCTTCTTGTGGAGCTTGGAGGAGGACCTTCCAAATGTGGTACCGATGATCTTTCATCATAGCGAGGTTGCCCGGATGTCGGTCTACCGGAAGTATGTCGGGAGCAGGGCCCTTCGTGGCTGGAAAACAGTCTACGAGGTCATAGCTTATGCATAGTGGTATATACACATACAACAGTAAGATGTCAAGCTCAATAAACCAGACCACAGGTGTGTATTCTAGCCTTTTAGAAATGCATTTGCAGTTGGTATTTGGTGTGTGTTTGTGTTTGTGTTCTTATAGTACTGAGTTTATTATGTGTTTATTCAGATATGCAAAACATGTAATACCGGCGAGTTTCAATGAAACCACCAAGGAATTTTCAGTCACCGAACCAAAAGCTCAGCTGAAACAGTTTAAAAGACGTCGACATCATCAACAGTTGGAAGGTTATCAAGATTGTCGAGTGGAAACTCAGTGTCTGGTCAGGAAATCTCTGACAGATTATTAGAAATGATTTCCTCAGCCACGATCCGTTCTCTTGGTTACCTATTAGTTGGTAAATAAAAAAGTGAATTTTATATGATAGAATGTAATTCTATTATAAAAGTAAGGATTAAATTTAGTTTTATAGTTCACCACCTCAAACTTTAGAATAAAATCGGTTTAGCCCCTAATTTTTATTTTTAAATCATGATGGTTAGACCATATGGATCTCGACTATGTTAGAGTGGCTCTTCTGTCCTAACATTGTAATAATATTTTGATCGTAAATTCTTCTTAGGGTTTGCATGCTTCGATTTTTATGTAGTATGTCGTTACATACTTTTTGATCAATACAAAGGCTTTACATCATTCCTTGACAAAAATAATTAATATTTTTTTTGTTGTGAATGCTCTACCTAGCCATCATTTTTTTTTTCTTTCAAAACCTAGCCATCATTTTTCATTATAGAAAGAGAAATTTTATTAACACATCCTTAAATACTAGATACACATCTCTTTATTTATACAAATTATATAAGACTTTTTGCTATGTAAAAATTACTAAAAAATACATTCATATGAAAAATAAAAAAACATAGTTGAAATAAAATATCTCGTTTAAAAAATGCATATTAACTATTTTACTTCTAACACTTTTTTATATTTTTAGCTGGAATCGAATACCAATATTTTAACACCACATATGAATATTATGTAATGATTCCCAAGAATCAATTAATTTAGTTTTACACAGGATTGTACATTCTAATGTTGAAGATTCCGTTAAACTAGGACTTTGGTGATGTATCTTGTTTTGTTTTGATTTGGTAGGCTTAAGAATTCTTGAAATCAATTAGAGTAAGAGGCTCCTTTAGAAGAAATTTTATCGAGGAAAACTGATGGGAGAAGATGTTAATAAAGAGAAATCCTTCGAGAAAGATCTTAACAAGGTGAAACCCTTTAGAGAAAAATAAAAACTTTCGAGGAAAATGTCAATGAGGTGAAACAGTACGAGAAAAGATGAAACTATGAAATGATCATTATACTGCGCTTCCCGCACTGAATCCACCAAAACTAGCCTCACATGGAAACTATCAACCAAGACACCCACTTTATCCACCGCTAAATCCACCCATGTAACTCGCAACTCACAAAAAAGTGGAACTCGGACGATCCTCAAGTGAAACAAAGATATGGAAGGATTGCGACTAAGAGTATCAGCTACCACATTAGCCTTTCCCAAATGATACTCAATAGTGCAATCATAATCACTGATCAACTTCATCCACTTTCTTTGCCTCATATTTAACTCCCTTTGAGTGAACACATACCGAAGACTCTTGTGATCGGTAAAAATCTGACACTTGGCTCCATAAAGGTAGTGTCTCCACAACTTGAGAGTAAAAACTACTGTTGCAAGCTCTAAATCATGGGTGGGATAATTCACCTCATGCGGCTTCAATTGCCTACAAGCGTAGGCAATCACTCTATCATGCTGCATCAATACCCCGCCTAGACCTCGTCTAGAAGCATCATAATAAACCACATACTCTCCACTATCATCCGGAAGTGCCAAAACATGAGCACTCGTCAGGTGACTCTTCAATTCTTGAAAACTTTCCTCACACTGATCTGATCATTCGAACTTAACTCCCTTCTTGGTCTATCTTGTGAGTGGAGCTGCAATCTTTCAAAAGTCTTGCACAAATCGCCAATAATAACTTGTTAACCCCAAGAAACTACAAATCTCTGTCACAGTGGTGGGTCTTCTCCAACTTGACACAGCTTCCACCTTCTGGGGATCCACACTAACACCTTCTGCTGAAACTACATGACCCAGGAACCCCACTTTATCCAACCAAAACTCACACTTGCTGAACTTGGCAAACAACTGAGCATTTCTCAAAGTCCGCAATATCAATCTTAGATGTTTGGCATGCTCCTTCTCACTTTTTGAGTATACCAAAATATCATCTATGAACACGATCACAAAGCAGTCAAGATATGGACTAAACACCATATTCATGAGATCCATGAACTCCGCGGGTGCATTAGTAAATCCAAAAGGCATAACCACAAACTCATAATGATCATAGTGTGATCGAAAGGCAGTCTTGCCTCCGTCACCCTCTCGGATCCGCAACTGATGATAACCATATCTCAAATCGATCTTTGAAAACACAGAACCACCCCTCAACTGATCAAACAAATCATCAATCCGAGGTAACGAATATTTATTCTTCACTGTGACTTGATTTAGCTTCCTATAATCAATGCATAGTCTCATGGTGTCATCTTTCTTCTTAACAAACAACACCGGGGCACCCCATGGAGACATGATAAGCTGAATAAAACCCTTATCTACCAACTCCTGCAGTTGAGTCTTCAACTCTTTCAATTCCGCCGGAGCCATTCTGTAAGGTGTCTGTGAGATAGGCATAGTTCTAGGAAGCAACTCGATAAAAAAACATATCTCCCTTACAGGAGGCACCCCAGACAATTCCTCGGGAAACACATCCGGAAACTCTCTTACTACAGGAATATCCCTAACTTCCAACACTCCCATGCTTGTATCCACAACGTGAGCTAAGTATATCTGACAACCTTTATTCAACAATTTTCTGACGGCAACAGCTGAAATCAGACAACTCAAAATGACATCCCTTTCCCCTTGAAAAGCAACCTCAAATCCATCAGGACTTCGAAGCACTACTTCTTTTCGGAAACAATCTACCATAGCTCTATAAGTCTCTAAAAAGTCCATCCCCAAGATCACATCAAACTCCACTATATTTAGAGGAATTAAATCGGCCTTGAAATTAAATCCTTTTATTAGCACTTCATAACCACTAAACACTCAATCTATTCTCATCACCTCACCAGAAGGTAGAGAGACATGTCACTCGCCTAAAAGAGACGAAAATGGTACATTGACATGGAGGGCAAATCTACTAGACATAAATGAATGTGTGACTTTGGGATCAATTAAAGTAAATGTTGGCTGACCAAAAATTAATAACGTACCAATGATGACATCTGGAGAAGTACGACCCTCCTACTAGGTCATAGCATGAAGTCTAGCGAGAGTCATGAGACGTCCACGCTGACCACTACCCTGCTGCGAGCCACCCCTGGCTGCTGAACTAGAACCACCACCGGAGCCTCTGGCTGAAGACTGACCGACTGGTTGAGAAGGAGAGGTCCTCTGAGACAATAAAGGACACTCTCTCCTGAAATGATCCTGGTCACCGCACTCAAAGCACCCAGAATACTGCTGCTGACCATAAGAAAAAGTCTGACTAAAAGATGATCCACCCTGAAAACTGCCATCAACACTAAACTGACCAGACTGTTGCCTACCTAACTGACTCCTGAAAGGTCTCCTGAAACGACCTCTAGCTCTATTCCGTGGACCAGAACTCGATCCCCCACAACTGCCACTACCCGCTGAAGATCCAGAAGCGGATGATGAAGCAGCCTTCTTAGATGGACCCTGACTGGGACCACTGAAATCTCGAGGCCGAACACTATAAATCCCCTGGTCTCAATGGCCATAGCTGCCCCAACTGCATCAAGGAATGTCGGGTAGATAACACCAACCATCTTATCTGCAAACACTCCGCCAAGTGCCCCAATTGGAGTTCCCAACTCACAATTGAACTCTAACAATTTAAGATATCCCTCGATAACCCTTGGAAAAGGCATAACCCATACACATTTTCATTACTCAAAGCAGAAAGATTTACTTAAGAAGTCTGCGTCTAGGAGGCATAACACTTGAGGAGGAAGATATTTAGTAGTTTATAAACAAGACTAATAGAACTATCACACATACCCAATGACATATAGCATCCAAAGTATAAACTGCTGATGAATCCGTCGCTGTCGGATCATCACTCTATAGACAATACGGGCTACTTAGGCAAATATGATAGTGAATAGGAGGTAGAAAACGAAACCTAGAGCTCTGATACCAACTGTCAAGACCCACCCCGAATTTCACCCTGAAACCCGAAGTAAGTCCTGCGGGGACCACCTCCAAGGAAAATTTACCGAAGAACTCGGCAAACCTCCCTTAAAAATAGACAACCCTAACCCGAAAAAATTATAGAACCACCCTTTTAATCAATCTTCAACTCAACCCAAATAACTGAATAAAATATTACATAAATATTTTTCCGAAAGTATTCAGAGCTATTAAAAGAAAAACAACGAAAGCTGACAAACTCCTAGTAGATTAAACAGATAACCTACTGGGGAAAAGTAGCGGAAAGATGGGTGACTATGCCTCGTCGCCTCCTTCTAGACCCCACCCGAACTCTGCAGACTGGGCATTTTTAAAACGAAAGGCACAGGAGAAAAATATTCAATTACGTTAGAGTGAGTGGACGAAAAATAATTCCGACAAAATAATAATATTTCCCCAAAAATATATTTCCATGGAAAACATGATGCATGCATAGCTCAAAAGCTTTAACTTGTGCCTAGCCCCGCTAGACTCCCAAACTTTATAAAATGGTCTCTCAGGCTAAAATTATATATCTCAGTATGTATTTACACTCATCATATTCCTTGTACAAATTCTATGAATAAATACGCAAAATAGAATTTCATATAAGGCTACGACGCTGACGTCTAACGCTCACGTCACATCATAATGGAATTTTACCTCATTATGGCGAAAAAGCACGAGTGAATATATATACGCGCATATCCCTATATAAATTATTATATTTATATAAGGCTACGACGCTGGCGTCTAACGCTCACGTCACATCATAATGGAATTTTACCTCATTATGGCGAAAAAGCACGAGTGAATATATATACGCGCATATTCCCTATATAAATTATTATATTTATATAAGGCTACGATGATTGCGTCCAATGCTCCCGTCACACCATAATGGAATTTTGCCTCAATGGCGGAAAAACACGTATGGCTAGCTAGCATTTATTTATATACATATTATTCTCATAATCATCCATATATGAATATATAACCACCAAAATTCTCAATTTCGGGTATTTTCCAATAAAAGAAAATATTCATCAATAAATCATTGCATGCACATTATTTAAAAACAAAGGTCCACTCACAAATTAGGCCTAAGTCTGATGTCGGTCAGAGGTCTCTTCCGCTCGGGTCTCCTCACGTCATGTTTCAAAAACAATGTTAAATCCTCAACTAGGAAACTGGCGCTTATATAAAATAAGCAAAATAAAAGGTGAGCTTCGCGTGCTCAACCATGCCTAACGCCCTTAGCCTTAAAGTCGCCGCAAACTAAATTTCCCTATAAATACCGACATCTTTAAAATCGCCTTCCACCTCCTAACCATAAAATAATTCAATGGCCAGATTCTAACTTATTAATTCACCAAAAATACCAAACTTTAAAAATTCCCAAAACTATTCAAAACTCCTCCAAAAATCTAAAAATCATACCATTAAACTCCTCTTAAAATTTCCCATTAAAAACACTTTTTCAGCAGCGGCCAGCTCCGGCGACCTCCAATGCCCACCAAATTTTGACAGCACCTTCCTCTCAACCTCCTCTACAACTTTCCTAACTAGTACAAACATCAATGAGAAAAATGCACCAACAGTGTCTGAACTCTTGGAGGACTGTCAATATGGTACCCGAACTTTTAAATATATCAAAGTGATACCTGGACTTGTATTTTTGTACCAACGTCGTACCTGTCGTCATTTTCCGTCACAGCTCCGTCATTGATAAACACGTGCGAGTCATGTGAGTTGGAAATTGAGGACATAAATGACTTTTTCTCCACCCAACCACATTTCACTGCCTCCCTCGCCTTCTCTATCAAACTCATTCTCTTATACCCGCCTTCCTCCGCCTCCATCTTATACTTCAACGGCTCATCCCCTGACATCAGCTCCAACATCACCACCCCAAAAGCATACACGTCAAATTTCTGCGTCACCACTCCACTGAGCTGAAACTCCGGCGCCATATACCCTCTTGTTCCTTCCACCTTCTTCGACTTGGCTCTGCTCTCTCCTGTAAGCTCCGCCGTGCCGAAGTGGCAGATCTTCGCGTTCAGTGTAGTCGAAGTGACAATGATGCTTGAGCTCTTGATGTGGTTGTGGACTAAACCGGAGCCAAGGCCGGAGCAGCGGTGGATGTAGTCGAGGCCGTGAGCTAGGTCGGTGGCGATCTGAAGGCGGGAGAGCCAGGAGGAGAGGACTGTGAAGCTCGGATTGTTAGGGTTGCGGAGGCAGTCAGCGAGGTTGGCGCCGTCGACGAACTCGTAGACGAGGTAGACGTAGCTGCCTGAGAGAGACGCGCCGAGGAGCTTGATGAGGCTGGTGTGGTGGGAGCGGGAGATGAGGGAGAGGCTCTGCTGTAGGTCAGGGAGGTCGATCGAGGTGCGGGACTTGCGCTGGAAGACGACGGCGTCTTTGCCGCGGAGGGTGCAGCGCCAAGAGGTGGAGGTGGAGGTGGAGGAGGAGGAGAGGCGGTGGCTGAGGAAGTTGTTGGTGGAGGAGGAGATCTCGGAGGTGTCGTAGATCATGGGGTTTTCGGGGAGGGAGGACTTGAGGGAGGCGACGGAGGAGGCGGTGGAGGATTTGGAGAAGTTGTCGTAGTTGGTGGAGTTGTTGCCGGAGAAAGGGTCGTTAGGGTTGGAGCGGGAGGAGGAGAAGGACTTGGAGGTTCGGGGCTTGTGGGGGCTCCGGGATGGCTCAATTGCCTGCGTGCTCTTTTTGGTCTTGCACATGGGGTTGTGCGTGGTGATGGTGGCGGCGGCGACGCCGTAACATAGCAGAGGAGGAGGGGGTGGAAGTTGGGACGGTGGATCTAGGTGTGGCGGAGGAGGAAGGGAGTAGGTTTTGGAGGTTGAGAGCTAGAGGTAGGGAGTTTCTGTTGTAGGTTTTGTTTACAGAGACATTGATTCATCTACTGAAGGGGTAGCTCAGTCATTTACTCTTTTTTTCAGTCACGTGCGTCACATGTGACATGAACTAACAGAGCTGTGACGGAAAGTGACGACAGGTACGACATTAGTACAAAAAACCAAGTCCAGGTATCACTTTGATACATTTGAAAGTTTGGGTACCATATTGACAGTCCTTAAAGAGTTCAGACACTGTTGGTGCATTTTTCTCAACATCAATTTCAAGCCTAACTATACCAATCGAACGAAAACATCAATAAAGCCCTAGAAATTCAAACACCGATTTCTCCTTACCTAGCTCAAGAGGGAGTGAGCCCTTTGGAGGGATTGCTGCACGGGAGGAGAGCTTCCTTTTGAGCCAAGGATAGCTAGTTATGGCGGCCGGAGAAGGGAGTTCCGGCGACGGGAAGTTCCGGGCAGTCGGAACTTTCGGGCTCGCCTGCGGCTTCTCGGCGGTGATAGGGGCTCGACCACCAGCCTAGGAAGGAAGAGGAGAGGATGGTGGTTCGAACGGGACCGGCGCGGCGGTCTGGGGCGGCCGGACGACGACGAACGGGTGGCCGGAAATCCGGTAGGGAGAGAGAATCGGGGAGAGAGAGAGAGAGAGAAAGAGAGAGAGAGAGAGAGAAAGGTTGGGCTCGGCCCAGCCGGTCCAACCTCCCCTTTAACCCATTCTAAAATTCAACACCCCAAAATAATACCCTAATAAAAATTACCTTTTACTAGCAAAAATTACCATTTTTACCGTCGTCACATTTTTCTCCCACGAATAATTCCTTCGAATTAATCGCCCCCCACAACCTCTTTGAGAACCAATTAAACTATAAATTTAATGACGAAAACGGTAAAACTCTTATTAACGTCATGCTAGTAAATAAGGTAAAATTTAAGAGTCGGGGCGTGACAACATGACACATGTCCCATTTTCTTTAGCTCATCTAGTCATGGTTAACAATATAAATCTAAAATTATTTATTTAATTTAAATTTGAAAGATTGGGTATTGGGTTTTATGGTGTAGGGTTTAGGGTTTTAAGGTTTCGGGTTTTAGGTTTGAGGTTTAAGGCTTATTCTTTTATCATGATTAGACATAGTTAAGTAAAACCCTAAGCCCTAAACTCCAAACCTCAAACCCTAAAGCCCTAAACTTTAAACACTAAATGTCTAACCTCTCAAATTTATATTAAATAAATAATTTATATTGTTAACCATGGTTAGGTGAGTTAATGAAAATGGACATGTGTCATGCATTTAGGTGAGTGAGGATAAAAGTGGGAAAGTAAGGATGGAGAGCAAATTTGTATCTGTTATGCTGTCACAATAGATTTTCACATTGTGTTGCGACTGTTGAGTCCCATATGGTCCGTGCATGCACCAGCTATAGGTACTAACTTGGAATGAAATTGAGAGTGGTATAATTGATTCCGGAATTGGTGAATTTCGGCGTTTACTAACATGTCAAGGTATTGGAATGGATGTGGGTCTCACTTGCTTATCATGAATCGATTCCTGATGAAACCTCTTATTATATACCCAAGGGGGGAGATGAGTATCAGAATCAAGGCAATGTAATCAACTTTTTCTTCCTAAAATATCCTCGCATAATTATAATATTTTTAAATTACCCAACCCTAAATAAATATATATATATATATATATATCTTAAGGGTATTTTAAATTCATTTCTTGTAGGAAATGATATAAAATGATTACATCAGAACCTTTTATTTTAGTAATTAAACTAGTTTTAATTTTGATTCATATGTTAAGTAAACAACATCAATCGTAATTAGTTCAATTCATGTTTTAATTCTTTATAGTAAGTAAACAATAGAATTATATGAAATATTCTCATACTAATTCGTGTTGATACCGATTCATGATAATTTTCATACCAAGTTAATAAACGTGACCTAAATTCAATTCTCATGTCATTCATTCCATTCTCTTAAGATAGTATTTCACTCCAAGTCTCCCACGCATAATCTAACAAATAGGGTACACTACGTGCTTATCCAAGCTACCTATAAATACCCCAAACCCCAAAAACTTCATAGTCCTCATCCCCACAATATGACAATTGCAACCTCCATATTCACTTTCACGTTCTTCCCTCTCTTCCTCCTATTGTCATCAACCTTCACTCCTATAACTGCCAACAATCTCATCTCTGAAACTTGCAAGAAAGCTGCTCAGAATGACCCCAACCTGAGCTACAAGTTCTGCCTGACTTCTCTCCAAGCCGCCCCAAACAGCCCCGGTGCCGATCTCCGGCAACTCGGCCTCATCTCAATGAAGCTAGTCCAGCACAACGTAACCAACACAAGCCGCTACATCAAGCACCTTCTCAAGAACAAGCAGCTGGACAAGTTCGTAAGGGCGGGTTTGTATGACTGTTTGGACCTTTACACAGACGCCAAACCCACCATCAAGCAAGCCATCAAGGATTACAGGATGAAGCACAACGAAGACGCCAATATCCTGGTAAGTTCGATCGTCGATGCCTCCACGACTTGCGAAGATGGATTCGAGGAGAGACAGTTGGTTTCCCCATTAACGAAGAGGAACAATGAGACGTTTCAGCTGTGTATTATAGCACTTTCGATTATCAATATGGTCAGTTCGTCGTTATATTAAATAAAGAGAGGATAATTTGTATGCATGGCTGGCTCTTCTTCATGAATTTGTAATCTTGTTTGTAAGGTTGTTCTGATCGAACTCGGCTAGCTGTAACTGCTGTAACATGAACAAAACCTAGTTAATCATAGAAAGATCCTATTGGTCAAGTTTGAAGGAATATCAAGAAGGATTTAGCTTCTAACGAATCATATTATATGAAGTTCTCTTATTATAAGAAGTACTATTGGTAACCAGAAGCTTGTATTGAATTGTTGGAAATTTGTTCATCATCTTGATGTGTTAGTATTATTCTGGATATGCCAGGGTTATGTCAATCCAGATATGCGCAATTCTTGAAAACAAGTCTTTCAAATGATGAGGACGTACCTTGCAGCATAAGTTGTATGAATTAGTAGATTGCTTCAAGGATGAAAATCCGGCTGCTGATGCGAGCAAAATTTACTTGTGTGCTATGATTGTTGTATGTGACATCTGGTCTAATAGTTGTTAAAGGATATGATAACTTTCGAAGAGAATGTGACCAATTGACCCTAATACAATTCCTATGAGCACAACCGACTCAAAATGTTGTTTATCTTTATGGGTTCCCGTCCTATTTTATAGTTATATTAAAACTAGCATTAGGCTTGGTTTTTCTTTCTTTTCTTTTTAGTATATAATTTTGGGAAGGCAGCAGTCAAATAAATATTTCATCTTTGTTTTGGAGTAACTTAGAGAAAGAGTTACTTTGGTTGATATCTTAGACTTTAATGCTAAACAACATTATAGCATTTCATAACACTAAGCTAAGCTACATGATGAGGTACTGTCGATTCAAAATCTTGAAGAAAAACAGATTTGAAATGGCACATTGACAGAGCAATATAAATGGATGAGAAGGCTCCATCAAGAAATAGTACTAGTGGAACTCCAGATTCTCCTTTCAGGGTGTGAATCTCATAGACAAAGCCTAGTGCTTCAAAGCAAATTCAAAAAGATAACTGGGTGGTATCTTCTACATTCGCATCAAATAGATCGAAATGCTTTCAACTTTACGCTGTGTGCAAAATTAATGCATGTTCCAGAGTGATTTTCAACTGTGAAAAGAGCTTCCATAGACAACAAGAGGCTTCATGTAAGTTGTAATGTGTACTTTTTGGAGATGGAAAGTTAGGCAATTGCTTTTTAGAAAGCACTTGCAGATCAGTGTCAAAAAAATCTCTAGCCTCTCATAAATTTTCATGTGCTACTAAGTTCAAACAAATAAAATGACATTCAGATAAGCTCTCTCGAACCGGACTTAAATACATAGTTTTGGTAACTGATCTCATAATACTTCAAACAGTAGATCACTAGAAAATTTAACTTATACTATTCTTTGAGCTGACGTCAGCCTCTAATAGCGTACTGTTCAAACAACTGTTCATACGGAGCAGTGTTAGGTCGGGTCTGCATTTCAGTGTTTTGGGGCGGGCCATATATATATTTGTTGTCCTTTGAGGTTAAGGGGATTAGGGCCTCGATTGGCTTTGTCGGTTGATTTGGGCTTTGGCAACACATAATTTATTGGTCTCGGTCCAACAAGACAATGAAGTGTATCTCGCTCTCATTCCTGAAACTTCCAGACCTCATCGTTCTCTCTCACTCTCTCTGCTGGATACTTTTTCCTTTTCTCCATAGCCGACCTCATCGTTCCATAACCGTTCCCTTTGCCAGATTCTTTTCCTTTTTCTTCACAGCTCTCTCTTCAAGCTTTCAGATTGATCCTCTTCAAGCTTTCAGAGTTATCTCTCTCACAAACTTCGCCGCATTAAAGATTGATCCTCTCCTTCTATCTTGCTGATCGGCGACTGATCTGGAAAATGAGCTAACCGACGAAGGTGAATGCCTCTCTCACTCTTTTGGTTGATACCCAGATCGTTTTTTTTTTTGGCATTTGATTGCTTAAAGTTTGAGTCTTTAATACTTTTTGAGACAATTTGGTGTGTGTTCAGTTGGTGGTGTGATAAATTGGGTTTTCGTTATTGGTTTCTTTGAGTCTGGTAGTGATTGTGTTTGTATTGATGTGGGTTTCGGTGTTGGTAATGGAAAGTAGCTTCCTTTTGACCATTTGTTAGGTGGTGTAGTTCATTGTGTGATTTGACATCCTGGGTTTTAAGCTGCAAATTCACAAGATATAAGGTGATTATTAAAGGTTGTTAATTGATTAGAGTTGAAAATTTGAATACGAAGTTGTTCTTATATTACTAATAAACTCTTCTTACAGGTTGATTTGTTGGGCAAGGTGCGGTGACTCCAAATTGGTCTTAGTTGCATTACAAGAACTGTGAATATTTAACTTCAAAGGGTCTGACAGGTGAAAAGCAGTTAGCCTCTTCCAATTTAGTTTTGATCCGTTTTCTTTTATATACAGTATATACCTTTTCCATATTTTGTATTTGGTTTGGCTACTTACATGTACATGTGCATCAATTTCATTGACATTTATAAGAATATATTTTTGTTCCTAATTAGTTCTTATCGCATGTTAGTACATTTAATAGATTTGAGCTGACTGGGTTTTTTTTTCCCAATTCAAGTTTTGTCTCTTTATAATTATCCATAACTAGAAGATTATGTATGTATCAACCTTTTGCTCTGAGCATGAGGCCAAGAGAGGAAGGAGAAGGAGAGAGATGATGAAGAAGAAAATTGGCTTCATTGGTGTGTTTTGATATAGGATTACAGTACTACATAAATTTGATCTTAAATGGGGTGTTTATATAAGTTTAGTGGATGAAGCTAAAATTGAACTCTTAGGGTTTTTGATTATAAGCTAAAATTTACGTTCTTGCCTTGACAGGTGTTAGATAGATGTGGTCGACCGATGCTCTACGTGTTTGCTCCGATTAGCCACCACGGCACAACAGAAACAGAAAGATAGAAGGAGTGTTTTTAATCTCTGCGAACCGTCTCCAAACTCTCTCGCCCCAATCTTTTTCTTTCTAGCTTTCGTTCTTCAAACTCAACCAAATCTCTTGAATTAGATTCAAACTCTTTCATCGTTTTGAAGTTTTCTGTTGGAATCTCAGATAAGAAGGCTTGGTTGGAAACGAATAAGAGCAGGTACCGTGTTCCGAATCCTTATCCGTGACGTTTGTTATAGCTTTTTTGAGATTTTGAATCTTCGATTTGGTGCAAGATTTGTTATTTGGTGCAAGATCGTATAATGCCTTTCAACTTCATGCAGGAGAAGACTAACTTTACAAGTCTGCGGAGAATATATCCTTTGCTAATCAGAAGGTTCTTGGTCGACAACACTTGACAAGAGCTTAATTTTTCATTAGATCGAAGTTGATTCAAACTTGAGTGACACTTGGATCATCAGGTTGCTTTTTAAAAGCTTTTTAATAAGCTTTTCATTAGTTTTCGATCAGATAACTGAGAGAAACATTTGCTATATATGAGTTTATAATGCAACTGTGGTAGCAATACTGACTATCTAGCTAGGCTTTCGTTTTCGAAAAGTTTATACGTGCTAGGGTGTGATTCATTTGCTATCTAGCAATACACCAAAGTCCCGCTGCAACGCGCGGGCATTTTTCTAGTTAAAAACAAGTAGTGCATCTCGTATCCTCGAATAGGTGATCATATTGTGACCAGCTGAGGCCATCAGACTATCGGTACTTATTTAGACCTTATATTTTAAAAGACCAGTATTTAGTTTATAATTGAAATAAAAAGCCTTTGAAATACCCGATCAATCCAAAAGAATGGTCTTTCATTGTGGTGAAAGATGTGTTACAACCTATTAAAAGGAAGGATAATGCAGAATTACGTACTAAAATCGCCAACTTAATTAGTATCACATTGAGGGCAATAACAATCCTAGTACGTCCTAGAGCAAAGATCTAGTTGGTGCCTTTTCTTCGCGAATAAGATGTGCAGTACGTACGTAGCCTAGAGAAGAGAAGCAAGCTGACTTCGCCTACGTACATCCAGAGGATGCATGAGAGATAGCTTCATAGCTTTGATGAACTCAAACTACTACAATCGATCCTTGCAGTAGGAGGATCTGGCTAGTGACTTTGGCTTAATCTACCAATCTACCATGAGTACCATCCCAAAGCTCATTAAGATAAGAAATAGCTTATCAAGATGTCTAATCGATCTTCTTGGCTTACTAAGGAAATGTCTAGCATACAGTCTTAACATCCTTGTTTTTCAATCATTTGGGTTCCAGATCGAGACCGTTTTTCTTTACTAATAATTCTGTTAAGGACAGTTGAAGTTCCTTAAGACGTCGTATATGTTCATAATCATGCTCTAAAAAGGGTGATATCCTGTGTAAATTTTAATTTTAATATAGTCATACGAAAGTCTTTCAAAAAAATATATTGATCATGGAAAATTAGTTGAGCTATATTGTCAATGTGATGACATTAATTATAATTGTGCTTAGATGATTGGCTTTAATGTTACAGATTGTAATTAGGTTAGGCACGCCATCATATATCGATCAACTCGATCTCTAATTGTAACCCTCTAATATTTGAGTTTTTGTAGAAGCAATATGGAAGATCAAGTACGTGTTAACAACCAACAAGGCCAGTTTTGTGCAGACTATCTAGCTACCCTCTCAGTCCTTTTTCTAGCACTATCTTGTGACGAGTTAGACATGTTTATGCTTGCATGCATGGGATCGCCATCTTCTTGAGGAAGGACTACTATCTGTTGCAGTCTTCAGTTCCTATAACAACACCAGAAACATGCAGTGCTTTCATATCACAACCATAATTCATTGTTTGCATGTGTTTGCAGTTGTTCTGTTCTTGTGCGTATTTGAAACAACAATATGTACTTTTCATTACTTATTCGACATAAAATTACAGAAACGTTTCCAAAATAGCGTTGTATCAATCAAACTCAAGATAATATGACAAGTACAAAAAACAAAAACAAAAATAATGGATTTAGCTAGGCTGTATGAGTACGTGGAAGAAAGAGTCTCTCTCTCTCTCTCACCCTACTTAATCAACAGAAAGGAAACCCTAGCCTCATCACTCTTAATCCAAGATTATATCATCCCTTGCTGCGTTACCTCTACTCAAAACCTTGGTCTGAAAAATACCATATCTATAATCCCAAGTTAAACCGATCAAATCACCTGATCTGAAATGCCTATCAACGACCACATCCTTCAACACAAAATCATAAACGAACTCATCTTTCGACGTCTTCTGCAAATATATGTTCTCACCTTGGTACGCCTTGAATGGCTTGCTGGGATCAGAAGTGTCCACTACTATTTCTACATATATCTTCTTACCTTTGTTTGTTACCAAGTTGGCTGTTACAACATCCCAATATCGAAATAGATGATCAAGTGTGTCACGCCATGACAAACGAAGAATCCCTGTTTTGATCTCCTCTGATTCGACTACCTTCTTGATGTGCCATGGATCGTTGGGTTTGAGCAGTGGTTGATAGCCTAGCTCTCTGATTTCAATTACTTCGTAGCTTATGTAATTCTTGGCATTAACGGCTATTGCTGCCTTGATTTCTTCGTCTTTGGCCGGGAAGAAGTTGTAGAAGAAAATTTTCTTCATGGTGACAGCCCTGAGATCTTCAATGGGGATTTGATATCTCTTTGCTTGGTACGTACTTGGGTAGTTTAGATATACAAAGTGATGAATCTTGGAGATTCTGATAAACTTTTGTTTCCAAATTTGGTCTAATAATGAAGATATATAATAAGAGATCGTTTCCTTGTATAATAAGATCGCCAAACCATATGCTTACTATATAGACTAGGAATGTAGTATTAATTGTTCCTAAAACCATAACGAATAATCTCTTATACAAATTGTGTCTGATACAGGGAAATTCGGGCTCAATATTGGTTAGGGTTAAAGATAACCATCAAGATTTGCTTCCCTTTTGAATTTCTTTTCATCACCAAGAAGAAAAGGAAGCTCGCCCCTCACTAATGGGATTATGCATGGTATCAAAGTTATTAGGATTAGGCATGCATGATATGGGAAACCTGGCTTTCTATAAGAAGAAGACGTACTTTGTCCAAAATTCGACATGCAAAACCAACTTTGATCTGATCTAGTCTTCTGTGTTCTATTTTGAAGCAATTAAGGTGACAGTTCGCCAAGACTGAGAGCTAAGCTAATATATATATAACGTTGGTTCGAATTAGTTCTCTAATTTTCTTTGACATTCAGATATATATTCTGTCATGTACTCTGCCACGAACACGATGACCGCTTCCGGATATCTTAATGGTACTTGTGGAATGAGAATGCTCGCGGCGGATGGAACAGAACAAGTCGTAGAATATCAAACACCACAAACGTATTTCCAATGCAGCCCTCTTCAGCCTCCGGACGGCTTAGGATTTTCAACGTTGGACCAGTGCCCGATTTGCTTACAGCCGTGTTCCTATGATGAAGGCGACCATAAAAGAGTCTGCCTAGCCTCATGCGGACATGTATTTTGCCAGTCCTGCATTAAACGATGGATTGAACACCGAAAGGCCAAAGCAAAGTGTCCGACGTGCAACAAAAAGTGCAAGTGTAAGGACGTGGTAAAGATTTATGCATCACCGGTATCCGCCGACGACCAAGTTAATGCACAGACGAGAGTGAAGGAACTTGAGGCTGAGAATGCTTCTCTGAGAACTGAAAAGGCTTCTTTGATGCATATAGGGAAGTTAAGTGAGATAACATACAATGAGCAACAAGAAGTAATCAAGGAGTTGATGAGGGCAAAGTGCATGAGACAGCAAGTATAGAATGTTTTAAGTTTAAGGCCAATCTATATATGTTTTTTTTCTTTCTCTGATACAGTATTTCATGTGTATATATACTTATACACACGCAGATGTTACTAAACTTCAAACAAAAACTAAACTTCAAGCAAACCGAAGTTGTTTGAGAAACATATGATATAGTGTTTTTTCTTCTACTTTTTCCCGCTGGTCTTTTTTTGTCCTCTCATCGTATCAAACTAATAAATTATACATTTCTAGCACACCTCTGAATCGAATGTAAATACCAAATACACGTGAAAATTTTCATAAATATTGAATGGTCAGTGTGAGAGTCAATGGGGTTGTTTACGGTACTAGCTAGGATATATACCATACACTCATTTACCAATAATTAAACAAAAATAACAAGTTAAATGAGTAAAATTTACAACATTGATAACAAAATTACTACATTTGTTTTACACATTACATATAATTGAACTAATCAAGTTACTACAACGACAACAAGTTGTTCATAAACTTATAAATTATCTTAAATTGAGTAATTACCTCTAATAGAACAAAAATTATCTAAGTAATGACTATCTTTACCAAAACGACAACAAATTTATTGTCATATCGGTAAATATAGGTAGGAGAAAGATGTAGGGGGAGGGGTTCTAATGAGGACCACTAAGTTAAGGACTAGTTGAGGACTTTCTCATTAATCGTTTATTACACCCACTTTTCAATTACATTTTTCCATCTCCATCGTTCAAATTTTAGGTCTATATAAGTAGATCACTTCCACAAATTTTCAGCAAAATTGGTGATCATTAAGGGATCAAACTAAATCAAATCAATGGACAATCCAAATCTGTCAAACAAGAGCCGTTCAAGTTTATAATTGGTAAATCATATTTATGAATGACTTAACGATTTTCAATTTGGATGAAAATTTTGTAGAGATGATCACTCATATATATCTACAAACTAGACGGTCGAGATGTGAATATGCGATCGAAAAATGGGTGAAACGAAGAAGTCCTTAACTAGTCCTTAACTTAGTGGTCCTCATTAGAACCCCTCCCAAGATGTAGGTACCCAGAAAATTCCCCAATTCATATATGTTTTTCGATGAAAAATGAAACATACAACACAAAGCCTCCAGAAACTCCGCCCCCAAAAAGATCAAGCTGGAAGGCAGACCTGGAGGATAAAGGAGAGAATACATCCAAACGGAAGGAGAAGACAAGGAATGGCCATGAGAAGCTAAGCTATCGGCCAAAAAGTTGGCTTCACGCCATACATGGTAGAATGAGACAGAAACAAAATGCTGAGAAAGGATATGGATGTCCTGAACGACTGTTTTGATACGCTAAGGAATAGTGGTGCATCCATTAAGAGCATCAATTAGTAACTTAGAATCCCCTTCAACTAGAAGGGCTTAGGTAGGGCTGCCACTTGGTTTGGTAAATACCAAACCGATCGAAAACCGACCGAAAATTTATGATTTGGTAAACCGAATTTTGGTAATCGAAATCAAAAAAACCAAAACCGAGAAATACCGAAAAAGTTGGTTTGGTTTTTGGTAAATACCGAATTTACCGAAATTCTAATTATTTAAAGACTTATATTTCTAAAAACACACAGACTAATAATCTTATCTCAAGTTTTCAATTGTATATACCATTTAGTAAAAAACAAGACAATGAATTGAAAAATTCAACTATACTTGGTACCGTTCGGGTCTCAATTAAAGCGATCAACTTTAATTCAATGTTACTTGTTATATAAAAACGCTCTTACCTACCCGTCTTAGTCGATTCATCACACACACACATAGACAAACCCACTTAGATGACATGTAACCGCCCATGTAAAAATTTAGGAATGTTTTTACCTCTCTTGATGATAGGGCTCCCCATAGGAAGTACAAACGTAAATAAGGTTAGCCGCCTTGATCAAGGCCAAAACATTATCAAAAATACCTAATTTTTCTACCATAGTCGTATTTCACTATATTGATCACATCATAGTTCACAAGCTTTTTGAAAATTTTGCTTCCTCTTTGTAGTTGGTTCACAAAGATGTACATATGCATATAACTTACTAAATAAGTTATACCACATTACCAGGCATGTTGTGGTTCCAATTATTACAATTCACAAAATTAAAATTCGACCGTCTGATGTGATCATTATAGTATAATACAATTATGATAGAAAATTCAATTGTACTCAATAATGCTCGGGTCTTGATCAAAACGGTCAACCATAATTTAACGTCACTTATTACACGAAAAAGCTTTTACTGCCCTTATGTGACTTATTTTGGTCGACTCTTCCACACACATACTTTCACATAGATGACACATAACTTGTTCATATAAAAATTTGGAAACATTTACATCCTGACTATTTCGGTAGAAAATTAAATCATACTCGATAATGTGTACTGAAATGACTATCTTTTGTATAGGTATTATCAGACTCTAGAAACTCAAGTGATATTTAAATTTTATAGTTTTGTATTGTTTTGTTATATTTTGAAAATATATTTGTTGTGAAGTTTGGTAATACCGAAAAACCGACATCCGAAGTTGGTAAGATTTATCTCATACCGAAGTTTTTGGTTTGGTAATTGAAAGTCATATTTCATTACCGAAAGGTTTGGTTTTGAAGTTGGTAACGCCCATTACCGATTCGAACCGACCGAGTGGCAGCCCTAGGCTTAGGTGATGTGTTGAGAGAGGTGGAGGAGACATCCTGTAAAGCCAAAGCTTCGGCTTTAAGTATATCCATATGTCCCAAATTTTTACTAAAAGCCAACATAGGATTACCAACAGAGTGGCGAACCACAAACCCAGCGGCGCAGGAGGGAGCATGGACAAAACCATCAAAATTGGCTTTGAGCATATCCGTAGGGGCTTGGTGCCATTTGATGTAAGAGACCCGAGAAGGGGTCGTGGTAATAGTCATAAGATTAGCTTTATCATAATCTTGTAAAATTATGGTTGCGCCAAAGGCAATAGAAGCAGGAGTAGTATTATGATTTCTAAAGATTAGGCCATTCTTGCTCGCCAAATAGCATGGCATAACATTAAAATTTTAGGAAGAACAATAAATTTAGAATTAAAATTTGTTTAGTCCTTATGGTTTGAAGTCGACATTTGTTCAGTCCTTGTGGTTTTATTTTAATCTGAATGATCCTTAAAATTACGATATTTCATTTAAATGGTTTTTTCGTCAATTTCTCAGTTAGAATACTGAGTGGAGCAAGCATGGGTACCTTGACCGCCCTCGGATGGTGACTGACTTGCTTGCCGCCAAGGCTCAGACTCAAAAGGACGCTCAGCCTGTCCTCACAGAGGGTGCGCCCGTGACTCAAATCGAGACCGCATGGGAGGAGGATGATAACGAGTCCGGGAGCGAGGATGAAGAAGAACTGGTGGGCTCGGTCAAGAAGGACCAACTTTGAATTTTTTTTTTGCCCCCTTTTTTTTTTCTTACCCGAACTGCAATTTTGGATCTTATTTTGAATAGTGGCCTCGCGCCGATCCTTTGTGATCTAAATTTTGCCAAGTAGTCCGGTTGATTTATACATCCCTTTATTTGTTGTTCGGCTCACAATAAATCTTTTAGTTCTCGGTGGATTTTATTTTTTTTGTACTAATGTTCCCCTTTATCTGCATAGTTCTCGGTAATTTTCCTTTAAACAACATACTTGGTTTGTTAATTTTACTACCGCTCATGTTAAGAAAATATAACGCACTTGACTTGTTGTAAGTTTCTTGTTGCCGTTGGTACAGGCAAATTTTTAATTTTACACTTGTGAATTTAACTTTCTCATCTCTGTATGAACTTGAAAAACAAATGAGGGCATCCTCCCGGGTAAACTTGCCAACCCGGTGGGTACAATTTACAATTTCAAAACCCAACTGCTTACAATTTCTAAACAGGATAAAACTGAAGGTGCTCTACGTTCCACGGATGCCCTATGATTACCCCATCCGTGTCCGGTAGATAAAATGTTGTTGGGCCAACTTCCTCTACTATTTCATAGGGTCCCTCCTAGGTTGGGTCTAGAGACATCGGTTTTATCATTACCCGCTTCATCACCCAATCCCCCAAGCCCAAGGGTTGGGGTTTGACCTTACTGTCATAATGTTGGGCCACCCGTTGTTTGTACACTTGGTTGTGTAGATCGACAATTTCCCTTCTTTTCTTTATAAGGTCCATGTTGAGCTAGAGCCCTTCTGCATTTTTCTTCTCATCATAGTTTTTGACCCTTCCTGATGGCACCGTCAATTCGATTAGGATGACTGCCTCTGTGCCAAACGCCATGCTGAAAGGCGTCCATCCTGTTGATTATGTTCATGTGGTTCAGATGGCCTATAATGTTTCCATGAGCTTTTGCGCTCACAGCCTCTTGGCATCGTCCAACTTCTTTTTTAACAATTTTTTGATAATATTGTTGATTGCCTCTACCTGCCCATTGGTCTTTGGGTGAGCAACTGACTCAAACACCATTCGGGTCCTCATATCTTCGGTGAACTGTATGAGCTTTGAGTTGTTGAACTTGGTACCATTGTCTATAATGATGGTCTTCGGGACCTCAAACCTATAATAGATATTTTTCATGAGGAAGTTCTTTACACTGTCGGTGGTTATTCGACCTAGCATTCTGCCTCAACCCATTTTGTGTAGTAAGCCACCTCCACGATGACATATTTGAACTGTCCGGGAGCCGTGGGGAGCTTTCCAGCTAGGTCTAGTCTCTAGTGCGTGAATGGTCATTGAGACATCAGGATCGAGAGGGCGATGGATAGGGAATGGACTTTGTTTGCATGCTAATGGCATTTGTGGCATCTCGTCGATACTCTATCCACCATATTTCCCATGTTAAGCCAGAAATATCTCATTCTTAGCGCCTTGTGGGACATAGATCTGGACCCAGAATGATTACCACAGACTCATTCGTGGGTATCCCGGAGTATGATATCACCTTCCTCTATGGACATGCATTTAAGGTTGGGGAAACAATACCCTCTGCGGTATAACTTATCATATATCAAGGTGTATCTGACACACCACAACTGCAACTTCCTCACCTATCGCCTATTTTTCGGGCATACTCATTCCTTTATGAGCTTGATAATTGGGTCCATCCAAGTGGGCTCCCTGGGCCAGTGGTGATGGCAAAAATCTTCAAGATTGTTTTGCTAATACTAGGGCGGTCTAGGGTCTCAATCTTGACCTTCTTGCACTCTTTCGGACGGATACCGGTGGCCAACTTAGCTAGGGCATCTGTGTTACTATTTTCCTTCCTATGGACTTGAGTGATTGTTGCCGATTCGAACCTGTGCAAGAAAGCCTTTGCCAGTGCCTGGTAGGAGCTCAACTGTGGTTTCTTGACCTCAAAGATCTCGCTGACCTGATTCACTAGTAACTGCAAGTCACTGAACACGCACTCACTCACCCCGATGTCTTGTACCAACTACAGTCCCCCTATCAACGCTTTGTACTCAGCCGCATTGTTAGATGTGGCAAACTTGTATTTGAACCCATCCGGGCTGATCAATATTATTCCCCTCCACTTTTGGCTTTGGTTACAAAGCCATCTACGTACAGTTTTCTACTTGGCTCTGCCTTCGGGTGGGTCCCTGTTACTTCAGACTAATCAGTCTTGGGAAGCTCTTCATCGTTCTTCATGGGTGTAATCTTTGAGATGAAGTCTGCAACCGCTTACCCTTTAATGGCTACTCTTGGCATGTAGTGTATGTCAAATTCATCCAACTCAATCGCCTATTTGGCCAGCCTCCCGCTCGCTTCCGGCTTCTACAAAACCTCCCGGAGCAGGCAATTAGTGTATAAGGTGATGGAATGTGCCTGGAAGTAATGTCTTAGCTTCTGAGCAGTCACGATGAGTGCTAGAGCCAATTTTTCGATGTCCGGGTACCTACTCTGTCAAGACCCACCCCGAATTTCACCCCGAAACCCTAGATGAGTCCTGCGGGGACTACCTCCAAGGAAAACTTACCGAAGACTTGGCAAACCTCCCTCGAAAATGGACAACCCTAACTTATAAAAATTTAAGAATCACCTTTTTACTCCAAAAGAATTCCTCTAACTACAAACCAAAAGTAGCTAGAATACAAAATTACACAGAAGAATTCCAAAAGTATTCAGAGCTACTAAAAATAAAATAAAATACAGCGAAAGCTAACAAACCCCTAGTAGATTAAACAGGTAACCTACTGGCGAAATGTAGCTGATAGATGAGTCACTATGCCTCGACGTCTCCTGCTAGACCTCACGCGAACTCTGCAGACTGGGCATTTTTAAAAACGAAGAGCCCAGGGGAAAATATTCAATATATCAGAGTGAGTGGACAAAACGATTCCGACAACAAATAAATATTTCCCCAAAAAAATGCTTTCATCAGCGGCAAAAACACGAGCTTCACTGAAACGATTCTAAACTGGGGTCCAGCCTGGCTAGACTCCCAAACTTTAAGAAATTACCTCTCAGGCCTGGATATTATATATATATATAGTATATATATGCACACTCGCCTGACCCTTTGTACGATATCTATGAACAACTTGAAATAAGGTAGATATCATACAAAGCTACTATGCTTGCGTCTAACGCTCACATCACCCCACACCGGAATTGTACCTCGCGTATAGGGGAAAGCGGCCGAGTGGTAATATATGCGTGCTTACTCCTTGTACGAAATTTTTGAATAATTAAATGCGAAATTAGAAAGTCGCACAGGGCTACGACGGTCGCGTCTAACGCTCACGTCACCCATACCGGAATTGTACCTCGCGTATGGGGGAAATCACGTATAGCTAACTAGCATTTAATCATATACATATACTATTCTCATATAAGAGTATAATCACCGAAATTCTCAATTTCGGGAAAATATCCAACAACAGAAAATCATTCAAAACGATAAAGCATTTCGAACACAATATTTAAAACAAAGGTCCACTCACATGTTAGGCCTAAGCCTGATGTCGGTCGGAGGTCTCTTCCGCTCGAGCCTCCTCACGTCTTGTTCCAAATAAATAAAATCTTAAATAAAACACCGACGCTTAAAGCAAAACAGACAAAATTAAATATGCTTCGCGCTCAACCAAGCCTAACACTCCAAGGATGATACCCTTCTCAATCTCTAAGGATGTTACAACATTTTCGATTTGCCATGGGTAATTAGGGTCTTTCAGTGACAGATTCAGAGAAAATGGTCTTATTTCCACCACAGAACAACATGATTTCTTATTTGAATTCGCACCCGATTCCGCGTCCAACTCTTCAGCTTTTGTTGGGATAAAATTGTAGTAGAAAGCTTTCCACATAGCATAATCCATAAGACTGGAAAAGATTTTATTTTGGGGTATGCTATAGACTTCGAAGGCTAAAGTTTTAGCTTGCATTTTATACCGAATGATAACACATCTTCGGACAATGAAATCTAATAGATATGTTTTTGAAATGCGAATTATGCAAATAAAATTTGTTTTGAATGAAGTAATGAAACTTCCTTCTAACGCTATAACTTCCTCTTAAGCTATTAGTTGAAAATATGCTATAAATCTTAACGCCCGCATGATCATGGACAGTTTTATGAGACGGGCAGTACATCCAACGATCCAACAACGGCCTTCATCAACGACATGTTTCCTCATGACAGCGGTGTATGCCCTGAACGACAGCACATTCCGCAGGCGCCGATGCAGGCCGTCCCTAGAGGTGTCAACACTGCCGGTATAGCCAAGTACAACAGACTTATTGCTTTCCAACAGACCCCTCTGTGCCCAGGTCATGAGAAGACCGTTCTTCAGTGTGTGATGGAGGTGATGCATATCAAGGTTGACACAAAATCGACCGTGACGGCTGTTGATATGTATCTACAGTACGCTGCTTCGCTCCTGCCCGACGGTCATCGTCATCCCACCACGCATCATAAGGTTCGTCGTATCTTGAGAGATCTCGGGCTTTCCTACATCAAGATCCATGCATGTAGATATGACTGCGTTCTATTCTGGGGTAAAGATGCAGACGGTAATGACCTTGAAGGCCTTCATCGTTGTCCGGTATGTGGGACCGACAGGTATAAGCGGACTCCCGCAGGCAACAGGAAACCTGTTAAGGTACTTCGCTATTTCCCGTTGAGGGATAGGCTGGAGCGGTTGTATATGTCTTCAAAGACGGCCGAAGCTATGAGATGGCATGCTGTGAGGGAGGTGCATGACGAAGACCTCATGGTACACCCTGCTGACGGGGAGGCGTGGAAGCATATAGACAGGGAGTTTCCTCATTTTGCTTCAGAGGTGAGGAATGTGAGGCTCGGGCTGTCATCCGACGGGTTCAACCCTTTTGGGACCATGAGTCTTTCGTACAGTATATGGCCGGTCATTTTGGTGCCTTACAACCTTCCTCCATGGATGTGCATGAAGAAGGAATACAACATGTTGACCTTGTTGATTCCGGGGCCCGGTTATCCAGGTATCTACTTTCCCTTCATATTGTATATATTGCTGTTGGTTCAACACCTCTCCATTTATTGTTTTTGTTCTATATTGTTGGTCATATATAGTCGTTATCTGAATTTGTTGTTGTTGTTGTTGTTGTTATCCAGGGAAGTGTCTCGATGTGTATATGAGACCGCTGATTGAAGAGTGTAAATTGCTTTGGGAGGTTGGTCATCCCACTTATGACTCCCACAAAAAGGAGATGTTCCAGATGCATGCCATGATTGTTGGTACCATCAGTGATTTTCCTGCACGTGGGATGTTGTCCGGCAACGTTGTTAGGGGATACAAGGCTTGTCCTGAGTGTCTTAGCTCCCAGGGGTGCAGCAATCATTGCAACAAGATAGTCCGGATGGGTCACCGTGCTTACCTACCACATGATCACCCCTGGCAGATAGATACCGGGGCATTTGATGGGACCGAAGAGAGAGGTGTGGAGCCGCATAGATGGTCGGGGGAAGAGATTTTAGCAGTGCTGGATGAGTATGATTTTGGGCAGCTCAGCAATCATCCCGATATTGTGGCCAGAATACCTGAAAGACCAGACAAGTACAAATTCTGGACACATAAGAGCATATTTTGGGAACTCCCGTACTGGAGTACGCTGTTGATCAGGCACTACCTAGATGTGATGCACATAGAGAAGAATGTCTGCGACAGTGTGGTAGGTACAGTGCTCAACTTGGAGGGGAAGACGAAAGACGGCCCTAAGGCACGCGTTGATCTTAAGAAAATGGGAATCAGAAAACATCTTTGGCTGAAAGAGGGGAAGAAAAAGATGTATTGGGCTCCTTACACCGTGAAGCCTGATCAGAAGACCCAGATCTTCAGGTGGATGAGTTGTGTGACGTATCCCTCAGGCGTTACAGGAAATATAGCCCGGTGTGTGAACTTGCGGGAGAATAAGATATACGGCTTGAAGAGTCATGACTGTCATATTCTGCTACAACGTCTCTTCCCTGTTTTCATTCGACCGTTCCTTCACCGTCAGGTAAATTTGTGGTTAAAATTACGGTTAACCTGTCGTTGTTGGATTTTATATTAAATTTGTGATGTGTGGTTGGCCAGGTTGTGGAGCCGTTAGTAGCGCTGTCAAGATTCTTCATGAAGTTATGCACAAGGGAAGTGAGAAAATCCGATCTACGAGAAATGCAGGCAGACATCATATACATCATGTGTAAATTGGAGAGGATCTTTCCGCCAAATTTTTTCGATATCATGCCTCACCTGATGATCCATCTTCCCCAGCAATTGTTGCTTACCGGTCCAGTACACTTCACTTGGATGTATCCCATGGAAAGGTATGTTTTATTCACTTACATCTCCAGAATACATATATGTACGTACATGTTCAATAACCATAACGTATAGTTTGCAATCTTATATTTACAGGCAACTTGGTGAGTACAAAGATTATGTCACTAATAAATCCGCGCCTGAAGGATGTATAGCTGAAGCATATATTGCGCATGAATGCGTCACCTACATGAAGTTGTATTTAGGAGCGTCGTTGGGAGCTCCGCAAGCCATGGAGGAACATGCGCCGCGGTTCAATCTCTCTATAGTTTCCAGTGATGTCGAAGTTGGTGGAGCACGACTGTCCGCCGAGTATGCATTGTCGGATGAAGAGATAGCCATAGCGCACTGGTGGGTACTAATCAATTGTGAAGAAGTTAAATATTGGAAAGAGTTGCACCTAAATTTTCCGGAAGTTGATGGTGATCTCGAGTACCACAACATGACGTTCGCAAATTATTTTCGCACCTGGGTACGTAATTTAATCTTCCCTGTTATATATATATATATATATATATATATATATCTAATTATTTTCTATTGCATATATTTTCGGATATTTACAGTTCAATATCCGTTACAGATGGACATGATTAAATCTGATGATAATCCAAACTGGTCGCACGAACTATTACTTCTTACGATGCAACCGCAACGGGCTAGAGTTTATCCCACCTGCACAGTGAATGGCGTCAAATTTGTATCTGAAGAGAGAGACAGCAGACGAAGAACACAGAATTCTGGGGTGATGGCGAAAGGTCATGGCCTTGACTATTACGGTGTTCTCCATTCAGTGGTCGAACTGGTTTATGCGGAAGGCATGAAAGTGCATCTGTTCAAGTGTAGATGGTTTGATACAGGCGCACAGAGCATGAAGATGGATCAGTACGGCAATTTATCGGTCAACACTGCTACAAGCGCCTACGAAGATGACCCGTTTGTTTTTGCGACATCGGTAAAACAAGTGTTTTATCTTGATGACCTTGCAAGGGGTGACGCGTGGAAAATAGCGAACATTGTGCATCCTCGAAACATTTACCGGGCGGCTACACTTGGAGTGACCATTCCAGGGCCAGAGGCTGATGCGTATCAGGAGCCGAACGCAGTAGGTATTCATGATGTAGCTACTGTTCGTCAAAATAATGTTAAACATGGTCGAGTGCTCAGAATTCGTGACGAAGATTCAACCTTTATTGATGTTGATCCAAATGAAGAAACAGACGACGACTCTGACGACGAATTAAGGCATAGATTACCAGATATTGATTCCGATACCGAAGAAAACTCATCGGATGACTCAGATTACGAGCCTTAGCTTAGTTATAATTGAGTCTTAGCTTTGTAATTGTTTGTATACTAAAAGAATATGTTTGTACTAAAATAAATAAAGCACATTTAAATTTCATTGTACAGGATTTTTTATTTTTACTCTTGGGCGACGATTTAAACATATATCGTCGCCCAAGTATTATCTTGGCCGACGAAATTAGTTTAATTAGTCGGCCAAGAGTAATCCGAATAATTAAAATAAATAAAGCACATTTAAATTTCATTGTACAGGATTTTTTATTTTTACTCTTGGGCGACGATTTTAACAAATATCGTCGCCCAAGTATTATCTTGGCCGACGAAAAAAAACTATTTCGTCGGCCAAGAGTAATCCGAATAATTAAAATAAATAAAGCACATTTAAATTTCATTGTACATATTTTTTATTTTTACTCTTGGGCGACGATTTAAACATATATCGTCGCCCAAGTACTATCTTGGCCGACGAATTAGACTAATTTCGTCGGCCAAGAGTAATCTGAATAATTAAAATAATATAAAACACATTTAAATTTCATTTGAATAATTAAAATACCTATCCCGGGTATTTATTTTTTACCAAATTTTTATAGCCCCGTAAGAGTCTCGTCGATTGGAAACTATTCTCAGTTGAAGGTCCGGCCAGATTACGTGATTTGGAGGGTCGAATAGCCGTTTCAGTCCGTTTAGGGGTTTGACCGCGCCGATTGACCGGACGGATCGAGCCCTTATCTTTGTCAGATTGAGCTGAATTTTTTTCCACCTACGTAATTCGTTATGCTGGTAAAATCTAACGGTCGGTTTTCAGTTCCTCTTCTCCGATCACCAAACTCACGTTATATGTACTAATGTTGTATAACTTTTTTATATAAGTGTTTAGTTTAAGTGTCGTTTTGAAGACAACGTATACGTAGATGCCTCAAACGCAAAAAAGTCGTGAAATAAGATATGACCGAAACGGTGAAATACGTCAACCCGTGAAAAATGAAGATATTCCGGTAAAATTTCGGTGCCAGTTGTTCCGGTCAACGAAATTCTCTTATTTCTACCTAGTGGTAGCCCTATCCCGGGTATTTATTTTTTACCAAATTTTTATAGCCCCGTAAGAGTCTCGTCGATTGGAAACTATTCTCAGTTGAAGGTCCGGCCAGATTACGTGATTTGGAGGGTCGAATAGCTGTTTCCGTCCGTTTAGGGGTTTGACCGCGCCGATTGACCGGACGGATCGAGCCCTTATCTTTGTCAGATTGAGCTAAATTTTTTTCCACCTATGTAATTCGTTATACTGGTCAAATCTGATGGTCGGTTTTCAGTTCCTCTTCTCCGATCACCAAACTCACGTTATATGTACTAATGTTGTATAACTTTTTTATATAAGTGTTTAGTTTAAGTGTCGTTTTGAAGACAACGTATACGTAGAGGCCTCAAACGCAAAAAAGTCGTGAAATAAGATATGACCGGAACGGTGAAATACGTCAACCCGTGAAAAATAAAGATATTCCGGTAAAATTTCGATGCCGGTTGTTTCGGTTAACGAATTTTTCTCTTTTTTCTACCTAGTGGTAGCCCTATCCCGGTTATTTATTTTTTACCAAATTTTTATAGCCCCGTAAGAGTCTCGTCGATTGGAAACTATTCTCAGTTGAAGGTCCGGCCAGGTTACGTGATTTGGATGGTCAAATAGTCTGAATTTTATGATAGAAATCTTGGCCGACGATTTTCTTCATCTTGGGCGACGAGATTTATAGTGAAGAATATCGTCGCCCAAGTAGACTATCTTGGCCGACGATATCGTCTGAATTTTTATAGAATCGTCGCCCAAGAACGCCAGTATAAAAGTTAAAAATTCGGAAACCCTAACCATTTCTTCAGCCGCCAAGCCCTCTCTCTCTCTCTCTCTCCGAAAATCCTCTCTCTGCCCTCTCTCTCTCCCTCTCTCCGAACCCGACCCCGACCCCAATTCGGAACCCCGACCCCGACGTCGACCCACAATTTAAGGTATAACCCTAAAACCCTAAATTGGTTTTAATTGTTGTTGTTGTTGTGATAATTGTAAATTGTTGTTGTTGTTGTTGTGATAATTGTAAATTGTAAATTGTTGTTGTTGTTGTTGTGATAATTGTAAATTGTTGTTGTTGTGATAATTGTAAATGGTTGTTGTTGTGATAATTGTAAATTGTGATGTACGGTTTAGGGTTTACGGTTTAGGGTTTAGGATTGTAAATGATTAAATAATTTAGGGTTTACGGTTTAGGGTTTACGGTTTAGGGTTGTTGTTTAGGGTTTACGGTTTACGGTTTAGGGTTTAGGGTTTAGGGTTTAGGGTTTAGGATTGTAAATGATTAAATAATTTGTAAATATATTGTAAATGATTAAATAATTTTTGATTAAATAATTAAATAATATAAATTATAATTGTAAATATATTGTGGAAATTTTGTAAAAAATAATGGATTATTTTTGAGTAAGGATGTAAATATTCGTAAATTAATTTTTGTGATGTAATAATTGCGAATTAATGTAAATAATTTGTTATGTGAATAAAAAAAATAATAAATCCTATAATAATTATTAAATTTTATTTGTGCTATTATTGTTGATAAATTTTTCGAAGTTTATGGTTATTTTTTGTGAACTTAATTATAAGACAGTAAAATATTTTTAATAAATTTATGGTTATTTTAAACATGATGACCATGAGGAGAACTTCTGGACAACGTTCGGGTGCGAGGAGCCAAGACGGCTCGGACGGTACCTCAAACAACCCGTCCGAATCACCATCGATCGGGTTTCCGTGGCAGTTGACGGCCCGACGTGAGGCGCTTAGGGGTGGCGCGAGCGGCTCGGGTTCTGCTGGGCAGTCGGGTCCCGCAGCGACGGCTCCTCGTCATCCACCCATACTGGGCCGGTCGCGATCCCGCAGCGACGCTCCCACACAGTCGTCCCCGACCGACGGTGATGGCGGGTCATCCGGGGTCCCTATGGTGCCGTCCGGCCTCTTCCTTCCTCCGACGATACCGGCGATACCTCGCGTCGATGAGGAGGGTCGACCGATTCGGGAGCAGCTCCCGCATGTGGCACCGCACGAGGCCTATATCTACCGGGAGTTTCCCACGCCTCTTCATCCCGTGAGGGTCTCCGAGCAGGCGGACGAAGACGAATCCGTCGGCTCAGCCTCATCCTCAGGTAATTTATTATTACTTTTTTGTCGATTTACATTTTTTTTTGTAAAAATGTATTATTAATATTAAATTTGATTCACAATGTCACAGCCGCCGGAACGAGAAGGCGGAACAGGAGAGGCACCGTCAGCAACAAGGGACTCGATAGGGCGGTCGAGTCCGCTGGACGGATCGCCATCCCGTTTTCCAACGGGAAACCGGTGGACGCCGCGTTGGGAAACCGATACACGCGCGCCGCGGGAGGCACCATCCGCTCCAGACTCCCTATGTTGTGGGGAGTCTGGAGCCAGGTTCCTGATGGAGTGAAGGAGATGCTCCATCAGTCGATGTCGGTGAGTTTACTCGATCAATTACTAATTTTTTAACTAATAAATTATTGAATTATCGAAAAAAATACTAACAAGTGGTAATGCAGCAATGGTTTGTGGTTCCCGAGGAGGGACGTGACTGGGCGGACAAGGCCCATAGGGAGAGGTACATCTATTTAATAATTTATTAAATTTTATTTTTTTAATAATATATTTAATATTTTTTTTGTATATGTAGGTTCAAGGAGTGGAAGCACGACCTCCGGGAACACTGGAAGAAGTACGGGAGCGACCGTTCGGGTACCCCGAAGGAGTTCGAGTATCGGGAGTACGAGTGGCGGTGGCTTCTTGTCACGCAGTTCAACGACCCTCACAAACAGGTAATTCGTAAACAAATTTGAATATTAAATTAGTGAATTAATTATAATTGTATGTTTTTAAATATTTACTAACGATAATTTTTTTTTGAAGCACCTCGCCTGGGTGAACGCTGAGAACCGGCAACAGAACACAACCAACCATCGTGCCGGTTCGAGGCCGTTTTCGGCCATCATGGACGACGTGCGGCGAGAGCGGCCAGAGGAGAACCCCTATGTGGGGACCTTTCAGAGGGCATATCCTCATTCTGAGGAGGATCTTGTAAGTTCCTTATATTTTCTAATTTTTAATTTTAATTACATTTTATTAAATGTATATTAATATATTTTTATAATATATCCAATTAGGCGAGGGTGAGGGAGGCGGAGCAAGAGGTCATCAGAGGCATGGTAAACGACACATGGCCGGGCACGGCAGAGGATGACATGTCAGAGGCCATGTCCAGGATCGACACTTCAGATCCTACCGTTGGGGCGCGGATTATAGCCACTGCCTTCGCGCAGCGTTCCAACACCTACTATTGCCGGGGTATGGGAGACGCTGGAAAGGGGATCCTGAAGACGACACCAGGATTTCAGCGCAAGGGAGCCGCCGGAGCCTCAAGCAGCAACAGCCAGACCACTCGGCTACAGGATCAGTTCGCAAGTCTACAGTCTGAGCTGGAAGCCCAAAGAGCGAGGGAGTCTGAGCTGGAAGCCCAAAGAGCGAGAGAGATGGCGGCGATGGCGGAATCATATGCGGCTTCCAATGCTGCGCATATGGAGCGGGTGAATGAAGTCACCAATGCCAACCAGGCGGCTATGGGACAGTGGATGACTGCCTGCATGGCTGCACTTGCGGCCGGACAGCCGTTTCCGCCCATGCCTACGCCTATACCATTACCTCAGTGGCCCCATCCTCAGTGGCCCCAGCCTCAGCAGCAGCCTCCTCAGCCTGACCAGCCGCCGCCTCAGGACCCTCCGAACGGGAATGATGAGTTAGATTTCGGGTTTATCGATCCATAGGCAGAATTTTTGTAATAAATTATTTATAAATTTATAAATTTGTGTTATTTTTAATTAAATTTTAGTATTAGAAAAATTTAAAGAAATGCCGAAAAAAAAATTCCACCAAAAATTAAAAAAACATTATTTATATATTTAAAAAAATTATTTAATTATTTTTTAAAAAAATTTAAATATATCTTAGGCGACGAAATTTCTAAATCGTCGGTCAAGGACTTACCATCTTAGGCGACGAAAAAAAAATATCGTCTCCTAAGATGTAGTGATCTTAGGCGACGAAATATTTATTTTCGTCGCCCAAGGTTATAAGATCTTAAGCGACGAAAAAAATTTTCGTCGGCCAAGGTGTCAAATCTTGGGCGACGAATATTTTTGGGCGACGAGAAGTATATTTTAGGCGACGAAATTAGTATCGTCGCCTAAGAATTACTCTTAGGCGACGACAGAATGAATTTTCGTCGCCCAAGTTCTTGACCGACGCAGTTCTGGCGACGACGTCTTGGCCGACGACATGTCGTCGCCTAAGTACTTAGGCGACGAAATTTTTTAACAGGGCGACGATTTTTTTTCGTCGCCCAAGATCTATTTTCTGGTAGTGAGTAAAAAATTACATAATAGGTCGAAGGCATCAACCTTGTTTATAACAAGTAATAATATTTTGATATTTTATGGTCAAAATATCTTAATAAACACTAATATCTAGCATTTACTTAAATAAACGTCAAATGTTAATTATTAGTGTCTTAGTTTCAAGAAATTTTTCAACGCTACGAGAGAACCACGTGACAGTATAACGTGGTCCTACATCCCAATCAAATATTGACACTTGAATTTTACTAAGGAAAACTTACAACAGCTATTTTGTTAAAGACAATTTTGGGTTTATTGTTGTTTTTTAACCCTAAACTATAAAATCTAAACCCTAAACCCTAGACCCAAAATCCTGACCCCCAAACCCTAAACCCTAACCCTAAACCCTAAACCCTAGTCCAAACTCAACAAAGACCCATAAATGTATTTTTATAAAAAAATAGAAAATCGTAGTTTATATTTTAGTTATAATAAATCTTAGTGTCAATATATAATTAGAATGTAGTACCATGTCATACTGCCACGTGGTCCTCCTATAACATCTAAAAATTTCGATTATTGAACCACTTGCATGTTGTGGTTTATAAGTGGTTTATAAGTGGTTTGATTTAAAAAGTTAGTAAAACACAATCGTATTTGACAAATTAGAAAATCATTCAACGAATTTTATCAAGAACTAAATATCATTATAATTCTCTTACTCATAGGGTTTACGATGTTATATGCCCGTACCAATTCAACTCTTGTGTGCTTGTCGTTCTTCGTTGACTTTCGTTTTCTGCGGCTCCGTCTGATGGCGGGCTCTCTCGGCCCTCGTTGTTAGACGTTTGGCTTCTGTTATCAGCCCATAGTGGACGACCCTCGGGGGAACGAGATGCAACCACGGTGGAGACGCTTCCAACCGTTATGCCATCAATTCACGTGGAATCCCAACAACAGAACATGGCGTTTCTTTCTATCATTGCCGCTTCATTATTGGTGTTCTGGTGTGCTCTAGCCAGGCTCGGACCTGGGATTTCTGGGCCTAAGACGAGTCCGAAAAATGGTGCCCTGTCGTCGATGATGACAGCCATCACTGCTCATCATCATCACCATTTTAAACTTCTCTTTCTCCCTTCTTTTCTCTTCTAAACCCAATCATTTCTCTCCTTCTCTGTTTTTCATTTTAAAAAACCAAAACATAAACAGTTTTAGCTTTTTCTAATCCCTCCTGCTCAAGGCAACTGTCGGATTTTGGTGCCCCCAGATTTTTGGGGTCTGAGGCGGCCGCCTCGTCGGCCTCACCTCAGGTCCGGGCCTGGCTCCAGCCATTCTTTCCTGTGCTGCTGCATTGGCATGCGTCGACGGTAGAGAGCATAAGGTGGAGGCAATTGAAGTCTCTGGATTATGGGCTGGGTCATGGGCTTTTTCACCCTTGGTCTTCTACTGGTGGGTTGACTCAAGTATGTTTCTATAATTTATAGATATTTCTCTTTTATGTAGGTTTTTATTTTTAATAAGACCCTATTGATCTTAGGTAGGAATCAGTGGGTTATGTCCCGGCTTGCACTCTCTTAGGGCGCGTTTACTTTCGATGAATGAGAATCATCCGATTGGGAGTCATTCCCATTCCGGGTTGCATTGGTGTTTACTAATCTAAGGAGGAATTAAACATGCGTGGGTCCCATAGTTGAACCAGGAGTCATTCCTCCTCTTCCATTCCAGAGGTGGAGGTTGGTATTCATTTTGTTTCACCCATGAATCAACTTTTTTTCTAAAATTAACTTTATAACTTTATGAAAATCCAAAATTACCCATAACAAAACCCTACAACTAATAAACCAACTTTTATCTGTTGTAGAGGGTGTTGATGATATTTTTGTATTTGACTTAGTTATGTTTCTCATTCCATCCTACTTCCATTTCTCATTCCAGATACAAGTAAACAAATAAATGAGAATCACTCCTCATCTCTCCCGTTCCTTGTTTTTCTCATTCTCTCTCTTTCCCATTCTCCCTCAATCCCATTCAAGTTTAGTAAACGCCCCCTTAGTGCCTTAGCTGGTTAAGTGGGGTGGCAATTGTTGGCTAGATGGGGTGGCAAAGTGTAGTTAGTGTACATGGTGAAAGGACAACTTGTATTTGTATACTGATGTTCTTGGTGAGTTTAACTTTTTCAGTATTTTACCACTATAAAACAGGTGTAATTATCTTCGATGCAACCACCGTTATACAGACGTTTTAGAATACATTTCTTCTAATTGAGGCGTGAGGGTCGCCTCACCGCCTTCCTTCAAAAACAAAAAAATAGAAGATGAAAAGAACACGGTAAAGACGACTAGAGTTGAAAATTCACGCTCCTTGTTTTGGTGTAAAAGGCTCTTCAAACCAATTTCACGCGGTCTCTCTCCGTCTCCGTCTCCGTCTCTGAAAACAGATCATAGTATAAATACGCACCCAAACCGAAATCAGCGAGGAGAAAACAAAGCAGCGAATTTAATTTCCAACCGAGTCTCCGAGATCTCGATCTGTACGATTCATCTCCGGCGGGATCTCGACCTAAATCCATGGCTCCCGTCTCCGCTCTCGCCAAGTACAAGCTCGTCTTCCTCGGCGACCAGTCCGTCGGCAAAACCAGCATCATCACTCGCTTCATGTACGACAAGTTCGACAACACCTATCAGGTATTCTAACTCTCTTCTCTGATCTTCAGCTTTCGCTTGCCTTTTTGAACTTTCTGAAGAACGATGATCCAAACTTAAGGTAGAAACGAGAAATCTGGTGCTGTTTTGAAATTGAATTGGTGTATGATAGTGTTTAGGATGTGTTTTAGACACTGGAAATTTGTTGAAGTTTAGTAGGAAATGAGTGTTTTGTAGATGATAGATGATAAAAGAGGCGATCTAGTCCTTAAGAGTTTAGCATGTGAGAAGAAAGTGCAGCGTTTTCGTTAGCATTAGACAGTAGGAAAAGCTTTAAACAAAAATTCGATTGTAAAGCGAAATAATCAATTGATCATGGTATTACTCTCCCCTGAAGCGGTGAGAATCTGACTGAATCTAGTTTGAAATGGGGTTGGAGAGAGTGGGAGTGTCACCTTCCCTAGCTTAGGGATCCATGTTCAAGCTAACGGTGAGAGTTTATGGAAACTTTGTGAGAAGGAACTTATTTATTGATGTGTAGAGAAAATAGATCACACATGTTCTTTTTTTATAAGTGATCTGGTAAGGACCTAGGTTATAGATATAATCACGCCTACTTTCTAAGAGGAAGACCTTAAATAAGATTTTTTTATTTTTTTATTTTTTATGTATGGTCGATAACATGCATACAAAGCATGCCAGTAATTTAAATCTGAGAATGGTTTAAAACATACATATACAGTTCTAAATTACCATTCATTTAGTTCATATTGGTGCTACTCCACATATGTTTATTCCCAACACTTAGCCTATGCTTTAAAGTTAATGGTTCAAGTTTTCTTTCTAGTAATTATATGCTTCTTTGTGGCAATCAGGCTACCATCGGCATTGATTTTCTGTCAAAGACAATGTACCTTGAAGATCGAACTGTTCGATTGCAGCTCTGGTCAGTCTTTGCCCTTTTCTGTGTAATTACTAATTACCATATGTAGTTAGTACTCTTGATGGCATGTCGCCTACTTTTCATCATATAGAGTTAGAGTTCTTATTTACATAAGCTTCCTCTCGCATTTTCATTCTGTCATGTGAAATTAATTTGTGAGGACTTAATGACTGGGTTTCTAGGTTGCTTATTTACAAAATGTTGTCTTTTAGATGTCACACTAGTAGTCTAGTACTCTCAGAAATGGAAGTTCTAATTTAAGAACATGAAGTACTTGTAGTTTTCTTTTCTCAGCATTTAATTTAAGTATGAACTGTTTTCTAATATAATTATATAAATAGTTTCTTCCTTTGGTGAAACTAAGGTTTTGATTCATCAGTATTTTCAAGTTTGGATGCAGTTGTTCTATTGTATCTTCTCTGTATAGTTTCTTATGGTGAAGGCTGCTTATAATAGTTACTTAAATTTTCGGCACTTTCGTATCTTGGATGGGAAAACTCAAGGGGTATTTGCATTGTATCTGGTGTCTTATTGGTATGCATTATTATCAATAATAGAAAGGTGCTTTCATTATAGTGGAATAAGAAGCCTCCGAAATGCTTGAGAATGGGCATATGTGTAGAACCCTTAGGTATATCGCCATATCGCCATTATCTTGTCAGGCGTGACCATTATTGTCCGGTTGGTCCTGTTTTATTTACTTGAGAATATTTTCTATTTGTTTATCTCTTCTTCTTGATAGCGAAACATTCAGGATCAGAAATGCTTCATGAATATGCTAGAAATCTAGAACCTGGTGATAAACCAATTATTCAATTAAGGCTGGGACAATCATCTAGACATGTTAAGAAACGTTTTACAATTTCGGTTGTGGTGAGGTCTAGGATGTGTAATTAACCCTGGCAAAGACTTGCAATTTCAGAAGGTGGACATGAATAGTAGGGAGTGAAATGGATCTGGTGTAGGCTTTCCTCTAATAAACTAACCTACTTTGATGTCATTTTTGTTTGGTTTCTTGGTTCTTAGTATGGCTTCTTAATTCTTACTTAAGTTATCCATGTCCCAAGATTGGCATTTCTATATATTGTTTTAAACATAAATCTTGGAATTGTAAACAGGGATACTGCTGGGCAGGAAAGATTCAGGAGTCTGATTCCAAGTTATATCCGGGATTCCTCTGTGGCTGTCATTGTATATGATGTTGCCAGTACGATCTCTCTCTCCCTCTCTCTCTAATTTATTGAAATGTAAAAGTTATTTTGAAAGTCTGATTTACTTTTCAATGTCATTTGGAGAAGTTGTTTTGGATTCAATATAGATTGTCAAAAGTAACTGGTTGATCTTGAAGTTTATTTTATTTCTTATTGAGTCATTGGTTTATATTTGATGGTTGACAAATTTTACTGATTATTTTTGGTTCATTCTTATGATATAGGCAGGCAGTCATTCCTAAACACTTCCAAGTGGATTGAAGAGGTTCGCACCGAGCGGGGAAGTGATGTCATCATTGTACTTGTTGGAAACAAAACAGATCTCGTAGATAAAAGGTAATGATATGCTTTGTCCTTTACACCAGGTTATAAGAAAGTTGATTTCTCGTTTTCTACTGCTCTTTCGCTTTTCAGTTGCATACTTTGGCAAAAGTTTGCTTTTCCAATGTGTCTGAGCTTGATTACTTAAGATGTTGTTTTCATGTGGGTGGAGTGCTTTGGAGCATGATTCATTATCCTATTTAGATTAGTGTTGTTGTACAACAAACAGTATTTTCTTCTATATATGTGATGACTAGCGTTCTCACCCGTAACGGTGTCCTATTGATTACTCTTATGTGAATGCGATGCGATCGTGGAATATATAGTGTATCAAAGGGTTATGGAGTCTAATTTATGCACTTTTTACTATAAGCAATACACCAATCTTTTAAATAGATTAAAACCCAAGCCCCTAGAGAGAATGCTTGAATATTAATGCAATATTAGTATATTTTGGAGAATAGTATAAGCTCCGTCAGTCAAATAAACTCTAGGCAAATGCTCTGTTCTAATGTAACTTTGCCATAGTGTTAAATGCATATGCTGCCTCACCTATTGGAGAAAACAATATGGTTTTGACCATGTGTGCAAACATATTCATTGAACACGTGTGGTGATCAAAGTTTTAGTATTCTGGATGGATACAAGGAAGTATCTCAATGTCCATTAGGCTAGCATTTCACATCTGATTTGTCTTGCCACTTCTGAACTCTTATTTTATGCATGTTGTTAATAAATGACAGGCAAGTTTCGATAGAGGAAGGAGAAGCCAAAGCTCGCGAAATGAATGTTATGTTCATCGAAACCAGTGCCAAGGCTGGCTTCAATATCAAGGTAAGCAACATGTATCTTTAGTTACTAACACCATGGTAATGTATGGCCTTAATGCATGTGATTATGTTGGGTAGGGCCTGGAGCAAATCACAGTACTGCTCTTGGCAAAGGGAACAGGTTTCTCAGTAATGAGTTTCTCCTTATTCGCTATTTAGGTCATTAGGTGTCAAGATACTATTGACATGAAGACTCAAATGTTTTCTTTTTTCTTCTCATAGTCAGAATCAATTTAGTCTATGACTTATTGGGTGTTTTTTTTCAGTGATGCAAAGCATAAACTAGAATTTGAGTAGGCTCAGATTTAAGTAAATGATACACTGCATCTTCATTTCATAAACAAAAGATAAACACTTTGGCTCAACCAAAATGTTAGCTTGTTATTATCTTTGTTTGTTGTTGGGTAATCTTTCACTTTTAACTTAAAATTTAATCACATTCCAGGCACTCTTTCGGAAGATTGCAGCAGCCCTACCTGGAATGGAGACACTTTCTTCTACGAAGCAAGAAGACATGGTTGATGTAAACCTCAAGTCCTCCAATCCAAATGCATCACAGTCACAGGGACAGTCCGGAGGGTGCGCATGCTAAATCCTTGATTTACATGGGTTTCAGACTCAACTTTTTCGCGCCATTCTTATGTGCTTTGGTGATCCAGCTCTTTGTAAAGCTTAGTTGTTGTCCCGGTTCTGAGTTCCGCCTTTTTGTAGCTTTGGAGGAGTATTGTGTTTGGTTGATTGTTTTACGATATTTGCACTGTTTAGAATACCAGAGACTTACAGATCTGAAGTTAAAAGTAATAGAAGAAATGATTGTAATTTATGTCCGCAGTGTCTGAAACGCTAGTTTATCCCTATTCCAGCAGTTTGAGTTTCAATTTTCTGTCTTGGATATTGATTGGGATATCAGTGCGTAAGTGTCCCACTTTGGCAGTAGTGGTAAATCAAGAGATTATTGTACCAGAAGTAAAGGGATCTGAATTTGATTCATTGATTCATTACAACTTGAATATCTGAGACAACTGGTTTTTACTATTTTTATAGAGAAAACCTTCTCAATTATATATTATGTGTAAAAAACAAGCCGCAATATCTTAGCTATTTATATACAAAAACAGCTATACATGTAAAACAATGATATCGTGTATCTACACCTCTACCAGCTATGTATCAAAGATTTTGTGTATCCATGCCATCCAAGGAGAATCCAAATTCATTCCAAAAGAAACACAATTGCCCTTAAAATCTGGAATTCCCCACCGATCACATTAGTGTCCTGAAATGTCAAGAATGCCTCTCGTTCACAGATACATTCCGTCAAGTCATCAACCTCTGCGTTTGTTCATACTCAGGGTCCTCCCTCCTGTGTTCTCGCCTCCGTTCCCCTCCGAAGATATCTGATGGTCCTCCACGCGGACGAATCTCACCCGTTGATAGGTACGTAGTACAATCTAGGATTCCCAAGAACACCAAGACAGTCAAAACTTGTTTTGAGTTGCAAAATTTGAGTTAACAGTAAATACCCACTTAGATATTGGAATCCTGCTTTCTTATAAATATTCAGGTCAGCGATTACTGCGCTAATACCCACTTTGGTAGTCCTTTCTCTTTGTTCAGTCACGCCATAGTTGAAAGAAAATGCCAGGTCTCTTTCTCTCTCTGGTTTCTGTTTCTGTGTTTTTTGTTGGGTTTTTAATGGTTTAGGTATGTGTTTTGTTTGTTTTGATCTTTGTGTTAATGGGTTTTCGTTATACTAATCAGAATCTTAATGGCTCTGTGTGGTTGCTGAGTACTTGTATGCGTAAAAGAAACAAGTATATGCAAATTCTTTGAAAGTTTAAGCAATAACTGACTTCAGTTTGCTAGTTTGAATAGTTTAAGGTTCAAGATTGAGGCATGAATTTGTGGAACAATTTCCCACATCTTAGTTTCTGATTCACTTTTGCTGTGTGCTTGATGTATAGTCTATAGTTTCTGAACCGTTTGTATTTGTTCAGTTGAATTACTGCTTAGCCGTTTTGTTCTTGTAAGGTGAAAAAAGTGGGGTGTATGCATCGAAGCTACTTTGCACCTGCTCGAGAGATATTGGAATCGAATGATTCAAACCGAAACTTTCAGAAAGACTAAAGGCCCTTGCATTATTTTTTTTTTCCTTCTCTTTATTTTCTGGTATACACTAAACTTTTGGAACACGTATTTGATGAGTTATGACCACATCAAAATGCCTTTCAAGTTTAAATGTTGCTGCTTGTGATGTGATTCGTTTTGGCCGACTCAAAATAAGTTTGCCTATGATTTACAATTGCAAGAGATACAGGACAACAGCTAATCATGAACAATGTTGACGCAGTATTCTTAATATAGACCTCTGACTACATATTTTCAGTGTATTCTTTTCATTGGTACGATGTGGTATTGTACCTGGTCCGTAGCAAGCCTTGGACTGTCGAGGCATAACTCTCTGTATATGTTGTATCTTTTACATGCTTTATGAATCTCCATAGCCTTAAATGCTTATCTGGTTTCTTGTTTATGATCATTTGATGAGCCAATAAGGAAACTAATTTGTTCTTATTTGATATGTGAATACAGATAGCCAAGAAGCAATCCCATCCAAAAATGAAATTGTGATGGACCCAACACTATTGATTAAACTTGGCCGCTGGCAATGGTGGTTTTTGGTGGCAATCAACATATTCTTCCTCCTTGTGGGGCAGGCTGCTGCTGTGTTACTAGGAAGATTTTATTATGACCAGGGTGGTAACAGTAAGTGGATGGCTACTCTTGTGCAAACCGCAGCTTTTCCGGTTCTAGTTATCCCACTTTATTTTCTTCCATCGCAAAAAGATCAATCATCTTCTTCAACTTCATCTTCCCCTAAAGTTCTTGCATTGATTTACTTCTTTCTTGGACTGGTCATTGCTGGTGACAACTGGTTGTATTCAACTGGACTCTTGTACCTATCTGCCTCTACATACTCCATCATTTCTTCAACTCAATTAGCTTTCAACGCAGTCTTCTCGTACTTCATCAATTCTCAGAAGTTCAGTGCATTGATTTTCAATTCAGTGATTGTCCTGTCATTATCTGTGGCTCTTATTGGTGTGAATGACGACTCCGATGGACCTGCAGGGGTATCAACGCAGAAACATATAATTGGCTTTATATGTACCCTTGCTGCTTCTGCAATTTACTCCCTTCTACTTTCCCTCATGCAACTTACTTTCCAAAAGGTTCTGAAAAAGGAAACTTTCTCTGTGGTTCTGCAAATGCAAATTTTCACAGCACTTGTTGCGAGTTGTGCTTCACTTGTGGGTCTTTTTGCTAGTGGGGAATGGAAGACTTTACATGGAGAAATGGAAAGTTTTGGTAAGGGAAGAGTGTCATATGTGATGACTTTGGTGGGGACAGCTGTTTCTTGGCAAGTTTGTTCTGTTGGTGTGGTGGGTTTAATTTTTGTGGTGTCTTCCTTATTCTCAAACGTAATTAGTACTCTTTCGTTGGCTGTTACTCCTATCGCTGCTGTGATAGCTTTCCATGACAAGATGAATGGTGTGAAGGTAATTGCTATGCTAATGGCCATCTGGGGTTCTGCTTCTTATATTTATCAAAACTATCTTGATGATGCAAAGGCAAGAAGAGCAGTGGCTGATGTTAGTCAATGTGAATCACACACTTTGTGAGTCCTCATTTTAAGTATCTGCTAGAAATACATCGAACATTTTTCTTTTCTTTTCTTGGTACAAATGCTGTGATTAGCTTTGTATGGTACCATTTTTTATTTTTTAGCATACTGTTTATACTTATATTGGTTGGAAGAGTGAATTATGTCACTGATATCGTTATAGTAGTTTTTCTAGTCTCTACATGGTTCCTGATTCATGGTCGTTACAATTGTGAAATCTAGATGTTAAAGAGTGATTTCATAGAATATGCTATTGTTGTGATTAGATAAATGTTGATTCAGATTCGACCATTTCTATTTCAAGCATGACAATGTGCTACTCTAAATTAAGAAACCTGGTTTGTTGCACGACTGGTAACGAAAGAGACAGTCAGCAGCTTAATAGTCTCTGGGCTTCATATTGGTTCAGAGATGTGCTATTGTTCTACTTGGTCACTTTCAGGTGTTGTATAAAGTACAATGAAGATGCATAGTCTCTTGTGTCGGTGCAACTCTATATGTTGCGAGTCTGCGACAGTGGTATTAGCAGCACATAAGAGCAAGTCCACCCCTTTATAAAAACTTATATATAGTCGTCTAGTATTGAAACTCAAAGAAAAAAAAAAAAGCTTATCGTGTGCATAATAGACACATCATTTATGCTTATAGCAAGAACAATATTGGCGGATGTTAGTCCGAAACTGAATCATATATGATAATGTCTACAAGAAAACAAAAGGGTAAGGCTAGGGTGTATTGATGCATCACATGTATTAACTTTGTCTGAGTAATCAAAGTAGTAATATTAGTCTTTAAAGTTGTAATATAAGTCGTTAAAGTTGTAAAAAAATTAGTTACAACATTAGTCCTCATTTATCTGTTTTTAAAATGGTAATTAAGTTTTCAAAATTATAATATGAGTCCTCAAAGTTGTCACAACTTTTTTTTAATCAGTTTGAGGACTCAATTATCACTTTAAGCACACACTTTATCACTTTAAAACACATGATTACTAATGTTGTAACTAGAAAATTTTATAACTTTAAAGACACATATTACAACTTCGAGGACTAATATTACTAGTTTAAGGACTCCATTTACAAAATTAATGCATCACAACATTCACATGCATTAACACATTGTAAAATTTTCCATAACAAAGTAACAACATATATAAACATCAATAATTATCTATTATTCTAAATAATAATAATAATAATAATAATAATAAAAAACATCAAACTCATTTCGATCAATTTTGATAAAAGAAAATAACATCTACAATATCAATCAAGTTTGAAATAGTTTTGATGTAAATCTTGAGTCAAGTTATAATAAAATCATCTTCTGATCAATAAAATAAAAAATATATATCGATCAAGTGAGTTGTTGTTTAAGCAACAAACTTTCGATCTTAATTAAATCAGCTATAATGCAAAAGTATTGCTCTCTCCTTCTCCAAACTTTCAATTCTAGCTGCTATATAATCTCTGGTGCCCTTCCTATATGACAACAACATATGTTGTAGACTTGAAATCTCCTTTGAAATAGCTTTGAGCTGCTGACGTGATGTAAAAAATAATAGATAAGAATTGCATACATCATACAATAGAGTTTTCTAGGGAAGAAAGTGATAAAGTATTATAATGTCCAAAACCAATTAGTAATGGATATAGTGACTCAAACCTTTATAAAATCACATACAAGGTCTTGTATTCCCAAAAGAACATACCTTTCTACTTGGCCATCTGCATACTCCAAACTTACGGCAGAGCCTTTTGAAAATAGCTACGGGAAGTCGCAATTTTTCAGAAGCCTCTTCAATGCTGAGATGAAAGTAAACACGAAGATCCTCCAATTTCATGCTCGCCGCTCTCTCCCTCTGCGCATCCAATTTCATTTTCGCCGCTCTCTCCCTCTGCGCACAATCCCACAATATCATGTTACATGACAGAAGTTAATGTATATACGTACACACGGTTAAGAGTTGACAATGACCAAAGAAACCTGTTCTGCAAGGTAAAACCTATGAAGCTTAGGAGGGCGACCCCTCATTTTCCCTTTCCCTTTCCCTTTAGACGATGACACCTTTTCCACATGTAGGTGCTGCATTGCATTTGCATCAGGAGGACCGAAGTGTTCAATATCAAACACCTCATAGATGAATTCCTCAGGATAGCTTAAAACTTCTTCCCACTTATCTTCATCCTCCATTGCAACATAAAAACCCTGTAAAAACGACTGCACATGATCCGGTTGCCTGATATAGCCCTCAGCCTTTCGCTCCTCGCAATAATGAGTTAGAAGGTGCTTCACTTCGTTTAAGCTTTTGGAATGAAAACTGTTGGTCAAAATGTCATGAAAAAAAACATGTAAATAAGAGAGTATGTCATGAACACCAAGTGAATATAAATACCTTAATCATTGCACTAAACGTGAAGTACTCACTCGAATCTGTCATAGATAGGTTCCTTACAAGCACCATAATTGTTCAAGACACTAGCGCGGCGTTCTTGAATTGCATGGCAGATGACTCCCCATTTTCCATGAATTTCAAGTTTGATAAAGTAATTGTCTATCCACCCAAAATAAACGTGAAATTTAATGTACAATAAAATTAGCAAGTCAACACACACAATATGATCCAACAGCACGCACATAGTCTCTCATTAGTAAGTGAGAGATTATGAGTTCGACTCATAAAGTTGTAATATTAGAGTTATTTACCTGATCAAAAACAAAAGAAAAACATATACAATATGGTACTGTTTGATTAAAGAACTTACGATTGTAGTAAAGGACTTCCTTCAAAACATGGCAACCAATGCAATTTGAGTGGATTGGTTGTCGTGAAAGCTGATCCATTAGAAGCTGATCCATTAGAAGGGGTGGCAACATATTATTGTTCCTGAAACTCTCTGGATTATGTTTCAGATTCCGACCCAAACTCAGTTCTCCTTCTACTCTGGAAATGTGTTCGGGTTGATCGTCTAGTGAGGAATGCCCTAGTAAAACTGCATTCTTCCTTTCTCCAAAAATCTCCGCTAGCGGATTAATGGTCAATTCTCTTCCTGCTCCAAAAATAGGTATGGGATGATCATCCAGTGCATTTGAAACACTTTCTTTTGCTTCATACAATTGCAAGGGATGATATTCTGCATGGAGAATCTGCAAGGGATGCTTTAGTAAAATTGTACTCCTTCGTCTTCCAAAAATCTCTGCTGGCGGAGTAATGCTCGATTCTCCTCCGGCTCTAAAAATAGGCATGAGATGATCGTCCTGTGGATTTGAAACACTCTCTCCTACTTCAAACAATTGTGAGGGTTGATTTGTTGCTGGGAGAATCTGCAAGGGATCCTCTAGTAAAATTGTACTCCTCCTTCTTAAAATCTCTGCTAGCGGATTAATGCTCGATTCTCCTCCAGCTCCAAAAATAGTCATCGGATGATCGTCCAGTGGATTTGAAACACTCTTTCCTGCTCCATACAACTGCGAGGGATGATTTGCTGCTGGGAGAATTTGTAAGTGATCCTCTAGTAAAATTGTACTCCTCCTTCTTCCAAAAATCTCCGCTAGTGGATTAATACTTGCTTCTGCTTCTGCTCTTAAAATATGCAACGGATCATCGTCTACAGAATTTGAAGCACTCCTTGCTTCATACATCTGATGATATGTTACTGAAACAATAGGCTCTAGTGGATTAGTAATCGATTCTCCTCCTGCTCTTGAAGTATGTGAGGGATGATGATCGGCTAGTGTAGTTTGACTCCCTTCTCCACCTACATCACTGGGCATGTTAGCATTGTTACCGAAATTCCACATTGGGGAATCAAAAAGAGTAAGATTATTCATGTTTTGGCCTTGAGGATCGTAATGAGGGGATGGAGGGGGTATTACATCGTCGAATAGATCTGGGATGTTCGTAGGGCTTAATTTGAAAAAATCATTCATGAAACTCAATCTGTCAGAGACTTCGGGCACAACACCCCATGGTGTATCTGCCATGCTCTCCGATGACGAAAATGGATAGATGGAATTGGCTCCTAAACACCAAAGTTGGCCAGAGAGAGAGAGAGTTTTGAAACAAACAAGGGCTCTCAAAGGAGGAGTGTGAATAAGAAAATTGTAGAGAGATAAAAATAGAAGAAGATCAAGATGATCGAGGTGCATGGATGTTACAGTTAAATTACCGTTTGTGATGAATTGGGAGATGAGTTGGTTAATTTGAAACCTGAGGTGGACTTGACTATGAACACTGAGGAGGACGTGAACATATGTGCACTGCATGCATGATAAACATCTTAGTCCCTATATAATCAGTACAGTGCACAAGATTGAAGTATACCATTACCTAAATAGTCTATTATTTACCTCAGATTTTGAATCTAGACCAAGAGGGTTAAATTTGGAAGTCAGAATTTGATTTTTATTTTCCTTGTATATTGGTTTCCCTAAATGCCTACACATCCATTGTGAAATGAATCATATAGAAAAGGAAAATGTTTGGTGGCATCGTTAATGCTTATGATTTTAGGACATTAACCAATTTTGGTACTTCATATCAAGCAGACATTATTTGTGATTATCAGTCAAGTTATCGTATTGTCACGTTAGTTGAAATTTAAGGATTTTTTACATAAGAACTTTAATGCAACAGAAAAAAATTGTGTTCATCAAGGCAACGGCTTTGGATCATGCTACTTGTTTTATCCTCTTGCACATAATTGACAAAATAAAACTAGCTAGACTTCCATTCTTCGGATCTTGTAATTCTTCAACTTTTGTAATTATCAGCCAAGTCGTATGATTGCCGTTTTAGTTGAGATTATTTACTGACCGGATTCTACACACCAAAATGTACTTATACCATTAATGTGCAAGTCCTTAGATCGCCGTATACGAAGATCGAATGAAGACTACAGACCCTAAATTCCTTCTTTTCATTTTTATTTTTGATCCGATCAAATTAAACGCTCAAAATAAGAATACTTCTTATTCGATCTCAGACTCTCACCTTCTGTGTTAGAAACACTTATGACTATTTTTTTGGGTTTCAATTTTATTAACGATATTAGAATACACACATGATAATGTGACATGGATGACCGGATCAAAATATTACATATTAGTTGCTCGATTCACTTACATCTTGGTGCGTAGAAGAATTTTCGGATTATTTAAGGATATCTTACGTAAAGAATCTTAATGCAACAACTTCAAACTTATGTACTCATAAAAAGCAAGGACTAATCATGCTATTTATTTTACCCTTTTATAGATAAATGGAAAATAACGGTTCTCGACTTCCGGTCTTTAATTTTCTCATTGCCAAATGGATTCAAGTCGGACTGTCGGTAGCTCAACTCTTGGTACGATAATACCAAGCCGGACTGTGAATTTATGTATGGCTGTGGTATTAATTTTACTGAAGTGCGGTAGTCCTTACTAGAAAGTTGCCGGTGCGTTGCTGCGAGACTTTTGCGTTTTGTTGCCCTTGTAAAGAAACTTTACTTTAGTCATCACCTTTACTTGAAATCAATAGTAATAATAACATTTCACAGTTAGGTATATTGCTGCAATGTTTCAACTAATTAGAAAGATAATTTATAATTATAGACAAAAGCGCATCTGGATTGTTCATCAGGAAATAGTAGATGTTTATCAGCATCTATATTGGCTTCAGTTATAGCCCTTGCACCCACCAAGTCTGCCATCAAAGAAGCTCATACGGCATGAAAGCAGAAGCAATATATTAGGTCTTATTATGATCAGAACCAAAATGGAAGGCTTCCCAGTTGCCAAGATCTCATAGCAAGTCATTGCATCAGCTTGCAAAGCATTTGTCTTGAGCTGCATACGCCAAATCCATTTCATTCACTGAGCTTTCAATATATCTCTTTACTGAAAAATTATCAGATGAGTTATCAACAAACAAACACCTCTGTTCACTCTTTGATCATTACTGCTATTGTTTAATTAGTACTCACATATGCTGATTTATGTTCGTCTTCTTTGTATTGCCTCTTCACCTTTACAAATAGAGACAGTACATGTACTTATCTGGTACCTAAAATATATTAAAGAATATTTAGATAATCAAGTGAAAGGTCAGTTGAGCTAAGTCCAAAGCAAAGTGATTCAGAAATTAGAAGCTTACAGAAACGAAATAGGGGGAATCAGGTTTTGAAAGTCATTAGGCGAAAAGCCAATATTGTCAAACAATATATGACCTGGAAGTTCTCTGTTTTACCATGAGCTAAGCAAAAGCTTAGAACTAATAATAAGAGAGTCAACAGAGAGACATTAAAACTTGCGAAGAGGAAACATAAGATTACTATTAGTTGATTAGGATGGAAATGAGTTCTTTATTTCTTTAGGAAGGTTTTACTTAAGAATGTAGCAATTTCTAGAGAGGCAAGCATAGACTGAGAAATGCATCGTTATTCCATTTCATAACTTACTATTGATATACATTTTGTCTTCTCTGTCTTTAAAAGCAGATATATAGAACAGCCTCCAAGTCTTTCAATGTTTTACAAAACACACTCTAATATTGAAATACGCATGACTTTCATTTTCAATAAAAATGAAACCAATCTGATTCATATCTAAAACCTAAACTGAACCAAACCAACACATTATTCTTTCTTTCTTGTTCGAGCCGGGAAAATGGCAATGGTTCACAGCTAAGCATCATTTTTATTCCTCTTTCTTATTATTTGTATTCTTCCACTTGGTCTCATGGTTTCATTACAAAAGGAATACTGTATGTCTCTAGCTTACTATACTGTGCAAAGCGGAATAACATACTGTACATTCTATTCTTCTTTTCCAAAACTTGACCTCTACTTGTCTAATATTTCTACACCTAATGAGAATTTAACATAAATGAATTCAGATTCGATTTGAAAGGTCATGTTTTTTCACCATACGGCTAATGATGCATATACAATCCCAAGATCATAGCACACTCTCAGGAAACATTAATTGAAAGTGAAAGTGAAATGACGGTTGGGAGATTTACCTTTGTCAGATAAATTTCTAGATTCAGAGTGTGGTGAAGTGTTGTAATCCTGGGACCGAAGGTAACAGGCAGTGCTGCAAGAACGCTGAAGTGTTGATATATATTGGTCCCTTTAAAGCTACTGATGAGAAGCAAGTGATTAAAGGACAAACCTTTAAAACTACTGAAATACCCAATTCACAAAGAGAATCCTTTCTTCGTCTCTATGCTTTCTTACCTCACCAAGAGCGTCCAAAATCAGGGATTTCACCAGGAGCGTCCAAAATCAGGGACTTCATGAAGAACCCAATATGAGAACTCTATTAATTAGAAAATAGCATACGCTGGGATGATCAGAATCAATTGATTTCTGCTTCTATTTAAAGTAATGAAAAAGGGCAAAAAAAAAAAAAAAAAACTGAATCGGAGGCCTGACCTGTAAAGGTCGCTTCAGAGATGAAACAGAAGCGGCGATCATTTCTGAGACGGAAAGACAGAAAAAAGGAGAAGGTTTCGACTCTCGATATGGCTCTGGAAGCTTTACGAGGAGGCGAGCGAGAGAAAGGGTGACGGGAGAGCCGGGTTCGATCACAACAAAGAAGAATTTGAGATGGAAAGTGATGGAAGTGGCTGAAAACCGATGAAGGAAGCGACCCACGTGAACAGTACCTATGAACAGTGTACGGAAAATAGTATTATGGTAAATTACCGGTACCTACCGTACACAATTAAAATATATATAATTTAAAATTTTAATTATATATTTACTTATATAATTATATATTTATTAACCACAGTGGTTGATTATTAATATATTTATTAGTCGACCATAATATTAAAGACACAGTCTCAAACCCTAAATCACTAACTAAGTTCTCTCTTAGTCTCTCATTTTTTATTTATCTCTCTAGAAGAATGCAACCTCACTTCTCACCTCCCTCATTTCTCTCTCGTGGAGGCTCTTACAGTCTCACTCTCTTGAACAATCGAAGGCTGCAAGCCCTCTCCCAATCTTTCACTCTCTAATTCTGCTGCTAGTGAGTTGTTTTGGGTTTTCAATTTCTGATCTCTCACTCTTGTGTCTGGAATGAAGTTGTAATTTGAAATATGAAGGATTTTCACATTCTCTTATTTCTCTCTATGTTTTTATTATTCGAGCAAAGCTACAAAGAGCAACACTTCCAATCTTCCAATCTGGATTCTGAAGCATTCGAGTTTTGAAGTTTGAGCAAAATAGGAGAACGATAGGTCAGATTCTTCCGCTGCAAAGTTTGATGTGAAACTGTTAATTGTAAATGCTCGTTGATACGAAATCTGAGTTCAGATGTTTGAATATACTGCTTGTTGTAATTTGAACAATCGAAGTTGAATAGGGATAATGTGACTGGAAGCATTGGATAACACAAGTACAATAAGAAGAGGTGTAAGGATAGGTGCATTGGTATGATTATCATGGATGGAAAATGACTAGTATGTAGATATCGATCATTTCTGCAAAAAAAAAAAAAATCAACGTAAACAAAATTCGTTTGCTTAGCCGATTGGATTGAATAAATAAACAGTTCTGATGAAAGTTAGCAGTCTTATGATTAACCGTCCATTTGTTTGATTCATTTGGCTAAGCAAACGACTTTTGTTTACTTTGATTTTGTGCACACGTACACACTAGTCTGGACGCAAATATTTTCCATCATGGATGATCTCCCATTTCGTTTCATGGAGAATAAGGAAAGATTCATAATTTTCTGTGAAGAGTTTGATGTTGTTCCGATAGCGGCAATGGTAACCTATCAAATAATCTACTAATATAGTAAAAGTACGTAAGAAGATATTATCAATATTACTCATAAGTGATTTTACATCGTAGTCGATCTTGCATGGCACCCTATGCATTGAGAACCTGATTTGTATGATCACAATGGTCTTGGGCGTAGCATTGTGGAACCAACTGCTGTGGTATTGGGAGTACTAGTAGGACGTGCTTGGTTAGACCACGCCATAACATGAAGTTGAATTCTCTCCATCTGGTCTATCGCCAAGACTAGAGTGTCCTTGATTTCGGTGTGATCGCAACAGTGAATGAGCCCCGAAATGTCGGCATGCGAAGGCATTAGGCTCTTTCCCTCTAGTCTGGACAACACAAGAAGGTAACCATTTGCATATGCTTCCTCATGAAGCTTGCTAAGCCCTGCTCGGTCTGCGGGTGATCCCTTTGCAACTGAGTAGATGCATATCAATCCCTGCAGGCGTTTAACAAATTATTGCACATGATAACAAATTAATGTTGACCCTAGCGGATTTATGTGTTTGATAAAATGCCACAAAGAGACTAATGTGACTTGATATATCGGAATTTAACCTCTTCAGTCCGTTTGATGTCCAATCTGAATCGGACTTCACCGGTTTGGGGTACCAAATCAAGTGACACTTCTGCAACTCCAGGCATAAACCAGAGTCTTATGCCCTGGACTATTTGGACCGTCGTTGCATGGTTTTGTTGCTGTTTACTCCAACTCATTTCCTTTCCTGTTAAATTAGTTTTCTCCTTCAAGACAAAAAAAAAAGATTTCAAAACCATTATTGACTACGTACTAGAGCAAGAATTTCAGCATGACTAAACAAGAATTAAAGGCGAAATAATCGTACCGATGTCACAATCTGTTCGGTTTGAATATTAACAAAAACAAGAGGAGCCCCTGAAGAAACTGCTGCAGAAAACCAAGCCATGCACCTTGCTGTTGTGGCCTCAGTGCAATGCTCACCCTGCATTGGCATGAACAGAATAGAGCTAATAACCGTGCAACGGTGGTCAGGCAAATACTTTCTCACTTTCATCTTCCAGTCATATTTTACTCCCTTTTTGTGATACCCTCTATTTTCCACATTTACCAAACTCCTGCTCATTTCTGCAAAATCACATATCATATCCGTATCTGAAATACAATATTATGCTGTTATAGAAGTGCTTATATCCGAAACAGCGTAAATAAATACATACCTTGCAGCTCAGTGCATTCATCCGAGGTCAAGTCCCCTATGACTGCAACATGTCTGTCATCTGTAGCTGCTCTAATGCTATACTTTCTTTGAAGCATGGAAGGCCTTTCCACCACAACACGCGCCCGGAGCTTGAGAGTCGCATTACCCCTTCTAACCTTGACCCATATGATCTCTATATGTTGGCTGTTTATCTTAGCAAGTTGTGAACTAAGCTCAGACTTGGCTTTAGTGGGCACAAAAAAACTCATCAGCATGAATATCACTCCCACAATTGTAAAAGCCTTCGATTATGTTTCCAGGCAATGGCATGGTCTCATCCCACTCTTCTGCAACATCTTGTTTCACTTGTTTCACACACACAAGCGTCTGAACTGCAGCGCACATGTTGTTGTTCTTGTTCAGAATGAAATGACTCATTCTCATTATGAGGAATCTTATGGAATAGACTTGATGAAAGAAAATTTTGATAAGGTCATAGGAATGTCCATCCATGTACGAACACTTCAAGGAGGTCAATTTTTAGGTCTCTACGTCTTACTCATAGCCTTGGGGTGAAATTCCTTGGTGAGATGTATAATTCTGATGTACAGTTATCTAAATACTGATAAACTATGATAATGCCAAGACAGCCAGCATAGTTCTTTTCACCCAACATTTGAATGTAAAATAAAACAAAACATCACTTTACTTCGTTATTAGAATCAAATCACATCTCCAATGTTGTATTCTGTTGGACTCTTGTACCTATCTGCCTCTACAAACTCAATCATTTCTTCAACTAAATTAGTTTTCAATATGACTTTCTTGTACTCATTGATTCTTAGAAGTTCACTGTGTTGATTTTTATTTCAATGATTATCCTGCATCGTCCATGTCTTTTCGTGTGAAACGATCAATCACAACTCTGATGGAACATCAGGAGTCTCAATAAAGAAAAATGGGATGCATGGCTTCATGCATACCCTTGCAGGCTTGCAGCTTCTGTAATTCACTCTCCCTTCTCTGTTCCTTAAGCAGCTATGTTTCCAGGTGGTCATGAACAAGAAACTATCTTTGTGGCTTTTAAATTGCAATTTATGAGGCACTTGTTGCACCTTATGGCTTCACCATGGGACATAATGGAGGACTTTGAATGGAGAAATGGAAAGTTTCGGTAAGGGAGGACTTTATGTATTATGACTTTGGAGTTAAATTTTTGAAATGTATTCTCTCTTCCAAATGTAAATCTTTGCTGTTACTCACAAAAGTTGTGAAGCTGAGTTAAATAACTTGAATCAATGATAAACTAACAGAAGTTGTGAAGTAGTATAATTGTTTCTAACATGGGTGCGTGGTTCAGGTCCTACTAATACTATTGCATTTGCAGCACACAATGATGTGAAATAGATTTTGCTTTGGAGAATTGCAGTTGATTTAATATTTTTCTACTATTGAACTTCAAATTTGATATGGAGAAAGTAGTACAGCTGCTAATAGCATACTTGTCTAATCGCATTTCCAAAAAAAAAAAAAAATACTTGTCTAATCTATAACAATTTCTCGGTTCTTGATCTTATGCATATCTCTGTGATTATATTGTTTTCTGACTAAACTGCTTGCTGTTTGGAAATTTAGTACACAAGACACCTTTAAATATACTATAACTCAAGTTCATCATGAAAATCTCTATGTCCTTGATCTCATAGCACATTTCAATGCAAATATAATAGTGTACGCTTCTGTAGAAAGATCGTTCTGGATTGTTTGGACTCTTTATCCCTTTGAAGAGGTGTCAATCATTCATGTTAGGAGTCAAAAGAAAACTGAACTGCTATTCTATTTGGCCAATCCAATAATTGTAGAAATAAATGTCCTGCGAAGTGGGCAATTAGTATTAGTATATATATGTTGAGCTCTACTTGTTTGCTGCTGTGTTAGTGGAATTGGGGGCCTTACATATATGCTGAGGAACAAAGCAAAACTACTTATTAGTTATTTGACTATCAATTTTCCACTTGATGTGGGATCAGGGCAGTCTTCAATTATGAAATATTCGATATTAGTGGGAGAAGGGTCATGATCCATGAACGAGTGTGGTAGTGAAAGCAATATATTATCTGCTCTGCAAGACCATTCAGATCAGCTGATAGGCTAATTTGTTTTTGCTGCAATGTATGATTGCTGCCCTAAACTGAGAACTTCCAACTACTGTTCATGAAGTATTTTGAAAGGATCTAAGTTAAGGCCAAACAGAAAATAAAGCTAGCTAGGGTTATAACTTATGGTTATACCTAAGATTTATACAGACTGAGCCTGCCGGTGTAGATATTGCATTTCAAGAATGCAAAATGAATTTTTCATACACATTCATGTTGCTTGTAGTAATATTGTTATCCTAATGCACTTAAAGAATTTAATTCTATAAATGATATTTGTATATGCCTAATTGCCTATTGTATCAAGCTAAGGCATCCGAATCCCCTGGTATAATATACCTTTTAAGTTTTCTGAAGAAAGAGGCCTCTTAATTTCTTTCTGTTTTCAAGTTTAGAGGTTTTCTACATGTGATTCGTTTTCTGAAACTCGAAGAAGCTCTCATATTCATGTACAAGTTCAAGATAGATGTAGGACAACTATAAATCATCCATAAAAGTATAGTCTTCAAATTTAATCTGCACGATAAAACAAGGGTGTACCTTTTCTTTGCTTGCAACTTAAAGTTGTATGTTTGTATTGAAGTCAGCTGACATTAGTTGATCTGTGGAAAAGCTTGGAACAGCATCAGTTGATCTTTCTGTTTGTAAGCTTCTTGGCTGGTGACATGATGTTGTATTCTGCTGGACTCTTTCATGGTGCATACCCCGTTTCTTTGACTTAATCAACAAGTTATACCCTATGTGCCTCTGTATACTCCATTTCTTTGACTCAATCAACTCTCATTCTCTCAATGTGGTTTTGTGCTTCATCAGTTCCCAGTAGTACAATGCACTGATGTTTGAAACCGTAATCATGCTATGCTCTTCTGTGTTTATTCGTTTTCATATGATTGATGACTCCGATAGACCAGCAGGCCAGGAGTCTCAATAGGGAAACACGTTACTGGCTTCGCCTCATGTGTCTTTTGCCCAGAATGTTCTCTGAAGAAGGGAACATTCTATGTGGTTTTGGAATAAAATTATATATACAAACAACTATTGAACGTTGTAACTGGTGCTTCAGTAGTGAAGATTGGAGGAGTTCCTTCTCTCTTCTGGATTCTGGAATGAAATTAGTACTATCTTTGGTTGTTACTTTATATCACATGTAGATGAATCTGAGTCCTTCCTTTGTGGCTCCATACGGGAGCATCTAAATTGAACAAAGATATGTTAGAAAATTGTTATCAGTTCTTAAACAAATTTTTATTCATTTCCTACTAATTAAATTAATACTGCTGCAGCACACTTGCTGTTGTATAGCGTTTGATTTAGCATAAACAGTGCAGCTGTAGTACTTCTACACCGTACCTAAATTTCAAGTTAGTAAGTCGGAATACTAAATCATCTGCGATTCCGGTTTGTTGATCTTCTGCATATCTATGCGATTTTTCATATTGTTTTATGAACACTTACAAATGTGTGCTCTTTGGAAATTCAGTAAACCTTTAACCAGCTGCATTTCATTTTCCTATATATCATTCACTGTAATGATTTCGATCCGATATAGTGTCCAAGAAGACTGATAAAGGGAAAGGTTACATCTAAAGATGGATAACGGTACTCGTCTGATAAAATCGTTCTGGATTGTTTGGCCCTATGAAGAGGCCGGTATGATTCAATGATGCATATCAGGAGCTTAAAGATCTGGTTCTCTCTCTATGTATACTTGGAGACACAAGGGACCTAGGAAAGCTGGCAAGATTGCAAGTAATTCCAGCAACACTTGCTTGTTTGCTACTGTGATAGTGGGATTGAGGCCCTAGCTAGCTATATGAATAAAAGCAAAAAAAACTTACTTGTATTCCAATTTTCCACTTGACGTGGATCGATTGGAGTCTTCAACTGTTTACATCACAGCGAATTAGATCAGTGATAAAACAGAAATGGATTTCATAGATCCCACCAAACCAAACATGTTATTTCTAAATTTTATTTTAACTTTCTTCTTCTTATGTTTTTGGGAAATCATCGAGTAGCAAAACATCAATAGCTGGATTAGAGAAAAGAAAAACATGAAAATAACATACCTGCCTAATAAGTGAGATAGATGATGCATGCATAAGTCTGAACCTAACCAAAATATACATATAAATTGTGTACGTGTATAATCAAATATCTGCAACAATAAATCGTACAACGTACTTCATCATCAACTTAATTGGTAGACATACTATATATGTTTGATTTCTTTCTATAAGACACTACTGCGTATATATTTCATGGTCAACTCATCATCCTTGTCTACTCGCTCAATATATGACAGATTAGGTTGATTATATATGATACAATGACTATTGACTTCACCAAATTAGGTCTAATGTACGTTATATATACATACATATATATATATATATATATCAGGGCCCTTCCAATGAGGGATCCCTTTTTTTGACATATATGAGGGATGGGGGATTACACCAACTTTTTTATCATAAAATCACATCTCCACCGTTCAATATGTAGTTATATATGAGTAGATCACTTCTGCAAATTTTCAGAAATTTTGGTGATCGTTAAGGCATTCAAAACTACGATTTTTAATTATAAGCATGAACGGTTCAGGTCTAGCAGATTTGGTTCGTTCATTGATTTAATCTTGTTCGACATCTTAACGATCACCAAATTGGCTGAAAATTTGCAGAATTGATCTATATATAAGGACTAACAAACTGAACGGTAAAGATTCAAAAATATAATCGAAAAGTTGGTGTAATCTCTCATCCCTCATATATGTCAAAAAAAAGGATCCCTCATTGGAAGGGCCCTATATATATATCTTCAGTCATACAGAATTATTTGAATTCAATCAAAAACTAAATGCCTTCTTATCTAGCTAAGGAAAGGTGGATCAATATCAGTCCACCATTGTCACAAGGCCGCCGATGATGAACATGCAAGACCTTCTTACATATATCTTAAATATTTCCGTCTTCACTGGACATAAGTAAATGATTTGCAAACTGATGATTATATATATTTTTATGAAAATTAACGAATAAACTTCATTGATGATAATCATACAACTTTACAAAATTAACGTAAAGAAATCCTAAAACAACTCTATATCGTTCATCACTCAAGTTTTCTCGACTACATTCTTAACAAAATGAGAAAAAACAATCTTTTCTAACGTTTAAAAGATGGATACTACAATGAAAAAACAACGAAACAAACCTAAAAAACTCTAATCGATAGCACGTACCTATCACATTAGCTCAAGGCATGAAGACCCAATTGTGTACATGCATGCCACTAATGATTTATTTTAATCATGCAATTTCCTCTTTATTGAATATAAGACCGTTCGTCCTTCCTCTTAAACAAAAATTATATGCTTACATCTGATATATGACAAGTAGGACCATTAACCATAATAGCTACTATGTATGCCTTTTTATTTGACTCAGCTCGACTAGTTTTGTTAGGATTTCGAACATATCTGCATACTAATTGCATGCCCATTAGACCTGTAATAGTCTATTGCGTATCAATCTATATATACTACCCTTCGCACATGTCAATTTGTTTTTTTGTTTTCTAAAAAAATTGAAATGGTGGATATTTTTTTGTTTTGTTTTATAGCTAATTCTAATTTTACCCTCAATTTTTAAATATCTTGTGTTTATGAATACGTCTGGCTTTATTGTAACGGAGATTTAAATGTTATGGGCAAAATTCAGGAGTTCAATATTTTAGTGAAGCTTTGACAACAAAACTTAGCTTCCCATTATTGGAGCGGAGATTAACCGAGTGGGATTTATGAACCTATCATATTTAAGCCAATTTGGATGTAAAATTTACTAAGATCCTAATAGAATAAAGCACAACAAATATCTAGTGATGGCGGCCGGAAGTTGACCATGATTGATACGTGCAAAGTTTGTCGACTTCCTAATTACCTATAAATTAAAGATTAGAGATCGATGTAACAATCCATATGAATAGTCTAATGAATATCACATAGATTAGTAGCATGATTATAGTTGACTAATAAAAATCTAAGAGAAGGGATGGTGATTGTTTCTGGTACTTTAACTTTCGTGTTCGTAAGGGTTTTTGGAAGTCGCAGGATGCGAAAAAGATTTCTGATAATGATGTATTATGGTAACAAGTAGTATACATATATATATGATGTGAAGGGCATTACAAGCACGTACCCCATGAGCTAGCTAGTTGTTCATTAGTTCTAATTGATAAGCTAAAATCAAATTAGTCTAACATTGGGTCTAATTTTTTTTTTAGGGTAAAATATTGTATAATGAGAAATTTGTCGGAAAGACTATTTGGATGAAAAATCATGACTTTAAGGACTATTCATATTAAAATAAAACCATAAATACTATTTAGATGAAAAATTGTGACTTTAAGGACTATTCAGATTAAAATAAAATCAAAATGACTAAACAAATATCGACTTCAAACCACAAGAACTAAACAAATTTTAATTCTTTTTTTTAATTTGAAGGAACAAGGGGAAACGTGAAAACAATATTGGTGATACTAGCTATTCTAAATTTCTTTATCATAGCTCTCATCTTCTAATCACATTATCCCTTTTGTGTGTTTGACCATACTTAATTGGTAAAGAAATAGAAGGTGATACCAATGAGGTTTAGATAAATGCGCTCTTCAAATGTTTCTTGTTCCTTTTCATCGTGTTGAATGCATACACGTATTACACAAGTATTACACAAATAACGAATCGCATAAATTATTTGAATTAAATTTTTATATATTTGTATTGCTACAGAATGGTTAATTTGTGACAGTGTCAATATAATGTCACTTAATAATAACTCGCGTGGACTACGTTGGGGAAGCTAAACCATCACAAACTCAAGATCATCAAATTGGGAAAGTAGCAGAACCGCAAGTAAGAAAAACCTTGCGAAGAAAACTTTAGGTGCTCATTCCTGTATCCTTACTTGTCTTGTCTTCCTTTTATGAAACCAATTAAGCTCACCAAACTTGTGTTCCCGAATTAATCTGCATGCTTGACAATTTTGTAGAGACAAAACTTCAGTATAAGGGTCCCGACTACCGGTTTCCAAATTAAGACTTAGAGGTGATACAATTAATAGACCAAATCTCCATTAAGAATGAGCCGAGAGATTCACATATATATTGATGTCGATGGAGATGGAGTGCGGTTTTGGGATTCTCATCTCTAAATCTAGCATCATAAAAGTTTTATTGTCCATTAACAAGTTAACAAGAATAACACCTATAGAAATTCTCCACATATAGAAGAAACCCTAACCTCCTAAACAGTGAGAGTGGCCGCAAGCAAAGCCCCCATCCTATCCGGCGGCGAGTCCTTTCGCCATAGTCGGACGTGTCCTAATCAACCCCTCGTGGGTCTAACATCGATGAGGCTCTTCGGTAGTTTTGAGAAGTCGCGAATGGTAAGGTACGAGAAGAGAGAGAGGGAGACTGATCTGATGGCTGGGTTTCTAGGATTTCCTCTCTGGTTGTGGTCAGCGGAGTGGGTTAAGGATAAGATCGTGGACGCGGTTGGGAAGGGATGTTGTGGTGTCGTCGCCGGGTCCAATTTGTCGTCGTGGTTTTGTCCGGATCTAGGGTGGAGCTTCTAGATCCTAGATAGGGCAAATATGTGATGGTGGTGAAAACTAGGCATGGGCTGATATGGCCATGGAGGCGGAAGATGGGTGGTGGTCCGTCGAAGCAAGTGCAGCGGAGCAGGTGGTGGAGGGTTGTCAGCGATGGTGGAGGGTTTGAGCTGGGTTGGGCTGGAGGTTGGGTCTCTCTCGAGTTGGCTTGAGTCTTGGGCTTAGTTTAGGTCTACTCTCGGCTTGGGTCTTGGGCCTAGTCTTTTCCTTTTTGTTTCTATTTTTATTCTAGTTTTCTAAGCCCATTGTTTTAGGCCTCTAAGGTTTTAAATTAGTATTTGTTAGTTTATTTTTAATAATTTCCTTATGTAGGTTTCTAAGAATCCTATTGACGCAGTAGGAAGTGTGGGAGGTTTACAAGCGATAAACCCTATAGGATAGTGAAAGATTCTCAAGCGAAGAACCTTGGAAAATAACCTCTGGAGTCCACCAGAATAAGAGAAAAAACTCTCAACTTGATTGAATAATGATGAAAACTGCCTGTCTACACCCGAATAAGGTGTTTAAATACTGAAAACAAAGCTCTAGGGCTGCTAACATCAAACCCTAAAGCCCAAGGATTAAAACAAACCAAATCCAAAACAAACTAGAAAACATATAAAACTGGAAATATATAAAACTGTCGTTTTAAGGCCCTAAACGAACTCGAAAGCCCGAAAAAGCCCACACGTCGTGGCAAAGCGACGAGTTTGATTCCTGGCGTCGTTCCCTTCTCGGAAAGGTATAATAATTACCATTCTGACACCGAACGCCAAATCTGCAGCAAACCGGGTTTAGACTTGCTACGATCAAGTTGTTCTTCAATCTGCTCTGCCATTCTCCCTACATCACCTATATAGGTTTCTAGGAATTCTAAGTAGGTTGTTGCCTATAGATTATGATGTTTAGTTTATATCTAGATAGTGAAAACTTCCTACGCACCGCAATTGAACGTCTTGGAAACGAAAGTTTTCATGCAAAATTATCTCTATATAGGGTAAGCTAAACTTTTTAGTGGTTTGTTTACAAACATTGCCCCAGTAACAAGTTAACAAGAATAACCGCACTCGATTATCATCGACAAAGAATCAGCTAGAACTGTAATAAGTCAAGAAAATTCTAACTACTACCAAAAGATTGAAAATAGCAACTGCAAAGGCGGGCTGCCTGAAATGTAATAACTTTTTGGTTTCCTATATTTCTCCGACAGATATATGTAACTTATATGTGGGAGTTGCATTTCTTTGTTCATAAACTTGTTCGGGTCCCAATTCTAGCAAACCTTTTTTTATGGTGAGGTGCTCTTGGTATATGACCATGATGAGCTTACTTATTGAGACTGCATTTTCATTTTGATAAAAGAATATATATAGCTTCCATCAATAAATACTTTAGTGATGGTGGGTGTGCCATAAATATGTAGGCTCTACTCTCTTCAGGTTGAGCTTAAATATAAGAATTTTTCTACTATTTATATGTGTATAGTATACATTTGAGTTATGAACTGTCCGATCATCTTAAATTTTAACTAGTTAAATGATCAGACGGTTCACGGCTTGATATATATTATACACATATGTATAGCAGCAGCCAAACCCTAAATATAAAAGCATAAGAACATGAAAGATGGTATTTCAAACATTTCAGTTGTTCCCGTTTTCCTTATTCTATATATAAGCATTTTGAGTTCATATATAGTTCAATGATTGACTGCAAGATTTTTCATCTCCAGTATCATTGTTTTGATGTAAGTCGATGTTGCAATTTCATCACCTGAAGTTGGTAACAATTTTACAATTTTCGAACATCGGAGACCAATTATCGTAACGCACTTTGAAGAAATAGGCTAGTTTCAAATAATATATTCTCCTTTTTAGGCTTACACTTGGAAGTCCGACCGAAACATTTCTTAGACCCCGTTTGGTATAGCTTCGTTTCTAAAAAAAATTAGCTTCTATTTGAATTTTTAGATTTTATAGTTTTTCGTAAATCAAAGAAAAACAGTTTTTAAAAAAAATTATAGGTCACTAGCAGTAGATTTTATAAGTAATGTGAATGTTACTTTTAGCTTTTAGGTTACTTCATAAAAACACTAGAAATTAATATATTTTGATTTTGCAGCAGTTTTAAAACTAATATTTACAAACACAAAACTATTTTGATTCACAACTGATTATTTTTATAGTACAACATAATCAGATTTTTGTAAAAGTCACAACAATACCAAATTGTCTGAAATTTTGGTAAGAAACAAATTTATTGGAGTGATAATGGAGTTTGATAAGGGTTGATGAGAGTTAATTCAAGATTGTTAATTCAACAGCTAGGTTGAAGCCAGAAGCTAATAATAGGATTTTTGTGATTACGTTGCACACAATATAGAAGCCTTGGTCTATGAGACCAGGGAGAAGAGTCTCCATCTTCTGTCTCGAGTGTCAGTCAGAGCATGCTACAACGGATGACATAGATGATTATCGATCCTTTCTATATCATAAATATTTTTCATAGTCACCGGTTTTACGATTTCATCAAAATAACAAGTTATCATAAAGTATCAAAGTATTTAATCATCTTCCTCGTGGTAGATTTGTTCTAGTTGATTTGAGCTTGATCTGTATAAAGGAAAAGAAAAATACAAACTGGAAAATTCGGAAGAAGGGGATCGAGCTTTGAAACGTCTTGGTCCCCGGAACAAAAAAGACTACAAATCAAATAAGAACGCCACCCAATGAACAGAAAAGGAGGACTTTACTTTTCAAACAAAAAGGACATTAACCGTACTAGATCCAATAACATTCATACGTACGATGTTTGCTTAATTACAATTATTTGTTTGATTCCACACTTAATGATTTTGTAACAAAACTTTTGTTTTGGTGAAGCATATGGACATGCCTTGGTGGCATTCGAAAATAGCTAGAGTTACTATACATAATATTTCTGTCTAAAAAGAAAAACTATACGTAAAATTCCTAAAGAGTTTGTAATACCGAGAATGACAAGAAAAACTCAAGTATAACAGAGGACCTATGTCAGGCTCTGAAAACTTTAACTCCGATACTAGTTCAGGATTCCATTCATACACCATGTTACATTTTATCTATAAATATTAATTTTTATTTTTTTTGATGGGTTACATTTTATCTATAAATATTAATTTTTATTTTTTTTGTTAACGGGCTAACATGTTATGTACGCTAGCATGTCGCTGCATCTTGAATTCTAGTTTAGGAACCAACATCTAGCGAACCTCAATGTATGTAGTTGTTAAACAAATCACCAAGAATTCGGGGATCGAGACAAGATTGGAAGTTTGAACATCCTTTTCTCTCCCGTTTGACCTTACTTTTCCGACCGACGAGAGAGCACTCTCTCTTCCATGACCGTTACTAAAAGTAGATTTCGATATTCAAGTACAAGAAGCTCCACCCATTCCCAATCCGGGCCCCACCATTTTACACCACCAAATGGGCCCCTCTTTCTTATTAAAAAATGAGGGTCAGAATCCCATGCCCACCCACAGTTAAACACACACAAACGCGTGGATGACTCACCGGTTTTATTTATTTACATCCCCCGTGGGTCCCGCTTCCCTTGTGGGGTCCTTCCATACTTTAAGTGGCCTCGTGGACCCACCATTGCCACCCACACTAAGGTTCCGAGCTACCCTCGATTCGAAATTGAAATTTCGATTCGGCTACATTGTATGGTATGCGTGACCGATATATCAAGTAGATTAATGTTAAGACCGGCATCTGATACAAATCAAGCTAATTTTTACTAATTACTATTCACGGCGACCCCGGTCTAGTTCTGTTTCAAATCTAGTGACCTGGTCTCGTGTACCCAGAGACATTTAGGAAACATTTTATGAAATACTGTAGAAATATCAGGGCAGTTGGTTAACTTTCCTTCAGAATTGAGTTAGAAACTGTGTAAATCAGTCTACATAAAATGTTCGAAAAATGACAGGTTAAGCCACGACGGTAAAAAAGAAGAGGAGGGAATTGTGAAGCAATGTACTCGATCACTGTATAAAAAAAGTTTATAAGATTCCCTAATTATACAACAAAAAATATCTGTCCTGTGGTAACAAACAGCGATTAGTGTACAGACTACAGAAGAGGAACGTACCCTTTTTTCTTTTAAATATTTTTTTTTTTCAAGTAAAAAGAAGCTGAGAGGGGGTAAAACCGTACTTTCCAAGAAAGGCATCATCGGCAGCGTCTGCGTTGTCAACGACGCCACGGTCAGCAAGATCAGCGGTTGGAAGTGGCTCTACCGAAATCGGCCAGCTTCCTCGACCGGTTCATGCTAAACGACGCCGCAGAAGACAAGTGTGGCTTCGTCGCCACCCTCATATCGCCGGTGATCCCAAGCTCCGGCGGGAACCCTTGCATGCCTTTCTGGTTCCAGTGCGGGTTCGGGCAGGCGCGAACCAGCGGGCTCAGGCAGAACGTCAGACCCGACACGTTCTTTACCGGACCCGAACGCGTACGCCGCGACGGCGTCGCCTGCACCGGCGTCCGCTTCCAATCCGGCGTCGACGAGTCTCCGCTTCCCGACGCCGACGGGTCACCGACGTCCACGCAGCCGTCGTGCGTGAAATCCGGCGACATTCCGCGCGCTTTTCTGTGGCGAGATCTCACGCGCACCGTGGACTCGTCCGTGAAGCATTGCTTCGATTTCTTCCCTTTTTTTCCGGCGAAGATCGCCGAGAACCACGACGGCGAGGACGCCGACGTCGCGATAGCGTCCCGCGACGAGACCCCGGGATCCGTCCAGAACTTGTCGGATCTGGACCGAAACAGGCTCGTCAGAAGCGAAAATCTCGGCTTGCTCTTCCTGTACGAGCCTCCGATAGCGGCGGAGCCTCCCCGGTCATAGGTGGGCCCCACCTGGGGAGTACTGTAGAACCGGATATGGTGGCGCTGGTGGTGGCTGTAGTCGTGGTCGTGGTCGTGATCGGAGCGGTTGTGCTGGTCGGATTTACGGCGAGAAACGTAAGGGGAGACGGAGCGGGGGAAGATGAGCGCCGGTGGCGGGTTCAGATCGGACTTTTGCGGTTCTTCATGGGCGACGCCGTTATTGCGGGAGTGGAGGCGGGAGAGCTGCGCCTGGATTTGTAATTGGGCCTGGCCTCGGGTCTGGGCCTCGATGATGGAGGTCAGTCGTTCCCGGAGACAAGAGGCGCAGACGCCGACGGCGCTAGTGAGGTCGGCGGCGTGCTTCTTGCACCTCATTGATACATTAAAGTTTCAAAAACCCCAAATGCCCCAACTCTGTACAGAAGTTCTGTGCTTTTCTGTAATTTCGCGGTCTCTCTCTGTAGAAATTGAAGCAGACCCTTCTTCTCTCTCGGGTGAGGGTAGAGGGGTTTGTCTTCTTTTTCTGCTTCTGCTTGCTCTTGGGTTTGGATTTTTGGCTTTGAGAAAAGAAAGAGAGGGGTGGCTGAGGGCTTTTATTTGGGTTGGGAATTTGTGTGTGAGTGTGGGTGAGGTGTGCAATGGGTATTTGGTATCTATATTAAATTCTACAGAGAGAAAGTAAGTAAGAGAGAGAGAGGTCAAAGTTTTTTTTTGAGAGGATGATGAAGCAGAAGAAGAACATCTGCTGGTTTTTGAGGTCACTGTACATTGAGGTTGAGGATGATGATGATGATGATGATGATCTATGTTCATGTACCTTGTACTAGCTTGTTATTTACCCACATTGATTTAGGTTGTTTGGTAAAAACAGCGGCCAGCCGGATAATTAATTGGCCTAAAATGATTTTTTTTTTTAAGAAACAAATTAGTAAGACGTTACGTGTACATCAAATTTTACATACATCAACAATCGGCGGTCGGCCTCGCATGGTGTTTGTATGAGATTTTTCTTGCTTTGGTGTTTTCTTTTTGACTTTTTGTTAAAATTATTGGTTTGGGTTTTGGTAAACCATGCTCTTAATCATAATCATTGGGTGAACAAGAGCTTATCAATCTTTGACTTGTTATTGCATCCATTGGGTGAACCAATTGAGTACGAGTAGGGCACGCCGCCGGTGAAATTTTGACATCTGGGCTTATGATGTAAATGTGTTCTTATAAGAATATTAGAACTAGCTCTGTAACCTTATAATTTCTTGACTTTCTAACGACTCGTCAACAATAAAACTTTATAACGACACAACAAAAGCCACATATATAAGTCAAAGTATTCATTTTGACTAACATATTGCCATTTTGATAAATTAATTAAAGAACATCCCTCTCTTCTCATTAAAAAAACATCTCTCTCCTATTTTTCCTTTCATACCCATCATTATAAGAGACCAGCTCCTCAGGCTGTCAAATTTTTTACAGTTAAACTAAATGTCATTCCCGATCCAAAACTTGATTTTAGTATCTACATTCCCAAATTCAACTCTACCGACGACGACGAGAAGCTGCTATTACGTACCCAGGAAATCCTCAGATTCTTCGTCTGCATGTTACCCTCAATTCTACCAGAATATTTCAACTCTACCTATATTACTTATCTCGTTCAATTGGGTTTTACTACATTATACGAATTGCAGCACTGTCGGAATTTGAGCTTCAATTCAAGTTGGTGTTTGATCAATCATACCCTTAAATGCAGTGATTGCAAATGGAGACCAAAAAACGAATTGAATTGGACAAATTTTAATATTTAAAACTGAAATTTCCTTTACGGAAAAACAACAACAAAAAATGAAATTGTGTGCTTGTTAATTAGTAGCTATTTCCTGTTTGATTTCTTTGTGTGTCCCCATAGCGAAAATTTTCTCCCTCTGGCACTGATTGTATCTAATCTCTTGTCTTGTTTTCTTATTTTCTATTTGTGGTTTACTATGTAATTAACCTGTACCACATTGAAGGAAATGTTAATATAACTAGGCGCGTGGTTGAGACTTGAGAGAATAACAATGCTTAGGAATTTCTCTGTTTTATGCTTTTATTCTAGTTTATTTTGTGGAGGGAGCACGTTAAGCCTTAATATAGGCTTTTCGGAAGCTTTATCAAATATTTAAATTGATGTTGAATTTCATCATTATCATATAGGGAATAACATGTTATTAACTTCTAAAAAATGTTCATCTAATATTGTTGGATTGTCTAACACCATTTGGTCTAGTGACATAGTACTACTGAAAAAAGTTACTTAGGCAACATAATAGTTTCGTCTCCTAAGTAACAAAATTCGTCTCCTAAGTACATAGGTGACGAAATTTCTGTCGTCTAAGATCTGTCGCCTAAGTGAGGTAGGTGTTTGGGCGACGAAAAATTGAGTTCCGTCGACTGAAAATTACTTAGGCGGTGGAATTGTTTCCATCTCCTAAGTACTTGGGCGACGAATATTATTTAATGACAAAAAAATTCATTTTTCCCCTAGGCGACAAAATTATTGGATTTCGTAACTAAACTGAAAAAAAATTAAAAATTGACATGGGCACGGAGTCCGCTGGCAGAGAAGGGCGCGGAGTCCGTTGGCGAGATGGGCGGGATCCGATGGAGGAGGAAAATTAGTCATTCTATAAAAACAACTGCCTAGGAGAGGCAGCAGGCGAAGAAGAAGGAGAGGTAGAGGGAAGAAGAAGAAGAGGCATAGGGAAGAAGGAGAGGCGACGATGGCGAAGAAGAAGAAGAGGCAGAGGGAAAACTAGATTCTAAGGTCTCTCGGTGCGTGGAAACTGGGACAGAGGAGATGTGGGAGAGAGAAGAGAGTAGTCTGAAGAATAGAGAAATGAAAAGTGAGACAGAGCATATATATATATAAGGAAACTTTCAAAAATTTGATTCAAATTTTTTTGAAATTTTTTGCGGAAAAGGCGCCGCTTAGGCGACGAAAGTATTTTTAAAATAATAATTTTTTTAAAATAATAATTCCGTTGTCTAAGTAAATTTTTCCATATCGTCTAAATGAATCTTAGACCACGGAATACATTTCCGTCACCTAAGTGAATAAATTTTATTTTTTATAAAAAATAATAATTTCGTCGCCTAAGTAAATTTTTTCGTCGTCTAAAAAAATCATAAACGACAGAATACGTTTCCGTCCCCTAAGTGAATAAATTTTTTTTTTATAAAAATGATTTCGTCTCCTAAGTACATTTTCCATCTTCTAAATTACCACATAAGCGACAGAACAATATTCCGTCGCCTAGGTGGTAACTTAGGCTACGAAATCGTATTCTGTCGCCTAAGAGCTTTTTTCCAATAGTGTAATCTCCCCTTTAGTAAGTGAGAGATTGTGAGTTTGACTCACGCAGTTGTAATTTACCTGATCAAATATATATATATATTGTTGGATCTAAAAATTCTTTTATGATTCTCGATTATGAAATCAATTGTGTACACACACATACATATATAATAAAAAAATTAATTCTAAATCACATTAACAACCTTGTAGAATTAAAATGACATTTTTTGTTCCGAATCGAACATTATTTTCAATGACATGTATTATCGAGACATGTTTCCTGATTTGTTGGTAACACATTTTGTGTTAGAAATAAAATGACATTTTTTGTTCAGAACATTATTTTCAATGGCATGTATTATTGAGACATGTTTCTTGATTTGTTGGTAACGCATTTTGTGTTAGAGACTGATAGTATACCAAGTCAAATTTCTATCATCGACTTTCTGTTTACTTAATTCAGTTTAACTAAAATTGTAAAAAATTGTTATAACTAGATATTGTTTTTGGTCCTTGGATATTGTCCATGTTGGAGATTTTTCTTTTTTGGATAAAAGGGCTTGAATTGTTGCGGTCACGCCATAACCATTAGTGAAACCACAAAATACAAATTGGGGTGGGGGGGGGGGGAAGGATACTGTGCCTAAACCTCATATTGTAGGAACACCCTAAAATAATATTACGCATGTCTAAATCTATGCATTCTAACAAACACCTTTTAGCAACGAGTGCATGGATACATACTTCATTTTCTTTACAAATTTGACGACATATTGAAAAAACAATGCAGGGTCATAAATTTCTATTTTTGTCAGCTTTCCTACTATTTTTATCACCTTTTTAATGGAGATTTTATTTATCATAAAAGACTTTGTGTTTAATTTTTTTGAATATCTATATTGTTTATCGAAAGCGAGTCATGAACATTTTTATTTTCACAGTTATGCTCAGTTGTTACTGGATTTAAATATACCAATGTTGGCTGATAAGATTGAGAATCAGTCTCCTTTTTGTAAATGAGAGGTCGTAAGTTCAACTCACAGTATACTCGTTCTATTCTAGCATTATAGTCATGTACGTGTTTGATCCCAAAAAAAAAATGTTAGCTGATAAGATTGTCAAAATTATATTAATTACTTGACTCATATTTTGTACTGTCATTAGATATAACTCCAATGATAGTTTCGCCCAACTGAGTAAAAAACTAAGTAATAAGCTTGTGAACATATATGATTGCATCTAAATATTGGTATTGTCACATATCTTCTTTTACAAAAGCAAAAAGAAATCTAACAAGAGGTGCCACTAATCATTTAAATTCGATTCGAGCTTGGAATGAGAGGGAGAGCAAAACCCTTTTTAGTCCCACTAACTTCATCTAAACTGTTCTACCTAAACTCCCTTTACCAGAATCTTAAGACTACACATAGAATCAATGAATATGTTTTTCTTCTTCTGCTTCTTCATGATTAACCACTTTTTTCTCCTTCTTTTCTCGTATTTTCCTTGACGTTAACTATAAGCTAAGAATTGTAGACCCATGTCTCAAACTTTCATTTAACCTCAAAGTAAATTAAAGTTGAATCTAAAACAAGAAGCTTCCATCTTCCATGCCTTGATTTAAAGGCATTTCATTACGTTTTTCGTGTCTGTGGTGCTTGCTTTGGCCACCCAACCCACTTAGCTTGCTGCTTTGACTAACCCAAAGAGCTAGAAATGGCTTCGTCTCTGATCTGCTGGCTGGGGACTCAAACATAATTGCATGCAGACTACTATTAATTTCAAGTTCTATATTGTCAAAATGGGATTGCGGGATCACATGCTTTGCTCACCTACACCCGCCTGGGTTAATTTTTATCATTCAAAGTCTTAGCTTTGTAGTAAATACTACCACCTAATATGTCCCTGTGTGTTGCTCGAGCTTTTATTTCGTTTCCAGCTTCCCACCACCAGAAGAACCTTCTTTCGTTTCACTTTTCTTTTATTGATTATCACGTAAATGGTGTCCAAAATATATATATGAAATCATCATATCCATGCCATCAAATCAGAAAAAGAAAAAAGGACGATCTACAAGAAGCTTCTATATCACGTAACAAAGTCTTTTGTGCCTGCTGCCCTAGCTAGCAAAGAACATAAGAGTAGTCGCCTTCGCTTCATCGCTTGCACCCTAAAGGCTTCTTTGGTCAATTGATTTCTTACCTAATAGCTCGTTAGAAATGGAAATGTTGTCCAAATGTGTACTCATTTCTCAAGAACGTCGGGTGAGTCATATAGTAAAACTTGCATTGTCGTACATACATATAAACCCAGGCAGAACAGTAAAATTGGTGCTGTAACCAACAGTGAGCTGTTGGATCATTATAGAGATAATGGACCAGACACTGGAAGTCTGGAATGAACAAGTAACTCTCTCATTATAATACATGATCAGATATCATTGCCTCAGTACTGCACGACATGTCAATTTTGTGCGTCGCATATATTTAAGAATAGGTAACCTAGCTAGTACATTAGCACGGTTCTACAACTCGCTCTTGCCGGTGGGATTTTACAAAAAGGTCATATTATTTATGTTTTATTGAATACTCACAAAATTATGATTACTGAATATTGTTAGGAAAGTTGGTCGAACTGTTTAGTATGAAATCCCTATATTAAGAGTTCGAGTCCTAATTTTCACCAATTTGTGGTTAGCAGGTTTGAGGGGCTTCCAGGTTTATGTGCAACAACATATTAGTTTGACTTCTTGTGGACCTCGATTCGAATTGAGCATGTGTGTAACTTGCTAACGTAATCAAAATGTCTTGCTATCTCACTTTCGATCTCATGTATATAAACATATTTCTTATGTTTTACAAATAAATTAAACCACCAAGTACAGTATAATGTTTTTTAATCACCTGGTGTAATAAGGTCGTTGGTCGAGTTGCCTTAATTCAACCATTTCGATTACAATTACCTATTAACGTAGCTATAAAAGCGCATAGAAACACATAAATAGAATTAATATACAGTATTATTCATTGTTAATTCATGTAAGACTTATGACTATCTTGTATTCTGTTATAATAAAATCACAGTATAACACGACGAATCTATATATTGATCATTGCCGAAAGGGCTGTGGACTCAAATCATCTAAGCAAAGAAGCTAGTGTGATAAATGGTATAGCACCAAACCCACCTTTCAGAAAACCCTAAAGACACTGCAACTTTTTCGAGCATGTCATATTTTGCCTCCTCAGTGTAGTATATGTGCTAGGACTTAGTCTCGCAGACTCGCAGTCGTGTGGCAGCTAATAATCCACAATACTTGTAGATATATGCTTTACTTAAGTTTAAAAAAGGGCATCACCAACCCATTGAGAACAAAAAGGAAGGCTTTTTTTAATGCATGATATGGTCGATCTGTCTGTAAAATCAATAGGGTTTTCTGCATTTGTAAATGATCATGATCGATCACTATACATAACGCATCATCTAGATTCTGGCAAGTAACTTTCAAAAAAGTTTGAAGTTGAACAAGTAATTAGGAGATTTTGATTTGACAATGACTACAGGTTGAAATGAAACCCTAGAGTTTGATCGGTTAGTGAATGATTCAACAATATGTAAAATTAAACATTATCCCTGTGACGAAACAAAATGACTTTGGAGGTTAATTTGAATCCAAAAAATGTTTACAACCAAAGTTTCTAGTCATCCCATGCAATGACTAATTAGAATGAGAAACATCTGAGTCACTCCTTAATGTATCAGTAGTGAAAACGAACTTGTATCAGGGAGTCAATTTCTTCATAATTTTCATTTTTAAATATTTATATGATTTCCTACAGTTTTTAGATGACAAACTTTTTTTACCAAACACCCTCGTAATTCTATTTTGATTCCATGTTACTTTGAAAACTCTTCCTTACTTCCTTTAGGTAGAGTGACCGATGCCATGTTTACTGATTTGGACAGATATTAACTAGACCATTACAATTTAACTAAAAATAAAAAAGCCATTGATGGTATACAATTGAACCAGTTAATGTCAAGAAAGAAAATGAAATGACATATTATTTTAGTACTAATTATTGGTTTATACTTTTATGATCAATAATTTCATACGGTCATACCAATTCGACGCACATGTTAATGCTGAAAGAAAGTGACCGTGGAACTTTTCCTCTTGCATCCCCTTCCTCAATTTTATGTTTTTTGTTCTTTTTAAATTTATTACCATATAACAAGGAGCATTTTGAGCATTTCAAAATTTGGTGTAGCATTTGATATCAAAGTTTGGCTTCCATGAAAGAATTAGAGATTATTCAGAAAGAAAGAAAAAAAATATTAGAGATAATTGTAGTGCACTCACACAACTTAAACAATTGTCTAATGAGGATTGATTTGTACCACATACCTATCGGTAATCAAATTTATGTTTGGATAGCATCTTATAATTAACCATGCATTGTCCAAGCAGAGTGCTTTTAATCAAGAATTAAGGAGCTGATTACCTTATTGAAGTGGTCTAATGAATCTATATTAAACTAATCAACAATGATCACGCAACCTCTTAAAGAACATCCAAGCTAGGTTATAGTCGGTCTGTTATACAAGACAAAAGCCAATCTAGCTTAATAATAATCTAACAAATCCACAAAATTATATAGAGACTAGCAACTATATATTAAAATTAGGTCAATGAAACCCATATTAGTTAATATGTAGATTAATTTGATGGGTGCAGTGCATTTGCTTTCTGGCTTCATGGTTTTGACAGTCAAATTTATACAGAACAATAACAAATTAGCCTAAATATAAATTGGTTTCTAATAGGAACCAATTTGGAGAAATGTTAAATGTGACCCTTGAGAAGTAGTACGTAGTATATATAGTTATCCATCCACCTCGATCTCCAGCAGTCGACTCTGATCTTCTGTAGCAAGACAGACATGTTGAGCCAACGATCGATCGACATGGGTCAGTGAGCTGTGACTTGGTTGGTTAAGGTATTTAACTGACAACTTTGAGGTCATGGGTTCAAACCTCACGACACATGTAGGGTGTTTGAGTTATTAATAAAAGTTATAAAAAAAAAGATCGACATGGTGAGATTAACGGTCAAGAAGCTAGGATAATCCATCCCGAGAAATTAAGGAAGTGATGAGAAAGAATATTATAGTTTCGAAACCTGTTTAGTTTTCTCATTGGCAATAGTCGCAGCAATTCCATTTGCTTAAGATGTGGCAACCTTAAAACCTAGTTATTGAAGAATGCTAGCTAATTTGATCACTATTGAAAATTTCTGGGTATGCGTTTGTATAATGTCAAAGCTTTATAGTTTAACGGTCGACTAAAATTGATATTAATATTAGGTCAACCAACCCAATACTAATTTGCTTCATGGCTTCCTTTAGTTTTAGGAGTCTGTCTTCGATCATGGTTAACCACCTGGGTGAATTTATTTGAGTTAGTAACTTCTTAATTATTAGCTTCCAGCGGAGAAGTTAGTCTTCTCTCAGTAACAAAGTCAAGCCTGAACTGTTCATAAGAGCGGAAGTTATGCAACTAATAATTAACCATCCGTGGAGCACTACTCAGCAGCTAGTTACATCGTTCAGTAAAATCTCTTCACACTGTGAATGACAGCTTCACCAACTCGATCAAAGCCAGCCTTCATCGATATATTGATCTCCGGCAGCTTGAGATAGAAGATCGATAGAGGTGCTAAGACAAAATCTTAACCCTAAGAAATAAACCCTAGTAGACGTACAAGTCTTAAACTCTTAATATTGATATGGCCGGGTTATGACTTGTGAAAAAGCAATCAAATTAAATTCCAAAGAACCAGCTTTTCTAAGGCGGGATTATTCCCGCTCACTTTAATTCTGAATTGTTCCTCGTCTTAACAAGCTAATTACTTCCTCTCAGAGAATTGCTGATGAACCAAAAGATATAAAAATTAGATAATTAAGCCTATGGAAACGGAGGACTTTATATTATAGTTCTACCCAAAACATTGTGCCATTAACATTGTGACACTATATTTTATCTATTACTTAGGAATCACTAAACCTCATGATTCAAAAATTGAACCATATATGCACTAGGTCTAACTACTATTCTATATATACACCATAAAAACAATTTTATTTTCATGCTCTTCAATATCAATGGTTGTTCTCTTTATTAATCCACACAGTTGTTGACAATAATTAAGTTTATAAAAAATATATTACGGCTAGTTTTTGCTGGTGAAAATATTTTAGATAGAGCGAATTATAGGAATTAGTCCAAGACGATCAGAAAATCAGCAGCATAAACATTTAGAAGCATCTTCTTAACATTATCTATTTAGTATAACTTTCAACTATTCTACGGAAATGATATACAACTTTGATATGGTCTAACTTGTCTTGGCGAAACAACTATTCAATCAACTACGGTCTGGAAAAGATGACTGTTTGAAATTTCTTTTTCCAGATAAGAAGAACGCTTCTCATTAACAATAAGTAATTCACTAAATCTGTGATGCAATGATCAAGAACTTCTTGCTTTATAAAGAATCATTTTAAGTAGGAATATTTGACCTTAAACAAAATATGGAAAATATATTTGGGATATCGTTAGTTGCTCGATCGATCGTAGGGGGAATTTTTAGGTTTTTTATTTATTTTATTTTTTATTTTTTATTTTTTGTGTGTCAAAATGTCAAGGTCCAACCCATTGGCGAACCTATGGGGATGAAGAGGCTAGTGATGCTTGGATCATGTATTATTATTATTTAGATGTTTTTTTTGTTGTTATATATATATTATGGTCATTCGGAAGGTGCGCAACTCAATTATATATATGATAGGTTAATAGCAAACAGTCTTATTTGCTTCGGGCTGGAGTAGGCTATGGTGTATGTAATACTCGATATCTCTCATTGACATTGCGAGGACATCGAGACTCAGTATATCAAAAGAAAGAAACAAGAATGGTTCAAAACTTATATAACAAGAACAGAAAAACAAGAAAACTTTACACAAACTATTTATCACGACACTATCCATCTCACATTAACACATTATTTTCTCCTCAGAGTACAGTCTAAGAAAACCCAGACCAACATTTATCTTTTTCTATATTTTTTTATCGTCGCACATCTAAACGGACAATACCCTGTAGCTGCAAATGCACTGAAGTGACCAGAAGGACCAGTGTTGATTTCATTTAGATCACAATCAGGCTTGCGTGGGCACTGTGGCTTCCAGCTAGTGTTGGCCATACTTGAAACAGATATCACAAAACTTGAGCTTAGCACGTCCTGTATCTTTACAGCGCCCATGCCAGAAAACAAAGCTTGCAAACCAAGTCACAGCCACTGCCTACAGTTAGAAAAGAATTGTGTTTCATCCTGTAACAAAAGGGTTAGATATTGCAAATATATATTCATATAAATCTAATTTATAATTACAATAAATAATTATAATTGTAAAATCAAAAACACAAGATGAACATGAAGAACACTAATGTTACCAACTCGGATGTAGGAGGAGAGGAAAAAGTTGAAGTTGAGTCATGTGTCTCACACACTTTCCTTAAGACAAATTATGTCTTCTCTATCGATGCAAAATGCATGATGACACTTGTCTCCCAGGATACAACGACTGCTGGTGCTTTTGGAGCTACACTGCTACCAAAAACACCCGACGAACTTGTTGTACCTTTTTTCTATCACCAGAAAACTAAAACTAGAGAGGGAGAGAGAGAACTCAACAGAGGAGGGGATGATTTGAGTTTTTGTGTATCTAGAATGAGGGAAGAGGTCACCTATTTATACATGGGGAAATCTTGGAGCCCCTTGAATGTCATGAATTCACTTTCATGAGTACAACCCTTTCACCTTTGGTGTAGTAAACATCTTGTAATGTTACAACCTTTCCTAACACCACTACCATTCCATTTAACATCCATTACGTACCATTCCATTTAACATCTTGTGATGTTATAGAATCCAAACAACCATGGAAGGTGAAAAGTATAAAACTGTTTCAAGTATTCAACTTTGGGTGACTATTCTAATTCACCCTATAACTCACTTAAATTATCCAATTTAAAATGGTTAAATAAAATGGTGATTTTCACCTCTCTCTTTTTCTAACAATTCCCCACATGAATGAAATTGGTGACCAAAGACTCGATAGACTTGGTGATAGATTTCTACGGTTGAAACATGCTTAGGATAGGTAGGTTTTACCCTTTAAACCTTCCCTTGTGAAAGTATGCCAACTTTACTAACTAGATAGTAGACGCGATGTCTTTGAACTGTTCGTCATTTGTGTAAATGATAGCATACATCACATAAGAGTCTTTCTGGTACTTTACAGTTCTGTGTCCATTTTGAACCTGGACACGCACCTGGTTCTGTAAGAGTGTGATAAGAATTGTACCCTAAGCAATTTCCTTAGAAGCAGCCCCACTTCTCTCTTACACAGGTGATTTCTTAATTAAGAGTAGCCCGCATTACTCCGCTTGGATTTCCGATGCATAAGAATCATTAAAAGCTGTGGCTTAACCTCATTGGCTCATTCCTTACGGGCATCACTGTTTTCATCATAGGAATGGACATGAGGAAAATCCCCACAGTGATCTGACATGGTCTCTACAGTTTGGTTGTCCCTTTTGAACCTTGATCTTGGCATCTCTAGTCACATAAGTTGGGTGTCCACTGCAAAGATATTTTATTTATGGGCTTTAGTCTCATTCCTCTCAATGATTTATCAACTAGCTCTCTGTTTAACCCTTTGGTTAACGGATCCGCAATATTATCTTTTGACCTCACATAGTCAATAGTGATAACCCCATTAGAGAGTGGTTGCTTGATGGTATTATGTCTTCGACGAATATGTCTAGACTTACCATTATACATCGTGCTCTGTGCCATGCCAATTGCAGATATTATATATCAGATTCTCAGTGCACATCATTTACAACCATGTTAGAGATAGTTGTGCTTGCATTTTGTGAACAGTACCAACCTAGCTCTTGTTTCAGATTGATAAGACCAATTAGTAAACTAGAGATACTTAGATTATCAAATAAAACCAGCGTTACAATTACATTTGATGCACCGTAATCCTTTGCGAAATAGCTACGATAATTCAGAGTCTCAGTCATCATCTGTTCATCTTCCTTGCTTCCTCGACAGAATTACAGAATCCAGGTCAAGCCATTGCTGCAGCCACATCTCTCCTTCTTATCAGGTACTACTCAATCCCTAACTTTTCCAAATCCCCCATATATTTATCGCTTCGATTCCTCCTAAAACCCTATAATGTTACTGCACAAACCCACTTCCAAAACCCTCAGAAAGCTACTCTTCCCCTATCAAAATCCAATCTTTTCTTGTTTGTACCAACCACAAAACCCTGCTTACATTTACACCCAGAAAGCCAACTATGTTAATGTCTACATGAAATGGAAGAAAGACTCGTACTTTGACACCATTGAGCACATTGACAAGTCCATAGTGCTAAAACCCATCATAAACCTCAAGAACTGTATTACTGAGGATCCCAATGGGTGTATCCCAATCTATCGAGTGTCCAAAAGGGGTTTTGCATTAGATGTACCCATGAAGGTTGCCAAGTTTTTGAGGAAATACCCGTCAATTTTTGAGGAGTTTTCTGGGGAATACAATTATCCCTGGTTCAAATTGACCCCAGAAGCAGCTGAGATTGATAGGGAGGAGAAGAGGGTGTATGAGGATTGTAGGGAGGATTTGAGGGATAGGCTGAAAAAGTTGATCTTGATGAGTAAAGAGAAGGTTTTGCCTTTGAAAATTATTCAGAGAATGGAGTGGTATTTGGGTTTGCCTGATGATTTTTTGCATTACACGGAAAAGAATCTGGATCGGTCTTTTCGGTTTGTGACGATGGAAGATGGGTTAGAGGGATTAGCTGTTGACAGTGGTGAAAAGGTCTTGTCTGTGGTGCAAAGGAATGCAATGAAAAATGGGGTGTATTCTGGAGGCTCAATGGAGGCAGTTGAGTTTCCGTGTTTCCCTTCCAAGGGTCTGAGGTTGAGACACAAGATTAAAGATTGGATAGAGGAGTTTCAGAAACTTCCCTATGCTTCACCTTATGAGGATTCTTCACACTTGCAGCCGGATTCTGATGAATGTGAGAAACGAGTCGTGGGGCTTCTTCATGAGTTGCTTAGTCTATTTGTTGAGCATTCAGCAGAGAGGAAGAAGCTCTTTTGTCTTAAGAAGTGTATGGGACTTCCACAGAAAGTGCACAGAGCATTTGAGAGACATCCCGAGATTTTCTATTTGTCTCATAAGAACAAGACTTGTACAGCAATTCTTAAAGAGGCTTACTGTGATGAGTCTGCTATTGAGAAGCATCCACTGTTGGCAGTGAGAAAGAAGTATATTAGGTTGATGAGGGAGTCGGCAGTGATCTTGAAGAATAGGAGAGTGAATGGCCGTTTAGCTGGTGCTGGGAATATGGAGCTGGATTTGGATTTGGAACATAAATGTGAGGACAGAGGAGGTGGAGAGAATACGAAGGTGGACTTGGATTTGGAGTCTGAGAATGTAGACAATAGAGATGGAGAGTGTTCTCAGTAACCGGTTTTCCACATATATGCTGTTCATTGGAATTTAATATTGCAAGCATAGGAACCCTGAAAGTTTAGGCACAAGGTCTATAGCTGGAATGCCGGTGGTGGGTTTAGGCACAAGGAACCCTGAAAGTTTACTGCTAGATGCTGGAGCTTCCTTTGTTATTAAAGATTTTGGTGACCCAAAATTGTGGGAAGCACTGGAAGAGTTGGAGAAGAGAGCAGTTAAACAGTGAAACAGAGAGTAAACAATGAAAGTAAATTTCTGGTTTGACCTCTGCTTCTGTACATCCTGATTGGACTTGGCATTCTATTCTTTTCCGGTTACATTGTAGATATGGAATCCCTGACTTGTGAAAACAAAATCCTGTCTGAAATTGAGCTAAACTATTTCATAGTCTTCCAATTGAATATATATCTGAAATTGGATTTCCAATTTTGGTGTCCCTGTTTCTATTTAATTTGCCTTCACTTTTACTGTGAAAGTGTGAATTGCAAAACAATGATGTTCTTTGTGATTGAATTAATGCACAACTGCCCTCCCTATTACCTTACAAGATATCAAAACTTGGACAAGAAACGAAGTGTTTTGATCTTCAGTGTCCTGGTCCTCGACATGTTTTGATCTTCAACCTGGCAGGCCACTACTTACCTTTCCATACTTTTCATCTATGACAAACTTGAATGAGTTGATAACACCACTAAAATCCAGAAGCAGCTTCCCCCTTCATTTAGTATAATATTATTACCTTGCTAGGAGCTGCTATCTTCTTGATGATTAGTCTTCTCTAATCTTTGATTTGCAGAAACTAAACATGTTTTCAATAAAAGGTGGAGTGACTGTGGCTTCACATCCTTAATTACAAGTAAACCGAGGGATTGGGATTTCAGCCTTTCAATAAATCAAATATCAACATACAAAAAGGCAAGCACAATTACTATCAACCATAAGCAAGGTTAAATAAAAAACAAGAACATAACGCATATAGGCAAAGATTTAAACCCATAATCTTTATGGTGCTAGTTAGGCTAGCTAACCAACATCAAGTAGGTTCCTTTATTAAAAGAGAGTTTCCAGTCGGTTTCAACTGCTACAGCTTGAGAATCCAAACTTGGCCTCAGTGAAGCTCTCATAAGTAGCCATGGCCTCAGGTTGAATGGCGATATACATAGTTGGGTATTGTGGAAACCATTATCTTGTAGCACCAGTATGGGGAGGCGTCTCATCACAGGCTCACAAAATGGGGAGTGTTCACTCTTTGGAATGGTCAGTCATTTATCCATGAATCGAGTGTTGAGGCTCATGATCAAGCAATCGCATCTATGGTGTGGATCTATGATGAAGAAGGTTGAATCTATGGTGAAGATGATGGGGGATCGATAAAGTATTGGAAGAGTAACATGATCAATGTGCTAGTCAAGAACTTTGCTCACCAAGAACCGGTTTGGGACTTGAGAACTTTTTCAGGACTAGTTTGAAGTTATGTTTCAATTGCTATACCATCATCAATCATCACTTTATCAACTCTATCAATCAAAAACAAGTCTTATAATTGTTGAGAACACACACATAGATCCCAGCAAGTCCAATGCAGTAAGCCCAGTCCACATCCTTGTAAGCCTAATCCATTTCTAGCATATGCTCTATATATGTTGAAGTTCATCTCTATATATGTATAATTTCTATATAGTTCATCTCTTTTGCCAAAAAACCTAACTTGGTGCCCGATCTAGAACACGACCCACCACTATACCCAACCCTCATATCCATCACTCATCTTCTTCCCACTCCCACTACCACCGTTGTCGCCGCCGCCAATATCATCCTTACCCTCATACTCCTCATAAGACTCCCTCCCACTGCTACTCTTCCCCACTGACTCGACCGACGTGTCGGAACGCCTATCAGATGTATGCATCCAGTTGATGAGAGAAGAGGTGGTTTATGAAGAGAGAAGAGTCGTCGAAAGAAGAAGGTTGGAGGTGGTGGAGGATGACCTTTTGCCTATTGATTGGTTGGTATGAACATGATTCATTGGCAAAAAGGTTGGAAGTGGTGGAGTTGTAGGGACAATCAACAATATTTATCTGTTCATCAAAACAGACTAATCGACTCGATCTGGGCTCTTGTTATTATCCCTAATTTGAAGTAGCTAGATCTTGCTGAAACGTTTTCATCCAAGACAAAACTCGTTTCCCTGGCGTTTCAGATTTCTTCTTTTATGGAAAAGCGTTTCGGATGCGTTTCGTTTCCGAAATGTTTCTGAAGCGCGAAACTTCGGTAATTTGATTTTTTTGTGCAACATAGTTCTCAACCAAGACCATAAAAAAGGCCCCAAGCCCTCAACATCTAAGATTTCACCAATGCCTAAATTAATTTGGAAACCATCAATCCATTTACCATCATTGTCTCTTACCTCTAACACCAATTTTACCAGAAGAAGTAACTTTATTGTCATCAATGTTCAACGTAAAACAATTAATGAGAGATCAAATCTAACAAAACATGGTGTAGCTAAATGTCAACAAAAGCTTTAGTTTGACCTCTTATCCATTCATCATTATAATTCCAAATAATAAACTAAGGACAAACAAATCAAGATAAAAAAACACCTTATTCCTCCATTTCCAAATGTAACAACATATAAACATAAAGAGGCTGCTCTACATTAAATTTATTTATGAACTTAGAGTGATAATGGATCTGAGCAGCAATCTAATCATTCCAATTTAAAGATAAAATTTAGAATGGTACCAGGTTAAAAAAAATTCTCCAAATAGCCATATATCTGTGGCAGTCCCTGAATAAGTGCAGGAAATCTTCATCAGCAGAGTTACAAATAGGGAAACTAGAGAGAGTAGTGAACCCTCTTTTGGACCTTGGAACATGAGTGAGGAGCTTCTTATGATGAACCCTCTTTTGGCTTTGATTCTTTAACAAAATTTCTTCGATTCGTCTCTTATTTTTAACTTAGGACTAGTTAAGTTTCCAAATAGCAAGCCACTTAGAATTTTAAGGACCAAAAGCATCATAAAGGAGTTGTAGGTAGATTTCACAAAGAAACAACCATTTAAAGTGGCATTTCGAAATAAGCTCATCCTTACCACAATCATTTAATAACCCAGTAGGAACATTAATAATCTAATTAATAATCTCATATGTGAAATATGGTGGCCAACAAGATTAAATCCCAACCAGTGTTACACTATAACTCACAAATGGTTGAACTTTTAATTTTAAGGAAAATTCAGTTTAGTACCATGAACTTTAATGTTAAAATCAGTTAAGTCTCTCGTTTCGAAAATCCATCTTTTTAGTCTCTTAACTCTCAAATGACTATATTTTAGTACCCTGAACTTTAGTGTTAAAATCAGTTCAGTCTCTCATTTCGAAAATTCATCTTTTTAGTCTCTTAACTCTCAAATGACTACACTTTAGTTCAAATTTTGATGTTGGCTCCGAAAATGACATGAGGTGCTGAATACAATCCAAAACGAATCTCTTCTTAAAAAAATCAAACTGATTCCAAACTTCCACACATTAACAACACCGAACCTTAAACTCCAAAATTATCTATTAAAGTAACACAAGCAAAAACACCAAAAAATGAACAGAACAACATACAAGGGCAAAACCCTTAAATTTGCATTCAAGCTTATCAATAAAAGCTACTGCATAACAACCAAATAGGTACATAATTCTGAAAAATATTAGACAATCAAACTTAAACAACACCTGACGTCATTTTCGGAGTCAACATCAAAATTTGGACTAAAATGTTGTCATTTGAGAGTTAAGAGACTAAAAAGATGGATTTTCGAAACGAGATACTGAATTGATTTTAACACCAAAGTTTAGGGTACTAAACTGAATTTTTCTCTTTAATTTTTTATTAATAATATCATTTGGTAAAACAAAGTTTATAAGAGCATAAAGAAACAACCAATGATCATCCTACAACTTGATTAATTTACCGCACAGAAGCAATCTTTATCTTCCTCTTTCTCAATTATGATTTTATCATATATTTTAATTTTGTAATTCTAAATTGAAATAATTGTATTAAACCATCAAGGCATGAAATCAAAAGTTTTGTGTTTAAAACTTTAGGTTCTATTTTTCTTGATCGGAACTGTTACGTTTTTTTAAGCTAGTTGACAACCTTCATTAATTAAATAGGAATAAACTTTTTGATTATTGTATCATAAATAAAATAAAAACATTACAGAATTAAAAGACCTCAATGGAGAGCCACCGAGTTAGCTTCAATAAGAACTTGGGTAGAAGGTTATATTCTAGAATAGGTAATTATTTGTAACAAATCATTGAAAATGTCATTATGCACACTACATTGAAAAATATGTGGAATGACACCCTGTTGAACCATACCGAAATCTAAAAAATGAAAACGAAAATAAACTGAAATTAAAAAAGCTGAATTTAAAAAGGTGCAAAAAGAGTCCAAGGTCCAAGCCCAAAACCCAAGTTGGCCTAGTTGCCAGCCCCATAACGAGCCCCGTACCCATATTAGGGCTCGACCAAGATTCAAACCCGAGTCAGATTGCTTGGATGAGTCAATGGTACATGCGACAACCCTTTGCCTCCCACTGACACTTCAGCTTCACGAGACTGTTGACCTCCTAAAGACGGTTTGACTCCACGACACCTTTGCCTCCATGTGCCTCTTCAGCTCCTCTTGTCGTCTTGGAAACCAAAGAGTCAACGCCTTCGACCACAACAACCGGTCCAGCTGTAGCCCGGCTTCACTAACGGCAAAACCTTTCATGCAAACGGCCACCAACACCCCAACTTGAACAATTGCTCCAAAAAAGAGCGTCGTCACACAACCATTCGAGCCATCGGCGCACAACACGGGCATCACCACCTCTCGAGGCACCTGCGACGAGATCCTGATCTACCAAGAAATCTCGAGCTGCAATAGCTAGGTCCACTTTCAGTTACACAAGAACCAAATGGTGCTCCTTCCAGACATGACCCAGATCCCAAATCCAGCTCGTCCCCACCACTACTTGTTGACCCAGCCACCACGAGCCCAAGAGCCTAAACATGCCCTCACCTCCGTCTGGAGGAGATTGACTCGTTGAATGTAGAACTACCAAGGGGTCATACCTCACTGGGACACCGCCACTCAACAGCTAAGCCTCCTCACGTCCAAAGGTGGGCCAAAAATTACTCACAAACTAGGAGAAGAGAACTCCCAGCCGTCTCGTATCTCCCGCCCATAGTTTCCGATCCCGAAAAAGGAATCCTTTTTAGGTTACATATCGGCCAGGGCCGATCTCAAAGCCCTAGCAACGACGTCGAGGAAGAGAAGAAAAAAAAGGAGGTTATATACTTTTGGATGGGCGTTTCTCATCAGGAATGAATGGATCGGGCACTTTTACGTTTGAGTTTGTTCATACAATTTATGTAGGAATGTGAAATTCATATTTCTTAAATTGTAATCCACACTCTCATTTTCTATTTTTAGTTATTATTTGCATAAAAAGACAAAGATTAAATTACTAACGACAAAATTTAAGTTACAAAAAATAAAAAATAAGAGTGTGAATTACAATTTAAGAAGTGTGGACTTCACTTCCGTATTATTTTAATTGTTATTCTATTTTGCTAATATTTTTCTTTTGGATCTAGTACTTATTAGGTCTCCTAAATTCTGCCTGACACCTATAACTATAAGAACATGAACGACACCCCGACGATGTATAGAGCCGGGGAACCTTCAGTATAATGGGTTAGTCCTCTCAAGCCACTTGGCTCGTGGACGCATTAAGATGCCATACCCATCAAGTGGCCCCCACCCTCCACAACAACGTTGACTGGTGAGTAAAAATGTAAAATCAACACACAACTTTTCCAAAAATGGAGGGTAATAATTGAAAAGAATTTATTGTCCCTTTCCATTTTGGTCTCTCTCCGCCCCAAAACTAACCGAAAGACCCTTTGGCCTTTTCTTCCCCAAAATCAATCAAACAAAAAAGTCCCCCGTCAGTGTTCCAGTCAGTCTCTGCACTCAGATGCCTCATCGCACTGATTGATTCGTCTTCTTTGCTTCGTGAGAAACTCGACGGCATGTCGCACTTCACCTCTCCGATGAGGCTGTCCTCGTCTCTGATCAAGAAGCTGAAGAACCGAGTCAGCAATCCCCTGCTGTCGCAGTACAGATCCTTCACCGCCATCGAGGGCCACCGCCCCGTCATCGTCCACAAGCGCAGCCTCGACATTCTCCACGACCCTTGGTTCAACAAGGTATTTTGATTTGTGTTTCGCTTTTTGTGTGTTGTTTGGTTGATTAATATCTTCGGATGATTTTGCTGTAGGGGACGTCGTTTTCCATTACAGAGCGCGATCGTCTTGATCTCCGGGGACTTCTCCCTCCAAATGTCATGACATCAGACCAGCAAATCGAACGATTCAGTATGTCTATACACTACTTTAAACTCAACTCGAGGCTGTGATATGAAACTGTAACGAGTTGAAATTTGTTTATTAGGAATTTGCTAATTTATCTGATAGTTCGAAACATAATCACTGAATGGACTGCATACTTACCTTTTTACGTGTTAATTTATTGTTCTTTGCTTGAATCATGTGTTAGAATGCTCTAGAACATTTTGTTGCCATTTAAAGCAAACTGAGTACTCCACCGCTAAGTATTGAAGTTTGTTAATTGACAGTGGCTGATCTGAAGAGACTTGAACATAAAGCAAGAGATGGACCATCTGATCCTAATGCTCTGGCAATGTGGCGGATACTAAACAGGTTGCATGACAGAAATGAAACAATGTATTATAAAGTAAGCTACAAACTCCTGTATTTATCAATCTAGGTTGAGGCTTGTAATCAAGATGAAACTGTTATGTTGCGTTTGTCTTCTCTAGATGGTAGTTTGATGTACATGCTACCAATGGAGATAGTGTGTCTTCATCTCACTCTGCCTCATATAATAGGAAAACTTCTTTATTTTACAAGAACATGTGAAGACATAGGTACTTTTAAGTCAAAGTATTTGGCTTAGGTACAACGTAGGTTATTATATATCTTTCACAAGTGAACTATTTTCCCATTAATTCGAGCTTTAACTTTTGAGAGTTGTGACTCTAGTCTCTGTTTCCATTGTCAGATAGAAAATCTTAAGACATATTACCTACAGACAAATGCATAAAATATTAACTATGGGAAGAGTGGAAGCCAGGGAGAATTTGTTGCTTGAAAGTCATTAGAACGTATTATCCTCGGTGCTATGTAGAACCTTAAATTGATAACATCACCAGAATCTAGTCAGTCAACAGTGATCCACCGTGCACGACTAAATCTTCTATTACAATCAAGTGTCTTCCATTAATAGAATCAGCCTGGTCAATTTCTCCTTGTTTTGGCTTAGGTTGTCCAAAAAGTTATCAGCTCTGTTATACTTGCATGTATATCATTCTTTGCCTGCCATGCTGCTTGGGTAGGTTGAAATGTTCAGTTATTAATAAATCATATTTTATAATAATTTTTCATCTCTGAATTTTGCAGGTTTTGATTGCCAAGATTGCGGAATATGCACCTATAGTCTACACTCCTACTGTTGGACTTGTCTGCCAGAATTACAGTGGTCTGTTTAGAAGACCCAGGGGAATGTACTTCAGTGCGGAAGATCGTGGAGAAATGATGTCTATGGTTTATAATTGGCCAGCTGATCAGGTTAATCTTCTTCAATTGCTCAATCAATTGTAGGACATTTTAAAAGAACTACCATCAGGCGCCTACTTGACATTGTTCTTTTTTTTTTTGGGTGGATTGGATAATGGTTCACTTTGCTTGTAACTTTCTTAATACTATCTTCTCAATTTCCTGAATGAAAATAGATCTTGTTGCCGATGAACTCAGAATCATCTGGTTACGAATCCTAAGAGCTTACTCTGAAGTATTGGCCATTTTAGTTTAGTTAACAGACCGCTACATTTATTGTCTTCAAATTACACTTTTCTCAATCTCATAGTGAATCAATTTATAATATCAGATATTCTGCTTCTGGTGTTTCTTTTCCTGTCTTCTCTGCGTTTGACTTGTGTATCTAGCGAAATATCAGTTTGTTGGTGACTTGTGTGGAAGTTCAGTGCACCATTTTGCTGTCTTTCCCTTGAAAACGTAATGTTACAATCTACACAGTATTTCAGAGTGAGAGGCGTGGGTTTTATGGTCATCTAGAATATCTTTGTGCGGTCAATATATGTTTGAAATGAAGATGTCACAAATTTAAGTTTTGTATGAAACATGAGATTTCATCTATTTACTTATGTTTTATATTAGTATATTGAAGATGGTAAAAAAAATTACACAGGGTAACCTTGTTTGCCTTCCTCACATTTTAATGTCTCCTTAGGTGTGGGATATGAAAAGTGAGTACCATATGTGCATTTCATAGTTGCTGTTCAGAAAAGGGTGCAGCTTAATATATGTCAGTATGTGATCAAACATGGAATTTGTTTTCAGGTTGATATGATTGTTGTTACGGATGGGAGTAGGATTTTGGGTCTTGGAGACCTTGGAGTCCAAGGAATTGGAATCTCAATCGGGAAGCTGGATTTATATGTCGCTGCTGCTGGAATAAACCCTCAAAGGGTAATCTACTGCTCATTTCACTTCCTTTTTTTCTCATGTGTCATTATGTAATTATGTTCGTGATGTGTTTGTTTTTCAACATTTGCATCCATAATGTCTACACAGTATTTTATTCCTTCCAGTAGGATTGTTAGTGATTTATGTTTGCATCAACTGACCAACTTCATCAAAGTTTCTTTGTATATTGGACAATTATTGGTATAACAATCTGATAAACTTGCTCTAGTGTATGGTATCCTTCCAGTGTATAGTGTTCAAATTTGGGTGGGACTGGTTCATATTCTGCATTTGCAGTGTGCTAAGTTTAGAGATTTTTAAAGATAGGCATACAGCATTTTAGGAAAGAAGATATGGGTGCCTCACTTCCTTTAAAAAGAATATGTACAGCATGAGAAATCACTCCTCTTGGTACTTTGTGGGGTCCATCTTTCAGGCATTTTAGGGACATTCTTGTTCTTCTTAGATGGTCAACTTGTCTGTACTTCTTTGTATCTTTAGGAATCACTGATATAAAGAAAAATGCAAGTGACTATGGTGCTTTTGTAATAATAGAGGAGACTTACAATTTTCGAAGTTCAGGTACAAAAGGTTTGTAATTACTGTTAACTTTTGGGGTCTCTTTTACATATACGTGAAGCACTAAGTGATCCCCTCTTTTCTGCATTTTCAAGGATCACTTGGGAGATCCCACTTTCCCATCCCATTTTGGCAATCCGGTCGTTCAGTTTCAGGTCTCTCGACAAAGATCATTTCTGCAACAACTGAACTGAGCTGGCTGTCATTAAGGTACTTGTATTGAATATAGTAATATAGGAACAAACCAAACCTGTCCAATATGACCGCTCATTCCATAACGATTAATGATCATGAATGCTTGAACAGTATTGGACATATGGTTTGTACATATATTTGATCCAAGTACCTTAATGATTGCCAACTCGGCTCGATTTTTGCGGACATGATGTTTGTGTAGAGACCTCAAACTCGAACTGTCGGCTTGCCCATATGGGATCAGGAACTGGGTACAACAAGCAATCCCTTAAAACGACCAAAAAATGGATTCCCCTAGTGTGAGGACACTCATATCTGTGGCTTTAGTTCTTTATTGGTTATCGCTCGTTCTACATTGTTTGATCATTATATATTCATCACTTCATTTGGTGAAGCTTCATGTTTATTTGTTCCAAACAGCATACTCACCACTAATGTTCCACACAATATAGGTACTACCTGTCATGATTGATGTCGGAACCGACAATGAAAAGCTTCTAAAAGACCCCTTATGTAAGTGTTTCCTCATCTAGTCAGACAAAAACTATTTTGTTACTGGCACCACATTTTAAAAATGGTGCTATAGTACAATTTTAGCTGAAGATATTATATTTACAGTTATGTGTTGCATTTGTTAATATCTATTTATTTATCAGAAGAATTATAAAAGGTGATTAAGTCATTTCAGAGAACATGTATTATACAAAGGGTATGAAAATATGGGCAGGTACATGACAACAGAATAGGCACTCAACTTTTGTGAAGTAACCTATATTGCTGATTTTTCAGGAAAAGAAATCTCTTCATCTTTCATGCCTCCATTTGCAATAAGCTTCTGCTTATATCTCATTATTGTACTTATTGGTGTACAACCATCATTTGATGACAGTTGTATTTGCAAGTTTGGTTGCTCTTATAAACTTTACCTATGCATTATTGAGTGATGAATAAGCCTTTTAATGCTATGATCATCATAAGAACGTGAAGTTAAGAGAGATAGTGCTGCACCCCTGTAAGACATGAACCTATTACAGTTGTAAAAATGAGAACATACAGAATCTAACCCAATATTCTACAGTTTCCAATATCATACTATTTGATTTACAATCGCTCATATAATTAGAATTCATATTCTGATTGAACAAACCATCTGTGGCACTTAGATATAGAAGCAAAAGGAAAGAAAAAGAAGAAGAAAGTTTAATACCACTGGTCAAAGGAAAGACGAAAAATCAATGCTTGATAACCAACTACGTCAAAAACATAATTGTAATGTTTGATGATTCAGTGCCTTTCTCTGCCTGTGTAATATGCCTTTAAACTTTTTCTTTCGACCTTCTATGTATAAGGTCACTTCTGTGTGTATCCATGGCATCGCTAATTTTAGACTTCATAAACATTTCCTTCATGTACGTATGTTTTTAGTTGATCTGATCACCAGAGCTCAATAACCATTCCATTCTATATTCTAGATTTGGGATTGCAAAGACATCGTCTTGATGGTGATGAGTATCTTGCTGTCATCGATGAATTCATGGAAGCAGTTTTTACTCGTTGGCCACATGTAATTGTGCAGGTAGTTTGAATTGTTATACATGTTTACTTGGTAACTAGAAGATGGAGTCCATCAATTCCCTTTCTACTTTCTCCCCCACCCCCTTTTCTTTCAGAAATACTTACATTACATTTTTGTCCAGTTTGAAGATTTTCAAAGCAAGTGGGCCTTTCAGTTGTTACAGCGTTACAGAAATACTTTTCGAATGTTTAATGATGATGTTCAGGTAATTTACTTCTTCTGATTAATTGGATAGCATCTGAATGTCTTTATTAGAAGTTGACGTTGCCTTGTACTATAATCTATTGGATGGTCTTGCTGCCAAGTTTCTCAATGCATGAGGATATAATGATATACAGGTCCTAAATAAAGGACTTTCTATGGACATTTTATGATGTACACTTGATAGCCAAGCTTTGTTTATTTTCATCTCCTTAGGCTTTCTTATTTGATTGCCTGTCTTAGGCTTTGATTTATGGAAATAAAGTTGTTCTTCTGATTTGTATAATCACTATAATATGAAGTTAATTCTTCTTATAGGGTACAGCAGGAGTTGCAATTGCTGGGCTTTTAGGAGCTGTGAGGGCACAAGGGAGGCAAATGATTGATTTCCCCAAACAAAAGATTGTTGTTGCAGGTGCTGGAAGGTTAGTACTTATCTTTAAAATGTTCACTTTTGAACAATAAAGGAGGGGAACACAATAATGGTCTTAGGTTGCTTTGATGGAGTGGTAATAATTAGATGTATTTGTGAAGTTAGACTTAATTGCTGGCAAAAGTGAACTTATCGCTTAGTTTTTTGACATGATGACACTTTATGGTCTTATTAAGGTACTTCGATGATGATTTACTATGTAATTGATAGACTAAAATACATGATGTCAATGAATAATGTCTTTGAAGTGCCATGATGTACATGACAACACTTCATGGTCTACGTATACCACATGTGTTGTGAGGTTGCTGTCCTATCGTTCTACACTTGAATATTTTGTCCTTTTAATCTACGTATGAAATGTTTCATACTTATTTATTTTTCCTCCTGAGAAGAAAAATAAGACTATATTTTAGTCTACATTAGTTATCTGAGTGAATTAATTGCTGATGAGAAGTTGCACCAACAGCTCAAACACAAGTGTCTTTCACTTTAATTTAGTCTGTCAGGATATATAGGGTTACGTTTTCTTTTTTTTTTAATTTAGTCAGAGATATGTTTAATATTTAGTGAGTTTCTGACAACTGCTTTTATGCATGCTTATACTGCAGAAAGGATTAACTATGAAGCTCTCATTGCATAATATTTGTACTGCTGCAGTGCAGGATTAGGCGTTCTGAATGCTGCACGGAAAACAATGGCAAGGATGTTAGGAAATAATGAACATGCGTTTGAGAGTGCAGGCAGACAATTTTGGGTGGTCGATGCAAATGTGAGTGCTAAAGCAACCCCCAAGAACACATATGCTCTCTACTCTTAAGTCAAATATCTCTTCAGTCTTGGATGAAATAGTTCTAGTGACCATTGCTTTTCTTAGCGACTTCTTACTTTGTTTATTACTCCTTGTATAAATATCTTTTTCCAAAAAATGCATATATCATTATCTAAGTAGTGATTAAAGAATGAGGAACTATTATTATACTTTGGGATATGAGATACGTGACTATGGTAGACTTCAGACTTACAATAGAGAAGACTAAAGAAGGAATTATTAAATTTATCCCCGTTCTATCAGTTGCATATTTTCAGACCTTAATATAGGGATGTGGAAATGTAAAGTAATTGGACTTCTGTTTGTAGAATGATCGCCAGATGGCTTTTTATATACAAAATAGTGAATCTTGATATTGAAGGAATTTTTCACATTGCTCTTTTGCGGTGCTTCACTATTAGCCAGCAGGATAGTTAAGCTGGCTGTTATGTCTGCAGGGTCTGATCACAGACGAACGTGAAAATATTGATCCTGATGCTCTTCCATTTGCAAGGAAAGCCAAAGAAATTCACCGTCAAGGATTGAGGGAAGGTGCAAGTCTTGTGGAAGTGGTATGTGATTAGCATAAGTAATTTCATCCTCTTCTGCATACAAGATCGCATGTTCAACACTGTGGGACTTACTAAAGATTAAGTCTTGAATTAACTGAACTCATGTACAAACACTTAAGTAGTCAGTTGTCTTATTCCACATGTTATTGGAGGGGACAGAACCCTGACCTAGCCTTTACCAACTGGCCCCACACCTCCCTCACATCTTGTCATTTTTCACCGCACTAATGATTATGTCATTGTAATTTTCTAATCCAGGTTCAACAAATTAAGCCTGATGTGCTTCTTGGACTTTCTGCAGTCGGAGGACTGTTCTCGAAAGAGGTATATTTATAATGCATTCTCTAAATAAACTGGTATTCTCTGAGGTTTACTAAAGATTACATGACACAATTATACAAAGTGAAACTATTGGTTAGGACAAGATGAGTATGTATGTTATCCTTGTTCATGTATAAGATTGGATGTTTGTAAGTTTTTTATAATACACTAAGATAAACTTCACTGTAAACTCCATTTAATACTGTCAGGTTTTTTATTTGAGTATAAGAATAGTTTGCTTTTATATATTAAGCTTCACTCATGATAAAGAATGGTTTTTGTTATAAAATTCATAAAGTTCTCTCCATCTCTCCCTCTCCCCGCGGCCCCTCTATTTTGGTATTTTGGTAGGCATAGGTACTTCTTTTTGTGAAATTGATGTCAAGCATATATTATTTTAGGTATTAGAGGCCCTGAGAGGTTCTACTTCAACTAGACCTGCCATCTTTGCGATGTCAAATCCAACAAAAAATGGTAAGCTTTTATATTTTTGTTTTTGTTTGGTTGGAAGCGAAAATTGGAATGGAATTCAGATGAGTTCATGACATTGACCTATGCTAATTTACTTTGCTAGCTGAGTGCACTGCTGAAGATGCATTCTCCATTGTGGGGGAGAATGTTGTTTTTGCAAGTGGAAGTCCATTCAATGACGTAGATCTTGGTATGTGTTTAGACAAATATATGGTCTGTTTTGACTTTGATATATTGGTTTTCATTATAATGAGATGCATCTCCATAAGTAGAACTTGTTATCATTGTGGTTCTGGCTCCTCATAACTATTGAATTCATAACTCCTAGCGGATAGAACTTGTTATCATTGTGGTGCTGATATGCATAGGCTATCTGTTTTGTCTCTAAACAAATGAAGAAAAAAGCAAAGTGTAATCTTGAATATTGGTTGTGTGCTTTACCTCCTTTGTGAGCTTAACCTTCCCGTTGACCATTCTCATATTAGTTAAAAGAGAAACAGAGAAAGACTTACTTTCTAGTGGTAGAAGAAGATTTGTTTTAGCTCTGTTGATATATTTGAATAGCCAATTATGTTTATGTTTAATAGGATAGGAGGACCGATCAGGCTCTTTGTCTGGTTTCAAACCCCTTATGGTACCTACCTAGCTATTTGCTAGAGTTTCCCATCTTCTAAAGATTCTATGGTTTGTGAAGGCCCCACCCAGCTATGATCCCTCAAATAAAGAAGATAGACATATTTGATTTTGTTAAGAAATGCACTACATAAACTTTTTACTAATTAGATTTTTATTTTTCACAGGTAATGGCCATATTGGGCATTGTAACCAGGGTAACAACATGTACCTTTTCCCAGGGTTAGTCTTCTTTTTCATTTCAATCTTTTAATAGGATTCAAATGTTTAATTATCTTGTTTTTCTAATTTCTAATTTTTTTTCTCTTCGTGCAGTATTGGACTTGGCACTCTCTTATCGGGCTCCAGAATTATCTCTGATGGCATGCTCCAGGCAGCAGCAGAGTGGTATTTCTCATACACTCTTATCAGTCTTATGATAACCTTTTACTGCATGACCTTTTAACAGTCAAAGCTGAACTTAGATTTGAATTCCAAATCTGTGCATTTCAGACATTTTCGTGAACTATATTTGAGTTATCATCACTGAGTTTGTTAAACTCAAAATAAATTACTTGGTTAACAGTGTGGATAACAATTGGAGAGGGCCAGGGTTAATCTCTTGAAATACAAAATCTCCTTGAGAAAAAGAGTCAATACATATTAATTAAAAAGTTATATGCTTAGCATTATCGCAAAGTAATTGTAACACCTGTATCTATATGGGAAGTGTAATTGGATCAATTGAAAGGATAAACTATCTCATACAGCAATTGTATTTAGACCAGAGGGACTTTCAAAAGATACGTTGGTAACTGCATGTAATTGCAGAGAATGTCAGAGTTTTAAGAGAGCAGAACAACTTTACTTGCTTCTTATCATTAAATCTACTGAGGAATAATTTTATCCCTGTAATGTTAGATTCAAGGTGGGGAATCACTTATTATAAAATTATATCTTTTTCCTTCATTTATTGTCATATGCATTGTTGAGTAGAGTTATATACAAGATTGACTATGCTTGAGGTTCTTCTGAGGTCTGACAGTCAATTGAAAACTACAGCCTAGCTGCATATATGACAGATGAGGAGGTTCTCAAAGGGATTATATACCCTTCAATATCTAGGTACAGATTCAATTGCGGTTATTTCTTGTGTTCTTTTCCTCCTTATATATCCTTTTTTGAAATGAAAGGATTTATACTTGAGGTGCTGTTCATGTCATTGAACTGATCTGATTCATATTTGCAGCATACGAGATATAACAAAGGAGGTGGCTATTGCTGTAATAAAAGAAGCCATAGTTGAGGATCTAGCAGAAGGGTACCGTGAGATGGATGCCCGAGAGCTCCGGAAACTTAACCAGGTATATATACTTCAGCATCATTGACCAAGTTTTCCAATCCAATCCGATACTCCTACACTGTACAGTGTCAAAATCTCATTGAAGCCGGTCTACGTATAACCTTCTCTTTTTCAACCTTAAAATGAAAGTTTACTCATGCATGCCATGACACCTGGCAAGAGAGTCGGTCTTGGGGTTTATGCAATCATCAGTCCAAAGAGAATAGCAGATTCATGATTGATTGAAATAAAAAGAACAATATATTGTTAGCTCAGAGAGAAGATAATGAAAGAAAATTTTTCACTACTATACCCATTAAATCCAAGTTGCAATTCAAGTGAAAGGAGATTTGACATCCACATTAAAACTTTTCCACATTAAACTGAATTATACTAGGAATATTTCTTGCGGGAAGTGAGGTCAGAAAAGAAGCTCACAAATGGACTTATAATACAAATACTAATCTCAAAGAATTTCAAGTTTCAGAACATGAGTTGGGGTCAGGAGTTATTACTATTAAGATTCTAGTTTCTAATCTAATTGGGTTATGTACAAAGTATGATAAATGCATATATTGGAAGCAGCTAGTAAAATCTGTATGTTATAAAAATATATTTGTAATAAGCTTTTATTCTGATGATGTTTGTCTGTGCAGTTGTTATCTATCCTTGTGGATAGTCCCATTAGATAATTCTTCATTTTGGATTAGTAATAGAGTAATAGTCATTGATTTTATTGTGTATTACAGGAAGAAATGGAAGAATATGTGCTGAACAACATGTGGAGTCCAGAATACTCCACACTAGTTTACAAAAAGCAATGATCAGCCATCCTCTGAGGAGAACATAATGATAGTTGCTGTATGTATCCATTCTTTTGGTCAAGTTATACACGTTTTATCATGTTGCTCAGGTTGAGCATGTATCATATAACTTTCTATTATGTCATTGTGGTTCTTTTGCCATAAAATTAATATATAAAATAAATCAGCCAGAAACTTTTAGGTGATACTTATAAACGTCAACACACTAGTAATTTGTTCATACTGAATTAGCTGCGGTGACATACTTTCTTATCCCAAGGAGAGCATCTTGCCTTGTGGTTTGTGATGTGATTCCGAAAGTTGAAGCATTTCTGCGCTGCATTTTATGGTCACGAGTGGATGGGTCTTTGGTATCTTCATTACCATTTTAGTATTACCCAGGAATTCTGTTTGAATCTCTACCTGTAAAGTGTGGTTTCTCATTCCTCAAGATGCCAATTCTGCTACTTTTGGAATTTTCTGCTTCTATATTTTGCCTGCATAGAAATTCTTAATCTCTTTTTTTTTCCTTTTTTTCTTTTTTTCAAGAGAAAATGTCTGTTCATTGTGTACATAATGACCAGGTCCATAGGCGCATTCTGCAGAAAGAGTCGGTACTAATGTAATCCCATGTTTTCAGACTAATTTGATGGAGGGATAGTACGATTCCCATGCGAAGTAGGTAAGCCAATATAGGCTCTATCCATAGGAGCATGAGCTTCTGATGTTGCTGGTACCATCTGCTTGCCTTCTTTTCAGTCTTCAGCAACAATCACCAACAGTCTGAACTCTAGTCTGAACTCAGATACCTCAACTCTTGAACCTTCTTCTGCCTCATCCTTACTATTTTGAATGAAATTGCAAAAAGGAAAAATTGAAGGAAAATGTGCACTTCATTTGTTTTGACTAGGCTTTCATTGAATCATTGCTCTCCAATTTTCTATCTCTAGCGAAGGCTCAAAGTTTCAAACCCAAGCTGGATGTCGCTTCCTCGATAAGTTTACATAAGCCTTTGCCGCATGATTAGCCTATTTGCTGTTCCAAACCCAGTCGACCCCTGAGCCATAGAACGCAGGAGAGTCCCTTTTGAGGAGCATGAGACCATGCAGGGGTCCGCGGATGCGCCGATGCTCTGGGATATACTGTTTTCTTCTTCTGGTAAGCTATGTACCTTGGTTTTTAGACGTGAAAATAACGATCTGGATGTTGCAGCTCGAGCCAAAATGTTTGGAGGTGAAGTTGGTATATGTTAGAGATCCGCCCCCTATACAAATTACATTAACGTGGAAATGGGTAACACGGTTGATAGAATCAACCATTAAGAATGAAGTTCTTTTGATCTATCAAATCCCAAGTGCTTACCAGGGGAAATGATTAGGATGATGAGAATAACAATTTCGTTGAGGTACAACACTTGGGGAACCAAGTAATATTCTTGGCAGAATTTGGATCCCTGTCGCTTGCCTCGGCTGCATTTGAAGGGAACTGCATTTGTTTTTTCAAATAATGAGACGGCAGGTGTGTTCTACCTTAGCAGTGGAAGAATTGAGCAAGTCGGAAATTCCCTAGCAGGGTCTGGAAAGCATGGGATCTGCTGGTTTACTCCAAGTTTATAGTAGGAGATTTCTTTGACCATAACAATTTTATTGTGTTATGGAATTTATATATATATAAATTCAAAGAGCCGCTGTACATGTACAATATTCAAACCACACCAGAAATTTGATTTTATTGATACATATATAAGAGCTGGTAAATGCCAGCTAACGTAAAATTTCCTAAACAAGCACATATACATAAGAGATAGTGAGAGATTAATACATATATGACCTAAAACTAGTAGACATTTCCTAAACAAATATGATACCGTTCTCTTTAATGGTATCAAGGATAAGTCCCAGCTTACCCTCAATCTTCTCATTCTTTTTGGGCTCAAAAGACATTGCAAATACATCAGCATCCTTGGCCCTCTCTGCAATCAGGTTTCCTATAACTTGACAAGCATTGTCATCAGTAAGCGATTGCAATGAAAATCTCAAATCATTGGCATTTGTGCTTGCCGCAGATATTACTTTGCTCGTACTCCGGTGCATCGATAAATCGCTTTGAAAAGAAAACAGGCCTTAGAAACATATCTGTCCGTTGACCCCATGATATCTTACTAGGTCTCTTTGCAGCCTCACCTCGAGATCTTCGTGTCCATGCAGATCGAACAAAGGAAACCTGCATTTACAAGAGGTTAAATGTTAACAGGGAGACAAATTTGACTCAATAAAAATAGTCCACTATAACCTGACAAAAGATTTCTACTTACTACACAATTGAGCGTAAAAACCATGATGCTCAAGAATGAAGCAATTTACAACTGTGGCAACAATGGATGTATCTGTGTGATAAAATCTAACCAATTTGTCATAAAGTACTAAAGCATACCATCCTAAAAGGAATACAAAACCTCAATAACACATAAATTCCATAGAAATGACTTGGACATTGTTTGCTAGGGTTCTACTAGAGCATCTCATAACAACCAGTTGTTCTGAGGTCGTAAACCATACAATGGAGTCCAAACTCTCATCCAAACCGTTGTATTCACATATAGCTTCAACAAATCTGTAAAGAAGAAAAGAAATATATTCTATACTACTACACAAAGAACTGAAGTCACAAATTCAGGTTCATTTCTGCTATAGACAACTCAAACACAGCCCATAATCAGAAGAGAGCATCACAGAAACAAAAACCCATCAATAATCTTGAACATTTGTCTTCCGGTAACTGAGATAGAGAGAGAGAAGGTTAGAGTGAAGAGCAATGGAGTATTACCTTGTTGGGTGTGCGAATGAGATTAGGAGGGGTCGTGTTGCAACTGAAGGAGATTGAAGGATGCCCACGAAAGGAGATTGGGATTTGGTTCAGTGTCCTCTACTTCTCAAGACTATAAAGTAATTACAAACTTGAATAAAAACAACATACGCTAGTGATCTACCCTTGTATGGCACTCGCATCTACCCAACGACGAAGAAGAAGACCAAGACTCACACAACAGCAAATGGAGCTACCAAAACGTCGTCGTTCCCCGCGATCCGCACTTTAACCTCCACACTCACTCCAGCCATGAGCTTCTGAGACCTCTCTCGCTTCTCCTCAAGATCTAACCCCACCACACAAATTGGAGTTGTCAGCCGAAATGTTGCCGCGCAGATTATCCGCTATATTCGGAGGCCTCGGTTCCACCACCGCCGCCAAGGCTGCAGCCGCCACCGAGCTCCAGCCCACTCTCAAGGTCCAGACCGACCGCGAAGTCTACCGCCCCGGCGATCAAATCGTCGTCACCGTCGAGATTTCCAACCCTAGCTGCCGCAATGGCGACGACGTGGCGTATTCGCTGCTGATCGAGCGGTTAGGGTTTGAGATTAAGGGGATTGAGAAACTGGATTCGCAGTGGTTCGCTACGCAGAAGCCTGTGCCTGGATCTAGACAGAGAAGAGGTAAGCCGGAAATTCAAATGTGATTTGGTTTTTTTATTGTTCTGGTTGAATGTGGCTTGGAATTTATTTGCGGTGTTCGTGTTTCTTTGTGTTACATGAGACGTTTAGGTGAATATGTGTTCATGGAGGCCTCGACGCCGGCATTGGTTACCAATCAAATCGTTTCGCAAGGGGCCACAAAATCATGTGAGTAGAATTTATGATTTCGAAGCATTTTGAATGCGTAAATTAAGATGTTTTTGTTAAGTAGGTGTTAGGATGTATATGAAGATATGATCAATCATGAACCGTGTTTTTATATTAGAATGGAGTAGTGTTTTGTTGTCGAACCAGATAGTTTGTTTTAGGAAAAATAGAATGAGCCTGTTCGATTGATCATTACATTCAGGTTGGTAGATGGAGCTTGTAGCTTGCTCATCAAAAGAAATAATTAGATCGGAAATGGTTAACTCTAATTCTGGTTTCTAATAAATATTCTCTACATTCTGCAGATGTGGTACGGTCAGTGCTTCCAAGCATTATACCACCGTCTTACAAAGGTGCTACCATTCAGTATATGTACTATGTTCGAAGTACAATGTCTGGACAATGGTTGATATTGGACAATGCCCATTCTCGTGGAGAGTCAGTTAAAGATTTTCCAGAAATGGTTGGTCTGCTTGACTCTTTCTGATGGATGCAACATGAATTGTGTCATCTGTGATAGAGCTATGCTTTGGTTTGATGTTGATTATATTTTTCCCATAGGATGTAAGATTGCTTTACACAGTCACCCTAATTAATAACAAATGGGCTGCCAGTCACTCTGGTGTTACTGTGCAGTAGTCAATAATAAGAATGGACTCGTTCAAAAATCACCTGCTTAGAAATGTGTTGGTTGAAAGACACTTGCGCTAAATATATGCTAGCTAGCTCTTTTTATTGATGTGATATATTCTCATTTTAGCTTTTTGAGCCTCGTAAACTTTAATCATTCAGGAAGCTCGTACTCCATTACAAGTATGGGTCACTCAGAAGACCAGTGGCTTGGGAGCAGAAGAAAGTCAAAGTGATGGTTAGTATTCCATCTTTTTATTTCTATTTAGTTTTTTTATTATAATTTTTACCTAGGACTTATAAACTTGTAAAAGTCAATGGCTGTCTCAAATATGACTCTTTAGGTTCATCATCATCTGTGGAGTTTATACTGTCAGCCTGATAATTTAATTGTTTTAAGGTGTATCTCTGAAGCCCTATTCACATATATCATCTGGCCATACAACTTAACAGACACATTCACATGACTCAATGACAGCATATTATTTTTGGCTTGTGCTCATGAAACTAGAAGAACCATTAACATATTTAGTAGTCTAGTCTAAACTTGATGGAATGATCAACCTAACTTTTACAACATTGTTTAGGAGATGGCCAAATTGAATATCTCATACATCGAGCTAGAAGGATGTAGTAGAATTTGGTATCCTTTGCATCTTAGGATCATATCAAACCATCCATTAATGGCCTATTTGCTTTTTTGAGCCTGATAGAACCCCTAGATATATTTAATGACATGTACTGTACATCATATTCTTTAAATGAAGCTATTGTCAGAAATTGGAGTTGTCTACCTACTGATGGGCTACAGTCATTTTTAGGAAATGGTGACTTCGATTTTTAGATTTTAACCCATTCTTCAACTGCTTCTTGTGATAACAAACACGCCTTCAAAGAGTTTATGTGCTTGGAAGTTCCAAACAAACCTACATAGTCTGAGATTTGTAACTTCTACGATTGTTACATTCAAACAAGTAAAAGCCTAGGACATAAATTTGTTGTTCCTTTTATTGCTTAGTTGATAAGTTTTGAGTGTTTCTTTTCCTATCACATGAATTAATACTTGGTAGCTGTGAAAATGAAATTTTAGGCTTATAGATTTGATGTTGCCTATATATGACTTATACTATTGAATCAAGAATTAATTAAAATTTCCAGATTGCAAGTTTGAGCACAAAAATATTGTTAAACTTAATTGCTGAAACAGGTTGAAATCACGTAACTTTGACTTGATAATTTAGTATCATTAATGCCAAAAGTCTTCGGTTCTTTGGGGTTGTTTTGTGCCAGCTGTCATTTGGATGCTTTGGATGGAAAGAGATAGAATGAATTTTTAAGAATACAGAGATGTAGGGTTAGAGTAACTTTGGCTTAGAGTGAAATACCTAGCAGTTATGGGTTTCTGTTTCAGTAGAATTTAGAGATTACAGGACTTATCAAATTATGATTGACTGTAGGGCAAGAATACTCGAGGCTCATTTTCTTTGGGATTCTTATCTGCTTCATTTAAGAGTTTGTAGTGTTGCGCTGTCTAGTCTCTGGTGTTTATATTCCATGTTGTTTGTGGAGTCCACTTCTATTGTATAACTTTGGTGATGGATCTATAGTTTGTTTTTGTTAAATGTAAAAAAGAGTAAGCCTTGTACATGTATAGGTGCAAACAGACACCCGCCCACACAAATGTCTTGGTACCTTTACATTTTCTCCTTGAGAAAATATATACCTTTCAAATGAAGAAGGATTTTCTATTTGAACAGATATATACTTAAAATGCAAGACTAATGAAAGTAGAAGCCTCAGATTTTCTATCTACGATATTGTTTAATAGCTGATAAGTTTTTTATCCACCCAAGGGATTAGTGTCTACTATACATATCTTAGTTTGAATGTAAAATTCAAAGCTAAGTTTAAGGATTGAGTGATATAAAAGAAATTCTGGGTTGTCTATAAATAGTGATTGCTTACACTTCTCTCTTTAGTTATATAAATCCACGAATACATCTTCTGTATATGTGACAGAAGTATTTGTCTGTATAAAGTGTGTATCCACAATTATATTTGACTGTATTCGATTTTTACATTAAGATGCACTTATTCTTATTATTGTATCTGAGGAAATCTATATTCTTCCGTTTAGAAGCTCTTGTTTTGTTTGGCTGTTAGTTTCTTTATACTTTTGCTCTGAAATTCTGTGTTGTTGTCATTGTTTTCATAATTTTTATGGTGGAAGAGAGGTGGGCCTGAGAACAGTATGGAATGTATGGGATATATAATTATGTCTTTGTTAAGTAATGTAACCTATTCTAAAATTAGTAGACTTTGCATTTTCTTGTTGATAATTTTGGAATTATTTTTCTTCGTTTTGATTCCAGATAGGTTAGAAATATTTTGAGATGTATTGTCAACTATGTTTTCAGGGATTGTTCCTTCGTCAACCATGCAAATTGATATGTATTGGAAAGAGATGGATGGTGACTCTGAATGGGTAGGCTTTTATTCCTTTTTATTTCTGTCTTACTCGGAATTGTGTTTCTACCTTTACCAGGCAATGCATAATCAGTAGAGTTCTTGAGTAAGTAATATGCTTGTCTGTAGGAGTTTCAAAATTAGGTTTTTTTCGATCAACTTATCCTTGATATGTAAAACTAATTTCTCTGACAGGTAAAAGCAAATGATGTATATGATGGGACTGAGGATGGCTATGAAAGCTCAAAGGATGAGATCTCATCCGTTTCATCTTACAATCCTATGAAAGAACATATGAACAGAACCTTTGGTAGTTCATTATCATTGCAATCAGCTAGGTCTTCAAACAAGGATACATATCTTGAAGGAAAACGCACAAGTCTATCTTCAAATCTGGCACTTCCACTGCTCTCCGCTGCTGAAGTTGTGTATAATACTGGTGCTGGTGAGTTATGTGACCAAACAAAGTTTTCAAGTAGCTTATGTATTGAACTTCTTGTTTCCAAAATGGCATCTTTGTGTTTACAACCGTGGGGCCGAGTTATTGTGATAATTTTCTCTTGCTGTCATTTCATGCAATTAATATTGCATTTTTTTACCAGATGTTTTGATCAATAAGAATCTTTTTTTTCTCTTTATTTATTGTCAGACGAGTAGCTGTTCTAAGTGACATATTAATTTCTTTAAGCAGATCTTAAATCGCCCAAAAATTCCTCTGTTGTTGGCTCTCCAAGCAGGCAGCAGAAACTTACAAAATCCCTTCCTTCAGAAGATGAAGCAAGAGCATCTACTTCACCAGCAGCTGGTGCTGCTGAAACCTTAGCATGTACATCAATTATCATACTTACTGTTATACATATTCAGTTCTGTGGTTTCTATTTGTGCACCATGTCCTGGAAAACTTACTTTCTGCAAATATTTTCGCAGCAGAAGGCTTTATTCGAGGGAGGTCTTACAATATCCGGCTGGACGACAAAGTTCTGCTCAGATTTTCCCCGAAAAATTCTGATTCTAATTATTACTTCAGTGATATGGTAATGACATTTTCTTATAGTGTCTTCTGCCTGTCTTGCCTCATATATTTTTTTCTCTTGTTGTTCTGGCTTTGAATATTTAACAAGTTTCCTTGGATACAGATTGGTGGAACTCTTACTTTCTTTCATGAAGAAGGAGCTAGAAGATGCCTTGAGGTAGTGATATCATAAGTAATTGAGAAATCATTTGCAATGATTCATAAATTTATAGTCATCGCTAATCATTGCTCCATGGGATGACTCTTTTTCAGGTTTCTATAACACTGGAGACTTCAGAAACCATTAGTCGGCGATATGTCCATCCTTCTCGGAAGAATTCCCCTACAATTACAAAGGTAAGGGATTGTGATTTTAAGCTGTTAGCTGAATGATTAATGAAATATTTTATTGTCAGTTAGTCCAAAACAAGAGGCGGTTAAGCAAGAACGTAGTGGGTTTAACTGTAAATGGTTAAGGGTGGGTATCTAACCCTTTTCCCAATTGAGTAGTAATAACAGTTACATGCAGTAGGTGGTTCACTAAACCCTAGCAAACTATGAACATGGCTATGGGTCTATGGGACACAGGATATACATGAACCTGAAAGATAATAAACAGGGTATATCAGTAATTCAGTAGTAGTAACTGCATGCCAAAGTTCATTAAAACAGAAATTTAGTGTAATTGGACATTGAAGGAATAGGTGATCAGACATTAATTGAAGAAAAACACTTAAGAGGGGAAAAGGGTGGTGATATGCCTCTATGAAATGTATGGAGTGATGGCGGAGTTTTGAGTACTGTATCAATAGAATTTGATGGATTTTCAAGAGAAATAGGAAGCAAGGGGCAAGGCTTTGTGGGTTGAGATCCTGTTCAATGAAATTTCATTTTTTGCTATTCTTGTACTGGAGGTTGTGTGGTGGGGAGGATAAAACAGTTCATATATTTCTTCATAGTTGTTTGGTAGTTAGTAGTTCTCTAGACATGTCATCCTACGTGGCATGTCTGTGTAACTTATCAAGTTTGAAGAAATCTTCTTCTCATGCTAAAAACCTACATGTTTCTGAATAGGCAAGACTTTTTTCCTTTGGTGTCAGCTTAAAACAATATATTATTTCGTTCTTTTTATCTTAACTTATAAGCCTTGGTAGACTAATTTGTTTGCAGATATAGGGCACAGTTTTACTTTCAGCACTTTTTGTCTTTATAGTATGCTTTTTCTAGGTTTTCCTGTTTATAATTTTGTTTTATTTTGTTTTCTGTTTAAGGTGTTCCTATACTTGGTCTTTACTCTTTAAAAGTATCCAACAGATATGCAAGTGCTTTCTTGACTTGCAAGTTGGTCTTTGTATGTGCTTACCAGTTACTAGGAAAGGGAGACCGCAAGAGTCTGTTAACACTTTTCCCTAGCGCTGTAGATGACTTTGTATCTAAAATTTCTTGATGGCAAAAATTATCAATTACGTGGTCTGTTCAAGGCATGGTTGTGTTGTGTGGTTTTCTTCGAGGCTGTATAGGATTCAATAAGTAACTGTTTAACGAAAAGAGGGTCATATCAATTTGGCACTTGTACTTGGAGTGAGGTCTGACCAACAAGGAAATAGGGCTTAGAATGAGATTTAAAGTTTGATGTTCAAAGACCTGCCGCAATATAAGGGTTTAGGTTAAGCCGTTTAGATAGGAAAAGATTCAAACTTTACGTTAGAGAAGTTGCTGATGTGTTGTATTTTCACTCAGGAAGAACCTATCTTGAGCGTTTCGAATGTTTCATTGAAAGCTAGTACGTTGCCCAAAAGGTGTTCATAAGAAGTGTGGTTTGATATGGCGAGGTTGGTAATTTTCTGAGGGAGCTGAAATGTGCACTCCCACTTTGACAATCTGCACTCCTCTTGTCTTTATTTTACTAAATTACCCCTATATTTATTTGTCTCGTCCTCTATCTTCGGTTCAAAACGTTCTGCATCCTTTTCCTTCTCTTATACTACTTCATCTCTCACCGGATCTATTTCCTTTTTCTGCTTCTTCCCCCGCAACGATGTTGTATTTTGGTCGCCTTATCTCCCCCTGATCATCTCCTTTCGCTTCTACCAGATGGGTTCAAATCAAATCTTCGAAATTTAATCAAAGAAGCTAAAGAATAAAATGGGTTTTCTAGTATATGGGTGATTATTTTTAAAAGGCAAAATGGGTTTGTTTGGTTCTGCCATAGCTTAATTAGCTTAAGGTTTGTGGTTGGTGTTGAATTTGTAGTTTTGTACTGGGCAGGAAAGAATACAATACCCATACAACTCTTAATACAATATAGCTGAAGCTCCGCCATATAGAGAATGTACCCATGACATATGGGTTCATTCAATCAGATTGTCGGGTCAGGAATGATGTTTACGTAAATCACTTACGTTTTACCCCAATAAGCATGTTTATCAGGGTCGCCGATGCTGCTGTCAAAGAGAGAAATGGAGAGGTAATTTTGGAAGAAAAGTATTGATGAATAGATAAAAGTAGTTAAAACTTAAAACTACAAAAGGACTGCAAATTTCTGCTCCGTTTTCTAAATAACCATTTGAAGAAGTATGGCTTGTTATGGGGACGTTGGGTATTTTGCTGGATAATTATTGAATTAAGTGTTGGTGACAAGATGAGGCCCTCAAGAACAAGCCTGAATATGCTTCAGGGCTGAAGAACCTCAAGAGAGAACTGAGTAGAACTGAATGATAAAAAAACTCCCAGGATGGTAATTTTCTGAATGGCAATTTGAAGATGTGTGGTTGTTATGGGGACGTTGGGAATGTTTCTGAATGATTATATGAAGAAGTGTTAGTGACAAGATGAGGCCCTCAAGAACTGCCTGAAGATGCTTTAGGGCTGAAGAACCTCAAGGGAGAACTGAGTAGAACTGAATGATAGAAGGACTCCCATGTTGCAGAATATGTCGCTAGTGATTATGGAGGAAAGAAATAAATTTTTGTTTTGTTTTTTATTTTTATACTGGTTTCTTTTGGTGGCCAAGAGTATCTGTAGCTATGGATATGCTTTGGACATTCTTTAAACTTCGGAACCAGTTCAACCATTACTTTTGACCTTACGCCATCAGATACCATGAACAAAGGAATACATAAAGCTGTGTTCCCCAACTGTATGACAAAACCACCATTACCTACCCATCAACCTTTTATAAAGAGTTGAATACCACCTCCCTAACCCTTCCAACCCATCGCCTTTTCAGATTGTACCTGGATATAGAAGAGTAGATTTGCCCTACTCTTTATGAGCTGTACATGAGCTTCAATTCGCCCCCAGAGGCCAAGTGGGACAGTTAATGGAGATCAATTATGGACTTAGAGAGATAAAAATTAGAAGAGGCCGTAATCATTTAGATTTGCTAGTGTTCTAGCTTCTGAAGAGTTTTCATGTCTTCTGGATGTTTCGTTTAAGATACATGTTTTTAGTTTACAGGGCATTTATGTCGGATCCTTAATGATTTGACTATTGGAATTACTAGAACTTGTTTATATGGGTAATGGGTCTGTTTCTGATACATTCAGTAGTCTATGAGAACCATTATGCTGGAAATGGTGAAGAAGATTGCTGAGTAATTTGTCAAAAGTCATGTGGCAATTGCAAGAACCCTTCTGGTGTAATTGCAGACCTGAAATTCCTTTCTCTCTTCAATCCCAGTCTGATTAACTTCAGCTCCCATTCCCCACAGAGTATCACCTTTGTCACCCTTCTAAGTTTTAAGACCTTAAACAAAAAACCCCTCAGTTGTCCTCAATCCTCATGCAGTGTAGGTTTCTCTGTCTAGGCTAGTTTGGCATTTTAGCCTATCTGTCTTCTTTTTGTGGACTCTGTGGGCATCTTGTTGTGTCATGCTTGTCATGCTGATTCCTTATAATACTAATAATATAAAAAAAGAATTGAAAAAGCATGACTGGATCGACTGTAAATGCACGCTAATTCACCTTGTAATGTCCTTGTGTCTGATTTTGTAGAAGATTACTGGTAATGTGGTCAGTCTCATAACTTCACTGCTTCTTTCATTATTAATTTCTGTCAGTCACATGATGTAGTTTGAATACGATTATCAGGCTATGTTGTAGCCCTTGGCATGTTTGTTTTGAAATTACATTGCTTCAATTTATTAATCCTAGTTTATTTAATTTCTCAGTGAATCAGTGATGAGGGAAATGTTACGGTTATGAAAGGCTGATGGCTTTTTACAGTTCATTTTAATGATTTACTTTTCTGCCGTGTGTCACATGTGCTCTTATCTTTTGTAGGTTCAGAGTGATCATTACGAGGTTGTTGCTGATTTAGTGCAGACAAGTTTTCTCTTTTCCATTCCTATGGACGGGCCTATGTCTTTTTCCACTCCTCATGTATCTATAAAATGGGTCCTTCGGTTTGAATTTTTTACCACTCAGAAGAATGTTGACTGGACCAGGTAATGCAAATATAGCATCATCTATAACCTTCTTAACCAAAGTATGATGTGCAAGAGGTTATTTGTCACAATAAGTTCTAGTTTGGGTTTTAATTTGATAAATTCTTTGTGGTACTCAGGGTTTTACACTTTGAAAAGGTTATTGGGTGTCTATCATATACTTCTAATGGTGTGCTAATTTAGCTGTTCTAATATCCTTGATTTTCTGACAACTGTGATGTTTTGATATCCAGGTACGATCATCCTCTTCTTGTAGAGGGAAGAGACAAAAGTGAGTGGGTTCTTCCTATTGTTGTTCATGCACCTCCAGGTGTGGGACCTAATGGTCAGTCACGAAATGAGAAGTCGCTGCTCGGAATAGTGGGTGCATAATCAGAGGTAAACAAATATGACATGAATTTAAGTAATCACATAAGCCTAAATGGTGGGATGTCGTATATGTATTACTTGGAAACCACCAGTCTTTGTAATAACATCCATTTCTCCTTTTCTATGCAGGCTGATCGATATAATTGAGTTGTCTGAAATACCAAGCCTCGATCTCGATTTCAAATTGTGGATCAGTACCTTTTAGCTATCTGGCCGTTGTGGCTACACAGCTATCTGTTCCTCTGGAGAAATAGTCGAGTGAATGCTGAAAAGTAAGCTTGAAGGGCAGAGAGGGGACAGAGATGTGGACTAAGAGATGTTACAGAGCGGATTTAGCATAGGTCTATACACCAAAATGTGTAGCATCATTGATTTATATTTGTTAATTTTATATAAATGTGTAGATAGCATCATTGATTTATATTTGTTAATTTTATATTTATTAAGTTTCATGGTGTTGAAACGGGTTGTACATTCTGTGAAGATAGGCGTTTGTTATTCATTGAAACAGATGGGGGGATGGGGGGGGGGGGGGGGGGGGGGAAGAGGAAAATCCACACCTACTCTACAAATTTGTTGCCTCACACAATATTGGACAACATTGTAGCAGTGAGGCCATTTGATTTAACAATGGGATTTTGTACTCGCAACTCGGCATGGACGTTCATATTTTTGCTCAAAACACATTTACAAGACCAATTTTAGTTTTTACTGCCGTCTCCACTTGGGTTGGGGAGGTTGGTTTTCCATTCAACAAGTGAACAAAGAGTCTTGAGGGTAGCCTTCCTTGACCACCTTAGCATTGTAGTCAGATTGAACCATCTTCTGAGACTAGTATATGCGCATGGCTCCCGTCAGATCAAGACATTGAAAAGTACCTGAAGGTGTGTTCTGAGTTCTGACTACGTACAATAGGAGTAACTATATATATACGCAGCTCAAGTATCCTCCATAACATAAAACATGTTATATATTTTGCTATGCTACCAATAAAAAGAATTGTATGTAATACTGTTGTTCTTTCACTTTCCCACCTTTGTTATGAGAGCTATATACTTGTATTGCGCTATGTTATCTACTTCACTCTGTATTATACCTTTAGCCAATTTTTTCCTTGTAGGTTGGGATAGAATTAAGTTCAATATTAATAGCATAGAAGGTTAGAAGTGATCAGTTGTCGTCTTTGGTTTGTTCAGTTTAATTAACACAAATTTACCAAACATGCATAATCCCTAAATCTCAATCTTCATGCTGTAACATGTGAATTTCTACGAGTTCTTGTTAGAAGTGATCCTTGAACTTCGAATAAAAAGAATTTCTTAAAGCTTCATCCTTGAACAACAAACCCTATTATAGTCCTCTGGGGCTGTATTATTCAAGGAAATGTTTTAAATACTGAATACAAAGTTACAAACTGTCTATATATATATATGATGGCTCTAAACACAAAGAAATCACAACAAATTAAATAAGAGATTACATATATGTAATACATATTGTTGAAGAGACGAGGACTTAAGATTTGTTTGCTGTAGCATTGGGGATCAAAGGCTGAAAGCCAAGTCGAAGAGTAGCTTCCCAGACCTTGTCAATGTCGGACATGGCGTAACCACACTCGTGTTCATTCCAACCTTCCGAGGCATGCACTATTCCGGCTATGCGCCATGCGCTCATCACCCTTCTCGGCAACCAGTTCTATATATATTCAAATGTAACTAGTTAAATTCCGAAAAATTATGAACTTAAAAGTTGAGTAACTAGAAAATTACTATAACTTACCTCACACGAGTACACATTCTCAATAGACTTGGGGATCTTCATTGCTGGAGGGCAATGGTAGAAGCAGTCCCTGCGCAGCTCTTTTAGGGGGAATTGGGTGAAAGGAACAAAGATTGTTCCTTTTGGTGCATGTAGCTGTGTTTGTTTACTCAATCCATCTCCCACTAACCAAATCTGCATATAGTAAATTTGAATATTGATCGACTGGAAAATATAAAACCTACACTGAGGGGTTAAAGTTGTCTCAGTTAAATGAGAATATTGTAGCGAGTATATGTATATATACCTTTGAAGCAGAGCCATTTGCAAGAACCACCGTACTCTTAGTAGCACTTAACGATTTGGTGAGCTTCAAATACTCATCCTTGTATATTGTAGCCACCTAAAACAAACCCATTTCACAAAGTTTGAAGATATAGGAACGAAAAATAGATCAATATATTCTTCTTATTGGCTTCGATTCGAGTTATGATGTTACATATATGTAACAAATATGTACCTCAATGCCTCTCTGGCTCAAAGCAAATGCAATAGCATAAGCAACCTTTGTAAGGTTGCCTGCAAGAACAACTTGGGTCGTCTCTTTCGGTATGGTGTTGAGGATTACAGCCGCAGCTAAGCTACTTCCATCCACTAACTTCACTTTCAGCTGAGGATATCTCCGAGTATATAGACCACCATATCTATTCAGCTCCTCAGCCTGCAATTCAAAAATTTATAATCATTTTTTCATGAAGTTATTTCTCATTTAAATGTCTCAATAATTAGATTTGAGCAAAATAAACCTTGATACCAAGACACCCTCAAATTTAACTTTTCTGATTAGAGCAATCCCACACTTTTAAGAACCACATAGAGCTTAAATTACGTGACAACTTATGTTACATACCACCCACCTACTCTTGCTTTGAATTTTGGATCCAACGTAGCACTTGGTATTGAGGTACGGTTCATCATGACAAATTAGTGTGGATCCACAATAACACGTGTAGAGTTCCTTTTATTTATTTACTTTTTTAATTTTTTTATCTTTTAATAAGAAATAAATCTGTGATGTTGTGACAATTAGTATTTTTCTTTCCAGAATACAAAAGGCTAACATAATCAAATTGTGATAATCAGTAAACTAGAGACTTACCTGGTTTAAGAGCCCCAAACTTACGACTTTGACACCTTTTTCCTCTGCTTCAAGTATAGCTTCCTCAATCAAACTGTTGATAGCTTCATTTTGCCATGGCATGAAGTACTGCAGGTCATAAATATAAATCAATTGATTTAGACATGACATCAATCAACCAGATATCAATAGAGAAAACAAACTTGAAGTTTACTGCAAATCTCACTTGCAAATTGTATTTTGGGATCGCCCAAGTTTGTATTTTGAGTTTATTAAATAGCTGCCTCTCGACCACAAACGTGCGACCATAAATCCAAGTGAGCATCATCGACCAAAATGTGACTGGCCACATCAACCACAAGTACCACGTTGAAGTGTGGGGCTTAGAAGCCAAGGAAGCAAATCCGAGTGGAAGTTGATAGATGGAGTCGGGTGTTGTAAGATGGGTTAAATGCAAGACATCCGGAGCTTCATCTTTTCTTTTGAGTGAAGATTCATGCAATTCATCACTGGTCTTTTCCATGGTGCCATACAGGTAGTCATAGATTGGCATGAAGAGGCAGTAATTGGTCCGAAATAGGGTGTGATGCAAAGAGTGATACCTGCATATATCATCAGGTTCCGCTTAGGTATATTTAGGTTTCGATATAAATCAATGGTAGACTAGCTCTTCACATCAGTATTGTGGAAGTATCAAGATCCGATGCAAGAGTAAAGAATACTTACGATGGTGTATACATGAAATATTTGAGTGGAGGAATAAGAGAGAAGATCCATTTTGGAATGAGCTCGAAGTTGCAGTGTCCCATGTTGTTCATAGCGTCAATGTAAGTAATATAAACTGCAAAGGTTATGATTGAGGCTGTTCTCGTCAACGCCATTGTCATCATGGGTATTGCGAAAAGGATGAAATATGCTATGTGCTCCCCAAATGGGTGAATTACAGCTGCAATGATACAAAAGATCAATTCTTGTCAAATTTTTGGGTTGAAACTATGCTTTTATTAGTTTAAAATTAAAGTGAATAAAAACGATCCACCCCGTTGTCTCGATATATAAAAGTCATTAGGGTAAATATGATACGTACTTTTCTTCTCCGATATAATTAAATTATCAGAATCGATCATTAATTTCTATTTCCAACCCAAATTATGGGATTTTTATGTAGTCCGACTAATAGGAACACATGTAATAGGTATTATGAGTATTACACATTAAAAAACATAGATAACTCTGATATCTATTGGTCTGCCATACCGCCACGTACGTGGTAAACACATTGCTACCTATGATTTTTAGATTTTTTTTTTGTGTATGGTAAAAATAACCATGCCGGATATATATTTCGTAACTAAATCTTCACAGTTCATATAAAGGTTATATAACTTGTATCTAAATTAAACATGAAACATACATTAGATAGAAATAGGGTGTTGAAGCATGAGTCTTTACCTACCCATCCCCCCTCCTTTGTCGACAATTAAATATTATCACACATAAATCACAATTAGGTGATGACGGTGTAATATGATCACTGTTCTAGAACTATCTCGATGATACAAGTAGATAATTATCTAAAAAAAAAAATCGTGTATATATAGTGGATGGAACTAGGTCTCACAAGTAATTGGCTCAGTGACAATGGAGGAATGGTGGTGAGAATGGTAGCGAGAGTAAAGGTAATGGTGGTGCAGAGCTCTATGCAGCCAGTAGTAGAGAAACTCCACCGGACCAGCATGAAGCAGAAATGTTATGACGAATCCATCTGCTCTCCATATTGGTACGTTTCGACCTCCGTCCAGCCGCATTCTCCCTATGTAGAACAATATTGCATTGAATATAATTTGGTCATCCCTGTCCAATAAAAACAAAAAAAAATCATAGTTAATAATACGTAAAACCCAGAAACTCGTCATTTCGTTAATCTCTCTAGCTAAGTAAACCCTAGCCAAAGCCTTAACCCTGCAGTACAGACCAGTTTCTTTCTCTGTCAACTTGTTCGAACTCAAGGCCCTTGTCGATGATCCGGCCGCTGCCCTTGGAGGTTCGATATCGAGAAAGAGAGATCCATAGCTGGTTGTGCAGCATCCTAAACAACATGTATGGAAATATGAGGAAGTAAGACAGATCTTTGTCTTCCCATTCGTTAACAATGAATGAATATGTGCTGTGTATCGCGAAGGGAGCTACGACCACGTACTGCAGCAGCACACAGAAACCAAATTCTACAGATTTAGTACACACTTGAATATATGAAATGTAAATAAACATCTGTCGGAATAAACAAAAACACGAAGAGAGACCTTAAAGCTTCCAAGACGTGTCCATGGCCATTCAGTCAGAATTCCAGGATTGGAAGCCATTTTTCGATCTTTGCTACCGTTTGGCTTGATTAGCATCCTGCAGGTATGGTCTTTTATAGGTTTTAATACTTGATGCATATGCTACATACGACTAAACATACGACTAAGATAGTAGCTACGATGTAGATATTTTGTCGACACATATTCAAGTGGTTATGGGTTAAGAAGACCGATGGTGACGAATTTATTATAGAACCGACGACTAATCTATATAGACACATTACATCTATGCACTGCTCTAAAAATCATTAGGGGATACAAGGCGATGAAATTAATTTGATTGATGAAATATCTGTTCAAGCAACAACTACTCATGAAAGGGACATGCAATGCAATTAGATCGGGAAATGCATAATTGGTTTTAAGTAAATATGTTTTATACCCTCTAGCTGTTAGGGTTTTCATAGCTTATATATATTTTGTTATGTCAAATTAGTGTTTTCTTTTACTCGAGGACATGTACGCATTCATCCATTAATAAAAATTCATCCATGTACCGATGGTGCAAGTGACCGTTAATTAGGTAATCTCAATTCGTGCTAAGTTTTTATTCTAATAAGAGTATTATGTCGTATAATAATTGTCCATCTTGGTGTACATCTTTTTCCATCAGTGATGAAAAAAGGAAACTAGGTACAAGACTGACCATACATAGGTGATATGATTAGGTCTTTTCAGCTTATTGATGAACATATCATAATTTTTTTTTTTTGGTTAACCATAGCCTTATTTCATTGCCGGCCGGTTGTAGGCGGACCACGGTGAGTTAATCCGGCAATGTCACTCCTACCCATGTATCTTCTTTCTCCAACATGGTCCATATTGACATGTGAAGGTGTCATATTATATGGATCAAAATTGAAGGATGTTAGTTGTACGTATTAGAATTCATTGAGGATGGAGATCTCTAATATTGATCTCAATGGTCTCAAATTAATTTCTACGAATTGATTCATAGCTAGAACATCGGTATTATATGGTTACCTGTTACGTAATGGTTAGTTGGTTACCTCAAGTTCTAGTGATTTTAATTAATGAATCAAGCCGATATAGTTCACTGGCAGGAATCATATGCATCTTCAGCTTCTCATACATATCATCGATCAGCTATTTGCTATGTTGCTACCAAGGCGAGCTAGGGCATGCACGTGCAGATATAAAGCTAGGCTGTGGCCACCAATGACAGTTCTATGCAACTACTTCCTTGAAATCTATCAAATACCTGCTGCAAATAGTCCTCAAGCTGAAGATACGATCGGACGTCTGAGGTATCAGTACTTCCGATCTGGATTCCTTATCGACATTGAGCATCCTACACGTCCCGGTATGATCGCTCTCGATCTCCAGCAACAGCATTGTCTTCCTCATCATCCACATCGTCATGCTGAGACCGATGTTGTGAGCAGCCAAATAATTGAGTTAGCCATGCCAACCTGATGGCTGAGCTAGATTTCACAGCTGGTATGTAACTGTACCATGCATATCGTCCCGCTTGCTCATACACATTATTGATTCCCAGATCATGTCCAAATCATCTTTCTTGTGCCGACCCCATTACTGCGATATATAACCTCTATCTCCTTGGTGGCCATTAATTAGCTTTTTTTCAATCATCGACCCTAACTACATTCTTCTTACACCGACCTCGCTCCACCACTCTCATGCTACTGAGAGTAAAATATGTGACCTCTATATCCAACACACCCAGCTCACCAGCGCTCTCTCTTTGTTGAAATGATAGAACTTAAAGCTTCTATACCAATTGATGAATGTACTGCAACATGATGAAGAAAAATACAAGCTAGCTAGCTAATATACTCATGACCAAAAATTTGCAATATCTGTAATATTAGGGGAACGATCGATATACTGTAATATTTGATTCTCAAAGCTTTTGACTCCATGTACTTACTAGCTCATCGCAACGACGCAATATCTGTATGATTGGTATGAACTGTGTCGCATATTAATTATTTTTCTCTGCTTTCATATGCTAAGTTTATCTCAACGGACCAAAAACAATTCGGAGTGAGATCGACGACCCCCCACATTCTTATTCTATAATGTCTTAAATTTCTAGTATGTATCCTCTCCTTTTTCATAATTTTCTTCTCTTATATTTGGAGTTGCATGCTATTAGATTATTTTCATATTTGCATGTTAAGAAAACAGAATTTCAAGCAAAACACCTTTGAAAAAGATGGTTCTTAATTTGAGGCTTGACTATGCATGTATACGTGAAAATGATTGCAACATGGGAAGCAAATAAAAAAAAAAGAGCGAAATTTTGGAGATAATTTCAATAATAAAGAAAGATAGAAAAATATAAGGGCTCCAGTTTGTATAATACTAAGAGGTGTCAATTTCACTTATGCTAATATTAATATTTGTTTGACCATTACAAATAAAAATGCGCATTTCAAGTACAGTGCAATGATCAGAAGCCTTTTTGATTTGTTATTCAATAAATGGAACATAATAAGCTGTCTCATACAATTTGATTTGAAGTTTTTGTAATTAATTAATTGGACAAATTTATTCTTCCAGGCCAGGTTTGAACATTATGCATGTATCTTTTCTAACGGTAATCAATCATATTGGTGCTCAATTATATAACAGACAGAAGGAGGCTAGGCCGACGACAGTAATGTGATTGTATTGGGGTATAGAGATACTACGATGATATACTTAATTGGAACACCCGTATATTCAATTCAATGTCATAATAAATTGCAGGTTTTCTATGGTTTTATAGGTAAGGCTGGGGCAGATAAATCACTGGTGTCGTATTCATGTCCAGATTTTAAGTTGGGTAGGGAATTGGTGTATGTTGGAAAAATTCATACCCACGATTGTGGTAGCTGTGCTGCATTACATGTAGTCGGTATATTTCACTATCCGGCCAGCGTCCATCTTATATCTACACACACTATGTGTATTATATTTGATTTTGAGAAATAATTTTTAATTCCTATACCAGGAAACTCATACAAATAGTTTTGACAGAAAAAAAACAGAACTTTCATTTTTAGTCCTAACTGTCTAACGTCCGCTGTATGGTTGGTCGTTTGTGAGAAATTTTTAGATGCTACAGGAGAACCATGTGACAGTATGACGTGGTCTTACATTCTAATCAAATATTGACACGTAGATTTATTACAACTAAAATATACTACCAGGACAAGTACTTTAGCCGACGAAAAATTTTCGTCGGCCTGTTAAAAAAATTCGTCGGCTAAGATCTTAGCCGACGAACCTTCGTCGGCTATAGTGTCGTCGGGAAAGGGTCGTCTGTGATGACTTTAGCCGACGACACATGTAGAAGTCGTCGGCTATAGTCCAGAGTTTAGCCGACGAAATAATGTCGTCTGCTATAGTCCAGACTTTAGCCGACGACATTATTTCGTCGGCTATAGTCCATACTTTAGCCAACGAATTTTTTGTCAGCTATAGTCCATACCTTAGCCGACGACATTTTGTGTCGTCGTTTATCTTCCAAACTTTAGCCGACGAATAATTTAAAATATTCGTCGGCTAAAGGTTGTAATAAAAAAATATAAAACATCTATGGCCGACGAAATATAGTATATTTCGTCGGCTTTATAGGGATTTAGCCGACGAATTAAAGCATATTTCGTCGGCTAAAACTTATTTAAAAAAAAAAAACTTTAGCCGACGAATTAAGGCTTTTTTCGTCGGCTCTAAGTCCATTCCAGTAAAAAAAAAAAACCCCGAAATTTCTGAATTACCATTCCAAGCAAGCTGCAAAATACACAAAAACAATTCCATATAACCAACAACAAGCACATAAAAGTATATAATTCATCAACAACATAAATTCTATATCGTCTAAATTAATATCCGCTTCTGGGGGCTGCTGCGGAGGTTGTGGCGGCTGGGGTAGCGGCATGGGCGGAGGCATGGGCGCAGGCGGAAGTCCGTGAAGCTGGGCAGCTGTAAAGTCCTACATGTACTGGAACATCTGCTGCTGCTGGGCCTGCTGGATGGCATGTATCTCGGCAACATAGGCTGCCTGCGCGGCATTAAAGGCTGCCTGCGCGGCATTAAAGGCTGCCTGCGAGGCAATATAGGCTGCCTGCGAGGCAGCCTGAGCAGCTTGCTGTTCTCGTAGTCTCTGAACTTCCGACTCTAGCTGAGTCGTCCTGCTGATCGTGGACGTGGTCCTGCTGCTGGTCGAGGCTGCCTTTCGTTGAAATCCTGGAGTGGTCTTCAGGACCCCCTCGCCTTTCTTTCCTAGACCCCGGCAGTAGAAGTTGTTTGCTCTCGGTGGGAAGGCTGTGCCCATGATCCTCGCCCCAATCGTCGGATCCGAAGTGTCGATCCGGGACATGGCTTCGAACATTTCTTCCTCCAGCATGTCCGGCCATGTCTCCCTCACTAAGGCACTCATCACCTCGTCACTAGCTTCCCTCACCTTCGCCTATATGGATAGGAAAAAAATTATTAATTAACATTTTTACATAAATTTAAAAATTTAAAAACGTAAGGTGACTTACAATATCCTCCTAGGAGTCAGGATATGCCCTCTCGTACGTATAGACGTACTGGTTGACCTCTGGATGTTCCCTGGCCACCTCGTCCATGAAGACAGCGAACGGTCTAGAACCGGCATGATGGTTCCTTGTGTTGCGTTGCCGGTTCTGAGCGTTCATCCGGGAAACCGCCTTCAAAGAAAAAAGTAAACTATTAGTAAAATATTTTAAAACGCACGTACTTAATGTTAAATTAACTAACTAATTTATTTAAATACCTGTTTACGAGGGTTGTTGAATTCTGATGTCAGAAGCCAACGCCACTCGTACTCCCTGTACTGGAACTCAGCAGGGGTACCAGAACGTGCGTTCCCGTTTAATCAATCACACTTAAAATCGATCAACTCAAATAAGTCAATCCGGACGGTCAATCTCGTAAGTCAAACCCTTAAACGCACGGAAAAGGTCGTTCGACCGTCTAAATTACGTATTTTGGCCGGACCTCCAACTGAAAATAGTTTTAAACCGATGACACGCAACAAGTCGTATAAAAATTTTACGTAAAATAACCACCGAATATAGGGCTACTCATAGGAGGAAAAAATGAAAAATTGCATTGACCGCAACTATCGACATCGAATATTTACCGGAATAGTGTGATTTTTCAACCGTGGATGTATTTCAACATTCTCGTCATATCTTATTTCATAACTTTTTGGCGTTTGAAGGTTTTACGTATAGTTTGTTTTTGAAACGGAACATTTACATAATACTTGGTAAACAAGTTATACAACATTAGTATGCATGTTGTGATTGTGATTATCAAACTTGAGAAACAGAAATCCGACCGTCAGATCTGACCATCATGATAAAATACATGTATGGGAAAAAATTCAACTTGATCCGAAAAGAATAAGGGCTCGATCCGGACGGTCATTCTCGTAAGTCAAACCCCTAAACGCACGGAAAAGGTCGTTCGACCGTCTAAATTACGTATTTTGACCGGACCTCCAACTGAAAATAGTTTTAAACCGATGACACGCAACAAGTCGTATAAAAATTTTACGCAAAATAACCACCGAATATAGGGCTATAGTAGGTAATAGAAAAATTTTAGGGTTTAGCCGACGAATACCCTAACGTATTCGTCGGCTATAGAATGTAATTAAAAAATTAAAAAATAACTATAGCCGACGAAATATTAGGTTATTAGTCGGCAAAAACCATCTTAGCCGACAAATTATAGTGTATTTCGTCGGCTAAATGAAAAAAATACATTAAAAAAAAACAGACGATATTAGTAAACCATACTAACTTCCTGTCATCTTTAGCCGACGAAATTATATTTTCGTCGGCTATAGTCTACTTTAGCCGACGAAAAATTAATTTGTCGGCCTGGTTTTTTTTCGTCGGCTAAAGTCTGCAAATATAAGGCACTTTAGCCGACGAAATTATAATATTTCGTCGGCTAAACTTTTAAAAATTTCATCGGTTAAAGTTTAAAAAGTTCGTCGGCTAAACTTTTAAAAATTTCGTCGGCTAAAGTTCACAGACTATAGCCGACGAAAAAAATTATTCAGCCGACGAAATATTAATTTCGTCGGCTAAAGTTTTTATTTTCGTCGGCTAAAGCCTTTCTTCTGGTAGTTAACTTTGTTATGTGCACTTATTTGTTAAAATGTGTAGTTTGCTCAATCTTTAGTTTGTTTTAGTTTTTATGTGTTTATGTGGAAATTCTTAGTTTTGTATAGGAATGCCAAAGGGGGAGATTATTGGTATATTGTGTTGGCATTCCTATACCGACTACAACAAAGTGCATGGCAATGTGATCTTGACTTATGTCATTGATCCTAATTTCTATGTGCATACGTGTCATTAGTAAAACTATTCCTTATATGTGTTTATTGTATGTTTGTATTCCTTAGCTGAGTTTTATTGACAAGATACTTCTCTGTGCGTAATTGGAGTTCTAAAATATTTAGGATCTCATTTACATAATTTCTATGATTTTAGAAAGGAAATGTCTCTTGTGTTTTGATTTGATATGATTGGTGTTATCTTGGTTAATTGATACAGGAGGTGCTCGTGAGGAAAGAATTCCTAATTCTCTTAGGATATTATTTTGTTTTTTTTAATAAGATACTATCTTGTGGTATATTTGATGATTTAGTTCTAATTTGGTTTCCTCTCTTGGACTCCATTAGGGTTTACGGACAACTGGAGTATGTATGCACAAAGAGATGGACGTCATATAAAAAGAAAGGTGTAGGGTTTCAGAAGATTGATCTTTGCATGCTTAGCGTTAGAAAGAGAGTTTTGATTCTGCTGCTTATCTGAGTGAACAAGTTCAATTGTTCCTTGTTGAGTTGAACTTATTGTGTGTGAAAGATTGTGATTCTCTTATGTGTTAAGATAAGATCATTAAAGAAAGAAGAAGACGTTCTGCCTAGAGTTAGGGATTTGTAATATATTAGAGTTTACAAAGTTGTAAGACTTTACGCAAATTCATCTAGTTGAGATCGTTTTATGAGTTTGTGTTCCGCTGTATTTTTTCCTCTATTTGAAAGGGTGTTCTTTATAACCTTCTATCAGTTCGTCAAGTGGTTTGAATCCCTCACCTTTCAGCACCTTTAAGGTGGGTCTGGTACGTGGTGCAAGAATAGTTCTTTAGTCCGCTCCCTCCTATGGGATGGTGGGATGGTGCAATTTCAATATACATGGCTATCATATGACAAAGAACGGAGGTATTGGCTTTGTCATTAGAGACTATGAAGGCTTATTTCTTGCTGGTGGAGGTCGACTTCTGGTTGGTAAACTATAGTGTTGGCTTGACTTCTGGTTGGAAACAAATTGTCAACTACTACATTCCGGCAGTCATCACTCTGAGTCAAATGGAGCTAATACCTCTGTATTGGGTGATTATACTACGAACTGAGCTTGAAGTTAGAAAAGCAGTCTAATTTGCAGATAGCTCATATGGACAGAAGTTTTAATAAGGTTGCACACCTAATGGAAGCACAAGCTTGTACTTAGGTGCAGGAATTTTTCTTCTTCCCCTTCTTTCTTGTAACGACTGTATATACTTCAGTCTTGTGGGTATACTCAGTCGAAGGACATTACAGGTGAACTGCTTTAAGAAGTTGATGCCACTCTAATGGATACTCTTTCGTCTGTATGAAAGTGCCCTATGGCCTGGAGCTCTGGACCTCATTAAAGCATGTAAGTTGCATACAGCAACCCTTCCTTCCAGGTAAATAAGCCCCTTAATACAAATAACAAGGAAAAAGTGGTAACTGCATAAACTCTATAAAAACTTAATTTTCATTGTAGAGCAAATACAAACTACCTCAATGTAATAAAAATTCCTTCTCTCCAGTCACTTTACAAGTATCCTTCAAGCACAACACTCTGACTCTGACTTGAAATTTTAGCCCGCAAATTCATTACTCCTACTCTCTTACTTAGACTCTTCAATGCAATAGGGAAATTCCCACCCCCATCTTGATCCCAGATGGGCAATACTTCAATCACCAGTTTTTGTAACTTCTGCTCAGTACCATCTTGGAAAACCTTTTCAAAGTCACCTATATTTCCCCTTAAATCCAACAAAACACTACAGAATCCTTGAGATTTGCAGTATTCCGTAATAGCATTCAAATTTATCTGATCCAACACCACAGTTTCAATACCTGTTTGAGTGCTTTCTAGATCCATTGTTGTGTTGTTGTCTGCAAAGATTATTAGCTTACCACTTGATTCCATGTTCACTGGGATATGGATTGGAGAACCACCACTCGCTATTATAATCCGGAGCGGTTGATTGGCACCAGCTTCTTGTGATGCTGGAAGGGAGTTGTTCTCAGTTACTGTGGCAGACGTAAGTAGAATCGCATCATATTCTTGTAACAATTCAGAGTAGTAACCACCAAGCTCAGCAACTCCTTCCCCAAGCTGATCTAGAAAGTGTCCATTGACTGAGATAGAGTATCTGCTAGTCAAGTAAAATAAAGACTCAGATACGATGCTTATGGCATATCTATATTTATGTGATAAAAAGTATGCAACTAAGATTAGCAAGAAAATGATTTGAACATCCTAAAGACCATATGTGGTAGCACCTACTCATGAATTATCTACACGCAACAATCAAAACATTAAGATATCAGGAAAAGAAAATGTGACAAAATAAGTTATCGTATGCACTCTTTTTCTTTTCATCGCTCGATGATCATGTTTTTCTATTGATTACTCTAAACAAAGGAAGTTTACCTGACACTGATGAATGGATTCCCAGTTAGCATATGATGGATATAAGCCTCATTTAGTCTCTTGCATAACTTTTCTTCTACACCTGTTATAACGTCAATACCTGCATCTCTTAACCTATCCAACCCCTTTGATGCTACAATTGGATTTGGATCCACCATTCCAACCACAACCTTTTTAACTTTGGCTTTAATCAGGGCTTCAGTGCATGGTGGAGTTCTCCCATAGTGATTACATGGCTCCAAGCTCACATAAGCAGTAGCATTTTCAGCCAATTCTCCAGCATCTCTCAGAGCAAACACCTGTAACATTCATCTTCCTCATATGAAGCTCCCAAACAGCTCTTCAAAATTTTACATGATTCAAGAAACTCATGAACAATAGAAAATAAAATTTGTCATAATAACTCAAAAACTACAAATCAAAGCAATACTCTTGCCATTTACCAATTATTTTCCCAAGTTCTAACTTCAAATAAGAACTTTTTCTGTCTGCATACAAAACTGAAGTATGTGTTTCAAAAACTTCAAGTGGAAAGCTTCTTTTTCATCTTATGCACGCCACTAAACTAAATGCTCCATATAATTTTTCATCATTCACTATTCTTGTTGTCATGTAGTTTCTCAGCAACCAAATGAACAGATAAATCATATTCCAAAAAGACGTCACCAACACATAGAATCAAACACATTTGAAGAAGGAAATTGAAACAAGCATAAGAAGGGAAAAAAAAACAAGTTTACCTCAGCATGTGGTTGGCCAGCTTTAGGGTGAAAGCCTTCACCGACAACCTTGCCATCCTTGACAATAACACAACCCACCATAGGATTAGGGCTAGTACGCCCAATAGCCTTTCTAGCAAGCTCCACACACCTCCTCATATAAAACCCATCATCTCTATCTTCTTGTTGTGCTACTTCACACCTGACCCCAACCGAACCACCATGGTTTCTTACAGCGGTTGATGACTTGAACATCACTTGAAAGGAAATGCAACAATAAGATTTGGAATGTGGTTTCAACCTCAAAAGCTTGGTGGAGAGTTGCTTTGATTGTGGGACCTTGGGTGGAGAGAGAGTGAGACTTGGGAGTGAAAGTCGTTGAACTTGCATACTAGTATCTTATCTTTAAAACGCAGATCAGATTTTGCAAGTTCAGCAACTTTTGTCAAAGTTTTTCCACGGTCAGAGGAACCAATGTTAGTTTGTTTTTCCCCTTCTAAGATCTACATCTTCTATGTCAAACACAAGCAGTGTGAAGATGCAATCATTTCAATTTCTCGGAAATTGTAGTTCTGCCAATCAAAAAATAAGAGTAAAACACACATCCAAATCATAAGGAAAATAGTGAAACTGAAATAACAACAGCTTTCTAAAATCCTAGCCGACCATCATATGTGCAAGATCAAGGCACTTCGTATAGCAATTGCATCAACAATCTCTTTTCAAAGTACACTAAACAGAAGTAGCAACATCAACTTGGAAGTTGTAACATTGCAAAATCAACCAACATGTTGATGCAAACTCAAACTGTTTAGTTTTCATACACTTAACAGAACAAATTCCACCCAACACAAAGATAAATGTAAACAAGTTATGTACTACTAGCCTTCCAGCACGCGCACAAGTGCGTTGTATCGTTCTTCATCTGATATATCATAACACTCACAAACACATACCACAATAGATACAAAATCTAATGTATGTGAATATGGGTTCTTTAGAGATGTCCTGGATATCAAAAATAGAGAATAAATAATGCAACATGTTGATGAATCTACTTAAGCAACCAGCAACCATAGTATGTTGATCAAAAAGTAAGGACTATGAAGATTGTTTCTTTCTAAACAGTAGTGATATATATATATTGGTCAAAATAGCTTAACAATCTTAATAAAACATCTTACAACTAAAGAATTACAATAGTATATAAGCATTCACATGAATTTGCATAAGAACTTCAAAGTATAGATTACAGAACAATTAAAAGAGAAAGGAAATCTGCTAGGATTGAGCAAATTGCAACCCTTTGAGTATTAAGCATTCATGTTTAAACTGTCGGTCACAAAATTTGTCCATGTACCACTGCTTGGAATGCAAGAAAACCCTTATAAAACAATACATGTTTTATTTGCAATCTGTGTTCAGACTACTAAAGTCCAAAGTCCAAACTTCTGGTTCCATTGTCCAAAAGACTTCTGGTTCCTGCTATCCGTATTGGCAAAAGGTGAAAATAACATTGACAGTCCTAAATTTGAATACGCAAGTATGTCCCTAATCTAATCCAACAAACTAAACCTATGTGTTGTTGGGGTCTCTTTACATCCATTGACACGCGAAAGCTCTTCACCTGGATTTGCAAACGCATTTATTACTTCTCACACTGCAGAAACGTGCCAAAACAAAAACAACCCACCTAACCAAACCGACATTAAAACACATAACAAATCAAATAAACTCTATTGATATAATCAAAGGAATAACACATTTATGTTTCATTGTTTTGTTTTGAACCGTAAATGCAGATTTCAGAGGACACAAAAGGCACAACATGTTATATTTTTCCACTATAATATGCTCTACTATTGATCGGAAACATGTCGACTATTGTTCAATTATAGTGAGTGCAGATTACTGTCTGGGAATATGCCTTAAAAATTGAGCACAATAAATTGCAGCAAATACATGGTCATCAGGTCATCCCAATAGAAAAACCAAAATGTATAGACATGGTCATCCAAACAGGGAAACCAAAATGTATAAATTATATAGAAAACCATTAACAATGTGCCACCAAATAACATCATTTTCTAGAGGCCTAAAGCACTTTCTGCATTGACGAAGGCATTGGGATGGAACCAACACCTAATTTCAAAAAGGAGACCAAACTTTTATAATGGAAGTGCCATAGTTTTAATGACGTATAACTGGGCAATTCAAACATAATGTCATGGTTATAATGGAAGTGTCATAGTTTTGATGACATATAAATGTGCAATTAAAACCTAATTGTTTCCCTTCTATTGACCGTGAATGGGATCTGATACTCTGGGGGATCAAACAGCTAATGTAGTCTACCTTTTATACTTAGCAGCTACACATGATTCACAGAAGATATATTTTCGCACATGAAAATGTCCACAGTAAAACAGCGCACTAATAGTTAGAACCCAGTGAGACAAAGCACAGAGATATCAGCTGTATATGCTAAAATCAAGAAAACAGCAATAAATACAACAAACCTGGATAACAAAATTAGACTGAAATGATGCAACAGAAGAGCAAGGCTTAAACCTGTTTGTGCAGAATCTGCAAAGTCCAACAAAAACAACAAAGGCGGAAATCAAGTTCGTTTATATAAACAGAATTGGAATCAAAACCAATAACTCAATCAATCTCGGTCTCAACTACTTTAGGAACCATATAGCTCTCTCCCAAAACTGTAAAGTTTGAGGAAACACTCAAACACCCACAAAACCAAACAAAAACTGAAAACAAAAACAAATCAAGCACGCACCTAAGAAACCACGCTAGAGCTCATTTTGTGAAACCCATTACTTGTCGATCTCTGAAATCACCAACCAAACCATCTCAACCGAAAAGGATCTTAAACCAACAACATCTCTCTCTCTCTCTCTCTCTCTCTCTCTCTCTCTCTCTCTCAAGGTGATTTTTTTTCTGGCATTCCTTTTTGTTGTTGAAGAGGTGACCTCATGTTTCAAAACACCAGTTAAGGGCAAATCAGTCAATATAGACTAAAATGGCATAGAGATTAAGAAGGCTAGCTCCGCTTAATATATAGAGATTATGAAGGCTAGGTCCTTGTACTGTATCTCTTACAGTAAATTGGAATCAGTGCCAATCTCAGTGCTCATACAAACTTGAACCAAAATCTGATAGCAATGCAAGTTTGTATCCGTCCATATGTAAGAAAAGGAGGTCTGACCATAACCGATCTGATTAAGTCATAGTTTATACATATATGGAACCTTAAGATGTAAGGATTTGCATCAGAAATGAATATGTTACCAACTTCAAGCTCTAAAGTACATCTTTTGTGCAAAAACTCACTGCCTAAAATACTGGGGAAAAAAAATAATAAAAACAAGGTAAAAGAAATGCTATAGTAATGCTCAAAGTAGCAAGATTAATTGACTGTTGTAGCAGCAGAAATCACAGTTATAAGAAGTCATTCTGATACTCATAATAGAAGTATGATAAAGATTCACAAAGTTTCATCCTACAATTGTTTCACTCCACCTATTTCCTCAAATCCTAGACCCAATTCAGCAAGAGACATTTCCCTTGAAAGATACTCAACAGTTCAGGAGCTTGCTCCTGATATTTGCTCACAAACCTTTTAAGGAGATGCTTCTTACTGTTTATCAGCATGGTTGGTACTGGAGACACCTAATAACCGAACACCTAGGCATGATAGACTTTTCCAAACTATGAGTTCAAATATATGGACTTTCAGTCACGTCTGCAGGCTGCCAACCCATTTCGTTCACAAGAAACTCCATTTAACTTGAACATTTTTTCTTTCACAAGCTCATAAACAAGGGATTCTTTCTAAATGCAAATAGAAAATCTTCTTCAGTCCAGCCACACTTCTTATAGAACTCCTTCTTTTGCGTCCACTTTGATTCTTCCAAATAGAAAATCTTCTTCAGTCCAGCCACACTTCTTATAGAACTCCTTCTTTTGCGTCCACTTTGATTCATCCATCAAAGAGACCACTTGTAGCACCTTCATGAAAGTAAAACTCGAAGGAAGAATTCCAATATTAATGATCTTGTACTATCCCTAAACTTGCTAGTATCAGGGGACAACACAAGAGGATGATAGGTCACAAAGAATGAGATGGACGACTCCGGTACTTGAATTTCCCTAAGAACTGAAATATTGAAGCAAGATTGCTACGTAATTTGACCTCCAATGCCTGACTCGATTTCTTAAAGAAACCAGCCACCATGTTGTCGGGGATGGGCACACTTTTGATGATATCATAGCACGGTTTGAGACTTCTCTCTTAGCTTTGAGCCAAACTGCGTTGGTTGTAATTCATGACCTCAGCAATGGTGGTGTCTGAAAAGCCAATACAACTGAAAAACTGGAGTTTGGGCACAAGAATCTTCTCAGCATTGCATAATAGCAAGGATGGTTGTTTCTTAACAAAATCGGGTATCTGAGTATCACTAAAACCGTAGTGTTTGAGAAGCTTAATAACCAAGTGTGGTTTTTCTGGTTTAAACCACAGCCTATGGGTCTTATGAATACACAGCAGTCAGGGATTCAATTTTGAAGCTCACACTTCATCCAATCTTCAGCTCTAAACACACCTCACCACCTACATATGCCTACAACACATCTCATGTTGCTGATTCTAGTAACACACACAGTAATCAATCATCGATCTCAGTAACATGGAATCATACATTGAAGTGTGGGATTCTAGAGACAGAACATAAACAGTAAGATACATTACAGAGCAAACTGCAAGTGCCCACAAAGACATAGAATCACAAGTGTGTTGATTGATTAGAGTCAAGAGTTGTCGACAAAAGAGAGCAAAGGAATGGAAAGAGCAGAGCTTTACCTTCAATTAATGGATTGGTGTAGATGGGCGGCGCCTGGGCGGAGCGGTTTTAGCTCTTCTTTTGTTGAGAGGCTTTTCTTTTTCTATGTTTAGAGGATTGGTATTCTCATTTACTGTGTTTGTTGCTGCAAAAAAAAAAAAAAAAAAAAAAAAAAAAAAAAAAAAACTGGATGGTAAATATGTAGTAAAATAAATAAAAATGAATGTCTGAGCCCAGGTTCGAACTGGGGACCTTTAGTGTGTGAGACTAACGTGATAACCAACTACACCACCCAGACATCTTGACAGGAACCAGTTTTAATTTATTAATCCTAGGATATGGTTTCATACAGTACAATATCACGATGCAGCTGATTTATTTATACAATTAATTACATTTATAATAATTAATTCCATACATTAATTACATATCATGACTCTTCAAAAAAAAAACTCTACAGAAGAAAACAGAAATAAATATTTATGTAGTTATTTGATAATCTAATTATTTAGATTAATAGTTATGGTTTATCTCAGCCCTAAATAGCTCCCTAATCCAATGATCAATCTAGAATTAGAGTGAAGAATTAATTATGTATCTCATTAATCCGCCATTTTTAAGGTTGAAAATTATAATTGATTGCATGATTATTGGCCATACTTTATAATTTGCATGATAAGTATTGGAAATTTTTAAGCACAATTAGGAAAACGTTCACTCAACATTTCCTTATTTGAAAACCCCAACAAAACATGCAACCATACAATCGACTATAGAAAAAAAAAAATCCCCCAAAATCTTACATTGATTTATTGCCTAAAACACTCGCCAAAACTTACTATAAATTCGACGCATTGACGCTTGGTTTCTCAATCATATTCTTCCGAGAGTTGTCATCATGGATTCTATCACTGTATTTGCTTTGGTTTGCCTTTCTCTCTTGTCAACAACTCATTCAGTGCTTGCGGCTATAGATTATGGGCAAGCTCTTACAAAGTCATTGTTGTATTATGAAGCTCAACGATCTGGTATGTTGCCTCCTCAACAGAGAGTGCAATGGCGTGGCGATTCCGCGCTAAAAGATGGAAGTGATGCTGGTGTAAGTTCCTATATATATATATATGCCCTTTTTTCTTCTTCAGAATTTTGTTTTGGACATGAATTTGTCGTGTAATATTTTGAATTATGTTAATAATTTTTCTTATCTTTTTGAATAAAGGGAAATTTCAGAACAAATTACTGAACTCTTGTTTCAAGAATATAAACGTGAAACATTGTTTGCATCAATATCGATCGTATCGTTGGAGTTACAAAACTAAGTTTTTGGAATAGGTTTTCAGGTCAACATACACCCAAAACCCTAGAACACAAACCCCACTGGCTAATTCTTCAATTATCTCACCAAAATTCAAAAGCGCGCCCTAAGCGAAGTTATTTACCCTTGACTGAAAGGTTTATTGACCTACATTACAGGTTGATCTTGTTGGAGGGTATTATGATGCTGGGGACAATGTCAAGTTTGGATTTCCTATGGCATTCACAATAACAATGCTGTCATGGAGCACAGTAGAGTTTGCAAACAAACTTGAGGCCAAGAATGAGCTCTCAAACGCATTGGACGCCATTAAATGGGGTACAGACTATTTGATCAAAGCACACCCTGAAGCAAATGTGCTATACGGTGAAGTTGGCGACGGAGGTTCTGATCATGCTTGTTGGCAGAGACCGGAAGACATGACTACCCCGCGGAAAACCTTCAAGATTGATGAGCAGCATCCAGGTTCGGATCTTGCTGGTGAAACCGCAGCTGCTTTGGCTGCAGCTTCCATTGCTTTCAAGAATGCAGACCCTAAATATTCTGGCCTGCTCTTGACGCATGCTAAACAGCTGTTTGAATTTGCTCGCACTCACCCTGGTCTTTATCAGAATAGTATTAATGTAGCAGGCCAGTTCTACTCCAGCAGTGGATATGAGGTATTTTAATCAACAACTGATGACCAAAGATCAATTACATCTTTTTTTTTCTTTTATTGTCAATATTCCTAAAGAGCAAAAAAATTTCTTTGTCGATCAGGACGAATTATTGTGGGCTGCAGCATGGCTTCATCGTGCTACTGATGATCAATCGTACCTAGATTACCTTGGTCAGGCAGGCAATACTGGTGGTGCAAGAACTGAGTTCTCTTGGGATGATAAGTTTGTTGGCGCACAAGTCCTGGTTGCAAAGGTGGGTATAAGATTAATCACATATATAATTATTCAACAACACTATAGGTCATATTACTGATGCATGACTTAGGGTAAGCTAGGTTCTGGTGCAGCCTTGACGTACTATATTCTTTCTTTGTATATTTGCAGCTTGTCTTAGAGGGCAAGGTACCAGCTAACTCAGGACCGTGGTCGCAATACAAGAACCAGGCAGAGCAGTTCATTTGCTCTTTCATTCAGAAAGGCAACAGCAACGTGAAGAAGACCCCTGGTGGATTGTTATGGTTTTTGCCATTTAACAATCTTCAGTACACTGCAACTGCTACACTCGTTGCAACTATTTACTCTGAATACCTATCCCCCAAACATGCTCCTATTCAATGTAGTGGTGGCATCGTTCAATCTCCCGCTCTACTTGACTTGGCCAGATCACAGGTACGATTACATTTATGTATATACGAAACGAATACCAACCAAAAAAAATGTTACTGTCCCTCATGCCTTAATTCTTTTTAACGTACAGGTGGACTATATTCTGGGTTCGAATCCTAATGGTATGAGCTACATGGTTGGATATGGATCAAAGTATCCAACTCAAGTGCATCATAGAGGAGCATCCATTGTTTCCATCAAGAAAGATCCTTCTCCAGTTGCATGTCAAGCTGGTTTCGATGCTTGGTTTAACAAGAACGCCCCTAATCCGAATGTGTTAGATGGAGCAATAGTTGGAGGACCGAATGATAGTGATGGTTATACAGATTCAAGATCCAACTTCCAAATGGCTGAAGCAGCAACTGTTAATACTGCGCCTCTAGTTGGTGTCCTAGCCAAGCTTGCCTGAGTACCGAGATTGATATCATCTTACATGTTTTGGCTAGGGTTAGGAAAATAGCTGAGGTAGATTTGCGGTTTTGATATGCATAGTGGCAAAACTGGCAATTTTCCTTGTTTAAGGAATCAATTTGTATATGCGTATCAATATTGAGTTTGGTTAGATGAGCCTTTTGCATCCTAATAAACTTAATACAATAAACCAGGCATGGGGATGAGCCTCCAAGCCCTATTTCAGAAGGAAAGAAAAAATAGTAACGGTGTCTTGCTAGATTGGTATCTAATTCATTATATGTGAATTTTTTGCAACGAGCTAGGTCCGCTATAACCGAAAAGGCCTTTGATTCCTGCAAGTGTTACTTGAGGAAAATCTATTGCCAAGTACTTGAGTTGTAATTTAAAATAGATACTCAAACTGCTTGTGACCACATGCATGGTGATGGTTCTAGCTATACACGTACAGAAGTGGCATGGGATGATGAACTTAATTCAAGGACTGAGCATAGTCAAGCTTGGCATGGGGTTAAAATCATCAAGCTCATAAACCTCATTTTCTTGATCCTAGAGGTACACACCAGCAGTGATGTACAGTCTTTAGTGAGCACTGATCGACATTGGCCTGGGCTGCTTGATGTTTAATATATTAGGTTCCTGAATGAAAAAACCTCCTGGCTATGAGAAAATGTTATTGATCGATATTCACTGTTTATACTTTTCCCAAACTAATTATGTTAGGATTATAGGAGTTATAGTAGATAGTAGATAGTAGATAGTATATAGAGAAGCGTAGTTCGGTCGACGTTTCTTATTCTCAACCTACCAATACATTTTCTAATCGATGAAATTCATAGTCACAATTTAGCCCGCTCCATCTCGTTTCTGCTGTTTATTGCTTTTCCTTTAATTCCTGCATTTCGATTTCAATAAACTTGCTTGGTAGCTTTCAAATAAGAAGGGGATCAAACAATTTCAAACAGTATATCTCCTCGTCATGCTACTCTCAGAGTCTCAATAGTTGAGGTTCGTGGGCAATTTACAGCAATGTAGGGCAACCGGATGGATCCCTCCTTGAATTCATATATAGTTGATTGATGAAGAGAAATCTTTTTGTAGCTAGGTCAGATGTCACTTTCTCTCATTCACGATCGAGTAACATGAACCAATTTACCAATCCACATTTGAAGCTAGTTTGTCTATAAACACAGATTAATAAAGGCAACGAATATATCTAACTAAAAAGGACACAAGCTAGGGTTCGATTTTAATTATTTGATAAACATAATAACAACAAATAAAATGGTATGTACGTACTCTCATTCTACGATAGGATCTCGATCGAGGTAACATATTGTCGTTTGACGAAGAATAATTAAGCTAATAATCCAGCACTCCAATCTAAGCCTTTAAAAATACTCCAATATATATATATATATATATATATATATATATATATATATATATATATATATAGCATGATACAAACAAAAACATCAACATAAAATACATGTATCAGATAATATTCCACGTTCAATTATATGTAAGTATTAGGCTCATATATTCAAAACGCACAGATGTGGCCTCATCATGCATGCACCAGTTCTACTGTCTTATAGCGCTTAATTATCTTTTGGAAACATTGTAGACTCCATTAACTTCTTAATCTAGTCACTAATTAAGTAGTTGGCTACAAATTGAGACTAAACTAGGTCAAGTTTGGGTCGTAGATCTCCTCGGGGCACAAATTAAGATTTTTGTTTGCAGATTTGTGAAATGCAGCAAAGTGCTTGGGACAATATTAAGAGAAAATCAATGAACTAATTGTGAAAGTACATATATTCTCTATGCAACTGGAACTTGCCAAATTTTAAAGCGCTGCCGTGATTGAAACTGAAGGGCAAATATACAGCTATGGTTAGACAGTTGTATTTGCCGATAGAAGAACATAGAATCGTGGATATAATCTCAATATGAGTTCGATCATACACTGAACTCCAAAATACACATCCTCAAATCAACTTTAAAGTGAATTATATATGTAGACAAAAAACATTTTGTAAATCAAAGAGTGCAGAAAGCAAAACTCAATGCATGATTGAGCTTACGAATTTGGACAGATCGAGACGTCGCTAGTGGTACACTACTATATACAGAACACTTGAATCTTGATCGATCATTGAAGCCTTGAAGGGTCAAGGCTAGGGCGTGAATCAGCAAGATATATATAATATCAAATAGTCCGTGATGTTGTTGTTCATGAATTCTTAAAAAGGTTCAGTCTATCTATATATGCATATATAGACTCCCTCGTTTTTATTAACGTCATGTCATGTCGATCTGATTAATTAAAATGTGAATCTAACCTAAATCAACCCATCAAAAATGAAAACGAAAAATGGATTTACTCCATCGATCGTAGCCTAAGAAGCAAGGATATGACTACGTGTGGCAGAATCCGGCACGATACGATACGTGGATTCGTAAGGAATGCCAACGTACCCCATCATGGAGCTTTATCAAAAGGAACCAGCGCGCCCGACCAGCCTCTTCAAGCCCGATCTGCTTGGTGGAATGGTGGGTGGTGCTTATTCAGATGGACAACGACGGGAGATAATTGAATTGAGAGGGTATAAACTATAAAAAAAAAAAAATTATGACATATATATAGAGCTAGCAGTCTAGCACACAATTTTCATCCAACTGGAACTCACAAACTTAGTGCTGATCATAATTGATGAAAAGCTGATGAAACACAGATCGATAGCTATAGCTCGTTTGTGTTCATTGAATCAGGAACACAGACAAGGGAGAAAAGGAAAAGGAAAAGGAAATAGTGTGTTCATGAGTTTGTATTTTTATTAAAAAAAAAATACAAGGGAGAAATGAGGAGACATATATAGGTTGCATGCATGTAATGGAATCAATAAGTGATCGAGTGATCGACCTTGTTTTATTTTGACAAACAGTATAGTTCGTTCATCATAATTCAAATACGGGAAATTACAAACACAAAAATCTAACACCTAATTAAAAAAAAATGAAAAGTTTTGGTATGCATGTTGTTGATGCTACTATTAACCTCGACACCTGCCGTCAAGATTAGATTAAGATTAAGATTAAGATTAAATAAGCAGTTATTGAGATATAAATCTCACATCGGGAATATGAAAACTTGCATGTGTGTTTATAAGGGTTTGAGTCATCACTCAATCCATTGCTAATTGGTTTTGGATGTGAATCTCATACTACTTTATCATGGTATCAAAGCGGGTTACCCACGTCCACGTGTGAGTGCGTAACGGCCACATAGACTCCACATCACCTAGGCTTGAAAATTCGGTACGAGAATAATCCATGAGTCACACACACTTGTTGCTGTTTGGCAGCAGCTAGGAGCTAGGTTGAGAATGCATCTACTTGAGTCTTTATCCTAGTTAGCGCTCTTATTTGATCCCTAATCATAATTATAAGTATTTGGGAATTCATGCCACATTGCCACCAATAGTCGATCTTACACTTTTATCATTTTTGTGTTCAAGAAACAAGCTAGGTGGTTAATTTTGGGAGCTAGGAATTTTTGAACCAAGAACGAAAAGATTCAAGAGAGTGTAAATATATGCAGCAAGCAAGCAGAAAACTGGTGCATGCATAGCTTACAGAAACCTAGCAACTAGCGAGTGCTGCGCTGGTACGGAAGTAGTCTCTGTCTGAGTCGACGTCGTCGAAGGGTCTGAATCGATCAGCAGTACATGATCTTGCAATCAAATATAGGATCCCTCAAATATATATATATATATATATATATATATATATATATATATATGTATACAGGGCCCTTTCAATGAGGGATCCCTTTTTTTGTTCATTTTTAGGGATAGATCATTTGACGAACTTTTCGATTACAAAATCAAATCTTCACCGTTCAGTTCGTTGGGCTATATGAGTAGATCATTTCTACAAATTTTCAGAAAATTTGGTGATCGTTAAGTCATCCAAATGAGGGATTTATTTTTAATAATATTGAACGGTGTAGGTTTGACATAAGTGTTAAGTTTTTTGTTTTAATCTCAACCATTCAAGCCCATTAAAAAAACAGATCTAATGGTGTGGACCTATCCCTAGAAATGAACAAAAAAAAAAGGGATCTCTCATTAGAAGGGCCCTGATATATATATATATATATATATATATATATATTGGTCCATGCACATGTTGTTCATGAGAACATGCAAGGACCATGCCAGTTTCAGACGTATTTACAACGTTGCTAGCTACAATGTCACATCTCGTAGATCGGAGAATTATGAATCAGGCCTTAACCAACCCATCAAGAATGAAAGCTTATTCGACCAATCCACCTAGCTGGCATGCATCATTTTAAGGTTAATGTGCCAACCTAGCTAATATTTGAGAAGGACCATTCATATGGATATTTTTAGGACAGACAGATTTAAGTTATATATTCCATCATGCATGCATTTCTTCCTTACAGCTGCTAGCTACATAACTCATTCTAATCTAGCTTCTCTGTATGGGGCAAGTACAAGTACTCTTATTATTGCTAGCTAGCTAGCTTATGAGAATCTGAATATATATGAACAAGCTAGGCCGAATGCCATAAAGATTATCATGTAAATGCAATGATTTGTACAATATGGATTATATATGCAGGCATGATTCAAATTAATGGCTCAATTAGCATGCTATTTGGAAACGTTTTGTTTCGAAGAATAAAATAATGTATACACTAAGAGCATATCCAACAGTATTGCTAAATTTTTTTTTTAATTTGTCAATTTTTAGGATGAATAAGAACTCCAGCAGTATATCTAAAATATTGTACGTATTTGAAAATCTTGGTGAGAAATTGGTGCATAACAAAACGATAACCGAAGCAAATCGATCTTTATGACCAATCATATATATAGTACGTAACTTGGAGGCTAACACCCAAACAGAGATCTATTTGCAGTTATATATATGTGTGAGTGTTGATTCTCATATATAGAGAGAGTATATCCCAAAATATTCCTGACAAATTCTCACGATCAGTGTTTTGTTTAGAAGCACATTAATGTATTGAAATCGCGAATCTTAATAAAACCCAAATTCATAAAGGCTAGGGTTCTAATCCCAATCGGAGTAAAATAAACAAGCATGTTATCAACATATATTAATATATTTTTGTTTCCTCAGCTAATTAGCTCGAGATTGGAGTAGAACAGTACGTACTGCCATATGATATATATATATATATATATATATATATATATATATATATATATATATAAAGCCCCATATGATCATCGCTGATCATCTCAGACCGAGCACGTACAATGTGACAAAAGAGACCTGAAATGGCATCAAATTTTTAGTGCTCTAGCTTTAAGGATCAAACACAAGGTGATAAACAATCTTAGAAACCAATCATACACGACCCTTTATATCTTCAGGTTTTCCTGCACACTGAATCGAAAAAAAAAGTTGCCTGGACATATATACACCAGTGGGGGGTGGCCGGGTGGGTAACTTTGTAGTAATGTAAAGAGTTTCAAGAACGTGACCACAACTTTAAATTTGATCACATGTATCAATGATGAGTTGCGGACACCCTCTTTCTGTCACATTTTCCAAAAGGAGTTTGTGAATATTTTGCTCTAATGTTTGTTCGATTATAGCATCATAGTGTGAGGCATAGTTGAATCAACTTCCAACCCATAAAAATGTTGGATCAACTTTAGAAAAATGTTGAAGTAGCTAGGTCTAAACCCTAAACATAAAAAATGTAGATTCTAGTGAGCCTATTAGAATTAGCCAAATTAATTAGTGATGATATACGATCGATGCAAAGCTAAATTGCTAGCTAGTTAGCACCTCGATCACCTTTTAAATTTATTTGATTCATTATACGTCTTTCTTGTATAAATTTATGAATAAATGGTGTGTTTAAAAATTATATACAATCACTTCACCGGAAATTTGTCTCAGACTAGTATGGACAACCAAACTTGACCAATGTTCGTATATATACACAAACATCCTATCATATTGTCATCGAAAAAACATCCCGTCATATATGAGACTCTGTCAAGCGAAGTAGCTGGCTAGCTAGTTGCTTACATTGGTGGGTGTTGTTTCTTTTCACTTTCTTGGACGCATCATATACAACACCTAGTTTGTTTCTTCTCACATCCTAGCTTGTTGATCTCTTCACCAATGAATGGAAGCTCTAGGCCTCTATATGAGAAGACGCAAAGATGAAGGATGATAAAACACTAAGATGCCGGTCGAGATTTTTTTTCTACACAATATGTATGTAAGTGGTTTGATAGTTTTGTATAATTTTAGTTTGTGTTTCACTATTTGCCACACATTCTTTAACGTTTTTTTGTTGTAAATATTTTGAGAGTATTTACGTCAAAAACACTAGTTATGATTTTATGATTGACGTATCCAACCTCTTCTCTTAAGTATAGCATAAAGTTACAAAAAAAAAATTGTATAATGTGTTAATGAATGAGATTATGTATGGAGAATAGACTTACATGTAGAAATATAGAGATAAGTATATAAAACCTGTGATGAGTCCAAGATAAGCAGCCAAAATGACCGTCCCCATTTCAAAAAACTCACTACGTGCCTTTCAAACCCTACCCTCTTATAAAACACACCAACAAACAACAAAACTATACACTCGTAATTCTCGAGTGGCACCAAGAGATATAGGCACACATACAAGTACTCTTGTGCTCACCGAATTCGAATCTTTCTGTCAGCCTCACTCTCCCAGCTGAAACCTTCACTATCTTCTTAGTCCATGGCCATATAGTCTGAGGATGATGATCTCAGATAGTTGCCATCTCCTGCTGCTCCTTAAACTTACTTTACAATAGTCTGGGAAGCAGCAGCTGGCTCATCATACATACTGGGAATCTCGAAGTGGAGCAAAACTAGGAGGGAGGCTGAAGTCTAAGCTGCAGCTAGAGAAGCAGATATGGTCTGGGAGGACATGTTCGATTTACGCAGAGCAATGAGTAAGTAATTGTTCATACTTGTTTCAAGTAGTTGCTCATGAATATATCACTTGACACATAGATACATGCATGATGAAGAGAATAGAGACTTTGCTGTGAAAGTAGAGGAACTACGCAAAAATTATCAGCTTCTGTTCTTGTTCTTCTTCTTGTCTTTCTTGGTAGTTGGTACAGAGTTCTTTGGTGATATCACCAGGTAGTAGATTTTTATTTATTCTATTTTCTCTAATTTTGGTCGCAATGAGTTATTTCCTTAGAAAGTGGATTCCTTATCTTTTTCTTTCCTAAAAACACACCCAATGAAAATTTTTCTGTATATAAATAAAGGTGAATTTTCTTGTTTTTATTTGCTCAAGGACCCTTCATAACTTGGCATAGATCTCCTACAACTGGCTATAGTTAGTAGTTGAGTTTTCTCCATGTATGTTCCCCTTCTTAGATCATTAATTGCATCATACATAGAAATTCTTCTTAAAAATGAAACAAAATGTAATCTTATAGTTACTATATGAAGGCCAGAAAAGAGTGCTACTAGTCACTGCCAAATGTCTTTGTTTGGACTACGTTGATGAGCTAGAATGACCCAGCTTTCTCTGTAATATATACTGAGAAGTGAGAACATATCCTAGTTCCATTGTCAAAGCTAGAGGGGAAGATTCTACTGTATAAGGATGTGTCACAGGCCCAACTTGTCATGTTAAGTTTAATGTGAAGGAGACGACTCTCAAGCATTCTATCAATCTATCAAAGTTCAGAACAACAGAATAGATATCCAACAGAACTCATAGCCTCAAATTGAATTTTACTACGGCATCTAGTGAAATGGAGAAAAATGTTTCAGAATCGCAAACATGTTCTGTACACATTAAGTAACTGCAACTTGTAACATTTTTACCATAGAGCATTTGTCATAACTTACACATAGTTCATGTAGTTGTATAAAACTGTATACTAACCAAGAAAATAAAAATATCCAACTTTTTACATACTTATTATGATTTTTTACCATTGGAAAGAATCATACCTCAGTTTGATTTGTATCATGTCTGACAGATTTCAGACTTCAATTTCGGACTGAATGGCTCCAGCAAAAGTTTCCCTGCTTGTGTGAGCACATAAGCATAGTTATGCAACTTAGTTTCCTTGGCATCCTACTACTGTATTATCTACAAAAAATTATGGGCCAGATCTGCAAACAAAGAACAAAGTTCCCAGATCAAGGCACAGAGAAGCATGACACCGGCATTGGCATACGATTCGGCACCATTTACAAGACCAGCATAACTTGTTGCCTTTTACTGATGGTAACTCATTTCATATTGCTGCTGTTATTGCTAAATGGAAGTGTCACTTACTGCAATCATAAAGTTCGTGCAATTTCATCTGAGGGAATGCAAGTGGTATCATGGGCAGTATCATCGATCACAGTATACCAGATTCTGAATGTCAAGTCCTTTAAGTTTCCTTGGCTATTAAGGGCATGGTGGTTTTGCAGCTTCATATTGTCCATCATCTCTGTGGCTGCTGATACTCATTTCCGTATCACATATCATGGTCAGCTTCGGTTACAAGATTATGCTGACTTTGCAAGTGTCGTTGCAACCACCTGTTTATTTGCTATTTCAATGCAAGGGAAGACAGGCCTCACCATTACCATCCCAAATGGCATCACTGAACCACTTATAAATCGAAAAGGTGATAAACAATCAGAAGGAAGACAACAATCTCCATATGGAAAAGCTACTCTCCTCCAACTTGTCACATTCTCTTGGCTGAACCCTTTATTTGCCATTGGAGCCAGGAAACCCCTAGGCCAGGAAGAAATCCCAGATGTTGATATCAAAGACTCGGCTGAATATCTGTCTCACTATTTTGATGAGAAACTGCGAAATGTGAAAGAGAGAGATGGAACCACAAACCCGGAAATCTACAAGACTATATACTTATTTATCAGGAAGAAGGCAGCAATCAATGCATTGTTTGCAGTAATATCTGCTGTTGCGTCATATGTTGGTCCATATCTCATTGATGACTTTGTAAACTTTCTGACACAGAAGAAAACTAGAAACTTAGGGAGTGGCTACGTTCTAGCACTTGCCTTTCTTGGAGCTAAGATGATTGAAACAATAGCACAGAGGCAATGGATTTTTGGCGCTCGACAGCTAGGGCTTCGCCTTAGAGCTGCTCTGATATCTCATATTTTCCAGAAAGGCTTGCGTTTATCAAGCCTGTCCCGCCAAAGCCACACTAGTGGAGAGGTCATCAATTACATGAGTGTAGACATCCAAAGAATCACAGACTTCATCTGGTACTTAAATATAATATGGATGATGCCTATTCAAATTTCCTTGGCTATCTACATTCTTCATACAAATCTAGGCATGGGTTCATTAGCTGCATTAGCAGCAACTTTGGCAGTACTGCTTTGCAACATACCAATGACTAATCTCCAAAAGAGATATCAGACTAGGATCATGGAAGCCAAGGACAACAGGATGAAAGCCACTTCAGAAGTTCTTCGAAGCATGAAGACAATCAAGCTTCAGGCATGGGACAGTCAGTTCCTTCACAAGTTAGAACGTTTGAGAAAAGTAGAGTATGATTGGCTATGGAAGTCTCTACGATTGACAGCAATTGGCGCTTTTGTCTTCTGGGGATCACCCACATTTATCTCTGTGGTGACATTCTGGGCTTGTATGCTGATGGGCATAGACCTCACAGCAGGGAGAGTTTTATCAGCATTGGCCACCTTCAGAATGTTACAAGACCCTATATTCAATCTACCTGACCTTCTCTCCGCGATTGCACAGGGAAAAGTATCTGCTGATAGAGTGGCTTCATATCTCATGGAAGATGAAATTCAGCAGGATGCCATTGAGCATGTTCCAAAAGATCAGATGGAAAACTCCATTGAGATAGAAAATGGAAAATTTGGCTGGAATATTGATTCCAGCAGCATCACTCTTGATGGAATCCACTTAAAAGTGAAGAGGGGTATGAAAGTGGCAATCTGTGGGACTGTAGGATCAGGGAAGTCTAGTCTGCTATCATGCATTCTTGGAGAGATTCAAAAGTTGTTGGGGACAGTCAAGATCAGTGGTACAAAGGCTTATGTTCCTCAATCTCCATGGATTCTGACAGGAAATATCAGGGAGAATATTCTGTTTGGCAATGCATACGACAAGGCCAAGTATGACAGAACAGTTAACGCATGTGCATTGGAAAAGGATTTTGAGCTATTCTCCTGTGGAGATCTAACAGAAATTGGAGAAAGAGGAATTAATATGAGCGGAGGACAGAAACAAAGAATACAAATTGCTCGTGCAGTTTACCAAGATGCTGATATATATTTACTGGATGACCCTTTTAGTGCTGTTGATGCTCACACAGGCACCCAACTCTTTGAGGTTAGTCTTCCTCAACTTCCTCTGTCACAAACAACATTATGAGTAATTGTCTTTACAGTATCTTGTATTTTGGAGCAACATCCTTTCGAATTTTGAAATTGCTTATAATTTTTTTCTATACCTTTCAGGACTGCATGATGGGAATTCTCAGAGAGAAGACTACTCTTTATGTCACTCACCAGGTTGAGTTTCTCCCAGCAGCAGACCTAATTCTGGTAAGGAAGTCACAACATAAACCTCTCTGCATTTACTCATTTATGATAAATTGAAAATACAGAACTATGGAAACAATGTAAAAACTAGCCAGTAACCAGATGGGTAGACTTGTTACTGAAAAAAAAGAAGCATATCTTCTGATTGAAAGACTACCTGTGATAATTAGGAAATTCACCCTGAAAAATTACATAATGTTCTTTTGGTAAGAAAGTTACTTTATGCGTACATGGTTTGTGATCAGGTCGATTTATAAGTCATGATTACAGAAATCTAACAAACTAAAACTAACATGGGCTTTCAACAGGTGATGCAAGATGGAAAGATTGTTCAAGCTGGAAACTTCGAAGAGCTTCTAAAACAAAATATTGGCTTTGAAGTTTTGGTTGGTGCTCATAGCCGAGCTCTAGAGTCAATCCTCACAGTTGAAAATAGCAGCAGAACTACTCAAGATCCAATAGCTGACAGTGAACTCAATACAGAGTCCACTTCAAATGCTGAACTTCAACAGACACGAAAGGAATCCGAGCATAATCTTTCTCTAGAGATTACAGAAAAAGAAGGAAAATTGGTTCAAGAGGAGGAGAGAGAGAAAGGAAGCATTGGGAAGGAAGTTTACTGGTCGTATTTGACAACAGTGAAAGGTGGTGTGCTTATTCCAATCATAGTCTTGGCTCAGTCATCGTTCCAAGTACTGCAGGTAGCTAGCAACTATTGGATGGCATGGGCTTCTCCTCCTACAATTGAGACGGAGCCTAAAATGGGAATAAAGTTCACATTACTTGTTTATATACTACTTGCTGTAGGAAGTTCACTTTGTGTGCTGTTGCGTTCATCGCTAGTAGCAGTAGCAGGAATTTCAACAGCCCAAAAGCTCTTCATGGCTATGCTACATAGTATACTCCGAGCGCCAATGTCATTTTTTGATTCAACACCAACCGGAAGAATCTTAAATCGGGTAAGTTACGATTTGGAACATATGGATGATAAGCAGTCTATCTATTCTTTAGAGGGACCACTACCATGCATCTAATGGTATAAAAATATTATCCATGCTACATGAAAGTTGACAGTCTTACGACAATATATGAAGACTGTCACTGTTAATAAGTTCCATAGGTTTAAAATAAATTCAGCTGTCATTGAATTAGAAACTAGAAGAAGTAAACTAAAGAAGCAAATAGAAAATTACTAGATGGGTCAACCACTAGAAAATTACAGATGTGAGCCCTAAAAGAACCAAGAACAAAGTATATAAGTCCTGGACTAATTAAGATTCTTTAAGTATATCTGTGTAAGTGTGCAAGTGTGCGAATGTGTAGGTGATTAAATGAAAAAAAGTCCTTTATTTCATTTTGCGCAGGCATCCACTGATCAAAGTGTGTTAGATTTGGAAATGGCAAACAAATTAGGTTGGTGTGCTTTCTCAATAATACAGATTCTAGGGACCATAGCAGTGATGTCACAAGTTGCCTGGGAAGTGTTTGTGATATTCATTCCTGTAACTGCAGTTTGCATATGGTATCAGGTAAGGACTCTTATCTCCTTCCAGCCAATAATTAATCAATCTGTATATGAATATTTAATTTTCAGCGAAGAAAAAAACCTCAAAAACAATAGCAAAATTTTATTCGTATGGTATCTCACTGTTCAAGTCTTTAGTATAAATAAAAATATTGTTGGTTTTTTTATCCATTACATATTACATGACATATAACCACAATGTATACTTCTACAACTTACATAATCAAGATTTCAGTGATCAGTAATGATGAACATATAATTTTTCAATAAAAAAAATGATGAACAAATAAAACCACTAAGCAATGATATCAGAAAAACAGTCTAGTATGAAATGCTACACAAAAAGGCATGATATGAATGGCAATTAATCAAATTTTTGGTCTAGCATTTTATGTGAATGCTCTCAGATATGGCTATTGACTTAAAATATAATGATGATTACTTCAGCAATATTACATACCAACAGCAAGAGAACTGGCACGGTTATCAGGCATAGAAAGAGCTCCAATCCTCCACCACTTTGCGGAATCTCTGGCAGGAGCAGCAACGATCCGTGCTTTTGATCAAGAAGACCGCTTCAGTGATGCAAACCTCCGTCTTATAGACAACCACTCAAGACCATGGTTTCATAATGTGTCAGCAATGGAGTGGCTTTCTTTCAGACTAAATATACTGTCCAACTTCGTGTTTGCCTTCTCACTGGTTCTATTGGTGACCCTCCCTGAAGGAGTTATCAATCCAAGTAAGCATCAATAGCGTTAAAAAAATACATAAATAAATAAAATAAATTAAAAAAAAACTAATGCACTATTTTGATATTGATGGTTTGGATCAAGGAAATCTAATTTCCAGAAAAATCGTGGATGGCACATTATCATATATGATATATCTCAATCATGGAGAATGAGTGTGCACTTGATCAAAACTTGATTACTTTTCTGTATTTCTTAATTAGAAAATAAAATTTTGAGTCATAAGCAGAGCAGCTAGACTAATTTTGGTTTCCCATACAAACAGGCATTGCAGGGTTGGCAGTAACATATGGGATAAACTTGAATGTTCTGCAAGCTTCAGTTATATGGAACATATGCAATGCTGAAAATAAGATGATCTCAGTCGAAAGAATTTTGCAGTACTCAAATCTAACAAGTGAAGCACCTCTTGTGATTGAAGATAGCAAGCCACCAATCAACTGGCCGCAAGTTGGAACAATTTGTTTCAAAAATCTACAGGCAAGCGTCTATGGAAAATTTTAAATAGTAGGGAGTTCAAGAATCAACCAAATGATTTCATAGACAGTTGGTAGACTCATTATGATGATTTAACTGTCTTGCAGATCCGTTATGCTGAACATCTCCCATCTGTCCTGAAAAACATTAGCTGCACATTTCCTGGACAGAAAAAAGTTGGGGTTGTAGGAAGGACGGGCAGTGGGAAATCAACCCTCATACAGGCCCTTTTCAGGATAGTTGAACCTAGAGAAGGAAGCATTATAATTGATGACGTAGACATTTGCAAAATTGGCCTTCATGATTTAAGATCAAGGCTTAGTATCATTCCGCAGGACCCAACAATGTTTGAAGGAACGGTGAGAGGAAACCTCGACCCATTAGAGCAATACTCGGACAGCGATGTTTGGAAGGTAATTAATCTTAATCAAATAAGCAGTACCTGAAATGGCCTGGCCAAGAAATTTTGGACCTTTGAATGGAATTCTGAAATAGGAGATATGCTTTCAAGTTTTATATCTATCTTTGGTACAAATGATCTAACCTCATTTAAGAGGTGGCTAGGTGTGACAAACACGCTTACATTCCTTTAACAAGCTATGAATGAATAGTGATCTACTTGCATTGTTTTCTACTGAAACTAAACTTCAAAATCTTTAGGCTCTAGATAAATGTCAGCTAGGTGATCTAGTGCGAGCGAAGGAAGAGAAGCTGGAAGCATCAGGTTAGATTCACTATTTGGACTGTTACTGAACTGATCTATGTCTATGTGATACCTTCTTACATGGTACGAATTTGACAGTGGTAGAAAATGGAGAAAATTGGAGTGCGGGCCAAAGACAGTTAATTTGCCTTGGAAGAGCATTGCTCAAGAAAAGCAGAATTCTGGTATTGGATGAAGCAACCGCATCTGTTGATTCTGCAACTGATGGGGTGATCCAGAAGATCATCAGCCAAGAATTCAAAGATCGAACTGTCGTCACAATAGCTCACAGAATCCACACAGTTATAGACAGTGATCTCGTTTTGGTCCTTAGTGATGGTAAGCAAAAACAAACATACACACATTACACAGATGCAAGCATGATTGCTTATATAGCACATGCACAAATTAAAGACATGCATTAGAATTTTGAAAGAGGACTCATGAAAGTGATTTGGTGCAAACAGGAAGGATTGCAGAATACGACACACCAGCCAAGCTACTAGAGAGAGAAGAGTCCTTATTTTCAAAACTCATAAAGGAGTACTCAATGAGATCCCAGAGCTTCAACAACCTAGCAAATCTACATAGCTAAGTTGAGTTCGAACTGTGAACTAGTTAGAAGGATCAAAAGGGACTCTGCATAATCTAAACGACCTTGAAATGGATTGGCTAGATGAATTAGTAGCTGTTATACATAGATGCAGCATTTGATGAGGAGAATGGATTTCTGTGTCAACATGATCAACATAAACAATGACATTCTCCGAAATTCCGATATGTACTAGTATGTAAGGACATATTGCGCGATAAAAGAGTTCCTTGAATCAAAAGAAATCCAATCAAGCTCGCCAGCTTGCAGATTTTCAGAAAGATGGTGAAACATGCGATAAATTCCAAACCAAACTAGTTTCAAAAGACCATTCTAATAACAATTTATTGAATTTACTTACTGATGCATAACTAACTTGATCGAATCCTTGCATGATGAGTGGTTTTACTGCTATTCTCTGTTATCCTCACTTAAGAGATTCAATTTTCTCATACAGGATAGCAGTAAAACGGCTCATCTACATTTCCAGAAATGGGGTTCCACAACCAAAAGGTCCAAAACCAATGTCATGAAAACTTACCAAGAAATCGTTGGTGAATGATTCTTTCTTCTCCGAACCTGGGCATCAATTTCGAAGCTTGAATTGGGTATGAATTCGATGCATGTATTGCTCGCACCTCAAATGGAACTGTGTGGGACTGCCACAACAAAAGAGTCAAGTTTGCTTAATATCATGTCGTCTGGTGTCATTGGGTACAAACATTAATAAACTTGTACCCCCTTTATCTCATTATAGCATTCTTTAGACGGAGTTACCGTAAGTACCCAAATCCGTAGTTTCTTAGAAAATACCATATTTTCAAACTATAAACCAAGTAAACTGTTTTCTAATCGCGTGAAACACCAAATTTGAGGCCGAAAACTCAAAATTAGTAAAATCTAAGACCACTCACATAAGTCTAAGATGGTCTTTTTTCTTTCTTTCTTTTTTCGAGGAAGGTAAACACTTTATAATAAGGAATCTAATATTATAACTATAGGAGATATCAGTGGTGGACAAAATTCATCACTCTCATTCATACTTAAACATTAACATTATAGTGGACAAGAACCGATAAATAACATAACTATTCCAGAAGCTCAATACATTCTTACATCCAACATCAAGAAGAACCAACTTTCTCTAACATTATATATCAAAACCATATATGTTGAGACCACCTTCTCATTACATGGTCAACAAGAACTAACCAACATTAGGACTGATGACATGACCAAAACAACAAACCTACCAATATAAACATGAAAATATCTGCAACAAATAACAGAACAACACGTGTACAAGATAAAATATTTGTATTGATGAATTTGCAGGTTACAATCTCTGTGGGTATTCTTTTACAAGAATTTCCTCTTATTCGATCTCCGACGTCGATTTGATCCAAGGGTGATGAGCACTTAATCTCGAATTAAATTGTTTGTAGTTTGGACTTCTTGTCGTGTTGACAATTTGTAGAAGTTGATTGACCAAGGGTCGTAGAGGCTTGATGTTGATCGGGTTTGATCCACGAGCGGTTTCACGTGGTGGTTTGTTCTTTGTCTTGAAGTTGGTGAAGATGTCAGCTATTTGGCAGCTTGATGACTCTTCGGGATTTGATAACTTCTAGGCTTGAGGTTGATGAAAAATCGGCTATTTGGCAGCTTGATGATTCTTCGGAATTTGACAACTTCTAAACTTGAGGTTGATGAAGAATCAGCTATTTGGCAGCTTGATGATTCTTCAGAATTTGACAACTTCTAGACTTGAGATTGATGAAGAATCGGCTATTTGGCAGCTTGATGTTTTTTCAGGATTTGACAACTTCTAGACTTGAGGTTGATGAAGAGTCGGCTATTTGACAGATTGATGATTCTTCGAGGGCTTGGGAGACTTCTGAGCTCTTGGGAGTAATTCTTTCTCTTTCTCTAGTTCGCTGCCTCCTTGGTTCACTTTCTCTTTCTCTTGGTATGAGAGGGGGTATTTATAGTGTTAACATGCATTCGCTTTTGGCAAGTAATAAAGATGCTGAATCAAAGATTTTTTTTCCTCAACGGTGATAATCGAATCAGTAAATCTTGACTGATTGATTTACTTGCCAATTTCAACATAATCAAATCAATTAAATCTTAAGATTTAGATATGCCCAATAAGGTATAATTGATTTGGATTGAATATCCTGCTTCGACCAGGATCCTCAGTAAGGGGCGGGCCATCTGGCGGGCATGGAAGGAAGATGCGAGGAATCTCGGCTTCCAAGCAAGCGGAGAATTCTGGTATCTAGCTCATTCCCGGAGTCTCCTACGCGGAGCCATCTCTCATTGCCTTTATGTAAATCTACGCGCGCGGAACCATCTCGCATCGCCTTAATGTAAATCCATGCGCGCGGAGCCATCTTGCATCGCCTTCATGTAAATCTACGCTCGTGAAGTCATTTCGTTTCGCCTTCGCGCGAAGTCATTTCGCCTCGCCTTTGTGTACAACTATGTGCGCCAAGTCATTTTGCTTCACCTTCATGTACCTCTATGCGAAGTCTGTTTCTTGATTCCATGCGAAGTCCTTTTCGTTTGCGAACTCCATTATCTAGCTCGCATGACCTTTAGCGGGCCATCACTTGTAGATCCACTTATTTTTTTAAAATTTTACATGTCTACAAATGCCCCCACTTTAAGGTGCGTCGTAGCCATGTTGTCGTCATGTGCCAAAAGGGCGACTTGAAGTCCATGCTTTTGTTATGGATGATTCTGGGCCGGCTCCTAGGGCTCCAATATCTGGGAAATGAGTTAATTTTGTGGGAGTTCCTGAATTTATAGGGATTCCTAAATTTACAAGGATTCCCTATTTTCTTGTTTTGTTATGACTGAACTCAGAAGCATCTTCCAAGCAGCCTACATACTCTTATGAGGAAGAGATCAAGTAATGACGTAGTTCAAGAAATTTTTTATTGGTGCCATATGCAGTTTATGCTATTGCGGGCAATGAGTTTTTTTTTGCCATTTGCAGTTTAAGCTCGTGCAGACAATGAGCGTTATGACTTTGGTGTAGTCTACATACGGCTCGGCAGGTTGCATGCCCCCAGCAAAGACATCGATGATACTGCTTTAAATTGTTCATAGATGAAGGTAGCATGATTTGACTGAGTCACGTCATCTTCAACGTCTAAACATATCATGATAGATGAAGGTAGCATGATTTGCTGTGCGAGCTTCATGATGAGGTATTTCAAGACGAAGCACCTCTCCATCGGATGACCGATGACACGGTGGTACTTGCAGTATTTTGGATCATTGACGCGATGCATCTCTTTTGGACGCTTGCAGTCTGGCAATTTGATTACTTCTTTTTCAAGCAAGTTTTCCAACATCTCAGCAACATCGGAATATTAGAAAAGGGTAACTTTTAGCTTCCAAGTGTTTTAGAGTTTTCCTCCTTTCTTTATCTTGAGTTGACTGGAATTTCATGACCCTTGCAGGAGTTGTGCTGATTGCCAAAGACTCTTGATTCTCTGGTTCCATGATGCCACATTTTCTTTGGCCATGACTAGCCAAACTGAGTTCCATATCATGAGCTCGAGTAGCAAGTTCTTCAAAGGTGCGAGGCTTTATTCCTTGAAGAATGTACAACAAATCTCAATCCATGCCTTGAATACACATTTCTACTGCTGACAATTCTGAGAGTCGGTCTTTGTAGTCGAGACTTAGCATATGCCAACGATTGATGAACTTTATAGCAGGCTTGCCGTTTCGTTGTTTAGTGTTGGTGAGCTCTAACATGTTCACCATGTGACGTGTGCTGAAGAAGCGGTTCAAGAACTCTTTTTCCATTTGTTCCCAGCTGTCAATGGATTCAGGCTCCAAGTCTGTAAACCATTCAAAAGCCGTGCCTCGGAGTGAGCGAACAAATTACTTCACAAGTTGATCACCATCGGTGCCAGCGCTGTTGCATGTTTCGATGAAATGTGCGATGTGTTTCTTGGGGTTACCTTTGTCATTAAATTGTTGAAACTTAGGAGGTTGGTAACCAGTTGGCATTCTTAAATTGTCTATCCGCTTGGTGCAAGGCTTGGAATACGTTAGTGTATTTCGAGACGAACCACCATATTGAGCTTTGATTGTCTTGGCAATCATGTCTTGAAGCTGTTGAATTGACAATGAAGCTAGGATGAAATTTGATTCCCCTTTTTGCTCGGAAGATGATCCACCAGACATGTCTTTCCTATCGCCATGAATGTTATTCTCTGAGTCATTGTCATGGTGAACTTCTAGCTTCTCCATGAGCGATGCAATTTCTACATCCTTCTATTCAATGGTCTTTTGGAGCTTCTTCACCGCTTCAGTCAACTAGGCTATTTGTGCCACTTGTTCTTCCGCGTTGATCACTTCTATCACCATGAATTGCATGGCGCAAGAGTCATCTTCTAGAACCGCTTCAATTTGATTGTCAAGATGCAATTCCAAGTGCGGATACATCATCGAATCAACTTTGGTTGTGGGGGAAAGAGAATGTTTCCTTGAGTTGCTTGTCGATGTTGAACATCTTTGCTTCATGAGGTTTGCCCCCATTGTTGTCCAAGCATCGATCGGCTGAATTTGCTTTGAGGAATGAAGGTCGAATGTTGTGAGTTGAAATGGCTCACTATGAGCAACATGACCGCTAAGGTTTCTACTACTCTTCAGAGTAGCTACTCTGTTAATCTTGTTTTTCGATTTGATTTGCACCATCTTTGAAGCCATGTGATGAGGATGGCGAGATTGTCGGAGGAGGAGATGAGAGGCAGAGAGTGTCCCAATGGGCGTGCCAATTTTGTAAACACAAAAATATCTGCAACAAATAACAGAAAGACACATGTACAAAGAATAATATTTAATTTTATCAATGCGAATGCGGGTTACAATCTTTGTAAACTCCTCTGATTCTATCTCCGAATATATGTTTAACTCAAGGGTGACAAGCACTTGTTCTTGAGGGTTATGCGGTTTGATCACGTAATGAATATCTGGGATTTGGATTTGGATTTGGTGAAGAACTGGCTATTTGGGGAGCTTGATAGTTTTTCAAGGGTTTTGGGTGACTTCTGAGCTCGCGGGAGTGATTTTTCTTTTCTCTGGCTGCCTTGTTTTTGCTCATTTGTTCGCCCCCTCCTCTTGATATGAGAGGGGGTATTTATAGTGTTAACATTCCTCTGCTTATGGTATGTAATGAAGATACTGAATCAATAATATTTCCTTAATCGAATCAATGAATCTTGACTGATTGATTTACTTGCCAATTTTACCATAATCAGATCAATCAAATCTTAAGATTTAGATAAGCCCAGATCGCTTTGGATTGAATATCCTGTTTTGACCAAGATCCTTACTAAAGGGGCGTGTCATCACGCGATTATGGAAGGAAGGGCGCGGAACCTTGATTTCCAAGTAAGTGGTGATTTCTGGTCCCACCTTGTGGACAACTCAACTTGAACGTATATCTTAGCATGCATGCGAACTCTGCTGACTAGCTCCTTCACGAAGTTCCCTACGCAGGGCCATCTCGCCTAGCCTTCATGTCAATCTACAAGCGTGGAGTCATCTCGCCTCGCCTTCATGTACATCTACGCGTGCGGAGTCATCTCGCCTTGCCTTCATGTATTTCTATGCGAACTCTACTATCTAGCTTGCCTAACCCTTAGCGAACCATCACCAATTATCTTTGGGGATGTTCGACTTCTTTGTTTTGATAATTAATTTAATTTAATTGATATATGATCATCAATCGACACTTGATAATTGATTTCAATCGGGATTTAAGATTTTTTGTCGGCCGACCATTCCCACGTTTCCATATGTCATTTCCAACGGCTTTCCAATTTTGTCGACTCACGAGCCACGTATGTAATTTGTCGGGTCTATGTGTTTGCTTGGATTATTAAACCACTATTATTATCGTTAAATTGTATATGTCTACAACCAAAACCCTAAGCTCTCACTCAAAGAGGGACGATCAAACCCAAATAGTTTTAAAAAATTAAAAGGTGTAATGCAATCCTGAGTAGTACCGAGCATACATTTAGTTAATTATTCGTGTTTTCTAGTTCGTAACGATCTTGGAGGATGATGCCAGAATGACGTGTCACATTCCCAACATCCTAGCAGTTTAGTTTTGTTTTGGTTTGTTTTTTGTTTTTTGTTTTTACAGAGTAGTACTTGATTACTTGAGTTGAGTTGAGTTGTGTAATTGCCTTCCCTGTGCTAAAAATTCAGCAAATAGTAAAGAGGCCTCAGATCAGACTGTTTCGGGAAGTAAATCACCTATGCCCAAAAACCATGTGCCAAACCTGTGCCTACCTCTCATATTGTGATATCTGTCCACCAACTTAGCAGAGATTAACACTGTTAACTTAATTATTTTCAGCTTCTTTGTTGATTAAAAATAAAAGAGATAAAGAACATCAAGTAGTATTGTTTCACTCCAACTCTTTCCTCTTCCTTGTCGATTCTTCTTCTCTCCATCTTTCTCTACACTTTTGCAACAAACCCAACCCAGATCTCTTTTTTCCTTCACTCTAACAACAAAACTGGGTATTTTAAATTTTAACCCTATTGGAAGGATCCCAATTTAACTCCAAAATTGGGTACTGGCGAACTGAATTTTGGTTGAGATGAGAGGAAAATGGGCGAGTGATTTGATACAGCGATTCTAATTGCTATTGGTAATCAATTTATGCAATTGATCAACGAACCATTTTGAGACAAAATAGAAGAGATATTGGTCGAGGCCGTGAAGGTGTTGGTCGGAGAAGGTAGGAGAAGAGGTGGAGGAGATAGGGTTGTGGGATTGGGACCAAAGATCAGACGGCGGCGGTTCAGGTGGATGAACAAGAAGAAGAAACAACTCTATTTGATGCTAAATCTGGGTTTGAAACTTTGAAGAGAGAAACAAGAAGAAATTTTTATTTTTTTCTTAAATTTTATTACCTGTTTTTACAAGAGTTGACAAAGTTAGAGAGGTGTTGGGAGAGTGATGATGTGTCAAATTTTTATTTATGGCACAGGTTTGGCACTGGGTTTTTGGGCACTGTTTCCACTGTTTCGAGGAAAATCTACAAGTCTAAAGGCTATTTATTTATTCATGTATTATTGTTATTTTAATGTTGTCCAGTTTAGTGGGCAACACAGTTCGCCTCTGAGCCTTGAGCGTGTACCAAAGCATAATTTGCTGTTTTTTCTGTTTTCTTTTAGACATCTTGGGTTACTACATGAACCAACATACTTTAAACCATTTGATAGACTAGTCAAATTGATATTTGCTATTGGAAAACGATTGCTACCAGAAATGTAAACAAAGTTGTTATTGGGGGCAATAACAATTAGGCTTTGTTAAGAATTTTGTAAATATTTAAACATTTGGGCACAAAAAAAGTTTCCTTACACTTAAATGGAGTCATTGTAAACACGAAAAATCTGCAACAAATAACAGAAAGACACATGTACAAGATAAAATATTTGTATTGATGAATTTGCAGGTTACAATCTCTGTGGATATTCTTTTATAAGAATTTCCTCTGATTCGATCTACGACGTCGATTTGATCCAAGGGTGAGGAGCACTTAATCTTGAATCGAATTGTTTGTAGTTTGAACTTCTTGTCGTGTTGACGACTCGTAGAAGTTGATTGACCAAGGGCCGTAGAGGCTTGTTCTTGATCGGACGTATGCCACGAGAAGTGTCACGTGATGCATGTTCTTCGACTTTGACGGGGGATGAATCGGCATGTGTGTTCGGTGCTTGTTGATTCTTCACGAGTTTGTTAAAGAACTTGGTGGAGGTTTTGATTTGTTGAAGACTTGAAGACGAAAGTTGATCAAGGGCCGTGGAGGCTTGATGTTGATCTGGTTTGATCCGAGTGGTTTCACGTGGTGGTTTGTTCTTTGTCTTGAAGTTGGTGAAGATGTCGGCTATTTGGCAGCTTGATGACTCTTCGGGATTTGACAACTTCTAGGCTTGAGGTTAATGAAGAATCGGCTATTTGGCAGCTTGATGACTCTTCAGGATTTGACAACTTCTAGACTTGAGGTTGATGAAGAACCGGCTATTTGGCAGCTTGATGATTCTTCGGGATTTGACAACTTCTAGACTTGAGGTTGATGAAGAACTGACTATTTGGTAGCTTAATGATTCTTCAGAATTTGACAACTTCTAAGCTTGAGGTTGATGAGGAACCGACTATTTGGCAGCTTGATGATTCTTTGGGATTTGACAACTTCTGAGCTCTTGGGAGTAATTCTTTCTCTCTCTGGTTCGCTGCTTCCTTGGTTTATCCACCCCCTCCCCTCTTGGTATAAGAGGGGGTATTTATAGTGTTAACATACATTCACTTTTGGCAAGTAATGAAGATACTGAATCAAAGATTTTTTCCTCAATGGTGATAATCGAATCAATGAATCTTGACCATTTTACCATAATCAAGTCAATCAAATATTAAGATTTAGATATGCCCATATCACTTTGGATTGAATATCCTGTTTTGAACAAGATCCTTAGTGAAGGGGCATGCCATCTCGCAGATATGGAAGGAAGGGCGCGAAACCTTGATTTCCAAGCAAGTGGTGAATTCTGATCCCACCTCGCGGACAACTTAACTTGAACGTATATCTCCGCATGCATGTGAACTCTGCTGACTAGCTCCTTCGCGAAGTTTCCTACGCGGGCCCATCTCGCCTCGCCTTCATGTCAATCTACACGCGCAGAGTCATCTCGCCTCGCCTTCATGTACATCTACGCGCACGAAGTCATCTCGCCTCGCCTTCATGTACATCTACGCACGCGGAGTCATCTCGCCTCACCTTCATTTATTTCTATGCGAAGTCCGGTTTGCCTCGCCTTCATTTATTTCTATGTGAAGTCCACTATCTAGCTCGCCTGACCTCTGGCGCGCCATTACTTGTAAACCCAATTATTTTGTTAAAATTTACATGTCTACAAATGCCCCCACTTCAAGGTGCGTCGTAGCTATGTTGTCGTCATGTGCCAAAGGTGCGACTTAAAGTCCATGCTTTTGTTATGGATGATTCTGGGCCGGCTCCTAGGGCTCCAATATGTGGGGAATGAGTTAATTTTATGGGAGTTCCCGAATTTATAGGGATTCCTAAATTTGCAAGGATTCCCTATTTTCTTGTTTTGCTATGATTGAACTCAGAAGCATCTTCCAAGCTGCCTACGTACTCTTATGAGGAAGAGATCAAGTCATGACGTAGTTCATGAAATTTTTTATTGGTGCCATGCGCAGTTTATGCTCATGCGGGCAATGAGTTTTTTTTTTTTGCTATTTGCAATTTAAACTCGTACAAACAAGGAGCGTTATGACTTTGGTGTAGTCTACATGAGGCTCGACAGGTTGCATGCCCCCAGCAAAGACATCGATGATACTGCTTTAAGTTGTTCATAGATGAAGGTAGCATGATTTGACTGAGTCACGTCATCTTCAACGTCTAAACATATCTTTCCTTGTTGTGCGAGCTTCATGATGAGGTCTTTTAAGACGAAGCACCTCTCCACCGGATGACCGATAACACGGTGGTACTTGCAGTATTTTGGATCATTGAAGCAATGCATCTCTTTTGAACGCTTGCAGTCTGGCAATTTGATTACTTCTTTTTCAAGCAAGTTTTCCAACATCTCAGTAACATCGGAATTTAGAAAAGGGTAACTTTTAGCTTTCAAGTGTTTTAGAGTTTTCCTCCTTTCTTGATCTTGAGTTGACTGAAACTTCACGACCCTTGCAGGAGTTGTGCTAATTGCCAAAGACTCTTGATTCTCTAGTTCCATGATGTCACATTTTCTTTGGCCATGACTAGCCAAACTGAGTTCCATGTCATGAGCTCGAGTAGCAAGTTCTTCAAAGGTGCGAGGCTTTATCCCTTGAAGAATGTACAACAAATCCCAATCCATGCCTTGAATACATATTTCTACCGCTGACAATTCTGAGAGTCTGTCTTTGCAGTCAAGACTTAGCATACGCCAACGATTGATGAACTCTATAACAGGCTCACCGTTTTGTTGTTTGGTGTTGGTGAGCTCTAACATGCTCACCATGTGACGTGTGCTGAAGAAGCGGTTCAAGAACTCTTTTTCTATTTGTTCCCAGCTGTCAATGGATTCAGGCTCCAAGTCTGTAAACCATTCAAACGTCATGCCTCGGAGTGAGCGAACAAATTACTTCACAAGTTGATCACCATCGGTGCCAGCGCTGTTGCATGTTTCGATAAAATGTGCGATGTGTTGCTTGGGGTTACCTTTGCCATTAAATTATTGAAACTTAGGAGGTTGGTAACCAGTTGACATTCTCAAATTGTCTAGCTGTTTGGTGTAAGGCTTGGAATACCTCAGTGTATCTCGAGACGAACCACCATATTGAGTTTTGATTGTCTTCTTGGCGAAGTCTCCTACGCGAGCCAGTTTGCCTCGCCTTCTTGGCGAAGTCTCCTACGTGAACCAGTTGGCCTAAATATACTTCGCTTCGCCTAGATGTCCTTCTCCTCGCCTTAACTTCTACGTGAAGCCATCTCTGTAATTCCATTTCGCACGCGAACTCTTTTATACAGCTCGCATGATCTCACCGGCGGACCATTACTTGTAAAACCAAATAATTTAGGCTCGCCGGTGTGACGTGGAATAAGAATTTAATTAATATTCACATAGATATTTACTGTCCAGTAAAATATTAGTTTGGGTGTAAACAACTTTAACTAAAATTTACCAGTTTATATTTATTCGATCATTTTTAATTACCAAATCATCTTTAATAGTTATAAGCATTGATAATAAATTTAATCCACCCTCCTGCTTCTTCTCCTCGTCTCAGAGCATGTCATCATCACTTCTAACAAATTCAGAAAATTTGTAGATCTAGAAACCCAATACTCATTTCGCCGGAGACGGAATTCATGAATTTATCTCCACACTTCCCAGACCCAATATGTTTCCTACACATGACCGCCGTCGCGGAAGTTGCCATCCTAATTTCGCTCTCTTCCTCCTACACCTTTCTCACTAAAAATTTGATTGAATGTGGTGCAATTGTAAAAGATATTTTCATAAAAGGATTAAATTTAGTTTACCCCCTCAAACTTTAGGTCAAAAATCAGTTTGATACCTCAACATTTTTTTTAATCAGGATCATCTATACACTTTCAATTTCCTTCATTTTAGTCCAAATTTAGAGTTTGACTTCAACTATAACGTCGCATGCTGACTTGTCACCGACAACATGACCCACAAAAAGGGTAAAATGGACATTGTCACAATAAAAGACACATAAAATAAATTAGTTTTATTACTATTAATTAAAAATATTAATGATATTATTGTCGAAATTTCTTCAGTTCACAGGGTGAACCTTCACCACCATGAACATGTCATCAAGGTAGCCACATATTTTAGTCAACAATTATATTTGACTAACTCTGATTTTTTCTATTAACTTTTTGTTTGAAAAGGCTTCGAGAAGACCAAACTCTTCATTGAAGAATCCTAACAAAGAACCAAAAACCAGAAAATTAAAAAATTAGATCCATTCTAACATGGAAACTCATAAGCACCCAAGTGTCTGAAATTACCCAAACACACCAAATCATCAATTATTCCAGAACAGAAGTCAAAAGAAACCAAAAATGTCAAGACCCGCCCCGAATTTCTCCCTAAAACCCGAGATGAGTCATGCGGGGACCACCTCCAAAGAAAATTTACCGAATGACTCGGCAAACCTCCCTTGAAAATTGACAACCCTAACTCGGAAGAACAGAAAAGAACCACTTAAATAACTAAAATAAATAAAACATTCTCCGCTACAACCCAAAAGTAGCAAGAATAAAATATACAAAAATCCCAACAGTCTTTAGATCTACTAAAATTTAAAAATACAGCAGAAGCTAACAATCTCCTAGTAGATTAAACAGGTAACCCACTGGCGAAATGTAGCGAATAGATGTGTCACTATGCCTCGACGTCTCCTTCTAGACCTCACGCGAACGCTGCAGACTTGGCATTTTAAAAAAAAAACGAAGAGGTCAGGGGAAAATATTCAAAAACGTCAGAGTGAGTGGACAAAAGCAAGTCTGACAACAAATAAATATTTTCCCAAAAATACTTTCAAGAAAATGTTTTACTCAGAAATTCTGAACTGGTGTCTAGTCTCGCTAGACTCCCAAACTTTAAGAAAGAATGCCTCTCAGGCTATAATATCATATATATCAATATGTATTCACACTCGACTATCTCTTGTACGATATCTATAAATAAGCTTGAAAAATAGATAAGCGTACAAGACTACGACGCTGGCGTCTAACGCTCACGTCACACCATACTGGAATTGTGCCTCAGTATGGGGGAATCGTCCTAGTGGTATATATACGTGCTAATTCCTCGTACGAATTCTATGAATGAATTCAAAGAATAGAAAGTCGTACAAGGCTACGACGCTGGCGTCTAACGCTCATGTCGCCCCATACTGGAATTGTACCTCAGTATGAGGGAAGATCACGTATAGCTAGCTAGCATTTAATCATATACATACTATTTTCATAATCCTCTATATATGAATATAATCACCGAAATTATCAATTTTGGGAAATTTCTAACAACAGGAAAATTATACAACGAAAAGCATTTTAAACACATTAATTAAAACAAATGTCCACTAACAGAATAGGCCTAAGTCTGATGTCGGTCGGATGCCTCGTCAGCTCGAGCTTCCTCGCGTCCTGTTCCAAAAACATAATTAAATCCTTAATTAGCACACCGACGTTTAAGGAAAAATAGGCGAAATTAAAACGGAGATCCGCGCGCTCAACCAAGCCTATCGCCCAAAATCTTAATTTCATTACCAACCAAAAACCTCCATAAATTTTAAACCGACATCCTCTAAACACCTTTCACTTTTCTAACTTTAAATAATCACGTGACCGGATTTTAACTTAATAATCCGTCAAAAATATCAAACTTCAAAAATTCTCAAACCTATCCAAAACTCCTCCAAAAATTATAAAACTCATTCCAATACACTCCTCATAAAAATCCCTACAAAAACATTTTTCCCGGCGGCCAGCTAGGGCGACCTCCAATGCTCACCAAAATTTGACAGCACCTTCCTCTCAACCTCCTCTACAACTTTCCTAATTAGCACAAATCACAATTTCAATCCTAACTAGGACAATCGAACGAAAACACACAAAAAGCCCTAGAAATTTCCCTCACCGATTTCTCCTTACCTACCTCGAGATGGAGGGAGCCCTTTGAAGGGATTGCTGCATGGGAGGAGGGCTTTCTTTTGAGCTAAGGCTCGCTGGCTATGGCGCCCGGAGGAGGGAGTTCCGGCGACGAAAGCTTTTGGGCAGTCAGAATTTTCGGGGTTGATTTCTCCTTCACGGTGGCGCTAGGGAGGCTGCCACCAGTCTAGAATGGAAGCTAGGAATGAGGCCAATCGATTGGGACCGGCGCGGTGGCGAATGATGGTCGGACGGCGACCGGAAAGTTTCGGCAGCGGGGAGCTCGGGGGAAGGAATCGGGAGGGAGGAGAGAGAAAGGAGAGAGGAGAAGAAAATGGGCTCGGCCCAACCCGGACCAACACCACTAAATATACCCAAAATCAAAATTCAACACCCCGAAAATAATACCCAATAAAAATTACCTTTTACTAGCAAAATTTACCATTTTTACCGTCGTCACTTTTTCTTCTTTCAAATAAATCTTTCCAAATAATCGTTCCCTAACACTACTCTGGGAACCAATTAAATTAAACACTTACTAACGAAGACAGTAAAATTCTTATTACCACCGTGCTAGTAATTAAGGTAAAAATTAAGGGTCGGGGCGTGACAATTTTCCCCTCCTTATAAAAAATTTCGTCCTCGAAATTTACATACCAACTAAACAAAGAGGAAAGGATACTGCTGCCTCATTCGCTCCTCTGATTCCCAAGTAGCTTCTTCTACTTTGTGGCTTCTCCGAAGCACTTTGACAAGCGTTATTGACTTGTTCCTAAGCACCTGCTCTTTTCGGTCAAGAATCTGAACCGGCTCCTCTTCATAGGACAAATCATTCTGCAAACTAATCGGCTGCTCTTCAAGCACATGAGAAGGATCGACAATATACTTGCGAAGCATGGATACATGAAACACATTATGTATCCTGGACAACTCCGGAGGCAAAACTAACCAATAAGCAAGAGGGCCAACTCGCTCTATTATCTCATAAGGCCCAATATACATCGGACTAAGTTTCCCACACTTACCGAAGCGAACTACCCTTTCCAAGGAGATAATTTCAGGAACACCCAATCGCCCACTTGAAACTCAAGGTCCTTCCTGCAGACATCTGCATAGCTCTTTTGCCTACTTTAAGCGGCCTTAAGTCTATCTATGACCACCTTGATCTTCTCATTTGTGTCATGGATAATCTCATGACCACAAAACTCTCTTTCTTCGACTTTATTCCAACACAAGGGCGTACGACAGTGCTTCCCATAAAGTGTCTCAAAGAGAGCCATACCGATACTCGAATGAAGCTGTTATTATAGGCAAATTCCCTCAGAGAAAGGTTCTTATCCCAACTCTCCCTGAACTGCAAGGCACACGCTCTCAACATATCCTCCAAAGTCTGAATAGTCCTCTCTGATTGCCCATCAGTCTGAGGATGAAAAGTAGTGCTGAAATGCAATCGGGTACCTAAAGCTGCATGAAGAGCTCCCCAGAATTTAGAAGCAAATCTAGGATCCCGATCTGACACTATGGATTCAGGTACGCCATGAAGTCTCACAATCTCACCAACATACAACTCAACCAATTTATCCAGTGTAAACTTCTTTCCCACCGGCAAGAAATGAGCAGATTTGGTGAGTCTATCCACAATCACCCAAATACTGTCATGCCTTTCACGGGTACGAGGTAAACTGAAGACAAAATCCATGGTGATGTGGTCCCACTTCCACACTGGAATCGGCAATGGCTCAAGCAACCCTGAAGGTTTCTGCCTTTCAGCTTTCACTTGCTGACAAATCAGACACCTACTCACAAAAGCTGCAATTTCCCTCTTCATGTTAGGCCACAAATAATAATCCTTCAAAGTCTGATACATCTTTGTACTCCCCGAGTGAGTAGCATATGCAAAACTATAAGATTCCTCCATTAACTCATTCTTTGACTCTTCATTCCTCTTTGGAACACAGAGCCTATTTTTGAATAACAAAGTTCCATCTCTTCTCACCGAAAAATTTACGGCGGCTCTATTCGCTGCTCTTTCTATCAACCGGACTATGGAAGGATCACTATACTGTGTTTCCCGCACTGAATCAACCAAAATTGGCCTCACATGGAAACTAGCTACCAAGATACCCACTTCATCCACCGATAAATCCACTCATGTAGCTCGCAACTCACAAAGAAGTGGAACTCAAACCATCTTCAGATGAAACAACGATATGGAGGGATTGCGACTAAGAGCATCAGCTACCACATTAACTTTTCCTGGATGATACTCAATAGTGCAATCATAATCACTGATCAAATTCATCCACATTCTTTGCCTCATATTCAACTCCTTTGAGTGAACACATACCGAAGACTCTTATGATCGGTAAAAATCTGACACTTAGCTCCATAAAGATAGTGTCTCCACAACTTAAGAGTAAAAACTACTGCAAGCTCTAAATCATGAGTGGGATAATTCACCTCATGTGGCTTCAATTGCCTAGAAGCATAGGCAATCACTCTATCATGCTGCATCAAAACTCCGCCTAGACCTCGTCTAGAAGCATCACAAAAGACCACATACTCCCCACTATCATCTGGAAGTGTCAAAACAGGAGCACTCATCAGGCTATTTTTTAATTCTTGAAAACTTTCCTCAAACTGATCTGACCATTCAAACTTAACTCCCTTCCTGATCAATCTTATGAGTGGAGCTGCATTCTTTGAAAAGTCTTGCACAAATCGCCGATAATAACCTGCTAACCCCATGAAACTACGTATCTCCGTCACAGAGGAAGGCCTTTTCCTACTTGACACCGCTTCCACCTTCTGGGGATCCACACAAACACCTTCGGCTAAAACTACATGACCTAGGAACCCCACTTTATCTAGCCAGAACTCAAACTTGCTGAACTTGGCAAACAACTGAGCATTTCTCAAAGTCCGCAATATCAATCTTAGATGTTTGGCATGCTCCTTCTCACTTTTTGAGTATACCAAAATATCATCTATGAACACGATCACGAAGCAGTCAAGATATGGACTGAACACCATATTCATGAGATTCATGAACGCCGCGGGTGCATTAGAAAGTCCAAAAGGCATCACCACAAACTCATAATGACCATAGCGTGATCGAAAAGCGGTCTTGGCTACGTCACCCTCTCGGATCCGCAACTCATGATAACCAGATCTCAAATCAATCTTTGAGAAAATAGAAGCACCCTTTAACTGATCAAACAAATCATCAATGCGAGGCAACGAATACTTATTCTTCACCGTGGCTTGATTTAGCTTCCTATAATCAATGCATAGTCTCATGGTGCCATCCTTCTTCTTAACAAACAACACCGGGGCACCCCATGCAGACATGCTAGGCCGAATAAAACCCTTATCTACCAACTCCTGCAATTGAGTCTTCAACTCTTTCAATTTCATAAGAGCCATTCTATAAGGTGCCTGAGAGATAGGCATAGTTCCAGGAAGCAACTCGATAGAAAAATCTATCTCCCTTACAAGAGGCAAACCAGGCCAGTCCTCGGGAAACACATCCGGGAACTCTCTTACTACATGAATATCCCCCACTTCCAACACTCCTATACTTGCATCAACCACATGAGCTAAGAATACCTGACAGCCTTTATTTAACAATTTCCTGGCGGCCACAGCTGAAATCAAGCAGCTTGAAATCACATCTCTTTCCCCCTGAAACACAACCTCAAAACCATCCAGACTTCGAAGCACTACTTTTTTTCAGAAACAATCTACCATATCACTATAAGTCTCCAAGAAGTCCATCCCCAAGATCACATCGAACTCCACCATATTTAGAGGAATTAAATCAGCCTTGAAATTAAATCCCTCTACTGGCACTTCACACCCACTAAACACTCAATCTATTCTCATCACCTTACCAGAAGGTAGAGAAACATGCCACTCGCCTAGAAGAGACGATGATGGCACAATGGCATGGAGGGCAAATCTACTAGACATAAATGAATGCGTGGCTCCGGGATCAATTAAAGAAAAAGCTGGCTGACCAAAAATTAACAACGTACCAATGATGACATCTGGAGAAGTACGACCCTCCTGCTGGGTCATAGCATGAAGTCTAGCGCGAGTCATGGGACGTCCACGCTGACCACTCCCCTGCTGAGAACCACCGTAAGAACCACTACTGGAGCCTCTAGCTGAAGGCTAACCACCTGGCTGAGAAGGGGCGGTCCTCTGTGCTAAAAAATGACATTCTCTCCTGAAATGATCAAGGCCACCACACTCAAAGCATCCTAATGACTGCTGCTGACCAAAGAAAAAAGTCTGACCACCAGATGATCCCCTTGGGAACTACCACCAGCACTAAACTGACTGGCCTGCTGCCTACCCAACTGGCTCCTGGACGGTCTCCTGAAACGTCCTCTAAACCGACTCTGAGAACCAGAACCCGATCCTCCACTACTGCCACTACCCGCTGAAGATCTAGAAGCGGACGAAGAAGCAGCCTTCTTAGATGGACCCTGAATGGAACCACTGAAATCTCCCTATAAGACCCCTTGGTTTCAATGGCCATAACTGCCCCAACTGCATCAAGGAATGTTCGATAGATAACACAGACCATCTTATCCGCAAAAACTCCGCCAAGTGTCCTAATGAACATATCAATCCTGGTCCTCTCATCAGGAACCAGATATGGCACATGGTAGCTCAGATTGGTGAACCTCTGCTCAAACTCGATGACTCACTCATCGTCCCTCTTTGCCATGCTCAGAAAATCTGACTGAATTCTGCTTCGATGAGAGTAGTTGAAATATTGACCCAAGAAGAACGCCTTGAACTGCTCCCAAGTCATGATCTGAGCACTATCATTATTCCTCTTGGCGAGAGTCCACCAATGATGAGTTGAATCTTCCAGAAAAGACACTGTCATCTTCACTTTCTTTTCTTCTGGCAGTTTTGTGCTCTCAAAAGCTCTTTCCATCTTGTCCACCCAAGAATAAGCATCAAGGGGTCCCTTAGCACCCTTGAACTCTACGGCCCCTGCGTCAGAAACATCTCTCTTCCTCACAGATCGAGGATGCTGAACCCTATCCAAAGCACCTCTCAACATGTCCCCGATAGAATCGACTAAACCTCTCACATCATCACCCTCATTGGCGTTGGACGAGGTAGCCACACGGGGTCGGCGCCTAGGAGGCATAGTACCTGAGGACGAATATTTTAGTAGTCTATAAACAAGACTAATGGAACTATCACACATACCCAATAACACATAGTATCCAAAGCATAACTGCTGATGAATCCGTCGCGGTCAGATCATCTCTCTATAGACACTACGGCTACTTAGCCAAATACGATAGTGAATAGGAGGCAGAAAATGAAACCTAGACCTCTGATACCAACTGTCAAGACCCGCCCCGAATTTCACCTTGAAACCCGAGGCGAGTCCTGCGGGAACCACCACCAAGGAAAATTTACCGAAGGACTCGGCAAACCTCCCTTGAAAATGGACAACCCTAACTCGGAAGAACAGAAAAGAACCACTTAAATAACTAAAATAAATAAAACATTCTCCGCTACAACCCAAAAGTAGCCAGAATAAAATATACAGAAATCCCAACAGTCTTTAGAGCTACTAAAATTTAAAAATACAGCAGAAGCTAACAATCTCCTAGTAGATTAAACAGGTAACCTACTGGCGAAATGTAGCGGATAGATGGGTCACTATGCCTCGATGTCGCCTTCTAGACCTTACACGAACGCTGCAGACTGGGCATTTTTAAAAAAACGAAGAGCCCAGAGAAAAATATTCAAAAACGTTAGTGAGTGGACAAAAGCAAGTCTGACAACAAATAAATATTTTCCCAAAAATACTTTCAAGAAAATGCTTTACTCAGAAATTTTGAACTGGTGTCTAGCCCCGCTAGACTCCCAAACTTTAAGAAAGAATGTCTCTCAGGCTATAATATCATATATATCAGTATGTATTCACACTCGACTATCTCTTGTACGATATCTATGAATAAGCTTGAAAAATAGATAGGCGTACAAGACTACGACGCTGGTGTCTAACGCTCACGTCACACCATACTGGAATTGTGCCTCACGAACATATTTTGGTTCAAGTTGGTTTAGGATTGGAGATGAAAACTGAAATCCCCAAACCTATGATCATATATAGGTTTTGGGTCTTGGGTTGGAGATTTCGCTTCTTCTGTGTTGTATGCATTGATTGATTAGTTTCTCATTAATTATAACCTTCTTTATGAATACATCACACTAACTCTTGTACTATAACAATGTACTAATTAAGCTTCGAAACACCATAATGTTGTCTTTGCAAATATATATGTGAACCGTAAGAGTATTCCAATTTAATTAATTAGTGTACAGTTAAGTAAGGTACGTAGTTGTTTTATAGTGTCATAATCATATATCATAGAGAAACATTCCAACTTTGTGTTCTCATGTTTGGATATGAATGACGAGTATGATTATATTACAATAATAAAATAAAATAAATTTCAAAATAAAGGAAATGTTCAATATAACATACAAGCAAAATATATGTAATGAATTAATCAACTACAATGACGCAATAAAAGTTCAGAGCCGCCCCTTTGTCATTAATTCTTTAGGCCAGCCCTGATCTTCCTAACAGTACTAATATCTGTCTTAAATGATTTTGCCAAGACGGCATCTCGAATTCCAGAGTTGAAGATAGAGGCTGGAACTGCAACTGATCTAGCGCTTGCGCTTCCAAATGATGCAATAGCAGTGGCTGGCAAATTAGGATCCGCATTATACTGATAATGGATCAATCCCTTAGGAAACACAAACATATCTCCAGCTTGAAGCTTTTTAGTATACAAAACGTTTTTCGAGTCGATCAGCCCAACTTCCAAAGAACCAGTAAGGACTAGCATAAGTCCAGCAGAGTCCAGGCGGGTGTGAGGTGGGAATATTGTGTTGGGAGGAAATTGCAGCATGGCGTATGACACGCTTTGGCCTTTGAGAGCAGGGAACTCGTCCATGCTTGCTTTTGTTGCCGTGAAGGTTTCCGGTGTTTGATCAAATAAGCCGCGGAACCCTGTGTATGTGAAGAATGAGGCATCAACAGTTGTGCCGGTGTGGTTTTCCGGTAGTATGTAATCGGAAGAGATGTCAGGATCACTTGCAACTGCTCTTATGGAGATGGCCAAAGCTACTACTGATAACTGAATCAATCTCATAGTTGCAGACATGGCTGATGAATAACGAGCTAGGGCAAGATATATGGTACTTCTAGCTGTTGCTCTTGTATATGGCTCTGTGTTTAACATGCTAGGTGTGATGATATTTATATACGTTCGAAAAGATCGAGCTAGGTATTAATAAAGTTGGTGGGTGATGAAATTTTGTACGTTATTTCTTTGTTTCCTTTGTTTGGCATAACTGATCGAGAAGGCACAACTTGTCGAGGTATATCGACCGGAGTAGAAAGTCAGAAAGACCATGTCAAACAGATATACTTGTATAGATATAAATAGAGACAAATATAGTAGTATATAGAAAGACAAAGTCTTGAGATCTAGATGATAATGTTATGTACGTGCATGTCTTGTACTGTTTTGCTGAGTTATTGAAGTGTGTCTTCATATGTTGAGCGAGTCTTGGGAGTTCAGATAAAGCCTTAGCTAGCTTCTTTTGAATAAGTCAGTTCCCTGCTGGTTCAAATGAAGTCGTGCATGTTTTGTTTTAGGTTATGCAGTCTATTAAATAAGGAATTGGTTGGTTAGCAGCTGTGGTCTTTCGAATCTTGTTTTATGTTTGGCAAAACAAATAACGTCAAGGGATTGGAGGCAAATCACAAGAGTACTATTGGTAATTTGGTATATATCTACGTATTGATTAGAGTGATAGTAAACTCAAAGCAAAAGCCGCCTAAATAAAAAGAATAAGACTAGTGCAGACCATGTAAGAGGAAATCAAATTAATCAGAATTTGTATGCAAAATTTAAACAAATAGAAATTAACTTTATTGAAGTATGGGTCGTTGAGGAGGTGGCTTAGCTGGTAGTGAGGCCAGCCTTAATCTTCTTAATGGTATCAACATCAGTCTTGAAAGATTTTGCAAGGATGACATCGCCAATACCTGAAGTAAAAACAGAAGATGGCACCGCAACTGCTCTGGCACTTGCACTTCCGAATGCAGCAATGGCGGTAGCCGGAGTTTGATGATGAGAGTTGTACTGATAATGTATCAATCCCTTGGGAAACACAAACATATCTCCGGCCTGAAGCTTGTTAGTATACAGGTTATTTTTCGTGTCGATTAGGCCTACTTTCAAGGAACCATCTAAAAGGAACAAAAGTCCAGCGGCATCGGGGCGAGTATGAGGCGGCAGGAGTGTCTGTGGAGGGAATTGAAGTACAGCGTATGATACACTCTGGCCATTGAGAGCAGGAAACTCAACCATGCTGGCTTTTGTTGTCTTGACAGTTTCGGGTGTACGATCAAATATGTATTCTTATTTTGGCTTGTAGAAAGACAATACTTCTATCACCAGGTTCTTTTTATTTTTTGGTTTGACAGTGACAATAACCCATCACGAAATATGATTTTTTTTCCTGAATAAATGACATAAGCCATTTTTATTAATCACAACTTAAGAATATGTAACAACAACATGAATACAATATACCCGCGAGGGACTTATTGTGACTGACCAATTTCAAATAGATTAAGACTGGAAGAAACAAATACCATGACTTGTCTTTAACTCTCCATGGCTCTTGTCTAGGGTTAGGGTTTCAGAAATAGTTGTACGACATATCTCGTTCTTTAATGGCAGCAGCTATGACATCCATAACTGCTAGCTTGATCTCCAAACTCTCTTTTCGTATGGAGGACGAACCTGTTGATCAAGGGAACCTTAAGTGTCTTGGAAAAGGCTTTGTTGCGCCAAGATTTTACTTGGTTGGCAAATTGTACTCCGCCCGAGGGGTGCAATTTGATTCTTTCTGAAGCGTAGTTCATGCAATATGGAGATTGTCCGTCCCAGTTGATGTGCAGCAGCGAGGAGATCGCTTTCTCTTCACCTTCAATAAAGAGCGTGATCTCAATCGTATGAAGAAAGGCGGCCCTTGGAGCTATAAGAGGGCGATGATCTTGATGTGGTTATAATGGCTAGTTCCTTTGATATTATGACAGTGTCGCTTGATTTCTTTTGGATTTGGGTTAAGATCCATGACCTGCCAGCGACGCTCACAATTGATGTTATTGTGAGGTTCGTTGGTGAGACTACAAGCTCAATTCTTCAAGTTGATCAGGCTGGTCTAAAGCGAGGTACGGCTTGCATGAGCATTATGCTTCCTCTGCACAAACCTGTGCGTGTTTGCAAAGACAACTTAAGGTTTCACCGGAGGATGTTTTGGGACTAGACTGCCTACGTACCCCTTTTCGGGGGATCAAGTCGTCGTAGTTCGGGAGGTTTTGGGCTCTAACTTTTGCCTGGACCGCCCTCCCGGCTTATTAGTCCAGCGAGCTTTAGAAGGCGTAGAACTTTTTCACGAACTTCCCGTTAACACAAAGGTAGATGCAGTCCCCGTCTGCGTTTGAAAGTTCGTATGCGCCTTTGGTGAAGACTTTGGTGACTATATATGGACCTTCCCATTTGGGCTCAAACTTTCCCTTTGACTTCTTGGTGACGATGATGGGCCTTCGGATTGTCAAGACCAAGTTGCCTGTTTTGAATGACCTGAACTTAACTCTCTTGTTGAAAGCCCCTGCAATTTGAGCTTGGTAGATCTCGAGTCTTTGTTGCACTGCAAGTCTCTTCTCATTGAGGGCTTCAAGCTCTGCAAGCCTGATTTGTGTGTTTTCATCTGGATTTGTTAACCTTGTAGCTATCCTTAAAGAAGGCAGTTGGACTTCTAATGGCAGTACTGCTTCAGAGCCGTAAACCAGGTTGAATGGAGTACAACCGGTTGCTGTGCGAACAGTGGTCCGATATGCCCACAATGCCTCGGGGAGGCGATCATGTCAGTCTCTCTTGTTTGTCGAGACCATTTTCTTTAGGATGTTGCAAAGTACCTTATTGAAGGCCTCTGCCTGGCCATTAGCTGTCGGGTTATAACTGGATGAAAATGCATGTTGAATCTTATACTTTTCACACATTGTAATCATGGCTCTGCACTTGAAGTATGTGGCATTGTCATATATTATTTTGGAGGGAACTCCGAAGCGATAGATGATGTGAGTCTTGATGAATTTTTCCACATCCTCTGCTTTTACCGCTTTGAGAGGAATCGCCTCGCTCCATTTAGAAAAGTAGTCTATTGCAGCCAATATGTATTGATGCAGGCGTGAGGACTTAGGAGCTATGATCCCTACAACGTCCAAACCTCATGTTTCAAAGGGGTATGAGAGAGATGTGGGATGAAGAGGTAATGGAGGCCGGTGTATGAAATCCCCATGTAGCTGGCAGGCCTTGCATGACCGTGCGTAATTTACTGAGTCTTATACCATCGATGGCCAGTAATAGCCTATTCTCTTTAGCTGGGCTGCTAATTTTGGACTAGCCTGGTGGGCTCCGCACATTCCAGCATGGGCTTCTTTAAGAGCTTCCGCTCCCTCTTCTTTTGAGAGACACCTTAAGAGTATCCCATCGAAAGACATCTTGTACAAAGTGTCACCAAGGTATGTGTATCGAGGTGCAGTCCACCTGACGTAGACTATTTTCTTTGGATCCGTAGGTAGCATGCCTGACTGACAATACTTGATCATGTCCATTCGCTAATCAGATTCTTCTACTTCGAACACGGAGACCACATGTACTTCGTTGATGCCCTCCATTCGCTCAAGTAGCGAAGGCAGCAATCGTCGTTCCCCAACCGTAATCTGGATGTCTCTTTCGTCAGGTTGGATTAAAGAAGCTGCCAGGTTAGCCAATGCATCTGCTTTGTCATTCTCTGATCTGGGAATGTGTCTAACACTTATGTTTTGGAATTGTCCCATAAGGTGCTTGACCCGTCGGTGGTATGGGACCAGGTTCTCGTTCTTGACCGCATATTCGTCATTCACTTGTCTGACGATTAATTGAGAGTCACCGAATACTTGTAAGGAGTCAATCCTCAACTCCAAGGCGATCTCGCACTACCAGGACAAACACTTTAGCCGACGAAAAATTTTCGTCGGCCTGCTATCTTAATTCGTCGGCTAAGATCTTAGCCGACGAACCTTCGTCGGCTATAGTGTCGTCGGGAAAGGGTCGTCGGTGATCACTTTAGCGGACGAAATTTTTTTTTTCGTCGGCTATAGTCCCACAGTTAGCCGACGAAAAACATGTCGTCGGTTTTTTTCCCAGACTTTAGCCGACGAACCAATTAAGATATTATTCAGCTAAAGTGCGTAATAAATAATTAAAAAATAACTATAGCCGAAGAAATTTAGTATACTTCGTCGGCTAAACCTTGTAAAAAAATTTAAAAAATAACTATAGCCGACGAAATATAAAATATTTCGTCGGCTAAACCTTATAAAAAAATTAAAAAATAACTATAGCCGACGAATATAGTGTTTAAATATCGTCGGCTAAAGTCGCTGGGTTTTGAAAAAAAAACTGCAGAAACTTTCGGCCACCTCCAATCAAGACCAAAATTTGACAGAATCTTCCTCTCAACATTTCGAACAACTTTCTAGAAGAAGTCGAAGCTCAATTCTAAGCCTAAATAGGTCAATCGACTGAAAATATAAAAATCCCCAATTTTAAACCCTAAAAACTTCAAATATTTGATTCTCTTCAAACACACCGAATCGAGCTACCAAATTCTAGGGGAATGTAGTACTAATCAAACTCAACTTACCCATATATAGAACTCACCAAATGGTGACCTAAGGAAGGAGAAATTCGATCGACACCGAATCCGAACCGGCGGAGATTTGGAGCTCGATTTATCCCTCACGGCGGCGCCACTCGATGCACCACCTATCCAGCAATGAAGTAGAGACGACGGCGAAGCTTTTGGGACAAGTGTGACGGTCTTCGGTGGCTTGACGGCGGAGCTAGGCCGAGAAGAAAATCTGGCAGATAATAGACTTCTTACCATCCATCTTCGCCTATATAAAGAACTTTAGCCGACAAAATTCTTTATTTTCGTCGGCTAAACTCTTTTGAAAATTTTGGTTAACCACCAAAAAATTTTGGTTGAAAATTTTGAAAATTTTGAAACTTTAGCCGACGACTTTTCATATATTTTCGTCGGCTAAAGTGCTTTGAAAATTTCGTCGGCTAAATATACCAATTTCGTCGGCTATATACCAATTCGTCGGCTAAACCTTCTAAACTCATCGGCTAAACTTTATAAATTTGTCGGCTAAACCTTTGAAATTCGTCGGCTAAAAGTATTTTTATACATTTGGCATGTTGTGATTGTGATGATCAAACTTGAGAAATAGAAATCCAACCGTCAGATCTGACCATCATGATAAAATACATGTATGGGAAAAAATTCAACTTGATCCAAAAAGAATAAGGGCTCGATCCGGATGGTCAATCTCGTAAGTCAAACCCCTAAACGCACGGAAAAGGTCATTCGACCGTCTAAATTACGTATTTTGGCCGGACCTCCAACTGAAAATAGTTTTAAACCGATGACACGCAACAAGTCGTATAAAAATTTTACGCAAAATAACCACCGAATATATGGCTACTCATAGGGGGAAAAATGAAAAATTGCATTGACTGCAACTATCAGCACCGAATATTTACCGGAATAGTGTGATTTTTCAACCGTGGATGTATTTCAACATTCTCGTCATATCTTATTTCATGACTTTTTGGCGTTTGAAGGTTTTACGTATAGTTTGTTTTTGAAACGGAATATTTACATAACACTTGGTAAACAAGTTATACAACATTAGTATGCATGTTGTGATTGTGATGATCAAACTTGAGAAACAGAAATCCGACCGTCAGATCTGACCATTATGATAAAATACATGTATGGGAAAAAATTCAACTTGATCCGAAAAGAATAAGGGCCCGATCCGGACGGTCAATCTCGTAAGTCAAACCCCTAAACGCACGGAAAAGGTCGTTCGACCGTCTAAATTACGTATTTTGGCCGGACCTCCAACTGAAAATAGTTTTAAACCGATGATACGCAACAAGTCGTATAAAAATTTTACGCAATATAACCACCGAATATAGGGCTATAGTAAGTAATAGAAAATTTTTAGGGTTTAGCCGACGAATACCCTAACGTATTCGTCGGCTATAGTATGTAATTAAAAAATTAAAAAATAACTATAGCCGACGAAATATTAGGTTATTCGTTGGCAAAACCCATCTTAGCCGACGAATTATAGTGTATTTCGTCGGCTAAATGAAAAAAATACATTTAAAAAAACAGACGATATTAGTAAACCATACTAAATTCCTGTCATCTTTAGCCGACGAAATTATATTTTCGTCGGCTATAGTCATCTTTAGCCGACGAAATTTTAATTTCGTCGACTAAAAATCACTACAGCCGACGAAGGAAAATTTCGTCGGCTAAAGTCTACTTTAGCCGACGAAAAATTGATTCGTCGGCCTGGTTTTTTTTTTTTCGTCGGCTAAAGTCTTTCTTCTTGTAGTGTCGAGGCCAATCATGAGTGCTTCATATTCTGCAACATTATTTGAACATAAAGCGATTAGAAAAAATGAGTAGGGGATTATACCGCCAAAAGGCGTGATGAACACAATGCCAGCTCCAGCTCCTTGTTTTCTAGCTGCCCCGTCGAAGTACAATTGCCATGAGGGAGTCTCGGCTGAGAAGACGTTTTCATCAGGCAAGTCTTTGGGCAAATCATGATTATCTGGTACTGGGTGTGCCGCCAAGAAGTCTGCAAGTGCTTGTCCCTTTATTGCTTTTTGGGGTACATACTTTATTTCGTACTCTGAGAGAATCAGAGACCACTTAGTAAGTCTTCCCGAAGGCATAGGCTTTGTCATCAAATACTTTAAAGGATCGGCTTTAGATATCAAGGTGACACTATGAGTCAGCATGTAATGTCGTAGTTTTTGAACAACGAAGACTAAGGCTAAGCAAATCTTCTCTATTGGCGTATAATTGTGTTCATCTCCTACCAGTGTCCGACTTAGATAGTAGAGAGCGTTTTCTTTCCCCTTATCATTATTTTGTGCCAGCAATGCCCCCAAGGGATGATCAAGAGCCGCTATGTAGAGGATTAAAGGTTTCCTTTTTATAGGCGCCATTAGGACCAGTGGGTTGAGCAAGTATTGCTTGATACTGTCGAATGCATCTTGACACGCTTGATCCCAGACAAAAGGTACGTCTTTCTTCATCAGTCTAGAAAATGGCTGGCACCTTCCAAAAAGATTTGATATAAACCTTCTTATGTAGGCGAGTCTTCCTTGCAATCCTCTTAACTCTCGAAGATTTTTTGGTGCTGGCATTTCCCTTATTGCCGTGATTTTGGTAGGGTCGACCTCGATTCCTCGGTATCTAACGACAAAGCCGAGGAATTTTCCAAACGTGACCCCAAAGGCACATTTTAAAGGGTTCATTTTCAGCTGGTATTTTCGAAGCCTTTCAAAGACTCTTCTCAGGTCAGCTAGACGGTGTTGTCTTTTTCTTGTTTTGACCACCAAGTCATCGACATAACATTCAACGGTGTTGTGTAGCATGTCGTTGAAGACATGAGTCATAGCTCTCTGATAAGTTGCACCTGCATTTTTCAAGCCGAATGGCATTATTGTGTAGCAGTATACTCCTTTTGGTGTACGAAAGGCTGTAAGCTCATCGTCTTCGGATGCCATCTTAATTTGATTGTAACCTGAGAAACCGTCCATGAAGGACAAAGCGCCGTATCCTGTTGTGGCGTCCACCAATAACTCCGTGATTGGAAGCGGGAACTCATCTTTTGGACAAGCATCATTGAGGTCCCTATAATCAACACAGATACGAATTTGCCCGTTCTTTTTCTTAACGAGTACGAGGCTGGGAGCCATGTGGGGTATTTAACTTCTCGAATGAAACCGACGTTGATGAGTTTGTCGACCTCAGATTCGATTTGAACAGCAAGCTCTGAGCGGAAGCGTCGGGGAGCTTGTTTCATCCATGGTTTTTCCTTTGAAACGACAAGCTTGTGGACTGCTAAACTGGGGTCCAAGCCAGGCATGTCTTGATAGCCCCATGCAAACACGTCTTTGTATTCTTCTAGAAGATTCTTGTAGTCTTGAAATTCTTCTGGAGTCAAAAGAGCGCTTACAAATATAGGTTTTGGGTCTTCATTAGTGCCTAAATTTATCTCTTGGAGCTCATCAACTGTCGCTTGTCCTCCGTCTTCTATTTGAGGCGGGGCAGGTTGGGCACTATCGATGAATTCATATTCTTCGTCTTCATCTAAATCTTCGGTGGAAGTGCAGTATGTTGATGCAAATCCTTCTTCGCTCTTGTCCACTTGTTTAGCCATGAGCACCCTTTGTCGTTTGAGCTTCCACTTTTTGTTCTTTTGTGATTTGGGATGAATTTCGCCCAATCGTTGAAACACAGAAACTCGATGTTGGGGCTCTTTTGTAAGGCGTTTAAAACCAGACAGACGAGGCCGACTTTCTTGTGACATGTCTTCATCACGGAAAATAGTTTTCTCAAGATCAATAAAGACACCTGTGTCGGAGGGATCTGTGTCAGGAACTTCTACCTTAAGCATGCCGTTTACCTGCTTAACCATGACCTTTAGGAGAATGGCTTTTGGAGCCGCCTTTATACTACCGAGGTTGATCTTTAGAGGGGTCGGTGCTTGCTTCTGCTTTCTGCTTTTAAAAGAAACAAACTGTTTATGCCTACTATGCCCATTATCGAGTGTTGCAGAGATCACAATACCGCTCTTTGGGATAGACTGGTCAATTTTATGAAGAGGTCTCGCATAGCTCGTCATGAGTGTCTCCATTATGTCCTTGATAGGCGTGATTACCTTTTACCCGGGTTCTCGCTGGTCTTTTTTCACATATCTGAAGACCATCTTTGGCTTCGAAACTTCTGGGCTTGGAGCCTTTTCATTTGAGGACATTGTTTGGGGGGCTACTTTGACTCGGGGCTTTAATGGCCTCGGCACTTCCTGCTTCTTTGCTTCTGGCACGGGTCTGGGAGCTTCTTTTATGCTAGGGCCATCCGATGGCTTGTAGAATTTAGCGTCAGAATAATTTACCTCTTCGCCTTTGAAATGATCTGTGTCTGCTATGACCGTTTTGACCTCTCCATTTTCTAACCACTTAAAGCATTGGTGTAGTGTGGAAGGGACGATACCATAATTATGGAGCCATGGGCACCGTAACAATATATTGTAAGAGGTAGGAGCATTAATCACGTGAAATAGGGCTGTTGAGAGCAGCTCTCCGATCTCCATTTGTAGGACAATTGTGCCCATTGCTTTTTGACCAGCTTGGTTGAAACCTTGGATGGTGAGCATGGACGAGGTGAGCTGCTTAGCGTTCATTCCCATGATATGTAGCGTTTTGAGAGGTAACAAATTCATAACCGAGCCACAGTCGAGTAATATTCTATTGACCGTCATATTACCCACAAGTCCTGTGACGTAGAGAGGTCTGTTATGGTGTACTCCTTTTAAAAGCAAATCTTTCTCCAATAACGAAATGCAATTCCTGCAATGAGGACAGACTCTTGTAGTAGCTGTATTGACTTCGACAACGTCTTCTTTATACAACTTTGGGCTTAGCAATGCCTCAATCAATGCTTCTCTTAACTCCCTTGACATACACAGGACGTCATACACACTTGAAGGTGAGGGGATACGTTTCAGGTGTGACAACACATCACATTTGCTCTTTTGAGGAGGCTCTTTTGATGAAGCTTTTGTCTTGTCAGTGACCTTCTTTGTGTCGTCTTTCACCCTATACTTCGTGTGCTGTGATTCGTCCTTCTTTTGAGTTGGTGGTGGAAGTACCAAGCTAGAGCGTATCTGGACTTCTTGTACACTTTCAAACTTTGTATCTGAGTTGGGAGGCGAGATGGCATTAATGGTTACCATACAACATTGAAGCGTGTCCCCCGCTTCCACGCTTTCATGAGTGCGGACTCCGCCTGTGTGCAGGCTACGCGTGTGTGCGGACTCCGCGCCCTTTTCAAAGAATTTTTTCGGTAAGAATTCCGCAAGGGTGATTGGAGTTCTTAGCGGCTGCTTGTATTCCTCCATGTCTTGGACTTGAATTTTCCTTGTGGATCTCCCTTTCTTCTTATTCTTTAAGAATGTCCTCCGCCGGTATTTGTTTGAGGAAGGCGGAGGGGTGTTCACAGTAGAAGGGCGAAGTCGCCTTGTCTTGTTCTCTACTATGCGCCATTCTTCATCTGAATCTTCCAACCCGTCAGAATCCTCCCATACATCGAAGCTTGGTGCTGACATGAGCTCGTATAAGGATAGAATATTAGGGTTTCCAGAGCGAGGCATGTCTGTATGTGCCTCGTCGGTAGAGGGGCGAAATTGCCTTATATTGCTCTCTACTATGCTCCCTTCTTCATCTGAACTTTCCAACCCGTCAGAATCCTCCCATATATCGAAGCTTGGTGCTGTCATGTGCTCGTATAAGGATGGAATGTTAGGGTTTCCAGGGCGAGGCATGTCTAGATGTGCTTCGACAATTGTGACCTCGCCATCGACCTCGAAGGCAACCGATATAGTACCATCTGGTCTAGATGAACCAGTGGTTGTTACATTTGTGGTTGTCGTCACGATCTCATTTTTGTTGATCATATCTTGGATTTTTTCCTTAAGAACGTAGCAATCCTTCAACATATGACCGACTAGGCGGTGGTACTGACAATATTTTGGATCGTTGATCTTGTTCATTTTGGCAGGTCGTTTTGATTCAGGAAGCTTAATACTTTCTGATGCAATGAGTTCATCGAAAATCGCCTCAACATCCTCATCATCAAATGAATAAATGGCATTTTTTCTTTCATTAAATGTGAGCTTGCGAGGTCGATCACTCTGCACCCTGTTGTTGTCATTTTTATTTTTGACACTGTCATTTTTCCTTTGGTTATTTTGGACACTGTCGTTTTTCCTTTCATTCCTGACGAATGTCGTCATTGTCTCTCCTTTCTTGACGACCGTCTTCTTGGAATCGCTCTTTTTATCTGCAACTTGAATTTTTGCAGATGTCTTTTGGCGAGCAACTTGCCTTTCCACATTGCTTGCCTTTGAGACTAGAGCATCGAAAGTTTGAGGCTCTGCTGTGCCAACATACGTCGCGATTTCTAGGAGAAGGTTATTAGCACACATTTGAACAGCGGAGGTCTCGGATAACTTGTCAGGACATTGGAGGTTGAGACTTCTCCACCTTGTGATGAATTCGGTGGAACTTTCTCCAACTCTTTGTCTTGTGTCTGCCAAGTCAATGATGGAGACTTTCTTCTTAGAGCTGACGAATTGTGCCAAAAACGCTCTTTGCATATCATCCCATGTCTGAATGGAACCCGGCTCTAGTTGGGTGTACCATGTAAATGAAGCACCTTTGAGGGATTGCACAAACTGTCAGACCAAGAAGGCGTCGACCTGTGAAGTCTCACCGTAAGCCGAATAGAAGTGAGTCAAATGCTCTCGAGGGGAGCTATTTATTCCATCAAACTTGTCGAATGTTGGCCTTTGATATCCCTTGGGGAAAGGTATCACGTCATAGTGATCTGGATACGGTTTGCGGTACCCAAGGACCGGTGTAGATAGAGACAATTGGAAGTCTCTGATCCCTTCAGCGATCATCTTTTAACGATGAATAGTCTTCTTCCGGCGTAGCACTTGCTGATGATGCTTCAAGCATCCTCCTTCTAGCCATATTGCGAGTAATTGGTCCTGTGTAGGAATCATCTCCATAAACAGGGTACTCTTTTGCCTTGGACCCCCTTGGCCTTGCTGGTCCTGTTGGTGCATCAAGAGCCTTTGAGATTTCCTCCGCCAACTTCTTTGGGTCAAATTCTTGACTAACTGTTGTTGACTGTGAGGACGTCGTGGAGCTTTGTGAGCCTTGGAGGGGAAGTCGAGGCTCATGTTCATCCCCTCCCTTGGTGGAGGTCACCATCACGGTCTCCACATTTGGAAGATTGACCTGTATGGTGCCTACCATGATATGGCTTGGTAGGAAGGTCTTCACTTCCTCTTTGGCTGGCTTTGATTGAGCAACTTCTGCCAGGATGGCTCTTGCATCTCGCTTCCTCCGATTTCTCAAAGCATTCTTGGAGGCCGCTTTGAAAGTCTGAGTCTTCCCGCTACTCATGCCTAGCTTGCCTTGTTTTGCTTCAAGCTTTGGTTTCACACAAGCGACAGGAACGTGGCCGATCACGAATGTCATGCGATGACCAGTTCGATTTGGGCGAGCAACATTTGTTGGGAGCTTGTGGAAGAAAACAATTACTTGTGGTGCCATTGTTTTGTTTTTCCTGAAACACACACAACAAGTTAGTAACTTTATAAAAGAGATGAAAAGGAAAATGGATCCCCAGCATAGTCGCCAAAAACTGTGTTGGGCAAAAATTGTAAACAACGTATATACCTAACATAACTTCACCCTATCTTATCGACTAAGATAGGGTTTTGATTTTTTATCTGGTTCGACCCATTCAGAATAAAATAAATTAAATTCCTTAATTACAACCCCTGTTTTCAGGGGGAAAACCCTTTGATTTGATTACAAAGTACCAACGAGAACTGTGTATGTTCGGGGGTGTTTGGCCTGGAGAGAAAGGCGAATTTGGACTGGAAGAATTTGACTGGTGGTGTCAGGGATTCTGTTTAGAATTTTGGTTGCATCTAGTGGGTTGCTAGACTGCCTACGTACCCCTTTGTGGGATCAAACCTACCGTAGTTCAAAAGAGGTTTGTAGGCTTATTGACTTAATGCCGGCTTTTGGTTTAACAGACGTATTTGTGAGTCCGTTAACTGTGTTTCTTGTGGACACTCAATTTGGTAGAGTGTCTATTGATTTGATTTATGCACCCGGAACAGGTGATGCAGCAGCGTGACAATAGGCTTGAATGGTTTTGGCCACAGTTCTTGATAGTGGCGCAGGCGATCTTTGCAGGCGAACTGCTCCTTCATGCGGACTCCGCGCGTGTGTCGGTGAGCGGGCTCCGCGTGTATGTCTGTGAGAGGACTCCGCGTGTTTGTCTGTGAGCGGACTCTGAGTGTATATCAGTAGGCGGACTCTGCGTTTTATTTTTGTGAGCGGACTCCGCGTGTTCACTTTTGAGCAGTCTCTGCGTGCATGTCTGTGAGCGGACTCCGTGACTTGCTTCATCTTCTGCATGAATGGATCTCGCCTGCCTGTGTCATCATCTCGCCTCGCCTGGGCTTAGAGCTTCTGAATATTAGCTCGTCGTCCCTTATGCTTCTGTCCTTGCTTGAATATTGGCTCGCCACCCCTTAAGGTTCCTGCCTTGGCTTGAATGTTGGCTTGCCACCCCTTAGGGTTCCTACCTTGGCGCGAATGTTGGCTTGCCACCCCTTAGGGTTCCTGCCTTGGCGCGAATGTTGGCTCACCACCCCTTAGGGTTCCTGCCTTGGCGCGAATGTTGGCTCGTCGTCCCTTAGGGTTCCTGTCTTGGCTTGATTGTTGGCTCGCCACCCCTTAGGGTTCCTGCCTTGGCTTGAATGTTGGTTCGCCACCCCTTAGGGTTCCTGCCTTGGCTTGATTGTTGGCTCACCACCCCTTAGGGTTCCTGCCTTGGCTTAGATGTTGGTTCGCTGCCCCTTAGGGTAAAGTAACCTCGCTACCCCTTAGGGTAAAGACATGTCGCCACCCCTTAGGGTTAAGTAACCTCGCCACCCCTTAGGGTAAAGTCACGTCGCCACCCCTTAGGGTTAAGTAACCTCGCAAAGCCATGTCACCACCCCTTACGGTTAAGTAACCTCGCCACCCCTTAGGGTTAAGTAACCTCACCACCCCTTAGGGTAAAGTCACGTCGCCACCCCTTAGGGTTAAGTAACCTCGCAAAGTTACGTCGCCACCCCTTAGGGTTAAGTAACCTGCTTCTGCTTTGGCGAGGCTGTAAGTTCTCCTTTGCTTTAGGGCTTTAAACCGTGTTGCGAGGACACGCGAACTCTGCTTCGCGGAACTGTCATCTTTTCCTTGATTAAGTCGTCTTTTCCTTGATGAAGTTGATAAAATTGCGCGAACCACATAACTCCAGACGCCTATCCCTGTTTGGTTGGGAGTCGGACTTGAGGAGACTGCTCTGCTATAAATTGAGGTGTCGTCTCCTCCTTTTTGATCTGATCAAGGATTCGTTGAGTCATCAAAGGTGAGTTCCTGCTCTTCGAGTCTGCGTTGCTTTATTTGTTTCCTTCCCCTTGCATGACTTGTTATGCGAGCTGCATGGCCGTATGTTTGTTGTAACAAGGGAGGAAGGGGGCGATGTCGTCTCGCCTTTAGACTTGGTGACTACCTCGCGGGGTCATCACGCGAGGGGAGAGGACGTCGCTTTCGGGCTTCCGGCGGAGTGATACAGAAAGATAAAGGCAGCTGCAAAAAAGAAAAGAAAGTTAGAATGGGGGCTCCACCTTTGGTCTGGCTCGCCGCTTGTCTTCTGCTTTTCTTTCTTCCTTTGCTTTTCTTTCTTCCTTCTTTCTCTCTGTTTCTCTCTCTGGTTTCACCTTCTTTGTCCCTTGCGCCTTGTGTTCGCCTCTCTGCCTCTGTCTCCGTGTCTCTCTTCCTCTGTCCGTCCCCCTTTCTTCTCTGTGCCTCTTTATATAGAGTGCACGGTTTGGGAGATGAGTTTGTATTGGACTTTTGTTGTCCAGCTATTTGCAAGAGTTATAGTTGAACTCTGAAGCATTATGCATGTAACACAAGAAAAGTATTTATACGCATATATATATATATATATATATTTTAAATGCTTTTCTTTTCTTTTTATTTATGCATATTTTTTTTGCCAATCAACAGTTCCAATGACTTGCGTTAGGCAAACGATGAAGGATGCTGCTCAAATGGTGTTAACCCAGCTACGAGAGGCGTACACATTAATCCAAGCGAATGATGAAGAGAAGCAGACTCTGAAGTCCTTGGAGGAAAACCTAGCTTCTCTTCTCTCAACACACATAGCCCTACTCTGCTCAGAACAAGCTGCTGCAAAGATTCAACCACTTTTACTTACTAGCTAGGCACCTTCCCAACTCTGCTCCCACGTACAATACTAACATTTTTCTTGTAGGGACATAAAAATTCATTGCTGGTCGAGAATCCTACTGTGGAGGTAGATCCATCAACCAATCACTACCATCCTAGACTTAATGAATTGAAGGTCAAAAATCCAATGATTGACTCACAAGAAGAGCCAAGAGCAGAGGTAGCTTTTGAACAAGCTATCTTTCCAACTCCTCCAAGTCCTAAAGAAGCACCTACTGATGCTGAAACGATAGAAGACTCTTCTCCAATTGATGAAGACACCATTTTAGGGAATGCTATCCAGACTAAAGCCAGGGAGAAAAGGGTAATCGAAAATAAGAATATTGAAACATAAAGGGAAAGAGGTGTTGAGGAAGTAGTGATTGGCATAGTGTAGACGCTTGAGGTTTGCCTTCTGCCACTTTTACTTACTAGACACGTTCCCAACTCTACTGCCATTGTACTGACATTTTCCTTGTAGGGACAGGAAAACTCATTGCTTGTCAGGAATCCTACTATGGAGGTAGATCCTCAACCAATCGCTGCCATCCCTGTGATTGAGTCACAAGAAGAGCCAACAGCAGAGATAGAAGACTCTACTCTAATTGATGAAGATGTCACTACAAGGAGTGCTATTCAGACTGAATTCAGGAAGACTGTACCAACAACACCCACAACAAGCACAATGCAACAAGTGATGCCCCGCTCGTCCCAGCTATCCATAGCACAAAGGATGACTCTTATATTAGGCAAATATTTCCTCATCGATCCAGTGACTTGTGTTAGGCAAACGATGAATGATGCTGCTTAAATGGTGTTAACCCAACTACGAGAAGTGTACACATCAATCCAAGCGAATGATCAAGATAAGCATGCTCTAAAGTCCTTTAGGAAAACCTAGCTACTCTTCCCTCAGCTCACGTAGCCCTACTCTGCTTAGAACAAGCTGCTGCAAAGATTTAACCACTTTTACTTACTAGACACCTTCCCAACTCCGCTCCCACGTACAATACTAACACTTTCCTTACAAGGACATAAAATCTTATTGCTGGTCGAGAATCCTACTGTGGAGGTAGATCCTCAACCAATCACTGTCATCCCAGACTCAATGAATTGAAGATCAAAAATCCAGTGATTGACTCACAAGAAGAGCCAAGTGTAGAGGTAGCTTTTGAAAGACCATCTTTCTAACTCCTCCAAGTCCTAAAGGAGCACCTACTGATGCTGAAACAATAGAAGACTCTTCTCCAATTAATGAAGACACCATTGTAGCGAGTACTATCCAGACTAAAGCTACAGAGAAAAGGGTAATCGAAAATAAAAATCTTGAAATAGAAAGGGAAAGAAGTGCTAAGGAAGTAGAGATTGACATAATGCAGATGCCTGAGGTTTGCATTTAGCCACTTTTACTTACTAGGCACTTTCCCAACTTTACTCTCACGGTACTAACATTTTCCTTGTAAGGACAGAAAAACTCATTGCTTGTCAGGAATCCTACTATGAAGGTAGATCCACAACCAATAGTTGCCATCTATAACTTAATGGAGGTTAAAAATCCAGTGACTGACTCACAAGAAAAGCCAAGAGCAGAGATATAAGACTCTACTCCAATTGATGAAGAAATCACTGCAGGGAGTGTTATCCAGACTAAATTCAAGGAGACTGCACCAACAACACCCATGACAAGCACAATGCAACAAGTGATGCCCCGCTCGTCACAGCTATCCATAACACAAAGTATGGCTTTTATATTAGGCAAATATTTATGCCTTGTTCCAGTGACTTGTGTTAGGCAAATGATGAAGGATGCTGCTCAAATGGTGTTAACCCAGCTACGAGAGGCGTACACATCAATCCAAGCGAATGATCAAGAGAAGCAGACTCTAAAGTCCTTGGAGGTAAACCTAGCTTCTCTTCCCTAAACACATGTAGCCCTACTATGCCCAGAACAAACTACTGCAAAGATTCAACCAATTTTACTTACTAGGCACCTTCCCAACTCTGCTCCCACGTACAGTACTAACCATTTACTTGTAGGGACATAAAAACTCATTGTTGGTCGAGAATCCTACTGTGGAGGTAGATCCTCAACCAATCACTGTCATCTTAGACTCAATGAATTGAAGATCTAAAATCCAGTGATTGACTCACAAGAAGAGCCAAGAGCAGAGGTAACTTCTGAACAAGCTATCTTTCCAACTCCTCCAAGTCCTAAAGAAGTACATACTGATGCTGAAACGATAGAAGACTCTTCTCCAATTGATGAAAACACCATTGTAGGGAGTGCTATCCAGACTTAAGCCAAAGAGAAAAGGGTAATCGAAAATAAGAATCTTGAAACAGAAGGAGAAAGAGGTGCTGAGGAAGTAGCGATTGGCATAGTGCAGACGCCTCATTCAGCCGCTTTTTACTTACTAGGCACTTTCCTAACTCTACTCCCACTGTACTAACCTTTTCCTTGTAGGGACGGAAAAAATCATTGCTATTTAGGAATCCAAACTGTTTCTGCACAATCCCGAACGGGGTATGCGGAAGCTAATGGCGGATCTAATAGGCTGTTACCTCCGTTCCTGGTACCCTGCAAGTAAAAGGACAATCGGGAGCCTCCGGTCTTTCCTTTTCCGATGATTAAGTCAGTATCTGATTGGCTAAAGTGTAATTAATAGGGGGTAGTAATGATACTTAACAAGCTGGTGGTTGAGCTGTATTTATAGCCCAACCGGTGCTCCCTTTCCCAGGAAACCGATGTGGGATTCCATGTCTAGTTTTAAGGTGGATTTCCCTCGTGCATGTAGTCGTTCTAAGCCTAGTATTATGTTCGTGATTAAACCCGGCCAATCAAGCTTATGGGTGAGAACCTTAAATTGGCCGCGGTTGTGGTGGAATGTCTGCTGGTTTACAGGCTAGGGAGGTTATTTCACGCACAACCGACTACACAAACTGAATTCAGGGAGATTGCACCAACAAACTAATTGGTGTAGAGTGTTATCGAGTGTGCTTGGAAATAATGCTTGAGCCTTCTTGCTGTCACGATAAGCGCCAAGGCTAGTTTCTCAATGTCCGGGTACTTTCTCTCAGTGGGAGTGAATCTATTCCTGGTGTAAAACACTGCATGCTCGATATCAGACTCTTTTCTTATCAACACTGAGCTGACTGCCGTTTCTGATGCTGCGATATATAGGTAGAGCATCTCGCCCAGGGTTGGTTTTGACAAGACTGGCGTGGTCATTAGGTACGCCTTTATTTGTGTGAAAGCTTCCTCTTGCTTGGGTCCCGAGATTATCTTTGGCACACAACCGACTACACAAACTGACAGGGAGACTGCACCAACAACACCCATAACAAACATAATGCAACAAGTGATACTCGCTCGTCCCAGCTATCCATAGCATAAATGATGGCTCTTATATTAGGCAAATATTTCTGCCTCGTTCTAGTGACTTGTGTTAGGCAAACGACAAAGGATGCTGCTTAAATGGTGCTAACCCAGCTACGAGAGGCGTACACATCAATCCAAGCAAATGATGAAGAGAAGCAGACTCTGAAGTCCTTGGAGGAAAACCTAGCTTCTTTCCCTCAGCACACGTAGCCCTACTCTGCTTAGAACAAAATGCTGCAAAAATTCAGACACAAAAAGCTAGTTTGTAGGATTAAGTTTCTAAAAAGAAACAATCTGTACGTTCTTAGACGAGGTCCAATCCTTAGCGAAGGTGATCAGGAAATTCAAACTCTGGAGGCCTAGGTAGCTGAACTCCAGGCCAGACTTGCTAATGCAAAGCATAAGCGAGTTCTTGAAGACAAGCTGATGAAACCTGACCTAGATGCATGTGAGCATCTAATTCAAGCCTTAGACAAAGCTGACATAGCCTTGGACCAAACTAAAAATAGGCTGCAAAACCACCAACTTGGCACTTTGAGGAACCGTGAAACGAGATGATCAGAATGTCATCATCTTAATGTGCCTTTCTGTATGTCACGTTGTCAGAGTACGTAGTAAAGCTGGAGTTGGATAAGCTTCGGTATGGTGAGAGATAAAGGAGCATTATGGGTCGCCAGAAGTAGAACATCCACGAAGAAGTTGGCGTTGGTAGTTTAAGGGGTAAAACTATATTTAAAAATTATTCAAAAACAAGAGGTATGTATTAAGAAATTAGATATGTGCAAATAAAATTTCCCTATCAATTAATCCCAAAAACGAAGTTTGTGATATTTCATAAATATTTTGTTTTTCGTTTTTGATATATAGCATCAAGTGTGAGAGGTACATAAATGAATTACCTCATTTTTTACTTACATTTATTACTCACATCATAATATTTTAACACACAAACTTTTTAACAACTTATGGATAACATCTTGTACTTTAGTACCTTACCAACTATTAGAATAAAAAATTCTTATTAGACTTTATTGCCCTCCCTTTTTACCTTCTCATGAGAAAGATTGAAACACCTTCATTTCCTCAGACTAAACGAGGCCTTAGATTTGATTTACTCGATATTTTACGACATAGCTTCTTAATAGATATCCAAAAAAAACATAGAGAAAAAAAGTTAGTCACTATATAAATGGTAGCTCAGCAACATCATAAAACCCCCCCTACTCCTCCCCACAGTGAAGAACCGCCATCAGAGAGAGCCTCTTTATACATATTTACAAGACCCTCTTACACACTACAAAGATTTTTCAGTCTCTCGCTTTCTTCTCAAATTTAGGGTTTGTTTTACGCCAAATTCCCGCCAAGAAAACTCCGGCCACAATTTTCCGATGGGCAAAGACGACGAGGAGATGCGGGGCGAGATCGAGGAGCGGCTAGTCAACGAGGAGTACAAGATATGGAAGAAGAACACTCCCTTTCTCTACGATCTGGTCATCACTCACGCCCTCGAGTGGCCGTCGCTCACCGTCGAGTGGCTGCCGGACCGGGAGGAGCCGCCGGGGAAGGACTACTCGGTGCAGAAGATGATACTGGGGACGCACACGTCGGAGAATGAGCCCAATTATCTTATGCTTGCGCAGGTCCAGCTGCCGTTGGAGGATGCTGAGAACGATGCGAGGAATTATGACGACGATCGCGCCGAGGCTGGAGGCTTCGGCTGCGCTAATGGCAAGGTATGGGCTTGGTTTTGCGGTTGGTTGTTTGGTTGATTTTGGTGAAAGGATGGAGATTTGAGATTTAGGGGTTTTGGTGTGGTTGAAAGTTTTGAACTTTTGAGAAGGAAGCATTGGAATGCCTATAAAGTTGTGAAATTTTGAACAATTTGAAAGAAATTAGGAAAATTTATGTTATTTGGGTAGTGTAGATTTGTTCTTAGCGGTTTAAATCTGAGATGAACTTTAGTTGAATTAAAGAGAAGCAGAACTGAAACTGAGGATATCTCATATGGACCGAACACTCGAGCTCTTTGATTTTTATTTTGTTTTATAATCGAAGTTGTTCGCATGAGGGATGTTTATAGGGTTTAAGGTAGAACAATACTAATAGCTGAGCTTATTGATCCCATATAGTATAAGAATGCTGATAGCTAGGGTTGTAATCATCCAGGAATCATGTCCTCTTACATCCAAGCAGACTGAAATACATGATATCGAGTTTATATGTTTTGAGTGCTTGTTAACATTATTGTGACTTTAGTGTTAAAGTCTTATTTATTGTGAAATTTCTTCAGGTGCAAATAATCCAGCAAATAAACCATGATGGAGAGGTTAATCGGGCTCGTTATATGCCTCAGAATCCATTTATTATTGCCACGAAGACTGTCAGTGCTGAAGTTTTCGTGTTTGATTATAGCAAACACCCATCTAAGCCTCCTTTAGATGGTGCCTGCAGTCCTGATTTGAGGCTCAGGGGTCACAGCACTGAAGGGTATGGTTTATCATGGAGTAAGTTCAAGCAGGGTCATTTACTCAGTGGTTCTGATGATGCGCAAATATGTTTGTGGGATATCAATGCAAATTCTAAGAACAAAACCCTGGAGGCTACTCAGATATTTAAGGTACTTGTGAGCATCTATTTGGGACATGTTGTGTTTCATGTTTTGATGATTGTGTAAAGCTGTTGCTGTTAATTTTGGGTAAAGAAGCATATCAACTGGACTGGAGAAAGGCTATTGTTAAACATGAACGCTTGCAGCATTCGGGTTTTGGATGCAATTTTGAAAGTTATAGTACTTGCATGCATATGCAGTTATATGCATTCAACATGTCGATGTTTACTGTCGTTTGAACCTGTTTTTGAATTAGGTTCATGAAGGTGTTGTAGAAGATGTAGCATGGCATTTGAGGCATGAATATTTATTTGGTTCTGTTGGTGATGATCAATACCTTCTCATATGGGATCTCCGGACTCCATCAGTTACCAAGCCTTCCCAATCTGTAGTTGCTCATCAAAGTGAGGTTGGTGATGTGAATATCCTTCTCCCCCTCTCCCTATCATTTAAATGGATAGCGCTGCCATATATCAGTGATGTTTATCCATTTATGTTTTAAAAGTCAATTGTGTAAATTCACTTTTTTCATGATTACTTATATATTAATAATGACATCTATATGTTTTATATACTGTGGTTTTAGTGTTTTTAGCCACTCTTTTATCAACATAGAAGTGATTTAACTAGTGGAATTACATTGTAAACGTCATCTGTTAAATACACATATATCAGGATCGATTGGTTGTCATTGTCCCTGTAATACAATTTGTTTCGTTGTGAAAAAAATGAACTTCATAAACAGACAAATTTTTCTTTTTAGATTTTTGTTGTCATTCTTTGGATGTATGCACAGTTAGTACTTAGCTGTTGAAGTTTGTTTCATACAAATTAAATAGTCTGTCAAACCCATGGAAAAGTTAGGAAATTTTTTTCTGAAGACCTTATGGACCCTGGCAACCGTAGAGATGTTCATGAAGCTAGGATATATAATGCAACTACAGTCCCGCCACCTAAGGGACTGTTTTTCAGGGACAATAAGAGATGAATTGTCAGCCACTAGATTTGTGTGATAAGTCTGATAGGTAAGTCAGAACAGCTTAGAAAACCAGGTTCTTTGATCCGTTGAAATATCCTGATCATTCCACTCTGGAAATTTCACTCTCTTATTCCATATCGTCTTTGTGCATTTTCATATGTTCACTTAGTTTCCAGAGATTTTGTACCTCATCTTCTCTGTCTCTAACTTATGCTCTCCCACTCACTAGTTTGTACTTCTTGGTTGATCTCATTCAAGGCTTGTAGAGAATTAAATCCAAAGATTATAATGAATAAGAAATCTTTGTCTCCTGGGTTTGAGTCAAGGCTGAGGAACAATAAAAGACAGATCCAAGATTGATCAACTTCTTCTATTCCGGGTTGAAAGTCCAAGATTGTGTCATTCCCCTTCTCATCATTAGAAAAACTGAAGATCCAAGATGATTTTTCCTGTGATACAAAGCATTGCCTATTTCTCTGAGATTTGACACTGCTCGTTATCAATGGATTTATCACTTCATTCAGGATAACAGAATTTCTAGTAGGTCCAAGATGATTCTTTTTTAATGTAAACCGTTGCCTGTTTTTCTAAGCTTTTGCACTAGTCGTTCTAAATGGATTCATCACTTCATTTGGGACCACTGAACTTGTAACAGGAACAAGGGTGCAATAGATGGTTGAAGTAGTTGTCTTTTAGGATGTATATTGGCTATGTATCATCTTGTTGGCAAATGCCACTCTTTTACTTCCATTGTGCGAAGAGCTGAGTGCTAACTAAGTTGAAGTAAAATAATATCCCTGAATGTTTCGGAAAATATACAAGTTTTATGCTTTTCTTTCTCAACTGATGAAGAGATTTTTTTTTTTTACATTCTACTAGGTCAACTGTTTGGCTTTCAATCCCTTTAATGAATGGGTGGTTGCAACTGGTTCCACGGACAAAACTGTCAAGCTGTTCGATCTACGCAAAATCAGTACCGCTCTCCACACCTTTGATTGCCATAAGTAAGTTTCTGTCCTTGGAGCTGATAGCGTCAGTTGATTACAGATTTGTTTGATAGAATGTGTCTGCAAAATGTTAATGTCAAATTCTGTTTTTGCAGGGAGGAGGTTTTCCAAGTCGGTTGGAATCCCAAGAATGAGACTATATTAGCATCTTGTTGTCTTGGCAGGAGACTGATGGTGTGGGATCTTAGCAGGTACTCCCCTTAAACAACTGATTGCACCAATTCATTTTATTACATTAGGGAGAGGAGATACTGACATTATCATTTGCTGTTACAATGCCTGTTTTCGTTCGACAAAACAATTTCCTGTATTGATGCACGTATGTACAGTTGTGAATCTATTGGTTAGTTGGTTGATTGGGCGTCCCAGATGGAAGAACTATGAATGGTCTGGACATCCAGATCAAGCGAACTCTGTTATAAGAGGGAGAAACGTACACATAAGAAAAAGAAAATTATTGCGTATTATTGTGAACGTGGTTACAATACTTTGAGAAGTAGAAAGAAAGCTATACTGTTAGCTTCAGTTGGGGTTTAAGATACTGGCTCATTTATGAAGACATCATTGTCAAACCCTTTAGGATTGATGAATGGAAAAAAGAGAGATCTAATTCACTGGATTAATTGGATTCAAATTGTCATAGCCAAGTTAGAGAACATCTAGGTCATCTCGGAGTTAAAGTTTCCTATATTATGTCTTGCATGTCTCAGTTTCTGAAGTCTGAGAACTGAGTCGTAACTGATAATTAATGGGAGTGTTAGTACCTTAAGGAAAGCCACGGTGTGATGAATAAAATTATAGGAGTTTTTCTGGTTTCCTGGGATGGAGTGTTGATGTGAAGCCTAATTGGTTGTGAAGTGTTGGAGATTACTAATTTCTTGTTTCCTATCCCCTATCTTGTTGGTTCTGTCCTAAATTGCTCCTAATATTAGAGGTTGCTGATCCTGCTCCCTAAGGCTGTAGGTATACTGCACCACTTTTAAGAAAACCCAGGAACATGAAATGGATAGCAAAAGATAAAAGGGACAGGAATACAGAAAAGAAAATAATAAAGAAGAAAGAACAAAAATAAAGAGTAGCGGCCTGAAAAAATATAGGCATTGTCCTCTTTGTATTGAAGTGCATTATATATATTGGTGAGGCACACACAGCCAAGCGTGTGGGTCCTTATGCTTCAGAAAGAACTAGAGAGTAGAGAACCTATTGCATTGATGATTAATCAAGGCTTAAACTTCTGTAGAAATATTGGCAGTTCGATATTGAGCAAATATGACATTGTAAGAATAAATTATGTAGTACTCAGTGTTTTCAATATCTATGTACAGACAAATTCATATACATCTTGCAAGAGAGTGAAAAAGTAACGAGTATCCATCTACATACATACTATTATCATACTAAGTAGTGTAATCTAATTTGTTTGAAATGCATGCTTAACATGAACGACATATGTTCCACTTTTAGCTGTGTTCTTTTGGTGAATGACGATTAGATGGAACATGTTGAATATGCCAGGTTGTTATTTCCATTTCACATTATAAGACCATTTTCAAACCAATAGTATTTGTATACTATAGGTGGCTGTTGATTTGAAGTCTAGTGCTAAGCTAGTAGCTTGTGTTTTGGTAATTGTCTCCCTCTTCTTTTCCACTACTTTTCTTTCAGCCAATGTGCTACATTACTATACAACATCAGCTGATATCCGATACTTCTCGAATATTAGTCCAAAATCAAGTGACATTGGCAGTAGCGTTGGGGATATTTGGTTAACCCCCAGCATCTGTAGTAGTTACTGAACATCAAAGAGATATGTGGACTGACATATCAGGATATTGACATTTAAACACTGGTATTCGTGCTCATAAAACAAAAGCCCAAGCCAAACCACTATGAGAAGACTGAGATAAACTTCCCATTCTTGTGCGTGTGTGAGATATCATGTACAAAGTTTTAGTTGCTTGTACTCGCATGTCCTAGTGATGATGTAATCATTATATACACTTGCATGTCAACATATCTTCACCAAATGATTTTGGGTTCTATTACAGAATCGATGAGGAGCAAACACCGGAAGATGCAGAAGATGGACCACCAGAGTTGCTTTTTATTCATGGTGGTCACACCAGTAAAATATCCGACTTTTCTTGGAATCCATGTGAAGATTGGGTTATATCTAGTGTTGCTGAAGATAACATACTTCAGATCTGGCAGATGGCAGAAAATATATACCATGATGAAGATGATTTACCTGAAGAACCAGCAAAGCAGCCTTAGTGTAATCTCTCAATACTTAAGATAGCTGATGTAGTACAAGTTGATTAGAGAAGGGATCATAGCCCTTTGTTTGTTTATCTGTTTTTCTTTAAACTTTATCACCTTCTCGGCATTCCCCCTTTGTTGCATGTGAGAATCTGTGTTTTTCTTTAACGTTAGATCTGTGTTGTATACATTGTATTGATCCATGCGTAAGGAATCGTATGCAGTACTTTGGCATGGAATTAAGTTTGGAAGAGACTGCTATTGTTTTGGCCATATTGTAGGTGTTTTGATGCCAATTGCTGAAAGCAATTGATACACCCCGAACTTAGTAAATTATTTTTATGTCGTAATTTCCGATTTAATGGTGGCTAATCAATTCGGAAATTTATTATGTTATTCTTAATAGAGGTGGTTTAGTCGAGTTCATAGAATTTTAGTTACCCGGTTAAGAGTTCGTAAATGAAAGGTAGTTAAATAATAACAGTATCCATTTTTGGGCTTAGGCATTTAAGGGAGACTTACCATTTAGGAAGGGAAAAAGTCAAAATCAGAAAATACAACCCTCTCCACTTCTCTCTCTCCCCGAGCCCGACCCCGACCCGTCCGGTTAACCTTGGCGGACCGCCGCCGTCCGGTCACACCAAACCTCCGCGCCGGTCCAGTTCAGCAGCTGGGACCTCGGTCGACCTTCCTAGGGTAGCAGCTGACCCCATCTCGTCGGCGTTAAGGCGCCGGAGACCATAGAAGAAGCTGTGTCACCGTGTCTTCTTCTTGCCGGAATTCCTTCCTCCGGCCATCAATCGGGGAACTAAAGATAGGGTTTTGATGCCCTCTTGCTGGTTATTCTTTCCCCTAAAGGTAGGAGATCGATTGGGTGTAGATAGCAAATCGGGGGTTTTGTGTTCTTGGGCTTGTGAAGTGTTTTCCGGCCAAATCCTTGATTTGTGGGTTTTGTGTTAGTTAGAATTGTTGTTAAGCTTGATGAGAGGAAGAGTTTGGTGTATGGTTTGCTATTTTTGCTCGGAATTGTGGGAGAGATGGTGGTTGACTGCCACTACCGGCAGTTGACCGCCACTGCTGGTGGTTGCTGCCGTTTGTGGTGGTGGTTGTGAAGAGTTTTGTTTGAATTTCTAGAAGGGTATAAAGTTGTTAAAGTGTAGAAGGATTTTTGGTGATAGGTGCTTGGAATTTGGCATGGTTTTGGTTGTTCCATGGAGGAAAAAGGAGTGTATTGAAGTAATAAAAATTATGGTATATGTTGGTAGGAATTTAGAAAATTTTTAAGTTAATTTTGGTGGAAAAGTAGAGGTGAGCCTCATCCTTGGGAATTTCCATATTTGTGCTTAAGTGTTAGAACGTTGAGGAAAAATTGGAGAAGGTTAGTAAAAATGGTTGGAGTTCTACTTAGTTTTTGGAGAGTGTAGAGTGAGGGTAGATGACATTGCCCTATTTTGTTACTTTGATATTCTTGTATTATTTTTGGTCTCGGACCTTAAATCTCGTTTTGTACAGGACGAGAGGAGACACCACGTGAGGAGGGCTCTGACCGACGTCAGGCTTAGCCGTCTATACTGTGAGTGGACATTTTATTTTTAAAGGAGTATGCATGCATGATTTGTTTAGAAAATCATTACTAATTTTCTGAGTTGATATTATTATTTCCTCTATGAAGGGATCTTGAAAATGATTTGAGTTATTCTATTTTAAGCATGTTAACGTGTGAGACATGTTGAATTTAATTAACTATATTGCTCTTAGAATTTTTCCAAGTACGGTTGGAAATCGTACTTATATTTTATTTATGAGTTTTGGGGAAACTCATATGATTTATATTTTCCTTATGCCATATTCTTGGAATATATATGATGTCAATGCTAGCATGTCGTTCCACCTTTCGAGGTGATGTGACACCCACGTTTCAAGTGGGGTCACGCAAGCCCTTTCCACCCTAGTGGTGATGTGATGTTGCCGGCGGCATCATGCAAGCCCTGTACCCTATCCGTCAACTTGACGTGAAGGTACAGGGAGTATGGGAGTACTATGCCTGGGAGGCAATCGAGTCTGGGAGCCTCACTTATATGGCCATATAGAATATTTTTCTTGAGTTGTTAATTAGACTGACGGGGCTAGTCTATCATCTTAGAAGTTTCTTATATGAGGAATTCGTTTATTTTTCTTATTGCTTTATGACTAGCGGGGCTAGGGTGAATTTTGTTTAGATTATATTATTTGCATGCATAGAAATTCTTAATTATGTACAAATGGAAAAGCATATAAAAAGTGATTTTGTATTATTTTATTTTCGGATGTATACTAATTAGTTTATTTTTCGTCCACTCACGCTAATGTTTCTAAATGCTTTTCCCTGGGCCCTTTGTTTTCAAATGCCCAGATTGCAGAGCTCCTGTTCGGTTTCACTAGGAGTTGAGGCATAGTTTGCCCGCTGCACCTTGCTGACCGTAGGTTACCTGTTAACCTATGTGTAGTGTTATATTTCCTTCTTGTAGAGCTCTGATGGCCATGGGATTATGTGTATTAAGTTAAAGTGTTTACTTTTCACTTAGGTCTATGACCCACGTAGAGAGAGTTTAATCTTGGTTGATGTTCATGTTTAAGTAATGCCATTGAATACTTGGTTTGGGTTGTTTAATTATTGCTATGACTTGGTTTATAGGGAGTGAAGGACTCCTGGAGTGGTGGTTGATGATTATAGTTGAAGTGTTCAGTTTCATTACAGGATGGGTTGTCCATTTTTTTAGGGGAGGTTATGCCGAAATTTCGGTATAATCTCTTTTAAGAGTGGACCCCGCAAGACTTGCCTATTTTACTGGGTGTTTTCAGGGTGAGTCTTGTCAGTTGGTATCAGAGCATTAGGTTCCTCTTCTTGTTGGATTAATGGCGTCTAGTTTAATACTAGATTGTCCATGTGTGTATTACTAATCTATAATTATCTCAGGTACTATGCCTCCTAGACGCCGAACACAGAGAGCTCCTCCTGTGGGGGATGACGTGAATGCACAAGAGGGTATGCTGGGAGCGTTTGAGCAGATTGTTAATCAGTTTGCTGCAGCAATGAACCCGCAGCCCCCGCCTGATTTTAGCATTAAGAGGGCCAAGGATAATGGTGCTGAGAAGTTTTTGACAGCCAAGGATCACATTGAGGCCCAAGAGTGGATTGAGACTATGGAGAGAGTGTTTACTAGGATGAGTGTTCCTGATGATCGTAAGGTATTTGTGGCAGTGCAATGGTTGCACGGTCCTGCATGGCATTGGTGGGTTGGCATTTCTAGGGATTATGGGGATGCTTCTCTCATGGCTTGGGATGAGTTCAAGGCCCATTTCAATGATCGTTACTGTAGTCGAGCTCATCTCCATAGGATGCAGGATCAGTTTATGAATTTGCAGAAGGGAGATATGTCAGTCTTGGAGTTTGAGCAGCATTTCCTTGCTAGAGCTCATCATGTTCCTGACTTGGTACGGGACGAGCATGATAAGATATACAGGTTTGTTCGGGGACTTGGGGGTGAGTATGAGGAAAAGATGCAAGCAGTGTTGTATCCGAGATTTAGTGATGCAGTTGGGGCAGCTTTAAATATTGAGACCTCTCAGATGGGTAGCTGACCCCGAGACTTTGGTGGCCCTAGTCAGGGGCCATCAAAGAGAGCAGCATCTACATCCAGTTCCGGATCTTCTACGGGTAGTGGACGTAGTAGTAGCTCTGGTCATCTAGCCCGACCTAGACTCAGAGGTAGCCGGAGATTTGCTGGGGGATCTGCAGGCAGACGCCCCTTTAGTCAGTTTAGGGGTGGTATGAGTGGTAGTAGTGGCGGCCACAGTAGTCAGTTAGGTAAGTCTGGACAGTATCAGCCAGTTGGGTGTTTCGAGTGTGGCGAGCCAGTCACTTTAAGAGGGATTGTCCCCGTTTGGCTCAGGGGGTCGCGCCTACATTTTATCAGACTGCAGGTCAGACTTCAGTTGGCGCTTCTAGCAGTGGCTCAAGTGCTAGTTCAGCAGCTAGAGGCGGTCCCCAGCAGGGTAGAGGTCAGAGAGGACGTCCTACCACTCAGGCTAGAGTGCATGCCATGACATTTCAGGAGGGTCGTACCTCGTCCGAGGTTATCATTGGTACGTTGTTTATTTTTGGCCAACCTGCATTTACTTTGATGGATCCGGGAGCTACCCATTCCTTTGTGTCTAGTAGATTTGCACTTTATGCAAATGTGCTTTCATCTCCTCTCCCGGGGGAGTGGTATGTGTCTTTGCCTTCGGGTGATGTGCTTAAAATTGAGTGGGTATTTAGGTCTTGTGAAGTTCTTGTTGAGGGATATAGCTTGGAGGAAAATTTAATTCTGTTAGAGATGGTTGATTTTGATGTAATTCTGGGGATGGATTTCTTAGAGGCACATCAGGCTTTGGTCGATTGTTTCTAGAAAACAGTAGTGTTCCGAAGTCCGGGGAAGCCAGAGATTACTTTTTGTGGAGAGCGAAATGTTTTGCCATCTTGCTTGATTTCAGCAGTAACAGCAGGAAAATTGCTGAGTAGGGGTTGTCAGGCATATTTAGCCCATGTTGTGGATACTCTTATAGGAGTGCTTAAGGTTGAAGACATTCCTGTAGTTAAAGAGTTCCCTGATGTTTTTCCTGAGGAGTTACCTGGTTTACCTCCTACAAGGGAGATAGAGTTTACCATCGAATTACTTCCTGGTACAGCCCCTATTTCTCAGGCACCCTACCGGATGGCCCCTGCGGAATTGAAGGAGTTGAAGGTCCAATTGCAGGAGTTAGTGGACAAGGGTTTCATAAGGCCTAGTATGTCTCCGTGGGGTGCCCCAATATTGTTCGTAAGGAAGAAGGATGGTAGTATGAGACTGTGCGTTGATTATAGGAAGTTGAATCAAGTTACTGTGAAAAATAAGTATCCTTTGCCTCGCATAGATGATTTGTTTGATCAGTTGAGGGGTGCTAAAGTCTTTTCCAAGATTGACTTGAGGTCCGGGTATCACCAGTTGCGGATTAGAGACTCTGACATAGCCAAGACTGCTTTCGGTCACGCTATGGTCACTATGAGTTTGTGGTGATGCTGTTTGGGTTGACAAATGAACCCGCTGCTTTCATGGATTTGATGAACAGGGTGTTTCGCCCATATCTAGACTGTTTTGTCATTGTGTTCATTGATGATATTCTGGTCTATTCAAAGAGTGAGAAGTTACACTCTAAACATTTGAGTCTGGTGCTTCAGACTTTGAGGTGTGCAGAGCTATATGCCAAGTTTAGTAAATGCGAGTTTTGGCTTGATAGTGTTGGATTTTTGGGCCATGTTATTTCAGCTGAGGGTGTTAGTGTGGATCCTCAAAAGGTGGAAGCGGTGACTAATTGGTGTAGACCTAATAGTGTAATGGAGATTCGTAGTTTCTTAGGTCTAGAAGGCTATTATCATCGTTTTGTACGAGATTTCTCTAAGATCGCCGCTCCACTTACAAGATTTACAAGGAAAGGAGTTAAGTTTGAGTGGTCTGAGAAATGTGAGCAGAGTTTTCAGGAACTCAAGAATCGGTTAACTAGTGCTCCTGTTTTGGCTTTGCCTGATGATAGTGGAGAATATGTGATATATTGTGATGCATCAAGAGTGGATTTGGGTGGTGTGCTTATGCAGCATGAAAATGTAATTGCTTATGCTTCTAGGCAACTTACGCCGCATGAGTTGAATTATCCAACCCATGATTTAGAGCTTGCCGCGGTGGTTTTTGCATTGAAGTTGTGGAGACACTATCTTTATGGAGCTAAGTGTCAGATCTTTACGGATCACAAAAGTCTCCGATATATTTTTACGCAAAAAGAATTGAATTTGAGGCAAAGGAGGTGGATGGAGTTGATTAAAGATTATGATTGCACTATTGAGTACCATCCTGGAAGAGCGAATGTGGTGGCAGATGCTCTTAGTCGAAAGCCTACCTGTAGCTTATCCTATGTGAGGACAGTTCGACTTCCTCTTCTTTATGAACTACGAGCTACAGGAGTTGATTTGTCTGTGGATAGAGTTGGTACTTTGGTTGCTAGTTTCCATGTGAGACCGATTCTGATTGACAAAGTGCGAGAGGCACAATATCAGGACCCTTCCATTGTCCGCTTGATTGAAAGAACACGTGGTGGCACCACGGTGGGATTCTCCATTGGAAAAGATGGGGTATTATTATTTAAAAATAGACTTTGTGTGCCGAAAAGGAATGAAGTGCTGAAGCGAGAGATTTTGGAGGAAGCTCATAGTTCTCCTTAGGCGATGCATCCTGGCAGTACTAAGATGTATCGGACTTTGAGGGAATTTTATTGGTGGCCAAATATGAAAAGAGAGATTGCAGCTTTTGTGAGTAGATGTTTGGTTTGCCAGCAGGTGAAAGCTGAAAGGCAGAAACCAGCAGGGTTGCAACAACCCCTGGAGATTCCAGTATGGAAATGGGATCATATCACTATGGACTTTGTTTATGGTCTACCTTGTTCTCGAGATGGTCATGATGGTATTTGGGTGATTGTTGATCGACTCACCAAATCAGCACACTTCCTACCGGTTAATAAAACCTATAAATTGGAGAGATTGGCGGAATTGTATGTAAATGAGATAGTTAGACTCCATGGAGTACCAGAATCTATAGTATCGGATCGGGATCCCCGCTTTGTGTCAAAGTTTTGGAAAGGGTTACAGGCAGCCTTGGGGACTCGATTATGTTTTAGCACTGCTTTTCATCCACAAACCGATGGTCAATCCGAGAGAACTATTCAGACATTAGAAGATATGTTGAGGTCCTGTGTGATGCAATTTAGAGGGAGTTGGGATAAGAAATTGGCTTTGATGGAGTTTGCCTATAATAACAGTTTTCATTCTAGCATTGGTGTGGCACCATTTGAGGCCTTATATGGGAGACAATGCCGTACACCTTTATGCTGGAATGAAGTGGGAGAAAGAGAGTTTGCTGCTCCAGAAGTTGTATTTCATACAAATGAGAATGTCAAGGTAATCAGAGACCGACTTAAGGCAGCTCAAAGTAGGCAGAAAAGCTATGCAGATAACCGTAGAAGAGACCTTGAATTTCAGATTGGTGATTGGGTATTCCTGAAGTTGTCCCCTTGGAAAGGTGTGATTCGTTTTGGGAAACGTGGGAAACTTAGCCCAAGGTACCTTCGGTCCTTATGAAATTACGGAACGGGTTGGCCCAGTAGCTTATCGTTTGAGATTATCTCCAGAGTTATCCAGGATCCATGATGTTTTCCATGTGTCTATGATCCGTAAGTATGTAGCCGATGCTTCTCATGTCTTGCAAGAGCAACCCATTAGTTTAAAGAAGGATTTGACCTACGAAGAAGAACCGGTTCAGATCATAGATCAAGAAGAGAAAGTGCTGAGGAATAAGACGGTTCGACTTGTTAAGGTCCTTTGGAGAAGTCATCAGGTTGAAGAGGCTACTTGGGAACCTGAGGATCAGATGAGGCAGCAGTATCCCCACCTCTTTTATTAACAGATATGGAAATTTCGAGGACGAAATTTTTATAAGGAGGGGAGAATTGATACACCCCGAACTTAGTAAATTATTTTTATGTCGTAATTTCCGATTTAATGGTGGCTAATCAATTCGGAAATTTATTATGTTATTCTTAATAGAGGTGGTTTAGTCGAGTTCATAGAATTTTAGTTACCCGGTTAAGAGTTCGTAAATGAAAGGTAGTTAAATAATAACAGTATCCATTTTTGGGCTTAGGCATTTAAGGGAGACTTACCATTTAGGAAGGGAAAAAGTCAAAATCAGAAAATACAACCCTCTCCACTTCTCTCTCTCCCTGAGCCGAGCCCGACCCCGACCCGTCCGGTTCACCTTGGCGGACCGCCGCCATCCGGTCACACCAAACCTCCGCGCGGGTCCCGTTCAGCAGCTGGGACCTCGGTCGACCTTCCTAGGGTAGCAGCTGACCCCATCTCGCCGGCGTTAGGGCGCCGGAGACCCTAGAAGAAGCTGTGTCACCGTGTCTTCTTCTTGCTGGAATTCCTTCCTCCGGCCATCAATCGGGGAACTAAAGGTAGGGTTTTGATGCCCTCTTGCTGGTTATTCTTTCCCCTAAAGGTAGGAGATCGATTGGGTGTAGATAGCAAATCGGGGGTTTTGTGTTCTTGGGCTTGTGAAGTGTTTTCCGGCCAAATCCTTGATTTGTGGGTTTTGTGTTAGTTAGAATTGTTGTTAAGCTTGATGAGAGGAAGAGTTTGGTGTATGGTTTGCTATTTTTGCTCGGAATTGTGGGAGAGATGGTGGTTGACTGCCACTGCCGGCAGTTGACCGCCACTGCTGGTGGTTGCTGCCGTTTGTGGTGGTGGTTGTGAAGAGTTTTGTTTGAATTTCTAGAAGGGTATAAAGTTGTTAAAGTGTAGAAGGATTTTTGGTGATAGGTGCTTGGAATTTGGCATAGTTTTGGTTGTTCCATGGAGGAAAAGGAGTGTATTGAAGTGTTAAAAATTATGGTATATGTTGGTAGGAATTTAGAAAAAATTTAAGTTAATTTTGGTGGAAAAGTAGAGGTGAGCCTCATCCTTGGGAATTTCCATATTTGTGCTTAAGTGTTAGAACGTTGAGGAAAAATTGGAGAAGGTTAGTAAAAATGGTTGGAGTTCTCCTTAGTTTTTGGAGAGTGTAGAGTGAGGGTAGATGACATTGCCCTATTTTGTTACTTTGATATTCTTGTATTATTTTTGGTCTCAGACCTTAAATCTCGTTTTGTACAGGACGAGAGGAGACACCACGTGAGGAGGGCTCTGACAGACGTCAGGCTTTACCGTCTATACTGTAAGTGGACATTTTATTTTTAAAGGAGTATGCATGCATGATTTGTTTAGAAAATCATTACTAATTTTCTGAGTTGATATTATTATTTCCTCTATGAAGGGATCTTGAAAATGATTTGAGTTATTCTATTTTAAGCATGTTAACGTGTGAGACACGTTGAATTTAATTAACTATATTGCTCTTAGAATTTTTCCAAGTACGGTTGGGAATCGTACTTATATTTTATTTATGAGTTTCGGGGAAACTCATATGATTTATATTTTCCTTATGTCATATTCTTGGAATATATATGATGTCAATGCTAGCATGTCGTTCCACCTTTCGAGGTGATGTGACACCCACGTTTCAAGTGGGGTCACGCAAGCCCTTTCCACCCTAGTGGTGATGTGATGTTGCCGGCGGCATCACACAAGCCCTGTACCCTATCCGTCAACTCGACGTGAAGGTACATGGAGTATGGGAGTACTATGCCTGGGAGGCAATCGAGTCTGGGAGACTCACTTATATGGCCATATAGAATATTTTTCTTGAGTTGTTAATTAGACTGGCAGGGCTAGTCTATCATCTTGGAAATTTCTTATATGAGGAATTCCTTTATTTTTCTTATTGCTTTATGACTAGCGGGGCTAGGGTGAATTTTGTTTAGATTATATTATTTGCATGCATAGAAATTCTTAATTATGTACAAATGGAAAAGCATATAAAAAGTGATTTTGTATTATTTTATTTTCGGATGTATACTAATTAGTTTATTTTTCGTCCACTCACGCTAATGTTTCTAAATGCTTTTCCCTGGGCCCTTTGTTTTCAAATGCCCAGATTGCAGAGCTCCTGTTCGGTTTCACTAGGAGTTGAGGCATAGTTTGCCCGCTGCACCTTGCTGACCGTAGGTTACCTGTTAACCTATGTGTAGTGTTATATTTCCTTCTTGTAGAGCTCTGATGACCATGGGATTATGTGTATTAAGTTAAAGTGTTTACTTTTCACTTAGGTCTATGACCCACGTAGAGAGAGTTTAATCTTAGTTGATGTTCATGTTTAAGTAATGCCATTGAATACTTGGTTTGGGTTGTTTAATTATTGCTATGACTTGGTTTATAGGGAGTGAAGGACTCCTGGAGTGGTGGTTGATGATTATAGTTGAAGTGTTCAGTTTCATTACAGGATGGGTTGTCCATTTTTTTAGGGGAGGTTATGCCGAAATTTCGGTATAATCTCTTTTAAGAGTGAACCCCACAAGACTTGCCTATTTTACTGGGTGTTTTCGGGGTGGGTCTTCTCAGCAATACTAGACAAACAGCCTAACGGTCAATGAGCTGTGCCTGAATGTACTGAAGCTTATATTCATAGCCGAATGCAAGTGCAACATTTCACTTGCTTGATCAAATTGCACGTCGAATATACCCTACATTGTTGCAATTAACAGAGTTGTATTGGGGCCACATATGATATGCAATATGCAACTCTTTCTATCTGGCATTTGAGTCGTCTCCCCTCTTTCAATCTATTCGCAAACGACCTGAATTTAATCAGAATATGCTTTTCAATCCAAAAATAGTTCAGTCACGTTCATTAGGATTCATCAGGTCTAGTTAGTTGTACACAGCTTTCTGTACGTACCTATGCTCCCTTCTCAGCTTTGGCATTACTAGGGTTTAGGCCAAAAGAAGAAACAGAGGAAGGACATAGACAGTTTCATCATCCACAACACAAGTAGAGACTGTGTAGGTCCTCAATGGCTTATAAATACCATGCTACCAAATTAGTTATTGCCCACACAAACAAAACCATAGTAGCCACTCTTAACTAGTCATCACATATGACTATCACAATGAGGTCTGTTCAATCACTGATGATGACCACACTTGTTCTTGCCTTGGCCACCTCCAAAACGGTCTTAGCAAGTGATCCGGATATCCTTTCAGACTATGTACTCCCACAAAACAGCACATCGGTTGATGCTAGTTTTTTTACATTCACTGGATTCCGTGGGATATTTGATCAAGCACCCAAAACTGTTAAGACAACAAAAGCCAGCATGGTGGAGTTTCCTGCTCTCAATGGCCAAAGTGTGTCTTACGCAATGCTTCAATTGCCTCCACAGACACTCCTCCCACCTCATACTCGCCCCGATGCCGCCGGACTTTTGTTCCTTTTGGATGGTTCCTTGGAAGTAGGCCTAATAGACACGAAAAATAATTTGTACACTAAAAAGCTTCAGGCCGGAGACATCTTTATATTTCCCAAGGGATTGATACATTATCAGTATAACACTGATTCTTAACTTCCAGCCACCACCATTGCAGCATTTGGAAGTGCAAGCGCTAGAGCAGTTGCGGTGCCACCTTCTGTGTTTGCTTCGGGTATTGACGATGTTATCCTTGCCAAATCCTTCAAGACAGATATCGACACCATTAGGAAGATTAAGGCTGGCCTCACTACTAGCTAAGCTAGCTACCTGGGGAATGATACAAGACTCCAACAACTAATTTCACGTTGTTTACTCTTGCATGCAAAGTTGGATTTGTTTAATAATGTTGTATATTTGATTGTCGCTTATTTTTTGTTTCAATGTGTATGGATTTATGTTACTTTGTCTGAATCTGTTATTTCATATGATAATGTTCTTTGAAAATGATTATACCTTGTATGATCAACCAAACAAAGCTGGGTGTTCTAAAATCTAAACTCATTGCCTCTGGTTACTACTTACTAGTAAAGTTCTTACATGCCACTGAAATTTTCCAGAAAGAGATTGTTGGTAAAGATGGTCCCTAGTTCGAAGTCTTCCTCTAAGAATTGATTTTCATACCCTTCACACAGTTGAAAAATTCTACGAACTGTGTTCCAACCCCCTGTATCCGTTATCCTCTGTTGGTCGTCGAATGAGAAGTTAAAATGTCACAAGTCTGCCAACGTAAACGCTTCTCTCTATCACCGATTCGCCGGCGTAAGCCCTTCAGAAGCACCTCTTTTGTTTTGCTTTATATATTCCGCTCCAGCAAGCTGATGATGAACGCGCTTGATGAGGAGAAGAAAGAAAATTCTCGTCCTTGCAACAACCCACATATCAGGGAAACCGGAGTTTGCATGAACCGTCAACCTTGCTTAGCGAAGATAGTTTGCATCAACCTACACTCATTGTCTCTGGTTACTAGCAAAGTTCTTAGATGCAACCTAAATTTCCTAGAAAGAGATGAAATTATGATAATTAATTTCGACTCTGAAGGGCATGAAGACATTGTTAGTAAAGATTTGGTCCATAATTCGAAGTCTTCTTCTAAGAATTGATTTTCATACTCTTCACACAGTTGAAAAATTCTACGCATCAAAAGTGAGTGCAATCTTCATATATTGTGTAAAAGGAAAGCGGAAGTTATTCTAAAGGAAAGCGGCTAAAGCATCTTGAGCATTTATCATCTCTTGTGATGATTCTGCACACTCATAATTAAAAAAACAAGACAATCCTTTACAAAACTAACATTGCAAAAATTGCATCCACAACTTCAACTATTCCATCCGAAATAGTGATACGCTGCCAATTCGTTCAAAATCACTTCCCCAACAAACATCCCACCTTTGCTTCTTTCTGAATAACTACAACACCAATAAGAGTTCTGTTGTGACCATATTCCAGCGGCAGGGATCTAGATATGAAAATCACATGTATCATTCTTGCATGGTTTATGAGAAAACATAGCTGACAAGTGACAACCCGCCAAAAACTGATATGTAAACAAGGAACAGAAAGACAATAGTTATCACAAAAACATCGAACCAACAATTTCTGATCCCCTAACTGTGTGACAGTGTGAGTCTTAACTGCTTTATTTTCCTTATTTAAGGGTTGGTACATTTGATTCTAGACCATCGACCAAATAAAAGAGAACATTTGATCCTAACCCCCCACCCCTAAAACTTTAGATTACTCGTATCCATGTGTCAATTTTAGATCAGGGTTTAATAAATAGGAAGAAGTGACCGTCTGTGATCCATGCCACGATAAGAGAATCCACCTAGGTGATAAATGAGACCAAACGAAGTATTTCTATGACAGAGAAGTTAATAAGTTGCTTGGCTGCTCCCTATATGAAAAACCATGCAAAAACTTGAGGCCAAGTTGTTGAACATTTAAATCCAAGTTTTCAGGATCTTTACACCAGTCTAATCTACAACTTAACAAGGAAGCAAGTGTCCAACAGATCTGGTAATTGTGGTTATTAATCACATGATATAGTTAACCAAGAGCTGTGGATCATGACAGTCGAGGTTTCTAACAGAATCATCATCCATATAATTGAGTCATACATTAAAAAAGCAGCTAGCATTTCATAGTTCAGAGGCTAGCGAATTTGGATTAATAGTTATATTAGAAAAATTATGGTTCTTGCCATCAAATTGAAGAACCAAAATCTAGAGGAAACGGAACTGCCTGTATAATTAAGAAGCACTAAGACACTAGAACTATAAATAGACACGAGAGAGTTCATTAGCAAAGGAATAAGAATGGTACCCACCATCAATGCCCATCTTGGCTCCCTGAAGCCATGCGGGTACTTCTCCTGGCACCTAACCCTTTAAAAAAGAAAAGGAAACAGATTATTAAGCATCAGGATGTAACAATTGTGATAATAACTTTTATCATGTACAGCTAACAAGCTCTATTATATATCTAAGAGTGAAAAAGAAGAACACCAGCCCTAAGAGTCACATAAAGCTAAAGAGGTGCCAAGAGATTTGACATAATAAGTAACTCTAACATCACCCAGTATGAGCTTACGACAAAGATTCAAACTTTCATTGAACAAAGAAAAAACCGTAACACTCAATGGCAAATATTTATTTATAAACAAAGTGTAAGCAACCTAGAACACTGCCTGTGAGATGAAGGTCAGCGTATTCCACGGCCACAAGGCCTGGGGCTCTAAAAAGGATTCTCCTGTAGTATTCTGTTTAGAACACTTTCCCCAGAATCCAAATCACCAACAACCTTAGTAAGGAAAAGATCCCAGGAATCACTGTCAACATTGTCCACTTGACATTGCCATAGATACTAATCTAGCATAGCATAAGATCCCAGGAGTCACAGATCTCCTCAATCATCATAGCATAAGTAGACTTGTATGGCAAACAGCTTTTTTCAAACATCTCGTCCAAAATCCTGATCCCCTCTGCTTTTTCAATCTTACCAAATCCTTCGATCAATACATTATACATAAAAGAATTTGGAGCATATCATTTCTCCACCATTTCATCCCACAACCTCTCGGCCTCACACAACTTCGCCACTTCACACATTCCCTAAATTAGCACGTTGTAAGTCATCAAATCCAGAGGTCACTCGTCTCAAACTGATCAAACAATTTCCTGGCCTTCCACAACTCTCCCTTCTTACAAAGCCAGTATATCAGTGTCCCCAAAACAGCATTATCCGGTGTGCGATTCTTCTTCAAAAGCCTCCTCCACAACTTGCAAGCATCCTCCACCTTCCCTTCGCAACACAAAACATCAACCACGTTACAACAGAGCGCCGAGCTCGGCACATGCCTCTTATCCACCATATTATTAAGCAAATTCACCGCATCGCCCGCCCCTCCCCTTACAGTAACCTTCAATCATAACCCCATAAGTAACCTCCTTTGCACCGACCCCATTATCCTCCATCTCATCCATAACCTTAACAGCCTCCATCTCATTCCCATCATCCTCCATTATGATTCATGACCCTTCACACAGAGTTACCAATTCGAAGTCTTCCTCTAAAAGTTATTTCCACAATACCCTTCACAGAGTTGAAAAGATACTTATATCTTTAAATGATTTCATTTAAGGTACTGACTGGTAGAAATAGTAAACAAATCCCTTAAATAAAACTTAAAATCTAAAGCTAAATAAAAACAATAACATGACGGGCTAAATTTTGGCCCTCCACCAAGCAAGGGTTATATTATAGCCCTACTACTTGGATGAATAGTGATTTATGGAGATCACCTTAGGATGATAACTTTCACATCTTCACCCTTGCTGTTGCCAATGGCTGTAGAACCAAAATTTTGGGTGCATGGCAATGTCTCACAAGCCTGAGAAACATTACATACTTTTGTTCAGATTCTGACTTCAGTGCTGTTGAAGATGCCTGCAAATTCATGTTTCGAGACTCTTCCATTGTTCGCAAACCTGAGAACCATCACCAAAGTTAGCTTCAGATTCTGACTTATTAGGACTTCATCTTGGCTAGATGGAATTATTGTCATATACCAATTATAGACTTGATCACATGCTTTACAGCGAGTTAAAAGGCTGCTGAATTATTGTCTTCTTCTGAAAGAAGAAGAAGAACTCCTATATTTTAACAGTGAGCGCTTAAAGCATCATGAGCATTTATCATCTCTTGTGATGATTCTGCAAAAATCTAGAGCGAATCACAGAATTAAAGAAAAACAATCTTTCAGAAAATTAATTTAGCAAATTGCATCCACAAGTTTAACTATTCCATCTGGAATAGTAATATGCCGCCAATTGGTTTATAATCACTAACACGAAAAACATCCCATCTTCTTTCTGAATGTTTACATAACTACAACACCAATAAGAATCTACACTGTGACCTTATTCCAGTCCCAGAGATCCAGATATGAAAATTACATGTGTCAGTCTTACATCATTTATGAGAAAACAAAGCTGGACAACCCACCAACACTTGATGTAAATAAGGATGAGAAAGTAATACTCATGATAGAAGATCGAACGAACAGTTTCTTGATCCCCTCTCTCCAAACTGTGTCAGTCTTAACTGCTTATTTTTCCTTATTGGGGGTTGGTACATTTGATCCTAGAACATCAACCAAATAAAAGAGAACATTTGATCCTATAACCCCAGCCACCCCTAAAACTTTAGATTAGTCATATTTTTGTGTCAATTTTAGATAAGGCTATAACAAAATAGGAACAAAGCGCAGTCTTCGATCCTTGCAACGATAATAGAATCTACCTAAGTAATAACCGAGACCAAACAACATATTTCTATGACAGAAAAGTTAAGAAGCTGCTTGGCTGCTCCCTACATCATTAACTCAACCCTTGCGTAGGCTTATATGAAAAACCATGCAAAAACTTGAGCCCAAGTTGTTGGGCATTCAAATCTATGTTTTCAAGATCTTTATACTATAGTCTAATCTAGAACTTAAAAAGGAAGTAAGTGTCCAACAGATCTGTTATTTGTGTTTACTAATTCATGCTATAGTTAATCAAGAGCTGTGGATCATGACAGTCAAGGTAGCTAATAGAATCATCATCCATATTGATTCATACATTAAAAGGCAGCTAACTGAATTCCAACTTCTTCTTTACCTAGATAAACAAACCACAATGTGAGCACATACATGGCACACAGCCTTAAGGTTTCATAGTTCAGAGACTAGCGAATTTAGATGAACACATTACATAATACCCAAGAAATTGCTGGTTAGTATAGGGATAAGAGTGGTACCCCTTCCAATATCCACCATCAGTGCCCATCTTCGGTCCCTGGAAGCCTAGATTCCAATTAGGTACTTTTCCTGGCACCTACCCCTTAAAAAAAAAAACAGATTATTAAGCATCAGGAAGTAACCATTGTGACAATAACTTTTATCATGTGCAGCTAACAAACTCTATTGTATATCTAAGAGTGAAAAAGAAGAACACCAGCCCTTAGAGCCACATAAAGCTAAAGAGGTTAATAACAAACAAAGTGTAAACAAACATTTATTTCTTCCCAAAACATAAGAGAGTGGAAAGAATAATGAAATACCAACCTGAGAAACATTGTGGGTGAGACGAAGGTCAGCTTATTCCACGGCCACAAGGCCTGGGGCTCTAAAACGGATTATCCTGTAGTATTCTGTTTAGAACACTTTCCCCAGAATCCAAATCACAAACAACCTTAGTAAGGAAAAGATCCCAGGAATCACTGTCAACGTGTCCACTTGACATTGCCATAGATATTAATCTATTAATTTCAGCTTCCTCTCCCGAGTCACAGAGCCCCTCCATTAACATAGCATAAGTAGAGTTGTTTGGCAAACAGCCTTTTTCTAACATCTCATCCAAAATCCTAATCCCCTCTGTCGCTTTCTTAATCTTACAGAATCCTTTGATCAATACATTATACGTAAAAGAATTTGGAGTATATCCTTTCTCTACCATATCATCCCACATCCTCCCTGCCTCACACAACTCCCCCGCTTCACACATTCCTGAAATAAGAACGTTGTAAGTCATCACATCCGGAGGCTCACTCGTCTCAAACTGATCAAACAATTTCCTGGCTTCCCATACTTTCCCCTTCTTACAAAGCCAGTATATCAGTGTCCCCAACACAGCATTATCCGGCGTGCAATTCTCCTTCAAAAGCCTCCTCCACAGCTGGCAAGCATCCTCCACCTTCCCTTGGCAGCACAGAACATCAACCACCTTGCAACATAGCGCGGAGCTTGGCACATACCTCTTATCCACCATATCATTAATCAAATTAACCGCTTCACCCCCCTTCCTCCCCTTACAATATAGCCTTCAATCATAACCCCATAAGTAACCTCATTCGCCCTGACTCCATTATCCTCCATCTCATCCATAACCTTAACAGCCTCCACCAGCTTCCCCTCCTTCACATATCCATCCATCAACACAGTATACGTGGTCGCATCAGGACACCACCCTCTGTCCAAAATCTCACCAAAAATCCCCTTGGCACCAACCATATCTCGCCGCGACGCGTATCCCCCTAAAATGGTGGTGAAACTCACCACATTGGGCACAAACCCCATCGCGGGCATTTCGTCGAGCACCTGGCGTGCAGTCTCCAGATCATTTCTTTTGCACAATGCCTTGATGAAGAGGTCCTCGTTGCAGTGGAGGAGGTCGGAGAGCAGGGGGTCGATGAAGGAGCGGAGGAGGCGGAGGATGAGGGAGTGGTAGGTGTGGTAATTATGGGGGAAACCAGGGTGGTGTTGGGAGGCGTGGTGGAAGATTCGGAGGGCGAGGTCGAGGTTGGGTTGGCGGGTGATGAGGCGCTTTGGGTGGAGGTGGTGGGGCCAGTTTGGGATCGGAGGGGTGACGGTGATTGAGAGAGAGAAGGGTTTGGGGGAGAGGCTCCGGGCAAGCAGCAGCATGGTGTGGATGTGTGGTGGACTAGTTAACGGAAATGTATTGCGTTAATAGATCGATCATGAGTTGCAACAAATAAACATATCCTGCTAAAACAACCAACAAGTTTATCTCCACATGAACAAGTAATATAGTGCCTCCGGAACATTAGCTTAGGAGGTGGTGTATCCATTGCTCTACAATCGCAGGTGACCCATACCACGGTCTCAATATATCTATCATCTGAACCAACTGGCACCATCTATGCTAATATTGAGTGCACCCTCCAGATGAGCCGACACTTCTGGTACAACCCCGTCACCCCAAACATCTGCTTCCCCGCAAACCTGAGAAAAATGGTAGTGCATTATGACAGTTCAGTCCATACGAATATCAACCAATTCCATTCTAAATGACATCAGTAAGTGCTTAAATTCTGAGACAAATGGGTTTTACCTGCTTGTACCCTTGCCCCACAAAGCGTGCACGCAAAGTGGGCGTTGTTGATGTTGAAATGCTCACATCATTTATCACACCAACCTCTGATGAGGTTCTAAACTCTCCATTGGAATTGCGGAATCAACACTCTCACTTGAGTTGCCAAATAAGCGAGCACCTTGGAGATACCTGTATTTTACAAATTTATGCCCATTTAGATCGGGGCAGTTTGCATTCATGCCACTGTTGAATTCCAGGTGAAAATATGAAAGTAAGCGCACTCATTTCCTTTGATGGTGTCTTAGAATTAGAATATCTGTGAGGTCTACCACAGTTAAGATCTTAACACTGTTGCTTCTTGATTCTTATCAGTTGAAATAGGATACACACACATGTATGTATTATTATATGTATTTTTTAGTGCCATGACATCCATAGCGTAGTGTACGTACTGTCAAGCATATTTAGTTACCTCATCTAGCTTATATAATGCAGCAAAGATCTTCTGATGGAGCAGTAGCAATGAATACAGACTATTTACATTGTATACTACAGAAATAGATGATTAATATATCCAAAAGTAGAGATGGTTTCATATAGATATCCATTCATATAGGAACTGACAAAAATCTAAGAGCAACAAGCAGGAACTATTTGAGTTTTACCTCCCAGCGATACATACATATCTCAGTTCAGGAGTGTAAACAGCTTTTGAGCAATTCTTTTCGAAATAATACAGGAGTCCCCTTGTTTGATCAATGACCCCAGAGACACCTCTCGGAGGTGATCTGCACAGAATATAGGTGATAATCATATGTTAGGAAGAAATTTGAATTAAGCTTTTGTCGATGGAAGCATATAAGATCATATAAAATGTATCAGTAAGCAAGAAGCCTGTCAGAGACACGGTGAGAGGATCCAGAGTTCTTAGCAAGAATTTATCATGAGAAAGATTAATAACCTACAGGTGGGGGGTTCCAAGAGTCAACAACAAGGAAATATCTGATATCCCATATTCTTCCATGTAGAGACGCGCAAGCCATCCTCCTGCTGAATGTCCAACTAGGGATAAAGGTCCACCTAAAATGGAAAAAAATAATAATAATAGAAGAAATTCAAGGGCTTTAGATCTCCGAGAAATGAAGCAAATAAAAGCATTATCTTTGATGGAGAATGCTAATATACAATGACATACGACAGCAGGGAAGGATAGATCACATGAACTACATGGTTGAAATGTAATGGTCTGTAGTTTGACATCACCACACTGACGATCATATGTTTAGAAAGAAAAGTCAAGGCTTTTTGGAATACATGATCTAATCCCATATATATTTTGACTCTTCCCTGTCTCCCCCAATCTCTCTTGCTCCCTTGGTCTCATCGAAAAGTCAAGGCTAGGGAAGGTCACTACTCAATGTTACATGCAGTACAGAATAACTAATAAAGAGACTTCAGAATATCAGCAATAAAGATGAATATGTATATCAAATAACTCAAACTCAAGTAGTCAAGTATCACTCTTAAACTTACAAAAATTGCACAAGTTCAATCTGTGGATTAAATGATTAATTGGTCAACCAAAGCAGAGTTCAGTTTTCCACTAACAAGGTCTAATAATGATCACGTTTTTCTTAGAAATGGGCAAATTGCTGCTGAAGTGTATCTTTGTACTGCAAAATCTGGTAACACCTGCCTATTACTAAAGCTATAAGCCACAAACATACTAAACTAAGTCATCTTCAAAGCTGTACCCGGGAGTTCCTCAATTCTAATATCAAGCAAGATGGTGTTATCATGAACACTTAGAGACCAAACACAATAAACTAGTTACCTTTTAGCATCTTATTCTAAGTAGTCTAGAAGAACATGGTTCATTCATTTCCAAAGTCTATATTTCTAGAATCTGACGATTAGTAATGCCAATAAGCTACAGAGGGATATGGTTGAGAAACCTTGTGCTAGCTCCTTTGCCTCTTTTACAGCCTCATCCACCCTCTTCAAATACCTGCCAAATCATACTAAAGCTACCATTCAAGTCATCCTATAATAAAGTCATCAAAACAACAAGAGGGTACTCAATTAGAACACACCAATCCAGCACAGGTCGAGGACTGAGAGTTCCCCGCCAGTAATTCGGATCCACAAGACCGGCGGCATTCCTTAGCCAATCAATTCTCGCCACCTTAGCAGTTACTGTGGACACTCCATACCCTCTCAATGTCACCTCCAACTTCTGGTAGTCAGCTGAATTGTTCCCCAAACCCTGAAACCAAACACTCATTAGTACCTGAAGATATGTATCAAATGCCAAAAAACCAAGTGAACACACTTGTTCTTAAGTTTTTAATAACAAGTAAGATGAGCAAATTGATAAACATTACTGGAAGAACAACAGCTGGTCTATATGATGATGGGTCTTGAGAAAATGCAGGAGAGGAGCAGGCCAAGGGTTTCAATGGTGACTAGGGCTGCCACTCGGTCGGTTCGAATCGGTAATGGGCGTTACCAACTTCAAAACCAAAGCTTTCGGTAATGAAATATGACTTTCAATTACCAAACCAAAAACTTCGGTATGAGATAAATCTTACCAACTTCGGATGTCGGTTTTTCGGTATTACCAAACTTCACAACAAATATATTTTCAAAATATAACAAAACAATACAAAACTATAAAATTTAAATATCACTTGAGTTTCTAGAGTCTGATAATACATATACAAAAGATAGTCATTTCAGTACACATTATCGAGTATGATTTAATTTTCTACCGAAATAGTCAGGATGTAAATGTTTCCAAATTTTTATATGAACAAGTTATGTGTCATCTATGTGAAAGTATGTGTGTGGAAGAGTCGACCAAAATAAGTCACATAAGGGCAGTAAAAGTTTTTTCGTGTAATAAGTGACGTTAAATTATGGTTGACCGCTTTGATCAAGACCCGAGCATTATTGAGTACAATTGAATTTTCTATCATAATTGTATTATATTATAATGATCACATCAGACGGTCGAATTTTAATTTTATTAATTGTAATTATTGGAACCACAACATGCCTGGTAATGTGGTATAACTTATTTAGTAAGTTATATGCATATGTACATCTTTATGAATCAACTACAAAGAGGAAGCAAAATTTTCAAAAACCTTGTGAACTATGATGTGATCAATATAGTGAATTACGACTATGGTAGAAAAATTAGGTATTTTTGATAATTTTTTGGCCTTGATCAAGGCGGCTAACCCTATTTACGCTTGTGCTTTCTATAGGGAGCCCTATCATCAAGAGAGGTAAAAGCATTCCTAAATTTTTACATGGGCGGTTACATGTCATCTAAGTGGGTTTGTCTATGTGTGTGTGTGATGAATCGACTAAGACGGGTAGGTAAGAGCGTTTTTATATAACAAGTAATATTGAATTAAAGTTGATCGCTTTAATTGAGACCCGAATGCTACCAAGTATAGTTTAATTTTTCTATTCATTGTCTTGTTTTTTACTAAATGGTATATATAATTGAAAACGTGAGATAAAATTATTAGTCTGTGTGTTTTTAGAAATATAAGTCTTTAAATAATTAGAATTTCGGTAAATTCGGTATTTACCAAAAACCAAACCAACTTTTTCGGTATTTCTCGGTTTCGGTTTTTTCGATTTCGATTACCAAAATTCGGTTTACCAAATCATAAATTTTCGGTCGGTTTTCGATCGGTTTGGTATTTACCAAACCAAGTGGCAGCCCTAATGGTGACAGAAGCATAGCCATCACCATGCTTTACTAACACCATAAGAAACAGGGGAAAGTGAACCCAATTGCTTTTGTAGTCACAATAATGGGAGGGTGAGGGTCACCTGTCTTACAGTTATGAAACACGTGTCCTATATTCCCAGTAAAACTTAGCCGTCAGATCTTTATTTGAATACTAGGATAGTGATCAGACGGTGCTGGGTGTCTTCTCTGTTTAGTATAATTATACAGAGCGAGCTGTTTTTACAGATTGAGAGAGAGAGGCAATGGGTTCCTGCGTCTGCTTACGTCATCACTTCTCCTGTAGCGGTGTGAGTACTGGTGCATTTCAAAGCAGGGGTCTTTCTACTCTGTTTGGAAAGGGGGTTGTTACGACGCCGTTTTATGAGTATCACAGAAACAGAAGAAGAAGAAGAAGAAGAGTGGAGGCGACTGTTGCTACTGGGTTTAAGGAGCAAGAGCTGAGGAGCCCGGACCTTGTGGCCTTGGAATATGCTGATCTTAATCTCACCCACAATGTTTCCCAGGTCTCTGTTTTTGTTTGTATAGTGCTTGATGTTGTTGATAGGATAAAAAGTTTACATCTTTATAGTAAAGCTCATATTTTTGTTGCTGTTGGATTGTTGTTTTTGAATTGCAGGAACTGGGTCATGTGAGAATTAGGCAACATGTGAACCCTCTTAGCTCTTCTTTAGCTGTATGTGACTTTCAGGGTGTTTATTTATTTATTTAATTTTTTTTTTTTGACATAGCTGCAGATGATAGTTCTAGTGTGATTTTGATAATAGTTACCTGTTGAAGGATTAATAAGCCTTTTTTTGTTAATTGGGTAGGTACCTGTGGAAGTACCTGATTGGAATCAAGTATTCAAGGACCCAACATTGCCTCTCATGGTGGACATTGGAAGTGGTACGGTTCTCATGTTTATCTGTGGCTGTAGTCCTAGTGCTTCTTGATTATGAGCAACTAGTCTTTTGTTTGAATTTTGGTTTCTTTAATATAATGACAAGAATCACAATTTTGCAAATGGGAACCGGTGATTTCTTGGGGATTTTATAGTTCCTTACTTTGAATCTGGTAGCTGTCGAACCCTTGTACTTATGAACCTTCAACTGTGTGCCATTAATGTGCTCAGGTTCAACATTTGTATATCTATGTAAAGAAGTTGGAATTAGGGTAAATGACTTTTTATATGATCTGTTTAATGTATGAGTCGATATGGGGGATTATAATAGATGCCTTGACTGTCATGATCCACAGCTCTTGATTAACCATATTATGAATTTGTAGTAATATGACAGATCTGTTGGAGACTTACTTTGTTGTTTTTAGCACTAGTGGAATATTTATGTAAGCCGTCGGACTTTATTGATAAAGATGAACAACTCTTAGATATAAAGTCGGTAGTTTTGGGAAGAATGCTAATTTTACTCCAAATTCACTCCCATCCTGTGTGTATCACAAGTAGCACAAAACTTAATGGCAAATCATATAGCACTAAATTTAATGATAAACCATGTAGCACGCCGCATCATCACATCTTGAATTATTGATCATGTAGTATGAATCCTTTAGCAGAAATAGTTAATTATGTCAAAATACTAGTTAGTTCTTTACAACAGAGCTGTCATTGAAGTCATAGTTAAAACTAATAAAACCATGTCAAGGGTGATATACTAGTCATTCACCAAGCTTTTATTTAAAGAAGGGAATACTGCTTTCCCGAGGATAAATATGGCTGTGAGTCTGAGTTGGCCATTATCTCAAAAGTAGAGAACTTCACGTAGTTTAATGGAACTTTACAAATATGATTTCCATCTCTTCTATGATGTTTCATAATGTTTGGCGTCTTTTTGGTGATGCTCTGAGACTAAGAAAAAGGTAGTTTTTACTCTTGCTACTGTTTTTTTTTTTGGACTTCTGTCGCTTCCTTGTTCAGCAATTGTTCCTTATAAGCTGTATTGTTTGGATTCTTAGAATTATGCTTTGTGTTGTGGTATGTTGTTGTCTTTTTTCTTGCTACCTCTATCAGTTTTGGGTTTGTAGCTCCCTCCCTCCCCTCTTAAGTTGTCTTTGTCATGCTGAAGTATTGGAGAGCATATGCAGATACTCTGAGAATCCTTAATATTGTAAGGCCTTGAATAGATCTCTGTGTTTGGAGGATAGGTGGATGAGGTACATATGTAGTTTATATGCACTTTCTTGAGTGTTCGAAATGACAATTTTGGGCGTTATAAGATCGCCTGGCGATGGTTTTGTTTCTTCTCAAAATAAAATAAAGAGACAAGAAATAACTGATGAGGGTTGCGTACTTGTATGAGGACAATTCAGAGAGTAGCATGCACGCATATCTTATCCTATCAAAAAATAAATAAATCGCATGCAAATATAATTTTTATGTGAAATAAATGTAATTCTTTGCCATTCAGGCTTCTTCCATTTCTGTGAAGGTGAAGAGGTGAAGTGATAATCCATGTTCTAAGCTTATATTTAGGGTAAGCAAACAAGAACTGTATAAGCTAAGTTTCAGAATTTTGGTGAATTTTAGACGAAATTTAAACAATAAGAAGGGAAGGGACCTATCAGGATTGCTGCTTTTGTTAGAGAGTCAGCTTGGTGTGTTCAATATTTGATGGTGGGAGATGGAAGCTGGTATTTTCTGGTTCCTTCTGCTGTAACTTCTTCACAAATTTCTGATTGCTGATCTTTCAAAACAATGTTCTGTCCTGCAAGTTTTATTTTGCAAAGCTATGCTTCATCAAAGGTGAAGAGCTTAGGCAAGTTGGTGCTGTATGTGAAGTGAAGGGATAGTGTCAATCATGTTTCTGTGCATTGTCAAGTGGCTTCTGTTCCACGTAAGAAGTTATAAGGGAGGCTGTAGTGAGTTGTGACTGCAGCAGGGAGTCTTTCCCTTTTTTATTGCTTTTGGATAGGGGAAGAAGGAAACAGTTCTTGGGGATTGCAGCGTGCTGGCTGTCATTTGGTTGCTCTGGGTGGAAAGATGTAGAAGGATTTATATGGGTACATCGGTGGAAGAACTTTTGGGAGAGTAATATTCTGATCTATATGGTCTTCTGTATTGTCTGCTTTCAAAAGACGATACTATTTCTCATATTTTGCGAAATTAGTGACACCAGTATGTTAGGGTTATTGTTTCTTAGGCTGATGTGTCCGAACCCTAGCTATTGCTGATGCACTTTCTTTTTCTTTTTCTTGATAAATATATCCTATCTATTTAACAATGAATCGTGCCTCCGAAAAGATAATAGTGTGAAACTGTGTCTGTTACAGTTACTGAAGTATTATTATTTCTGTATCCTTTGTTACATTTTATGATAATGTGTGTGTTCTTTTGTTTCATACAGCAAAACCAAGTAAAGATGCTGTTCTCTTTTGCATGTTTTGTGAAATTTGTCTTTGTTCATATTATATCTGTAAAATATTTTCTTTGATGTTCAAAGTTTCTTAATGTCATCCTTGTTAGAGAGAAAGAGAGTACTTGTTTTCTTTCAGTTATGAGTTATTGATCTAACTATGTAATATTTCAGGTAGTGGTAGATTTCTCATGTGGCTTGCGAAAAGAAACTTGGTTGTGAGGAATCATTTGGGACTGGAAATACGGCAAAAAGTATGGAAAAACTCGTTGGGCTCATTTTGATTCACTGTTCTGATTAAGTTGATGTATAACTACTTGGTCTAATTCCTCCTTGTTTTAACTCGAATAAACCACATCGTTCAAAGGTACTAACGTACTGTTTTTATTTTTCATGCCGCAGCTACTAATATATTATACTTAGCTACTAATATATTATACTTAATTCAAATGCAGACATTTTATGTATGCGAATGCCACAACTTCTTTTGATCAACTAGTCTCTTCCTACCCTGGACCACTGATGCTTGTTTCAATCCTGGTGAGTTCACCTATCACACTGAAAAAGTTCAGGACAACCCTAATTATGTAGTGTTCAAACATGTTCGTTATATATATAAAGTGGCAGCAGTACCATTATTTAAATGAATTCTTTGCTCATGTTTATATGCAGTGCCCAGATCCGTATTTTAAGAGAAAGCATCACAAGAGATGGGTTGTACAGAAGCCTTTAGTAGATTCCGTTGTGCATAACTTAGCTCCCAGCGCACAGGTTTGTCAACTGTACATTATGACGCATCTCCAATTTTATGAAAAGTGACCATTAGGTCTTTTACTTGTCTTGGTCTGGAAGGCTATCTATTACTTATGAGTCTTCCAGTTCCGAGTTTGGCTATGCAGTGCTCCATTTCTGTTTTATTATTGTTTGTTTTACTGTTGACTCCTCATCCACTGATATCGTAGTTATACTGTTTTCTTTGAGTTTTGATGGAAGATTCATTCTTCAAAGGAATAGGAAAAAAAAAACAGAGAAATAAAAACGACCATAACCTCAATAGTTAAAAAGTTGTCAAGTTTATCACCTGGCATCCTGCAAGAAAAGGCCCCCTTACTATAGAATGAAGAAAGGATTGAGCGGCGCTAACGCTCATCCACTTTATGCTCGAAGGCAAGACTCTTACAAGTTCTAGATTCATTAGTATTGAAATCTTGAAGTATCTTTTGATGCCCGTGATTTGCTAAATAGTTTGCATGGTTCAATATAAAGCTGGGGAAGGGTCGAGTTAATGATGTAGGGAGCAGTTGAGCTACTTTAGTAATTTTTTCTAATTAAAGTTGTCCTTTTGTTATGACTTATGAATGTTTCTCACTTTCATGCTGCTATATAAGTACCTTGGGTAGATCCTATATAAATCAAATGGTCAAAAGGATAAGCCATTTTATATGGGTAAATGTATCTGAAGTGAACACAATTGTTAGGCTGGGTTTGGGAGGTCTATAGGATTGAATCTTCCCAACCCACAAGCAAATGAAAAGCAAATAAATCTGAATTCTTAGAAGAGAGAGGAGAATATAATTGTCGGTACTATCAAAGAAGTCCTCTAGAGTGAATATTAAATCTTTTCATGACTGATGTGTAACTCATACATGCTTACAATATCCATAAACAAAACTTGAGTATCACAATATTGTTTCAAATATTTTGCATCATCATTAGGACTACCAAATATCTGACATGGTTATCATATCCAGACTGAATTCTGTTGTAGTACCTTTGAACTCACGTGAGAGCATTACGCCAATATCTTATACCACTTGTCATCAGTCAAGTGAGCTGGGACTTGTAACCAAATTATATGTGCAGATTGTACACCAAGTATTTTCTATTTTTTTCTTTTTGATCAGTTGAGAATTTCATTAATCCATAAAAATTACAACAGAAAACCCAATAGATTAGATGAGAATATAGCCTAATATGACATGGTTGTATGCTACTTGAGTTTCATTTCTATGATTAATTGTAAGGAAACCGTTGGTGACTACTGACTAGTCATTTTTTATATCATGTGAAATGACGTCATCCCCTAACAAGGACTAGGAGGTGCTAGTGCGCAGGGATTTCACTGGGATATTGTGGTGTCAGACTTGTTTGGTTTCCGGCGGTGCGTGACTGTATGTATATTGAGTCTCATTAATCTGGTTGTGTTATTTTCCATCGTGTAAGGGATTACAGTTAGGACTTTAATAACTCATCCGTCAATGTGATTCCTGATGAACCAACCAATATAATTTCTTGAATAGAGAATGATATATTCAAGCTCTATTTCTTAGAAAGCAAAGAATAGTAAAAAAAAAAAATACATAACACGTGTGCGCGTGAACTAGGTTTCTCAAAGTCATACTAGTAAAAGTGCACACCATTTTTACCTGATCTCTTTCAAAGTATCAGTGATTTTGGTATCACATCCAGTAAGGTGTGTTAACAGTGTTGTGTTGAAGAAATGTTTCTTTGTGTCATCAACTCACCTGCAGGCTTCAGTGATAAATATTATATTGTGTTTGTGCAGGTGTTTATACAGTCAGATGTACTTGACGTGGCACTTGAGATGAGAAACCAATTTGATTCTGTGCATATTCTGAAGCACATAGATGAAATTGACTCCAGCGTGTTGAGTGACAGTGAGGGATGGTTGTTGAGCAATCCAATGGGAATAAGGACGGAAAGAGAAATTCATGCTGAATTTGAAGGGGCAAAAATTTACAGGAGAGTGTACCAGAAGCAAGTCAACAATTTTTGATAGAGATTGATTTGAGAGTACGATTTTTATAATGTGAACTCTAATGCGGAATCAAGTCGATGGTTTTTGATAGACACCCGTCATGATATGTTTTTGATCAAGTCCTGTGATATATCACAAGTAGCACCAAACTCTGGCAAACCACTTAGCAGTTAGCACACACAGAAACAGAGACTCGTATGCCTTGCTAAAAGAAACTTAGTTGTGATTATTTGGGACTGGAAATGCAGCAGAAAAACACTTTGGCTAATCGATACGCTCGAAAGTTCTTCTGATTAAGGTGATGTAAATTCAATTCCTCATTCTTTCCTCAAATTAGGAATGTGTTTTTTTGGTTTCCCTCAAGTAGATGGTCAAGCATGCTGATGTCTGGATTGAAAAGCTAAAACGTGTGAGATCTGAATCATATCAGTTGGGAATTTGACATGCACGAAATGTATCTTTCTCTGAACAGAGATATGTCAGGCTTGATGAGTTAGGCAACGCTAATGCTTGTTCAGCTCGAAATGGAGTGCAGGCTAGGCTGGAACCTCAACTTATATCAGGTTCCACGTGGCATAAATCAAAATTGATGGAGCTTTGATGGAGCTAGACTACCAGGTGCAGAGAGAATAGGTAGCATTGACGGCAGAAGGCAGTATATAATCAGAGAGAACGTCAAGATCACTTGCTGAGACCCTTTGGAGGTGGCCAAAGCAAGTACCTAATAATATGATAACCATCATCATCATCACCATTAGTCGAACTATAATGGAGCAACATACTCTATAGCGTTGTGTTGCTAGCAATACCATGCTGTTCTAGGAGGTTCAGTGTCCATTGTTGTTGCAGTGATGGAACTCTCAATTTAGTTTGTGTTTTCTTCTCTTGGCCTTATTGCAATGTCACACATAATTCTGCATACAGAAAGCTGCTTCAGCTTATTGACAAGATCATGTAATGAGTTTGATGAACATCTTAGGATTACGGATTGAAAGGTGTAGTGTAAAACGGATGGATACTTAGTAACATATAAACGATAGATGTGCACCCCTTTTTCCTAGATTTTTAAATAATCACCGAACATGAAATAGGAACTCCTTATACTTTGGCCAGTTTGGCCTGTAGTTTTTGTCTCAAAGTGTAACTTGATGCTGTCTTGCATTATGAAACAGGCACTATACATAATACTGGAATTTAATCACTAAACCCACATTCACTCAGCCTTCACAAAATGGGGTGAAAGCAACTTCCCGATCTCCAGAAAGTTGACCTTTTCCTTCCCTTCAAACAACTCCTTCAGCTTGTTATCGCAAATTATCTCCTTCTTGTTGGCAGGATTCTGCAGATTCCCAGCAAACATGGTTACTTAATTACACTCAACCAATTATTGCATGTCAATCACAGCCGGCAGTTAATAACCAGATCAAGAACAATAACAGTTAATTATATGTGATTATTAACAGTTAATTATATATGCTTCAGTAGAGGGCTATCCATGTTAGGGATGCTACCATGTGCTAATAAGCAAGAAGAGGCAGGGCAAGGAAAACATGAGCAATTTCTACACAGCTGGTGTCTTTTTAATTTTAAATACAAGTAAAAAGTCCAAATTTTATAATATTACAATAGAAGTCACATGGCACAAACTTGGCACCCAGATCTTCAACAAGCTAACAGAAGACTTTCCTCGACTTAGACATTGAAATATCAGATTCCGGGTTTGACATAGAAAGTTTTAAAAGTACAGGGCACAAAATGAAATGTGGTGACAAACAAATGAAATGTGATGACAAGCCGCAGAGCTCTCTAAAAGTTTGTGTGGTAACTAAACTGATGTAAAAGGTGATGAGAAAGGTGCATGTAATAAAACAAAGAAAAGAAAAAAGCACACAACAGATGGACATTACATTGATGTTGTGTGATTATTCAGGACTTGGTACTTCCGTTCCATACTTGTGTCAAAGCAGCAAGAAAACTACAGCTCTTTGGAGAACAAAGAGTAAAAACATATAGAAAATTGGCACTACATGCGGAAGGAACCTCAGATATTGGGATGAGTACTTGACATGACCACAAAACAGTTTAATTCATCAAGAGTGAACACTGTCAAATGACCATAAAATAGAAGTGACCCGATAAGAAAACTGAGAAGTCAAAAAGCATATGGTCTAAAAAGTTTCTTCAATCAAAATTCAAAAGCAATCTGTTAAGCTCTGATTGATCTTTAATGTGTAATATATCAAGAAGCACATAACAAAAAGCACTTTGTACACAAACTCAACATCTGAATAGCATGGTTCAAAACCTCTGCATTGAACCAATCTCCCATCAACTCAGGCACAACTAATTTCGAAAACAAGCAACTTAAGAAAATTGATCACAAAAAACGCAATATCATATCCAGAAACTGAACACCAGCATAACAAGGTCTCAAATCTCTGAATTGAGCAAGCTCATATCAGATCAGGCACAACCAATTTATTTCCGTCTCTGAATTGAGGATTCCCAGATAAAAGTGTCTAGATATATCCCATTGATTGCAACAGAAGTTATAAACAGCACCAGAACCAGAAAAAGAAATGATTCCTGAACACCAACACCAGAGTTTGAAGGTTTTTAAATCTATACATTGAGCCAAGCTCACAATATATCAGATACAACTAATCTATTTCAGTTCAGGAGAAGAAACAACAGCAACAACAACAACAACAATGGAAAAGATTCCAACAACAAAGAATCCGAGATAGAAATGTGGAGATATGCCACTGTTTGCAACATGCAACGAATAGTTTCCATTTTTCACATTTTGGGCATAGTTTTCGGTGTTTAGGGTTTAGGATTGAAGTGTTTATGGCTGGATTTTCCTTCTCATTCGTACCAAACCGCACACCTCTATTAAGCAATCAAAAACAAAAAACCACATACAAAATCAAAAAATAAAAAAAAAGCCCAGGGATACTCTACATGAACACACACAATCATCACCATAAAAGCAGAGAACGAAGCAAGCAAGAGATAGAGATCGAAGACCTGCAGGCTGTTGAGCTTGATGTGGTCCCAGATTTGCTTGACAGCCTCGGCGCGAGAGGACTCAGCGGCGCCAAGAAAGCTGCCGAGAGCTGGAGAGATCGGCCTCGGCTTCATAATGCCGGCGTTCATGTTGACGTTTCTCTTGGGCTTGATCGCGTCGGCGTCTGTTTTCGGCTTCGCCTTGGCCTTGGCCTTCGATTTCGGTGCGGCGGCGGCGGCGACCTTGACGGCGGAGGCTCCGGCAGTGGAGGTGGAGGAGGAGGATTTGGCCAATGCAAGGAGAGCACGGCAGCCTCTGAAAACGCTAATCGCGGTGGACGACGACATTGCTCTGATTCTTTGCTCTCTCTCGGCTCGTTGGACTTTGGAGTGTAAGTGTGCCCTAATGTTGTGAAGGTAGGGCTTTTATATTCATTTCCTGAACCCTTTTTCTTTTACCTATTTTCAAATTTCTCTCAAAAGCTCGTTTGGGAATTTCCTTTTCTGTTTTTTTTTATTTTATTTTTGGGATTTTCGAATTTTCCTTTTTCTGTTTTTATTCGTCAAAGAATTTATCTTTTAAAAAAAAAATTATCTTTACTGTTATTAGTGGAAAAATATTTTTTTGATAGAATGTTTTAGCATTTGTTGGCTCGGTCTATTACTTCCTTGTATAGGGGGGAAAGAAACTTTGGAAGTCATGAAGGGACTATGTGGTGCAGAACAGACTGGAATCAAAATGAGATGGTTGTTCTGAAGACACGGCTTTTATTAGCAGACAATTCTGAAAGATTGCATCAAATTTGCAAAGAGTTGCAAAAAGTGCCAGATTCATGCACTTGTTCAAAAAGTCTCAGCCGACCTACTCCATCTAATTGTCAAACCCTGGCCATTTCGAGGTTGCGCAATGGATATCATAGGAAGCATCAGACCACCATCTTCGAAACAACACGTATGGATTTTTGTAATATCCCACATCGGTCAAACGGAGAGGGGTTATGTGTTGTATATGTACATGCCCACCTCCAATCTAACACGAGGCCTTTTGGTGGCTCAACGGCTTCAGAGGGGATGGGTACTCCGAGTTTAAGCATGTTGATGCTAGAGCAATCCCAGGATGGGTGACCTACTGGGAAGCTGCTCCTGAGTTGCCGGAAACAAAACCGTGAGGGCCGGCGGACCCAAAGCGGACAATATCGTGTTACGACGGAATGGGTCCTGGGATGTGACAATTTTAGTCGCCACCGATTATTTCACTAAGTGGGTAGAAGCCAAAGCATATGTTACAATTTCGAGCCAGACATTGATCAACTTTTGTGAAAGAGCACATCGTGCATAGGTTCGGGATGCCTAAGACCATAATGGCCGACAAAGGTTCGGTTTTCATAGCGAAAGCGATGCATGATCTCATCGATAGTGTATCAAGATGTTGCATTCGACACCATATTACGCCCAAGCTAACGACCAAGCAGAAACTAGCAATAAAGACATTATAAACATACTGAAGAAGATGGTTCAAGATAGTCTCAAGGACTGGCATAATTTGTTATCTGAAACCTTTGGGTCTTTCAGACATCTAAACGTATTGCCATTGGGACAACATGTTTTGCGTTAACTTACGGGAAAGTTGCTATGTTGCCCGTTGAGGTGAGATTGAAGTCACTCAGGTTCGCAACTCAAAATGAGATAGCAGCTGAGGAATACACCTAAGCAATGATTCAAGAACTTGAGGATCTCGACCAAGAGCGCATGGACGCTTACAACCGAATGGAAGCCCAAAAGAAAGCAGTTGCCTGTGCCTACAACAAAAGAGTCCGCTCTAAATCATTTGCTAAGGAGGAGTTAGTTTGGAAAGCCGTTCTACCAATTGGAACAAAAGATAGGCGTTTCGAAAAATTGTCACCATGGTAGGAAGCTCCGTTTGTCATCGACCAAGTGCTAGGAAAAGGCGCATATCAACTAAGGGACCAAGACGGAGAACTATATATGATGCCCATTAACGGGCAATTCCTCAAGAAATACTACCCTACTACTTGGGAGATGAGGGAGAAGGATGTTTAGGACACTAGCCTCTGGAATTTTGGTGAGGGTGATCTTGTAAGCTCGGCCACATTGGCTGTATCAATGTGGTAAGCTCGGCCACATGGGTTGTGTTAACTTTTTAAAATCGGCCATATTTTCTATAATTTGTATGTTTACAATGGAATCACCTTATGATTATTATCTTTCTTTTATGTTGCATATTTCGTGCCTGTTAGCTTGTTCTTTAGCTGAGATGTATGATTCGGCCGAGATATATGGGTTCAGACGAGTTGGTTAAGCGTGATGGCCAAGATGTATGAGTTCGGTCATATTATCTATAATTTGTGTATTTCCAATGGAATCATCTTATGATTTTTATCTTTCCTTTATGTTGCATGTTTTGTGTTTGTTAGCTTGTTCTTTAGCCGAGATGTATGAGCTCGGCCGAGTTTAGTCGAGCATGATGGCCGAGATGTATGAATTCGGCCGAGTTGGTTGAAAGTGTAATGGCCGAGTTGGTTGAAAGTGTAATGGCTGAGTTGGTTGAAAAAAACATAACAACCCTGACACATCAAAACTCAAACTCACACTTAATAAATTGAAATGAATCTTCAAAACGAGTTCCATATATTTTCATTTTTAGGTTAGACATTGATTTTAGACTTCTAGCTAGCCCTCTAGGTGAATGAACATGCAGTTAATCTAGTCCAAGAAACTAATTAAGTAAGAGAAAGGCGGGCTTAATTAGAGGGAAAATCAAAAGCCAAAAAAAAAAATGAAAAAAAAAGTAAATGAGAGAGAGAGAGAGAGGAGAGAGTTTAAATTGGGGGAAAAACGCATGAAAAGAAAATTGTAGTCAAAATAGTCTCTTCTCAGCTTCACTTTTCTCTGTGTAGAATTGGGGGTTCTGTGCCTTCTGGGCTCACTCAAACACAGGCACACAGAGAGAGAGAAAACACTATTCTCACCTGGCGGTGAGATTCGGCGGGGTCACCGGCGCAAGCCTAAGAATGAGAGTGAAAGGCGGAGGGAGGAAGAGGAGCTGGGAAGCAATGCCTCTTGACGACGGCGGCGGATGTCTTCTTTTCGAAGACACCGCGGACCCAAACGCCGCCGTTTTTTCTGTACCGGAGCACCAGGACACTGAGCCGGAGCCGCAAATCGAGCCGGAGAGCCAGAACCAGGAGGAGGCTGAGGGCGTGGAGGGAGAAGACGGTGACGGCGAGGGAGAGGGCGAGGGGGAGGACGGTGACGGCGAGGAAGGGGAAGAAGGTGAGGCGGAGGCTGAGGGGGAGGAGGATGAGAATAAGGAGCGGAGTACTAAGCTTGATGAAGGCTTCTATGAAATCGAAGCCATTCGCAGGAAAAGGGTTCGAAAGGTTGTACTGCTCTCCCTGGTTGCCTTTTGATTGTGTGTTGCATTTTGATTGATGTAAATTGTGATTGGAAATCTTGCTTTCATTTTTCATAATCTGATTACTGATTGTTGGTTGTTCTTTTTCGCTGCGGTGGTGTTGATGTTGCGAAAACTAGGGTCAGCTGCAGTATCTCATCAAATGGTGGGTGAAGCCTCTTCCTTTTCTCGAATCAAAACCATTTACTTTTGATGCCTGTTGATGTAGGACCTTCATTAAAGGACGCTATTTATATGTGAAAGATTTCCAAGCTAATTAGGAAAAATAAGATTTCAAATCAAAACGTTAATGATGTCTACATGAATCTTGATCAGCTGTGATTAATTCTGGTGGATCCTTATGCAGGCGTGGCTGGCCAGAGACAGCCAATACATGGGAACCCTTGGAGAATCTCCAGTCTGTCTCTGATGTTATAGATGCATTTGAAGAAAGGTGATTACTTTGTTTCTTTTTTGTTTTGTTTTACGCTCTAGTTATTCTTTTGGTTTCTAGACTATAGCAGAAGCACCGTCATTGCCAGTTGTATCAAAGGGGTGGGGGTGAAAATATATTTTCAAAAGCTTACTATTTTAGTATGCAATAACTGAACATATATACATGAAAAGGAAAAAACTAAAACGGGAAGAAGAAAACTTAGTTGGTAAACATTAACTGATTGTTGATCATTTTATCTTGTCCGTTAAGAAAAAATTGGACATTGGACAGATGATTTTCATACAGGCATGTTTTAATTATGCTGAGACTTGTACTTTTTACAGTTAAAAAAAAGAAGCAATAATGTGACAAAGGAAAGAAGAGGCATACCGAATCTCTTTTTTTCTCTGGCATAGCAGTTAGCTAAGACTCCGCAAGCAGTATGATACTAAAAGTATAGGAGTTGTGCATATAGAAGGTAAGGTCAGAAGGGTCAGTTGACCTTCCTTGACCCTAGCTAGCTATGCCTCTGAGCATAAGGTGATCAGTGAATGTTTGCAGTGAACAAGGATTTACAAAGATATTTAGTAATTAAATTCTTTAGTATTTGTGTTGCTTGATCAGTTGTTTTCTTTGCTGCTCAGTTTATCAGCATCATATCCAAACTTTTGATTTTGTATTTATGTGTAATTATAAGCTTCTTTTGTCTGTTTTAAAGCTTGCGTACTGGAAAGCAACGGAAGCGCAAGCGCAAGTCTGGAACTCCACATACTCAACCTAAGAAGAAGCAGCAGCGGTCTTCAGACACTCCATACAATGAGACAGATGGGGAAATAAGCATGGTTGATAAAGCTTTATCGTCTAGTGCTCCCAACAGCACAGGGGTTGATGGTATTCCTCCCCCTCAACAGTCCTTCCATTCAGTTGGTGATGGAGAGAATAATGGGCATGTCAACCATACTGAAACATCAAAGAAAACTGATTCTGAGAATTTTTGTGCAAATGTTTCCCACCAAATTAGTGAAAGGAGAGAGGAAAATGAGTATGATCCAAAACTTAGTGAGCTCAAAGCAACAGTATCTACTAACAATGTCAGTTTGGATAAACTTTCTGTACATTTCCAAGAAGCCAAAGCTCCAGAAGTTAATGGCCCGACAAATGGTCTTTCCAAGGTTGATTGTGGTGAGCCAGTACAGGGTAGTCGCAGTACTGGAGCTAAGAGAAGGAAGTCTGGTTCTGTGAAGAGGTTTAAACAAGAGCCACACTTGTCTGAACTGGGTGCTACACAAAATGCACCAACTCGTGTTAGCACGAGATATGCTGGTAGAGTTGATCAAACTGGGTTAGGAAATCTTGATTATGCTGGGGAAAATTCAGGTCGCAGGAATAAGATTGATGAATTCAAAGAAGCAGTGCGCATCACCAAGATTCTCAAGCCAATGGGCTATTCAACTTCGATATCAAACAATGTCCGGGACGTGTCTGTAACCTTTATGGCCATGAGGTTTGTCTTAAAACTGCAATTTATAGTTCCATTTCATTTTTTTCAATTACATAGCAAATGAAACGCATCTTTTGTCAAATGGTTATCTGTTAATCTTTTCATTTGTTGGATGGGCTTATTTAGTGCACAAAAGTAGATGGAACAATAGCTTAGACACTGCAATTATGCTAGAAATATGACTGAAACTGAGTCTTCTAATTTTTATAGGTTTTTGTTTTTTGTTTTTTTGTTTTTTAACTTAATATCACTTGATACTTTTAGAGATAGATGTGTTTCTAGTACCAAGTGAAAATCATCTATTGACCTGAAATTAGACATAAATCAGGGAAGGCTGCACACTTCTAAAGGGTATCTTCTGCCCTACAATAGAGTAGTTAGAGGTTGATGACATCTCTTAGTTTATGGAACTAGTTTAAAGCGTAGTCTAGTATAGATTGAAAACATGTCAAACTAGTAAAATAAATTGTTATCCTTGAGAGTTGAAATTTTGCATAAGCGCTTCTAAAATAAAGTCTGTAGATTTTCTTTTTGTTTAATTTTTTTTACTAGAAGCTGCATGATTTATATGCACTTATGCGTGCACACACAATAGCCCATTGACATGCAGTCTGGGCATGCCGATTGGCTTTTCCATGTTCAGTCTTTTTCAATTGAATATAAAATAGGAAAATAGGATAATTGGTTAAGTGGGTAGGTGACTGTTGGTCTTTATTTTTACCTGTATTTAATCTTTTATTCTGCTATTTACTGTTCTGCCCTTGATATATTAAATTATATATATTGGCTAAGACTTGCTAGGCATTTATTTGGTTTTCACATTATATACACATACTGTACTTTAGATTTTACCAGTGTGAACTTTAAAACTTTCGAAGAGAGAATATGACAAGAACTTTAACTATACACAAGTAACATGACTACTATGGGAAACTACTGTAACTTGTCTGAAGCGGTAAAATACTTGTGTATACAACTGACCCAGGATGAGAACTATGGACCTCTAGAATGGGACATGTTCTGGGAATTCAAACTAAGAAAGTACTTCAGTTTTGAGCTCTAATACAAAAACTACTAATTTTATGATGCAACACCAAGGTAAGCATGTTGTGCCAGTTTGGGGTTAACCTAGTTCTTAGTAGGGGTTGACCCTTATTCACCAAACTAAAATATTTTGGACTCTCCACCATTGCCATTGGTTTTGGGTTGGATGCTTATACTTCTATGATGTATTTGGCTACACAAGTCAGTGGCCACATGTGGTCTAGGATACCCAATAGATGGTATCCCCCTGTTTGAAGTCACACCTCGTATGTTGAGTGTATCTTCATCACTTGGAATATAAAAGCAATTTGAATTCTGGGCCTATGCCCCGCATTCCCAGTTTGGATTGATCTATTTGTTTGTTGTCCTTTTTTTCCGTGTGGATCTGCTCAATCATTTTCGGTATGCTTGCTTGTTTCAGTTGCTAAAGTACTACGTGTATTCTACAATGGCACATCCTTACTTGATACTCAGGTGTTAGCTTTTGATTTTGTCAATAAGACTGATGCTCTTGTTTTGCTACCAACATGAGTATTCTTTGACTGTTATCCCACCTTTATAGCAGAAGAATACCAATTATTGTACTAATAGTTTTGGCATCAGTGCAGTTATTCTGATTTTGTCACAAGACGTGTCTTCTTGCCTACACAGTCGTAATCTGATATATCAACTTTGTAGGTGAAGTATACAACTCTGAACTTTCCATAAAATGATAGTTTTGGCAAAAGTATGGCTACATGTACTCTCTCTCTCTCTCTCTCTCTCTCTCTCTCTCTCTCTCTCTCCCTCTGCTTTCTTTCTTTTGCCATGGTCAGTGCATTTTTATAGAGCCATTGCCTATGCACATTTTGGCAATATACAATTGCTCACAACTTTTGAAATTCTCAGATACATGTTGGCTAAAGTAACTCTTTGCTGGATACAATTTGTTTAGAACCTATGGTCTTCTTAAATCGCCAAAGAGTAGGGTAAGTTAGGTGAATCATATTCTATCCTTGTAGTTAGCTGGCTGAAATAGAATCCTACAAGGGGTGATTTTTTATGGGCTATTCATTGTTTGAGGTCCCTTATAGCATGTTTTCACAGTACTTCGAAACTTTGTATTTTGAGGTTTGTCCATTTATGAGTTTCATTTTGGCCTGAGGGCCATGCTATTCTTCAGGTTTCTGATCAACGTTGTATACACTTATGTTGACACATCAGTTTTGGTGATCTAAACATTCTTAGATCTCACTTTCCACTTCTAGACGGTCGACCATCATGTTTCATTTTCATGTTTTGCTTTTTCTTTTTCTTAACAGTTGTTACCTATAAAAAAGATGTATAGATGAGCCTTTTGTAGTAAATAATGTTTACCTTGTGGAATGCAACATTGTGTGGATGTTTTTTCTTTGTATCATCTCTTTGTTTAGAATTGAAATTTAGAAAATGCCACTAGAGATGAAATTTTCTAATTCACCTATGGTTTTGAACTTTTGTCTGTCATTATATTACCTACCCTCGAGCGGGAGACTGCAATGAGAATACCCTGCTGTTATTCCCATTTTGCATATTGCATGAATCTACATTGGTAAGGCCAAGGGTGTTTGCTTCATAGGAAACAATATATAAACTTTTTCATGAACATGCAAGTTGGATAGGTGTGGTGCTTTTTTAATTTCTTTCAGAATTTTCTAGACCTGAATGTTGGATATTTCATGATGAACAACCAGTTTTTCTTATTTTCTTCATGTGTTTTATCACATTTTTACTTGTGGTTGCCGTGTTATAGGTCTGATGGCACAGAAGTGATAGTGGATAACAAATTTCTCAAGGTCAATCATCCACTTCTGGTAAGTGATCAGCTGTTAAGCAGGCAACATGATATTTGTTAGCAACAAATTTCTCAACATCGTAATGTTTATTTTCTATCACCGTCTGAACTAATGTTCATCCCTCTCTTCTTTCCAGCTGATTAATTTCTATGAGCAACATCTCCGGTACAGTCCTGCAGAGTAATTCAAGGTGTAAATGGAGAGTGCAACCTTAGCTTAGCTAGATGTTTATCATCTTTATCGTCAGCTGCACAATGTTGGATTCTTGTAGTTGCTGGGGAGAGTGCATAACTGGCATAGATGGTGAACTAAGTTATATACCAGTAGCTTAATCATCTGTCATTTGTCTTTCTCGTCTTTTTACTGGGTGGTCTGGATAGATAATATGGAGATAAGTAAGAGAAGACGTATATCTTTTTATCTACATATTTTGTTAATGTATTGAATCTTTAACATGAAATGAACACGTGTTTCATTTGCTCAGAAAATCATTTCACCAAGGGAGTTATTTCCTGGGTCATTTTAAGGGATTGTTTGTGGCGTTTTGCCACCTCTTGATTATACCTGCCCGACTGGACTACATCGATCCATGAATGTCGTCGAGTGCGGCCGTCGCTGCAGATGGTCTTGCGCACTTTGTTCACTCATTGGTTTGGGTCTGTATAACATGATGACGTTTCATATGAACCTTGAAGTTCTTGCTACTTGTGAGTGCTATCATCTTCTCTATCAACATACCACCTCTTGAAGGCATCGAAAAACATGTCTTTTTAGTATTGTCCGTCTCAACTAACCTTGGACTAACCAGAAAATAGAATATGCAGAGAAGTTCAATTCTATACACACATGAAATTTTTTCTTTTTGTCTTTTTATCCTGCAGCAAAGTTCTGTTGTGGTTGGCTACCAAGGCCTCCCTTTACATCTTTAGTGTAAATGTTTTCGGGTGAAGACCTATCTCTCGATTCTCCATTTATCTGTTGCTTTGGAAGGCACACCATTCATAAGGAGATTGTAAGATTGATATTTGGGGTCTAGTGGTTTTATAAGCATAGATAACAAGAATAAAGCCTACTTTTTGATGTGGAGACGTTGGCATAGCTCAACACACTACCAGACATGCAACAAATTAGAGAAAAATAATGGTGTAGTTTAGAAGTAATCTCCCACATCCACTACCCAACAAACAGTCCTTATATCACTCACTTCCCCTTTCTTTGATTCTGTCAAGCAAGTTTGTGCTCTCTGCACACACTAGAAAGCAGAGAGCAACTGAACAAAGACTTCATCAATGGCGAGTCGAGGGCCGTCACCACTCGTGCCATCTCTAGTAGTAGGAGCTTTGGGATTGATCATCTGCAGACCTACCTTACTATCCCTTCTGGAAATCTCAGTGTCTTTGTTGCAAGTAGGGGCAGAAACAGATGGCAGGGCCAACTTGGCTTTTGTGATGCTTCTTCTGTTTTTGCTTTTACTAGTTGTACACTTTGTTTCTTCTCTTTTCCCCACAATTGTTGGCATTTCATCACCTGTTACAACCCTTGAATCAGGTAAATCTGAATATGGGGGTGATGGTTTCGAGTTTGGAATAGGAACAATGCTTCTGATTGTACTCTTTCTTATTCTGTATCATCTTGTTTGAGATCTTGGTGTTGCAAGCTATGTGGCTGATGAGCCATGGCCATATGCTTTTCTAAGCACATTGTACATATTCAAGTTACTCTTTTTTTGTTTCTCTTGGACAAGGAATGAAAAACAAATAGATTGTCCAGATGGAGTTATGTTATACATGCATTAACACCAGTTTTTGAGACAATGATTTCATTCATCATGTTACACAGTTGATGTATAGCATCATATGTGATCTAAATCAGAATTATTACCGCATATGTGATCATTATGAGAATCAATATTCCTGTTTAAAGTTAAGTCAATTTACACAGGCCTAGCAACGATGAATTAACAAGCATGACAACAAATAATGAGGTTATGTGGATTACCAGAACTTTACTCAACATAACCAAAAAGTGATTGTATGACGAGGGCCTATGCCAGGTCGCACAATGAGATGCAGGAGTATCTTGATCCGTGGGGTGCTAAGGTGCAATGCAACCTTCAGTTTGCACCCCGATACCAGTTTGGTATATTCATGTTCGATTTGCTACCCAACCATTGAGGATGGGGTTTCCTACTAACCCGAGGGTGGGTGTGCGCAGCAGTGCTCACCAAAGTGAGCTACAAATCAAGACTCCGGCACCTCTCCTGACATTGGTTAGGCAACCAATCACTTTAATGCCCCGCTTAGTTACAAACCCACGCTACTGGGATCGGCGATAACTTAAGCAAGTGCAGTAGTTTTAAACATCCATATATCCATGATTCCTCTGATGTGGGACTGGAAACAAAAATATTTTCTCAACTGTCTACAATTATTAGTGACAATATAAAGAATTCATGGCAGTTTTGAATTTTTGATAGAATGAAGGTTGGTAGGAGTTATGAAATTATCTACTACCAAGGAAGTTTTAAGAAAAGTTGCTTAGAAAACCAGGGAAGCAGTAGTTGATTCTTAAGCCTCAAGTTTCCCTTTGTAGATAAGCTGCTTTAATTTGTACATAGCTTTTAAATGCCCAGTGGTATGAAATTATGCCCCAATTTCTCTCATACCTTAGAGAAGATCAAATGGTTATATGTTTGAATTCTGTGTAATGATTTGGGGATGGATATCTTTGGGGATAATCAGATGATTTTAACAAAAAGATATTTTCATGTAAGGGTTAGAATTCGTTCCCCTTTCTAGTTCTTAATGCAATTATATTTCTTACAGGTATGGAAATCCTGCTACATGTAGTAGGAGTTATTTATTGCATTCATGCTTCTGTTGTTCTGCACTCTCAGCTGTGTTAGGTATGTCCAGGAGGAAGAAGCCATAAGTTCTCATACATTGAACTCTTTTTGCTTAGGCATTTCAAAATCTTTCGAATACGTTTGAGCAGGTCTATTCCTAGATGGAGAATGGAAAAAACATTAAGACCTGCAAAGCTATATTGGATTGGGCCAATTACATATAAGTCCACTTTGAGACATTTTTTCTCACATAGGTCCACCCCAACATTTTTACCCACATAAGTCCACCCAAGTCTAAATAAGGTTTTATATTAAGTATTGAAGTTTAACGTAATTACAGACTGCCATTCAACCAAAAAAATTAGATTTTCTCTTTTATATTTACAAGAATGCCACTAGTATAAAAAGTCAACAACCACTCTTATTTCAGAATAGTCTCCGGCCGACCTCCGGCCAGATTTCCAGCTGACCTCCGGCGAGGTTTCCGGCCGACCTCCGGTGAGGTTTCCGGCTAACCTCCGGCGAGGTTTCCGACCGACCTCCGGCGAGATTTCAGATCGACCTTCGACGATGACAAAAATTACTACTACCAGCTATAAAAGCTACTACCACCAGCTACAAAAGCTACTACCACCGCCTACAAAAGCTATTACTATGAGGTTTCCGATGAACACAAAAGCTACTACCACCAGCCACAAAAGCTACTACTACTGTCTACAAAAGCTACTACCACCGCCTACAAAAGCTACTACTGTGAGGTTTCCGACGAACACAAACTACTACCACCAGCCATAAAAGCTACTACCACCACCAGCTACAAAAACTACTACCACAAGCCATAAAAGCTACTACCACCAGCTACAAAAACTACTACCACCGCCTACAAAAGCTACTATTGTGAGATTTCTGACGAACACAAAAACTACTACCACCAGCCACAAAAGCTACTATCACCAGCTATAAAAGCTACTACTACCAAATGCTACTACACAATACCACAAAAGCTACTGCTAAGGAAGTAGAAAGCTACTACCAAGGAACACGAAAGCTACTGCCAAGGAACACGAAAGCTACTGCCAAAGTACAAGAAAGCTACTACCAAGGAACACGAAAGCTACTGCCAAAGTACAAGAAAGCTACGAACACGAAAGCTACGAATATGAAAGTTACTGCCAAGGAACAAGAAAGCTACTACTACCAAATGCTACTACACAATCCACAAAAGCTACTGTCAAGGAACACGAAAGCTACTACCAAAGTACAAGAAAGCTACTACCAAGGAACACGAAAGCTACTACCAAAGGACAAGAAAGCTACTACCAAAGGACAAGAAAGCTACTACCAAAGGACAAGAAAGCTACTACATAATACCACAAAAGCTAGTACCAAGGAAGTAGAAAGCTACTACACAATACCACAAAAACTACTGCCAAGGAAGTAGAAAGCAGTAAGGCTTAGATCAAAGAAGATCGCTGAGGATGAAGGAAGAGCTCCGGCAAGAAAAGCTATTACCAACGACAAGAAAAGCTATTACCGCCAGCAACAAAAGCTACTACCACCGACTAGAAAAGCTACTACTATCGACTACAAAAGCTACTACCGCCAGCAGCAAAAGCTACTACCGCAAGCAGCAAAAGCTACTACCGCAAGCAGCAAAACCTAGTAGCAAAAGTTATTATTGTAAGCAGCAAAAACTATTATTGTAAGCAGCAAAAACTATTATTGTAAGCAGCAAAAACTACTATCGCAAGCAACTAAAGCTACTATCGACCACCTGCAACATAAGCTATTACGACTAGGAACAAATGTTACTACTATAAGCAACAAAAACTACTACTGTAAACAACAAAAGCTACTACCCGTAGAAACAAAAGCTACTACTGTTAGGAGCAAAAGCTACTATCGCAAGCAGCAAAAACTACTATCGCAAGCAACTAAAGATACTACCTAGTAATAAAAAAGCTACTCAATTTTCTCGTCCTTCCAAATTCAATACAATTGAAAAATCCGAAATGAAGAACAATATTCAGACCAATTCGCAAAATTACAAAGCAGTATTCTTCATGAATTTCTTCCTCTGTTTTGGATCTTATCAAAGTTGGTAGAGTCACCAACATGTGCACCAAAGAAACTCTATTTGAAATCCAACAATACATAAAAATTAGAAATGATTGCAGCTAAGTCCACTAACATGGACGAACATATAACGATCCGTCAACACAAATTCCGCCGACCTCACCTATCGGAGCTCGTCTGAGAGAGACCTGACTGCCGTGGCGCCGCCGATGACAACAGAGGGGAGGGAGTCTGAGAGAGCTCCAACCTCGACCTTCGATCTATACTCCTTGACAAAGAAAATGAGAATCGGAGATCAAACCTGGCCGCCGATGCGCCGACAACGGCGATGGAGGGGAGGGAATCCTAGAGAGCTCTGCCATGCCCTTCGATCTGAGATCCTTGACGAGCGTCGAGCACCACGCGCTCCTCGACGGTCAGCTCCGACTTCCGATGAGATGGTGTCGGGGATGGAGAGAGACGAGGATGAGACTGTGGAAGGCCGAGGAGGTTGTGGAATGCCGTGGAGGCCCCAAGGCTTAGGGCTCCTGCTAGGGCTGAAATTCTAGTTGGTTTCTCGCCGGCAAGAGAAGAGAGAGAGAGAGAGAGAGAGAGAGAGAGAGAGAGAGAGAGAGAGAAATGATTTTGAACGGTATCAGATTCTTTGCATAGAGAGAGAAGAGGGTAATTTAGGTATAAAATAAAAGTAAGATGACCAATTTGGATCATAAAGTGGACCTATATGGGTAAAAAGATTAGGGTGGACTTATAAGGAAGAAAATGTTAAGAATGTGACTTGGATGAAATTTTCTATATTGGATTTCGCTGCTTTCCTAATGCACTTGGGACATAGCTTTTATGTAATGAGACTGTTTAATAAGGACCTTTTTCAATTGATGATCACTTTCATTGCTCCTTCTCTTAAGCCACTACATACCAGAGACTTGGAACATAAAATCGTCATTTTCATTCCGAGTAGAGGGACATAGATCGATTAGTTGCAGGCAGGGTGCTTATTCTTTTGCTTACAATAGCAGAAGAAGTCAAAAAGTCAAAAAGTGATTGTATGAGGGGCTATGCCAGGTCGCACGATGAGATGCAAGAGTATCTTGATCCGCAGGGTACAAAGCTGTGACTTATCCTCCAGTAACTGGAGGAGGCTCACAACCTCCATGTGCCCCGGAAATACTTTGCTAGTTTCATGTTTGATTTGCTACCCCACCCATTGAGGATGGGGGTTCCTGCTAACCCGAGGGTGGGCGTGCGTAGCGTAGCAGTGCTCATCCAAGTGAGCTACAAATCAAGACCCTTGCACCTCTCCTGGCATGGTTAGGCAACCAATCACTTTAATGCCCTGCTTAGTTACAAACCCACGCTACTGGGCTCGGCAATAGCTTAGGCAGGTGCAGTAGTTTTAAAAAGCCATCTATCCATGATTTATCTGATGTGGGACTACCAAGTAAAAAAATTTGAATAAGCAGCTAAACGCTGTTGATATAGCACCAATGCATCCCTGTAGTAAATATTGTTTAGTTCTATATATATTTGCAGCTGGTTTAAGCGATCTTAGTTGATTAGTTTACTTGAAAAGCCTTCAGAATCTGAAGATGGTCATAAGATCTTGGATTCGAAAAGATGCAGAATGAGCCTAACCAAGTTTGACATGATACTTCAAAACTTCTTGGAACTTCAGAACGAGTGTCATTAAATCAGCAATTTTTCTGAACCTATGAGTTCCTCCTTCCATTTTTCCCTGATACCATGCATGTATTATGGTTGTAACTTGTAAGACCATCAAGGATTATGGAATAGGTTATATATTTAATAAGGGCTTTTATTACTTTTTCTTCATTGATCCAGTGACGAAAAAAGTTTCTTGCTTCACCAGCCATTCATAAACAAAGATCAAACTAAGCTGTGGTGTGTTCTTTAACTACAGAGGGGTGTATATATATAGCTAGCAGAAGAGTTTGATTTATTTCTTTACCAGAAATTATATTACTCAATGTAGGAGCAGCAACTATAGATCGCATTGTTATTTTACTATATCTATAAACCTTCACTCATATAATCATATTTGTATCACAACATAGTGGTATTCAATCAGGCATCAGACCAGAATATATATCTGAATTTCACCCCGGTCGCTTTCTTTAACTCCCAAGGCCTTCCAAACAGCTGGATAGGCATAAACGATGTTATGAGGGCATGGAGGTTGGTAATCATGATCAGGATCACAATCCATTGTGGAGTAACACTCATCAACAACACTGGCTTTCAGACTTTCCATTACGATTTATGGTAATGTAGTGTGAACACCTCTTCTTCTTGTTGAACCATCCTGTGGACAATGACACAACCAGGGCGTTATTTGTGAAGAATTTGTTGTCACATCCTGATGGTCCACCTCCATCACCATGTTTCTTGGAGCAGTTGATCGTCAAGCTTGCTTTTGTACGCTTGGACACTGGAGGCGAGCACTTGGTAAGTGATGTAGAGCTTTCCTTTTTTGCAGTATTTAGTTAAAATGGTTCTCGGAGTTACATACTTACACTTGGATTTGCAGGTTTGAGCTTCAATGCTCAACTAGTTTGCTACAAGAATGATGGAGATAAAGAGAAAGCACCAGAAAAACAATAGCGGTACTTCATGTTCTTTGTACTCTTTGCTTTTGGGTTTAATTAGGTTGGTTTGAAGAAGTTGAATCCTAAGTAGGCTATATATAAAGATCATGAAACAGCTAGGTAGCTGGTTTTAATATCATATTACTTGTTTCTCTCTAGAATTACCATACCGTTAAAGACACCTTTTTGTAATAATTATATTTTTTGGGACACCTTTTTGTAATATTGCTGATAAGTAGACTCTCAAATTGTGCAGTAAGCTTTCGTATACAGACAACAATTGTATGCATACTGCTCGTTCTATCACCATATACAAAGAACCATAACACCTATGTTTGGTCCATAATATTCCACAGATTTTGGTGTTCTATGATTCATAGTACTCGATACTGCAGCTGTGTGAGGTTGACTTGGTTGATTAGTACTAGACACCGGCGGAGGTACATAGAGACCATGGCACCCCCCAGATTTATGATTTTATCTGCATTTGGTGTTTGGAGTCTAGCTAGTTTAGAAGTTTTAACTATGCTGACACCCCCCAGTCCTCTAGATTGGTTTGATTTACTAATAAAAATAATAAAAACTTTCTCTTTCTAGGAAAATTAACTGTTTAGTTCAATAAAGAATAATAAAAGCTTTATATTAACCTATTCCTAATACAATTATACTTCTACCTGACCCCACCAATTAACATTGTCTTCTATAAATAATCAAACTCATAGCAGCATATTCGTACAAATATGTTCAAAATCAGTTGAGAGACTACAAATACATCTTCCTGATATGCAACGAATAAGATTCGATGCAACTGAAACAATAGAGTTTGATTATTGATTATTGATGACTCGATTATACGAATATGTTGCTATGAAATTGATTATTGATGACTCGATTATTGATGACTTTCACGATATGCAGGAGCGACGAGTCTATTTTTAATGTATAACCCTATTTAAAAACTTTATTATATTATACATTATGTTTTTTTGTTTTCAATAACCTTTTTTATATCGGCCCCCTCACTTGTATTTCCTAGTTCCGCGCCTCTGGTACTAGAGGATTCCTTAATACAAGAGTAACTAATTATAGATTCACTACTACGCACTCCAACTTTTTGCAAGTCGTTTCACTCCAAATACTTCAGAATATTAAGACTGGCCTGAGTGGCCTCTAACCAGGAGCCTTTCCAAGTTTAACATGCTTGATATGTTTGTTTGGAAATTCTAATTGCTCAAACTCGATATATATAGGTCATGCCCCTCTTTTTTTTTTTTTCCCCATATATTTCCTTTCATTGAATTTCATTTTTTTTTTGGTATAAATGAGGCCAAACGCCCAGAAAAGAAACACCTAACACAACTTAACCAGCATTGCTGGTTCTAAAGCTTCTACTTCTAGCAACTCCAACAATATCATCAAGGAGAGTTTCAGTGACTATAGCAGGAGGTTCATCGAGGATGCTAATGCCTTTAGCGTTGAGAGTGCTATTCTTAGCCAACAAATCAGCGATCATATTTCTTTCTCGATGAATATATGGACTTGTTCAAAATGCTGCAACATTGATCTGCAGTTTGTCACGATGGTACCCAAGGGATGAAGCTCCACATCAGAATTCTGCAAAAGGTTAACAAGAACAACAGAATCTGATTCTACCTCCAACTTAGAAATTTTCACGTTCAAGGCCATTTGAATGCCATAGAAATGACACCAGGCCTCAGCTTGTAAAACTTCCCCAGTACCAATATTAATCATGAAACCACCACATAACTCCTCCAGCACCTATTTCACCAGACCTAGTCCTTGAACCATCTGCATTCAATTTGTGAAATCCAACAGCAGGTTTAATCCAAGATAAAGCCTCCACATGCCCTACCATTTGCACTTTGGACTTAGATATTGCCTTAACCGGCCCCAATCAGAAGCAAAGGTAAGAATATATATATATCAGCAGCATTGTAAGGGTACTGGAATCTCTCCTCAAAAATGCTCTTACATCTCCACTTCCAAAGAAATCAGCAGCAGAAAATAAAGAAGATAAGTCAAAGAGCCAACCATCCCAATTCAAAGTAAAGGCATTCCACTTTTCTTTTTTTTTTCTTTTTTTTTTTCCATCCTATTTCCTGTCATTGATTTTTTTTTTTTTTTTTTTTGAGATGTTTCATTGAATTTCTATTAGGCTTAAGATCATAAGATGGTAAATAAAATTTTCTGGTCTGAATCACGTAAAGTTTCATGATTCCCGGAATATTACTTAATAAATTGGAAGTAATAGGTACAAGTTCTTAAGGGAGAATATAAAGTTGAGACAATTTGAAACAAAGAAGGTTCGTCATTAGATTGAAAGTTTTACTTCCAAACTTGCTGCTCTTGCCATTCATTCTTGTAGGGTGTGGTAACCTGAGTTTAGTGGCAACAATTATTAGTCAAGTTGAGGTAACACAGTGAAGTTAAGATTTTCTAAGCGTTGGTAATTGACTAATGACATGGGAAATTATTCTCAGGTTGCCTTTGCCACATAATATTCGTGATATGAATCCATTGCGGAGTTACTAAAAACTTTCCTTCTCTAACTGCACGAATTGACTTCTGGGTTCGAGTGTTTGCTGCAATCACATGCGTGACATCTGCATCAAACTCTGTTGAACAAGTAGCACCCAATTGCTCAGCCATCTTCCACAAAGGATGAGTTGATGCCTCGACACTCAAGGGGAAAACATGGCTGAAAACGATCTTACACCCATTCAAAACTTGCTTCTTCAGAATTTGTAACACTGGTCTGACATCTCTATCAACAAGATCTTGAGACTCAACTTCATTAAAAAATATTATGTGGATATGCCTAAGAAGCTGAAGCACACTTGCAAGATAAGCTCCTCCATACTGATCGCATTCGTCACTCTTCAACTCAGAATAAGACTTAACATTCCTTAGGCCAAACTCTTGACAACTAGACCTAAAAAAATGGTACCTAGGCATTACAATAACATTCTCCTGATTGTCAGTTGCCCATACATCTTTCTTATCATCAATGATCACAACATTAGATTCTCGCGCAAGCAAGACATCTAAACTCTTCCTATCTCTTTCTGTGCTATCGCTACGTGATATGATCCTACCACCAAAGATCAGGTTTGCAGGATCAAGTAGCTTCGCCATTTCCAAAGCGTAATCCCGACTACCCATCGTGTATACAGACACCTCAAACATTTGACTGGCTTGGTGTAGGAATGTCCTAATGTATGGCCTCAACTTGGTCATCAACCGCATACTGGGAGTCTCCACAATGCTAACATACTGCAGAGAATGATCAGCCTGGGTTTGGGTCTTCAAATACTCTTCATCGGGTGACAAATCATCAAGACAGGTACTATTAAGCAGGGTGTGGTCTAAATCAAGAACCAGGTGAAGCTTCTTATGGTTCAAGAGTAAGTTTTTGGTGTTTTGATTGCGTATTCGATCAATCTCATCACTGCTAACAACTAAACCCTTGGGTATATACCCAAATCTCAGAGGGGTTTCATCAACATCAGTCTCTGCCTTAAGCCTTTTGGCTCTATGATCTATCAACTCTAGATCACTGTAATCAGAATAATCTAACCCTCTTGCCCTCTTAAGATACCCAACAAGATTATCAATATTATTCAAAATGGGAGACACAGTAGCCACACTCATCATGATAATCAAAAAAATCGAATTTTATTCAAAGTAGAATCAAGAACAAATTTCGGTACAGAACAATTTCCAACCGAAAATTAGGGTTTCACTAATACAGAATCGAATAGAGAAAAGTGAATCGAAAATACATACAGAGTGAAAATCAAAGAAAACAAAAGAGGGCTCGCTTCGTCGCCGTCGGCTCCGATCTTCTTCGTCCGGTGCTGGGCGAGTTGAGATCGTCCGTCAATTTTATTCCGATGATGAGAATACGGCAAATTGAGAGAGTCGATCGGATTAGGGTTTCGACCGGAAGAGAAAATTGGGGGTTTTTCGTTTGCGTGGTTAGAATTGCAGAGCGAAAGTGAGGAGAAAACGGAAAGAGGCGAGTGTTTATAAAGGCGATTAGGAAACGCGTTGAGTGAAGCGCGTTTCCAACGTAAATGACATATTTACCCCTACAGACCCAATATTTCGGTTTTTTCTTAATTGCATGATATTTACAATGGAAAATGCTTTGAGAGCACCAAAATTTATACCAAATCTATATTTAAATCTTTATATATTTCATACGTTGGATGGGTAGTGCTAGAGGGCCTTAATAAAGCCTAAAATTTGTGGTCTTAATCCTATATGTCATGGCATGTAAGTAAATAAAAATATTTATTTTCGATTCCACATAATATATCTTGCCAAATCAAAACAATGCATTACCAATTTTACCATTTATATTTCATTTTACATTTTAAGGGGTGAAGCAATGATATTAATGTATTTTATTACGTAATGAAAACAAATATTACATATTAATAGCAACCACTAATTATGTATAATATATAAGGAATGTTTCTTACATCAATATGAAGATTAACTATTTTTTAAATAATAATTAATTTTGTCAAATAAACTCTAACCCTAACCCTAATTCGTCCAAAAAGCAATTATAATTCATCAAAAAGAAAACACTAATATAAGATAATTAATTCGGATATAATTCATCAAAATTTTCTATACTTAGTCCAAAAAATAATTTATATACAAATAATTTCTCAAAATGATTTACATACAGATTATTTTTATAATATATATGTATTTTTTTTATAATATACATGTATTATAAATATATAATATAATGTTGTTTGATGTTATATTTTTTTTATATTTAATTAGATATTTAGAAGAAGGAAAGCAATAATAGTTTTATTTTTCAATGAAAAACTGAAATTTATTAGTCATTGTTTGAAATAAACCAAATGGTAAGATGGTCTTTATACTTAAGTATTACATGACATAAGATTTTTAATATGTGATGTGTCTAAATGATTTGGCATGACACATAGATTTGAGGCTTAAAATCTTAGGCCTTCATAAGGCCTAGAATCATTTTCCATGTTGGATATAAGTTGGAGAAACCAATTCCTACGTGGATTATATATATTCCTATCCGGGTAAGAATATATTCCTTGTGCAAACCGGAGTCTGAGTCTACACCAACCAAATCCAAAGGATATTACTCTCTATATATATGAAGCCTCAGATTAAGCTGTAGACGTACCATAAGCTATTCTCTCTAACACTGACAAATCTTGCGAAAGAAAAATGAACTCAATGGAATCGAACCAGGCGCAGCCCAACCTATTTTGCTCCCCAGAAGCCTTTCAGTCTCAGAGAACACTGAACCCTTACGTGACTGGCACGTCTGTTGTGGCTCTGAAATACAAAGATGGAGTTTTGATGGCTGCAGATATGGGGGGTTCATATGGATCCACTCTCCGATACAAAAGCATCGAACGAATGAAGCCTATCGGAAAGCATTCTCTCATCGGTGCAAGTGGAGAAATAAGTGATTTCCAGGAGGTGCTACGTTATCTTGACGAGCTCACCATGCAGGACAACATGTGTGATGATGGAAACTCTTTGGGACCTAAAGAGATCCACAGCTACTTGAGCCGTGTGATGTACAACAGGCGTAACAAGTTTGATCCGCTGTGGAACTCGTTTGTCCTTGCTGGAGTGAAGAAGAAACCTGGAGTTGATGATAAGAGAGAGACATACCTTGGACTGGTTACTATGATAGGTGTGAACTTTGAGGACGATCATGTCGCTACGGGATTCGGAAACCACCTTGCGAGGCCTATCCTTCGTGATGAATGGCGTGAGGACTTGAGTTTCGAAGAGGGTGTTAAGCTTCTGGAGAAATGCATGCGTGTGCTTTTGTATCGTGATAGGTCTGCTGTAAACAAGCTTCAGATAGCTAACATCACCGAAAAAGGTTTAACAATCTCTCAGCCCTACTCCTTGAAGACTTTCTGGGGTTTCTCTGCTTTCCAAAATCCAACAGCAGGTGCTCAAGGATCATGATAACAACTGATTTAGTTTGAAACTTTGAATAGGTTTTATATTTCTCCTTAGAATTATATTTGCTTCACTGTATTCTTGCCAATACCGACAAGATGAACGAGGATTATAGAAGTTCATTGTGGTGATTAGAAAACAACTACAACAGCCCATTTGAACATTTACATCTATGTTTTCATGTTGGATGGAATTCTCTTTAATATAAGGACACACATTTTTCTAGCTAGCTAGGATGAAATTGTCTTTGATATAAGAAGCAGATTTTTCTGGCGTTACAATTTTTCTAGCTATTTGGCCTTCTGGATTTCGTAAAATCACCTCAGCGTTACAATTTTTTAGTATCATTAAAAATGAATTCCATTTACTAGATCAGTTTGGTTAATGACAGAGCTACTATCCCCAACTCAACAACTAAGTTGTGAATAAAAAAATGACCAATCTCCTGGCAAATCAAACAATTAACCATTTAAGTGCGGGACAAACTAAATCGTGAACTATGTTAGCAAACATGTAACTCATTTGACTATTATACATATGCGTATAACATGCATCAAGCTGTGAACCGTTCGATCGTTTAATAATTCAAAATTTAAGTCTCAAATAAGAGACATAGGTTTTGAGTTTTGGATAGGAACAATTCTTCCATGTTGTACTCTTCCTTGTTCTATGTCATATTTTGTGACGACAATGAGTTTTTTTATTTTTTATTATTTATCAGTGGGCAGGTGCAGCGTATCAAGGTAGTGACTAGTTTACATGGGATTATAGGCTCAGATAAAACCTATAAATCTGATTTCCATAAACCCGGGTTGAAAAATACGACCGTTTTCTCAGTTCCTGACAACTTCAGAGTTCACACCATCTTTCTCCCAACCGGACCGGACCGGCGGTTTAAGCGGTTTTGCTGTGATTGGCTTCCTGCACCACTCAAAGAGGTGTGCTTACAAGTGTTGATTGTTCTGCATTCTCTTATTTCAATTGATTGATGATATTGAGAATCTTGTTTACCTGCTCAACCTGTGAGGCAATTTTGGGTTTTGGTGTTATGAAGCTTTTTGTTTTTTGTTTTTGTTTACTGGTGTTATGTAGCAATTAGGGGTTTGGGTTCTGCAGAATTTGGATTGAATTTGTGAGATTTTGGATTTGTGTTCAAGACCCTATTTCAGTCCCATACATGAAAACTATTACTCCCCTTTTTCGACATTTTCCGAAAGCCAAAGAATCACAAGCTTTGATATCATCAGTTGGATGTTTTACTAGAGACCCAACTGTTGCAAAACAAGTATTTGGTAAATTATTGGATCAATACCCAGATAGGATAACATTGAGGAAACTCTATGCAAGCTTTATTGTCAATGAGAATTTTTGTGGTGATGCGTCACTAGGTATCAAGTTCATGAGAGCCTATGCTGCCTGCGGTGAACCCAGAATGGCGCGCTGCATATTCGATCAAATTCATGATAAGAATGTCATCTTCTGTAATGTAATGATCAGAAGCTATGTAAACAACCGTTTGTATCATGATGCTCTTGTTTTGTTCAAAACTATGTCTGCCATTGGGTTTGATCCTGATAACTATACATACCCTTGTGTCCTTAAGGCTTGTTCGGGGTCAGATAATTTGGGGGTGGGATTGCAAATTCATGTTGCTGTTGTGAAAGTTGGGCTTGACGGGAATTTGTTTATTGGGAATGGTCTGATTGCCATGTATGGGAAATGCGGTTGTTTAGTGGAGGCTCGGCACATTTTTGATGAGATGCCATGTAGAGATGTGGTTTCGTGTAATTCTATGGTTGCTGGGTATGCACAAAATGGACGGTTCGATGATGCAATAGATGTTTGTAGGAAAATGAAGACATGGGGGATTAAACCAGATGCTGGTACCATGGCTAGCCTATGCCCAGCTGTGACCAACAGTTCATATGAGAATGTTTCGTATGTTAAGGAAATGTTTATGAAATTGGATAGATTGAGTTTGGTTTCGTGGAATGTGATGATAGCAGTGTATGTAAATAATTTGATGCCTGGTGAAGCAGTTCACCTTTTCTTACAAATGGAAAAGAGTGGAATAAAACCTGATGCAGTCACAATTGCAAGTATTCTTCCTGCTTGTGGGGATCTTTCTGCTCTGTTGCTAGGTAAGCGGATTCATGAATATATTGAGAGAAAGAGACTTATGCCAAATTTGTTATTGGAGAATGCGTTGATTGACATGTATGCTAAGTGTGGAAGTCTACAAGATGCAAGAACAGTCTTTGATGCGATGACATTTCAGGATGTTGTCTCGTGGACTTCCATGATTTCTGCATATGGTAGGAGTGGACAAGGTCATGACGCTGTGGCACTTTTTGTGAAAATGCGTGACTCAGGTGTAGTTCCTGATTCAATTGCATTTGTATCAGTTCTCGCGGCTTGCAGCCATGCGGGGTTGTTAGAGGAAGGACAATATTACTTTAAATTGATGACTGAGGAGTATGGCATTGATCCCAGGATAGAGCACTGTGCTTGTTATGTAGATCTGTTGGGGCGTGCTGGAAGAATGGATGAGGCTTATAGTTTTGTCAACCAGATGCCACTGGAGCCTAATGAAAGAGTATGGGGTGCTCTACTTAGTGCTTGCCGGGTATACTCTAACATGAGTGTAGGACTTTTAGCTGCTGATCGCCTTTTTCAATTGGCTCCAGAGGAATCAGGTTATTATGTTTTGTTGTCAAACATTTACGCAAAAGCCGGTAAATGGCAAGACGTCGCCGCAGTCCGGTCAGTGATGAAGAGTAGAGGGATCAAGAAAATACCGGGTGTCAGCAACGTTGAACTCAAAGACCAGGTTCACACTTTTCTTGCTGGTGACAGATCACATCCTCAGTCTAAAGAGATATATGAAGAATTAGATATATTGGTAGGGAAAATGAAGGAGTTAGGTTATGTCCCTGAGACCGATTCTGCCCTTCATGACGTGGAGGAGGAGGAGAAAGAATGCCATCTTGCAGTTCACAGTGAGAAGCTGGCAATTGTGTTTGCCATTCTGAATACTGAGCGAGGGGCAGTGATCAGAATTACCAAAAATCTTCGTGTTTGTAGTGATTGCCATATTGCTGCGAAGCTAATCTCCAAAATAGCTGAACGTGAAATTGTTGTCCGGGATACGAATCGTTTCCATCATTTTAAGGATGGCGTATGTTCTTGCGGGGACTATTGGTGAGTCTCCACCCAGAACTCACAGTATGATGGACTTCAGTGAAGAGTGAGAAATATGACCAGCAGTTTCTGATAGATCCAAATTAATGGCTTTCTGTGGTGAATGATGAGCAATCACTTGGCGCATTGGGGAAAACAGTATATAAATAGTTTTCAATGACATTCTGGGTTCCTCATTATTCACTAGCGGATAACTTACTTTTCGTCCGACATATATCGGTCGATTATGTTGGCTTTGATGCAAGTTATATTGATGAGTATTACAATTATAGTGCGCTAGTGAATGTGTAAATTGGAAATTTTAGTGAATAATTCTTTGGCTGCAGGCAAATTTTGGAATGGCTCTAACAAATGGGTTGGAAATTCCTAAAGAAGTGCTAGATGCAGAAATCAAATCCTTTTATGACTCAGCTCCTCCTTTAAACAATAGTGATGATGTCAGTGAAAAACTTGAGGCATTTGTTAAAAAAAATTCGCAGCCTTCTGGCACGTTCACTTTTCTTTCACTATTTTACTATTTTCCAATTCTATTAAACTTGAGTTCCATTTCCCTTTGTTTTCCAGGTTTTAAAATTAAGGTTCTATTTCTTTTTGAATGATTAACATATATTGTAGGAAATGGAGGAGCTAGGAGGGTGGTTTGTGTAACCTCTGGTGGTACCACGGTTCCTCTGGAGCAACGATGTGTTCGCTACATTGACAACTTCAGTTCTGGTCACAGAGGATCAGCTTCCACAGAGTATACCACCTTAAATCGCTGGATAGGCCATATTTTTTTTAAAAAAAAAATTCTAAAGGAATAGGCCATATATAATATATGTGATATTGATAAGAGTTGTCTGATATCACAGGTACTTTTTGAAGGCAGGCTATGCTGTTATCTTTCTTTACCGGAGGTAAAAATGTTATATATCAAAAGTTCAAATGTTATAAAAAAAAAAATTATTTTTATAATTTGTTATCTGCAAATGTTATGCAGGGGAACTTGCCAACCATATTGCAGATCTCTTCCCAATGATCCATTACTTGAATGTCTGGAAATTGTGAACGAGTCAAACATTCAAGGTCCGTATTTACTGTGATGCTATGGTTATATGTGCTCTCTTCTTGTACTTGAGATAGAATACACATGATCAGTCAAACACTAATTTATGTTTCCAGCTCTTCTGTTTGGGTATGAGAAAATGATGCTTGATTTTGTGACATAGAAGTTATACTCTATAATCAGAAAACCTTTTACTTGAACCATGGCATGCCATAAATGGGTACACAATTACACCACTCAGAAACTTAATTTTCATGGCCTAATTAACAGAACCATTTCCTGAAGAAATGAAGCTTTTCACTCATTGACAGCTCAACACTTTTGAGGAGTACTTTGTCTTATTTAACAATTTGTTCCACCACATCGAGGTTCAGTTTCCTTGAATTGCTTGCACCGATATATGTGTTGCATAGTGCCAAGTCATAAATACTGGTATATGGATGGGACTGGACAGAAGAGTAGGTGGATGAGGATGTCAGTTTCTTATCTTCTTCTTTTTTTTTTTTGAAAAGAAAAAGCTTTTTATTGAGACAAAAAGCAAAGAACAAGGAGGCAGACAAGGAGTCCGCTAAAAAAAGAAAAGAGGGCAGCTAGGACTAAAGGTGTAACAGTTCATCTTTTTGAACTAAAACTAAATGTAGAGATTATGCTACAGCTGCTTCCCAGTTAAGAATAATGGAAGAAAGACTATAATCCTTAAATTCCTATGAAGTATAAGCCCAGAACTTGACTCTCTCCCACAGGTCTTCCCTCTCCATTTCACTATAGGTTTCACATAGTCTTCTACTTCTTTCCGTCCACTACCGCTAGCACCCCACAATCCCAAAGAATTCTGGCTTTTTTTCCCTTTACCAAAAGCTGAAAGATTTTCTTTGAACAAATCATTCCTCTCGGATGGAGTTCTCCAGACCACTTTTGTCTCCCTAAATAACTTCTTTCATATGAAATTAACAACTTCACAATGCACAAAGACATGATCAACACTTTCCCCTTGAGGTTTGCACAAAATGCACCAATGAGGGGAAAAACAACAACTTGATCTTCTCCTTTGAAGAACATCACATGTGTTTATCCTCCCGTGTGCCACAAGCCAACCCAATATTTTACCTTAGTAGGGGCCTTGAGTACCAAGTAAACTTTGCAGGCACAAAGATTGGGTCTAATCCACCACTAATTAAGAAGCTATGAAAAGATTTGCAAGAGAATTTCCCAGTAGACTCAAGCTTCCACCTCCATTCATCTGGTTTGGATTCCACTAATTGGACGTTTTTCTAGCTTAGCCATCAACGAGGCAAACTCCTCAATCTCCTGATCAAGTAAATTTCTTCTGAATCCGAAATCCTAGCCCATCGAAAAACTTGAGTGAACAACTAATCTTTCCACCAAAGAATTTATCTCAAAAGTCTGAACAACCATGGAAAGTAGAAGCTCAGGGGTTGATCCTCTAATCAAGAATCTTCCCAGAACATCAACCTTTTGCCATTTCCTACAACTAGTTTATGACAAAGGTTGAGTTAAACTTTTTAAGTCGGCCTTTTCTTGACTATCTGAGTTATTGTTTTAAGCACTGATCTAATTTTTGGGACGCATTAGTCTTCTGTTTTCTTGACTAGTAATACTATATAACCCTGTGATGATTATCTTATGATATGAATTATAACTACATGTCATGATTATGTAAAAACAGTTCCTGCTTAGATGACAGAACTTTGTTTCATATTCACAGTACATCAGTCCCATTCACAAGCAGTGAGGAGTGCTATCACTGAGACTCATGCTGTACGGACCACTTCGCTTTTTCATGCATCATGTAATTTTACTTTGTTATATAGACTTTTTTTTTTCCCCTCTTGGCATATAATGCAATTACAGAATAGTGGCACAATGTGACAATGAATGCTAAATCGTTTTATTTTTTTTATTGTAGGCGGTGGCAGACGGCCTCTTGCTGAAACTTCCCTTTACAACAATATTTGAGTATCTCCAGGTAAGCTTTAGAGGCTACCACAAAGCTGCCCGCATTACGTAACATTAGTTAGTCTTTGCTGGTAGTTTTAGATATCTTCTGTGATTGACTATGTGGTCTTTGTATATAAGCAGATGTTGCAGTTGGTTGTGTTTACAATGCGAAGTATAGGACCACATGCCGTGTTATATCTTGCGGCAGCAGTATCTGACTTTTACGTCCCTTGGAATAGCATGGTAATGATTACTAACTACTTTTCACTGTGTTTTATGGCTGCATTACACACCTCAAGAGGTAGATCACATAACCCATCCCTTTGACCTCAGTATTCCTTAAAGAGGTTGCAGCAGCTAACTATGTGAATCCTTGAAAGTTTCATAGCATGTCTTTATAGAGTGAATTCAGTGATATGTAATGATGCCATTTGGATAAAATATTTTTTCATGTGTGCTTCTCATTTTCTTTAACACAAAAACCTATGCTTATGCAGGCAGAGCACAAAATTCAATCAGGGTCTGGTCCATTGGATATGCGACTTGTTCAGGTGCCAAAGATGCTCTTAGTGCTGAGGAAAGACTGGGCTCCCATGGCCTTCTGCATATCATTTAAGGTTAGACACATATCTTCTGCGTTTGTACTAGTTACTAATCCTATCCATCAGAGTTCTATCTTTCTATGAGTTCTGATAACTGTACGTGGATGACCAATTATTTTCCTTACCAGAATCCGGAAGAGTTTTGGGTGTGGCTGAATAACCTGTTGATAATTTCAATACTTTGTTGGGGAAGTATCATTGATTATAGTTCTCATCCGGGTGTTTCAGTCTTCCATTTGTTGTATTCTCAGTTAAGGAAATAGGAAAGGTTGGATAGGTTTAGACATGAAATAGTTTTCCATTATACCGTGTGTCTCAAAGACGTATATCTCTCACTCCACTTAATAAGATGCAACAGTATATCTTCTACAAAATTTAGACTCCTTTACTTTATTTAATGTGTTAGTGTTTGATTTTTGTTTCCAACAAGAGTTTAAGGGTTAATTGTCTCAACTATATGATGCTGTATTATTTGTTGGTGACTAAAAACCTTTGACATGACTGAGCAGCTAGAAACAGATTCAAAGATCCTGTTAGAGAAGGCTGATATGGCTTTTAGGAAGTACAAGATGCATATGGTTGTAGCCAATGAGCTCTTGAGCCGAAAAGAAGAGATCATTGTTGTCACCAGCAATGAAAAGATTTCAGTTTGTCGAAACAAGTCTCTGGGTGTTGATGATGTTGAGAGCGCCCTTATTGAGCTTCTTGTGGAGAGGCATTCAGCTTATGTTGAGAATTCTGATCTATGATCAAGACTGATTTCATATTAAGGTACAACAAGATAGTTCACTTTCTGGCTAAGATTGCCTATAATTTGTGGACTATGTCATCGGCCCTGGTGAAATCTAATTTTTAACTACTTCTACTTTGCTTACGCAGAGGAAGATTATTATACAAAATTTTCTGTTGAAAGCTACCAGATACAGGGGATACACATTGGAGCCGATAAGGAAAATATTATTTCTCTGGTATGATGGAACTATATAGATCTGGTGAATAAAGCTCAAGTCTTAATTGTCTGCTTAGAAGAGATTTCAGAAAGATTTAGCAAAAGCAAAAGCTCCATTTATCATTGCTAATCAAACTGGATATGACAGTGGTTTGATCTCTATAGGAGCTGTTATGTATCAGTTTCTCATCCTTAATCCGAATGACTGAATCCCCTATGGATTAGACCGGTTCGAAGACTGGGCATTGAGCTTCAACCAACATGGTGGCGACAAAACTTGTCAGTTTTCTTCAATATCTCATTCATATTATTGAGATCTAACACGAAGTCAGATCTAAGCATATCTATTTGTAGCCTCCCTAAAGATATTCATCTAAATCTGATCATAGAAAAAGAAGAGACGTTTCAATTGTCTTTAACCTATAGACGTGGTCCGCCAAGGTGTTTCATGGATGCCAAGAATACAGTCAATGAGAACCTTTGCCTCTACCAAAAGTTTTGAGTAATTAAAACTTGGCAGCAAACAGACATCTGCCATTAAAACACTAGCTTCTCCAGTTTTCTTTGAGACCGAAAATAAAGGATAGCCAACATTGTTTCTTAGTACAAAACCAATAGATGTCTTACCTCCCTTGACAACACCATCAAAATTCAGCTTAATTTGAAAATTTTGGGAGAACACTTTGATGGATCAACTTTACAATAATTGGATCCAAGAGATGCAGCCCCATAGTCGGATTGACTCTGTAACCTTTGTTAGTTTTGTTTTTGCATTTGGTATAAAACTATTCTATATCCCTCCATTTCTATGGATACTATGGATAGCGTCCAGAATGATTGGTTTTGTGTTCTGAATTTGTGTATGCTCTCATCATTGCCATATGCAGACTTGTTCCATTACTTCCTATCAAGAAGAGACGCCGATGGACTTGTGTTAGCAGCAGCACCAACAACAGCAGCAGAAGCGAAAAAAGTCCCGGACTAGGATCAATAATGAAAGAAATCAGAACTAAATAATATGCAGGAAATTGAAACTGATCAATGGTTTGCCACTTAACCTATATATGTGAAAAGTCAGGTCACAACTTGTAAGTATCATTTCAGGAATCAAAATGCTGTTCAATTTCCTATGTTGAGCCTTGAGCGTCAGACATGCAAGAAATCTTGACAAATTGAACTTGTCATTGCAGGAGTGCTCCATCTAATTCATCTGGGTCATGCTTCTCAGCAGTCATCTGGGCATGCCGCAATGGCAGCTTTGTGTACAACCTCTCCTGATGCCATTGAAGATCGGGATATGATTGTCCAAACTCAACCATTAATTTCTGCTCTCATGAGCACTGGATCACATATGACCTCAAACCCACAAATTTACCTGCGGAATGTTACTACTTACAAGTTACAACTCAGATGATGCGGTCTAAATTGGTAATGATGAGGGATTGAGGGGCTGCAAATTGTGAAAACTGGCAATAATTATCTACTAACCTCTTCTGGTATAATTTCCTTGCAAATATACTTGAAGTTCCGCATCTTGAAGCAAATTTGCTATTACTCTATCATCTATTGTGTAATAATATATGTAAAGATATATGACATGTTGAGTGATTTCCATGCCTTTGAGTTTTGAGTTTTTTATGCATCGATCAGGTAACATTACTATTCACCTTCTTCACTATTAGAGAATCATTTTTGAGATTTGAGACGATAGAAATCTGCCATATACTTCAGGTGCAAATACATCACCTAATGCAGCTGTGACTTGTGTCACGTTAGACTGGTTTGTCTCTCGTTTTTTCTAGATTCCCTACAATGATGGTTAGCTACTCAACAAGACCATTGCAGTACATTTCATTCCTGATATTCCTATTGATAAAATAACCACTGATGTACACCCTCGGCCCTCCTAGCTAGTCCTGCATATATATCAACACCACATTGCTCAATATCTGCTGCACTCTAGAGTTACAGTAAATGACCATCCCATGATTTGCAAAAAATAGCATGTCATTTACAAAAGAATGTGTTTCGTTGCATCTACTCTCTGTATCCCAAATATGAACATGAAATCCAGTTGGTAGAGATGCTTAGCAACAGCTAGGAGCCTAGGAGTTTGAAATTTCTAGGTGTTATAGACTGAACATTTTTCAATAGGCATTTTTTAGTATGCAGGTTCAGTGATGTGTCTCGTCCGACCCAAAATTTGTTAAAATTCACGCTAGACAGCCATGCAGAATGAGGATGTATTGTACCAAAGAAGAAGACTCATTTTCACTGATATGAAACAGAAGTCACTGTACTCTTCGGCTCTCAATGAGTTTCTCAACCATATGGTGTCGTCACTCGTCAGTAAGCTTGATATTCAGCTGCATGATAACAGAGATAACGAGCTTGTGTTGGTGTTTTACAGCTGCCATGGCTTAATTAGCATTCTTCAAGTTATATTCCGATGAGAACATTGAGGAGTTTATCTATAGCTAACCCGGCCACAAGGAAATATAAGCAACTGTGGATGACACAATATCTGGACCATTATTTACCCCTAGCTAGGGTTTGGATTTGTTTCCTCCATTCAGGATTACAAATTGGTGACCATTTGTTTATTCGAAGATGGAATTGAATTTAGTATCTGTACTTCGAGAGTGATTGATGAGTGGTATCCTTACAAACTACGGCGTTGTTTCGATATGGGGTCCTGCTGAATGGAGGTCCTCATTGGTTTATACAGTTAGAAATAGATGAAGAAGAAGAAGAGAAGAAGAAGAAATATCTCGAGTCTTGAAGCTCCTCTTCAACCAAAGAAACTTTTAAGCTTTTGGCCTTTTGACATCATAATTGCAACAACTGTCAAATTTTACTACCACCTTGAAAATTAAATAAATGTTGCCCTAAAAACAGCGGGCTGCATTATACAGAAGTAAATTCCTGTACTGGTGGGGATTATGAGGAATTATTGAAGGTTAGGAACATTTAAGAGAAAACATACAAATGCTTGCTTGGATATATCAAAATTACGAAAAGAAGCATGACTTTCACTGTTCATTATTTACTTTATCCTTCCCCGTTCTCAGCTACGGCGTTGTTTAAACAAATAATGTCTCTTCATCGGATCCCTGGGCTTAGTACTCTTTATCTGTGCTTTGCCATGCTTGTGTTTCTGAGTATGAGTACTGTAAAGTAGGAGATAGATATACCTCATTTAGCTCCATTAACTAAACAATCTATGTTTTGCCATGAATTATATATGATAATAAAGCAATTATATATCTAACTTAGTTCTTAAAAAGGTAGCCAAACAGAAGAACTATATCAAACGTACCCATATTCCATGTAAACCCTCCCACTGGCACCCGACATCACACTCATGGATCCTGTTGAGCGATGTACGCGTGCTTTCTGAAGGGCAATCTCATCGGCATCTTCTTCTAGTGTCTCTAACCCAATTTTATCATCATCAACACTCAACACCTTGAAGCATTAAGCCTGTCAGAGACCTTCAGCAGAAGAATTAATAATAATTCAGTGAAGCTTAAGAAGATTAAACATGGAAACCTTTGAAAGTAGTGCCAGTTGGTCACCAAGTCGGTGATAGCTCAACTCAGCTCCTGATTCAGGAGGGGGCAAGCTTGTAATAACCTGTGAACAGTACATATAGTAAATCTAACTGTAGAAATCAAATTCAGGTACATTCTGACAGCTGAAGGAATCAATATAGATGGACTACTATTGAAGAGCATGGATCAGTACTTAGGAGTTAGGACCATACTTGGTTGTTTAGCTTACTGTAGCTTAAGCATGGTCTTGCTGTTTAGGTTACTGTAGCTTAAGCATGGTGTAAGAGTTTTTATACCCATACTTCTTGTAATCAGCTTAGCCATATATACCAGCCTCACATATTAGGTAGAAGCCTTACCTAGCTAGCCTTAATTACCTTCTCGTTTTGCTTTTGTATATATGAAACTCACTGTACATGATTCTACTCAATGCAATATAAAAGAAGAAGAAAATTACTTCATCTGTTTTTCTTCAAGTACCTTAAAACTGTAACCTTGATCAATCAAAAACCGCTGGCGTTTAGTTGAAAAATACATCTCCTGCTTTCAAATGGACGATTTAGCGATTTCAAGCTTATAAAAGAAAACTTAATTATATGTATAAGATAAATAAGTTCTATATGAAAACAAGTATAAAAAGAGTTCCTTATGAAAACCATTCGTAACTCGTACGATTTTGCAAACCTGAGTATCAGTCGACACAAGAGAATAAAAGAACGCATTGTACTCCTCCTTACCTCCTGCCAACCGATCCTCAGGTCGACCCTGATATCGAATGAAAAGTTAAATGGCACATTAGAAGAAAAGTATAGAATGACTGATATTAACATGAACATGAACCTTAGCCCTCAAAATACGTCCAAGACGCTGTGCTTCTTGACGTCGTGAACCAGCATGTGATGAGATCTGAATAATCACATTTGCCTCAGGAATGTCTATGGAATTATCACCCACCTGAAATTAAAATATCAAACGTCACAATTAGATCAAGTATTTCAGCAACTGATGTAATTATTCAGAATCAAATGACAATCAAGTTTCACTTGTCAGTGATAAATACTATATTTAACTAATCTATACTATTATTTAACTGTTGAGGCTTTAAATTTATTTTTGAATGACATAGTCAACCAGTTTCATATTCAGCAAGCAGTACCAAGATGACACTCTTTAGGACTGACAATAAAATCGAGCTACTCATAAGGACTCACAATCTAACTTAAGCCCATCACCTTTCAGCGACGATTAAGCATCATTATTAAGAGTTTAAGACAGTTCAGAAAGGTGCAAAAGCTTTAATAAATCAGTGTGAATCATGATATGGGACTCATTGTTTCTGAAAGTTCTCTTAATCATGCTGCTCATGTTTTCATTGATGATCTTGTTGCTGTAACTTGATCTAGGAGAGTCTCCTGTTCTAACACACATAGTTCTTGTTTTTTGTTCTCTTTTCAGCCCGTATGTAATCGAAAAACAGACAAAAACAAAAACCAAAAACAAAAAAGGCCAACATTACCTTGGACAAAAATATGGTGTTTACGTCTCGACTTGTTTTGAAAGCTTGTAGAATTTTTGTCCTCTCGGCATGGCTGAATTAAGAGAGTAGCAATATTAGATTATTGATCTGACATTGTTAGATTATTGACTAGGCAGTATCGATCATATCCATGACAGAAGTAAAAGACGTTCATAAAAATTAGAAAAAGAATGGACACCTGGTAGCACCATAGATCATAGGTTTCCGAAGTTTCATTGCATACTCTGTAAGTGCAAATAGATTATCGGCAAATACAATAATTTTATCACCACGTTGCTCTTCATGAAACCTTATAAGAAACTCGCATGCCCTAAACTTATTTGGATTCATGATATAAAGTTCCTGAAAATAAAAGTAGTCAAGTATATGATGAACTAGGCAACAAATAACAGTGACATCTTGGGAGGTGCAATTAAATTGCTATACTGTTATGCTGTACTATAAGAGTGAAGTTTCAGAATACACACCCGCTTTCTCTTTGAGTTTTCTTTCTTCAAATATTCCACGAAAAACTCTTTTGTCATTGGACACCATACTTCAGCACACTGTACATTTGCAATAAATCCATCCTTAACCAAATCCAACCAGTTTGCTTCATACAATTTGGGACCAATAAGGAAGTTCAGGTCTGTGATCTTCTCATCCTCTCTGACAAGTGTGGCTGCAATTGAGCTGATGAGTGAGTTTGGATGTCCGAAAACAAAGATATCAAGGGTAAGTTTAGCAATGAACCTAAGTTGTATCAGACTCACCAGTGAGCCCAAGCTTGCAGTGCGATTTAGTAAATTTGATGACATTTCGAAACATTTCAGCAGGAACAACATGCACCTGAATAAAGAAGAGAACATATATAATCAATATTCTAAGAAGCATGCATGTTAGTGAACATTATTGTACAAGTAAAGAGTCACTCCACAAAATCATGTAATGACCTCGTCCATGAGAAGCAATCCCCATTCTCTGTTTCTTATTTCTTCAATAATCTTTTCAGATTCTTCAGACCTCTTTCCACCAAAACCAATCATGTTATATGTTGTCACAACCACCCCAGCATTTCCATGGAATCTTTCTTTACTATCAGATGTGAAGCGACAAATTTGGTCATCTCGGAGAGTTGACCACAACTTAAACTGAAAAGCCCACTGATCAACCGAGACAGCATTTGTTGCTAAACAAAGGCAGCTCTTTCTTATTCGAGAGGCTGCAGAAACACCAACTAGAGATTTTCCAGCACCACAAGGCAGTACAATAATACCAGATCTTGCTCTCCCTAAAGTATTAAAATGTGTAGTTAATTTTTATTTTTCTTAAAAAGACAAATAAAGTCAATAAGAACTTTTATTCATAAACCTTATTTTGCTGCTTCAAAAAAAAAAAAAAAAAAAAAAAAAAAAAAAAAAAAAAACCTTATTTTGCTTATTGCCCCTAGAGTACGTGCTTTCTGAAATTAAGACCATGAAAAACAACAGTAACAGCAGGGAAAGTATTCAGCAATCATCATCATATGATTCATTTATTTATCAGTATTTATTTCAATATAATTAGAAGTTTTGTTCACTAATTGTAATATAAAAATATTTGTGTTCATTCCTCAGGACATAATTAATAAGCTCTTTCGAGTTTTGAATATTTAACAGTTCGGTACACATAAAAAAAGATTTCTTAAAGTCCTGCCCAAAATAAAGTGAAAGCATATTATTGGTACGACTACGTAAATTACTCACAAGATAAACAAAAAAAGAATGAAGGAAAAAAAAAAAAGAAAGACAGAGAGAGAGAGAGAGAGAGATAAATTAAGAACAAGCATACCATTCCCAAACATTATACTCAAGCTCTTCGGCCTCTTCCTTTGATACGGTCGGGGATGGGCTTGAGGCTTTAATTCAATATCAAGATCAGGGTTAACCTGCACTATCAAAACAACAGTTTTAGACACCAAAAAAATTCAATCAAAAAAAAAAAAAAAACTTCTAGATGATGAATGGTATCCATCAGTACTACTGATTAGAAATGTCCAGCTAGCAGGGAGAAAATAGCTCACGGTATCGTTATTAAAGTCATATTCTTCCAACATAGGATAGTTCAAACAATCTGGCAAACAACGTTGCTTAACATGCTCAACCTGTCAGTAAATAGAATAACACCCGTCATTAAGTTAAGTCTTTGATCTAAAGCCATACAGGGTCTAAAGATAAAATGATGTCGAAAACTAATAAAATGTGAAGAACAAAAACAAATATAGGTTCAGAGTTTCTATCTTAAGCCATGAAGACCTGGAACCAGGATTTCTCTAGGAATGATGCATAACTACATTCTACACAAATCTGATGCTTGATCATGTTACTGGTAAAAGATTACAATAACTCTTTCGATATGTACGTGTGGGTAAGGATGTGACCGACATGTCCGATAGGCTTACAGTGGTTCTTTGAATTAACCTTTAGCTTTGAATTAATGAAGCAACGTACCTTTGAAGGATCAATTTCAAATGCACGAGTTTCTTTTTCTTCAGCCACAGCTGCCAGTTCTGCTTCATTTAGCAAACCACTAGGACCAGCTCCAGTTTCACCCATTGTTGTGCTAATTGTAAAACCTTTATTTCCGTGAGGACCCTTAAAATAACTCAGATTGATATATAATTGTCAGGCTAATGCTCCAGCCCACGAAATGGAACAACTATTCTGCACAAGAAAAATAATCTATACAAGTGCATATAAACAATTAATCAACCTTTTATTCATGAAATATTGGAACTCAAATTACGAACACACAATATAACTACTACTGTGCCGGCTAATGCTCCAGCCCATGATGAATTCCAGAGTGAATGAGCTAGATATGGAAGAAAACATGAAGCTTTCATTCAAATTACTGATAGTTTAATCTAATATTAGAACTACTATGCGATTTGGAAGCTCATAATTCTATTCTTGTAATAAATAATAAGACTGATGCTACAGCCAATAGGAATAGGATTCTGAATAAGTTACTGTTGTGTCTATTAAAGACTTCCTTCAAGCAAGAGGGAATCCGCTCCGATCCAACAAGAAAAAGGAGAGTGCATACTCTCGATCGGGGAGAAGCAGTTTGCGCTTACTCTCGATCGCGGGCATAGCACTCCATGCCAAGGAGAGGGTGAGCAGAATCAGAGAGCAATGTCGTATTCAGAGAATAATTAAGTACGCGCTAATAAGGGAGATAAAAGTGAGAGATTTGTTTTATTATTCTTTCTGTTGCTCATCATGTCTTCTGTTGGAGTCATCCTAACATTGTTGCACTCATTAGATGACATTGTTGCTGCCCAAGGCCAACCACACTAATAGTTCTGGAACTGTACCATGTTTACTTGCCTTTGTTTCCAGTGTTCTATTTGTTTTTCATTTCTCATTTTGACCTATCAGAACAACCACACCATCTATGAGACGGGATCAATGTACAGACCTCAGAAGTAATCCTTGATTCTGCTATAAAGTGGTCCTTAAGCAATGTCTTCAGCACCTGCAAAAAACTACGAACAACATTTAAATAATAAATCCCAAGAATATACATTACTAATGTAAACACAAGTGTAAGGGAGGCAAAGAATCTTGCCTCTGGAAATGGGGAACTGACAAAGTATCGATTATTCTTTAGCACAAGCTTCACTTTGCCGTAATTAGCAGTAGAACTATGTATGAAATCTATAACCTCTTTGGGGAGCTTGGTCTTGGACAGCTTATTCAGAACATAAATAATTGTTTCTGTTTCAAGGCCAACTGAGACTGCCGCATATAATGAATGCGGGGTCAAGTTATACTCGTGCATCAACTCTTGCCTGCAATTGAGTTTGGATAAGTGTAACAAAAATAGGCCGGGATCCCACATTGGAAGGCCCTGTGTGTGTGTGTGTGTGTGTGTGTATATATATATATATATATGGTGATCCAGAAGAGTCGACCTAAAAGAGTTGGTACCTGCAAACGGGTTCCGCAATGGCAATAAGGAAATCATAAGCTTGTTTGTACAAAGCCGAGAAAGTTTCGAGGAATATTCGGCCATCTAGACAAGCCCATATAGGCCGATTATGGTTGTCAGGCTTCAATTGTAGTTTGGTAAAGTCTCTATTTCTCCCTTCACCTATGCTCCATCGGTCAGTAACAGACTAACAGTTATGAATTATGTTCATTTCTTTTTTCTTTTTTTTCTTTCTCTTTTTTTGGTTACAATGAACATAGCACTCTCTTCCAAAAAAACAGAATAAGAACATAGCACACTCCATAAAACAATAAAAAGTAAATAACCATAAACAAAATTGAAGTTTTATAAAATCCCCCATCCCATGAAGTGCTCCTTCACCCCTTTAGTGAAATAGGCCGGGTTCGGGTTTTGGACAAAGGCTAATCACAATGAGGTTGACGAACCTACTTATGAATTATACCAATGTGAACCTATATATGTATGATCTGCACAGAAAGAAATACGCACCACCGCGGACATTGTCGTCCTCTTCACAAACGCTGTAATAGTCGTCCTCATTTTCCACATGTACTGTGCTTTCCTGCAACCAAAACGCCTGATCTTACCAAAACCAGATCGTGTAAAGTTGGTGTAAAGATTGGAAAACCAATCAGAATATAATTATGTTGAAACCATGAATGAAACCTTGTCAGAGACTTTGAGTTTTTTGCGCCGGCCTTTCTCACCTGGAAAGTTAAAATGCAATGATATATTTCTCTTATTTTGAAGGTAGAATGCGGATAAATGTAAAATAGAGACTGTGGATACCATGTCCCATTGATGCTTTGATTTGGGGTTTCTCTTCTGTTTCCTTGTTCTTCGGTTTAGGGAGATCGAAATTTGAATTGGTTTACTCATGGGCAGAGCATTCCCTTAAAAAAAGAGAAGGCGGTAGGTTAATTTCTTTGACATTAACTTGGGGAAGTCTTTTTATTGAAGACTCTTAAGTTGAGGACTTAACGAGGACTTTTCGGTTTATGGTTTAAAAGACCCAATTTTCGATCACATTTTGACATCTTATCTGTTCAGTTTTTAGGTTTATATGAGTATATCATTTTTACAAATTTTTACCCAAATTGGTGTTCATTAAGATAACAAACTAGATCAAATTAATGGACGAACCAAATCTGTCAAATATGAACCGTTTAAGTTTATAATTGATAATCACACTTATAAATGTCTTAACAAGTTTCAATATAGCTGAAAATTTGAAGAAATGATCTACTCATAAATACCTATAAACTGAACGGTCAAGATGTAAATATAAGATCGAAAGGTGGGATAAGCCGAAAAGTCTTCACCAAGTCCTCAACTTAAGGGTCTTCACTAGAAGGGTTCCCTGACTTGGGGCTTGATTACAAAAAGAATCCCCAGTTAGGATCATTTTCAATTTGACACCCAATTGTCAAATTTTCTGACTTGGCACCACTTGGCAGTTGTGCACAATCGAGGAGCAAATTCGTCATTCACTAAGTCGAGGACTCGAGGTGTGTCTCGAATCCCTGCTATTGATGTCACTGTGACGATTGTAAAATTTGAACGACGCTCTAGTTTTTTTTTTAATAGGGAAAAAGTCCAAACAGTGAGCAACCTTTTAGAGAAGCAAAGCTTTAGTATCTCAATTTTAGAAAACTTCATAACGGTATCTCACGCTCTTAACTCGACCTAAGATTCGTATTTGGAGTCATTAGCTTCGTTAGAAAAAATTGACATGTGAATGCTACTTTTGTCTTTTCATATGTAAACATATTTTTTCATATTTTTTTCTTCTATTTTTTTTACTCTCTCTCTCTCTCTCTCTCTCTCCTCTGTTCCCATTGAAACTCATATTCAATCCCCTCAAAGAGAAAGATATATATATATATATATATATATATATATATATAGGCAAAATTATCACGTTTTTAATATTTCATCCTTTTAAAAAAAAAAAACTAAAACAGTTTTTTTTTCTTTTTTTGCTTTCTTATTATATATATAAAAAATAACGAAAACAAAAAATAAATGTTATTTTGGTCATTTTATGACAAAAATATGACTTCAAATACGTATATTAGATCATGTACGTTAAAAACGTGAGATACCATTTTGAAGTTTTCTAAAGTTAAGATACCAAAACTTTGCTTACTAAAAAGTCCGACACTGTTTAGACATTTTTTCTTTTTTAATACGAAAACTAAACTAATACAAGCAACGAAAAACTAAACTAATAAGAAAACTAATATAAACGACTCTCAAAGAAATTCTTTCGGATAATCTGAGTTTACATTCTCGAAGTAATAAAGCTTTAGAAACAGCTACCGGGTAACCATCTAGTTCCTTTTCTTTACTAACTATTTTTCAAAAGAAATTATCATTGTGAACTATATAATGATCAAAGATGTTTAAAGAAAATACACTTTAGTGTGTCACTAATTGGAATAGACATATAGAAGAAAGTAATCTCATATATATTATAGTATGATTCAAATAATCAGTAGGAAATCATGGTCAATCAACGTTGGACACATATCTTCTGCTTTTGTACTAGTTAGTAATCATATCCATCAGAGTTGTTTGTTAATTTCTACTAGTTCTGATAATTGTACGTGGATGACCAATTATTTTCCTTACTAGAATCTGCAAGAATTTTGGGTGTGGCTGAATAATCTGTTGATGATTTCAATACTTTGTTGGAGAAGTATCATTGATTATAGTTCTCACCTCAGTATTTCAGACTTCCATTTGTTGTATTCTCAGTCAAGGCAAGAGGAAAGGTTGGGAAGGCATAGACAGGAAATAGTTTTCCATTATACCTTGTTTCTCAAAGAAAATGAACGTATATCTCTCATCCACTTGATACGATTCAACTGCATATCTTCTACAAAATGTCAGATTCCTTTACTTTCTTTAATGTGTTGGTGTTTGATTTTTGTTTCCCACAAGAGTTTAAGGGTTGATTGCCCTTGCTTAGTTGTCCCAACTATATGATGCAGTATTATTTCTTGGTGACTAAAAACCTTTGACATGCCTTAGCAGCTAGAAACATATTAGAGAAGGCTGATATGGCTCTTAGGAAGTAAAAGATGCATATGGCTGTAGCCAATGAGCTCTTGAGCCGAAAAGAAGAGGTCGTAGTTGTCACCAGCAATGAAAAGATTTCAGATCGTCGAAACAAGTCTCTGGGTGTTGATGATGTTGAGAGCGCCCTTATTGAGCTTCTTGCGTTCAGCTTATGTTGAGAATTCTGATCTATGATCGAGACTGATTTCTTATGAAGGTACAACAAGATAGTTCACTTTCTGGCTAAGATTCCTATTAATTTGTGGACTATGTCATCGGCCTTGGTCAAATCTAGTTTTTAACTACTTCTACTTTGCTTATGCAGATGCAGATTATGAGACAAAAAAAATTCTGTTGAAAGCAACCAGATCTTTGTACAGGAGTCGATAAGGAAAATATTATTTCTCTGGTATGATGGAACTGTAAAGATCCGGTGAATAAAGCTCAAGTCTTAATTGTCTGTTTAGAAGAGATTTGAGATTTCAGAAACAATTTGGCTAAAAAAACTCCATTTATCATTGGTAAATGGTAATCAACTGGCTATGGAAGCGGTTTGATCTCTATAGGAGCACTTGTGTATCACTTTGTCATCCTCAATCCGAATGACTGAATCCTCTAAGGATTAGACCGGTTCGAAGACTGGGCACTGTGCTTCAACCAACATGGTGGTGACAAAACTTTTCATGTTAGTTTTCTTCAATATCTCATTCATATTATTGAGGAGGCTGAATGCTAAACAACTCAAAATGCTGGCTTTAATAGCGACCTAGGTTATTCTACACCAGAACGACGCCGTCTTGGGGTTAAAAAAAAAAAATTGCTGGCAGTCCGCGTTGAACGCCTCCGACGACGCTTTCTAAGCCTTCATCGCCTTTTGCAGCACCTAACCCATCAAGGCTGACTCAGTTGCAGCACCGTCTCGCGCCTTTTGAGCCCCAAGGGGCGCCCGAGGCGCATTTTTTAAAACATTGCTAAAAACTACCTTAACAGCAGAATTCCTGTAATGCCCAAAACAAACAGGTAAACTGAAATAGTAAGAGCATATGTAGAACCAGAAAGGCAGAAATTGCTTTCTCTTGTGGTCTGCTTCTGCATGCTCATAAAGTCCTAAGAACATGTCATAAGTTCTCATACATTATAATCTCCCTGGTTTTTCTCAAAGTATTTCAAATCGTTTCAAAGTTTGAGCTGCTGGGAAAATGACATGTTAATTCATCAGAAGCTAGACTGGAGAAACTAGAGTACATCAATCCTTTAATAGGATTTCACTACTTTCCTACTAGACCTGCTACAAGACTTCTACATTGCACAGGGAACAGAATGAGATTGTGTATCCACTACATGGAGCCCGTTCTACTGCGGTGCGGACCTCTTAGTTACGGACCATTTACGGATTTTCAAAACGAGTCCGTTGGATTACATGAGCGGCCTACAAGTTGATGAGTATAACTCTTTCCCGTGTGGTCACATCATCTGAACACAATCCTCTCCTTCTCTCTTCAACACATCAGAGCTCTCTCTCTCTCTCCAGATCAAACCAACCCGAACCAAACCTGCCGCCTCGACCTCTCCGCTGAGCCTCTTTACGGCGTCAACGAGGACTAGCGGTGTACCTTACGGCCATGGGAGTGAGGTCCGCAGTCGTGGCCGGCGCGGTTGGAGGAGCTCTAGCCGGCTTAGGAGCTCTGATGCGTTGAAGAGAGAAGAGGAGGATTGTGTTCAGATGCATGTGACCACACGGGAAAGAGTTATACTCATCAACTTGTAGGCCGCTCATGTAATCCAACAGACTCGTTTTGAAAGTCCGTAAATGGTCCGCAACTAAGAGGTCCGTAGTAGAACAGCTCCCTCCACTACATATATGTAGGACACCACATCACAAGATGCCAGAAAAAAATATTTAGTCACTGCATTTGGACATAGTTTTAGAATGCCTTGAGGTACTCCAAGATCTGTACCTGGAACTCACAAAGCTCCATCGTAGGGAATGATGACAGCTTATCATGACCAAAGGACCTTTCCCATGTAATCGGAACCAAAAACAAGAGATAAGGATGGGCATGTTTTACAAGGCCTTTTTCATTTTATGATAACTCTGACTCCTATCTTTTCTTATGAAACCAGACAATCTCTCACAGTGACTTTCCCTAGAGATGTACCCAGATTTGAACACTTAACAGTCCTTATATCAGTCTTGACTAATTTCTTTCTCACTGATACCTTCTGTATAACAAAGATTATTTCCTACTTCACTGAACAGGTGATGTCAAACAGCTGAAATAAGTTGTAACCAAAAAAAAAAAAAACAGCTGAAATAAGTTAATAACAATATAAAGCTTCAGAAAACCAAATAAATAACCTCTCGTAGTGAAAGAGCACTTTAATTGCTATTTTGTTAAGCAACGGCATACAAATAAGACGAATGACTTCCCAGAAATCTACAAAGCTCCGAAATAATACTAGTCCTTTCAATTTTCATCAATGTATCTATTCATAATTTCATTACATCAAAGCAAACAATTTCTCCTACTAGGTGCACCATTCATCACTCCTAAATACTAGGATTAAAGCAGGCTTTTGTCTAGGATAGGACACAGTATTATCTTTGAGTCAAATTGTTTCTTTTCTATCATACATTGTGCTCACTCTTATGTAAGATACTAGTTCCATATGGACTCTATATCATACATGAAGCTCTATATATGCCTGCATTTACAAAAAAAGAAGGGAATGTTGCCACATGTATGCAATGAAGATACATAAAACAAAATACACAGCATGCTTGTCTTGGTTCATTTCCTGGCTTCCAGCAGCGGAACAGTTTCTCTTAAGCCAAACTTAAACTATGTATCACACACATAAAGGTCACTTTCTTCATTTAATTAGCACGACCACATTACCATTTTCAGTTTTCATAGAAACTATCTCACATTTGAATGATTTGATATTATACAATATGAACCAGCGATTCCTGTTCCTACAATCAAGAAGTGCATCGAAAGAAATCATAACAAACAAGGGAACAGCCACATTACATGCTATAACAAAACGCAGCCGAAATACTGATACAAGTCAATGCCAATACAAAATTCACAAAACGAAACAACAAAAAACAATTTAACTCTTAGGGATATTCTTCCCTACAATCTTAGCCGGAGTAATACGCAAAAGATTCCCAGGCTTACCAGGAAGAGCCCCATTAATCATGACCACATTAAGCTCCTTATCAATTTTAACAATCTTAAGCTTCCTGATCTTAGTCTTAGTCCCTCCCATCCTCCCAGGCATCTTCTTCCCCTTATAAACCCTCCCCGGCGTCGTTCCGGCCCCAATGGACCCAAGCTGCCTGTGACTCTTGGACCCATGAGTCATCTGCCCCCTCTTGAAGTGATGCCTCTTGATCCCTCCCTGAAACCCTTTTCCGATGGTGGTTCCGGCGACGTCGACGAGGTCACCCTCCTTGAAAATCTCGTTGAAGTCTAGCTTCTGGTTGGGCTCGAACCCTTCGATGTTTTGAAGGCGAAACTCCTGGAGGTGACGTAGAGGGATGGTGCCGGCTTTCTGGAGGTGACCCATTTCGGGCTTGGTGAGTTTCCGGTCACGGATGCGGCGGTAGCCGACTTGGACGGCGTCGTAGCCGTCAGTGGCTTGGGTTTTGAGCTGGGTGACGATGTTGCCTTCTTTGAAGCCGACGACGGTGACGGGGACGACTTTGCCGGTGGGTTCGAAGAAGCTCATCATGCCGAGCTTGGTGGCCATGACGCCGATGCCGGCCTCCATGGACATGACGGTGACGGCGGAGCGGCGGGGTTTGGTGAGGAGGAGGGGAGAGGGGGTTTTGGGGGTGAGGAAGAGGGACGGTTTTGAGGAGAGGGAGAGAGCAGTTTGGATTGGGAGGAGTGCCATTGTTTTGGGGGGTTTGGTTTTCTCTCTATGAAATGAAGCACATCAGAGTGACTGAGAGAGAGCTTGAGTTTTGAGTTTTGTGTTTTGCTCACTGAAGCTTATCCTAATAGGACTGGGGTGTTGGAGAGAGGGGCAATCTAGTGGTGAGCAGGACCACCTGAACCCCATGGGCATTACCCAAACAATTAATAAATAAAATTTCGAAAAAATAAATAAATAAATATTTAAACGCTTTTATGAGTTCGATTCACGATAGAGTAGTTTTTTGTTTTTTATTTTTATTTTTGATGCTAAAAGACTAATTACAAAACAAAACCTCAAGAGCACCCAGCTCCAAAGAGATCAAAATTAATGGTTTGCCTTACAACCGAGAGAAAACCTGAATCCCAACGACAAGGACTTAGAAGCTGGTGGCCAAAGTTGGCAAGCGCATTGGCCGTGAAGTTAGCCTCTTGGAAGACATGTTGAAAATAGATGTTTTGAAAAGAACTAGCTAAACTCCTGATATCTTAGTTAAGCTGAATGAGTCTCCAAAAGCACTTGAATTTTCCATTAACACAATTGATAACTAGCAAGGAGTCACCTTCAACCAAAAGATTTTGAATTTTCCAAGGGCACTTGAATTTTCCATTTACACGATAGAGTAGTTGTATCCATAGAAGATATCATGTAACACTAGAACTTGAGAACAAACAAACTGTCCCTCTCTTGCAACATGAACTAATCAAAATAGCTATTCCTGATTCCAATACTCTTTTCGCCAAAATTTAAACCCATAATCAAATTTTAAATGTTCACAGAAAAATAAAAACATATTATAAGCAATTAACAATCCTCTGTGATAGAAAAGTAACAAAACAGGGATATAATAATTTCATGCCAGGCAAAACAAGGGCCTGTGACTAAAACAAAAATTATACCAAATATCCTGGACCAATATATGGAGGAAAGAAAGAACAAAAATCCATGAAAATTATAGAAAAGAATCAAACTAACTGTGAATCTTCGGCCTTGAAAGCACTTGAACTCCTCATTATTCTTATGCAATAGCAGGCATGTCATTCAGCCATGCATCCAGGGGCTTACCAATTGAGTAAACAATGAAACCAATCTCACGCAATTTACCAGCATCAATCACGTTCCTTCCATCAAATATGAATGCCGGTTTCTGCATACCTTCATATATCTTCTGGTAATCGAGAGTCTTAAACTCATCCCATTCGGTCAGAATGCAAACACCATGGGAATCCTTCGCTGCCTCATAGGCATCCTTGACCACACAAACCTTCTCAAGGGTAGTGGTATCACTCATCGGCCGTAGGTGAAGAGGATGGTCCCAGTCAAACTTCTTCGATGTGAGATCCATCTTGATCTGTTCCTCAGTGACCTGTGGGTCATATATGCTCAGGTTGGCGTTGTCACCCAACAGCCCCTGGCACACATCAATAGCAGGGGTCTCCCTAGTGTCACCAGTATCTTTCTTGAAGGCAAACCCAAGAATGGCAATCTTCTTCTTGGACACTGTGTTAAACATGGAGGCAACAACACGGTTCACAAAACGGCTCTTCTGATAATCATTAATCTTGATGACCTGTTTCCAGTACTCTGCCACCTCTGGAAGACCATTGCATTCGCAGATGTAGACCAGATTCAGGATATCCTTCTGGAAGCAAGACCCACCAAAACCAACACTGCCATTAAGAAACTTTGGTCCTATCCTACTGTCCTTGCCAACAGCGAATGAAACTTGTGCAACGTTGGCCCCTGTAGCCTCACAAAGAGCAGACATGGCATTGACAGACGAAATTCTCTGAGCCAAGAATGCGTTCGCAGCAAGCTTGGAGAGTTCTGCAGACCAAAGGTTGGTGGTTAGGATTTTGTCTTCAGGCACCCACTGAGCATAGACATCCTTCAATGCTTGGACAGCCTTCTGGCCTTCAGGGGTCTCCCTGCCACCAATGAGGACACGATCTGGGTGAAAAAGGTCTTCAATTGCAGTTCCCTCAGCTAGAAATTCAGGGTTAGAGAGAATTTGGAATTGGATGTCTGATTTGTTGTTGTGGGTCAAAATCTTTTCTATTGCCTCAGCTGTTTTGACTGGGACTGTCGATTTCTCAACAACAATTTTGCTGGACTTTGATACACGAGCAATCATTCGAGCAGCACTCTCCCAATAAGTCAGATCAGCTGCTTTCCCTGCTCCAAGACCTGTTGTTTTGGTTGGGGTGTTGACAGAGACAAACACTATATCAGCTGCCATTACACTCTCATCCACATTGGTGCTGAAGAACAGGTTCTTGCCTCGGCACTTCTTGACCACATCATCAAGGCCAGGCTCGTAAATTGGAAGTGTGTCACTGTTCCAAGCATCAATCCTTTTCTGATTGAGATCGACGACAACAACTTCAACAGAGGGGCACTTGAGTGCAATCACTGCCATCGTAGGACCCCCGACATAGCCAGCACCAATGCAACAGATCTTCACCATTTTCGTTTCACTCTATAACCTGTTCATATATATGTTCATTTATATCATAGTCAAAACAAGATAAGAAACCAAAATTAAAATGCCAATCAAAATGAAATTGCGTAAGGTACATAAAGCATAACATGTGTTCTACCTATGCAAAAGGGTTCCATTATTCAAATGATGATATTGCTTGTTAGATCTAATTATCTAAAAGGAAAATGTGAAGAAACCAGACAAGGTTCACATCGAAAATAAAATACAGCATCCACCAGACAAGGTTCTTGATCCAGTTTGATCAGTTCTAAAACACACAAACCTATTCACCAGGTCAGATTAGATAAACCAATACAACAAAGAAAAAAGGCTCATATGAACGGAATGAACCTATTCATCACAAATTTAATCCAACAAAATCAGCGCCGACAAAAACAACCACCAGAAGAGACGTCCTAGCTAATTCCAACAGCCAAATCATTTTCACAAACAGAGAAAACACGAAAATACAAATCCGGGATCAGAATTGGGATCCCTATCGAAAATTATTAATACATTTAACATTTTACTGATCATGAATTCATAATTGAGATCTACGTAAATCGACAGATGTATAAATGATCCAGATCCAGATCCCTTAACTCAAATGTCTAACCAAATCCCAATCACCAGATCCATTCAACAATCCACATTTTCCACCTCCAATTTCTTCAACACTCAAAACTTAACGCTCAAAACAGAGCTTCATTACCAAGAATCAAATCACATTATCATTCCACACCCAAAATTCATCAACCAAAACAGAATTGGATCAGACATATAGAAACAACAATCATCATCAATCAATCATGAAACAAAACGAAATGTGAACAGATCTGAAGAAGGAATGAGGGAGGTTTCTTACCAGAAAAGCTAGAGCTCCTTGTTCTCCTCTGGGTTCGATTCATTGCACCTCTGGTTTAAATAGCAAGCGACTTGATTCTACGCTAGCGGGAGCGTATCCGGTGCGGCTCACGATTGTGCGGGTTCCGTGCGATCTTGCATTGTCAGCCGTTGGATTGGAGGTGTGGTCTACATTTGAACAAATTAGGGAAGTTTGGTGGTTTTGACCAATTTTTTATTCAAAAGGAATATTCCGAAATTCATTTCTGTTTTCAATCACTCAAAATTGAATTGATTATGTAACCAAAAATGAAAAGATGTACGCAATGATTTACAGCATGTATTACGTACTTTAAAAGCAAGTATGAAATTATGATTTTTTTTTATTTGAATATTTTAGTTGAATTAGATCCGTAGATCTTACAAAACGAAAACCACTAGTACGTTAAAGCGATAAACAAACAGGGCTGAGAGCAAGGACACCACAAGACATGCATGCCTTGTATTTTGCATTACATTGCAAGTTTGGGACGAAATGCCTCATTCATGACAAGGTTGCGTACAGACTAAATAAGGTTTGCTACAAGACTTCTTAAGAGACTTCTTATCACACTTACGAGTTCTTTGTCTTTAAACATTAGAGATCGAGGACTCACTACCAGAAAATGGGTCTTGGGCGACGAAACAAAAAAAACCGGGCGACGATTTTTTTTTTCGTCGCCTAAGGAAAAAAAATTGTCGCCTAAGTTTCCTCTTAGGCGATGAAAAAAAAAATCGTCGCCTAAAAATCAATTTCGTCGGCCAAGATAGAAACTAGGGCGACGAATCGCCTAAGATATTTATATCGTCGCCTAAGTTTTTTATCCTTAGGCGACGACAGTCAAATATTTCGTCGCCCAAGAGTTTTTAATTCTTAGGCGACGAAACTCAAATATTTCGTCGCCCAAGATTCTTCTATATATTGAAGAATGAGAACTTTGAAAATTTGAAACATAAATTTCTCTAGTTCTTCAAATCGTTCGGTGTTGTGGAAATCTGTCCATACATAGTTTGTGGAGCTACTCCCAGGTACGTACATATGCATATATATGCATATATATATATATATATATATATGCATATATATATATTGATTTTCAGTTTTATTTGAGTTGAATTAATGATATATATATATATATGCATAGAGTTTGTTCCAAGCTGAGTAAGGGGCCGTTCTGTCATAGATATGGTTCACAGGTTTGTTTAACTGGATCTCAAGATCACAAACTGACCACTCTTCTCGGTGAAGGGGTCGATAGGGGTTCGCCTCCGTGATTACAAACGAGTCATGCCTGGTTCCTGTAGGGGGTTCGCCCTCCGTGACATTGACACTTGCCTTCTGAAACCACGGAATCCGCTCGAACTAGATATATATAATTAATAATTAGTATGTTGTATTACATTAATATATATATATATATATAAAAGATATGTTCATTAAATATTGATATATATATATATATGTGTTATTTTCAGGATATGGATAAGAGTTGGATTTCTCTTCCAAGATATCACAGAAAATATGCTGAAGGAGTTTGGGATTTTATGCAATATGCGCAGGCCAATGCTGACGGGAGTGGCATGTTCTATTGCCCGTGCAAGATGTGTAAGTGTCGCAGTGATATGCATCGATTTCCGTTGGGGACAGTATGGGACCACCTGAAGAGTAACGGATTCTAGGAACGTTACACATGTTGGATATATCACGGTGAAACCTCATCACGCCCGCATGATCATGGACAGTTTTATGAGACGGGCAGTACATCCAACGATCCAACAACGGCCTTCATCAACGACATGTTTCCTCATGACAGCGGTGTATGCCCTGAACGACAGCACATTCCGCAGGCGCCGATGCAGGCCGTCCCTAGAGGTGTCAACACTGCCGGTATAGCCAAGTACAACAGACTTATTGCTTTCCAACAAACCCCTCTGTGCCCAGGTCATGAGAAGACCGTTCTTCAGTGTGTGATGGAGGTGATGCATATCAAGGTTGACACAAAATCGACCGTGACGGCTGTTGATAGGTATCTACAGTACGCTGCTTCGCTCCTGCCCGACTGTCATCGTCATCCCACCACGCATCATAAGGTCCGTCGTATCTTGAGAGATCTCGGGCTTTCCTACATCAAGATCCATGCATGCAGATATGACTGCGTTCTATTCTGGGGTAAAGATGCAGACGGTAATGACCTTGAAGGCCTTCATCGTTGTCCGGTATGTGGGACCGACAGGTATAAGCGGACTCCCGCAGGCAACAGGAAACCTGTTAAGGTACTTCGCTATTTCCCGTTGAGGGATAGGCTGGAGCGGTTGTACATGTCTTCAAAGACGGCCGAAGCTATGAGATGGCACGCTGTGAGGGAGGTGCATGACGAAGACCTCATGGTACACCCTGCTGACGGGGAGGCGTGGAAGCATATAGACAGGGAGTTTCCTCATTTTGCTTCAGAGGTGAGGAATGTGAGGCTCGGGCTGTCATCCGACGGGTTCAACCCTTTTGGGACCATGAGTCTTTCGTATAGTATATGGCCGGTCATTTTGGTGCCTTACAACCTTCCTCCATGGATGTGCATGAAGAAGGAATACAACATGTTGACCTTGTTGATTCCGGGGCCCGGTTATCCAGGTATCTACTTTCCCTTCATATTGTATATATTGCTGTTGGTTCAATTTTTTCTCCATTTATTGTTTTTGTTCTATATTGTTGGTCATATATAGTCGTTATCTGAATTTGTTGTGGTTGTTGTTGTTGTTGTTATCTAGGGAAGTGTCTCGATGTGTATATGAGACCGCTGATTGAAGAGTGTAAATTGCTTTGGGAGGTTGGTCATCCCACTTATGACTCCCACAAAAATGAGATGTTCCAGATGCATGCCATGATTGTTGGTACCATCAGTGATTTTTCTGCACGTGGGATGTTGTCTGGCAACGTTGTTAAGGGATACAAGGCTTGTCCTGAGTGCCTTAGCTCCCAGGGGTGCAGCAATCATTGCAACAAGATAGTCCGGATGGGTCACCGTGCTTACCTACCACATGATCACCCCTGGCGGATAGATACCGGGGCATTTGATGGGACCGAAGAGAGAGGTGTGGAGCCGCATAGATGGTCGGGGGAAGAGATTTTAGCAGTGCTGGATGAGTATGATTTTGGGCAGCTCAGCAATCATCCCGATATTGTGGCCAGAATACCTGAAAGACCAGACAGGTACAAATTCTGGACACATAAGAGCATATTTTGGGAACTCCCGTACTGGAGTACGCTGTTGATCAGACACTACCTAGATGTGATGCACATAGAGAAGAATGTCTGCGACAGTGTGGTAGGTACAGTGCTCAACTTGGAGGGGAAGACGAAAGACGGTCCTAAGGCACGCGTTGATTTTAAGAAAATGGGAATCAGAAAACATCTTTGGCTGAAAGAGGGGAAGAAAAAGATGCCTTGGGCTCCTTACACCGTGAAGCCTGATCAGAAGACCCAGATCTTAAGGTGGATGAGTTGTGTGACGTATCCCTCAGGCGTTGCAGGAAATATAGCCCGGTGTGTGAACTTGCGGGAGAATAAGATATACGGCTTGAAGAGTCATGACTGTCATATTCTGCTACAACGTCTCTTCCCTGTTTTCATTCGACCGTTCCTTCACCGTCAGGTAAATTTGTGGTTAAAATTACGGTTAACCTGTCGTTGTTGGATTTTATATTAAATTTGTGATGTGTGGTTGGCCAGGTTGTGGAGCCGTTAGTAGCGCTGTCAAGATTCTTCATGAAGTTATGCACAAGGGAAGTGAGAAAATCCGATCTCCGGGAAATGCAGGCAGACATCATATACATCATGTGTAAATTCGAGAGGATCTTTCCGCCAAATTTTTTCGATATCATGCCTCACCTGATGATCCATCTTCCCCAGTAATTGTTGCTTACCGGTCCGGTACACTTCACTTGGATGTATCCCATGGAAAGGTATGTTTTATTCACTTACATCTCCAGAATACATATATGTACGTACATGTTCAATAACCATAACGTATAGTTTGCAATCTTATATTTACAGGCAACTTGGTGAGTACAAAGATTATGTCACTAATAAATCCGCGCCTGAAGGATGTATAGCTAAAGCATATATTGCGCATGAATGCGTCACCTACATGAAGTTGTATTTAGGAGCGTCGTTGGGAGCTCCGCAAGCCATGGAGGAACATGCGCCACGGTTCAATCTCTCTATAGTTTCCAGTGATGTCGAAGTTGGTGGAGCACGACTGTCCGCCGAGTATGCATTGTCGGATGAAGAGATAGCCATAGCGCACTGGTGGGTACTAATCAATTGTGAAGAAGTTAAATATTGGAAAGTCTCGTCGTTGGGAAATGTTTTTTATTTTTATAGCCCCGTAAAAGTCTCGTCGATTGGAAACTATTCTCAGTTGAAGGTCCCGCCAGATTACGTGATTTGGAGGGTCGAATAGCCGTTTCCGTCCGTTTAGGGGTTTGACCGCGCCGATTGACCGGACGGATCGAGCCCTTATCTTTGTCAGATGGAGCTGAATTTTTTCCCACCTACGTAATTCGTTATGCTGGTCATATCTGACGGTCGGTTTTCAGTTCGTCTTTTCCGATCACCAAACTCACAATATATGTATTAATGTTGTATAACTTTTTTATATAAGTGTTGAGTTTAAGTTTCGTTTTGAAGACAACGTATACGTAGAGGCCTCAAACGCAAAAAAGTCGTGAAATAAGATATGACCGTAACGGTGAAATACGTCAACCCGTGAAAAATGAAGATATTTTGGTAAAATTTCGGTGCCGGTTGTTCCGGTCAACGAATTTCTCTTATTTCTACCTAGTGGTAGCCCTATCCCGAGTATTTATTTTTTACCAAATTTTTATAGCCCCGTAAAAGTCTCGTCGATTGGAAACTATTCTCAGTTGAAGGTCCGGCCAGATTACGTGATTTGGAGGGTCGAATAGCCGTTTCCGTCCGTTTAGGGGTTTGACCGCGCCGATTGACCGGACGGATCGAGCCCTTATCTTTGTCAGATGGAGCTGAATTTTTTCCCACCTACTTAATTCGTTATGCTGGTCATATCTGACGGTGGGTTTTCAGTTCCTCTTCTCCGATCACCAAAATCACGATATTCTGAATTTTATGGTCGGGGGAACTCTTGGCCGACGATTTTTTTCATCTTAGGCGACGAGATTTATAGTGAAGAACATCGTCGCCCAAGTATAGTATCTTAGCCGACGATTTTTAAAAATCGTCGCCCAAGTATAGTATCTTAGCCGACGATTTTCAAAAAACAGGGCGACGATTTTTGCAGAATCGTCGCCCAAGAACGCCAGTATAAAAGGCAAAAATTCGGAACCCTAACCATTTCTTCAGCCGCCAAGCCCTCTCTCTCTCTCAAACCCTAAACACCGAAGCCCTCTCTCTCTCCCTCTCTCCGACCCCGACCCCGACCTCGACCCCGACCCCAATTCGGAACCCCGACGCCGACCCCGACGCCGACCCACAATTTAAGGTATAACCCTAAAACCCTAAATTGGTTTTAATTGTTGTTGTTGTTGTGATAATTGTAAATTGTTGTTGTTGTTGTGATAATTGTAAATTGTAAATTGTTGTTGTTGTTGTTGTGATAATTGTAAATTGTTGTTGTGATAATTGTAAATTGTTGTTATCGTGATAATTGTAAATTGTGATGTAAATTATGGTAAATTGTGATGTAAATGATAATTGTAAAATATTAGGGTTTACGGTTTAGGGTTTAGGGTTTAGGATTTGTGGAAATAATTTGTAAATATATTGTAAATGATTAAATAATTTTTGATTAAATAATTAAATAATATAAATTATAATTGTAAATATATTGTGGAAATTTTGTAAAAAATAATGGATTATTTTTGAGTAAGGATGTAAATATTCGTAAATTAATTTTTGTGATGTAATAATTGCGAATTAATGTAAATAATTTGTTATGTGAATAAAAAATATAATAAATCCTATTATTACCAGAATTAATTTTTATTTGTGCTATTATTGTTAATAAATTTTTCAAAATTTATGGTTATTTTTTGTTAAATTAATTATAAGACGGTAAAATATTTTTAATAAATTTATGGTTATTTTAAACATGATGGCCATGAGGAGAACTTCTGGACAACGTTAGTGGCCCCACCCTCAGTGGCCCCAGCCTCAGCAGCAGCCTCCTCAGCCTGACCAGCCGCCACCTCAGCCTCAGGACCCTCCGAACGGGAATGATGAGTTAGATTTCGGGTTTCTCGATCCATAAGCAGAATTTTTGTAATAAATTATTTATAAATTTATAAATTTGTGTTATTTTTAATTAAATTTTAGTATTAGAAAAATTTAAAGAAATGCCGAAAAAAAAATTCCAGCAAAAATTAAAAAAAACATTATTTATATATTTAAAAAAATTATTTAATTATTTTAAAAAAAAATTTAAATATATCTTAGGCGACGAAATTTCTAAATCGTCGGTCAAGGACTTACCATCTTAGGCGACGAAAAAAAAAATATCGTCGCCTAAGATGTAGTGATTTTAGGCGACGAAATATTTATTTTCGTCGCCCAAGGTTATAAGATCTTAAGCGACGAAAAATTTTTTCGTCGGCCAAGGTGTTAAATCTTGGGCGACGAATACTTTTGGGCGACGAGAAGTATATTTTAGGCGACGAAATTCGTATCGTCGCCTAAGAATTACTCTTAGGCGACGACGGAATGAATTTTCGTCGCCCAAGTTCTTGACCGACGGACTTCTGGCGACGACGTCTTGGCCGACGACATGTCGTCGCCTAAGTACTTAGGCGACGAAATTTTTAAACAGGGCGACGATTTTTTTTCGTCGCCCAAGATCTATTTTCTGGTAGTGACTCGACACTAATCAGTTTACATCTAGATGCAGTGAAGTTGGTCGAAAATGGTTGATAAGGTAATATCAAGACCTGACTATTGGTCTTACAAAACATTTTATGTTTATATATAATAAAAAAGAAATTACTTCCTTAATTTGTACGTAACATTAAAGTGATTGCTTCACCAAATGATTAGGTTGGTCAGTCCAGTTGTACGTTGTGGAAAGGGGATTGATGGAGGAGCTAGCAAATAAAATGCTCAAATAAAACATTTTTGGTGGCAAGGCGCAAGCTAAGGACCCCGCCGCAACGCGCGGGTAAGTAAACCTTCAAATTGGCAGGTCTAGTGGGTGGGGAGTATTAATACAGTTGCAAACTTACCCTCTTCTTAGACCTCCAAGACATTGAAGTAAATCTACTTTCACCTTTCAAGGGTAAACAATTATTCACTTGGCTGAAAAATCCTTACTGAATCCGGCTTTGGCTTTGAGTCCTTGCACTTGGACTCCTAGCATCCCTGGGATTTCTTCTTCTTGAATTCTGTCGCTTCAAAAGCACAAAGGTTAATTGAAAGGCTACTCGCGAGTTGTCTTTATCGATTAACTCTCTTGCTAAATGCTAATACTCGGTAGCTTGTGCAAGAATCATCTTGAATATAGATGTTATGATCAGGTATTTGACTTGAAAGCTGAGATTTGGTGGCTCCATGCCACCACGATCAACGGGGGAATTTCCGGCATGAAATGATCCTGATGAGCCATCATCTGTATCACCCCCGTCATTCAGTAACATCGTTGCAACCAACCACGGCACACGTTGACATTATAAGCATACTCGGTGTTTTCATGGCAACCATGGATGTGTTTATTCCTGATCATAGGCAGAAAATATAGATACTGTATACTCTTAACATATCCAAATTCAGTAGAGTTACCACCACATGCAGGGTACTCTTTATCCTCGATCCAACATATTCAAAATTCATTTCTCTGCAACACATGTCATCGTGATGAATGTTTAAAGGGTAAAGCCTTCTGCTTAGCTCGATTGTAAATTATGCACTATTTCAATGAATGAAAAAGGTGCCCGTTTGAGCTGTTGTGAAAAAATAACTACTGCTGAACTGCTGAAGGGTGGAGAACAGAACTGCTGAAGAATAGCAAAATACCAGACATTACGAAATTCCAATAAATCAGACAATTCTTTCGAGGTTAAAAGAGATATCTATTGCAGCGGTATGTTATACATACAAAAGAGGTAGCCATGGTGACCATTTAACCCAAAACATACACTGATTTTGTGAACTCTCTCAAAAAGCTACTTAATTTGATATCTTTGTCTAACTTGTACAATCATTTTTATTAGCAAATCAGTATGAGTGGCCCTTACCTCATTCTCTTTTACTACCAATGTTTGGTATTTATCAAATGATTGTGTTGGTTTTTACCGGATATTTCAGGTTGCAAAGTCTGCCTATATATTAAACCTGGAATTAATCCCACCCTCAACATTATTGGCAAACAAATCAAAGTAAGTGAGAGATTTAATGTTCCCACAGGAACAGGAAATTTACCATGTAGTTCATTTCAAGCTAGATCAATGTCGACTTCTAACTTAATTTGGCCAACTCTGTCTGAAAAGTTGAGTGTGCAACTACCTGTTGGACCATCATTGTGAGAAAGATCTAAGAAACTTCAAACCTGGTAGTTCTCCAAAACCAAGTGAAATCCTTCCTAAACCACACGGCTAAATGCTAACAGTGACTGTACGTAACAAGATTTCTAAAGGAAGCTGTTACAATAATGCATGCTCTATTACAGCAAGTAGTAAAATTAATCATAGTGACAGATGGAATAAAACCAGACAAGTGACAATCAGATAGATGCAACTCGGTTAGGGATGGCAATTCATCAAGTCTAGAATCCCAGCTTGATCATATATGATCGACAACCAACAACTAAGGCGATATAAAGATGCATTGAGAAAGCAAGTTCTAAGCTTTGTCAGCAAGTTCTAAGCTGTTGGGACTAATAAGAAGAAATGAGATGTGAGAGATGATAAATTCAAACCGATTCATACATAGACCAACCAACTACATAAGATTGCTAATTATGTCTAAGATAAACAAAGATACATCTACCGAATCATGTATCGACCAATCAACTACAGAATATTGCTAATTATGTCTGTGATAAACAAAGAGACATCTACTTAATGACCAGAAACACAATTCTTGTTTGATCTGAATTACATCTCTACTCTGGTAAGCCAATCTACGTGCAAAAGTTCAAAAAAATAAGGCTCCTGTATGTGCCCACACAAAGGCTGATCAAGGCACCAAGTACTCATCACACGTAGAGGTGGAAGTGGCAGCTTGGCTTGTTCAAGAGACTTGATCGGTGCCTCCAGCAGAGCTCTCTGCTCCACTAGCCTTATTAGGGTTTGAATTTGGGATAAGATAAGGCAACTTTGAGACGGCAGCGTGCTTCCCAATCGAAACCAAGCTTACCCTCGTGGGCATTCATTTCACCACAACACAGACAAATCATTTCAGCATAAGGACCAACATGTGCACCAGGCGGATATACAAAGAGGTACGGGCAGTGTGAAGACCAGTGGTCTCTCTTCTCACATATATGACACCCCTTGTTATCAGGGTCAAAAGCCTTACTATCTCCGAACCTGCTTCGTAAGTCTTTTAGTCTTTCCTTGAGCTCTGATAAAACCAAAAAGAATCAGTGGTGACGACATGAAAACAAACAATATATACTACAAATATTGGTATCTATCATCATAGGAAGAGGAAAGCTGAATCATAAATCATATCGTTGATAAAACTAAAATAGATCAGAAACTGCAGAAGTGCAGATTAAATGGAATGACATTAATGGGGACCCAATCAACAAATAGAGACTGACCATACACAAAAGATATAAAGGTACACCAAAAGTACAGACTCATCTATACTTTTTAAAACAGTTAAATTAATCGGTTTAATCAAAGCTTGACTTGTTCATAAGCAACGCTTGCATAGCTAACTAAGAAACTGGGATGCATTCATGCATAGTGACCAAATGAGGATAAACTCAATCAAAAACCATACAGCAGCAGTCAGCAAGCCTCTAGCTAATGAGAACCCTAAAAGAAAAACGTAAAGCATAAAACATACCAGGAGTCAGGTTTGGGCAATTAATAGTCCGGTGCCGATCTGGATTAGGGCACATCTTACAGGCCAGGAGTTCCTCACCCATTCTGATGTAATTAGCCAACGCTGGTTCTTTTCCTTTCCCTTTCTCTTTCTCTTTGTCTTTGTCTTTCGCTTTCCCTTTCCCTTTCCCTGTTAGACAATCAAATTCAAACCATCGATCCTTCAATTCTTCAAAAACCCTAAAATCAAAATCATAAAAACCTAATTTTGAGAAATTCTTACCAGTTACCAGGAGGAGCCGTATAATCTTCGGGGGCAATATAAATCATCCTACTTCCCGGATCGTCTCGCGGCAGATCTTGCCATCGGAGAATGATCGGCGGCTCCGCTTGATTCTCAACCGCGGCAGCTGCTTCATCAACTTTTTGGGGCTTCCTGTTCCTGGATGTTCTCACCATCGCTGCGTTTGCTTGAGATCTTTATCTTCTAGGCTCTTGGATTTCCAACTTGCGATAGATGATCTTATATAGGCCTATGGACCCCAATTGACTATGAACAAATAGTTTTACAGGCCGGCCGGCCCTCGATCATTTTTTTCAAACTAGGGCCGGGTTAAGCTATTTTAAAACCGGCTCTTCCCAAACCAATTATCACACGCAGAGAAGCTATCTTGGAGGAAACTAACTCTGAAACCCTAGCTCTGGTTTCAATGGACAAGGACAAGCAGATCTCAATGTTGGCCGTGGCATCTCTGAAGCGTGGTCGCCCTCTATCCCCGACTGCTTCCTAAGAAGCTCAAGCTACCCAATGGTTCTGGTAAGGAAAGCCCTGTTTCCTCTCTCAAGAAGCAGAAGACTCCCCATCCCTAAGATTACAGCAAGAGCTCTTGGTTTGTTGAATGAATGCAAGGGCACTGATTATGGCAATGATGCTGGTACTGAAGGTAAGAAGAAGAGAGGTCGTCTAGTGGGTTCCAAAAATATTAGGAACTCACACAAGGAGAAGAAGACGGAAACTAATGGTGGAGTCAGTATGCAGCCAGCTCTAACTCTAATAGCAAGGATGTTCTCTAGTTTTTTCCCTTTCAGGTTTAGATATCTATACTATGATGGAAAAATCGTCCAAACAGTGTCTGAACTTTTCCAATCTATTAGTTTTGGTGTCTCATGTTTCCGAAATATCAAAACGGTACCTGACATTTTGATCCCGACCCAGCTTTGGTATCTCAAACCGTTATCTCTTTTAACTCTGTTAAATCTCCAGGGCTAAATTTGTCACTTCACTATTCCCGCCAAATTAAAAGTTGTATTCATACATTCCCGCCTAACTGAAAACTTTTGCCATTTTGTCCAACAAATCAAGATTTTGGAGGAAAAACTGACAGCTTATAATAACCAACTCACAAAGGGTAATGTACTGCCAAGAGACACTTGACCATACAATACATTAGTAGAGCTGGATAATAATCTATCAGTATAAAAAGCAGGGTAAACTACCATACTAGTATTCAGAAATGCACCCCAAAGTACTACAAACACATTTGAGGAAGCCATACACACACTTCCAGTATAGGAATCAAACTTCTAATTGATTTATATAGGAAGTGGCACAATTCATTACATAAATAGTCGTACACTCATATTACATTCTTCTCAAAGTAATAGTCATAGTAAATTAGACATAATATTGCACATCCAAGGCATCAAAATAACCCAAAATAACTTCAATGTTTGAGAACCACCCAAAAACATCATAATCCCAGAAGAACATAGCATCCAACCTGCCCAAAATCCTCTAAAATTAAATTGTCTGTGTGCAATGGCTTTTTACTCTTTGTCTAAAACCAGTAGATGACGAAGGCAGTGGAGCTTGAGTAGCCTACATCACCATAGCAAATAATACATATTAATCCATATATATCAACACAGCATCAAATGTAATTCATCTACATATTATATCAACATGACAGCAAATATTAAGCTATATATCACACCATCAAATGTGTATCAGCATTCACCACAACAAATAATACACATTAAGCTATATATAACAACACAGCAGCAAATGTAATTCAGCAATATATATATATATAATAGCAACATGACAACAAACATTAAGCTATATATCCCACCATCAGTATCAGCATTCACCATAAAAAGACACCACATATTAAGCTATTTGTACAATCAAATAAGACCACCTAATAATAGTTACCTGTGATGGCTGGAAAACATTGCTGCCTTCTTGAGATTGCATCAATGGAATCTCCTGCTGCACATTTTGAATTGGAACCTCCTCATGTTGAGCTTGAGGCTGCACATTGTCAACTTGAACTTCATTTACTTGCAGCTGGGGCTGGACATCAGGAAGCTACCAAAACAACAATTTAACATAGATTTTAGTTGTTGAAATTCAAAACTTGCACAAATCACATTTAATTAGTTGTACCTGATTTCTCAAGGGGCATGTCCTCTTATTATGACCTGGCTTGTGGCAAATTCCGCAGTTAATTTGACTATAATACACTTTTGCAAGCTTTTCTGTTCCTGGAGGGGGTGCCACTTCACCTAAAATTCCATCAATGAATGAAAATATAGTTATATCAAACACTTAAGTACAAATAAACATAATTACTAATTAGAAATCTCACCAGCTTCTTTTTTTATGCTTAACACATGTGCTTATAATTAGTAGGACCATCGTTTTTTTCTTTTCAGTAGCATTCCCCCTTTGCTATTGGTGTGTATTGGGAATTATATTTATGCATTCATGTCATTCACATGAACACACTAGCTGAGAATTTAAGAAAACCCTTTAGAAACACATCAACTCACAACACTTCTTTATAAAACCATCACATTAACCAGATTTTAATTAGTAGCTTGGGAGAGTAAAGCCACTTACCAACTAAGCAAAATGTTAGAACTAAGTCATTTAACTCAGTTTACACCTTTACATTATTTCATTCCCCACACACCCAACTACTTTAAGCATGATGTATAAACAACTGTGTATGCAGACAAAAGCAAAACATAGACAAATAACAACTTGCCCAATAACTACAGACAACAACATTTGAAAGGGGACCAGTGTTTTACCTGAGGGAACCGCTCGCTCTCCATCCACTCGAAAGTTTCTCCAATAAGTTGCCATGTTGGATTCGATTCCAAAATCGAATTGGATCTAGTGGGGCTGCGTAGGAGAAGTGAAACAATGATAATAAATCAAATAAGAGTCTTAGAAATTAAAGATTCAATCATACAAATAAATCAAGAGAGAGAGAGAGACCCAATGAAGAAGATTGCGAGGAAGGAACAGAGACTGATAAGCTTGCAGTGATTGAACTCGGTACACTGAGTACAGAGACGGGACGAGAAGTTTTGTTTGTTTTCGACTACAAAAGAAAGCCAAACTTCTTTGGTTCTTAGTTCTTACGATCAAAATTTGAAACAGGAGACCCAAATTTTTCGATTTGGGGGAAAGTTAGGGGTTTTGATTTGATATGACCACTTTGCCCTTAAAATATTAACGGAGTTAACAGATGTAACGGTTCGAGATACCAAAGCTGGGTCGAGATCAAAATGTCAGGTACCGTTTTGATATTTCGGAAACATGAGACACCAAAACTAATAGATTGGAAAAATTCAGGTACTGTTTGGACGATTTTTCCATGACGTGCACCGAAAACACCGGGGCAATCGTGCAATTTAAACCCTTTGTGTAGTATATAGCATATGATAAGTAAGGGGTCGAAAGGCCGGGGACTTATAGGGCGCTCTTGCATTTAGTAATAAAAAGATTAGAACTATAAACAATTATTTACATATATACAAAGATAAACGGGGGTTTAGAGAGTTTGGTTCTAAATTCCTACAAAACAGAAAATAAATATTAAATATGTACAATTGATCAATCCATTCAACACATAGCCAAAGAGAGAAACTCAGATCTCGACCACACATTAATATCATGCTTCAATCTTAGTAAAGTGAAACTTGTCGAAATTATAATCTAGAAACAATCTCAAGACACGAGCCTACGAGGTCTTCGCATCTTATTGTTCTTCTTAAGTGTACTTAGCACAGAACGTCTAGAACTAAGAATTTCATGAGAACGTCTACATGAATCATTAAGATAAAGAACGAGATTGAACACGACCACTGCCGTGAACGTCACCGCATTAAATCATTGTAGTCCACGTTTCCAGCCACTACGACATGGCTTCCATCACTTACGATCCATACTTACCTACGCGGCTTAGCATGAATTTCTGACGGTAGTTAGCATGCATTCTAACTATATAGCTACTAAAGCAGAAACGCTTCCTTCCTAAAGCATAAATCGACAAGAACAAAATACTAAAACATCATAAACAAAACATCAACATGCTTAACTAAGAAAAGAATTTACTAATAACAAAACAATCGCAACAAACATCCAACACCAATGATGAACACCGAATCCATGTCTTTAAAATTGTAAAGAAAACTAAACAAAGATAGAGGCATAGTTTACACTTTGACGATCTTCAAGAAGCTTGAGGATGAGCAAGAGGTGCGTGGCTTCAAGGTTCCTTCTTCTCCAAGGTTGCGACGCAAGGGTGAAGATCACCAAGGCTTTGGCAAGGAGAGAGAACTCGGCAAAGGAGGGGAGAGGGCTGCGGCAAGAGGAAGCTATTTCTCTAGGGTTTTTGTGAGAATGAATGATGATTTTTCTGTAGAGAAACAGCCCCTTATATAGAGTCTAGGCCGAACCAAGTTATGCTCTCCACCCTTGATTTATTCTTGATCCAATGGCTCCAATTAATTGCACATAAAATCTGGAAATTATCTCCATGGAACTCTCTAGAATTCTTGCGCACCACTCCTTCGTATGTAGCTTGAATGATGACCGAATGCATGGCTTAATCACCAAGGAAAATCGGCAAAGAACTCCTTCTCCTTGTAAAGCTGCCGATTTTATTGTTGTAGGGTTTTTCATCCAATAGCAATCCTACAAATAAGCATAATGACATGCTCAATCCAATAGGAATTAAGATAAATAAAATCAGAATATTCCCCTAAATAAATAGAGATTTTGATGAAGCAAAACTCCTTAAAATAATACCCTAAAAATCGGCAAAGAAAGTCCATTGGACTCCAAGAAATCGGCCAAGAAGGCCTAGCCGAATCCATAGGGTTTTGGGGTTTAAATGGATCATGCAATCGGCCCAAATCCACTTAGGTTTGGGTTTATGCGACTTAGAGGTTTCCTGGTCCGAATAGGATTTGACTTTATGACTCAACGTTTCCTAGTTGAAGTAGGATTCTCGAAACAACTAGGTTTTCTATTAAATTTCCTCTTTTAACATCCTTTTCGTAAATAATGCTCACTAAGCCTCTAATAAATAAAACAAGTCAAAAATGATAAAGTTAAGGTAATAACGTAGCTAAATAGGGTAGGAAACACATTATAAACACGGCATTTTATGCCTCTATCAACTCCCCCACACTTAGCTTTTGCTAGTCCCTTAGCAAAACCAATCGACAAAATAAATAAAAACAACTCTAATGCCCTTAACATTTGTCTCAGCATCTCTTATCTCATGGCTTCAAAATTAGCACTTAATAAAGAATCATTCCAAAACATTCCAAAGCTAATTGCCATGCATAGATCACATATATTAGTAGGACTTGGAAGAACAATGGTGATGGTTATAGCTCAGCATGTTTCAAACAAGTAGTGATCCATCCTCACAAGGTATGCACTCGATTTTTCACTCAGATTTTCTGGCTCAATCACTCAAATGTATGCAAGAGAAAATATTTTGAGGCATTCATAATGCTTGCATTTATATGAACAAAAAGCACATGTTAAATAATAAATAAATAAACCTCATGAAGGAATCAATTACTCACACAAATGGACCCAAACCATATGCTCAATTCTTGGAATAGACTCCACAGATCAAGTTTAACCCATCTCACAGATCATAAAGGACTTTAGGGTTATATAACATGGCTAAGCTAGGGGTATGAATTGAAGGATGAGGAATCACAAAGTTCCTAAAGACCTAGCAGAGCAATTAAGCACACCTTATGTCTCCGAAATTGAGGGCCAGATATCATCTTTTTGGGCCCTTCGTCATTCTAACCTCCTTATAACTTCATGAAAAAGGACAAAGGCCGGAATATTTCTGTTTTTAGGCCTTCCATTTATAATAACCTCCGATTCCACAAAGGACTTAATCCATTGTTCACAAAAAAAAAAAATTTCTTGCCGTTTCTTTCTTTGTTTTTTTTTTTCTTCTTTTTTTTTTTTTTCGGCAATGAGTATACTGTTTTCTTTTTCTCCTCCAACTATGGACAAGTCTATTCTTCCTCCTCCACACTTGGTCTTCATCACATCATCATAGAACTTTGCAAAATGCTCTACTAGGTCCAAAGGACAAGGGTAGAGGTATTCCTGTACTAAGTTCAAGGTAAAGTTTACGTGGGTGATGAAAGAAAGGCTTAACGTAGGCTCAAAGGGGTTAAATCTAAGGGGTGTGCCGAGCACACAAATAGGGACACAAGCTCATTTGGCAATGGTGTTTATCCTAAAAAGTCCATTTAATCCCTTCCATGATCAGGGTAGTTTATGAATAAAAGCTTTGAAAATCCACAAGAATGAGTTCTAGTAATCTCTAGTCCATTAAAAGCTATGGTGAGTAAATCGACATGAAAGAATAAGCCAAGAAAACGAATTAAGAATTTTTTTCAATGATCGCTCAACAAAAATGGCACATATATAAGGCTCAAAAGCTCACAATAGGGTCATATGAATCACACTTGTCCTACCATGCTCAAAATCTGTACCAATGTTTACAAACCATATCCACTACAAATCGTATGATTTCCATTTATTTCAATTAACCGCAGAATATCAGTTAGAAATCAACTCAATCTTGTGATCATTTCGTCCATTATTTCAGAGAATAATTTCGTCATAGACTGTTAAGGGCTCCTAAGACTCAAAACAAAAATAAAGACTCGAAAATTTTAAAATATTTTTGGGTTTTTCGATAATTTGACTCAAAGCAATAAAACAATGTAAATCCCTCCCCCACACTTAAACTCTACATTGTCCTCAATGTTCATAAAATAAAGTATAGAGGTAAACATGAAGTTGGGAGCTACGACTCAAAAATAAAGCAAATAAACAAATAAATTGAAACAAGAAGAAAGGGAATAAGGAAAACAAATCTGCGTTGACGGCTCCTCCATATCTTCTTGTTGAAAATGGGTTACCTCCCATTGAGTGCTTCGTTTTACGTCCATTGGCTAGACGGTAGTACCTCAATTTGTATTCGGTGTCTCATAGAGGGGTACTTCCTCCGCATTTGGTTCATACGGCTCATAGTAGGGCTTGAGCCGATGGCCATTCACTTTAAAGTGCTCACCGGTCTTTGCGCTCTTGATCTGTATGGCACCATGAGGAAAAACTTGAGTAACAATAAAAGGGCCAATCCAACGAGAACGTAACTTACCGGGAAAGAGTTTGAGTTTAGAATGAAATAGTAGGACTTTTTGTCCAACAACAAACGATTTCCGACGGAGCATCTTATCATGATAAGCTTTGGTTTTCTCCTTGTAAATCCACGCACTATCGAAGGCTTCATTTCGGATTTCCTCAAGTTCGCTCAGCTGCAACTTCCTATGAAGGCCGGCATCATTTAGATTCATGTTAAATTCCTTTACCGCCCACCAAGTTTTGTGTTCCAACTCCACCGGTAGGTGGCATGCTTTTCCATAGACTAGCCGAAATGGAGACATCCCAATGGGTGTCTTGTAGGCTGTACGGTAGGCCCATAAAGCGTCATCTAGCTTTTGGCTCCAATCCTTGCGGTTAGGACCTACAGTCTTCTCTAAAATCCGCTTGATCTCTCGGTTCGAAATTTCGGCTTGTCCACTTGTTTGAGGGTGGTACGGGGTGGACACCTTGTGCGTAACATTGTATTTCTTAAGCAATGCTGCGATGGTACGGTTGCAGAAATGAGATCCTCCATCACTTATAATCACTCTTGGCATTCCGAACCTACAAAATATGTTAGTGCGGAGAAAATCTGCAACCACTTTAGAATCGTTAGTTTTGGTGGCTTTTGCTTCCACCCATTTTGAGACATAATCAACCGCCACTAATATATATAAAAATCCGTCAGATGCGGGAAAAGGTCCCATAAAATCAATGCCCCATACATCGAATATTTCAACAGTTACAAAATTTTGTAAAGGCATTTGATCTTTAGGTCCTAAATTACCTAGCCGTTGGCACCTATCACAAGATATGCAAAACATGTATGCATCTTTGAAAATCGTGGGCCAAAAGAAACCAGCATCTAATATTTTGAGGGCAGTTCGACGAGATCCAAAATGACCTCCACAAACTTCAGAATGGCAGAAGGTAAGAATGGATTTATGCTCATTTTCAGGGACACACCTCCTAATTATTTGATCTACACATCTTTTCCAAAGGTAAGGTTCATCCCAAATGTAATACCTAGACCATTTCTTAAGTTTTTCTCTTTGTGACCGAGGCAAGTCAGTTGGAAATGTCCTAGTGACCAAGTAATTCACAATATCCGCATACCATGGTTCACTTACCTTGATTCCAAAAAGCTGTTCATCGGGGAACGTTTCCGTCAAAGGTAGAGCTTCCTCTTCTCGCACAAGCCGGCTAAGATGGTCCGCAACGACGTTGTCACTTCCTTTCTTGTCCTTGATTTCGATGTCGAATTCTTGGAGTAGCAAAATCCAGCGGATGAGTCTCGGCTTGGCGTCTTTCTTTGCAAATAAATACCTCAATGCTGCATGGTCAGTATAAACAGTTACTTTAGATTGAAGTAAGTATTGGCGAAACTTATCTAAAGCGAACACAACGGCAAGAAGCTCCTTCTCCGTTGTGGAATAATTGAGTTGGGCATCATTCAAAGTTCGTGATGCGTAATAGATCGCACAGGGCTTCTTGTCCCTCCGCTGTCCCAACACCGCGCCAACGGCATAATCCGAAGCGTCACACATGAGCTCAAAGGGCTCATTCCAATCAGGGGGCGTCATCACGGGCGCCGAGGTCAGCAATTCCTTCAATTTCTCGAACGCAAGCTTGCATTCGTCGTCAAAGTCGAAGGCGACTTCCTTTTGGAGCAAACGGCATAGAGGCCTTGATATCTTAGAAAAATCCTTGATAAACCTGCGGTAAAAACCTGCGTGGCCAAGAAACGAACGTATCTCCCTCACGGTTGTGGGGTAGGGTAAGTAACGAATTAAATCAATCTTAGCCTTATCAACTTCAATGCCTCTAGCCGAAATGATATGACCTAAGACAATACCTTGAGTTACCATGAAATGGCATTTCTCCCAATTTAAAACTAAATTTGTGTCAACGCATCGTTTCAAAATGAGTTCTAAATTTTCCAAACAAGAATCAAAGCTCTTACCGAAAACGCTGAAATCGTCCATAAAAACTTCAATTTTATTTTCAATGTAATCCGAAAATATAGACATCATGCATTTTTGAAACGTACCTGGTGCGTTGCATAAACCGAATGGCATACGACGATAAGCAAATGTACCAAACGGACATGTGAACGTCGTCTTCTCTTGGTCCTCTTGGGCTATGCAAATCTGGTTGTACCCACTATATCCATCTAGAAAGCAGTAAAACTCATGGCCGGCTAACCGTTCAAGCATTTGGTCAATGAATGGCAAGGGGAAGTGATCTTTCCTAGTGGTGGCGTTGAGCTTCCTATAATCTATGCAAACACGGTGACCGGTTACAAGTCTTTGGGGTACAAGCTCGTTCTCCTCATTCTTCACTACGGTTATTCCGGATTTCTTGGGAACAACTTGAACAGGTGAAACCCATTTGCTATCCGATATGGGGTAGATTACTCCGCAATCTAGCAATTTGATCACTTCATCTTGTACAACCTTCATCATTGGCGGGTGAAGGCGTCTTTGGGCTTCACGGGTAGGCTTAGCTCCTTCTTCTAGCAAAATACGGTGGACACAAGTGGTAGGGCTAATTCCCTTGATATCGGCTAAAGTCCATCCGATAGCCGTCTTGTTTCTCTTCAACACTTCCACCAATCTTCTTTCTTGTTCATTATCTAACTTAGAGGACACAATTGCAGGTAGTGTCTCATCATCTCCGAGGTACACATATTTCAAATGGTCGGGTAGTGGCTTAAGCTCTAAGGTAGGGGCCTTCTCTACCGATGGTAACATCTTAGTGGTAGAAGCAGGGAGGCCGATGAATGGTGCGTTGTGTAGGGCGAATGGAACATTGTCTAAGGCCGCAACGGTTTCTAGTACGTATTCATCCCAAACTGCCTCCAAATCTTCCATAGGTACCTTGTCACCCTTCACATTGAACCCAACTCCTTGGGAGATGGTAACTTCCAACTTGTCATCGATCAATGTGTCTAAATGATGCTGCGCATACGAATCAACAATATCAATGGAATAACATGGTTTAATTTTGGACAAGGGGTACCTCATTGCTTCAAAGATGTTGAAGCCAATCACTTCACCGTCAAATTCCATTGTCAACGCGCCGGCATGCACATCGATCTTGGTCCTAGCTGTTCTCATGAAAGGACGTCCTAAAAGTATAGGAATTGAACTTGTATGGGAGTCGTCCTCCATATCTATGATATAAAAATCTGCAGGGAATATCAAGTGGTTAACTTGAACCAGAACATCCTCCACATACCCCTTAGGATACGTGTTGGACCTATCAGCTAGTTGGATAATTACGTTATCTTTCTTTAATTCGCCAAGGTCCATGGAGAGATATAAACTATATGGCATAACATTAATTGATGCACCCAAATCAAGCATGATATTATCAAATTTAGTGTCACCAATTACACAAGGGATAGAAAAACTCTCTGGGTCTTTGAGCTTGGGCGGCATTCTTCGTTGGAGAACGGCAGAAACCGTCTCACTCATCTTTACTACTTCTTTCTCTCTTGTTTGTCTCCTTGTGGTACATAACTCCTTCAAGAATTTCGCATATTTGGGAACTTGAGTAATGCACTCGATCAAGTGCATGTTCACTTGAACTTTCTTAAAAATCTCCAAGATGGCTTGATCGGATTCGTCCTTCTTCGATTTCTGAAACCTACTTGGAAATGGGGGGCGCACCAAAGGGGGGTTAGTTGTAACCGAACCATTAGAGTTAGGGTCATTACCTATTGGCGGGTTGGTTGTTGGCAAAGAAGCTTCGGCTCTTGAAGTAGCCGGATCTTTCTCCAAATCTTTGGTGTTGATAATGATGACTTCGTCCTCCTCATCATGAACTACGTTGGACTTCTTTGGGTCCTTCCTTGGTACTTCGTGGAGCACATGTCCGCTCCTTGTGTGTACAGCTTTTGCGGATTCAAAATTTGGATTAGGGATGGTACCGGATGGCAGCTTCCCTACTTCGGTGATCTTTCCCATGAAATCCACAATCTTCCCCAATTGGTTCTTGATGTCGGCAATATCCTTCACATTGCTTTGTTGCCCCCTAGTAAGTGCATCTTGTGTTTGGAACAGATTCTCTAGCATCTTATCATAAGAGGGGTGAGTAGCGTTATTTGCCATAAAAGGATTATTTGGAACAAAAGTTTGAGGAACCTGGGGTCTTGGAACAAATCCGGATGGGCGTTGGACTTGACCTCCGAAATTTGGGGGTTGGCTTGTTGCATTCTCCGTATTGCTCCAACGAAAGTTCGGATGATCTCGAGTACCAGGGTTGTACACATTTGAGAATGGATTGTATCTTGGTTGTCCGATGGCGTTGGCAGATTCCCATTCGCCACTTTCAATCAGTTGGGGACATTGATCCGTGGGGTGTCCTTGCAAAGAGCAAACACCACATACTTTGACAGGTTCACGGCTTGCTCCAATGGTGAGATGGGCTAGTACGGCATCAAGCTTGCTTTCGAGTGCCTTAGCTTCACTCACTTTCTTTGTACTATTAAGCGTGACCGCAAATTGTTGATCATTGAGGGCTCGGTTGTCTAGCAATGTCCATGCTTCTTGAGGCGTCTTGTCCACAAATGAGCCTCCAGATGAGGCGTCTAGAAGTTGGCGTTCCAAGGGCAACAGTCCCTCATAAAAGTATTGCAATAAATTGCTCTCTTTGATTCCATGAGAGGGGCATGATGCGACAAGAGCCTTGAATCTTTGGTAAAAGGGGCAGAAAGATTCATCCGCTCCTTGTTGAACTCCGGTTATTTGCTTTCTCATGAGAGTGACCTTCGAAGCCGGAAAGTACTTCGTCAGAAATTCAGATTTCATGCGATCCCATGAGGTGATGTGCCCATTGGGCAAATCAAATAACCATGACTTTGCGGGGTCTTCAAGAGTGAAGGGGAATCCCTTCAATTGTAGTACTTGCATGTCCGCATTCCTTGGACACATGCTATTGCACACAAATTCGAAAGCCTTCAGATGCTTGTTTGGATCTTCACTCGGCAATCCATGGAACTTCGGCAATTGGTGGAGAAATCCACTTTTCAGTTCAAAGTCTCCTTCTTTTCCAGCTGCAGCCGCCGGATACACAATGCAATTTGGAGATCCACCGACTGGAATGTCATCAACTTGCGCGGAAAGTGCTCGGATACTCATGGTTGCGGGTTGTTGATTCACTTGTACTTCTTCTTGTTCGAAAAATCCTTCGGGTGGATAGATAGAGTGCGGAGATGCAACCTCCTTCGAATGTTCGGAACAAACGGACTTGACTACGATGGCCTCCTCCTCGTCACTATCAAAATTCAGCTCTCGGAATGTTTGGGGTGTTTGAATGGGGTATTCCAAGATATTGGAAGTTGATGCTGCTCCTCCACCTTGAATGCGCTTCAAGCGAGCTTCTAGATCGGCTATAAACTCTGCGGTTATGAGTGGCAAGGAACTTTCATTGGACATTCATAACCCTTGACATTTCAAACAAATAAATAAGTACCGAAATAAAAATTAAAGAAACAACATTATTATTAACAAGTATAAATTGAGTATAAGTATAAGTATATTTAGACTTGAGCTCGTATTTTGACACGTTACAAGGGTTAGAAATGTTAATCGACAATTTATAAGGCTTATAAATCCTCAATTCCGAATTTTAAGAAGCAAACCGAAAATGGACCAATTAGGTTTATTATCTAGACATAAATAACTCCGTGGTTTCAAAAGACTTATTCGGCCAGGTAGACGTAGTAGGCTGGTAGGACTCGTGATTTGACTGTAGGGACGAAACCCTTGCAGTCATGAGATCCAATTTATGTTCCCAGGTACTTTAACTCAACCTAGACGCCGAATAAAATCTTCTTACTCAGCTAAGAGCTACTATGTGTTAGACAATTCGACAAGAGTTAATAAGGACTTGGAAAGACCCTATTAACAATTGTGACCTTAGTCCCACCGATTTTGATTCTTAAAGTCCAAATCTGAAAACAAATAAAACAAATAAATATTAGACAATATAAACAAAGCACTAAATAACAAGAAACTTATTATTAAGTCCCCGGCAACGGCGCCAAAAATTGACGTGCACCGAAAACACCGGGGCAATTGTGCAATTTAAACCCTTTGTGTAGTATATAGCATATGATAAGTAAGGGGTCGAAAGGCCGGGGACTTATAGGGCGCTCTTGCATTTAGTAATAAAAAGATTAGAACTATAAACAATTATTTACATATATACAAAGATAAACGGGGGTTTAGAGAGTTTGGTTCTAAATTCCTACAAAACAGAAAATAAATATTAAATATGTACAATTGATCAATCCATTCAACACATAGCCAAAGAGAGAAACTCAGATCTCGACCACACATTAATATCATGCTTCAATCTTAGTAAAGTGAAACTTGTCGAAATTATAATCTAGAAACAATCTCAAGACACGAGCCTACGAGGTCTTCGCATCTTATTGTTCTTCTTAAGTGTACTTAGCACAGAACGTCTAGAACTAAGAATTTCATGAGAACGTCTACATGAATCATTAAGATAAAGAACGAGATTGAACACGACCACTGCCGTGAACGTCACCGCATTAAATCATTGTAGTCCACGTTTCCAGCCACTACGACATGGCTTCCATCACTTACGATCCATACTTACCTACGCGGCTTAGCATGAATTTCTGACGGTAGTTAGCATGCATTCTAACTATATAGCTACTAAAGCAGAAACGCTTCCTTCCTAAAGCATAAATCGACAAGAACAAAATACTAAAACATCATAAACAAAACATCAACATGCTTAACTAAGAAAAGAATTTACTAATAACAAAACAATCGCAACAAACATCCAACACCAATGATGAACACCGAATCCATGTCTTTAAAATTGTAAAGAAAACTAAACAAAGATAGAGGCATAGTTTACACTTTGACGATCTTCAAGAAGCTTGAGGATGAGCAAGAGGTGCGTGGCTTCAAGGTTCCTTCTTCTCCAAGGTTGCGACGCAAGGGTGAAGATCACCAAGGCTTTGGCAAGGAGAGAGAACTCGGCAAAGGAGGGGAGAGGGCTGCGGCAAGAGGAAGCTATTTCTCTAGGGTTTTTGTGAGAATGAATGATGATTTTTCTGTAGAGAAACAGCCCCTTATATAGAGTCTAGGCCGAACCAAGTTATGCTCTCCACCCTTGATTTATTCTTGATCCAATGGCTCCAATTAATTGCACATAAAATCTGGAAATTATCTCCATGGAACTCTCTAGAATTCTTGCGCACCACTCCTTCGTATGTAGCTTGAATGATGACCGAATGCATGGCTTAATCACCAAGGAAAATCGGCAAAGAACTCCTTCTCCTTGTAAAGCTGCCGATTTTATTGTTGTAGGGTTTTTCATCCAATAGCAATCCTACAAATAAGCATAATGACATGCTCAATCCAATAGGAATTAAGATAAATAAAATCAGAATATTCCCCTAAATAAATAGAGATTTTGATGAAGCAAAACTCCTTAAAATAATACCCTAAAAATCGGCAAAGAAAGTCCATTGGACTCCAAGAAATCGGCCAAGAAGGCCTAGCCGAATCCATAGGGTTTTGGGGTTTAAATGGATCATGCAATCGGCCCAAATCCACTTAGGTTTGGGTTTATGCGACTTAGAGGTTTCCTGGTCCGAATAGGATTTGACTTTATGACTCAACGTTTCCTAGTTGAAGTAGGATTCTCGAAACAACTAGGTTTTCTATTAAATTTCCTCTTTTAACATCCTTTTCGTAAATAATGCTCACTAAGCCTCTAATAAATAAAACAAGTCAAAAATGATAAAGTTAAGGTAATAACGTAGCTAAATAGGGTAGGAAACACATTATAAACACGGCATTTTATGCCTCTATCATTCCATACTATGATTTAATAGAAAATAGTCTTACAAATAAAAGGGCGAATACTGAGTAGTCTATCTTATGTACTAGTCTGAGATTTGGCTCACAACTACTTGTTTATCTGTAGATCATTGTGGTAGAGTATGCAATGACTGTTACTCGCTATGTTGCATGGACATGGACAAAGACACAGCAAATCTTAAAAACTTAAGTTCTGACACGGCTTGGACACAGTAAATAATTATTATTTTAATATATTTTTAATATATAAAAAACACTAAAAACATAAACTAAAATATATTATAATATATTTATTAGGTTATTGTCACACCCCAGACCCGGTATCGGCAGTTTCCAAACACTTAACACCGAATCCGAGGTGTGAGAAAGAAAAAATAAAAGAAAATAAACAAACTGAAATTCATTTTTAGAAATTGTCGAAAATAAAACGTTTACAATAGCAAAATCCAATTACAAAAGAAAACAGATCTTGCGATTCTAGCTCACTCTAATCTTCTGTACTTCTCGACTCTTGTACACGTAAGCTAACGTCACAGTTAGTTTTCTAGAAACATGTGTCCTCGTACGAATCTTAACAAGATATAGGAGTGAGCTTACACTTAGTAGGGCCAATTAATGACCGATGTAGGATGAAATTGTTACCCAGGCTAAATGTAACATACAAAAGAAATCAAATAGATCAAGACCGAAAATTTTATGAGAAAAAGCTAACTAAACCTTATAAACCAAGGCTAGAATTTTTGTGAAAAAGCTAAGTAAATTTTACAAAATAAGGGATAGGGAAGAGGAAATTAAGACGATTGACTCGAATAGTGGGCAATTAAGAAATTAAAAATTTAAGAATTGAGAGTTGCGAATGAGTCTTAGCCGTAGTCTAAAACTTTAACTGGTTACCACTTACCAAAATGATATCATTCTGGTACCTATATAATTTATTTTGAAATTAAAAGTACCCAAGAAAGCTTTTTAGTCATGATCACAAAACAAAATTCTCCAACAAGTTTCAGTTGGCTTAATGCTTAGTCAAGCTTAGCTTCCTAATATCTTACAGTTATTGTCTATTACATACTAAAACTAAGCTTGTTAAGATCAAGACAGCTACTCCAAAACCCTCCTCCTAGAAAATTTTGGTACCAATTTAATTATGCTTATATGAAGTAGTTTTTTTTTTTTTTAACCTCACAAGTTTCACCTAGGGTTAAACCTAGGTAAGCCCATGGTTGGATCCGCCAGTGGGGCCAAACCTCTTTAGGTTATTCTTAATTATTTGACACAATCAGGTTATCAACCATATATTACAATAATTCAATGCATGTATGCTAATACACTCTCTTCAGTCAATTGCTGGCCAATTAGTTCACACATCAAAGACAAGTGAGCCTACAAGTCTCATACCGTGTATTTTACCAATCGGGGATGACTCTAGATTCTCGAATATACGATCTAACAACCAGTAATTTCCTTAACGCCAATACCTTTTTTGTTAGTCGTCTTGTTATACTCATGCATGGTTTCCCGATCCGCAACCCGATAAGATCGTTTTATTATGTCCGTCATTGAAGGGACATACTTTCCTTGTCTTGTGCACGAGTGGGCTAATTATAGATCCTAAGAACAACTCATAAGGAAACTCAACAAAAATGTATATTCTCTAGATCTCTTTCTCAGATCTCTGTAATCACCATTCTCACAATTCCCATGCAATATGCATGTTAATGAATAACAACACTCGCATTATATATCGAACATATGCTTTTACAGAAAGCGATAACATTAATCATATAAATCACAAATTACACATACTTTATCGAAAACATAACAACCAAGAGTTAATCAATCAATAGCACACAATTCACCGATTTCAATAATAACCTAATTATCAATTTATAAAAAATGTTCCATGAGAGACCCTACCTGGAATCTAAGTTTTAGCTCCGCCAGTAACTAAAATTAGTAACTCAACGACACGCTTTCTAAAATCTTTATCCTTCTGCTTTTGGAATGTCGATAGTTACTCAATCCTCATAACCCAAATCTTTTTTCTGACAAACTCGGCAAACACTTGAGAAACGATGAAGTCCTCAAAATTTCTAAGGACACCCCAAAGCCTTATTTCTCAATTCCTCTTACCTTGTCTCATGATTTCCGAATCAAATACCATGCGCACTCATATCACTTTCATCATCACATTCCAATTCGCCTTTAAGCTTACTCATGTTGACATTTCAATTACTACACTACCAGAAGAAAGACTTTAGCCGACGAAAATAAAAAAATCAGGCCGACGAATTATTTTTTCGTCGGCTAACGTGGACTTTAGCCGACGAAATTTTCCTTCGTCGGCTAATTTAAATTTTCATCGGCTTTGGTCAAATTTAGACGACGAAATTAAAATTTCGTCGTCTGAATAATTTTTTTTGTCAGCTATAGTCTGAGAACTTTAGCTGACGAAAAATATAATTTCGTTGGCTAAAGTGCCTTATATTTGCAGATCTAGACAACAACTCATCTGGAAAAGAAAAACTATACGTAGAACCTTCAAACGCAAAAAAGTTGTGAAATAAGATATGACCAGAATGGTGAAATACGTCTACGGTTGAAAAATCACTATATTCCGGTAAAGTCTCGGTACCGATAGTTGCGGTCAATGCAATTTACCCTTATTATTCACTATGATGCAGATTTGGCATTTGGTATCCGATTGACTATTGTGATACATTTCTGAAAGCGTAACGGCCCTACGAGTTAAACTCATCGCTATGCCAAGACATATGGGCCTTTTTGGCCATCCGAGTCTGTTTAGGGCTTCAAAATGCGGTTTTCTTATTTCTGATTAGAGTTGACCGTTTCGATTGAGCCCTTAACGTTGTCGAATCTAGTTGAACTTTTTACCATAGACATCTTTCGTCATAATGATCATATCTGACAGTCGAATTTTGGTTTGTAAATTTTAGTCATCGGAATCACGTGTCTACTATTTATCGTTATTATTCCTTAAGGGGAGCCATATCGTCGGAAGGTAAATGTCTCAAAATTTTTATATGGGCAGTTGCGTCTCATCTATGTGAGAGTTTTTCATGTGGAAAGTTTGACCAAACTACGTAATAAAGAGGGAGATATGAGCGTTTTCGTGTGATAAGTGACGATGGATTAGGGTTGACCGTTTCGATCGAGCCCTTGACATTGTCGGATCCAGTTGAATTTTTTACCATAGAAATCTTTCGTCATAATGATCATATCTGACGGTCGAATTTTAGTTTGTGAATTTTAGTCATCAGAATCACAACGTGTCTACTAATGTTGTATAACTTGTTTAGTAAATTATACAACTTTGTGAACCAACTCTACATATGAAGCAAAATTATCAAAAATCTCGTGAAATAAGATGTGTTCAGAATGGTAAAATACGGCTATGGTTCAAAAATCACGTAAATCAGGTAACGTCTCGGTGCCGATAGTCGAGGTCAACTCTATTTACCGTTATTATTTCGTATGGGGAGCCTTATCGTCGGAAGGTAAATGTCTCAAAAATTTTGTATAGGCGGTTGCGTCTCATCTACGTGACAGTTTTTCGTGTGGAAGGTTTGACCAAACTACGTAATATAGAGGGAGATATGAACATTTTCGTGAATTTATAGACTTTAGCCGACGAGATATTAAAAAAGTCGTCGGCTAAGGTCAAAAAATTTTTGGCGGTAAAAAAAATTTGGAGGAAAATTTTCAAAGGACTTTAGTCGACGAAAATATTCAAAATCTAGTCGGCTATTGTCATAAATTTCAAAATTTTCAACCAAATTTTTTTGGCGGTCAACCAAAATTTTCAAAAGAGTTTAGCTGACGAAAATAAATAATTTCGTCGGGTAAAGTTCTTTATATAGGAGTTTTACCGGAGGTGGATGGTAAGAAGTCTGTTTCGCCTGCCGGATTTTCTTCTCGGCCTAGCTCCGCCGTCAAGCCACCGGAGACCGCCACACTTGTCCCAAAAGCTTCACCGTCGTCTCTACTTCATTGCTAGACAGGTGGTGCATCGAGTGGCGCCGCCCTGAGAGATAAATGGAGCTCCAAAACTCCGCCGGTTTGGATTCGGTGTCGATCGAATTTCTCCTTCCTCAGGTCACCATTTGGTGAGTTCTATATATGGATAAGTTGAGTTTGATTAGTACTACATTCCCCTAGAATTTGGTAGCTCGATTCGGTGTGTGTGAGGAGAATCGAAGATTTGAAGTTTTTAGGGTTTAAAATTAGGGATTTTTATATTTTGATTCAATTGACCTGTTTAGACTTAGAATTGGGCTTCGACTTCTTCTAGAAAGTTGTTCGAAATGTTGAGAGGAAGATTCTGTCAAATTTTGGTGGTGATTAGAGGTGGCCGAAATTTTCTGCAGTTTTTTTTTCAAAAACCAGCGAATTTAGCCGACGATATTTAAATACTATAGTTGACGAATATCTTCAGTTTATTTGTCGGCTATTGTATTTTTTATTTTTTTATAAGGTTTAGCCGACGAATTATGACATGTTTCATCGGGTACGGCTCTCATTCAAATGCAACAAACAGAAAAAACATCAGTTTTTAGTTATTCTCTCAAAACAAAAAGTTGTAATCATAATTTTATGAATAAATATGTAAACTTAAATATTTCAAGGGCACACTAACACTAACCATGATAATGTAACCATATAATCTATACAATCCTTCAAGATGTTAAGTGAGAATGCTCATCTTGAGACCGCTTAATCAAATTGTGACAGAATGATTGAACAAGAGCTCTGATGTTTGGAAACTAAATATGTAAAGTTTTGCATTCTCTAACTGCCCCCTAAGAGTTGTTAGATGAAATGATATGTAATCAGGAAAAACATAAATTATATGCAAATAACACTTGAAAAAAATAAAAAAGCAAGAGAGAGAGAGAGTAAACTTACAATTTGAATAAGCTTTAGCATGTCGCATCTAACATCTTCAATGTGTAGTCGTCTTTGTTCAAAAAACCTTTCTTTTATAAGATATATCCGGGGCTACTTGTACAATATCCATAAAAATAACTATCATTGTGTCCAACATTACAATCTTCCCAAGCACAATTCATTAGTTAAATAAACTACTCCCACACTTATATCGATAAGCCATCCACAGTTAGATTAAAGGCCCTTATTCAAATGCAACAAACATAAAAACCATCACTTTAGTTGTTCTCTTAAAATAAAAAGTTATAATAAGAATTATATGAATAAATATATAAGCTTAAATAAGATATTTCAAGAGCACACTAACACTAAGCTTAAGCATGTCGCATCTAATATCTTCAATATGTAGTCGTCTTTGTTCAAAAAACCTTTATTTTATAAGATAAATATGAGGCTACTTATACAATATCCATAAGAACAACTATCATTGTGTTAAACATTACAATCTTCCCAAGTGCAATTTGTAAGCTGGAACAAGCTACTCATATAGATTGCTCGGCCAAGCGTGACTGACGTCATTAACTCTGGTGAGAAGTTCAAGGGCTCCAATGAGGTCGAGTAGGGGAGTAGGAAGTGGCTATGTGGTTCTTTATTTGGATTGAGAGGATTTTGAATTATTGATGCTTGGAATTCTAAACTAAACTGACCACCATCATCTTTTGGCAAAGGTTTTTGCAGTATCTATCAGGCTGGATTGTGTAAGATCAGTTCGGGTCAGTTTTGAAAAACTATTTACCAACCCATTCCAATGAAAAACTCTTTACCAACCCCATTCCAATGAATTCTAATAAAAAGACGTCATTACCCTTGACCTCGTTTAACTCTCTTTCTCTGTTTCTCACTTTCTCCTCTCTTTATCCCGATCAAAAACTCTCTCTCTCTCATCTCCTCTCTTTTCTCTCATCTCATTCTGACCTCTCTCTCTCTCTCTCTCTCTCTCCTCCCTCTCCTCCCTCTTTGGCCGACGCCGTCTCCTCTCTCGTCGCCACCAAGCCGCGAGACATGGCCATCTTTGTGAGCAGAACCTCTTTCTCAAGCGATCCAGATCTGAAGAAGCATGGCGACTGCCGTCCGTCGTCAATCGTCGATCGCTATCTCTCCACCATTGCTCACGGCAACGAGTCGTCGTCGGCGGCAAGCCACAAGGTGAAGATCCGATCTCCGATCTCTGACCTCTGATCTCCAATCTTGGACCTTCACTTCCACGCTGATCTCCGATCTCTGACCTCTGATCTCCAATCTCGGACCTCCACTTCCACGCCGATCTCCGCTACCACGCCTACCTCTTCTACATCCACATTGCTCCCCTCGCCGATGACGTCCTCATCTTCTTCAACCATGACGTCTCTGATCTCTGTTTTGGCGTTGATGTATATGGAATAATTAAGATTCTTACTGATGGTAGTAATATTTCATAGCATCTTATTTTTGTGTTCTGCACCCAAAATATAAAAATTACTAAGGGTAGTAATTTTCTATTATTTGCTTGTGTGTTGATTTTTCTCTAGAAATAATAGATTGCAAGTTTACTACCCCCAGTAAAAGTTTAATGGGGGTAATAAACTTTATTTTTTTGCATCTAAGTTGTTCTTTCTCTGTTTTAGTCTGTATTATGGTCTTGAAAATATTGTTTTGCAAGTTTACTACCCCCAATAAAAGTTTACTGGGGGTAGTAAACTTTAGTTTTCGAATCTAAATTGTTTTTCCTCTGTTTTAGTGTATATTATGGTCTTGAAAATACTGTTTTGCAAGTTTACTACCCCTAGTAGAAGTTTACTAGGGGTAGTAAACTTCATTTTTTCGCATCTAAGTTGAATTTTTCTCTTTTTCAATGTGAATTATGGCATTGGAGCTACTGTTTTGCAAGTTTACTACCTCCAGTAAAAAATTACTACCTCCAGCAGAAGTTTACTAGGGGTAGTAAACTTTATTTTTCTGCATCTAAGTTGATTTTTCATTGTTTTAAGGTGTATAATGGTAATGGAAAAACTTTATTTTGAGTTTACTACCTCCAGTAAAAGTTTACTAGGGGTAGTAAACTTTTTTTTTTCGTACTTGGGTTAAGATCTCGTAAAATTTCCGGAAAATTCTGGCCATCGGATGCCGGCAATTTTCCGGCAGTCGGAAAATTCCGGTCACCGGTGACCGGATTCCGGCGGCCGGAGTTCGGAGTCTGGCCACCGGAATGCGGCCGCCGGGGACTGGCGCCGGAGCCCGGTGTGCTTCCGGCAAAGTCTTCCCTCCATCTTTTTCACTTTTTCTCTTTAAGTAAAAGATAAGAGTAAAAAAGTCTTTAAAAATATAATTTTATTATATTTTAGTAAAAATTTGTGTATTTGGGCTTAAAATAAGTACCTTATATTTAAATGAGCTAATAAAAAATATTATCATTAAAATGAGGTTTGACTTTTTCTATTTTGTGCATTAGGGCTTTTTCCCTTTATATTATACAGTGTTTAACAGTGATGGGCTTGTGTTGGGCCTGTGTTTTGAGCCTGGTGTTGCCCTTACTTTCCATCTATCTGTCCCTCCTGCCGCCGCCTGACTCTCGCTTCTATTTACTTTCGAAAACACGAGAGGAAACCTGAAAGAGAGAGGGAGAGCAAAGCAAGACGATCGTTCTTCAGGTAAGCTATCCCCTTTCTCTTTTCTGCAAGAAATCGTCCTGTCTGCATGCGTCCTCATTCTTTTGGTTCGATTTTTGGAAAATTTTAATGCAGAAGGTGTTGGAGGTTTGATTTCGCCGATCACTTTTATTGCGAGTTTGGGTTTCAATCAAGCATCAAAGGTTTTTGGTGAATTCAGGTTTCTTAAAGTAAGGTTCCTCCTCTGAAATTTTGCATTTTTTGTGTGTTGATTTTGTATTTTGTTAGGGGAAGGTTCTTGGTCGATTGGGCATGTCAGTAGATCCAAGGGTTTTCTCAAACTCTTCACTAGGAAAACTCAGTAAAAATGTTGCAGGCTCTGCTTGAAATCAAAGAAGCAGGATTTTCTGCTCCACTTTTATTGCTCATAATCATAATTCTAGCCATAATTTTCTTTGTTTCCGGTTTGCTTCCCCTGCTTATTAGATTCCTTTTAAGACCTCCAAGCAGAGACTGTTCTTCAAGGCCAGTTACAACAACTCTTTCATCTGCATGATGCTGGAGTTGACCTGTCCTTCATAGACACCCTTCCTGTGTTTAATTAAAAAGCCATTATTGGATTGAAAAATCCATTTGATTGTGCTGTTTGTCTATGTGAGTTTGAGCCTGAAGACAAGCTTAGATTGTTGCCAAAATGTAGCCATGCTTTTCATATGGAGTGTATAGACACTTGGGTCCTGTCTCACTCCTCATGCCCTCTGTGTAGATCCACTTTGCTTCCTGAGTTTTCTCAAAAACTCAATTGGGTATGATCATGGCAATTTGCAGATGGATTGATTATACTGTTTCAATCATGAATAAAGATGGATTGATTAACATTTCATGAATAAAGATGATGGTACTGATGGAAATTTCTCCCTTCCATTTCCTACCGTCCAAGTAGCACACAGACATGTCTTTGCTTCTAATAGCCGATTTTGACATCCAACTACATTGTAACCAGTCAGATTCCTATGTCAATCTATCACAAGACACGAATCATTTACAAACAATCAGTTAGTAATTAGGAACTCTAATCAAATTTCAGATTGCTACAAGTAGGGTGATTGATCAAATGGAATCATGTGTTGCAGATATGGGATATGAGATAGTTTTGGTTATGGTATATGATAGTTTTAAATTCCAGTTATCAAGTGAACAAATTTCTTTGATCACTGTCTTGCAGAGAATAATACTATTTCTTTGACTCGGTTAGTAATTTATTTGACTCAGTTAGTAATTTCCTAGGAGTTCTTATTTAGTCATTTCCTGATATAATACTATGTTTGAAGAATGAAAAATTGTTGGCTTATATCTGAGAACACATGATTAATCTGAATTGCTTTTAAGTTTTTAGCGAATTGAGGATTTAAAATCAAGTACTCTATGTTCGCCGCATGTTTTTGGTGTTAGGAAACCACTGAAGAGTTAGTGAAATTGTTTTTTTCCTATTTACAGTTGACAATTTTGAACTGATGATATGTATTTACAGGATGAAGACTGCTATCATGGATCATGCAGAGGAGTAAATGAAATGCCAGCCCTTGAAGTTAGCTGACACATTTGTTATTTTAGAGAAGATCAGGTAACTCTATAGGTATAGGTGTTGGTTGTGAGTCAAAATGGAACTGAAGAAATGAACCATGAATTTTGGAAATGTGAATTATTGGTGCTTTGATTAAATAGATAGTTCTTAGATTTGCTCAAATACTAAAGTGGTGGAACTGATGTTTTGATGCTAAAATGTTACTTCCACAGTGTAAGATAGCCAATTTTAAGCTTATTAAACAATTTCATTGATTCACAAGTACATATACTGCTCTTCAGCTGGTGTCAATATCAAATCTGATCGATTACCTCACTGAGAGGTATGCCTGCAGTAGCGAGTGCTCATGGATTATGAAAGTTTAGGTAGAGAATGCATTTTAGGATTATCAATAAAGAGACTTGGAGATTGAATGACATTTGGGAAATAAAGTATGCAGTGTCAATCATGTTTCGAGTTCAAGGGGAGTAAAACTTTGCAACAATTATCATTTTTAGTCGAATTTGAGGCTTAAACTTGAAGTGTGCAATAGCAACCGCTCTTACAATTTCAGATTGATATTTTAATCTATTATGCTCTATTTGTGGAAGCAGTATTCTGATGCACTTATAGGATGTGCCATGAGTAGTGTTTGTAAGTTTCTTTAGCATTCCTTGGTGATTATTAATACATCATGTACATGTGTGTTGCTGAATCTTTCCATCTCTTTCCATTTGTCTATAACTTTCGTACAGCTTTTTCAATACTCAATTGTTCCCCACACGTTTTTCCCCGCAGCAGCGCGTGGGTTGTTGGCTAGTTTGGACTATTTTCCAAAACTTAAAAATAGTCTTTAAAAGGAAAACCAGCTTTTAAAACATAAAAGGGTGTTTTGGGCAAACAAAAGAGTGAGTGGCTCTATCACAGTCGTCATAACAGTCTCCCAACTCTCCATAACTCGCTCAGCAGCCTTCCGCCTCCTTTTTCTTCTTCTTCTCCTCCTCACTCTCTCATTACTGCCCTAAAGGTACTCTCTTAACTCATTAGGGTTTATTCTCTCTATTTTCTTTGCTGCATGTTAAGGGCTTCCATGTGTGTTTTGTTGTGAATTGGTAATGGTGGCTGTGGTGGGTTAGGATTTAGGATTGGGTTAACAGAATCATGTTTGGTATTTGTAATGTTTACTAAACTCAGCTATTTGTAGTTTATTGGAGTAATAGAAATTTCGTCATAAATTATATGTTTACTTTTTGTAATCTTTGGTGTGAATTTGTGCTTCTGCGTTTTTTTTTAGTATTGATGTTAGTATTGAGTATTGTGGCTTACCCTGTTTTGTATTGATTGTTCTGAGTATTATCAAATTGGTTATGCTTTGTAACCTCCAGGAGAAGAGGATTGTAATATTGATTTGAGTCTTTCGTGTTTGGTAGTGTTTTTAGTTTTTGTGTTCTTGTTGGTCCTGTTTTGGGTGTGATTTTTTTTAACTGTTAGTTTATTGTAATGTGATTTTCCCCCTGTTTGTTTCAGTGTCTGAATTGCTTTGTTTTTGGGATTTATTGTTCTTGGTCAAAATCTGAACTGGGTGTACTGAACTCGAATTTGTTCACTTGAAAGTATTTATAGCTTGGATTCAATATGGGTTTGATGTTTATTCTGTACTCTGTAATTAAGATTGATTGAAAACTGTGTGTACTGCAAACCGTGGTTCTGCTCTCAATTTAGTGTGTGATTAGTAGGATTAAGTGTTTTGGAAGTTGAGTGAACTTGAAAGATTTCAGTTTTAGCTTACAGTTTATCTGCTAGTTGGAATCTCAGATGCATGTTGAAAGTTCAACACACCTTTTCAGCTTTCTTTATATGCATATTGAAGCTCAGATGATCATTATTATTGTAGTTTCTTGAGAATCCCAATTTACTATGAACAGTTGAACACTAAAGTTTGGCCATTTTCTGTTTTCTGGTTTAGTATCATATAGTATGTGGTTGAAAAAAGCGCTATATGATATAGCTATGAAACTGGCAAAATGGCTTACTCGCAGAACTTTAGATCTCATTTTATATCGCTATAAAACTTGAATACATACATCTACTTTTTTTCAATGTATACTTTCTGACTTGGTATCAATTTAGATGAGTTTCAGATAGTTTGTTTCCATAATCTTAGGCACACATATGCATTAGAACTATCAGTAGATGCCCGAAAATAATCTTTTCATTTAAATCTTTAGTTGTGAAAAAGGTACTCTCTTTACTCATTAGGGTTTACTCTCTCTCTCTCTCTCTCTCTCTCTCTCTCTATTTTCCTGCTAAATGTTAAGGGCTTCTTGCCTATTGTGAATTCGTAATGGTGGCATGTGGCTTTGGTGAGTTAGGGTGTAGTATTCGATTAGTAGGTATTGGTAATGATTATAGGGCTTAGCTAGCAATAGTTTATTGGAATAGAAATTTCGTTTATTAATTATTGGTTTGCTTATCATTTGTTTGTGTAGTTTTTGTAATCTTTGCTGCAAATTTTTACTTCTGGTTTTTTGGGTTTCTGATTGCTAGTATTGAGCAGTCTGTGTGTTATGACTGATTGGCCTTCATGTTTCATTTACCTTGTTTGTATGTATCAATTGTTGTGAGTATTATCAATTTGTAATGCTTTGTAACCTCCAGGGGAAGAGATTTTTCTTGTTTGCTAGTGTTCGTAGTTTTTGTGTTCTTGTTGGTCCTGTTTTAAGCCTAATTTTGTGAAATGTTGATATAAGTAGATTGCTGAAGAAAATCTCTTGGTTTAAAGAGTAGTGGTTCTATATTTAGGCCTATTAATTTATTGTGTTCGTAGTTTTTGTGTTCTTGTTGGTCCTGTTTTAAGCCTGATTTTGTGAAACATTAATACAAGTAGATGGCTGAAAAAAATCTCTTGGTTTAAAGAGTAGTGCTTCTATAGTGTAATGCATTACATCAAAGCTCAATTGTAATCCAATAATAAGTGATAATGGACTTTTTGATGTGGTCTTTATGAAAAATTGTGATTATGCTCAATATCTCAAAAACCCTGTCTTTTGAGAGTTGTAAAGTTTTGACTTGACAGTTTCTTTCTAACTCAGTGCTTCACCATGAACAACCTATCAACCTTCGCAGCCCTTGATGCCAACCCACTCTCCAAACCTTGCTACTTGGGCGCCCAACACAATAGGTTTAACCTCCTCCAGCGCCCCAGAAATGTTGTTGTATGCTCTGTGAAACCCTCAGTTGCCTCGCCCTCATCGCTAAGTGTGGCTGGGTCACCCAACATCGGACCTAATCGAATTGAGTCTCTAACCCAGGTGTCTGGAGTTTTGGGCTGCCAGTGGGGTGATGAAGGTAAAGGCAAACTCGTTGACATCTTGGCCCAGCACTTTGACGTTGTTGCTCGTTGTCAGGTAAGACAAAGAAACACTCTGCTAGCATTGCCAGATCATTTTGGTATTTTGATTGTTTTTTTTTATTTATTTCTTTTTTCCAGGGAGGAGCTAATGCCGGACATACCATTTACAATGCAGAAGGAAAAAAGTTTGCACTTCACCTTGTTCCCTCTGGAATTCTCAATGAGGATACTCTCTGTGTTATTGGGAATGGTGTTGTGGTGCATCTTCCGGGCCTCTTTAAAGAGATTGATGGCCTTGAATCTAATGGAGTGTCTTGCAAGGGAAGGATATTGGTCTCTGATCGTGCTCACCTCTTATTTGATTTCCACCAAGAAGTGGATGGGCTTCGAGAAGCTGAGCTTGCTAAATCTTTCATCGGTACGACCAAGAGAGGCATTGGACCTTGTTATTCTAGCAAGGTTATCCGGAATGGCATTCGAGTTGGTGACTTGAGGCACATGGACATTTTACCTCAAAAGCTAGATATTCTGTTGTCAGATGCTGCATCAAGATTCAAAGATTTTAAGTATGACCCCCATATGCTTAGAGAAGAAGTAGAAAAGTACAAGAGATTTGCTGAGAGATTGGAACCCTTCATTGCTGATACTGTACTTGTTGTGAATGAAGCCATCTCCGAGAAGAAAAAGATTTTAGTTGAAGGGGGTCAGGCAACAATGTTGGATATTGATTTTGGAACATACCCTTTTGTCACTTCCTCAAGTCCTTCAGCTGGTGGGATTTGTACTGGTCTGGGTATTGCTCCTAGAGTTTTAGGTGATCTCGTTGGAGTGGTAAGTAGAAGGTTTTTTCTTGTATTTATAAATTTAGTTTTTCAATTCTTTGATATCACTATTGTAGCCTTGCCTTGTTTCAGACCCAAAAAAAAAACCTGCCTCGTTCCAATTTTTCATCGTTGTTGAAGTTTTAGACTTCTATGAACAATTTAAGAAAATTGCATCTTCTACATTTCTCTTTTTATGGGATTGATGTTCAATTTTGTAAATCTAATTTGCTTTATGTATCTTTAGGCTATTCTTTCAAGTTATTAAGCTGCATCCTATTTATGTAAATGTATATGTGTTGGTATAAATTTCTTGTTGCTAACTTGACTTTTGGCTTCCCAGGTGAAAGCATACACTACAAGAGTTGGTTCTGGTCCTTTCCCCACTGAAAACTTGGGTAAAGAGGGTGACCTTCTTAGGTTGCAAGGTCAAGAGTTTGGAACAACTACCGGTCGCCCTCGTCGTTGTGGTTGGCTTGATATAGTAGCACTGAAATACTGCTGCCAGATTAATGGCTTTTCTTCTCTCAATCTCACCAAACTAGATGTTTTGTCTGATTTTCCCGCAATTCAGTTGGGTGTTGCATACAAAACTAGTGATGGGACACCAATCAAATCATTCCCTGGAGATCTTCGCCTCCTTGAGCAAGTGAAAGTAAGTTTTCTTCTCTCTCTTATTTATCAGGATGTTCTGTTTCTCTTATTACTTGATTTAGTTGAATAATTAAATTATGAGCGCTAAATTTTCTATTGAGCAATAATCGCTGGTTCTACATGTTAAACAATGAAATTTTGGTTAGCTATTGGTGATGTTGTTTTTATGTGCTTAGGTTGAATATGAAGTATTACCCGGATGGAATTCTGATATCTCTAATGTAAGAAGCTACTCTGAACTTCCAAAAGCCGCAAGACAATACGTGGAAAGAATTGAAGAACTTGTTGGTGTACCTATCCATTACATTGGTGTCGGACCTGGACGTGATGCTCTCATTTACAAATAGTCATCACAGTATTCATATTGGCAGAAGTAGAATGAAGCTTCTAGTGCCGGACGAATTTATTCCCTCATATGTTGGGAGATGTTTCACATGGTTATAAATTTGATGTAACCCAAGCATCAACACTGTTCTATTCAGGTCTTGGGTAAATTTTGTTTCAGTACCATTGCTTCTTGTCATGATTGCTAGGTAGGATAAACTTGAAACAATTGGAACTTGAGCGAATTTCGAATTTCTTTTTTCTAAAAAACTTCTGATTGCTTTGGGTGATACTATTAACTAACATATTTAGTGGGTTCAAAAGCTAAAATAAATTATATTTAGCTTCCCAAAAAAGAAAGGCAGTTACCTCCTGGAACCATACTTAATATCTTGTGACCTTGCAAATGGGTTACATTTAGATTTGTTACTGTTTTAGAGTAGTATTCTGCATTTAGACAGTAAAAGAATCTGGGTATCGAGTACCGACTTTTCTCTTAAGATAGACATCTGTTACTGTTTACATTTGTTACTGTACTTTCATCTTGATCTTTACTTTCTATATGGTACTAATGCTTCTGATTTGATCATTTGATACAAATTGGTCTATCTTATGTTGCATGGACACAGACACGGCACGACACGCCGATACGGTAAAACTAAAAAACTGAACATCATTTAGACACGGCAAATAAAATTATTTATTTATTATTTTTAATAAATAAAAATATACTAAAATATAAAATAAGTTCATTACATTATCAAAATAATGTTTTAAATTTAATTCATTGCATAACCATAAGAAATAACATTAAAGAGAGTCAAATGCAAATGATAAAAGTGCATAATTAATAATATTAGAAGTAGCAGACCTCTAACGTAAATATAACATTAAAAAGAAATTGCGTTTAAAAAAATTGATAAATGATGATATAGCGAGTCGGTCAACGTGTCGGAAAAGTCAACATTTTCCGACACGCCACGGGCAAGTATTTTGCCGTGTCGGCATGTCGGCGTGTCGGAGTGTCCGTGCAACATAGGATTTATCAAATCAATGAAATAAAAGAATCTGGGTACCAACTTTTCTCTTAAGACGTTCTTTGAATAGGAGAAGATCTGTAATATGCTGGCACAGTGGCATGAAAAAACATCTGTCTAACTCCTCACCCTTTATAATGGGAAATATAATGTCTGATGCACTCTGAAAATTAAAAACCGGAAAGATTATTTGTAACTGATGGCAAAATGTTGAGTATGATGGGAATGTTTGACCAGCTTACCGAGATCAATCTAGCCCCTAGCCACATGCGTTTGCATGTGGAAGCTCATTTCTCCAAGATCATACCAACAAAACAAAAGGGACTTTCAACCTGCAACAATACCAAATACCTCTGTTGGTCTTATGAAACAACAAATACTGTGTCGACAATAACATGAGGTACCCCCATTGTTACCTTTGGAGCACTGAGAGATTTGAAAAGCAGCCTTGTTCCAAATACCTCTCACACACGATTGTTAGTGGAGCATATGCTATTAAGTCCTTGTTTGTTGAGATTTCCATCAGCTTTCCTCAAGCTTTATTTGGTTATTTAGGACATTGTTTTCCCTTCATGCAATTTGCTTCTTATAATAGTTATTAAGAACCGGCAAAAATGTGAATCCGACCTGAGAATCTGCTTCAGGTTGGAACCATTTCTCAAGCAATTGCATTCTTCCCAAGGAAGATATCGGTAAGAACTGAGTTTGATTCTGTTGATGCCTTCAACCATTCATCTACCTAAAAACCCAAATGAAGTATCAAGAGTTGACATATGATAGGACACACTTTTCTGCTGTACAAAACGTATACGTACAGAAGTGAGGTACAGAGATATAAGACTAAAGATTCACACCTGATCGATTTCAACATGTACCACCTTCTCTTCATGATTATCCAAACCACTACTCCTGACATGAATGTACTTCATATTCAAATTTGCGAAGACAGATGCAGGTTGGACTCTCAGATCGTCCATTATCGTGTATGAAGCAAAGACCTCCTCCCACATACCCATCATCCCCAGCCATCAAGCCAGTTTCTTCCGGAGGAGGAGCAACATAGGCGGCTGCGACGAGCATGGCTCTACCACGACACATTGGACATATGGCATTTGGGTCATCTGTCACCAATGGGGGGTGTTTCTTCATCTGATAATTGTCACACACAAAATTTCTTCGCATTCGACGGTATAAGTGGTTTAAGGTCGGGGGTTGCTGCTGAGCAAAAGTCGAAGCTTGTTAGGTATAGCAAAATATTCCTTGGATCCAATGATAGTGTTCTTGTTGACATTGGAGAGCATGTACTTGTCACCTAGCTTCTGATCTCAAAGCTTTTTCCTTTCCTATTCTCAAACCCTGTTTTTCATCTTTTACCTCTGCTCCTCAGTTTGCCATGGTGACTTCTTCCCACCCTAAAACCTCTACCCACGAAATTATCAAGTTCAGGGTCAAAACCAAAGAACGGTTAGAGGAACTGCTATCAACCTACCACTAAAGAGATCACTATAGACGACTACCAACAAATATGTCAACTGGTAACAAAAGGTCCTACTTTACCGTCGCATCTTTTTCTTTATGTTTCTCAAAGCAACTACTATCAGCAATTGCGTCGATTTGAAAAAAAACAATAGCGGCTGTACATTATTGTACATTATGTATACACCTACCGAAAAGAAAAACAAAGCGCACTGTCTATAATCCTAGGCACCATCTCAAGAAGTTAGGCATGCTAGCAACTTTTTGCAGACTTGACGTAATTCAGGTGAAGGATCTGTCGAAGATATACTCAACAGTACAGATCTTGCTTCTATTAACCCCGCTGATATACTTTGTATGATTGCATCATCACTAGCCATAAGGGACCCCATTAGCTTCGCGCCTGCCATCCTTTCCTACAAAATGAATATAGGTCATCAATTCATGAAGTATGGGGTTTCTTGAGATGAAATTAAAATAAGATCACTTCGGGATAACAATGTGAATGCACAGTGTAACAGATTTATTGAAACCCAATTCCAGTACCTTCTCTGATCCCTTTTGAAGAGCTTTGATTGAGACTTTAAGAAGATCCATGGAGTAAGGAAGAATTATAGATTCAGATGGTACACAGCTGAGAAGAGACCTTGAGTGCATGCAGCTCTGATCTCTGACTTTGTAATCACCTGCAGTGTTTTACACCATGTGTGAATGAAGTGACATGAAGCATGATTTAATAAGACAACCTCACAGATCATAAAACAATGAAAATTTAGTAATTTACTGTACCTCGACGGCACGAATGAGACGGGGAAGAGATCTTTGAGCAAAAGGTTTCTTGCCAGTCTGATATCGATCTTTTGGCAAGCACTGATGAGAACATTAGCCATGCATAGGTAAAATGAGATTGGAACTGGCACCTCAGTCGTGCATTTCACATCATCCAAGTTGGACTTTGAAACAGGTGTGTCTTTATCTTCTGTTAGCTGGTTGATCACGTAGGTGAGGACAGAGTTTTTCAATGTAGCATTGCCTGAATTGTTTTATAATAAAGTAAAATTTCTGCCAATCAGGAAAAAGTCTGCAGATTGAGGACAACATACTAACCAAGATATTTTTTTGTCCCAACAATGTCAGATGATATTGGAACTTGCAGCTCAGCACATATCATTAATGCCATGCAATCAATACATCCATGCTGTATTCAGGAAACTGAAAGGAAAGTAACCTTACAGCCATCAAACTCAAATGACTATTAAATTTTGCTTAGGATTTGAGGAACAGTACTTGTAGTTGTTACATACCTTCATCCCCATCCACAGAAGGCCACATTAGCATAGTCTCTAATGTTTTTCTAATTATCAACATACCAGGATGAGAAAGTGATTTGTGACCTCTAACCTGTTTAACCATGAGAACCCTATCTTTAGTTCACTGCAAATAGAGGTGTAATGCCTAGAGACCATGGTAGAAAGATAAAGCCAAAGCAATAAAAGTGAAAGGCAAGAGATTATGTCAAGGATAATTACCACAAGGGACGTGCAAATTGCAAATGAACAACCTTTAATCTTCATTATATCCTGAGAAACAGCAGCGTATTCTAACTGGGAGCTGATGAGTGGAATTAGCACCTACAAAATCCAAAGCAGGTAGATTAAAACGATTTGTATTCAAGTAAAGTACACACAATGCCTTTTTGTTATATATATTGAAGCTATAATCAGCCAAGCAGCATTTTTTAAGACCACTCTGTAAGAATCTATCAATTCTTCAATGGGATAAAAGCATATGGATCATGACATAACCAAGTTGGAATCTTGATTTCAGAACTAAAATGCCCCAAAGGCCTCTTTGATTTCAGATCATTGGTTTTGGAAGATAAATGAGAAATACAGTGATAATATAGATTAAAGGGAAGTGTTTTATACTTCAGGATGAATACGCCCACAGAGCTCAGTAGCAAGTTTCCGAACATCGTTGAATTCAAACTTGCAAAATGTCCTGAAAATAAATATTATCAAACAATGACAAAAAAAAAAAATCAAATTTCATTTGCTTTACTGAATTTTTTTGATATGGATAAACCTTTTCAAAAGAAGAGAGGTAACAGAATCCAGATTGATGGCATTGATATCTCGACAGTCTGAAATCAAACAAAAACCAACATTATGTGATAAACTCACAAAAAGAAGTGCCCCAAAAGAACTAAACAAAAGATGAAGAAAAAACAACCAGGAGATTAAACTCGAGAAAGAATCATCACATAGTTGACAAAGAAGTCCAAAGTGAAATTTGGCAAAAGTTCATGAATTCAAATAGAGGATTGTTCAGCTGTAATCTACTGATAGCCACACAAAAATGCATGAAATTGAAATTAATCAATCATCATCATGCCAGATCATGCAAGACCTAATAATATGTCTTATCATCTTTGTCTTAGCTTTAAAATTATGTCCAGTTTTTGGTTTTATTCTTTCTGGGTCATTTTTGCGAGCATGGTTTGATGGCCAGCTCTTTGTTTGTCTGTGGCTAGAGGCTATTGCCTAGGCCCAGTTTGTTCCCTTTGTGTTTAATGAATGCAACTTTCAGACCCCAAAAAAAAAAATGCAAGACTAAGATTCCTTACAAGAGAAACACTCCTGGATCATTTGTGCAGATAGATAAAAGGTTAAAACTTCACAGAAAAAGCTAACAAAGACACCAGGAAATATAACAAGTCCATCAGTGTTTTAATATCATAGGGTAGAAGGAGACGAGAGAGGAATGTATACCATGAACAATTTCTTCATTGGCAAGTTGGCCATACATGACAGCTGAATCGAGATCATTAAATACTCTCAGCGGAATCATCTTAATTACAAGCAATGGGCAAAGGTGTTCAAAAAGGGTCTGTTGCATTGTTCCGGAGTCATCACTTTTATGGGTCTGACACTCCAATCTAGAGAAGCTGCTGTCATCCATCCTGCAAAAGGTCAAGGGGAAAAAAATTAAAACAAAAAAATAAATATAAAGAAGATCAATATTCTTAGATTAGCTGAAAAGTAAAAAGTACACAAGCAGATCCAGTCGGAACGACATTACTTTAGGGTAAAAGCTCATCGCAACAAACCCTTGTGTTTTTCCAAGATAAGAGTACGAAGCCTTAAATTCACTTTTTACACCACTTTACGGCTAAAGCTCATCTATGTGCAAAAGCTAAACACAAGACACTGAACACCAGTAGTAATCTTATGAGGATAAGAATTGTACTAGGAAGCAAAGCAGAGTAATTTTATAGGAATTGTTAAACTTTCAATCGCAGCAACACATAAGGATGCATAATTTTCATAAACTCAAGTTCATCGTTTTTATTGTACTTTTTATTTTTGTATCCATCTTTACAGAACACCAGCACAACAAGTACTCACTCTTTAAGTCGTTCAGCATGCATTAGAACACAAGAGAGCACTACATCAGCAGCATCTGCCAGGTGCTCACTTATATGACCCAAAAACCTAACAATGTTTGCGTTTGATGGCTCTGCAAACATCTTGTCAATCAGTGGTTCAATCAAGAGGTTCCAGCTTTGGACCTGTGATAAATCAGTAGGAAACAAAGATCATCAGGCTTTAACATGTAATTAAAAGTAATAGAGACTTGCGAACAATTTGAGTTTCCGTCGTCTTACACTTTTAGACCACTCTGGGATTAGCCTAAGCACTCGATCGCTCTCCAATTTGGATCCTGCAAGTTTCAAACAGGAGACCATATTGGAATAGTACATGATAGAAGCAATAATCAGAATACTGGAAGCCAAAACCAAAAAAAAAAAGTAAAAGAAAAAGGGAACTGATATTCTCCCAAACATATCATCCATTTTTTTGAAAGGAACATATGATCCATTTAAAAGCACAAAAAACAAGCAAAAGAAAAAATCTGTTGACAGAAGAATATACAACACTAGAAACAGGCAAAGCAAGATTTTCATTCAATATCTGGAAACAAAAAACTCGGATGGAGCTTAATGTAGAAACATAGCATATTCTAAAATTGCAGAATTTGGACACTTCAAGTTACATACAAATATTTACTTAAATGTGCAGTTTGGTTGGTCTCCGAAGAATTGGTAGAGAATATTAAAAACAAGTTTAACTATTTCTCCCCATTAAAACACAATGGAAAGTGGTAACATTAAAACTGTACTTGTGCCTCCAGTACTGTTAAGATTTACACTTTGGCTGAGGTTGCTGCAAGGAAGAAGAAATTAAAATTGGTCAACTTTTGTTTGCTGTCTAACATATTTTTATTTTATTTTTCTATATCCAGAGACTCCCCAACCCCATCTTGCAGACTCATTCTTGAAACTATGGCCTCCTGCTGAAACATACAATCTTAGAAGACAGGAAAGTATGACCCTAAACCTGACACCAAAGCGGTCCAGACCAAGATTCTCTAAATATTATTACTTTAATAGCTATAACAATACGTATGTTTTTATAACATGAACCCAATAGAGTCTCAAAAGAGTGAAAAGACATTTATATAAACAAGACGGACATATGAAACTTTGAGAAATAAGGAAACAATTATGAAATGAAATGAAAAAATACCTAAGACAGTCAAGCAGCATACAAATGACTTCAGCCTTCTGGCTATGATATTTGAGCACCGCAACACAAGTATCACTGGCAGTTGCTTGCAATCTTTCATCCCCGGAGTAAATCAGATTAACTAAAGCAGGTAGAACTAATGAAGGGTCTGCAAGAAAAGGGGTATGATAATTATCTACTACAACTAAATTTGTATCTTTACTAATTATGACAGTGTTAAAAGCAGTTTCAAACAACATCACTTTTACTTAAGAACATGGTTCAAGTATGATTGTATAACAGATATTTATAATGTTCTGGTCTGAAGAATTTTGTCTTTTATTTTTTTTTTTTATTTAATGTGTAACAACCAAACTCTACACAGAAAGCAAGTACATTGAAAATGTAAAATAACACTTGGCATTAATTATAGCTTAAAACTTTAACTATGAAACGAACCAATTAATGGAAGCAAACTGGACGCTTGTTCCTTAATTGCAATATCTTCATCTTCAAGTAGCACAAGCAAGTGCTTTGCTATATCCTGCCTGCAATTATCAGAGAAAGAAGTAAAGAAAGGTAGAATGATGAAAAACATCATACTATTATGAAACAACAAATCGGACAGAACATTCTTTGTACCATGATAGCTGGGTATGTACGTTTTTTGAGTCTGAAGACAAATGTATGACTTCTGATATAACATCAACTGCATTTCTTCTCTGTTGAACATCTTCAGAAGTAAGACGCTCAATAACTTCTTTAAGGCACTGACTGTCTCTGCTCCTGGTGGATCATTTATACCAAATCGCCAATCAGTAAGGAGATATCATAATTGATTTCTGCCAAATTGCCAAGCACAAAAAGTATAGGCGAAGAAAACTACATCAAGCAGTATTCTGCTATAAGCAGAACCACAGCTCTTGCTGTGCCATCTCGTTCATCGAGAACGTGAATCAGCAGCGGAAGCACAGCATCCACCTCTCCGGTGTCAGTGAGACTGCTTCCAGAGGATTTTTGCTTAAATATTAATGCTTTGAATATACACACGACCCCTTCAATAACATCATCAGCAGCAGAATGAAGTTGCAAGATGAAAATAAATATTAGTAGGAAACCAAAAAACAATAGCCATTAAGAGGTAACTCTAATACTAAGAGCTAAACACAGTTAATTTGATCGGTATGAAAAGATAACTGATCATGTAATGGCACTTAGGATGGCAAAATTATCTTAATTCATAGAATCTCTCTTAAGTACCCATTAAATTATTATGGTACACTATTTTATCACAACAGGTGCCCAACCCAATATAAAATTAAACGTACCATCCAGACCAAGGTAACTCCCAGGACCAATTACATAACCTAGGTCTCAATTATATAGCACATTTGGTTAAAGAAAGTAGTATCATGATCAAACCCGGAAAGAAAAGCTTCATATACGTTCCAACCCTAATATATCAAATAAAGCTTAAATTACTATGTCTAAAATACAATAACTTTTTTAATTTGATGTGCACCGAGTGATCTATAGTTGACAAGCATACTAACAAGGTAAGATGCAATCACAGTTCAAGGTAAGCTACTCCCAATAACAAAAATTTGCTAAGATTTTAGATTACACATCTACAAGCCTTTCAAGGGAAGCATACTATAACAATATGCAAACCACGAAGCTGAATGGAGCTCTATCTTAGAATATAAACCCCACAGAAATTCTCTTCAAACCTCAGTTATTACCTGTGCTAAGAGAACCTGAGATATCCTCATCCCGTATTCAGAGACTATGCTATCAAATTTCTTGCTATCAAATCGCCCCAGTAGAAGGCATAAACAATTCAGAAAGAACTTTATGGTCTCAGAACTCCCATCCTTATTCTCAGTCTGACTTGCATAAAACTGCAAATATATGTATGTATAGTGTATCAGAAAGCTACTGATTCCATCAAGTGAAACTAAATAGAAGTCATGCAAATAGATTGTCGATACACCCACAAAGTGGAACATATCAAGACCAGTTGAGAAACTCAGAGATATAACCTAAGAACAGGGAATTCTTATTACCTTACAATCTTAACTCATCAAATACAGTCGTAAAATCATAGATTACATGACATAATGAAACTTAAAGTATTTAGTATAACTAACCTGTATGCCTGCTAAGTATTGGTCCAACAGTTCTTTGTAATGCTGGGAAAATTTCTGATCTTCCAAATTCATTAACATGCCATAATGCTTCCAACAAGAAGACAGTAGCAACATTCCAGTTTTGATAACCTTCGAGCCTGTCTTTCATGATACAAACAAATCATCATAACCCACACAAATAAGACACCATAAGATATGTAATATTTATGAAGATGGGTAAAGGACCTGCCTCAGCTTTCACGTTACGATAATGTCCTTTAATCTCGTGCAACCACTTAAGCACTTGTTCCAATCCTTTGGCATGCAAAGGTCGGCTTTTTTTGCTCCACTGCAGTGCATTTAGAAACATTATCATAATACAAACTTCAAGCATGTCACACAAGATGTAATGGTTTGAAGAATCTTAGACAGTATACCAAAGAATTAGTGACAACTAGATGAACCGTTACCATGGAAGTCCTTCTTTCTAAACTTAATTATGTAATTTTAACTGTTAAACATAAAAGCATCATCATCATCAAATTGAAAATTTGAGAGCTGAGATACATGACTGTAACTAAACCAGAACGGCTATTAATTTCCCACTTGACAAATGACAATATGACGTAGCTATCTATTAGAAATACTATATGCATCCAAAGAAAAACAGCACAATCAGCGAATATCAATAGCACAACATTTTAAACGTATCTACAACATGTTAAGCTCAAAATGCAGAAGATAGGTAAAAACAAATGCAAAAGTATGGAACTTACAGCAACGAGTTTCTGCACTAGACCATAAACTTCCTCTAAATGATCCCAAAGTATATAGTCCAACTCCATGTTTGAGGCGTCAAAAGTTTCAGGAGCTGGCTTTGCTTTCTTTTCACCACCATCAAGGGACACATCCGGACGCTTTTTTGCCTTGTTACTTGAAACTTTAGCTTTTCTGATCAATGCTTCCGAGAGAGACAGAAAACAATTAGCAGCAGACACGGCAAGGCGAGAGGGCAGTTCATATCCATCCTGCAAAGTGCTGCCAAGGCAATAGGGTCCAACATTAAGACCAACTAAAACCGACAAACAAGCAATCAGTGCATCAAGTATTCATAATATATACACAATCAAACAATCATAGTCATCAATTACCTTCCCTTGTGCAGAACAACTGAGAGCTGCGGAATACACGAAGCAAGTATCTTCAACAAATCAGGATACCTCTCCTTTATCCCTGTCATTTCAAGCATCGGGTTGAAAATCATACTCCATCACTAAACACACTAATCTCAACTTCATTTTTGCTACTAAAAACTTAGGTTTAGTTACCGTTCATCGGAAATTGAGTAACAGAGCTCTCATACTCCAATACACCACGCACGAGAGTACACCATCCGAGCACAACAAACCGATCATCCTTGGTCGAAATCACTCTAACCAGCGCCGTCGCAACCAGCTCGGAAAATCACTTCATCTTGAAATAGCCAGTTCAAAACCACCAAAGCTTGGCCGCCGTGCTTCGAGTCCTTGTTCCTCAGATTCTGGAGCCAAGAAAAACGAAATCAACACTAATCTGGAGAATTCAAAGCGCGAATGAGATGAAATTTTGGCTTACGTGATCGAGCATAGGGATGAGGATTTCATCGAGAGGCTCGTTTCGGCGAGCGGCGTCGTTTAGGTAGTTGTGGAGGAAGCGGAGCGAGTCGTCGAGGGAGCCGGAGACGGAGGCGAGAGGAGGAAGAGGAGAGAGCTGTGAAACGGCGTCGTGTAGCTTTTTGGGGAGAGCGGAGAGGAGAGAGGAGATTGCTCGGCCGAGCGTGACTGCTGAGAGCTCCGACGAGGTCGAGTGGGGGAGTAGGAAGTGGCTCTGTGGTTCTTCCATTGGGATTGAGAGGATTTGAAATTACAGGAGCAATTGGGGACTTGGAATTCTGAATTTGTCCATTATACTACTCTTTGAGAATCTTCTTCAATGGCTTGAAGAGCCGCCGACGGTCGAACCGGGGTGATCCGATCCCATCCAGTTTGCAATATAATGTTCACGAAGCTTGAGCCACCTTGGAAGGGTTTGGTGATGGGTAACCGCAGCTCATGATTCGCACAATTGAACTTCCTCCTCTTTGGTCCATGTGAAGAATGAGATGGATAGAAGAATATTATGGTAGAGAACAAATAAATTGAAGAAGGAAAAGATTAATGGATGTGTGAAAAATGAAGAAGAGTAGGATGGTATTTAATAGAAAATTTTGTTGTTGTTGTTGTTTTTTTTTTTTTTTTTTCAATTTGTTCAGAATGTTTCGGTTGGGTTAGCTATTTTTTGATTAAAAAATTATGTTCCGGTTACTTTTTAAATATTAGCCGTTAGATCAAGATCTAAACGCCCATATTTTTTTCCTGTTGCTTTGACAGTTATTTTCTGCCCGTTGAAGAAAAATGCACGTGGGTGTGCAGCAAGTGGGATGAGCTTTGGATGATACAATGCGGCCCCCGTGATTTCTATTAAGCCAGACCAATTCGTGGACTGAGGATTGCTCCATGTCTTGCCCCGGTTAGCTAGGTCCCATATGAGACCCATGGTTAACCTAGATAAATTTACAACCGGTGCATTCACTTTTCAATGTACTCCTCACTCAAACCCAGGCTTTCAATCCATTGTTGCATGTGCTCTTAAGGGTGCGTCTATTGTTACCTCACAAACCATTTTCCTCACCTCACACGTTGTTGATTTATTGAAATGTCAAAATAACTCTGATGTAAAATTACAACAATGAACAATAAGTTGTTACAAATTACAATTTTTTTTTTAATCTTTTTGTTTTGGATGAACACATTCTTCATAAACCCTAACCCATAATTTTTTTATGGAGCCTCAAAATGCTAGCGTTCAACCTGAAGAAGAGGTGAATTGTTTGTATCTATTATTATTTTTTTTTTCTTTGTTGATGTTTCGTCTATCCCTTTACTCATTATTTCCTAGCTATGTCGATTTTGTATGTAAATTTTCATGTTTAGTCGCTCACTTATATTTGATTTGTTTTTTTGTCATCGGCATCAGAGCTTTTTCCAAGTAAAGATACATTTATAAACATTGTGCATTTTAATATCAACTGATACCAACAAGTTGTTAAATTTGAGTTTACTTACCAGAAACTTATACTTTCAAAACAAATGATATTAATGTTACGGTTTTCTTCAATTTTTTTTTTTTTGAGTTTAATGGCTACTGGAAGAGTCTAATATTGTGTGTATTGTAAATGGGTGAATAAAATAAATTAAAAATTAAAAAAAATACATGTGGGGTGAGAAGAGAATGTAGTGATGAACAAAGTAAAATTAGGAAAATGGTATTTTAGGTATTGTAAATGGGTGAACAAGACTTGCAATTAAAAATATATAAGTGGGGTGTGAAAAGAAAGTGAGGTGAGTAGTGTCAACATGAGACAATGGAATAGGCAACCTAACATGGAACAAATATATTGAAAGAACACAAGAAAACCATAGGGTAGTTTTCTGACCATGCTTGGGAAGTAGCTGAAATGGAATCAAGCATTTCTCTACCTTATTTGATGACCTGATGAAAATCTCTAAGCATAGGCATAAACCCAGGAGTGTTGCCTAAGCTAAAGCCACTGTCGAAGTCCACTACCTCACTCACTGCCGCCGAGTAATTATGGACAACTCCAAACAGTTCAAGCCCAAAACCAAGATTCAAAATCCTAAGGCGTTGAACACATGCCCATGGTTGAGTCCATCCACATATGCTAAAGGCACTCGAGAGATTGAGCCCCCCAACCACCACTTTGTTGCCTCCAGACATCGGACCTCCAACACCGCTGTTTGGTTGTCCAATAGTAGCTTGGGCATACTATCTCTTTTGCATGCGGGCGTGCCAACATTAGATGGTGCAATGTGCTATGAGAGATGTCTCTTGATCTAATTTTGAATCAACACTTATGAGAGCGAGGAGAGCACCAACTTCGCTACTAGGTTCTTTTTTATGTCTTGTCTTTGCAAGGACTTTCTAGTTTCTTAGAGATTTGATGCACATCACCAAATCGATACCAAATCAAGGACTGGCAGAGCAATTATATGGGAAGTCGAGAGATAGTACGTAACTAGGTTGGTCAATAGAGCTTGATCAAGGTTTTTACAAGAAATCTTCTAGATAAGCAAGACTGGTTAAGATCAGCACAATCTTAAATATCTAGATAACCGACTAACCTCTGGCCCTCTAGGGTAAAAGTATTCTAAGATATTTTTGAGCTATGTTGAGAGTTGTTAAAATTTTATTCCCTTGTAACAGTGTCTTTGTTTCGCATATACACTCATAGAATTCGCCTTTGCTTAGTCCAGTTGTAGAAGGGAAATTCTCTTGATATTGCAACTGTATATCTTGCATATTGGTCTCTCAATAAATCTAGCATTAAGCCTTGCAATGTCGGGGATCAGATCAATCACCGTGATTGTCAATTTCATTGGGTTGTGCACAAGGACAAACTTACCCTTGAGCTTGAAAAACAACACCACCCAGCCGAGGCCCTTAAGCACTCTGCGAACGGATCCACCTCCAACGACCAATTTTTCCATCCAAACTCAGTTCCAATCAGCCTCGACTCGAGCGACCCAAACCTTGCAGAAGAGTTTTATGTTTCACGTTGGGAGTTTTAAATTTTTATTACACCCACAACAAATTGAGCATTACAACAACTAGTGTTTCGTGTGTTTGAAAATAGAATTTCTCGTGTATTGAAAGAATATTCTATGTCAATAGACTAAATAATACGTAGTTAATAAAAAAACAAAGTCTTGAAAAACCACATTTTTTCCTTCTTCGCTATGCGGCAGTTACCAAACATCTACACTTGCCTTCCCTTTCCCTTTCGTTTTCTGTGGCTACGTCTGGCGGCGAGTCCTCTCGAACTTCGTAATCGGTCGGTTAGCTTATGTTGTTATTCTATAAGTGATGATCCCATGTTGCACAATGGCGTGCAACAGGGAGTTTCGTTTTTCTGAAGAGTTCTGCAATCATTGATTTGCAACAATGGAGCGGAAAATTGTTGCCGAGTGTTCAGGCCTCGGTTGCCAAGCCCTCAAGCCTTAGCTACCAAGTCGTGGACAAGGAAGTGGATCGACGTTTCTAACACATCATTTGTTACAACGAGTTCGATGGTGTATTTAGGCAAAAGGTGCAAGCCATAAATTGACAGTGTTGTGGTTCCTCTATGGTATTGGTCTGTCTTTGAAGGCAAGACATCGCAGCTCGGACATTTGGGTCATGGGCTCTTCATGTGTATTTGAGCTTTCACTTATGGCTATGTCCTAGGTATTATGTATTTTAATATTAGGTTTCTATTATAGATGTATTTTATATATAATAAATTCTTTCCTAAGGACATGTGGGTTTTATCCATGCTTGCGCACTCTGAGCGCCTTTGCTAGCCTTTTGATGTGGCAATTCTTTGCTAGATTGATGTCATCTCTTATTACTAGGATGAAACAGTATAGGATGAAACAGTATGTCGTCGGTGTAATTTTAGAATGACAACATAATGGAAAAAGCTACTTTAATGTAAACGGATGCTATTTGTGAGTTTAACCTTTTTGGTATGTCACCATCTGTGCAAAGAAAGCAAAAAAACCACAGCGTTATTTTTAACCCGAAGGGCAAAATATGGCAACGGCTAGTTTGGCAAGAGAAATAGGCATGGCCATTATAAAAGCCACCAACAACTCAAGCTTTGGGAGAGGCTGGTTCAGCCCTCACATGGCTGCTGCTTCTCGCGCCATCGCTGAACGTATCCCATTGGTTGATCTCGTTCTTGAAGTCAGAGACGCAAGGGTACCCTTCTCTTTTTCAATTCAATAACTACTTTATGCACCCCAAGTGTTTGATGAAATGCCTCAATGACATTCCCTAGCTGTTTATGAAAATTTTCAACTTTTTATATCTGGGTTGTGAGGTTTGGTCGTTAACTTGAAGAAAATGGTGCTATTGGGTTATCTGGGTCTTGGGTTTTGGTTAAGTTGGCTGAGAAACATGGTTGTTTTGAAACTCTGCCAATCCTTTTTGGGGTATTAACTGGCAAAATCCCATCGAAATGTCCTTTGACGACGTTCTTGTTTCCCTTAGTTACTTTGGTTAGGCAGATTCCCGTTGCCTGCTTGTAAGACCAAACGAACTTCATGTCTGATACACGAACTGGTGTTGGTGATGGATGAGGATGTGGCTATTCCTACCATATGGAAGTACCATAGTAATGCATTTTCATTTTGAAGCTCATTTTCGTTGCGTTTAAGAAAAAGAATAAAACTTGTTAACTATGCTCCAAAAGGAAAAGCATTGCTTGACACGTTGTATGCAAAATTTCAGGTTTTGAACTATGTTATGATGGATCCTTAATAGTTTACTTTATACTACTTTCAGATTCCATTGTCATCAGCGTGCAAGTAATTGGAGAACTACACATCCTCTTCCAAGCAAATCATAGTAATGAACAAGGTGGACCTTGCAAATCATTCCCAGTTGAAGGTGTGCATTGTTCAGCGGTTTAATTTTCTCGCCATGTTAAATATGTGGGAGAAAGAAAATAACAACAACTAAAATGTTCAAGCATAAGTTTTAAAAGTGTGATCAAGTTCTGTGACCTATGGTTCGAAGCAGTTTTACAGTGGTGAATGAGCTGGTAGATGTGCATATAATTGCAAAATATGTGATGTCTTTTCTTCTCTTTAGCTTGAGTTGTGGATAAATTGCATGTCTTTTCTTCTCTTTAGCCATATCACTCTTCTTTTGCTGTCGATGATGGCGTCATACGACCCTCGCAACTCGCGCAGACACCTGAGAGGATGTGGATAGAAATCCGAAGGCTTACGCGCTCTACTCCAAAGGCCACATGTCATGCCTCCAATAGTGTGTGCACAGGTAGCAGATGACAGCACTCCAAAAGCGAATGTCTTCTGTCGCCTCACCGTACCACCGAAACAAGATCCGCGCCCTTCCAGGCATAGGCCATCTCTGGAGCCGGAAAGAAGAAGGGATCCACAACCTTCCCGGCGTAGACCCTTACCAGAGCCTAACCAAAGAATAGAACCGCTTCCTCAACCAAGGCGCCAGCAATCGCCGGAGGCTGAACGGAGAAGGGAACCACCCCTTCCAGCAAAGCAAAGACTATTCACAATACCAGAACCAGAGCCAAGGAGCAAGCCACCTCGCCCATCACGCCCCCGATTACTCTGTTTCCTTATAGTTGCTCTGCTCGCGTCCCGCCGTGAGTATCGATCGCCTTGTGCTCGTAAATTCCTCATCTGAGGTGGCACCTGGAAACCCCCTTCCGCTTGATCAATAGTCAGATCTTGCGCACTCAACCTTTTACTCGTTTGCGAGGTGGCACGCCCGCAAAATCTCCTTTTCTTTGTTCGTTAGTTACCTCTCGCCCGTGCGTTGAGGATCGTGGCCAAAACAGTGACCATGAGGAAATAAATCACGTATCGGATAAGTCACAACGTGGTCGAATCACGTTATGGTCAAATTGGGTTGCGGTCAAATCTGGTATGGCGGAATCAAGGTTTGGGTCTCAACCTAACCACAAATGGATTGGGCCATGGGTGAATTGTGTGGCAGCCAAATTGGGTTGTTAGTAAATGGGAAACTTCCATGGGCCATGAGCAGAACGAAATAGGTAACGGTTGAATCAGGTTACATAATTGGCTCACAGTACGCGCTGACTAAGTCAAGACGAGAGAGATCAAACGAGACTTAAAGAAAAGCCCTAAGGCAGAACGTGGCGGCGAAGGAGATTATGGAGTAGTGTTGAATGGACGTGACTTAGTGGAAGTTGGCCACGTTGAAGGTAAATCATGTAGTGGTGGATCACGTATTGGTCAAGTCAGGTTTGGGCCGGATAGGGTGTCAGTCAAATCAAGTCGCGTGAGATGGAGATACGAAGGGAACGAGTCGAGGACGAAGTGAAATAGAGCTGGTCAACAGGAAAAATTGGGGAACGGAGTTTCCCATGATGTCCATAATATGGAGTCGTAGATCCACTCGCGCTTAACTAACGAGTAAAGCGCACAACATAAAGTGACTTAGGAGTTACGACTATAAATACAACATGAATAAGATCCTGAAGGGGGGAGGAGTCCTAGCAAAATCAGTCACACAAACCCATAATATACCCCTTTCGAGATTCTAGATCGGGAGATATACCGTCACCATTAAATTTCTGACCCACTTTTCGTTTGGGTTGAGTTTTTGTTTTTCTTTTATTCAAGTTTATCCGGTCCAGCTTGTTTACTGTTTCTCCAAACACTGATTTAAGATTGACACTTCAAATCCAATCTGTTTCCATTCCAATGGAAGTCTGACATGGATATTAATCTTTTCCAGTCAGCCTAGAAAAGGCAATGAACAAGCTCAGAGCCTCAGACTTTAAGGCAGAAGTCCTTACATAAGAACATTAGCAGAATAGCAGCCGTCTCTAAGCTAAAACTAGAGAATACACTACCCAGATGACTAGAAGTTGTACAAAATGCTCAATGAGTAGATACAAATCTTATCTTATTCAGAACGACATTAGTACATTACGAAGATTGAAGATGGAAATGAGCATCTTCTTTTATTCATTACATCAAAGATTTTGGGATACATCTACTTATATAGAAGGGCATCTAGTGTTGCACACGTATAAACAGAAAAGAATGAGAAGAATACTATTTGTTTCCTACTATTTCATGTATATTTACATATCCACCAAGAAAACTCGACATCTCTTGTGGCATTACCTATATATTCCATCTATGGGTCAAGAAAGACAGCATGCTTGGGCACCTCTCCGTTTACATGATTGTCGGACACCACTTCATAATCACTCTGTTTCTGCACAAGAATGTATTTCACTTTACATGCTAGTGAAGAACTTTAGAACTTTATATGAGGAAGTAAATCAAAACTAAGTTCAAATGTTCCTGCCCTATGTTATTAGGCCATACCTCGGAAGGTTGATCAATTGGAAACAAATTTACGGCTCCAGGATTGAAACTGATTCCACTGTAATGAGAAGCATGAAAGAAAAGTTATATTAGTTAGACATGGAACCGTACCAGTCAATAAAGATTGGAAAATTAGTAGCAAAATTTATCACTAAATGACGCTCCTCCAACATGTTTACTGGATATCTTCTATATGGGAAAGAAAAAATCAGGCTATACAGAAGACATGACCAAAGTAAACTGACAAATTAACACTCTTCTTCCTTTTCTTATCCTTTTCCACTGTATAAAGAGATGAGAGTTACCAGCGGGACAGTAGTAGCTGCCACAAGTATGGAATAAAGAACTCCTCTGGATTACTCTCTTGTTCATATGTGAAGCGCAACTGGGTGAACATCTGAGGAAACAAGAATTTGAAGGGATTATAAACAACAATCTCCAGGTACAACTTCAAATCGACTTATCAAACAATGTAATTCACTTTTCCCCTTTTACCTTCATCCCCTCACCCCGCCATGATCTACAATTAATGATTATGACTTGAAGAACTTTTTCTACTGACCATTCTCCATCTGTTCTCTGTGCATCCACGCGGCTATTGAAAAAATCTAACACCTACAAAACCAGACAATCAATTTTGGTCCAGTCAAATGCACCAAAAGGTGACTTATTTAATTTTTTTGTAAGACGTATTGATTGAAAGTTAACAAAAAGGTGAGAGAGAGAGAAGCGCAATTTTGGTCCAGTCAAATGCGCTATGGACAATACCGTACACTACCAGAAAATAGATCTTGGGCGACGAAAAAAAATCGTCGCCCTGTTAAAAAATTTTGTCGCCTAAGTACTTAGGCGACGACATGTCGTCGGCCAAGACGTCGTCGCCAGAAGTGCGTCGGCCAAGAACTTGGGCGACGAAAATTCATTCCGTCGTCGCCTAAGAGTAATTCTTAGGCGACGATACTAATTTCGTCGCCTAAAATATACTTCTCGTCGCCCAAAAATATTCGTTGCCCAAGATTTAACACCTTGGCCGACGAAAAATTTTTTCATCGCTTAAGATCTTATAACCTTGGGCGACGAAACTAAATATTTCGTCGCCTAAGATCACTACATCTTAGGCGACGATATTTTTTTTCGTCGTCTTATATGGTAAGTCCTTGACCGACGATTTAGCAATTTCGTCGCCTAAGATATATTTAAATTTTTTTAAAAAATATTTAAATAATTTTTTTAAATATATAAATAATGTTTTTTTAATTTTTGCTGGAATTTTTTTTTTCGGCATTTCTTTAAATTTTTCTAATACTAAAATTTAATTAAAAATAACACAAATTTATAAATTTATAAATAATTTATTACAAAAATTCAGTCCATCTGCCTATGGAGAAACTCGAAATCTAACTCATCATTCCCGTTCGGAGGGTCCTGAGGCTGAGGCGGCGGCTGGTCAGGCTGAGGAGGCTGCTGCTGAGGCTGGGGCCACTGAGGGTGGGGCCACTGAGGTAATGGTATAGGCGTAGGCATGGGCGGAAAATCAAGTCCGGCCGCATGTGCAGCGATGCAGGCAGTCATCCACTGTCCCATAGCCGCCTGGTTGGCATTGGTGACTTCATTCAGCCGCTCCATATGCGCAGCCGTGGAAGCCGCATATGATTCCGCCATCACCGCCATCTCCCTCGCTCTTTGGGCTTCCAGCTCAGACTGTAGACTTTCGAACTGATCCTGTAGCCGACTGTTGCTGCTTGAGGCTCCGGCGGCTCCCTTGCGCTGAAATCCTGGCGTCGTCTTCAGGATCCCCTTTCCAGCGCCTCCCATACCCCGGCAGTAGTAGGTGTTGGAACGCTGCGCGAAGGCAGTGGCCATAATCCGCGCCCCAACGGTAGGATCTGAAGTGTCGATCCTGGACATGGCCTCTGACATGTCATCCTCTGCCGTGCCCGGCCATGTATCGTTCACCATGCCTCTCATGACCTCTTGCTCCGCCTCCCTCACCCTCGCCTAATTGGATATATTAAAAAAATATATTAATATACATTTAATAAAATGTAATTAAAATTAAAAATTAGAAAATATAAGGAACTTACAAGATCCTCCTCAGAATGAGGATATGCCCTCTGAAAGGTCCCCACATAGGGGTTCTCCTCTGGCCGCTCTCGCCGCACATCGTCCATGATGGCCGAAAACGGCCTCGAACCGGCACGATGGTTGGTTGTGTTCTGTTGCCGGTTCTCAGCGTTCACCCGGGCGAGGTGCTTCAAAAAAAAATTATCGTTAGTAAATATTTAAAAACATACAATTATAATTAATTCACTAATTAAATTAATTCAAATTTGTTTACGAATTACCTGTTTGTGAGGGTCGTTGAACTGCGTGACAAGAAGCCACCGCCACTCGTACTCCCGATACTCGAACTCCTTCGGGGTACCCGAACGGTCGCTCCCGTACTGCTTCCAATGTAACCGGAGGTCGTGCTTCCACTCCTTGAACCTACATATACAAAAAAAATATTAAATATATTATTAAAAAAATAAAATTTAATAAATTATTAAATAGAGGTACCTCTCCCTATGGGCCTTGTCCGCCCAGTCACGTCCCTCCTCGGGAACCACAAACCATTGCTGCATTACCACTTGTTAGTATTTTTTTCGATAATTAAATAATTTATTAGTTAAAAAAATAGTAATTAATCGAGTAAACTCACCGACATCGACTGATGGAGCATCTCCTTCACTCCATCAGGAACCTGGCTCCAGACTCCCCACAACATAGGGAGTCTGGAGCGGATGGTGCCTCCCGCGGCGCGCGTGTACCGGTTTCCCAACGCGGCGTCCACCGGTTTCCCGTTGGAAAACGGGATGGCGATCCGTCCAGCGGACTCGACCGCCCTATCGAGTCCCTTGTTGCTGACGGTGCCTCTCCTGTTCCGCCTTCTCGTTCCGGCGGCTGTGACATTGTGAATCAAATTTAATATTAATAATACATTTTTACAAAAAAAAAAAATTAAAATCGACAAAAAAGTAATAATAAATTACCTGAGGATGAGGCTGAGCCGACGGATTCGTCTCCGTCCGCCTGCTCGGAGACCCTCACGGGATGAAGAGGCGTGGGAAACTCCCTGTAGATATAGGCCTCGTGTGGTGCCACATGCAGGAGCTGCTCCCGAATCGGTCGACCCTCCTCATCGACGCGAGATATCGCCGGTATCGTCGGAGGAAGGAAGAGGCCGGACGGCACCATAGGGACCCCAGATGACCCGCCATCACCGTCGGTCGGGGACGACTGTGTAGGGGCGGTGTTAGATCGCGACCGGGGAAGTATCTCTAGATGACGAGGGGTCGTCGCTGCGGGACCCGACTGCCCAGCAGAACGCGAGCCGCTCGCGCCACCCCTAAGCGCCGCATGTCGGGCCGTCAGCTGCCATGGAAACCCGATCGACGGTGATTCCGACGGGTTGTTTGAGGTACCGTCCGAGGAATATTGGCTCCTTGAACCCGAACGTTGTCCAGAAGTTCTCCCCATGCCCATCCTGTTTAAAATAACCATAAATTTATTAAAAATATTTTACCGTCTTATAATTAATTTAACAAAAAATAACCATAAATTTCGAAAAATTTATCAACAATAATAACACAAATAATAATTAATAGTTATTATAGGATTTATTATTTTTTTAATTCACATAACAAATTATTTACATTAATTCGCAATTATTACATCACAAAAATTAATTTACGAATATTTACATCCTTACTAAAAAATAATACATTATTTTTTACAAAATTTCCACAATATATTTACAATTATAATTTATATTATTTAATTATTTAATCAAAAATTATTTAATCATTTACAATATATTTACAAATTATTTCCACAAATCCTAAACCCTAAACCCTAAACCGTAAACCCTAATATTTTACAATTATCATTTACATCACAATTTACCATAATTTACCCTAAAATCCTACCATAATTTACACAAATTTACCCTAATTTACCATTAATTTCCTAAATTACAACAACAACAACAATAATTTCACCAACAATTTCACAACACAACAATAATTTCACCAACAATTTCAAACAATAATTTCAAACAATTTCACAATTTCAAACAATTTCAACAATTTCAAACAACAACAACAACAATTAAAATTTTCATCAACATAACAAATTTAGGGTTTTAGGGTTATACCTTAAATTGTTTGAGAGAGGGAGAGAGAGAGGGCTGGGTCGGGGTCGGAGAGAGGGAGAGAGAGAGGGCTTCGGTGGATTTTCGGAGAGAGAGAGAGAGGATTTGTGAGCGGCTGCGCGAATGGTTAGGGTTCCGAATTTTTGCCTTTTATATTGGCGTTCTTGGGCGACGATTCTATAAAAATCGTCGCCCTGTTTTTTGAAAATCGTCGGCCAAGATAATCTTGGCCGACGATTTTTGAATTCGTCGCCCTGTTTTTTGAAAATCGTCGGCCAAGACAGTCTACTTGGGCGACGATATTCTTCACTATAAATCTCGTCGCCCAAGATGAAGAAAATCGTCGGCCAAGAGTTCTATCATAAAATTCAGACTCTTACGGGGCTATAAAAATTTGGTAAAAAATAAATACCCGGGATAGGGCTACCACTAGGTAGAAATAACAGAAATTCGTTGACCGGAACAACCGGCACCGAAATTTTACCGAAATATCTTTATTTTTCACGGGTTGACGTATTTCACCCTTCCGGTCATATCTTATTTCACGACTTTTTTGCGTTTGAGGCCTCTACGTATACGTTGTCTTCAAAACGAAACTTAAACTCAACACTTATATAAAAAAGTTATACAACATTAGTACATATATCGTGAGTTTGGTGATCGGAGAAGAGGAACTGAAAACCAACCGTCAGATATGACCAGCATAACGAATTACGTAGGTGGGAAAAAATTCAGCTCCATCTGACAAAGATAAGGGCTCGATCTGTCCGGTCAATCGGCGCGGTCAAACCCCTAAACGGACGGAAACGGCTATTCGACCATCCAAATCACGTAATCTGGCCGGACCTTCAACTGAGAATAGTTTCCATTCGACGAGACTCTTACGGGGCTATAAAAATTTGGTAAAAAAAAATACCCGGGATAGGGCTACCACTAGGTAGAAATAATAGAAATTCGTTGACCGGAACAACCGGCACCGAAATTTTACCGAAATATCTTCATTTTTCACGGGTTGACGTATTTCACCCTTCCGGTCATATCTTATTTCACGACTTTTTTGCGTTTGAGGCCTCTACGCATACGTTGTCTTCAAAACGAAACTTAAACTCAACACTTATACAAAAGTTATACAACATTAGTACATATATCGTGAGTTTGGTGATCGGAGAAGAGGAACTGAAAACCGACCGTCAGATATGACCAGCATAACGAATTACATAGGTGGGAAAAAATTCAGCTCCATCTGACAAAGATAAGGGCTCGATCCGTCCGGTCAATCGGCGCGGTCAAACCCCTAAACGGACGGAAACGGCTATTCGACCATCCAAATCACGTAATCTGGCCGGACCTTCAACTGAGAATAGTTTCCAATCGACGAGACGCTGACGGGGCTATAAAAATTTGGTAAAAAATAAATACCCGGGATAGGGCTACCACTAGGTAGAAATAACAGAAATTCGTTGACCGGAACAACCGGCACCGAAATTTTACCGAAATATCTTCATTTTTCACGGGTTGACGTATTTCACCCTTCCGGTCATATCTTATTTCACGACTTTTTTTGCGTTTGAGGCCTCTACGTATACGTTGTCTTCAAAACAAAACTTAAACTCAACACTTATATAAAAAAGTTATACAACATTAGTACATATATCGTGAGTTTGGTGATCGGAGAAGAGGAACTGAAAACCAACCGTCAGATATGACCAGCATAACGAATTACATAGGTGGGAAAAAATTCAGCTCCATCTGACAAAGATAAGGGCTCGATCTGTCCGGTCAATCGGCGCGGTCAAACCCCTAAACGGACGGAAACGGCTATTCGACCATCCAAATCACGTAATCTGGCCGGATCTTCAACTGAGAATAGTTTCCAATCGACGAGACGCTGACGGGGCTATAAAAATTTGGTAAAAATTAAATACCCGGGATAGGGCTACCACTAGGTAGAAATAACAGAAATTCGTTGACCGGAACAACCGGCACCGAAATTTTACCGAAATATCTTCATTTTTCACGGGTTGACGTATTTCACCCTTCCGGTCATATCTTATTTCACGACTTTTTTGCGTTTGAGGCCTCTACGCATACGTTGTCTTCAAAACGAAACTTAAACTCAACACTTATATAAAATAGTTATACAACATTAGTACATATATCGTAAGTTTGGTGATCGGAGAAGAGGAACTGAAAACCGACCGTCAGATATGACCAGAATAACGAATTACGTAGGTGGGAAAAAATTCAGCTCCATCTGACAAAGATAAGGGCTCGATCCATCCGGCCAATCGGCGCGGTCAAACCCCTAAACGGACGGAAACGGCTATTCGACCCTCCAAATCACGTAATCTGGCCGGACCTTCAACTGAGAATAGTTTCCAATCGACGAGACGCTGACGGGGCTATAAAAATAAAAAACATTTCCTTACAATTTAAATATGTTTTATTTATTTTAATTATTCGGATTATCTTGGCCGACGAATTGGGCGACGATATTTGTTAAATTCGTCGCCCAAGAGTAAAAATAAAAAATCCTGTACAATGAAATTTAAATGTGTTTTATTTTATTTTAATTATTCGGATTAATCTTGGCCGACGAAAGTAGGGCAATTCGTCGGCCAAGATAATACTTGGGCGACGATATTTGTTAAAGTCGTCGCCCAAGAGTAAAAATAAAAAATTTTGTACAATGAACTTTAAATGTGTTTAATTTTATTTTAATTATTCGGATTACTCTTGGCCGACGAAAGTAGGGTAATTCGTCGGCCAAGATAATACTTGGGCGACGATATTTGTTAAATTCGTCGCCCAAGAGTAAAAATAAAAAATCATGTACAATGAAATTTAAATGTGTTTTATTTTATTTTAATTATTCGGATTACTCTTGGCCGACGAAATTCTTTTATTTCGTCAGCCAAGTAAAAATAAAAAAATAAAATACTTAGACGACGATATATTTGAGTGTCGTCGCCTAAGGATTAAAAAACTTAGGCGACGATATAAATATCTTAGGCGACGATATAAATTGTTTCGTCGCCCTAGTTTCTATATTAGGCGACGAAATTTAGCCTTAGGCGACGATTTTATTTTCGTCGCCTAAAGTTCAACTTTAGGCGACGAAAAAAAAAATTGTCACCCGGTTTTTTTCATTTCGTCGCCCAAGATCTATTTTCTGGTAGTGGTATAAATATTTTCAAGCAGCTCATTGAAGCGTGGATGATTCCTGAAGGGCTGAAATACTTATGCAGTAGCACGTCTCGCGTCTACACGATAGTAGCACGTCTCACGTCGACACGGCAGTAGCACGTCTCACGTCGACACTGCGTAGTCGACACGACATTCACACGTCTCGCGTCGACACGGTAGTAACACGTCTCACGTCGACACGGTAGTAACACGTCTTGCGTCGACACGACAGTAGCACGTCTTGCGTCTACACGATAGTAGCACGTCTCCGATCGATACGGCAGTTGCACGTCTCCGGTCGACACGGCAGTAGCATGACTCATGTTGACACTGCAGTAGCACGTCTCCGGTCAACACGGTAGTAGCACGTCTCCGGTCGACACAACAGTAGCACGTCTTCGGTCGACACAACAGTAGCACGTCTCTCGTCGACACGACAGTAGCACGTCTCTCGTCGACAAGACAGTAGCACGTCTCCGGTCAACACGACAGTAGCACGTCTCCGGTCGACAAGGTAGTAGCATGTCTCATGTCGACACGGCAGTAGTACGTCTCGTGTTGACATGACAGTAGCAAAATCTCTCGTCAACACGGCAGTAGCACGTCTCTTGTCGACACAGTAATAACACCTTCATACATGGCAGTAACACATCTCTCGTCGGCACGGCAGTAGCACGTCTCATGTCGACACTGCAGTAGCACGTCTCATGTCGACACGGCAGTAGCATGTCTCTCGTCGACACGACAGTAGTACGTCCATAGTAGCAGTAGCCTCTCTGGTCGCCGTGTCGACACGGCACTAGCACGTCTCATGTCGACATGGCAGTAACCTGTCTCTCGTCGACATGGCAGTAGTACGTTCATAGTAGCAATAACATATGTAGCGAAGGGTAGTTTGGTAAAATATGTAGTGACAGATGACATGTGGATATTAGTTTGTCATAATTTGTTAATTTTTATCCTTAAATGTATAAGATAATGTGTAAAGGATGTATTTGTAAATTGAAATTTAGTCTGTAACTAATATGTAGTTTATTATTATATATTTTGGTGTACGCAATTCTTGAAGAATCATCATCTTTTGCTGTACAATTACCACTACTATCAATACAAGCTGTTTTCTTTCACCTTCATTCTTCATTTTACTTTGCCTTTTTGCATTTTTTGCTCTGTGCTTTTCGTTTCTTGTGTGAAGCTTTATTTTTCTTATTCATCAAACTTTACAAACATGAGTGTGATTTTCAGCACACTTTAATTTGTTTGGAACTTCGGATACTTAGACATGAGCATGAAATTAATTGCTAATTCAAGACCAGAAAATGGCTTTTCGATCAAAATTTCTTTTTGAACAAGAACATGCAGAAAATATTCCTATCGATCTCCATCCACTTAATTTATCTTTTCTTTGTTTTCTTCTTTCTTTTATACACTAGACAATGGCCTAGACAATAAAGGGTAATTGTATATGTTGGCTTGAACATATATTGGACCTTACACCTTTTGGACCTCCCAGTTAGTTCGACCTATCTTTCAGTTGAAGTTCTTCTTGAACAAACCATATATGGTAGGCGCACCCGACGTAATTCTCTATAAATATCTACTACATCAAAAGTGAAAAGTTATTCTTTTGATAATGAAAAGTCAAAGTTTCTTTTGTAACCTTCGGAACTTCTTTATAGTGGCTCCGCTCCATGCCTTATTTCATAGGGAACCCAAGTCGATTCCATGATTAGACAAAAACAAAATGCATTCGACCTAACTCCCTATACATAGCCTACATCATTTCAGTTGAACTTGCTCTCATAGTAAATGTGTCCTATAAGTATCAAGACCAGCTACCAATTGCGAAATGATGATTGGAAAAATACTCCATATGTTGTCTTGAGACTGATCGAAGTTGATCATAATTGGATTACATATTTCATGCATTATTTACCGTGTGCAAGAAAAATGTACATTCTTCTGTGTGTATGTGCATGTATTTTAATTTGAACTTTTCGTTGAAGTTCTTAAATACCATAGTAGGGTCTATCAAAATTTATTATATAGAAAGTGATACAAGAAAATGCAATTGATCTAACTCCTAATAAATAGCCTACATCATTTCATGAGTTTCTCATAGTAAATGTGTCCTATAAGTATCAAGACCATCTACTGAGGGGGAAAAGATAATTGGAAGTAATCCGTATTTTGCCTTGAGACTGAAGTTAATCACATATAATTGGATAAAATGTTTGATTACCCTAAACACGGTAGTCATTGCACTTGATTCAAAGTCCCCTCATGATCGATCATCGTTATTGAACGTACCATTGAAGTTCTTGCCTTACATTTTTGCCCTGGATTTTAAGTTCTTGCCTGTAATAGTCAACTTGTTATGGTAAATTATCTTTACCAAACACTAAAAATTTACTGATCTTACGTTGTGTGGGAGAAATAGAATAGTACGTTGAAGTTCTTGCTGTGTGTTTCGAGGGAGCCACATCTCTCCAACCCACCACTATCAAACAAATGCAACTGTTTTCTGCGCTGTGCTGAGTGCTTGGTGACTCGACCAGTGTCTTCCTCTTTCCAACAAATCGAAAATGAAGCTCAATGTATAGTCTCTACTCTCTCGTGCCTAACAAGTGTCGACTAGCTCAAAACCCTAAAACCAGTATACTGTGGACTCGTCATTCGTCAAACATCAGTCCTCGTTTCTTGAAAGATCAGAAAAGTGAAACGCCTCCAAGAAAAATGGGACCTCAGAAATCACAGACTTCTACATTGTGGTGTGTTCTTCAACCACGTCTCCCATGCCTATCATGTGAGAACAAAACAACCCAAGTGTCCCAACATTACTTGCATACCCTAACGAGGGACGTGGTGCCTCAATATCCACCGTTCACTTCACGATCCAAACCACACTAGCACTCAAGTGTCTAAACCCATCACGTAGTTTTACTATAAAGACCAGTTCAGGGCACTCAAGTTTAATAACCCAGATCGATCGTCTTCTCTCTTCTCTCTCTCCTCTTCTAAGCTCGATCTTGTGCTTCATCAACCTCCTAGATCATACCTTGTGGGTGTTCCAATCAAGAAGGATATATAAAATGGCTGCTTCAGCTTCCATGCAATCGATATTCCTAGCAAACTCCTTCGCTTATGGAGCAGGAAAGAGGAGCTCAGTGAGAGTAAACAGACTTGTACCGACTCTTCACAGGTACCCTAACATGAGGGTGCGCTCCATGGCTGAGGTAAACAGCTCTCTCTACTATAAGCTAGTTTTTCCTTTGTCTTCAAAGAATCATTTGTTTCAAAGTTCAAAATAAAATGCATTTTCTTTTTAGATCTCAGTGTTTAGAGTTTAATTTTGTCGAGGATAATTCGTGTTAATTAACAATTTCCAATTTGTCCATATATTGCAGGATGGTCTACCTGAGGAGAAACCATCTACAGTTTCAGAACCATCAAAGATTCCAGCAGCAGCACCTACACCTACACCTTTCCCACCACCACCAAGGACTCCCAAGGTTAGCACCAAGTTCGGGGACGTTTTCGCCTTCAGCGGTCCGGCACCGGAAAGAATCAACGGCAGACTTGCAATGGTTGGCTTTGTCTCAGCTCTTGCGGTTGAACTGTTAAAGGGCGAGGACTTGTTTTCTCAGATCTCCGACGGTGGAGTCTCGGTGTTCCTTAGCACTAGCATTTTGCTGTCGGTTGCATCCGTGATTCCTCTATTTCAAGGAGTCAGTGTGGAGTCCAAATCAAAAGGGCTCATGACCTCAGATGCTGAGTTGTGGAATGGACGATTGGCCATGTTAGGTTTGGTGGCTTTGGCTTTCACCGAGTATGTCAAGGGTGGAACCCTTATTTAAGTGTCTCTTTAGGGACAATAGGGTTGTATTTAGCAGTTACAAGTATTAATGAGAACGTTACATTTTTATACTCCAATGTGCAATATCCTTATCGTCTTTTACGGTTTTACCATGACAATAGAGACAAGGCCCTAATGGAAACTTGCTTCAATAATTAAGTCATCTAGCATAGAAAATCACTCATACATTCTAACCTATGCAGCATTAAGCATGCATAAAATACATCTGCCTAGAGAAGACACTGAATAAGTTAGCTCAAAGCCTCAAATTCAAGGAATTGAGGCAAAAGTCCTCCTTACATATGAAGATTTTCTTAGCATAATAGCAGTCATCTCTAAGCTAAAACTAGATGAAACACTACCCGGCCGGATGACTAGAATTGGTGCATAATGCTCGAGGACAACCGATAGAGAAAAATCTTAATTATCTTTTTCAGAACAAAATTAGTAACTATATTATATATATTATGTCTCTCATTTTTTTTTTCTTTTGTTGGATAATCTTTGTTACGTACCGTTGACTCTGATGATGCCTATAATGGTAGCCTGTCTATTTGCCGATTGGTCAGAGTCGGGAGTTAAGAGTGTGGTTTATTTGCTTTTCTCACAAACATAGCTATGCATTATTGGCTAATTATTATTATTTTTTATTCTAAAAGAGATAAATCCATTGATACGATCAAAACGGTCAAACATGAACAATCTGAAGACCATACAAGCATATAGTAGAAGCTAAATCAAACTATATATAAGAATTAAAAAACAACCTCAAAACTACATAAAAAAAAGTAGATACAATCACTAAAAACCAAATTAACTTTCCAAAACCTAGCAACATCTCAACTCTCAACAATTCAAACCTAAAAACCTCAAGTGTACCTTTCATCGAAATAAAGAAAGAGAGAAGTTGCTAGATCACAGAAGGGATTTGTTATCATATGATGTAGAACGACTTGTAGAACGTCGTAAGCAAGTTTAAGTTTCATATTATTCTTAGGATTATGATTTTTGATTCAAAAAGAATTTCTAGTTCCAATAGGTTTTATTATTTCCTAGTTCTATTCTAAATAGAATTTAGTCATAAGTTAGGTCCTATATAAGGCACCCTCTATGTTGTATTGGGCATTCAAGAATTCAATAATATTTCAGATAACTCAGAGATTTATCTCACTTATCACCTTCAAATTCGGTTCGACGCTTGTCTACCGATCTCACCTTTCTACCTATAGCTTTCACTGCGTTAGGTGGCATCAGAGCCTGGTCTCTCCTGGATCGATGTCAAACGACGAAGAGGAGGTTCCTGTCACAACACTTGCCAACGCTGGTCGAGAGATTACTGCGATGAAACAAAATATTGGGAAATTTTGTCAAGACACCAACAATGCTTCGGCAAATTTAACAACTCTTGTGCAGCAGCTTACGATGGAGGTGCGTGCCGGAGGATTTGCCTGAGGCCAACGCCGTCGACAAGAACAAAACTATGATTCTGAGGAAGAAGAAGAAGAAAAGGGCCCACCAAACAATCGACAACAAAATCGCCATGAAGAAAATTACAGAATGAAAGCAGACATATCTTTCTTCTATGGAAACTTACAAGTTGAAGAGTTTCTTGATTGGCTTTCAGAAGTGGATAGGTTCTTCAGTTTAATGGATGTTCCAAAAAACAAGCAAGTGAAGACGGTTGCCTGGAAGCTAAAAAGCACAGCTGCCTGTTGGTGGGATGATTTGCAGGAGTCTCACGTTCGACAAGGAAAAGAACCTGTCCAAACATGGCGAAAGATGAAAGCCCTTCTCAGGGGACGATTCCTACCTCAAGATTATGAGCAGACTTTGTTTGAAATATACTATGATTGCGCTTAGAATAATCGGTCTGTGTTTGATTATAACCATGAGTTTATGCGACTTAGCGAGCGAAATAGACTTGAAGAAAGAGAGACCTAGAAAGTTGCAAGGTATCTAAATGGTTTGAAGCCGAACATCCGAGAAAAGATAGGGTTGTAGGCAATATGGACTCTAGCAAAAGCCATGAACTTAGCTCAAAAAGAAGAAACTCTACTAGCAAGTAGTAAATTTAAGTAGCAGACTACCATGAGTTATCGCAGAAATTGGCCTGAATCATCTACTTCAAAAGGATTGCAGATTAAAGAGCCTACAAAAGAGCAACAAGTTAGAGCAGAACAAGTAGTGGGGGCCGAGGAATAGCTACTGTTCTGTTTCGAAAACAAGAGCAACCTGGCAGCTTAGGGGACTATGCAAAACCAAGGGGAGAAAAGTGTAATCGATGTTTTATGCCTGGTCATACTTCCAACAAGTGTCCCAACCCAAGGGGATTACATTATGTGGCAGAATATGAAGATGATGAAGAGCAGGATGAGATTGCAACTACTAAAATCGAAGGCCAAGATTTTGATGAAATCCCGTAGTTCCTAGTTTGCCAACGGCTTCTATTAGCAAAGCAAGGACCCGACACTCAAAGGCATAACATATTTCGTACTAAGTGTATCATTGGTGGCATGGCATGCAATCTAATAACTGACACCGGTAGTTGCGAGAACTTCGTGTGCAAGAGAGTGATCGACCTTTTCAAGCTTCCTACAACAAAACATCTGACACCTTATTTCATTGGTTGGATTAAAAAGGGACCCATGGAGCCTGTGACAGAAACTTGCGAAGTTCCTATGACTACAGGACCATATAAGGACGAGGTGGTGTGTGATGTTGTAGACATGGACGCCTCTCATATTCGGCTTGGAAGGTCGTGGCAGTATGACGTAAGAGTGACATTTGATGGGTACAAGAATACCTACAACTTTGTATGGGGAAAAAAAACAAGATTGTCTTGAAGCCTAGTATCCCTCATGAAATTAATTATGATGGAAAGATGAAGACAACAAACTTTCTCACTTTATCAAGTTTTGAATGTGAGCTTGAAGATGGAATTAAGGAAGCACTTGTTTGTTGTCCTATTGTGATGAAAGGTTTCTACACCACCAAACAAGAAGTAATGGAGGCGCAAGTTCCAGAAAAGGTGAAGCATATAATTAGTGATTTCCAGAAATTGATGTCAGAAGACTTACCAGATTAGCTACCACCGATGAGAAATATTCAACATCGAATTAATTGAATTCCAAGAGTTAGCTTGCCTAATCTTCCTCACTACCGCATGAGTCCGAAAGAGAAAGAAATTTTGAGGGAGAAAATTGAAGACTTCTTACGAAAAGGGTTCATTTGTGAGAGCATAGTCCTTGTGTAGTTCCTATGGTACTGGTACCAAAGAAAGACGGCAGTTGGCATATGTGTGTTGATAGTCGCGCCATCAATAAGATCACCATTCGGTACAGGTTTCCAATTCCACGTTTGCAAGACATGCTCGATGTTCTTGGAGGATCAAAGTTCTTTTCTAAAATTAATTTGCGGAGTGGGTACCACCAAATTCAAATCAGACCCGGAGATGAATGGAAGACAACTTTTAAGAACAAAGATGGCTTATATGAATGGATGGTGATGCCGTTTGGACTTTCCAACGCATCGAGCACTTTTATGCATCTCATGAACCAAGTATTGCGCCCATATATTGGAAAGTCTGTGGTCGTCTACTTCGATGACATTCTCATCTATAGCAGGTCTGAAGAAGAGCACGTCGAGCATATTAGACAAGTCCTTGAGGTTCTTCAAGATAATCAGTTGTACATCAACCTAAAGAAGTGTTCTTTCCTCACTGAAAAATTGTTATTCTTGGGGTATGTAGTGAGCTCCGAAGGAATACATGTGGATGAAGATAAAGTGAAGGCAATTAAGGAATGGCCTACTCTGAAAACCGTTAGCGAAGTGCGAAGTTTTCATGGTTTAGCAACGTTTTATCGGCGTTTTGTTCCAAATTTCAGTGCCATTACTGCACCTCTTACCGAATGCCTTAAGAAAGGAAAATTTCAATGGGGAGAAGAGCAAGAGAAGAGTTTTGCCTTGATCAAGCATAAATTGTGCACAACACCAGTATTAGCCTTACCAGATTTTGATAAAGCTTTTGAGGTGGAGTGTGATGAATGTGGCGTCGGAGTTGGTGCAGTTTTATCTCAAGAAAATAAACCAGTTGCATATTTTAGTGAAAAGTTCAACAAAAGTGGAGTACCTATGATCAAGAATTTTATGTCGTGGTTCGGGCATTAAAACAATGGGAGCATTACTTGGTGCAACACGAATATGTTCTCTACACCGATCATTAAGCTTTGAAGTATATTAATAGCCAGAAGAATGTGAGCAAGATGCATGTTCGTTGGGCTACATTCTTACAGAAGTTTCCTTTCGTAATAAAGCACAAGTCCGGAACCTTAAATCGAGTGGCCGATGCATTAAGTCGAAGGAGCCAATTATTAGTAATGATGTCACAAGAAGTTATAGGGTTCGAATTTTTGAAGGAACTATATGAGGAGGATGACGACTTCAGAGAGATTTGGAGAAAGTGCATGAAGCATGAACCATGCAGTGACTTCTTTTTAAATGAAGGTTATCTCTTCCGTGGCAACAAAGTATGCATACCCCAATCTTCATTAAGAGAGATTTTGGTACATGATTTGCATGGTGGTGGGTTAAGTGGTCATCTTGGTAGAGACAAAACAATTGCATGTCTGGAAGAAAGATACTATTGGCCTCAATTAAAGAAAGATGTTGGCAACGTTATCCAGAAGTGCTATATATATATATATGTCAAGTGTCGAAGGGACAATCACAAAACACAGGTCTTTATATGCCTCTACTAGTTCCTGACGGCATTTGGGACACTACCAGAACATGCACTTTAGCCGACGAATAATTTTCGTCGGCCTGTTAAAAAAATTCGTCGGCTAAGACCTTAGCCGACGAGCCTTCGTCGGCTATAGTGTCATCGGGAAAAGGCCGTCTGTAATGACTTTAGCCGACAAATTTTTTTTTTCGTCCATATCAACTTTGCCTTCTTTGGAGCATTGCCTTCCTTTGTTAATCTTCTCCTCTTGGAATTCTTTTTCACATGATCGCCATTTGTATCCTGGTCAGATATGGCCTCGCTTGATTGTTCGCCACCACTTTCAATTTCCTCAACAAAAGAATGTTTTTTTGGTGATCTATCGTCGACATTGACAACAAATTGCCAAAGGTTTTTCACATCATCAAAGCAAACTGGTTTCACTATATAATGTGCAGCGCCAAGCTTAAGAGCCTTTAATATGACATGCTCTCTATCGTCGGCCGAAACAACTGCATATTCAAACATGAATCTGATTATAGAGGGATATAGAATTTATAAACAAATGTAACCTCAATTTATAAAATCGACTCACTGATCAACGGCAGCTTAAATTCTTGTCGAACCCTCTTCTGTACTTCAAAACCGTCCATATCAGGTAGATAAAGGTCTGTTATAATGAGGTCATAAAAGTTTCTCCTAACCCGAAGAGCAGAGAAAGCAATGTATGGAAAGGCCGTCTGTAATGACTTTAGCCGACGAAATTTTTTTTTCGTCGGCTATAGTCCCACTTTAGCCGACGAAAAAAATCTCGTCGGCTATAGTCCCAGACTTTAGCCGACGAAGTATTTCGTCGGCAAAACGTTATAAAAAAAATTAAAAAAATAACTATAGCCGACGAAATATTAGGTTATTCGTCGGCTAAACCTTATAAAAAAAATTAAAAAAATAACTATAGCCGACGAAATATTAGGTTATTCGTCGGCTAAACCTTATAAAAAAAATTTAAAAATAATTATAGCCGACGAAATATTAGGTTATTTCGTCGGCTAAACCTTATTAAAAAAAATTAAAAAATACTATAGCCGACGAATATTATGTTTGAATATCGTCGGCTAAAGTTGCTGGGTTTTGAAAAAAAAAACTTCAGAAACTTTTTATTTATTTATTTTTGTGTGTGTGGAGAATCTTGACAGAGAAACTGTGATATACAGTGAAAAGTTGCCACCGAAACTGGCAACACGCCGGTGAGGTTGTTGTTGTAGAGGTCGAGAACACGGAGGTTAGTGAGGTTGGAGAGCTCCGACAGGAACGTGCGGTTGAAGACGTTGAGGAGGCGGAGAGCGGAGAGGCGGGAGTCGGGGTCGTCGAGGGAAGACTTGAGGGAGAGGAGGGCGCAGTAGGTGGCCATTGGGCGCGTGGGGGTGGAGAGTAGACGGTGGGGTGAGGAGAGAGAGTGGCGGAGGTGGAGGAGGAGAAGGAGGAGGAAGAGGAGGAGGGGACGCAATATTTCTAGTGTTGGGTTTATTTGTGGTGGTTGTGTGGAGGAGGAGGAGGAGGAGGAGGAGGAAGAGGAGGAGGGGCCGCAATATGTCTAGTGTTGGGTTTATTTGCGGCTATATAAAGAACTTTAGCCGACGAAATTATTTATTTTCGTCGGCTAAACTCTTTGGTTGACCGCCAAAAAATTTTGGTTGAAAATTTTGAAATTTTTTCGACTTTAGCCGACGACTTTTCATATATTTTCGTCGGCTAAAGTCCTTTGAAAATTTTGGTTGCCCGCCAAAAAATTTTGGTTGAAAATTTCGAAAATTTTTCGACTTTAGCCGACGAATTTTCATATATTTTCGTCGGCTAAAGTCCTTTGAAAATTTCGTCGGCTAAACCTTTGAAATTCGTCGGCTAAAAGTATTTTTATACATTTGGCATGTTGTGATTGCATTGACCGCAACTATCGGCACCGAATATTTACCGGAATAGTGTGATTTTTCAACCGTGGATGTATTTCAACATTCTCGTCATATCTTATTTCATGACTTTTTAGAGTTTGAAGGTTTTACGTATAGTTTGTTTTTGAAACGGAACATTTACATAACACTTGGTAAACAAGTTATACAACATTAGTATGCATGTTGTGATTGTGATGATCAAACTTGAGAAACAGAATTCCGACCGTCAGATCTGACAATCATGATAAAATACATGTATGGGAAAAAATTCAACTTGATCCGAAAAGAATAAGGGCTCGATCCGGACGGTCAATCTCGTAAGTCAAACCCCTAAACGCACGGAAAAGGTCGTTCGACCGTCTAAATTACGTATTTTGGCCGGACCTCCAACTGAAAATAGTTTTAAACCGATGACACACAACAAGTCGTATAAAAATTTTACGCAAAATAACCACCGAATATAGGGCTATAGTAGGTAATAGAGAAATTTTAGGGTTTAGCCGACGAATACCCTAACGTATTCGTCGGCTATAGTATGTAATTAAAAAATTAAAAAATAACTATAGCGGACGAAATATTAGGTTATTCGTCGGCAAAAACAATCTTAGCCGACGACTTTTCATATATTTTCGTCGGCTAAAGTCCTTTGAAAATTTTCCTCCAACTTTGGTTTACCGCCTAAAAAATTTTGAAATTTTTTGACCTTAGCCGACGACTTTTCATATATTTTCGTCGGCTAAAGTCTATAAATTCACGAAAACACTCATATCTCCCCCTATGTTACGTAGTTTGGTCAAATCTTCCACACGAAAAACGCTCACGTAGATGAGACGCAACCACCTATATAAAAATTTTAAAACATTTACCTTTCGACGATAGGGCTCCCCTTAAGAAATAATAACGGTAAATAGGGTTGACCGCAGTTTTAAAAGAAAAAGACCAAACCCTAAAAACAGAAAATTACATAAAAAGCCTCGGATCGCTAGATCCGACGGTCGGATAGGCCCCGAAAGCAAGTTAGCTTGGATTTGGGCCTGCGGAGCTGCTGTCAAAATTTCAGCAATTTCTGACGGACGGATCAAAAGTTACACCCCTTTTTGCGTAGGACCATATTGCATCAAAATTTGTAAATATAAGACACTTTAGCCGACGAAATTATATTTTTCGCCGGCTAAACTTTTAAAAATTTCGTCGGCTAAACTCTAAAAATTTCGTCGGCTAAAGTTTTGAAAATTTCGTCGGCTAAAGTTTTGAAAATTTCGTCGGCTAAAGTTCACAGACTATAGCCGACGAAAAAAATTATTCAGCCGACGAAATTTTTATTTCGTCGGCTAAAGTTGATCATAGCCGACGAATATTTTTAATTAGCCGACGAAGGAAAATTTCGTCGGCCTGGTTTTTTTTTTTTTTCGTCGGCTAAAGCCTTTCTTCTGGTAGTGGGAAGATCTTAGCATGAATTTCATTCTGGGGTTACCTCGAACACAACGTGGGGTCGACTCCATCTTTGTGGTGGTTGACAGGTTTTCTAAAATGGCACATTTCATTCCTTGCCGAAAGACCTCTGATGCTTCTCACATTGACAAGTTGTTCTTTCGAGAAGTTGTTCGACTGCATGGGGTACCCTGTAGCATCACTTCCGATCGAGATACTAAGTTCCTAAGTCACTTTTGATTACATTGTGGAAGATATTTGGGACTGCTCTTAATCGCAGTAGCATCGCTCATCCACAAACTGATGGACAAACCGAGGTTACAAATCGAACATTGGGAAATATGATACAGAGTACTTGTGGAGATAAACCAAAACAATGAGATTACATCTTACCACAAGTTGAGTTTGCATAAACAATTATACATCGTTCAATTGGAAAGACTCCGTTTTCTGTGGTGTATGTCTCCCTACCGAAGCATGTTGTTGATCTTAAAAATGTACCAAGAGACAAAGGCTTTAGTGTGGCAGCCGAGTCTATGGCTAAGGATATGCATGGAGTTCTAGAAGAAGTCAAAATGAAGCTAGAGGCAAGCAATGCAAAATATAAAGCACATGCAGATTCTCATAGGCGAGAGAAGGTGGTCAAAGAAGGAGATTATGTTATGATCTACTTGCGCAAAGAAAGGTTTCCCGCTGGCACATATAACAAGCTTTCTGTAATTGTTTTATATTTCTGCCATTATAGGAGTGTGGATGAACTACTTTGAGCAAAATAATTGCATTTCATATGGAGTCAATGCCCATAATAAAGAGATCATTAAGAAGGTAACTGTATTGTTTGTCTTTCTCATTAGCTTTATTAAATGCATTTCTTAGTCAAAGCCACGGTTTGATTGAAAATGGCTTAATCTTCCTGATGATAATAGTGTATGGAAATTTGTAGCCATATCAATGAGCCATGTATGTGGTTCTATCTCTCCCTCTCTGTCTTTCTCTGTGTGTGGATGCCATGATATAGTCATCAAATTGTCCTTTGGACTTGCACTTAATTCAAGCAGTGGTCTTGTTTTGTTCTCTTTCACTGAAAAATGCATCGGTTGAGTGATTATGATTCATCTCTTTTATGTTTATAAGTTTATCTAATTATACTAGATGAAATACTTTATCTTTCATGTTCTTTTGGTTTGCACTCTTTTGTGCTATTGCACTTTTAGTTCATTCATTCCAAATGGTTTACTTACAGTTTTTGACCTTTTTGCAAGCTCGTGTCAGAGAACTGAATAACAATGATAGTTCTAGTTATACTGCAACGATATTGCTACTTGGAATTCCTAATGTTGGTAAGTCAGCCCTTGCCAACTCCTTACATCGAATTGGGAGGATTAGTGCAGCAGGTACCACTTTAAATCATATTTGATCTAACTTTTTTTATTCTTCAGACCTGGATTATGTGGGGAAAATTCTCCTGTATTCTGTACTCTGAATTTTTAGTAGATTCTAATTCGTTCCTGCAAATTGGTTGTCAAATAGAAAAGGGAAAGTTGAAGCATGATACAGTGAGTCCACAGCCTGGTGAGACAAAAGATATAAGCAGCTTAAAGGTTTGTAGACTCTGTCTTTTAAGACATGTGTTGTTGGAAGCTTGTCACATATACATAAATAATAGGGTGCATACAAGGGATATCCATATATTGAGGGTATGGGTGCATCAAGTAAGCAACACATTGTGAACAATGTTTTGATTCAAAATTTTCTGTAAACATACAAAAACATAGTTTGGTTTTATTATTCTCAGATATAGAGGACTCTATACAAGTATTTATTCTCCTTGAAAATATAAAGGACTCTATACAAGTATTGAGGGTATTTATTCTCCAAGTATATAAGGAATCTAGATCCCTTATATATGTCAAGGACTTGGGTCCAGTTACATATGTTTACTATCATATGCAGATCGGAAGTCATCCCAATATTTATGTTTTGGACACACCAGGTGTTTTGCCTCCGCAGATTCATGATGTAGAGGTCTGCACCAAATTAGCATTGACAGGTACAATCATCATCTATACTTTCTGTTCCTTGGGTCCAATGGGTAGAGTAGCTGTTCTGAAAGAGTATATATGTGCTTCCCAAAGTGAGTTACACCCTGTTATATGTGGTATGGCAGGAACCATTGTAGATTATATTTCTGGGGAGAAAGAACTAGCTCAGTGTTTTCTGGCTATCTTGAACAGAAGCAACGAATACAAGAAATGGGCAAATTTGTCCAACAGTGAGAATGGTAGAACATGGATAGACCACAATATAGAATGCTCAAATAGCTCTAAAGATATCAAAGAGAAAAGACAATACTCTGCAGATCACTCACAGGTATGCATGCTTTTGTTGCTACTCTTCAGATCACACACAAGTAGAATGCTCAAATAAGTTTCTATTCTCACTTGTTCTCATAATTGGTTAAATTTATTTCTTTTCTAGGTCCCATTTTCAACTGATATTAGGGTAAGAAGCTTTTTTTGTAACTTTGTGCATGGATATTGCTTGTTATAGTGCACTAATAGAATTGGATGTGTAGTGGGTTTTAGATTTTCTTGTTTACTAAATCTGTCTCCTTGCCAACACGGTGAAACAGAAATCCCTCATATGCTGCAAAAGCTGAAAAATCCGTTATATGCTGCAAAAAATGAAGACATAAGACATACCATTATAATAGATATTCTAAATTGTTCTAATGTCATAAGAATTGCTTTTATTGCAATTGGAAAAGAGTTTTCTATATCTTATAGTACCTTAGGAGTAACAATGTTAATGACAAGGATAAAAATGTGGCTATTAATAGCTTTGACATTAATGTGACATCTGTTTCTCATGCAGGATTTCATGGTGCAAAATGTTCGTCAGACTCTCTTCAAGGTCATATCATCTTTTGATGGTAACGTGGAGGATGAAATGCTTATTGAGGAAGAGATGAAGGCCGTGCAAGGAATTTTTCAGGTTCCTACAGAATCCAAAAAGTACACTCAATATAAAGCCGAATCAAAGTTGTTGAATCTTTTCCGCACTGGGAGGCTTGGGCTCTTTCTTAGATGACGCGACCTCTGCAAATTTTCCAGGTCTAAAAGATCTAGTGTAATTAATCCCTGGAGCTAGCTTTCTCTTTTAGCTATTAGCTAATTCCAATAACCATAAGATTACACTAAAAGGGTTGTGATAAAATCAGCATTATTAATTGTCAGATTACATTTGAAATCTGAAGGTGGTCTTATATATAGAAAGTAATATTTAAAAATATTTATTTTCATGGCTAACCCTTAATTGTCAGATTATTTCATGCATGGCGATCGAATGGTTTTCCATTTTCCTAATGTTTTCTTAATTTCTTTCCCTCCTTCAACTTTACTGGAAGAAATGCGCTTTTGGTAAATTAGAAATGCTACTCTTCGGAAGACTCATTCCATATTTTCAAGAGAAATGATATTTTTCCAAGTCAACTTGATTTTTACTTTTTCTTTCCAAAGCTACTGTTCCTCTTGAGTTTACACTTATAGGAACAAAAGAAGATAGAAATTCAGATTTATAGAAAAACAAAAACCAAATCGGAACATGACGCATTGCTGTAAATTGCTTTCTCTCAATATTTCTGAAATTCTTACACGACACATTGACATTGTCTGCTGCAAAGACATATCTATACATAGATTTGAAGAGGAAAGTAATCGATCACCTTATTAAACCCACAGAAACTCTGCAAGGTTGTTCTTGTTCTTTGGGACTCCATGCAAGGACTTCTTGTATATGGAAAGTTGCATTAAATGTCAATTTTTCTCCTGGTTATTATACCTTCAGCGCTACTAAAAAGCTTGGTGGTTTCGCCATTTCTGATGGCTTTGGTAACAAATCCACTGTTTTGCCACAGTATATATACACAGTTCAACCTGTTTCGCGATGGACACACACTCCCTTTCTCTCAGACTAGCTAGTATTTTGTTCTTCTGTCTCTACCATCTTGCAAAAACCATCAATCGAACTCAATCAAGGGTTTGCTAAGCATGTTAGATGACATGGTTTTACAAGGAAAAACTGATTCTGTAAAACTTCGTGTACTTTTCTTGCCAATGTCTCTGAATTTCTTCACATTCTGAACCATCAAGGTACGTACATAACATACTTTACAAGCCTACGTACTTCCATTTCTCAATCTATCTGCCTCCATTGTAACCAAAAACGAAATTTTGATTTTCAAGTTCCTGTATGGAATTGGATGATTATAATCCGATTAATATTTTTTGGTTGCAATTACTCCTAATATCCTCTTCTTTGGTTCTAATTCCCTTAGTTTCTTTCCTGTTATGACCTTTTTCTTTCCTTTAGTTAGTTCTTCCACTTCATTCAAAGTATCATCAGATGATTTTCATTGAATTGTTGAGCTCATCATGCATGCATTGATCTCTCTAAGCTCAAATCCCTCTTGCTTTACAAGTTTATAAAACAAAAATTTCGTTGTACTAATTAAAGATTATGTGTTTTTTCTTTCTTTCAAATTTTTTCTTGGTTCTAAACTTTTATCAGAGTAATCTGTATCACGATCAACAACAGATACCATGCCATTAGATTTATCAACATTGAACCGCAATGTGTATGAATCAAGTTAGGATGATATTTTCTACATTATTAGGATGATATTTTGATTATTTTCACATCATTAGGATGATATTTTCTACATATAAACGCAGGTTGTTGATGTTCTCTTTATTTATGTGGGTTTTATACCAACTTGGAACTCTCTTTTTTTGCTTCTAATAATGTCACACATATGCTTCTATTGTATGTATTTTTGACATTCTTGAGATGATAATTTTGTCACGTTTTGTTACAGTTTGGACATATACAAATCCATACATTGCTTTCTCTGCTCTTCGGGTTAGGAGAAACTTTTATGACCTCATTATAACAGACCTTTATCTACCTGATATGGACGGTTTTGAAGTACAGAAGAGGGTTCGACAAGAATTTAAGCTGCCGTTGATCAGTGAGTCGATTTTATAAATTGAGGTTAATTACATTTGTTTATAAATTCTATATCCCTCTATAATCAGATTCATGTTTGAATATGCAGTTGTTTCGGCCGACGATAGAGAGCATGTCATATTAAAGGCTCTTAAGCTTGGCGCTGCACATTATATAGTGAAACCAGTTTGCTTTGATGATGTGAAAAACCTTTGGCAATTTGTTGTCAATGTCGACGATAGATCACCAAAAAAACATTCTTTTGTTGAGGAAATTGAAAGTGGTGGCGAACAATCAAGCGAGGCCATATCTGACCAGGATACAAATGGCGATCATGTGAAAAAGAATTCCAAGAGGAGAAGATTAACAAAGGAAGGCAATGCTCCAAAGAAGGCAAAGTTGATATGGACGCAAGAGCTCCAGGCTAGATTTCTGGAATCCATTCATTTTATAGGCCTAGAAAGTAAGTGTAAGACTTGGTCATATACTGCTTCACTTCTGGCTAATGAACAACTCTTATTTTTCCTGTGTTGATTTACATGTACTTACGAGTTAATTAATTTTGAAGAGCATTTTTTTTTCTTCTGTTCATTTCCGAATTGGTCAGGGGCTGTTCCGAAGACTATTCTTGAGGTCATGAACGTTGAAGGCCTGACTAGAGAAAACGTGGCGAGCCATTTGCAGGTTTGTAGAAATTCTAGTGTGTTCTTGGAAAATTAGTGTTCATATAACGGTGAGGCTTTCGAAATGACTTGTAGATCGATCCTGGTTAAGATATAATATAGCACATAATGATTTTTCTTTTTGATAATTTGTTTTTTTCAGAAGTATAGACAGTTCTTAAGAAGAGTTGCAGCAAAGATTTCAGTAAGTAAATCGGATATTGTTAACCAATCCCAGATATCAAGATCTTCAATTTTCGGGGATAGCAGTGCTTCGATATTCCAGCAGCAGCCCATTTCAGGACAGAATATGTTTATGAATCTTAATTCTTCAAGCCTCGGATATCCCCTCTTTCAATCCAATGATCATGAAGCATCAACCACTTCCATGCCTCCATTCCGGAACACACACTTATATCATCCCAATTCTCTCTCAAATTTTCAGATGCCACAGCAAGCTGCTTTCATGGGATACCCAAGGTCTTTCCAACCAGCTGACAATTACTCATCAGTTAATAACAATGTTGAAAGCAATTGGTCAAGTACTAATGGACTCCAAACTCAAACAAGTTCATTGACCAACCAGCTATATGGCAATTACAATAACTGTGGCATGACTGCAGGGTTTCAGTACAACAATGATTTTAATAATGGTAATTCATGGAATGGAACTATGGGATTTCTGAATGATTCTATCTAGTAGTCTTATCACCAACAACAACTATGGTGGATTCCCAGGGAATAGTACGTGCTGCTTCAGTAGGGTTGGCTGGATTTAACTCAAATCCAAACCCTAATTTGATGGTGGAGAACCACGGCCGAGATTCGTCAACTTGTCGACTCGATCAAAATGTGCTTCATCAAGACATGAATAATGCATCATTACCACCGGGTAATTTGATGTTGAGTAACAAGAATTTTTCAGGCGTGGAGGATGATGCTTCATCAGTTGGTTTTGGTGGTGGTTTTACAACTACTACTGTGGAAGCTGCTGCGGCTTCTAGCTCCAATGTTGTAGACCTATCACCAAGTAATCAGAATCAAACCGGCGACTACTTTGATGACCTTCATGATATCTTATTCAACGATACCAAATTGGAACCTGTTAATCATCAGGTATGTATATATGTACGTACATATGCTTAATTAGCTAGCTTCATAGAATTAGCTTCATATATATAGTGCTAATTTGGATCGGAGTTGAAACTTTATCGTTTTATAGGAAGAAGGAAAAGAAGTGTTCGATTCTTATGAGACTGGTGCAAGTTTGGTTCAAGGGAATGCCTCCTTGCTCAGAGAACCCAACGGCCAGGCATGTATATATCGATCTATCTTGCATGACATATATAATACTTAATGCTAATGATTTTATGTCGTAGCAGAATTCTAATAGAGAAGTTATCGAAGAAGGCGAGTTTGACTGGTTGGATCTTTTGGATGCCACAGCAATTCTAGAAAATGTGTCTCTAGATGAGGTATGTACGTTCATCTATTCATTTTTCAGTTTAATTAAATCTGAATCATACATATGGTTTATTGTGTCTTTGGCACTGAGGCCAGTTATGTTTGTGTGGTACGTATTCCAGTTTAAATTGAATCTGATCTGATTACTCTGCATTCTTATAAATTGCTGACAGGATTGGAAGAAGTTTATGGACACAATCCTCAACGGCTGAACCACATGAAGAACCAATATCTGTGATCGATCGGAATAGAATGGTAATCCTGCACAATGTCATCAGAACTTAACTTTGGACGGAATCAGTTATATATGTCGAACTCGTACAGTAAAATGGTGGAGCTACAAGTATCCATCACTCATCTCAAGTATAGCTTTAACGTGAATCTTGAACTGCTTGTTCATTTTGTTAGCTTTCATATGACGGAAAGGAGATATAGTAAGAAATAGCTTTATAAGTTACCTCTATATATACATGCAGCCAAATCTTGTTAACCTTATGAAAAGTTCTTACCCCTAATTATATATGTTGTTGTTAACGAAGTTTTGTTAGCTCAAGCTAATAAATATATGATATTCTATGTGAATGGTGCATGATATATTATTGATTTGAAGCGCTTCTGTCTTGCTCGATATATTCATACAGTTTATGACATCTTCCATAAAAATCCACTCAAAATACTTCACAAAACACGCATTTACTTTGGTGAGAAAGTCGGCCAAACAGTTTTTAACAATATTCTGAAAATCATTGTGCTGCAACCTAAAGGCTTTCTTGGTAATGCAGGACTATGCTTCAAAAAAAAAAAAAGTAATCCAGGATTAAGAGAGATAAATAGGTCAGGATTAAGAGAGATAAATAGGTCCATGGTCAGACCCAGCAATAGGTAAATTATTAAGGGACATGTGAGGGAATAACGCAAGGGATGCACTATTAGCTACCACTCTATCTAACCTGCTCAAGAATGCAATTATCATGTTGTTTATTTGTCCATGTAAAACAGATTGCCAGTAAAAGGAAGGCATTCCAACCCTGCAGAATTTTTTAAAATCTCGAAACTGGAGCATAAACAGATTGGTACTACGCAACCCACCTTGTTTCTCAAGCAATTAAGTGTAGAATGCAGTTAAAGTCCCCCATTGGGTCTGTAAGGGACACAGGTGTAGACAGTAAAATGTCCCAAATTTGTCTATGCAGATGTTTATGAGGATATTGATAAACAAATGTAACATACCAGCTAACCCCAGAGCTTTTAAGTGAAAATTGACAATGAAAATAACGTTCATGTAAATCAAGCACATTAACATTAAACATGTTTCCATTCCATAAGAGTAACATGCCACCGCTTTATCCTAAAGGAGGAATACACGATAAGTACAAAAAGGCAGCTTATTTGCTAGTCTAGATGCTGCATCCTCATCTAGCATAGTATCCAGCAAACAAGGTACATCAACAGATAGAAGGGATATCAAAAAGGTGGCTTGCGACATAGAACCTTGTCGTGATCAACAATTCCAACAGAGAATACTCATGTTAGATATTTGGATGTAGAGGGTTCTGAAACACTATTTTCCATGTTATCTCTGCCTTTATTGTAACAGAAAAGATTATGATCATAATCAACTGCAGATATAATGGTAACAGACAACAGAAAAGCCAAGTGTTGTTCATAACAGTCTGTTTCCTTGACTCTAGTAAGGTTCATGACATCAATAGAAGCCTCAGAATAAGAGAATAGGAGGAAAAGGATGATAGCGTACCTGGTGTTTATATTAATAAGATTGAACAACCTCGTACCAAGAACACAAAGCCAGAAAATAATCAATAGAACAAAAATAGAGATATAGAGAAGCAGCTCCTCGTTTCACATAATAGAGCACATGGTATTGATGAAAAACGCCTTTGAAAGCACCGAAAAGCTGTTAACGGTTATTGGAGAGATCCAAGAGAGGAAATTGATATGGCTGAGTAGATCAGGGAGAGAGCACTGTGAATCAGGGGGGCGATCCAGGTTTTGCAGCCAAAAAGGTAGGCAATCGATGGGTCTGAGGGTAGAGGGTAGGGGAATGGGAAAGGCGGTTCTAGGGGACATTGGTCTGTGAGCTTAAACTATAAAAACTATGGAAGCATACATTTGACAAGTAAACACAATCAGTCCATCTACTTAAGCAAAAAATTTGTAAGAATAAACAAGAAAAAGAATAGTGAAAGAGTTTCAGTCGGTAACAAACTCAATCAGGAAACCTCTAACCTTATTTACCAAGTAGAAATATCAAGATTCTTCATCATCAGATAAACCCATTAACAAGCCGTTAGTAAAAGAAGCTTCTACACTTCGTTGACCCACAGAGGCATAATTTCTTCCTCTGATATGCTTTCCCATGAGGGTTCAGCCCGTAATCATAAGTCAACTCTGTCATAGGAGGGATGTGTGCCGCCGCATAAAACGCAACATGTAAGTCAGCTTCATTTTTATTTTCACGTAGAACTGGTTGCCAAAACACATTTGGAGAACAGCTGTGATTCATAAAGCGAGCAACATTTCCAGCAGTATTTGCACTTATATGTAGAGGAAAAGGGACATTTGGAGCCTCGTTAGAATCACCTGGTAGAACTGCCAGTGGCTGACATGTACGAGTAGCATCAAAACTGTAATCATCAGCATGATCATCCCCAAGCTTTTCAATACCAGAAACATTTAAAGCTTCCCCTGCATACTCACATAAGAAAGCACCAGCGCGGATGGGATCCCAGGACCTCAAACCCCAACCTTTATCCTTGGTCATAAACACTTCCAAACGAATTTTCAGATCACCTTGGGACACACGATTACGACAGTTAGGAGAGCATTTACAGGAAGAACCACATTCATGCAATAAGGATTTTTGGTTCACAAGAAGCCCATTTGAATTATATGGGAGATAACCACCATTTTTCTGAATGCAAAGGCAGTTGGAATTACCAGGGAGACATCCACCGGTACAATTGCATCCAGCAGTAGGTTCTGCAAGTTTAACAGGTTCTGGATACTTGAGACTAGGAATGTATGTGAAGTGAACAGGGCCTTTCTCGCCATCTACGTCATTTACAAGAGAAACAGGAAAAGTTTCTGCTCCTGAAGAAAGATCTGGCAATATTAGACCAACCCTTGTAGCATTTGTTTATTTCCATTCCTCAATTGATTTCCAAACTGAAAACGCTTCAGGCTGACCCGGTAATCTTACCAATTTGTACTTGAATACATTGGCACCACTCTTCCCTTTATCTACCCATGATTCATTGATTTTGTATAGACCGTCATAGACATATACCTTCCCAAGTGGATTAGAAACATCCTTAAGACCCCGAATTACTCTAACATCATTACCCCGATGCAAACTTTTCTCCAAAGCTAGATTACCCCTTTCAAGCTTCTGATCCTTTATTTCCTTGTCTTTCCTGTTATCATTGTTGGCATTGCCACCTTGGCCACTATATATCAACTCATTCCCATCCTGCATATGATCCTCATAACCTCCAGAAGAAACAATGCTCAATGCTAATGGCTCTTCCTCTGAACTGTTCTTGACTCCCATATAATCAATCCCACCCATAGTTGGAGCGTGTAATCCAACCAAGCACAATTCCATTCGGAAAAAGAAAATATCCCCAACTTGAACACCGGGCACTGCACCAATCCTCTTCTTAGCATTTGTCCTAATTCCCTTATTCATGAAGAGAGTTCCAGCCCTAAGATCAGAGCGCCCTATTCTCGACACTCCTTCCTTGATCTCTTCAATTTGTGAAATTCTTCTCCGTAGCAGATCATACGACAAGAGTGCATATCTAACTAATTCCTTGTCGCCATCACTTTGTCTCAAGGTATTGGTAAATGAGGCGAGAATGTTATCAAGTATTGCATCAATTTGGACATCAATGTCCTGGCCACCCCGTGTCCTTTTCTGAGACTTTGGCCTCCTTGTGTCATCACTGTTCACTGGACTTGTAGTATAGCGGTTGGGGGTTACTCCAGCTGTTGAGGGTGGAAGTGCATTCTGGTTTGAAATGAAAAAAGGGAAAAATGGGGAAACCCCAGGTGGGAAAGGACCAGCCGGTGAGACGCAAACAAAGGGAGGAGCAGCAGCAGAATGGGGCGTTGAAGGGAAAACAGGAACAAGACGCCTCAAAGGGCTTACATCCAAAACCCTCGATTTATCAAATGACCCAATGCCAGGAATGGAGTCTTAACCTCCTGAACTGTGTTCCATTTAACTAAAACACTACCCAAATATAATCAATCTAAAACACACACACACACTCCGCCGAATGCAACCTACAATTTAGACAGACAATACAAATTCATCATCATCAACTCTCTCTCTCTGCACAAGCTGCTATTTTTAACAGATCTGATACCCAAAACTGTTCCTTGTTCCAACAAAAAAGAATACTAACCCAAAACTGAAACAAAGAAAGAGAAGAGAAAACTATACCTGGAAATGTTGTTTCTTGCTTCGGTTTTGCCTCACTGAACCATCAACCAAAAAAAGTCCAAAAAGCAAACAAGTCAACGGAAGTTACCGTTTCACCCCTCCGTCCCGCATCAAATAACACCAAAAAAATTCACCGCTTCCTTGTTTTGATTTGGTTTGCCACACACACACACTGAAGAGAATTTTGAAGAAAACGAGAAATCTTGATCGGTTAATTTTGTGGGTCTTGCAAATCAGATCGAATCAAATCTCTCTCTCTCTCTGTTTTATTCTTCTGCATTTATATGATCTCACATTTTGTCTCAAGCCCCATTTCCATATGATGTCACATTCATTCATATATGTCATTATCATCATACTTTGTTTTGGTAAATAATCTGAAAACCGTAATTAATCCTTACTCGGAATGTGACACTGTTGTTGTTGTTGCTGCTGCTGCGTTCAAAGTGTTTGTGGAATGATGGACGTGGAGAAGTCGTCGCTGTGCAATTGCGTGGTTAACTTTCTTCTGGAGGAGAACTACTTACTTACAGCATTCGAGCTTCTCCACGAGCTTCTTGACGATGGCAGAGACGATCAGGCCATTCGTCTCAAGAACTTCTTCTCCCAGTTCCCTCCCGATCAGATCTCTCGCTTCAACACTCTCAGAGGTACATGCGTCTATTTCTTCCCACAATCTACAACCGTTGGCTTCATCTCTACTGATGCACTTGCTGCTTTTGTTTTTTGTCATGATGCAGTTGCAGATCCTCAAACTTTGCTTCAGGAGAAAGAAGCGGTAGAAGAAAAATTAGCAATTACTGAATATGAGCTCCGTTTGGCCCAAGAGGACATTTCGAAATTCAAGACTGAATTGCAGAAGCAAGCAGAATCACCTGTAACTGAACTGAGGCAAACTTTAATTAAAGAGAATTGATGCTTGTGGTCCAACACGTGCATGTTGTTGCTTGTTATGTGTCGTTGAAATTCTATTGTCTGGGAATTGTAATCCACCTTTAAACAGTAGCAACATTAGAGAGACTAATGCATTGTGCAAAGTAATATTTTGACCAGACTTCATGTTCTTTTTGTGACTTTCTCCCCATGTTAGATTCACCGGCAAAAGACAGATGTCTCCTTCTCGGATTTGGGTCCCTTGAAAGACAATGAACGTCGAGATCTGAACTGCGCTGTAAAGGAATATTTGCTAATAGCAGGTTACCGTCTTACTGCAATGACATTTTTTGAAGAGGTACTTTTTTTATTTTTTCTCTTCAGCCTATAATTCTGCTTTCTGTTTTATAATTGTTTCCTTGTATTTGTATGTGGAAAGAGATGACTCTTATCTATGCCACACATGTTTATTCAACCAACTTCAGTAGACTAAAACGATCAAATTTGCAGCGGGTGCTGTATATCATATTTCCTTAGGAACTGGACCAAACGTAATTTAGAACAGAACAAGGGTGGACTGGAGTATGGCTATGGTGGCATAAGAAAAAGAAAAATTATAGTTTTGATAAAACCTTTTAATGTAGCTGTTGTAGTTTCAAGACTTAAGGAATGGAATTTAGAGGGAGGCTAGCAGAGAGGCAAGGCACCAAGGTGTTCAAGTAAACTCAACTTTTACTGTTCCAGTTTGATTTTTCTTACAAGTGGTGTATAAGTTTCAGATAGATCACCCTTAGACTCATGGAACACTAAAGGACAATAAATTCTCAGTAAAGACTAATTAAACAAGACACCCTTGAAGTACCTAAATGACAGTGTACTTATCCTAGAATTATGTAGACTCTTACAGTACTAGAGTTGAATTCATACTTTTAATGAAACTGAACATTAACTTTTAGAGTGACTCTTGGTTTATTTGTTTATTTGTCCATCTACTGTGGACTCTTAGAGTATCATTGGGGACTTCACTTTCAACCAAATAGCTCTCAGCTTAGTCTTGGCCTACAAATGGGGTATTTATTTTTTAGTTGTGGTTACTGCATCAAGACATCTTAACATGTTAAATTGAATTTAAATTCTCTGTTAGAGAGGGAAAGTATATTTTAGTTACAAGAGCAAATATAGCTAGAATATTTTGTATCTGAGGTGTTTTCTTTATTGAGTTCAGTATTCAAATTTGCTTAGCTGTTGATATTCTGGCCACATATGAATATGTTGTTTACGGGTCACTCTTTTTGCAAGACACGTCGCATATCTGAATTCTTTATGAAAATGTGATGCTCTTTTTGTGACGTTACTTAATTCATCTAGTTTGTATACATGTAATGTCTATTTTCAACTGAGGAATTAAGATTCTAGTGATTTCATTGGAGAGGAAGAGCATCCAAAAGTTCATAATTTTTGGTTAAATGTTTTGATTCAAATTCATCGCCTATCAATTTAAGATGAGGATTTTTAAGTCTGGTAGATTTCTAGCAAGTTAATTATCTACTATAGGCTATAAGCTGTACCACCCCAACTTAATTATATATTTTTATTATTTACAACAGTGTCTTTTCTTTACATAGGTCAATAATTGAGGTTTTTTCATGCAATTTTATCCTTAAGTAGTATCATCAGTTATTAAGGGAATTACTTGTTGGCTTTATGTAGAATACTCATTTGGACGAGGGCTTCCAAGACTCTTTTTTTTTTCTCAGACTTCATTGGATTATTATTGTCTGTAATTCTAACTCCTTGACTGAAATATTCTTGTTGTTTTTCTTGGACAACTCATCTCCACAAACTCTTGCTCAGTCACTTGAGAAACTTCCCTCTATTCACCAAGGACCAAAATCCAACCTATAATATGTCCCATACCTTCCCAAACACAAGCAAAAGCAGACCTAAACAACCTTCTCTAACAATCTTACTGCAAGTCAGTAGCAATATTAATGTGTTTTTTCTCAACAGATTTGTACCATCCTGAATATTCTCTGCATTTTCAAATAGAAAACCAGACTTATCCAAACGAAACCCCAAGAGTAGTCATATCACCACAGCCGCATCTCCTCCACAATCCACGCTCCTGTATTGGCTAAGCCATTGATTTGTTATCATCTTTACTTTGGTTAAATGTTATATTAGTACTGCAAGTGAGTATTTCATTTGTTGAAACTGCCTTTCCAATTTCAGTTGTTTGATAATAGATTATTTTGTTGTTGTTTAACGTATTTAAAACATCTGTCTGAATTTATCTGACGAATAGAGTAAAGCAAATAGCTTCAGCAGAAATTCAGTAGAAAATGCTTTTCAAGATACGATTTAGCTTTCGTATGTTTAAGACAGTAATGAGTTGCATTTGAAGCACCTTACATTTCTTAAACCTTTGCATCAGGTGACAATGGTACTATTGCAGATTTGTTTGTGTGATTGAGCTTGACAATTTGTTTTGCTCTGTTTGACTAATCTTAATAGTCTACCATACCCTGTCATTACTTTCTCCCCAGGTCACAGATCAGAATCTAGATGTTTGGCAGAACTCACCCGCATGTGTACCAGATGCCCTGCGCCATTATTATTATCAGTATCTTTCATCCACTACAGAAGCTGCTGAGGTATTTCTAGATACATGTTATGTAGCATGTTGGCAAGTTGCTAAATTTATTGAATCACTGTCTTTACATTTCAAGTGTTTCACCTTGTTTTTTTCTTGCATCTAGCATTTGGCTTGTAATTTATATGATTTCAACCGAGGGATCACAAAAGGCTTAGTTATTGAAATATGTGTTTGGTTGTTATATTTGGTACAGAATTCGGCATGTATATTCTGTCTTTCCCATACTTGTTGGAGAAATACCTTAATTTCATTTGCTTCTGCTTTCGTGCACCAAGGGAGCAAAAATGTGGTTTATATATTGACTTTACATGATTGGTGTGGTGGGTAGGTAGATGGATTCTTTTCTGCATACTTGATTATATTTTAAGTTTGCAGGTATGCAGCATTCAGAAATTGACAAATCCTTTGGTGCTGGTTGTTTTTCGATCTTATTCTAGGCATTAACCTACGGATGTAGCAAGTTTATATATTTCATAGAATTGATACCTTCAGGGAAGATCACAACTGATTTTGTCCCATAGTTCCTCAACTCCTTTCCTTCTATTTTCTTTGAAGTTCTTTCAAACTTTGTTCTTTAGTTTTTCCTTCCCTCTCCCTTTCCTTTTGTCCATTTCCTTTTTCAAAAAAATGCTTGATGTTTCTTGACTGTAGTTGAAGTTACATTATTTATGCTTTGTATAATATGCTTGATGTTTCTCGAGTGTAATTGAGGTTACATTATTTATGCTTTGTGATTGCTATTACTTGTACATGTATAAATATATACAATTTTGTTTGTGTATTTTTTTTTTATGTATGTGTCATGAAGTTACTATAAATAATATTTATATCCATGCAGGAGAAAATTTCCATGCTTCGGAAAAATGAGTCGTTGTTGGAGGAAAATGAGAAGCTCAATTATGAAAAGATGTGTTTGGTTAAAAACAAAGATATGGCTGAAGGACAAATAAGTGCACTCAACAAATCATTGGAATCTCTTCAGAAGGACCTTAAAGACAAAGAGAACCTTGTAAGTGTCCTTACTACTCTGCCTTACCAATATGCTGTTCAATCAAGACATTTAAGAAGACAATAATTCACCCTTTAATTCAGGTACAAGATTTAAGGCAGTCCCTGGAGCACCAAAGGAAGGAGCTCAATGGTTGTAGAGCTGAAGTCACTGCTTTGAAAATGCACATTGAAGGATCTGGTTCGGGACAAAATATGGTAGCCACTGATGTTGATCAATCCCTGTCATTGGAAAAATACAAAGATGAAGTCAAATCACTGCAGATGGAACTAGAAATTTTAAGATCCAAAATCGCAAATGTAGATTCCACCCAAGCTGGGAAAGAGTCCATGCAGATGGAAGAAAAGGTTCTAGTCATGGATGAGGAGAAAAGTATAATCCAGCATCCAGATGATGCAATAACAAAAGTTGTGAAAGAAGCTGATCATTCAATAGCAGATGACAACCTAATTACACCTAAGGATGTCTCGGAAGAATATTCAGTAGATCCTTCAAATGGTAGTGGTGCCTTGACAAATGGTGGAAGTGTTTGCAAACAAAAGGATGTCTCGGAACCATCTACATCTAGCATGTTGCATCCAACAACAGAGGATCATAGTGCTGAAATTATTTCAGAGAAAAGGGCAAGTTTCTTATACTTATTCTCTTCTCATTTTAGGCATCAATTTATATTTTTTTATTTTTGTGGGATTGGCTGGAGACACGTAAGGGCTGATTCTTTTAAAGTCAACCCTAAGGTACCCCATTTTCTCTTATTTTTGGATGGCCCTATCTACGTAACATTTCTAGATTGAATGAAGTTCAAGCTTTGCTAGCTTGCTGTTTCCTACATGTAATATATATGTTTATACTTTGACAGGGTCTAGAGACCATTCAGATCCTTGCTGATGCCTTACCCAAGATTGTTCCTTATGTTCTAATCAACCACCGCGAGGTTCATACGTAATTTTATACGACACATAGTACATTTTTGTAGCTATATACAGTTATCTAAGATATCACTCTCTAGATGAAATTTATCTTGAGTTTCACTGATTGGCGTTATTGATTCGCAGGAGCTACTTCCTCTGATCATGTGTGCTATTGAGCGCCATCCAGAGAGCAGTACTCGAGATTCCTTGACCCACACATTGTTTAATTTAATCAAACGTCCAGATGAGCAGCAAAGAAGAATTATAATGGATGTAAGCTGATGTTCTGAGTGCTGTGTTATCTTGTTGTATGGCTACATGATAATTTTACTAGTTGCTTAATTTAGCCACTGCATTTCAGGCCTGTGTCAGCCTTGCTCAGAATGTAGGAGACATGAGAACAGAAACAGAATTGCTTCCTCAGTGTTGGGAGCAAGTAAGTTTTGGGCCTCAATTTGCAGGGTATTTTTTTTTTTGGAAAAGATTTGTTGCGTATCTTGAACTATTCAGTACATTTTAATATTTTTATCTTTTGTTTCGTGGTTACAGATAAATCATACATATGAGGAGCGCAGGTTGCTGGTTGCTCAATCATGTGGAGAGCTAGCAGAGTTTGTTCGGCCTGAGATCCGTGATTCTCTTATCTTGTCTATTGTTCAACAACTCATAGAAGATTCCGCAACTGTTGTCCGGGAGGCTGCTGTACATAATCTTGCATTGCTGCTTCCACTCTTTCCAAATATGGACAAATATTTCAAGGTCAGCCTCACTAATATGCTTCAGAGGCTCTCATGGAGAGGAATTCTGACTTGACAGAAATGGCTACAATGTAAGCTCTAGGTTGATAACACATGGTCTAGGGCATGGAGAGTCACCTCTTTATCATAATATGATGATTGACAAGAAAGACATGTATGAAGTATAACACAGAAAGTGTCTCCAATTTTACATTAAATCCCTGTATTTGTAGGTTGAAGAATTGATGTTCCAATTGGTCTGTGATCCCTCTGGAGTGGTGGTGGAAACTACACTCAAAGAATTAGTCCCTGCGGTAATCAAGTGGGGACAGAAATTAGACCATGTTTTAAGGTTTCTCCTCTCTTATATATTGAGCTCTGCTGAGGTATGCTTGTGCTTAACTATACTTCAATGATTTGCGGTTATTTTCAATTTCTCTTTTTAATAAAGACTTTGTTTAATTTACATCTGTGTGGTATTGCAGTGCTGCCCTCCGCTTTCAGGGGTTGAAGGGTCTGTGGAGTCACATCTTCGTGTGTTAGGAGAACGAGAACGCTGGAATGTCGATGTTTTATTAAGAATGCTACTGGAAATGCTTCCCTCTGTGCACCAGAAAGCAATTGAGATGTCCCCATTTTCTTCTGATCCTGAAACAACTGGAACAATATTTTCTACACCTTTCCTTGAATTGTATGCTGGGTAAGCTCCAATTTTTCATTTTAGTTCTATATTTAATGCAGGCTTCTTGTTTCAGACAGAATGCAACCTAACTAGCTAAACTTGTTATAACTTCTAATGAGAAATTTTATTGTCTGGCTAGGGGACATGTTCAGTTGCCTGCTTTTGAGTGGTTGCATGTTGACTGCTTACCCGACTTAATACAGCTTGCCTGCTTTCTACCTCCAAAAGAAGATACTTTGCGAAATCGAATCACCAGGGTACTGTTTCCATCTTTGCTGGCTTCTATTGTTTATTCAAGTGGTCCTTCTGCTGATCTGGATGTTCCTGATGCAGTTTTTGTTGGCTGTATCTGAACACTACGGGGATTCTTATTTGACACATATAATGCTGCCTGTATTCCTTACAGCCATTGGGGAAGATGCTCAATTGACATATTTCCCATCTTCAAGCCATTCCAAAATTGAAGGTAGTAAGAAACAAATTTTGCTGAAATGCATTCACATTCTTGTGCCAACTTTAATTGTTTCTGTTGAAACAGGTTTGGCACCAAGGACTGCTGTGGCTAAGAGACTGGCTACTATGTGCATCCTACCTCTTTTCTTGGCTGGAGTTTTGGGTGCCCCAAGCAAGCACGAGCAATTAGTGGAGTACTTGAGAAAGCTATTAGTTGAAGGTGCGGGAAATCAGTCGACAAAGTGCAATACTGAGATTGTTGATGCTGTCCGCTTCCTGTGGTTAGTAATCTAACAATTTTTATTAAACTAATTTGTTGCATCTTATTGTGTCATTGATGGGCCATTCTGCTAATGCAGCACATTTGAAATTCATCATGGGATGATATTCAATATACTCTGGGAAATGGTTGTCAGCTCCAACATAGATATGAAAATCAATGCTGCCAATCTGTTGAAAGTTATTGTGAGTATAACCATTCTTTGAGCATCCTCACTCTTTGTTTCCGACTTCAGATCTAATAATTAACTGACTGTTTTGGTTTATAGGTTCCATATATCGATGCAAAAGTTGCATCTACTAATATATTGCCTGCCCTAGTAACTCTGGGCTCCGACCAAAACCTGAGTGTGAAGTATGCTAGCATAGTCGCCTTTGGAGCTGTCGCCCAACATTTTAAAAATGATATGGTTTGAATTTTGTTTCCTCTTTTCGTTTTCTTAATGGAACAATATCTGTATATCCTTCTGATCAGATTCAGTTTTTACCAGATTGTCGATAAGATACGAGTTCAGATGGATGCTTTTCTTGAAGATGGATCCCATGAAGCTACCATTGCTGTAGTTCATGCATTAGTAGTTGCTGTGCCTCATACAACAGATAGACTTAAAGATTATATCCTCAACATACTTCCTGGGGAAATTGTTTTATTTCCTTTTGACACAACATGTTCCACATATTGACACAATATTGACATGATCGTACTGCTATTTTAGATTACTGCCAAGGTGTTGAAAAGTCAGTTTTCTTTAACATTATATACATCTTTTATCCAAGATCTTTCACCTTACAGGCACTCTGCCTGCTAGTGACATGATGCGACGTCGTGAGAGAGCAAATGCATTTTGTGAAGCAATCCGTGCTTTAGATGCAACAGGTTTGCATTTTCTAAATGCTAAGATTGTTTTTTAGCCAAAGCACATTAATATAAGTGCTATCACATGATATCTCTATCACCTTTTTTTTTTTTTTCATTGGTTATCCCTCCCCTTGAGCTCCTTTTATTTCATGTCATTTCAATAAAATGTTTACTGGTGTCTATTGCTTGACTAATTAATTTCAAAATCTGGAAAATGTTATGCATATAAAGACCAAGTTATTGTCTATTCAAAAAAGAAAAAAAAATACCACACATGAATGAAATTCAGGGCTTTCTTGTCTATTTTTTGTTACTTTACTGTAAAGATGTCCTGTTTTTACATACAAGACAACAAAGAGATTCTAGTCTACCACACATGAATGAAATTCAGGGCTTTCTTTTAAAAAATGTACTGACACCCTCACTTAAACATTAAGGCTTGACAATCAAGATTTCTCTTCAAATAATTCCTCCAAAGTTTAGGTCAAATTGGAACCACTAGTTTATCATTGTACATGTCTAATGTTTCTCCATTTTGTGACTAGAAGATCAACAGTTCCAACTTTTGAAATTCATTGTCATTATCAAATTGAAGAAATCCGCACTTTTAAGTATACACTTAGAAAGAATTGATCCCCTATACCAACAAGGAGATGCATTTGTCATGTTCATCTTAGCTTTTTAGGAGGGCTCACGCTGAAAGCATTGAATTGGATTTGAAAAAAGTGTCACTTGAATGAATAACCTGATATCATAGATACTGACAAGAATTTTTATGGTTCCACTAACGTAACTGGAACATCAGTCATTTCTACCCACTAGGTTCTGGTTTGTAGTACATTTCCTTGACCACTTCCTGAGATTATGTGCCTGAAATATTTCTTATCAACCATTACTCAAGTGTCTTAACTGATTTGTTGATTGTTTCAGATGGTTGACCAAAACCCTTTTCTCTTGTTGAAGATAATAGGACAAATGAAATTTCTTGATACTACACAAACCTGAACTTCAAAGAACCTAGAGAAATAGAAAATCCTTATTTCGTTGGTCTGATAGATTCAATATAAGCCCTGTGCCTCTCTACTTTTTGAGAACTAGCAGATTACTTAGTCTCACAAAGTTGTTCTAAAGATCAAGAAAATGTCTTGCATCCACAAATCTATGAACTTTGGAGTATATGGACATATGATATATATTTATTATGGAATCAACATTTAAACATGTCAGTCCTATGAATCTATGATTTATTTGTCCTATAATAATAATGGCCTTGAAGCCTTGAAATACTAACTCTCGCAGAACCTGTGAAGCAAGCAAATTCGTGTTTAGGCTCCTAGGCTTTCGTTTTTAAGATGGCAATGAGCCCAAAATGATTGAAACGGATCTACTTTTCTTAGTTTTGAGCCTATTATTGTCAACAAAGTGTTGTGGCATACTATTATAGTCACTCCGGTTTGTATTGCTTTCTTTGCTATTTGAAAAATAAAAATAAAAAATAAATAAGCTCTTGCCTTATCCAGTGTGTTAACTCAAGTGTTTGACGTACAGATATTTCAGCAACCAGTGTACGAGACTACCTCCTACCGACCATCCAGAACCTATTGAAAGACTCAGATGCACTGGATCCAGTACACAAGGAAGCCCTTGAAATTATAATGAAGGAGAGATCTGGTGGAACTTTTGAGACCATCAGTAAGGTGATGGGTGCTGGACTCGCCTCCTCTGTGAGTAGTTTCTTTGGTGAAAGCGGGTTATTGGGAAAGAAAGATAATGTTGAGCCACTGCCAGAGCCAGTTGAATCCCCGAAGTCTGCACCAACGCCACCAGCAGAGGACACTAGATTAAGGCGCATTATGAGGGGTAATTTCACTGACATGCTCAGAGGCAAAGTAAAGGGCCAAGACGAAACTCAGAACCAATAAGGCTTGCTGTTCTGCATCTCCTTCCCAGGTGGATATGGTTCACAACTGGGTCAAAGTTGTGATCTGATGGATGCAAGGGAATTCATTTGACCATTTTGTTTCATTTTTTTATTTTATATTTTATGTTAAAGTACTAAATTCTCATTGACGTGAATAGGAGTTGCATTCTTTCATAACTAGATCATGAATACATATAGGAGGCAGTGACTCCCATGATGTGCTTCATAAGCATAGCTTGCTAGTCTGTGTACTATACCATTGTGCAACCTGGGCGCATATAAGAGTTTTACACCCTGCATGTAACTATTTTTTGGTTATAATTTCACCAGATTACCGAGTTCCTGGGAGACCTTCAGTATAACTGGTGATATCTTGGACTGCTAAGTTATGGTCTGTTTCCACTTCCACCTGTTACAGCTGCAATTGTTTCACATATTCCACTCTCCAGAAGAGCATATAACTCAACTTGCTCGCTGAATTCGCATGAGACTCGCAGATGCAGCAAGAAAGTAAGACACCCTAGCATAATGTGTAGCTAATTAAGTATTAAAAATGACTCTTTTGTGCAGTGTATATAGAAGTTGCTTAGGTCTAGGGTTACTAGATGAGCTTTACTCTAGTCTAGGGTTAGCAGCATATATATAGAAATTGCTTGAGGTCTTCTTAGTAGTTTTGCATGGTTCATTTCTTACGTAGACCATATATATAGAAATTGCTTGAGGTCTTCTTAGTAGTTTTGCATGGTTCATTTCTTACGTAGACTTTGCAGGCGGATCGTGTCAATGTTGTTATCTTACATTTTATCAATACAGGATCTTACGTCTCTTATCACAAACAAAAAATATTATCCGATTTATTACTTGTTGTAATCACCAGTGAAAGTGATCGTATGTAATTTTACTCATCGTCATCTTATCATCCAAATAAAAATTCAAAAGGCATTAGACTAGTATTAGTTCATCGTAGCACTCCATAGCGAGTAAACCATTTGAATGATCAAGCAATTTATAAACTAGCTAGAGCATCATCACTTTTCTATTAAACTATTCGAACCATCTGTTCTGTCAAACCACCATGATCATCATCAAACCCTAAATTTTATATATCATTCAGTCAACTGATCAAACTATCACGATCGATCACCCCCAACTTAATTCTTACAATTATTTTAGAAACCGAATTTTTCACCTGGAAAAAGAGTAGAGGGTCAGCAAGGCAGCTCAACACAGTAGCTAGCTGTTATTGAATATTAACTATCTAACATGGTTGTGCCTCGCAGTCCTCGCCCTGTGTGTTTTCTGAGTATGAATTGTAATTTATATATATATCCAATATTTTGGTTCCCACGATAAATAAATATTCATGCATATATAGTTGAATAAATCTCCAATTTGTTCATTGACGAGCTTATAAAATGAAAAAGATAATGATTCCAAGAGCAGGCTAGGCTAGCCATGCATGTCTTCCGCAGCTGAGATGTGATATGTAGTGCTCGATCAAACACCATCACAAAGTCAACTCATCCAAACCATTGGCTAATTTTGTTGATTTTGTTTTCTTAATATATATTATCTTTCAAGTTTCGTCTTGGAATTTTCAGTCTTTTACCCCATAATTTATTTAAATCCACATTCGACCCATGTTAAGTACAGAAAGAGAATATCAATCACTGTATATATACGTGAATGAATTGAACAAATAGTATTTGCGTCAAAATGTGTGTGTGTGTCTATATATATATATATATATATATATATATATATATATATATATATATATATATATCATGAAACAAGTTATAAGTTTATTAGATGTGTTAATTTTATATCTGAATTCACCATTCAATTAGTAAACAGAGTCAAAAATAGATATGTCATGAAACGGGTAATAAGTATATATAACAAAAAGTATATATATTCCAGGTGTGAATGAATTGATTGAATTATTCAACATGGAAGCCCTTCTAGTGAGGACCCTTAAGTTAAGAACTTTGTGAGGACTTTTCGGTTTATGGTTTAAAAGACCCAATTTTCGATCACATTTTGACATCTTATCCGTTCAGTTTTTAGGTTTATATGAGTAGATCATTTCTACAAATTTTCACCCAAATTAGTGTTCGTTAAGATAACAAACTTGATCAAATTAATGGACGAACCAAATCTGTTAAATATGAACCGTTCAAGTTCATAATTGATAAATCACACTTATGAATGTCTTAACAATTTTCAATATAGCTGAAAATTTAAATAAATGATCTACTCATAAATACCTATAAACTGAACGGTCAAGATGTAGATATAAGATCGAAATGTAGGATATAAGCCGAAAAGTCCTCACCAAGTCCTCAACTTAAGGGTCCTCACTAGAAGGGCTCCCTATTGAACATATGGTATCTGCGTCAGAATGTAGATATGTTATGAAACAGGTTATAAGTTTAGAAGTGCTAATTTTATATCATAATCCATTCAATTAGTAAACGGAAAGTCGAAAATAGATAAAAGAAATTCAGAAATAGATAAATAATAATAGATAATTAGATAACATGAGACGAGATGTAAGTTACAACATTTTGTTTATTTAAACGATCGAATGGAGTAAGTTTTGGCCACCTATTACGGTATTACCTAATTAACTATCATAGTGATGACACAACCATTGAACTTAAGGACTACTAAATTATATACATTATTCAACTACCAAGAATGGCCAATTTTATGCTATCAGCATTGACATAGATGCTGTCAATGGATTGGTTCCATAGCGTACATAGCTTCTAACCTAAAACATAATTTCTGCAACCAATGCACTCATCAAATCTCTGAATGCCATATCTGTGAAGCACCAAATTCTTGTGACTGGGTTCAATTACAAAAGGACAAAATGGAACTAACCAACTCACACTATCTGATGCTGCGGTCAATATTTACATACTTGGTATAAAATAACTTGACAATTTTAATTCATTTGTCTCCATCTATTCAAAATAACAGCAAACGTTTCCTTTTGTTTTAATTTCAATGATTCCCAAGAGAAATTAAAGATGCATGTAACGCTTCAGTTACTCATGCTCAAGCTGTTACTTGCCATAGTTTACCAGGAAATTAAATCAATTGTTCTTCCAGCCTAGCCTGCAGATTTTTCATTATTTTCGAAAAGAAAAAAAAAAAGACACAGACATTTGTGGTCAAATTGAAATACAACTCAACTATATTAGACTATATATGCATGGTAGCCACTAGCAAGAGCAGTAGACTTTAAAAAATTGAAAATACAAGTAAAATGAAAACAAAGAAAGGTTCCTGCTGGGGTTTCTTGTAGGTTCATGTTTAACAGCTATACCAGATTGCATCCATATTATTTGACTTTGATTTTTTCCCTTTTTTAGACTTTCCACACCCTCCTGCCTCTTTCTTTTTATAATTTTGGTTTGATAGTATAAAGTATTGGATATCTTGATGTTAACCTCACAATCAAATCCTCATCCCTAGCTAGTTTTTCACTTTCTCAGTTCCCAAATCCATGGCCATGGATTTTCCTCCATACCATTTCAGATGCCCTATTTCCATGGAGCTCATGAAGGACCCTGTTACCATCTCCACCGGCGTCACATACGAACGTGTCAACATCGAGAAATGGTTCTTCACATACAAGAAGAAAACATGCCCGGCCACTATGCAAAGAATCGAAAATTTCGACACCATACCAAATCACACCCTCAAGAGGCTCATTCTTGCATGGCAAAACCAAGGGGACTCGAAATCATCTGAGTTATCGAATTCGCCTTCTGATAAACATGAGGAGATTGAAGCACTTCTCAGCACGATCATGTCTTCCCCATTCAAGGTCAGTTCCTTAAAGAAACTTCGTTCCATTATTGACATGGGTGAGGAGACAAAAAATGACTTCATTAGTTGTAAAGGAGTGGAAGTTCTTGTTCAAATACTTGACCAAACCCTCACAGAGAACTCGGATTTCGTAACCTTTCGGGCCTGCGAGGAAGCTCTTTGTATTCTTCACCAACTTCCCATCTCAGAGGAAGAAGGTGACTCTTTTAAGCTGTTGTCAAAACAAGACTCCACCAGATCAATGGTGATCATGCTTCAGCGGGGAAGCGCTGAAGCACGCCTTCACACCATTACCATATTCAAGAAGATGGCAAAAACCAATTACGACTGGAACTTTGTGATACAAGATCAAGGTTTGGATTTCTTCAAATCCTTGTTGGAGCTAGTTTCAGACGAAATATGTAGCAAAGCGAGCTCATGTGCCTTGGAGGTGCTGATAGAAATCTTGAGAGCATCAAAGAAAAACAAGTTGAAGGCAATTGAAGCAGGTGCAGTTTGTGTCCTAATAGAGCTACTTCCAGAGTCCAGCAGATCCAGATGTGAGAAAATGTTGCAAGTGATCAAGTTACTATGTGAATGTGCTGAGGGGAGGCTGGCCCTGGTGGAACATGGCATGGGCATTGTCGTGATTTCGAAGAAGATGATGCATGTTTCCAATGTTGCTACCAAGATTGGGGTGAAGATCATGTGGTTGGTTTGTAATTTTCACCCAACTGAGAAAGTGTTGGAGGAAATGTTGATATATGGATCGGTGAAGAAGCTCCTTGCACTGTTGCATATGGACGGAAGGTCTTCGACGAAAGATAAAGTTGTGAAGATCTTCAGGTTGCATGGAAATTCATGGAAACGGTACCCTTGCTACCCTTGTGATTTGAAGGGATACTTAGGATGTGTGAATGAAATTTGCTAAGTTTATAGGTTTTTTTTTTTAATTCCAATTTTTGTACTCAATTTTCAAATACAGCAAGCAGTAGACAATTTTCTGGATAAGTTTGAACTGGTAACTGGTGTTGGAAACATTCTACCATTTCCTTATGATTTAATTATGTTTTGATTGTGTTGATCACATGTAAGCAAGTGGTTCCAACCTTATTTTACCAAGCAAATTTCTAGATGGATCCTCCTCCTAATGGCGGATTAGACTCTTATATATTCTAACTTGTCATTTAGATTTTTTCCTCCTCCACTACTCAATAGTCAATAGTACACTTGTATTGTGTTCAGTATTTGTTTCCCCAGGCTTGGTAGCTCCATATATATGTGTTCTTCAAAGGATGGTTGGATGGCTACTGAACTCTCTTTACATTGTTTAACTGGTTTTCGAGCTCTATATATATGTAAAAACAACTTAACTTTGCAATGTGCAATAAGAAATGGAACCATGATCGAAAAGGTTTGTGTTCGAATTGTATGTACTATACTACTATTGATCCACACTCTTAAGTAGCGGGTGATTGGCTAACTATGTGAATTGGACCATGCCTTTAATTAAACCCTCGAGTTAGAATGATGGGTACCAAACTATAAATTAAGTAGCCAACTACTGTGTAGGTATGACATTATGGGTAAGTCTCGTTGTGAATTTTGAAAATCACGTAAATGAAATGAAATGATGAAACAAAGGGCATTTCTCCTACTTTTTCAATGATCGGTTATGGTGGTTTATGGTTTATGGTTCAGACGATATTGGAACTAGCTAGCTAGCAAGCATGCGTACCTGTTCTCTTTGTAGATTTCAAAAGTATTGTTAGACGTTCTTATTACTATATGTGAATGCTATATATAATTTAGTTGCTCTTGCAGCTCTGACCAAATAACCTACCAGCTTGATTACGAGATTTATTTGTTCGATCTAACTTCACCTTTTTCTGTAAGTAGATCAACTATATAGTTTCTTTCTTTCTGAAGATCAATTGTATAGGTTGTGCATTCATATAACGGATACATGTAAAAGAATATAGGGAAGTTAAACTCATAGAAGAAGCATGAGAGCACGTTCTTTCAATTTCAGCATTGCTGTTCTTCGTCGCGGTACACTTCCATCTATAAAATTAGTTAATAGTTGTATAATTTATTTATGGGTCCGGTTCCTCGGACATTACATTTGACATTAATTTTGACACAGTTTTCTGACCATTAGATTTTAAAAAAATTGATGGACTAGATCAATTGTAAATATGATGTCAATTCACCTATAAAAACTGACGTGACAATTGATGTGACATTACTTATTTTATAACAAATCAAATCAAATTAAAATAAAAAAGAAAATAAAATCAAAACCTAAAACCTGAAATCTGAAAATCAAATAAAAATAAATAAAAAAGACGACAGAACGCAGAAGACCCATAAGACACAGATCAAGAGAAAGAAGAGAAATACAGACGAGCAAAAAACGAATCTGTATTAGGATGACATTGATGAAACTCCAGCAAGACATAGCCTGATATACATGGGTGATTCCTTTAGGGGAAGACTTTGCTTTCGGGTTTCTCTGATACCAAGTTCAATATTTTTAGATTATTAGTACTCTTGAATCTTGCTGCAACAAACTAATGAAGTACCAAAATCTCGTTAATCCAAGCGATGGTTGACATGGTTTGTCTGCTAGCTTCTCATGTTCCGATAGTATTAAGTTCATGAATCATGTGAATGATGCAATCGTTGCCTCTCATGGTTCACTTAATTACCTATAATCAGTTATGACAATTGAAGCACAACTTTTACAAAAAGATATTTACAAAGACAACATACTAGCAACAAGTTAAATTTTATTATGATACATTGTTGCAATGGTTTAAAATCTGAAATCTAAAAAGATGTGTAAAGATATGTGTTAAAAAAAACGTTCCTTGAACCAGACCCAAATATATATATAACCTAGCTTTCTATGTCTTTTCCCATATTTGACAAGAGAAATCTTCAATGAAAACAAATTTTAAAAAAAAACAAAAACAAAAAAAAAACAGCAATCAGGTCAAGATGTAAAAGAAGATTCTAATTGAAACGGCCATCAAAGACAAGCAGCAACTGCGGCTGCTTTAGTATTAGTTAGACACAGCAAATGAGCACTATTGCAAACTGCTGTTCTCTATCCAAACTCCAAAGAGGTTGGTAGTTGTTATGCAGAAGAAGTGTCCAAATTAAATGGGGGGAGACGGATTGAAATATTCATGTAATGAAACCGTCATAGACCAATTTGTTATTGGTCTGATTGTACTTCTTCACAAGGTTAAACGAGGTTTCACGTTCGATTTCTCTCCACAAAGTTGACAAAGGGCATCAAAATTTATTAGCCATCGGCCTATTTGCAGTTCCAGAATGTCAATGAAGTTTCAAGTTCTAATACCTTTCTTGCAGACAGAAGTCTTCCACCAAATACAACGCGTTATGGAAGCAATCACATCCAGACCTTCCCATATTTCATACCCAATTGGCCAATCATTCTCTTACCGTGTAATCACTGGCACAAATAATCCCCTAAGCAACACCACCGGCCTTAATAAATCAGTAGGTCAACAACTCAATAATAGTAACTCTGGTCACCTTATATTCTTGACAAAATATAAATTTCAACTATAGGTTTCTGTCAATAACTTTCATACTACCAATAAGTACCAAGTCCCCCTGCTCCTTTATTTGGAAACCTCTAGGATAAAAGCTTTTGTATTTATACAAAAAAAGGGAACATTAAGATCGTCAACTGTGATACAGTAAGCAAATGTGACTTCCTATGCTTACAATTCAACTGAAGCTTGTATTTATTTTCACCTAGACTAGCGGCCATGGGACAGAAAATGCAATGATGCAGATGAAAGAACCATTTAGTACATGGCTGAGACATGATATTGGTATTTAGTAACATAAATTAAAGTGGTGTTTGTATACGTGCCTGCTGAGACGAGAACTGAAACTCATAGCCTGCACAAGTTATATTTTTTTAGTGTCTGAAAACACCCAGATACTCAAAGCTTCGCAATGGCAGTTACAGGCAAGTTGGATCTTGCAGGGAGCTTCAACTCTTCCCATTCTTCATCATCCAACTTAGAGAAATACTGATCAACCATATTATCATTGATGAGCTCCAATTTAGAAGGCTCCCACTAAAACAAAGACCAAAAAGGAGGAAACCAAACACAAATTAATGCCCACATTGTAGAATATGTAAAAACTATTTTATATATTTCAAAGAGCGATGTTATGTATACATGCACACACATATAGTAAAGATGTTATCTTTTTACTAGAGAATCTGCTAATCATATGAATAATGCATACATGCATGTATGTATGTACAGGGTTTTGTGCACCCATACACAAATACTCCACTAAGAATCCATAAACACTGCAATTTAAGGGATCACAGGTGGGTAAAGTCATCCCTACCTTTGGGTTTCTATCCTTGTCCAACAATATAGCTCTGCAACCCTGCACTTAGAAGCAAGGTCCAAGTCACACAAAGGAATATAATAATTCAGGAAACAAAATATATAACATATATATACATGTATGTTTGTGTGTGTGTGTGTTGGTAAAAGCTGAACCTCTCTGAAATCCTTGCTGACTTCTCCTCGCAAAACATGAGAAACCATTCTATATTCACGAACAAGGCATTGACCGACTCCCTGAAGCCTTCCTTCCCTAATCTAAAATTGCAATAAAACTATTATTGTCAAGCCAAATTCTGAAAGATTCATGAGAGCTTCTTAATACCTGCCGTGTCAACAATTATATGATGGTGTTATCAAGATTTACAATATTGGCTAATTTTTTATTACAAGTTTTTGCTGCTCATATAGTTGTCAAACATGGTATTAGAGCTTTGCAAGGTATAGTATAGTGCTCATATAACCAATGGAAGTTAAACTACAATTAGTTGGAGGCAATGTGGAATGAGGTAACTCATTTCCCACATCAGAAGAAGAGATAGATATACCTAATTTTTATATAAACTATTTTTTTATTAAGTGTTTCAGATGTTAATGTAGACCCTTTAAGAGATTGGACCAGGGTGGATCCCCAATGTAGACATATACAGTTTTCAATTAATTTGCATCCTTGTTTGAAATATTATCAGTCTGTACAAAAACTTGGCCATCTACAATTTTACAATCAGAAGATGAGTCATGAAATACTTTTGTTAAACAATTACTACAATGCCATGCAGCAGTCGCTCATATTCAGAAGGAATTTATGCAACCCAATACCAAATGCCTTGTGCTTAACCATGTAATCTATCTCTTCTGCTATGCATGAAAATCAAATCAAAAACATTCCCCATCTTTGGCAGAAGATGTCGTATCATGTCTTTTAGGCCACCGATAAACGTTTGAAATTTTAGGAATAACAGTTGTCTAATAGATGCTTTAAACACTAACTCATCAAAAAATTTTGATAATGAACAAATCAATTGTAAACAAAGAGCTAGCTTGAAACATACTGATCTTAAAGAAATCTTCAAACTCATTGGTGATGCTTTTTTTAGAGATTGAATTGTTGTTGATAACCAACCATCTGCCCTCTTTGCAGCCTCCTCCTCCTTAATAGCAAGCATGATATCATCAAAGCAGTTTGTCAACATTTTATCTATGATCAAGTAGAAAATACTAGAAAGAAAAATACTCAAGTAAAAAAGACAAAGAAGTAATAAAGTTACAAGAGATACAGAACCACAAAATATCAAACTAACACTCAGTATTTTAAATTCACAAATCTACTTACAAGGGCAGATAAAATTCCTTCAACTGTTCTTCTAGAAAAGCACTTGTCAATAATATCCATCCTGTACCAAAAATTTGAAGAATTAACAAAAACAAGTAGATTCACAACTTCATTTTCTAAGAGTAGATAGTCATTTTATCATTACACAATGACCTGACTGAACTAAAAGACTCCTTATTTCATGAATATGCAATGGATTTATTGAACTTGAAACTACAGCAATTAGATGTAGTTACTATCTTTAATGTACACGACAAGCTATCAATTTCAGGACTCGTAGCAAATTAGAAATTTGCTTCAAATTTTATGTTAAGCATACTGTGATTTTTAGAAACAAAGCAGTGCCCAATGCTACAGCCGTTAAAATGGCCATACAAACGTGTGTTCAATTGGCAATTATACTGTGTGCAAAATAGAAGTTGTGCTGAATGGCAACTTTAATAAAAGTTTTGAGCCACCAGTGCAATTGAGACCAATCAGTATAAAAACAAATCCCAAAAGAAGTGATCAAAAAAGAAAAACTAACCGGTGATAAGCACTTTTCTCTTTTAGAGCTGGATGCTGTGAGTATTGATCCAAAATAGCTTGAATAGTTGCAAACTCACTTGAATCTACTTTGCATAGTGCTGCTTCTAGCAAAGGCAGACTCTGTTAATCAATCAAACACAAAAGATTATTGAACACAACTAAGTAGATTCAGATCTCTGATGGGATATCAATCAGTTATTCAGATAGTTAAATGAAAGTTCACGATGATATTAATATATGGATGATTGTCAGGTGACAGTGAGTAACATTTTAGGACAAATCTTGCATGAAAAGATTTAGGGCAGACATATGGGGATACTATATATGAATGTAGCTTAACTTTCATCTACTTCGAACCTCATAGGACCTCCTTCTACATGTGGAGTTGTAGATGGACAAGTCAGTCATCTACATTTTGTACATCAGTGTTGAAATTATAAATGAATATCACAAATTGTCATTTTTATGATTACGTGTTCTTATATTCTAAATCTGACTGCCTATATATTCTAACTCTTGAAGTATCACATATTGATATAAATATAAAGCAAGCATAAGAAAATAAACTAATACTCTCTTTAGAAAAAGCCAAGTCTTGACTCGTAGTGTAATTCTGCAACTTTAAATACAAAAAGAACTACAAAATGCATAAATCTCAGAAGGAAGCAAATCCCTGCTGATACTTGTTACAATATTGAGTAGTCAACCAGCATTAGTCCTTAAAAAATTAGGTTACCCTGCTGCATCATTGGTATAGATAAAACCCAATAATAATAGTTGGTGGCTTACAGTTGAAGGAACAAAGTGAGTGGCTAGACCACAAGTGAGCATTTCAGCACCATCCAATCTGGCACCCGTAAGACCAACATATTCTCCTGCAGTGTATTGCAAAAGGGAATGAATATGACATCATAGCAGCCACTACAGATAACACAAATGCTGCGTTATTAAGTGAATAAAATTGGCGTCTAACATGAGATACTAAGCAGTAGTAATTGGTAGTAACTTTCTGTCAAATGACTGTATTTGATAATAAATTCACTTAATCAAAATACAGTGAGAGAAAAAAGAAGTACAGGGTAGGTAAGGAATCCACTACAGTTGGATATTCACAGCGGAACTATAAGAAACTATAATAAAACCAAGAAACCCGAGAAAACAGACAAACAGAGACCAACCAAAAACTATTAGAAACAAAACAACAACAGCTCCCCAATCTAAACCAAGAAAGTAATTTCTTTGAGAGCACATATGTAAACCAAAGATATACCAAGCATTACCAAAGAATCCAGGAAGCCTGGACAAATAATAAGAGGCACCTACATCCGGAAAAAGTCCCAGAGCTGTTTCTGGCATTGCAAAAACCTGCAAAAACAAAAGTAAGAAATACAAGGGATTAGATCCAGCAACTAGAAAGCCAGAAAGACTCGAAATTCTAATTCCTTCGAGACATACAGCAAACAATCTAAATATATTTCTAGGTGTAAATCCTGAATTGCATCCCACAATAGCACCAAAGGATAACTAGTAAAACTTTGTAACATCAAATAGGAAGTTCAGTGATAAACCTACCGTATTCTCAGTTGCAACACGGAATCTACCATGGACGGAAGCACCAGCACCACCTCCCATGACAATTCCATTCAGAAGTGAAACCTTCAATGAAAATTTGTGCCAACAGTAAGTATAACTGTGATACCAGAGGTCATAGTAAAATATTATAAAACTACATTAATTTAGTGAACTATGTCACCTGTGGTTTACTGTATGTTGCCATTAAGTAGTTTAAGGTAAACTCCTTTCGGAAAAAATGTGCACCTGATCTCCAATTTCCTATGTAACACAAAGGCGGCAACTCACTAGTATCAGATAAGTAAGCACTCAATACATTCATTAGTTTTGAAGAAAGAAAAACCAGAGGTGATAAAGAAATCCTGCCTTCATTAATATCATGAACCACAGCCGCTACATCACCACCCGCACAAAATGCTTTTCCTTTTCCCTAGAAACATAAAAACAGATGGCATACAGGATTATGCACATTCAATAATCAATTCATGTAAAACATATAGTTGATGATAACACAACATCTGCATCTTCCAGAATATAAAATACGCCCAACTAAACCATGGTTTAGTACAACTAAAAGCATCTTGGCATAGTAGGGTATAACTACTCCAAACACCATTGGAGCTTAGATTTCTAAGGGAAATCAAGGGAAAGCCTTCAAGTATTTCAATATGGGAATACTTTGATAAAATATGCTTCAGAACTGAGTTTTACAGGTGTGGGGTAAACCCCTTTTTAAAAACCTCCATACATTCCCTAGACTCTTCTAGTCTTCTAGAGACTCCACCAACATTAATAATACTCCTAATTCCCAGATCACAATAAATGCCTAGACAGCTAGCAGACAATACCTCCTAGACTCTCTAAACACATTTAGTTAAGACATTAAAACAAAACAAACAACTACCAAAGACTGATAGTTACTGCATCAATACTGACTAACATTGTGCCTTATGATTTCACGGAGTAGCGTAAAACTTTATTCACAACTATGGACCAACCCAAAGCAACCCCATTTAACATTGGTGGATACAATGTCCAAGCTCCATCAAGCTTGGGAGGTGGCACAGAGACTTCAGGAATACTATATGTATGTAACCAACCTCACGGACCCAAGTTTGAACAAATATGAAAGGCACCAACCTCAAAAAGAAAAATGTAGCAAGTTTCCAGAAAAAATGGTTACATTCTGATGAAAACCCAACCTTGAACTTTGAACTCAAGTTAGCCATGTTAACTCAACCCAGACAAGGGCCCGCATAGGGTAATACTGTTAGATATCTGTATCTATTTCATTGAGGAATAACATACATGATAGAGGATTGTTCAGTTAAGTGAAAAAAAAAAAAAAAAAAATAGGGTTGCAATAATGGTTTGGTATTGCAAACATACATGTTCAGAGGTAACCTAGCGAAGATTTAAAACAATATTACACATAATAAGAAATAATGATCTTTTATATTTTATCTCTATGAAAGGAAAAAACAGAGGGGGAGAGAGAGAGAGAGAGAGAGAGAGAGAGAGAGAAGCAACAAAAGGAGTGGATAAGTAATCCTGGGGCTAAAGGTGAGAATGAAAAGCAAAGACTCGCAACCAGAAAAGAAGAAACCATTATAGAAGCCTTACTTCACAACAGTTAACAGATTTGTCATGATAAAAGAGATGGAATAGACAAATAGTCCCTAAAAATACACAGTAACCTAAGACGAAAAATAAAAGGATAGGCTTTCTCCTGTACTCTATCTTACAGGTCTGAGCACAAAAAACAGGTTTTCAAAAAGAATGATAAAAGCCATCAAATACCCCAACGAAAATATCAACTAATATGTCTAGTGTCTCAGAATAGAAATGAATTCTAACAAACTTCTTTGTATCTCTTTCATACAGTTTATTTTAATCTGAAGTTCTGAACCGAACTCATGGAACAAAAGTACCTTGAGAATCACCAACTTGACATTAGCATCCTCCTCGTATGCAAAGAAAAATTCCAAGAGTCGAGAAATCTACAGGACAACAAAAAGAAACAAGGAAGAAATAGCAACTAAATTATTGTCTCCAAACAAATAACCAATGTTCCAGCACAGCACTACCACACACGAATAACTTTTCCTTCTCCAAAAGACATCTTAGCTTTACTATAAAATTATGCAAAAGAAAAAACATACAATACAATAAAAGACTCGAGATAAATCAGGCTTTAAAAAGTATCATTTCATCTCAGCATTATTTCTATCTAATTTCTTCAGGGTTCACTTTTCATATATGAATAGACCATTTGCCTAAAACACAATCAGTAAAATCTTAACATATTAGAAACTCTTCAACAGCACATAACAGGTGCACAAATAAACCCTACTGATAAAGCAAAGGAATGTATTCACTTAATCCTCAAAAGTCCAACTGTTCTGTAATTTTACATCATTGGAGTGGGAAAACCTACCAACTAAACTGGTGAAATAAACTCAAAGTATGGCTTCAAAGGCACACGTTTTCTGTAAAATCACTTTAAATTGTTAAGTTGAGCAGCAGATCTCCCTTTTTTTCTCACTTCACATGGTGCACTTCTAAGCCTAGACTCGCTACCAAAATGTATCTATGCTACAGAGACCACTGCAAATAAAGATTATTGACAGTTGATGATATATAGCTCTTATATCACAGAAATCCTCCAAAATCCGCTTTGCTGAAGGGTATTGATGGTGGGGCCTCCTGCTGAACCCTATGATCTGTATGAGGCAGGAAGCTTTAGCAAATAGCTTCATTAGGTACCCCAGACCACATGGGAGCAAATGGCTTGACCATTCAGATTTACCCTCCTTGGTGTTGACACTCAATAATCTTCAAGAACAATTTGATACATCCCCATTTGCTGTTACTTATGTGACCAGAAGGTACAAACCGTTTATGCATATGGTTGATATATTGCCCTGTTTGGGTAAACCTACTAGTTTCTATATCTCTTAAAACTTAAGCGGGTCATACTCCACTCTGTGTTGGGTGTATGTTCTGAACAATATGGGAAGGAAGGAAGAGAAAGAAGCAAAAGTTACATCAACATCACTATTTTCTGTTGGTAGTGGCTTTTGAAAGAATTTCATACATTCGTATTTAAACTTCAGGCTCATCTCTTAATGACAAATGTCCTTTATGTTCTTATAAGCTAACAGATACAGTTAAAAAAAGTTATAAGGTGAAGATAAGTAATAAAACAACACAACATAAAAAGCTAAAAAGCATACGAACATAGGAGCATTGTAATCTTATGTAACACAGAAATTGATTCAAGAAAGCGAGGCAGTAAAGCACTGGGAGTTACAGGGCAAATACCATTTCAAAGTTAAGGGCATTCAATTGCCGAGTCCTGTTCAGTGTCAAAATCCTGGCACAGAAATCCTCTTGTACCAAAACCACCTATCAGATAGCAACAACAAACTACAATCTTCGGTAAACAAAACACAATACGAGAAATTGCTAATCAAATCTAATTTAATCTAATCTAGTCGGATTAAGTTATCGAAAATGTGGAATTCCAAGCAGTGAAACACCAAAAGGATCATAATAATAGGGATTTGAGTTTCATATAAAAAAAAATAAAAATCACAAAAGCAGGAAATTCACACGATTATGTAACTCTAAATACTCGGCAGATTCAGACCGAATCGTCGTCGCGTGGGCTTGAGTTGAGAGAAGCCATGTCTGTACTGGGATGGACCGAAACAACTGAACCCGAAACTGATTGGACTGAATTGCTGAACGCAGAGATGAGAGCGTCGTCAGTTGCAGTCTCTGCTACTCATTTTGGTAGAGAGAGAGAGAAGGAGAGGATATAATATATGGTCCGGTTCAAGCAATTTTGACGTTATTTATTAGTCATTAGATTTTAAAACAATGAACGGTCTAGATCAATTCTAAATATGATATCAACAAATAATTAATTGAGATGACAAGTGACGTGACATTACCTAATTTCATAACAAATCAAATTAAAAAATAAAATTCATGCTTTAAAATCGGGAAACTAAAATCTCAATCAAGTTGGTTCAATCAAAAGAAATAAGAAAAAAGATTGACAAAAGACTAAAAAAGAAGAACACAAACTAAAGAAAGAAGAAAATAACCTCAATTCAAATCATAAAGTTGTCCTCTAATATATAAGATCTTCATATTTCGTTAAATTAATCTTCACTTAGAAAGAAGCTTTTGTTTCTGTACTCATTCACTCATAAAGCTGCAACTTTAATATATCATATCTTCATAGAGCAATGACTATAGAAAAGACAATTAAACAATCAATTTCAAAGCATATCGTTTATGGCTTTATGCACAAAAGAATCATACAGCTTTGCATCATACAGTGGTAGATATAAACAGCTCTCTATGGCTAATGTATATAATCAATTTTGTCTGGATCATCTAAGATGTTTCCCTAAACTTCAAAATCAAATTCTTTTCTTTCTTTCGTATGTGTTCTTCTTTTTTCTTCTGTGGATTTTTATTATCGTACAATCTGGATTTTGGTTTCCAAATTTTAAATTTTGATTTTTTCTTTTAATTTGATTTGTTATGAAATTAGGTAATGCCACGTCACTTGTCATCTCAATTAATTATTTGTTGACATCATATTTAGAATTGATCTAGACCATTCATTGTTTTAAAATCTAATAGCTAATAAATAGTGTCAAATTTAATGTCCCTTGAACCAGACCCATAATACCTTTGGCACATGGCAGAATGATCCTCTTCCCTCGGCAACACATGTCTTACGGTTTACAAACTCACTTGCTATCCTAGTAGAAAGTCAAAAATTTAGCTAGTTTTAGTGTTTTACTAGGTAAATAAGCAGGGTTGTTCACCTGCGGGACACTTTTTAAGGGACAGAAAGGGACGAGTCAATCTCAGTCATTAGATTTTAAATGAATCAATCTTACGGTTTCTAATGAAAAAACCGATTTCGTTTCATTCTGAGTTCTTATGTTCATCTTCTTCCATCTCACCAATCTTACGGGTTCTTCTTCTTCTTCTTCTTGTGTTTTTGGGATTATAGATCTGTTCTTCTTCTTCTTCATCTTCTATTCTCATCTCACCATCTTATCTGTAATTTCTAAAAGCACTTGTTTCTACATGTTACGTCCCGAGCCGGGAGGGGGTCGCGGGGCGGAACGAAGTAGAATTCTTGAGGGGCTTTCACTCGGTACCTGCACAAATGACAGCTTCACGGGGTCGGGACTGGGGTGGCCCAGTCTTCGACTCTCCGATGCTTAAGTTAGCTTTGAGCACTTGTACGGGTAGAGGAATGAAAGTGGGAGAGAATGCATGTGTCTATGTAAATGTATGTACCTTGAGCTTGTTTTATAAGGCTAAGCTTGTGTACCTTGAGCTTGTTTCCAATGTGAGACTCTTTGCTCTCCTTTGGAGTGTCTCCCCTTTTAGGGGTGTTTTGCCGCTAGAGTGACTTTGGCAAGCGGTTTGTTACCGGCCTTTCCTTCTTTGGATGTCTGTGAAGGGCTCACCAGGGCTATCTCGACCGGGTAATTGTACCGTATTCTCGGCTTAGCCAAGTATTTTGGCTATGTACTAACAGCACCATATACTCTTCTATTTCCATCTTCCATAGGGCTGATGTAATTTGATTTCAGCAACATGTAACTAAATCCCCAACGCAAATCCACAAAAATAGAAAAATTAAATGGCTGGATCTTGAGGGAAAACACCCATTCGCAGTATGAGAAAAAGAAGAACCCCACAAACAAGTATGGGGATGCTTTCGTTATCCATTGAAATTGAGTAGGAAAGTATGAGAAATCAATTCGAATGAAAATCTGGTTTAAGTTCAGATAGCATGGTTTGAGACTAACAAGATGTATGAGAGGAGAAGAAGATGAACAAAAGTATAAAACTGGGTTTGAAGAGATTTGAGAGAAAGAAGAAGATGAACCCGTTTCGAGAGGTGTGAGGAGAAGCAGAAGGAATCGGTTGCAGTAAGGATAAGAGTTCGGATGAGATCAGGCTTTCATCAAAACCGTAGGATTGATTCATTTAAAATCCAATGGCTGAGATTGAGTCGTCCTTTTCTGTCCCTTAAAAAGTGTCTCGCAAGTGAGCAGCCCTGGGTAAATAAGAGTCAAATTTAGTTTTCACTAAAACTTGTAGTTAAATTTAGCTAGTATTATGGAGTAGGTAGCTGGGAGATAACTATCCACGTAGGGTGAGCTATCCGCGTGCTTCCTTTCTTGCAAGATTTAGTCGGATCTGGATTTGCCAACTAGCAGCGGCTGCTGGTCAGCCAGACCACCCAGTAGCAGCCCGCCACGCGGCAAAAACAGCGGGTCCCGCGTCTGTGCAGACGTGTGGGGCCCACTGTTTTTGCCGTGTGGCGGGCTGCTACTGGGTGGTCCGGCTGACCAGCAGCCGCTGCTGGTTGGCATATTAATTTCCGATTTAGTCAGTCTCCTTCCAACGCTCAAGTTAGCCATCACGGATAGTTTGAGAAATGGAGAGAGTGACTGAATTTAGTTAACTCGAGGGTGGAGGCCAAGGCCTCTATTTATAGGTGTGCACCTCGAATTTAGTTAATTTGATGACAGCTGGATCACATTCAACTAGGACCGTATCTGTGCGTCCATGTGTACGGCCCAAGGGCGCTTAGCGCTCGTTGAAAGCTGCTACAACGCACACGCAAGTCGGAATAGATTGCCTTAGAGCAATTGTCATCACCCAATCGCATCTCCATTTTCTCTAAGCCAAGCGGATGTGTGATGTCTTTGGCTCGTGATCAATGAATAAGAAATTCACTATTGACCCATTGTCGATTAATTAAGACTCTGCTAACAAAAAAGCTATCGATGAAGGCAGAGACCAAGAATTTCGTCATCGAATACATGGACGCCACGATCGTCCTTCCCATAAAAGGTGGCAGGTTACCTTCTTATTAAGCTTTCATTGGGCGATCAACTTGGATGTTGCCAACTGTTCGCTAGCTGTATCCTCTGAAGGAAGAGGGCACGAGTGGGAGCACCACCCTCAATTGTGCCAATGATGGTTCGCGATCAAGTGAGGGGAGGTGAGGGACCAAGGTCTTCCAGCTGAGGTGGAAACCGGTTGTAGTTGATGTTGATAATGTGTTGTTGACAATGAACGGGAGTCGTTCATGACATGGTGTTTGTTGCGAACGCTGGTAGAGAAAAAAACGTGGCTATGTATAGTGTGTGGGATTTAAACGATTTGAACGTGTGAGAGGCGTTCGAGACCGCCAGACAATGTTAAATGTTATAGAGTGAAATATAGGGTAGCAAAAAGTGGCTAAGTATGGAACAATCCGTTGGGGGAGAGCTATTTGCTCTACTTACTTTCCTGCAAGATGTGAACGAATGGTTAAAGGGGAGACAAGACATATTAGGTCGTTCCCCCTCTGACGCTCAAGTCTGCCATCACGGATTGTTTGAGGAATAGAGAGAGGAAAAAGAAGTAAGTTACCTTGAAGGTAAGGGTAATGGTGCACATCTTAGATGTAGCTTAGTGAGCTGGTGACGGCGAGATCACACTCGCTTGGGACCATATCCATGTGTCCACGTGTCATTCAGTATGTATCGAGTATTTGACTCATAGGACACCGGCCCCGACCTATTTACACACATTCAGGATTTCGTATGGTTTGGGACAATCGAAATTGGACCTTGCATATATTCCAACTTGATCAGTGTCGGGTCGATCCAAACAATATCACAATTAGTTTCTCGGTTCTGATTTCACAGGTCTAGAATGGTGTGTTTGGATGTTGATGAATTCCCGGGAATATAATCAAAAATAAGGAATTCCTAATTTCTGACTCTTTCCATCGTTTGGATTTTTATCCTGTGAAATTATCAATTTTTACGAGAAAATAATTGTGGAATTTGAGAGCTTAAATTTTCAATTTGAATTCCTCACAAAATAAGCATCATTTGTCAATTCCTTTAACTGAGTTTAGTCTAAATACAATTATTCTCATGTTAAAACTCTATATCATATAATCCAAACAATGAAATTCTCAATTAATAGAATTTAAATTCAAAAAATTATAATTCCTGTGATTTTAAAATTTCTATGGAAAAAAAATTATTTTATCCAATCACAAACAGAACAATAGACAACAATAGAAAGAGAAAAACCCTAATGTGCGGAGCACTCTGTGCTGCACACCAAAAGAGCGCCGCTGCTCTTCTAATCCCAATCGATTCTGATCGGAGTTCAACCCAATCTCCTTTCATCCCATCCTCGAGTTCTTCTTCCTCAACCCCAATCACCATGCCAAATTTCATTGATGATGTCACGGCGAGTTTCGCCGCATCTCTCGCCCTTGCTGGCAAGGACGTCCTTGACGTTTCTCGCCGATCTAGAGCGGCATAACGCCGCAATACGCAATCCCATCTACTTGCCAAGCCTCTGATTCCGAAGCGAGTTGATCCAGTAGATCTCTAACAGACTTTCAAGCATATTTGGATGCTAAACGGGAAATTCAAGGTTCAGGCCAAACCTACTGGTTTGTTCCTCTTCTCGTTTGATCTCAAGCGTGATCAGAACTGAGTGCCATGGTACTATCTTCATATGCCTATGATTGTGCAGAAATATGATGGTTTGATGGATTTCGATGAAATTGATATGAATCGACTATTCTTCTGGGTTCGAATTGAGAAGATTCCCCCAAAATTAGAGGTTTCGAAAATAATTGAGGATGCTGCTATTGTTGCTGGTGACAACCCCTTTGTGGATTTGCCGCTGCTTAACTCAACTGGAGAAGTTAGAATCCGGGTTTCTAGACCTCTTGATCGGCCTTTCATCTTTGAGAAGGTACTCAAACTTGCCCTTGGTATAGTGAAAAATGTCTTTTTTACTTATGAGAATTTGGTTGGCATGTGTTCGACTTGTAAATTGTTAGTGCATAATGATGGAGTTTGTAGCTCCAAGCCAGCGATGGTACAAAAAGATAACAGAGTTGAGTTCTAGCAAACTTGGCGAACCCAAACTTCTCACAGGGCTTGCTCAAGTTCACAAAGACAAAATCTGGAGAGACAATGGCCCCAAAACCATTGTAGCCTCTTGCTAAGTCGAGTCTGAAACGTAAATCGGTAGTCCTCAAAAAACCTTCTCTTGGTTTGATTTCTGGTGGTTCATAACAAGATGGTGAATTAGAGGTGGGGATTAAACAAGCTGGTGGGGAAAGCAACAAGATGCCGGTCATCCCTAGTGAAGCTCTAAAAGAAGCAGTCCCTGCTGCTGATAAGGTACTTGCTGACAGTACCAATGTATCAACTGTGGTTGCAACTGCACCGGTGGCAGGGGCTATGACAACCCAGGTCAAAGCTAGTGAACAGGTTGTTTCAAGATTTTGAAAGTGAAAATATTTTGTTAAAGGAATGGATGTCAAAGACTAATGTGAAGATGGCAGGAAAAGAAAATTTGAAGCCTGTAACTTGTGAAGTTGGAGAAGTTGTCAAGCGCCCTCGATCTCCCCTGAAAGAGCTCCCTCACAATGTTGTTGCTACTACAGCAAGTGGTAAGAAATCTCGTGCGAATATTCGCTTTCGTACAAGTGTTCTTGGCCTCATTCAAGGCCCTAATGACAGCCTAATCATGAAACCGACTTCGTTGATTTAGCTAAAAATGAAGAAGGGACGTCCTTTCGGATCCCTAAACAAAACACCCAGACAGAGCCCACAGGTAACAAAACCAGATGATGTGAGTGTGTTTTGCCCTAACACTCCTCCAAGCCATGACCTAGAGGGCAAAAATACAATATAAAATGTGTTAGTGCATTGATAGCTTGACAGACTGTGCGAGTTGGATGCAGCAAGATGGATTTATAGGACTAGAGTACCGCAATTGAGCGTCTTAACTCTAGTCTTATGTTTCTCTAGTATCTTATTTTGTTTCTAGTTTAATTCTGCTAAGCTCACTTGAATAAGTGAACTAATTATCTAATGTAATGATGCTTGGATGTCATTCTGGCCTGAGTTTATTAATAAAATTCATGGGCTGCTTCCCCTTTTCTCTTAAAAAAAGAAAAGAAAATAGACAACAATAGAAAAATGAGAAACCTATTGGCACAAGTATAAGATGGAAAAAAAAAACAAGTATAAGAAGCCAGATTGGTGGGGTCTTTGTCCGAATAGGATCCCACACACTGTGAATCACAGAGAGATCAAACCTCAGTCTCACTCTGAGTCTAGTCACAGAAACACAAAGATATGGAGGGATTCAAGTTCGAGGAGGAGGAGTTCAGAGCTTGCTGCGGAAGCACCCAATTCGCGAAAGAGATGGCGAAGGCCTCGCCTTTCTCGTCTCTTGAAGAAGCCGTAACTGTTGCCAGAGACGTTTGGTTCAACAAGGTCGACGTCACCGGTTGGCTTCAGGCTTTCTCCGCTCATCCTCAGATCGGCCACTCTCCTCCTTCTTCTTCTCACCCCACCTCTGCTCAGTTCAGTTTTCTCATCCTCCTCTTTCTTTTTTTAAGTTGTTAATTTATTTTTCTTGATTTTTTCATTAGATTATGCTCTAGCAATTGAGAATTTTGATACGCATTATTGAAATAATCGAGATTATTAGTTTGTTTTAGGCTCTTACTGATAGGCTGGATTGTTAGTGTGATATTCTGTTTCTTTTGTTTGATCTAGATGAGTATGATCATTAGAGTTGATGTATTATTTGGTTATGGTGTTCCTGGACCACTGAAAGAGATAAAGTAGGTAGCTTTCGGTTTTGATTCATCGAAATCGTTGTGGGTTTTGGTAGACTTTTTGTGGTCGGTGTTGTCGGTGAGTTTGCTCTAGCTTGCTGAAAGTTGATGTGGTTGGTGCTTTACTTGAGTTTTGATGTGTGTTTGTGGATGTAGATTGTAAATTTGATAGTCACAGTACTAACTAGATAGTAGTTACTCAACTCAGAAGACTGGTAATATTCTTCTGTGTGGCTTTGTTGAATGAAGGATCTGAGTTTATTGGTGGGAGGAAGAATAAGGGTTTTGGGGATGTGCTATGATGGAAATTTTTTGTGTCGCTTGGATGGAAAGAAACCGAAGAGGGTGTGTGGATCTGAGGACGGAGGGTGCTTCTTAGTCTTGTTATAGGCTTCAGTTTCTTTGGAGTTGGGGATAATGCTTTTTTGCTATGTTTTTGAGTTGCTGTTGTCTGAGTTTTGAGAGTTCATCATTTGATGCTTTGGCTGAGTCTCTTAAAAAAAAATATTATTCTGTAAGGTACTAGAAGTGACAATTTAGTAGCAAGGGATATTTCTTTGTTAGAGAACCAACTTTCGAGATTTTAATTGAAGATGTGGCTCTGTCATAAGAAGTATGCTATCAGTAGAATCTCTTGGGAGCACAATTTTGTAAGGATGAGCCAACATTCCCTGTGTATTCAGCATATAGTTGGTAGTTGTGGGGAAAGAATTTTCGGTAGGGAGCAACCATATTCAATTCATTCCAAGACTGTATGGAAAACAGTCAGTTTAGTGGGTTGAGAATGAGATGACAGGAGATGAAAGTTGGAATCTTCTGGTGCTGTTTTAAAATATTAGTAGCAAGAGTGATCTGGGATATGAAAATTCAGTATAAAGGGATATCTCTTTGTTCGGAAATGACTTGGGAGATTTCCGTTGGAGATGTGATGCTGTAATTAGAGGTTTGGGACTTGAGAATATGGTAGAAGCCGATATTTGTGTTGATGGGAGAACAGCTTTGGAGATTCCATTGGAAATGTGGTGGTTTAACAAGAAGTATGGCTACTGCACAGGATTGAGTAGAAGCCTACGGTAGGTGTGTGGATGAGCCAATTTTCCTGGTTTCTTCAGCTTAGTTTTAGTGGGGACCAACCTTGGAATGAAATCAGTCTTTTTGAATATTGTTCCAAAAGAGTGAGGTTGGTGGTTTCAAAAAATTACGAGAGGAGATGGAAGTTGAAGTCTTCTGGTGCCTTTTTGGGTAATTCTTCTAAAACATTCCTGAATGATGATGAATCTAATCCAGTTTTGCAAGTTCCATATGGAGACCTAAGGTTCTCCTATGTTCAAGGTGTTAGGCTGGTTGGTGGTGTATGGAAGGGTGAATGCTTCAACCGAGGAAGCCAAGTTATTGCTTCTCTTCTAGTGTGTCATAGGGGAGAGTCGATCATAATTTTATGCATTCTGAAAGTACTTCTCTTTTCTGTCAAAAGCAATCTGCTTTCGGCAAAGGGGAGAGTCAGTCCACTGGGGTTGTAGTGTGTTGGCTATCATTTGGGTGTTTTGGATGGAAAGAAATAGAAGAATTTGGAAACCACATAAATGCAGGAGTGCAGTAGCTGTTGGAGAAAGAATAAGCTATTGGTCAGCTCTGTTGGGTGGTTGTGTGTTTCCTGCAAATGCTCATCTCTCCAAAGGATCTGCAGGTAGTTAGAATACTGTTAGGCCAGGGATACGAGGTGGCCTACATCAAAAGTCTTCCTTTTTGCATGGTCTTAATGTCTGTCTGATATCATCTAGTATCCATGTATACTTGAGTCCTTCCACCAAACACTCCTCCCACCTTCTCTGTGATGTGTCTTTTAAAGCCTTCTGAATTCACTACGTATGTTCAAACCTAGATGGATAAATGAAATACTTAAGTGGAGTTGTTGTATGCAGTGCTGACTAGTTATATATAAGAACCTCTCTTTTTTTCATGTTTTAAATAAGAAACCATTGCTTAATATGTAGTGGTTCTTATCTTTCGAACTACTCTAGTTTTTTTTTTATATATCTACTTATTTGTTTGAACTATCAGTTCAAAGGGCACTTTTCACACACTAGTGGAAATCATAAGAGATACATGAACGCTCCGAAATCATTATCTGCATCTATAATATGAACCACTCACACTTGTTATTAAGCGATTGATGGGTAGCCTTGCATCCTCTGTATCTCTTTATTATTGGCACAAACAATTGAGGACATTGAGCTTTATTTCTACTCACCGCTGGCTAAAATTGACTTTAGAAAAGAATAATCAGCCCACAGATAAAAAATAGTTCAACATAGGATTTAAAGAACACATATAAGGGAGACACATGCCCTCCCTGGTCCCATGTAGTTTTGCCTCTAATCCTCACGCAGTGAATTCCCATACATGAAGAATTGAATGGATTTGAATGGATGAGATTTGAGTTAAGGTTCTATTGCTATCCTTTCTTTACTTTTGAATGTTTAAAAGAAATTGTGGTCAATTTGAGTCCTCAATTGCTTAAGCCAAGTTATGTTTGAGATGGGTGTATTATCAAGATGAGAGGCCTTGAAGTTTTCAGATCCCTTGAAGTCTTGGTAGCTGTATACCCAGTAAAGGATAAGGGGGAATTTCTGTTTACTGTCTTTGAATTTGATACTACTTTAACCACTCTACTTTTTGTTTCTCTTTTATTATTATTTGTTTGCATTCAAGTAATTAGTGTAGTATTACTTTTGTAGATGGAGCAAAGGAGAGCAGTCAACTGCTATTGCAACTGCTACTAGTTCTAGCTTACAGGTCAGTATAATCCTAACGCTTTCTTCTTGATGTTAAAGAACAACAAAAAAGAATATACAGACATATAAAATGTAATAATATTAAAAATGAAAATTACTTTAATGTTTCCCGTTATTTATTTGACTGAAGGTTTTTGATTTGCTATAATTTACCTGGCTTTCACAGGAACTCTCTCAATGGAATGCTAGATACAGGGAAAAGTTTGGGTTTGTATTTCTAATATGTGCATCGGGGAAGAGCACTGATGGGATACTTGCTGAATTGAAGGTAGTTTTCTATTAAAGTTGATCTCCATTTCAAGGTAAACTCAGGATTGTAGGGAATGGTTAATTGAAAACAACTTTATCAATAAGTGAATAAATTATTGCAGTATCAATTGGCATGTAGTAGAGACTTTTGGTTTCCATGTTTTGGCTGATTTAAAGTCAGAGTGATTTGCTATAGTTTTTGTCTCTCAATTCACAGCTTTACATGTAGTTTGTTGCCAATGGACTGTGTATACACTTAAGTACAGTGATGTAGGACAGAGCAAGGGTAGGTGTTATTATGAATATGGTGTGCTAGGAAAGTTAAAAGCATAAGAATTAGAGAATGTTTAGAAGGCAGAAGCCGTTTAAAGTATGATTATGGTGGTGCAGTAGGAAAGTTAGAAAGCTTAAGGGAGTATGTTTAGAAGACAGAAATGGTTTGAAGCCGTCTGTAGTCCTTTTTGGGTATAGAGAGCAAAGGGACAAGAAACCGCTTTGGTTGTAGTTAATTGGTACAACGCAGCATTTACAGTATCATGTCTTCCTAAGTTTTATTGAATGTAAAGTGAGTTTGATATTTTTTTCCACCAAACCTAGTTGTCCACTTCAGTTTAGCTTCCTGCAAAAGCCTTTTCAGCTTTTAGCTCCTCTGCCATGTGATGCCACATAAAGAAACTCACCCAGCCATATAGCCAATCCAGGAACACTTTGGCATTTCTGTCCTCATTGAAATCAGCAACTTCCTGTGTAACAATCCTCTGGACCTGGCTGTCTTGGTTGTTTTTCTTGTGTAATAGCTGAAGATGATGAATTGATACGTGAATATTTCATTGTCTTTCTTCTTCTCGTAAACCACTGGCGATACAGATAACTTTGGTTGAAAGCGTATTGGTAACCATTGTAATAGCAAGGGGAAGAGTTACTCAGAGCTGGTAGGATGTTTTGCTGCGATACAAATATTATGATGGATAGAGCAGGAGTGGGTGTGAGTATGGTTATGGTCTAGAGCTTAAGAAATACAGTATAAATGTTTAAAAATACAGTATATTTAGAAGACAAAGATGGTCTAAAGCTGCTGTAGATTACTTCAGAAGTTAGGGAATAGTGAATAAAGGTGGAGCAAAGAGACAACAATGTAGGAGAGGAGATATCATAGGCACCAAGCATTAATAATCTCTTACTTCCAATATGCTCAGGCTTACAAGAGATTGCCTAATGTGGGCCTTATACTCATAGAATACCAAAGACTCTTTTAATAACGTCTCTCTTGGACTAACCTAAGACCTGAATTGACTCTTAAATACTCGTACTAATTACTATTATTCATCATCTATCACTGATTTGGACTCTTTGCCTACCAAGGAGACTTACATTGCTTTGGACCAAAAATAGTCTTGGACTTGCAAGGGTATTTCTTTTCTAACAAAGTGGTGGCTACTGCATCATTCTTAGAATCTTGCCTGTTTTCGTTCTCTATCAGAACAGTGACAAACATAATAGAGAGTGTATTACCAAAAGTTTAAATAGTTAAAGATAATCAATAATTGAATTGTACATGTTATTTTCGATAGTTTTGCGTTCAATAGATATGATGCCTGGGGAAACTGACAAATGAAGTTGAAAGCCCTGTGATATTTATGCTGATGTTTATTTTTCAGTTCCCTTGGAATTACTAGGTCCCATAAATTGTTGCTCAAATCACTAAGTTTACTTTTCCTCTTTGCAGAAACGATATCCAAATAGGCCTATTGTTGAGTTTGAAATTGCAGCAAAGGAGCAGATGAAAATAACAGAACTACGTCTTGCGAAACTTTTCTCAACTAAAGAAAAGGTTCCTTCCACAGGCAACGTGAATCCCTCAGTTGCTGCAAAGAAAGTGGAAGGTAATTTCATTTCCAGTTGCTCTATTTTATAATTGTTTATAATCAGGATGATGCTAATGCAGTCCTGCATATTGTATCATTTTAAGAGAGAAACATTCACTTTCTTTCCTTTCATTTTGTTTCTATATAAATTAATGCATTTGTTGTTTTCTGAACCCTAGAAGATCGTGTAAGCATTATTGGAGGTCATCTAAGTGCTTCTTCTGACATTTCAGCTGTTAAAACCGAGACTCCAACTCGAACCCGTCCACCCATCACAACTCATGTCTTGGATATTTCTCGAGGATCTCCGGGTGCAGGCATTGAGGTATGTTTAGAAATGTGGAAGGGTCATCAACCTCGTCCTGTATTTGGCGAGTCAACTACAGGCGGTTGGGTATTTCAAGGGTCTTCAACTACGAATAGTGATGGGCGAAGTGGTCAGTTGTTGAGCATATTTGATGCGGTGAACCCAGGGATATACAGGATAAGTTTTAACACTGGCAAGTACTGCCCAGGCGGGTTCTTTCCTTATGTATCCATAGTGTTTGAAATCAGGGAATCACAGAAGTTGGAACATTTTCATGTTCCTTTACTGCTGTCACCATTCTCATTCTCAACTTACCGTGGAAGCTAGACTATGTTTTAGGTCAGTTGACAGATATACTGTGAATAATTGTACTTCCAATCTTACTTTTGAATATGTATCATGTATGTAGCCAAAGAACTGGTTTGTTGTTATGAAACTAAAACTTTTGGAATCTCAAAATTCTATTGGAAACCGAAAAAATTGGTTTGACGTGTTGTAGACTTGTAGTGCTAAACTAGAATCTGCATTGCTGACAATTTCCTTCATAGTAACTTTATTGAATTAGTTTCAGATTGTTGTGGCCAACGTTGACAATGTTTCCCATATCCGGTTCATTTCACTTAAACAGAGATAATATTTCCCTCTGGTAGGATCCATGAGGGGCATGGTGATCCATTTTGACCTGTTTGAATTGCATTGTTGGCAGGAAGAGCAAAGAATTTGATTAGTGATGGATACAAGAAGCCAGATTAGGATTGTAGGCAGTTGAACCTTATTTGACTCTCAGTTTGAGAGGATTAAGGGTGCCTTCAGGGATTGTGGGTTATTTGAGCATTTAGATGACTCCTAGTGAATGAGATGAAAGAGGTGAAGGCGAGGGCAGAGCTTTGCCCAAGAAGCTGCTGGCTTTGTCTTTATATACTGCCACATGCCTATGATTGAGGAATCAGCTTTGGTGTGTAGTTGAAGTATATTCAATTCCAAAGAGTGAAAGAGTAGTCGAGCAATCAATCCCTGTCGACAAATTGCCATTCAATGACCTTATTTAGGTACTTAGGCCTTCTCCAATCGAAGGTTCAAGTCTATAATACAGACCATGGTTGTACTAAAGCCATCTCCAATCTCGGTAAATTCTATCTCTGCCCTCTGGGTCTAAATTTAGACCATCATTTAGACCACCAAAAACTGACCCACTTTAACTCAATCAACACATGTTCTTCAATTTCCACTTCAACTCAGTCATTTAGACCTTGAACGATCGGAGTTAGAAAAATTATAGACCAGACTATTTGGTTGAATAGTGCTTTTCAAAGGTCTAAAATTTCAGGGCATGGTCTAAGATGTACTAAAATAGACCATGACGATTGGAGATTTGCCGCAGTATTGCATGGCGTTCCCTAGCCTATTCCCCTTCTTGAATAATGAAACTTGCATCACACACCATACATAAGAATTTAGCTTAAAAACCGGACCTTGAATTAGCATTGGGGGGTTTAGATTAATTTTAGAGTGCTTAATGATAGTCCCTTCAAACATCATCCACAAATTTGTACTTGACATCTGCACCATGTCGATCCTATTACATCTATATATATGGCACAATTGAGAATGCCCCATTGGAGCTTTATACTGTACAACTCCTTTGATTTAGGTTGTTGAAAAGAAAAGAAGGCAAAAATGCAGGCTATTAAGGACAAGATCAGTGAAATGGGAGCCATGAAGCAGGTCAAGGAAGAGGCTAGGGCTGAAGAGAAGGTACAAGACCATATATACTTTTTACATAGATCATTATACTTGTAGCCTTTGACAAAATAATATAGGGTTTCGTATATGGATCATTTGAAGTTGATGATATAATGCTGATCGATGTCCTTGCTTGTTACGGGGAAATTGGGTTTCAAGTATATGGGACTTATGTTGGAAACATGATTGATAAAAAATCAAATTATATAACCATGTAGTTTTAGATCCCGTCGAAGAAAAACAAAAAGGGCAAACATCATTTGGATAGTCCCCCTTGTAGAGCTTCTGTCCCATGACAAGTCTCCATTGATGTCGATCAGATGTGCATATATAGATCATACATGACTGATCGCCTGCTCTCTTCTTATGTTTTCCTGCTCTCTTCTTATGTTTTGGTATAATATATAACAGTCTAACGCTGTCATTCCAATAATCTATAGGCCGAGAAAGAAATAGCAAAAGCCCGAGCAGACATCGCTCATGAGGTGAGATTGGCAAAAGAGGCGGAAGCAGCAATGTCGCATCATGTCGCCAAGGCCGGAGAAATTGCTAGAGCCGGAGAACACATGGCGAATGAGCAGTTGGCGAAAATCGGGGGATCTGAAGCAGCGGCCAGGGCAGGAGGAGGGGGTGTTCCTAATAACGCCGCTTCTAACCCTCTTCCTACTTCCAACATGTCTCCCCCAACTTATAACAAAATGTCTTAGTTCTTGCATATAGTACTCTTTACCTATATACTATGCATGTACTCTGATTCTTTGCATGCATATAGGTTTTATGCATGAGTGTCCAATGTAATTGTCTATGTCAATGTTCGTGATAGGCTACCTAATACAATTTCGCACCCCATATGCGAGGTGTGTATACGTATAATGTAATTGTTATAAGTTGTACTGGAAAGGTATTATAATACAGATGTAGATGTATAAGATGAATGATGAGCAAGTCGATAAACAACATGAATCTTCTGATCGAAACATTCTTTTCCAAAATCATCCTGACTACTAATCAGGGTCTTTCCCCTCTATACAAGTTATCCTTTCCTGCATCTATTACGCCAAACACTATTCATTTGAGCAGGTACAAAACTTTCTCAAACGTCACATATACGTACACATACCATTTCGAATTGTTAATAAAGTCGCAATTGAGGAGCTAACTAGAAATGCATGTAACCCGTGCTTTGTCACGGGTTTTGTTCTTGTAAAGAAATAAATTAAATAATTAACAGAATTTGTCATACAATTTTTAAAAAATATCTATGATATATTAATACTCAAGTCAAAAGACATCATCATACCCTCCCTCTACCGACTAAAGTAGATAAAAAGTTTGTGATACAAGATCACAGTGATATATAGAATAAGCCTAATCATTTAATGTTAAGGTACTCCCTTATTTGTGAGCCTAATATCAATGCATGACAAATACTGAATAAAACTAAATTTTTAAACTTTTGGGCAAGGAAGCCCAAAAGTTTCAGTAACCTCAAGGCGACGAGGCCCATGATCATTCTTCAGATATCCATGTCCAAGCATCAGCCTAAGAAGGAAAAACCCTAGCCACCACCAAGATGGGTTCGTCACTGTCAAGAAGAAGGGATTCGGTAGTCGACGTCCCAATAGCTCTTACTGCAATCTTACGGCCTTGTGCTTTGTCATAGCCTACGCTACATTGACACAGATACGGGATATAGGTACGGGTACGATACGATATTAGGATACGTTTTCTTTTAAAAAAAAATAAATTAGGATACGGGTTTGTTTCGAGAAATAATAAAATATATATATATATATTTATTTATTATTTTAATAAATCTATTTGGTAAAAAATTGCGAAAATAATTATGGAATAACAACAACAAGCAATTCAGAGATTTTTTTTTTTTGGATGTAAAAGACATACGGCAAATTCATTGATACTCAAGCTAGAATGACATAGATATATGCCTTCCCTTGCCAAATGTTTGGGCAAGTTAAGGACGTGGCATGCTAACACTATTCATTACAAAGATTTCGTTCACTTATTTCTAAACAAAGAAATATTGAAATACTAATACTTAGGAAAATCACACATCCTAAATAGACTAGCTAAATACTTTGAATTGGGCTAAAGCAAAACCCGAGCCCAAATTAGAAACCAAAACAACCGCCAAACAAGGGTCCAGCACAAGCCCATTTGGAAAAGGCCCCATCTGCTGATCCAATGCCATTGCACCGTATAGTATCGCCGGAGCTCCCGTCCCAAGTTTGATCGTTGCCGATCCACACCCCTAGTCCACCACCGACCACCAAACTTGCCCGACGTCGCCGCGTAGCTTCTCCTGTCTGACCCAGCAAAACACAAAACCCAGCCGCCCCGAAGCAACCAACCAGCTTTGCCTTGACTCCGTCCAATCGGTCTAGCATCAACCATCGTCTCCATCAGATCTGTGCAACACGACCTATTCGTTGCAAGACATCAACCAATCATGGTCACCATCACATGCAGAACCTCAAGCAAAAACATACTTGTCCAAAGAGCCTCGGGCAAAATAGCAATCTCGTCCGACTGCAAGCCAAGGGCGTCGACATGGTCAAGAGACTAGCTAAGACCGAGGCTGCCGCCAGACAAGTCTGTTTCTGTTTTGTTGGGAGGCCGCCGCTGCTCTCTTTAGGGTTTCTCTTATCGTGAAATACTTGTCATTGAACACATATTGTTTAACAAGAAGTTCAACCAAAATAAATAACAAGTTCAACCAAAATAAATAACAAGTTCAAGCAAAAAAAGCAACATTAATAAGTCCAAGTTCCGCTACGTACTTCAATCTTCATTTGCATCATCAAAGACACACCCTCGAAATTTGGTTCATCAAGAGAGAGGTTGGCCACCTCAAGCATGTCACCATTAACCAAATCTATGGAATCAAAGTTATCCCCTCCGATATCCCATATGTTTCCACCCTTATGAATCTGGAGTTTTTCTAGAAAAAAGACGAAGATTATTATGCACAAACACTAAATCTTCGGCTTTTTGTGGAGTGATTCTATTCCTTCTGAAAAAGAAGTTATAGGTGCTCCAATTTCTTTCACAACAAGAGGATGGACCAAGTTGTCCTAGTAGCTTTAAAGATAACCTTTAGAGATTTGGTGTGCTAGACCCATGGACAACCCACCATTTCACCGGTGTAATCTTACCTCTATCATTGATAGAATCAGGACTTGAAAAATATCCAAGCATGCTAAAAAAAAGGTAAACTCCTCATTCACACTTCGTCTATGCTCTTCATTAACATAGTATTTCTTCAGACATTCTTTTCTTTCTCTTGAAATCTCACTATTTTGATGTGGAGGGACACGATTAGGAGCTCCATTTAGATATTTTGCGCTATATTATCTACAATTTCAATATGAATAATAACAAAAAAATTATTGATTTATAGTTACATGTAAAATAGTAAAACTAAATCTCAAATAAATATATTGAGAATTTACCTCGGGTTGAGGAACTTTTTGTCCATCTTGATATTAAAATGTTATACACCACATCATAAAATTCCAAAGGTTTTTTGTAATACCCCGGAAATTTAATATTAATTTCTAATATTATTTGGGAATTTCTGAGTTAGAAGTTAGAGTGTTTTGAGGTTCGAAGGAAGAGCGGAAACGTTCGGATGCTTATTTTACCTGAAACGGTTTTATGGTTCTGAAGGGTCAAGAGTTGACTTTCTAATTCGTTGGGTTTCTCGAGAAACTTCTTTCACGAAAGTTGTAGAGCATGACAATACGAGTTCGTAGACACGTGGTACGCATAAAACGGACTTCATATGAGGAAGTTATGGTCAGCAGAAGTTCGTGGCTTTACGGGAATTTTGGGTTAAATAGGAAAGTTTTCTTTTGAGTCCTCACTTTTTTCAGAAACCCAAATCCTCCCCCTCTCCTTCTCTCTCCCCGACCCCGAGAGAATCCAAAACCCCCAGCGACCCGACCCGGACTCGGACGGCCCGACCCGACTTTTTCAGCCGACTCCGGCCGACCCAGACGACGGCACCGGTCGGAAAATCTTCCTCTCCTCGGTGCAATCCTCCCTGTGTTGGTGAGTGAGGACGACTCAGGCGGATCGACGCTAATCGAGCGCCAACAATGAGGGCGGCTACCCGGTTTGCAACCCGACCGGAATTCTCCCCTCCAGCGGCGGCGACGCAGCTTGGAACCGGTCGGGATAGACGCTCCTTGGTGCCCTGGTTCGTTTTCTGGTAGTCTCCTAGCACGACTCATGGTGTAGAGTTACGGTGGTGGATTTCCACCTTCCGGCGAGTTTTCTGGCGTGCTTCGGCCGATTGAGGCGAAACCTCAGGTATAAAAAATGCTCCCCTCTCTTCAATCTACAAGTTTTGTGTTGGAAGTTTGTCCTAATTCAGAAGTTTTAGGGTGGCGCGTGAGACCCACTCGTTGTCGTCGGTGGTGGCGCGTGGTGGCCTGTCCGGCAAGGGTTTGGGAGGTCTATAGTCCTTGTTTGGTGGTGTTCATCGATACGAGCACATGAGCATGTAGATTTTAGGTTGTAGAGTTGCTTGAGCATGTTAGGGTTTGGTGAAGTTCTTTGGGGGTGTGTGGGGCCCACACGCCGCTGTTTGTGGCGGCCTGTGGCAACCAGTCTGATAGTGTTAGTGTTATTGGTTGACTTGTTTAGCTTGTTTAAGTTATTGCGAGGTGGTTGAGCTTATGAAAACAAGTGTAGAAGTCATATTTTATTAGTTACTAAGGTTAACGTTTTGTTAATAGGGTGACTTGTGGAGTTTGGTTTTGAGCTATATGCTTGTGTTGTGTGTGCGAAGACGCAGCTGGATTTGAGGTGAGTAACATCTCACCAAGGTCCACTTTGGGACCAAATATTTATAATTATTATGATGAAGATTATGATATTGATTTTGATGATGATTGTGATGTTGATTTTGATGATGATGATGATGATGATGATAATTGTTATGATAACAATTTTGATGATGATGAGATTAATGATGATGATGATAATGTTGATGGAAATGTTGATGATATGATGATTATGATGATAATTGTTATGATGACGATGGTAATGATTTTGATGATAATTATGATGCTATTGTTATATTGTGAGTAAATCTCACATGGGTTCATAAGGAACCGAGTTTATTTTACAATTTTATTATTGTTAATTGTGAAGTTGTCCTTAAACGAAAATGATTTTTGTTTTAAAAATAAATAAATGAGCTTGATCGTCAACGGCTCATGGGTAAGTGAAAATATGTTTTCTGGTAAAATAAAATCTTTCAAAAGGACTTCCGATCATGTGCTTTTGTGATGTTGAAATATGGTTGTTGTTATATTATTGTGGTGGGAATACCTATGTTTTTGTTATATAAATATATCTAGGTGGAAAGATATAATTTATAAAGTGCTCTTGTGTTGTTGTTTAAATAGTCAAACTGGGTTCCAAGCCTTTAATCGGGTGATTGGTTACGGTTATGATTATATTATAATTTTGTGATTTGATAAGTGTTATGATGGGAGAGTATTTGAATGTGTGCCTTAGTGGTGATTATGTGCATTAGTTGTGTATGTGTGTGCCTTAGTGGTGCTTCTTATATTAGGAGCCTTCGTGGTGGACCGGGAACCAAGCTTTGGCCGAGTGATTGGTTACGGTCAGTATAGAGCTCTAGTCTGTCTGTCGGTACTTCATGGGGGATGACTACGTGTTGACGAACCCATGCGTACGCGTTTGTTTGGTTACTTATGGGGGATGACTAAGTGTTGATGAACTCATAAGTAAGAGTAGAGAAATGATTGTGTGATGTTCTTCTGTGTTGTCATTTAAATTCCTTGCTTTAAATATCTCCTGAACTATACTTATCCGCAGGAGATTCTTTAATCTTAATTGTGTGGTTTTAATAGAATTCCTGAACTATGATTTTTGCAGGATTCATTTGTGATTTTGAGTGATTTTGAATTGTTGTGTGTTTTCTTAATTATTTCTTTTGAATTCACTTGTTTTTAGGCGATTCCTGAACTAAGTTGCTAATGCAGGAATTTCCAGTTTTATCTTATTTGATGTGAATTGGTTGAGTTATTATTTTGGGATTTACACATACGAGCTTGTAAAACTTACCGGGTTTGTTGTTTACAACCTGGTGCACCAATCCATGGTGTAGTGGTTGATTTTGCAGGTCAGGATTAACAGAGTTGAGGCTACGACAATTAGGCTTTAATCCTTTTGTTTACTTCTATTTTATTGTGAGTATAGAGGGAGGTTGCATTGATCGGTTTATTTTTCTTAAGTTGTAAAACTTTGTACGTTGTTGTAAAGATTCTTTTTATTTTTGTTATCATGCCTTGAATTTTAGAATTTTTATTTATCTAAAATTAGGAGTGTGACACTTTTCAAGTTCTTTGCCTTCTTCTTTATAGATAGCGTGGTATTTACTTTTTTAATCATAGTGTCCCACCACTCATAAACCTTGTGAAGACATGGTTCATCCGTGTTATTCCACATAAACATCTCATATATGGGCAATGCAAACTATACTGCCACTCAAATAAAATAAAAAATAAAAAAGCAAGTATGTGATCAATCTTTCCCCAAGTATCATTCAATACCATGTATTTCACGGCTTTTGCTTTAGCCACATCATCATCTCTATAAGCTTCTCATTGATCACTTATCACCGTCCTTTCTAACCCTTGTTTTATCTTAAATATCTTAAGCATCACCACAATAGAAGCAAAACGAGTAGCGGCAATAGACAACATCTTCAAGTTTGAATGCTCATTAAACATAGCTAACCTCATATCATGGTTCATAATAAAATTCTTTATAAACCACATATCATCCGCAATATTAGTAATCCAATTGCATGCATCATAAACATCCTTATTAGCAATAGTTGAAGCAGGTGTGCATATGTTCTTCAAGGCAAGATTAAGTGTGTGCACAACACATGAAGTCCAAAATATGTGGAAATCTAGCATTAACTATGGTTCCATCAGTTTTACAACTACTAGCATTATCAGATTACATAGATAACATTTTGTGGATCAATCTCCAAAATACTCTCAATGAGCAAGTCAGCAATGAAGTGTTTGTCTTTGGATTCTCCTTCACAATTCACTGCATGCCTTCAAAAACATTGCTCCGGATTCACAAGCTGCCATAATATTAATCACTACAAAAAATAATTGTTTTGGCTACCACGGATTGCGACGACGTACAAATGCCGTCACTAATAGTTCTTGTTTTGCAACGGCAAACGTGAGTAGCAGAAAAGAAATTTATTTTACAATGGCAATGACACGCCGTGGCAAATGATAGAATTATTTGCTACAGCTATACCATGCTGTGGCATGGAAACAAAGAATTTACGACGGTATTTAATATCGTCGTACAAATTTGTTACTACGTTTTAATTACCGTAGTAAACGATCCCTCCAAATCGAAATGCCAAGTTCAAAAACAGGCGCCATTTTAATCCTGCCATATTAAAAAATTTCTAAATTCAAATTTTTTTTCTAACCGCAAAAAAAAAGCCCTATCGCTAATTTGACAAAAAAAAAATCTCTATCTCATTTAATCTTGTCTGAACCTGTACAACTCTATTACAACCTATCCCTCTCCTAATACAACTCTATCTTGAAAACTCTTGTCTGAGCCAAACTCCATCTTCAACCCGTTCTTTACTTTTGAATCGGTCTTCGATACCTGAGCCAAATTGTTGAACTCGATCTTCTGTACTCTCTCTCTCTCTCTCTCTCTCTCTCCTTGTTTTTCAATTTCTGAAGGAAAACCTATTTCGATTTTACAATTTTGTGGTTGGGTATTTCAATTTGGTGTTTGTTAAGGTTCTATTGTTTATGAATTTAGTGTTTGGGTATGTCAAATTATGAGATTCATTTTACTGTTTGAGTATTTCAATTTAGTGTTCATTTTGTTGGGTGTAGATTTGTTTATGAATTTCGTTTTACTGTTTTATTATTTCAATTTAGTGTTTAGTTTGTTGTGTATAGATTTGTTTATGAATTTCGTTTTACTGTTTTATTATTTCAATTTAGTGTTCAATTTGTTGTGTGTAGATTTGTTCTTGTGTGTGAATCAATCTACTGAGTAAGGACAAACATGTTCTCTTATAATATAATGCTCAATTCTTGTTCAGTTTAGGGTTTAGCTGTCAAGGTATATGATCGATCATGGGGTTTTCATTCCATATGCTTTGTAATGTTATAAGCAAAGAAAAGTTACCAGTAAGATTATATGGATGTAGGATGATCTGTTTTGAGTTGTACAAAACATAGTGTTTTGAATTTTATATAGATTTTGGATTGTGCTTCATTATTATCTGGTTTGTAGATTTGATTAGTTCCATGTGGCTCGTTCCATTGCAGAAGGACAAGTTGTAGCTATTGCGGTAGCTGTAAACTTGCTTCAAATTAGGAAGACTTGGTTTTGAAAGTGCATCTTGTATTTCAGTTACCCTCGTTGTTCCTACTGCAAGTATATAATAGTATAATACAAATTCATTTTTCTTCTTTCATTCTTGGCATGTTTCAGTTTTTTTTAATCTCTGCAAGTGTTTATATCGGCACATTTTATTAGTTTTGGGCCATATGACATTGTCATGCACAGTGTAGTAGAGATAAATATTTAGAACAAAAGTGAATATATTTGTAGCTGTGGTCTATATTCTTACACACACTAGAGTATATATTCTACATAATTATGTTCTCTTCATAACTTATAAATTTATGTTAACTCAATGTCTATGTTATTGTTTTGTATATGATGTGCATTTGCTGTTATAAAATTACAGTCGTATGTGTTATACTTTGATGGTATTACTTTCTAAAGAAATGCTAGCTTGTTAATTGATAAAATTCATTAGATTGCTTGGTAGTTTCTGGTCATATTAATTTAATAAACTATTCTTTTCTTGAATATTTGTAGTAAATATCTGACAAGATTACTAAAGATAAATATGGATAAATATTTGTAGTGGATATTTGCCTATTTTCTTGGATAGACCTAGCAAATAGGCATTCAAGCATATATTATGATGGGATAGATAAATTCTTGATATTTGCATACAACAATAGAGATTTGGGTTCAAGGATTTACTGCCCTTGTAAAAAATACGAAAATAGGTATATGTATGTAAGATTAGTTGTGCGGCAGCATCTTCGAGATTATGGTTTCTAGAAGAAGTATAGGAAATGGGAGAAACATGGCAAGGTTGCAGATTTTGTTGATCTGGTGGATGGACATCAAAATGAGTCTTCTTATCTGGAGAATGATATGGTTAGGCTGCTTGTCCAATAAACTTTAGGAATTCCTATTATAGATGCACATGATCAACATAATGGGGAAAACTCAACATAACCATCTTTGGGGCCAATTGAGCCGACTAAGGCGTTCTTAAAGCTCCTAGAAGGTGCGAACCTTCCATTGTATCCTGGTTCCAAAAAACATACAACTTTATCATTTATAGTTCGGCTTCTACAAGCAAAAGTTCTTCATGGGTGGTCAGATAACTCCTTAAAAACTTTATTAGAGATATTGGAGGAAGCAATGCCGAAAGGTGTGCAACTAGCCAAGTCATATTATGAAGCTAAAAAGATAGTGGAAGATCTCGAGTTCACATACATAACAATAGAAGTGTTCCTTAACAGTTGTGTGCTTTTTAGAGGTGTTGATATAAAATTGAATGAATGCAGTGTGTGTAATGCATCACGATGGAAAGAGGGCAGTGGTGGTATACCAAATGATAGTGTAGAACATGTGAAACCAAAAGGAGCCAAATAAGCAATATATTTTCCTTTAAAACCAATATTACAAAGGTTGTTTATGTGTTCAAAAACAGCAAAGCTAATAGGATAGCATGCAGAGGAAAGAACTAATGATGGAGTGTTTAGATATCCTGCAGATTCTCTTGCATGGAAAGAGTTTGATGAGAAAAACACAATATTTTTTGAAGACATTCGAAATGTAAGGCTCGGGTTAGCTTCAGATAGATTCAACTCATTCAGGTCTATAAATATAGTTCATAGTACCTGGTCTGTCATCTTTGTTCCCTACAATCACTATTGGCATATCGACTTATGAGCACAGCCGTTTTCCGTCCTTATTAAGGGTCATTAGGTACGAAATATGTTCCTATACCAGTATGAGAACGAAATTGTTGGTTGTATCCCCTTGTACCATCTCTAAATTGGTTTTTGACAATTTGGGGGTCCATATTCCTGTCAGTTTACCCTAAATGATAAAAACCCACGCGCTCTCTTTTCTCATTTCTAACACAGAACAGTGTTCCGTACTTGATACACCGTATATTCATCTGTCCCTAACTTGAGCAAATTTAATAATAATTTTTATTTTGTTATTTAACAATATAGTCCGTTCCCATGTAGAATTGTTAGATTTAACACATCAACATTCAATCCGTTCCCAATTTGTATAAATTTAATTTAAAAAAAATTGAATATTTTAACAAAAACCAATATGCAGATTTACCGGTTTTGAAATATTTACTGGCTTTGGTTTACTATTGGGTCCTAATGTAGATGACTTGCTATACACCATATATATGCATCATGGTAACATGCTAAACATCATATACTTCTTGGTAACATGCTAAACATCATACAAATTCAACCATAAATTCAAAAAAAAAAATCATAAAAACAAAAGAAATTGAATATAAGTACAAAAACAGAAAAACAACTAAAGAAATATATGAACAAAAGGAACATAATAAATTGACCATATCCTACACACAGAAGAAACCATACCAAATCCTAAAGAAATACATGAATAACACAACTGCAAAAACGAAAAACAGAAAAAATAAATAAATAAATTGAACACAAGTGCAAACAAAAGAAATTGAATATAAGTACAAAAACAGAAAAACAACTAAATAAATATATGAACAAAAAGAACATAATAAATTGACCATATCCTATAAACAGAAGAAACCATACCAAATCCTAAAGAAATACATGAATAACACAACTGCAAAAATGAAAAACAGAAAAAATAAATAAATAAATTGAACACAAGTGCAAAGCAACTATTGCAGCACACTGACATAATCATAGCCTAAAAAAAAATATTTTCTTCACAAACTCTAATGAACACATCTGCAACAATAATAACTCTAATACCAGCAAATCCTATACACAGAAGTAATATATGAACAACACAACTGCAAAAACGAAAAATGAACAAAAAAAACAGAAGCACACATTTGCTAGAAGGTATTTTTGTTTATAACTCATTATCATATATCCATTTACATATACAATGCTAGGAAATGTAGCAGCCTACACAATATCTGTACATCAAAAGCTACATCATTAAGGCTACATCACAACTTCCATATATCAAAAGCAAAATTCATTCTAAGCCACATTTATTGGATAGAATGAAATTTGTTTCTATCAATCCAGATCTAACCTAACCATGTTTGAATCCAAAAGCTGGTAATCTAACATTCTATATACATATTTCCAAAAAACAACAACCACTAACTTGAACTATATCCAACATGACAAAAAGTTGTAAGATCTAACAATTACTCAGCATTGGTCGATATGTTGAGTTGTTTGGTCATCTGAATGACAATTTGTTTAAGGATTTACTAGTTTCTTTAGAAAATGGATGAGAGGGCCTAGATCCAACGACTCCATTAAATTAACTTCGGCTGCAGTAAATATTTTGGTCAAGTGATTAACGCAGACTTGAGCTTCCAATTGATCCAACTTCTTGTTCCCCTGTCCAAGGGAAGATTGTATGGCCTTTTCCCCCTCAGCTGATTCTTGTAGCTTTTGTGCCAAAGTTGCTTCTCTCTTTTCGGAGGATGCACGTTTTGTTTCATAAGCCTCACTCAAGGCTTTTAACTGATGTTTTAACTCATTCTTTTAGGTAGCAATTCTTGGAACATCAACTCATTTGGCACCACAACCATATCCTCGCACCCTATTACACTTCTCAAGGCCCATCATTGTTTTAAATAACTCATTCCGAACGTCATGAGTTACTTCACGACCCTCATTAACTGCCTCATCCTCAAGCTCTTTAAATTTATCTTGCAAAAAATATGTAATGCTTAAAATGTAACACCCTTCTGTGACATTCTCCTACCTATATGATTACTTGTGAAAGTTCTTAACCATCTTTCACAAGCTTTTTAATACACAACAATATACAAAACCAAATTGTAGCTACCCTAGATTTTATTCAATGAATAGAAACAGCAGCAAGACCAATACTTAAATATTTAACATTCTACAAATTATGCATTTCTAAAGCAATTGATATTGATACCAATAGTCGAATAGAATCACTGTTGTGACAATATTAAATATATGACAAAGTTACTAACAATATGAGAAATATGACAGTTGCATTTGTTACAGCAAGCTTCATAAGAAAACAACGAATGCCTGGTCATAATAGTTACCATTACTATAGCTTTATATTTGGTTTAAAATACACTAACAGCACAAGGGTTACATGCATAACATCTCATGGCAGACAATGAGAAATCAATGAAAATCACTCACCTTTCTTTTCTGAGCTTCCTCATTAATAGGCTGAACCTTAGTTGGATCTTTCTTGCTTATAAATGTACAAGGCCGAAGAAAGTCATCCTATCAAGCACTTCTCCAAGAAGTTCAAGTTCCTAAAATTAGAAGCCAAAGGCAAAGAATATCTTTTCACACAGTCAACAATACTAACAAAAAAAAAGTAATAAGTTGAAGTGAATAAATTAGTTTATGGAGAGCGTGATTGCTGAATTTCTAATGAACAATTAATCAGCCTTAGATTAATGGTGAAATTTCAAGAAAGTTAGAAAACTATTAGCCATTGATATCTCAACTGAGCGTAGGTTTTGGTTCCGGTTGTCTGGTGCAACTTCAATTGTTGTCGATTTTTTACATTTGTCTCTGCAACCTCCTAAATAAAATTTTGAGTTATTATTAGATGCAACCACATTTTACAATATATACTTTTACGCAATAAGTATGAATATTGAAAAATAAGAAACAATGTACCTGACTTTTATCCCATTTAGTGACCAAACAACGTCATTGGTCAGGATGAACATGTTTATTCCCACATGTAAACCTTCATTCCAATCTCTTGAATGGATCCTACCATTTGCTAGACTTGAAAGACCTCCATCGTTCATGTAATTTCTCCAAAATAACATCTGTGATCTTAGCTTTTAGAGGTAGTGTGGCATGATCAAACCAATCCAATGCATCCTAGATATCAATTTCATTCAGAGTAAATATCCAAACAAAACACAATACCTACAACCAAAGACAAATACTTACTTGAACAATGATCCATGTCTGCTCTACTCCCCGCCCTTTAGGCCCTAATAATTACTTATTTTCTATTGTTTTTAATATGTTTCTTATTTTTTATACAATACAACTAATCTTGTAAGTTTTATTTCTTTAATTTGTATTTTTCTTTGTTAAATAACGATTGATTTTTGGTGATTTAGAGAGATAGTTAATGAAATATATGAATCTAACTACTTAGATTAATAATTCTAGATGTCTTAAATTAAATATAATGTATATGTATTATAATATGAGTAAAAATAGGGTCTTGTATCACACATATCCCTTGAGGTTATATTAGAGAGAAAAAATTAAAACACATGAATTTATTTCGTTAAACAAAATAGCGTCATATTCTGCCCAATTTGGCCCTATATTCAAAAGGCCGGCCCTATTAGCCCTAGCGAAATGGGCTTTAAAGGCGGGTAAGGGCTTGTATATTTGAGCCCTGGCCCGACCCTACTCGGCCCTAAATTTTGTTGACCAAGTCAAAACCCTACCCGACCCTACCCTAAGCCCTAAAATTTAGGGTAGGGCCGGCCTTGAGGCCTTCCCGGCTAGCCTTGCAAATCTCACCCCAAGCTATCCACAAAACCGACCTAATTTTCCTACTTTATCGTCTGGGGCAACATGTTGTCCAATTTGATTGAAAATTACCATTTCTAAGCTTTTTAATCCAAAATTTGGCTTGTTCAATCCTCGAGAGTTACATGTCTTTTGCTTCTTACTTGGCCTACTTTGCTCTCCAGTCTCATTAACGCTCACTCCATGTTCAATAGGCATGTCAGTGGGAACAATTGGAGTTGTAGATCTTGTGCATTATGTCTCTCTTGTGTTGATAGGTGGAGATGCTTCAAGCCTTCTTGTGTTATCATTGACCGCACTACCCATATTCATAATCGTCATGAACTCATCATCGTCTGGAACACTACATGACACATGGGATTGTGTCTACTATTGATCAGATAAGTTCTCAAACAAGCTTCCAGTATGAGGGATCATCTTCTGTAGCAATGAAGTTATGTTGTTATTATATAAATTACACGTGTCATGCTCAAGAACATTAGAAGATGATGATATAAATTCACTGTTTTCGCACATCTCATCTGGTTTAGGAAAACAAAACATTTGAAGACTATAGAAACCCACCAAATCTCTTCAAATAACATATTCTAAAAACATAAAACTAGAATCCGATTTTGCACATATCCACATCTAGATGGAGAAGATGTTCAGTGATTGACATGACTAGTGGTGTGTGATTCATTGTATAAACAATATGAGTTTCTTACCTCTTTATGTATCTGTTGGAGATGAGATCCACCAAGATGTAATCAGATGATCATAGGTAACTGAGAACTCAACTCTGTGAAAGCCAAAAAGGTTTTGTTTGATAGGCTCATAGCGATTTGGGTTTTTTGAGGGATTAGGATTTTCTCTAAGGTTTGAGAAATAGTGGGTTAGTCGACCTTAAAGGCCAGTCGAATCAGCGTGATTGTATTAGAATCATCAAATTAGAGGGTAGTTAACTAGCATATCTCTTTTATGGAGAACTTATCTCTTTGACCGAGATGGCGAACTTATCTCCCTTATTAGTAAACCCGTAATGAACCCCTGTAAATGTATATTGGTCATTAAATTAATAAACCCTAATTGTTTCACCGTTTCAATTTTCCTTTTTTGTCACTTGACCCATTCCCCCTCATTTTTGCCGCTCTTGCATCTCATTAATTTAAATGTTTGAGATTTTGCCATAGTGCCACTATGTGAAATTATGGCCGTTAGAGGCACGATGACGAAAATGACCGTGGCCATTTTCTCACAAATTTTGGGACGAAAATGAAATTATCCGTAGCCAATATTATCTCCACAATTTGGGGACAGATGTTAAAATGTCTGTGACCATATTCTCTCACATTTGTATATATGACCTTGTGAGATGAGGACGATTGCATAAATTGACTGTGCCAAATTGACGTTGGAAGATGGGACGGATGTATAAATTGGCCGTGCCAAATTTGATGTTATGAGATGGGGACGAAAACGTAAATTGTCTGTGCTAAATTGACATTGTGAGATGGGGACGGATGCATAAATTGTCCATGCCAAATTGTCGCTTGGGACATATGTTTGCCAGGATGTTCATATTCTCTCACATTTTGGGACGGAAGTTTAAACTGTCTGTCGCCAAAGTTTATATAACAAAGAAGTAGATAATGTTACGGAAAATTTGGGGACGGTTGGCGAAATTTGTCCGTGGCAAAATTGTCACTTTAAATTTAAAGATGGACATTCGTGACCAATTTGTATATAGGCGTGTGGTAAGAGACTGTGGTGGAAATTTGGGGATGGACAGCTCATATCTGTCCTTTTTTGTATATAAGGGTACAAACAATCTTGCCGTGTCTATTAACCGAAACGCTAGTAGTGAATTTACCATCACTGATGTGCATGAAGCAGCCCTTCATATTTCTATTTGTTCTTATTGATGGTCCTAAGACACCTGACGATAAAATTGATGTCTACCTACAGCCGCTTATTGAAGTGCTAAAAGAGTTGTTTCAAGATGGTGTAGCAACATTTGATTCATTCAATAATGAAATGTTTCAAATGCGTGCTGGGTTGTTATGGATGATCAATAACTTTCCTGCCTATGTCAACTTGTGTGCAAAAAAGCGTGAGAATGTCGAACCCAGATGTAGCTGAAGTAATTATAAGTTCTTTTTTTGTTTTAATATGTTACATATAATCTAAACTTTCAGTCTTTAGTACAATCAAGTTATTCCACTTGTACTTGAATGTAGGCATATTATGAGGAACATCTTTTAAAGGAACCAGAGGAACCTTAAGGCCGTTAAAAGACCGGGTATTTCATTCAGTGATGGGGGAGGATGGACATGGGTATTGTCATACTTATGGATTTGGTGTTCCTCGAAGTTTTATGTATCCACAGTCACCAACCCTATCTGGAAGTTCTGATGATTTGGTTCTATTGCAAAGCACTTTGAGGAAAAATTTGAGAGGATGGAAGCTCGACTAAATTCTCTAGAGAACAAGGAGAGGAATCACAATGGACAAGTATCGGATGACTTAGGTTTGTCTATGTGAATTAAACATTTCTCGACTTGCGTTTAGTAATGTGTAATTGGTTTGTTGATGCTTAGGTTATGGATGCAAGTAGTGGTTATGAAACAAATCGGAGATAGTCCATTGGCGAACAACCAAATTCACCTTCTACTCCATCGCAACCAATTACCGGAGGGAGTAAACAAGTCTAATGATACTTCACTTCAGGTACTACTTCAATATGTACTAAATTTGTTTTGTTCAAAGTGTGTTGGATTTCTTGTTAATGTTGAATTGATACTTTTTTTATGGCCAGTGAACTTAATGACATTGTTATGTACTAAACTTGATTGCCTTGTTGAATTTGTACTTTTCTTGATTACTGTTCATATTGTCTATTGTTACTGATTTAGTGAAGATTTTGTGGATAATTGCAGGTTTTGTGAAAGGAAAAAAAAAACTTATTGTTATATTTCAGCCATGGTATTATGCCGTCTCAAATAAAATTTAAATTTTGTAAAAAATGGTAGGAACCAAATTTTGGTGGGAAATAATTTGGCGGGAAGTAAACTGAAGTAGTGGGCGTAGCTAAATATGCTGTGGTAAAATTTTGTTCTGGCGACTGCATGATTGGTAGCAAAAAACCGTCGTCGGCAATCAAACTATGCTTGTGGCCATCGCAAAAGTTTATACCACTGTATTTTCCCGTCACAAATAGTATTGGCGATGCCACTATTTACGACGGACGCTTTACCGTCGCAGCGTCGTCACGAATGCTATTTTGCAACAACAAAATGGTTATTGGCGACGGTTTTGCGCCGTAGCCAAAGTACTTTTTTTTTAGTGATGAGTGGTCTTTTTTAGGAATCCAACCACCCATCACTGCACACACTAACATCTTTTTGTTGCCATGAATGCTTAACCGCTTCTAACAATCTTTGAATATGAACTCTTTCTTTATGTAGAAGAGTACGTGATTCTCAAAACATTATAACCAGGTGGATGGTAACCAAGAATAGGACAAACACATGCTCGATTAAAAGCACAAGTATAGTTTGAATTCTTGGCAAAGTTGAATGACAATCCACCGGTATAAAACATTATTGCTATTTCACTATCCAATACTTCTTTAGCTCTATTATTAAACTATTTGTCAAGTGGTCCAATCACTCCCTTTCTCTTCTTTAAAACATCCACAGCGTCATCCATTAAATCTAGCTCATATGTACTTCCATTTGAAGTGTCATCAACAGTTGATGAAGGAAGATGAAAAAAATTAGGCCCCGATTTTTTTTATAGGTCTCATATTCTTCTACCAATATTTCAACCTCTCTTCTCTTGTCATCCGGGATCGATTTGCAATTTCGAATCCATTTTCCAGTAATCTTGAGGAGATGCAACTTCACTCTATAATGTGACCCATCAAAGGCAACCTTACAAAAATTGCATATAAATGTACAATTGCCTCCTTTACCTTTCTTGGCTGGAACAGTAACAGTTACAAACTTTCACAAAACAGAACTAGTATTATTGTCTCACACACCATCACCTACACTACCGGTCTCATTAGTCACATTACTCATCCTCCTATACCGAAAAAAAAATAACAATAAAAAATTAGCTAGTACATATTATTATACAATGGAAAAAAAAAGGTATCTGCTCAAACTAAATGGGCAGAGCATATTCAATATTCAATACTCTAAACAAAGCCAACACACAATTATACAAACAAACAGTCAAACATAGTCATATGCAAACAATATTGAATTCAAACAATCTCTTTTTAATCAAAGAGTCATATTGACCACTTATTTATAATATTTAATCAATCCTTACTCATACTAAATAGTAGTTAAACCTTTAGTCTTCGGACCAAGAGAGTTGTTTTGTTGTGTTTTCAAAGAAGAAAGAAATAGAGTTGCTGGCTTGTTGCATGCTTGCACTTTGTATTGGAAGAAAAGCTTGCTGCGTTTCAATCTTCCCAACTAACAAAACTCTCTTCTCAATCGCTCCAACCCTTGAACCCCCAATCTACGAAGCTTGCGAAGCTACTGGTACCCAATCACACAAGGCCACGATTCATGAACCCATAGTCGATTTGACCATTTCAAGCTTGAGGAGAGAATATAAAGAGCAGAAGAGAGGATTCGATACAACTGCGTCGTATTAGGTTAGGTATTTAATTTTTTCTTCAGTTGTATAAGCAGACAAAATTACTCAAAACGTATCCAATCCCGTATCCATATGGTCAAACTATACTAAATAGTCTTCGATATGTATTTCAGCCTCTGGATATGTATCTGAGGCGTATTCAGAGTATATCCGTATCTGATACGGATACGATACAACATTCTTCAATTTTTGCCGTATCCATGCATCGTAGGTCATAGCACGCTAAAAAAATTTGGCGTCCCCATTCTTGATGCCGCAGCCATGACCGCCATCACGCCGACAACCACCATGTAATCTCTAAGATCGAAGTACCAATCTGCAATATCACCATCAAAGACTCAACGTTCCTCAAGGCTACCCAAACCGAAGCACCAATCACCGAATCCGGGGTATTGATTGATCTTAGTCCAACCATCTCCATAAAAATAAAAGATTTTTCATAGAAGATATGGTTACTAGTGGCGGAGCCAGGAATTCATCTTGGGGGGGGGGGTTCACATATAAAGTAATGATCATTAAAAAATAATAATATTGATCATTAGATCGTATAAACTAAATTATTGTATCATAAGTTAAAAGTTGAAAACACAATAACATAACACTAATATAAAATTCTTAATCAATAAAATCAATAAGGCAACAATCCTGCAACATCCAATTAAAAATAAAAAAATAAAACATGAATACTTCCTAACTTAAAAATAAAATCTAATCCAAAAACAATAAAATATAACTTCAAATTAGACAGATATCAAAACAAAACTCGGCGTTCCTGCATGTCTCGAAAGTCATCTACTATTGAGTCGATGTCGAATTTTTCTGCAATCTCTTCCTCAATATACATTAGTAACGAGTCTGTAAGGAAGTCATTATCCATACAATTACCAAGCCTTGTTTTGATTATACGCATAGCAGAAAACAAACGCTCCGTAATTGCTGTAGACACTAGAAGAGTAAGGATAAGCACAATCACCTTATAACAAGCGGATACATTGTTGATCTTCTAGTTCTCACCAACCACTGAGATATATCAGAAATTGTTGAAAGACTTTTGAACTCTTCATCTCAGACTATATCATACTCAAAAAATTCAAGTTGCTTCTTGAGTTGCAGCTTCTCATGATCTGCAAAGTCTTGAGGATAGAATTTTTCTACCAACTGGCATACGTTCTCTGTCTTGAATGAACCCTTTATTTCACTAGGATCCAAAGCTGAACTTAGAATAAGTAGTTCTATAGAACGCTCGTTAAACCGGTAATTTAGTTCTTGCAATTGAGAATCTATGGTAGCATAAAATATATCTACCTGATAATAAAACAGAACTGTCCAATCATCTTTGAGAGCTCGACTTCCTCTTCCAACATAACGAACATTCATATCTGGTATCTTTATTTTACGTGCCTCGTAAAATGATTTTGCCTTGGTAAATATACCATCAAATCCATCATCTCTCAACTTTTAAAGGAACACTTTAGTAGCAGAATCGAGTCTCATGGCATCCAAAATGTCTTGGGATTTACTTTGTAGAGCCAGACAAAGTTCATTGGTATTCTCCATAATTTCTTCCATGAGATGTAAGATGAAGACAAACTGATACGTTATCATTGACTCATATGTTGCATCAGCATCTCCTGCTTGAGTATTTTTCCCTTCATCAATTATGTTTATAAGAACCTGACAAACTGGGCCAAACCTTTTTCTAAAACTAGAAATAGATCTGAAATGTGAACTCGAACGAGTATCTCCAGCACGCTGCAAGGTTCCAATTTGATTGAGTCCTCTTCCGGTCTCAAGTTCATCAATTGAAGTCAAATACTCAATCTTTTCTCCTTAAGCGATTTGAAATTCATCATTACGCTTGCACGAAGCACCAAGAATATTGACAATAAAAGTCAATTGAGTGTAAAACTTTTGAATAGGAATAACTCCTCTTGATGCTACTACTAAAGCCAATTGCAATCTATGTGCTAAGCAATGAACATAGTAAGCATAAGGAAAATCGTTTGAAATTAAAGCTTGTAGCCCATTCCACTCATCTCGCATATTACTAGCACCATCGTATCCTTGACCTCGAATGTTTTGGACATCTAAACTGTGATTGAAATTAAAGCTTGTAGCCCATTCCTTTTTGTAATGTTGCTGCCTTGGTGTCTGAGACGTGCACAAGCCCAAAAAATCGCTCTCGAATAAAACCTTCTTTGTCAACAAATCTCAATACTATAGCCATCTGCTCCTTCTTTGACTCATCACGAGCTTCATCAACAATTATGCAAAATTTTGAATCACCAATTTCTTCCTGAATCGCCCTTTTTACTTGTATTAAAATGCTTGTAACATCTGCTTTTGAATCATTGGCGATGTGTAGGAAACATTTTTTTGAGCATTCTGTAATATGATTTCAGCAACTTTTTCATTATATGAACCCACTAATTCTAAGAGTTTCACGAAATTACCAAGATTGAGTGAATCAAGACTTTCGTCATGGCCTCTAAATGCACAACCTTGGAATGCGAGCCATCGAACTGTTATAATTGAAGTTCTGACTCATAGGCGGTTATCTGCAATGGTTGTGCTGTATAATTTTCAACAACATGTTGTATATGTTGGGGTTGCTTCATCAAGTGTTCACATGCTCTTACAACATCTTTATGAGTAGAGTTAGAATCTTTACTCATATGACACAAAAAGACACAACTCTTTTCGTCTCTTACTTTCTTCCAACTTTGAAATCCACCAACAGTGAAAGTTTTATGTCCAGAATGTCTGGTGGGCTTATTAAATAGAAAGCATGGCAGACAATAAGTTTTATCTTCAGTCGGAGAGTACTCTAACCAGGATGGAAATAATTCAAACCAAAAAGATTGAAAACTACGCCTGCGATTTCCTTTTTGCGGATCTCTCGGAAGTTTAGGCTAGTATACGGACCAAGTTTAATATAAGCACGTCGGACCTCATCTCGTAGATTAGTACTATATTCCCATATTTGCGAACGTTTACCTGGATCATGTTTTAGTGAATCAATCTAAATTTCATTGATTTCAGTTCTTGGAAATTTAGCATGATTTTCAGGCTCTCGAGTTTCACATCAGATTGAGGTAGCGCAGCGCTTGATTCAACAGTTCTTGCAAATTTAGCACGATTTTCAGACTCTTGAGTTTCAACTTCAGAGTGGGGTGACGCAGCACTTGATCCAGAATTTTCTAGCGTTTTTGTTTTTTAGTCGTAAACCACTTGTTCAAAGTCTTCTGCGTGAACGCCTTATTCATCTACAAAAAAAAAGCTTAAAAAATATGTACTCAATCAAAATCATTGAAATAAACAAGAAAGAAGAAAACATTGCATACAGTAGGTACTTTTAGTTTGCTGTCTCTATCTCTGAATGAATAAAAAAATAGTCTGTTAATAAGTAATGAAATTAGGACAAAAGACCCTAATATATTGCCCAATATATAGGGGAAGTCTGTGACAAAAAATATAGAGGACCTCTACTCCTAATAGCATTAGAATTCTTTATTTAATATTATTTTGACTTCCTTATCCTATTTTTATATTAATTATGATTTTTATTGTATTTTTTTATATAAAAAAGAGATCATCACATTCACATCATGTGGGTGGGGGAAAACGTGGGAGAGGTGTGGACTCTCAAAGACCTTGGTTAGTCTGACTCTAAAGTGGTTCACCCTTTTTATATACATATAATTTTATATACCTATTCTGAGTGAATCTGCGGGAAACCTGGCAGGGGTCCAGACTCCACTAGGCTTAAGTATACCTCCGCCCCTGATGGTTACATACAGAGGGCTTGTAGATCCCGTTGTGTGTTCTTGGCCGGCAACAATCAAATGGGTCGGAACCCATTCTACTAAACACCATCCTTCAATTTCTCCAATGATTGGATGTTGGTTTTCCTTCAAAGTAAAGCGAGAGACAGAGATTTCCCTGCTTTGTACTGGTGTCTTGCACCATTGATATTGACCTAGAGCTAGGTTTTTGAGAGAGAAGAATCTTTTTTGTTGAATTTGTCATACAATATGTTTTAGAGCAACTCCAACAATAGGTTCTATTTGGAGGTGCTATTCTTATTTTAACACCTCCTTGTGACACTATTCATATTTCACTAATTTCTCATCTCCAATAATGAGATGTTATATGGATGTGTTATTCTAATATTCTTGATTAAAATAATTTGAGTATAATGTTTATGAATATTATATTAAAAAAATAGTAAACTACATATTAGTTACTGACCAAATTTCAGTTTACAAATACATCATTTACACAATATTTTATACATTTAAGGACAAATATTAACAAATTAGGACAAACTAATATCCATATGCCATCTGTCACTATAATTTTACCAGAATACCCTTCACTACATATCAACTGCTACTGTTAACGAGTAGCACAGTAGCACACTACCGACTAGCACAGTAGCACATTAGGTGCTACTGCCAAGGTGCTACTGCCAAGTAGCACAGTAGCACCCGATAAAAAGGTGCTATTGTAATTTTTCTTAGGCAATTCTCCGGAATCAAACAAAGCTGCTACTGTCGACTCTGATGTTAGCGCGCTGCTACTGTCGACTTTGATGCTAGCGCGCTGCTACTGCCCACTCTGATGATAGCGCTGCTGCTACTGTATGTATCACTGCTAATGAATTTTAAAACTGCATCTAACACAACAAGCAATGGTTTAACCCGATAAACAAACCTCATTCATATATGAAATCACTTACTAATCAACACAAACCCAAACCAATCAACCTCATTTATATCACTGCTACTGAGTGAGACGAATGAGAGACACTGAAGAAATAGATCACCAAGCATCTCATACCAACTGAAGATCAAATCCATGAACATCTCATACAAATTGAAGATCAAATCACCTTCAAACTCAAACTAAAGACTTGACCGGATCATGACAAGTTGCTAACCTATGAATATGACCACCAGATCATATCACCTTCAAATTCAAAGTACAGACTACTGCTAATGCCATGTAGCTTAAGGCTCCTCTTGAAGGCGACGACGGCGCTCCTCTTGAAGGCAACGACTGCGCTGAACCCTCGGCTGCCTACAATGACGGCAGTCACGGCACTGAGCCCTAGCCGCTCCACCTCCAAGCACAACCTCTCCTTCCTGTTCTGATCCTTCCCGATGTGGATCTTGAACTCCATTCTGACCTCCACGAGCGGCTGCGCTAGCTCCGTCGCCCTTTGTCGTCGGCAGCGCATCGAAGTTGTTCTCGGAGTTCTTGGGGCGTACATGGTGCGGCGGCGGCGGTGTGGCAGTGGAGTATAAGGAGGAGGGGCGGCGATGATGGTAAGGAGAGAGAGAGAGAGAGAACCAGATCGATGGTGGTGGAGAAAGAAGAGATAACTTGGTGGGTATTTTAGTCATTTACTTATGAAAGTGTGGATCAGATCTGGTACTATAAGTTTTGGGCTTGGGCTCATGTCCTAATTTGTACAACAAATATTAAAAGTGGGTTTTTAGTGTTTTCAAATTTGGTCATGTGCTACTATGTAATTTTCTCTTAAAAAAATATGTTAATTTAATTAAAAGGAGTAAAAATAATACTTTTTGTTTTTTTGAGTAAAAATATGTTAATTTAATTAAAAATATGTTAATTTTATTTGGAGGCGTTATTCTTATTTTAACACCTCCTTGTGACACTATTCATATTTCACTAATTTCCCATCTTCAATAATGAGGTGCTATATGGAGGTGTTATTTTAATATTTTTGATTAAAATAATTTGAGTATAATGTTTATGAATATTATATTAAAAAAATATGTTAATTTAATTAAAATGAGTAAAAATAATACCTTTTGTTTTTTTTTAATATATATATTTTTTGTTACAAAAAAGGCCTAAACAAAAAAACAAAAGAGACTAAGTACTAGAGCGGTAAACTCTCCTGACTCTTGTGATAATAGCAAAATCATTAAGAAAGGAATGAGCAGCATGAACATGGGGGTAATCAAAGACAATCAGACCTAGATCATGATGCACACTATTCTTCAACGTGATGGTCACCGTTGCCTTGCAAATTCAAAGCAATGAAGATGAGGAGACACAATGGGGTGGTTTTTTGGAAGGTCGTACTTATACTGCTAGAGATCGAGAGCTTGTGCATGGATCAATGACTTAAAGCTCTATACTTCATGGATTCGTATAGGTATGAACCAAATATATTTCGTAGGCGGTATAGAATGCAACCTTGGGTCTTTGACAGGATAATGCATGACGTGGCCAACTGCGATCCATATTTTGTTTAGAAAAGAGATGCGACAAGGAGAGTCAACCTATCCACTGAACAAAAGCTTACATGCGCCATGAGACAACTACGATCACAACTAACTTCTTCGATGATTACAAGGATATTACAAAAATCCACTGCCATCGAAATCTCAGAGCACTTCATCAAAGCAATATGGAATGTGTACCTCGAGCAATGCCTCCATTGACCAACACCGGTAAATTTGCGACGCCTGCTCGACAAAGCTGTAGAGAGATGATTTCCGGGGATGATTGGGAGCCTTGATTGTATGCATTGGAGGTGAAAAAAATTGTCCCGCCGGTTGGGTAGGGCAATACGCTGGCCACAAGGAGAAACCAACAATCATCTTGGAGGCAGTGACATCATACGATATCTGAATTTGGCATGTCTTCTTCGGACTTCCAGGTTCTCTAAACGATATTGACGTACTTGGACGTTCTCCTTTTTTCAATGATGTATGTCTTGGTGAAACCCCTCAAGTTCTTTACCAGGTTCTTTACCAGGTGGGTAATAGGCATTACAATAAAATATTCACAACATTAGCTTTCACAATATATATTTCATGAGCTTCATATATTCTTTAAACATAAATTAAACATTTCTTATATATATAAAAAAAAACTTTTACTTAATATAAATCAATATAATTACCTCGTCAAGATCATTTTTGCTGCTTCGGTGAAGAATTTGGCTTTGGTAAGAGTTTCGCGCCACTTCCCACAAGCTTGATTTATCACCTTCCATCGAGCGTTAACACTAAAAGTGCATGCTCTTTCAATACAATCTGCCGATTTGATCTTGTTGTAATCTATCGTAACATGCTCCTACAATGAATCTGAACTTTGATTTATTTTGGTGGCACCATCACCACCGACGGTGATCCAAGCTTCACAAAGAAACGTTTCTTCATTGTGCCTCTATGAATCACTCCTCTTGCCCATTTTTTTCTCTTGAAACCTTTGAACAACAAAAAGAGTGAAAGAATGAAATATTTAGAAGGAGAAATGATGTTTGGGGTGAGGAATTAGGAAAAAATGGGTGGTATTTATAGATTTTTCTCCAAAACATTGTTCTAACGGATATAATTTTTTTCCATATTTTTATGGTATTTTTTTGGCTTAAAATCAAATTTTTAAGGCAAGTTTTATCCACGATCGTTCATCTCTTATTTTTGATAAATCCAGAGCCGTTGGATCATGTATATATCCGTTGAATTGAGTCTAAAAAAATTAAATAATGTTTTTATTATCTCAGCCGTTGATTTGAAACGGCTAATTAATCAAAGCCTTTGATTAATTGACCGTTGGAGACTAGAGAGAGCAGCACATGGGTTGCTTGCGTCACCCTGGCCCACTCAACTCAGTCTTTGTCATAGTTGACCTATTCCATGCCTCCAAAACGCATTTTGACACGCTCCAATGCAGCAAATGGCCCGTCTCCTTGTTTCCAGCTTCACATCATTGGGTCATCAATAAAAAAATTAGCTGATGCATGTGGGCCCACAAGGGCTGGTCTTGGAAAAGTTGTAAATATAAGACGTGATATTAAACTTGGGCCTATAATTCTAAGACCAACACCTTGTCTTTTTTTGCTGTTGGAGATGGAGTTTTTTATTCGAAGGGTTGGTCTTGGTTTTTATCTCCACTGTTGAAGTTGCCCTTACCAATAAGAAATTCAATTGTTCTAGTAAGGTTGAGATTGGTTCTAAATCGGCACCATTTCATAAGAACCGAACATAACTGACCAATATAAAACCAGGTCGGACCAACTGTTGTTGAACAAGGACCGAGATAAGCTTGGATAGGTATAAACCGAGCCGGTCCTACCGGTATTTTTCACATACTTTTCAACTTGTTCCATAAAATTGCAATCTAGTAATATAGAAGTTTAGAAGACCACAAAGAAGATCAGAAGTCTAGAAGGAAGAAGAACGACTCTGTGTTTAACAAACAAGAAAGACCGTTAATGCGTTAAATTTCATTTTTCATATACCAATTACCAAATCTGTAGAATGATTTACCATATTCCATATATGTTGAACTACAACTCAACCAACTCAGTACCAAATTTGTGGCTAAAGTGACAGAACATAAGAATCAATTCAAGTAGTCAAGGTTAAGAGAACATACACATCAATTCAAACTTCAAAGATAGTGTGAATGAGAAAAACCGAAGATACAAACGCTAGGGATGCAGGAAGTGTGACTGCGTGATTGTGAATTCCATAAAGAAAAGTTCACCTATGGTCGACGATTGCCAGTCTTTAATGGAGGTTGTGTGACTACGTTTTAGAAACGAAAGAGTTTAAGAAAGTGAGAATCGATTCTTGGAGCTTTAATTAGGATTATGTTTTATTTTTCTAATCTCATGTGCTAGTTCCTATAATAGTAATGTAGAATCGAAGTTTCCTATAATAGTAGTGTAGAATCGAAGTTATTAACTTATTGGATGACAAGTAACTATTGTTAGACTCTCGGGCCATATATATTTTCCAATCAAAAGGACTGGGCCGGGTCCGTCACATATGAAGGAGTGGCCCAAAGACAAAATAGGAAGAAATTCAACAAAAGCTCGGCACGGACCGGTCGGTTCTGCCGGTTATTTCTCTAATTCGGATTTTCTGCCTAGCCTTAAGAAATTGTCATACATTACTTATATAAGTTGTTTTTTGAATCAAAGATATTCCAATTCAAACAATATGAAAATCAATCTAGCCACTTACTTTGAGCTGCTATGTTTGGATTTGAGATTAAGTTCAATGCTTTGTCATCATTGGAACTTAGTGAAAAAATTATATGGTTTGGTGGTTTTGATTCATAGAAAGAAACGACGATAGTAAAACAGAGTATAAAATTTTACAAAAATTATAAGAGATATACATAGTATATTGAGAGGTGTAAGTTGTAGCTAGTAATTAACTAAAATCGCCCTATACGAGTCGACATAGTCAAAAAAAAAAACAAAAAAAAAGAGAGGTGCACACACTAAATTTGGAGGTGTACATAGTAAATAATGGAGGTGTAAACAGTAAATAATGGAGGTGCAATCAGTAAAAAACAAGAAACATAAATAAAAGAGAGGATTAATTACAAAAAACACCCATTATCGTTTCAATACCTAACTATCAAATTTCATCGTTACCTGAAGTTTGTTTCCGTTAGCAAGCAACCCCATACCTCACGGTTAAAACCTTCTGTTAACCGCTGACGTGGCAGCAGCGTTCACAGGTAGATTCGTCATTTCCAATTATTTTGCAATCAAAACCAACCCTGATCGTGTTGCTGCGCGGCGAAAGGTTTTTGAAGCAACACGCATCTCATCCTCCCAAGTCCCAACACTTATAAGCTATTATATTTTCCAAGGTACTTGCACTTTGAAGAATCAACACTTAGCAGATCGTCATCAGGCCGAAGAAGTAGAGGAAAAAAAAGAAGGAAGATTGTTTGGCCGCACCCTCTCCTTACCTTTTGAGATTGGGTATTGCTCTTCTCTATCAATCTATGCTTCAATTGCAACGACGTTAGTCTAACTCATCTCCAATCTGATTTAGCTCTGTAGACTAGAGTTCGGGTTGCGCAAGTTTCTGCTCTGAAGTGGGTCTGTGGTCGGATCGACAACATCTGGTGGGTCTGGGTAATCTCAATTGGGTGGCTTTAAGCGGTGGTTTGTCGACGACTGGGATCCGGCGACAAGTTTTGGGTAAAGTAAGAAATTTAATTTTGGGTAAATTGTTGACAATTCTGATACATGTCATTCTGATACATGCAGAATGACATTACATTGAGGATTTTGCCCATTTAACCTCTACTGCCACAACAGCAGTCGAAACGATGAAATTTGATAGTTAGGTGTCAAATCGATAATGACCCCATAGTTCGGGGTGTCTCGCAGGATTCAAATTTCAATTCCTTGAAGCCAAAAGAGTTAGAGAGAAAGGAGAGAGATGATCATTCAAAGTTGAACCGAGTAATCCCTGAATGAGATGAAAGCCAAGAAGCTCAGCTCTATCTTTGCCTCCGCCAGAATCAAGTACAAACGCCTCTCCGCCTCAGCCACCAAATCTCTATACTCACCCGCCGACGACGCTGCTCTCAAATCCGTCTCCGCTTCCGGTAATCTTCCTCACTCTAACTCACTGAAATCCTAGATTATTGTTTGAACCTTGTTAAGCATGAAAAACTCACTGAGGCTGGTAATTTCAGTGGCGTTTGTTGATTATTCTTTTTCCCGTGTGGATTTCGTGTTTGAATGCAGAAGATTCGAGTGGGCAGCTATGTTCGATACTGTGCAGTAAGTGTTTTGTTGATATTACTTGAATATGACAACAGAGATTTCATTACATTTTCTCTAGATTGCTAGGAATGCAGAGGAGTATCGGCATTGATATTGTTTTGTGTAAAAAAGCTTGACCATTTTGATGTAATGTGCATTAATATGTGTCATGGGTTACTGTATGTTTGTTTCTGGAGATGCTTCTCCTCATCTCCAACCGTTGGAGAAGGACTTGGACTTATCATCGTGGATTTCAGATTTATCCCATCCTGCAAACTAGTTGACCCGCAAAGAAGTTTCTCGTGAAAGGAGGAGTAGGTTTTGTTTGGGCGACAAGCAGGTTACTGGTGTTGATAAGTTACTTGATATGTGTGCCAGTAGGCTAGGAACTAAAGCCGCTCTTCACGTGTTTAGTAAACTAAAGAAAGAAACTGGTGTCAAAGAATGTAACGCATTGATAAAAAAGTGCATAGAGGGGGCTAGGGTTGCTACTGAGGAAGTAGCTGCAGAAAAACATATGCAGCTGGCTTTCAAAATTTTTAAGTCAATGAAGGAACAGGGTTTGCCACTTGAAGAGGAAACATATGGTCCGTTTCTTGAATATCTTATTGACATGGGTATGACAAAAGAGTTTTGCTTTCTCTGCGGGGTTATCAAGAATGGAAACCCTTCATCACTTACGAGATTAGGATATTATGAGATGTCGTTATGGGTCAGAGTCAATCATGAAGAAAAGATTCAAGAGCTTTGTGATGACATTGAGAGTTTTGATGGAGTAAACAAGTCACTTTTACAAGGTTAGTGCATACACTTTTCCGGCTGTCTATTATTTTTACCCTAATTCAAGTTAAACTTCAATTTCCTGGATCATGTGTTTGCTTTGCTTAGACATAAAAATATTAGTTCTCTAGTATTTGCAGTTCTCTTTGATGTTTCTTGCTTTCTTGCTATTTAGGTATATTTTTTGTTTTATTTTAATAATGAAGATGTATACTATTAACAAAGAAAAAGAAAATAAGGAAAGAACTGCAGAATAAACCTTTTCAATCTTTTTGTTGTCACATCTAAGTGAGTTGGTCTCTCTTCAGACAACCTTCTTTGATGGGTGGCTTTTTATTTGTTTGAGATGTGATGGTGTGTGAAGGCCTGATATATATATATATACACACACACACACAAAGCTGATCAGGTGCGGACGTCCGCACCAAAGTTTTGGTGCGGATTTCCATTTTTGCACCACTTCCCGATCGAATTTCCTCAAACTTCCTTCTAGACATATCTAGATCATCTTTGCAAAATTTCAGCCAATTTGGTGATCGTTAAGGCCCTCAAAATCGAAAAACAAATCGACGGTCTGTATTCTGTCCGGTTCATGTATATAACAGAAAAACGCAAGTTTGAGGGCCTTAACGATCACCAAATTGGCTGAAATTTTACAGAGATAATCTACACAAGATGATCTAGATATGTCTAGAAGGAAGTTTGAGGAAATTCGATCGGGAAGTGGTGCAAAAAAAATGGAAATTTTTGGTGCGGACGTCCGCACCTGAACAGCTTTGATATATATATATATATATATATATATATATATATATATCTTGTTATTTTGGTTCTCACTTTAGTCATGCCAAATTCGAGAATGCTGGATTGCTCAACTAGTTACAGAAAGTGGAAAATGAACTCTAAATCTCGGATGTTAATTTTAAAATTCAAAGTTAATATTATTGGATTTTAAATGGAGTGAATGACGCCATCATTTTGGTATCTACTATTTACACACACATATAATATGCCAATATCAATTTTAACCGAGTATTCAGATAACAGCTCTGTGGATGACATGGTTGCAATGTACTGTAATTCTTGAGTGATGTGTTAAGCATTTAGCTTATCAACTGTGTCCAGCATTGATACGTAGTGCATCTTTAATCTGGATTTGGAAATTGGATACTGGTCTTTTCTAAACCTTACTAATTTTTTATTAAAAAGACACAGCTCTTGCATCTGACATCAATGAAAAGTTGACTTGATTTAACTACTATTGCAGAGAATTATTTGTCAGTGCTTTGTGAAAGTGACCGGACGAAGGAGATTTTGCGGCTGTTGGAAAGTATGGACATCACAAAGCTCTCATCACCGAATTTTGTGGCATGTATCTTTAAATGCCTTGGAAGGCTCCTATTGGAGTCTTTTGCAGAGAAACTCCTACTGGAATTTAAAGCATGTGGTATGTCCATTAATATTATATTCCTGACTGTTGGACTCTATATTTTGCGTTGTTTTTTAAGATTCAGTAATTGGATATACATTGCTTAACTGATTTTACTCCAGATATTGATGAATTTATGCTGGATCCGTAGTATTTGACATTTATGACATGAAATTGCTTATTACGACATCATTATTTTCCTTGATGCAGACTGTGCAGAAGGGAATACTTCAAACTTGATCTATAGTTATGTTGATGGAATTCCAAATTTAGCGGTGAGGACCTTCTCATGAATGCTGCTGGTAATTTTCTAAAGTCCACAATTACAGGAGGCACTTCTGCTTTTTTCATGCAGCTTGCTTCTTTGTAAAAGTTGTGCACAATTGTCTGATAGGAACTGTTATTAGCTTCAGTATTATTTTTATTACTTTGTTATAACCATGATAAAGCCATGGCCAGACATCACTGTTTTGGGCTTGCCGCTATTGAAAAGCTTTACCCACGAGATGTACACCTGTTATGTTAATGTGCTAGAGGCATACCCTTTAGAAAATAGGTGGACACTTCTTGAATGGGGGCATCTGCCATGAATGAAGCATACGCCATGAATGTGCGATTTGGGAACTTTGTGCAGCAGAGACCCTGAGCGCCTCTTAATTGAGATGTGTACATCTCTTTGAACATGTGAAAGGAGGCCTTTGTTCCACTAGAGGTAGGAGTTGATGATGTGACAACTACCGCCAGGTTAGATTGATTTTATTCAGGTTTTGGATTCCTTAGAGAATTGAGAGTGTGAAAATTAAAACTTAACATACGTGGAAATAGATATTTTGAGTGGCAAGATTGAGTCACACAACTACATGTGTATCTTAATTGAATAAGAGATTTAGTGGAGGAAAAGCTGAATCTGTAGAAGTATTGTTCACTTTGTGTCTAGTTCTTTTTTGAATATTGGACTTATTGTTGTCAGCATGTACTTTTTCTGAGTTCGTCTTGACCAAGTTAATTTCTTCTTCATAGACCATAGAAAAATTAGAAAGTGTCTTTGCCACAGAATAGCAAATAAACCACTTGTTCTGAATCTAGATTTCATCATTGAAGCTATAAATTTGAAGATCTAGACATTTGGTATCAGGAAAATGACATTTTCCTAACTAGTCAAAGGCCATTTCTTATTTTGGAAGGATTTATGTTCTTGGTTGTAATAATATGGTATAAATTTCTATGGTCTGTGAATATCTGCTTGAGATACTTTCAACAATAAGTCTGTAAATAAAAACTATCTGGTTAGTAGATGCCATGATATTTTAATGTTAAGTGAGAAATGGTTTTTAATGTGTTTGATGTAACTTAGAAGAGTTGATTTTATAGTTTTATACTAATCCTGGGTGTTTCAGGTTGAGGATATCATTTCAAAATTTAGAAACTTGCACACAAAACTTGAGGTGACACCTTCATCTGCGTCATATGAGAAGCTTATAATCTACTGTTGCGATTCACTTCAGGTAAAGTTTTTTTTTTTTTTTTTTACTAAAATTGAACGGTAAGTTATTCAAATCTCCTTGCTTTCTGTCTCACTTAAAGGAATCAGCTATCCTGTATATTTTCAAATCCATAGCCTGGTTTGAGGATTGCTTTAACATTTTTTCCTTCCTTTTTCATAATTCCTCATTCATCCTAACCAAGGTGCATGCGGCTCTTGAGCTGGTGGATGAGATGTTTGAACTGGGTTTGACATTTTCGTTGGAAGCATTACACTCCGTTTTACAAGCTAGTAGTGAGAACTGTGACTTTAATCTGGTGAGTTGCAGCATTCTACATTTATATACTGTCCTTGTATATAGTAGCATGACTTTCCTGTTTCATCAAAGTAGTATGACTTTTGCTGTTTCTCTTATCTACTGGTGTAATAAATCATGACAATTTGGTGTAGAACAATAGCATGTGGACGCTATCTACGATAGTGGTGGGCACCAGAACCTAGAAATTTTTATAGTTAACGGACGTAGAAGTATTTCAAATGTTTTCATGAGAGAATTGTGTTTCTTACACCCTCAGATAAGTAAATACCTTTAATAACTATAAGGCTCACTGACAAACCAAGACCCTTGCTTTATTCATAAACAGAAAAGGATATCTCACCATACTGGATTATCATCTCCAACCTTCAGCTTCATTTTCCCATGTCTCATATAAGTTCTCAACAGAACCTATGTCTTCTGTGGCCGTTTTATAATTTTAGAGTGTAAAACAATATGGTGAGAAGTGTTTTTTGCTAGTATACTGCAGGACAGTTTAAGAGTTGGTTTGAGCTGCTTTTCCATAATCAATCCAACTGTTGGTATTAACTGTTACGTCATAATAATAATTGATTTTAGAGAGTTGGGTACTTGGGTCGTGGTGTGGTGGGAAGACAGGGAAATAAGGTGTGTAAATTTGATTGGTGGGTTGGGTCTGAGCATGTGGTGGGCATGGAACAACCTGATTATGTACAATACCCGAACTCAGACATCCATCTCCCATATAGACCAAAACAGCTCTCCCAGGTCAGATCTCCTTATTACTCATGTTCAAACTTCAAAGTTTCACCAGACTGTACAGTGTAAACTCTTATCTTCTGTCTTCTGTTCAACCCTGAAGCTATGGGGATGGGCATTTTGATGTATTTATTTGCTAATCCACAATAAAATTGTTGATTGTTCTCTCAAGCTCCAAATTAATCTTTGATCATCTTACATAAGGCTCTTCTACTCCATAGAAAGTTATTTTGACGAGGCATGCTGGAATAAATGTTACTGATGAACTGACACAAGAATGTAATCTCCACCGCATTAACTTGACGTTCCATAGCTTGCAAATGAATTCTGTGTTTTATTGAGATTGAAAGTTGCAAGACTTTGCTATTGTGGGTGGTTGCCTCATGATGACATTTTCAGCATTCAAAAGTTTGAGGGAAAATAGGGCAAGACTGTAAGAGTATTAATCTTGTGAGCCTAATGATATAATTTGGAGTTTTGGACCATGTGACATATTATGCTTAAAATTTGCTCTATGTTGGAGGAGTACTTTGAGATGACTTCTAAATGTTGTTTGACTCTAAAACAATAATAGTGACATAAAGATATCCATAACCTGTTTCTGGCTGTCTTTTGTTTCATTGTTGTGATGTATCTTTTGCCCACCTTATTTTCAGGTTCACCAAATCTATTCAGTGATTAAAAGAGGCAATTTGAAGTCAAATGGCGAAACTTTCAGGAGTATGATAAATCTTTGTGTGAAAATGAAGGATGTAAGTCTCTCCCTCATTGTCTTCAGCCAAAGATGTCTTGTCCATCATGTAATGTGGAACTTGAACTGTACCATAAGTCCATAACACATCTTACCGTATTTCCTTTTCCCTGTAGTATGAGGGTGCTTATAGCATGCTGCGTGATTTAGAGAAAATGAGAGTGACGCCCACAGCTGCCATGTACAATGCTATAATGGTTGGATATTTCCAAGAGGTAACTTGTTCTTGGTGTTATGAGATACATACTGTGCTAAATACTTCGGTTCAGATGCCAATCATATCCTCTCTTCTCCAGTTTTATACATACTCTTGCTAAGTTCAAATTCTAAAACTAGATGGGCATACTTAACATGATTTAGTTATTACTTAACATGTTTCTTAAGCTGTTTCTAGTTTCCATGATTTTTTTTGGTTGATACTTCCTCTTTTCTTTATTGTTCCCCCGCAACACCCTGCAGAAGAATATGTCCCGTGGGTTGAAGGTTCTTAAAGAAATGAAAGGAGCAAATTTACAACCAGATTCCCAGACTTTCAGCCATCTAATAACCAACTGCAACTCTGAAGAGGACATAAACATGGTAATCTGAAATTTATATTCAGGCAAAAGTTCCATATCTGACTTGCTGTTATATCATACAAAGTTCAACCTAGAATATTGCAGTTGACCCAAGTGGCGGGTCCAATTAACTTTACGAGCATGTGATTGTAGTATTACGAAGAAATGAAGCGATCTAGAATTCATGCTACCAAGCAAGTTTTTATGGCACTTATAAATGCATATGCAGCTTGTGGACAGTTTGATAAGGCAAAACAGGTATATCTGCTTCCGGCAACTTTGCTGTACTAACTTTTGTATTAACCAAGAGTAGGTAACTGTATGTAATGTAAGTTAGGTTGGACCCTTGATCAATAACAGCATATGCTTGCAGATTATGTTCTAGCTTATTATTGAATATGACTTTTGATTACTTCGTATTCATGTTTTTGGCTAGCTCCATTTTGAATTGGTTCTAAACTGGTTAAAAGTGCTTTCCGGCTATGAAAGCTTTCCTAACAGTGGTTGTGTAAAAAAAAAAAAAAAAAATTCCACAACTAGACGTGCTTCTGGAGACACAGAGCGCTTTTTGGTGGATTCTTATAAGCAGTTGGTATGTGCTTTGTAGAAAAACCACTTAAAGCACTTGTACATGATACACTTGTTTGTATAAAAAAACCTTTATGTGCTTCTTACAACTCCGCTTTGAGTGGTAGCTTCGTAACAAAAGCATTTCTAGAGAAGCAATCCCAAACAGTCTTGCCTGCCCTGGTACTATGCGATTCCTATTTAAACAAGGAGTCTCTTTATTTTTATTTTTATAAATGTGTTAAACCTTGGCAGTATGCAGTCATTTATCAAGAGTTATATAAAAATTTGACACAATTCTCATTTCTCTGCCAGAGTAAAACAAAATAATAGTCTTCCTCCTAACTTTTTTTGTATTATTTTTCAAGTGTAATCATAACATTCTATAAGGAACTTTTTGTGAGGGAAGGAGAGTAAACAATTTTATTTGAAAATTTTCTTCACTATATGGTCTCTTTTCATTTTTTGAGAGTAATTCATTATTTGTTTGCTTTAGCATTGTTTCCCGTATTCAGTATTATCAGTGCATCGTTCTTATTTGGGTAATCATATGATTTCGTATTTGCCTGTTCTATAGGTTTTAGTGTTCTCATCGGTCCTTGCTAATTATAAATTTTCAACTATAACTCAACCAGATTATAATGTCTGTACAAAGTACATATTCTTACCAATTCTTTCGCATGTAGGTACTCTTAGACAAAGGGATTCCACAAAAGAGCTTCAATGAGATTAGAAGCGTGCTTGTCCAAGCCCTTGCATCTCATGGGCAATTGTCCAATGCATTTAATATATATGAACAGATCAAAGAAGCTGGATGCAGTTTGGAGCCGAAAGCTGTTATTAGTCTTATCGTAAGTTCTTATAGTAATGCTTGAGATTACTGGTGTGTGAAAGCATTTTTAATTAGTTGTCAATTTACTCATAGGAGCACCTTCAATCTGATGAAGTAGCATTAAGCAGATTACTCCCTCTACTTGAGACACTAAAGGATCCAAACTATTGGCTTGATGGCTGCTTGAGAACTATCTTATATTGTGTTCGCTACAAGCATTTAAGGTCAGTTCATACAGCAGTTGTTAAGAATATGACATTTCACATCGGGTATGAATTTTTTATTTTTCCTCCACTTTTCTTCCCAGCTTAAGTGATGGCCTCTTTCATGTGCCATGTAAGTTGGTAAGAAAAGATGGAACAAAAAAACATTTTCTTTCAATATCTAAAATTATAGTCCTCTTAGGTCTCCACCCATTACCAGTTGGTTTCGTTTTGAATGTTCCAAGTTCAGTAATTTCCATTCATTTGATTGTTTTGGCCTCACGTAGTTTTAATATCTCTCTCTCTCTCTCTCTCTCTCTCTCTCTCTCTGTCATTGATTTAGAACTGCCGTCAATTTGCTTGAGCAACTCAGGGATCAAGTCTGCACTGACGAATTAGCTCTAGAAGTAATTTTTGATAAGGTTTGTTTCTAACTTTCTATTCTCTCAGACGTGATGTGTGAATGAAAATCTTGCTTTGGAAGCAGCAATCCACCATGATTTGGTCACATTATTCTCTACCTTTGGTTGATCAAATTTCAAATTTTGGCCTACTCTCTGAGAAACTATATTGCTCTCTATTCTATGAATTCTTTTTGAACCTCCCGATTTGATATTTAGACCTCCAATTATTTCTTATTATTATTTATCTTTTATTTGAAAAAAAAAGAAAGAAGAAATCTTATTTTACCTTCACCCCAAAAACCCAAGATTTATCGTTCCAGCCATGTCGTTCAATTCCAACCTCAGCTACGCACAGTAGCCGATCACCTGGGCCAGCATCAACAGATGTCAACAGGCATTAGGAGACCCTATCCTCTCTCAGACATCTTATGCCAGTAGAGTAGAGTTGTTAATTTCAACAATGATGAACAGGATATGGTGGTAGTCTCTGAATCTAACTTTTGCATTACTTTCAGTAGCAAATTAGAAGTTATGTGTGAAATTTAGAGGAGGTCTACATATCTCCCCCCCTTTTCCCCTTCCCCTTCCTATTCTTCCCCCAAATTAAAGATAAGAAAAAATCTTTTTCTTCGTTAGTACTACTTAACTACTTTATATATTCACATGTTCATTTTGGAAGTCTGCATGTTTCAAACTGACAAGACAACACACGGCTTTGCTGTGATCAATTTGTAGGTGTTTTCATTCATTATTGCAGAATCGGAGTCCTCTTTGCAGTTTGGCCTAGATTTGCTACATGCTATGAAGAGTGAGCTTGGCCTCACCCCTTCACGAAAATGTCTCGATTTTCTTCTCCACGCTTGTGTTAGTGCCAAAGATCTGCAAAGTTCCATATTTGTATGGCAGGAATATCAAGCCGCTGGCCTGCCTTACAATACCTTAAGTTTTTTAAGGTAATTTCCTGTTTTGCGTTTGCCCTGGCTTGAGAATTTTGTTCCATTGACTGATTTTATTTAGCTTTGGTTCAATCTTGGAATGCTTGCAGGATGTATCAAGCCCTTTTGGCCTCAGGGGACAGAAAGGCTGCAAAAGTTCTGGAACATAAAATTCCTAAAGATGATCCTCATGTTCAGTCTATCATTGAAGCATGTAAACAGACTTATATAAAGAAAACGGAAGAAACCAAAAAGAAAAAAAAAGAAAAAAAAAAGGAGGTAGGAATATGTAAACTCACTTAAATTGACATAATGATTAGGGTTAGAGATTCAATCTTTTTGTATCAAAACTGGAGAAAGAAGTCAGAAAGGACCTTCATGTGGAGTAAGTCCCATTCATCTTACTAAAGTTGTACGAATGCTGGTTCTAGTATCTATATTATTAGTGCCCATTGATTCAGAGCAAGTTGTTCACTGACCTCTTCCTGTGCTATAAGAATACTTTCTATGGCTGTCTCTTTCACTAATATGAACTATGCAGATGAGTATTCAGACAGAAAGATTGAATCTGCAATGTTTTACTCAACAGGTGAACTTACCTGCTCTCAGTGAGTGGATATATTTCTCATTTGCAAAGTTTGAGTCTGGCAGTGACCCATTTGCCAAAGTGTGATGTAATACTTGAAGCTTTTTGCTCTTTTATCAATTGAACCGAAGAATTACGAGTAACAGTGCTGCTAAAGTAGGCTTCAAAAGGATAGTTCGAGCAACAAGTATAGCTTGCCTGCACCTTGCCTTAGCCTGCTCAATCCTCTCACTCAAAGTCTCGTCCTTGACTGCAGCCTTCACCATAACCATGCCCATCTCCATCACCTTCAGCACCCTAAACAATTCAGTCTCCATTCTATCTTCCACGTTCCCTTCATCGATCGACGTCCACGGTGCGCAAGAGCAGTTTCGGAAGTGCTGAGGTTGACGTCTGTAGAGAAAACATGATCATAGATTGACGAAATCTACTCGTTCCCTAATCTGGTCAATGTTTATTGTGCCGTTCGCTTTCTTCTATTAACTCATGCTCAGTTCTTCACCATAGATCCCTTCCAATGAAACCCATTTAAAACCACAAACGTGTTCTGCAAACCACATATTCATTAGTAAACTTAGGTTGGAACTTTGAACAAGAAAGTAAATTAGAAACTAGACAGCGTCATCCCCGCAATGACGCTTTTCTACAAGGTTTGGTATATGGAATAAAACCAAGTGGGATCTACGTACAACTAATTAGTCCACAAATTCACAACGAATTTTTCTGATTGTGATGTATGAGAAATCAATACTTTTGTCCACTAAGTCATATAATCTATTTGATAACAAATTGTTGCAATATACATAACAATTCTACGGTTTTGATTGAGGAAGCCACTTTGTGAATTGATTACTTTGTGATCTTGTAAATTGATTACTTTGTTTTGGTTAAACTTGTAGAGTAAGCCACTTTGTGATGCAAGATTGGGTGGAGTAGGCTATTTTTGTAAACTACAGCTATGAGCTAGGTGGTAATGGATACTCACATACACCTCCATATTAACTGATCGGGTCATTAGTTTCATACTCATATGGCACACGAAACAAATTTTTAGCTAGGAAAAAAAATTGAGAAGGTATACAGTCATATCTAATGAACAATCTGCCACAAAGTAAAATCCAATATAAAATGAACCAACCATTTTCTCCATCTAGTATAGAAGGGTGGTGAGCTACCTCCACGCCAATTCCAACCAACGTAACCCGTTTTCTTTGAAAAACAATGCAGAATAATACCCTTTTATTCAATCAACTACTTCCAATGGCTTAATTGGTTTTGAAATCCCTCTTCGGTCTCTGCTGCTAATTGGTATATGCATGGCAGCTAAAGAAGGAGCTAAGGAGAAAGATCACAAGGAAGACAAAGCAAAAGATGAAAAGAAAGCTAAGGAGAAAGATGGAGTAATCACTGCTGTTTATAAGGTTAACCTGCACTGCCCACAGTGTGCACGAGAGATTAAGAAGCCTCTTATATCTATCCAAGGTAATTAAAGATGAGTTTACTTATTTCCTAATCGATCTGTGAAGAAAATTTAAGAGAAGATTAATTATGGGTCCATTTGATTTTCCTTTGTATATATTCTTCCTAAATTTATACATATTTAAGGCACATATATGTTAATGGAGAATTGACAATGTAAATTAACATTTTACCAGGGGTTCACAACGTGGAGGTTGAAAGGGAGAAAGGTGAAATCAAAGTGAGAGGCGATTTCGACCCGACAAAGATACAGAAACGGCTTGAGAAACTCTGTAAGAAAAAGGTTGAGCTAGTGTCACCCAAGGTCCAGATCAAGGAAAGTACCACAACTGAGACAATAGTAGTGAAGGAATCCATAACCAAAGAAGTAGTGGTGCTCTCTCTCTCCCATATTCTTCAAATGTTATTGCTTTACTTTCCATCATTTATATCTCATCCCTAGCAGAAATTATAAAATGAACCATCATGGCCAGCAATTGAAGATTAGTGTAAGATAGAAGTCATTTCGTCTGTTTGGAATACCTAAACAAATTGTTAGATAATGCCGGAGGACGTTTATAGAAAGTTTTTAGCCGATATAGTTGATCAGGGTGATTTCTTGATTTTCCGGAATTAATTAACCTGTAGTAATTTACTGATTGATAATATTTGAAGAAATGAAACTGCTGTTGATAGACATCTATATGTAACGTAATGGGGAATTTAATGGATGATGATGGAAGCTGCATGCAATTTGATCAGCTAATTCGATGTGTTTGTTTGATTTCAAATTAAGGCAATTTCACGGACAACATTAGTGAAGGTTCACATGCATTGCCACAAATGTGAGCAAGATCTGAAGAAGAAGTTGTTAACGAACAAAGGTACCTATTATTTATGAGTTCAAAGTCTTCCATATATTGTATGATCATGAAACGTCAATGATACATATTGCAGGTGTTCACAATGTTAAAACGGACATGAAAGCACAAACCCTAGCAGTGGAAGGAACAATTGATCCTGAAAAACTAGTATCGTATTTGCGCAAAAAGGTACACAAACACGCAGAGATTATACCCCCAAAACAAGAGAAGAAGGATGGGACGAAAGAAAAGGAGAAGAGTTCCTCAAAACCCCCAGAGAAAAAGGACGAAAAGAAAGAGAAAGAGAGTGGTAAATCTACTGAAATAGTTACCAAGGTTGTAGAAGCTAAGGAAGAGATAAAGGTGGTGGAGGTTAAGACAAAAGAGGGGGGTGCTCCTTATTTCATTCACTATGTCTATGCTCCACAAACATTTAGTGATGAAAATCCAAATGCTTGCTCTATAATGTAACAATTGAGAATATGTAAGCAGGCCTACATTATGCTTTTGAGGCTTTGTTTTTTTTTTTTTTTTTTTTTTTTGAGCATATCGTATATCTATCAATTAATATAATTTTTCCATCACAAACCAGACATTACATAAAAGTTTGGAACTACATAAACATGTAAACATAAAGTGATCAAAAAATTAATCAAATTCTTATTTCCTATATATCTATAGTATCACATCCTCTATCTACTCCTTCGATCTTCTTGGTCGAAATTTGTGTTCAAATTTTGACCACCAAAAGAGTCATTGTATCTTGAAGAAGGTTGGTTCTTTTTTGGAGCTAGCGGACACAATCGATCCCTAGAGGAATTATCTTCATGCGAATAGTCTTTCTTCATATCTTCATCATCCATCATCCACTTGTTGCCTTCTTACGACATACTTGAAAATCCCGTCATGATTAATCTCAACTAGCTAGTTGAAGTTTCAAACACATGCAAACTGTTTTGAGGATAAATTGTGAATAATACAGAGGCCTAGACCCTTTTTATATAGATAATTGATCTTTCCCAGATTCAAAAGGATTCCTAGCTAGTCAAGATGAGACAGTCTTTTTCAAAAAAACTAGGAAAGAGTAGTCTTTTCTAAATAAACAGAAACTAGGAAAGAATAGTCTTTTCTAAATAAACTAGGAGAGAACAGTATTACAACCTTGCAGGCTTTGTTTGGGGTAGCCTTTTTCATACTTGAATTACTCATACTATTAAGTAACTCACACCAAATACAGCTAGCTAGGGCATATGATTCAGCCCTAGATTGAGGAAATTCTCTCTTTCGAAACAAGACTAAAACCAAGAAGGCGGTGCATTGAAACGTAGCTGCATTTATATAACAGCAGAAGTTAATTTTGTCCATTTTGTAGGCGCCCTCTAGTTTTGAGACATTTCCACAAACCCTTTTAACTTTCAAACCTAGCTTGCTGATTACATATAGCTACTTCGGGCTCTGGTGAAACTAATGGTGAATACAGCAAGATTATTACAAGGGGTAAGGATTTTGTAATTACATATAGCAGCACTCAAATTTCACCATTATACATACAGCTATAACCCTTGTAATTACTTTGCTGTATTCGATCAGCCATGTATATATCGTATTTCGATCGCTAAAACGAATTCACAAAGCCTTTGCGCTTCTAACCTTGCTATATTCACCATCAGGTTATCTTGGTAAGGAAAATTTTTCACGCTCATGCACCACTTAATTGATTGTTCCTTGTTGCAATCCGAATTATAAAATCTAACTCAACTGACTATAATATGATGAGGATGATGAAGATTTTCTATATGTTATTACTCTTCTTAGTACGATAGATTGAGTGAGTTACTTTTATCATTGCATCCAACTGACTATATTATCTTCCAGGTAAAAGCTGTTTATGATAGGAATCAATAGGACTAATTATCTTCTTGCATTCTTATTTAATCTTGACATTGTACTAACCAATTGAGCGATCCGTACACACTGATCTGGAGTAACAAGCTGGACTATGCTAACAGCCTAAGATCCAGTCTTCTCTTATCTCTGTGAAGAATATAAGTATTTTAAGAAGACCAAGGAGCTAGCTAACATAACGAAAACTAACAAAAAAAACCTCTTATAATAGGATCTGCAGCTGCAAAATAGTAGATGAAATCAATTTAACAGAGGACATCCAGATCATATTTCCTTAATTCTGAATATTTTATATAATTTCATGCACTCTCGTTCTTTTCATTTTCTGGGATCGATCTAAAGAGAAACTGATACTCGATCATATATATCCCAGGTAATTAAAAACTGATTAAGCTAGAAAGAATCCATATATGACAAAACAGTAATAATAAATTTGAGACGAAAGTTAGAACTAATAATCCAGGGTACTTCATGCCAAATAGCAAAACCAAACCACGAGATAAACATAGATTAATAGTAGGCTACTTGTGATGTAGATGATTATATAAAAGAGATATCATACATATCATGTATTCTAAGATCTATCCCCATATAGCTAGAGAGAGGGGAGAGAGGGAGAGAGCAAGCTTTACATAATTAAATCGATAAAAAACCACGAGATCATATAGTAATTAATATATCCTTGTTAGAGTGGAAAGCTTGATGTATACATCGTACATAGTAAACACAAAATTTAATAATTCTTTTTGGTACAAAAATTTAATCAATTTCATGAGAAAGCTCAAATGTTTTGATATTTTAACCTATATTTTTTAAATTATTGACCAAAGCCGAAATATCATTTGTTATTAAAACTAGTTATAGATTTTCAATATCCTCTGAGAGAGTACAATTATCTCTCAAAGTTTATGATAAATCTATTTGTTATTTATTAGATAAAGGGAAAATTTAAAACCAATATCATTGTTTTCGAACCAGTTATAAATTCTAATATCCTCTAAAAAGTGAAACTACCGATCAACGACTATGATAGATCGGGTATGTATATATGTATGTGTATTAGTAAAGAAAAACTATAATGTAAATATCATGTGATTCTTTTTGAACAAACCATTTGATTTCCAGCAGGTTATAAATTCTCTATTTCATTTATTAAAAGAGTAGTGAAACTATCCTAATTAAATCAAAGTGAGTATAGTGAAGATTGGAAATGGAAATTGCAGAAAGCAACAAACTAAAGAGCGCAATTGAATTAAGAAATAGAATCCAGTTACCAAGAACAAGGGACTGAAGGAAAACTAAGCAAGAAACAATTGTACAGGATGATCGATGTGGGTGTTCAATTGAGATCTGAATTAAGGCAAATATAGTTTTCTCTGACCTGACCTAGCTTAGAACAAAGCAATCAATATGATGGCCTCCCAGTAGGGTTTCCAGCCCAACCATCTTGGAGCTGAGGCATGTTATTCAGGGGCAGATTGAAGAAGGGAAGCCCCGAAGACGGATCCGGAAATGGGTTGTTATTGCCTACTCCTCCACTTCCGCCACCGCCGGACGACTGAGGCAGAGGCGGCTGAATCTGCAGCTGCTCCTCTTCCTCCTCCAAAGGCAACCTCTCATAAGCAACGTTGGTAAAAGAAGAAGCTATGACGATCACAGGTCCAGATGCTATGAGAGGTCCCACAACATTTCCTCCCACGACTTGGCCCTGACCGCCTGCCAAGAATATCGTCAGGCTGGTGGCGCCCGGCGGGGCAGGCGGCGGCAGGAACGAGCCGGTCAACGACAGGATCTCGAACCTGCCGTGTAGCGTGACAACTGCGCCAGCCCCAGCCCCAGCTGGCTGGCGCAGGGTCACGTTGGTCACCATCCCACTCCCACTCAGCACGCAAATCCCACGCTGCCGTTTCCTGGCATAGGTTCCAACGCAGTCAAACACATCGCAGCCGCTGCTGACCTCAAGAATATGAGCTCTCAGGGTGTTGGCGCTCTCTCTGGTAATGATCACCGGCGGCTTGGGCTTGTTTCTTGACCCGGGAGGACGACCCCTGGACCTCCGAGTAGTACCATCTCCACCAGAGCCTCCGGAGTTTGGGGTCACAAGGTCAAGCCCTTGGTGGAGATTGCTGTCATCATCGCCGACGTCGTTTTGGTGGTGGTGATCCGAGTTGAAGAGGTTGTTGTTATTGTTGCGGTTGGAGTCATGATCTTCAGATTCCGGCTGTCTCTGCAGGTGAAGGTCAGGGAGTTGGAGCTGCTGATGGAACAAGCGAGATGCTGAGCCCAAGTCTAACCCAGCCATAAACAGAGAGCTAAAGAGAACAGAAAACAAGAAAAATATAGTAAAATATGGAGGGATTTTAATATAAGGAAGCTAGCCGGGGGGCGTTAATATTTTATGGGTTTGCTGAGAAAGGAGAGCCTCAAAATAATTTCAAGCCCTAGAACAACGAATAGAAAACAAAGGGAATCAAGTGCAGAGAAAGGGAAGGGGTACTATATCGAGAGGAAGAGGAAGAGGAAGCTTAGAACAGGAGGAGGAGGAGAGAGAGAGAAATGATAAAGTAGGAAACGCAGCCATTCTCAAACATCTAAAGTATATAAATGTAAAATATTTATCCACATATACAAACCTGGATAAAATATTTTACTTCTTTGATTTGGTAACTTTTAGTTTTCAATTGTGGTTTTCTCTATTTTTTTTTATGCTTAATAACATTATAATAACATTATGCTTAAAAACATAATAATAATAACATTATGCTTAAAAACATAATAATAATAACATTATGTTTGCTTCAAAGGAATAATACTCTTAAAAACCCTAAAGCTCTCTCTCTCTCTCTCTCTAAATCGGTCGCCAACCACGAAATCCCACCCTCAGCCAACGACGGTCTAACGGTAGGTGAGTCTCTAGATATGTTGAAGCCGTATGACTTTGTTGCCGGATGAAGGATATGTCAGCAACCAAATGCTTTGAGAAGTAGTTGACCAGAGGTTCTTAACAGTTTTTTTATCAGCGTGGCTTTTCAGATCAGGTTGGAGATATGCATGGCACCATGGACTCGAGGAGCATATCTGGTTTTCATCATCCTGATTCCATCTTCATCTTTGTGGATTCATGGGAGGAGTTTTGGTTTAATAGAGATGTTGTTTGGTCTCTAAGTTCGGGGCGACGAAAGAGTTTCTTCTCCCCAGGGTGTGCTTGTGGTTGCGCGGAACAAGGCGGCGGCGTCCCACGACGGCGACATCTCACGAAGGTAACTTCATCTCCCGGTGGCGACAACTACAGTGTTCTTCCATGTCCTTCCTACAACTGTGAAGGAAAATTGGGCTAAATCAACTGTTTTGGGTTTATGTTTAATTTTCTTTTTGGGTTTTGGGCTGCTTTTTTAGTTTATAGTTTTCTAGTACAATAAGTTCATTTCATTAGAACTCTAAGCATTTTTGTGCCTAACCATTTTTATGCCTCATGGCGTCTTGGCGTTATAAGTCTATTTTCCTTTTAGTCTTTTTCTAGTTTTCTAAGTGGGATCTTAGCCTATAATCTATTTTCTATTAGATTTTAGGCACACTTATGAGCCAAAATGTAAATAAGGATACAACCCTTATACGAATCTTATCATCTTGTTTGTGTGTATGGCAACAGATCGATTTGTATTGTACCCTCTATTTAAATATTAATGACAAAATTGTCTTTGAGTTCAAAAAAGGAATAGTACTCTTGTAAATAATATATATATATATATATATATATATATATATATATATATATATATATATGATGAAAGAGTAGGATGGGACTTGGGGAAATCAAATTAACCTATCAAAGATGTTTAATAAAAGGTGGGTTAACTGATGGGTTAACTGTAATAAGTTTTCACGCAATTAATAAGTACTTTTTTTTTAAGCAGATTGAATAGTTTACCAACATATTATATATACAGTTTCCTTCTAGAACGGTGTCCCGTTTTGAAATTAAAATGTGGACCTTTTTATTTTGCTCACTTTCAGGTAGCATTTCCACAACTCCACATTTCAGTGTCTAAAACACAGTGTGTAGATTATTTCTGCAAAGTTTCATCCAATTTGAAGATCATTTGAGCTTCCGTAATTGTGATGTACACGAACAGTTCTGTTTGGACATATGTTTTATTCTGTTGATTTATTTAATCTAATTCAGTACCTAAATGATCTCCAAATTAGATGAAACTGTGCAGGAATAATATACACACTATGTTCTAAACATTGTACGGTTAAGATGTGAAAAAGATCCCCCCAGCTAGCTTCCTTATAATAAAATCCCTCCATTTATATACGTGTATATATATATATATTATGATCCACTTCATCGAAAGAAAATGGTTAACAATCTAAGAACAAGAAAAACATAACCAAATTTTTTTATTCATAAAATAAATATGAATAAAAAAACAAATTGACACACGCGTGAGCGTGTGTTAAGAGGCTAGTCAATGGATCAGAATGACACCCATGGTTATTTGTCGGTGAGCCGTGGCTTGGTTGGTTAAAGTGTTTAACTGACAACTTTGATATCATGGATTCAAACATCATTGACATATGTAGGGTGTATGAGTTATTAATTAATAAAAAGTTTTTTTTTTTAAAAAAAACACCCATGGTTATTCAAAAAATAAAATAAAAGTACATTTTTAAAAAAAAAATATGATCTATTTTTTGACATCATCGTTCTACTCGATGATTTAGTCTTTTATGTGAAGCTAGCAACCCAGCGTTCTGCCATAATTACATACATGAACTTAAGAATTTCGTGGCATCATATAAGATCGAATTAAAGTTTATATGAAGTGTTGATAGAAAAGATGCACACTCACTTGTGTTAAACTCTAAACTATTAACATAAATGTGTCCCTTAGTCGGATTTAAATTCATAAAAATATATCTTTTGCTAGATTCTCAATCAGATTATAGTATGTGTTTCTAGTTAGAAAACTTGATAATTAATTCTCAACGGCACTCGTGTACTTTCTTTAGATTAAAGCAGAATGTTATCTCGTGTTGGATAAACTAAGTTTCAATGAACCAAATATCGTTAGCTATTATCTATGCACTGCTACTTAGGAAACATATATATAACCTCTATCACATCATAACCTGCTTAATTTTTTTGCCATCGAACAATTCAGTGACGACTTATACATGTTGCTGACTGTTTTGTTTGACAATAAGAACTTCCTCGCTAAAACCAAATTAAACAACAACTTGTATGAGTTGTCATGAGTTAATTTTACAGTAACAACTTTAATTTTCTAGACGTAGACAAGTATCATTTTTTCCAAAAACCAACTACGCCATGATTTATATTAATTGTCATTTTGTGTTTGCGCATCTATTCACATAGTTTGTTGTATTTTCTTGTTGATGAAAAATTCTGTAAGTCGTTGTGACGTAAAAATCATTTTTATACAAATTAAATGACCTAAACCCTAAAAAAATACAACATTGATAGATTCAGGAGCTGAAATGAGTAACATTTAGCAATTGTTAATATGATCATTGACAAATTAGGTTATTGACGGAGACGCTAGCGGATGGAAGTTATTACCAAAATCAAAAGTATAAGTCACCACTAAAATCCACTCAACGCAAATGTGGGTGATGTGAAACCTCTTAAACAATCCCCTCAATGCGAGTCTAGAGAAAGTAAAACATCTCAAGATGGATTTGGATGAGGCAAAATTTCATTAAAGTAAATCTGTGTGAGGAGAATTCCACTCAAGCCGAATATAGAGGAGAGTTAATTCCTCAAGGACAACTGGCTAAGAATCTAGCTTGTGGAAAATGTTGGTCAGGAGAAATTTCTTTGAAGTGAGACTAGGGAGATGTAATACCTAAATTCAATACATGAGCAATGGCTGTAATTCTTTTTTTGAGTATGTTCATTTATGTGCTATATGACTAATAAAAAGAACAGGAACTGTTTTGTTTGGTCTTCAAACTGTTTTGCTTGACTGTTTCGGTCATCATGATCTTTGATCAATAGAATTTTCTCCGCTTACCTCAAAAAAAAAAACATGAAACTGTTTGAGCGGTAACTCTTTTTTAATTTATTCATTTCTTTTTTAATTAGTCATTTTGCTACCTTTTTATCATTTTAATTTATTCATTTCTTCATCCAAACATGAATTAATTTTAAAAATCGAAGCTTAAAGTTGATCGATATTGAAATTTCGATAAATAGATTTGGTTAATCTTAAAACTCTAAAGTAGCAAATTTGATAGAAAGATAGCAAATTGGCTGAAATAAAACCTAGGGTAACAAAATTGGCTGAAATGAAAGATAGGGTTGTAAATTGACACCAAGATGAAAGTTAGGGTAGCAAATTAACAATTATGCCTTTTTTATTTTTTTTTCTTTTTTGTTCATGGTGAGCTACATAATATGTTAATTCTGGTCATTTAATATAGATATGTTATTTGATTAGAATAATGTGGAAAAAAAATTATTTTATGATTTGAATCCTAAGATTTTTCTGTAAGCTAGTGCTCCCCATGAATTCCGGGCGCCATCACCAAGCCCTACATGTTCCAAAAGCTGTCATAAAAGTAAACACTAATAAAGTTATGCATTTACACTAAGCATACCTTAATAAACAAAGTGATGAAGAACATAGAATATCATTAAATGAATAAATATATATAGGTGATGAACAGTTAGGGTTTAGCATTAAACGACGAAAAACCTAGCTTGGATTTTGGAAATCTAACCCCATCTATTCTTGGATGCGAGAATTGACCAATCCCTTGCCTATGTATTCCTGTCCAAAACTCCATATCATATTTCACAATCATGCATATTCCTCTTTTCACTCCCCAATTTCCATTTCTCAAATCACAAATGCATATACATACATACGTAAGTGTAACAAGGTATAGGTACAACTTTGGTTTCAACCGACGGAAAATGCTTCTTAACCGACAGAAAAATACTCTTCCGTTTGCTGAGTGCTGTTAGTGCGCGACGGAAAACTATTTCGTCCACTATGATATGAAGTTTGTCGCTTAAGGTTTACTTAAGAGATGGAAGCCAACCCTCCGACACTTTCCGTCGCTTAAGAATAACTTAGCCGACGAACCATTCTCCGTCGTCTAGGATTGTTCGCCTAAGAGTAACTTAGCCGACACTTTTCGTCGCCTAGGTATTTTAAAGAGAAAGTGAAACATTGTAGCTAGTCGTTGATGAGCTTCATTTAGACACGCATAAACCCTAACCCTAGCTAACGACATCGCTTGATCAAACACAAAAGTAACCCATCAACCCCTGGTGGAAATGGTCAAATTAGTTCGGAAGAGTCTATATAGATTAAGCACTAGCTAGCTGGGCATCTTTTAATACTTAATTGTTTAAAGAGCAAGTGCCTCCTCCTAATGACATTAGGCAACTTTGTCGTCTTGTAAGGGTGATTAAGATTCTCAACTTTCATTGATTATCTCAACAACGACAATATCATCGACCAATCACAACGCGTCTACGGACTCCAGAAAAGTAATTAACAGTCCCATAATGTCTCATCAAGTCCGGTGGACCCCACCCACGTTGTGCTTATGGACGATTTGTATATAATTTTACATAATAAAAATCTGCAAAAAGGGAAAACCTAATCTTAGGGCAAAATGGCTCCGCCTGAACTTTTGGTTGCGTTTTAAGCCAAGTCCAACGTGGGGAACTTCTTTCTTAATTAAGAACCTAATTAAAGAGAATAATACGTCCTCAACTAACTAAATCTATCACTGAGAAATATGATTTGAAGATCAAATCCTTCGGTTTAGAGATCGATGAGCACAAAAAGAAATAGATACATGTCATACATGAATTAGAACGTACGATTATTCATGCTAATTTAAGTTAATATGTATTATATATGCGATTATATGATAAGGTCTAGTCGGTACGTATGCATGATTCAATCGATCGATCTCTTTACGCGTTGTTGAATTATTTCTAGCTACTTTGATTTGATTTTTGACTTGTTGCATTACTTACGTGTTTGGCCTAACAACGACGTGTGTTGTATATTATCAAATACGAATAATTTACGTGTTCAGTTGAATTTTTCACACGTGAGAAATATAGCTATCAACCGCACTCACATGATCAGACGATTAGTAATTGCAAACTTTTTCTTTGTTGGTAACAAAACTAAAACAATGAATTAACTAGACTTTCGGTTGGACATTATATTTTAAAGTGGTACTTACCTTTAAAATTAAGAATGGAGAGACATTGGATATTCCATTAGCTAATCTTAATATAAGATTGCATACGTACACTAGCTAGGGATTATCTTATCTATGAGATTGAATGATCCTCAACTTTGGGAAGATTTTTTGAATGGACTTTTATAGATGAGCAGCACAAATAATCAGAATTTTTTATTTTATAATCAATTTGAAAATTAGAAAAGAGGCTTAAACAGTCTTATTACAAGTTGACTAGATCGAGTAATGCCTCGATCTTACTGTTCTCTTTATTAAAAGGTCATCAGTGAGATTTTCTTAAGAGCACAATTATTACTAAATAAAGTAAATCTAATATATACTTGACCTAAGCGAGCAAGAACAAATGAAATGGGCTGACCTAGACGTGGAGCAGAGACGGAGCTTCGTTAAGGGCTATAACCCAGAAGGTTTTTTGCTATTTTTTTTAACTACATAAGCTTAATATATAGCCTCTATAACTAATCCAACTTAAAATAGTAGCCCAGTCGACTTTAGGGTTAGATTGAAAAGAAAACACGCACTGATGTTTTCTTTTAGTTGCTTTAAGTTGATTTTGGATTGTCCAATAATTTTATTTATATCATATATAAGTTTCATCATCAAATGAAACTTGAGCCCAGACTACTTCAAATTTCTGGCTCCGGCCCCTGGACGAACGCACTAGGAAAATTAGGTTCGGAGGATAAGTTGAGCGGATATAGATCATCCTTACGGGATCCATGACACAATAAATAATGTGCAACATGCATGTAAGCAATAGCTTTGATAAAAATAAGGAGCGCCTCGACGACTTACAATATATGAGAGACTGCAGTATTTGCGACTCCAAAAATGGTTGGTTGTTGCTCATGATCCAACAGAAGGTACGTACTTGCGATGTCTATACATATAACAGCAGAAACAGAAGGTGGAGTGTGGCTACAACTACTAATTCACCAGGAGAGTATCAGTATGGACTTTATGAATGGGGCATGGCTTATATGGACCGAACTATTTTCTGTGTTTTGTTCAATCTCCAACTGGGAATGCTTAACCTGAGCATCCCACATAAAGACTGGACTATCATGGGTATCCCCTTTTCTTAAGACAATATGATCGGAGTGCGTCATGTGAATGTTTATCAAATGAACGACTCGACTCAGGTTGCATAACAACTATTGGTTCGCTTGTATACCATGGCGCACAAGCATGAACGTTTTTGTTTATGACACAAACACATCTGTTTTAGATAGTACTGAGGTCGCTCTATCAGCTAAGAGTTACATATGCCACTCTGAGACACGTTTTTTGTTTTGCTTTCTTAAGATCTCTTTGATAATGCCATGATGGTTTATCTGCGCCAGTTCTAGTGAAGGTTAATACTTATTATTACTTCTTGATTTCACTTCATGGCTTTGAAATTAGGAAGGGTTGTGCCTAGCATAACATAAGAGCTGCACTTGGGACTGTCACAGTGATTAGTTTTGTTAATAGTTAGATACGTCCCTAAAGTTCGAGATTTAAATATTATGTAAGCTTCCATGATTTTTTTTTTTCGCTTCATTAGGTTGTGCTATCCTATCCTGTTTGCCAAGACTATCAATTGTAAGTGTGTTAGGTTGTTGTTGCTGAGTATAAGCAAAAAGGTGTATAAAGTTATAAACATTAGTAACTTCTGAGCTAATATGGAATGCAATTTCTAAGGGAGGCCATCTGAGAATGGATCCTTTGTCGGTCAGTTCTGAAACTTGTGCGCGCGTACCAAATAAGTAGGCTAAAGATCGAATGAACCTGAAATGCACATGTAACTAGCACAATGGAAGACGCTTGGCTTATCAAGTACATACTAGCGGCAAGAAGCCAAGAACCATTCCCTTGTATGCCAACTCCAAGACATGCATGCCGAGATTTGGTGATCTAATGCGGATCGGAGCAAGGTTAACACCGTCTTCAATTGAGAGCAAATGTTCAAGATAACTTATCGAACGATGGGCACGCCATGGATGGGATCAAGTTAGTGTCCAGGATTTCTCAAAGGTGTTACGTGTGCCCAAACTGTAACCAATAAGCACATAAGCTAGCAAAACATGCACCAAGGGACATTTCTAATTTTACATGGTCTGAGCCGTCTGAATGTACCCAAGCTGACCTCAGTGCCTAGCTCTGTTTCTGTGAGGGTGCCCGTATCACCCTCTTGTAGTTGTACTATTGATCCTATTTAATTCATTCACCTTTCTCAAAGAAAAGGAAAAAAAAAAAATCAACAATCGAATCAAAGAAAAGGCTGTAAAGTAATAATTAGCTCGATTGCAAAATCTTTACATGTACGGTCATATTTTGCAGGCTAGTCTACTATACAGAATGCTTCTGAGATTACTATATGATGATAACCACAGTAACAATAATAAATGGGCGATAATCTGTTCACTTCGGCAGCCTGAGATACCGAACACTGTCTAATAGTCTAATTAATCAAATCGTGTCTTCTAATTACTACTATGAATGACTAATGGCTATAAACATTGCTCCAAATAACCCATTACACCCTTCCTTTTCTTCTGTCATCCAATGCCTGCTCCATCAAAAGTAATACTCATGTCATAACATGCGTGGATATACGAGTATAAATTAATTAGGAACCACTCGGATCACAAAATACATTTAGATCCGACTTCACCTACCAAATCATCTCGATTGGCACACAACACAACTAACCATGAATCACTATATGGATTTGTGGAGTTTATAGATTGTTTTTAATACATAGGCAAGTCAGTACAGTGATTTTGAAAGCTACATTGAATATTGCCCCCTCTTTGCTCAATTGGATTATATGGAAGGAAAACTAAAATCAGAAAATGATTACTGATATTTTCCATATGCTTCAGCTCCTAAGTTTCATCGTGGTCTATTTAAACAAGTTGAACTAGGAGGAAGTTATACTATATGTTTCATCGTGGTCTATTTAAACAAGTTATACTATATATGTTTCAGAGATCTCTTTTTACTTCAAGCTTGTGATGTCAATTGCAACTAGCTACGTGTTTTGCTCTGTTGAGCACTTGAGCATAACACGATCTTTAATCAATAAGCAGTAAAAAGAAGCCCCCAGTAGTTTAAATTGTGATAAACCCCAAAAGGTGTGCATCAAGATCACAAGGTAGACTAAAATTTAGATATGTTGAAGTTAAATAGTTCATTATAGAAACACAGGAGAATCAACTATGTAGTAGTCCTGTCCTAATTCTCCACCAAAATATATAAATAAATAAAAGAACTCATATGCAGAAGCTTAGCATTTAAATCGAAAAATATACCTTGCTTTGTAGCATTCTCATCGTCAAAACAAGAGTATCACGCATCCTACAAAGTAAATTCAGCAAACCCATATAAGTGGAATCGTAAACATGTTTAATTGCATTCTTAAATGCAAAACATAAGCATGTTTTATTATTATATTGTGATTGACCAAATTAGGCCAGTCTGAAACCACACCGCATGGTTTTAAGATATAAATCTAAAATGAAACTGGAAAAATGGGAACTCAAGTGCCTGATCTTCTCTGATAAGCGAATTATCATCAGAGAAAAGATATTTAACAGCGAGCTCACTATGTTATATTTGTTAAAGAATATGCTGTGTAAGGGTTATGGATTACCGAACACTGTATGTGCTAAAAGGATGAGAAGATCCATCAGAACATGTCAGCACAAATTGAGTTGAGAAGCCACAAGGAACTTTAATCTGCAACCACCAATTATAGAAATTGAAATGCATCGTCTCTTATATACAAAATGGAAACTTCACACTAAATGTTCATATATTGTTTTAAATAAATCCACCATAGATGACAGCTTGCCTCAGAAACTTTGTTTGCAGTTTGCAAATGATTAATCCACATTACGGCACATGCCATAATGCAAAAGAGTTACTTGGGAGTGTGTTTCATTTACAAACTAAATTCTAAATTTAAGCATCACCAAGTAAAGAACATACTGATAAATCATTTGAGAATTTCTCAGCAATGACAAGAGCTTCTGTGCTATTGATCTTGATCTGATAGCCTGACCTTCTCAGAAATAGAGTTGCTGGCTCCCAATTCTCAGCAGAATCCATCTGTTTTTCCAACAAGATAATATTGCAGAAATTTTGTCATATGATATATAAAGCAATTGGTTGATTGATACTTGATAGGCATAAAAATAAGAAAACAGAAAACTCAAGGTAAAGAAAACTAGCTTAATAATAAAAACCGGGCAGTATTATAAAGTAACCCTTAACTTATCCAGCCAAAAAAAAAAAAGATAAAAAAACAAGAGACAAATCCATATTGACCACAGAATTAAAAGTAAAAGAAAAAATATGTCAACCTCCCTCACCTTCCAAAGAAACAAAGAAACAAAGGAAACCTGGGAGCCAGGCACTATTAACATAAGCATACATGGCAGTGGATTTTTATAGGAAAGTATGACATCAGATTGCACCGCAGGGGAGGAAGGGAGGTATGTGGGTTTTAAGGAAATGGCTTTCCAGGTTCTCAATCATTTCATTTGAAACTTATCTATTCTGTACTTTGAACCAAAGGTTTATGAACCTTGGTTGACCTCATCTTAGCACCGAACAACGCCCACAGATTGCATTGGATATCTGAATTGCAAGTTTGCACTTGACATAATGGACTTTTACCGTTTTGTAATAAAACTGGGACTCTGGGAGAGAAAGTTGACCTTGGGACCACTACCAGCGGTTTGTTGGAGAGAAATGCCTTACCAACAGCCCAAAGGCTGGTTGGCCCTGTTATAATCTTCTCTTATTCTTTTAAAATAGTAAAATAAAAACTTTAATTACAACATTGCAACGGTATCCAAATGATAACTGAATCTAACCCAAGTTCTTTCCTTAAGCATGAAAGAATCTTAATTTCTACAAGAAAGAAAAATCCAGGAAGAAAGAGCACAGAATACTATCAAGTCATGCAATTTTCTATGAGTAACAAATGCAAAGGAAGGAAATAAAAAGCAAGTAAACCTCAACAATGAATCTGAACCGAAATGAGCACAACTAGTAAAAAAAAAAAATTGTCCTTATGTACCAATATGGAGTTTCCTCCTAAAGGATTTCATTTCCCTAATGCTCAATCATATATTTGAAAATCACCAATTATGTTTGGCAGTGGGATTTATAAATATATACTAAAGATGGAGACTGGTGAATAAGGTATACTTTAGCAAAATAGACATAAACTGATGCAAAAATTAAACCTACCAGCAGTAGAACAATGAAAGTGGCTTGTCCTCTAGATATATGTGTGTCAATCTCCAGCTGCATCTCCGGGTCTATAACGTACCTCGAATACAATGCAAAAATAGAAAATTAGAATAACCAAAAAAAATAGAAAAGACACTTACAGATAATTAAAGTCTATTCATTCAGACAAATACGTCATCCTAAAAAATGTAACAGCTCTTTTTAACAGGAATCTTTTATTCTTTCCATCTAATTATTTCAAAAACAGATACAAGCATAAGGTTACAACTTATAAAATGGAACTAGTTTGATGCTGTATAGAGAAAACAAAACACAGAACAAAGAAAAGACAAGTCAATAAACCTATCCTAGCAAAGCATCTGATAGTATATTCATAACAAGAACGACTGAGTGCACTCAGGAAAGGGAGGGGTGGGCCGTATTAAAGATCAAGGAAACAGAAGAGATGAAATTTCATCATGCATGTATCGATCCAATTGACTCCCATGTGTGACACATCCCCACTCATCTCAGCACAAAAGTACAAGCTACAATTGAACTAAAACCAACAAAATCAAAAGCCTTCAATAATTAACTCGCCTCAATATTGATTATAGATGGAAATTACTATACGTATCATTCATGACACATCCCACTCATATCAACACACAAAAGTACAAGCTACAATTGACCATCTTTCTTTTGTTAAAAGTCAAGTGTATTCGGTTGAATTTGAAGAAAAAGGAGCGTCAAACTGATATCCAAAACTAAAACCAAACAAAATGAAAAGCCTTAAATAATTAACTTGCCTCAATATGGTTTATAGAGGGAAATTACTATATGTATCAATAACTATTAATCAATCCAACTTAATAAGAATTCTTATATCATAAGAATGCATTATATCATAAAAAAATAATAATAAGAATGCATATAAGAATCCAATTACAGAATAAATGTTTATGTATGTAGATCACATCAAGCAGCATAATACACATACCACATTTAATTTTGTTCTGATCATTAGCAAAATGCCTCACTAGTTCCCCCTGATAATGAAAAACAGATGATTTGTCAAGAGATAATATTCTTTGGGCGAAACTGCATGACAAGCGCAGAAACCAACACACTTGTGACCTGGGTGCTTCACGACACTAAGTTATATCAAAGACATAACTAGGCTGTAAAAATATTTTCAGCAATTGTTAAAGTATAACAAACCATGCAAAAAGGGATTCAGTGGATATCAAAATAAATAGGCTAAAAGAAAATGGATATAGAGATATAAATAGCCAATTCCAAAATAAAAGAAGCAAAAATGACTAGTTTGGATATACTTCGCTGAATAACGGAACCAAATCAAGGCTTTGTAATTTCCACCTTTTTTTTTTGTTTTATAGGAAACATTATTCATCAGAAGTGATAAATTTACATAACAAAACAGTGATATCCACAGAACTGATCAAATAGAAAACTAAACAAACAGCAAGTAATTCAAAAAATTAAATTTAGACAACTGGTCTTCCTTGTAAAATAACAAAAACAAGAACTATTTGTAACTACAAAGAAACTGAAGCCACAAATAGGCCAGAAAACAAACTCTCATCACTGATTAATTGCTCCTCCCCCCATCCTCAAAAACTCCTATTTTCTTTTTTTCTTTTCCACAGATTTCAGTTGCAAAAACAAGAAGCATAAGTTGCAAAACCATAAGCTGATAGTGACAGCTTTCCTCAAAATGTACCACCAAACACACTACAACTCCAAAGTTAAGGTCAATTGTACACGAAGTGGTGCAGATTTTAAGTGGAGTAGAAATTTACACCAACACTCGTAATCTAGAAGTCTGAATAGATATTACTATTCAATTTTCATTGAAAGATCAAAGGGTAAGGGTATGAGTGGGTAAGGCCTGATGTTATCATCTCTGTTGTAGCTGTCACAACTCAGAAGTTAACAGTTAAAATAAAGTAATAAACACTGGAGTGTGACAAATTCATAGGATCATATTTTGGTCCATCTTTGGATATAAAAGTCCACCAGCTTATGAATAATTCTGACACCTTCTCACCTTTGACTAAAATGACCTTTAACAACTTTTCAACTTATGAAAATCATCTTAAACTTTTGGTAAATGCTCTGCTGGTTAATTGCACTTTTTAGATTGTTTGGGACACATTCATGTATATATCGGCATATATTGCAGCAGTTTGAGCTTCACAGAGAGACTCCTACTTGTTTTATTTGTTCCCTCTACTTTCCCACAAACTTGAACATATGCGGATCATAATAATCACCATTTTGGACTACAGTAAACATACTGAAAAACATAAAGAGTGGTGCACAAGTTTGGAAGCAAACATACATACAGAAAAATAAGCAGTATGCAAAGGTAATATAGAGAACCTGGCGGCCTTGATCATCCATTGGTATGCAGTCGACAGCAATAGTTTTATCAACGTCATCAGCTGTGACTATGTATTCTGGATTTGTAGCTCCTGATTGAAGAATAACAGAATGGAATAAACAGTACAAAATCAATAGTTCAGCTACCCCTAAAAGGATCTAATCTACACAAGAAAAATATCAATAAAGTTTAGTTCTCTACCTTCAATAACCTCCCTAGTGCCATCTTGAAGATGACGAACCCACTGGTAGCAAACATTGATGAACATAGCAACTCATATAATAAGCAAACCACTAATTAGATGAAAGTTGATCATAATATTTAAGGAATTATACCTGAAACATGCAAAGTGAAGTTCCGCGTACTGGAAATCCACATCCAAGAAGTTTGCCTCCAGGTACCGCATCACCAATTATCTGAAAATTCTCTATACCAGGCCCTTTTAAAATGAATAAGCCGCATCAGGTTCCATAGTAAATCACGGGGTCAGACCCTGATTTAAGATAAAACACTAATCACCTTGTGAAATAGAGGATGTATTATCAGGTGTCTGAGGATATGAGGTGCCATTGGTTGTTTGTTCAGCTCTCCCATACGCAACATCTTTATCAAATGAATCATGGAGAATAAAGCCATCCATATTCCTGTGAGTTGTATTACTGCCATAAAGAGGAAAAGATGTTGAATAAAAGTGCTCATAAATACTACATTATTCAATTAGGTCATTGATAGAATGTCATATTTTAGAGTAGCCCCCTTGATATATGCACCAGTTTCCTCTGTAAGAATCTGCTTATCCAAGTATATCGCAAATCTATTTCAGTGACTAAGATGTTTGAAATGTACATAGGTGCAGGGGTGGAGACACTATGGAAAAGATTCTGGTAAGCTTTTTGGGTATCTATTTCAATGGCTTTCAGCAGATTACAATCTCCCTATATTCTCCAAGACTGGAAGGCAGTAGGTCTTTTGTCTCGATTAGGGTGCATGCATGAATCCTAGCTGTTGTTAATGTAATTTTTATTTTGTTCCTGCTGCGTTTCATTGCTTTGGAGCTCTTGTACTCATATTTTTTCTATATTTCTATTTGATTGATAAAAGATTTAAAACTTTCTCTTAAAATGAAAAATAGTACCAACTACGTGCCGCTATGAAGCTTTTAAACACCAATAATGTTCTGTATTACAAAAATATAGCAAGTTATTCCTATATACTCCTTGTAAGTGACAGAAACCGAGTGGCATGAAACAATTAAAATCACATCAAAAATTTATTCAGAGCGACTCCACATGGAAGTGTCATTCATTTTCGTACAAAGTTGTACAATGTCATATAATGAACCCTAAAAGTTATACAGGACACATCTAGGCACTCATACTGTAACACGAACAAAAGTATATCCCAAATCACAAAATCAGTTTTAACAAAAGAACTACTTTTGAGAAATCTTATTCAATCATCAAACAAGACTCACTTATTTATTCATGTCTTTAATAATAAAAAATTAATCGTCACTGCGAAAAATTTTGGAGTAATAAGCCACGACATAGATAGCTATTTTCAACATAAACGCTTATAATTGTGGGAAAATATAATCAATTTTTCCTAACAACAGCTGACAGACATTGCATACCTATCTATATTGGCTGTGAACTGCTGTGGATTTTCTTTATTAACTAGCATCAAATTTCTTGTGTCTGTAACTTTTGCAATTGGCTCCATATGTTGAGCGTCAGTATAACGGTCAAAACCTTGCTGTTCCTGTGTGTATATATATATATATATAGAGAGAGAGAGAGAAAGAGAGAGAGAGAGAGAGAGAGAGAGAGAAAGAGAGAGAGAGAGAGAGGTCATTATCGAAAGAATAAGCCTGCATGAGACTAATTATATATCACATAACTAATAAGTTACTACCATGAGCTAAAGTGTTTGCCTATAGCTGTCAATTCTTTATATGTAATTAATTATAAAGTTTGCCTTGTATAGTAGTACTATACATAAAAAGTAATCATTGACAATAGCATGGTCACAAGAAATCATAGCTGACAACATCATGAGGAATCCCAACTTACATGTGAAGTTCTAATCTTCCACTGCAATTCATCATGTAGATGCTGCAAATTCAAGAAAAGAAAAGATGAAGGCCAGCTATTGAAAGCTATTTGCAACACTGAATGGCAGAAATCAAATTGCAATATATGATGTATATAACGTTCAAGAGCGGACGTCCGCACTCGGCTTAAAGTGCGGACGTCTCTCTATTCTCCACCCTCCAGCGCCGGCAAGGGCACGCCTCCACCCCAGCAGACCCCAGCAGACTCCAGCAGCATCCCCGACCACTTTTCCTTCCCGGCAAGTCCGCCAAATTTCAGTTTCCGGCGAGATAGACTTTATTTGAAGTTTTAAGTGATCTCGCCAGAAAACTGGAAAAGAACGGACTCGCTGGGGAGGGGAAGTGGTCGGGGACGTTGCTGGAGTCCGCTGGGGTGGAGGCACGCCCTCGCCAGCGCCGTACGGTGGCGAACGGAGGGACGTCCGCACTTTAAGCCGAGTGCGGACGTCCGCACCAGAACGGGCCTGTATATATATATACCCAAATAAAAAGCTGTAGATAATGTATAAAGAAAAGAAGAGAAAGAACAATGAGTTAGATTTCTTGTTAACAATGTAATTTACATGAACATGGATATTGCATATTTGCAATGCCACATCAGCAAAGATAAACTTGAAGGTTTTCACAGCCCGCCACAATAGCCCAAATAAGTAGTACATGAGTGAGAGGCTGACTAAAAAAACAACAGTTGACTGAGACTATATCATAACCTTGTTATTATTGTTGCATAAATTATATGTGTGCCATACAATTTTATACCTTTAAGCTGTTAGATATGGCAGACGCATTTACGACATGGGGCCAAATACCATATTCAGCCAATAACCCAAGCATGGATGACATGAAGACATATCTTTCATCATCTGCAGCCTAGAATATTAATAAGCCATAATATTAGATATGCCAGAAAGATAAGAATAAAAGAAAAATGACATGAAAGCTTAATAGACATGCTAGACACATCAAACGAAAAACCTAAAAAAAAAATTCTGTTACTGAGTGATAAGCAAAGCATTGCAAGTTTGCAACAAACCAAAGATAGCAGACAAAAAGTCTCACATACATTCATCAGTTTTAGAGTGGTTTCACCAGTTTATGTATATATAAGAGATTTGTGATGAGCTCAACATTAGGGATACCGAACATCATGCGACCATGGTATCTCAGTTGTACAGGATGACAAAATTGACATATGTATCATATCACCTCTCAATTGCTAATCAAACATTTACTGAGGTTATTGGGAGACCTCTATTTGCTCTATTTAAGCTTTCCCTTTTATGGTTATAACTATTTGCTTTTTATTCATACTCCCCTTGCATGAGAAAACAAGTCAAAGGACTTTGATTATCTTGAAAGAATGATAATAGAGAGTGATAGACTTGCTTTAGAACAAACATAACAACTTACTTTTCAATGTTCTCATGCAAGAAATCAACAAAACAAAAAATATATTTGATCTCAGATTCTCGCCAATTCATAAACTGACAACAACAAAGAACAAGCTTCTCAGGCTCCCAACTACAAACTATCATAATCTTTCAAAGAGATAGCACTGATTTTAGCTATCAAATTACCTTCAAATCGTGAGTTAATTTCAAATTTTCTTCAAGATCACCTTTTCTGCGGGCCAACTCATTTAATGCAGAAGTAGTGGCTTCATTCTGCTTCTCATCTATTGCCTATCAAAAATATTATATTACTTGATACTCTAGAACAAGTCAACGAGCACAAGCTTTCTGATTTGCAAAGATATACGAAAAATGACAACTTAGGTGGCATTCGGTAACGTTTAAATGCTTGTAAGATGAAAATGTGTTTGGTGAGACATTTTTCAAGCCGTGGAAAAAAAAAAAATTTCAACTTTTACAACAAAAGAAAAAAAAAAAAAAAAAAGCTGAAAACATCAATTTGATGTGCTCACTTTTCATTCTCCTAGTTTAGAAAATATGGAAAATATTTTTCACAATAAACTACCAAATACATTTCCAAAACTGAAAATTTACAATTTCATTTTCTCATTTTTATTTTTAAAGATTATTTTATAAATCGTTTTCAAAAACGTTACCAGACAGGCCCCTTCAAGAAACAAATTCTATTCACTCTCAAGTGTTGGACAAACCATTCTTAAGTCAGTATTTTTCACAATAAACTACCAAATACATTTCCAAAACTGAAAATTTACAATTTCATTTTCTCATTTTTATTTTTAAAGATTATTTTATAAATCGTTTTCAAAAACGTTACCAGACAGGCCCCTTCAAGAAACAAATTCTATTCACTCTCAAGTGTTGGACAAACCATTCTTAAGTCAGCAAATTTCTTCTCCAACGCATACTTCTCGTTCAGCAGCCGCAATTCCTGATACCATAAAGACCAATGAATCGTCTAGCATTTAAAATGTGCAGAAACAAACCTGTTACAACAAGGAGAATGCACGTGGGAGAAAGGCAATTTGAGAATTTCTATACCTTCAGACAGGCAACAGTGACTTGCCCACGAAGAAATTGGATCTCTTCTTCCTGCGCTCTGGCTCGGGAATAAAGTTCCTGCATGTAAAACTTATTATTGTAAGAAAATTAAATAGAACTTCTGTTTAGAAGTGAGGTGATGAAATATTAGTACCATAGCTTCTTGATCTTTATGATGAACATCACTGTCATCCCTTAGATTTTTTGGTGAACGATGTGCTTCCGAGCTATGCCTACAAAAAGAAATCAGAAAAAAAAAAAAGATGCTTCAGGACATGAATATAGAACACACCAATTAACTTTTTGGTTGCAAAATTGATTGGGCTCAGTAGGGCATGCTACTAGGAAGTGATTGGAACCAGAATGAAAGAATTGGAAAGTCAGTTATCTAATTTCCACAAGGACAACTTCGTGCACCAATTAAATTGCATTTTGTTTTCAAGTTTATCTGGCATGGTACTCCATTGATTTTCTTCTTAGGGTTATCTTGCCAAAAAAAAATGATCTTGTTATCGATTTGTGAGATCGATACGCATCTTTCGGATGAGAGTTCTCTTATCTAACAGGACAACACAGTAAGTGGGAATGAGAGACATGAAGGTCCATGCCCACTAGTGAGGCACATTAACCTGAACATGAAGAAAAAGATGATGGTTGGAGTTCCATCTTATCTCCCATGAAAGTATAGACCCCACAAGGTTGGATCTATTATCACCTATAAGGCTCTATTGTGATGCCAAGGTTTCATATTCTTGGATCTTTCTCCCCTCAGTGCTACCATATCAGACATCAAGACTTCTCTAGCTGCTAATAATGGTTTCAAGCTTCAATTTGTTCCTAGAAAAGCCCATACGGTGGGGCATAGATTAGTAGGGTATGGTTTAGATCCAAATGTCCACCTTGAGTGGTTCTTTAATGTTCCAGACATCATACTGGATGCCATCATGTACTATTTGCATCATACCTAGTAATAAAACTCTTCTGTGCAGTCCAAAAAAAAAAGGTTTCATATTGTTGTTTCTAAATGCTGTAGTGTGATTCTTTCATATGTGTTCTCCTGTTTTCTTGTATCACTACTACTCCAGACTTCTTCACCACAACAACCAGTAAACTACATTTAGAGGCCATAACACCTCCCCAGTACCCGACCCCTAAAGACGGCAGCTCAAAGTTCAAAACTTTAGCTATAATGATAGTTACTAAATAATAACAACAGTATATTTCTTTAAATAGAAAAGGTTAAAACATAAAAAAAACTATGCGCTAACAGTATATGAGACCAAAAAAAAAACCCACATAGTAAGATTCTAATAGAAGGGGCTGAGCATCATTAGAAATAAATTCACAACCTCACTTGCACCCCATTTTCAAATGAAATGACTAATAAGCGGAAAAAAATATATAATTAATATACTCATGATCAAACACTCTTTCTAATAAGCCACATTTTGGCATTACCTGTTCACAGCATCGGCAATTTGACTCTGCAATCCAGCATCCTTCAAGTGCTGAGTTGGACTCTTACTGGAAGACATCTCATTTGCAGTTCAAGATTCTCTTCAAGAAAACCTTGTGTAGCATCATAACTGATTGTTCCCATCATAAGCAATCGAATCTTGCATCTTACTCCATTTCATTCTCCCATTACCCAATTTAATCAGGAAACCCTTGTATGCCCTACAAAAAGTAGCAAGGAGCTAAGGAAACCATGACCCTTCAGTATCCTATAAGTATGCATACATATTACATTACAAAGTAGAATCGTAACGTAGAGAAAGCATAAAATTTAGAAAATTATTCAAATCTCAAAAACGCAACAGTAAACAGTAAAGAAACAAGTGCATATATTGGGCAGGCTCATAAGTAAACCGATTACCGACAACTTAAAACTCATGACAGCTAACAAAAATACTTCCATTGCAACACAAAGCACCATAAGCAGCATACGAAAATAACTCGAAAAGCTACTTAAACTCAACAGATGCTCAAATTCAAGCACGCACATTACTAAATCCAGCTGAAAAGAATAAAACTAAACTAAATGCCTAACCAGACCTGCAGTCACAGACTTGAGGAACCAGCACACACCGAATCAAACCAAAAATAAATTCGTCTTCTGTATTGTAAAATCAGCAGCCTGCACAGAACATAGATCAAATCCAACATTCAAAAACCAAATTGACGAAATCCCCAAACTAGAAAAAACCTGATTCGTAGAATCCGAAATCAAAATGAAACTGTCGGCGATTAAAAGTGGAAGTTTGAAGGTGTGATGTAGTTACTTACAGTAGAGAGAGAAAACGGAGGATTGGATTGGAGATTGGAATTTGGAATGATTGAAGTGATTGATTGATGGAAGAAATATGTGAGGATTTGGAGGTGAGAAACAAAATACGTCGAAGACTCAAAGTCGCGGTTTCAGACGACGTAGTAATTAGTAATAAAGCTCGTATTCACTGGGGTACAGTTACGTTATTACCCCTGCTAAGCACTAGTAGTAAAAGCATATGTACCCCTTTGAACTATCGATTTAATCAAGGTCTGAAAAATCGAATTTATCGTCGACATTTCGGTGATAATTTCGTTTTTTTCACGTAGCGATATATCCTAACATTCCCAGCTAAAATCGCGCGACATTTTGGATATATCCAGAAATTTCAGGATATCTCGCGATATTTTCAAGATTTTGAAGAATATTCCTCAATTTTCTCCCATACACGTGCAAATGTCTCTCAGTCTCCCACTAGAATTCAATTAAAAAGGAATTGGGCTCCTGAAGGGTCGAACCCTGGTGGCCAAGAACTACAACTTCTCTTAAACCATCGGTGCTACAACTTGTTTTGATAAGTTATTCATAGCTCATACTATCTTTTTTTTTTTTTTGGATAATATAGCTCATACTATCTATATTGTTCATAATACCAATATGAAGATCATAATAAATATATTAATTTCCATACTTTCGATATATCCACGATATTTCCGTCGAAATATCCAATTTTCGGACCATCGATATTTCCCCGAAACCCGATTTTTTAGTCCTTGGATTTAATTGCTTCCATCAGTGTAAATTTTTCTTTTGGGCCTGTTTTTATGCAGCGGTTTTGCTTGCCTAAGTGAAAGCATATGCACCCCTTGAACTCTATCAAACCATCAATTTAATTGCTTTTATCACTGTAAATTTTTCTTTTGGGCATGTTTTTATGTAGCGGTTTTGCTTGCCCAAGTGATGACCATCAAATAGTGGGACCCATGCACGTGGGCTCCTACCTAAGTGATGGTTACACGCGTCTTCTAAAATGTTCATTTAGTACTAATTTAAACATTTCATTCCTCATTCAAATGATAATTTTTTTCATGAGTCCATTCCAATATAAGATAACCTTTTTTTTATTGCCAAATACACAAATCTTTACAAAAAATCTTAACAAACCATATTATTTTCAGACTATTTTCCCCACACCCTTTATACATGCATAGAGAGAGAAAGTGAAAGAGAGAGAATACTTGACCAGAACCTCACCAGACTCCGGTCACCTACCACCGGACTCCGATTGCCGGATTTCCTAGGTCGCCGGATTCCGGTTACAGGTTGCCGAAATTTATTCAGTCGCTAGTTACTGACCCCCAATAACTTAGATTTTCTCCGGTCGCCAGATTCCGGTCATCGATAACTCAGTTACTGACCCTAGTAACTCAAATTTTCTCTAATCGCCAGATTCTGGTCACTAGTAACTCGGTTACTAACCCCCAATAACTTAGTTATTGACTCTTAAAATCAGTTACTGACTCCAATAATCAACTTCTTTCAGCTTAAAGTAATAGAATAGAAAAAATATTAGACAATAATCGAGTTACTGACCCCAATAATCAATTACTGACTCAAATAATCAACTTATTTCAGTTTATTGTAACAGAAAAGAAGAGAAATACAAGAAAATAATGGAGTTATTGCCCCAATAATCAAATTACTGACCCAAAATTGACCTCTCAATTAAGTTCTCCGCCCTCCTTTCCCTCCTATCCTCCCTCTACAACTTGACGTCTCCTTCAGGTAGCAGTTTCTCGGTGAAGACCTCGATTTGTCACTAACGTCGATGACCTGATTTACAAACCCGATTCCCAAGCCTCCGATTCTGTCTAGAATATGGTCACGTTCCCCTCCCTCATGTCATCGATCCCCAACCCTAGCTTCCTAACAGGAATGCTATGCAGTCCTCGCCGACAAGCTTCATCACGCCAAGATCTCGATGTTAAGATGTTCTAGGGTGATCAATCCTCACAGATCAAGCGAACCAAACCTTAGGCTCTGAAACGTCACCATAATCATGCCAAACCTTCACAGGTGGAAGCTCTCCGGGTGCCGCCTCTAGTTCGCCTGAGACTTCTTCATCACCGCCATCAGCGAGTTGAACACTGGCAGCTCCTCACAATTTCTTTGAGTGTTCTTTGAAAATGGGCTTAAGTTGGCTTCCCTTTGAAGAGTTACAATTGTGTGTTTCTTGGGTACGACAATCCACTTGTAACATCATCGGTCCATACAATTGCAGCTTCAAAAGATGAGGACAGCTCAATACTATATGTGTTGGTATATCCCCATTGCCGTTGCCTGTCACCAAAGATAGAGACTGAAGATGGTCAAATGTGATGCTGGTAGATATCATGATTTCCTCCAGAGTTTTGAACTCGGATGGTTCCCGTGCATCCAGGACTAATTTTCTTAGATCGGTTAGCTCAATAAGATCCTTCAAACTTGAAATGTTGACTAATGTCTGCAAATTGTGAAGCGTGGCCAATGACAGCTTCTCAGTTACTCTGTGATTCAAGGGTAAATATAAATGTCTCAACTTCGCTATCTTCCAAAATACATTTGGAATTTTAACACTAACCCATTCCACAGAACGTAAATCTAGCGTCTGCAAACATACCAAATTAGCCACAGATGATGGTAACCGTTTTATTTCACTGTTCCTCAGACTTAAGAACCTCAAGTGGACTAAATTCCCGATATTGCTCGGCAACTCTATCTCTGGTTCTGCCTTCATATCTTCAAATTTTAAAACTCTAAGAAATTTGAATCTCTGCAAATTGACCTCAGTAACTTTCTATATATGTCTGAATAATAGTGTCCTCCGAGAAAGAATAACAGAGACCTGAGGGAGGCATGTCTTTTATCACATGGCGGAGCTAACTCATGACCAATTCCCTTTAAACGGACCGCAAGTCTTGGAACTTTTTTGATTGATGCCTGGGTCTCTGTGGCTTCAGAAGAATTGACAGCATGCAGAAGGTTCTCAAGTATACTACATAAATAGACCTCAAGTCTTGGAACTTTTTTGCATGATGCTGCCAGCTGGGTCTGTGTGGCTTCAGAAGAATTGACCACATAAAGAAAGTTCTCACGTTCTGCCATTTTACGGCACAGTTCTAGCATAAGATCATGGAGACGAATGGTTTTGATATTTCCAGTTAAACTATGTTTTACAACTTGAACCATGCACCTTTCGACCAACTCATTCAAGTAACCATATGATGCATCTTCTATATTCTCTGCTGATTCCGAAGATATTGGAGCTATGAGACCTTCTGCAATCCATAATCGGGTCAATGTTTTCACTGGTATCTCAAAATCCTCTGGAAAATTGCCTAAATATTGAAAGCATATTTGTAAACGTTCTGGCAAGTTATCGTAACTCATTTTCAACACCCATGATGTACCGTCATATTTGCTTTCAATATATCTGCCTCCCCTTGAGGATGCCTCAACACCCTCACTCACAGTTGACCATTCTTCAACTGTGTTCTTCCTAGCTAGAAGTCCTGCGAGCACAATGACAGCTAATGGCAACCCTCCACACCTTTCAACCATTTTCCTTCCTAATTCCTCCTTTTGTCGAATAGATTCTGAAAACATTGAAATACATATAAACTGAAAATGAAACCAGATGATTTACTTATCATATTTTTCTTTTTCCAAATCAGCAACTTTACAGTATAGAAACAAGATATGAAATACATATACGTTCAAAGAAGACTAGCAAAATATTGTTACTACATCAAAGTTTCAATTTAAGAAAGTGTCAACCTCAAAATAGGTTGTAGAGGAGTAGCTTGCCGCCAGGCCAATTATAATACATAAGAACATTTAATATCATTACTTAGCATTTCTCACCAAATAAAGGAAAGTTTTACTATGTAATACACACATCTACAAATGTGATAACTAATCTGTTATTATTTGGTCAGTAAGTTTTTGTGTAATCTTAGTTCTGTGGAATCACTTGATCTATCTGTAAAATATATTTGGGAGCTGCTAAAATTTTCCAAGTTGAGAAGACAGAAGGTGAACAGAATTCATAATGCATGATGTGGGGTCTGTCGGCCTCAATTGATTGATAAGGCAGCAAAAGATGAGATAAATGACTAAATGAGTTGACGACAAATTACCTGGGTGAGCATCCGGTTCAGGAATTGCAATCTGCTTAAAAAGTTTCCAACTCTTGGTTGGCGATAGAGGCCAAACTTCATAGAGAAAACCTCCTTCTCCGCCTGCAGCATGTACAGCTACTTGTTTATCACGAGTGGTGAGCAATATTTTACTCTTGGTTCCCTCACCGGGAAACACAAGTTTCAAAGAATTCCATGCATCACAGGTCCAAATGTCATCAAGCACTACGAAACACCTGTTTCTTTGTTGTGTATTATACAGCAGCTCTGCTATGGTGATATTCTTTTGATTCGTGAATGCAGAATGATACTATTGGAACAGAACTTCCTTAAAGCTATTGAAATATTTTAGAATTTACAGGACTGCAACAACTTTTTGAAGATTTTTTTTAGTTTTCATGCTTATTGGAACCAAACATGCATGCGCATGGTATACTAGATCAGTAACACAAACTGTATGCACCATATAAGTGTTTTTAGTTAGTCGTCCAGTAACACAGAGTTTGGTGCCAACAATGTTGTATTTCATAAAGGTCACCTTGACAGGATTTGAGTTTGATCCCAACACATTCCACAAGTGTGTGCCTTTCATTGAAGCTGTGAAGCAAGGTCATTGGGAAGCAGTATACGAGTTGTATAAGAAGAATCCTGATACAATAAGAGCAAGAATTCCAATTTCAGGAAGGACAATTCTTCACATCGCAACTGATGCTGGACGCCCGCATATAGTGGAACAATTGGTGCACTTGATGCCACAAGAGTACTTGGAAATGATGGCATGACAGCTCTAGCTGCGGCTGCAAGTAAAGGATTGACTCGAATGGCTAAATGCATGGTTTCAAAGAACAAGAGAATTCTTAGCATTGGGGATGCTTCCAATAGAATTCCACTTGTACTAGCTTATCGCATGGGTCATCTGAATATGGCTCGCTATCTATATTGTGTTACTCCACGGGAAGATTTAATGCCAGAGACAGGTCCAAATGGCGCTACAATTGTTTCTGAATGTTTCAATGAGAAAAAATATGGTAAGATCGAATCATAACATACAGAGTTCTAAACGGTTTTATTTTTTGACATGTTAAACTATATGTATAACTTTTTCTTTGTTGTCACTTTTCACTATGATCCAGATATTGCCTGGGCTTTAATACAGCGTTTCCCGCGCTTGGCCATATCCAAAGACCATTATGATATAACCCCTTTTTATGCATTGTCGGGTGTGCCATCAGCATTTCCGAGTGGAATGAAGCTCAGATTCTGGCAGCAATGGATCTATAACTGTGAGTACCACAATCTCTTTTTTTGTTCTATCACGTAGCAAGCAGCAAGTTTTGTAGTATAATTATTTGACAGATCATATGGATTGATCTATACTTATGCTGCATAATTTTTGGATTACCAATCAGTCGTACTACATATTACAGATTTACAGTAAAATATATGTAGAGAAGTATTGTTTGAGTGAACTTACAGGTACCACACGTATGGGGTTTCCAGTAAACTTGGCACGAAAAGCGTAGCTTGACATGTCTTCTGTTTTTTTTAGTATCTGAGCTTCTTAGCATGCATCATTACTTGTGTTGCAAAATGTTTTAAATCCTATTCTTAGTTGCATGGCCTCTAAAGTGTTGATGATCTTTCTAACAAAACGATTGCTGAAGTCTAAAAATAAAGTGTTGTCCGAACTCCATTTCTCCTCTGCCTATGTAGGTATAAAGATACATCCTGCTCCTTTGGCTGCCAATGATATTTATATAAATGTTGGTAATATGGAAAATGATGAAGGTAACAGAAGAGATTTCCGATCAGGTATGCACTCCCTAACCTATTCACACAAAAGAATCGTGTTGTTTTAGTTCTGGGTGTCAACATAAATAAAAGTACTTTTACATGATACAAGACTACAGAAAATATTACTCATTGTTTTTTTCGTCTCTGTTTCTTTATTTGTTAAAAAAATAAAATAAAAGAACTATATTTAACCCTGGATGTCACATGCAAGGGTTCACAGTTACAAGGTAGTGTATGAACTTTTTGCCGACATATGTACTTAATTGATATTGCATTGCCTGTTTCAGGTATTTGTCATATCATACTTGCTGCTGTTCTCAGGATATTGGGTATGTAATTTTGTTTCTCTCATTTGTTATAACAATCAAATCTACTGAATCATATTTACCAATTAGTATATTTTTCTCAACATCATTTTAGGAATAAGCCACCTACGGGACATGAAACTGATTCATAAACGATCTCAGGAGTTTTTGGTTCACATGTGCAAGACGATAAAAAATTTAGACCTAAGAGAAACGCAGACTGCTGGTGTACAAAATGCTATTTTCCAAGCCGTTGAACGAGGGATTTCTGAGTTCATTGTTCAAATATTGAAGACAAAACCAGAACTTATGCTGATCACTAATAAAAACAACAGGAGCATATTTCATGTGGCAGTTGAGTACCGCCAAGAAAAGATATATATGGACTCCGTACGAAAGATGTATTTGCAACTCTTGTGGATGTATCGAACAACAGTATGCTACATATGGCAGCAATGCCCTCTTTTGGGCAGCTAAATGGTATTACAGGTGCAGCTCTGAAAATGCAGAGAGAACTCCAATGGTTCAAGGTTAGAATCTTTAAAACTACATGAAAGAGACTATATCTTTTTCAACTTATTCCCAATACTTGGTTGATGTAACACACATGTTGCTTGAATTATAGATGTTTTTTAAACCTGTGTGTTATTTTTGTCTTTATCAAATGCAGGAGGTGGAGAGGATTTTACCTTCCCAATTACGGGAAAAAATGAATCACTCTGATTGTAAGAAACCGCGCGAGCTGTTTACCATCCACCACAAGCACTTAGTAGAGGAGGGAGAAAAGTGGATGAAGGATACCGCACGGTCTTGTTCTGTCGTTGGTGCTCTCATTGTAACCATTATGTTTGCTGCAGCGTTCACAGTTCCTGGAGGCAATAATCAAGATACAGGAATTCCCATATTCGTCGATGACAAGATATTTAGTCTTTTTATAATCTCAGATGCTATGTCACTCTTTTCCTCCACAACTGCATCATTGATGTTCTTGGAAATCCTGACATCACGCTACGCAGAAGAAGATTTCCTCAAGTCTTTGCCGCAAAAGATGTTAATTGGCCTTCTTAGCCTATTTCTCTCTATCAGTACCATACTGCACTTCTCATTATGCTTCAAGGAAAGCCGTGGACTGTCTTTCCAGTTATATCTCTTGCTAGCATTCCGGTCATCTTATTTGCTCTCATGAAAATTCCTCTCTTTGTTGAGATTTTCAGCAATACGTATCTATCAAGAGTATTCAATAGGCATGTCAAACCTTGGTTAGAAAACGTTGATGATGTTGTGGAGGTGAATAAACGTCATAGGTTTTGCTTCTAAGATGTATGTGCTCATCATTTCATGAAGTCCAACAATTGAAATGAGAAAAACTGTTTCACGGTTTTTCTTCTATGTCTTTCATAAGAGAATGGTGCTTTCAAGAACTTTTGGTTATATGCTTGTAAAGTATCAATGTAGTGATTTATCTTTTAGCAAATTGATCTCCCTTTTTAATTTCTTGACAACATGTAAGATTTAGAGAAAAGAAAGAAAATGGAAGAGAACAAAGAGAAGGCGGGACATAATGCCAAAACTCTTTTAGCAAAATGGATCAACAAGCCAAATGAAAAAACTACAGTCCTAGATCGAAGAGGATGGGGTTGGCCTAATTCAAAGGTTCAGGTCACTCAGGCCCGGACCTGAGATTTTGAGGCCTGAGTCGAACTCTCGGAATTGAGCCCTTATTTTTTTAAATTTTTTTTTTATACAAAATAGCATATATGTCGTTCTGATTCTCTTCCCTCTCTGCTCTTGGTTTGCTAGTAAAGTACTTATCATCAATAGCTCCAGCTTGACCTTGACTCAATGCGTCTTGCCTCTCTTTCTTCTTTCTCTTTTGAGCTCCAGACATATATTTAGGAGGCATGATAACAAACTTGAATGAAACCAAATAGACCAGCCTATAAACCTAACTGCTTGAGATTTATGAAATTCTATCGTGCAGTTCTCTATATATATATAGGATTAACAAAATACTTATTATGCAAAAATAGGATTCCAAAATCTGGACGGTTTAGTAATCCTAATTGTAAATCCTATATAATACAACAAATATCTTACATTTGACAGCTTTTATTGAATACTTTAACTTTTTTATGGATATTAATTTAAAGTAGTAATTGATGATTATTCTTTTGGGCCCTCATCATGTGTATGTCAGTTGTCAGATGTCCTCTTTTCCTGTCTGATCAATTGCACGGCAAAAAAATATAAATTTTTTTTTTGGACAACTATAAAAAAAAATTTTAGGCCCTTTAGATTTTTGGGCCCTGAGTCCTAAGACTCTTCAGCCTCTATTCAAATCCGGGCCTGAGGTCACTGTAAGCATCTCATTCCGAGTATGTAACACTGTACCTGTTGCGTATGAGAAAAGAAAATCTTAGTTCTTTCTCTGGTGAATTTGACATGCAAGTCTCCTCCTACTAGTGTTTAATTGTTTATTACCTCCTTTTAATTACAGATTAAGCTCTAGATCTCTAGAGTACCTGCAGTACGTAGTCTCTTCCGAATCTTACTATTGAGTTTACTCTTTGATCAAGAGGTTTGAGCATTTCGAGGTGTCCAATCACCGGGAGGATTTTCTGAAATCTACCTGGAATTGTGGATTGGTACACTTAGTTGGCACCAGAAGGATGAGTTCTTAGAAATCTCTAATGATTAAAAAATAATTACTGTCTGGCATTTACAAAGCAGGCACATAAGCTCCCAAACAATAGCCAACAAACACCAAATACAATTTGTTTCTTAAACAATGTTTAGAATCGTATATGCTATATAATTCCGCTGTTAGCTGCTGCATGGTTAATTTGACCCTCAACTCTTCTAGTTCATAACGCCATCTTCTTCTCCATGAAATTTCACGCCCCTCATAGTTGTTTCCACCATCTTATCTTACAGCACAAGATTCACAACACATCACCATCAATGTCAAAATACCCATCTTTGTTCTCATCCATAATATTTTGAATCATTTGCAAGCAATAGAAGTTGCAGACTTGCCTCTGCATATTCATACATGCAATGCCACGCCCTTCAGTCCCACCTTCTTCTACCTATCCCCATCTCTCCCATAATGGTCAGCTCTCTCCTCTAGCTCCCTCTGTATGTTCAGCTCCAACATCAAAAGCACCAACTTGGAAGCTCCGTTGGGTGCAGAAGATACAAAAACTTGTTGGCAGGAGGAGTGACATAAACTTCACACAAGAGTGTCTGGAGCAGCACAACCGGAGACAGGAGAGTCTCGATCGTGAGCTTCAGAGCAGGGTTCAGGAAATCAGTCTTCATGAGGCCTTGACTGCTGACCTTGAGAGAGACTTCTCGAAATATAGTCCATACTACATCCGGGGACTCACGTATCCGAATCCAAAGGCTCTTCCTCCTAGTCCTGGACCAGGCGAAAGCCAACCATCTTCAGCTTCTACTTGGACATCTTTCTCAACTTTCGTGAGGGAGTGGAGCTCTTGCAGCCCTATGAAAGGCAAGCTTTACAGCAAGAAGCTTAAGGCTCAAGCAACCTACACTGCAGTGAAATCTAAGCGTCCTACACCAGTAACACCGACTGAACTGTCAGTTAATTCAGAAACATCGAATATGGTGGTTACCGAAGACATCATCCGCACTGTTGAAAACAAAGAGAAGCCATTGAGGGAGAGAGTACTTGGAACAGCAGCTACAGCAGCTACACCAAAAATTACCGAAAAGGTAATAGATGAAAAAGAGTATATATGGGCAGACAAGTACCAGCCTCAGTGCCTAGAAGATTTCATCTGTAATAGAGACAAAGCAACTCAGGTCAAGGTTTTGGTATGCATCAACACGTACCCTTCTTGATCAATTGATTGACTCATCTTTGTTTGTAATCCTACTATAACATGCATCTGACATATGATATACGTTTTTTATTGGTGGTCTGATTACATCTGATATATATATATATATGGTAGATAAGTACTTGATAATTGTATCACAGGCTAGAGGTAGAGGGTGTGGACATTTCATATTCGTAGGGCCTCCGGGTGTGGGCAAGAGAACTATGATCTGGGCTATGCTGAGAGAAGCTTTTGGACGTGACACTATAAAGGTATGTTATGACAGTTCCTTAATTTGAAGATCAACGTACTACTATATTGCTCTTTCATAAATTAACAGTTTTTGTTGATACCAGTTCTTCTTTTCCCTTTGAAATTATCAGGCCACAGAGGAATTCAAGGCATTCGATTTAAAGGTAGTTCTCAAATCACTTTGAGATCATTCATCCCAAGCTCACTGACCACTTTATCTCTGCTTAATTACAACAAATGAAATTAAACTTTTCAACATATCAGCAGTACTTAACCAAAAAAAATATATCAGTATTTAGACAAATATAGGAGCCAATATATATTAACAGATCGAGAAACAAACTACAACAGAAGAAACAACTACTAGATACATGATTTATGATCAGCACAAAAAAGTTTACATGTTCCTTCCCTAATTAATCGGACTACTTCCATTACAGATTAAGATAGAAATGCAGTAAATAGGATACCAACATAACAACCCTTAATATTATATAGGGTAATTTAGGTTTCATCACCTCAAAAGATCAGAAAAACAAATAGAATACGACTTCATAAGCACTCAAAATCTTTCAAAACTTAAATTCAGCTCTCAGCAATGTAATACATATATTAGTTCAAAGCTGTACCTTTACTAGCTACAGTGTGCCACAAAGCTAGAGAGATCGAAAAATCCCAAAAGGGGATCAAATAGTAATTAATTTGAACAAAATGTAGCTCACAACTATGGCTACTAATTAATTGCGCAAGAAGGAACCGTGCTGGATCTTTGACATATGCAACCATATAACCAATATTCTCGCCAATTTGTGCATGATTCTGTTTGAGTTAGACACATTAACAATAGCATGGAGAATTTAGAGCAACTCCACCATTAAGAAGCCAGCCTATTTGGATCCCCTAGTGATTATGATCTACCATTCACTCCATCGTTTGAGCATCAGATTTACCTGAGCTGAGTGTACAAAGAGATGCAACCCTGTAGTTTTTAACCACAATGTCATCATCATGTATACACCATCTGCATTCCAATCTTCATTTACCTGCATTAATTAAGACATTATCTACACATAAACACATATTTTATGTAGGCATATATGTACGCTTAGATAAAGACTGACCTTCTTTTTGACAATTATTTCTATAGGGTGAAGTAGTAGGCAGTATTCAAGTACATGTGAAGCAATCCCCTCAACATGTAGAAGTGAATCTCTCTGAACTGAAAGGTTATGAGAAGCATGTGATTGTTGAACTCATGAAGGAAACACAGCACAAGATACCTAACAAATCAGCTTCAACATGCAGCCTTGAAAACTGTCGAGGTATATATTTGTATCAATTTTACAAAGTACACGAAGTAGTTTACTTATTAGGATGACAAAGTTAAATTTTTGTTTCTGCAGCACTGATCTTATATGAAGCTGACAAGCTATCCACAGATGCCCTACTTTATATCAAATGGCTATTAGAAAGGTATAAAGGGCGTAATAAGGTCTTCTTCTGCTGTTCTGATGTGGCAAAGCTTCAGGCCATTAAGGCTATTTGTACTGTTGTTGAGCTTTTACCGCCTTCTAAGAATGAGGTGGGTAATTGTACTAGTTACTAATCCTAAGAATTGAAGGGTATACAAAATGGCAAAAACCAATGTTCTACATTTAGTTCCTTAAAAAAAGTATGTTTCTAAGCATCTTCTCTGCATTTTTAGATTGTTGAAGTTTTAAAGTTTATAGCCAAACAAGAAGGCATAGATATGCCACATCAACTGGCTGAAAGGTTTGCTGAGAATTCCAAAAACAGTTGCCGTCTGGCAATTCGTTCATTTGAGGCCACTTGGAAAAAGAGGTGAGAGTGTATTTGGTGTAAATTTTACATACATATGCAACTTGAAATTTGAAGTTGTTAGTTTTACTGTACTATATATCTTCACTTATTTTTCATTTGATATGTGCTTGAATGATGTACGTGCAGCTCTTATCCCTTTAAAGAAGATCAAGTAGTTTTGACAGGATGGGAGGATGAAATTGCAGATATTGGCAAGAATATGATCGAAGAGCAAAGCCCAAAACAGTATGTTCATTTGAAACATTGAAACTGTGTTTTTTTAGCAGTACTAAACCCTCTGTCAAATTAGTACACATGCTCACTGGGGCAGTAGAAGTTTTGCAATGTGTACAATTTTATAGAACTTTTCTCTCGCACTATGCATGTAGCTATCAGTTATGTGATGAGTAATAGGGATGAAGTTCTATAAAATCCCACACATGAAAATTTTTGGTGTAGGATTCAGTCACATAAACGATTTGTAATTGGGATTCGATTTGTTAACTTGAAAACTGAAATGAAATAAATCCATGTCCTTCGACAGGCTATACATTATACGCGGAAAGCTTCAAAACCTTATAGTGCATGGTGTATCTCCTGAATTTATTTTCAAAGTAAGCTTTTTCTTGCCTCTTTGAGTAGAAACTATAATGGAAGAAATAAGTACTAACCTATTCTTCCATATCCGAAATACAATGGTGAGTACATTGTGTAGTCCCTAGTTGCAGAGCTGAAGAAGTATTTGGATGGGAACTACCAGGTTCGCGTTGAGGGCATGTATGGTGAATTCAATGTATGGATACCAAATTACTCAGAACTTTTTTTTCATTTATTTTTTTTCTTCTCCAATGAATTATGCAGGTCATGCTTAGGTTATCAACTTATGTTTTCTAAATGCAGAGGAATGATGAATCTATGTTTGAGAGTGACAAAGCACTGACACTTTCTCGACATCAAGAGGAAACGGGTAAACGGCTCAACGATTCATCCAAGAAGAACATACAACAGTTCTTGAGGATAGAAGGTAAAACACATGTGCATGGCTTTAAGAAAATTTATCATCGATGTTTCTGATCTTCTGGTTTAACACAAGTTTACTCTCACTTTCTGCAGAGTTTATAGCCAAATTCATGAGCACATACAAGGGTTACATGAATACCAAAACTCATGACGCTCCAACATAGAGAGAGAAAGCTAGCCTTCTTGTTGGCCAGCTAGCCAAACACAAGTTACACAACTACCCTCTGAAATATTATGTCTCGATATTTCTTTGGTAAAAATGGACTCTTCTTTCTGTATTCTGATTAGTATGTTCTTACTATTGCTGCTGCCAAGACTATCAGTGTTTTTGTCGCATGAGTCAGTAGTACTGACTCAGTACTAGTTTGCTATCACGCATGGCTTGAACTACGTATGCGTGATCACTGAGCACTACTATGAACTTAATAAGGTGTGGTACTACTAGTAAAATGTTTATCAGAACATTTTGAGTGTAAAAATGGTGCGCAACTTTGCCATGATGTTAAAAGAACAACAGAAATGCTTTCTATCAAGCAATGTGAATTGCTAAATACTGGTACCTCTGCCTTTCTTGTTTTCCGAGGAAAGGGTTTGACACAAAAAAAACCCTGTGGAACTTGCAGCTCAAGGTAACCCAGAATGTTAGGAAATTAATCCTTCATATCTTCTATATTAGGAATGCAATGATCTGTATGTATTCGTTTACCTAGTGTAATCCCTTGATTGTAGTTAGCATTGATTAGTATCCTTAGATGATAGCTTAATCGTAGGACTATCAATATGATAGCTACTGTATATATGTATCCTTCCTTACATCAATGAAACATCATTCCAGCCAAATATCATCTTTTTCATGGTATCAGAGCAGGACTAGATCCTGACTCTGCAGTTGTTGCACCTTATCTCTCGTGCAACGATTTTTCCTCTCAATCCGTTGTACTCTATATCTCGTACAACAATTCTCTTATCTCCATGGCCAATAAAGATTTCAAATCATTCTTCGTTGATCATCCCGATCATCCGTCCTTGTTGATAGTGTTCAACCAACGTAATCGATCAAATCAATCTATTCGGCAAAATGGCTTCTCTGTTCGCATTCCTATCCCCAAGCAACAATATCAACATGCTTTGGCTATTTTGAATCACAAGGGATGTGATGATGCCCAAGTCAATGCTGCAGTTACCAAACCAAGTTTTTCTAAGATTACTTCTCGCCGTTGGATCATCGATAGCGGCGCTACAGACCATATCTCGTCATCTCAAAGTTCACTATTACACAAGGACAAAAAATTTTCATTGCCTCCCGTATTATTGCCTAGTGGAGAGAAGGCTAAAATTGTTGCTAAGGGTTCTTTGCCTCTGAATTCTGAGTACTATTTGCATGATGTGTTGTGTGTGCCTACATTTAAAGTTGATCTAATGTCCGTAAGTCGATTAACCAGAGGCATGAATTGTTCAGTGACATTTTTCCCTTATTGGTGTATTTTGCAGGATCTGGCTTCAAAGAGGACGATTGGTTTGGGGAAGCAACGTAACGGTCTCTATTATTTGGTGGCGTTAGCGACGGAGAAAAACAAGCCCAAACCACATGAGTCATCATCTATTCAACCTGCTTGTCACTCCATAATGTCTTCTTCCAACCTTTGGCATCGTCGATTGGGCCATGTTTCATCTGCTCCTCTAGATTATATCGCTAAACATTTTTTGGATATTTCTATTCCTTCTGATTCAAATCATGCCTGTGATATTTGTCCGTTGGCAAAACAAAGTCGTCTCTCTTTTGGTAACAGCTCTATCTCATCTGTTAAACCTTTTGATCTTATTCATTGTGACATCTGGGGTCCCTACAAACATCCTTCTCTTTCTGGTGCACGTTATTTTCTTACAATCGTGGATGATTATTCTCGTTTTACTTGGGTCTTTTTGATGCAACATAAATGGGAAACTCAGTCTTTGATCAAACAATTTTTCGCTTATGCATCTACCCAATTTTCATCTCAAATTAAAAGTTTTCGTAGTGACAATGGGGCTGAATTTATTTCTCTTCGAAATTTTTTCAAAGAAAATGGAGTCATTTTTCAACATTCTTGTGTTTATACGCCTCAACAAAATGGGGTAGTAGAACGCAAACATCGCCATATTCTCCAGGTTGCTCGTGCTTTTAGATTTCAAGCTAATTTACCTCTAAAGTTTTGGGGAGAGTGTGTACTCACAGCTGTCCATGTTATTAATCGTTTCCCAACTCCCCTTCTCTCTTTTAAAACTCCTTTTGAGCGTCTCTATTCCCGACCTCCCTTCTTTCATCATCTCCGTGTTTTTGGTTGTTTGGCATATGCTACAAATGTCAAGGTCACACATAAGTTTTCCCCAAGAGCAGTCAAATGCATCTTCATTGGTTATCCTGTCGGTCAGAAAGCGTACAAGCTCTACGATCTTTCTAGTCACAAAATTTTTACGAGTCGTGATGTTGTTTTCCATGAGAATTTCTTTCCTTACAATTCTGTTGACCTACAACCCAACTCAAGCCCATCTCATCCTCTGGCCCAAATTACAAGCCCTACTTTTCCATCCACAATACAAACTCGGTCTAGTCAAACCAGACCTTCTTCATCTATCTCTCCGCCTGCCCTATCGCCCTCACCCGTTCATCCCGAAGGCGAGTCATCGTCGCCGTCACCATCGTCCGCGATGCCGCCGGAAACTTCGCTACCTCCTCTCAATCCTCCGCCGCCTAGCGCTCCTCCTAGGTCAGTACCAGGTCCATCAACTCCTCTTATCCCATTCGATCATCCCTCACCATTCAGTCTCCCGGCGTCGCTTCCCCCACTCAACTCACCTCCGCCGTCTTCGTCACAAGCTCAGCCTTGTCCGTCCAGTCCGCCCAGTCCATCTCCGTCCAGTCCGCCCAGTCCGTCGTCTCCTTCACCAACCCAGCTTAATTCCCAGAATCCTCCCCCGATTCAGACTGATTCCCAATCGGTCAATCCCGACCAGCAAGCTCCATCCTCTCTGATTCAGTCATCGCCACCGCCACCTCCTGAGGTTTCTCTCCGTCGTTCAAGTCGCACTGTTGTTCCACCCATTAAGATGCGAGACTATGTCTGCTCCCATGTTACGTTGTCTTCACCTGATCAGTCCTCTTCTTTGTTTCCAGGTCCAATTAAAGGTACACGATATCCTTTGTCAAATTATGTCAGTTATGATCGATATACACCTGGGTATCGTCATTTTGTTGCACAGATCAGTCAAGCAGTTGAGCCCTGTTCGTATTCAGAAGCTGCCGCTCAGCCTGAATGGCAGGAGGCGATGCGGTCAGAATTACAAGCACTCGAAGAGAATGGCACCTGGACACTTACTCCTCTTCCAGCTGGCAAGACCCCAATTGATTGTCGCTGGGTTTATAAAATCAAGCACAAGTCTGATGGTTCGATTGAGCGGTATAAGGCACGATTAGTGGCAAAAGGGTTCACCCAAATGGCCGGTGTTGATTATCAGGACACCTTTTCTCCTACTGCAAAAATTATTTCTGTTCGGTGTTTACTTGCTTTGGCAGCGGCTCGTGGCTGGTCTCTTCACCAGCTAGATGTCAATAATGCCTTCCTGCATGGCGATCTCGATGAGGAAATATATATGTCTCCTCCGCCAGGGCTTCGGAGACAGGGGGAGGAACACTTGGTATGTCGACTTCATAAGTCGTTATATGGGCTGAAGCAAGCATCTCGGCAGTGGTTTGCTAAATTCTCTGAGGCTATAAGGTCTGCTGGTTATGTGCAATCCAGAGCGGATTATTCTTTGTTCACCAAGAAACAAGGCAAGTCCTTTACAGCTCTCTTGATTTACGTTGATGATATTTTAATTACTGGAAATGATCCACTGAGTATTGTTGCGCTCAAGAATTTCCTTCATTCTCATTTTCGCATTAAAGATTTGGGAGATTTGAAGTTTTTCCTTGGCATTGAGGTGTCTACTTCTAAGAATGGGATTTTTATTTCCCAACGTAAATATGCCTTGGAAATTGTCAAAGATGCAGGGTTGCTTGGTGCAGCCCCTGTTGATACTCCCATGGAGAAAGGGTTGAAATTATCTGATAAAAGTGAGTTGTTAAAGGATCCGGCTCGTTATAGAAGGCTTATTGGGAGATTAATATATCTCACTGTTTCTAGACCGGATATCACTTATTCAGTACATGTGCTTAGCAGATTCATGCATCAACCTCGGAAAATTCATATGGAAGCAGCCTTGCGAGTTGTTCGATACATTAAGAATGCGCCTGGTCAAGGTTTATTCTTCTCCTCTAATAGTGATCTTAGATTGCGTTCTTTCTGTGATTCAGATTGGGCAGGTTGTCCAATCACTCGGAGATCCACCACAGGTTATTGTGTTTTCCTTGGTTCTTCATTGGTTTCATGGAAATCAAAAAGGCAGAAGACAGTTTCACTCTCTTCCGCTGAAGCAGAATATCGGGCCATGACCGGTGCTTGTTGTGAGCTTACATGGCTTCGACATCTACTCCGAGATCTAGGAGTATTTCACCAAGGACCTGCCCTCCTATATTGTGATAATAGAGCAGCACTGCACATAGCAGCAAATCCTGTTTTTCATGAGAGAACTCGCCATATTGAGATGGACTGTCATTATATCAGAGATAAGATTCAAGATGGATCCGTTGTTACAAAGTTTGTAGGTTCAGCTAATCAGTTGGCGGACGTTTTCACTAAAGCATTGGGAAAGGATCTTTTCACACCTATGGTTCGCAAGTTGGGAGTTAGAGATATCCACTCTCCAACTTGAGGGGGAGTGTTAGGAAATTAATCCTTCATATCTTCTATATTAGGAATGCAATGATCTGTATGTATTCGTTTACCTAGTGTAATCCCTTGATTGTAGTTAGCATTGATTAGTATCCTTAGATGATAGCTTAATCGTAGGACTATCAATATGATAGCTACTGTATATATGTATCCTTCCTTACATCAATGAAACATCATTCCAGCCAAATATCATCTTTTTCACAGAAGTCTAAATTTTCTTAGCTTAGATGACAGGCCTCTATGTTTGATGCGATTCTCATATATTCCGAGGGATCATAGACACTTAGTAGCCAACAACAATTGTTAATACTTGATATATATTTATATAGTACTATTGAGAGGCAATATATTTTCGCAACAAGAAGTTCATTTTCACAAACCTGGAATCATTTTCCTGGTACTCTAACTGCATCGGAAGCTTTAGATGTGTTTGTAGTTTTGGAGGCCATTGTAGCAGTGTCCTTTTTCTTTTCTTTATCTTCTCTTTCTTGTTTTGCATACAGCAAGCAAGTCAATAATCCGAATACAAATAGCCGGAGATTTGGAGTGAATAATGGAGGGAGATATGAGGTACTTGGGTAACTTGGGTTTGAGTGAAGCACCGGATTAATCAATTTAGGGTTTGAAATTTTGGATTTCGGATTGGGGAGAAAGTAGCGTTTAAATGTTTGACTATGTTTTTTGTTTGCAGTAGGAAATTCAGAATAGGAAACGTCTAACTCATTTGAGAAGCACAAACTTGTTTAAAGTTTGATTGAGAATCAGACAAGGGTCATGTTTGTCTTATAACAACTATGGTCGATCAAGTCTATCCAATATTACAGACTTTGCCAAACAGCCAATACGACACCACTCACACAAGTACTTCAACAAATGATCAGTTCAGTCCGATTGAATGACACAAACTAAACCAATATTCTCAGAGACTGTGATCATGAATAAGACAAGCAATAAGATAATGGTAAAGCAAACTACCTCTTAACGCAAGGGAAAGCATTCCCAAACCAAATTAAAATGTGCTCAACACAATTCATGGAACATAGTTTTCTTCACTGTTTTACTATGCGAGCCATGCATCAAGATATGAAGAATTTATCTGCGAGGACAGTGTTCTCAGAAAAGTTGATGACCAATTTGTAAAGTTAAATTAACACAAAACCTTTATACGAGTTCAGATACACCCAACGTTTCAACCATGATTTGACATTTCAAAGATCAAAGGGGAATGTCTCGTTGTCTCAAGTGAACACAATTTGCGCTTTCCTACGGGCACTCTATCACTCCTGTTAGAAGTCTCCATATATGCTCTCAACATTCCAATCTGATTAGTTCATATAATTTATTTCCAAAATAGAGCATAACAACCTTTTGTATACTATAGAGCTGAAAACTATATCAAAATTTGAATTGAATTCGTATGCGACTACTGTACAAGGGATTGAGACAAATGATACAAAACTGCTCCATAACCTCTTGTTCATTATTGAACTGCTAATCTCTGGAGATGGTCCAAGAAGACTTCAAAACTAACATCATCTGTGAATATAACATCCCCTCCCGGAAGTGGACCTTCATTGTTATAAGTAGCTGAAGGGTTCAATTTTGCCAAAAGAAAACGAGCCTGCACACGGACATAATGGAAGTGCATGAGCTATGACAAACTCAAATTTATAATGCATGTGCTTTTGATAATTATAACACTTCAACCCAGCATCTAACCAGATACCTATCTATTACTATTGATCATCAAGTGATCAGAAATATTGCAAAATGAATAGATATGTCTCTTAGGTCAATCCAGATATCGAATCAATGTCAATTTATAAAGAATAAATGAAATGCAGCAAGATACATGATCGAAAAAGGATGATGCAGATTGGAATATAGCCGGACACTATTTTTTTGCGAATGAGTTTGCTAGTCAGCAACAGCAAGTCTTAGGTCAACCTGACCTAAGCATCGATTGTAAAACAGAAATATAGGTCTTGGCATGCATCAAACAGATTGAGATTAAAGACAGCATCACAGTTACCTGAGAACCATGCTGATCACAAACCACTACGCGAGGTACTGGAAATCTCTCCTTGATTATTGTATCTGAATCATCACGAGGAGCTTGTAACAACTGAGCGAATGCCTGCGAGCACAGATTTGTTTCAGTGGACAAGTAAATTTTTCAAGAAAGAGATTTACTACTACCAACATTCTACTATTGCAAGAACTAAAAGCAGAAAATTCTCGTCAGCAGTCCTGGCTGCTCACTTGCAAACTGTCATGCCGTATGCTACAGGAGCTTAAAAAGGTCACTACGATGCTAAAACAAAAGATAAACCCTAGAGCGAAAAGAAAACTTCAGTCTAAGAATCCATATTGTCCTGTGCACACATAGGTTGCTAATGAAAACAAGTGACAAGTAGGTCACATTTCAGAAATTTTGGTAGGCTTGGTTTTTTTTTTCACCCAGGTAAAACTTAAAGGATTATAGATATTATGAAACTGAAAACATAAACCCTAGAGCGACTAGAAATATACATTTACTCCTGTGCACATACACAAACAAGTAGGCCACATTTCAGAAGAGCTGGTAGTCAGTGATAGTGGGGTTTTATTTTCACTCCAGAAAGATTGCACATAACTATAGTTATATGTCAAAGGAAGTTAAACATTGTTACAAAAGACAACTACGGGAAAATTCTACTTGATGATTCTTTTGGCAGGAAAACTATCAACTGTCTATATACAGGTCAGTCTACAATCTAAAGGCAGAGCCATAAATCAAAGGAGTAGATTCAGTACCCAGTTTTACCCACACGGGTCAACTTTCTATCAAGCATACCTCTAATTCTTTCTATAAAAATAAGCAAATAAATGGTCTTGAATTAATATTAGAAAAGAAAATAAAACATTTATTTAATTCTTCCTATAAAAATAAATGAAAAGAGGGTTCAGAAAAAAAAGGAAAGAAAACAAAGCATACAAGTCTTACAGCAACTGGATATGTAGCATTCCAAACATATGGAATTATACATAGATCCATGGTAAAGAAATGCATTTGATGTTCAGATCAACTTTACTTCAATGGATTGACTGGAAAAAGATTACCTGATGTTCAGGCAAGTCTTGATACCCTGCTTTTCGCCACTGAGCAATAGTTGAACCATGAAAAATGACAACAGTAAAGAAAGAGTCTAAAAGCAGAATCCTATCAGCAGCAATGGCAGCAACATCAAGAAGTGCAGGCTCAGGGCTGGAATGAAATGAGTAGGAAATCAATGAAGGCTGAATCATCACAACTGAATTGGTAACATTTTCCCTATTCAAAATCATTCTGTAGTATGCCGTCTCGTCTGGGCTGTTGTTGAAAACCTGTAAGAAAATTTTGTACAACTTAAACCACAAGGTCTATACAAAAGGATAATGAGAATAAAACTTTTGGAAGAAGACTCCTGAAAGAGCTAGATATATACCTGAACAAATTGAGAACGCCGTAAATGAAACATAAATTGAGGGAAGATTGAAAACCGCGGAGATAAGCTAAAAGATGACGGACTGTCCTTCTGGTAATCTCCAAACCGAGAACACATATGTATCAATGATTTATCCAGCCATCTTATAGGATCAAATTCTGCCTGTATCACCAAGGAGGATATTTCATGAAATTTGCATAAAATTTGTGAATGTGCTAAATGTCATATTTGAGAAACTAAAATGTTTAAAATGCATATAGAAATTCTAAACAGCTGAAAATCACTCAAATATTATAACAAAGAATCAGATATTGGTAATTTTAGTGACATCGTGATACTCATGCACTTTAGCACTGATGCCTGTTCCTGCTCATTTCCTTGGCTAGTCAACATTTGTCTTGTAAGTATTTGTTCCTCTTAACAAATGTTCAAACAAAAGCTCTATTCTCAAACACTAGAATAGAATAGCTTGTTCCTCTTGTTCGCATCATAAAAATACAATACAAAATAAGATCCTAGTAAGGCATGTTAACTTGGGTTGAACAGTTCTCTGTGAGAGTGATGGAATATAATTCAGTGCCATCACCATCTCAAATAGAAAACTATGCAACAAATAATATCTAAGGATTGTATTGCAAAGATTTAGGTTCAAGGACCTGAGATTTTGTGTACAAAACCATGTAAAATATTGTTAGTTACCTCAGTTTCCATTTTGAAAGAAACTAGGCGTGCCAGGACTACAGCAGCGGCTTCTTGATCAAATCCGGCAATCAAGTCCTGTAGAACCAATACAGTAAGTTCAGATTTCCATATAAAAAAATAGAACCAATACATGTGGAAGTAAAATTGCATCCACAAAGCAGTAATAGTTACGCTTTAAAATCACATTGCATCAATGCAATGGAATTTATACAATAAAACTAATCAACCATAAGGAAAACCACAAAATCCAAATCAGATGTTGCCAATCCTATGATTTAAATGTGTGTGTGTGTGTGTGTGAGAGAGAGAGAGAGAGAACAAGATACTAATGTTGTTAAAATACTACAGGGAGTCTGGGAGCAGAATGCACTTGCTCTATGGAATAATATGATTTTAGTTAAATTGGAAAAGAAAAACACACACACGTGTGAGTGTGTGTGCGCGCCCATCTCAGAGGCTATACACTGAAGCCCACTTCATAGGTAATAGTTTGAGTAATCAAATAAACAATAAATCACATATGGAGGACATTAAGACTTGCCTGTATGCTTCCAGTTCCAGCAATCCATCTTCTTGAAAGGGTTGTAACACGAAGTCTCATCTGACCGTTATTATGCTGATAACTGAAGCAAAATATCTACAATAAGTAAACATATTTCGTTCTATCCTACGCACTGCAGGGTAATAAGTAGTTGAGGAGTTGTAAGCATGGAGTTCATACTATGTTAGAAACTGGAAGTAGAATTGATTGCTAGCAGGTTGAACAGTAGCATCTGGGATTTCCTTCTTAACAATTTCAAATATTAGACATAAAGATGTAGTTTTGTCAAGGCCACACATCTTCCATGCAGTTGTACTACCCTGGCCGATGACTGTGTCAGAGCATAAAGGACCTTTCTGCACAATGTGACAAATATGAAGGTAAAAAAAAACTAAACTTAATGAGTGATAACCGAAATGCTGTAGAGTATACCTTTTCGAGGGATGCACAAGGACCAATTATGCCCTGAATTTTTACGTCTTTTGAGCAGTTTATCTCAAATATGCCACTGCACAGAAGATCACAACAAGAAAAATATTTGGTCAAGATATAGCATAAGAAAAATTAAGTTCCACAAAAGCATCCCTTCACAAGTCAATTGGGACTCCAGGGAAACACAGAACTTTCCAAGGAGAGCATTATATAAAAATTACTGGAGTCAAGTTATCACGTCAAGGATTATGCTATACAGAATTTCCTTTCAGATAGATAAAAGCAATATATCCTGCTGTATACAAAAGAAGAAAGAAAATAACAAAGCAATTTCTACGATCCTAAATTCATTAATCTCATACTACATCAACAACAAAGTCAGCAGTGAACGAGAAGGTATCTAATGTAATAGTATCTGTATCATCAGTCTCTAACACAATAAAGACAATACAAGTTATTAACACCAACTGAAGGGAAAATGTACATATAAATATAACCTGCAGATAGCATCATATATGAATTTTAAGAGTAGTATTTTTAAAGGGCAGATTCAAGGATTTTATCATATGGAGCTCTTTATTTTACTGTTTTACTGGAACAGCCTTTACAGTATTTATGTAGGAGTCTCTTTTTCTAACCTCCATTAAGCAATGTGATCTAGTTGTATGAGCCTCTTTTCCTTTTATGAATAACTTTCCAGAGACAAGACTCGGTTCTTGATCATTGTAAACAAGGGAAGAGTATAAACAGAAACAAATTTCGTACGCGAAAAACAATTAATTAAAGCTACTGGAATTCATAACAAAACAGGACACGGAACAGGAGGAATTTTTCATTACAAGATCGATACAAGAAAGCATACTTTGATGATAAACCAAGCTCATGATCACCCGACTGGAAAACACGTATAAGTGAGTCTTTAAACACTGAATGGCCAAAACTCTCTGCAAGCACAACCAATCCTCCAGTTCTTTCAACTGCAATTTTAAGTTCAGCAATCCCCACCTGAAAGAAAAAGAAAAAAGCAGCAGGAAAAACAAACATAAGATAACTTTAAACCGACATAAAAAAAAAACATCAGTTTAATCCAGGCCACAAGCTCAAGAAGCTGCATAATATATTTAATCACAATATCAGGACTACACTCCAATTTACAATATTTTCCCCCACGATCCCAGTCAATATGATACTCCTTTTCCCAAAAGTAATTAAAGGAAAATAGCTGCAACTAGTTGTCCTACTAATATTAAAATTCTTCTGTTCCAGTTCTCATATTTCAAATAAACATATCCACAAAATAAATTGTCCACATTCCAAAGAGACTATAGGTTCCAGTCCTCATTCTGTATGGTGAGATATTGTGATCATATTCACCAAAGGGGGTTGTGCAGAATCCGAGTTGTGTAAGAAACAATTAATGAGTAAGGATCAAGTCAATGTCCTAGGAGATATATTTACAATGGGACCCATTTATCATCAGTATAAGTTGTTCAAGGTGTTAAAAATCTGAGTCTATGGTTTGTTTTTAGCCTTACTATTCTTTTACTATGTAGTCAATATGTTTAGGTTCAGTATGATATGACTTAGAAAGCTGAAGTACCAACTCAGCATAATGAGCAAGTATTACAGTGACCTATTGCTTATGATATAGTACATAAGCACGAATAAGAGGCCCAAAGATAGTCTATGCCAAAAACGGTGTGTTATGTACAAAAAGGGAGGCTCAAAGGACAAACCATCATTTCTCCACTGCTCTGTTTATAAAGAAATTTCAGAACATTATTTTCAAGCATATGGACAGCAACGGTAAATGCAAACTTCCTTGCTCTACAACTTTAAGAGGAAAAAAAAGAGAGAGATACCATCCATATTAATGCATACATACATCTGGCTACAATGCGACAAGAATTTTGACTCTCGACGCCAAAGGCTTAATTCTTCTGAATTGAGCAAGAAGACCATAATTACGAGTCCCAAAATAGTGATCAAGACATATGTGATAGTTAATAAATTATATATAAACAGTAAACACAAAGAAAAAAAGGTTTTGAACACCCGGTTCTAGCACACTAGTAAGAAGATCAAGTAAATGTCCTGGATGTAAAGACGAGATAGTTGATATACTGTTTCGTAGACAGATTTTATTGATTAGAAAGAGAATTTTCAAAGAAGTGGACATGACATCCACTCAGAAGTACTCCAAGATACACCAGCAAACATACCAAACAAAGAAAGAATCACCAAGCAAAAGAGCACAGAATTAACAGATTGCTCCATTCCAATCTAAGAGAATAGCAATACAGGATGCCAAGAAGCAGGCACTATCCCATAAGATGAAAAACTCATCCATCCACACATTATCAACAGTGTTCTTCTGTTCCTCTCTATCCAAAAGACTTAACCCACCACCTACATAGCACCTCTCCCCAGAACCAATCTTCAGTTTTCGTCCAAAAGAAAAGCACCTATCACACAACAAAGTCACATAATTGGCTAGAATGTCCCAGCTCAAGTTATGCAACTAAATACCCTTTTCCGAAAAGCTACAGGACTGGGACAGTGGAAGAACAGATAACTTACATTCAGCATCCTGTTTGAACGTTTTATACAGCTGAGAAGAGAGACGAGCACAATTCACAAGAGTTTACAACCACACATGCAATAATCCAAACTAAACACCTGAACATTAGGAGGGGAGTTAAGTCTTGCAAATTAAAGGGGGAAGAGAAGGGTTAACCATCAACAGCTTAGAGTAAGATTCGCAAGAAAATTCTCTCAAAGCCTCAAACATCCACCTTCTCTACCGTGTTTATATGAGACCAACACAATGTCCCCAATCTGAGAAAAGGACAAAAGCTCCCCAACTTCCAGATCATCCAGATAACCCAAAACCCAACTTAAGCAAAGGATGGACCACTAGTACAAATCCTAGCAATGAGAAACATTTATGAGACAGGTATAATGTATACATACAAGGATATGAACCAAACAGCTACGTCACCCAACCAACCTTCTCCACAGAACCTCAATTTTCTCAACTTCCCACCACAGATGGAAAAAGGCAGGAAATGAATTAATTCGTTGCAGGAATGCTCCACAGGCTTTGCTCTAACCCTGGATCATAATGTTCTCCATTTGCTGGCCCATATTTACTTCTAGTGACAGCATACCAAAGGGACTCCCTTTCTTACTAATAACCAGTTCCTAGGAAAACATTTTTTTCAAATTCTCCACCCATAAACTATATTCCTCTTTGTATGAGAAACCACCTCCAAATCAACTACGTGATCCTTTCTTCCTTACTCTACACCTCCCAACAAAAAAACGTGTGATTAATCTATCTGACATTCTGACCTATTCGCTCCTACACTTAGGATTTGGAGAAGAGAGAAAGTAGATATGCAAACTACTCAGAAAGACAGTACTTGATATTTTATTAAGTTAAAGGGATTCTCTTTACCATAGTACACATAGTAACATAGATACAAAAATGTACGTATATCCACATCGAACAGAAGGGAACAGTATTTACTCAAGACCTGAGTTACTCAGCTATAAGAACCCCAGTATCGGACATCCATTACCACTAGGTAGTAATCAGCGTTGCTCATAGTTTATAAACACTAAAAACAGTATACACTGAGAAAAATAGTAAGTTACCTGGTCAAGTGCGCAAGCAAAAAGATCAAGTACATGTCCTTGATGTACAAGCTGCTTTGAAAGTCCCTCGTAGAACTTCACAGCTTTATGAAAATGAGGGGCTGAATCTTTATCCAGGTCCTTATGAGAACGAATTGGTTCAGATAGGCTTTTTGATACAATCTACAGAAGATACACAACGACCGCCTCAGTACTACTTTAGATTAACCGTAAACATTCAGGATAAAAGTTCAAGAAAATCAGTTCTTATTATAAAAAGAATGATATCATAAGAGAAGCATCAACTGTAGAAAGTGGAAGGAGAGAAGGATGAATTGGGAAGGCACAGAGGGGCCTAAAAGTAAAAGAGAGCATGGAGCACTACATTTGTTATGCAATGTATGAAAGGCATAAAGTTATACCAAACCCATATGACTAAAAATTCATTCATCAACTGTCCACTTTCCATTTCTAAGCACTTATATCACCGCTTTTAATTTCTTAATCACTTTCTCACCAAGACCAGTACAACGAGTGCAATAACAAGACCATAAGGTAATCTAACTCTACAAAAGAACTGATGCTTCTATATACAAATTCTTTTTTTATAACTTTAAGTAGCCTCATCTAGTAGGAGAGCTCTCCACCTTAACTGAACCACAAGCTTCATCAACCATAAATAACAACCGAAAATCTCTATATAATTCAATTTGTTCTACTTAAAAGTAAAATAATGATCACTAACAGTTATCTAAGCTACTATAACAGAAAGAATGAATATAAGCAACTAGGGGAGTCCTTACAGCACCCTGGCCTTCGGTAGATGGTCCACCTATAAATGCCATAATCCTGGCACCTGAACCCGGCACGCAAGCTCCCAACAAGCTCGCCGCAACACTAAGAGCCGTACTTGCGCACCTGGTGGCCCTCTGATCCGCCGGAACCTGCCACGGATCCCTCTGCAACTCCTCCAACACCGAATTGAGCGTGAACTCGCAATCTGACGCCGGCAACAGAAACCTGGCAATGCTCTGGGCGGACAGCCCGTCCCTGGGGCCGGCAATGACTCCGGTAGTCGGCTTCGGCTTGTTTAAAAAGAAGCTCATCTGCTCCAGCAGCTGCTCCTTGTTGACTTCCTTGGATCCTTTGAACACGTAGGTTTTGGGAATAGTGGAGAAGCCTAACTCATGAACATGGACGAAGCTCCCGAAGGTGATCAGCCCTACGAGGGAGTGATCCGGTAACAGCCCGAGGGCCTGAGACAGCGCCGACTTGAGATACGAGAGCTCCTCCTCGATCATACACGTGTCGACGACGAAGATGAAGACGGGCGGCGTGGACGGCTTCTCGAGCGACGAGTCGTATTCGATGGTGGTGTATTGAGGGAAGAGCTCGGCGGGGAGATTGTCGTCGGTGATGGAAGCGTAGTGAGGAGGGAAGTGGTTGCGGGTGAAGCAGAAGGGGCAGATCCAGATCTTGGCGGCGTAATCGACGGTGGAGAAGGGGTTGAGGACGGCGCGGCAGGTGCGGCAGCGGAGAGGGGAGTAAGGGAGGAGAGGCATGGTGGGGAAGGGCTTGATCGGAGTGTAGATGGCGGAGACGGGGATGACGCTGTTGGTGGACTCCTGCTTCGTTCCCGGGATCACATTCCACGGCATACGGACGCCGTCCTGGGTTTCTAGGTCGATGAATTCACTCATCTTTGGTTTTGCTCGGAGAGAGTGAGAGAGAAAGCTCAAAGGGAAGAGAGGAAGAGAGGAGTGGTGAGTATGATCGTTTTCCCAATTCGGTTTTACTTTGCAAAAACCGTTAGGCAAAGGGCAAAACGGTCAGTATAAGGAAATGAAAAACAACATTAAGAGAGAATCAAATTTCGAACTTTTTGTTCCTCTATCACAACTTTACAAGCGTAGCAGACAGAAACTAGAAGAGAAACATGAGAAAATAGTAGACCTGTAAATGGACCGGATCTTAATCCGGACCCGTTCTGGATTCGTGGTTTTTAAACGGGTTTGGATCGAAAATTAGACCCGTTGATCCGTTAAGGACCCGGATCCGTTTACCCGTTTATTAAACGGATCGAATACGGATCGAGGTTGATCCGATCCGTTAAGGACCCAGATCCGTTTAAAAATAATTAAATAATATTTTTATAAATATAATATTATTGATAAATATTAAATAATATAATAATTATTTAGATAACCTAAACGTCTAAATTGCGTCTAAAGTATGATCATTTGATGAAGTTGAAGGTTACGATGCCTATGTTTTTTTTTATGCTCTTTGCTAAATACATTGGAGGTTTAGTATTTTGAATATATTAGTTTATTGTTAAGAAGTATTTTGGCCATGTAATTCAACTTTTGATGTAAACATTTATTTTGTTATAATATTTCATTAGTGTTTTATGAAAATTTATGATAAAATTAAGAAATTATTATTTAAAATTTGAAAATATTTATAATCATAAACGGATCGAATTAACGGGTCGGGTATCCGTTAACCCGCCGGATCCGGATTTGGATCTAGCTATCAAAGATCCGGCGGGTAACGGGTCGGATCCGGATCCAAAATTTCTATTACAGATCCGGATCTAGGTAGATCCGCTCCAGATCCGGTCCATTTACAGGTCTACTTACCAGGAGGAGCCGTATAATCTTCGGGGGCAATATAAATCATCCTACTTCCCGGATCGTCGCGCGGCAGATCTTGCCATCGGAGAATGATCGGCGGCTCCGCTTGATTCTCAACCGTGGCAGCTGCTTCATCAACTTTTTGGGGCTTCCTGTTCCTGAATGTTCTCACCATCGCTGCGTTTGCTTGAGATCTTTATCTTCTAGGCTCTTGGATTTCCAACTTGCGATAGATGATCTTATATAGGCCTATGGACCCCAATTGACTCTGAACAAATAGTTTTACAGGCCGGCCCTCGATCATTTTTTTCAAACTAGGGCCGGGTTAAGCTATTTTAAAACCGGCTCTTCCCAAACCAATTATCACACGCAGAGAAGCTATCTTGGAGGAAACTAACTCTGAAACCCTAGCTCTGGTTTCAATGGACAAGGACAAGCAGATCTCAATGTTGGTCGTGGCATCTCTGAAGCGTGGTCGCCCTTTATCCCCGACTGCTTCCTAAGAAGCTCAAGCTACCCAATGGTTCTGCTAAGGAAAGCCCTGTTTCCTCTCTCAAGAAGCAGAAGACTCCCCATCCCTAAGATTACAGCAAGAGCTCTTGGTTTGTTGAATGAATGCAAGGGCACTGATTATGGCAATGATGCTGGTACTGAAGGTAAGAAGAAGAGAGGTCGTCTAGTGGGTTCCAAAAATATTAGGAACTCACACAAGGAGAAGAAGACAGAAACTAATGGTGGAGTCAGTATACAGCCAGCTCTAACTCTAATAGCAAGGATGTTCTCTAGTTTTTTCCCTTTCAGGTTTAGATATCTATACTATGATTTAATAGAAAATAGTCTTACAAATAAATGGGCGAATACTAAGTAGTCTATCTTATGTACTAGTCTGAGATTTGGCTCACAACTACTTGTTTATCTGTAGATCATTGTGGTAGAGTATGCAATGACTGTTACTCGCTATGTTGCATGGACATGGATAAAGACACAGCAAATCCTAAAAACTTAAGTTTCGACACGGCTTGGATACAGTAAATAATTATTATTTTAATATATTTTTAATATATAAAAAACACTAAAAACATAAACTAAAATATATTATAATATATTTATTAGGTTATTGTCACACCCCAGACCGGGTATCGGCAGTTTTCAAACACTTAACACCGAATCCGAGGTGTGAGAAAGAAAAAATAAAAGAAAATAAACACACTGAAATTCATTTTTAGAAATTGTCGAAAATAAAACGTTTACAATAACAAAATCCAATTACAAAAGAAAACAGATCTTGCGATTCTAGCTCACTCTAATCTTCTGTACTTCTCGACTCTTGTACACGTAAGCTAACGTCACAGTTAGTTTTCTAGAAACATGTGTCCTCGTACGAATCTTAACAAAATATAGGGGTGAGCTTACACTTAGTAGGGCCAATTAATGACCGATGTAGGATGAAATTGTTACCCGGGCTAAATGTAACATACAAAAGAATCAAATAGATCAAGACCGAAAATTTTATGAGAAAAGCTAACTAAACCTTAAAAACCAAGGCTAGAATTTTTGTGAAAAAGCTAAGTAAATTTTACAAAATAAGGGATAGGGAAGAGGAAATTAAGACGATTGACTCGAATAGTGGGCAATAAAGAATTTAAAAATTTAAGAATTGAGAGTTGCGAATGAGTCTCAGCCGTAGTCTAAAACTTTAACTGGTTACCACTTAAATGATATCATTCTGGTACCTATATAATTTATTTTGAAATTAAAAGTACCCAAAAAAGCTTTTTAGTCATGATCACAAAACAAAATTCTCCAACAAGTTTCAGTTGGCTTAATGCTTAGTCAAGCTTAGCTTCCTAATATCTTACAGTTATTATCTATTACATACTAAAACTAAGCTTGTTAAGATCAAGACAGCTACTCCAAAACCCTCCTCCTAGAAAATTTTGGTACCAATTTAATTATGCTTATATGATGAAGTAGTTTTTTTTTTTTTAAACCTCACAAGTTTCACCTAGGGTTAAACCTAGGTAAGCCCATGGTTGGATCCGCCAGTGGGGCCAAACCTCTTTAGGTTATTCTTAATTATGTGACACAATCAAGTTATCAACCAATGTCATATATAACAATAATTCAATGCATGTATGCTAATACACTCTCTTCAGTCAATTGCTTGGCCAATTAGTTCACACATCAAAGACAAGTGAGCCTACAAGTCTCATACCGTGTATTTTACCAACCGGTAATTTCCTTAACGCCAATACCTCTTTTGTTAGTCGTCTTGTTATACTCATGCATGGTTTCCCGATCCGCAACCCGATAAGATCGTTTTATTGATGTCCGTTATTGAAGGGACATACTTTCCTTGTCTTGTGCACGAGTGGGCTAATTATAGATCCTAAGAACAACTCATAAGGAAACTCAACAAAAATGTATATTCTCTAGATCTCTTTCTCAGATCTCCGTAATCACCATTCTCACAATTCCCATGCATTATGCATGTTAATGAATAACAACACTCGCATTATAGATCTAACACATGCTTTTACAGAAAGCGATAACATTAATCATATAAATCACAAATTACACATACTTTATCGAAAACATAACAACCAAGAGTTAATCAATCAATAGCACACAATTCACCGATTTCAATAATAACCTAATTATCAATTTATAAAAAATGTTCCTCGAGAGACCCTACCTGGAATCTAAGTTTTAGCTCCGCTACTAACTAAAATTAGTAACTCAACGACACGCTTTCTAAAATCTTTATCCTTCTGCTTTTGGAATGTCGATAGTTACTCAATCCTCATAACCCAAATCTTTTTTCTGACAAACTCGGCAAACACTTGAGAAACGATGGAGTCCTCAAAATTTCTAAGGGCACCCCAAAGCCTTATTTCTCAATTCCTCTTACCTTGTCTCATGATTTCCGAATCAAATACCATGCGCACTCATATCACTTTCATCATCACATTCCAATTCGCCTTTAAGCTTACTCATGTTGACATTTCAATTACTACACTACCAGAAGAAAGACTTTAGCCGACGAAAATAAAAAAACCAGGCTGACAAATTATTTTTTCGTCAGCTAACGTGGACTTTAGCCGACGAAATTTTCCATCGTCGGCTAATTTGAATTTTCATCGGCTTTGGTCAAATTTAGGCGACGAAATTAAAATTTCGTCGTCTGAATAATTTTTTTCGTCAGCTATAGTCTAAGAACTTTAGCCGACGAAAAATATAATTTCGTTGGCTAAAGTGCCTTATATTTGCAGATCTAGACAACAACTCATCTGGAAAAGAAAAACTATACGTAGAACCTTCAAACGTAAAAAAGTCGTGAAATAAGATATGACCAGAATGGTGAAATACGTCTACGGTTGAAAAATCACTATATTTCGGTAAAGTCTCGGTACCGATAGTTGTGGTCAATGCAATTTACCCTTATTATTCACTATTATGCAGATTTGGCATTTGGTATCCGATTGACTATTGTGATACATTTCTGAAAGCGTAACGGCCCTACAAGTCAAACTCATCGCTATGCCATGACATATGGGCCTTTTTGGCCATCCGAGTCTGTTTAGGGCTTCAAAATACAGTTTTCTTATTTCCGATTAGAGTTGACCGTTTCGATCGAGCCCTTAACGTTGTCGAATCCAGTTGAAGTTTTTACCATAGACATCTTTCGTCATAATGATCATATCTGACGGTCGAATTTTGGTTTGTAAATTTTAGTCATCGGAATCACGTGTCTACTATTTACCGTTATTATTCCTTATGGGGAGCCCTATCGTCGGAAGGTAAATGTCTCAAAATTTTTATATGGGCAGTTGCGTCTCATCTACGTGAGAGTTTTTCATGTGTAAGGTTTGACCAAACTACGTAATATAGAGGGAGATATGAGCGTTTTCGTGGGATAAGTGACGATGGATTAGGGTTGACCGTTTCGATCGAGCCCTTAACGTTGTCGGATCCAGTTGAATTTTTTACCATAGACATATTTCGTCATAATGATCATATCTGACGGTCGAATATTGGTTTGTGAATTTTAGTCATCGGAATCACAACGTGTCTACTAATGTTGTATAACTTGTTTAGTAGGTTATACAACTTTGTGAACCAACTCTACATATGAAGCAAAATTATCAAAAATCTCGTGAAATAAGATGTGTTCAGAATGGTGAAATACGGCTATGGTTCAAAAATCACGTAAATCAGGTAACGTCTCGGTGCCGATAGTCGCGGTCAACTCTATTTACCGTTATTATTCCATATGGGGAGCCTTAACGTCGGAAGGTAAATGTCTCAAAAATTTTGTATAGGCGGTTGCGTCTCATCTACGTGACAGTTTTTCGTGTGGAAGGTTTGACTAAACTACGTAATATAGAGGGAGATATGAGCATTTTCGTGAATTTATAGACTTTAGCCGATGAGATATTAAAAAAGTCGTCGGCTAAGGTCAAAAATTTTTTTGCGGTAAAACAAATTTGGAGGAAAATTTTCAAAGGACTTTAGTCGACGAAAATATTCAAAATCTCGTCGGCTATTGTCGAAAATTTCAAAATTTTCAACCAAAATTTTCAAAAGAGTTTAGCTGACGAAAATAAATAATTTCGTCGGGTAAAGTTCTTTATATAGGAGTTTTACCGGAGGTGGATGGTAAGAAGTCTGTTTCACCTGCCGGATTTTCTTCTCGGCCTAGCTCCGCCGTCAAGCCACCGGAGACCGCCACACTTGTCCCAAAAGCTTCGCCGTCGTCTCTACTTCATTGCTAGACAGGTGGTGCATCGAGTGGCGCCGCCCTGAGAGATAAATCGAGCTCCAAAACTCCGCCGGTTCGGATTCGGTGTCGATCGAATTTCTCCTTCCTTAGGTCACCATTTGGTGAGTTCTATATATAGATAAGTTGAGTTTGATTAGTACTACATTCCCCTAGAATTTGGTAGCTCGATTCGGTGTGTGTGAGGAGAATCGAAGATTTGAAGTTTTTAGGGTTTAAAATTAGGGATTTTTATATTTTGATTCAATTGACCTGTTTAGGCTTAGAATTGGGCTTCGACTTCTTCTAGAAAGTTGTTCGAAATGTTGAGAGGAAGATTCTGTCAAATTTTGGTGGTGATTGGAGGTGGCCGAAAGTTTCTGCAGTGTTTTTTTTTCAAAAACCAGCGACTTTAGCCGACGATATTTAAATACTATAGTTGACGAATATCTTCAGTTTATTCGTCGGCTATAGTATTTTTTATTTTTTTTATTAGGTTTAGCCGACGAATTATGGCATGTTTCATCGGGTATAGTTATTTTTTTAATTTTTTTATAAGGTTTAGCCGACGAAACAAACTATATTTCATCGGCTATAGTTATTTTTTAATTTTTTATTACACATTTTAGCCGACAAATATATTAATTTTTTCGTCAGCTAAAGTCTGGAAAAAAAACCGACGACATGTTTTTCGTCGGTTAAACTGTGGGATTATAGCAGACTACGTCTTCTTTTTTCGTCGGCTAAAGTCATCGCCGACGACCTTTTCTCGACGAAATCTTAGCCGACGATGGCTCGTTGGCTAAGATCTTAGCCGACGAATTAAGCTAACAGGCTGACGAAACTTTTTCGTCGGCTAAAGTGCTTGTCCTGGTAGTGCTAACCCATCTTTAACTTCACTATGGACATTCAAATCCTCTTCTCAACCAAATCATTTATCCAAATTCGAGTCAACATTCACATTCATTCAAATTCCGCAATTATAAACATTGTCTTGCAACTCAAGTTTCAATCAACTTCTAAATGTCTAACTAACATTCCCAAAATGTCATAGCATCAATGCTTCATTTCGACAACTCTACTACATGAACCAAACACTATATTTTGATGAGCTCTCATATCAACATGACATATATCACAACACTACACAGTAAACTCGAACACTCTACAACCCAACTCTCTGCATCAACGATTTCAAAAACCCCAAATCATCACCACCGCCCAGCCGCCATGCACAACAGCACTCTCGGCGATTAACAACTTTGCCCAAAATCCATATTTCTCATCTCTCAACCAATCTCAATTTCAATTACACAAAGGACACTCATATATTCAACAACATGAAATCTAAAACCAAAAAATAGTTAGAACAGCAGCATGGCAGCACGGTGGTCCTCCACTGTCTAAAAACCCAGTTTCTTCAAAACTCAACCAAACTAAATTTCAGTTATACAAAGAGATAAAGCTATCTACATAATTGACCAACTTTGGTACCTGAGTCGAAACTAAAAAATCGCTAGAAAATGCCCAAAATACGGCCTGAAACCTAGAATAATCATCGGCTTGATTCTCCCTCCCCACGGCTTCTCATGGAAAACTTGGACCATAGAGACATTCGCCAAGTTGAGGCGAAGCTACCAACACCACTCTTGCTCACTGCCATGGCCGGAGTCCAAAGTTGGCCGGCGAACCCAGAAATCTTTCTCCTCTTCGATTTTCCCTCACATGACCTCGTCTCGACAAATTGAAGCCACATGGTCGACGTCGATGAGACCGAGATGAAACTATCAACACCGGTGAAAGACCTCGGCTTGGCCGGAATCGGAAACTTGCTAATGAACCCAGTCATAATTCTATCCTCATTTTCTCTCTCAATCTCCACAACTTCCCATGTAAAACTAGTACGTGCCACAACACTGTCGGGGACGACGAGGCGAAGCTCTGGCCACCGGTGGGATGCCGCGAAATGACTAGACGGCGGAGAAAGGCGCTGAGCTATCGAGCTAGGTTATGTGCAATCCAACATGATCCTGTTATATTTATATCCTTAAATGGACGGCTCAGATCATGCGGTTCTTAAGATCTAACGGTCCAGATCAAACCGACTTAAAATATATTTTTAATTAATTTTTAGATAATACCAAACTTCCAAAAATCATTAAAAATAGCTCTGATGTCCGAAAACACTTCCGTAAAATCCTAAGAACTCGCAACGACATGTAAGTTATTCCTATGTGCTCAAAAGACAAAATCTGACAAACCAAAAATGTGGATAATTTTCGAAAACTACTAAGAATTTAAATAATAATAAAAATCGAAATAAAAATAGCTCAAAAATAATTTTCCTTATGAAAATAGAAAAACCGAATTTCCAAGATGTTACAGTTTATTTTATGTTCTTTGCGTGAGAATACGCACGCTGCCACGCAACTGCTCCCTCTTTCTCTTTATTGACCCTAAACACCCAAATTCTATCTAACTCTTCTTCTTCTATTTGGACCCCGAAAACATACAATCCACTTCTTCTTCTTCACTTTAAAATCAAAATTCAGTTTTGATTTCAAAATCGAAAATCAGATGGAACATCGTCTCTCTAACAACAAGCTCCTCTCTCTTCTGTCTGCAATCTTGTTCTTAAAGCATTGATCGGCAATCGAATTTGCTCCTAGGCTTTGGCCACGAGGTTGACCATGTTCATTGATCGGTGCTGCAGTGTCAAGCCACTGTCACCTTGGTATCTTGAACTCGCCATTCAACTTGAGAACTTGATCCGGCAAGGACCAAAGCTTGGTCTGGCAGAACCACCCGTTGTCCAGGAGCTGAAATAGTTTTCCGATGAGCAACTGTATGAATCTCATTGACATGGCATGTACGTCGGAAGGATGAGGAGGCGTGTCGGTTAAAGGGTCGGGGCTGTGTTGAAAAAGTCAAGTTTTTGGACACGCCATGTGATGTGTCGGACGTCGTGTCGGGTCGTGTTGGGAAGTGTCAGACAGGTCGACACTCCACAATCCGGCATGTTCATGCAACATATGTTACTAGCCTTTGTATGTTTTTTATTTTAATATATTAAGTCATGATTGACTTCTTAAAAAAAACAGATTTTTTTTATTTGATTTTATTTATTTATTTTTTGTTTACGTTGATAACTTTTATCTTATTAGTTTTGTTTCAGCTTGCTCATTAAAAAATAATAAAAGAATAATTATGAAAGGGAAAATGCTAGAGACACCAAAAATTCATACAAAAACTCTATACCAAATGATGTGGCATGTGCCACATCATCATCTTAAACCTAATATTTTCCATCATGTATTTTTATTAACCTATTTGATTTTGAATAGAATTCTAAAACAAAATTCACAAAATTTATTGTGTCGAACATTTTTTGTGTTTGGGTCATGTTGAGGTTGAGCTTGAAGTAGAGAGAGAGGAGGTTGTCGCCGACGAAGTGGTCGGTTTTGATGACGTGAGCATGGATTAGGAGGTCGTGGGTGAGAGAGACGACTTTGGTGAATGTTTGGAGGAGTCACTACCGACGAGCCGGTGATGACTTTAGCGGACGAAACTAGAAGACGTCGTCGGTTTTAGTTCCATAATTTAGCCAACGAATATCTTAAATGTTTCGTCGACCGTAGTCTAAGACTTTAGCCAACGAAACGTTTAATATATTCGTCGGCAATAGTATGTAATAAAAAAATAAAAAAATAACTAAAGCGGACCAAATATAGTCTGTTTCGTCGGCTTTAGAAGGGTTTCGCCGACGAAACATTTCATAATTCGTCGACTAAACCTTAAAAAAAAATTTAAAAATAATATAGCCAACGAATTATGGCGTATTTCGTCGGCTATAAGTCCATTCCAGTAAAAAAAATCTGAAATTTCTAAATTACCATTCCAAGCAAGCTGCAAAATGCACCAAAACAATTCCATATAACCAACAACAAGCACATAAAACTATATAATTCATCAACTACACAAAATCTAGATCGTCTAAATTAATATCCGCTTCTGGGGGCTGCTGCGGAGGTTGTGGCGGCTGGGGTAGCGGTATAGCCGGAGGCATGGGCGGAGCCGGAAGTCCCTGAAGCTGGGCAGCTGTAAACTCTTGCATGTACTGGAACATCTGCTGCTGCTGGGCCTGCTGGATGGCATATATCTCGGCAGCATAGGATGCCTGCGCGGTATTGTAGGCAACCTGAGCAGCTTGATGTTCCTGTAGTCTCTGAACTTCCGACTCTAGCTGAGTCGTCTTGGTGGTCGTGGTCGTGGTCATGGTCTTACTGCTGGTCGAGGCTGCATTTCGTTGAAATCATGGAGTGGTCTTCAGGACCCCCTCGTCCTTCTTTCCTAGACCCCGGCAGTAGAAGTTGTTTGCTCGCGGTGGGAAGGCTGTGCCCATGATCCTCGCCCCAACCGTCGGATCCGAAGTGTCGATCCGAGACATAGCTTCAGACATCTCTTCTTCCTGCGTGTCCGGCCTCTCCATGAAGATAGCGAACGGTCTAGAACTGGCATGATGGTTCCTTTTTTTTTTAATATATAAGTAAAAAAATAATAATTATAAATTAAAAGGTTTAAAATTGAATTATAATTCTGCAAAATGTAAGGTAGAGTTGAACACTAAAACACAAAAGCACCCCCAAATATGAAGTGAGCCCACGATGAATGCAGTACCTAGTCATGGAATATAATAAGTGCACAGTGCAAGCTTCAAATTCATTATCAACAAAACATTTGTACCCCAAAATGGGGATAATTAATCTCCTAAACATAAATTAGGGAAAAATGTAACGTCTTTAGCCATCAAAATTGGACTGAAGATTACAGATTTGATTGGGTTACCCATATTACCCATATGAATTCATGATCATAACAGTAAAAGGGGAGATTGGACAGTAACAAATAGCAGAGGTGAAAATCAATTCGAAATCAAAAGTAAAATAGAAGAAAAACGCTAATCTTGGAGAAGAAGAGGAGCTGGAGAATTTGGGAGAGGGCGACCGGGAGAGGGAGAGGGCGACCGGGAGAGGGAGAGGGCAACCGTGAGACTGAGAGAGGGAGGCGGAGGAGGCTAGGGTTTTTGAAACGCGCTGTGGAGGCTGTCGAGCACTGGGTCTTCGTCTGTATACCGTATAACTTTAGCCGACGAGATTTTTACTTCGTCGGCTTAACCTTTAAATTCGTCGGCTAAAATTTGAAATTTGTCAGCTAAACTTTGAAATTCGTCGGCTAAACCTTTGAAATTCGTCGGCTGACCTTTAAAATTCGTCGGCTAAAGTACTTTTATACATTCGGCACATTGTGATTGTGATGATTAAACTTGATAAACGAAAATCCGACTATCAAATTTGACCATCATGATAAAATACATGTATGGGAAAAAATTCAACTTGATCCGACAAGGTTAAGGGCTCAATCCGGACGGTCAATCCCGTAAGTCAAATCCCTAAACGCACGGAAAAGGTCATTGGACCGTCCAAATTACGTATTTTGCCCGGACCTTCAACTGAAAATAGTCTCAAACCGATAAGACCCAACAAGTCATATAGTTTTTTTTACAGAAAATAACCACAGAAGATAGGGCTACGCATAGAGATAAAGAATGGAAAATTGCATTGACCGTAAATATCAGCACCGAGACTTTACCGGAATACCATGATTTTTCAACCGTAGACGTATTTTACCATTCTGGTAATATCTTATTTCACGACTTTTTTGCGTTTGAAGGTTCTACGTATAGTTTGTTTTTAAAACGGAACATTTACTTAAACACTTAGTAAACAAGTTATACAACATTAGTAGGCATGTTGTGATTGTGATGATCAAACTTGAGAAACGAAAATCTGACGGTCAGATCTGACCATCATGATAAAATACATGTATGAGAAAAAATTCAACTTGATCCGACAAGGTTAAGGGCTCGATCCGGACGGTCAATCCCGTAAGTCAAACCCCTACACTCACGAAAAAGATCATTGGACCGTCTAAATTACGTATTTTGCCCGGACTTTCAACTGAAAATAGTTTCAAATCGATGAGACGCAACAAGTCGTATATTAGGGTATTCGTCGGCTAAGGTTTAGGGTTTAGCCGACGAAATATTAGGGTATTCGTCGGCTAACCGCATCTTAGCCGACGAATTATAACTTATTTCGTCAGCTAAGATGATTTAAGCCTAAGAGTTATGGTATACTTCGTCCGCTAAGATGGTTTAAGACGACGAATTATGGTATATTTCGTCGGCTAAAGTATAAAAAATACATTAAAAAAACAGAAGGTTTAAACCATACTAACTTCCTGTTCATATATCACCAAAATTCATATAAAATAACAGAAATATGAATTCAACATATGTAAACTATAAAGGTTATACATTCTTTTTTATTACAAATTAATGTAATCGGAATTAAAACTACGGCTCGTAATCGGAATCTTCCGATGAGTCTTCTTCGGTGTCAGAATTAATTTATGGTAATCTATGCCTTTCCTCATCGCTAGAGTCTTCGTCTGTTTCTTGATTTGGATCAACATCACTAAGCCTTGGCTCTTCATCATGAATTCGCACCGAACGACCCGCTTTAAAATTACTAAGGCGAACGGTAGACGAGTTAGGAATACCTATTACGTTGGGCTCTTGATATGCAACATCTTCTTCCTCGTCTTCGGCCTCTCCAAGTGTAGCCGTTCGGTAAATGTTTCGAGGGTGCACAAGGTTGACTACTTTCCACGCGTCACCCTTAGTAAGGTCATCAAGATATAACACTTGTTTTACCGATGTGGCAAAAACGAACGGGTCATCTTCGTAAAAACTTGTAGCAGTGTTCACCGATAATATTCCCTACTGATCGGTTTTCATGCTCTGCGGCTTAGTATCAAACCATCTACACTTGAAGAGGTGCACTGTCATGCCTTGCCCATAAACGAGTTCCATCACTGAATGGTGAACATTGTAATAGTCAACTCCATTCCGCCCACCATGCGCCATCACCCCAGAATTCTATGTTCTCCGTCTGCTGTCTCTCTGTTAACATATAAATTGCACGCCATTTACCTTGCACATCGGATAAACTCTTGACATTATCGGCTTCATCGCTAGAAGTTTTAGTTCGTGCAACCAATTTGGGTGACCATCAAATTGAATATGGTTCATCTGCAACCAACCATTCAACTGTAAATATGGAAAATTATGCAATAAACATAAACACGTACAGAAATATTGAATTACGTACCCAGTCGCCAAAATAATTTGTTAACTCCCTGTTGTGATACTCGAGATCACCTTGAATGTCTGGACAATATAGATGGATGTCTTTCCAGTATTGAACTTCTCGACAATTAATCAATACCCACTAGTGGGCAATGACTAGCTCATGTGGTTGCAACTTATAAGAGTCTGACAAAATTCCATAAACTTCAACATCACTAGAGAGTATGGAAAGATTGAACTTCGGTACATCTACCGGTATGGTTTGCGGAGTTTTCCTTAACGCTCCTAAATACAACTTCATGTAGGTGACGCACTAGTGCGCAATATATGATTCAGCTATACATCCTTCAGGCGCGGATTTATTAGCCACATAATCTTTGTAGTCTCCAAGTTGCCTATAAATCAAGTTGCAAAGTGTTATGATTATTGAACATGTATATATATTGAGGAATTCAGGTGTAAAAAATGTACCTTTCCATGGGATACATCCAAGTGTAGTGTACTGGACCGGTAAGCAACAATTGCTCGGGAAGATGGATCATCAAGTGAGGCATGATGTCAAAAAAATTTGGAGGAAATATCCTCTCAAATTTACACATGATATAAATGATGTCCTCTTGCATTTCCCAGAGGTTAGATTTTTTCACTTCCCATGTGCATAACTTCTGGAAGAATCTTGCCAACGCTACTAACGGCTCCACCACCTGACGGGGAAAGAACGGTCGAATGAAAACAGGGAAGAGATGTTATAATAGGATATGACAGTCATGACTCTTCATCCCGTACATCTTATTGTCCCGAAAGTTCACACACCGGGCTATATTTCTTGCATAGCCTGAAAGATACTTCACACAACTCATCCACCTGAAAATTACGTTCTTCTGGTCAGGCTTCACGGTGTAAGGAGTTTAAGGCATTTTTTTCTTCCCTTCTTTCAACCACAGATGTCTTCTTATAAGCATTTTTTTTTAGATCAATGCGTGCCTTAGGACCGTCTTTCGTCTTCCCCTCCAAGTTCAGCAATGTGCCCACCACACTGTCGCAAACATTCTTTTCTATGTGCATCACATCTAGGTAGTTCCTGATCAACAACTTACTCCAGTATGGGAGTTCCCAGAATATGCTCTTATGTGTCTAGAATTTGTACCCGTCGGGTCTTTCAGGTATTGCCGCCACAATATTGGGATGATTGCTGAGCTGCCCAAAATCGTACTCATTAAACACTGCTAAAATTTCTTCCCCCGTCCATCTTTTGGGAGGCACATCGTTTTCTACGGTCCCATCAAATGCCTGTGCATCGAACCGCCATTCGTGATCATATGGAAGGAGAGTACAGTGACCCAATTTGCATATCTTGTTGCAATGACTACTACTCCCCTCATCGATAAGGCACTCTGGACAAGCCTTGTATCTCGTAACAACGTTGCCCGACAACATCCCACGGGCATGAAAATCACTGATGGTACCAACAACTATGACATGTATCTAGAACATCTCGTGCATGTACTTGTAATAAGTGGGATGACCAACATCCCACAAAAACTTAAGCTCTTCAATTAAAGGTCTCAAATACACATCGAGACACTTCCCTGGATAACCGGGCTCCGGAATCAACAAACTCAACATATTGTATTCCTTCTTCATGCACATCCATGGAGGACGGTTGTACGGTACCAAAATCACCGGCCATACACTGTATTGAAGACTCATGTTGCCAAAAAGGTTGAACCCGTCGGATGAGAGCCCGAGCCTCACATTTCGGACCTCTGAGGCAAAATGAGGAAACTCCCTGTCTATATGCTTCCAAGCCTCCTCGTCAGCAGGGTGTATAAGGGTATCTTCGTCATGCAATTCCCTATCAGCGTGCCATCTCATAGCTTCGGCTGTGTGTGAAGACATGTACAACCGCTCCAGCCTATCACTCAACAAGAAATACCGAAGTACCTTCACAGGCCTATCACTCAACGAGAAATACCGAAGTACATTCACAGGTTTCCTATTGCCTGCAGGAGTCAGCTTATACCTGTCAGTGTGACATACCGGACATGTGTCAAGGCCACCAAGGTCATTCCCTTCTGGATCTTTACCCTAGAAAAGAACGCAGTCATATCTGCATGCATGGATCTTGATGTAGGAAAGCGTAAGATCTTTTAGGATACATTGGACCTTATGATGAGTGGTAGGAAGACGATGACCGTGGGGCAGCATCGAAGTAGTGTACTGTAGATAATCATCAACAGCCTTCACGGTCGATTTTGTCTCAACTTTAATCTTCATTACGTCCATCACACTTTCAAGAACGGTCTTCTGACAACCAGGGTACACAGGGGTCTATTGAAAAGCAAGCAGTTTGTTGTACTTGTCAATACCAGCAGTGTTGATAGCTCTAGGGAAGGGCTGCACCGGCTCAGGTATATACTGTCCCTGAGCGTATACATTGTTCTCATAAGGAAACATGTCGTTGATGAATGCCGTTGTTGGATCGTTGGATGTACTGCCCGTCTCAGAAAATTGGCCATGATCATGCGGACCCCCTGATGATGTTTCACCGTGATATAACCAACATGTATACTTCTCCCAAAACCCGTTACTCTTCAAGTGCTGCCATATTTTGTCAATCGCAAATCGATGCATACTGCTGCGACACTGACATTTCGTGCATGGGCAATAGAAAATTGTATTCCTGTTAGCATTAGCCAGCGCATATTCCAGAAAATTCATAACTCCTTTACCATATCTTTTGTCCCATTTTAGAAGCGAAATCCAACTCTTATCCATATCCTGAAAATATAACAAAATATATATGTATAACTTTAGGTAATTATTAATTAAATTCCATATATAAAATCTCAATTCATTTAGTATTCTACGTACTACAACTAATTAATAACAAATTAATTAACACATACATATACTTAATAATTACATAACAATATTATATATCAACATCATCACAAAAATCATCATCAACTCATATCATCAACAACTTCATACCATCAACACAATATTATAAATTAATTAACATATATATATATATATATATATATATATCTACTACTTATTAACAATAACTTCATATATATTATCAAATCATCAACCAAATCGATCAACGCATATATATATATATATATATATATATATATACATCTAACGTACTCAAAATCGATCAACTCAATCACACTTAAAATCGATCAACTCAAATAAAACTCAAAATCAACATATATACACATATACGTACCTATATATAGCTCCACAAACTAATTATGGACAAATTTCGACAACACCCAAACTTTTTCTCCCGTTTTTTTTCCCAGATGAGCTGCTGTCCAGATCTACAAATATAAAGCACTTTAGCAGACGACATTTTAATTTCGTTAGCTAAACTTTTATATTTTTTCGGCTAAAGTTTACAGACTATAGTCGACGGAAAAAAAATTTTAGCCGACTAATTTAAATTTTTGTCGGCTAAAATTGACCATAGCCGACGAAGCAAAATTTCACCGGCTAACATGGACTTTAGCCGACGAAAAAATAATTCGCCGGCCTGGTTTTTTTATTTTTGTCGGCTAAAGCCTTTCTTCTGGTAGTGAGTGAAGCGTAGAGGAGAAGTTTGAGGGTGAGTTTGGAGGGGTTTGTGGAGTTTTGGAGATGAATGTCGTTGAGAAGTAGGCCAGAGAGGCGAAGGATTTGGGATTGTTTGGGTGGTGGGTTTAGGGGTTTGGGGAGATCGGAGGGGAGGAGTGAGGTGTGAGGTGTGATGGCGCTTGAAGAAGGAATACCCAACTTCCTAGAGGTCTCTATATATGTTTTCCCAATCTCAGATTTAGAGGAACTTATGATATTGTTGTATTCTTTGTAATTTGTTTAAGAAGGAATACCCAACATCCTAGAGGTCTCTATATCCATACATCAGCTTTTCCAGCTTTCTGAGATTGGCTGAGATTTGAAGACACTTATACATGATATATAACTTGTGGAAGACACTTATAAGTGCTTTCTGTATAACTTATGCATAATTATGGAAGCTGTATAAGTGCTTTCTGATAGAACTTGATTCACAAGTGTCTCCCAAATTCATGTATAAGTGTCTTCGACAATTATGCAGGTTATTTTTTCAGATGAAACACAATTATGTAGGTTGGCTTGATGTTCTACATTTGCATTTTCTGGACATCTTCATAAGTTCAGTCATATCTTATGGAACGTTTAACCGGAAGAAATAATGAAATGGACAAATGAAGAACAACATATTGAATCCTTTGTACTTTCTAATGCTGAACTTGAAAACACCAACTTCATAAATATTGTGTACAAAGCTAGAACATCTATTCTTGAACAAAAGTTTTCATCAAACAACAGTTCATGCCGAGTCATCATCAAGATCCATAATTTTTGTGACACCAGCAACATGGGCACTCGGGAGCACTTGTTTGAATTTCTCTTCACGAGCTTGGTATCTAAGGTACAAGTGTTCTGCAGTTTCATCATTATTCTTGTGCCACTCACTTGAAATTGGAGGTATAGGTACGTACCAACCCTGATGATAAATTCACCTACAAAAGAAAAGTGTGCCGTTTTGTTATTGAACAAGAAAGAGGAAACTATTAACATGCACATACATGACTATATATCAATTGTATAGAATAAAAGTTCTAAATGCAGACACAATACCTGTACAAAATGCTCTTTATTCCCAATCTTGACAAAGCCTATGGCAATCTCAGGTAACTCAAGGTCATGCAACTTAGAAGGCAACATCAAAGGAAGGAGAGTAAGACATTGTACATTGGATAAATAGATCATGACCACCTTATAGTACGTGGCAATTAGATGCCCCATATTTAGCATACTCATCCAATAGTCTTTCTTTGCATAACCAGTCTTATCAAAATTAAGTGCATGACTCCTCATACCGTTTGGGGCCATATATAAGATCTTTATATAGGGAAGGCATACTCTGTAACTCTTTCAACAGAGCTTTTCAGACATTACGCCAAGCTTTTTGACCAAATCCCATCGCCTCATCTACGACTCTATATCCACAATTACCATCTGTTGTTACATCAGTTTGGGATGCAATATACTGATGATATCGATCCCTTTGAAAATTGATTTGTGTATGTATTAGTTTTGGCATATGGCAACTTGGTACAAACTTGAGATGCCTGAAAAGTCAATGATGTTAGATTAATTGTCCTTAGTTGTTATAACTGATAAGCATATCATGGACGTTTTATCATCATCCATGTTAGAATGGTATACCAACTTATATTTATCATACCTGAAGTAGAGTGCTTTCTTGTGTCCCAAAGACATCACTGGTGTTATTCAGTATTTCAAAATCCTTATGAAAGAAAGGAAAAAGTTTCGTTATTTCAGAATCATTATTATGAAAGACAGAAGAAACAAAGTAATTTTTAAGTATACTAAAGGAAAAAAACATGTATATCAGCATAGATTGATAAGAAAAGTACTCAAGGAACAAACGAACAATCTTAGTAACAAGAATTAACCTAGAATTGTAAGTACGTACCTATCTTTTGTTGAGTTTTGACAGAGAACTGCGGCTGTGTTTCTTGGACGTGTTTGACGATTAGTCTTCTAATAAAATCGTCTTCTTCTGATACTCTAGGTTAATCTCATCATGTATTTCATTCAGATAAGGAAACTATTTATTGTTATTATTATTATATTTTTAGGTTATTTATTAGTTAAGAAAACTAAACAAACTGAAATTTTTAATTGAGTGTGATGAGGTGGTAGATGCCACGTAATTTGGTATTAGATTTTGGTATAACTTTTTAGTGGACGTAGCAGAACTCATATGAAAGTGCACAATTGCTTTTACAAATTATTATGGTAGGGATATCTGCTACTTGATGAGCTGAGGTTAGGGCTGGGCACAGGACGGGACGGGCCGGGATTTGGTGAATCCCATCCCGTCCCGAAAATAAAAGAACAGGATGGGACGGGACGGGACGGGAAAGTGTTTTTAAAAATCTGTCCCGTACGTCCCGATCTCGATCGGGATCGGGACGGGACCGGGACGGGACCGGGACGGGATCAGGATCCCGACAAAATTTTTTTTTTTTCAAGAACAAATTAATTGATTATCAAACACCACCACAGGTGGAAAAACGGGTTGAGAAACTCCAAGCATTCAAATGCTCCACCACAATTGATCAGTGTATGAAATTTTCGACATTTTTATGCTATTTGGAACAACATTAATGAAATTAATGGAAAAAAAAAATATCCAAAAACACATAAACAAAAAAAAAGAACATTGATGAAATTAGAAGTACTAAAATCAACAAGAACATAGGTGCATAGGTGCTAAATTACATCCCACTTTAAAAGTACTAAACATCCCACATTAAAAATTAACTCTCAAACAACAACTAAAAATATCCAAAATCACACAAGCAAAAAAAAAGAACATGAATGAAATTAAAAGTATTATTTTAGACCAAATTAAGTGTGGTTGAGTGCATTGTAACACCATGCAACCTAAAAAATCAAGTATAAAATGAATAAAATCAAGTATTCTAATATTACCAAACGGGATGAGATTTTTCGGGATCGTCCCGTCCCGTCCCGTTATGGTAATATTAAAACGGGACGAGACGGGATTGCTATTTTCAAAACCTATCTCGTCCCGTCCCGTTAACTTTCGAGACGGGACTGGTACGGGATCGGGATTCCGGTACTAAGTGCCCAGCCCTAGCTGAGGTATCCTTTTGTTTTCACCAACCGACCATAAAAACAGGGCCTACGGATAGGCGACGGCTTCGTGGCGCGACTTCGGCGACGATGATCTATCTGATTGGTATGAAGCCTCGGATTAATATCTCAAGACAAGGTAAACACTTTTTATTTTTTATATTTTTTTTATGCTACGAGGTAAACACTTTTGTTTCAGAATTTGCTGTGAAAGCCTTGGAATTGGTTTTGATTTCTATAATTTTAAGGATGGAGTCAAATTAGTTCATGCATTATAAGGATGGGGATTGCTGCTTGGTGAAGAGAAAGAGAAGGAGATTAATGAACAACCTGGATGACCGAATCAGTGAGTTGCCATGTGAAATTTTGGTTAATGTATTGTCTCTATTGCCGCTGAAGGAAGCAGCAGGCACGAGTGTTCTCTCTAGGCGATGGCGTCATGTGTGGGAGTCTACTATGAAACTCAACTTTGATGCTAGTAACTATGTAGCCGGTACTAACGATCAGGGTTTTATTCTTAATTTCATGCACTTGGAAGACAAGTTGAAAGATGAGAACATGGATAACTATGTCAGTTGGGTGAATCGTGTTCTGGAACGTCACAGAGGCTCCAAGATTAGACAATTCAGGGCTTGCTTTTTTCTGGGTTTGCGGCATTCTAATACCATTGATGAGTGGATTCGATTTACAGTGGAAAAGAGTGTGGAAGTACTTGAACTTGACTTCTCTCCCGGAACTTCATTGCCTCTTGATGCCAAAGGTACAGTCCCCTGCTATCAGAAAGATGGATTTTCGCAATATCTATTGTGTCTTGACAAACAATCTGCAGTCTTCTGACATTCCAAAGCTGAGCTCTCGTGTACGCGATGCTCGTTTCCTGTCCCTTAAAGTCCTTCACTTGAGAAATGTTGGTGTTACGGGAGAAGTTCTGGAGTATTTATTGTCTAACTGTCCTGTTCTTGAACGGCTAACAGTGAGCGTCTCCAAGAACTTGGTTAGTTTAAGAGTGGTTGATCCATCAATTGCATTGAAGTTTTTGATGATAGAAAATTGTACTAACATCGAAAGAATTGAGATCCGGGACGTGAACATTGTTTCGTTTAGTTATGTTGGATATTGTGTGATAGAGTTGCTGCTCAGTAATTTATCAATGCTGGTTGATGTATCCCTTGTTAAGTTGATGTATATTACTGATTGTGTAATTCATGCTTTCACCCAGCTTTCAAGTTTTGTTTCTCAGATCCAATTTCTGACCCTGGATACCAAGGGAGAGGTTAGCATGTGTAATTAGTGTACTGCTTTGTTTTCTTTTTTGATCTCATTTTAGATTATGTAAGTTCCTTACATATTGTTTTTCCTTTTCAGATGTATCAGGATGTTACATTTCCTACGTTTGCAAATATCAAGTATTTGGAACTAATAGTGTGTGCCCAGGATGATTGGTCTCTTCATCAGTTGTCTTCTTTCTTGACGGCTTCTCCTTACTTAGCAAGACTTGTATTGAAGGTATGTAGCACTTGGTAATTTAATAACTTTGGAGTTTGTTTCTCTGTGCTCATTCGCATCTTTCATACACAGATGCCTAGTCCCCATATGATTCTAATCCTATTGTTTGCTTCTAATCGGAAGAACTGAATGTGTATTTGGCTTGATGATTCTTAATTTTAATTTGGCTTGATGATCCTCATTCTTTTAAAAAAATCAAATGCAGTTTTTGGTGATGTCAATCATTTTATATTCGATTAATTACCATTTTCAATATGAAAAAACAAAAGTAATTGTTGTGAAAAAATGGTTAGGTTGGTCTGCGACTTTGACAAAACAAGATAATAGACTAATTACTCCCTTCATTTTTTTTGGCTGTGACTAGGGCTGTCACTTGGTCAATTTGAATCGGTTATAGGTATTACCAACTTCAAACCAAAGCTTTGTTTTAAGATTTGAGCTACCATGTACCAACCAAAATTTTCGGTATCTGATTTTATCTACCAAATTCTGTTTTTCGGTTTACGGTATTAACAACTCTATACCAACCAACTCTTTGAAATATAGTCATAAACTTTGTACTCTACTTATTAAAGCTTCTTTTTTTTTTTTTTTTTTTTTGTACATATGAAATCATGTTCTAGCTATTTTTGATAAAACTAGGTCAATTAAACCATCTTTGAGCAAGTTGTGTAAAGTAAATGTACCAAGTATATGTAATACTGTTCATACTATTATGAAAACCCCTATGTTATATTTCTTAATATAAATATATGTTGAAAGTTTAGTACATATAAATCTAATTATTAAATAGTCGGTATATATTCAGTATTTACCAAAACGAAACCAACTTTTTCAGTAATTTTTTATTTCGGCTTTATCGGTCTCGATTACCTATCTGTCGGTTTACCAAATCTAAAATATCGGTTGGTTTGGTAGTTACCAAACCAAATGGTAGCCCTAGCTATGAGACTGGATACTCGTTTTTGGTCCTTGTTGCGGATACACTGACTTGTTTCCTTGTTTCATTGTTACTTTGGTGCAGTTGTTTTACATGACATATTTTAAACCTGGAGAATTGAAAGAAGTTATTGGATGCCATCATCATAAACTTAAGGATGTCGAAATAATAGGATATCGTGGTATTACATGTGCTATTCAACATGTCAATTACCTCATAGAAAACACTGTTGCACTCAAGAAACTTGTCATCAACCCTGTGCAGCTTCGGCGTTTGCCTCCTAGTGTGGATAGGGAAATTGAACTATCTAAAGTGGAAGAAAATGCCAGAGATCATGCGAAGCAGCACCTTGTACCAAAACTAAATGTATCTTCAACTGTAGAATTTGTATGCCTATAGTAAGTGGGGGTTTAATCTTTTCAGATTTGGCTACGCCTCTTAGAATGGATGGGGGACTTTTAGAGGGGGTAGTGCAGTTGATTTATGGTGACTTGTTCAGCCGGTGAGCATAAAACTTTACTTCATTTGGCTTAGTAGTTTGTCTTAGTAGTCAGTAAGATCTATGTGAAAAATAAATGTAATAAACTTTCGTTCAGAAAAAGAGAGTTATTTTTCAGTTCTCTTATTTCAATGTAGCTCAGAAACAAACTGACACTAGTTCTTCTCAAAGAGTTAAAAACTTGAAGTTTCTAAGAATCTACCTATGTTGTTACAAAATTCACATATTCAACTCTGTTAAATTTATCAGCTACTAGCATTCGGATTCGACTTGATGGAACATGGAAATAGTTCCATCAACAATCAACTGAAATGATGTTGATCAAAACCACCCGCTCTCCTATCATTGCCTTTAATATTCATTCCCCACAATCAAAGCCTATTATTCCCATGAACCATTTGTTATTGCTGAAAAAAAAAATGAAAAAAAAAGGAATTTTGTACCCTACCAAAATAAATTCTCAATGAAGTGAAGTCTGCTCTTTATTCCCCTCTACCAAAATGTAGATTACAATTTTGGTGTTGTGGCTACAAACAAACAAAAATTCAAATATCTATCCAGAAAAGCAAGTGAAATCCCGGATAATAGTTTTTACTTCAGAGGCCATGCTCCTTGTGGCGCACATCATGATCAAAGTTAAACTACAACCAAAGAATGTTGGTACATAATTGATTTCAAGAACTAAACACAACATTAGTATTTGGTCTCCAGCCTCTGATCCTCTGTATAAAAATATGGCCTCTGCAAGGAACTCCTGGATCTACATCTCTCTCCATCCATCTCTCGCAACTCGTAAATGGGCAACTGTTAATGGCAGCTGCATGTAGCAGCAAAACGCAATAGCTATTACAATGGCTCTAGAGGAAGCCACTACACTGATTTTGTGAACTCTCTCAAAAAGCTACTTAATTTGATATCTTTGTCTAACTTGTACAGTCATTTTTACCTCATTCTCTTTTACTACCAATGTTTGGTATTTATCAAATGATTGTGTTGGTTTTTACCGGATATTTCAGGTTGCAAAGTCTGCCTATTAAACCTGGAATTAATCCCACCCTCAACATTATTGGCAAACAGATCAAAGTAAGTGTTGAGTTTTAACGTTCCCACAGGAAACAGGAAATTCATCATGTAGTTCATTTGAAGCTAGATCAATGTCGACTTCTAACTTTGGCCAACTCTGTCTGAAAAGTTGTGTGCAACTACCTGTTGGACTATCGTTGTGAGAAAAATCTAAGAAACTTCAAACCTGGTAGTTATCCATAACCAAGTGAAATCCTTCCTAAACCACACGGCTAAATGCTAATAGTGACTGTAACAAGATTTCTACAAAGGAAGCTGTCACAATAATGCATGCTCTATTACAGCAAGTGGTAAAATTGATCATAGTGACAGATGGAATAAAACCAGACAAGTGACAATCAGATAGATGCAACTCAGTTAGGGATGGCAATTCATCAAATCTAGAATCCCGGGTTGATCATATATATCATTGAAAGATCAACTCAATTCATGCACATATATTCCATAATTTATCACCAGCTAATTGAAAACTAAAGTTGGAAGCTGTACCAAGAGACTGCAAGCTAGGGAAGTTCCCAAGATTTTGTTGAATTGCACCACTGAACCCAGCATTCAATAGATTTAGGCAGTGAAAATTCTTGAAGGATCCAAAGCACTCGGGAATTGAATTGCCATTGAACGTATCGAAGCTCAAGTCTTGAACAATTCCATTGAAGGTCTAATTTCACTAGTAAATTCCAAAATCCGTACCTGCCAGTGGAAGCAGAATCTTCAAATGGATGTAGTGTATGTAGGTTATGGGGATCAACTGCAATAACAACTCCAGTTGTATTATCAGGGCTCATCCCCCACCATCGACAGCAGTTGCTTCCTTTCCATGAGGACAGCCGGTTTTCAGGATCTTCGATACCATTCTTGAAGTCAGCAAGAGTTTCTTGGCGACCTACCATCTGTGCACCACTTCTACAAGCAATCTTTGTTAATATGAAAAAGAGAGGTAGTGAAACAAGGTTAAGCATTGCAAGTTTGCAACTATTTACATCAATTCTAATCTCATTGAGCTACGAGTGTGTGCCCTAAGCCATGAACAACAAGATTTCAATTCATAGTCCAACATTGCAGTGCTAAGAAGGAAACTGATAAAAGATGTTCACAAGAGTTAAAAGGTTGAAGTTTCGTAGATACGGCCTGGAGGAAAAAGATGGGAGCAATTTGATTCCAGTTTCTAATAGTCCACCTATGTTCTTACAAACACAAGAGGCTGTTTTGAAACAAAATAACTCCCCCAATGAAGTGAAAAACTGCTCTTTATTCAACTACAAGAAATATAGATTACAATTTGGAGTGGGGACTAAAGGAAAAATTCATCGATCAATCTAGCAAAGCAAGTGAAATCCCCATATAGACTGTGGCCACGCTCTTTGTTGCACACCATGATCAAAATTAAATGACAATCAAGGAATCAATTGGAACTTGATTGATCTTCAAAGAACAAAACACAACATGATTGTTTTGGTCTTGAGCCTCTCTATGAAAATAGGACCTGCAAGCGGGCAGCTCCTCTCCATCTCTCCGTACGCTATCTCGACGAAAAAAGTGCACCATAAATGGAAAACTGTTAATGGCAGCTGTAGCTGTGGCAAATCTACTACAATGGCTCTAGAGGAAGACACTACTTAATTCACTTGGTGATTTTGTGAACGTTCTCCAAGCTACTTAATATCATGGTTATAAGTCTGAAGGGTCCTTGATGTCCTGGGAACAAAGTAAACAAAGAATATTTTGGCTGTTAAGTACATTCATCCAGGTAAAAAATAAAAACAAAAAATAAAAAATTAGTATGATATGAGTAGCCCTCACCTCATTCTCTAATACTACTCCATCCGGAATTTCCAATTTCATTCCAGGTTTTGCATGGATAGCCACTTTCCCCTTAAGAAGCAAATCAACCAAATGAAAATAAGTAGATATTGTTGAATAAATAAGAGGAAAGACCGATGGAAATGTCTTGTTCCAGCATATCATTTTGTATGTATAAATTAATCAATGACTGAAATATATAGATGCATGTGTTTACAATGTACTGTGCACTACAAATGTGGTCATCATGCATATTATTAGAAGCTGCCACCCAAGTATGGACTAATACCAGACACAACGGAATTGAGAAAGAGAGAGTGAACTCATGAACACTTTCAAGAGGGAAAAAGAAAAAAATATGCATGATGACCACGAGTGAACTCATGAACACTAATCATCATCACCAATTTACATTAAAATCCTCATGTTACTCCTCAATTCCTTCCTTGGTTCAAAATTATGAACCACGACAAGCGATATGTTTTCCAATTAAGGGAACTTCGATGACATCTCTTACTGATGAATGATTATATCAAAGGGGCAAAGAATCAACCTCGCCGATGCTCAGAAATAACAATCCGAAATACGACAGTGCAGATGAAGTAACAAAAAGAAAAAAACGTAAACAGTAAGTTAGGATTACAACGAGTCCATTGGGGGAGATTTAGTAATACCTTGAGAGTTATACCAGCTCCAAACCAAACATCACCAGTGACATTCAAGCTATCCAGGTCAATAATGTCGGGCATGGACTTAAAGCGACTTAGAAGATCACTCACCTAGAAGTAGATAAAACATACAAAAGGATAAAGAATACAATTTCCAATTTTTAAAATGATGGATGTTCTAATTAAAGAGATCTCTACCTTTTCAAATTCAGGCCCTAATTCGATCACAGGATTTGCCGGGTTAGTTCTAGCTATATTCCGAACTACAACCCCTTCATCATATGTATATAGATTTGACTGTGGAAATACAGAAATGAGATCAAACAGTAGCAATCACATCACGGTTCCAGAGCATCAATTTTTCAAAGATCAAAACAAAAATTAAAGGGTAGATACATACCTTCAGCAGAAGCAGATCTGATGTTTTTTTCATTGAAAGAAATTGAGAATTAGGAACGCTGACACCAATAGCATTTTTAAAGAACTGGTACAACCACAAAGGAATACGTTATCAAAACCTTGCAACAATAATTATTGACAAAAGTAATAGTATTTAAAATAATGTGATAAATACCCGTATTGCTGAACCAACTGCTGTTTCTTGCAAAAGAACTTGATCAGACTCTGTTTCCTGTAAAGAAAACAGTACTGTCATTGATTACCTGCCATTCATAAGCGAGTTCTGTAAAAGATGATATAGTCTGGTACCTTCGAAACGGATATATCTTCAATCCTTAGTTCATCTGTATCCAAGAGTTTTTTAATGGCTCTAACATTCACCCACCTGTATAGTGTAGCATAAAGGTTAAGTTATACATAGTACTGTGTTTGAGAAGCATTGTACAACAGCCAACCTTTCACTTACAAGCTCCCAGTATCAACAAGTTTGAACCTCTCCATTGACTTGGATGTATCAACAAACACATGACACCAAGAAAAAAGAGGAATCAATTAATGAGAAATATGAAAGCAAATCAAGTAAATCATGAATATGGTATATAAAGAATTTAGATATAAACAAAAAATGAACCCAAAACAAAACAAAACAAAATAGTAACTTACATCTTTGACAGAATTCTGAGCTATTTCTGCAAGCTGCATCATAGTATGGCAAATGATGTTAATCAACTATTGTTATAAATCATTGACAACAAAAAAATGTCATTGAAAGCTCCATCAATGTACTCATTGATAACAAAATGTACATAATTATTTATGACTACATAGAGCATTTCAGTTCTGAACATATTTAGATTATTGACAGCAATTGTTTGGTCTAGATACATTTTGTTCATTAAGGATTCTTGTTAGGTCACACATGTTGCAAAGTTTATTTACAAGCTCTATCAGACAGAGGATAACCATACACAAATGAGGATGATCATACACATATGCCTAACAGTGATTTTCAAGCAGTTACTTTGCTTCAATCTCATCAATCAGTTGAAAGGCTTTTATTCATAGGCTCAATCCAAGGATGTAATACGCAGGTTGCATTATTGCAATAATGGTTTTCACTGCTTACTCTTGAACCTGATTTAATAAATATAGCACAGCTTCCAAAGAAGGATAGATAAAAGAGTTGCTTAATACTTCATTTACAAGGCTCACAAAATAAAGTTGATTCTATCTCTTCCAAGTTCCAACCTTCTCACAGTCTCAGAATTTAATAGGACAAATAAAGTTGATGCTATCTCTTCCAACATTCTCAGTCTCAGAATTTAATAAGAACAGTGAAACTGTTAATATTTGAATAATGCCAAGTTCAATCTAAGACATTTGCAAATGTGATCATCTAAGCTAAATCTATATTGAAATAAACCAAAAAACCTAGCCAGTTACAAGAATACTACAGTTGACAATCCAGCCACATACTGAAAGGACTGGGCAGAAGAAAAATCTACGATAAAAAAGAGCCATTTATAATAACACTACCTACCTCAAACTTCTGTAGGCGTGAACCAATCAAATCTGAATCATATGAGGAGGTAGGTGTGACCTGAAGGAAGGAGAAAGGGATACTTACTATATTTACAGATTAAAAAACAAATGATGATATATATATATATATATAGAGAGAGAGAGAGAGAGAAAGATATATATGATATAAAGATCATCTTGTTTACCTCCATACAATAGTCAATCTTGTTCTCAACCAGATGGTCTAAAATTTCTGCACATCCACTTAAGGTGCACAATGATAGAGGAACATCAAAGCAATAATTGAATTGAACATCGAACAAAATAAAAGAAAACTGTGGCAAGGATACTAGGGTCAATTTTAGCAGCCACATTATCTGAGTCAACCAAAAGGACATACTCCTTCCCCTGAAAAGGATAGTTAACAAAGTTCAGTCTAGTTTCATTTTGTCAAGTTCAGACATGTTTTTCATGTACTTGGAATGATTAAACAAAAACAAAAACATAAGAATACAAAATGAATGAAAGTTAATAAAAAATATACACAAAAACAAAACAAACGAACAAAAATCAAGAAGCAAACATGCATGCTCAGATGTGCTATAAGATATGTACCTTCGATAATAGGACATCAAGGGTTCCATTTTTCAATAGCGAAAGCAATACTGCTCCGTGGTCAGAGGGATACCTTCACATATGCACAAAACTAGTGTAACTGATAAAGAGAGTTGGATAATTGACAAAGTGCATCTATGATTGTGCAGAACCAACAAGCGAGATGCTCTGTATAGTGTAGGATGCAGCGTTCTAGCTCAAACTTAGAGATAGCTAATTATTTCTAAATTTATAGGAAACTGAAACTTATATACAAGCAAGGGGATATACAGAACAGTGGATAAGAATCCTTCACACACCCACCATCAAACTCTGTTACATCAAATTATCGAGCTCCTCCTGCCTCATACCTTCAGAAATCCTTATGTTTCTTTCCACTCAATAACCCAAAAGATAGCCATTGTAGAACATCTTCCCAAAATTTCTCAACAAAAGAATGTGTTTTTCACTCACAATACCCAATTCAACCAAGGCCCCTGAAACAACATATCCTAAAAGCCAAAGCAATAGGACAATGTCAAATTGGGTGATTCCCACTCCGAGGTCCAATTTTGCACATCAGACAGTTAGGAGAAAGGCAAAGGAAAGGCCTTCTGCTTAACATGATACCAAAGGAATTAACATTTCTATGAGCAATAATCCATGCTATCATTCAAATATCAGGAGGTAGTTTGGCCTTCAGATAACAGAACAGGCAAGAAACTATGGAAGAGGGTTTGTCCATCAAATTTGGAATCAGATTTACTAGAAAACACCCGTGCACTTAAGATCAACCTTCTCCTATCTGATGAGACCAGCCCAGTCAAAAAAACAATGCCGAGGTCCTTTACGTTCCTTGGAAACCCCAAATTCCCACTAGACCTTAATCCCCCAAAATTAAGAGCAGCATAAAGCATGAGAGTATTATCAATCTTTCAATCAATAGACCTTAATCCCTCTTGAAGGACCAGAACTAGAGACAATGAAACTAGGTTTAGGTAGCAACCTTACAGTTCCCAATTCCACATAATATAAAAAGAAAAAATGGTTGACTATCTTGCTGGATAATTATATAGCAACAGAACAGAGATGGCACAAATAGAAGGGAAGAAAAATCTTGTATCCTCATACCAGGACTAGATACTGCAAAGCACTAGAGACTAGTAACAGCACTTGATAAATTTTAATACGCTTCATATATCTGTTTCTAGTATCACAAAGATTCTTCATTCATTATTTAAAAGTTCAGTAATGCAAGAAATACCGATAGGATAGATGACATACAGTTCATCCTCACCACTCTGTCCTCCCTGTGACTTGAGCTGTGAATGTTGGGTCTATAAAGAAGAGAACACATATTGAAAAGTATGTCGTAATCCAAGCTTTCAATTACAAAGCATAAGCAAACTTGTGCAGGAATTACAAACCTGTTTAATAGATTGAATATTAATGTCCGAACTCGAATATTTCTCCAAGACCTACAATATGCAAGTAGCTATGAGTGGAAAAGGATACGATGTAAAAGTACAAACTCGATAGAAAAATGGGAATTAAATTACCTTCAGTGTATCTTCATGGGTGCTATTTGTGTTCACAACGACCAAAGGAACACTGCAGTGATACTTAGAATTGAGAGACTGCAAAAGTATAGTAATAGGAAGATTAGAATCTATAAAGGACAGCAGAGAATGACACAAAAAACAAAAACAATACAGAGAGGGAAGTGAATCTAAACACTAACCTCAATTTGATTAACAATTAAGTCAAGAGATGTCAACCCATTAAGAATCTCCATAGTCGACCTGCATCAAACAAAAGAAATCAAAACACAAGAAACTACTGATGCTTCACAAAATGAAAATTCTAAGCCGCGGATGCACTGAGTAAGAATAGCTGGTAATTCAGTATCGAGGAGTTCATACTTGGGGCCACTGACTCCCATACTTGTACCCGAAGCTCCGTTGAACTTGATGACAACAAGCTTGTCCAGCATCTCCTCAATTTTCTCAACATCTGAACATTTTAAACAAGTTCCTTCTAAATTTTCATTCAAAATTCCAGATTAAAGTAACAAAAGAACAACAATAAAAATCACGAAATTACAATTACCAGTAGAAATGTGTAAGAACTCGTAAGGAACCACAAGCAGCTCATCCTTCTTAGCCTCCTCTATAGCCCCGACTTGCTCACTGCAACAAACACAAATGACATTATAATTTCACTCAAACACCACAATAGCTCTGCGGAGACAGAAACAACACAACACCTGGTGTCAATCTCCGCCGAAACGTGGCCGCGCTGCTTCTGCTGAAGCAAGAACGTCTTGGTGATCAAATTACAGAACAGATACACGAACTTGGCCGACGAATTGTTGCACGGAATCGGATAGGTGATCTTGTTGAAGTACTCAATCGGCATATCGGAGTCGACGAGGGACACAATCGGAATCTGCAGCCTATGCGCCTCGAGAATCGCCGACGATTTCCGGTCGGAATCGAAGACGACGAGGCAGTCCGGCGGCTGAGTGGGACCGAAGACGATCTTCTTACGGCGGGAGCGGAACTTCTTAGGGCTGTGGCTGTTGGTGAGGAAGCCGCCGGTGCGCCAGAGGATGTTCATGGCCGGAGAGTAGCAGCCGATCTTCTTGGTCATCTGCTCGACGATTTCGTCCCAGAGGGAGTTGGTGTTGACGAACATGAAGCGGGCGTTGCTGTGGGCCATGGCGGCGATGAACTGGGCGGCGTTACGGAGGCAGATGAGAGTGCAGTCCGAGTCGATGATGGCCATGTTGTTGCGGTGGCCGTAGGTGAACTGCTTGAAGTGGTGGGCGGCCACGCGCCGCCCTAAGTGGGCGTTGGTGCTCAGGAGCTTCTGTATCACTATGGAGTGGAGCGTCATCGTTGGGAGTAGCCGAGTAGGGTTTTGCCGACTGAAATGACAGAGAGAGGTCAGGAAATGGTTCAAGACTGAGGTGGTGTTTTATGTGGGTCGGGTCAACCCACCACCCGTATTTTAGTATAAACACAGGTATTAGACTTTTTAATTACCGATTTATTACCCTAAGAGCAATTGCACCCGTACGCAAAAGACAATCGGCTGATTTGTCAATTGAATTGTTCTTGTTAATTCATTATTTATCTCAAATTGGCAATTGTCTCTCCTTTATCGATGCATCATTTTAAGGCAATTTACATGCTAATTCAAATTATTACATTTTAAATTTAAATAACTTATTAATTAAAAATATTAAACTTATAATTTGATTAATTAATAATGTGATTAATCGTAGAATAGTCATTATTGTTAAACAGATTATAAATTAATGTTTTAATAAATTATCAAATATCTTATGATTTCTGAAAAGATATTCGTCTAATCCTCACTTGACATGTCACTACCAGAAAAAGTACTTTAACCGACAAAAAATTTTCGTCGGCATGTTAAAAAAATTCGTCGGCTAAGACCTTAGCCGACGATCCTTCGTCGGCTATAGTGTCGTCGGGAAAAGGTCGTCTGTGATGACTTTAGCCGACGAAATTTTTTTTTTCGTCGGCTATAGTCCCACTTTAGCCGACGAAAAATATGTCGTCGGCTATAGTCCCAGACTTTAGCCGACGAAATATTCGTCGGCTAAAGTGCGTAATAAATAATAAAAAATAACTATAGCCGACGAAATATAAAATATTTCGTCGGCTAAACCTTGTAAAAAAATTTAAAAAATAACTATAGCCGACGAAATATAAAATATTTCGTCGGCTAAACCTTATAAAAAAATTAAAAATAACTATAGCTGACGAAATATTAGGTTATTCGTCGGCTAAACCTTATAAAAAAATTAAAAAATAACTATAGCCGACGAAATATTAGGTTATTCGTCGGCTAAACCTTATAAAAGAAAATTTAAAAATAACTATAGCCGACGAAATATTAGGTTATTCGTCGGCTAAACCTTATAAAAAAAATTAAAAATACTATAGCCGACGAATGTAGTGTTTGAATATCGTCGGCTAAAGTTGCTGGGTTTTGAAAAAAAAACTGCAGAAAATAACTTTGGAGGAAGGCCACCTACCTGGGTCAGGTATAGGCCTCCCCCATTTATCGATTACATCAAATCCAAGAGAATCGACATAAGCACCTGGAACCTTTCTCCTATACCACAGGTAATATCCACAACAGAATACTACATTGAAAAATCATATGACAAGTTATAACACACTCATACTTGAAACAAATGAAGCAAATCAAAAGCAAATTCAATTCTTGTGAATTCAATGAGCACCTCATATCCATGTGGAAGTAGCTGCTTAGCTATGACATCAGCACTTGCCATGTACTCTTCCTCAGAAATAGTCCAACAAAAGGAGTCATACGAATTCCAACCTCTGGGTGGGGTGCTAGCATGTTCTTGTGATGATACACTAAGTGGTCTCGACTGCCAAACCCAAAAGAAGAAGAAGAATCATAATCCAGAAAAAGACCCCCTTTCATTTTTGCTCAATTTACATTACCCTACTCTGCGGCTATATAAAGAACTTTAACCGACGAAATTCTTTATTTTCGTCGGCTAAACTCTTTGGTTGACCGCCAAAAAATTTTGGTTGAAAATTTTGAAAATTTTTCGACTTTAGCCGACGACTTTTCATATATTTTCGTCGGCTAAAGTCCTTTGAAAATTTTGGTTGACCGCCAAAAAATTTTGGTTGAAAATTTCGAAAATTTTTCGACTTTAGCCGACGACTTTTCATATATTTTCGTCGGCTAAAGTCCTTTGAAAATTTCGTCGGCTAAAGGTACCAATTTCGTCGGCTAAAACTTGGAAATTTGTCGGCTAAACCTTTGAAATTCGTCGGCTAAAAGTATTTTTATACATTTGGCATGTTGTGATTGTGATGATCAAACTTGAGAAACAGAAATCCAACCGTCAGATCTGACCATCATGATAAAATACATGTATGGGAAAAAATTCAACTTGATCCGAAAAGAATAAGGGCTCGATCCGGACGGTCAATCTCGTAAGTCAAACCCCTAAACGCACGGAAAAGGTCGTTCGACCGTCTAAATTACGTATTTTGGCCGGACCTCCAACTGAAAATAGTTTTAAACCGATGACACGCAACAAGTCGTAAAAAAATTTTAAGCAATATAACCACCGAATATAGGGCTACTCATAGGGGGAAAAAATGAAAAATTGCATTGACCGCAACTATCGGCACCGAATATTTACCAGAATAGTGTGATTTTTCAACCGTGGATGTATTTCAACATTCTCGTCATATCTTATTTCATGACTTTTTAGCGTTTGAAGGTTTTACGTATAGTTTGTTTTTGAAACGGAACATTTACATAACACTTGGTAAACAAGTTATACAACATTAGTATGCATGTTGTGATTCTGATGATCAAACTTGAGAAACAGAATTCTGACCGTCAGATCTGACCATCATCATGATAAAATACATGTATGGGAAAAAATTCAACTTGATCCGAAAAGAATAAGGGCTCGATCCGGACGGTCAATCTCGTAAGTCAAACCCCTAAACGCACGGAAAAAGTCATTCGACCGTCTAAATTACGTATTTTGGCCGGACCTCCAACTGAAAATAGTTTTAAACCGATGACACGCAACAAGTCGTATAAAAATTTTACGCAAAATAACCACCGAATATAGGGCTATAGTAGGTAATAAAAAAATTTTAGGGTTTAGCCGACGAATACCCTAACGTATTCGTCGGCTATAATATGTAATTAAAAAATTAAAAAATAACTATAGCCGACGAAATATTAGGTTATTCGTCGGCAAAAACCATCTTAGCCGACGACTTTTCATATATTTTCGTCGGCTAAATTCCTTTGAAAATTTTCCTCCAACTTTGGTTTACCGCCTAAAAAATTTTGAAATTTTTTGACCTTAGCCGACAACTTTTCATATATTTTCGTCGGCTAAAGTTTATAAATTCACGAAAACACTCATATCTCCCCCTATATTACGTAGTTTGGTCAAATCTTCCACACGAAAAACTCTCACGTAGATGAGACGCAACCACCTATATAAAAATTTTGAAACATTTACCTTTCGACGATAGGGCTCCCCATAAGAAATAATAACGGTAAATAGGGTTGACTGCTACTATCGGCTCCGAGACTTTACCCGATTTACGTGATTTTTGAACCATAGCCGTATTTCACCATTTTGAACACATCTTATTTCACGAGATTTTTAATAATTTTGCTTCTTATGTAGAGTTGTTTCACAAAGTTGTATAACCTACTAAACAAGTTATACAACATTAGTAGACACGTTGTGATTCTGATGACTAAAATTCACAAACCAAAATTCGACCGTCAGATATGATCATTATGACGAAATACGTCTATGGTAAAAAATTCAACTAGATTCGACAAAGTTAAGGGCTCGATCGAAACGGTCAACTCTAATATAAAATAAGAAAACTGCATTTTGAAGCCCTAAACGGACTCGGATGGCCAAAAAAGCCTATACGTCATGGCATTAGCGATGAGTTTGACTCGTAGGGCCGTTACGCTTCGGACAACTATCGGACACCAAAAACCAAATCTGCAGCATAGTGAATAATAAGGGTAAGTCAACTATCGGCACCGAGACTTTACCGGAATACCGTCATTTTTCAACCGTAGACGTATTTCACCATTCTGGTCATATCTTATTTCACGACTTTTTTGCGTTTGAAGGTTCTACGTATAGTTTTTTTTTTTCCAGATGAGTTGTTGTCCAAATCTGTAAATATAAGACACTTTAGCCGACGAAAAATATAATTTCGTCGGCTAAACTTTTAAAAATTTCGTCGGCTAAACTCTTAAAAATTTCGTCGGCTAAACTTTTGAAAATTTCGTCGGCTAAAGTTCACAGACTATAGCCGACGAAAAAAATTATTCAGCCGACGAAATATTAATTTCTTCGGCTAAAGTCCACTTTAGCCGACGAAAATTTTTGGACTTTAGCCGACGAAAATTTTTAATTAGCCGACGAAGGAAAATTTTGTCGGCTAAAGTCCACTTTAGCCGACGAAAAAAAATTCATCTGCCTGGTTTTTTTTTTTTCGTCGGCTAAAGCCTTTCTTCTGGTAGTGATAGAAATCACGGGGGCCGCATTGTATCATCCAAAGCTCATCCCACTTGTTGCACACCCACGTGCATTTTTCTTCAACGGGCAGAAAATAACTGTCAGAGCAACGGGAAAAAAATATGGGCGTTTAGATCTTGATCTAACGGCTAATATTTAAAAAGTAACTGGAACATAATTTTTTAATTAGAAAATAGCTAACCCAACTGAAATATTATGAACAAATTGAAAAAAAAAAAAAAAAACAACAACAACAAAATTGTCTATTAAATACCATCTTACTCTTCTTCATGTTTCACACATCCATTGATCTTTTCCTTCTTCAATTTATTTATTCTTTACCATAATATTCTTCTATCCATCTCATTCTTCTTCAATTTATTTGTTCTTCTTTTTCATTCTCCAATCAACAAAATGGGAGAGTCGGGTAGTACATGGACTAAAGAGGAGGAAGTTCAATTGTGCGGGAGCTGCGGTTACCCATCACCAAACCCTTCCAAGGTGGCTCAAGCTTCGTGAACATTATATTGCAAATTGGATGGGATCACCCCGGTTCGACCGTCGGCGGCTCTTCAAGCCATTGAAGAAGATTCTCAAAGAGTAGTATAATGGACAAATTCAGAATTCCAAGTCCCCAATAGCTCCTGTAATTTCAAATCCTCTCAATCCCAATGGAAGAACCACAGAGCCACTTCCTACTCCCCCACTCGACCTCGTCGGAGCTCTCAGCAGTCACGCTCGGCCGAGCAATCTCCTCTCTCTCCGTTAAAGCCTGATGATCTTTGTTTCCTACTGATTTATCACAGGTCCAAAGCTGGAACCTCTTGATTGAACCACTGATTGACAAGATGTTTGCAGAGCCATCAAACGCATACATTGTTAGGTTTTTGGGTCATATAAGTGAGCACCTGGCAGATGCTGCTGATGTAGTGCTCTCTTGTGTTCTAATGCATGCTAAACGACTTAAAGAGTGAGTACTTGTTGTGCTGGTGTTCTGTAAAGATGGATACAAAAATAAAAAGTACAATAAAAACGATGAACTTGAGTTTATGAAAATTATGCATCCTTATGTGTTGCTGCGATTGAAAGTTTAACAATTCCTATAAAATTACTCTGCTTTGCTTCCTAGTACAATTCTTATCCTCATAAGATTACTACTGGTGTTCAGTGTCTTGTGTTTAGCTTTTGCACATAGATGAGCTTTAGCCGTAAAGTGGTGTAAAAAGTGAATTTAAGGCTTCGTACTCTTATCTTGGAAAAACACAAGGGTTTGTTGCGATGAGCTTTTACCCTAAAGTAATGTCGTTCCGACTGGATCTGCTTGTGTACTTTTTACTTTTCAGCTAATCTAAGAATATTGATCTTCTTTATATTTATTTTTTTGTTTTAATTTTTTTCCCCTTGACCTTTTGCAGGATGGATGACAGCAGCTTCTCTAGATTGGAGTGTCAGACCCATAAAAGTGATGACTCCGGAACAATGCAACAGACCCTTTTTGAACACCTTTGCCCATTGCTTGTAATTAAGATGATTCCGCTGAGAGTATTTAATGATCTCGATTCAGCTGTCATGTATGGCCAACTTGCCAATGAAGAAATTGTTCATGGTATACATTCCTCTCTCGTCTCCTTCTACCCTATGATATTAAAACACTGATGGACTTGTTATATTTTCTGGTGTCTTTGTTAGCTTTTTCTGTGAAGTTTTAACCTTTTATCTATCTGCACAAATGATCCAGGAGTGTTTCTCTTGTAAGGAATCTTAGTCTTGCATTTTTTTTTTTGGGGTCTGAAAGTTGCATTCATTAAACACAAAGGGAACAAACTGGGCCTAGGCAATAGCCTCTAGCCACAGACAAACAAAGAGCTGGCCATCAAACCATGCTCGCAAAAATGACCCAGAAAGAATAAAACCAAAAACTGGACATAATTTTAAAGCTAAGACAAAGATGATAAGACATATTATTAGGTCTTGCATGATCTGGCATGATGATGATTGATTAATTTCAATTTCATGCATTTTTGTGTGGCTATCAGTAGATTACAGCTGAACAATCCTCTATTTGAATTCATGAACTTTTGCCAAATTTCACTTTGGACTTCTTTGTCAACTATGTGATGATTCTTTCTCGATTTTAATCTCCTGGTTGTTTTTTCTTCATCTTTTGTTTAGTTCTTTTGGGGCACTTCTTTTTGTGAGTTTATCACATAATGTTGGTTTTTGTTTGATTTCAGACTGTCGAGATATCAATGCCATCAATCTGGATTCTGTTACCTCTCTTCTTTTGAAAAGGTTTATCCATATCAGAAAAATTCAGTAAAGCAAATGAAATTTGATTTTTTTTTTTTTTTGTCATTGTTTGATAATATTTATTTTCAGGACATTTTGCAAGTTTGAATTCAACGATGTTCGGAAACTTGCTACTGAGCTCTGTGGGCGTATTCATCCTGAAGTATAAAACACTTCCCTTTAATCTATATTATCACTGTATTTCTCATTTATCTTCCAAAACCAATGATCTGAAATCAAAGAGGCCTTTGGGGCATTTTAGTTCTGAAATCAAGATTCGAACTTGGTTATGTCATGATCCATATGCTTTTATCCCATTGAAGAATTGATAGATTCTTACAGAGTGGTCTTAAAAAATGCTGCTTGGCTGATTATTGCTTCAATATATATAACAAAAAGGCCTTGTGTGTACTTTACTTGAATACAAATCGTTTTAATCTACCTGCTTTGGATTTTGTAGGTGCTAATTCCACTCATCAGCTCCCAGTTAGAATACGCTGCTGTTTCTCAGGATATAATGAAGATTAAAGGTTGTTCATTTGCAATTTGCACGTCCCTTGTGGTAATTATCCTTGACATAATCTCTTGCCTTTCACTTTTATTGCTTTGGCTTTATCTTTCTACCATGGTCTCTAGGCATTACACCTCTATTTGCAGTGAACTAAAGATAGGGTTCTCATGGTTAAACAGGTTAGAGGTCACAAATCACTTTCTCATCCTGGTATGTTGATAATTAGAAAAACATTAGAGACTATGCTAATGTGGCCTTCTGTGGATGGGGATGAAGGTATGTAACAACTACAAGTACTGTTCCTCAAATCCTAAGCAAAATTTAATAGTCATTTGAGTTTGATGGCTGTAAGGTTACTTTCCTTTCAGTTTCCTGAATACAGCATGGATGTATTGATTGCATGGCATTAATGATATGTGCTGAGCTGCAAGTTCCAATATCATCTGACATTGTTGGGACAAAAAATTGAAAAAATATCTTGGTTAGTATGTTGTCCTCAATCTGCAGACTTTTTCCTGATTGGCAGAAATTTTACTTTATTATAAAACAATTCAGGCAATGCTACATTGAAAAACTCTGTCCTCACCTACGTGATCAACCAGCTAACAGAAGATAAAGACACACCTGTTTCAAAGTCCAACTTGGATGATGTGAAATGCACGACTGAGGTGCCAGTTCCAATCTCATTTTACCTATGCATGGCTAATGTTCTCATCAGTGCTTGCCAAAAGATATCAGACTCTGGCAAGAAACCTTTTGCTCGAAGATCTCTTCCCCGTCTCATTCGTGCCGTCGAGGTACAGTAAATTACTAAATTTTCATTGTTTTATGATCTGTGAGGTTGTCTTATTAAATCATGCTTCATGTCACTTCATTCACACATGGTGTAAAACACTGCAGGTGATTACAAAGTCAGAGATCAGAGCTGCATGCACTCAAGGTCTCTTCTCAGCTGTGTACCATCTGAATCTATAATTCTTCCTTACTCCATGGATCTTCTTAAAGTCTCAATCAAAGCTCTTCAAAAGGGATCAGAGAAGGTACTGGAATTGGGTTTCAATAAATCTGTTACACTGTGCATTCACATTGTTATCCCGAAGTGATCTTATTTTAATTTCATCTCAAGAAACCCCATACTTCATGAATTGATGACCTATATTCATTTTGTAGGAAAGGATGGCAGGCGCGAAGCTAATGGGGTCCCTTATGGCTAGTGATGATGCAATCATACAAAGTATATCAGCGGGGTTAATAGAAGCAAGATCTGTACTGTTGAGTATATCTTCGACAGATCCTTCACCTGAATTACGTCAAGTCTGCAAAAAGTTGCTAGCATGCCTAACTTCTTGAGATGGTGCCTAGGATTATAGACAGTGCGCTTTGTTTTTCTTTTCGGTAGGTGTATACATAATGTACAATAATGTACAGCCGCTATTGTTTTTTTTCAAATCGACGCAATTGCTGATAGTAGTTGCTTTGAGAAACATAAAGAAAAAGATGCGACGGTAAAGTAGGACCTTTTGTTACCAGTTGACATATTTGTTGGTAGTCGTCTATAGTGATCTCTTTAGTGGTAGGTTGATAGCAGTTCCTCTAACCGTTCTTTGGTTTTGACCCTGAACTTGATAATTTCGTGGGTAGAGGTTTTAGGGTGGGAAGAAGTCACCATGGCAAACTGAGGAGCAGAGGTAAAAGATGAAAAACAGGGTTTGAGAATAGGAAAGGAAAAAGCTTTGAGATCAGAAGCTAGGTGACAAGTACATGCTCTCCAATGTCAACAAGAACACTATCATTGGATCCAAGGAATATTTTGCTATACCTAACAAGCTTCGACTTTTGCTCAGCAGCAACCCCCGACCTTAAACCACTTATACCGTCGAATGCGAAGAAATTTTGTGTGTGACAATTATCAGATGAAGAAACACCCCCCATTGGTGACAGATGACCCAAATGCCATATGTCCAATGTGTCGTGGTAGAGCCATGCTCGTCGCAGCCGCCTATGTTGCTCCTCCTCCGGAAGAAACTGGCTTGATGGCTGGGGATGATGGGTATGTGGGAGGAGGTCTTTGCTTCATACACGATAATGGACGATCTGAGAGTCCAACCTGCATCTGTCTTCGCAAATTTGAATATGAAGTACATTCATGTCAGGAGTAGTGGTTTGGATAATCATGAAGAGAAGGTGGTACATGTTGAAATCGATCAGGTGTGAATCTTTAGTCTTATATCTCTGTACCTCACTTCTGTACGTATACGTTTTGTACAGCAGAAAAGTGTGTCCTATCATATGTCAACTCTTGATACTTCATTTGGGTTTTTAGGTAGATGAATGGTTGAAGGCATCAACAGAATCAAACTCAGTTCTTACCGATATCTTCCTTGGGAAGAATGCAATTGCTTGAGAAATGGTTCCAACCTGAAGCAGATTCTCAGGTCGGATTCACATTTTTGCCGGTTCTTAATAACTATTATAAGAAGCAAATTGCATGAAGGGAAAACAATGTCCTAAATAACCAAATAAAGCTTGAGGAAAGCTGATGGAAATCTCAACAAACAAGGACTTAATAGCATATGCTCCACTAACAATCGTGTGTGAGAGGTATTTGGAACAAGGCTGCTTTTCAAATCTCTCAGTGCTCCAAAGGTAACAATGGGGGTACCTCATGTTATTGTCGACACAGTATTTGTTGTTTCATAAGACCAACAGAGGTATTTGGTATTGTTGCAGGTTGAAAGTCCCTTTTGTTTTGTTGGTATGATCTTGGAGAAATGAGCTTCCACATGCAAACGCATGTGGCTAGGGGCTAGATTGATCTCGGTAAGCTGGTCAATCATTCCCATCATACTCAACATTTTGCCATCAGTTACAAATAATCTTTCCGGTTTTTAATTTTCAGAGTGCATCAGACATTATATTTCCCATTATAAAGGGTGAGGAGTTAGACCGATGTTTTTTCATGCCACTGTGCCAGCATATTACAGATCTTCTATTCAAAGAACGTCTTAAGAGAAAAGTTGGTACCCAGATTCTTTTATTTCATTGATTTGATAAATCCTATGTTGCACGGACACTCCGACACGCCGACATGCCGACACGGCAAAATACTTGCCCGTGGCGTGTCGGAAAATGTTGACTTTTCCGACACGTTGACCGACTCGCTACATCATCATTTATCAATTTTTTTAAACGTAATTTCTTTTTAATGTTATGTTTTACGTTAGAGGTCTACTACTTCTAATATTATTAATTATGCACTTTTATCATTTGCATTTGACTCTCTTTAATGTTATTTCTTATGGTTATGCAATGAATTGAATTTAAAACATTATTTTGATAATGTAATGAACTTATTTTATATTTTAGTATATTTTTATTTATTAAAAATAATAAATAAATAATTTTATTTGCCGTGTCTAAATGATGTTCAGTTTTTGAGTTTTACCGTATCGGCGTATCGTGCCGTGTCTGTGTCCATGCAACATAAGATAGACCAATTTGTATCAAATGATCAAATCAGGAGCATTAGTACCATATAGAAAGTAAAGATCATGATGAAAGTACAGTAACAAATGTAAACAGTAACAGATGTCTATCTTAAGAGAAAAGTCGGTACTCGATACCCAGATTCTTTTACTGTTATTCCTAAATGCAGAATACTACTCTAAAACAGTAACAAATCTAAATGTAACCCATTTGCAAGGTCACAAGATATTAAGTATGGTTCCAGGACGTAACTGCCTTTCTTTTTTGGGAAGCTAAATATAATTTATTATAGCTTTTGAACCCACTAAATATGTTAGTTAATAGTATCACCCAAAGCAATCAGAAGTTTTTTAGAAAAAAGAAATTCGAAATTCACTCAAGTTCCAATTGTTTCAAGTTTATCCTACCTAGCAATCATGACAAGAAGCAATGGTACTGAAACAAAATTTACCCAAGACCTGAATAGAACAGTGTTGATGCTTGGGTTACATCAAATTTATAACCATGTGAAACATCTCCCAACATATGAGGGAATAAATTCGTCCGGCACTAGAAGCTTCATTCTACTTCTGCCAATATGAATACTGTGATGACTATTTGTAAATGAGAGCATCACGTCCAGGTCCGACACCAATGTAATGGATAGGTACACCAACAAGTTCTTCAATTCTTTCCACGTATTGTCTTGCGGTTTTTGGAAGTTCAGAGTAGCTTCTTACATTAGAGATATCAGAATTCCATCCGGGTAATACTTCATATTCAACCTAAGCACATAAAAACAACATCACCAATAGCTAACCAAAATTTCATTGTTTAACATGTAGAACCAGCGATTATTGCTCAATAGAAAATTTAGCGCTCATAATTTAATTATTCAACTAAATCAAGTAATAAGAGAAACAGAACATCCAGATAAATAAGAGAGAAGAAAACTTACTTTCACTTGCTCAAGGAGGCGAAGATCTCCAGGGAATGATTTGATTGGTGTCCCATCACTAGTTTTGTATGCAACACCCAACTGAATTGCGGGAAAATCAGACAAAACATCTAGTTTGGTGAGATTGAGAGAAGAAAAGCCATTAATCTGGCAACAGTATTTCAGTGCTACTATATCAAGCCAACCACAACGACGAGGGCGACCGGTAGTTGTTCCAAACTCTTGACCTTGCAACCTAAGAAGGTCACCCTCTTTACCCAAGTTTTCAGTGGGGAAAGGACCAGAACCAACTCTTGTAGTGTATGCTTTCACCTGGGAAGCCAAAAGTCAAGTTAGCAACAAGAAATTTATACCAACACATATACATTTACATAAATAGGATGCAGCTTAATAACTTGAAAGAATAGCCTAAAGATACATAAAGCAAATTAGATTTACAAAATTGAACATCAATCCCATAAAAAGAGAAATGTAGAAGATGCAATTTTCTTAAATTGTTCATAGAAGTCTAAAACTTCAACAACGATGAAAAATTGGAACGAGGCAGGTTTTTTTTTTGGGTCTGAAACAAGGCAAGGCTACAATAGTGATATCAAAGAATTGAAAAACTAAATTTATAAATACAAGAAAAAACCTTCTACTTACCACTCCAACGAGATCACCTAAAACTCTGGGAGCAATACCCAGACCAGTACAAATCCCACCAGCTGAAGGACTTGAGGAAGTGACAAAAGGGTATGTTCCAAAATCAATATCCAACATTGTTGCCTGACCCCCTTCAACTAAAATCTTTTTCTTCTCGGAGATGGCTTCATTCACAACAAGTACAGTATCAGCAATGAAGGGTTCCAATCTCTCAGCAAATCTCTTGTACTTTTCTACTTCTTCTCTAAGCATCTGGGAGTCATACTTAAAATCTTTGAATCTTGATGCAGCATCTGACAACAGAATATCTAGCTTCTGAGGTAAAATGTCCATGTGCCGCAAGTCACCAACTCGAATGCCATTCCGGATAACCTTGCTAGAATAACAAGGTCCAATGCCTCTCTTGGTTGTACCGATGAAAGATTTAGCAAGCTCAGCTTCTCGAAGCCCATCCACTTCTTGGTGGAAATCAAATAAGAGGTGAGCACGATCAGAGACCAATATCCTTCCCTTGCAAGACACTCCATTGGATTCAAGGCTATCAATCTCTTTAAAGAGGCCCGGAAGATGCACCACAACACCATTCCCAATAACACAGAGAGTATCCTCATTGAGAATTCCAGAGGGAACAAGGTGAAGTGCAAACTTTTTTCCTTCTGCATTGTAAATGGTATGTCCGGCATTAGCTCCTCCCTGGAAAAAAGAAATAAATTAAAAAAAACAATCAAAATACCAAAATGATCTGGCAATGCTAGCAGAGTGTTTCTTTGTCTTACCTGACAACGAGCAACAACGTCAAAGTGCTGGGCCAAGATGTCAACGAGTTTGCCTTTACCTTCATCACCCCACTGGCAACCCAAAACTCCAGACACCTGGGTTAGAGACTCAATTCGATTAGGTCCGATGTTGGGTGACCCAGCCACACTTAGCGATGAGGGCGAGGCAACTGAGGGTTTCACAGAGCATACAACAACATTTCTGCGGCGCTGGAGGAGGTTAAACCTATTGTGTTGGGCGCCCAAGTAGCAAGGTTTGGAGAGTGGGTTGGCATCAAGGGCTACGAAGGTTGATAGGTTGTTCATGGTGAAGCACTGAGTGAGAAAGAAACTGTCAAGTCAAAACTTTACAACTCTCAAAAGACAGGGTTTTTGAGATATTGAGCATAATCACAATTTTTCATAAAGACCACATCAAAAAGTCCATTATCACTTATTATTGGATTACAATTGAGCTTTGATGTAATGCATTACACTATAGAAGCACTACTCTTTAAACCAAGAGATTTTTTTCAGCCATCTACTTGTATTAATGTTTCACAAAATCAGGCTTAAAACAGGACCAACAAGAACACAAAAACTACGAACACAATAAATTAATAGGCCTAAATATAGAACCACTACTCTTTAAACCAAGAGATTTTCTTCAGCAATCTACTTATATCAACATTTCACAAAATTAGGCTTAAAACAGGACCAACAAGAACACAAAAACTACGAACACTAGCAAACAAGAAAAATCTCTTCCCCTGGAGGTTACAAAGCATTACAAATTGATAATACTCACAACAATTGATACATACAAACAAGGTAAATGAAACATGAAGGCCAATCAGTCATAACACACAGACTGCTCAATACTAGCAATCAGAAACCCAAAAAACCAGAAGTACAAATTTGCAGCAAAGATTACAAAAACTACACAAACAAATGATAAACAAACCAATAATTAATAAACGAAATTTCTATTCCAATAAACTATTGCTAGCTAAGCCCTATAATCATTACCAATACCTACTAATCGAATACTACACCCTAACTCACCAAAGCCACATGCCACCATTACGAATTCACAATAGGCAAGAAACCCTTAACATTTAGCAGGAAAATAGAGAGAGAGAGAGAGAGAGAGAGTAAACCCTAATGAGTAAAGAGAGTACCTTTTTCACAACTAAAGATTTAAATGAAAAGATTATTTTCGGGCATCTACTGATAGTTCTAATGCATATGTGTGTCTAAGATTATGGAAACAAACTATCTGAAACTCATCTAAATTGATACCAAGTCAGAAAGTATACATTGAAAAAAAGTAGATGTATGTATTCAAGTTTTATAGCGATATAAAATGAGATCTAAAGTTCTGCGAGTAAGCCATTTTGCCAGTTTCATAGCTATATCATATAGCGCTTTTTTCAACCACATACTATATGATACTAAACCAGAAAACAGAAAATGGCCAAACTTTAGTGTTCAACTGTTCATAGTAAATTGGGATTCTCAAGAAACTACAATAATAATGATCATCTGAGCTTCAATATGCATATAAAGAAAGCTGAAAAGGTGTGTTGAACTTTCAACATGCATCTGAGATTCCAACTAGCAGATAAACTGTAAGCTAAAACTGAAATCTTTCAAGTTCACTCAACTTCCAAAACACTTAATCCTACTAATCACACACTAAATTGAGAGCAGAACCACGGTTTGCAGTACACACAGTTTTCAATCAATCTTAATTACAGAGTACAGAATAAACATCAAACCCATATTGAATCCAAGCTATAAATACTTTCAAGTGAACAAATTCGAGTTCAGTACACCCAGTTCAGATTTTGACCAAGAACAATAAATCCCAAAAACAAAGCAATTCAGACACTGAAACAAACAGGGGGAAAATCACATTACAATAAACTAACGGTTAAAAAAAATCACACCCAAAACAGGACCAACAAGAACACAAAAACTAAAAACACTACCAAACACGAAAGACTCAAATCAATATTACAATCCTCTTCTCCTGGAGGTTACAAAGCATAACCAATTTGATAATACTCAGAACAATCAATACAAAACAGGGTAAGCCACAATACTCAATACTAACATCAATACTAAAAAAAAAACACAGAAGCACAAATTCACACCAAAGATTACAAAAAGTAAACAACATATAATTTATGACGAAATTTCTATTACTCCAATAAACTACAGATAGCTGAGTTTAGTAAACATTACAAATACCAAACATGATTCTGTTAACCCAATCCTAAATCCTAACCCACCACAGCCACCATTACCAATTCACAACAAAACACACATGGAAGCCCTTAACATGCAGCAAAGAAAATAGAGAGAATAAACCCTAATGAGTAAAGAGAGTACCTTTAGGGCAGTAATGAGAGAGTGAGGAGGAGAAGAAGAAGAAAAAGGAGGCGGAAGGCTGCTGAGCGAGTTATGGAGAGTTGGAGACTGTTATGACGACTGTGATAGAGCCACTCACTCTTTTGTTTGCCCAAAACACCCTTTTATGTTTTAAAAGCTGGTTTTCCTTTTAAAGACTATTTTTAAGTTTTGGAAAATAGTCCAAACTAGCCAACAACCCACGCGCTGCTGCGGGGAAAAACGTGTGGGGAACAATTGAGTATTGAAAAAGCTGTACGAAAGTTATAGACAAATGGAAAGAGATGGAAAGATTCAGCAACACACATGTACATTATGTATTAATAATCACCAAGGAATGCTAAAGAAACTTGCAAACACTACTCATGGCACATCCTATAAGTGCATCAGAATACTGCTTCCACAAATAGAGCATAATAGATTAAAATATCAATCTGAAATTGTAAGAGCGGTTGCTATTGCACACTTCAAGTTTAAGCCTCAAATTCGACTAAAAATGATAATTGTTGCAAAGTTTTACTCCCCTTGAACTCAAAACATGATTGACACTGCATACTTTATTTCCCAAATGTCATTCAATCTCCAAGTCTCTTTATTGATAATCCTAAAATGCATTCTCTACCTAAACTTTCATAATCCATGAGCACTCGCTACTGCAGGCATACCTCTCAGTGAGGTAATCGATCAGATTTGATATTGACACCAGCTGAAGAGCAGTATATGTACTTGTGAATCAATGAAATTGTTTAATAAGCTTAAAATTGGCTATCTTACACTGTGGAAGTAACATTTTAGCATCAAAACATCAGTTCCACCACTTTAGTATTTGAGCAAATCTAAGAACTATCTATTTAATCAAAGCACCAATAATTCACATTTCCAAAATTCATGGTTCATATCTTCAGTTCCATTTTGACTCACAACCAACACCTATACCTATAGAGTTACCTGATCTTCTCTAAAATAACAAATGTGTCAGCTAACTTCAAGGGCTGGCATTTCATTTACTCCTCTGCATGATCCATGATAGCAGTCTTCATCCTGTAAATACATATCATCAGTTCAAAATTGTCAACTGTAAATAGGAAAAAAACAATTTCACTAACTCTTCAGTGGTTTCCTAACACCAAAAACATGCGGCGAACATAGAGTACTTGATTTTAAATCCTCAATTCGCTAAAAACTTAAAAGCAATTCAGATTAATCATGTGTTCTCAGATATAAGCCAACAATTTTTCATTCTTCAAACATAGTATTATATCAGGAAATGACTAAATAAGAACTCCTAGGAAATTACTAACTGAGTCAAATAAATTACTAACCGAGTCAAAGAAATTGTATTATTCTCTGCAAGACAGTGATCAAAGAAATTTGTTCACTTGATAACTGGAATTTAAAACTATCAAATACCATAACCAAAACTATCTCATATCCCATATCTGCAACACATGATTCCATTTGATCAATCACCCTACTTGTAGCAATCTGAAATTTGATTAGAGTTCCTAATTACTAACTGATTGTTTATAAATGATTCGTGTCTTGTGATAGATTGACATAGGAATCTGACTGGTTACAATGTAGTTGGATGTCAAAATCGGCTATTAGAAGCAAAGACATGTCTGTGTGCTACTTGGACGGTCGGAAATGGAAGGGAGAAATTTCCATCAGTACCATCATCTTTATTCATGAAATGTTAATCAATCCATCTTTATTCATGATTGAAACAGTATAATCAATCCATCTGCAAATTGCCATGATCATACCCAATTGAGTTTTTGAGAAAACTCAGGAAGCAAAGTGGATCTACACAGAGGGCATGTGGAGTGAGACAGGACCCAAGTGTCTATACACTCCATATGAAAAGCATGGCTACATTTTGGCAACAATCTAAGCTTGTCTTCAGGCTCAAACTCACATAGACAAACAGCACAATCAAATGGATTTTTCAATCCAATAATGGCTTTTTAATTAAACACAGGAAGGGTGTCTATGAAGGACAGGTCAACTACAGCATCATGCAGATGAAAGAGTTGTTGTAACTGGCCTTGAAGAACAGTCTCTGCTTGGAGGTCTTAAAAGGAATCTAATAAGCAGGGGAAGCAAACCGGAAACAAAGAAAATTATGGCTAGAATTATGATTATGAGCAATAAAAGTGGAGCAGAAAATCCTGCTTCTTTGATTTCAAGCAGAGCCTGCAACATTTTTAATGAGTTTTCCTAGTGAAGAGTTTGAGAAAACCCTTGGATCTACTGACATACCCAATCGACCAAGAACCTTCCCCTAACAAAATACAAAATCAACACACAAAAAATGTAAAATTTCAGAGGAGGAACCTTACTCGCAATAAAAGTGATCGGCGAAATCAAACCTCCAACACCTTCTGCATTAAAATTTCCCAAAAATCGAACCAAAAGAATGAGGACGCATGCAGACAGGACGATTTCTTGCAGAAAAGAGAAAGGGGATAGCTTACCTGAAGAACGATCGTCTTGTTTTGCTCTCCCTCTCTCTTTCAGGTTTCCTCTCGTGTTTTCGAAAGTAAATAGAAGCGAGAGTCAGGCGGCGGCAGGAGGGACAGATAGATGGAAAGTAAGGGCAACACCAGGCTCAAAACACAGGCCCAACACCAAGCCCATCACTGTTAAACACTGTATAATATAAAGGACAAAAGCCCTAATGCACAAAATAGAAAAAGTCAAACCCCATTTTAATGATAATCTTTTTTATTAGCCCATTTGAATACAAGGTACTTATTTTAAGCCCAAATACACAAATCTTTATTAAAATATAATAAAATTATATTTTTAAAGACTTTTTTACCCTTAGCTTTTACTTAAAGAGAAAAAGTGAAAAAGATGGAGGGAAGACTTTGCCGGAAGCACACCGGGCTCCGGCGCCAGTCCCGGGTGGCCGCATTCCGGTGGCCGGACTCCGAACTCCGGGTTAAGCTATTTCTACATAGTTGATCAAGCTATTTCTTCATTCAAATCCAGGTTAGAACTATTTACATGATATTTAATTATAGTTAAGGAGCATGATATTTATATAAGTTAATGATTTTTAGTTTATTTTTAAACCAGGTTTGAACAATTTAAGACGTATGAAGAAATTTTGGACTTTTGTTTGATTTGGATAAGTTAAGGTCTGCTAATAGAGATACATTGAAGAGCTTTTGTGCTAACCTCACAAATATATTGAAGCATGGTGAGATTTCTGATCTTAATGAGGATGATTTGTACCATGACTTGTGAATGTTGTGTCAAGATTTACCTACTGAAACAAAAAGAGCTATAGATGTGTTGAATTATATAAAAGATGTGAATGGCTACTATCCACATGTTTCGATTGCTTATAGGATTTTACTAACCATACTAGTCACAATTGCCTCTACAGAAAAAAGTTTTTCAAAGTTGAAATTGATCAAAACTTACCTTCGGTCTACTACTATGTCACAAGAAAGATTGAGTGGTTTGGCTATGATATCTATAGAAGAAGACACAGTTGAAAAACTTGATATGCAAATTTGATTAGTACCTTTGCATCTAAAAATGCAAGACGAGCTATATTTCAGTGATACTTTTATTGTGGTATGACTTTTTTTTTGTTATATTTTGAGTTTTTCTATTTTTATTTTTTTTTGTCGAGCATTCTTTTGGGGGCCTCAAATATATTCTTGCCTTGAGCCTTTATGGACACATGGTCAGCCCTGCTTATCATGGTAGTACACAGGTCTTCTAATTTGAACAAGTTAGCACCATGACGAAGTATGACCTATCGACCTTGAAAGACACCAAAACACCGCTCAACGTCCTTACGATAATTAAGACTCTTGCATTTTAGTAAAGTGTGTCTCCTTGGCATCTTTAGGTTTGAATATTTCTTTGACAAATGTCTGCCACCTGGGGTATATTTCATTAGCAAGGTAGTGTGGTACATAGTATGTACTATCATACACCTTATACGCAACCTGCGGAACACTTTCGTTAATAACCCTTTCAAACACGTTGGATGCACCAAGAATGTTAAGGTCGTTTTGAGCTCCTGGGGTACCGAAGAAGGCATGCCATACATATGTGTCGTAGGATGCCACAGCTTCAAGAATAACAGTAGGGTACCCTTTACGACCTGAGAAAGCTCCATACCACCCCTTTGGATAGTTTTTCCACTTCTAGTGCATGCAATCGATGCTCCCAATCATGCCGGGAAAACCCGTTGTTGTCCTTTGTGTAGAAGACTTTGCAGATCTGCGGCATTAGGAGCTCGAAGATACCAACCCCCGTACAAATACTCCACTTGTGCACAAAATTTTTGAGGCATTTCAAAGCAGTTGATGCTCTCATCCTGGTGACTTCATCACATTGATCAACCTGTGCACCATAAGCAAGCATTCATAACGCATCTGTCACTTTTTGTTCCGGGAGCAATCCCAGCTTTTCGGTGGCATCTTGTTTTTGCTTCCAACAATCGTCGAAATTGCATAGGTCCGCATGATTAGTGTAGAAGGGGACTACAAATCTTGATTAGTGTGGAAGCACTACAAGAAGAAAGACTTTAGCCGACGAAAAAAAAAAACCAGGCCGACGAATCAATTTTTCGTCGACGAAAATATACTTTAGCCGACGAAATTTTCCTTCGTCGGCTAAATTATATTTTCGTCGGCTATAGTCATCTTTAAACGACGAAATTAAAATTTCGTCGGCTAAAGAATTTATTTTTGTCGGCTAAAGTCTGTGACTTTAGCCGACGACTTTAAACTTTCTTTAGCCGACAAAATTAAAATTTCGTCGGCTAAAGATGACTATAGCCGACGAAAATATAATTTCGTCGGCTAAAGTTCTTTATATTCGCAGATCTGGACAGCGAATATCGTCTGTTTTTTTTTAATGTATTTTTTTCCTTTAGCCGACGAAATACACTATAATTCGTCGGCTAAGATGGTTTTTGCCGACGAATAACCTAATATTTGGTCGGCTATAGTTATTTTTTAATTTTTTAATTACATACTATATCCGACGAATACGTTAGGGTATTCGTCGGCTAAACCCTAAAATTTTTCTATTACCTACTATAGCCCTATATTCGGTGGTTATTTTGCGTAAAATTTTTATACGACTTGTTGCGTGTCATCGGTTTAAAACTATTTTCAGTTGGAGGTCCGGCCAAAATACGTAATTTAGACGGTCGAACGACCTTTTCCGTGCGTTTAGGGGTTTTACTTACGAGATTGACCGTCCGGATCGAGCCCTTATTCTTTTCGGATCAAGTTGAATTTTTTCCCTACATGTATTTTATCATGATGGTCAGATCTGACGGTCGGATTTCTGTTTCTCAAGTTTGATCATCACAATCACAACATGCATACTAATGTTGTATAACTTGTTTACCAAGTGTTATGTAAATGTTCCGTTTCAAAAACAAACTATACGTAAAACCTTCAAACACCAAAAAGTCATGAAATAAGATATGACGAGAATGTTGAAATACATCCACGGTTGAAAAATCACAATTCCGGTAAATATTCGGTGCCGATAGTTGCGGTCAATGCAATTTTTCATTTTTTCCCCCTATGAGTAGCCTTATATTTGGTGGTTATTTTGCGTAAAATTTTTATACGACTTGTTGCGTGTCATCGGTTTAAAACTATTTTCAGTTGGAGGTCCGGCCAAAATACGTAATTTAGACGGTCGAACGACCTGTTCCGTGCGTTTAGGGGTTTGACTTACGAGATTGACCGTCCGAATCGAGCCCTTATTCTTTTTGGATCAAGTTGAATTTTTTCCCATACATGTATTTTATCATGATGGTCAGATCTGACGGTTGGATTTCTGTTTCTCAAGTTTGATCATCACAATCACAACATGCCAAATGTATAAAAATACTTGTAGCCGCCCAAAAATTTTCAAAGGATTTTAGCCGACGAAAATATTTGAAAAGTCGTCGGCTAAGGTCAAAAATTTTTGGGCGGTAAAAATTTTCAAAGGACTTTAGCCGACGAAAATATATGAAGAGTCGTCGGCTAAAGTCGAACAATTTTCAAAATTTTCAACCAAAATTTTTTGGCGGTCAAACAAAATTTTCAAAATTTTCAAAAGAGTTTAGCCGACGAAAATAAAGAATTTCGTCGGCTAAAGTTCTTTATATAGGAGTTTTACCGGAGGTGGATGGTAAGAAGTTTGTTTCGTCTGCCGAATTTTCTTCTCCGCCTAGCTCCGCCGTCAAGCCACTGGAGACCGCCACACTTGTCCCAAAAGCTTCGCTGTCGTCTCTACTTCATTTCTGGATAGGTGGTGTATCGAGTGGCGCCGCCATGAGGGATAAATCGAGCTCCAAAACTCCGCCGGTTCGGATTCGGTGTCGATCGAATTTCTCCTTCCTCAGGTCACCATTTGGTGAGTTCTATATATGGATAAGTTGAGTTTGATTAGTACTACATTCCCCTAGAATTTGGTAGCTCGATTCGGTGTGTGTGAGGAGAATCGCAGATTTGAAGTTTTTAGGGTTTAAAATTGGGGATTTTTATGTTTTGATTCAATTGACCTGTTTAGGCTTAGAATTGGGCTTCGACTTCTTCTAGAAAGTTGTTTGAAATGTTGAGAGGAAGATTCTGTCAAATTTTGGTGGTGATTGGAGGTGGCCGAAAGTTTCTGCAGTTTTTTTTTCCAAAAACCAGCAACTTTAGCCGACGATATTTAAAGGTTTAGCCGACGATATTTAAAGGTTTATTCGTCGGCTACAGTATTTTTATATTTTTTTATAAGGTTTAGCCGACGAATTATGGCATATTTCGTCGGCTATAGTTATTTTTAAAATTTTTTTATAACGTTTAGCCGACAAAACAGACTATATTTCTTCGGCTATAGTTATTTTTTTAAATTTTTTTTATAAGGTTTAGCCGACGAAACATACTATATTTTGTCGGCTATAGTCTGGGAAAAAAATTTTATTACAGACTTTAGCCGACGAATATCTTAATTGTTTCATCGGCTAAAGTCTGAGAAAAAAACTGACGACATGTTTTTCGTCGGCTAAACACGGGACTATAGCCGACGAAAAAAAAAATTTTGTCGGCTAAAGTCATCACCGAGGACCTTTTCTCGACGACACTATAGCCGACGAGCCTTCGTCGGCTAAGATCTTAGCCGACGAATTAAACTAACAGGCCGATAAAAATTTTTCGTCGGCTAAAGTGCTTGTCCTGGTAGTGAAGGGAGTCACAAATCCAGTTGTGGTCACTTGGTGAGTATTTGTGTGTCCAAAAATGCAGCAAATGATCTTGGGTTTGTATGATTTTTGAGATCGAGAAGCATGTTTTCCTGAATCTATGAATCCATGCATTCTACCTTTTTTTCTTTTTGTCTTTTTTAAGCAAATGCGGGCATATAACACATTGTATTAATAGTCGCATCTAGAATGACATTGATACAGACCCTAACAAATTGAGGTGATTCACATACCATTACATTGTACATTGTCGCTCATCGACGATGAGCCTAGCAAGCTATAATCTAGCCCTACATAGAGATAATTTTGCATGAAAACTTCCGTCGCCAAAGCGCTCAATTGCGGCACGACAATAAGTGTTCACTATCTAGATGTAAAAGAAACATCACAATCTGTACGCTTCAAGATCCTACCTAGAGTTCCTAAAAAAAATTAGGAAATTATTGTAATTAGACAAACGCTAAATACTTAGTGGTTGGGCCAAGAGGAAGCCCTAGCCCAAAATAGTAGGCCCAAGATCTCGATGGAAACCCGCAACTTCAGGACACAAACAAGGTGACCCTGGCCTAACCTATCAACTCCATATGCCATGTCGTTCTAGAAGCCGCAGTTGGACTTCACACCAACCGAGTGCACCCTGTGACGCAACAATCTACTGCATAACGATTTGACTCCGCTATAACATACACCACCCGCCTCACACCACAGCCCACGTTGCTGGTCCAAGTCCTTGCTAAAGCACAATCACAGCACCTATCGGAGATAAGCCAGAAGCATCAGAAACCAAGCCTTCAAAGGGCGACCTGGATCATGACCACCATGGAGGATTCTTGAAACCGCTTGGATTACAAGACCCGTCCGGCGGCAAACCTCAAAAGGCGGCGTGGCCAGGGCCAAGACCGATTGAGATCCACCGGACGAGTTTGAGTGGTGAATCGGGAAGAAGTTTGTCTAGGGTTTTTTGTGCGGCACCCTCTCTCTTTTGATTGGAAGTCTCATGAATCCATTCTACCTTGGTTCTTGCCAATATCTAAATACTCGATCCATGTCTTTTGAGGAAGAGAATAAGCGTTGTGTTCACAAATGCTAAAAGTTTCTCCTTCAAATGAGGGGCACATAACACGTACACTCAAAAACTATGAAACATTGGTAGGTGGTAGGAAGGATTAAGCGCAATTCCAACAGATTTATTACTTGAAAAATGTCTTGATTACACGCAACATTATAACAAACAAACAATTCTTACATAGCTCTTCTTCTAGCTTGATTTGCATCCTCAATCGGCTTTCCTTGCCGGAAACTAACACCTTGATCATTAAAGCTAAACCGCTAATTCAAACTTACTGCCCCACCCTGTTGGAAGCATTACTTGGCCATCGCTACTAGTATGCTAACAAGGGGCATGCAGATATCCAAGTTCAAAGCTTGCAAGCAAAAACATAGAACATAATATGAGGTAGTCGAAACTACCACATTTTATGACCTATATTAATGGGGATCAATCTCCTGCACAGGTCTGTAGCAATAGAACAACACACCACACCAGAAATTAAAGGATTAAACACCTTAACTGCTACCAAAGCTGCACTTTTTATTCACTATATCAAAGATGACCCCAAGAGGCTAACATCTGCTAGTTTAAATAAGAGAATAATCCTACGAGAAAGGAAATTAATGAAAACATAAGATATTCAAAGATACTACACTATCTAGGAAATCTGTCATGAATCTAAACAATAAAAGCTAAGATTACTCCCTAATATATTCTTTGAGATACGTTGGGCTGTGAGTCTTCCTCTTTGGCCTGCCAATTATAGATGCCCCTGCATCAGACTCCTGGGGTTGAAAAGGACTCGACCTCGAGTCTGAATCAGCTACTGCGTTCTCCCCATGGTAAACTTGCAAATCAGCCACATTGAACGATAGTAAGACCCCAATATCTCCAGGGAGGTCTAGCACATAAGCATTCTTACCAGCTCTCTTCAACACCTTGTAAGGGCCTCCACCTCGATCATGTAATTTTCCATACTTCCCACGAGGAAACCTTTCCTTACTCATATTAACCCAAACTAAGTCTCCCACCTGGAACTCAACATCTCGGCGGTGCTTGTCAGCAGCTTCTTTATACTTCATATTGCTTTCTGCTAGTAGCTTACGCACCTTCTCATGTGTCTTCTGAATAAATTCAACCATGTCTTGTGCATCCCCACTAAAACGATCAGTAATTGGTAAAGGAACCAAGTCCAAAGGACTGCTGGGGTTTTGACCATATACTGCTTCAAATGGACTCATGCCAATACTTCGGTGCTGGGAGCTATTATATGCGAATTCAGCTTGTGGTAATGACTCACTCCATCTTGACTTCTTACCTCCTACCAAGGATCTCAGTAAATTTCCCAACGTCCTGTTCACCACCTTTGTTTGCCCATTAGTTTGCGGGTGATGAGTGGTACTAAACTGAAATTTTGTACCCAACTTCCGCCATAAAGTACGCCAAAAGTGCCCAACAAACTTAGTATCCCTGTCCGAAGTAATGGTGTTAGGAATACCATGCAACTTCACAATCTCTCGAAAATAAATGCGAGCAATATGGCTAGCATCCATGGTCTTCTTGCAAGGCACAAAATGTGTCATTTTTGAGAAACGATCCACCACTACCAAAATCGAATCATATCCTTGTTGTGTTCTTGGTAAGCCCAGAATGAAATCCATACTAACATCGATCCATGGAGCTTTAGGTTCAGGCAAAGGTGTGTAAAGTCTTGTGTTTTGGCTACGACTTTTAGCTAAGTGGCATACTCTACAACGCTGCACATACTTCGACACCTCCTTTGGCAACTTCGGCCAATAGAAATTTTCACTTACCAAGGCTAGTGTTTTGTCGCGTCCAAAATGGCCTCCTAAACCACCACCATGTTGTTCTTCAATGATCAAGAGCCGCATAGAGCAGTTAGGGATGCAAAGTTTGTTTCCCTTAAACATATATCCATCCTTGATATGAAAATCACGTGTAGGATTTGATGCCATACAATTTGCCCATATACTCCCAAAATCAGAATCGTCCTTGTATAGCTCCTTTAATTGCTCAAATCCAACTACTTGAACTCCCATGATAGATAACAAGGCCTCCTTACGACTCAAAGCATCTGCTACCTTATTTTGAACTCCAGATTTATGTCTAATTACAAAATCATACTCCTGGAGCTCTTCTACCCATTGTGCATGCCTTCGGTTTAGCTTATGTTGGCCGTTGATAAACTTCAATGCCTCATGGTCAGAGTAAGAACAAACTCTTTATAAATTAAGTATTGTCGCCATTGTCGAAGAGCTTGCATAATATCATAGAACTCAATATCATAAGTGGAGTACCTTTGCCTTGTCTCGTTGAGTTTCTCGCTGAAGAATGCCACAGGCTTCCCTTCTTGGCTTAAAACTGCTCCCACTCCAATCTTTGATGCATCACAATCAACCTCAAAAACTTTTTGGAAATTTGGTAACACCTAGACAGGTGCTTCAGTGATGGCACATTTTATAGCTTGAAAGCTCTTCTCAGCTGCCTCAGTCCATCTAAACGTGTTGCTCTTCAAACAATCAGTCATAGGTGCCACAATGGAACTAAAGTTTCTAATGAATCTGCGATAAAATGAAGCTAGTCCGTGAAAGCTACGAACATCATGTATGGACTGTGGTGTAGGCCATTCTAAAATTGCTTCAACCTTTTTGGTGTCTACCTTGATACCATCAACGGAAATAACATAGCCCAGAAATATTAAACTGTCAGTAAGGAACTCACATTTCTTCAAGTTGGCATAAAGCTTTTGCTCCCTAAGCACTTCAAAAACCTTCTTCAAATGGTCAATATGTTGAGTTGCATCCGGGCTATAAACAAGAATATCGTCAAAATACACCACAACAAACTTCCCAATGTATGGACGAAATACCTGGTTCATCAAGCGCATAAACGTGCTTGGGGCATTTGTCAAACCGAACGGCATAACCAACCATTCAAATAAGCCATCACGAGTTTTGAATGCCGTTTTCCATTCATCACCAGGCCGCATTCTTATTTGATGATAACCACTCCTCAAGTCAATCTTTGAAAATATCTTTGCCCCTGATAAATGATCCAGCATGTCGTCCAGGCGGGGAATGGGAAATCTGTACTTCACTGTAATTTTATTGATGGCTCTGCTATCAACACACATACGCCACGTCCCATCTTTTTTTGGTGTAAGCAATGCCGGAACTGCACATGGGCTCATACTCTCACGAATTACCCCTTTTTGTAGCAATTCTGTCACTTGTCTGTTGAGCTCCTCATATTCTTGTGGACTCATACGATAGTGAGGCCTATTGGGTAGGCTAGAACCTGGGACAAGGTCTATATGGTGTTGCATATCTCTCATTGGAGGTAAACCCGCAGGCAACTCATCCGGAATGACATCATCAAATTCCTGTAGAATGGGAGTTAACTCTGGAGGAATATTGTAATTATCCGAATATGTGTCTTTCACCATGAGCAGATACAACTCTCCACCACTTTCTGCTGATTCTCCAAGGAATTTGTTCATAGATAGGAAGCTACCAGTCTCCTTTTTGCTTGATTTAGGGTTATTCTCAGGTCTAGATGGCCCCAAGATTACTTTCACATCATCCTTGACAAAGCTGTAAGTATTTTTATATCCATCATGCACTACTCTTCTATCAAATTGCCAAGGACGCCCCAATAATAAGTGACATGCATCCATTGGAACCACATCGCACCATTGTGCATCTTGGTACTTGCTGCCAATAGAAAACGTCACCAAACATCGCTGGATAACAATCACATCATTCCCTTTCTTGAACCATGAGAGCTTGTATGATTCCGGCTTTCATTCCGTCTTCAAATTAAGCTTATCAACCATCTCCTGTGACACTATATTCTCACAACTTCCTCCATCAATAATAACATGACATACTTTGCCATTAGCAGTGCATTTAGTATGAAAGATGTTGTGTCTTAACCAATTGGGATTGTCTTCTGTTTTCATTGTATTCATCACTCTCCGGATCGCCAACGACTCTCCATGATCACTCCATGTGATTTCTTCATCAGCTTCTTCAGCATAGTCATCATACACAGGTGGTCCATCTATCCGCTTACTTGTTTCGCCAAATTCTTGTACCAAACTGACAATTCTTCGGTTAGGACATTCTGATGCAACATGTCCTGCTCGGAGCAGGTTCTAAAACTCGGTCAACTCGGCCGAGTACTCGCCGAGTACTCGGTACTCGGCTAGTCACCGTGGCGATTTTGGCCTACTCAGTGCCTCTAGTCGGCCAGCAGAAAATCGGCCGAGTACTCGGTCCAACTCGGTCAACTCGGTTAGCCGAAAAAGAAAGAAAGAGGCAAACGACGTCGTTTTGAAACCCTAATAACTCGATTTGTCTCTAGTCTCTCGCTCCAGAGGCTCAGTCACTCATCTCTCGCTCCAGTCGCTCTCCCTCACCTCGCCGGCTCGCCCTCCCCGCCCTCTTCTCTCGCCCAGTCCGCCTCCTCTCGCCTAGTCCGCCTCCTCTCACAAGGATGGATTGTTGATGGTGGTGATGATGATGTTGTTTCGGATCTTCCTAGTGAAAGGGTTGGAGAGGAATCGGGAGTGGATGGTGGCTTAGAGCCTAGGAGAGGTCTTAGAATCCAAGAAATTAGGAAACTTGATGAGGATGATTTTATATCTGATGATGAAGAGGAAATAGATGACTTGAGTTTTGATTTTGAGTCGGATTCGGAGGGAGTACAAGATGGATATGGAGAAGAAGAATCTGAGGCATAGTTACATATGCTTGGGATTGTTTGCAAGAATTGAATTTGGTTTGCTTTTATTACTTATGTTATTGTAATGAACTAATGGTTGTTTTTATTTTTTAGACATTATATCTCTTAAATATTGTAATATTTTATGGACTATTTTTATTATTTTAGACATTATATATTAGATTATATGTTTTAAAAATAATAAAAAAATCCAGAAATTAGAATCCGAGTACTCCCCGAGTACTCGGCCGAGTACTCCTCTACTCGCTACTCACCGGCCGGCCGACCGACTACCGAGTAGCGAGTTTTAGAACCTTGCTGCTCCTGTGCACTTGAAACACTTAACATTCTTCCTACCTCCATCCCTAACTTGGGATAAATTCTTTTGCACTTCTGTTGATTTTCCAGGCTCTACACTTGTTGCCATCCTGGTGGCCCCAAACTTTCTTTGCTCTGAATCATCGCCTCCCGTACGCTTAGTGTGTGCCCTTTGCTGCTTCTCTATCTGAATCGCTAACTTGTACACATCGTTGAAGGTCCAATATGAATGCAGCACCAGAACATCATGTATCTCTCTTCTCAACCCTCCAAGATAACGTGCAATAGTTTGCTCTTCAGTTTCAGTTACACCACACCTCATACTTATGAGATCAAACTCTTCCGTGTAATCATCAACAGAGCGCAGGTTTTGCTTCAAGCCATGTAACTTTAGAAAATTATCTTGAACATAAGTGTCTGGTAAGAATTTCTCCTTCATTGCTTTCTTCATCTTTTCCCAGGATTTGATCTTTGGTTTTCCCAAGCGTTCACGCCGAACCTTCAATGTTTCCCACCACGCAGATGCTTGTTTTGTCAATTTGATTGCAACCATCTTCACCTTGTCTTCATCAGAGACCACTTTGTAGTCAAAGATTCGCTCCACAGTATTGAGCCAATTGATAAACACATCTGGTTGGATCCTCCCTTCAAATTCTGGCAAATCCACCCTCATATCAAAGAGTTTGTTGCCATGTCCCTCTTCACCCGGCTTACCCAACGGAGCACAGTGATAAAAAGGGTTGATCTCCCGCTCCCCGTCGAAACCCCCTCTGTTACGGCCTTGAGTTTCGATGCGAGACATTCGATCTGAGAGTTGTTGTAGCACCCTTTTAATTTCCTCCATGTCGTTGTTGTCATTTTCATGACCCTCCGCACGGAATGCCCCCCAACCACGCCTGTTGTGAGCCATGGTATCCACCACCTTCAACCGAGCTCTGGTACCAACTAATGGGGATCAATCTCCTGCACAGGTCTGTAGCAATAGAACAACACACCACACCTGAAATTAAAGGATTAAACACCTTAACTGCTACCAAAGCTGCACTTTTTATTCACTATATCAAAGATGACCCCAAGAGGCTAACATCTGCTAGTTTAAATAAGAGAAGAATCGTACGAGAAAGGAAATTAATGAAAACATAAGATATTCAAAGATACTACACTATCTAGGAAATCTGTCATGAATCTAAACAATAAAAGCTAAGATTACTCCCTAATATAGTCTTTGAGATACGTTGGGTTGTGAGTCTTTCTCTTTGGCCTGCCAATTATAGATGCCCCTGCATCATATATGTTGGAATTGCCATTTATTTGCCCCCTTATGCATGTCAACGGGCACATTTCTTGATTCTTCCCAAGCAATTGTCTTTTGGCCTAGGATGAGGCAAGTGCATTATTGGGCACTTAGGATCAACTCGCTCCAGCCTAAATGACCAATTTAAGATTACAGTTAATAAGAAAACATTACAATCTTGGCAGTGGAGAGAAATGGTTGCAAGGTGACTCTTACTCATAATCAAGAAGAAAGTGGTGAAGGAAAATAGCAATTTCCAGCTTAGCAAGATCATTTCCCGGGCACAGCCTGCTTCCAGCTCCGAAGGGAAGAAATGTTGCTGGTTTTGGTGTATAGTTCTATGCCAGCCAAAGCGGTTAAACATATATATCAGACCTACGACATCAATGACTATATGATTGCCATAATCATCAATATTAAAAGTGACTTACATCCCATCTTGAAGGGTTAAATTCATTTGGATTTGGATATATTTCAGAATCCCAGTGAATTTCTCTAAACCAGGTCAACGCTTTCCATCCCTTTGGAATGATATAACCTGAAATTAATACCATCAAGTTAGGTTTTATGATATGACTGGGTGCCTCAATATTTTGTCCAAAATGCACTGGTACTAGAAAAAAAATATGAATCCTAAAGTCTATGTGTGACAGGGAGAATCAGTTAATATGATGAAGAGAGTACATTTCCCATGAATCTGAGGAGTCAGGACTCATGTGCAATAGAGATGTGTAAATAAGAAATTCTTAACTAACCATTTATGTTGACATCCATTTTTGCCTCTCGAAACACCATAAGTGAGAATGAATTGTACCGAAGAGTTTCATCGATGACCTATGAGTTTGAAATGATTAGTTGGAATCACTTGGTCGAGGCTGAATATAAACAAAATTGAAGTCACTACAAAGTTACCTTGGAAAGATATTCCATTTCTCGATATTCCTGAAGTGTCAAACCCTTCTGAGTTGGTGGCCTCCTCTCTAAAATCTCTTCTTGCTCTGCCTGCAGTTAGAAATGATTATGAATGTCAACTTGTTAGCTTTCAGTACCCACCAAATCAAAAGATATTAAACACAATTTTGATAGCCCAAATCAGTTGTTTACGTAGCCAGCAAGTGTACTATATTTATTGCAAATGATGAACTCAATCCAAATGGAGCTCTCTTTGGAAAAAAACAACAAATATCCAAATGGAGCCCCAAAGCAGGACATAGTATACACAGAGAAACAAACATCCATACTCTACCAATGTACAAATTAAGAATCGCATATTAGGATGTACAATTCAGTGTTGTTGTCTGACTTTCCCTCGTTAGATAGGCTTTAAAATTTCATAAATATGACAATATTTCAATGTGGATAAAGTATGGATGCAATTCATGCAATCAATCAGAACATAATAACACACATTAAAAAAAAAAAAGAAAAAAAAGAAGAAGACCGGGATTGACTTTCCAAAACTTCTAAACTCAAGTACCTTGGCTTTCTGGAATACTTTCGGGTGTTCTTGTAACAAAACTGTCGCCCACATCATGGTATGGCCAGAAGACTCATGGCCAGCATTCAAGTACATTACCAGAATGTCAATGATTTCTTCATCTGTAAGTTTCCTTCCATCTTCGTCTTGAACATCCACCAGAGCATCCATCATATCTTTCTTCTTTGTGAAGAAATTGCCGGCCTTCTTTTGAGCTCTGCGTTCATCTACAATAGATTGAAAAGTAGCAACAAGATTCCTCCGAGCCTGTGATGAAAATGAATCAAGTGAGTGCTGACACAATAAAATAACTTAATTTATTGAATATCAGAAGACTTCAACTAAATTGTCTCGTCACCTTAAGTGCCTTATGATAAGCGAATCCCGGGAAATTGATTGCCATGGCTCTAACTCCGTAGTTGAGGTTTGTATATTCCTTCTCTAGAGCTTCCATCACAGACTCACTCTCTGTGCTAAGAAAGATATACATAATAATTTTGAAAGTAATCTTTCTGAGTTGAGTTAAAAACTCCATCTGTCCCATGGTGGCCAACTTTTCCAGAGAAGAGATAACAATCTCCTCAATATATGGTATGTACATAGACAAAGCTTCATGACCGTTAATCGGAGCTGCTGTTAGCCTTCTCAGACGCTTGTGCTCTTCAAAAGGTATGGAAACGAAAGATTTCTTTCCAATAAGTTCAACAGTGGCAGCAGGCCAACCAGGCTGAAATGCATCATCATCTGTCAAAACTCTTTTGCATGTTTCTGGCGCTGTACAAATTACACTGGGACTCCCAAACATGAAAGCCTTGTAGATTCCAGTTTTTCCAAATCTGCATAGTGTGTTGTTTTGAAAATGTAAATAAACTAATAAGTAGGCTAAATTGCAAAATTTTAGACATAGCGTTGTAGATCAAACCCACTTAAAATGATCTGAAGTTAAATGAATATTAATCAAAACATTATTCGTCAGAATATTAATCAAAACATTATTCGTCTATCTGATTTAGTTACCGATGGTCCAAATGACTAAAGTAAGGCTAACAAAACAAAACCAAACTCACTGGCATTATTGAAAGGAATGGTACTAACTCTGTTTCTGGCCATATGCACTTTGTTTACTCAATTACCGTGAGGAACTACTACATAGCATGAAAGAGATAAATGTCTTCCATTTCATCTATGTAGCATTGTGACAACATGTAAAGCCACAACAGCAACTTACATGATCTTTAGGCATTCTTTGAAACTGGAAACAGATTAAGCATATAGAGTTTCTGACGAATTCATATCAGGTTTTGGACCAAAAGAAGATCATTACTGACTGTGACCATCTTCCATCTACTATATAGTGATTTGACATATATTTAAGTAGATCACTCATTCACTCCTCCACATATGGAGGCAACAGACTTCATGAGAAGGCTTGATAAACTCCTATGTATCATAAACAACATTACTCCCTATATATCAACAACATTACTAATGACTTGCATACCGATAAACTCTTACTCTCATCTTTAAGCGTTCTTTGCAAACCATATAATATTTCTGAAGTTTGTAATTATCCCCAAATTTCATATAACCTTTTGGTTTCATCTGTGATGAGTCCAGCTTTGCAAGCTGTGGGTCTTTCTGAGCATATGATCCCATTAAGGTGGATCAGGACAGCTAAGTTGAAGAATCTTTATGTGCTAGTTTCATAACCAGAAAAGGTTTTGTAAGAGATTGTAAGTATTTTCATGAGATTTTGTGTTGGCACTCGGCAAACTGTGTGTCAGAGCTCTCATTCACAAGTGTCAAGCATGCATAGATGTGACAGTGAAAATGACAGAAAGGGCAATTATGCTAGATAAACCCCAAAACTTCTAATCACTGGCTATCCCCTACAAGTGTTGTCCATGCATATAACATAAGAGCGGTTATGGTTATGTACCTATGGAAACATGACAGGCAAAATGATATAAACGGCCATTTCTACTTTAAAATTACCAAAATACATTGTTCATCGTTTGCATCAGCCACTGAACACTTGATCAATCAAAAGAAAGGAGCAAAAAACAAGAACATGGCTATCTGTAGCAATTGATGCAGTACTAGAGAGAAAGGTGGTAACTATTTACCTGGAAACGAAGGAGTCGATGAAGGATTCAGGATCAGAGGACTTGTAGGCTTTGAGGAATGACCACATGTTGCCAATGAAAGGCAAGCCTAAGTCACCAGGAGGGAGACAGTGCTTCTTTACCCCCAACGGGGTTTCGTAAAGCCACCGGTTTACGTTCATCAGAAGCCACTTCAGGGTCACAAAGACACCAACAAAGCTAGTACTGCACAAAACAACCGTCCACATTGAACCCAACTCCATTGATCCCTTCACCACTAAAGACAATTCTATGCCTTCACTCTGAGTTGACAGAGCTGCAGAGTAGTACTGAACCTTTGTCAGCTCCTCACTTTGTTACCACTCAACTGGAAGAAAGAAAAAACCAGTCACAAACACTCAAATATATGTTACTTCTGTTCTGTGTTTGCACCTATTTATATATGCAGTGAGAGAAGTTAGCTGTTTTGGTGAAACTTTGTAATTCCAGGAAGACCCTTTGCTACAGAGGACCATGACACGAATAAAATGCTCGTGTTTGGGTAGACTTCTGACAACACCATTCATGCTTTCTTATGTAACGCTCTGTTTCTTTGTTAATCCCTGTTGTTATTTCCATACATATTGACACCATTCATGATTAACAAGAGCCATAACTGACAGAAAAATCCAGAACAATGCATTACATTTTAAGCAAGATAGGATGGATGAAGGTATAAGAAGATAAATATGAGCGTTACTAAGGTAATTGTGTGGAAATGAAACAAACAGCTAGCATGCAAGAACAACCAACCAAAAGCCAAACTTCCTTCTTGATATAATGATATGTGTAATTAATTCGTCCTTTGCATATTTGACACAACCATATATAGCTTCTGTTGAAGCTTCTGAGCTCACTCTGTTGTACCATTCAATGCCCTGCAATGAAATACATAGAATACTGGGTTGGATGCCTGGATTGGTTAACTATAAGTAACTGGTAACACACAAGCAGGACTTTGGGAAATGACAAATTCCAAAGGGAAGTAGTCAGAAACATTCAAGTCATTGGCTTGTTTATAGATTTACTTAAATCCATACACATGAACTTTGTCATGAGAATCGAGTGGAACATCAGTTTCCAAGCTCCACTTAGTACCTCATTTTCTAGGACCTGAGACTGTTAATCAATTTCAAACTTTCTTTTGACATGTATTAATTCCAAAGAAGCTAGCAATAACAAGCATCTGCAGGACTGCAGAGAGAGGAAGATGATTTTGAGTGAAGCAGTGAAGTTTATTTACTAATCATGCCGTGACAGGTTCCTTTCCGATGTTACCAGCATTATCAGTGTTCCCATACTACTAAAAGGATATACAAAGGAATCTAGTAAGCAGTTCATTTCTTAATCTCAACTTAGACATTGTAATAATATTGATTCCAGGCTAGGCAAAAATTTTGAGTTGAAAATAATAAGTAAACAAGCAGCCGTTTTGTAAAAGCTAAGACAGCGGAAAACTATTTATTTATTGAGATAACATGCCTGCAAATGCACATTACTACCAGCTCTTATGGAGCAGGCTAAGCATGCTAGGCCTCTGTTTCTGCTAAACTTAATAACATCTTTAACTACTAAAATTTATGATTGCCGAAAAGATAATAAGCTCCTGATTTGCTAACAAATGGGCAGAGATGCAATTCAAAGCTTACGGAGCAAAAGGAAAAATACTGTGGTTTATCACATATTATTTGTAAACTAAACTTATAAGTTATGGAATACCAAGAGCAATCCTTCTCTGTACTTGCTTCTCTAATTTCCTCTGATGTAGTTTTCCTGACTCTTGCCAAGCAATTGTCTTTTGGCCTCAGATGTGGCAAGTACCTCAGTGGGCACTCAGGATTAACCCGTTCTAGCCTGCAGCAAAAATTTAATACAGAAGATTAGAAACCAAAAGAAACTTTTACAATTCTGATTATGGGGAGGAAATGGTTACAAGATGAATTACTTGTAGTTAAGCAGAAAATGGTGAAGGAAAATTCCAACTTCCATCTGGGCAAGATCATTTCCGGGGCACAGCCTGCTTCCAGCTCCAAGGGGCATAAAAGTTGCTGGTTTTGGTGTATAATTCTGTGCCAGCAAAAGCAACTAAACATGAATATCAAATCCAAGATGTGTATTACTTATTTTAGTTATCATATTATCAATAACTTCAAAAACTACTTTCCATCTATCAGGCTTGAATTCCAATGGATTTTCATATATTCCAGAATCCAAGTGAACACTCCGGAACCAAGTCAAAACTTTCCACCCTTTGGGAATGATGTAACCTGGTATTGAAGCCATTAAGCAAATTAAATATTTCGTTCGAATGCAAATGTGCAATAGTCGTTCATGAGAGAGAAAATGTATCCAAGATCGGATTCGTATATAAGAAATAAAATATTAAACTGACCGTTCACATTGACGTCTTTTTTTGCCTCTCGAAAAACGAAAGATGAGAAAGATACCACACAAAGAGTTTCATCAATCACCTGTACAGTTTATAAGGATTAGTTGAATCCATTGGTAGTCTCAATAAAAGAGAAAGGGAATTCACTTTATGTACATGGGAAAGGTACTCCATTTCTCGGTATTCCTTAAGGTTCAATCCATTCTGTGTTGGTGGCCTCCTCTTCAAGATTGCTTCTTGCTCTGCCTGCAGTTGGGTAAGCAAGATTAGGAAGTGGAATAATTCAAACTTCAGGATCAATGGAGAAATTTTTTAACTATCACTAGTTCAAGTGAGTAAATCCATTTTCACTAAATCTAATGAAACAAAATGAGTGAAGCCAGTGAAGCCTGTGAAACTTTTTAAACAAAACATAATATAACCATATATACACACAGACAAAATATCAAATGAGCCCTGGAGTTCCACACATGTGGACTGAATGGTTCAAGTATGGATGCAAAATAAAGTCAACATGCACAGAAAATAACTTGTCAGGATAGAAGTCCAGAAGATTCTGGAAGAAAAAAAAAGGATGAATTCAAGTACCTTGGCTTTCTGGAAATATTCTGGGTGTTGTTGCAGATAAGTAGTAGCCCACATTATGGTATGGCCAGAAGATTCATGACCGGCATTCAAGTACATGACCAGAATATCTATGATGTCCTCATCAGTAAGCTTATTTCCTTCTTCATCCTCAACTTCCAGTAGAGAATCCATCATATTTTTCTTCTTTTTCAAGAAATTCCCGGCCATCTTTTGAGCTCTTCGTTCGTTCACAATAGATTGAAAAAATCGCAGCTAGGTTTTTCCGAGCCTGAAATTTAATGATGAAGTTAAAAAGGATACCATGGAGTAATAAAATTAGAATCAACGTGTTAGTCCCCTACCTTAAGTGTCTTATGGTACGCAAATCCGGGAATGTTGATTGCCATGGCTCTAACTCCATAGTTAAGTGTTGTATATTGCCTCTCTAGAGCCTCCAGTACAGGCTCACTCTCTGAGCTGAGGAAGATATACATAATAATTCTAAAAGTAAGCTTCCTGACATGAGTCAAAAACTCTATCTCTCCCATGGTGGACCATTTTTCCAAAGATGATACAACAAGCTCTTCGATATACTTCATGTACACAGAGAACGCTTCATGACCATTGATCGGAGCTGCTGTTAATTTTCTCAGACGCTTGTGCTCTTCGTAAGAGATGCCAACGAATGATTTCCTTCCCATCAGTTCCACAGCGGAAACAGGCCACCCCGGCTTAAATGCATCATCATCTGTCAACACTCTTTTACATGTTTTTGGCACTGTACAAATGATACTGGGATTCCCAAACATGTAGGCCTTGTAGATTCCAGTTTTACCAAATCTGCATTGTTCAATGACGGGAATATATTAGATTAAAATGAGTCAATACAACAACCTACTTTCGAATATGAGAGATCAAACATCAACTAAAGGTGACTATAGAAGTGGGGCATAAAGAAAGCAGGCCATGATTACATCAATTATAGTGGTAGTCAGCACATATTCAACCTATTATCTACACATTTCCACTAATGAAAAACACAAACTGATATTTGAGTTTTCTATATATTCTTCATTGCATTTGCACAGAAAAACAGAAGAATATGAAAAGTGGAACTAAAGTCTACAGAGAATAACTAATTGCATGCTGTGTTATCAAAATAGTTGGCCAAAGAACCCAGCACGTTGAAAACTTAATTGCCAAGGTTGCAACTTGACTTCCATTTCCCTAAAGTTAGTGTTTTTGGTGGAATTTGTATAATGCAAGAAACAAAAAGAGGCACAGTGAAAAATTGGCTTGAGAATTCTATGACCAAATGACAAACATGGATATCATTAATAGGAATTAGAATCCTCGGATAAAGCGAGGTTAATGAATGAAATTTACAAAATGGCCAACTCGGCCTCACTGAATCATTTTGGCTTTTTTACACTTCTGTACACCAGAGAAACCAACATTGTTGGATATTTTCACATGTAAAGGACAAAACAGAAGTGCACACGCACAAACAAATTCCAAATTTACAAAAATATTCCGATATTTTTATTAATAGTAAAAGGGTAATGCTATTCACACTCTTGTACATTATAAAAAATAAAAAATAAAATAAAAAAATAAAACATAATGGCATAAAATTAAGCCAAGAGTAGTAATATACCTGGAAACGAAGGAGTTGATGAAGGAATCAGGGTTCCCAGACTTGAAGGCTCTGAGGAAAGACCAAATATTTCAGATGAAAGGCAAGCCCATGTCACCAGGTGGGAGGCAGTACTGTTTCGCCCCCAACTTGGTTTCATAAAGCCACCAATTTGCATTCTCCAGGACCCATTTCAGGGCCAGCAAAACACCCAAAAAGCTTGCAGTACTCAAAATTACAGTCCACACAGAGCCCAAGTTAGCAAACACCAACCCCACTACTCCCAAAAGCACCATGATTGTGTTCTGTGATCACTCTCAGAAAACTGAAAATGATTATAATTAAGAAAGAAACTCAGACACCTTCTGAATATCTCTACCTCTGTCTGGTTCTATCAGTTTGCCACTTATATATATACCTAGTAGATGTTCCCAGAGAGATGACATAGATTGAAAAAACTACAAAGATGGTAGAAATATAACAGTCATTATAAGCCTTTAATTTGTCATTACCATATTAGAAAAATGTAATAGGCTGGGATTTTTTGTGTTCAATATCAAAAGGGGAAGGAAAATGAATGCTGGTATAATGGGGTTTTGCAGAATTGTAACGTTCTATTCATTGTCTGGTGTTAAGATGAGAAAAGAAGTCACAGTATCTAATATACCAGCCCAATAGATGTGGTCCAGGTCCATAACAGCATACAAAGATAAGAAGATCAAAATCAATTTGCAGAATAACATTTTTCATATATCAGTAGCTATATTTGTATTATCTCTGAACTTCATCTTCTTCATTGCAATGTTAGGAATTCAATTCTGCCATTACCGCTTAGTTTTCAAGTTTTTGTACCTTGATCATGAAATTTAGCATCTGGTTCACATTTAGTTCAATGAATTGACGTGTTTTTGAATTTGGGCATGAGCATCCTTAAGTTACAAATTTCAAGGATAATGAGAATCTCCAGATCATTTTGAAGGAATTTGACGATGAAGGGTCTTCTGACGAGTAACTCTATTCAGACCACACATATATTTGGCGAAAATGATGAGGAAAAAATATGAGTATTTACTGAGGGAAAAAAAAGGTGATGATGGGTTTCCTAAATTATAACTTTATTCATACCTCCAAATCATGTATTAAGATTTCCAATTTTTGATCCACCAAACTCAGTAATTATTCACACCTCTTTTATATACCTTAACTAACAACAAAAATGAGAAGAATCCATACGTTTTAAGCAAGATAAGATCAAAGTATGTATACAGAGAAAAATTTGAGTATTAATAAGGTACAATTGCGTGCAAAGATAACAAACCATGACAAAAAGGAAAAAGAAAAAAATGAGCCACGCAAAAAAAAAAAGGATAAAAAGTTGAGAGCAGCAGTAGTCAAAATAAAAGGGGAAAGAGAATGACCTCAAACAGCATGCACGAGAAACCAACCAAAAACCAAACTTCATTACTGATAAATGTGTAACTACATCTTGGCCAGTTCGCCCTTTGAACATTTGACACAACCATAGCTTCTGTTGAAGCTTCTTCACTCAGTTGTAGCATTCATTGCCTGCAATGAAATACATAAAACAATGGACAGGATTGGTCAACTATAATCAATTTTCAGTACTTTCTTTTACCATTTATTATAATTCCAAAGAAGCTAGCAATAATAAGCATTTGCAGAAAGTGGAAGAAAATTTTGAGTGGAGTAACATTACAATCCTTTAGCATTCATGGATGCCAATAACTATTTCACCAGCATCTTCGCTCTATCAGATGCATAGATTAAGAGTTGTCTATGACCAATCTACAAAAGATTGAACGAGACAAAGACATACGCTTGACCTGCTCTAGTATCACCCGAAACTTACTGGTGCACTGGATGCACTATCCGAACAGAGTATTGCAATTCGTAAACAGGTATCATGTAAGGCTTTACCATATCAGCATTTTCAAAAATCTCTTATCCTAGGATAAAAAGAATCCGCTCCTTATGTCTCTTGTTAATCACAAATATAATCAACCAGTACTCCAGTACTGTCAATTCTCAACCTCTTGTAGTCCTGTTACTATTGTTTTGATGGGTATATATATATACTATCTCCTCTACCCTCTAAACATTTTCAGTCAATGAAGGAACAAAATTTAGCTGTAACACAGGGATCTTGGGTTCCTAAATATAAGCTGATCATAATCATTAGCTTTAATAGCCAATTAAAAGAATAATAAAAAAAAAAAAACAGAAATCCATTGCATACATACAAAAAATGCACCCATTACAAAAAACCAACACCCACCAACAAAATTACACCAAAAATTTCCCACTCAATACCAAAACCCAAAAGATAGAGACAGGAATGTTCATAACCAAAGAGCTTAGTATTGGGTAACGAGCAATAACAAAAACAACATCAACCAAATGTTCAGTTGTAAGAGCAGCAAAAGAACTCACTGTTTTTTCTTGTTGTTGTTGTTGTTGTCGTCGTCTTTGCAAATGAGCCTGACAAGTGTCAGGGAAACGACAACGTCGTGGAGGTTGGTGGGTTCGCCTGAGACGACGCTTTGGTCCATAGATTGCACTCCTCTTCGTTGCCTCTCTGGGAATGCACGGACAAAAAATTTTCGCGGGCAATTTAACTGTCGCTTGCTGAACGTTTGACCTAAGTCTGCTTGACATCCTATTAGGTAGCTACTTTTTTCACTCTTATCCGCATCTACATTTATATTTATGGTTTGGTTAGATAAATACTTTTTTGTTTTTTTCACCGTCCGAGTCTAACCTTTGTTATAGCTACTCTGACCAAGATGGACTCGGTCTCAACTGTTTGGTTTTTAGACACTAACCGAAAATCAAACCTGAGTTGTCGGTTTCTTATTTCTTAAAATTAAAACCAATAAAAATATATAAAAAGTGTTTTTATCGATTCGGTTCGGTGCGGTTTTAGTTACATTACCTACTTTGCTGCACTTGCTTTCAAAGCCAAAAATTTCAAAACAAAACACCCACCCCTTACCGGCAAGACACGTGCACACAAATCCTATTAGAGGATGTATGGCATACAACATTGTACAACAGAAAATCCCATACTTTTTGCACTTGACCAAAGAAACAGCAAAAAGAAAAATATCAATGTTGTAAACAACAAGTTCGATCAATATTTCAAATAAGTTACTTTAATAAGTTCAAACAAATGATTGAAAGGAAAATGAAAGCTAAAGTTTCATCACTCATTGGATGCTTCTAACATCCTTAACAAAAGGAAAGACCGCATGGGAGGGAATAGGTTAGACTTAAACAGTTAAAGACCATAATCTTGTGTGTGGAAGACTGCCATAGGTAACCCATACTCAATAAAAAGATGACATCTAACGTAAAATTAAGTATTAACAATTAAATAAATATATGTCGGTTCAGTTCGGTTTAACCAGTTTTCTAGATGCACAAAACTGCAAACTGCCACCGCACTGCTCAATGGCCCAAGTCCATCCGGTTCTGGTTTCTTAGTTTTTCGGGTTTTTTTTAATTTTTTTATTTCTCCAGTCAAGTAGTCATTTATCATGTCGAGACTTTAACAGTAAGACACTACCAGGACAAGCACTTTGGCCTGTTATCTTAATTCATCGGCTAAGATCTTAGCCGACAAACCTTCGTCGGCTATAGTGTCGTCGGGAAAGGGTCGTCGGTGATGACTTTAGCCGACGAAATTTTTTTTTCGTCGGCTATAGTCCCACAATTAGCCCAAATTATTTTTTTTCGTCGGCTATAGTCCCACATTTAAGATATTCGTCGCCTAAAGTGCATAATAAATAATTAAAAAATAACTATAGCCGACGAAATTTAGTATATTTCATCGGCTAAACCTTGTAAAAAAAATTTAAAAAATAACTATAGCCGACGAAATATAAAATATTTCGTCGGCTAAACCTTATAAAAAAATTAAAAAATAACTATAGCCGACGAAACATGCCATAATTCGTCGGCTAAACATTATAAAAAAAATTTAAAAATAATATAGCCGACGAATATAGTGTTTAAATATCGTCGGCTAAAGTTGCTGGGTTTTGAAAAAAAAAACTGCAGAAACTTTCGGACACCTCCAATCATGACCAAAATTTGACAGAATCTTCCTCTCAACATTTTGAACAACTTTCTAGAAGAAGTCGAAACTCAATTCTAAGCCTAAACAGGTCAATCGACTGAAAATATTAAAATCCCTAATTTTAAACCCTAAAAACTTCAAATCTTCGATTCTCTTCAAACATACTGAATCGAGCTACCAAATTCTAGGGGAATGTAGTACTAATCAAACTCAACTTATCCATATATAGAACTCACCAAATGGTGACCTAAGGAAGGAGAAATTCGATCGACACCGAATCCGAACCGGCAGAGTTTTGGAGCTCGATTTATCCCTCACGGCGGCGCCACTCGATGCACCACCTATCAAGCAATGAAGTAGAGACGACGGCGAAGCTTTTGGGACAAGTGTAGCGGTCTCCGGTGGCTTGACGGCGGAGCTAGGACGAGAAGAAAATCTGGCAGATAATAGACTTCTTACCATCCATCTTCGGCTATATAAAGAACTTTAGCCGACGAAATTCTTTATTTTCGTTGGCTAAACTCTTTTGAAAATTTTGGTTGACCGCCAAAAAATTTTGGTTGAAAATTTTGAAAATTTTTCGACTTTAGCCAACGACTTTTCATATATTTTCGTCGGCTAAAGTCATTTGAAAATTTTCCTCCAACTTTGGTTTACCGCCCAAAAAATTTTGAAATTTTTTGACCTTAGCCGACGACTTTTTTAATATCTCGTCGGCTAAAGTCTATAAATTCACGAAAACGCTCATATCTCCCCCTATATTACGTAGTTTGGTCAAACCTTCCACACGAAAAACTCTCACGTAGATGAGACGCAACCGCCTATATAAAAAATTTGAAACATTTACCTTCCGACGATAGAGCTCCCCATAGGGAATAATAACGGTAAATAAGGTTGACCGCTACTATCGGCACCGAGACTTTACCCGATTTACATGATTTTTGAACCATAGCCGTATTTCACCATTCTGAACACATCTTATTTCACGAGATTTTTGATAATTTTGCTTCCTATGTAAAGTTGGTTTACAAAGTTGTATAACATATTAACCAAGTGATACAACATTAGTAGACATGTTGTGATTTTGATGACTAAAATTCACAAACCAAAATTTGACCGTCAGATATGATCATTATGACGAAAGATGTTTGTGGTAAAAAGTTCAACTGGATCCGACAACGTTAAGGGCTCGATCGAAACGGTCAACCTTAATCCATCGTTACTTATCACACGAAAACGCTCATATCTCCCTCTATATTACGTAGTTTGGTCAAACCTTTCACACAAAAAACTCTCACGTAGATGAGACGCAACTGCCTATATAACAATTTTGAGACATTTACCTTCCGACGATAAGGCTTCCCATAAACCCGAATAACGGTAAATAGTAGACACATTGTGATTCCGATGACGAAAATTCACAAACAAAAATTCGACCATCAGATATGATCATTATGACGAAATATGTCTATGGTAAAAAATTCAACTGGATCCGACAACGTTAAGGGCTCGATCGAAAGGGTCAACTCTAATCGAAAATAAAAAAACTGCATTTTCAAGCCCTAAACGGACTCAGATGGCCAAAAAAGCCTGTACATCATGGCATTAGCAATGAGTCTAACTCGTAGCGCCGTTACGCTTCCGTAAAGGTATCACAATAGTTAATCAGACACCAAACGCCAAATCTGCAGCATAGTGAATAATAAGGGTAAGTCAACTATCGGCACTGAGACTTTACCGGAATACCGTAATTTTTCAACCGTAGACGTATTTCACCATTTTGGTCATATCTTATTTCACAACTTTTTTGCGTTTGAAGGTTCTACGTATAGTTTTTTTTTCCAGATGAGTTGTTGTCCAAATATGTAAATATAAGACACTTTAGCCGACGAAATTATATTTTTCGTCGGCTAAACTTTTAAAAATTTCGTCGGCTAAACTCTTAAAAAATTTCGTCGGCTAAACTTTTGAAAATTTCGTCGGCTAAACTTTTGAAAATTTTGTCGGCTAAAGTTCACAGACTATAGCCGACGAAAAAAATTATTTAGCCGACGAAATTTTAATTTCGTTTCGTCGGCTAAAGTTGACCATAGCCGACGAAGATTTTAAATTAGCCGACGAAAAAAAAATTCATCGGCCTGGTTTTTCATCGTCTAAAGCCTTTCTTCTGGTAATGAGAATTGACACTACAACCCAACTCCACCAATATAACCCAATTACACGCCAAAAATGACTTAAGTAATATACACTAAAAACTAAAAAAATGTTCTCTTGGAGAAATCAGAGAGAGAGAGAGAGAGAGATAAAAATGGGAAAGTGACTGATGATCTTATTCAAAGGTTGAATACAAACACACATGGATTGATTGAGTATGGAGGTTGGTTCGTTCTACTTTTTTAGTTATATTCTCATTCTGTACTCATATTCCTTTGTGTGAGTAGCTTGAGAGTTCATTTTTAGTAAGTTTAGTGCACTAGTGCTATATGTAGAAAAATTATTTTTCTCACGGCCGCACAATGACAAGTTCTTTTGCCATGCTAGTAGCTTTGTTAACTAGCAAGTCTAGCAGTGTTCTCATTTCTACTAAAAAAAGTATAAAGGAAAGTTGGTATATTAGAAAGCAATTCATTTCTGGATCTAAACTTGGGCATTATAATGATATTGTTTCCATGCCAGGTTATAAAAAGTAAACAAGCAGCATCTTTGTGTAAGAGAGCACAGACCACAGCTGAAAACAACTAATTTCCAACAGCTTAATTTATTGAGAGATAACATTAACCATGGCTACAAGGCCTACAATACCCTGCTACCTGCCTTCAAATGCACATTACCACCAGCTCTTATAGAGCAGGGTGTGCATGCCAGAACTGTTCCTGCTAAAATTATAACCTATTTGACTACTAAAATTGACAAGGACACGATAAGCTCCTGATTTGTAACAGATGGTAGTTCAGAAGTAGCCAAAAAAAGGAGCTGTGGTTAATGACATATTATTTGTAAACTAAACTAACAAGTTATGGAATACCAAGAGCAATCCTTCTCTGTACGTGCTTCTCTAACTTCCTCTCATGTAGTTTTCCTGACTCTTGCCAAGCAATTGTCTTTTGGCCTCGGATGTGGCAAGTACCTCAGTGGGCACTCAGGATTAACCCGTTCTAGCCTGCAGCAAAAATTTAATACAGAAGATTAGAAACCAAAGGAAACTTTTACAATTCTGATTATGGTGAGGAAATGGTTACGTACAAGATGACTTACTTGTAGTTAAGCAGAAAATGGTGAAGGAAAATTCCAACTTCCATCTTGGCAAGATCATTTCCAGGGCACAGCCTGCTTCCAACTCCAAAGGGCATAAAAGTTGCTGGTTTTGGTGTATAATTCTGTGCCAGCAAAAGCAACTAAACATGAATATCAAATCCAAGATATGTATTACTTATTTTAGTTATCATATTGTCAATAAATTCATAAACTACTTACTTTCCATCTATCAGGCTTGAATTCCAATGGATTTTCATATATTCCAGAATCCAAGTGAACACTCCGGAACCAAGTCAAAACTTTCCACCCTTTGGGAATGATGTAACCTGGTATTGAAGCAATTAAGTAAATTAAATATTTTGTTCAAATGCAAATGTGCAATAGTAGTTCAGGAAAGAAAATATGTACCCTTAATTAGATGTATAATTAGAAAGAAAATATTAAACTGACCATTCACATTGACATCTTGTTTTGCCTCTCGAAAAACCGTAAGTGAGAAAGATACAATGCGAAGAGTTTCATCAATCACCTGTACAATTTAAAAGGATTAGTTGAATTTAAAAGGATTAGTTGAAATAACTTGATAATTTAAAAAAAAAAAAACAGAGAAAGGGATGTCACTGGTGTACATCAGAAAGGTACTCCATTTCTCGGTATTCCTTAAGATTCAATCCTTTCTGTGTTGGAGGCCTCCTCTTCAAGATTGCTTCTTGCTCTGCCTGCAGTTGGCCAACCATGATTAGGAAGTGCAAGTGAGTAAATCCGATTTCAATGAATCTACTGAAACAGAATAGGTCAAGCCAGTGGAACTTTTTTAACAGAACACAACATAAGCATACACACAGACGGTAACAAGTAGGCTCTATAGTTTTTCACATATGGACAGAACGATAAAAAGTATGGATACAAAATTAACATGTAGCGGAAGTACTGTAATGCACATGGTAGATAAATCTTTTATCCCCAAAAATTCAGGACAAGAAAGAAAAGAAAATAAAAAGGCAGAAGAAAAGAACTATCTTAACAGGATGGTATGCCCAGAAGATTCAAAAATAAAAAATTGCAATTTCAAGTACCTTTGCTTTCTGGAAATATTCTGGGTGTTTTTGCAGATAAGTGGTAGCCCACATTATGGTATGGCCAGAAGATTCATGACCAGCATTCAAGTACATGAGCAGAATATCTATGATGTCCTCATCAGTAAGTTTTTTTCCTTCTTCATCCTCAACTTCCAGTAGAGAATCCATCATATCATTTTTCTTTTTCAAGGAATTCCCAGACTTCTTTTGAGCTCTTCGATCATTCACAATTGATTGAAAAATAGCAACAAGCTTTTTCCGAGCCTGAAATTTAATGAAGTTAAAAAGGATGCAATGGCTTAGGAAAATAAGAATCAACTTGTTAGTCCCCAACCTTAAGTGCCTTATGGTACGCAAATCCGGGAATGTTGATTGCCAAGGCTCTAACTCCATAGTTAAGTACTGTATACTCCCTCTCTAGAGCCTCCATTACAAGCTCACTCTCTGAGCTGAGGAAAATATACATAATAATCGTAAAAGTAAGCTTCCTGACTTGAGTTAAAAACTCTACGTCGCCCATGGTGGACCATTTTTCCAGAGATGTTACAACAATATCTTCGATATACTTCATGTACACAGACAATGCTTCGTGACCATTGACCGGAGCTGCTGTTAATTTTCTCAGACGCTTGTGCTCTTCGTATGAGATGCCAATGAATGATTTCCTTCCGATCAGTTCCACAGTGGAAACAGGCCACCCGGGCTTAAATGCGTCATCATCTGTCAAAACTCTTTTACATGTTTCTGGCACTGTGCAAATGATACTGGGAAACCCAAACATGTAGGCCTTGTAGATTCCCATTTTACCAAATCTGCAATGTTCAGCGATGTGATTTAGATTACTATGAACCATACAACAAATCTGCTTTCGATAATGCAATTTCACACATCAACTAAAGGTGACTAAAGAACTGGAGCACAAAGAAAGTTGGCCAAGATAGAGTGTGACCAAAACCGCATCAACTATAGTGGGCTGTAGTCAGCACATGTTCAATCCATTGTCTATACATTTCCTCTAATGAAAACCACCCGATACTGTGTATTGTTTAACTCTTCCTATATATACACATATGTGTGTGTGTATTCTTCTTTGCATTTGCATAGAAACTAAAGAAGAATATGAAAAGTACAACTAAAGTCTACAGAGAATAATTGCTATGCAGTCCAAGCAGTCGGCCAATTAACCCAGCATATTGAAAACTCTATTCGCAAAAGTGTCTAATGCCCTCTGCTCCTAAAACAATGTGATGTCATTATAAGATATGCCCACTAGAACTAGTTGAACTTGCTATCAGCTTTTGCACTACAAGACTAGGAACCTTTTCCATTTTGAAAGAAAAGGTCAAACTACTTTCAGGACAAAGAAAGTAGGAACCCTCCAAAGGAATATTGCATACCCTTTGTCCTTTGTGGGTGGAGGCCATTAACTGCTCAACACCCTAAAATATCAACAATATTATCAAACAAATAAAGAGAGATTCTCATCTCATCCAAGGATCTACTGTAGTCTTAAATATAAAAACTTTAAAAAAAAAAAAATTATTAACAACTCACACACCCTACATGTGTCAATAAAGTTTGAACTCATGATCTCAAAGTTATTAGTTAAACATCTTAACCAAATCTCAAAACTTTTCTAAAACGCAATTGTCGATTTTCAAAATATCATTCACATTCCCAAATCAATTTCAAATCAACACAAAACGACGAAGATAAACATTGCCCCATGAAGAAGGCCCTAAATACCCTGAAAATTTATGGTTCAAATAGATGGCATTGGGGCTTCAAAACTGTACTCTTGGTGCAGTTTATATAATGTTAGAATAGAAAAATAGCACAGTGAAAAATTGCATGTGAAATTATAAAAATTTATGTGCAAATGACAAACATGGATATAAATAATAGGAATTAGAAATCCTCAGACTAAGCAAGGATAATGAATACGACAGTCAAAATGACAAAAATGGCCAACTCAGCCTCTCTGAAACTGTTTGAGCTGACGTTTCTCACTTTCTCACACTAGTGTACACCAGAGACACCGACACTATAGGATTTTTCCCATGTAAAGGACAAAACAGAAGTTTCACACACACAAACAAACTCGAATAACAAAAAATGGGATGATGCTATTCGCGCTCTCTTTTGATAAACTGAGAGTGTAAAGAACATCACATTTTCATTATCAAACAGAAAACTGGAAAATAGTCTTCCTCTTTGATAACGTAAACTCGGGTTGTTCGAGAGAGAGATTTCACTTTGTAATCTTTACTTTTTCTTTCGTATATGAAAAAAAAAATAGAAAACTGGAAAATAGTGAATGGTAATATAATACCTGGAAACGAAGGAGTTGATGAAAGAATCAGGGTTGCCGGACTTGAAGGCTCGGAGGAAAGACCACATATTTCCGATGAAAGGCAAACCCAAGTCACCAGGTGGAAGAGAGTACTGTTTCTCCCCCAACTTGGTTTCATAGAGCCACCAATTTACATTCTCCAGGACCCATTTCAGGGCCAGCAACACACCCACAAAGCTTGAAGTTCCCAAAATTGCAGCCCACATAGAACCCAAGTTACCCAACACTAACCCCTCTACTCCCAAAAGCACCATGATTATGATTTGTGATCACACTCTCAAAGAACTTGAACTGGATTATATCAGAAAGAAAGAAACTCAGAGAGCTTCTGGATATCTATACCTCTGTCTGGTTTCTATCAGTTTGCCACTTATATATATATATATATATATATATATATATATATATATATATATATATATATACTCCTAGGAGATGGTCCTACAACAACAAAAATGGTATAAAATGATATGATAATAAGCCTCTGATTGGACATATATCTCAGAAAAAAGGAAAGGGGGGATGTGAAATGAATTGGTGATATAATGGGGTGTACCATTTTCACAATTTGAAATACGATAGAGACATAAAGCTGGCGCCTGGCCGGCAGTTTTTATCTAGCTATGAGTTAATCTGGAATTTAATACCCTGGATTTCTATCGTTTTATTCATTGTTTGATTCAAATATTTCTTATATTGGCCTGTCAATCAGTTTGATAGGGTGATATCACATCGTATTTGAAATTTGAACTGGGTAATGAAATTTACAACCATTAAGGAAAAAAATTAAATTCCAACTAAAGGTAATGATGACTATATTTATTCACAAAATCTTATATTTAGAAACTTATTGATAAAAACGGTGTTAGAAGTAGATGGAGGCAAAGATACATATTAGCTTACCTTAAGAAGAGCAGGACACAAAGAAACTATAACAAGAGATTTAGAATAAACGTAGAAACAAGGGCGTAGCTAGCCTAGGGCGACCCTTCACAAAATTTTCAAAATCCTAAACTAGTCTTAATAACCTATCAATTTAACCAAAAAGTACATAACGTACCATCAATTTTACTCTCATATTTAACTAAAAAAGTTAATTGTAGCATCAGATTATCAATTTTTCCCCTCATATTTAACTGAAAGTAAACGGAAATACGAAACATAATAAATGAAACATAATTTGAGGTCCAAAGTTTTATATTTAACTGAAAGTAAACGGAAATACCAAACTAATTGGTTATACCTCAAGTACTATAAGAGGAATTTACCCTACTAAAAATAATACCTTCCATGTAGGAAATTATATCAATAATATGCAATTAATTGTGAATGAAAATAAAATAAATCATTACCTTTTAAAGTGAAAAGATACGTGTCTTTTTTAATATGTGTCTTTAGGAATTAGTATGACGTCTCTTTGAAAGAGATAAGTACTTGAATGGACATGATGGTTCACTTGGGGTTATGTATAAACCCACACTCCTATCTCCTCATATATAAAATCAAGTTTTCTCATTTCTTATACAAGTCTTGTTCGTGTCAAGAGAGTACAAAATACAACTATAATTTGCTAGAGTCTAAAATTATGGTGCTTCTATTTTGGATTATCGATTGTTGTATTCTACAAGGCGGACGCCAATTGAACTACAAGCACAAGAGTAGGGGCGAAATTTGTCTTTAGTAAAGTGAATTCTGCTTGTCTCAATTGGTAAATCAAGTCAGTTCTTTCTTTTCCTTATATTTTTTTTTATAGGAATCATACTTTATTTGCACTCACATATTAGGATTGAACCATTACTTAAAATCCTAGTCGTACGTTGTTATGTTCCTTACACTCTTTATTTAGATTTCTATTATATATAAAGATCATATATATGATTGTTCCCCAACATTTCCACCATTAGATTTACATCAAAGTGTGGTTGAACATGAATTTCTTTTTTAGTTAGTGGCCCTATGGACATGGTTGCGTACTCTAAACCTATTTTTTTTTTCCCGACTGGATTAAATAGAGGTGCCTCTAATTCACCCGCGGTTCACAGAGCGTACTCTAAACCAATTGATAAAACAACATCTTTATGCAAAAGTAACACACATAACTCGAGAAGCAAATCTGGAGCCTGGAGACAAATTCTCTGGTGACATTACAAATAGTTTTTGCCTTCCCTCTACCCCAAAGTTAAAAGGAAAGGAATCTCAGGAATCTCCATCAACATGTATTTTAAAAAAGAAAGAGGAATTAAGCTCGCTCATAGACCTTAATTTGCAATATTTGTTTTGGCTAGCTAAATCCAGTTTCAATTTGGTGAGTTAGATAATGTTGTACCTCTGAATAATGTACATTCATTTGAATGTGGGAATGTTGTACTTCTGAAGGTGTTCATCTCGAGTTAATAAAATCTCATTTGTCCTGAATCTAATTAACCACATCAGAAGCAAAGAAAATCAAGTTGAATATTTCATAATCGTTGCTTTCTTTACTTTGGTTAATGCAATGTTCCTACGCGGGAGAGCAGTTGGGAGCTTCAAATCGTCAATCTTGACTCTGGAATTATATATGAAGCTAGAAACCTAATGTACTTACTAGAGGTGTCACCTGTCAAGAAGCAATGAGCTCGATACATATTCTTCAAAAGCTTACAAATGCATGAGACAAAAACCTCCATGGGAATATTTGAGATCCTCCAACCCTCACCTATTTAATTTGTACTCGAGCATGAATGGTTTTGCATACATGTATTAGCTCCCAATATTAAACATGAACTGAGAAGAATGAAATGTCAGCAAGACCTGGTATCAAGATTGATGCCTTTCCTCTTTTAAGCCGTCCTAAATCTATATTCCAAATTATGTTGCCTGCTTCCATGGCATCTTGGACTCTTGATTTTTTAAACATGTCAATGTCGACCCCGACGTCCTAACGTAAACAAAAGCATGAAAGGGATATTAGATTATCATGCCATTATCATTAAGTGAATGCCTAAAGATCGAGTTGTTTACATTTAAAAGGCAAGAAAGAGACTGTAAAGAAAGCAAGAAACGGCCAAGGAGCTAGGCGATATTAGTTCTTCAGGGTATACGATATAAGAAACAAGCATCCGGGCGTCCGTTCAGTTTTTGGAAAATTCTTACTAATGAAAAACTAAAAATACAAATTAAGTATAAATCTATGTCCTAAAATATAATAGAGGGTTAGTTTATTAGACTTTTCAATTAGATAGTTTGAGGATCGGTTGTTATAACGTTCTATTTGTGAGTTCATTTTCTTGTATTGAAGAAATTGCAATGTAGAAAAATAAAAGAAGATAGAAAACTCGAATTCCCATATGCTACTTTTAAAAGAGTACACCATAATCACACAAACAAATAGTAAAAGAGCACAAGCTCACTAACAATAAACATGTGATGTTGCGGTATGGACTATGGAACCATATATAAGACCTCGATGAAAAAGAATTATATTGGCATCAACAGAAGCGATTGTATTGCTTATTTTTCTTTCGTTCGGAAGTTGGGTATCATTTGGAAGAATTCGAAGAACTCGATCGGCAGCTGGGCACCTAATACATAGGCCAAAGAAGGGTATCATTTGGAAGTTTGGCACATTTTGATCTCAAGTTACTTGTCACAATCACAAACGTAGATGCAGTGTTATTCACAAATCCAAAATACCACCGGTACCATAGTTTGCCTGTGTTGGTAACTTATAATTTGAAGAAATGCGCACGATTCAAATAGTTCTTATTGGAGCCAATTCGAAACTGAACATCTCATAGTTCTTGCCTTCTTGGTGTTTGATCTACCAACCTGGTGGAAGTTTTCCTTGCTTGTGTGACATTGGCTCCTTTCCATTTCACAGAACTGCTGCTCTCTTTTTTTGTTTTCAAAAGCTCAACAACAATTTCACTTTGGTGTACCTCTTGCGTATCCTCTTGGATTTTTTTTTTTTTTGGGTCTCAATCCTCTTGGTTTTTTTGTTTTTGGGTCTAGTTCAAACTGAATCCCCTTGGTTATACTAGTCGAGTATCCAGTTTTGAGTGAGTGGAGGGACGATCAAGAATTTCCATGCTATTGCAAAAGGTTCTGTACATGCAGTTCTAGAAGCACTAAGTGAATATTCCTGGTGCATTCACTTGACGCCTATATATGAGGAAGTGCCCATGAAAATTGCTTTGGACTAGTGAACGGACACTTCGATCCAGACATCTTGCTTATGACCATCTAAACAAGGTTACTGTAGTCAGTAGTTGGTACAAAAGTTACAAAGGTTACTGTTGGACGCTACTGCTCCTTGCCACAAGCTGAGTGCGCTCGAGTAGGGAATTTTGCAAGCATAAATAACATCCCAAGCTATACCAAGCAGCTCCTGCATTTTCAGACCCAAAAAAAAGCAGCTCCTGCATTCACTTGCTCCCCCACAAGCGCAAAATCCACAGTTCACAAATAAACAGAATCTGAATGATGCAAATAATCGTCCCAATGCTCATGCAAACTATAAATGATAATGCGTAAAGAATACATGTGCAGTGACATACCAGATTAAGTTTCTTTTCCAATGTATTGAGCTTCTGAAAAAGATCCTACCAGCATCACTAACATATATTCTCACTTCCTTTCGTGTATTGTGGGATCCTAAACAAAAGTACTTCATCGCACTTGCCAATATCTATATATTTCATAAGTGGCCATTCAAAATTATATTTTCCTCGCGAAAAACTTTGAAGATTTGGTAGATTCCCGTTTCAAACTTGTATCTTCTGTTTCTTCACCCTGCTGCTGCTGCTGCTGCTGTTGCTACTATATCTTCAATCTTCTGGCACCGCTCTATCCTTAGTTTTTTGAGTTTCACAAGCCCCTGAAAAAGTGAAGGATAGAGCACAAGTCTAACTCTGCTAGACTGCTACATTCCCAGATAGATATATCTGTTAGACACTTGGATCAGAAAGGCTTGACAAGATTGTTTGAAGTCCCTTGGCAATGTTGCGAAATAAGTGGATGAGGTGATCTCCTGAATTCAGAAATATATTATAGTGAAAAACAGCGTGATGAACCTTTGGAACTCCATTTTCTGCAACTACTTTGCATGTGTGTTGCCACCAAATGCAATAGTTCCTTACATTTGTTCACTCTTAGAAATTTTAGTTCATAAGTCTCCCGTGCCTTCAACTTTTAGTCTTCTTAAGACTGGAAATTGAACCTGCAAGTACATCGATGCCTGTTAGTCTTAGAGTACTGTCTCCGACAAGGATTGCAGTTTGACAAAAACACATATTTAGCCAGGACGTTATTTGACAGTACTTTACTTCATTTGAGCTCAACAAATAATGTTCTGTATCACAAAACTGATCTAAATATATGATAAAAATTCTTGGGTTTTGGTTAGGCATTATAATACAGAAGAAGGCCATTTCATAATTAATTCTTGAAAGAATACAACATTCATGAAACGAGCATAAACTAGCAAAGGCCTAATCAAAGGAAAATCTAAAGTTCACCAACAGAGAATGCAGATAATTAAACCTCAAGTGATCAAGGTCTGACATTAAAAAAATTTAACTAACAACTAAAAGGACAATTACCTTCGTGTTGAAAAGGCGTTGTATGGATACATTAGAATGTTGCACTGACAACTCATTTGGACAGAGTGATGACTTCTGGTAGCCTTTACAACTTCTTTTTTAGATTTGTTCGCTTATCCCAGTGAATCTTGGTACGTCTGTGAGAGTCAACTCTCCCAATCTTTTGGAAGTTGATCTCTTCGGATGCTTCTTCTTCCTGATGTCTTAATCCTTTCAAGGTAACAATGTCTTCCAACAACAGGCAGCTTTTTTAATTTTAGCACGTCAATGAGTCCTAGAATGTTTCTCAAGCATTCAGCAATCACTTTCGATCTTCCAAATATAGGTCAACGAAGGAAAATACCGTCAATCAATCTCTCATGGTTTCTTAAGAGATCCCATAGGCAGCTCACCATGAAAAATCACCTTCAGCCTATTTCCTCCAAATACGACCAGACGATCCAGGACAAGAAAGACGCTGTTATATGTGGTTCGGATTTCATAACTGTGTCATGTTAATCAGATATCCAGAGAGTCACACTTCTCAAGTGCAAGAGACTTCAAGTTTGCAAAAAAAACACTTTGTATAGAAGACATTCAGAGGTTCTGTCAAATTCTTCAACTTTAACTCAAGAGTCTTGGTTTTGTTTAGCAACAAAGTGATTCCACTACTCACAAGAGAGCTTGCATCAAGATCATGAATTCTCAAGTAGTTTCCATAAGGCTCTAAATACCATTATATTTATGCTCCTTCCATCCTACATAGATCTTAATTATTTCAAGCTTGTCAAATAGCTTTATGAGGACCAGACTATCAACCGGTGGTAGAACAATTTCTAAAGTAGCCAAACAAGACAAGGAAGGGAGCTCTGAAAGTATCCCAGTATTCCAGTTGTTGGAGTTCGCCCACCTTCAGTATGTATGCTCCTCGTCTTTTTTGAAAATACATCTGGAACCACCTCTCAGTACATCTTGCCTAGATATGCTTGTTGCTTGATGCTAACCTGATGAATCTCTTCAACATCTCCAGTTCCATGTGGAGTTCTTCTGGTATAGTTCTTTTGTCAGCTTCCAATTGAGAAATCCAATTGTTTGTTTCTGTTGAGGCTAGTTTATCAACCACCCAATCTTCAAAGCTATCCTACTCTTTAGTCAGGATAAAATTGATATCACACCTGGTGAGACTATCTCAAGCTTCATACATCTCGACAAATTATGCAATCTTATATTAAATAAATTTTTAAACATATCAAGCAGTTGTTTGGTCTGTCAGATCCACGTAAATTGAGTATCATAGGAGTCCGTATCTCCCCAATGACAAATTCTTCATCAAAGTTTAGAGAGCAAGTCTCCAAACACATTGTTTGAAGGTTTTACGGAACTGGAAGTGATTGCAGTATTGACAATAGCGTAGCAGCAATAACTAGAACCTTTCCATCTTCCATTCTATTTAAATTTGTGGGTGGCGTCAACACAGTAAAAACTCAGACAACCAGAAATGCTCACTGAACTGCAGTAACTAGAATACTAGATAGCTCAAAAACACCACTCCTAGGTCAATCTATAAATGTAACAGTTTCAACAGTGTGACTGTGTGTCACCACAACTCTCTCTTTAATCTGAAATTTTTTTCTTTTGAGGCCAACTCTTCAGAGACTACATCGTGCACCACAACATCCATTCTCACACACTCTGTCTTATTAAAGTCCTTGAGAGCGGCTTTCAATCGTAACAATACTACAATGCCAAAGCATACAGGATGAAATAAAGTACATAAACCATTAAACTAACCACAAAAGCAAAAGTTTCTCAGACATGCTAAACTGGGTGAAACATTAAAATTTCAAGTGTTCTAGTAGTTCTACTTTGAAATTGGATACACTGTTTGACAGTTGATTAAGATGCAAGTTACTAACATACTAAGTTCAAGTGTAAACAATCTTGATTAAAGTGAATCAAAATAATGGAACAAATTGGAAACTAACATGGTATTGATGCTGGTATGGCATATGCTCTAACAATCTTGAGCCCTCTGGGTAGTCTGCGACTCTGCATTGCTGTCATGGGTTGGAAGTCTTTAAGCAGCATTTCATCAAACACCTGGTGGGCAATGTCTAGAACTAGAAGTCGCAGTCAGTTAACAAAGTGCAAGGGAAATGGACATCTGAGGCGGCTCCTCTCAGTAAGGTGGAGTTGTAAGTCCAGAGCTGCGCTGGATTCGGTGCAATGCTACTGCTACTGGGAGTTTGGGACTGTGAGCCCATTCCTCAGTCCTCACCCACTCATATTCTTCTTCTTTTGAGACGTTTTTTTTTCTTAAACAAAACAAAATTTAAATAAATTTATATTGAAATTTTGATTATAAGTTAATTAAGTAATAAGTATGCATAATATTTGATAGATTATTAGATGAAATTATATATGTACGCAATTTTTTTTATATACAAGTTCTGTATTTTGCTAACTATGCCTTGTATTAGAATATGTTCAAAAAGATGTAGAATTAGAATAACAATGCAAAGGTTCAAGGATTTGTTGAAAGATGGGGAGACGATAGGAGTTTCTTTTCAAGGTTTTACATAAATTTGGTTTTTCGTACACTATTTTCTTTCTCGAAAATTAACATTGGTATAGGTTATTGACAATAACCATATGGGAGAAATCCATTCAATAAAATAATAAAAATATGAGCCCTTTTATGGTACGAAAAATTAATTTTATGAAGGAATCAATATTGTTTGTGCTTCCTTGTGTGTCATGTAGGTTCCTCTGGAAATGAAATTATCTTACATAAACAGAAGACGGGAATGAAGCTATAGCATCTTAGTAGATAGGCAATAATGATACAGCAACGACGCTCAGACACAGAATTGCATTCATTCTCCCAAGGTTATTATACAGAAAGTGAGAAACTTCAATATAACACAAGTCCATGCACACAATATTACTTTGTGATATATTAATACATGGATTGCTTGCGGTCTAGTCCTTTAGCCTAGTTCTTAAGTTCACCATTGGTAACAGGAAAGCCTCCAAATTCTGAAGACAGCGTATAGGAAATAGACATCAGTTCAGACCTAAACTTGTCTTCTCCATCATCATCTATTGCTTTAACCAGAGTTTCACCATTCCACTTATCAGAAGTGAGATTCTTCTCTGGTTCCGAGTAAGAAATGGCAATAAGCGACTCACGGGTCACTTCATTCAGGGCCTCCTTTCCAGGTACTCCTTTATCCATAAAATGTCGATCTGCTTGGTCTGCATGTATCCAAACATATGATACATTAACTCAAAAGAAGAGGATAATACGTGACAGAAAAATCAACTCAAATGATAATCATAACCATGCCAAGTAGCAGATAACAAACGCTTGTTGTTAAGTTGTATGGCAGTTTCGTACACCAAGCTATTATTAAAGAAAACAAATTCTTGGAAAGTTAATGACAAAGAAAGTTCAAACTCCAAGTCTCCAACTATGTTCCATTTTAATCTTGTAATCTGGGTTACAAGACATCATAGTCAATTGTAAGAAGAAGAAAAAGAAAAAAAACAAACATTGAAGCACCACGACATCATCATAGATTCATAGGATGCAATTCACACAGGTATGGAACATCTTTATACAATAGAATTCACTGAGCTCTGCACTATTCAAACAAAGGGTCCTAGAAGCAACCCAACAGTTAAAAGATGATGATGGCATTGCAAATGTTTGAACAGAAGCACATTGATAAAAAGTTCAGAACGAGGGGCAACAGATAACAAACGCGAAAAGAAAAAACAGACAAACCAAACAGGATGAACAAAAAGACTATGAATAGCCTGACCAGTTTTAAAACTATAAAAGGCATAACGAAGAAATCCTCAAAAAAAACAAGAAACCATCATGTAAGATCAAAACAAGAAATCAATCACTCCTACCACTAGAAATCTTTGATTTGATAATCCAAGTTTCATTCATGTGCATTAAGAACAGTTCAGTCAAAACATATCTCCTGAACATTACTACATTTGATAGGGATAAGAAGCTGCAACTCCACTTGAACAGGGGAGAAATCCAAATATTGTCCACTAACAACATAAAACATTTCTATTTGCATAAAACAACATGAATGGTGAGAAATATCTATTGGCACTAACAACACTTCCTTGTAAATGAAGATGCAGGTGAGTACGGCAACTGTGATTTAGCATAACCCAAGATAACTCATGAAACACAAACTAGTTCAAGTTGCAATTGTCAGCCCATCCTCAAATAACATCAAGAATGAACAAATGAACCGAAGTACAGGTAGCAAAGTTGACCCAAAACACATAGTTAGACCACACAACAACCCTTCTTTCTAGCTAAAACAAAAAGCACTCACAAGATTATACTATACTCGATTGTTCATGGGTAATAGCTGCATAAATTGTGCTAACAAATTCAAATCTAACAGACTCATAAGTAGTCCACAGCTCAAAATTCTTCTGCTACATAAGATAGGGACCATTATTTGGTATTTGTGAATAAAAAGGAATTGGGCTTTTAACATCGTTATCTCAAACCCCGATTCCTTTTTCTTCTTCCTGTTCAAAAACCCAGTTTATTCCAATCTACCACGCCAACAAAAACAAAATCTTGAAGCTAAAACCCTGCAAAGTACTCGAAATCGAAATCTCAACAACATCAATTGAGCAAATAAATTAAAATCTTGAAGCTAAAACCCTCCCAACCAAACCCAACTCTCCCTCCCAAACACAACTCATCACAACAAAACCCATCAAAACATCAATCGCAACAGATACAAAGGGGGGTGGGGAGAGGAGTCAAAGTTTGCATGAATTTGAAGAGACGACCATTGATCAAGAACAAAAATAACGAACAAGTATAAAGCCCAGAGTTGGGAGAAGAGAGAAATCTTACCTTGAGCGCAAAGAGGCGCGTTGAGGAAGAAGAAGAAGGGTGAAGAAGGTTGGAGAGTCTCCTCTGTGTGGGTGTTGATGAGAGCAATCTACCTTCCTCTTTGTAAATTTTACTTTTTCCTTTTTAAAGACGCAACTTGGGCTTGGAGATAGCAATGCCGCCTATTTTATTCTATCCTCATTGGTTACACGTTTTACTATTATTGTACTTTCCTCTTATGAAATTTACCGTGTCATCATGTTGACGTGGCGCTATTATCGGTTTCGTAAAATGGACATAAGTGCTTAAAAATATTTTTTGTTTCCGTTTTTAGGTTCGGAAATACAGGTTCTTGGTTTCAATATGATTCATGTAACGTAAGTTGAAACAACAAAACAAATGAAATTTAGGTGGTTTATAGCTTATAGATTAATTGAAAAATAGAGCACTACAAAAGAACATGTCATGTAGGTGAAAGTCGTGAAACTAATGACACTTTTACTTATAATGGATTTTGTCACAAATGGAAGAACACGGAATTGAATCCAATTTCATTAAGTTGTTTACTTACCGCATGGAATTAGACTAGGAATGTAACTTACTACAATTTTAATTACTAAAATACCCCTGAAGAAAGGTAGTCACACATTCACTTTAGTTAATCTAGTTTTCTTTGTCGTTTTGATTGTCTTAATTGAAAAGTTATGTATAATCAACAAGTTAAGAGAGACTATTTCAATTCATTGTATTGATTATAATTAAAGTTGGGCTCGGGCCCAAATTGGGTCACTTTTTTCAGGGACCGGACCCGGACCGGTTGTTGTTTACCCGGCCTGGTTTTAATGTTAAAAAATGAAGAACAGACCAAAACCCGGACCGCCAAAAACCGGGCTGGGCTTACCGATTTTCGGACACAATTTCATAACTCAAGTATCTACGACATCATTTAATTATTCAAAGTTAACATTCTATTTCATGTTAACCATAACAATAATACATAAACTCAATTTCCAAAACTGATTCATAGTCATAGTAAGAACACAGACGTGATACAACAACAAAATTTTTCAAAACTGGTCACCAAGCTACACACACAAATTATCCTATTCACTCTTAAATCAATCGAAAACAACACTCTAAATTTGCTTCTTAAAATTTACCTTCAATGTAGCTTGATATCGAAGCAAAAACTTTCCGCCCTTCTCTGCCCAAACTTGCTGACAAATCAAAATCAATCTCAAATTCAGAACCGCAGATACAGAGAGAGAGAGAGAGAGAGAGAGAGAGAGAGTGAGAGGGAGAGGGAGAGGGAGAGGGAGAGAGAGAGAGAGAGAGGAGTAGGCCATTGATGAGACGTGAACTACTTTCCCAGGCCGTCCTCGATCGAACTGTTTTCCGGTGAAGATGAGATTTGACGTGAGAGACTAAGATTCCGAAAGAGAGAGAGAGAGAGAAGAGCAGACATTTGATGAGACGTGAACTGTTTTTCCAGGCCGTCCTCGATCAAGCTGTTTTCTGGTGAAGATGAGATTCGGTGTGAGAGACTAAGACTCTGAGAGTGTGCGAGTATAAGAGACTGAGAGTCTGACTCTCTCAATTAAGTCTTTGACCACAAATCATGTGTGGTTGAGCACTTGAGCTCATTCTATTATCATAGATCTTTAGAAACACCCAATAGAAGTATGACACAAAACTAACTAAAAATGCCCATTAGCTCTTATTACGAACTAGTAAACGATTCATACATGAAGCAAATTACTAAAACTCGACGTGTTGAGAATCCCCCGGTCCCCAACGATCTTGATTGTGGCTTGTGGGAGGTGAACTACCATCGATCTTAGCCATCGAAAGCCCGACTAGCTATGATCGTTTTGTACCTGTGATGCGGGCCTTCTGTGAGTTTTGGTGCCCTAGCACAAATACTCTTCACACCTCGTGTGGGGAGATGTCTATCTCTTTGAGGGACTTGACATATATTTGTGGTTTGCCCATAACTGGAAGGTTCTACGACAAAGTTGTTCCATCTATCGAAGAATCTTCAGCCAAGGGTAAAGGTGGTGAGCTCATCATTCCCAAGAGTTGCAGGTTTTTATTTCTTGCGTACCACAAGCTTTATGATAAAGGGCAAAGAGTGAAGATCGCGTCATGGATCCAATACTGGATCAAAGGGAGTTTGAGATACAAGAGACCGCCCGCCAAAAGTGTACGGAACAAGAAAGACGCACCTCAGAACACGTACAACCCGTTTGGTGAAATCCACGAGGTTCAAGCCCGGACTGATGACGACTCCGCACCATTTGATGACTTGGGCGTGGATGACGAAGATATAGAGTCTACTTACTTGGCGGCATTTTACGCGTGCTGGTTATGTCTATTTGTCTTTCTTATGGACGATATAGGCTTGATCCGACCCAGCGTGTTTAAAGTTGCCAGCAAAATGTCCCAAGGCCATCAATTTTGTCTAGCTATACTTGTGTTGGCTAACATTTATCAAGGCTTGAACAAGATTTCTGTTAAGACCCGCCCCGAATTTCACCCTGAAACCCGAGGTGAGTCCTGCGGGGACCACCTCAAATCGCCAAATTCAATCTTCAATCAACACTTCTCAAAACCCAAATCCCGCAAAAATTCTTTTGTTCTCTCCCACCTAAATCCTGCATAAATTATATTTGAATTCAGATTCCAAATAGACGAGGGGGCTGGTTTTGAAATTGAACCAATGATCGGTGGTTGAAGAAAAGGGGGAGGAAAGCCCGAGGAAGATGGTGGTGGTGGTGGTGGGTTTGGGAGGCATGAGAAGGGTATGAAATTCGGAGCAGATTGCATCTTTGGTGATTTTCATTCTAGTTTGGACTCCAATCAATGGCGTAGCCAGAAATGCTAGTTAGAAGGGTCAAAACTTACATGATAGTGATTATACCAAACAAGAACTTGGTCAAATATAGATTGATTATACAGGAAAAAAAAACTTACATATATTAGCTGATATAAATATGTCGTTCTTATGACTTTTAGTTGATTATTTAGAGACATACATATTCATGGTACATATATTCACATATTGAGTAACCATTTCATAGCTTATATCAAATCATAATCGACAACACATAGTAAAACGTATTGGTTATGTCTATCGAATCTACGTGCAAAACAAAAAGAATTCGGTTCTTTGAGCTATCTTTATTGATTAATCTTGCCTATACTAAAGAAAGAGTACTATTAGACTGACTATTTAACTCGGCATTTGTGGGTGAAAAAGTGAGAAACACCAAAGACAACACTAGAGCAAAGAGAGATTGACCATGAGAAAGAAGAAAAAGTGTATAAACCTTAACATATACAATATGGGTACCCATACAATATATGTGATGAACCATATATCTTTAGTTAATCAGTTAATAAATAAAATGTAGTATATTTTTAAAGATGGTGGAGACAAGCCCGATTAATGGACTTGTGGGGGTGAATGGAGGCATAAGTTCAAAACTTTTAAACATATTTCTCCTTTACTTTCATATTTCTCATATAATTAAGAGGGTCATTAATCTAATATATTATTAAATATTAAACCAATGGTTGGTTAGTTCAAGAATTGAGAAAGGTCAATTGACCCTGCTCGCTCTCCCTTGCGTACGCCCCTGACTCCAATCAGCATGTTGCATTTGAGAACATTATTCTAAAAGAAAGAAATAGAGCACTAGACCTGATGATGATGATGATGTTGATTGGAGAAAGGTAGAGGTTGGGGTTGATCCTCTTGAGAAAAGAAGAGAAGATGCAGAAACAAGAAAAAAGAGAGAATTATGAAAGAAGAAGAGAGAGTAGCGAGAGAAACGAAAGAGAGAGAATCGATGATAAAATAATAAATGACTATTCTCCTGTGTCAAACTTGACAACGTCTGAGCTGTAGCCATATCCGCCTAGGATTTGACTCTTTCATTGGACTGCATGTTGGGCTGTCGAGCTATAGTCAAATCCATCTAGGATTTGACTCTCATTGGAGTGCATGTTGGGCTGTCAAAAAGAGATGTTGGGCTACCAACAAGGATTTGACTCTTTTATTGGAGATGCTCTTAGGTGAATCATAATCTATCCATTTTTTTTTTTTTTTTGAGAAGGAGAATCATGATCCATCCTAGCTTGTCCATGACTGGCTGGAGTTAAAGTTTGAGGTCCTTTATAACATGTTTTTACATAACTCCAAAGCTTCCTCAGCAGATTGCAATTTGAGGTTTCTCCATGTGTAAGTTTAATTTTTGCCCAAGGGCCATGCTATATTGCTATTCTTCAGGTTTCTGATAATGTGGTACACACTTAAGATCACACATCAGTTTGGTGATCTAATAGTTCCTGATTCTCTCTTTTCCACTTCTAGACGGTCGACCATCATTTTTTTCTTTCTTGAAAGTTATTTCCTATAAAAAGTAAAATAAAAAAAAGGTATATGTGAGCCTTTTGTAGGAAAGAATGTGTTACATTATCTGGAGTTTTTTTCTTTCTATTATCTCTGAATTCTAGTTTACATATGGTTTTGAACTTTGGTGACAAACTATATAACCTATCCTTGTGTGGGAAACTGCTGTAATTACCATTTTGCATATTGCATGGATCTACATTGCTGAGGCCAAGGGTGGTGTGTAAGTCTCATAGGAAATAATATACAAAAATGTTGATCCAATGAGTACATGTATTCAGTTCATACATGTAAACTAAAGCGCCAGGAATATCGGGTAACATATTTTTAAAGTAGCAATACAAGAAGGAGATCAAGGCTACTTCGAGAACAATGGCAAAGAGACACTAGTATGTTCATCATCTCACATTTTTTAGGACAGATTTAAAGGAGAATCCGAATGAAAGAACACTGAAAGTTAGTAATTGTTACAAAAGCTGGAAAACTAGGCTTCTGTTGTCTGGAACAACTTATCAACTTCTGCAATAATTGTTCGAGCTTCTTCAATTTCAGGGCCTTCCTTCTGGTTCAACTCTTCTTCCAACTCAGCCTGAACACAATTGCCAGGCATTACAAACTGGGGCTAACAGTTCATGTTACATGGTAGAGAATAATCAAGGCTTATATACATACCAAAGTTCCTTTTAAGTCAGCTAGTGAGGCCTCCAGGCGCTTTAGTAGTTCTACTTTGAAATTGGATACACTGTTTGACAGTTGATTAAGATGCAAGTTACTAACATACTAAGTTCAAGTGTAAACAATCTTGATTAAAGTGAATCAAAATAATGGAACAAATTGGAAACTAACATGGTATTGATGCTGGTATGGCATATGCTCTAACAATCTTGAGCCCTCTGGGTAGTCTGCGACTCTGCATTGCTGTCATGGGTTGGAAGTCTTTAAGCAGCATTTCATCAAACACCTGGTGGGCAATGTCTAGAACTAGAAGTCGCAGTCAGTTAACAAAGTGCAAGGGAAATGGACATCTGAGGCGGCTCCTCTCAGTAAGGTGGAGTTGTAAGTCCAGAGCTGCGCTGGATTCGGTGCAATGCTACTGCTACTGGGAGTTTGGGACTGTGAGCCCATTCCTCAGTCCTCACCCACTCATATTCTTCTTCTTTTGAGACGTTTTTTTTTCTTAAACAAAACAAAATTTAAATAAATTTATATTGAAATTTTGATTATAAGTTAATTAAGTAATAAGTATGCATAATATTTGATAGATTATTAGATGAAATTATATATGTACGCAATTTTTTTTATATACAAGTTCTGTATTTTGCTAACTATGCCTTGTATTAGAATATGTTCAAAAAGATGTAGAATTAGAATAACAATGCAAAGGTTCAAGGATTTGTTGAAAGATGGGGAGACGATAGGAGTTTCTTTTCAAGGTTTTACATAAATTTGGTTTTTCGTACACTATTTTCTTTCTCGAAAATTAACATTGGTATAGGTTATTGACAATAACCATATGGGAGAAATCCATTCAATAAAATAATAAAAATATGAGCCCTTTTATGGTACGAAAAATTAATTTTATGAAGGAATCAATATTGTTTGTGCTTCCTTGTGTGTCATGTAGGTTCCTCTGGAAATGAAATTATCTTACATAAACAGAAGACGGGAATGAAGCTATAGCATCTTAGTAGATAGGCAATAATGATACAGCAACGACGCTCAGACACAGAATTGCATTCATTCTCCCAAGGTTATTATACAGAAAGTGAGAAACTTCAATATAACACAAGTCCATGCACACAATATTACTTTGTGATATATTAATACATGGATTGCTTGCGGTCTAGTCCTTTAGCCTAGTTCTTAAGTTCACCATTGGTAACAGGAAAGCCTCCAAATTCTGAAGACAGCGTATAGGAAATAGACATCAGTTCAGACCTAAACTTGTCTTCTCCATCATCATCTATTGCTTTAACCAGAGTTTCACCATTCCACTTATCAGAAGTGAGATTCTTCTCTGGTTCCGAGTAAGAAATGGCAATAAGCGACTCACGGGTCACTTCATTCAGGGCCTCCTTTCCAGGTACTCCTTTATCCATAAAATGTCGATCTGCTTGGTCTGCATGTATCCAAACATATGATACATTAACTCAAAAGAAGAGGATAATACGTGACAGAAAAATCAACTCAAATGATAATCATAACCATGCCAAGTAGCAGATAACAAACGCTTGTTGTTAAGTTGTATGGCAGTTTCGTACACCAAGCTATTATTAAAGAAAACAAATTCTTGGAAAGTTAATGACAAAGAAAGTTCAAACTCCAAGTCTCCAACTATGTTCCATTTTAATCTTGTAATCTGGGTTACAAGACATCATAGTCAATTGTAAGAAGAAGAAAAAGAAAAAAAACAAACATTGAAGCACCACGACATCATCATAGATTCATAGGATGCAATTCACACAGGTATGGAACATCTTTATACAATAGAATTCACTGAGCTCTGCACTATTCAAACAAAGGGTCCTAGAAGCAACCCAACAGTTAAAAGATGATGATGGCATTGCAAATGTTTGAACAGAAGCACATTGATAAAAAGTTCAGAACGAGGGGCAACAGATAACAAACGCGAAAAGAAAAAACAGACAAACCAAACAGGATGAACAAAAAGACTATGAATAGCCTGACCAGTTTTAAAACTATAAAAGGCATAACGAAGAAATCCTCAAAAAAAACAAGAAACCATCATGTAAGATCAAAACAAGAAATCAATCACTCCTACCACTAGAAATCTTTGATTTGATAATCCAAGTTTCATTCATGTGCATTAAGAACAGTTCAGTCAAAACATATCTCCTGAACATTACTACATTTGATAGGGATAAGAAGCTGCAACTCCACTTGAACAGGGGAGAAATCCAAATATTGTCCACTAACAACATAAAACATTTCTATTTGCATAAAACAACATGAATGGTGAGAAATATCTATTGGCACTAACAACACTTCCTTGTAAATGAAGATGCAGGTGAGTACGGCAACTGTGATTTAGCATAACCCAAGATAACTCATGAAACACAAACTAGTTCAAGTTGCAATTGTCAGCCCATCCTCAAATAACATCAAGAATGAACAAATGAACCGAAGTACAGGTAGCAAAGTTGACCCAAAACACATAGTTAGACCACACAACAACCCTTCTTTCTAGCTAAAACAAAAAGCACTCACAAGATTATACTATACTCGATTGTTCATGGGTAATAGCTGCATAAATTGTGCTAACAAATTCAAATCTAACAGACTCATAAGTAGTCCACAGCTCAAAATTCTTCTGCTACATAAGATAGGGACCATTATTTGGTATTTGTGAATAAAAAGGAATTGGGCTTTTAACATCGTTATCTCAAACCCCGATTCCTTTTTCTTCTTCCTGTTCAAAAACCCAGTTTATTCCAATCTACCACGCCAACAAAAACAAAATCTTGAAGCTAAAACCCTGCAAAGTACTCGAAATCGAAATCTCAACAACATCAATTGAGCAAATAAATTAAAATCTTGAAGCTAAAACCCTCCCAACCAAACCCAACTCTCCCTCCCAAACACAACTCATCACAACAAAACCCATCAAAACATCAATCGCAACAGATACAAAGGGGGGTGGGGAGAGGAGTCAAAGTTTGCATGAATTTGAAGAGACGACCATTGATCAAGAACAAAAATAACGAACAAGTATAAAGCCCAGAGTTGGGAGAAGAGAGAAATCTTACCTTGAGCGCAAAGAGGCGCGTTGAGGAAGAAGAAGAAGGGTGAAGAAGGTTGGAGAGTCTCCTCTGTGTGGGTGTTGATGAGAGCAATCTACCTTCCTCTTTGTAAATTTTACTTTTTCCTTTTTAAAGACGCAACTTGGGCTTGGAGATAGCAATGCCGCCTATTTTATTCTATCCTCATTGGTTACACGTTTTACTATTATTGTACTTTCCTCTTATGAAATTTACCGTGTCATCATGTTGACGTGGCGCTATTATCGGTTTCGTAAAATGGACATAAGTGCTTAAAAATATTTTTTGTTTCCGTTTTTAGGTTCGGAAATACAGGTTCTTGGTTTCAATATGATTCATGTAACGTAAGTTGAAACAACAAAACAAATGAAATTTAGGTGGTTTATAGCTTATAGATTAATTGAAAAATAGAGCACTACAAAAGAACATGTCATGTAGGTGAAAGTCGTGAAACTAATGACACTTTTACTTATAATGGATTTTGTCACAAATGGAAGAACACGGAATTGAATCCAATTTCATTAAGTTGTTTACTTACCGCATGGAATTAGACTAGGAATGTAACTTACTACAATTTTAATTACTAAAATACCCCTGAAGAAAGGTAGTCACACATTCACTTTAGTTAATCTAGTTTTCTTTGTCGTTTTGATTGTCTTAATTGAAAAGTTATGTATAATCAACAAGTTAAGAGAGACTATTTCAATTCATTGTATTGATTATAATTAAAGTTGGGCTCGGGCCCAAATTGGGTCACTTTTTTCAGGGACCGGACCCGGACCGGTTGTTGTTTACCCGGCCTGGTTTTAATGTTAAAAAATGAAGAACAGACCAAAACCCGGACCGCCAAAAACCGGGCTGGGCTTACCGATTTTCGGACACAATTTCATAACTCAAGTATCTACGACATCATTTAATTATTCAAAGTTAACATTCTATTTCATGTTAACCATAACAATAATACATAAACTCAATTTCCAAAACTGATTCATAGTCATAGTAAGAACACAGACGTGATACAACAACAAAATTTTTCAAAACTGGTCACCAAGCTACACACAAATTATCCTATTCACTCTTAAATCAATCGAAAACAACACTCTAAATTTGCTTCTTAAAATTTACCTTCAATGTAGCTTGATATCGAAGCAAAAACTTTCCGCCCTTCTCTGCCCAAACTTGCTAACAAATCAAAATCAATCTCAAATTCAGAACCGCAGATACAAAGAGAGAGAGAGAGTGAGAGAGAGTGAGAGGGAGAGAGAGAGAGAGAGAGAGAGAGAGAGAGAGAGAGAGGAGTAGGCCTTTGATGAGACGTGAACTACTTTCCCAGGCCGTCCTCGATCGAACTGTTTTCCGGTGAAGATGAGATTTGACGTGAGAGACTAAGATTCCGAAAGAGAGAGAGAGAGAGAGAGAGAGAGAGAGAGAGAGAGAGAGAGAGAGAGAGAAGAGCAGACCTTTGATGAGACGTGAGCTGTTTTTCCAGGCCGTCCTCGATCGAGCTGTTTTCTGGTGAAGATGAGATTCGGTGTGAGAGACTAAGACTCTGAGAGTGTGCGAGTATAAGAGACTGAGAGTGACTCTCTCAATTAAGTCCTTGACCACAAATCATGTGTGGTTGAGCACTTGAGCTCATTCTATTATCATAGATCTTTAGAAACACCTAATAGAAGTATGACACATATATTAGTCGGGCTTTCGGTTTTTTTTTAATTTCGATAAACAAGGCCCAGGGCAAGACCGGACTGGCAAAAAACATAGTTGGGACCGGTGAAAAGGCCGGCTCGAAGATTCGGGCTTTTGCTTTCCAACAGGTTTTATGCCCACCTTTAATTATAATCATGTGGTTACATATTAATAATTTAATATAGATGTTATGTATATGCTTGTGTATATTGCAATCTAGTCTCTTCTACCATAATTTATCAAAATCATTTGGTCCTAGTACTAGCATTTTGAGTTGTATATCAAGCGGCAAGATATAAGGGTTGAACAACAAAATTAAGACATCATACTTATTATTCTTCCACACATAAAATTAAAAAACTTCTACAAATAGCATATTATTAATATCTAAAAAGAATAATAAAAAAATTGATCACTAGCATTAGTATCTAAAAAAATTAAAAAACTTTCACATTATTATTAGCATATTAAAATTAATAGAGGGTACTTTAGGTATAAAAGTTTATTCTCGATGATATCATTTCTAAATTCACCTCCCTCCTTGGTATTACAATTTCGGGTTATTAAAGAATCAATTTCTGTTAGGTGATGGGACCCACACTTATTTTAATTTGATTATGTGTAAATAAACACACAAATAACAATCATTTCATCATTTTTCAATTCCATTCTAGATAAATAAACGTGTTATTAGTTTAATCATATTCCAACAGAAGCTTTTATTACTTACAAACCAAGATAGAGCAAAGTAATAGTAAGAAAATTTAAGCTTAATGTCAACGATGTGGGCCATCTCCTATGTTGAATTAATCAATTAAGTTTGCGGTAGCTCAAAACATTAAACAAATGATGGCTAAGATCGATGGTAGTTCACCTCCCACAAGCCACAATCAAGATCGTTGGGGACCGGGGGATTCTCAACACGTCGAGTTTTAGTAATTTGCTTCATGTATGAATCGTTTACTAGTTCGTAATAAGAGCTAATGGGCATTTTTAGTTTTTTTTTTTTTTTTTTTTTTATATCCGAAACCTATGACAAATTAGATGGAAATGAATAATATTGCCTTGCAGCTTTATATTTGTAATACTAGAAATACTTTTAGTTTCTCTGGCCTTGATGTTTTTCAATATATTATTTTTGATATTTGTCCTTGCTTCAATTGGAAAGGACGAAAGGCGCTAAGATCCAGAACCAAATATTTGTGATGGATTTTCTCCATACCACTTGATTAATCTAAACTCAAGACCGAATAATATTTCCTTTTCGGTGTAAATGGAACATGTGGATTACCCAAATATATTAGTTGTGAAGAACATGGATGGAACATAAAATAAATAAATACAAAGAAACAGCAAGGTTTGTAGTGCCTGCAGTCTATCCCTGTCCGGCCAGCAACCTTTTCGCCTTCGTCGGACGAGCCTGATCGCTCTCATGTGGGGCCGGAATGACGTCGGGCACCCCAATCGATCATCTTAGTTGGGGGTTTGCGGTGTCTGGGTGCGAGGTGAGGAGGGGGAGAGATCCCAATCGCTGTTGAGCGTGGCGGCGTCACCATCGTACCTTGGAAGACGACTGATTGGTGGCCGGCAGGCATCTTCGGTTTGGTAAGGTCACGTCTTTGGATCCAGGTATGGTCAACCAGATCCGGCAAGGAGACGAGTTTCAACTTGATCTTGATTTGGCAGGCTTGTGGCAGGAAATTCAAGCATGAGGTGGTGGCGGTTCGACGCTTCAGAAGAGGCCAGGTAACAGTGGTCGTGACTTGGCTGCCAGTGGTGCTATCTCTTCGCTCCATGTTTTGGGCTTGGTCTTGGGCTCTATTTTGAGGCCCAACCTGGGCTATTTTCTTTTCTTTTTCTGTTATTTTTAATTCAAAAAATTGTAGTTGGTTAGTTTTATGCCGTCAATAAGCCAATCTACTATAGGCCGATGTGAGCTATGTGATACCCTGATCAGTTTTAAAGCAACTGAATATTAGATTTAATTTGAGGATTTGTATTTAAATTTAAATTGAGAGATGGTGTAGTGATGATTGTTATTGTAATACCCCAACAATATAAAAGTAATTTTGATATAAATGTGAACCCTCGTATATTGGTCGAGCCGAGATCGATCAAGAACATATTTACTTATTGACCTTGGTGATGAATTAGTGCTTAACGATTAATTTCAGAAATAACTCGCCAAGAGTATTCTCCAAAATATGGTTTAGGTATTTAAGCACACGATACAACGAGTTCTTGAGAACTTAAGCCCACGATACAATTAGAAATCCAAGTGGCACAATCTGCATCGTTGAAAACCCACAATAGTCGGTCGAGATTATGTATAGGAATATGGAAGAATCGGGAAAAAGGAGGAGGGGGAGTGGTTAGGAGGAGCTCTCTCTTCCTCTCGACCTGTTTTGCTGCGACAAAAGTGAGAGCTTTACCTCGTTATCTTTGACGTTTGAGTGGAATTGAACTTTCAAAACAAGTTTTGAGAAGAAGGAGAATGAAGCTGCACCATTCGATTATTAATAGGTGAGGAGAGGTTATTATGTACGGCGGAGAGCAAAATTTTGGTAAACTTTTATGTCGTTCTTGTGAAATTTGAGATTTTGTGTCGCATATGTGCTTGATTTATTTTGAGAGGGTGGAAAGTTTTTGTTTGTTATTAGTTGCCTTAGTTTGGAGTGTTTAATTTATATTATCAATGATGAATTATTTTTATGTGTCAATGGTCGCTAACCAGAGTTAGCCGAAACCAATTTGGATGAAAATTATGTGATGATTGTCTTAATTGTTGTGTCTCTGTGGCAGTAAGAGTTCCCTGTGTGGAATTTGTGTCCTTATATGTTATATTCGTGGAATTTGTGTCCCTATGTGTGATATGTTTTGGTGTGTCTTGATACTTAACATTGGGAGTTTGTGCAATGGGAGTACGAATTAATATATATATATATATATATATATATATATAAAAGGTCCTTCTATTGAATAATCTTTTTTTATTCATTTCTAGGGATAGATCATTTGACGAACTTTTCGATCAAAAAATCAAATCTTCACCGTTAAGTTAGTTGGGTTATATGAGTAGATCATTTTTACAAATTTTCAAAAATTTGGTGATTGTTAAGTCATCCAAACGAGAGATTTATCTTTAATAATCTTGAATGGTATAGGTTTGACATAAGTGATAATTTTTTGTTTTAATCTCAATCATGTAAGCCTATTAAAAAACAGATCTAATGGTGTGAACTTATCCCTATAAATGAACAAAAAATTGAATTCATCATTAGAATGACCACAAACATACACATACACACACTTCACACTTTAATTTCCAAATAATGACCACAAACATACACATACACACTTAGCACTTTAATTTCCAAATAAAGCTTCACTTTAGATTGCAATTTATTTAGAATCATTTTTAATTTCCAAATAAAGCTTCACTTTAGATTGCAATTTATTTAGAATCCTTTTCTCAACAAGAGAGTGGGTGCTCACACTCTGCACATTACTAAGATGACGTGATCATGAATCGTGTATTTGTGATACCCCAGTTTTAGTTCATGACTTTTATAAGTTGTAATCATTCTTCCATTTTCTTAAAAGTCCGCCAGACGTACCCCACAAAATTACCATAAGTCTTTCCAAGCATTTTTTTTCACACATCTATTTGATTACGCTACTAGAGCAACATCAAGCAAAAATTGTCTTAGCTCCGTAGTGGTGCGCAAAAACGACAGACAAAATAAGCTTACAAAGTCTTTTAAAAATGAAAAATATTATGGTTTAGTTGGTTAAGATGGTTAACTAACAACTTTGAGATCATGATTCAAACATCACGAACATGTGTATGGTGTGTGTATTATTAATAAAAAAAATTTAAAAGAAAAATATTATCACCAGAAGTGTCAGGACCCACCCCGAATTTCACTCTGAAACCCGAAGTAAATCCTGCGAGGACCATCTCCAAGGAAAATTTACCGAAAATTCGGCATAACCTCCATTGAAAATGGACAACTCTTCCTAATAATACCTGCATATACTTTAAAATAATCTATCTATAACCCTCTACTCCTGGAGTCTTCGTGCTCCCCAAATTACAACATCTCCTAATTTATTTACTAACTTTACTAAGAAAATCTCACAACCAACAATCACATGTTCAGAGCAAGTCTATTAGAGAAGAAAATAATTAGAAATATATAAATGAGTGGAAACTATAATATTGACTATGTTTCGTCTATATGTACGACCGATCTCAACTATGCTAACCTGCAAACTATGCATTTAAAACAGAAAAGCCCAGGGGAAAACATTTGAAAAAAAAGAAGTTAGAGTGAGTGAAAAAAAAATTAATAAAATGAACAAATAAAATATTTATGCTTTTCCAATTTAATTTCTAAAGAAATCGAATGCATGCCTCTAACGATAAAACTTTTATCTCATAAATATCGAGCCCCTCAAGCTAAACTATATATATTTATAAATGTATGTATTTATACTCGTCATATTTCTTGTACGAATTCTATGAAAAAAATATGAAAAATAAAAATTCATACAAGGCTACGACGCTTGCGTCTAACGCTCACGTCGCACCATAATGAAATTTTACCTCATTATGGCAGAAAAGACGGGTGTATAGTGCATATCCTTTATATGAAAATAGTTTTCATATAGGGTTACTCACGTCTAACACTCACGTCGCGCCATAATATAATTTTACCTCATTATAGTGGAAAAACACGTATGACTAGCTAGCATTTATATACATATTATCTTCATAAATATTCATATATGAATATATATATTCACCGAAACTCTCACTTTCAGTTATTCTCTAACCATAAAATTGAACAACAATAAACCAATTGCATGCATATTATTTAAAACAAAAGTCCACTGACAACTTTAGGCCTAAGCCCGACGAAATCCAAATCGTCACTCAAGAGAGGCCTCCTCGAATCCTGGCACAAAAACCATGCTTTGGACCAAACATCAATTTCAGCATAAAAAATACTTAAATATAAACACCAAACTCTTCCGCCTAACCCACTACCCTTACTAGGGTTAAGCTCTTATCGAATTCATGCCAAACTCCACCCACAGCTTCATTTCATTTATTTCAACATTCTAAAACAATAATAAGGGAAATCCAACGATCATATTCTACCTCATTAACCGCCAAATTCACCACTCTTTGAAAAATGTCAGACATACCCAAAACACCTCTAAAAATTCCAAACTTCACATCATTATACTCACCTCAACATAACAAATTTAAGACCCTGAAAAACTATTTAACAGCAGTGGCGTCATCGTATGCTTTGCCGGCAGCCTACTCCGGTGATCTCCAATGCCTACCAAAATTTAACACAATCTTCCTCTCAACCCGCACTACAACTTTCTTAACTAGCACAAAGTCCAATTTCATGCCTAACTAGGTCAATCGAACCAAAACACAAAATGAAACCCTAAAATTTTAACTCACTGATTCTCCTTACCTAGACCAAGAGGGAGTGAAACTTTTAGAAGTTTTGATGCATGTGAGAAGAGCTTCCAAAAGAGCCAAGCAGCTCCGGCTCTGGCGACTCGAGGAGGGAGTTCCAAAGAAGAGGCAATCGGGTTCTCGGAGGAAGTTTCTCTCGATCGGAGGCGCTACATGTTCAGTCACTAGCCCAGGAGAGGAGAGGCGGCGGAAGCCGTTAGATCAGGACCGGAGCGGCGGCCCAGCTTGGCCGGATGGCGGCGGACGACGTCGGGAAACTTCTGGCAGGGAGAGAGAGAGTGAGAGAGAGTCGAGAGGGAGGAGAGAGAGGAGAGAGTAGGGTTTGGGCTTTCCCCAAACCGGTTTCCCCAACCCAAACCATTTAAAACCCAATAAAATTTTACCTTTTTTTTACCAACCAAAATTTACTATTTTTACCGTATTTAAATATTTCTTCTACGAATTTTTTTTTTTCTGAAATACTAGTATCTCAAAACATCTCTAGAGTTATTTGAAACTATAAATTCATTAACGAAGACAGTAAAACTCTTATTAACACCATAAAAGAGATAAAAATTAAGAGTCGGGATGTGACAAGAAAAAAACACCTTCTTTCTTTTCATTTTCATCCTTGCTTCAAAATTGACTTTCCTTCACTTACCCAAAGTTATGTTTAGCTTTCAAGAACTGTGCCAGTTCTTTGCTTAGATTTAAGGACCCAGAGTTTTGTTTAGCTTTCAAGACTTGACTTTCCTTCACTTACTCAAAGTTCAGATTTCCTTTATATTTTAAATCTCTTTACCTATTGTTATTCTTGTTTGGGCAGCTAGGTATCTAACATAGATCACTCTCTCTAGGCTACTGAGAAGATGGAGAATGTGTCCATGTGGAATCCAGTAGACCCTATGGTCTCTGAGGCACTAGTGAAGAATTATTATTGTTTTAGATTGAAGGACCGAGTATTGTTCTTTGGGCTAGATGATGTACTACGGATCACAAAGCTTCAGGTAGAGGCTCCCTAGTGACACTACCTAGCGAGTTCAAAGCAATTGAATATTTCATTGATGAGAATAAGAGATTTGAGATAGAGGGGTTGGGGGAAGTGCCAAAAAATATGGTTCAAAACTAATCTTTGGAATTTCAGTGGTTGAGAGAAATATTTATGACCCACCCTCCTGAATATGAGCAAGGCATAGACCTGGACTCATATATTAGAGCGTACGTTCATCTGCTTGGGACAATGGTCTTATTCACCATTGAACACAGTTTTATAACGACTAATTGATTACATGATTTGCGAGATCATAGAAAAATAAGAAACATTGCTCGGTGAGTCCACATGTTGGCCAAAAAAATCCAAAGCAAAGGGAAAACATCCTGCTAAAATAGGGGCCATATGTTTTTTCTACAAGTCTGGGCACTTGAACATCTACCTGGCTTTAGAAAATAACTGTTTTATTCCGACGAGGTTGCATTGCCTTATAGTTTCCCTCTTTTCATAAGCTGGGCACATTTGATCACCAAAAAAACTTGCGAACAATATATCAGAGCTTCTTTTGTTCTACATCTAACCAGAGTTGATTCCTATAGTTTATTTTTAAATAAACATATAAATTTTAAATTGATCCATCATAGTTAAGTCGGCTAAAAACACGACAAGACATCAAGCGTTTTCATATCCTGATCAAATAAACAAACATCTCTAGAAAACTACATATACTTATCCAAGTGCTATGAAAATATATCTTATAATTCTGTTCTACATCTAACCAGAGTTGATTCCTACAGTCTTTTTTTCTTCTTTAAATAAACACATAAATTTTGAATTGATCCATCATAATTAAGCCGGCTAAAAACACAATAGGACATCAAGCGTTTTCATATCCTGATCAAATAAACAAACATCTCTAAAAAACAACATATACTTATCTGAGTTCCATGAAAATATATTTTATAATACATTTTCATCTACAAACTCTTTAGCAAGCACTATGAATTCATTTCGGCTTGGCTTGCTTTTCAACTTTGTAAATATCTGAGTTCAACTTCACTGGCGTAACTTGTCATCTTCCAAGGCTATCAAGATCTTAGTAGTTGCTGCCTCATCAAGAAAATCCAGACATCTAACAATTAAGTGGGTGTGAACTCCAAGCAGCAACTCCTTGGGAACACCAGTTACTTGCTTTTTAATGAGTTTGGTTAATATCTCCTCATTCTCTACTTCTTATGCTAACCATCTGGTGATACACAACAATTTGGTATTAAATTTGTCAATAAATTGTTGATAATTTTCAGCCAAGTGTTTGATTATATGATCGTTCTTCTCTTCAATGATAGATTATTTGAACATAAAGTTGATCCTTGAATGAAACCTTCAGTATATGAATCATCTAAACCGGATACCACAACACTTCATTTCAAGTATGAAAGCAGCTCAAGAGGTGTTTGAGGAACCCTTTGTGTCAACAGTGTGACCTAGTGTTTTAAGCAGCTTGTGCTCATGTTCCAGACGCCACTATATCTCCACTTTCATATGCATAAATATCAGTAATGTCAATTAACTTGATATAAGATTCTCTATTTCTTCTATACACTTAGAGTAAACCGAAATGTGCTTCAAAACGGCTTGGTTGTTGTTTAATGGCTTTCTATCACAACAATATAATAAATGATGGTGTAAAGCTGTGTTTCGTTTACTTGTTAACATGTTTTCTTATGATTTAGCCTCACAAAATAAGTATTATTGAACTGACATGTCGAGCTGTGGAGGGGGGTGGGTGGGGAGGACTCGACTTGTAAAGAGGAGGATTAACTTGTATATCATACTTCTGTGTACATTTGTTCAGTTGTTTTCTTAAATAAATAAAAGGTTAAACGTATATATGAAAACAATTTATCTATTTTCATTTAGTAAATTGGATCCTTGTTTTTGACATGAATATTTTTCCCTTAATTTAGATGAATAAGTGTAACACGTATGATTCTTCTTATAGTAGCATGTATAGCATATATGCATATTTTAAATTGGTGGTTCTTATCTTAGCTATTTGCATTAAGTGTGTTGTGTTGAAAATATTACCATGGCATCTATTATTGAATTCATTTTTGCTTGTTTGATTTATAGGTACATGTATGCATTGATACAAATGGAAGAGATCAACATGGAGAATTGACAAGGACATGATGCCATGAAACAAAGGAGGCAAGAAACAAGCTTGCATGAATTTAGGAGCTCACCTTTAATTCTTCAAAAATTGTGTATGTACTCTTGCACATGAAAAATGAGAGAAGCAAAGTTGTTGAACATGAAAGAAAATTGATGTATGAAAACATTTATGAGTGAAAAAATAGATTTCAAGCATGAGAAGTTTGAAGGAAGAAATTGCTCTTTCTTTAGGTATACTTTTGTATGATGTTTTGTATTTGTTTAAACATGTTTTTAATTTGTACTATGTATTGCTAATTTCCTTAACTAAGGTTAAAGAGGAAACCACATTATGAAATAAGTTTCTATTATTTATCTATCGATTCTTATAGTCACTACCAGAAAATGGGTCTTGGGCGACGAAACAAAAAAAACCGGGCGACGAATTTTTTTTCGTCGCCTAAGGAAAAAAAATCGTCGCCTAAGTTTCCGCTTAAGCGACGAAAAAAAAAATCGTAGCCTAATAATAAATTTCGTTGGCCAAGATAGAAACTAGGGCGACGAAACAATATTTCGTCGCCTAAGAATACATTTCGTCGCCTAAGTTTTTTATCCTTAGGCGACGAAACTCAAATATTTCGTCGCCCAAGAGTTTTTAATTCTTAGGCGACGAAACTCAAATATTTCGTCGCCCAAGATTCTTCTATATATTGAGAGGCCGGGATAGAAGAATGAGAACTTTGAAAATTTGAAACATAAATTTCTCTAGTTCTTCAAATCGTTCGGTGTTGTGGAAATCTGTCCATACATAGTTTGTGGAGCTACTCCCAGGTACGTACATATGCATATGCACATATATATATGCATATATATATATATATATTGATTTTCAGTTTTATTTGAGTTGAATTAATGATATATATATATATATATATATATATATATATGCATAGAGTTTGTTCCAAGCTGAGTAAGGGGCCGTTCTGTCATAGATATGGTTCACAGGTTTGTTTAACTGGATCTCAAGATCACAAACTGACCACTCCTCTCGGTGAAGGGGTCGATAGGGGTTCGCCTCCGTGATCACAAACGAGTCCTGCCTGGTTCCTGTAGGGGGTTCGCCCTCCGTGACATTGACACTTGCCTTCTGAAACCACGGAATCCGCTCGAACTAGATATATATAATTAATAATTAGTATGTTGTATTACATTAATATATATATATATATATAAGATATGTTCATTAAATATTGATATATATATGTGTTATTTTCAGGATATGGATAAGAGTTGGATTTCTCTTCCAAGATATCACAGAAAATATGCTGAAGGAGTTTGGGATTTTATGCAATATGCGCAGACCAATGCTGACGGGAGTGGCATGTTCTATTGCCCGTGCAAGATGTGTAAGTGTCGCAGTGATATGCATCGATTTCCGTTTGATACAGTATGAGACCACCTGAAGAGTAACGGATTCTGGGAACGTTACACATGTTGGATATATCACGGTGAAACCTCATCACGCCCGCATGATCATGGACAGTTTTATCAGACGGGCAGTACATCCAACGATCCAACAACGGCCTTCATCAACGACATGTTTCCTCATGACAGCGGTGTATGCCCTAAACGACAGCACATTCCGCAGGCGCCGATGCAGGCCGTCCCTAGAGGTGTCAACACTGCCGGTATAGCCAAGTACAACAGACTTATTGCTTTCCAACAGACCCCTCTGTGCCCAGGTCATGAGAAGACCGTTCTTCAGTGTGTGATGGAGGTGATGCATATCAAGGTTGACACAAAATCGACCGTGACGGCTGTTGATAGGTATCTACAGTACGCTGCTTCGCTCCTGCCCGACGGTCATCGTCATCCCACCACGCATCATAAGGTCCGTCGTATCTTGAGAGATCTCGGACTTTCCTACATCAAGATCCATGCATGCAGATATGACTGCGTTCTATTCTGGGGTAAAGATGCAGATGGTAATGACCTTGAAGGCCTTCATCGTTGTCCGGTATGTGGGACCGACAGGTATAAGCGGACTCCCGCAGGCAACAGGAAACCTGTTAAGGTACTTCGCTATTTCCCGTTGAGGGATAGGCTGGAGCGGTTGTACATGTCTTCAAAGACGGCCGAAGCTATGAGATGGCACGCTGTGAGGGAGGTGCATGACGAAGACCTCATGGTACACCCTGCTGACGGGGAGGCGTGGAAGCATATAGACAGGGAGTTTCCTCATTTTGCTTCAGAGGTGAGGAATGTGAGGCTCGGGCTGTCATCCGACGGGTTCAACCCTTTTGGGACCATGAGTCTTTCGTACAGTATATGGCCGGTCATTTTGGTGCCTTACAACCTTCCTCCATGGATGTGCATGAAGAAGGAATACAACATGTTGACCTTGTTGATTCCGGGGCCCGGTTATCCAGGTATCTACTTTCCCTTCATATTGTATATATTGCTGTTGGTTCAACACCTCTCCATTTATTGTTTTTGTTCTATATTGTTGGTCATATATAGTCGTTATCTGAATTTGTTGTGGTTGTTGTTGTTGTTGTTATCCAGGGAAGTGTCTCGATGTGTATATGAGACCGCTGATTGAAGAGTGTAAATTGCTTTGGGAGGTTGGTCATCTCACTTATGACTCCCACAAAAATGAGATGTTCCAGATGCATGCCATGATTGTTGGTACCATCAGTGATTTTCCTGCACGTGGGATGTTGTCTGGCAACGTTGTTAGGGGATACAAGGCTTGTCCTGAGTGCCTTAGCTCCCACGGGTGCAGCAATCATTGCAACAAGATAGTCCGGATGAGTCACCGTGCTTACCTACCACATGATCACCCTTGGCGGATAGATACCGGGGCATTTGATGGGACCGAAGAGAGAGGTGTGGAGCCGCATAGATGGTCGGGGGAAGAGATTTTAGCAGTGCTGGATGAGTATGATTTTGGGCAGCTCAGCAATCATCCCGATATTGTGGCCAGAATACCTGAAAGACCAGACAGGTACAAATTCTGGACACATAAGAGCATATTTTGGGAACTCCCGTACTGGAGTACGCTGTTGATCAGGCACTACCTAGATGTGATGCACATAGAGAAGAATGTCTGCGACAGTGTGGTAGGTACAATGCTCAACTTGGAGAGGAAGACGAAAGACGGTCCTAAGGCACGCGTTGATCTTAAGAAAATGGGAATCAGAAACATCTTTGGCTGAAAGAGGGGAAGAAAAAGATGCCTTGGGCTCCTTACACTGTGAAGCCTGATCAGAAGACCCAGATCTTCAGGTGGATGAGTTGTGTGACGTATCCCTCAGGCGTTGCAGGAAATATAGCCCGGTGTGTGAACTTGCGGGAGAATAAGATATACGGCTTGAAGAGTCATGACTGTCATATTCTGCTACAACGTCTCTTCCCTGTTTTCATTCGACCGTTCCTTCACCGTCAGGTAAATTTGTGGTTAAAATTACGGTTAACCTGCCGTTGTTGGATTTTATATTAAATTTGTGATGTGTGGTTGGCCAGGTTGTGGAGCCGTTAGTAGCGCTGTCAAGATTCTTAATGAAGTTATGCACAAGGGAAGTGAGAAAATCCGATCTCCGGGAAATGCAGGCAGACATCATATACATCATGTGTAAATTCGAGAGGATCTTTCCGCCAAATTTTTTCGATATCATGCCTCACCTGATGATCCATCTTCCCTAGCAATTGTTACTTACCGGTCCAGTACACTTCACTTGGATGTATCTCATGGAAAGGTATGTTTTATTCACTTACATCTCCAGAATACATATATGTACGTACATGTTCAATAACCATAACGTATAGTTTGCAATCTTATATTTACAGGCAACTTGGTGAGTACAAAGATTATGTCACTAATAAATCCGCGCCTGAAGGATGTATAGCTGAAGCATATATTGCGCATGAATGCGTCACCTACATGAAGTTGTATTTAGGAGCGTCGTTGGGAGCTCCGCAAGCCATGGAGGAACATGCGCCGCGGTTCAATCTCTCTATAGTTTCCAGTGATGTCGAAGTTGGTGGAGCACGACTGTCCGCCGAGTATGCATTGTCGGATGAAGAGATAGCCATAGCGCACTGGTGGGTACTAATCAATTGTGAAGAAGTTAAATATTGGAAAGAGTTGCACCTATCTTTTCCGGAAGTTGATGGTGATCTCGAGTACCACAACATGACGTTCGCAAATTATTTTCGCACCTGGGTACGCAATTTAATCTTCCCTGTTATATATATATATATCTAATTATTTTCTATTGCATATATTTTCGGATATTTACAGTTCAATATCCGTTACAGATGGACATGATTAAATCTGATGATAATCCAAACTGGTCGCACGAACTATTACTTCTTGGGATGCAACCGCAACGGGCTAGAGTTTATCCCACTTGCACAGTGAATGGCATCAAATTTGTATCTGAAGAGAGAGACAACAGACGAAGAACACAGAATTCTGGGGTGATGGCGAAAGGTCATGGCCTTGACTATTACGGTGTTCTCCATTCAGTGGTCGAACTGGTTTATGCGGAAGGCATGAAAGTGCATCTGTTCAAGTGTAGATAGTTTGATACAGGCGCACAAAGCATGAAGATGGATCAGTACGGAAATTTATCGGTCAACACTGCTACAAGCGCCTACGAAGATGACCCGTTTGTTTTTGCGACATCGGTAAAACAAGTGTTTTATCTTGATGACCTTGCCAGGGGTGACGCGTGGAAAATAGCGAACATTGTGCATCCTCGAAACATTTACCGGGCGGCTACACTTGGAGTGACCATTCCAGGGCCAGAGGCTGATGCGTATCAGGAGCCGAACGCAGTAGGTATTCATGATGTAGCTACTGTTCGCGAAAATAATATTAAACATGGTCGAGTGCTCAGAATTCGTGACGAAGATTCAACCTTTATTGAGGTTGATCCAAATGAAGAAACAGACGACGACTCTGATGACGAATTAAGGCATAGATTACCAGATATTAATTCCGATACCGAAGAAGACTCATCGGATGACTCAGATTACGAGCCTTAGCTTAGTTATAATTGAGCCTTAGCTTTGTAATTGTTGTCCAAATTAATATAAAGATATGCGGGCGTGTTTGTGAGCCTTCCATGGTAGGCTGGGTTCCAAACCCCTTAAAAGAATATGTTTGTACTAAAATAAATAAAGCACATTTAAATTTCATTGTACATGATTTTTTATTTTTACTCTTGGGCGACGAATATAACAAATATCGTCGCCCAAGTATTATCTTGGCCGACGAATTACCCTATTTTCGTCGGCCAAGATAATCCGAATAATTAAAATAAAATAAAGCACATTTAAATTTCATTGTACATGATTTTTTATTTTTACTCTTGGGCGACGAATTTAACAAATATCGTCGCCCAAGTATTATCTTGGCCGACGAGTTACCCTAATTTCGTCGGCCAAGAGAATCCGAATAATTAAAATAAATAAAGCACATTTAAATTTTCATTTAACAGGATTTTTTATTTTTACTCTTGGCCGACGAATTTAACAGATATCGTCGGCCAAGATAATCCGAATAATTAAAATAAATAAAGCACATTTAAATTTCATTGTACATGATTTTTTATTTTACTCTTGGGCGACGAATTTAACAAATATCGTCGCCCAAGTATTATCTTGGCCGACGAATTACCCTAATTTCGTCGGCCAAGATAATCCGAATAATTAAATTAAATAAAGCACATTTAAATTTTAAGGAAATGTTTTTTATTTTTATAGCCCCGTCAGCGTCTCGTCGATTGGAAACTATTCTCAGTTAAAGGTCCGGCCAGATTACGTGATTTGGAGGGTCGAATAGCCGTTTCCGTCCGTTTAGGGGTTTGACCGCGCTGATTGACCGGACGGATCGAGCCCTTATCTTTGTCAGATGGAGCTGAATTTTTTCCCACCTACGTAATTCGTTATGCTGGTCATATCTGATGGTCGGTTCTCAGTTCCTCTTCTCCGATCACCAAACTCACGATATATGTACTAATGTTGTATAACTTTTTTATATAAGTGGTGAGTTTAAGTTTCATTTTGAAGACAACGTATACGTAGAGGCCTCAAACGTAAAAAAGTCGTGAAATAAGATATGACCGTAACGGTGAAATACATCAACCCGTGAAAAATGAAGATATTTCGGAAAAATTTCGGTGCCGGTTGTTCCGGTCAACGAATTTCTCTTATTTCTACCTAGTGGTAGCCCTATCCCGGGTATTTATTTTTTACCAAATTTTTATAGCCCCGTAAAAGTCTCGTCGATTGGAAACTATTCTCTATTGAAGGTCCGGCCATATTACGTGATTTGGAGGGTCGAATAGCCGTTTCCGTCCGTTTAGGGGTTTGACCGCGCCGATTGACCGGACGGATCAAACCCTTATCTTTGTCAGATGGAGCTGAATTTTTTCCCACCTACGTAATTCGTTATGCTGGTCATATCTGACGGTCGGTTTTCAGTTCCTCTTCTCCGATCACCAAACTCACGATATATGTACTAATGTTGTATAACTTTTTTATATGAGTGTTGAGTTTAAGTTTCGTTTTGAAGACAACGTATACGTAGAGGCCTCAAACGCAAAAAAGTCGTGAAATAAGATATGACCGTAACGGTGAAATACATCAACCCGTGAAAAATGAAGATATTTCGGAAAAATTTCGGTGCCGGTTGTTCCGGTCAACGAATTTCTCTTATTTCTACCTAGTGGTAGCCCTATCCCGGGTATTTATTTTTTACCAAATTTTTATAGCCCCGTAAAAGTCTCGTCGATTGGAAACTATTCTCAGTTGAAGGTCCGGCCAGATTACGTGATTTGGAGGGTCGAATAGCCGTTTCCGTCCGTTTAGGGGTTTGACCGCGCCGATTGACCGGACGGATCGAGCCCTTATCTTTGTCAGATGGAGCTGAATTTTTTCCCACCCACGTAATTTGTTATGCTGGTCATATCTGACGGTGGGTTTTCAGTTCCTCTTCTCCGATCACCAAAATCACCAAAATATTTTTAATAAATTTATGGTTATTTTAAACAGGATGACCATGAGGAGAACTTCTGGACAACGTTCGGGTGTGAGGAGCCAAGACGACTCGGACGGTACCTCAAACAACCCGTCGGAATCACCGTCGATCGGGTTTCCGTGGCAGTTGACGGCCCGATATGCGGCGCTTAGGGGTGGCGCGAGCGGCTCGGGTTCTACTGGGCAGTCGGGTCCCGCAGCGACGGCTCCTCGTCATCCAGAGATACTTCGCCGGTCACGATCCCGCAGCGACGCCCCCACACAGTCGTCCCCGACCGACGGTGATGGCGGGTCATCCGGGGTCCCTATGGTGCCGTCCGGCCTCTTCCTTCCTCCGACGATACCGGCGATACCTCGCGTCGATGAGGAGGGTCGACCGATTCGGGAGCATCTCCCGCATGTGGCATCGCACGAGGCCTATATCTACAGGGAGTTTCCCACGCCTCTTCATCCCGTGAGGGTCTCCGAGCAGGCGGACGGAGACGAATCCGTCGGCTCAGCTTCATCCTCAGGTAATTTATTATTACTTTTTTGTCGATTTTAATTTTTTTGTTAAAAATGTATTATTAATATTAAATTTGATTCACAATGTCACAGCCGCCAGAACGAGAAGGCGGAACAGGAGAGGCACCGTCAGCAACAAGGGACTCGATAGGGCGGTCGAGTCCGCTGGACGGATCGCCATCCCGTTTTCCAACGGGAAACCGGTGGACGCCGCGTTGGGAAACCGGTACACGCGCGCCGCGGGAGGCACCATCCGCTCCAGACTCCCTAAAAATTATTTACTATTTTTTTAACTAATAAATTATTTAATTATCGAAAAAAATACTAACAAGTGGTAATGCAGCAATGGTTTGTGGTTCCCGAGGAGGGACGTGACTGGGCGGACAAGGCCCATAGGGAGAGGTACCTCTATTTAATAATTTATTAAATTTTATTTTTTTAATAATATATTTAATATTTTTTTTGTATATGTAGGTTCAAGGAGTGGAAGCACGACCTCCGGTTACACTGGAAGCAGTACGGGAGCGACCGTTCGGGTACCCCGAAGGAGTTCGAGTATCGGGAGTACGAGTGGCGGTGGCTTCTTGTCACGCAGTTCCACGACCCTCACAAACAGGTAATTCGTAAACAAATTTGAATTAATTTAATTAGTGAATTAATTATAATTGTATGTTTTTAAATATTTACTAACGATAATTTTTTTTTTAAAGCACCTCGCCCGGGTGAACGCTGAGAACCGGCAACAGAACACAACCAACCATCGTGCCGGTTCGAGGCCGTTTTCGGCCATCATGGACGACGTGCGGCGAGAGCGGCCAGAGGAGAACCCCTATGTGGGGACCTTTCAGAGGGCATATCCTCATTCTGAGGAGGATCTTATAAGTTCCTTATATTTTCTAATTTTTAATTTTAATTACATTTTATTAAATGTATATTAATATATTTTTATAATATATCCAATTAGGCGAGGGTGAGGGAGGCGGAGCAAGAGGTCATGAGAGGCATGGTGAACGACACATGGCCGGGCACGGCAGAGGATGACATGTTAGAGGCCATGTCCAGGATCGACACTTCAGATCCTACCGTTGGGGCGCGGATTATGGCCACTGCCTTCGCGCAGCGTTCCAACACCTACTACTGCCGGGGTATGGGAGACGCTGGAAAGGGGATCCTGAAGACGACGCCAGGATTTCAGCGCAAGGGAGCCGCCGGAGCCTCAAGCAGCAACAGTCGGCTACAGGATCAGTTCGAAAGTCTACAGTCTGAGCTGGAAGCCCAAAGAGCGAGGGAGTATGAGCTGGAAGCCCAAAGAGCGAGCGAGATGGCGGAATCATATGCGGCTTCCACGGCTGCGCATATGGAGCGGCTGAATGAAGTCACCAATGCCAACCAGGCGGCTATGGGACAGTGGATGACTGCCTGCATCGCTGCACATGCGGCCGGACTTGATTTTCCGCCCATGCCTACGCCTATACCATTACCTCAGTGGCCCCACCCTCAGTGGCCCCAGCCCCAGCAGCAGCCTCCTCAGCCTGACCAGCCGCCGCCTCAGCCTCAGGACCCTCCGAACAGGAATGATGAGTTAGATTTCGAGTTTCTTCATAGGCAGATGGACTGAATTTTTGTAATAAATTATTTATAAATTTATAAATTTGTGCTATTTTTAATTAAATTTTAGTATTAGAAAAATTTAAAGAAATGCCGAAAAAAAAAATTCCAGCAAAAATTGAAAAAACATTATTTATATATTTAAAAAAATTATTTAATTATTTAAAAAAAAAATTTAAATATATCTTAGGCGACGAAATTTCTAAATCGTCGGTCAAGGACTTACCATATAAGACGACGAAAAAAAAAAATCGTCGCCTAAGATGTAGTGATCTTAGGCGACGAAATATTTATTTTCGTCGCCCAAGGTTATAAAATCTTAAGCGACGAAAAAAATTTCCGTCGGCCAAGGTGTTAAATCTTGGGCGACGAATATTTTTGGGCGATGAGAAGTATATTTTAGGCGACGAAATTCGTATCGTCGCCTAAGAATTTCTCTTAGGCGACGACGGAATGAATTTTCGTCGCCCAAGATCTTGACCGACGCAGTTCTGGCGACGACGTCTTGGCCGACGACATGTCGTCTCCTAAGTACTTAGGCGACGAAATTTTTTAACAGGGCGACGATTTTTTTTCGTCGCCCAAGATCTATTTTCTGGTAGTGATTGGAGTATGCTCATGGAGAATCTGTTGCGGTCAAAAGAGTATTAGAGACTCATTGAAACAGGATTTTCTGAACTGACAGATGTAGCAATGCTGACTGCAGCTCAAAGGAAAACTTTGGAGGAATTAAGGTTGAAGGATCTCAAGGCAAAGAATTATCTGTTTCAGTCCATTGACAAGTCCATTTTGAAGACCATTCTTTAAAAGAACACCTCTAAACAGCTGTGGGATTCTATGAAGAGGAAATATCAGGGGAATAGGAGAGTGAAGCGAGCTCATCTCTAGGCTTTGTGAAGAGATTTTGAGGTGTTAGAGATGAAGGTGGGAGAAACAGTTACAAGCTACTTCTCAAGGGTCATGCTTGTGGCCAATGATATGCGCAATTATGGAGAGGACATGCCGGACGTGAAAATTGTTGAAAAGATTTTGCGCACCCTGACTAAGAAGTTCAACTATATTGTGTGCTCTATTGAAGAGTCAAAAAATACCGAGACTCTTTCTGTGGATGAGTTGTAGAGCTCGTTGCTTGTTCACGAGCAAAAATTCCGGAAGAATGGAGGTGATGAACAAGCCCTAAAAGTTACCGTTTAAAACACTTTTGGTGGTCGAGGAAGAGGACGTGGAGGCTTCAACGGTAGGGGACGAGGTAGAGGAAGACAACTCCTTAACAAGGCTCTTGTAGAATGCTACAAGTGCCACAAGTTAGGACACTTTCAATATGAATGCCCTAGTTTGGAAAAAGGGGCTCATTTTGCCGAACTTGATGAAGAAGAAGAGATGTTGTTGATGGCTCATTTGAATCTTCACAACTCTAAGAGAGAGGTAGTGTGGTTCCTGGACCCTGGTTGTAGCAATCATATGACTGGAGACAAGCAGTGGTTTGTTCATCTAGATGAGACTTTCAGGCATACTGTGAAACTCGGCAATAACACCAAGATGGCAGTAATGGGGAAGGAAAGCATCAAGTTGCAAGTCAATGGAATAATTCAGGTGATAACAGAGGTGTATTATTTGCCTGAGCTTAATAATAATTTGCTTAGTATTGGTCAGCTGCAAGAACGAAAGTTGGCCATTCTAATACAATATGGAGTATGCAAGATTTATCATCCTGCTCGAGGACTAATTATGCAGACGCAGATGTTCGCTAATTTGATGTTTGTTCTTCTTGCTGAAATGGACACACAAACTCAAGATTCAGTTCCTGCATGTTTCAAAGTCACATCAGAAGATCAAACTGATTTAGGTGCTGCTAGACAACTATGGTTTTGCTAGACAACTTACCGCAAGCTACACTCCACAACAGAATGGGGTTGCAGAGCGAAAGAATCGGACGATCATGAACATGGTGCGATGTATGTTGACTGAGATGCTTGTTCCTAAAGAATTATGGCCAGAAGCAGTTAATTGGACAGTTCACTTACTCAACTGGTGTCCTACTCTTGCAGTGAAAGACAAGACACCAGAAGAGGCATGGTGAGTGAACCATTTCAGGGTGTTTGGCTGTGTCAGACATGTTCACATCCTCGACAAAAAAAGGCAGAAGCTTGATGACAAGAGTTTCCAATGTGTTTTCTTGGGCTTAAGCGAGGAATCTAAAGCCTATAGAATGTATGATCCTGTTTCAAAGAAGGTGATTATTAGCAGGGACATGGTATTTGAAGAGAACAAGAAGTGGGAATGGAATAAAACAGTTGAAGGAGCTAGTAACATAGCCCTAGAGAGGAGCAATGATGAAGAGCAGCAAGGAAATGATGAAGAAAGTATTTGTGAAGAGGAAGAGCAGGTTGAAGTTTTGGCAAATGGTTTGGGTTCGATGTCAAATGATGGAGTTGAACATAGTCTTCCAAGTCTGGTTCAAGGGAGGGAAACAAGAGAAAGAAAGGTGCCATATTGGACGGAAGATTATGTAAGTGGTGAAGGTTTGTCTGAAGCAGAAGTGACTAATGAAGGTTTTTCTAAGGAAGAAGTGACTAATTTGATAATGTTTACTGCCTCTAATGATCCTGTGTCATTTGAAGAAGCTGCCAGAGTCAGAGGTGGAGAGAAGCAATGGAGCAGGAGATTAAAGCTATTAGGAAAAATGGAACATGGGAATTGACTATTTTACCAGCTGGAGTGAAAAAGATAGGAGTAAAATGGGTGTTTAAGACCAAGTTAAATGAGAAGGGTGATGTTGAAAAGTACAAAGCAAGGCTTGTGGCCAAGGGATTCACACAACAATATGGGATCGACTACAATGAAATCTTTGCTCCGGTTGCTCATTGGGACACCATACGTATGATCCTAGCTCGTGTTGCTTGCGAAGGATGGAGTGTGTACCAGCTCGATGTTAAGAGTGCTTTTCTTCCTGGAGACTTAAATGAAGCTGTGTTTGTTGAGCAACCGAGGGGTTTTGAAGTGAAGGGGGAAGAAAACAAAGTATATAGACTCAAGAAGGCGTTATACGGACTTAAGCAAGCTTCTCGAGCATGTTACAACAAGCTAGAGTCTTATTTCTTGAAGGAAGACTTTGAAAGGTGTCTTAGTGAGCATACTCTGTTTACAAAGGCAGAAGAAGGAGGGAAGTTGCTTGTGGTAGGTGTGTACGCTGATGATCTTATCTTTACTGGAAATGATGAAGCTATGTTTGAAGAGTTCAAAAGTTCTATGAAACGAGAGTTTGACATGTCTGATCTTGGGAGAATGAAATACTTTCTCGGTGTGGAAGTAGTGCAATGCAGTAAGGGGATCTTCATCAACCAAAAGAAATATGCAAATGAGTTACTTGAAAGGTTTGGCATGGAGCGTCACAATTCAGTAAAAAATCCAATTGTACCAGGTTGTAAACTTGTGAAAGATAAAGGTGGAGTTGCTTTTGATGCAACTACTTACAAGCAAATGGTGGGCAACCTTATGTACTTGACTGCCACTAGACCCGACTTGGCATATGTGGTGAGCCTGATCAGTAGATTCATGGAAAGGCCAACCAGTTTGCATCATCAAGCAGTGAAGAGGGTATTTCGTTAATTTGGAACCACTGAGTTTGGAATCTTTTACAAAAGAGGTGGAGAAGAGAAGTTAGTAGCCTACTCAAATAGCGATTATGCCGGAGATGTTGAAGACCGGAAAAGCACATCAGGGTATGTGTTCTTGCTTAGTTCAGGCGCAGTAGCATGGTCCTCAAAGGAGCAGCCAGTAGTCACTCTCTCTACCACTGAAGCTGAGTTCATAGCAGCTGCTTCCTATGCATGTCAGGGTGTGTGGATGCGTATGATTCTTGAGAAGCTTGATCATGAACAAAGTAAGTGCACTGATATTTATTGTGACAATAGCTCTGCTATTAAATTGTCAAAGAATCTTGTTATGAATGGTAGGAGTAAACACATTGATGTTAGATTTCATTTCCTCCGTGATTTGACAAAAGATGGGGTTGTGAAGTTGGAGCATTATGGTTCGAAGGATCAGTTGGCAGATCTTATGACTAAACCTTTGAGACTTGAAGTATTCGAGAGATTGAGAGAGCTACTTGGAGTTTGTGTGACACCAGAGGTAAACCTACTGCTAATTGCATGTCAGTTTAATGGAGGGTTTGTTAGGACTGTTATGACTGAGTATGTATTTAGTTGTTGTTTCTGTTAATAATTTCCTTGTTTGTAAGGATGTGAGTTGGGTTTGATTCAGTCCTGTAATAGATTGACCACATCTTTAGACTATGAGATTGTGGTGGCTTAGTTTTTGCTTTTCTGTTTTGTAAGGCTTGTATAAAGCCGTTGTATCATTCATTCAATAAATATAAGCTTTGAATTCTATCTTAGTTTGAGTTGATTGTTCAGAGCTCTACTATACAACAACAGCCACCAAGCCCGCATCTCCAACATCAAGGTTAACCATCGATATGCCCAACAAGACCAGATCAGCGCATACCAACATCACTCGTGTGTGTGCCTGTCTTGTACCAACCCAAGCAACCACCACCAAGCTCTCACCCCGGTCACCTACCCCATCCTCAGGCCAACACATAATCAGATCTCTGCATCATCACCGCCACCCAAACAAGCTACCAGCAGATCTGAATCAGCCCCATAAGAGACCAACCTCGACTACCGCTGCCCTTGGAAGCCATCCAAATCGCCACCACGGTCCAATTTACCAGCGTCCGACAACCAGTCCCGAAGCCAACCAGCACCGATTCTGACCACCGTTGTCGAAGCCCAGCAAGGCGCACCACCATTCGATCTCGCCGCCGTCTCAGTCAACCCAAGCCCGGTCGCTCCTCCTCTCCTGAAACCATAAACGATTGAAGAGATGGAATCACCTCTCGTCACCATGGCATGGTCGCCGTCGAGTTTCCCCAACACCGCCACCAATCTCACAGCAGCATGATCACCACCCTCGAGGGCGCCGCCGCCATATATGAACCCTAGGGTTCATACCAAGAGAGCTCCGACTAACTCGGAGGCACCCTATTCAAGAATTTTCATTCTTGTGTCGTTGCTTTACCATATTCTATTAAAATGGTTTTTTTTTTCTAACATTGAGAACGTGTCAACTTGTGGAATATGATTTGGCTTTCGATTAATGACACGCAAGATGTTGATACTTGATACTGGGAGAAGTATTTGACCTATAATAGTGCAAATGTCTCTCTCAGTATATTTTTTCATGATTATTTGTCCATGGCTTAACTGATCAGATTTCACTTCATCTTTTAACCGAGGGACTTTGGTTGACATGCATGGATAAAGATAACTATGGTTGGTATTGATAACACTCAAGCAAGGAAGCTAAACACACTCCAATTCTGAAATACTTCCGTAAAGTTTATTATGCATCCATTGGTTTTAAATAGCCTTACAAGATAAGGAAAACAAAACAATAACAACTCACGCTGAAATAGTGGTATCTGTTGCAAAAGAAGTCAAAAACTACTTGGTTCCTAACAAACAGGAACTTATTTGCTAAACCTTGAAACAATCAAACTCAAACAAACTTAACAGATAAGCCTAACAATTCCTCCCCTAAACTGAAATAGTATGCATTCAGTTTAAGCTTAGTACCTCACAGACACCCAGCTTACCACGCAGCTCCTCAAACACATCAAGTTTTAATGGTTTTGTCATGATATCAGCCAATTGATCTCCTGTACCACAATGAACCAGCTCCACCACCTCCTCCTTTGTAAGATCCCTCAAGAAATGGAATCTTACATCTATATGCTTGTTTCTTCCATGCATAACCGGATTCTTAGATAACTTAATCGTTGAACTGTTGTCACACATCATGACAGTACCTTTGCTTTGTGGATTCCCGATCTTCTCTAACATTCTTCGCATCCACACACACTGACAAGCACACAAAGCTGCTGCCACAAACTCTGCCTCAGTGGTAGACAGTCACCACAGGTTGCTTCTTTGAGGCCCAAGAAACTACTCCACCATTCAACATAAACACATACCCAGACGTACTCTTTCTATCATCAGTGTCCCCAGCATAGTCACTGTCAGTATAAGCCAAGAGCTCATCAGTACCTCCTCTCTTATAGAACACACCCAACTCCACAGTTCCCTTTAAGTACCGAAGAACTCTTTTTGTTGTTTGCATATGTAGAACAGTAGCCATAAATCTGTTCAAGAGACAAACCACATACATTAAATCCGGTCGAGTTGCAGTAATATACATGAGACTCCCAATTAACCACTTATACACAGTCGCATCAACTTTAGCACCTTCTCCATTCACTGATAACTTCCAACCGGGAACAATAGGATTCTTCACTGAGTTGCCTTTACATAAACCAAACCTCTCGAGTAATTCACATGCATACTTTTTTTGACTCAAGTAGATACCTTCTGACCTTTGCACAACTTCAACACCCAGAAAGTATTTCATCTTCCCCAGGTCTGTCATATCGAACTCAATCTTCATGGAACTTTTAAAGCTTTCAATCATGCAGGCATCATTTCCAGTAAAGATCAAGTCATCAACATACAAACTCACAATAAGGATCTTCTTACCTCCTTCTGTTTTGACAAAAAGAGTGTGCTCGTAAAGGCAACATTCAAAACCCTCTTTGACAAAGAAAGCTTCAATTCTGCTATACCAAGCATGTGGTGCTTGCTTCAATCCATATAACGCCTTCTTAAGTTTGTAGACCTTCTCTTCTTCACCCTTCCGAATATAACCCAAAGGATGCTCTATATATACATTCTCCTTAAGCTCTCTATGAAGAAACACACTTTTAACATCAAGTTGATACACACTCCAACCATTCTGTGCTGCTCGAGCTAGAACCACCCTAATTGTCACATCCCGACCCGTATATTTTTACCTTATTTACTAGCGTGATTATAATAAGAATTTTACCGTCTCGATCATTGAGTTAATAGTTTAATTGGTCCCTAGAGGGGTTTCGGGGACGATTATGTGCGGAGGATTATTCGTATGAGGAAAATACGACGACGGTAAAAATAGTAAATTTTAGCTAGTAAAAGGTAATTTTTATTCGGGTATTATTTTTTCGGGGTGTTTTATTTTTGGATTTGGGTTGTTTATAAGGTTGGACCGGTTGGGAGGCCCAACCCATTTTTCCTCCCTTTCTCTTCTTCTCTCTTTTCTCTTTCTTCTCTCTCCCGTGCTCTCTCCCCGCTGGACTGTCCAGCCGCCAGCCGCCGCCGTCCGGCCAGCCATCGGCCGCCGCTCCACCTCAGTTCGAACCCTCATCTCCTCCTCTCCCTCCCCGGCCTAGCCCCCGAGCCTCTAGCCTGCCGGAAGAGGAGAAATCCCGCCGGAGACGCCGGGAAGCATTTCGCCGGAACTCCCTCCTCCGGCCACCAATCCGGGCAAGCTTGGTACGGTTTTGTAGCCCTCCTCCCGTGCAGCAACCTCTCCAATCAGCTCACTCCCTCTTGAGCTAGGTAAGGAGAAATGTGGAGTTGAAATTTCTAGGGCTTTTAAGTTGTTTTCGTTCGATTAGACTAGTTAGGCTTGGAATTGAGTGGTGTGTTGGTCATGAAAGTTGTAGAGCATGATGAGGAGATTATTATGTCAAAATTTCATAGGTTTTGGAGGTCGCCGGAATTGGCCTCCGGCCGCCGCCGGTTAGGAGATTTTTAGGGTTTTAAATGTGGAATTTTAAGAGGAGTTTATTGGTATGATTTATGGAATTTTTGGATGAGATTTGGATAGGTTTGTGATTTTCAGAAGTTTGGTATTTTAGGCGGATTAATAAGTTATAATCCGGCCTTTGGTTGTTTTCGTGATTAAGGGTTGGAAGGTGGTTTTGAGGATGTCAGTATTTATGGAGATTTGTGGTTGTCGGTGAATATAAGATTTAGGGCGATAGGTGCGGTTGAGCGTGTGAAGCTCATAGTTAATTATGCCTATTTCTAATTATGCATTGGGAGTTTATTTTAAGGAATTATTTGTGTTTTGGAACAGGACGTGAGGAGGCTCGAGCAGACGAGGCCCCAGATCGACATCAAGCTTAGACCTAATTTGTGAGTGGACGTTTATTTTTACATAATATGCATGCTATGGTTCATGATTGAACATTTTCTTTTTTGTTGGAGTTTTGACGTCAATTAATTTTGACGCTTTTATTTCTCTTGGAGAGATACCGAAAATGGGATTTTCGGTGGATATAAATATGTATTTATGAGAGAGTATGTATAGAAAATGCTAGCTAGCCATATGTGTCTATCCACCTTAATGGCGTAGCATATAGCCGCATTATGGTGTGACGTGAGCGTTGGACGTATGCGTAGTAGCCCTATTTGAGTGTTTAATTCATATAGGGGGTATAGACACATATTTATACACCCGTCTGTCCACCTTGATGGCGTAGTGTAGCACCGCATTAAGGCGTGACGTGAGCGTTGGACGCGAGCGTAGTAGCCCTATATAGACCCATGAATTTATATAGGGAGTATGGACGTGTGTAAATACATACATATATGTTAGAGCCTGAGAGGCTCGATATTATGAGATGAAAGTTTTATCGCTTGCAGCATGCATTCAATTTTTCTTTGGAAATTAATTTGGGGAAACATAAATATTTTATTTATTATTTTATTTTTGTCCACTCACTCTAACGTTATTAAATGTTTTCCCCTGGGCCCTTCGTTTTAAATTGCCCAGTCTGCAGAGTTCGGGTTGGACCTAGTAGGAGACGAGGCATAGTCACCCGCATTTCCACCACTTTTCTTCAGTAGGTTACTTGTTTAACCTACTTGTGGTTTCATTTTCCGCTAGTGTTTAGTAGCTCTGAATACTTGGGTTTAATGTATTTTATTTCGGTTGTGGGTGAAGACTTGTTGACATCTTAGAATATTTATTGGAGAATTTATGTTATCATTTGGATAATTTTATTTGATGTTGGTTAATGTTGTGTTGTTGGGGGTAGTTGTATTTGGGGAGCACGTAGGCTCTAGGAGTTAAGGTTGGATTAAAATTTTTGGAAGTGTTTGCAGGTTTTCATTAGGAATGGTTGTCCATTTTCAAGGGAGGTTATGCCGATTTTTCGGTAATATCTTTCTTGGAGGTGGTCCCCACACGAGTTACTCCGGGTTTCAGGGTGAAATTCGGGGTGGGTCGTGTCTGTTGGTATCTGAGCTATAGGTTTCATTTTCCTGCTTCTTTGTCACTATCATATTTGCCTAAGTAGCACGTAGTGTCTATAGAGTGATGATCCGACCGCGGTGGATTCATTGGCATTTTATGCTTTTGATGCTATGTGTTATTGGGTATATGTGATTATGGTATCCCATCTTGCCACTAGAGCAAAAACCTCATTGTAATCAATCCCATGTTGCTGAGCATAGCCTTTCGCCACCAATCGAGCTTTGTGCTTATCCACTTCACCATTTTCATTCAACTTGGTCTTGAAGACCCACTTTAAACCAAGTTTCTTTGCTCCAGCCGGTAGAGTTGTGAGTTCCTAGGTTTCATTCTTCTCAATGGACTCAATTTCTAAATCCATTGCTCTCCTCCACTTTACATCTCCTGTTGCTTCCTCGAATGAGTTTGGATCTTCATATAAGGCAAACATGGCTAGGTCATTCACTTCATCCTCTCCCTTAGATAAGCCTTCCCCGGTTACATAATGTTGTAGATAAGGAGGAGCATTTCAAACTCTTTTCTTAATTTGAACTGATGCTTCTTGACTTGATGAGCTACCTGGCAAAGAAGATGACGTATTAGCTTGTTGGCTTACTCCTTCACTTCCAATTTCAGCTTCATCTTCACTTTCAGAGCTTCCATCTTCGTCTTGGTCACAATCTTCCCAAATCAACACATCACCTTTTACTTCATCTGCTGTCCTCCCCCAATTCTAGCCCTTGTCTTATTCAAAGCTCACATCTCTTCTCACTAGAATTTTCTTAGTAGCTGGATCATACAAACGATAAGCTTTTGATTCATCACTTACTCCAAGTAGAACACAAGAAACACTTTTATCATCTAACTTCTTTCTCTTCTGATCCGGCACATGAACATGAGCAAGGCATCCAAAAACCCTAAAGTAATCTACTTTAGGTTTAATCGCGCTCCACATCTCCTCTGGTGTCTTTTCTTTCACCACCAACGTCGGACTTCGGTTGAGAATATGAGCTGTCCATCGTGCAGCTTCTAGTCAAAACATTTTTGGCACCTCCTTATCACAAAGGATACACCGAACCATATTCAGAATAGTTCGGTTCTTGCGCTCAGCTACTCCATTCTGTTGTGGAGTGTAGGCTGCTGTAAGTTGCCTACTAATGCCATTAATTCTACAAAAATCATTGAACTCATTGGAGGTGAATTCTCCTCCCCTGTCAGTGCGCAAACAACATATCAATGTCCCAAACTCCTTTTCAACTAAACTCTTATAGTTTTTGAAAGTTGTGAATGCTTCAGATTTCTCAACCAAAAAATAGATCCACACTTTTCTACTATAATCATCAATGAATGTAATAAGGTACCTTTTATCACTGTTTGAAGCTGGTGTGATAGGGCCACAAATGTCAGCATGTATGAGCTGTAATTTCTGTGAAGCACGCCACTGACTCTTTTTAGGAATGGCATCTCTGTGTTGCTTGCCTACCAAGCACTCGGTGCATGACTTAGTTGTGGCTTTAAGAGTTGGAAGTCCCTTCACCATCTCTCTATACTGTAATGTCCGCAACCCCTTATAACTCAGGTGCCCAAATCTACGATGCCAAAGCCGCGAATCATCTTCAGCAACCGTCTGCAAACAAGCCGAGCTTTCTAGTGGTACACTCCCCATCAACACAAACATACAGTTCTCAGTCATTCTTGTCTGCATAATCAAACCCCTTCTTGAATGATAAAGCTTGCACATCCCATGGTGTATAAGTATAGCTAGACCTCTTTCTTGGAGTTGGCCAATACTGAGTAGATTGTTTTTCAAATCCGGCACATAATAAACATCAGTAATCATTTGAGTTATGCCATTGATCTCAATCCGGATGTTACCTTTGCCCATCACACCCATTCTTGTATTGTTGCCAAGCTTTACTGAGTGTCTGTATGCATCATCAAAGTTTGTAAACCACTGCTTGTTCCCACACATGTGGTTACTGCAACCAGAATCTAAAAACCACACCTCCTCTCTTTTAGCATTTTTGGCTTCGACAATTGCCATCAGAAGCATCTCTTCTTCTTCATCAATCTCTGCATAATTGGCCCCTTTTTCCAAACTAGGGCATTCATATTGAAAGTGCCCTAGCTTGTGACATTTGAAACACTCCACAAGAGCTCTGTTCAGTGGTTGCCTTCCTCTACCTCTTCCTCTGCCCCGAGCTGCAAATCCCATTCCTCTGCTACTTCTATCAAACCGTTCCCCATAAGAGACTTTCAAGGCTTGTTCTTCTCTTGTATCTCTACCATGACGATTCAGTCTTTGCTCATGAACTAGGAGACTGCTCTGTAGCTCATCTAATGTCATCATGTCCAAGTTATTGGACTCCTCAATTGAGCACACAACATAATCAAATTTTGAGGTCATTGATCTCAAAATTTTCTCAATGATATCAACTTGTGTCATGTCTGTACCTCCATGAACCTTCATCTTGTTGACAATTGCGAGTGTCCGAGCAAAAAACTCGTCCACCTTTTCTCCTTCACGCATATGGAGAACTTCAAACTCCTTCCTTAAGGCCTGCCGATATGCCCTCTTCACTCTACTAGTACCTTGATACTTCTATCTCATCGAGTCCCAGATACTCTTTGCGCTCTCCCTGCTAAGAATTGTCTCCATTATTGATCGTTCTATGGCCTGGAACAAATAATTCTTGACCTTGAGATCTTTTAACTTCATCTCCTCGATCCTCTGACACTGCTCCTCAGCTTGCTTATGTTGTGCTTCAGTTTGTTGTCCTCTCTCTGCCACCACTGAAGAGAAAGTGACTGATTGTTGAGCTCCTTGCGTCGCCGTTGGGATCCCGTTCTCTATGAGGTCCCAGAGTTCCTTGGATCGGAGGAAATTCTCCATAAGCATTGACCAATGATCATAGTATCCGTCGAATTTCGGAATCGACACCGGCACAAAATTTCCTTCTGTTGCCATTCTCTCTTGCTCACTTTTCCTCACTATGTTTCACTCAAACACTCGAATCACTCACTTTTTTTTTCTTCACTGTATTTCACTAAAACACTCCAAACACACAATCAGGCCCCTTTGTGGAGCTCTGATACCAGAATTTGATAACACTCAAGTAAGGAAGCTAAACACACTCCAATTCTGAAATACTTCCGTAAAGTTTATTATGCATCCATTGGTTTTAAATAGCCTTAACAAGATAAGAAAAATAAAACAATAACAACCCACGCTGAAATCGTGGTATCTGTTGCAGAAGAAGTCAAAAACTACTTGGTTCCTAACAAACAGGAAGTTATTTGCTAAGCCTTGAAACAATCAAACTCAAACAAACTTAACAGATAAGCCTAACAGGTTTAGGGTACAAGTATGGAATTTGAAGTGTCTTCTGAGATAACATGCCTTGTGTATAATTATACTCTGGGTGAAATAATATGAGACGTAGAGCTTCTAGTGGACCTATTGGCCGGGCGCAATTCAGTTCATGTGTTTCAACTCATATGTCATGTGTTTCATATGGTTTTACGTGAACTGAGAAACTAATAAATGGTATAGTTCAGGTGTTTCAACTCATATTTCCAAAGGTAAGGAGAGGCAGAATTACATGCATAAAACTTTGTAGAGATGCCAACTCGGTCGAGTCTCTTTCTTTTGTATGTTTTCTTCCTTGCTCTTACATAAATTTTTGTTATCATTATGTGAGTACTGCATGTTATATTTCACGTACAGTAATTCTGTACAACATAGGCTCAAAGTAGGATCTATTTGTCCCTTTGATGTCTGCATCATTATAGACCTCATTGGGCATTTTGGATAAAAGTGAATTGGTTATTCCGTGTATAAAAGAAATTTATTCAATTTTCTGTTCCCAACATGCTCTTGCAGTCTAGTATTCTATCTCGTAGTTCAAGTTTCCCAGTCTGATAATAGATGTTGCATTTTCCCTTTATCTATTTCTTGTAACTTGTAATATCCCTTCATTTCATTTTGTAACAACTATGTTGTTGCTCTTGTGTTAGGGTGCTCGATATTACCTCGCTCGTACGCATGCTGCAATAAAATACATCATTCTGGCTATCTTTGGTCCATATGGATAATATCCTGGAAAAATACAAGGTATTCAGTACTGCAGTCAGTTTTTCATTGCACATTGCATTGCTTCGATTTTCTCGTTCCAGATCTTTTGTTGTGACTTTCTGAACAGATATAGACCTTTCCGTAGTGGCCATGCAAACTTGAAAAATACTTGATTGAGATGGAAGTGAAGGATATCTGTTATATAGATCGATTGTCATGATTCTAAGACTTGTTTGCTTTTCTATATAGTGTTCTTTTCAATTGAAATCCATCTTCCTTAAACGTATATGAATTTTCCCTACAGCTCTTAGGAATGAAAAAAAATCAACGGATATTCCACTACTGGCCTCAGAATTCAATCCATACCCAACAGAGACTAGCTGAGTCCGACGACGAAGACGATATTTTGCTCTTACGACTGCTTCATCCAGAGGTGGCTTTGAGCATTTCTTAGGTGTGCACACACGAGTAACATGTATCTAGATCACTTCTTATTATTTATTATTTCTCTCTTTACTCACATAATTAAGCTAGCATACGTACTTTAGAGTATCATTGAGCGACAAGGTTTCCTATTTGCACGCTGTATTACAGATCGAAATACAGGGTGCAAACATCAGATCAAAATTCAAGCATATCTACAATTTATAATATAATGTTGATATGTAATCATGTATACTGCTTTCTAGACTTGATGCAACTCCCCCTGTGCTGTCTTGGACCTTGAAACTCAAGCTCCCGATCAAAAGATTCCCAAATCCAAATTTGCAAACAATTCTATCGTACTTTCACAATCAGTCTTAATATAATTTCTTAGACAAATCTAAAAAAATCCGTTTGGTGGAAATAATCAATTGTTTGTTCATATGACAACAATATAAATCTCAAGCGGAAAGAGAGTACATGGTTACAATATGCAGACCATGATATATATATATATATATATATATATATATATATATATATATTTGCTCCTGCATTCGTACAAATCGATTATCATATATCAATTGGTTTATCATCCAAAGAAAGTGATAAGCAACTTTATAGCTAGACAAAAAAAGAGTCGTGTGTAAATTGAGTATATAGGAGCACTTGCTTTTCAAGTCCTCTTATTTTGAATTTGAATATGAGTTCCAACCATTTGTCCATTTCTTTCCAATTTCTTTCCACAGCTGGATCGATAAGACTGCTCCCATTTGAAAATATTGGAATGAAAATGACTCGTATATGCATGTTGATCTCGACCTTGGTACTATTCAAACTTTTGATTAGGGTTCAAGCATGACAGAAGCACTTCCACTTGAAATACATCACATATAAAAACCTAGGAACGTACCTAACTACTCTTGGATCATTCACCTGTTAATTTCATATGCAACGATTCTTCTGGTAGTTATATGTTATTAGCATCTGCCTTGCTCCAAACACAACTAAGCAAGTAGAGCTATATAACTAATATTGGGAGCTCAATTGTGATTGCTTGACGTATAAGTTTAACGGAACTTGCTGATAAAAACTTGGATTAATAGCTCATAAAAATAAGGCCTATCTTTTGGAGACGAAACCCATGAAATGTTTGGCTGATCGAAGAAATGTCGACGGCGTGAGATGTACTAAGAAATATAGTGTCGATCGAAAGCAACAACTCCCAAAACTTAAGATGAAAATTGGCCTACCAAACTTTGAAAACCAGCTAGCAATATATGTCTAGCTGAAGTTTACACATCGTATACGCATATATAGAGCCAATTTGAAGCTTAATGACACTTGTATTGTTTTCATATATTAAAATAAAAACGGAATCATTTTCATCTATATATAGTAGAGCCATAAGCTAGCTAGCTAAGCCTTTAAACAACAATTATTAAGTGAAGAAATTAGCTATTCACCTACTGCTGGCAATTGGCTGTTGTATATTCTCAAACCTTTCCCTTTGGAATGACAATGCTATGCCCTAAACCCATACGGTTCTAAATATCTGATATTTTTCCTTTTCATTTGTAGACTCAGGAATAATTAATTAACTGCAATATATTTACACTATACCTAGTGTCAGGGTGAAACTGAATGTCGTTGGATTTATCTTCCGACAGCAACATAGCTGGAGAACAGATTTAGAATTGCATATTAGGATGTGTAAGCATGTTACATATCTATTGATCTTTCCCAGGGATGTCACCACTATATCAAAGCAAATAGAGTTGCCATTAGACAATATTTTTTTTCTAGTTGGTGTTTGTTTGAGTACATGAATATTATAAATGTTTCTAATATTATTTTGGGTTTTTGTAATCAGGGGTTAAGACTCAATGTCCACCCTTGTATTTAGCAGTTTCATTAATTAAGACTTAAAGTAACCGCACCAGCCCTTTATTTAAAAATAAATAAATAAAATAAAGAAGATCTGAAGTAAATTAGGGTTTGGACAAACTAGCACTGATACTTGAGAATGTGTCCAAATGCTTTGAATTAAATAAGACAATTAGCTAGCTAGTGCAAGAAGGTTGGCTGGCTCCTCTTCTGAAATTTCTAACAGACAAGACAAGGCTAGCTTTATCTAGTTGTTAGGCTGATAGCTACCCTCCACTTATAAGCTCTAATATGTATCTCCACTCTACCTGCCACTACCAAAGAGCAGTACTAGTCTTCATTAGGCAATATTTAGCATAAATTTTCTTTTCTTTACACCTAAGAAATTTAGTTTTTCTTCTTCTCGTGTACAATGGAGGCTAGCTAAAGGCCCAGAAAGCACAGCTACGAGATTGTACATAAACATACATCAACCATTTGTTTATGCATTCAGAAGATTAGTTTATAAATCAACTTGCAAATCTTAACCATATCTATCTGCTAGCTAGTTCATCATAGTCCCCCCCTCCTCATTTGAGTGCTGCATGACCGCTGCTTTAATTGTGGCCATGCATATTGAAATTCATGAATCTGCCAAACATATTTGTGTTGCAAGCATATGTCTCGTCAATTAGCAACATTAAAGGGTCCAATGAAATGACCCTTTCATTGGACTTGTTTTTAGTGCTTCATCCTTTCATTGGACTTGTTTTTAGTGCTTCAGCATCAGCCCTACTACCACTAAAATTTTGACTCAATTCTGTAAGAAAATTTGCAAATATCTCATTTTTTCAGTAAGGTACGGTGGTCTTGAGTTGAGTTCGATATAGATATTAAGCAAGAAAGAACAAAAAAACACCTTTGTTTAGCTTTCTCGCGTCCAAATTTTTGTTTTTAGCTCTGGACGTGTTCTGGGATATTATGACATTCACTACTAATAGTAACAAGGTTGTCAGTTGCAACTACTGAATATATTGTTCTAGAGACCGACCATATATATATAGAGAGGGCTGCGATATCCATCAATATAAAGAAAAGGTAATTTCACTGATCGATGTCAAGTCTAAGTCCCAGAAAGCATGCATCCCAGACAAAGTGGAGAAGCTAGCACTGTGTTTTGTTGGCACTCACAGAAAGAAAAAAACGAACTTTAGTTTCTAAACCCACAAAGAAGTCGTGCAGAAATCAAGTTCAGTAACAACATAGAGAAAAATGGATCGTAGAAACTTCAAAGATGAATCTGTTTCAAACATGTCTATGTCAAGACAGATCAGCAGCCTAACGGATTCACAGCCGTTTAATTTCATGTCTTCATGTCGACACAGATTGATAAGGATATGTACTGGTTTGCTGTATATGGCTGTATCCAACAAATTCACGTTTCTTTTCTCAAAATATATAATGTTTGATTATAGCAAGCTTCTTCCTACACATTTCCCTTATCACCACGCACCTAATTACTTGCTCGTTTTTCCTGTGAAATATATGAGCCTGCGTTTTATTTTCATTTTTCTTACACGTATGCTCACTGCACAGTACATGCAACAATCGCAGCCGTTGTTCAAATTTGGCCACCCTCTATATATACCTCGACCCCCATCTCTCTACTCTTCCCTCAACTCAAAGCAAACACTCATCTAGGCTAGCTAGTTTTCCATTCCTCTCCAGTACTTGAATCACAATACCAAGTTTTCTTAAGCTGGAGCTAGCTAGTTCTTTTGAGGTCGATACGTACCTTCATCGATACATTCGATAAGCTATAGCAATGGGCAGCTTAAACAGTTTCCAGGACCAGCAGGTTTGTGATAAACTTTTTCTTTACTACTGTCCCTGAATGATTTACTCATTGTCATGCTAGCTAGGGTTTATGTTGAAAGTGTTTCATTTTTATTAACTGCTATACTACCGGTGTGTACTAGGGAAATGCTTCTAGCTAGCTAGTAATTGCTAGAAGCACTTATCCAGATGTATATACTTCAATCAATATTAATGATTTCAGGGCTATGTTGAAGAAGAAAATAACCAAAAGAAGATGACAGAAACTTGTACAATGGATGGAGCCGTTGATTGGAATGGCCGCCCTGCTATCCGAGGGAGAACTGGTTCTTGGGTTGCTGCAGTTCTCATATTAGGTAAGTAATTAATTTACACAAGCTAAATAAGATAGCTCCATGCACACACACACAAAAACTAATTGATTACAGATTTATCTTTCAAAAAAAAAAAAAAAATTACGAATTTATCTATTTAATCTCGACATGTTTTATGTCAATGTGTCTCAATTGTCAAAAGTTCAAATTGTAGCTAGTTTGGATTCTTTTCTCGATCATTAATTTACTTTTAAAATTTTAGGGAAAATGTCCAAATGCACAAATTTCTTTAAAGCAAAACCTAATTCAATGAAAAAAGTTTTCTATAACCCATTCCAATGAAACTTAATAAAAAGACGATTATGCCCATAAACTTATAAACTCTCTCAGCCTCGATCACTCTCTCCCGTCCTCTCTCATTCTCATACTCTGTCATCTTTCAAATCTCTCTTTCTCTTCTTCTCCTCCCGATCTGCTCTCTGCTCTCTCTCTCTCTCTCTCTCTCTCTCTCTCTCTACACCGTCACTCGCCGGCAAGCCATGAGGAAGAGTGCGTCGTCACCGGCAAGCCAAGCCACGGAGCAGTGCGTCGTCGCTAGCAAGTCATGAGGAGGAGCTCCGATCTCCAACTCCAAGCATCTTCATCATGCCGTCTCGGTCCAACACACCTTTGCCGGCGAGTCGATTTGCCTGAGGCTTGAGGAGAAGATTCAATCTCCAAGCAACCAAGCTCCGAGCAAGCCAGATCTGGTCGAGATCTGAGCAGGTCGGATCTACTCCAAGCAGTTGGCGTCAAAGCAGGCCGACTTGGCAAGGACGACGGGGAAGCGGAGGCGCGTGAGGGAGTCGGAGCAGTCCACTTCCAGAAGCTTATTGCCACTCCGCACAGACTACAGACTTGGCAAGGACGACTGGGAAGCAGAGGCGCGTGAGGGAGTCGGAGCCATCCACTTCCAGGAGCTTGTTGCCGCTCTGCACGGACTGCAGACTTGCTGCTCCGCACGGACTGCTTTAGGGCTAAACTGAGGAGCAGCAAAAGCAGGCTGAGAGGAGGACGAAATTCCGGTTGGGTGCCCAGAGTAATTTTTTTTTTTACGAGATCAGAGCAACGTTTCTTTGCGTGTGTGCATTTTGTGTACTTATGTTCTATTTCATTAAGCTGAAATAAGTATATTATTGTGGGTCAGTAACTAATTATTGAGAGTCAGTAACTAATTATTGGGGATCAGTAACTCAGTTATTGGGGGGCAGTAACTGGTTACTGGGTGTCAGTAACTGAAAACAACATGATTATTGGGTGATTACTGGGTGTCAGTAACTGAAAACAAAGTGATTATTGAGTGTCAGTAACTGAAAACTAAGTGATTACTGGGTGTCAGTAACTGAAAACTAAAAGTTATTGGGGGTCAGTAACTGGTTACTGGGTGTCAGTAATTAATCAATAACTGGTTACTGGGGGTTAATAACTGGTTATTATGGGTCATTAACTGGTCAGTAACTGATTATTGGGGATCAGTAACTGGTTACAGGGGAAAATCCGGTGACCGGAATCCGGCGGTCGGGCAAAATCCGGTGACCGGAATCCGGCGGTCAGGGAAATTCCGGTGACCGGAGTCCGACGGCCGGTGACCGGAGTCCGGCGGCCGGTGACCGGAGTCCGAGGTTCCGGCCAAGTCTTTTCATGTTGAAGAGGTGGGGGCAAAATAGTCTTGAAATAATATGGTTTGTTAAGACTTTAGTAAAGATTTGTGCATTTGGGCATAAAAATGGTTACCTTATATTGGAATGGGCTAATGCAAAAGATTATCATTGGAATGGGAAATAAGAGGTTTGAATTAGTACTAAATGGGCATTTTCTCTAAATTTTATTTTATAATTCCATTTTAGATGGATAGATCTCACATTTTTCACAAAATAAACAAGATCAATCACATACTTACATATAAATTATTCTTCGTAAAACTTGTTGATATATAATCTATAATTATATTCTAAACCATATGATATTATTGTATCGTTATATTACTTATATATATGTTCATATAATTTTCTTTGTGTGGTCAAATCTATGTTTCATAATTGGTTAAACTTATATGATTTTTCTCGTTGATTAGTGAATCAAGGGTTGGCAACATTGGCATTCTTTGGAGTAGGAGTGAACTTGGTATTGTTCTTGACAAGGGTATTGGGACAAGACAACGCTGAGGCTGCAAACAATGTCAGCAAATGGACCGGAACAGTTTACATTTTCTCTCTTCTTGGGGCTTTCCTTAGTGACTCTTACTGGGGGAGATACAAAACTTGTGCTATCTTTCAAGTCATTTTTGTCATTGTAAGTTTCTTATTACCAATCAAAATCCTACTACTTAAATTATTGTACGATACCATATACGACATAAGCAAATATACGGTTCGTCATTTGGTATAACTTAGGTTTGTTCTTTTCCTTTTGGCCTTAGTTTTGTAACAAAATTATCAGTTAGTGTTACTTTCACAATATTTCTAACCAGTTTTATGTAACTAATTATATTTTTTTACAGGGCTTGACATTATTGTCACTAACAACCTACCTATTCCTGCTCAAGCCCAAGGGTTGTGGTGATGAGAAATCTCCATGTGGAGAACATTCGAATTTTGAATTCGCATTGTTTTACCTCTCCATATATCTCATTGCACTAGGGAATGGAGGTTACCAACCTACAATAGCTACATTCGGAGCAGATCAGTTTGATGAGGACGACCCCGAAGAAGGCCACTCCAAGATTGCCTTCTTCAGCTACTTCTACTTGGCTTTGAATCTTGGCTCCCTCTTTTCAAACACAATATTAGGGTATTTTGAGGATAAAGGAATATGGACTGCAGGGTTTTGGGCATCAACAGGCTCTGCGGCCATGGGTTTGATTTTGTTTCTTTGCGGAACTCCGAGGTATAGGCATTTTAAGCCTCAAGGCAATCCTCTTTCTAGGTTCTGTCACGTATTGGTTGCTGCTATAAGAAAATGGAAGGTCAAGATCACGTCAGATGGAGATGATTTGTACGAGGAACATTTGAAACAATGCCGTGAAAATCAGAGTAGGAAAATACTTCACACCCGAGGATTCAAGTGAGCTCACATTCTTTTAAGTCGTTATTCAATCGAGATTTAAAATTAGTAATCATCATAGTACTTAATTAATCTCGATCTATTTCTAAACAAGATTCATGCATGTTATTCAACAGGTTCTTGGATAGAGCAGCAATCATCACATCAGAGGAGTCGAACCACGTAGACAAATGTGCTCAAAATCCATGGCGGCTTTGCACAGTGACACAAGTAGAGGAAGTTAAATGCGTATTGAGATTACTTCCAATTTGGCTATGTACAATTCTCTACTCGGTAGTTTTCACACAAATGGCCTCCCTCTTTGTAGAACAAGGTGCTGTAATGAAAACCACCGTGTCCAACTTCCACATTCCCCCAGCCAGCATGTCAAGTTTCGATATCCTCAGCGTCGCATTGTTCATCTTCATTTACCGGAGAGTTCTTGACCCACTTGTTGCTAAGCTACGCAAAAGGGGACTCACCGAGCTTCAAAGAATGGGGATTGGTCTTGTCATTGCCATCATGGCTATGATCTCAGCTGGAGTTGTGGAGTGTTTTAGGTTAAAATATGCAAGAACAGATTGCGCCTCTACCGACTGTGAGAGTCCGAGTTCGTTGAGCATATTTTGGCAAGTTCCTCAATACATGCTCATCGGAGCTTCCGAAGTGTTCATGTATGTGGGTCAGCTAGAATTCTTCAACAGTCAAGCACCTGATGGGTTGAAGAGCTTTGGTAGTGCTCTTTGCATGACTTCAATATCACTTGGGAACTATGTGAGTAGTTTGCTGGTTACGATAGTGATGAGGTTTTCTAGTAGAGATGATATGAGTGGATGGATCCCTGGAAACCTTAACAGAGGTCATCTGGACAGGTTTTACTTTCTCTTAGCAGCTTTGACTACAGCTGATCTCATGGTATATATAGTTTGTGCCAAATGGTACAAGTATATCAAGTTCGAAGCAAAGGGAGGAGATGATCAAAATGAATGTATTAGGCAAGCTGAACTTGGGGTCTGATCATTTTCTGGAACATCTTCAACATATTTCGGCAGATTCTTCGTTTTATTAGAGCATATGAAATGTTAATGCACAACTTGTGGGTGGGACTCGAGAATTTCTACTTGAAAATAAGATCGAGACGAATGGCTCTAGACTGAATGATATTGGACCATTTGTTTCGGAAGAGAAAACATTGCTTGCGGTGAAACTAGAGAAATGTTTTTTTTTTTTTTTTTCATTTCTCCAAGCTGAGCGAAATGTGTTGTACAAACTATGTCTTCCATTCAAGAATAAATTACATTTTTTCTGTTTTTACATTTTATGATATTACACTTCAAAGTGGTTGTCTTTATTTTTTATTTTTTCCTTTCCTTTCAAACTTTTACATCATAATAGATCAATGATCCTTGATCTATATTTAGTGTATAATGAACCCTAGTAGAGCGCGGCTCTATTAGGGGTGGGAGATTTCTGCCGTTGGCCGAGTTTCTCTAAATTTTTCCAATTTCGATTCCATCTTCAGGGTCAGTTGTGATCGTGGTGGGTGATCAATCGAATGTTGACCAAGATTGTTATTGACATTCCAAAGCCCCTCACAAATGAGTTAAGTGTATGTAACTAGTAATTAGATCATCCACAACAAGAGTCACACGTCTGGGTAACTTTGATTTTTTTGACACAAGGGAGAAGCAAGATAAAGGTTTGTTGTCTGAAATCATAAGGTTTTACCAAATTATGGCAGCTTTCACAATCAAACCAGTGTATATTCACATATCAGTATGTTATTTGTTGATTGGACACTTTAAAATGAGAAGAAAATCAACATCATGGAAATCTAAGAGGAGATACATGGAGAAATTATTAAGATGGAAACAAAAAAAGTATTTTTTTGCAAAAATTTAAATAGCAAATACGAAAAAGGTTCAAAATACATAACAAAAGTATTTGACACAAGGGAGAAGCAAGATAAAAGTTTGTTGTTGAAATCATAAGGTTTTACCAAATTGTGGCAGCTTTCACAATCAATCCAGTGTATATTCACATCTCAGTATATTATTTATTGATTGGACACTTTAAAATGAGAAGAAAATCAACATCATGGAGGAGAATACATGGAGAAATTATTAAGATGAAAAAAAAAAGAAGTTTTTTCTTTTTTTTTTGTAGAAATTTAAATAGCAAATACAAAAAAGGTTCAAAATACATAACAAAAGTAGAGGATTTGCTACTCCTCCTCGTCCCTCCTCATGCACGCCCTACCTCATATACTTTATTCTTCCTTTTACACTGCCTCACAAGATTCTCGGTTAGCATACAAGCACTGAAAGTGTAAACATATAAACCAATGTGTAGAGCCGAAAGAAACCAGAATGACAGGGCAAAAAGATGATCGTAATGACATATATCACTACCAGAAATTTCAACTTGGGCGACGAAAAAAAATCGTCGCCCTGTTAAAAAATTTTGTCGCCTAAGTAATTAGGCGACGACATGTCGTCGGCCAAGACGTCGTCGCCAGAAGTGCGTCGGCCAAGAACTTGGGCGACAAAAGTTCATCCCGTCGTCGCCTAAGAGTAATTCTTAGGCGACGATACGTATTTCGTCGCCTAAAATCTACTTCTCGTCGCCCAAAAATATTCGTCGCCCAAGATTTAACACCTTGGCCGACGAAATTTTTTTTCGTCGGCCAAGATCTTATAACCTTGGGCGACGAAACTAAATATTTCATCGCCTAAGAACACTACATCTTAGGCAACAATAATTTTTTTTCGTCGTCTTATATGGTAAGTCCTTCACCGACGATTTAGCAATTTCGTCGCCTAAGATATATTTAAATTTTTTTTTAAAATATTTAAATAATTTTTTTAAATATATAAATAATGTTTTTTAAATTTTTGCTGGAATTTTTTTTTTCGGCATTTCTTTAAATTTTTCTAATACTAAAATTTTATTAAAAATAACACAAATTTATAAATTTATAAATAATTTATTATAAAAATTCAGTCCATCTGTCTATGGAGAAACTCGAAATCTAACTCATCATTCCCGTTCGGAGGGTCCTGAGGCTGAGGCGGCGGCTGGTCAGGCTGAGGAGGCTGCTGCTGAGGCTGGGGCCACTGAGGGTGGACCCACTGAGGTAATGGTATAGGCGTAGGCATGGGCGGAAAATCAAGTCCGGCCGCATGTGCAGCGATGCAGGCAGTCATCCACTGTCCCATAGCCGCCTGGTTGGCATTGGTGACTTTATTCAGCCGCTCCATATGCGCAGCCGTGGAAGCCGCATATGATTCCGCCATCTCCCTCGCTCTTTGGGTTTCCAGCTCAGACTGTAGACATTCGAACTGATCCTGTAGCCGACTGTTGCTGCTTGAGGCTCCGGCGGCTCCCTTGCGCTGAAATCCTGGCGTCGTCTTCAGGATCCCCTTTCCAGCGCCTCCCATACCCCGGCAGTAGTAGGTGTTGGAACGCTGCGCGAAGGCAGTGACCATAATCCGCGCCCCAACGGTAGGATCTGAAGTGTCGATCCTGGACATGGCCTCTGACATGTCATCCTCTGCCGTGCCCGGCCATGTGTCGTTCACCATGCCTCTCATGACCTCTTGCTCCGCCTCCCTCACCCTCGCCTAATTGGATATATTAAAAAAATATATTAATATACATTTAATAAAATGTAATTAAAATTAAAAATTAGAAAATATAAGGAACTTACAAGATCCTCCTCAGAATGAGGATATGCCCTCTGAAAGGTCCCCACATAGGGGCTCTCCTCTGGCCGCTCTCGCCGTTGGTTGGTTGTGTTCTGTTGCCGGTTCTCAGCGTTCACCCGGGCGAGGTGCTTCAAAAAAAATTATCGTTAGTAAATATTTAAAAACATACAATTATAATTAATTCACTCATTAAATATTCAAATTTGTTTACGAATTACCTGTTTGTGAGGGTCGTTGAACTGCGTGACAAGAAGCCACCGCCACTCGTACTCCCGATACTAGAACTCCTTCGGGGTACCCGAACGGTCGCTCCCGTACTGCTTCCAGTGTAACCGGAGGTCGTGCTTCCACTCCTTGAACCTACATATACAAAAAAAATATTAAATATATTATTAAAATAATAAAATTTAATAAATTATTAAATAGAGTTACCTCTCCCTATGGGCCTTGTCCACCCAGTCACGTCCCTCCTCGGGAACCACAAACCATTGCTGCATTACCACTTGTTAGTATTTTTTTCGATAATTAAATAATTTATTAGTTAAAAAAATAGTAATTGATCGAGTAAACTCACCGACATCGACTGATGGAGCATCTCCTTCACTCCATCAGGAACCTGGCTCCAGACTCCCCACAACATAGAGAGTCTGGAGCGGATGGTGCCTCCCGCGGCGCGCGTATACCGGTTTCCCAACACGGCGTCCACCGGTTTCCCGTTGGAAAACGGGATGGCGATCCGTCCAGCGGACTCGACCGCCCTATCGAGTCCCTTGTTGCTGACGGTGCCTCTCCTGTTCCGCCTTCTCGTTCCGGCGACTGTGACATTGTGAATCAAATTTAATATTAATAATACATTTTTACAAAAAAAAATTTAAAATCGACAAAACAGTAATAATAAATTACCTGAGGATGAGGCTGAGCCGACGGATTCGTCTCCGTCCGCCTGCTCGGAGACCCTCACGGGATGAAGAGGCCTGGGAAACTCCCTGTAGATAGAGGCCTCGTGCGGTGCCACATTCGGGAGCTGCTCAGAATCGGTCGACCCTCCTCATCGACGCGAGGTATCGCCGGTATCGTCGGAGGAAGGAAGAGGCCGGACGACACCGTAGGGACCCCGGATGACCCGCCATCACCGTCGGTCGGGGACGACTGTGTGGGGGCGGTGTTAGATCGCGACCGGGGAAGTATCTCTGGATGACGAGGGGCCGTCGCTGCGGGACCCGACTGCCCAGCAGAACGGGAGCCGCTCGCGCCACCCCTAAGCGCCGCATGTCGGGCCGTCAGCTGCCACGGAAACCCGATCGACGGTGATTCCGACGGGTTGTTTGAGGTACCGTCCGAGGAATATTGGCTCCTCGCACCCGAACGTTGTTCAGAAGTTCTCCTCGTGCCCATCCTGTTTAAAATAACCATAAATTTATTAAAAATATTTTACCGTCTTATAATTAATTTAACAAAAAATAACCATAAATTTCGAAAAATTTATCAACAATAATAACACAAATAAAAATTAATAGTTATTATAGGATTTATTATTTTTTTAATTCACATAACAAATTATTTACATTAATTCGCAATTATTACATCACAAAAATTCATTTACATATTTACATCCTTACTAAAAAATAATCCATTATTTTTTACAAAATTTCCACAATATATTTACAATTATAATTTATATTATTTAATTATTTAATAAAAAATTATTTAATTATTTACAATATATTTACAAATTATTTTCACAAATCCTAAACCCTAAACCCTAAACCGTAAACCCTAATATTTCACAATTATCATTTACATTTTAATTTACATAATTTACCCTAAAATACTACCATAATTTACACAAATTTACCCTAATTTACCATTAATTTCCTAAATTACAACAACAACAATAATTTCACCAACAATTTCACAACACAACAATAATTTCACCAACAATTTCAAATAATTTCAAACAATTTCACAATTTAAAACAATTTCAAACAATTTCACAATTTCAAACAATTTCAACAATTTCAAACAATTTCAACAATTTCAAACAACAACAACAACAATTACAATTTTCATCAACATAACCAATTTAGGGTTTTAGGGTTATACCTTAAACCGTGGGTCGGGGTCGGGGCCGGGGCCGGGGCCGGGGTCGGGGTCGGCGTCGGGTTGCGGGGTCGGGGTCGGAGAGAGGGAGAGAGAGAGGGCTTTGGTGGATTTTCAGAGAGAGGGAGAGAGAGAGGGCTTCGGTGGATTTTCGGAGAGAGAGAGAGAGGGCGGCGGAAATTTGTGGAAACTGCAGCGCGAATGGTTAGGGTTCCGAATTTTTGCCTTTTATATTGGAGTTCTTGGGTGACGATTTTTGAAAAATCGTTGCCCTGTTTTTTGAAAATCGTTGGCCAAGATGATCTTGGGCGACAATTTTTTCATTTCGTCGCCTAAGATACTCTACTTGGGCGACGATGTTCTTCACTATAAATCTCGTCGCCCAAGATGAAGAAAATCGTCGGCCAAGAGTTTTATCATAAAATTCAGAATATCGTGATTTTGGTGATCGGAGAATGGGAACTGAAAACCGACCGTCAGATATGACCAGCATAACAAATTACGTGGGTGGGAAATAATTCAGCTCCATCTGACAAAGATAAGGGCTCGATCCGTCCGGTCAATCGGCGCGGTCAAACCCCTAAACTGACGGAAACGGCTATTCGACCCTCCAAATCACGTAATCTGGCCAGACCTTCAACTGAGAATAGTTTCCAATCGACGAGACTCTTACGGGGCTATAAAAATTTGGTAAAAAATAAATACCCGGGATAGGGCTACCACTAGGTAGAAATAAGAGAACAATTCGTTGCCCGGAACAACCGGCACCGAAATTTTACCAGAATATCTTCATTTTTCACGGGTTGACGTATTTCACCGTTCCGGTCATATCTTATTTCACGACTTTTTTGCGTTTGAGGCCTCTACGTATACGTTGTCTTCAAAACGACACTTAAACTCAACACTTGTATAAAAAAGTTATACAACATTAGTACATATATCGTGACTTTGGTGATCGGAGAAGACGAACTGAAAACCTACCGTCAGATATGACCAGCATAACAAATTACGTGGGTGGGAAATAATTCAGCTCCATCTGACAAAGATAAGGGCTCGATCCGTCCGGTCAATCGGCGCGGTCAAACCCCTAAACGGACGGAAACGGCTATTCGACCCTCCAAATCACGTAATCTGGCCGGACCTTCAACTGAGAATAGTTTCGAATCAACAAGACGCTTACGGAGCTATAAAAATTTGGTAAAAAATAAATACCCGGGATAGGGCTACCACTAGGTAGAAATAAGAGAATTTCGTTGACCGGAACAACCGGCACCGAAATTTTACCGGAATTTCTTCATTTTTCACGGGTTGACGTATTTCACCGTTCCGGTCATATCTTATTTCACGACTTTTTTTACGTTTGAGGCCTCTACGTATACGTTGTCTTCAAAACGACACTTAAACTCAACACTTATATAAAAAAGTTATACAACATTAGTACATATATCGTGAGTTTGGTGATCGGAGAAGACGAACTGAAAACCTACCGTCAGATATGACCAGCATAACAAATTACGTGGGTGGGAAAAAATTCAGCTCCATCTGACAAAGATAAGGGCTCGATCCGTCCGGTCAATCGGCGCGGTCAAACCCCTAAACGGACGGAAACGGCTATTCGACCCTCCAAATCACGTAATCTGGCCGGACCTTCAACTGAGAATAGTTTCCAATCGACGAGACGCTGACGGGACTATAAAAATAAAAAACATTACCTTACAATTTAAATGTGTTTTATTTATTTTAATTATTCGGATTATCTTGGCCGTCGAAATTAGGGTAATTCGTCGGCCAAGATAATACTTGGGCGACGATATTTGTTAAATTCGTCGCCCAAGAGTAAAATAAAAAATCCTGTACAATGAAATTTAAATGTGTTTTATTTTATTTTAATTATTCGGATTATTATTGGCCGACGAAAATAGGGTAATTCGTCGGCCAAGATAATACTTGGGCGACGATATTTGTTAAATTCGTCGCCCAAGAGTAAAAATAAAAAATCCTGTACAATGAAATTTAAATGTGTTTTATTTTATTTTAATTATTCGGATTACTCTTGGCCGACGAAATTCTTTTATTTCGTCGGCCAAGTAAAAATAAAAAAATAAAATACTTAGGCGACGATATATTTGAGTTTCGTCGCCTAAGGATTAAAAAACTTAGGCGACGATATATTTGAGTTTCGTCGCCTAAGGATTAAAAAACTTAGGCGACGATATAAATATCTTAGGCGACGAAATATTGTTTCGTCGCCCTAGTTTCTATATTAGGCGACGAAATTTAGCCTTAGGCGACGATTTGTTTTCCTTGGGCGACGATTTTTTTTTTCGTCGGTCGAGTTTTCTCTTAGGCGACGAAAAAAAAAATTGTCGCCCGGTTTTTTTTGTTTCGTCGCCCAAGCCCCATTTTCTGGTAGTGTATATACAATAACTCCGTAGAGATCCATAATCCATCTTATCCTTCTCAACTGGACTTTTCCATTCTTAAAAAGTGGGTGGTTACTGTTTGAGCTCAAATGCATTTTTGTCCACGTAATAATACTTTATTGGGCTGAGAGTTGCCCATGTGAATATTAGTTACGTCCTTGGTCCATGTCATACCGACGAGCCCAAGTTTTTTAAAGTTTACAAGTAGAAGGTCCGCCAATAAGCCCATGCGAAATGAATTGCAATGGACCTCGCGCGTAATGACTTCGCGCGGGATTATGCTTAGGCGAAGTGGAATGTTCAACGCGAGCTGGCTCGCCAGTCCGCGTAGGGGCCTCGCAGGGAAGGCGCAGGCGGAGTCCGCGCACATCATTTCGTTGAAGATTTTTACAAGTCTTTGATATGCTTTGGGCCAATCCCTGTGGCCATTTTGATATAAAAAGTCCGTTGGCACAGAGGACTGCCCCTACTCAGCCAGTCAGTCAGTCTTCAGCTAGAGGCTCTAGTGGTGGTTCTCGCGGTGGTTTAACAGTCAGGGGTGGTTCTTAGCAGGGTAGTGGTCAGCGTGGACGTCCCATGACTCAACTTCATGCTATGACTCTGCAGGAGGGTTGTACTTCTCCAGATGTCATCATTGGTACGTTATTATTTTTTGGTCAACTAGCATTTACTTTAATTGATCTCGGAGCCACAGCTAGCATTTATGTCTAGTAGATTCGCCCTCCATGCCAATGTGTCATCATCGTCTCTTCTAGGCGAGTGGCATGTATCTCTTCCCTCTGGTGAGGTGATGAGAATAGATTGAGTGTTTAGTGGGAGTGAAGTGCTAGTAGAGGGATTTAATTTCAAGGCCGATTTAATTCCTCTAAATATGGTTGAGTTTGATGTGATCTTGAGGATGGACTTCTTGGAGACTTATAAAGCTTTGGTAGATTGTTTCCCAAAAGAAGTGGTGCTTCGAAGTCTGGATGGTTTTGAGGTTGTTTTTCAGGGGGAAAGAGATGTGATTTCGAGTTGCCTGATATCAACTGTGGCCGCCAGGAAATTGTTAAATAAAGGCTGTCAGGCATTCTTAGCTCATGTGGTGGATGCAAGTATAGGAGTGTTGGAAGTAGAGGATATTCTTGTAGTAAGAGAGTTTCCGAATGTGTTTCCCGATGACTTGCTTGGTTTGCCTCCTGTAAGGGAGATAGATTTTTCTATCGAGTTGTTTCCTAGAACGATGCCTATCTCACAGGCACCTTACAGAATGGTTCCAGCGGAATTGAAAGAGTTGAACACTCAACTGCAGGAGTTGGTGGATAAGGGTTTTATTCGGCCAAGCATGTCTCCATGGGGTGTCGTGTTTTTTGTTAAGAAGAAAGATGACACCATGAGACTATGCATTGATTATAGGAAGCTGAATCAAGTCACAATGAAGAATAAGTATTCGTTGCCTCGCATTGATGATTTCTTTGATCAGTTGAGGGGTGCTTCTGTTTTCTCAAAGATTGATTTGAGATTTGGTTATCATCAGTTGCGGATCCGAGAGGGTGACATAACCAAGACTGCTTTTCAATCACACTATGGTCATTATAAGTTTGTGGTGATGCCTTTTGGACTTACTAATGCACCAGCGACGTTCATGGATCTCATGAATATGGTGTTTAGTCCATATCTTAACCGCTTCATGATCGTGATCATAGATGATATTTTGGTGTACTCAAAAAGTGAGAAGGAGCATGCCAAATATCTAAGATTGATATTGCAGACTTTGAGAAATGCTCAGTTGTTTCCCAAGTTCAGCAAGTGTGAGTTTTGGCTGGATAAAATGGGGTTCCTAGGTCATGTAGTTTCAGTCAAAGGTGTTAGTGTGGATCCCCAGAAGGTGAAAGCGGTGTCAAGTTAGAGAAGATCGACCACTGTGGCGGAGATTCATAGTTTCTTGGGGTTAGCAGGTTATTATCGGCGATTTGTGCAAGACTTTTCAAAGATTGCAGCTCCACTAACAAGTTTGACAAAGAAGGGAGTTAAGTTCGAATGATCAGATTAGTGTGAGCAAAGTTTTCAAGAATTAAAGAATTGCCTGACGAGTGCTCCTGTTTTAGCGCTTCTGGATGATAGTGGAGAGTATGTAGTGTTTTGTGATGCTTCTAGATGAGGTCTAGGCGGTATTGATGTAGCATGATTGAGTGATTGCCTACACTTCTAAGCAATTGCAGCCGCATGAGGTGAATTATCCCACCCATGATTTAGAGCTTGCAGCTGTGATTTTTACTCTCAAGTTATGGAGACACTATCTTTATGGAGCTAAGTGTCAGATTTTTACCGATCATAAGAGTCTTCGGTATGTGTTCACTCAAAGAGAGTAAATATGAGGAAAAGAAGATGGATGAAGTTGATCAGTGATTGTGATTGCACTATTAAGTTTCATCCAGGGAAAGCTAATGTGGTAGCTGATGCTCTTAGTCGCAATCCCTCCATATCTTTGTTTCACTTGAGGATGGTCCGAGTTCCACTTCTTTGTGAGTTGCAAGCTACATGAGTGGATTTAGCAGTGGATGAAGTGGGTGCCTTGGTAGCTAGTTTCCATGTGAGGCCAGTTTTGGTTGATTCAGTGCGGGAAACGCAGTATAGTGATCCTTCCATAGTTCGGTTAATGGAAAGAGCAACGAATGGAGTCGTCGTAAATTTTTCGGTAAGAAGGGATGAAACTTTGTTGTTCAAAAATAGGCTTTGTGTTCCAAAGAGGAATGAAGAGTTAAAGAATGAGATAATGGAGGAAGCACATAGTTCCGCATATGCTACTCACCCGAGGAGTACAAAGATGTATCAGACTTTGAAGAATTATTATTGGTGGCCAAACATGAAGAGGGAAATTGCAGCTTTTGTGAGTAGGTGTTTGATCAGTCAGCAAGTGAAAGCTGAAAGGCAGAAATCTTCAGGGTTGCTTGAGCCATCGCCGATTCCAGTGTGGAAGTGGGACCACATCATCATGTATTTTGTTTTTAGTTTACCTCGTACCCTTGAAGGGCATGACGGTATTTGGGTGATTGTGGATAGATTCATCAAATCTGCTCATTTCTTGATGGTGGGAAAGAAGTATACACTGGATAAATTGGCTAAGCTGTATGTGAATGAGATTGTGAGACTTTATGGTGATCCATAGTGTCAGATCGGGATCCTAGATTTGCTTCTAAATTTTGGGGAGCTCTTCAGGCAGCTTTAGGTACCCGACTACATTTCAGCACTACTTTTCATCCTCAGACTGATGGGCAATTAGAGAGGACTATCCAAACTTTGGAGGATATGTTGAGAGCATATGCCTTGCAGTTCAGGGGGAGTTGGGATAAGAACCTATTTTTGATGGAGTTTGCCTATAACAACAGCTTCCATTCGAGTATTGGTATGACTCCCTTTGAGACACTTTATGGGAAGTAGTGTCGTACGCCCTTATGTTGGAATGAAGTCGGAGAAAGAAAGCTTTGTGGTCCTGAGATTATCCATGACACAAATGAGAAGATCAAGGTGGTCAGAGATAGACTCAAGACCGCTCAAAGTAGGCAAAAGAGTTATGCAGATGTCCGCATGAAGGACCTTGAGTTTCAAGTGGGTGATTGGGTGTTCTTGAAACTATATCCTTGGAAAGGGGTAGTACGTTTCGGTAAGCATGGGAAAACTTAGTCCGAGGTATATTGACCCTTATGAGATAATAGAGCGAGTTGGCTCTCTTGCCTATCAGTTAGTTTTGCCTCCGGAGTTATCCAGGATACATAATGTGTTTCATGTATTTTGCTTCGCAAGTATATTGCCGATCATTCTCATGTGCTTGAAGAGCAGCCGATTAGTTTGCAGAAGGATTTGTCCTACGAAGAGGAGCCGGTTTAGATTCTTGACCGAAAAGAGCAAGTGCTTAGGAACAAGTTAATCCCGCTTGTCAAAGTGCTTTGGAGAAGTCATAAAGTAGCTGAAGCTACTTGGGAATTGGAGGAGAAAATGAGGTGGCAGTATCCTTACCTCTTTGTTTAGTAGGTATGTAAATTTCGAGGATGAAATTTTTATAAGGAGGGGAGAATTGTCACGCCCCGACCCTTAATTTTTACCTTATTTACAGGCATAGTGTTATTTAGAGTTTTATAGTCTTCGTCTTTTAAGTGTATAATTTAATTGGTCCCTATAGAGGTTGTGGGGGACGATTATTTCGTAGGATTTATGCGAAGGAAGAAAATGTGATAACGGTAAAAATGGTAAATTTTAGCTAGTAAAATATAATTTTTATTGAGGTATTATTTTTGAGGTGTTCAATTTTGGAGTGTTAAATTTTAGAGTTGGATATTAAGAGTGGGTTGGATCGGTTGGGTTTGGAGAATGCCCAAAACCCCTCTCTCATTTCTCTCTCCTCCCTCCCGATTCTCTCCCTCTCCCTCCGCCCGAAAAAGTTTTCCAAGCCCGACCGCCACTGATCGAGAGGAAAACTCACTCGAAGCCCCGACTGCCCAAAACTTCTCGTCGCCGGAACTTCCTCCTCCGGCTGTCATAGCCGGAGCTACTAGGCTCAAAAGGAAGCCCTCCTCCCGTGCAGCAATCCCTCCAAAGGATTTGTTCCCTCTTGAGCTAGGTAAGGAGAAATTGATGTTTGAAATTCTAGGGCTTTATTGTTGTTTCCGTTCGATTGGCATAGTTAGGCTTGGAATTGTTGTTTGTGCTAGTTAGGAAAGTTGTAGAGGATGTTGAGAGGAAAGTCTGTCAAAATTTGGTAGGCATTGGAGGTTGCCGGCGCTAAAAAGTGTTTTTAGTAGGAATTTTTATGAAGAGTTTAATGGTATGAGTTTTAGAATTTTTGGAGGAGTTTCGGATATGTTTGGAAATTTTTAAAGTTTGGTATTTTTAACGGATTAAATAAGTTAGAATCCGGCCATTGGATTATTTTTGGTGAAAGGTGTTTTTGGGGATGTCGGTAATAATTGTGGAGATTTTTGGTTGGCAGTGAATTTAAGATTTAAGGCGATATGAATGGTTGAGCGCGCGAAGCTCATATTTAATTATGCCTATTTTCTTTAAGCATCGGTGTTTTATTTAAGAATTTATTTATGTTTTTGGAACAGGACGCGAGGAGGCTCGAGCCTTGTATGACTATCTATTTTTTGTGCTTATCATAGATTTCGTACAAGGAATAGATGAGTGTAAATACATACTGATATATATAATCCTAGTTTGAGAGACCATTTATTAAAGTTTGGGAGTCTAGTGAGGCAAGACACCAGTTAAGAATTTTTGAGTTAAGTTTTTAAGTTGTCGCTTGTAAAGCGTTTTCTATGAAAATATTTTTGGAGAAATATTAATGTTTTGTCGAAATTGCTTTTGTCCACTCACTCTGACGTAATTGAATCTTTTCCCCTGGGCCCTTCGTTTTAAAATGCCTAGTCTGCAGCGTTCGGGCGGGGTCTAGAAGGAGACGTCGAGACATAGTCACCCATCTTTCCGCTACCTTTCGCTAGTAGGTTATCTGTTTAATATACTAGGAGATTGTCAACTTCCGTTGTTTTTATTTTTAGTAACTCTGAATACTTTTGGGAAATTTGTATAACTTGTTATGGATATTTATGGGTTGTTGTGAGGATGTTAGTTTTGGTTAAAAGGGTGATTCTATAATTTTTTTCCTGTGTAGGGTTGGCAATTTTCAAAGGAGGTTTGCCGAGTTTTTCGGTAAATTTTCTTTGGAGGTGGTCCCCGCAGGACTTACTTTGGGTTTCAGGGTGAAATTCGCGGCGGGTCCTGACAACTGTACTACCAGCTGATGTACCTAGACTATGTGGTTCTGCTTGTGGTGTTTACGCCAATGGCGACATTCTTCCGCTAATGGCATGGGGAGAGGATGAGGTGATGAAAGTCATCTGCAAGCTCAGAGAATTGGGGGGGGGGGGGGTGTGCGAAGCCCTGTTGAGTTAACGGATAAGAACAAGCGCGTTAGGACCTCTACCAATCCCTCCTCCGACCACAACGGACCCTCTGGGTTTGCGATAAAGCACTGGGTTCACGAGGACATATTTGAGTTAAAGCTTCAGATGGGGAGGGTCAAGGACTATGTGTGGAATTTAAGTGAAAAACTTGGAAAGATTGAGCCAGAACTGGCTCTTTTGTCGGTGCCAGTAGAGGCAATAGCACACCAGATCATATCCATGAGCGAAGACTGTGCGAAGATGGTAAAGGCCTAGTTGCTGGTGTCGTTGGGTGGCAAGGGGAACCGGTGCCACTGCCAGACAGTGCAGACTCCACCGAAGAGGAGCCGAGAAGTAAATGGGCGATTGGCCATTGAGGCTGACTGGATTACCAAAACTGTGGATGCGCAGGAGCATACGAAGGAGCAGGTTAAGGTAAGACGTTTGAACCCTGTATTTCCTCCATGTGAATGAATTTCTCTAGTTTTATGGCTCCTTGTGAGGCTAGTTTTCCATGGCCAATGCAGGAATTGAGTAAAGTAACTAGGGCTGCTTCAGCCGGCTCTAGCAGTCCGAGTGCACCTCTTGAGAAGACTAGAACATCTGGAAAGGAAGGACTTTTCCAGTCTGCAATATCTGCCCATCAAAGGTCGTTGTTCACATACGTAGTGAAGCACAAGGCTACTGCAGACCGTCAGATGAATTGTAAACCAAGAAGTCCCTACGGACCGCTGATGATGCCTATAAGCAACGACGATAACCTTTTGATAAATTACACCATGGTGGAGACGTCCACAGAGGATGAGGGAAGGTTGGCAAAGAAACATATCTTTGCATTATTTATGGATTTGTTGTTTCTTGGTCCTCATATATACTGTTTAATTAAATTATGACACCACATTTTTTTTTTGGCAGGGTTCTCGTCGCCTCAATTGGCGAAAGGTGGGAAATATTGAAATGGAAGGATATTTCATGCCTTGCGCCTGGGAAAATGGTGGACAGCTACGTCAGTGTTCCACAATTAACTTAAACACCCACTTATGATCTCATTGTTGTTTCACATATCCTGACCAATGAATTCCTTCCTACAGGTAATCGACTACGTAGCACTGTCCCTTTCAAAGAAGTGTGATGAGGAGTGGCATTTTCCAACAAACTTTTCTGAGAAGGCCTTGAGGCCAGGTGGAAGTAAGAACACTAACTTGTGGCTGGAAGAGACCAGAATGGTACGCTGATTGGAGAGGTGGGATGGGAAGCTGGCCTAGTGCAAGAAGTTGCATTGTACAACAGGAGCTTTATAACTTCGTTCTTGTTTTTTAGTAATATTTCCTCGGGTATTTCCTCACCCTTTCGATTATGCAGATGTTCTTACCTATCTTCGACGGGTCGGTCGGGGGCCACTGGATTCTCCTACTTGTAGACATGGACAAAAGGACTGCTGAGGTCTAGGATAGCGCCCCATATGTCTTTTAAAAGACCACTAGGTGGCATATTGTGTCTAAAATGGTAAGACTCGTATCATACTTCTTAAAAAAAATAATGTTGTACTCATAGTGTTCTTTTGGTTGCAGCTTGGCCATCTGGACAGGTGCTTCGCATACGAGAAGCTAGATGTTCCAGGGAAGCTATTTGATTTTGTGTACTTCCCATAGTCTGAGCCTCGTTGTGCACCAAAGCAGGAGAATGACGTATTTTGCGGTATGATTGTGTCACTCAACATGATCCATTACGGATCCAACTGGTACAAGGTGGTAAGAATCAATTTTACGCTCAACATTTTTGTGCTTGTGGAGTGGCTGTTTACATATAGATGTGTTGATTGTAGTCATTTTCTCAACTGTAGGGAGGGTTGAATGAATATCAGGAGAGGCTGCTCCTCAAGTACCTCACCGCCCTCATGAACGAAATGTGGAGTGAGACGCTTGAGGCTGTCAGGGCCTTTGCTGCATCAAAGATACCTGACCTCGATAACATGTTTGATGATTTCGAGATTGATGACCTCAATGGGGGTGGATTTCCATCAGCTATGTTCCGCAAGTAAGCAGGTCCCACGCGGTCTGTAACTTTTGTAATCTGTGGGTGAATGTTTAGGTTTTATGGTTTTGGTTAGTCCCCCTGAGTGGGTGAATGTTTTTGTGCTATTGTACAGGTCTAGTATGGACATCACTTGAACTACCCTAAACCATGATTACATTTTGGATGCCTAACCCCCTAATGTATGGGACGTATTTTGGGGTTTGAGCACCGGACAAGTATTATTATTTGTAATGTGTGCAGTCTATTGGAACTGCTACTTTTAGGCTTCATATCTTGCAAGAGACTACCATCTTTCACATGTAACCATTTGCTACATGAATTGTGTTTTGTTTTGCGAAAATTATTCCCTACATCAGAGGGACCTGCACTAGTAGTCTGAACCGTTAATTTTGACCAGTGGATCAGTTTGTTATCAGGGACGTTAATTGGGCGTTCGGGGGTCATTTGTAGGCGAGTGAGGGGGAGAAAGGGAAGAGAAAAGGTTTGCATCAAATGATCAAATCATCAATACTTATATGGTTTAGCCAAACCAGAGTTGCTTGGAATGCTTATCTTACCCGCGACCCGCGTTCTGGAACGCTCATCTTCACTCTCCCCCTCTTGAGCTTGGAGAGCCTATTCGGTGCACCAAGCAAAAAAGCTGACGTGGCTGCTAATTAATGGTGGACGGAAACGAGGACGAGTGGGGTTAAAGTAAGAATTACCACGATATCAATCCGCACAAACTTTGCATTCTTTCCATCTCTCTCCACTGTTCGAGAGCGTGGGACGGCCCTGCATATCATTCGTAAATCCTAAACCGGCAAGAATCTTTGAAGCCTACGCTTCAACAGCATCAAGTCCCATCAGCTGCAGTTGATCGTACATCTCAGCAAGCTTCTCTCCTGCATCATCATCATAACTGTCCTCTTCTTCTGAATTCTGCAATGCTGCAACATCTTCTGGAAGCTTGACAAGTTCTTCATTATCTATACTCAATTCAAAAGCAAATCATTGAATATAACCAAGAAAGATAGAAACTTTAGCTATCATTACTAGGCTTGAAGCTTTGATAGGAGAGAGTGAAGGGCTTTACAAGCTCTGAAAGATGACTAGCAGAGCTTCAAAGGCTTCCAACCCATTTCAGCCCTTTTACCTCCGGTTACCCTAATGGAGGCTTAACAGCAACTAACAGCAGCGGATCTACTAAGGCGGCGAGCTGTCAAATTGGACGGTTCTGATGCAGTTGGGACAATGGTGCAAGGAATAATTTTCGTTGAGCTTGTGAGAGAGCAGCGGTGAGCAGTTCACAAGGTCTTGTTAACCGCTCAAATAGCTTCAAATACGTATTACTAATGACAACGTTCAGTTTCAGCTGCTATATTGCTCAGAAGACATAAGAGAAGGTCATGGAAGTCATCATGCAAGTCTGCCCCTTCAATAAGAAAATCTGAACATTTTCAAAGTTGGCTTCCTCTAAGACATTTTCGTGGCTCATTCGCGCCTCATTACAACGGTTTAATATTTGTTCGCCCTATTCCATTTTTGAGCCATGATATTGGAATCCAAATCTGAAAAATAATCATCCCATTCGCTGCTTTGAAGCATGAGTTATGAGCTCCAGAAGTCAGCACCTTGAAACAGCCTTTCCAAATAACTAAACTGTATTGAGTTTTTTTAGCATGGTTTCGTAATCTTAATGTGTACATGTTTGATGGTTTCGTAATTTTTACATCAACATGTGATGTCATAGGGAATTTTGAGTTCAAGAATCATCCAGAAAGGCCGTGGGACGATCAAGATACAAGCTCAAGAAGTCAGCCAAATGATAAGTAAAACGCTGGAAATTTCAGAATCAGCTTTTTTGGAGCTGTTTTGTGAGAAAATTTACACCATCTTTCAAGGTTCTTTTTGCTGTTTGATCTACCATATATTCTGAAAATTATTCCCTACACCAGTCGATTAAGTATGGGAGAAAGGAAGAAGAGAAAGAGGGGCTAGTCACCAGTCCAACAATGAAACCAGGTAAGATCGCACAAACAGCGCGTGCAATCACGTCCTATTAAATTTTCCTGGTGCAAGGAATAGACTCTCCTAAAAGTAGGCTCAAACCGGAAGTCACAATTCCATCTTTAGAGAGGGAAAGGCCAAGGCCAGGTAGTGGCCCTCCTTCGGTTCTTTCAAAGTGAGAGCCCATTTATACATCCGTCATACAGCCAAATGTTGTAAGAACAACATCATGTATATAAAGAATGCAACAACCAACCAACATACATATATAAACAGACAGTAGCAGCGTAATGTTAAGAAGCATGCCCAAGTACATCCGCAAATAAATACATCTGTCACACCCCCTGCTTGACTTCAAATCTAACCTTCCACTGCTAGTTTCAATTGCAAAAATCCTAAACACATCACTTGAGCAGAAAACCCGGAGTCCACTCCTACTACATGTTTGGTCCCGCGCCAGCCTTGCACATGCGCTAGCCTTGCACGTGCGCCTGTTGTGATCGAGAAGGTTGCAGTTGCCTTGCACATGCTTTCGACACTTCTGATACAAGAGCAGAATACCTGGCCACCTGTGTTGCCTTGTTGTCAACTGGAACCTTAAAACACGGCGCCATCGTTAAATCGCCCACAGACTTTTTCCAATGTTCCTTTTCCAGACTTTCCGCGTATCTACACACAAGCTTATCTTTCATTACACAGAAGATATGGCAGCAGAGGATACCATCTGACTCAACCTATTTGCAGGAGCAAGATATCAGAAGGTTTGTCTCGTGAGACTGGAACTCAACACTCCATCGTTGGTGAGGCCTGTCGTACTGGGCAATGTAGAACACCACCGTGTCTGTCAGAGGAAAGGGTGCCCGGTGGACAATAACAAACTGCTTCTCGAATAGGATCTGAGACTTGATCATTATGAAGATGTCATATGTGAACAACCTGCATGCGTCCTCTTCTATGTGCGTCTCAAATACCGGTGCCGAGTTTTTTGACTGAAGTTGTCGTAAAGTACCCTGTCCCAAATGCGACTGACTGACCTCACCATTCTTGGCATAATTTTAGATATCAGAGTGTACCTATCAAGATCCGGTTTCAGTTTTGAGTGCATTCCACCGTAAAAGTGACCTCTAAAGAAAGCTTTCGCCTACCTTTTTCGTCTGTTAAACAAGTCTGTCACCCAGACATTGTCAAGCAACCCATGTCTGGCAACCAATGAATGTCATTCTGCCTCTCATTCGGTGATAGACATTGAAACATATATCATCTTTCCAAGGCTCTTTTGGGCTGCATGGTCTTTCACATTCTGCCCTATGTTCCTCCCGATGAGCCATGCGCATAACTTGTGTCTAGCTGCAGGCATGAGGTGCTCCACAACGTTCCTTACAACCTCGTCCCCATCGGTGAGGATGTCTCCGGGATGTAAATCCTCCATGGATTCAAGGAAGTTCTAAAACACACACTCATACGTATCCTCCCTCTCGTCGCGAATGAGTGCGAAACCAAAAACAACTGTGGCTCTGTGGTTATTGCACCCAACAAATACCACCAGAGGCTTCCTATACAAATTAGTCTTGTAAGTGGTGTCCATGATGAGCACGTCACTATACGCCTTATAGTCTAGCAACGATTGGTGGTCCCTCCAAAACAGGTTGGCAAGTCTGCCTTCCTCATCAAGACTATACCTGCATCAAAAAAGTTTAGAATCTATTCCCCTCATGTCCATCCACGTCATGGCGGCATGTGCATCTCCGTCCGTGTGGGACTTCTTCCTCAGTTTGTCCATCTGTTGTAGAGATCCTTAACATTGAATCCAACAACGTCGCGTCCACTGGCCTGCTCTACCCACTTCTCGAAAGCCTTGCTTGTGTGGACTTGTGCTCCACGAAGCCACTGCACCTGAGCGACATATTTGTCCTCAATGTTTCGGTTGGACCGTAAGAAGTGAACCTCGTTGGGCTGTGTGAGTTCATGATTGTGCTTGTGAACAAAATGTCTCACGCGGTACATCCCTTTCTCGCTGCAGTATCTAACAGCGAACTAAACAGGGCAGCCCACTCTTGTGTACCTCACTCCCCTAGACACAAGCCCCCTCCTCAATCTCTTCTCCCCGGCCTTCGCTTGGAGATTCACATCCTGACCCTTCTTTTTTTCGATCTGACCAGCAGATTTTCCTTCTTTAGAACAAACCCAGCACCTCCTAATCACCCGACCATTCTCATCCATCTCCCTCCTGCTCCTCCTTACACTGAACCCAACGATTCTTAAGTACAAATAGTAGAACCGTTCAACCTCTAAAACAGTTGGGAAGTATACATCCTTCAAATCATCCAAACATAATTTTGAAAACTTCTTCCCGTTAAACAGACCCGTCCCCATTTGGTGAAAGTATTGCTGCTGCAGAGATTCATCATCGTAATCAGGCATTTTCTCATCCTCTTGTGTCATGCCCTGTTGTCTCCTCAAATCAACAGATTCATTAGGTGGTGTCCTGTCGGTTCCCTCATCCGTGCTCGACGTCACCTCCGGGCACCTACCAACCATGCTCGACATCTCCACTTCGGGCTCATCGTCATCCGAAGTTATAATGTCAAAATAAAGGTGGTCACTGTAGCGTAGTCCCCCCCCCTCATCCGTGTCCATGTCCTATGTATCCACATCGGCCTGTTATTTGCATGTCAATCACAACAACATCAATACCAATCCGCAATTCCGCATAGTAAAATCACAGATCACATTATCACTCAATCCCCTACTATGAACTTTAAAATTACCGGCTCGCGCTCATTCAACATAAACTGTTCAATAGAAAGAGCATAAACGATTAGAGGATATTTATATATGCAAATTCACCCTACTTGCTTACCATATCTTTTGAATTTGAGCCAGGCGGAGAGAATTCCTACGACAACAGAACTCAAAAGCTTGAAACTTCGACACAAATCAATTCCAAGCTCTTGGTAGGGGAGCACGGCAAACCGGAATGGGGAATGTGGAAGACAATACAACAGATAGAGGATGAGTTCCTTCTTCGCCGACCACGGGTCTACTCGTGTTGTGGGAGTCGCGAACAAAACTCAAAAGTCTGAAACTTTGACACACAAATCAATTCCAAGCACTTGGTAAGGGAGCGCGGCAAACCGAAATGGGGAATGGGGAAGACGAGACAATAGATAGAAGGCGAGTTCCTTCTTCACCGACCACGGGTTAGAAATCCTGCGATTTCGCATCTCTCTGTATTTTGAAACAACCTCCCCTTGCAGTTTGGGGCTGGCGACTCGAAAGGACCCTCAAAACCCACATAAACACCTTCCACAAACCTATCCCTTTAACGACATGGAAGCATCTCATCCGTCGAATGATTTTAACCTAATTTACCCACTTGGCCGTAAAGACCATAACACCCTCCAATCAATTACCTAACGGCTGAAATCTTACCACTAACCGTAGTTAACACGGTAATTACCTTTGTGCCCTTGAAACTCAAAATCTGTGGACGACGTTGTGCCACGTCAGCGTGGCCCACCACGGTGCAACTTAGTTGCGGCGCAATGCAGAATCACCCTGGAAAGCAATTAGACAACATTTTGTTTTACAAGTATAATCAGTACGGGTGGCCCTTACCACATTTCTGATACTACCAATGTTTGGTATTTATCAAATGATTTTGGCTTACCTTCAGGAGTAAAATATCTAATATATCATTGATATTTTCTCGAAATTTCTGTTTTTACAATTACTGATATTAAATTTCATAATTTTCTGATATTTTATATTTAGTCTGTTTTTGTTCAAATATATAACTTTTAAATAAAATTTGGTAAAATTTCTATTGATATCTATCGAGATTTCCTTTTTTCAAATCATCGAAATTTCTATAATCGTCGATATTTTACTCCTTGCTTTCAAGTGCGAACGGATATGTGGTTATTGCTTAGTTTTTTTTATTTTATTGTTTTTTTTTTTTGTGTGTGTGTGTGTTATTGGAGCATGCGGCGGAGGGCTGCCAAGACCCCCGGGACATGTCAGGGGCGGTGAAGGGTGCATCGGAGGCTTCAAGGTCAAACCGTAGTCTGCCGGGTTTGCTAGTATAGAGTTCGATGTTTAGTCACCACACAGAACAAAAATAAGTCATTTGTACTCCATGTTCACAGTTGTGCTATGACTAGGTAAGTGTATACACTGACTGTGAATTTGTTGTCGTAAAAAAAAAAGAAAGAAAGTATATATACATACACTAATCAGCTCAACTTTACAAGTGAAATTGTTTAAATAGTGCAAGCTAATCTGCTGAGCTCAGGCTAGATTGTGCAGATTTGTAGTAGAAATGTGTACCCTTGTACTTGCTTCTGTGAATTGCCAGTGCGGTTTATCGAAATTTGTATTCAAAACTAGTCGATGCTTTAGAGTTGATATAGTACCAATTATTGACATGATACCGAAAATGGTGGAATTTTTCAAATAATGAATTCATTGGTTAGGTACTTGATACTCTCTTATGAATGAATACATTGCCTTGTTTCAAGAATATTGATGGTGCAAAAACCAAACAGTAGTATACTAGGGAAATTGGAAAATCAGAATACCAACTGTGCTGTTTATGATACACTGTAGTACACCAACTACTTTTGACCACACATCAAATTTAGATTGTGCATAGTTTTGAGGGGAAAAAAAACACCCAACATCAAACAAACAATGAAGCTGTGCTGTTCCTCAATGAAAAAATTAGTTTTGCTATTAACAAACGTGCGCTGGGAAGGTAGCTCTGCAACAGTAACGGAAGCTGGAGAGGAGAAGGCGAACATGAATTGATCAATCAATGCCCAAGGTGGAATAAGGTTCAAAGCCACCCTGACAAATACAAAATGAATAAACTCTCAGCGCTTGTTTTCTTTAGGAAATAACAAAAGCTGTAAAATGTCCCATCTTCCAAAGTGTAGAGCTACAATGGAATGGTTGTGAATTTGGAATTGAGAAAGAGGGGGGAGAAAAAGAAGAGACGAAGAAAAAGATGAGATATACACTAAAAATGGAGGTGGCTTCATATAGGTGATTCTATTTCAACAGGATCCATTTCACCAGTTGAATGGAGGATAAGGCTTTATAAAGGCCAACCATATACAATTGAATGAATTAATGAATTGAATTTGTTTGATATATAACAGGATAGAATGAACTAGTTTCATTCCTAATCATAGGAAGCCAATTTTACTGAAATATGCTACTCACAGAACAGTCATCATGTACACGCCATATGGTCTCTCCCAGAAGATTTGCAACTGACAGGACAGTTAGCTGGGGAAAATAGTTCTGCTCAGATACTGGAAAAGTATTTGTTATGATCACCTCTTGGAACAAACCGCTTGACAGCCTCTCTATAGCAGGAGGACTGTAAAAGGAAAATATCTAAATAAATATTCATCTAGATAATAAGGAAACACATTCACTGTTATAGTCCAAAAAAAATCAGAAAAAGTGATGCTGGCATCCAAATGCAAACTGTTATGGCTACAAAAGAAATAAAAAAGTCATAATAAGATTTTCTTTTTGGGCCAAAGTGTCGTGATAACTCAACAAAGAGGTAATCACCAAATAAAGGGTTTACCTATAAACTTATTCCTTTCCATGAGATGTCAGTCACCTAAAATTGACTGTATGATATCAAAAGTACATTTATATCATAGATGCAGTTGGGATAGTTCTATTGATTCTTTTTTACTAAAAAAAAGAGTTACAAATTACTATAGGCATGTTTAGTGTGGACATAAACTCCATTCTAGCAAAAGAAATTGAATGGTCACTTCAGACCTCCATCAGAGCAAGTATTGACCAGAACTTAGCAAAGGCAAGGAAAAAATTGATGACTGTTGAAATGATCACTTGAAGCAAATAATCTGGTCAGAGTTCGGCTGATTGGTGATCACAAGTGGCCCCCTAAAAGAAAGATGGATATTATACAGGAATCTGCCCAAGCAGAACAAACTAACTTACCCCAGAAGTAACTAGTTACCATCAACTCAAACCCCAAAAAAAACCATATAAATTACACTAAAGGAAACATTGATAAAGTACCCACTACCCAGACCATGCTGCCATAGAGAAGTTAGGCTTATTCTATGGCAACCAAATTTATCTTCTCAACCCTATCATCAAATTTCTTTACAACAGACCATTTAGAGATTCACAGTTCCACACTGCACAATTGCAAACAGTATATCCTGCTTCAAATACCCCAAAATATCCTATGCAAACAAAGCGAGAAAGTTTTTCAGCCAAAGCCACACTACTCGGTCTACTTCCATGGGTCCTAGTACATGCAACCTATTCCAAGATGTGAAATGAAAAAAACAATGCACAAAATATGAAATTGCATATCTAAGAAAGACAGAATTTATTAACTTTCATATGTAAAGATTTGCAGAGGCATCCTCCCAAAGCAAATCTTACGGTTACAGCTTAGTCCCAAATACACCAAACAAAATCCCTAAATGAGAATCAGAATTAGAAACAGAAAAAGGGTTTCCCTAATATTCTGAAGAAATCAATTTTCAAAAACGCTACACCACTATATACTTCAACCTCAGCTCCCTACTTTAGTGCAAAGGCAACACTAACCACCTCTTTACATAAAATGCCAAACAGGGAGAGTATGCTTTTCTGTTTCTCTATCCCAGCAGCAATGCCAGAATTTGTAATTAGGTAGGTTTAAAACAAAAGGTATGTTGTAGGTATGATGTAATCATATAAAGTATGAAAATGGCATGATATGGATTTTGAAAATATAAAAGAGAAGAGCAAGTACATAAAATGCCCTGACATAGATAGTCCTATTATTTGTCAGACCAAACTAGAATCAATTGGGAATATGTTAAGCAGTTTTAGGCTGGAATCAGCAAATTATAGATGCTGAAAGGGCCTTTATTGTGAGATTGGGCTCAATTTTCCACTCCGCAGTAATTTAATACTTTTGAGAGCATTCTTTGTAGTTTGTCCCCCTCGGGCATCTTAAATTCTGAGAGTATGCCCATAACCACCAAGATACTTACTGAACCCCGACAATTGTTGAACTACAACTACAACTGTTATCTTCAATGAGCTAGAAACTGAACTATAAATTCCTTCAGCAAGATGCCAAGAGTAGTCTTCACCGAAACATTATTTTAAATCTCAGCTGTCAAAGAATTACAATGCATCCACAGTGGCATTCCAATTTTCTAATATAACCCTAAACCACTGAAGATCCCACTCCAAACTATGTGGGATCAGTTGTTGGGCAATCGAGATGAGATATACATCCACACCTCTAATTTGAACAGGATGACTACTGCTATCCGAACCTGGAACCACCCACTTATGAGACCCTCTCAAGATCAATTCAATATGAATCAAACAAAACCAACAACAACAAAGAAAAAAACAAGAACAAAACTTCCAATTGTTGATACTGGTGGAAACCATAAATGATCAGACTGCTAAATCGACATTCTATATATGTCATACCAAAAGATGAAAGTGGCTTTCAAGCACTACAAAAATACCACATACCTAAAAACAGCATGTGTACTGCACGCATAGACTTCCCTGGCCCCCTCTTGATGTAGTAATTCTGCACCTTTAGAAATAGTCCCTATAACCCACCAGCCAAACATTAATAGTTTATTGCAAGAAAAACAACCAAAAATATAGCTGCACAGACTAATAAAGAACAAGAATGATCATAAGAACATCAATCAATTTTATAACCCATGCTAGTGAAGCAATAGTGATATGTCTAGTCATAGCGAAAATGGTTACAGAATGTGCAAAGGAGATGTTGCAAAACTTGCAACATAAATTGAACAAGATTGCATGGAATGAGTTAAGATCATTTGTATAATGAAATTTGACTGCTCACAACAGTTACAACAGCCCTTGCCATCTGATTTTCAGACTGTCAGATAATTTCCTGGAGTGGGATTACGCACAAAAGACAAGTTACACCCACCTAAATGACTAGCAAAGGAAGAATAACCCACTGCCCCATGCCACCACAATGCCCTTTAAAGGCAATGCACTTGTATAAAATATCTCCAACAAAAAGGAAGATAATACCAATCATGATTTACAGTTGAAAGTCGAAAAATTTAAAATCAATTACACCCATAAATTCTCCAAGTACATAGAAAATGTCCAAGTTAAAGACACCTACAATGGTTTCTAATACTTGTCATAGTCTTCTTCTTTTCTTCAACAAAAGATATTGACAGATCTTTTGAGCACGGCCATTTACAATTTACTACCCTAACAATGAATTTCCTATCACCTCTCTCATCTAACTATGTAGATTATGGTTTACAATTACATGCATGCTCAAGATGATATCTACTGTTTCAATTTTATCTATAACATTAAAACAAATGTACTATTATGTTTTATTTTATAGAACAAATTATAGTATGTACAAACTAACCGGCTGTATCAATCATGTCATCAACCATGACCGCTACTTTTCCCTTAACGTCACCTATCAAATTCATCACCTGCAAGATAAAGAAATTCGACAATGAAATGATGAGTTGAAAGATATATTTGACTAAAACATTACAACTTATACATATTTTATAGAAGATGACAAAAGCAAAACAAAAAATAAAAAAAATGAAAAAGCAGAGATACATAAGTGTGCCATTGTGTAAATCAAGAGAAATTTTCTCACTAGACGCAGAACTTGAAACCATTAGCTGCATTCATGATTTCATATAGCCTTAACAAACAACCTTTTACGTTTTCAGACCTATTAATATATTTTGAGATTGATTTTGAGAATTTGTCCCAACTCCTGTGTCACACATACTACTGCTAAGTGAGTTTCCTCTTAGACTAAGGCCATTTAGTAGTCTGTGTTGATTTATTATTTGAGAACTGCTTCCAGAAGAGAGCAAGAGGATAGTCAGGTGACAAATGGATGTTTTTTTAAAGGGAAAACTTCCATTCCTACAATGGGTACTAGTAGCATCTATCTTCAATCATTTCTTTACATAGATTTTCAAGTAGCGTGATTAGGAGATTAAAGAATAATATGAATTGCATGGAAGCAGTGATGAAGGGACAAAGGATTATTTAATGAGTTGGAATATTTTGCAAAGGTAAAATAATAAAATTTCACTATACAGGAACCAGAGAACAGAATAGCAAAAATACCCCTACAATATTGATGAGTTATCACGAAATGTTTAAAGCTTCACTGAAATCTAGCATCTTATCTTGGAGTCATCCATAATAATAAAGTTTGAATTGTTTTATTGTAAGTTCCTTTTTGTGCAACAAAACATGAAATTTATGTGGTCATTAAACATCACCGGTTTATCAAGCTTTATATAGAATTGTCGCCACATTATCAGATTTCAGAATTATTTCTCATTTAATACTTCGTGATATTATGAGATCATGAGATTCATAATTTAACTCTGGAACGAATGTCAGCCCCATGCAAAGTAATTCATACCTCTGCCACATTGTGCCCATGACGCCTTTTATCAACAATTGCCAAAGGAGCATCAGATAACTTTTTTGCAAAAGCACGGGCTCGAGCAACTCCCCCAACATCTGGTGAGACCACTACCAAATCATCAGAACAGATAGTCTTGCTGGCGAGGTAATCAAGTATCACAGACTGATTGAACATGATGAAAAGTAAGAATCATTACAAATCAGAACGGAACTTTGGTCATATTTATGATATGAAGATAGTAGACTTTTATTATTTGCTACATCTTTAAATAAAGTCAACAGTAGTGGAGGCAACAAGCCTATTTAAACAAGAACAAGACAAACTTCTTATAAAAATTTCTATACTGGGAAAGACACAATACTCACTAGGACCAGCATATATTTTACCCCAGACAGAGGCACTGACTAGACCAAGGAAAGCTAAGTTCCACAACTAATATACCATCTATAGTCAATAAACTTTGGTCATACTGCAGTTTTATTCCTTGTATGTTGACAAATCTGTGTTTCTTACACAGTGCTTATTATTTTAGGATGTACAATCGCCTTAAGGCTTATATTTGAGGTTTTAAAATCTTGTATTTGGGATTACTAGGAGCAAGCATAAGCCTATATAAAAGCGCTTTGCTCTTCTCCACAATCATTTAAAGTGCCTTAACCATCCAGCAGAGGAGTGAGTGGACACAAAACCAATCTTACTTTACAAAGGTGAATTACATTGAAGCAGGAGATGCACACACTAACACACTTACAATGCTATCCATACATTCTAGCAGTAGTTTCCGAAAAAAAAAAAGGATTATTCTAAATACAATTTTTTTAATAGTATAAGAAACATCTCTTTGAAGGACACACACATAATCATTCCAGGTTGCCAAGTAAAGGACTGAAGAATCTTATAAGAGTCGAACATCCTGATCCATGGACTACGAATAGAAATGCCCCCAAGTACTACAAGACCGTTACCTGACCATATACATGATCCACAGGAATATCAAAGTATCCCATCGATTGACCGGAATGAAGATCACACGCAAGAACACGATTTGCACCAGCTTCGGTGATCAAATTTGCAACAAGTTTGGCAGCAATAGATTCACGCCCTTGAGTCTGAAACAAAGAGTAATGACAGTTAATAATCAAAACAAAAATATGAACTTGGAATCAGGTGACTCAAATTCAATACTGACCAGACTTTATTATTTTTTTTAGAATGACTTAATTTACCACGTTGAACATATGTACAAGCTACTATCTGAGGATTCGAAAGTGAAAGATTTCATGATTTCAGATCCCAAGTATGTAAACTAACTATACTGACTAATCTTGAGTAAATATGATATTCAACATTTAAGGATCCAACTCAAGTTTCCCCCTATAATGATAAATCCATATACAGAGGACTTATAGATAGGGATTCTCTCCTCTCTTTTTTTCTTTTTTTCATTTTATGAGAACAAAAATGCATCATATATTAGCCAAATCAAAAACCGTTTAGCCATGTAAGCATCACCTCATAAATAGACAGTGTTTTAAACACTAAAAAAACCATACTGATAATCGAATGATCACACAACGTAATAGAAATAAGTTAATCAAATAGTAAACTATTTCTGCTTTGCTAAATTTAGCAAGGATTATTTTTATTAGGGGATAACCTTATGGTTCATGGTGGCACCAGAAGTGCCATCACTTCTTGAAAAAAAGGAGACACCTTATGGAAGGGACCTTATATATACATAAACTTAAAATCAACACTGATATGATCACACATATTAGGGAGGAGGCAAGAAAGCCGAATGAAGGTAGTATAATTATGAAAAGAGAAATGAGGGACCGATTTCATGTTACACACATTAAAATACCTAGTCCAACACCAATTTGTAATATGATCTTAAGCCCCCAGTCTATCAGATGACAATTAATTCAGGCCTGTGCATAATATGTAATGAAAAACTCTGCGTCAGAAACATATATTAGTCAAAATTATACTGGGGGATACTGGTGCAGTCATCATATCATTACCAAAGCTCTGAAACTATCGTCAAGCAATGCACCAAATATGAAAACTAAAAGTCCAGATTCGTTGCTCGTTTTATTATATTACCTTTCTGTCAGCCCTGGCATATCCAAAATATGGAATCACAGCAGTAATGTTCTTGGCTGACGCCCTTCGACATGCATCAATCATTATTAGAAGCTCCATTAGATTCTAATTTGCAGGAGGACATGTTGGTTGCACGAGATATACATCACACCCTCTGACACTTTCTTGCAACTGAACATATATCTCTCCATCAGCAAAGCGCTTTATCTTAATCCTTCCAAGTTCAAGACCCATGTAGCATGCAATTTCCTATCAAAAACACAAGACCACATCAAAAACAGTGCATTTTATGTGCTTAATATGCACATACATTGGTCCTGTTACTTTGGAAGAAAATTATTCCAAGGAAAAGTCCTCTGAATCAAAAAATCTTCCAATGTCCTGGGACATATATCACTTCTTTAGACTATGTTCAACATGTTTTGTTTAAAACCAATTGAGGGCATCAAACATCATCCCTCATATAGAGTAGCCTAGCTAAGAACATGATCAAGAATAATTTCTATGGAGAGAAAATCTCAATATCTGCCAAACGCCGTTAGGTATTTCAGGATGGTAAGCATTCTCTTGGAAATAATATTCCCAATAGAAGCGTATATACACACCAGAAGACAAAGAGGTAACGTCAACGGATATCATCTTGTAGTTATATACAGCATAGATACAACAAAAATTCAGATCCATTCTCAGACAAAGAACATTACGTAGGAACCAATCCTTCATGTAGCACAACGAAGCTACATAAAAACAACAAACTCAAGTAATCAACAGCACTTCTTCATTATTAAGTGGATAGTCCTACCCCATTTTATCAATACAGTTATCACTCAGCAGTCAAAATAACAGAATAACAGATAAACTACAACTGAAAACAACTAGATAAGTGGGCAGAAAGGTGTGTATACATGAGAAAGGGCGGGATTGGCGGTACCGGAGAATATGCGGAGCCTGGTGTCATCCTTGGTAGCTGCAGTGAGCGCATTTCTGGTGAGGAAATTGGGGATCATCTCATCGCTGTGGAGGAGGGGAATGCTCGGCTTCCCATTCGCGTATTTCAGAGGCTCCCCCACACTACACCTCTGCAAGAAGCAAATGAAAATCGAAGTGAGAGTCTTCAACGCTCAATTGAAACAAAAGAAAAAGAGGGAAAGAGAGCTTACGAAGCGTGTTGGGAATGAGTACGGAGGAAGGAGAGTGCGAGAGGAGAGAGGCGGTGAGGCCATCTTGGGTTTGTGTTTTTGGGTTTTAGGGAAGGTTTTGAGGAGTGTTGATGCAGGGAAGACAGGCGTGGCCCGTCAATTTGGTACCAACCAACTCTAGTCTAAGTCTACGAGAGCAACTTCTATTTCTTTGTTTCTGTTTCCGATTTTTTGCACTTGGTTTGATGTAAGGTGTGGTACTCTTTTTCACTTGCATGATCGGGTAGGGTTTTGATGTAAGAAACACAAAGAGAAGGGTGTGATGAGTCTCTTAATGTGATAGGTGGTGGCCTAGACTAGTACCTTTTAATGTGATTTTGCATAATTTAACTATTCAAAACCCAAAATTTTATAAGAGATCTCTTGTCATTCCGACAATGAATGGAACGTGAACCTCATCTACCAAAAATTTTATTGTAATGCTAAAGTTATGTTGTTTCTTCTGTCGCGTAGTGGCGGCCCTGATAATCTCATCTAGTACTATAATTAACAGGAATAGTAGATACTCGGTGAAATTTGGATAGTAGGTGGCACAATAGCATTTGAAGAGAATACAATTGTGGCTACTGGCTAGGAGTAGCGGAAGGGTGAGAGGTGAAGGTGGCGGAGGTAGCTCTAACAATCAAATGGGTGGATGTTGGTGTCGGGTCTGAAAATACACAATAAAACTATATATATATATTTTTTAACGAATGAGAAAGGAGAACAGAGAGAAACAAATTAAACTACAGACAACTGAGTTTCTCAACAAAATAAAGGAAAGAACTAGTAAGGACAAGATAAACCATCATAGACCAAAATGTTCACCAGAGAGCACTACCAGAAGAAAGGCTTTAGCCGACGAAAAAAAAAAAACAGGCCGACGAATTTTTTTTTCGTCGGCTAAAGTATTTTCATTCGTCGGCTAATTTAAAATCTTCGTCGGCTATGATCAACTTTAGCCAATGAAATAAAAATTTCGTCGGCTAAATAATTTTTTTCGTCGGCTATAGTCTGTGAACTTTAGCCGACGAAATTTTCAAAAGTTTAGCCGACGAAATTTTTTAGAGTTTAGCCGACGAAATTTTTAAAAGTTTAGCCGACGAAAAATATAATTTCGTCGGCTAAAGTGTCTTATATTTACAGACTCATCTGGAAAAAAAATACTATACGTAGAACCTTCAAACGCAAAAAAGTCGTGAAATAAGATATGACCAGAATGGTGAAATACGTCTACGGTTGAAAAATGACGGTATTCCGGTAAAGTCTCGGTGCCGATAGTTGACTTACCCTTATTATTCACTATGCTGCAGATTTGGCGTTTGGTGTCTGATTGACTATTGTGATACCTTTCCGGAAGCGTAACGGCGCTACGAGTCAAACTCATCGCTAATGCCATGACATATAGGCTTTTTTGGCCATCCAAGTCCGTTTAGGGCTTCAAAATGCAGTTTTCTTATTTTCGATTAGAGTTGACCGTTTTGATTGAGCCCTTAACTTTGTCGAATCCAGTTGAATTTTTTATCATAGACATCTTTCATCATAATGATCATATCTGACGGTCGAATTTTGGTTTGTGAATTTTAGTCATCGGAATCACAACGTGTCTACTATTTTCCGTTATTCGGGTTTATGGGGAGCCCTATCGTCGGAAAGTAAATGTCTCAAAATTTTTATATGGGCAGTTGCGTCTCATCTACGTGAGAGTTTTTTGTGTGGAAGGTTTGACCAAACTACGTAATATAGAGGGAGATATGAGCGTTTTCGTGTGATAAGTAACGATGGATTATGGTTGACCGTTTCGATCGAGCCCTTAACCTTGTCGGATCCAGTTGAATTTTTTACCATAGACGTATTTCGTCATAATGATCATATCTGACGGTCGAATTTTGGTTTGTGAATTTTAGTCATCAGAATCACAACGTGTCTACTAATGTTGTATAACTTGTTTAGTAGGTTATACAACTTTATGAACCAACTCTACATAAGAAGCAAAATTATTAAAAATCTCGTGAAATAAGATGTGTTTAGAATGGTGAAATATGGCTATGGTTCAAAAATCACGTAAATCGGGTAAAGTCTCGGAGCCGATAGTAGCGGTCAACCCTATTTACCGTTAATATTTCTTATGGGGAGCCCTATCGTCGAAAGGTAAATGTTTCAAAATTTTTATATAGGTGGTTGCGTCTCATCTACGTGAGAGTTTTTCGTGTGGAAGATTTGACCAAACTACGTAATATAGGGGGAGATATGAGTGTTTTCGTGAATTTATAGACTTTAGCCGACGAAAATATATGAAAAGTCGTCGGCTAAGGTAAAAAATTTCAAAGTTGGAGGAAAATTTTCAAAGTTGGAGGAAAATTTTCAAAGGACTTTAGCCGACGAAAATATATGAAAAGTCGTCGGCTAAGATGGTTTTTGCCGACGAATAACCTAATATTTCGTCGGTAAACCAAATTTTTTAGGCGGTAAACCAAAGTTGGAGGAAAATTTTCAAAGGACTTTAGCCGACGAAAATATATGAAAAGTCGTCGGCTAAGATGGTTTTTGCCGACGAATAACCTAATATTTCGTCGGCTATAGTTATTTTTTAATTTTTTAATTACATACTATAGCCGACGAATACGTTAGGGTATTCGTCGGCTAAACCCTAAAATTTTTCTATTACCTACTATAGCCCTATATTCGGTGGTTATTTTGCGTAAAATTTTTATACGACTTGTTGCGTGTCATCGGTTTAAAACTATTTTCAGTTGGAGGTCCGGCCAAAATACGTAATTTAGACGGTCGAACGACTTTTTCCGTGCGTTTAGGGGTTTGACTTACAAGATTGACCGTCCGGATCGAGCCCTTATTCTTTTCGGATCAAGTTGAATTTTTTCCCATACATGTATTTTATCATGATGGTCAGATCTGACGGTTGGAATTCTGTTTCTCAAGTTTGATCATCACAATCACAACATGCATACTAATGTTGTATAACTTGTTTACCAAGTGTTATGTAAATGTTCCGTTTCAAAAACAAACTATACGTAAAACCTTCAAACGCTAAAAAGTCATGAAATAAGATATGACGAGAATGTTGAAATACATCCACGGTTGAAAAATCACACTATTCCGGTAAATATTCGGTGCCGATAGTTGCGGTCAATGCAATTTTTCATTTTTCCCCCTATGAGTAGCCCTATATTCGGTGGTTATTTTGCGTAAAATTTTTATACGACTTGTTGCGTGTCATCGGTTTAAAACTATTTTCAGTTGGAGGTCCGGCCAAAATACGTAATTTAGACAGTCGAACGACCTTTTCCGTGCGTTTAGGGGTTTGACTTACGAGATTGACCGTCCGGATCGAGCCCTTATTCTTTTCAGATCAAGTTGAAGGTTTTTCCATACATGTATTTTATCATGATGGTCAGATCTGACGGTTGGATTTCTGTTTCTCAAGTTTGATCATCACAATCACAACATGCCAAATGTATAAAAATACTTTTAGCCGACGAATTTCAAAGGTTTAGCCGACGAATTTCCAAGTTTTAGCCGACGAAATTGGTACCTTTAGCCGACGAAATTTTCAAAGGACTTTAGCCGACGAAAATATATGAAAAGTCGTCGGCTAAAGTCGAAAAATTTTCAAAATTTTCAACCAAAATTTTTTGACGGTCAACCAAAATTTTCAAAGGATTTTAGCCGACGAAAATATATGAAAAGTCGTCGGCTAAAGTCGAAAAAATTTTCAAAATTTTCAACCAAATTTTTTTGGCGGTCAACCAAAGAGTTTAGCCGACGAAAATAAAGAATTTCGTCGTTCTTTATATAGCCGCAGAGTAGGGTAATGCAAATTGAGCAAAAATGAAAGGGGGTCTTTTTCTGGATTATGATTCTTCTTCTTCTTTTGGGTTTGGCAGTCGAGACCACTTACTGTATCATCACAAGAACATGCTAGCACCCCACCCAGAGGTTGGAATTCGTATGACTCCTTTTGTTGGACTATTTCTGAGGAAGAGTACTTGGCAAGTGCTGATGTCATAGCTAAGCAGCTACTTCCACATGGATATGAGGTGCTCATTGAATTCACAAGAATTGAATTTGCTTTTGATTTGCTTCATTTGTTTCAAGTATGAGTGTGTTATAACTTGTGATAAGATTTTTCAATGTAGTATGCTGTTGTGGATTACCTGTGGTATAAGAGAAAGGTTCCAGGTGCTTATTCAAAGAATTTCACAAGATAGTTTCCACACATTATCAATAGGTGGTTTGATTTTTCTAGTTTGACAATGGTGGAGAATATATTAATGGTCCAATGCAAGAGTTTATGCAGTTACATGGAATTCGACATCAGACTTCAACTAATTTTACTCCTCAGCAAAATGGATTGGCAGAGAGGAAAAATCGACAGTTGCTTGACGTTGTCTGTGCGTCTTTGTTTGGCATGAATGTACCAGTAGAATATTGGGGAGAAGCTGTGACATCTGCTACATACCTCATTAATCGTACCCATTCTCGGGTTATTGAATGTCAAAACCCTCTACAACAACTTCAGAAACTTATCTCGATTCCTTCGTTGCCTAACTTGGAGCCTCGTGTATTTGGATGTACAGTGTATGTTCATATTCTAAAGCCATAACGAAGAAAGCTTGAGCCCCGTGCAAGAAAGTGTAATTTTGTGGGTTATGAAGATTTTTAGAAGGGATATAGATGTTATCATCCTCTTACAGACACCATGCATGTATCACTTGATGTTTGTTTTCGTGAATCTGAGTCTTACTTCTCAGGGGGAGTATCAGAGTCTTCCCTTCAGGGGGAGAGAGCATATGAAGGGAATTCCTGAAATTTATTTGAATTCAAAGAATTTGAAGCATTGGAGTCGATAATTAGAGTCGGAGAAACCACAAATAACAAAGAGATGCAAGAAAAGGACAAAAAGATATAAGTTGTTGATGCAGGCGCAGGCTCACGTGATGCCCAGCCGAGCTAGCCGAGCTGCATCAGAGGAGAGACACATGCGCCATGTGTCATGCAGCTTGAGAAGGACTGCGACATATGTGTTGGACCACAGTTAGAAGGCACTCTAAACTCGCCACTTGTCATGCAACCACTAGTTGACACGTCTTGTGTTGCAGATGGTGTCGGTAGAAACAAAACATCATCTTTACTGGGGGACCCACATGACAAACCCATCAATTTAACTACTGAGCCTTTAGATGTTGTCCCTATAATTCCAAATTCTTCTAGACCAGATAGTTTCTCTTTCTCTACAACATCAACCCAAGAATCTGATGCGAATATCCCTGCTCAGGTACCTTTAAATTCAAACCAATTATATGGGGTAGATAATATTGTAACTAGGAAATCACATAGGGTTACCAAGGGTATTCCAAAGAAACAATATGAACCAGACATCGAAGCCAAAATTAAATATCTTATAGCTAATTACATGTCTAACCATAGGTTGGCTGGGACACATGTTGTTGTCATTAATCAATTATCCAGTGTTTCTATTCCTAGTACTGTACAAGATGCAATGACAGATCCCAAGTGGACTCAGGCGATGAACGAAGAACTAGAGGCATTATAGAAAAACTCGACTTAGGATATTGTGCCTAAACCAGCTGGGAAGAAGACCGTTGGATGTCGTTGGGTATTTACCGTAAAATTAAAAGCAGATGGGAGAATTGACAGGTATAAACCACGGTTGGTTGCCAAGGGATACACCCAGCGGTATGACATTGATTATGATGAAACGTTTGCGCCTGTAACAAAGATCAACATTGTTCTAATCATGATTTCACTTGCGGTAACTAAAGATTGGCCTCTACGATAGTTTGATGTGAAAAATGCTTTCCTTAATGGAAACTTGGAAGAAGAGGTGTACATGGACATGTCCCCAGGAGTCAAATGTAGACCTTGCGATGTCTGAAAGGTTTGTAAGTTGAAGAAGTCTTTGTATGGTTTGAAGCAGTTTCTTAGAGCTTGGTTTGGAAGATTCCCCAAATCAATGAAGGCATTTGGTTATAGACAAAGCAACTCATATCACACTTTATTCATCAAACATAATCAGGGTAAGATCACCGTTCTAATTGTGTATGTTGATCATATGATTGTTACAGGAGATGACCCAAAGGAGATGAAGGCTCTACATAAGTACCTTTCAAAGGAGTTTGAGATGAAGAACCTTGGACAGTTGAAGTATTTTCTCGTAATTGCAGTTGCAAGGTCAAAGACAGGGATTTCTTTATCCCAACGAAAGTATGTACTTGACTTGTGAGCTGAGACCGGAATGCTTGACTGCAAGCCTGTTGAGACACCAATTGAGATGAACCACAACCTTGCCATCTATCTGAATCAAGTTCCAACTGATAAAGGAAGGTATCAACGTATAGTAGGGAGACTTATTTATCTTTCTCATACGAGACCTGATATTGCTTATGCTGTGAGTGTGGTTAGTCAATTTATGCATTGTCCCAGCGAAGAGTATATGGATGCAGTGTATCGTATTCTGAAGTATTTTAAGATGACACCTGAAAAAGGCTTGTTGTTTGAAGAGAAAAAAAAGGTGAATTGGAAGTTGCACTACGCCAATTTTGCCTTCAGACGACGGGCATTCCCCGTCGTCTGATTACTTTTTTTCGTGTCGTGTATCCAGCAGTTATCTGATAAGCATTCAGTCGACATGCATAATCTGTCATCTGAGGAAGGTTATACGACATACTGTATGTCGTCTGAAGAAGGTTATACGACATATTGTTTGTCGTTTCAAATTTATTCTAACGTCACTTATATGACGTCGGAATGGTTTTTTTATCTATCCTTTTAATTTATCCGTCGTCTGATTACTTTTTTGCGTGTTGTGTATCCAGCAGTTATCTGATAAGCATTCAGTCGACATGCATAATCTGTTGTCTGAGGAAGGTTATACGACATACTGTTTGTCGTTTCAAATTTATTCTAACGTCACTTATATGACGTCGGAATGACTTTTTTATCTATTTTTTTAATTTATCCGTTGTATGTATTCTAGTACTACTATGTTTTTCTGTCGTTACAATAGTTTAAAACCTCAAAACTTAGACAACATACACTAGTCTTCTTTTACTTTAAGACGACATATAAAAGTCATTTGAAAGATGTAAAATGTCAAAGTTCATGGGATATTTGTTATCTGATTTTGATTTGGAGGTCACCAAAGCATTTGTGCAAACTAATTTAGAAATCTAAATTCATTCTCATTGCCAAAACCAACAATATTACAAAGAGTTATTTGTCCTATGTAGACATATAAGCTATAACACCAATAAGTTATTACTCTAAAATGACCTACAATACATAATTGCAAGTTCAAAATCACCTATTTCCTTGACCAAAGCTAGAACACCTACTAGACATTCTACGGTTGGATTAGTTGAGTTTCTTCTTTGTTGAAATATATTGTCCTAGCAGAAGGCTTCAACCACCAAGGATCACAAGGCTTAATCATCTTGCTCAATTCCCCATATGCAATAGCTCTTAGGAATAGTTTTTCTTCTGCAGATATAACCAATAAAGCAATGTAATTTCACTACACAGCAATGTCTACCAACTGCTGCAGATTTCACATTTCCTACACTTCAAGACATAAACTTGAAATAAGGTGAAGTCTATCAAGATATAATTCTTTAAATTGAGCAACTTGCTGAAGAAGTAGAGATTCAGTAACTCAGAAACTTTGTAAACTATATCAGTACAAATACACGAGCTTGAGATATCAAAACAATACATGCTAGCTTTGATATAAACATACTTTTGAAGAGGAACATGAAAGCATGAGAAGTTAGGAACCACCAAGCTAATAGTTGAGAATCAAATTGATAGACATAATAGAGGACAATGTAAATGATGTACATATTGAATCAAAGTATCGTTGCTGCAACTAAGTTTTCACAAGAGAAGAAAATGAATGAATATAGCTACTTGTTCATATTTGAAAGTACTTTATAGTAAGGCAATATTAATGATGGACTTTGTTTTAAGCAATTCTACGAATGGGGACACTGTTCAAACTTGATTGTGATATGATTTCATAAGAATTTAAACTCAAGGAGTCTCTTTCGTTATAGAATTTGATAAAGATGTCATAGAGTGACGGAAAGAGAACAAGAAGCAGGAACATGATAGGCTGCTCGGGTTTTGTGAGAAGAGAATGAAAATATAACTACTCGGTGGGAATGATTTGAAAAGTTCCAGTATAGTTTAGACTTCAGCTTTGGTTTAACAAGTATATAAATATTGATGAATAAGGATTCTAATATGAACCAAATATATGAATGAGGTGTGGCACAACTAGACATCATGAATAGATCAAGAAATAACTCTCAAGTGCAGCCAAATAAATATTTTTGGAATGACCAAGTGCTACAGTAAAACAAGATTGACATAGATCAATTAGTCAATAAAATACTTTCAATGATATATATACCAAGTAAATATGGATCATGACTGCAACCAAACTCAAGAAGAAGAAATTTAGACGAAACGAAGGATAAGGTCTGCCATGTACACTTCAATAATTTCGGTAAAGTACTCAAAGGCTAGTTTATATCATGAATAAGACATCCAAGAGAGGATACTTGCTACTGTGATCAAGTTGGCAACTATGAATGCATAACAATACCATTGAAAGAAATTTAAAACCCAAAGGAGCAACATATCATTGAAACTCAGTAGGATATCAATTTCATGAATCAACTATTCTATGAACTTCAATTCACTTAAAGGGAAGCATGCTTATCAACAAGGATTTTGATCAAAGCTCAAACTTGATAAATCGTTGTCTCAACAAATCAATGGAATTATATAGGAAGCTAAGCATTCACACCCAAACATAGATACCATAATAGAATCAAAGTTAAAAGAAAATTATGCATTCCCTACCTCAAATCCTACATATCAGTAGCAATCTCCAAAAGCAATCATGCAAGCACCCAACAATTCCAAAGCAATCCACTCTATACCAAAGCAATACAACCACCTGATAATGAAACACACAAAGGAAAAAAAAGAATGAAAAAAATTAAATTAAATAACCTATTTAAAATTGAGATCATTACATTTCACAAGGCTAAGTACTAAAAACAAAAGATGTATACAAAAATCAACTTAAACTTAGTTGTTTTTATCACCAGCTACCCTAACGTTTGGAGGGGGCGCACCACCCATGTTCTGTCAAGACCCGCTCCGAATTTCACCTTGAAACCCGAGGTGAGTCATGCGGGGATCACCTACAAGGAAAATTTACCGAAAGACTCGGCAAACCTCCCTTGAAAATGGATAAACCCAAACTCGGAAGAACAAAATATAGAACCACTCTATTAACCAATAAATTAACATTCTCTGCTACAACCCAAAAGTAGCCAGAATAAGTTATACAAAAAAAAAATCCCAACAGTATTCAGAGCTACTAAAATTAAAAACACAGCGGAAGCTGACAATCTCCTAGTAGATTAAACAGGTAACCTACTGGCGAAATGTAGCGGATAGATGAGTCACTATGCCTTGACGTCGCCTTTTAGACCTCACGCGAACGCTGCAGACTGTGCATTTTAAAAACGAAAAGCCCATGGGAAAATATTCAAAAACGTCAGAGTGAGTGGATAAAAGCAATTTCGACAACAAATAAATATTTCCCCAAAAATACTTTCAAAGAAAACGTTTTATCAGCGACAGTTTAAAAGCTTAACTCGAAAATTCTGAACTGGTGTTTAGCCTCGCTAGACTCCCAAACTTTAAGAAAAATGGCCTCTCAAGCTAGAATAAAACATATATCAGTATGTATTCACACTTGTCTATCTCTTATACGATATCTATGAATAAACTCAAAAAATAGATAATCATACAAGACTATGACGTTGGCGTTTAACGCTCACGTCACCCCATACTGGAATTGTACCTCAGTATGGGGGAAACACCCGAGTGGTATATATACGTGCTGATTCCTTGTACGAATTCTATGAATGAATTCGAAGAATAGAAAGGCGTACAAGGCTACGACGCTGGCGTCTACTGGAATTGTACCTTAGTATGGGGGAAAATCACGTATAGCTAGCTAGCATTTATTTATATACATACTATTAACAACTATATATGAGTATAATCACTGAAATTCTCAATTTCGGAAAATTTCCAACAACAGAAAAATCATTATTCAACAATAAAGCATTTTAAGCACATTATTCAAGACAAAGGTCCACTCACAAATTAGGCCTAAGTCTGATGTCGGTCGGAGGTCTCGTCAGCTCGAGCCTCCTTGCGTCCTGTTCCAAAAACATACATAAATCATTAATTAACACAACAACGCTTAAAGAAATTAGGCGTAATTAAAAAGGAGCTCCGCACGCTCAACCAAGCCTATCGCCTAAATTCTTAATTTCACTACCAACCAATAAACCTCCACAAACTCTTAACCGACATCCTCTAAACATCTTTCACCTTTCTAACCTTAAATAATCACGTCGCTGGATTCTAACTTATTAATCCGCCAAAAAATGCCAAACTTCAAAAATTCCCAAACCTATCCAAAACTCCTCCAAGAATTATAAAACTCATTCCAATAAAATCATAAAATTCCCTACAAAAAACATTTTTTCCCGGCGGCGGCCGGCGGCAAAGCTCCGGCGACCTCCAATGCCCACTAAAATTTGACAGCACCTTCCTCTCAACCTCCTCTACAACTTTCCTAACTACCACAAACACCAATTCCAAGCCTAACTATGTCAATCGAACGAAAACACACAAAAAGCCCTAGAATTTCCATTACTGATTTCTTCTTACCTAGCTCGAGATGGAGGGAGCCCTTTGGAGGGATTGCTGCACGGGAGGAGGGCTTTCTTTTGAGCCTAGGCTCGTCGGCTATGGCGGCCGGAGGAAGGAGTTCCAGCGACGGGAAGTTTCGGGCAGTCGGAATTTCCGGGCTCGGCTGCAGCTTCTTGGCGATGCTAGGGGCTCAGTCACCTACCCAGAATTGAAGAGGAGAGGATGGTGGTTCGAACGGGACCGGCGCGGCGATTTGGGGTGCACGGACGGCGACGAACGGGCGGCTGGAAGATCCGAGTGGAGAGCGGGTCGGGGAGAGAGAGAATTAGGAGGGAGGGAGAGAGAGAGAGAGAGAGAGAGAGAGAGAGAGAGAGAGAGAGAGAGAGAGAACTGATTGGGCTTGGCCCAAAACCGGGCCAACCCACCAACTTAACACCCATTCCAAAATTCAACACCCCAAAAATAATACCCCAATAAAAATTACTTTTTACTAGCAAAAATTACAATTTTTACCGTCGTCACTTTTTCTTCTTTCGAATAAATCCTTCCAAATAATCGTCCTCTAACACCACTATGGGGACCAATTAAATTAAATACTTACTGACGAAGACGGTAAAATTCTTATTACCACCGTGCTAGTAATTGAGGTAAAAATTAAGGGTAGGGGTGTGACATGTTCTGCATGTAAATAAAAATGAGGGAGAACTGGTGAAGTATATACCAAGAACTTACAACAATTAAAGGTGCAAACTAGAGGATTCTCATCGCAAAGTAATACATGCTCAGTAACATGCTAAACATAAAACACTCACTAGCAAATAAACATGCACAACAAAATGCATTTGTAACTGGGCAAATGACAAAGAAAGAACACATATCATAAGCATCATAATTGAAAACAAAACAACTTGCATACACAGCTCTAGAAACCAATCACCACATGAATAAAGAGGAACATCCACATAGTAGCACGATATAGTCCTGGCTAAACTACATCATCATTGTTAATGCATACAAAGCCTACGAGACTGAAAGTATGAATCATAGTAGGGCCTTAGGGTCACCTCCTGAAGCATCACACTGGAACTAGACTTACAAATATGCATGGTTCCTAGTGAGGGATAAGAACTAGACTAATGTAGCCCAGTGAGGTAATTTGACAAACACCTGGTGTGCATAAAATTAATCCCACCACCATTTTAATACCAATTACCAACGTACACTTATCAATTTCGCCCTCGACTCCTTCAAAGATAATCCCCACAACCAATTCGAATATAAACCCCTCATCCTTATGAACACAACCCATCAAAAGCAAAATTCAAAAAAAAAAAAATTCTATATTTGAATCGCAGATCCCCAACCCAATCTAAACAAACACTAAATCAATTTATAGTGAATCGAAGAGCTTACCTGTAGAGATAATAGCAAACCCTAAACTAATCTAGGAGTTCGCACTGAGGTTCGTCTTTTGTCAAGCCCTAATTTTGTGGTCGAGCGACGGATCGAGAGTGAGAGATCGAAATGGGTTCTTCGTGAGGCATGGGGATGAAGATGAGGGATTTAGATCGAGCTTGAAAGTGCATCTATGTTTGTTAGGGTTGAAAGAGTTTGAGAGAGTTGTTGAAATTTGAGAGAATGAAATTAGAATCAGAGTTATCGAGGAGAGAGAGGAAATGAAAGTTGAAGGTGAGGGAATTGGTTTTTAAGTGTATCTCTTACTGTTAATTAGAGAGACGACGGTGTTCTATCATCTTAAAACAAGTCTACTTATTGCTTCATTTTTTTTTTTTGGGACGACAGATGATTGTCGTCTCATGAAGACACTTATTTTAACTGCATATGCGTTGCTACATTTAGACGACAGAGTTTTAAATGTCTGTGGTTTAAATATTTCAGACGACAGTAAAAACAACTTCTTTCGTCTTTTTACTGTCGTCTGATCCCTGTTGTATGATTACAAAATTGGTGTAGTGTTGTATGGTACACAGATGCTAATTGGGCTGGTGATAAGATTGACAGACAGTCTACACTTGTGTATTTTACATTTGTTAGAGGAAACCTTGTGACTTGACGTAGTAAGAAATAAAAAGTCATTGCAAGATCAAGTGCTGAAGCAGAGTTTCGAGGTATGGCACATGAAGTTTGTGAACTCAAAACATAAGTTCGTGCAAGAATTCAGATTTCCGCGCAACATGACCTTCAGTTACTAGAACAGTCGTAACTTTCTCTAGGAAATACATTTGAATGAACTGTAAACGGTTTTGGAAACTAGACTCGTTTAAAGTTCTAACCGTATATTACACATATTCTGATTCATCGTGAGTTGTTCACAAAGTCCTGTCGAAGTTGACTGTTTTGCTAAAATCAGATTCTCAGATAGATTTGTCCTACTTTTCGAAAATGGCCACAACTCACTCAATGTGATGGGTATGATCCAATGGTTGATGTCCCTGAAAAGTAGACACATAGACCTTTCCAATGATACCAATTTCACCATTTTCCAGTGAGTGAGATTTCATGTAGGTCCCGTGCAAATTGATTTACAAAACTTGATAGATTCTGATTTTGTTTTTGATATGTCTTTCTTATGTAGGGATAGAATAAGCCTCAACCTTTCATACAGTTAAGTATTGAAAAAAAAGTTACTGCCATTACATTGGCGTTGCGTGGGCGCATAGCTACACTTAGATTTACAACTTTTCATAGCTAATGAGATGTCAAGTTTTTCGTATTGTGTTGAGTACATTGATGTGTCTTATTGTACTTAGATGAGAACTCCATCTCTTAACACATATTTGTCATCTTGCTTTAGATAAAACAACAGATATAGTTTTAGAGTAAAGACTTTGACATATCATGGGGTATATGTAGGCCTCACTAATTATAAAGCCCTTAAGCTGATTGATAGAAAATCATCATCAATACAATCATCGAGTGCCTTATCGAGACCGTGATTTCCCAAGATCTTTTTCATTCTAACTTCGGATGTTGATACATATTGGTATCTCTTGATCCATCAAAAGTCCATGTAAATCCGGAATGAACACGCAAATGCATAATTCACCATATCCCTGTAAACACGAAAATATTTGCAACAAATAACAGAACAACACGTGTACAAAGAATAATTTAATTTAATCAATGCGAATGCGGGTTACAATCTTTGTGAACTCCTCTGATTCTATCTCCGAATGTAGGTTTAACTTAAGGGTGACAAACACTTGTTCTTGAGGGTTACGTGGGTTGGTCACGTAACAAGTATTTGGGATTTGAGATTTGGGTTTGGATTTGGTGAAGAACTGGCTGTTTAGGGAGCTTGATAGTTCTACAAGGGTTTAGTGAAGAACTGGCTGTTTAGGGAGTTTGATAGTTCTTCAAGGATTTTGGATTTGATGAAGAACTGGCTATAAGCTTAATAGTTCTTCAAGGATTTTGGGGACACTTCTGAGCTCGCAGGAGGGATTTTTCTCTCTCTCTAGTCCGCTGCTTCTGTTTTTTGCTCCCTCCGCTTGGTATGAGAGAGGGTATTTATAGTGTTAACATGCCTCCACTTAAAGCAAGTAATGAAGATTCTAAATCAATAATATTTCCTTAATCGAATCAAGGAATCTTAACTGATTGATTTATTTGCCGATTTTAAGACAATCAGATCAATCAAATCTTAAGATTTAGATATGCCCAAATCGCTTTGGATTGAATGTCATGTTTTGATCAAGATTAGTAAGGGGCGAGCCATCTCGCGGATGTGGAAAGTATCGCGCGAGGAACCTTGATTTCCAAGAAAGCGGTGATTTCTGATCCACTTCACGGACTCCCCTACGCGAGGCCATCTTAGCTCGCCTTCATGTAAATTCACGCGCGTGGAGCCATTTCGCTTTGCCTTCATGTAAATCTATGCGAAGTCTGTTTCGCCTCGTGAAGTCTAGTTCGCCTCGCGAAGTCTAGTTCGCCTCGCCAAGTCTGGTTTGCTTCGCGAAGTCTAGTTCGCCTCGCGAAGTGCGGTTCACCTCACGAAGTGTTGTTTACCTCGCGAAGTCCGTTTCGCCTCGCAAAGTTCAGTCCGCCTCACCTTCATTTATTTCTATGTGAAGTGCGGTTCGCCTCGCCTGACTTCTTGCGAGCCATCATTTATAAACCCAATTATTTTGTTAAATTTTACATGTCTATAATCTGATCATCAATCAACACTTGATAATTGATATCAATCGGGATTTAAGTTTATGTTGTCAGCCAACCATTTCCATGTTGCCACATGTTATTTCAGACGGCTTTCCAATTTTGTTGACTCACGAGCCACGTATTTGCTTGGATTATTCAACGACTATTATTATCGTTAAATTTTATATGTCTACAAAATGCCCTCACTTCAAGGTGCGTCGTAGCCATGCTGTCGTCATGTGCCAGAGGCGCGTCTTGAAGTCTATGTCAATGGGTTAATTTTGCGGGGGTTCCCGAATTGATAGGGATTCCTAATTTTGTAAGGATTTCCTATTTTCTTGTAGAGATTCCTTGAATTTATAGGATATCCAAATTTTTTATGGATTCCTTAATTTGCAAGGATTCCTACCCAAATTTGATTTGGTAAAGTTTCCAAGTAGTGGGCGGAAATCTTTGATGTATTTCTTTCTTGATTCGTTGGATTCTTCATACTTTTCCAGTTTCAATGAGGAAAGACTGCACTATAAATTAGAGCTTCTGGTTGAACATTATTCATCACAAAGTTACAACCATCTTGCTGCAAGATCAACAATATACTCTCTCTCTTTTTGATTTGATTGCTATGGCGCGGAGTTATATAATTCGCTGACCCCTCTCTCTTTTCTTAATCTTGTATGTGTAGGTCGCGAGGTATTTCTGAGTTGTCTACCTTCAGTAACAGGAGAAACCTTATTCGGCGAGGCGCTACAGAATTTTAAGGCAGCGAGGCGCAGCAAAAGTTTAGGGAAGCGAGGCGCAGTAGAAAGTTCAAGGCCGAGAGGTGTAGCAAAAAGTTCAAGCCCGCGAGGCGAACTCCTGTACACTACTTCGCATGACATTTTTCAAGAGTTTCAAGAAAGGCACAATCACTATCCTTAAAGACACCAATGACGTTCAAAGTGATGGCACCACCTTATATACTTATCCTCCATTGACTGGGCCGCGCGCCCTAGAGTCCCCTCGTACGATGGTTCAGGTCATATTTCTCTGTGGACTTTCCAACAATCACGTCAGCTGGCCACCTTTCAATTAGCCAAATCCACCAGCGAGAAACGAAGCGCAGACGTATGGATGTTAAAGTCTGCCCATCATGACCATAACGTTCCTCAAACACCGTTCGTGCTTCTCAACGACCATACGTGCAATGGTTCAGTGCAATGGAGAGGGTTTCGTGCCAACGGAGCCTTCTCCTACATGGAATGTTACTGGGAGTGGTTAGAAGTTATCTTAAGCCGAAGCGGAGATCTCATCCATAAAACAGGCCTCTACCGAGCGATGTTTGCGTCGCTCTTTAGCTATGATCGTTTTGTACCTGTGATGCGGGCCTTCTGTGAGTTTTGGTGCCCTAGCACAAATACTCTTCACACCTCGTGTGGGGAGATGTCTATCTCTTTGAGGGACTTGACATATATTTGTGGTTTGCCCATAACTGGAAGGTTCTACGACAAAGTTGTTTCATCTATCGAAGAATCTTCAGCCAAGGGTAAAGGTGGTGAGCTCATCATTCCCAAGAGTTGCAGGTTTTTATTTCTTGCGTACCACAAGCTTTGTGATAAAGGGCAAAGAGTGAAGATCGCGTCATGGATCCAGTACTGGATCAAAGGGAGTTTGAGATACAAGAGACCGCCCGCCAAGAGTGTACGGAACAAGAAAGACGCACCTCAGAACACGTAAAACCCGTCTGGTGAAATCCATGAGGTTCAAGCCCGGACTGATGACGACTCCGCACCATTTGATGACTTGGGCGTGGATGACGAAGATATAGAGTCTACTTACTTGGCGGCATTTTACGCGTGCTGGTTATGTCTATTTGTCTTTCTTATGGACGATATAGGCTTGATCCAACCCAGCGTGTTTAAAGTTGCCAGCAAAATGTCCCAAGGCCATCAATTTTGTCTAGCTATACTTGTGTTGGCTAACATTTATCAAGGCTTGAACAAGATTTCTGTCAAGACCCGCCCCGAATTTCACCCTGAAACCCGAGGTGAGTCCTGCGGGGACCACCTCAAATCGTCAAATTCAATCTTCAATCGACACTTCTCAAAACCCAAATCCCGCAAAAATTCTTTTGTTCTCTCCCACCTAAATCCTGCATAAATTATATTTGAATTCAGATTCCAAATAGACGAGGGGGCTGGTTTTGAAATTGAACCAATGATCGGTGGTTGAATAAAAGGGGGAGGAAAGCCTGAGGAAGATGGTGGTGGTGGTGGTGGGTTTGGGAGGCATGAGAAGGGTATGAAATTCATAGCAGATTGCATCTTTGGTGATTTTCATTCTAGTTTGGACTCCAATCAATGGCGTAGCCAGAAATGCTAGTTAGAAGGGTCAAAACTTACATGATAGTGATTATACCAAACAAGAACTTGGTCAAATATAGATTGATTATACGGGAAAAAAAAACTTACATATATTAGCTGATATAAATATGTCGTTCTTATGACTTTTAGTTGATTATTTAGAGACATATATATTCATGGTACATATATTCACATATTGAGTAACCATTTCATAGCTTATATCAAATCATAATCGACAACACATAGTAAAACGTATTGGTTATGTCTATCGAATCTACGTGCAAAACAAAAAGAATTCGGTTCTTTGAGCTGTCTTTATTGATTAATCTTGCCTATACTAAAGAAAGAGTACTATTAGACTGACTATTTAACTCGGCATTTGTGGGTGAAAAAGTGAGAAACACCAAAGACAACACTAGAGCAAAGAGAGATTGACCATGAGAAAGAAGAAAAAGTGTATAAACCTTAACATATACAATATGGGTACCCATACAATATATGTGATGAACCATATATCTTTAGTTAATCAGTTAATAAATAAAATGTAGTATATTTTTAAAGATGGTGGAGACGAGCCCGATTAATGGACTTGTGGGGGTGAATGGGGGCATAAGTTCAAAACTTTTAAACATATTTCTCCTTTACTTTCATATTTCTCATATAATTAAGAGGGTCATTAATCTAATATATTATTAAATATTAAACCAATGGTTGGTTAGTTCAAGAATTGAGAAAGGTCAATTGACCCTGCTCGCTCTCCCTTGCGTACGCCCCTGATTCCAATCAGCATGTTGCATTTGAGAACATTATTCTAAAAGAAAGAAAGAGAGCACTAGACCTGATGATGATGATGATATTGATTGGAGAAAGGTAGAGGTTGGGGTTGATCCTCTTGAGAAAAGAAGAGAAGATGCAGAAACAAGAAAAAAGAGAGAGAATTATGAAAGAAGAAGAGAGAGTAGCGAGAGAAACGAAAGAGAGAGAATCGATAATAAAATAATAAATGATTATTCTCTTGTGTCAAAGTTGACAACGTCTGAGCTGTAGCCATATCCACCTAGGATTTGACTCTTTCATTGGACTGCATGTTGGGCTGTCGAGCTATAGTCAAATCCATCTAGGATTTAACTCTCATTGGAGTGCATGTTGGGCTGTCAAAAAGAGATGTTGGGCTACCAACAAAGATTTGACTCTTTTATTGGAGATGCTCTTAGGTGAATCATAATCTATCCATTTTTTTTTTTTGAGAAGGAGAATCATGATCCATCCTAGCTTGTCCATGACTGGCTGGAGTTAAAGTTTGAGGTCCTTTATAACATGTTTTTACATAACTCCAAAGCTTCCTCAACAGATTGCAATTTGAGGTTTCTCCATGTGTAAGTTTAATTTTTGCCCAAGGGCCATGATATATTGCTATTCTTCAGGTTTCTGATAATGTGGTACACACTTAAGATCACACATCAGTTTGGTGATCTAATAGTTCCTGATTCTCTCTTTTCCACTTCTAGACGGTCGACCATCATTTTTTTCTTTCTTGAAAGTTATTTCCTATAAAAAAATAAAATAAAAAAAAGGTATATGTGAGCCTTTTGTAGGAAAGAATGTGTTACATTATCTGGAGTTTTTTTCTTTCTATTATCTCTGAATTCTAGTTTACCTATGGTTTTGAACTTTGGTGACAAACTATATAACCTATCCTTGTGTGGGAAACTGCTGTAATTACCATTTTGCATATTGCATGGATCTACATTGCTGAGGCCAAGGGTGGTGTGTAAGTCTCATAGGAAATAATATACAAAAATGTTGATCCAATGAGTACATGTATTCAGTTCATACATGTAAACTAAAGCGCCAGGAATATCGGGTAACATATTTTTAAAGTAGCAATACAAGCTGGAGATCAAGGCTACTTCGAGAACAATGGCAAAGAGACACTAGTATGTTCATCATCTCACATTTTTTAGGACAGATTTAAAGGAGAATCCGAATGAAAGAACACTGAAAGTTAGTAATTGTTACAAAAGCTGGAAAACTAGGCTTCTGTTGTCTGGAACAACTTATCAACTTCTGCAATAATTGTTCGAGCTTCTTCAATTTCAGGGCCTTCCTTCTGGTTCAACTCTTCTTCCAACTCAGCCTGAACACAATTGCCAGGCATTACAAACTGGGGCTAACAGTTCATGTTACATGGTAGAGAATAATCAAGGCTTATATACATACCAAAGTTCCTTTTAAGTCAGCTAGTGAGGCCTCCAGGCGCTTTCGACAGTCGGGAATCATCATCCTTGATTCAGCCAGCACATTTTCCTGCAAGAGAACCAATAACAGAGGACTTAAATGTGGACTCCAGTACATTGAACTACATACATCGATTCCTTAGTAAACAAGAAGCTTTCGTGTTCAAACCATAGTCAGAATTGAGCCAATAATCTCTAGTTCCAACTACACAAATGACTAGGCATAACTGCTTTGACTGATTAGAACAGCAAATGACTCTAATCAAGTTACACAATTCAAATCTGTACTATCATAACGCATCACCTGATACATAGTAGCAGTATCCAGATTCCTCAATCCTAGTAGTATATGTGGTGGCCTTCTGTGCTTTTCAAAAACTCATTCACCAGTGATAGAAACTGTTGATCATTAGTTTGTATACACACTACACATGCATGCGAACAAGTAGGTCTGCCATCCGCATATTTACATGCATATTTATATGGTCATGAAAGTCGATCTATATCTTACTGATTACCTACTAATGATTCTATTCCTCATTACTGAGAAAGTATAGTTCTCTCTTGTTTTATGCTTTCCATACAGAGAAATCTGATTGCGGTAAATATAACAAGTTCCACTGAGGAAAGACAAACCATAGAAGACAAGATCATAATAAACATTTTAGGTATTAAAAGCAGAATAGAAAGTGGACAAGAAATCCACAGAATACTTAAAGACAGCTAGATCTAAACCCAAAAAGCTTAACTACCACTAAAACAACCTAGAAAAACAACCGAAGAAAACAATAGCCACATAATACAAAGCAGATAAGAAAATACACAAAAATAATTAAAGACAGCTAGAGCAACAGTCTGAAAAAGCTTAACTGTAACTAAAAACCTAGACAAAGAACCCTAGACCACAACAGCTTGCCAATTTAGCAACAGAGGAAAGAAAATAATCTTTGAATTCCCCAGATAGAGACCTATAAAGATAGTCAGAACTAACTCTCTCCTGAAGATTCTCCGATTCCAAACCACCATAGGCTTCAAGATCCTTTAGTTTCTTTCCCTCCAAACCACCCAAATTATAGCTAACACCCTGCAGCATAAAATTTTGGCCCTTTTTTCAATTTACTATGAGCATTACCCTTTTCATTCAACAAAATCAATCCTAATGAACTTGCCCAAGCCACTCTCACATCCTTAAAGAATGTCTTCCATTAAAAAAAAATAAAAAAATTCACTGCAGAATGCTCAAAATCATGATCAGCACTCTCCCCATGAGATTTGCACCCAAGTGAAATGACTATTGGAGAAACAGCAACCAGGTCTCCTTAAAGAACATCACGATTCACCATAAGCTACCACACAAAGTATCAATTCCACTGTCCCTCCCCCCCCCCCCCCCCCCCCCCCCAGTATGGAAGTTTGATGAACAGGTTCAGAAGTACTAAGAACCTGAAGAGATTGGAAGGTCATTCTGGGTGTTCTGATGGATACATGTAGAAGAAGACAACATTATATGCCATCAGCATTTCGTAGGGGTTCAGAATGAGAACCCACGAACATAGATAAAGGGTTTACTGTATGCAATGTTTGAAATTTAGAATTGTGAAGAATGGGGAACGGTTTTTCAACCGCATAGTTGCAGACATTAATATCATCACAGAATATTTGTTAACAAGGCACTCGCTTCACGAGTTACATTAGCAGGGGACAGTTGTATTTGACAATCTTTTTAAACATATGAGGCTTAACAAATATAGCAGACAGAAAAAAACAGCATGGAAACATCAATGTAAACTAAGAACGGTCAAGACAGTTGTGTGCTTATCAAAATTCCAGTACCGTAGTTTCCATACAGCTCCCAAAAATACTGACTATGTATAACTCAAGAAGAAATGACAATAGACTCACATAGAAAAGAAATATGACAGGACACAACAGATAAAAATACCATTAAAAAAAAAAGAGAATCTCAAGAGCCCATATGTTCAAAAAACACAAAAACCAACTAGATCCTCCAATTCTCCTAATCTTGAATAAATTTTTAACTTCAAAAATAAAACATTTGAATCAGCACACACTTTAGTGTCTGTTCTTTCCAAAAGTACAAATCTCTGCAAACACGGCAACGATAATAAGTGCTGTGCACGCAGACCATCGCAGAAGTTACTAATTTACATACAATGACGAGTTAATAACACTGTATTATATGGTGCCGAGTGTGCCATACCTGTTGCTTGAGGTCATAAGGATCAGCTCCTTTATCCTTCATGTCAGCTGTCTTGGCAGCTTCTCTCTCAACCTCCTTCTCATAAGAATGGAACTCCTTAACCAGGCGCTTGCAAGTCCCAGTCTTGATTTTCGGATTCCTTAGAGTTGCCATCTCACCTATCAGAACAACAACAACAACCCATTGCTTTCTTAGAGACAGAAACAGAACCCAACATTCAACCAGGACAATAATCTCAATAAACAAAGATTTTCACGAATTACAAGACTTAACATCAACCAAATACAATCTAACTAGCTTAAACTACCGAAATTACATTCTACTTTCGCTCCGAAATTCGTTTTAACTACTCAAGACCCTAAACCCAGACAGCAATATCAGAAGCGAAAATGGGATCCGGACATGGACTTTAAGATGTGAGAGAGAACTAAGAATTACCTGGAAGGAGTCCTGAAATCGGGATGCGTTACCGGCGTCGGTCGCGTCGTCCGTCGTCTGTCTTCCGGCCGATGAGAAGTTGTCTATTCACTGGGCACTGAGTAGTGAGGCCAATTTGCGTCCTTGTGATTTGCGTCTCCGTGATATATATTTTACTACATCTAAGTGAATTTTAACTTTATTATAAAGTAGCTTGTCAAACACCAAACAAATAAATAAATAAATAAATTATATATATATATATATATATATATATATCTATCTAGACCGAACATTAAAATACTAATATTCAATCTTCATATATATCATTCTTTTTAATATTTATGAATTTGAAACATAATGAAATCCGGTTCTAGCATGCTAAGGAGTCTGACTATTAATCATTTGATTTATCTTCGACCAATAATGACAACAAATCAAGCCTTGAAAAACTTTAACGGTTTTTCCATTTGTTAGAGATTATAAGGTATTTGATTAATTTACACCAAGTCACCAGTTGATAAAGATTTAATTTTTAGTTGGTTTAGTTTGTCGTCGAGCTCGAAATGACTAGTTTGTTTGGCACTTTCACAAGAATGGGTATTTCTACTACATATAGTGCATATTTTGTTGCTCGTGATATTGAATTAGGACTAGTTTTGGTTCCTCCGGCACCAAGTGACACTTATAAAAAGTGTGCAATTTTGTTAGCGAAAGTGCCACCAGAAGTCTCTCAATATGACACATGGAGGTCGTGTGTGAATGTCATGCCTAATAGAACTTGTCATAGTGCAAAGGGTTATTTGGACGATAGAATCGAAGCTGCTTGTTTTGTGATAATTGACTAGAGAATGGTGTTTATTTGTTAACACAATGCTGTTATGCACCAGAAGCTTGGGTAGCAGCTGCTCTGCCAGTGCCTACGGTGGTAGTAGATGATTTGAAGGATTGGTTGCTATGGGTTACAATTAACCAGGGAAAGTAATAGGCTGCTCCTAGTGAAGCTTTCATGGCAGCTATGTGTTGGCTGAGTGAGTTTACTATAGCAAAAATCTCCGAGGGTACAATGAAGGGGGATGAGATGCTCCACCAGTCCACCACCTGACTGGTTGAAGTGCAATAGTGATGGCTCTTTTCTGCCTTCTACAAATACAGGCGGAATGGGAGTTGTGATTCGTGACCCTGGTGACTCATTTAGGGCAGCTACAATGAAGCAACTTATGAAGGCATGAGATTGGCTCAAACTTTACAATTTGATAAGGTAGAATTCAAGATCGATTGCCTCTTCCTTGTGAATGCATTGAAATTTCATACTTGTAGAAGTGAAAGAGATGATGAGAGTACGTGCTAATTACATGATCAGCTATGCTCCTAGAGATGCTAATATAGAATAGCTAGCAATTATTTGAGTGTTAGTGATAGCCAAAGATGGTTTGTAACTGCTCCCTTTGTAAAGGAGCCATGCAGCGATGATGATGAACCTAAATCCTAATAAACAACAGTAAAGGTTACTGCCTCAACGGTACCAGAACAGAAATCTAGCTAGTTACACACACACACAAAAGAACATAACAATCAAGCATCATGCACTATTGTTTTCTGCACTTTGGTTGGAAACTCTGTTAGAAAGCAATTTCCTTACACTCATCAGCTTTTCCAGAACAAGATGTGTGCATTTCTTCACAAGTTGCCATTTCTCTCTTAGTGGGGAAATTGAGAACAAGAAAAGAGCGAAAGCTGAAGAAACCCCACTAACAAGGAACAAACCAAGAAAGCTGCTGAGAGTAAGAGCATTGGGAGGATTTGTTGTGTCCTGAAACATGTGATTTGCATCATAAGGAAACCAGGAATTTTCCATCTCTAAAAGCTTTCCTTCTTCTCTTAGTTTTTCAATTTGGACTGACATGTCTTGTACCAATTTCGAGCCTTTAGGGAAAGCCTGTATCCAAAAGGTGAAAACAAATTTACTCATCAGCTTTAAAGTGTGATCATTTTAGTAATTTTGTACTTGCATATCTGTTTATAATTGAATAAAGTACACATATAATGCTTCTCTCCTTGTTGCAGTAATATTCCAGCATCTATGTTCTTGAATAAAGGAGGATGCAAAAGTTAAGGAGGTTACTTACAAAGCCAAAACCATTGGTAGCAGACTCGGATTTAACCATGGAGTAGCCTGTAGAATACTTTGCAAGGAAGACGTTAATGTATGATACCTCGTCAACAATAGCAGAAACACCACCATGCTTACTCCCTCTTGATAAAGCATCAGCATATTCTTCAGCTGAATTGTAAGGTTTTGCCCCACTAAAATTCAAGTTCTGTACAGCATGTGTGGTGACCACTGAACTTCCCTGGTAACTTATGTAGTTTCCTCTGGCTTTTAATTGCATTTGTTTAACTGTCATCATTGATGTTAAAGTTGCTGTATAACTTGAGGTCAATATAAGCACTACAAAAACCCATATGACCACTATAAACTTTGCTGAATTGTTCAACAACTTCTCCCCTGCAACATAAATAGTTTCAGTTACAAGAGTATGATTCATACAAGTCATCTCATTCAACTTCAGCATCTTTGAAATTTATAAGTTATAAGATTAACTGGAATGTAGTTCATTATCTAAAGGATAAATTGTCATCTGTATTAGTGCAAGAGCATCCTATTTTAGACTTGATTAACAAAGAATCATTTTGGCATATGAAAATAGATTGATTAAAATTTGTTAAGAACCCATACACGAATTATAAGACTAATCTTTGTCACAAACAGATATTCAAGTCTATTTGATTATTATTATTATTTTCGGATAGTATTCAAGTATATTTCATAACCTTAAACTTTTTTAAAAACTGTGAATCTGGATATCAATCCTGAATCTTTGTTTCATATCAAAATCTTAGACTTATGATGATGGCAAGTACTATTCGATGAACTTGTCATTAGTTACTATTGAGTGTTTGCTTAAAGGGGACGACAACAACTTTTTCTAGAGAATAAAATCTATAAGTGAGATATGGCACTTACTATGAGCAAACACAAGGGTTGAATAGGAGAACCAGAATATTGTTCCAATTTTCTGTGATGGTGTGCCCTGAAATTCTTTGTTTGTAGGACGCTTAATTATCCACACAACAAAACCAGTTAGGATAAAGAAACCAGCACTTGTAATCCAAAGGTCTGCTGAAAAAGGCCTTAAGAAAATCCACATGTTTTCCTTTTCATTTGCTACTAGCACTCCCACACCTAAGTCAGTATATGGTACTGTAAAATCAACTATAATGATCTGTTTGATGTTATCGTCGTATCTCCAACAACAGCGTCGTATTTCTAGTAAGAAAACAAGATCATAATTAAATTACAAACCGCCACATATATATAATGAGAATAATTAACAAATGTTGAAAATTAACTATATACTAAATAGAACTATACAATTTATGAGAGGGTTTGGTTACATTCATATATTATATCTGCAAAATCAAATATTTTATGCACTGCATATATTATTTGAAAATTCAAAATCAAACATACCTGGAGATGAACCTGGTAAACAAGATCATCGTGAAATTCAAAATCAAACATACCCAGCCGAAATTCCATCAGCATCCTGAAATGGAATAAACTCATGTTGTAATTTATACGGCAGTCCTCTTATTGCAGTTTCAAACGCGTCTATACAGAAGCCTGTGAAATATCTTTTATTGGTTTGAATGTCATGTTTCAACTGCACAAGTTCGTCGAACCCTGAATGTGGAGGAACACCAACTCTTAATTTTATTTCAATCAGTTTCTTCTTGAAACCATTCGGAATGGTTGATGATCCTCCTGATGGGTCAGTCCCTCCTTAGTGGAGGTGATAAACCTTGTGTTGAATTACACATGAGGAAAGCAAGAAGAACTATTGCTTTGGTGACCCAATAAATGTAAAAGGAAGGCTAGCTATATGTGTAGTTAGGGTGGTGCAGCAATTGTTGAATGCTGATGGAAGTATGCATTAGTTAGCATGCCAACATAGAGCATGAAACAAGGAAGAAGCTTGACTTTGCTTCCATGCATGGTACGTGGAAGGAGAAATTGCATGCAGTCCATTGCCTATATAAGGCACCAAAGATTGCACCAAAGAATGAACACAGAGGGAAGAGTCACAAACAAAATAGAGAGAGTTTGTGATAGTTGTAGGGTGAGCTCATCTTGTGTGTTATACAAGAGTGAGATAGAAAACTCCAAGTTGAGAGTTTGTGTGTGTAACAAAACAAAGTGTGTGTGAGAGTGTATCCCTTCAAGAGTGAGGCTTGAAGTAGTGTTTCTCTCCGTGTAACCTTTATTCGTATAGTGGAGGTTCTTTGTTGTTGTTACCCCATGGACGTAGGCACTTGCCGAACCACGTTAATACCCAGTGTTCTTTATCATTTTCTTTCCGCTACATTTTACATTTGTGGTTGTGAGTTCTGATTCCATTCTACAGTTTATTCTTCCGCATAACCCAACAATGGTATCAGAGCTCTTGGTTCTGACCGGGAGCTGTTAGAATGGAAGGATCACGGAGTACCATGATCAGACTCAACCACTCCAACTGGATTACGTGGAAGCCGAGAATGGAGGATATTCTCTATTGCAAAGATTTGCACGAGCCGATCGAGGGAGATGATGCCAAGCCAGAAGGGACTACACCAGTAATTTGGATGAAGATGAACCGCAAAGCCATCGGTCATATTCGTGAATGGGTGGACGACAATGTGTTACACCATGTTGCCAACGAAACCAGTGCGTATGAGCTATGGTTGAAGTTGGAGTCCTTGTTCGAGAAAAAGACTACTGCCAAGAAAGCTTTTCTCATTAAAGAGCTCGTCAACATGAAGTATCGGGGAGGCGTTCGAGTGACTGAGCACCTCAACAACTTCCAGAGTGTACTCAATCAATTAGCCACGATGAGCATGAAGATTGATGATGAGTTACAAGCCTTGTTACTGCTCGGGTCGTTACCAGATAGCTGGGAGACATTTGTTGTTACTGTAAGTAACTCTGCTCCTAATGGTGTATTATCTATGGAAAATATTAAAGATAATATGATGAACGAAGAAACTAGAAGGAGTTCTTCGTCAAGTTCAGAAAATGGTCAATTCTTCGTTGCGGAGAATAGAGGAAGGAGCAAGAGCAGAGGACCGAGAGGCCATGGAAGAAGTATGAGCAAATCCAGAACAAGGTTTAGCGGAAAGTGTCATCATTGTGGTCTTCCAGGTCACATGAAGAAAAATTGTTACAAGTTGAGGAGGGAATTCAAAGAAGGGCGAGAAGACGCTACTCATCAACAAAAGGAGGACAAGAACAATGTTGCTGCTGCAGTGTCTCATGATGAGTGTGAATTCCTGTCACTCGGAGGTGAATGTCTATTGGTAGATAATCCTAGAGTTCAATGGATCGTTGATTCTGGAGCCTCGTTTCATGCCACGTCCAACGTAGAGTTCTTCACTACGTACAAAGCAGGTGACTTTGGTAAAGTGAAGATGGGCAATGACAGCTACTCCAATATTGCTGGGATTGGAGATATTTGCTTGCAGACGGATGTGGGCTACCAGTTAAATGTTGAAAGATGTGAGACATGTTCCTGGTCTACGTCTCAATCTTATGTCAACCGGTGTACTTGATCGACAAGGCTTTCATCATCATGGCGGTGATGGAAAATGGAAGCTTACCAAAGGATCTCTTGTAGTTGCTAGAGGAAAAATGTGTTGCACGCTCTACAAGACTTATGGGAAGATTTGCAAGAGTGAGCTAAATGCAGTCGAGGAATCCTCTCCAAGTTTGTGGCATAGACGTCTTGGTCACATGAGTGAGAAAGGACTGCAGATGTTGGCGAAGAAGTCGCTAATTCCTGTTGCCAAAGGTAACTCACTAGACTCTTGCGATTATTGTTTATTTGGTAAGCAGAAGAAAATCAGTTTTTCGAAGTCTTTCACGAGGAAAGAAAATATTCTAGATCTTGTACATTCAGATGTGTGTGGTCCGATGGAAGTCGAATCATTGAGTATGCATAAGTATTTTGTAACTTATATCGATGATGCTTCACGGAAAGTTTGGGTTTATTTGTTGAAATCCAAAGACCAGGTGTTCCAGACGTTTACAATTTTCCACACCATGGTGGAAAGGGAGACTGGAAGAAAATTGAAGTGCATTCGCAGTGACAATGGCGGATAGTACACATCGCATGAATTCAGAGATTATTGTGCGAAGTATGGCATCAGACATGAGAAGACGGTTCCTAGAACACCCCAACATAATGGCGTAGCGGAGCGGATGAACCGTACCATTATGGAAAAAGTCAGATGCATGTTGAAGATGGCCAAATTATTAAAAGAATTTTGTGGAGAGGCTATGAAGACTGCGTGTTACCTCATCAACAGAGCACCGTGTGTACCTTTGGAATTTGAGACTCCAAATGGAGTTTGGACCGGTAAAGATTCATCATACTCGCATCTGAGAGTATTTGGATGTAAAGCATTCACACATGTATCCAAGGAGCAGAGATCAAAGCTGGATGACAAGGCGTTGCCATGCATATTTATTGGCTATGGCGATGAAGAGTTTGGCTACCGGTTGTGGGATCCAAAGATGAAGAAATTCATAAGAAGCAGAGATGTGGTTTTTCATGAAAACCAATCAATTGCTGATTTCGACAAAGAGGTACTACCGAGAAATGCAGCAACTGACAGCCGCATTTATGATTCACCGTTGCAGCAAGAATCTAATGTTGGGCTACAAGGTGATAGAGTTGAAGGTGTACCAGACATGGTTGATGTGGAAGCCGAAGATGAGGGGGAGCTTGATTAAGGGGAGCAGCCTGTGTATAATCAAGCAGCAGTTCGCAGAAGCACTAGAAGGCCGATTCAATCCACCAAGTATCCATCATCACAATATATTTTGGTGACTAACGATGGAGATGATCCTTATGCAAAGTACATCCTTTTGACTAGTGACGGAGAGCCTGAAAGTTATGAGGAAGCAAAGATTCATCAAGACCACGACAAATAGAGGCTAGCCATGGAGTCTGAGATGGAATCTTTACTGAAGAACGGCACCTACGAGTTGGTGAAGCTTCCTAAAGGCCGGAAAGCACTCAAGAACAAGTGGGTGTTCAAGCTGAAGCGAGATGAGAATGAGAAGCTGACGAAGTACAAGGCTCGTTTAGTTGTCAAAGGATTCAGCCAGAAAGAAGGAATCGATTTTGATGAGATTTTCTCACCTGTTGTCAAAATGACTTCGATTAGAGTCATTTTGGGCATAGCTGCGAGCATGGATCTTGAGGTGGAGCAAATGGATGTGAAGACTGCATTTCTTCACGGTGATTTAGAAGAAGAAATATACATGGAGCAACCAGAAGGCTTTGAAGTCAACGGAAAAGAGCATATGGTTTGCAAGTTGAAGAAAAGCTTGTACGGATTGAAGCAAGCACCAAGACAGTGGTACAAGAAGTTTGACTCCTTCATGGGGAGTCATGGGTACAAGAAATCGTCAGCTGATCCTTGTGTGTATATTCAACAATCCGCTGGAGGTAATTTTATCATCTTACTACTCTATGTAGATGATATGTTGATTGTCAGCAAAGATACTGCTATGATTCAGCAGTTAAAAACAGATTTGTCAGAGTCCTTTGATATGAAGGATTTGGGACCAGCCAAGCGGATTTTGGGCATGGAGATTGCCCGTGATCGGGGGAATAAGAAATTGTGGTTATCACAAGAAAAGTACATCGAGAAGGAACTGGAGAGGTTCCACATGGAGAAAGCAAAACCAGTTGCTACTCCACTTGCCAGTCACATGAAGCTCAGCTCAAAGCAGAGTCCTACAAGTCAGAAGGAAGAGGAAGAAATGGCAACAGTGCCATATGCCTCAGCAGTAGGGAGCTTGATGTACGCGATGGTTTGTACCAGACCAGACATAACACATGCAGTTGGTGTTGTTAGCAGATTCTTATCTAATCTAGGCAAGCAGCACTGGAATGCGGTTAAGTGGATTCTTAAATACTTGCGGGGAACTTCAAAGATGAGTCTATGCTTTGGAAGTGGCAAGTCTGAACTGGTTGGTTTCACAGATGCAGATATGGCCGGGGATATTGACACGAGAAAGTCCACATCAGGGTACCTGATTACATTTTCAGGGGGAGCTGTCTCGTGGCAATCAAAGCTACAAAAATGTGTTGCTTTATCAACTACAGAAGCAGAGTATATTGCAGCTACGGAAGCGTGCAAAGATATTTTGTGGTTGAAGAGATTCCTACTGGAATTAGGTCATGCACAACAAGAGTTTGTCCTGCATTGTGACAATCAAAGTGCAATTCACTTGAGCAAGAATTTAAGTTTTCACTCGAGGTCGAAGCACATTGATGTGAGGTATCATTGGATACGTGATGTGTTGGAAGCTAAGGAGATATTGCTAAAGAAGATTCATACAGATAAGAACAGTTCAGATATGATGACGAAGTCTCTACCGAAAGAGAAGTTCGAGTTTTGCAGAAGTGCGTCAGGGATGACGCACCCCTCCAACTAAGTCGGGAGGGGGAGATTGATGGGTCAGTCCCTCCTTAGTGGAGGTGATAAACCATGTGTTGAATTACACATGAGGAAAGCAAGAAGAACTATTGCTTTGGTGACCCAATAAATGTAAAAGGAAGGCTAGCTATATGTGTAGCTAGGGTGGTGCAGCAATTGTTGAATGCTGATGGAAGTATGCATTAGTTAGCATGCCAACATAGAGCATGAAACAAGGAAGAAGCTTGACTTTGCTTCCATGCATGGTACGTGGAAGGAGAAATTGTATGCAGTCCATTGCCTATATAAGGCACCAAAGATTGCACCAAAGAATGAACACAGAGGGAAGAGTCACAAACAAAATAGAGAGAGTTTGTGATAGTTGTAGGGTGAGCTCATCTTGTGTGTTATACAAGAGTGAGATAGAAAACTCCAAGTTGAGAGTTTGTGTGTGTAACAAAATAAAGTGTGTGTGAGAGTGTATCCCTTCAAGAGTGAGGCTTGAAGTAGTGTTTCTCTCCGTGTAACCTTTATTCGTATAGTGGAGGTTCTTTGTTGTTGTTACCCCGTGGACGTAGGCACTTGCCGAACCACGTTAATACCGTACCCGGTGTTCTTTATCATTTTCTTTCCGCTACATTTTACATTTGTGGTTGTGAGTTCTGATTCCATTCTACAGTTTATTCTTCCGCATAACCCAACACCTCCAGGCCATATGACTGTTTCCAGATCACTAGTGGAAAGTAATTTTCTTTTGTTTTTAAGGGGCTGTGATTCTTTTGTTTTTTCTTCTTCAAAGGTCAAAACTCCAACCCTTCTCTCCCCCTTTCCTATCACATTTACTATGTCAAGTTTGCCTGCAATTAGCTTCTGCTCTGAATACTGAATTTCACCACTTACCCCTTTAATTCTACTTTGCAGTATTTCTTCAAGAAGCACACCTCCAAGCTTAAATGACTCAGTATCTTTGTAATCCTTTTGGTTTAGTCTTGTAGAAATTTTAATCCATGATCTATCAACTGCTTCTGCTAGCACCCAAGTTGCATCATATGCCCAGATTTCATCAGCACTTAATTCCTGTACTTCCATATGGGACGCCTCGATATAAAATTTTCTCCTCAATCTAGAAGTAAGATTGTGGAGGCTCCTTGAAGTAGGAATACGTGACTTCAACCCCAGCACTCCCTGCATTGACTCAATCACAGAAGATTCCATAGAATTCAAGAAATTCAAGCTTGTTGTCAGAACCCAAGCATACCCTTCACTCATCATTCCTAGCTTCTTTGCATTCATGAAAAACCGAGGCACAAGAAAATGTGAGATATGCACCACAAATACTGTAGTCTCCAATGCCTTTAGCTTTTGAAGCTCTTCAATGATTTGTTCAGTCGTTGAGGAGGCAGAAATTGTACTTGTAAATACAATATTCATTTTTTTCCCTTGGAAGGAATTGATCAACGATGGAATTAAGTCACCTGCATGTTCTGTCCTCTCATATAGAAGGATAACATCTCTCCAGATGAACATTTCAGTAAGAGCAGTGATACCTGCAACCAGCACAGTTTCATCCTGAGTGACCGCAACAAAAATGGGATTTCGGTCGGTTAGATGACGAGCTAGACCAGGTTGAGACAAAGACAATACAGGGATTTCAACGTCTTCTCCTAAATCCGCTAATAGGTTTGCTTCCATTCCTGTTTGTGCTCCAATTATTGCTTCCACTTTGATGATATTCACAAGATCAAGAGCTGCATTACGTAGAATTTTGGCTGATCAGAATTTATTCAGAGCTAATTTGTGATTCCTGGTAATTATAAACATGGAAAAAACCTTGCAATCATGTCTATAGCTAAACAAGCACAAGAAAATTAAAAAATCCTTTTCATCTCCCACCCATATTCTGGGAAAGAGCGTTTGATAATATAATTGGCTTTGCCTTGGCATAAAATAAAGACAGAATAATAAATGTTAGCAAGCAAACAGCCCTTAATAATCTAATATCTTAAAGTTGATGATAAATTCATCTAATTTGTATTGCCATACACTAGCCAAATTCCAACGAGCTAGTGAGGAAGATGCCATTAAAAAACATATAACTCTACAAAGTAAACTTTATATAACATCCCATAATAATAATAGCTTACCAGCTGATAGAGCATGTACATGTTTTCCACTGGAGTCTCTACTGTGGAGTACTACTCTTGTGCTGTAATTACTACGCAGATGATAAAAATCTAACAAAGCAGTCGAAATACAACTGTGCACAATCTTTCCCTCCTTTGATTGCATATCCAGAATCACACCGACAGGAACCTCTTTCACAGTAGGCGGATTATTATGATCAAAATTCCTTAATTCTTCCTTACTTTTGAGCAAAAATGTCACCCAGGATGCAAAAGGTCACAAAGAAGAGGCAGATAATGCTTTGCTTCTTCCCTTGAAACTCCATATGTTTAAGCAACTGTTTGATGAAATGTTCTCTCCTTTAACATCATATTGCTTATATAATGTCAGAGATTCTAGAGATTGCAAGCAACAGAGGTGGGCCAGATTACAATTTGCATCAGTTAACGACTGCATAGAGATAGATCAGTGGTAACTTTGTATATCTGCAAGAGAAAATCTGAGAGAGATGGGGAGAAAGACCAGGTCAAAATATGGAATTGCAAAACCATCTTCTGGGTTGAGATTACTTGGCAGTCAAGCGTTGAATTGGAACAATGCCACCGAAATTTCGAGGAGGCTGGTTGGACTGAGGCTGGAATTGTTGAGGACATGATGTAACTGTGTTGTCAAGACCTCAAATATCTTGAATGGGTGCTATTATGCCCAATAGGCAAGAGTAGATTTAGTTTTGACAGCTTCCTGCTGTGCGGTATGTAGTTTAACTGTGAAATATAAGTGCAATCAAGATTTGTTAATTTTTCTTTTAAAAGGAATTATTATTAAAATACGTTTTGGCAGCACCGATTCTTTTAGGTTTTCAAATCCATGTTGTTAAGAAATAAATTCATTATTTGAAGGTGAGACCACACACTTTTTCATTCTTCTATGTAAGTAAACAAAAATCCTTTCCGGCATCATCCCATTTCGAGGACTCACAGAAATGCCTCGGGTGGTGCCACAATCTGTTCTACGTACGCCTCTCCCTTCCACCCTCCCTTAGTAGTGGTCCTTTTCGAGCAAAAAACAAGGGTTTGGGACTGTTGCAAGAGTTAATACCCTTTCCGAGGGAATCATACTTTTAGAACACCGGATTTCTCTTATTCAGAATCATTTTATCATTTCTTAATTTCATTTAAAATATGTAAACGTGTTATTGTTACAAACTACAGGGAACCATATCTGGTACACTTTAGTTGGCTCATGTGTCTGCATCGCAAATATTCAATAATTGTCATTAGTGATTGACTTAAAAATTAAAAGAATTGAAATTTGTTTAGTTCATGTGGTTTGAAATTGATATATGTTCAGTCTTTATGGTTTCATTTTAGGGAAAGACTTAGGTGCCTTGTGGTATACATACCTTGCAAGGTGTCATTGTTGTATTGGTTCATGTGTGACAACTCATTAAAAAAGGATGATGTGTCAGTTAACTCCATTAACTGACTTAACTCTTCTCAGTTAGTGATGTTAACGGTCAATTATATTTGACTGACGGAGGTTGACGAAACGAGCCGTCATCTTTGACGGAACGTCGTTTATGATGGACGGAAAAGGTTTGCAAAACCCTAGACGAGACGACACAGTCTCCTAAGTCTTAACGGCTCTCTCTCTCTCAACGACGACTCTTTCTCTCTCTCCCTCTCTCTCGATCAATCTCTCTCTCTCTCTTGCTCAATCTATCTCAGCGGACTCTCTCTCTCTCTCTCCACCTCTCTCACTCACTTTCTCTCTATCTTTCTATCTCAGCGAACTCTGTCTCTCTCCACCTCTCTCTCTTTCTCTCTATCTTTCCATCTCATCGACTCTATATAACCTAGACTTTGTTTGCTCTTGATCATTAAAAAGGTAGAGTGAGACTCGGTCTCTTTATCGATTCTTTCAGATAATAAGTCTCACGCATTCTGATTCTTCTCCTCTTTCGGTGAGTTTTTTTTCTCTCTTTCGGTGAGTTTATTACATTGTGTTTGTGTCGATTTCAGTTTGTTTGTTTTAATTCTCTTTTCTCATGGGCATGGGTTTCGCTTTGTTCGTTTTATTTTTCTTTTATATTTTTCTCGTATTCGGTTGCAACCCTATTTCGGTTGTGTGCCTTCGGCTGCAACCCTATTTCGGTTGCAATCTCCAGAAAGTCTACATTTTTGTTGTACCACATCCACTTTTGTAACATGACATATCTACTTATTTCACTAGTTGTTCTTCATTGCCGAACAAGGTTAAGGTCTACTTGTTTTTCAAACATATCCTACGCTGTATTCGATATGCAACTCAATATGAGAGTAACATAGAATGACGTACTATGATTTATGAGAAATGTGTACATTTTATTTGCACTACTTCTATTTTTCATTTGGTTAGGTGTACTTTTTTTAACAGTTGTTTGTCATTGCTTAATCAGTGTACTAGTTTCTATAAGATTTTCTTACTTGTTATTTTGTACACATCTCAATATGAAAGTAACATATAGAGTTGTACTGTATTTGAATCACAGGTTCTATAAGGGATGGATGCTTCTGAGAATGAAAACCAGACGCATGAGGGTGTAGAGGATGTGGCTGTAGATGTTCCTGGATTTGGAAGTCTGAAGATCCCTGATGTGCGAGACTTGACCTTTGAAACAGTTAAAGAGGCAGAGAAATTTTACTTTGCATATTCAGCAGCAGTGGGATTTGGATGTAGGAGGGATGACAAGGGTGAGTCCAAAGGTAGGATTCGTTGGAGGCAATGAGTCTGCTCCAAGGGAGGGACTAGAGATAGAAAATACTTGGAAGCAGATGGTATGACGCTTTAACTGCCGAATGCAATCGATTGTGTTTTTTTGCTTCAAAGACAGATGCGGGCTACAACTTGTTGCAGAAAGAGATTATTAGACTCTCAGCAATTGTCAAAGGTTTGGCCAATGAAAAAGAAAAAGAAAAAGAAAAAGTTCAAGCTCCGACCACCCCTAGCAGCAGTAAAGGTAGTGTTGTGAGAGACCCTATCCCTGTCAGGACCAAAGGTAGAGAAAAATTGGACAAGAAGACTGAGCCTCCCAGACATCCGATTACTTGTGGTTATTGCCAAGGTACTGGACACAATAGTCAAACTTGTGAGGTTAGGAAGGAGAAAGAAAGGGCTGACAAGAGCAACGAAAATGATGAACGAAACACTGACGCTCACCCTTCAGTTTAAACACCTGCAAAGAGATCATGTGGTTACTGCAAACAATCTGGTCACTATACTCAAACATGTGATGTTAGGAAAGAGAAAGAATAAACTGAGAAGACAGAAGAAAATGTTGCGGGAAGAAACACTGATCCTCCTTCAGTTGCAACACCAGCAAAGAGAACCATTCATTGTGGTAAGTGCGGAGAAGCAGGACACACATATCGTAAATGCCAAAACAAAAACAGAAAAGGGATGCCATCCGACACATCTGAGGAGTGAGTCCTTATTATGGTGATATAGGTGCCTAATTCATTGTACGTTATGTTCTTTATTAGGATTTCATTGTACATCTCCAGAAAGTCTACAAGTTTATGAATATTTTATATGCTCTAAAGGTAGACTTATATGTAATAATTGTATATCATATCGGGTAACCCATTGATGAACACAACTCCAGAAATTTTCCAAAATGTCTACCTAAATCTCGATATTTCTTTTGTTATAAAGGTACAATTGTATGTAGTGATTGTAGATCATTTCTAATAACACCATGAAGACCGCATTTCTAGAAAGTCTACTAAGCGTGCAAAACTATGCGTCGAAATACGTATATTTTTCTCACATGAAGAGTAGATCCGAAAGAGTTTATGATTATCGAGCTTTTTCCATCTCTTGTGTACATTGGTTGTAGACTAGCTAGCAACCTCTCATGAATACAAGTTTGGATGATAGTGTATGTTGGTTGAAGGTTTGTGATGATTGATTTAGGGTTTAGGTTTTGTGAAGATCGATCTCTAGTGACCTCTAGTGTACATTATGTGTAGGATTTATGATGAAGTAACATTGCATGATAAATGGTTTATAATGGTATTTTCTCTAGTTACATGTAGTATACATTGGGTTTAAGATTTATAAGGATGAAGTAACATTGGATGATATATGGTTTTTAGTTCATCAAAACCGATCATTTGTCACCTCTAGTGTACCTTGGTTGTTTGATTTCTGACTACCAACCTCACTTGAATGTAGGTTTTACGATGATAGTGTACAATGGATGTTAGGTTTGTGATGATCGATATAGGGTTTAGGTTTTATGAAGACCGAGTTCAAGTGATCGATATAGGGTTTAGGGTTTATGAGTTGTTTTAAGGGTTTTGTGGTTTAGGGGTTTGGGTTTAGTGTAAAGTGAAACGAGTAACTGAAAAATAATATGGAAATGTTAGTAGTCAAAAGTCAACAACATGCGCCATTAATAGCATCATTAATGTTATAAATTTCTCTTTAGAAATAAATAAATAAATAAAAGAGAACTGTCTCTCATTAATGATTCAAATTCAGATTTGGGACAATGTTATTTGATTTGTCACTATAACCGATGGTGCTTGTGTTTTAACTAAAACCGATGCCTATGGTTTAACGGTTTAGAGTTTAGAGGTTAGGGTTCGATGCGTCAAGGTTTTTGGTGATATGTCTAGTCATAGGCCAAAAACTTGCGTCATTGATAACAACATTGATGAGGAAAAGTTTTCTTTTAGAGTAACATATTTATTTGAACATGACCCCGAAAATGGCGAAAGAAGGAGGAACCATGAAAATGAGGGAAGAAATCGCTTTGGGACGGTGGAAGGAACTCCTTCAAAGAATGGTGAAGCGGTGTAAAGTTGCTGTTGAACATAGTTCCTCTTGGAAGGATCCAAAGCAGCTTGAAATCAGTGGAAAGATAGACCAAATTTTGAATCTACTGACTTCTGTAATCTGTCATACACAGTAATCGGAACAGCCTCCGCAACCATCCTTGACAAAGGCGAATTTGTGGCCCGCAGAAGGTTCCACAAAGAAGGGGAAAAAACAAAAGATTCAAGGTCTGCAATGAAAAAACAGGAAACTCACAATTTTGTCGTCCACAAAATTAATATAGACCAAAAGATGTTTCATATAGTACCTCAAGATAATGGTTACCATCGATTGTCTTAAGGTAAGTGATAAGTTCATTTGCTGTTTTAGTGAAACTAAATTCCCTGAGACATTCATCTAAGTTAACAGACAAGTTTACTTTCATCACATTTAAGCATTTGAAGGAATACGGATAATGCACTAGAAAGATAGTAGACTTTTAGCACCATTGAGTAATATCTGCAAAGAGCTTTGAATCATCCCTAATGATTGCCTAATAATTCACACAGCAACAGCAAAAAAAGACTTCTAAAACTAAATTTTCATAGTAACACAAGAATAACAGACCTCTAAAGTAGCCTTCATACATAGTTCCTATAGAACCATGGACAAAGTCAGCAACATGTGGCCTTCCACCCTGTTTATGATAAAACCAATTAAATATTTTACTATGAGAAGTGAAGTAGAGGCATAGGGAATAGGTAAATGGAAACAAAACTGTTAAGTGTGTGGTCAACTAAGAAGAAAGTAGGTGATACAAAATTGTACGTGACCCCAAGGAGTACATGCATAAAGATTTTCCGTTTAATGTGACCAAACTCTGCTTAAGTGAAAACTAAGAAGGGTAAGGTGATGGGTGCATGCATATGAAAGTAATTACCTTTAGAGGCTCAAGGCTTCCCTCCGCCACAGGCACACCTAGCTGCCTTGCGATCTCACACTGATGCCCGAGTAGAAGAAGCAAGCCGAGATCTCGCAGTCTCTGGGGAAGCAGCACGAGGCGTGGCGCGCAACGTCTGCTGGACAGAAAGGGATATCCATTGCGGGTGACCCGCGACCTCCTACTATGGTAGCTGCATCATCTGTGAGGGCTACTGGCCCTGAGGGGTCCATGTCTGTCCAAGCAGTAGTGTCGCATGTGGCTTCGTCTGCCATTGCGGCTCGCGATCCCCGGGCTCCGGGGTTGGTGGCGCGCGCGGGAGTTTAGAAGGCTCCCGTGAAGGGACGCCCCGATCCTGAGGTGGTTCCTGGTAGTTCACTTATCCGCCCCGCCTCAGCTGTGAGGCCTTCCTTTTTATCCCGGGACCCGTTGAAGCAGCCGACTGGGCAGAGGGTAGCGGGAACTGTGGGCCAGGTTCGTGGCCGCAGTGGCGGGTCGAAGGGGTGTGTGAACAAGTCTGGCGACTCATCCGCTGGGAGGGAGTGAGAAATGCCTGTACATTTTGATAGCTTGTAGGGCTTTGTTTTGGAACAATGTAAGTGGCATGGTTAGCCATTGTAACTAATTAATGCTAATTTGCCTAGGAATCCAGGTTGGTATTTTGGCGTTATGTGTAGCCTTTGTGTTTGTCTTGCCGTATACTTTTGTTTGTTTTGTGGCCATGTGTTGTGGGGGCAAAGTATAGCATGTGGGAATGACAAAACACTTCATTGTACTTAGATGTAGCCGCTAGCGGGCAAAGTATATATAGGTGAAGCCGTTACTGGGCTATTGTATATACACTAGTAACATTGAAGTAACGGCTTTCGAAGCCAAGGTTAAAATTGGTCTAAGGTAGGTGGTGGCGAGCGTTTGTAGGACTAGGTCGCGGAGCTCTCTATCCTGCACCCCTTTGTGTCGTCCCGGGGATCATCTATGGGCTCCGGGGGGTTGAGAGGCAGCATCTCATGGGCTCATCGCCTCTGTTGGATGGCGTTAAGATGGCCATGCTCAATGGCTGCTCGATCCCCTTTAATTGTTAGGGTGCCGCCAGGGGTAGGAACCTTCATGAGAAGCCTGTGGCCAGCTATGAAGCACTGCAACCCCCAGAGTATGTCCCGCCCTAAGATGAGATTGTATGAGGGGCAGTCGACAATGAGGAAGCGGGCCGTAATGAAAGAGCGGCAAAGAGCTGTTCCCACTGACACGGTTAGGCGGTCTGAGCCTAACGGCTGTACTGTTTCGCCAGAGAAGTTGACAAGTGGGTCGTGGTTGTTGTACAGCTTAGTGCGGTCCCGTCGGAGTCCTTGGTAGCAGTCAGAAAACATGACGCTTACGGCGGCACCTGTGTCCACTAGAGCTCTGTGGCATCTGTAATGGTCCACCTGCACATTGATGATGAATGGCTCGCCGTGGTGGCAATGCAGGGTATTCTCATCGTTGCGAAATGTCACTTGATCCCACGCTGATGGGGTGATCGTGACACCACGTTGGATGTCTAAGATTTCTGAGGGTGCCGTGCATTGTCATTTCACAGAAGGTTGGCGTGGGGGGAACCGTGGGGCTCCACCATGCAAGGTTAGGATGTGGCCATGCACTTCAATGGCGTTGGCTCCTGTGGCGGGAGCACAGTATTGGTGTAGTTGCCCCTTCTGGATCAGATGCTCGATTGCATTGCGGAGGCCATTGCACTGCTCTGTTGTGTGGCCATTATTGTCATGGTAAGCGCAGTACCTGTTGTCGGTGGCTCGCCGGGGCTTTTTTGGGAATTTGCTTTTGGGATGTAGGGGGATGAGATCTTTGTGCCTGGCCCATATGTCCTCATATGTAGTGTTCAGGGTAGTGTGGACTTCATAATGAGGTGACGGGGAGGAACGACGCTGTTGCTGTTAAGGGCTCTGGTCCCTTGACTTGTAAGGGTGGTCGCGGTTTCTCTGTCCCCCATGGCGACGGTCGGAGCCGCGCCCCTGTTCTCGGGATGGGCCATGTGATTGCCCTTTTTCTTGTCCGCGGCCAAAGTGCTCATCTGGTGCCGGGACGTCCGAAAGTGGTAAATTCAGCATGGGCCCACCGTACCGCCAGGTCCATCAAAGCATCATAGGATCCTGGGGGGTTCTTATTGATCTCCATCAGGAAACTGCCGGGGAGTAGGGCCTGACGGAAAGCCTGCTCCGCCACGCGAGGTTCTAAGTTGTGGCATCTCGTTGTGGCAGATTGCCACTGGGATAGCAGTTTATGGAGGCCTTCACCCTCTTTCTGCTTGATGTGGAACAGGGCGTCTACAGTGCGGTAGATGTTGGTGTGCAGTATGAAACGGTTGAGGAAACGTTCCTAGAGTTGGTCGAAGCTGTCTATGGAGTTGGGTGGCAGGCTGAGGAACCAACTGAGTGCCTCTTCTGAGAGGGTCTCTTGGAAGGCGTGGCAGGCTATGGCGTCGCTGTAGCCAAAGGAGCTACAGAGCGAGAAGAATGTCTCGAGGTGGAGATGAGGGTCTCCTGTGCCTTTATACTTATCCATCTTGAAGGGCTTAGCTCCCGGAAGCCGCTTCTCCATCTGCACTCGGGGTGTGAAGGGGCTTGGGCGATGTCCATAACCAGAGAACAAGGGTCGCTGAGCCCCGCGACTCTCGACGCCTTCAACCCGTGAAGCTAACTACGTGACAGTTTGGCTGAGTTAGAGCAGTAGGCGGGTTGGCATGTCAAGAGGTGGGTTGGGAGAGTTGGCAGTGGTGGAAGTGGAGATAGGTGGGGCGGATGGATTAGGTTGATGTGGCAGAGGGGAGTTATTGAGGATTAATGGTTGGGGGGCCGGGAGTGGAAATGAGGGGTTAGGGAATGGGACATGTATACAATCTGGCTAGGCCCTCCCGGGAGTATGGAACCAGTCTGGCCTTGGAGAGAATCCGGGGTCCCGGCAATTCGCACCACGCGGTCCAAGCTATCGTTGTACACGGTACGATGCTCTAACGTGGCGTGGAGCAGGAATTGCTCTTTCTCCAACTCAGCTATGCGTACCCGGTACGCTTCTGTTTCTGCCATTTCTTTTGCCGTCTGCTCGCGGAATGCATGGAAGTCCCGCTTGAGGATTTCAAGGGCTGTGGCGGGGTCGGAATGGTTGATGGGGACTGGGCTGTTGGTTTGGGGAAGGGATGTGTCGCTGGGTTGAGGTTCTACTTGAGTGCCAGGGTCTACGGGGTCCTCAATAATCTCCACCATGGTGCTGAGTTCCGAGGCAAGTGGGAGTTCCACAAGATAGGGACCCTCCTTCTAGCGCCAATTGTTTCTACATGTTTCGTCCCGAGCCGGGATGTGGTCGCGGGGCGGAACGAAGTAGAATTCTTGGGGTCTTTCACTCGGTACCTGCACAAATGACAATGTCACGGGGTCGGGACTGGGGTGGCCCAGTCTTCGACTCTCTGATGCTTAAGTTAGCTTTGAGCACTTGTATGGGTAGAGGAATGAAAGAGGAAAAGAATATATGTGAATATATATGTGTGTGTGTACCTTTTATGATGGGTTGAGCTTGTTTTATAAAGCAAGTATGGGTACCTTTGCCTTAGTCTCCAATGTGGGACTCTTTGCCCTCCTTTGGAGTGTCTCCCCTTTTGGGGGTGTTTTGCCGCTAGAGTGACTTTGGCAAGCGGTTTGTTACCGACCCTTCCTTCTTTGGATGTCTGTGAAGGGCCCACCAGGGCTATCTTGACCAGGTAATTGTACCGTATTCTCGGCTCAGCCAAGTATTTTGGCTATGTACTAACATATATAATCAAGTTTATATACAAACTCATCAAGAGTAGTACTTGATCATACAAAATATATATACTGGAAAATGAACTAGATAATGACTATGAAGTGTCAATTGAATCAATTCCTCCGTCATCATCATGCTCCTGCGGTGGGACTGCCGGCTGGCATACGCCGAATTTGGTGAAGAGAAACTGCTCACATTGTTTAAGACGTGCCATGATTTGTTTGTTCTCTTCCTTGGCTTTCCGGGCTTCCTCCTTGGCCTTTCAGGCTTCCTCTAGGGCAGTGTCAACAAGTGCAGCTCGTTAGGAACGTAAAGTGCAGCTCCTATCGGGCCCTTGACTCAAACCATAACTGCCTACTAGTCCCATACCCCAGATCTCGTTCATGTTTCTATGTCCAAATGCTTTTTCAAACACAATCGCCTGAGTTTGTTGGTCAAAATGAAGATCAATATCTTCTTCTGGAATGCTAGGGTGTTCCTTCCTCACATTGTCACAGATCTCATCAACCTTCTCCATCAGTTTAGCCTAACAAAAGAAGTATATGTTTTACAAAAATAATTAGTATGGATAATAGAGTTTTGAGGGCAGTAATATCTATATTGTTGAAAGTCATTAATCATAGGCTCTCATCTAGCATTATTAACCCATCTATAATGAATTTTATATTCATTAATCATAGGCTCTCATCTAGCATTAGGCTCTATCTAGCAAGAAGTAATGCAAGTCAACTAATGAGTATCATGCAAAAAAACAAAACAAAAAAAGAAGTAATTCAAAGGCAGGAAGTAATGCAGTAAGCAGGAAGTAATTTAAAGGCAAGATGTAAATGTCTTACTTCATTTTCAGCTGCTTTCTGGTTGTGAGCTGAGTCATACGCCTGTGAGTAACTTTTAATAAAATTGAGATGTTCACCTTTGTCCTTCAATTCTTTGGCATTGTAGATGAAAGGCCTTACCCCAGTGTGGTGGTGCAATGTCTTCTTATCCCGGTTACTCTTGTTTGTAGCCGATCTTCTCTGTAATTTCATCATATTAACACTTTGGTTAGTAACATCAAACTTAATCATCAATAATTGGTGACATAAATATATATATATATATATATATATATATATATATATATATATATATATGTAAGCAGTCTGCAAAACCCCCAGAAAAAAATTAGAACCAGCAAACTGGTTTTCCAAAAATCACATGGTTAGAACAACAAAGGCAAAACGAGGCAGAACAACAAAGGCATCAACTACCACATTGGCAGCTACACATACATGTATAAATACACAAAATGAACACTATAAATCAATAAAGGAGAAACTAATCCTTTTGAATAAACCAACAAACTTTCATCAATAGCAACAGTTAGTTATTACCGTGAATCCATCAAACTCGAAGTGTTTGAGGAGCCAGTTCCACTCGTCCAGCCGGTGTTCAAACTCTTCTGGGATCTTCCCCGGGTTTTCCTTTCTAATTGTATTTATAGTGCACTTCCAGTTTTTGTAAGCATTTTTAGTCTTGTCATCCAACCATTTCCACATGAGCTTATCATCAACATCAAACTCATAAAAGATCTGTTAAAAAAATGAACAACATTATTTATCAATTAATTATACAACTAATTAAGCATTGAGTGAACAACAGAAAAAGTCCTTACAAAGAGTTTAGTGGGCAGCTTCTTCTGCTCATCTTCGGTAGTGTCACCCCAAGTTGCAACCACCATGGAAATTTCATCCGGTATAATGTGGCCGACATCGTGTTTCAACATGCTGCTTAACTCTTTAATGTTCGGACCGTGGCAGAAATCATTCCACATTACTTTAATTTTTCGTCCAGTCCTCTTGACTATCTCCTCCGCTTTTAAGCCTTTTACCACCCATGTCTTGGTTTTAGGGGGAGGTGCTGCGAACAAATGGAGATTTGATTATTCAAGTCAATGTAAATGATCGCATATGCATGCAATACTATATATATATATATATATATATATATATATTTTGAAAAATAGAGTGAACTGAACTCAACAATAGCATTACTTCATTTAGAAACTAAACAGCATGAGAGGCTAGTTTGATAATTAAGGTATGTAAGTATGAACCAAATAAATGACATACTTGTTGCATAACTTAACAAGACTACAAAGAGAGGAACACTATAATCTATTTGATCTAACTCGATAAAGCTGAGACACGTATGTATACATCGACCATAATCAATACAATAAAACTGTTCAATCAATAACTCAATCAAACAAAGAAAAATCAAGTATGAATCACTAGAATTTGGAACACATTTACTTGCACCCAATAATGTACCTGAGACCATGAAATGTATTCAACAAGATTCTTTGTTCAACAAACCAATTGAACCAGATAATGATACGGAGACCATGGCAGGAAAATCACTCTTAGTACAATACACCAAGCAAACAAGTATACCACACTTCGAGTTTCAGTTAAGCTCCTGAGGTTCAACAATTAACTGTAATTAATCAAACAATGACCCAGCATGAACTTTCAGCATCAAAATTCTTGTGCAATTTACAGATCAAACAACACACAACCAAAGGGCAACAAATGAATATTTACAGAAAATAAAGAACACTACCAGCCTGATAATATATCAAATCTTTGAAGCAGCAGCTGAAGATGAGCCAAATATGTGCAAGTAGATAACTAGATGCAGCAAATATTTACGACTATCATCTTTGCATATAAGAAAATAAAAACAAAACAATGTGTCATAGCTTTACAACTATCTTCGTTGTTAAATGTTTAAGAAAACTGCACTCAAATATCCAATGGCACCAAATATATTTTTCCCTTGAGAAAGTGCTTACAAGCATATTTTTAAAGAACTATAGCATCAATCCAAAACAAAAGCAATAAAAAGCATATAATAAACACCTGAAGCTAGTCAACAGAAATAAATAGTAACTAAACGCATACATGCTGCTGACATCTACAGTGCTGCAAATTTCTAAATTCAAAAACATCTTTCGACCTAGATTATAACGACAACAGTAAAACTAAACTTCCATCCTAGACTAAGTTTCTGAATATCTACCTATCGATCACTTGAAAAAAGAGACAGCTCCCAAATAACTGCCAACGAGAAAACCAAGCCTGAACTAGACAACCAGACTAGATTTTGATTTCCTAAGACTGGCAAAAGACTCCACCTTTATTAACTAACCACTAAATATCGGTTATTCACAAATCGATTCGTGCCTACTCACTTCAACCAGGAGAACTAAGCAGAACAATAATCATAAATAACACATAATAATAAAATTGAAATTTAAAGCTTCGGCATTTCCAATTAAACTCACCGTTTGATAGGAAAGTAAGGTAGATTACTTTTGCCCTAATTTTACAAACAGAGAGAAGCAAATAGAGAGAATTTAATCTAGTCATAAATATTTTTTTCTTCAGCTATAACAAACAAGTCACTCATCTTGATTACTAGCTTAATCCCACAGAGCAAAGCATTGTCCTCAAAACAGCAAAACACAAGCAGAGAGTATGATCCCATTAAGCTAAGATTCGGTACGACTCAAGGGATAGTATTCGATTAAACCAACAATACTCAGAAACCAACCACTGCTTTCATCATCATCAACTATAAGAAACTAGAAACCAATATTTGTACTAGCATTCATTCCAAACCAATATCAGGAAATAGAAACCATTGTTTCCATCATCACTAATGGTAAATTACTGGTGAGGAAAATTAAGAGGCAGATGAGTACGAGTGAGAGTGTCTTACCATTTTCAGGACGCGGTTTACGCTGAACGCTGATCTTACCAGATGACTGGCCAGTCCGATGATCATCTGAGGAAGGTTCGTCGACATCGGGCAGTGGTGGAGGGAGAGGAGGTGCCAAACTTGACGGAGGCACCATAGGCCGCGAGGGGACCTCTGTAGGGCGTCAATATTGCTGGGCTACCTCCTGCAATAGTCGTTGAGACTGTTCCGCCTGTCTCTTCCTCTTCCCACTAGTCGGCGGCATCGAATCGGAGGATAAGACGGCTTGGAATCAGAGGAGGAGACGGCGATGTGGTGGAGGAGACGGCTTCGAATTAGAGGAGGAGATGGTGATGTGGAGGAGGAGACGGCGATGTGGAGGAGGAGACGTCGTGGTTTAGAAGAGTATAGGACTCGGGCTGTCTAACAGTGGGTCTGAGAGTGGGTTTACGAAATTTGGCCCAAAAAATTGGCGGAAGTCTCTACCCGCCAAATATTAAGTAGAAGTTAGGTGATGAATACATAATTTTCGTCATCTCAGTGAACCAAATAAGTAGTTAGGTGACGAGTACATGAACTTTCGTAGTCTAAGTGAATTTCCAAATTTGTTGATAATTACAAATGTTATTAAGGAAATTTTGAAAATAATTATGACCACTAAAAAGAAATAGTTTTGATAATACAAATGTCATTAAAGAAATTCGAGATTGTCTGAGAAATTTAATTAAAATATTACACACTCATATACAATTTATATGATATTAAAAAAAACCACTCATTTAAAGAAATTGATAGTTTGAATTCAACTAGAAAATTTTCATAAGTCAAACGTCATTGACATCATAATCCTCATCCTCCGTATCATCGTTTTCTTCGTCTTCCTCTTCATCCTCCTCTTAATGCGGCTCTTCATCTTCGTTCTCATCTTCATCCTCCTCATTGTCAATATGTGGGACTTGAGATCCAGGAATTGAAATGAACGCTGATCTTACGTAGTGGGGGTCATTGTTGATGCGAATAGTCTGTGTATCTGGAATATAACTGTTTAACTCTTCTTGATATGGTTCTGGCACCTCTTCTTCATCACATGCTCCTTCTGCATCCCGTTCAAGCGTAGATGCACTCCATATATTTCGGTGAGACATCACATTTACCACTTTCCAATCCCCACCCTCTTTCGGATCATCAAGATAAAACACTTGTTTTGCCTTGGTGGCAAGAATAAACGGCTCACTCTCATACCAGCTTGTGGATGTATTAACTGATAAAAATCCATGATCCATCTTCGTACTCCTCGGTAAACTTGGGTCAGTGTTGAACCATTTACACTTGAATAACACAACTGGCATACCAGATCTATATAATAATTCGACAACAAAGAGTATGATCCCATAGTAGCAAATTTCATCCCCCTCTACCATGACCCCATAGTTTTGAGTGACTCGCTCTTCATCCCGGTAGAACGTCACAAACTTAATATCGTTAACAAAACACCCCCCATGTACATTGTGATGTTGCGGCTTACAAGCCAAATTGTGCAACTCCTATGAGTAATCAATGTTGTTCTCTTGTAGGAGTTCTTACCCAATAACTCATAAGTGATGGGACTATGTAAACAATATCACCAATAAATAATAAAACGGAGATTGAACTTACCCAATTAAGAAAGTAATCAGGAAAAGTTTTCTTGTGCATCTCTTCAGCTCTATATGGTTGTCTTGCTATGATTTTTTCCAAATGTTTCTTTTTGTAGTAGTCAACCTCAGAGTAGTGGTCCAGCACGCACCAATGAGCTTCACGGAACTAAGTTTTTGTTAACTTGTATGAATTTGGTAAGTTACCAAATGAACGTACAACTTCTGAAACAACTGAAAGATTGAAGACGTTTGTGGATGACTCTGCCTCGGTTGTGTTACTATGATATAAGTCGCAATAAGTTACATACTCATTTAAGAGGTATGTGTTCGCTATTGACCCTTCTGGTTTTCCTCTGTTGCCGACATATTTTTTGTACTCCCCAAGTTGTCTAAAATTTACGCTATTATTATTGTACAAACAATAAAAAGTAAATGTAAACTGGCAATAAAAGTGTGCAATGTACCTTTCTTGTGAGAACATCCAGGTATAGTGTAATGGACCAGTAAGCAGCGCTTGTTCTGGTAGGTGAATTATGAGGTGAATCATGATGTCGAAGAAAGCAGGCGGGAAAATCCGCTCCAACTTGCACATGATGTAGACAATGTCCTCTTTTAATCCAAGGACATCTGACTTCTTTAGCTCTCTAGCACATAACTTCTGAAAGAATCTAGACACCGCTACTAACGGCTCTACCACATCGGGACGCAAAAAGGGTCGAATTACCACTGGAAAAAGACGTTGTAGCATGATATGACAGTCATGAGTCTTTAATCCAAATAGCTTATTCTCCCCCACTTTTACACATCGAGATATATTTTCTTCATAACCATGAGGATACTTAATAGCTTCAAACCATTTGAAAATTTTCTTCTCATTAGCCGGATTAATCCTGTAATGTGCAAGAGGCATTGACTCCGATGCTATTAGCCACAAGTGAGGGCGTATGTTCATGAGTTGAAGATCTTTGCACACCTTCACAGTGTCCTTAGTCTTATCTTTAAACCCAAAAACTGTTCCCACAATACTGTCACAAACATTCTTCTCTATATGTATGACATCAAAGCAGTGCCTTATTCTCAATTTCTTCCAATAAAGCAATTCAAAAAATATACTCTTGTGCGTCCAGTTCTCAAATCTAGAAGGACGTTTTGGATTCCGAGCTAACACATCAGGATCACTGCTAAGACATCCGAAATCAAAAGAGTTCAACATGTCCAAAATCCACTCACCAGACTGCTCTTGGGGTTTTAAACCAAACTCTTGTTTCCCATCGAATGAAGCTGCATCAAATTGACATGGATGATCTTCCGGAAGCCATGTATGACTCCCCAAGTAACACACCTTTCTAGCATGCCAACTAGCATTTAAGTCTCCTACGCAGATTGGACAAGCCTTGTAACCTTTAGTAGTTTGAGACGACAACATCCCGTATCCAGGAAAATCACTAATGGTCCAAACCACTGCTGCTTTCATCTTGAATGAAGTTTGACTATACCAATCAAAAGTAGGGATGTCATTTTCCCATAATTCTTTTAACTCGTCAATCAATTGTCTCATGTACACATCAAGACATTTTCCTAGAGAATAACGACTTGGAATTAACAAAGTCAACATACTAAATTCCTTCTTCATACACATCTATAGAGGTAGGTTGTACACTACAACAATAACAGGCCTAATACTATAAGACAAATTCATGTTTTCGGTAGGATTGAACCCGTCTGTTGCAAGTCCAAGTCTTACATTTCGAATGTCTGCTGCAAAATCAAGAAATGATCTGTCAAATGATTTCCAAGCCTCCCTATCTGCGGGATGTCTGAGAGTGTCAACATTTTTCCTCGTTACCCCGTGTCATCTCATCTTTTCTGAAGTGTGTGAAGACATGTACATACGCTTCAACCTAGGAATTAATGGGAAATAACGAAGCACCTTCTTTGGAATCCTTTTCTTCTTAGATGAAGAAGATGATGATGACTTCCACCTCGACGCTTTACACATTGGACAATAATCCAAGTCTTTGTTGACGACTCCATTAAATAAAACACAATTATACTTGCATACGTCGATATTCTGATAACCAAGGCCAAGATCTTTCAACATACTCTGTACCTTATCAAAGCTGTGGGGAAAGTTGTTTTCTAGAGGAAGCAGTTTCTTTATATTCACCAAGTTACGGTTAAATGACACATTCGACCAATTGCTGTCAACTTTGGTTTCAATCTGTTCAATGATGGCGCACAAGACAGTTACATTACACCCAGGGTACAATGGGGTTTGTGCTTTAGCAAGCAGCCTGTTATATTTATCGTAATCATCATTGTCAACATTTGAAAAAGCATGGTCTGCATCAGTGGTATCGTAAACAACCTCTTCCTCATGTCTTGTAGCAAATGAAGGAAAAGCATCATGTAGAATGTTCATGGAAGGATCCACATAAGGATCGAAACTACCGCTGGATGAGCCAGCATGCTGAAAATGTCCCGCTCGGATTTCTTCCATGGTAGGTTCATTATCTAATGTTTCACCGTGTAGACTCCATGTAGTATAACTACGCATAATACGTCTTGTATTCAGGTGTTCATGGATTTCATAAATTGTCTTTCACTTAGTATTATGACATTCAACACACGGACACATGTGTAAAGTTATGCCATCAGCATGCTCAAGTATAAATAATAAAAAAATCTAGAATTCCTTGTTGGTATTCAGGATTCCCCCGGTCATATTACATCCATCTCTTGTCCATGTCCTGTCATATATATAAACAACAAATAAGAAATAGTAGTTCAAAAAACACAACGAGAGACAGTGTTTCGATCGCTTTCACCTTATGGCTCCGGTTAGGGTCCTAATCTCATTCAGGAGAACACGATTTTGTTTCTAAGTTTGTAATTCGTGTCTTTTCGATTTCGATGTGGGAAAATTTCGGCAGCATCTCCCTACAGTCCCTCTAGTGCATAAATAACTATACCTAGTATGCACTCGAGGAACGGTAACGAGAGACAATGTCGAAACATATACCCACAACCGAAAACGAAAAGACAAGAATAACAAACTACAGAACAAAATCATATTCTCCTAAACTGTCCAAAAATGGGACAATTCAAGAATCATTTTGTCAAACACAGTTGTGACAAAATGATTCTCAAACGAGATTTCTAAGGTTTATATTTAGGTGAATGAAAGAATATAATCTTATATTCTTACATTTGATTATCACAAAATAAACATATAACATATACGTACATGCAATATCATTTGAATGCACAAAAAATTTACTCAAACCAAACAATTAAATAAGTATATTTACATATATCCCTAATAACATAATTAAATAATTTTCTCAAAACCTAATAATAGTAAAGCATATATATATAAATACACAAATTAAACTAATTAACTCTAATCAATACACAAATTAGAATAACTAACTTTAAGAATCAACATCCATATATATATATATATATAATCATCACCCAATACATATAATATCATCAACATGCATATATATATATATATATATATATATATATCAATCAGCTATATCAATCATCACCCAATAATATTAACAACATGCTTTGTGACCGGAATCCTCGCCGGAAAACTCATCGGAAAACATGAAAAAATATGGTGGAGAAAGAGAGAGAAAGAGATTATACCAAATAACTCAATGCATATGGTAGACAAACTCAATGCAACTTTCGATCAGAGCCCGGTGGGATTTGAAGGGCTTCACACCGGGTATTGAAAATCGAAGGAAATTTTGAGAGAGAATGGAGAGAGAATGGATAATGAAAGATGCCGATCTGGAAACGCAACAGGATGTTATAAAAGTTAAATCCAGTAAGGTGACGAAATTATCTATTTCGTCACCATAGTAATAAGTAAGACAACGAAAACATATTTCGTCACCTCAGTGATACACACTTTAGTGACGAAACATTTGTTCTTCACCTCAGTGATACTAACTTGGGTGACGAAAATCATTTCGTCACCTAGCCCGCCACTTAAATGACGCAACACTTTTACGTTACCTCAGTGAAACAAACTTGGGTGACGAAAATATATTTCATCACCTATCCATCCACTTAAATGACGAAAATTGATATCGTCACCTCAGTGATACAAATTAGGTGACGAAAAACTATTTCGTCACCTTACCTGCCTCAGATGACGAAATATTTTACTTAGGTGACAAAAAAAATTTCGTCACTAAAGTGTTGTCTTAGGTGACGAATTGGAAATCTTTCGTCACCTCAGGGCTTTTTTCTAGTAGTGTAGGTCTAGACTAATAGGTAGACTAGGAAAAATAACAAGTCGTTGTTGTATCCCTAGAACTAAAATCTTGTGAGGCGTGAGGTGAGTCACTTAGAAACAAGAGAGATAGATCTAGACTAGTGGGTAGATTAGGCCGGATTGTAAATCGTCATTATATTCTTCGACTATAATCTTGTAAGAAGTGACTTTTACATAGTGGAAATGTTTGTCCCTCAAGAGTTAGGGGCACGCAATTTTTCTCCTTAGTGCAGCGTTTCTGCGAATAAAAAATGTACTGGTGTTATTTCTTTTACTTTACAATACTTATTTTTTGATTTATTACTACGTCTCCATGTTTTCACGATAATGTTTGTTATCTCTGTGAGTGGAATTGGACGAAAAAGTAATAAAGGGTTATTCACCCCGCTCTAGGACCTTCACAAATTTACTGAAAAGACATAATTAAACAATAAGCAATCAGTAAACAGAAAGTTTAAAAAGCTTTAGTGAGACCTCGATCCTTATATGCATTCCAAAACTTCAAGAGTTGAGTTTGAAAATCATCATCCTTCCTAGCATATATCTTGCTGGTTATAGAGTCAAGACTGGTGAAGAGTGATTGACTGTCATCGAGGATAAAAATCTTCTTTAAAAGAAAAAAATAATAATAATAAAAAGTTTGAAAGGCTAAGGGGTAAACCGGTTACCCAAATTAAAATAATTAGTCATTAGATATATTATTAATCCAAAGGTCTAAAATATTTAATAAAATAAAGGTATGACAAAATAGAAAATTTCCTTATGTTGAACTTGTAAAATAATGTTAATATACTTTGTAGATATTCTCGATAATATGTCGAGACTTCATTGTGATCAGGGGTTCAGACTTTATGTTTTTCCCATGTATTCGATAATTTTATTAACGAAGACTTGAGGACAACCACACCAACTCTTTATTTAAAAAAAAAAAACAGTTTTATTATAGCTTGTGTTACTTATTCTTGGCACGGGTTTAACCTAGTAGCATTGTTAAAGGAATATGAGTCAGCCACCTCCAAGTAGTGCTGGTTCTTCCGCGAGTATTAATGCGGGGGCTAATTTGTTACATGTTTAATCTGCCGATGTGGATGACCAAGCTGCTTTGTGGTTTTTACCAATAAGATTCAAAAGTCGCGTAGGGGAGGAACCTAGAAGTTCCAATGTAAGTATTGCAATAACTTCTATCCTGGATCTCATAGTAGAATTATGAAACATCTGTTGAAGGTTGGAGGAAAGGAATTAAAACTTGCTTGAAGGTCAGTTCTCAACAACATGTTAATATGAGCAAGTTTTAGGCTTATGTCTAAGTGAGCATAATGCATAAATGAGGTGGTGTTACTGCTAGCATATCACCTCCTTTAACTTGTCTTTAATGGCAAGAGAAGGTATGTATATGTGCCGTCTCGGCAACTGAATTATAATGATATTATCATTTTACTCAAAAAAATATGAGAAAGCACACACTATACTTTAATTACTACTGAATATATAATTGTTTAGATATATACCTGGACGTTTGTTTGCTGAGTGTAATAAACTCCTAAAATTGGGGAAGCTAGCTCCGGTTGTTGCACCTAATCATAGCGAATTAAAGAAGTTTCAATCACTTGGTAGAGGTCTCTTGTGATAGGATTGCCAAGTTATCCGTTTTTCACCATCTAATCTTTGGAAGATTTGCCATTTCAGGGTTCATAGTTTCCAGCTGCAACCTCATAGTTTTTCACCATCTAAAGATTTGCCATTTTAGTTACCAGCTGCAAGTTCACACTATCAAATTGCAACATTTCCTACATCTAGGTACATAGGGTTCATATATAATTTCCTGTCCACGTACACAGGAAAAACAAAAGCTAGCTATATACAATCATGCAACAAAATTGAGCAGAAGAATAGACTAATTGATTCGAAGGTAGGTGGTTGAGTGTACTCCAAAACCACGAGTACTTTCCATGATCTAGTTCTAGAAATGTTACAGCAGAAAAATTACAAGAGTCTGCATTCACCCAATTTCAAAAGCATCTGAATACCAAGCCTGTGTTTGCTTTTAGAGAACCTTTGCTTTTGGACGCTACCAACTTAACAGTCGCTTTTTGCAGCAGTTGTTTACAGATCAGGATCACAGCAAGTCAGCAACATAGTTTCACGTAGTCACATACCCCACTAGTTTGTTAATGCAAATGTCATGTCTGATAGAGCTTAGCGGTTAAGCGTGGGGATTATTAGCTCAACATGAAAAAGGACTTCTCTGTTCTTATTCTGGAAACGAGAATATTAAAACAGAAAGCTGACAAACTACCTCAAAATCCAACACTGTCATACTAAAATCAAATGTCATGCATAAGAGTGAATGATTGAGTCTCCGTCTGCCTTCCCCAGTTGCAACTGGAGCTATGAAGAACTACCCAAATCCTGCAGGTTAAGAAAATTTTGTACAGGACTGTATGATCTTTCTGTAAAATTTCGAACGCGTTATCGATTGTGGGATTTGGAGTTGCATGTGTAAGCATATTATTATATAATGAAGTTTCCAGACGGCTTAAAATATGTTTTAGCTTCTGGTGGAACTAATCCAACGTCCAGTTCCAGTTTAGTGAAAGTGACAGATTCTCTATTCTCTCTGGGTTTGTTTAGGAGAGACAGGTGCATAGTACTCATCACTCAACTGTAGTTACTATTTTCTCGCTTCACAAGCAAAAAGCTTTACTACAAGTACATAGTTTTTATCATCAAGCTGAAGTTACCTTCGTCTCATTGAAGCTAATCAGAAAGTCAAATTGGATTCTAACAAGTTGATGAGATTAATATAATAGAGTAGCTGCCAAAATGTTCCTTCAGTGAGTTCAGTCTTTGTCCAAGTTGTAACTTGGTATATGCATTCAAACTATTGAAACAGACATGAAAGAAGGAAGCAGAGCATCATCAAACAAAGTTTACTTTATATGATTACTGAACATACATAAGCATTGATGTCACTGGGGAAGGGTTTATATATAATTGAACATCTTCGACAACATATCAAATTGTCATCTGATTAAAGAAAGAAAAAATCTCAACCAATTCTAAGAGAAAAGCCCGCAGATAAATGATGAGGTGAGCATCAATTGAAGATGACCAGAGACAAAATGTACAGTAAAAAACTCAGGGATTGCCTGAGTTTTTAGTGTAAAAAGCCTACAATTTACCTTTAGAAAGGGCCTGTGGATCAGTAGTTTAGCAAGGAGTATTTTACACGCAGTACAATCTTTCCCTTGTCTACTCCAAGCTTAGCCCCTGTGACTAACCAATGTCCAGGAATATCTTGCGGCCCCTTTGACATTTCTGTCAAGTCTACTAACTTTGCTAGTTTGTCCTTTTTGTCCTCAGAGTTTCTGTTATTTGAATGTGACGAAGAAGAACCATCAGGCCTCTGTGCGGAAGGAGTGGCGGGACTGTGATCCCACACAGACCGTCGGATTGTGCAGCCTGGTACTTTTGAAAAAAGGAGTTTGAGGTGCAAAACATTCTTGGCGCCAAAATCCCAAACGCCAAGCTGGGCGCCCGTCACAATGTGAACACCAGAGAGGTCACCAATAGAAGTCTCTACATGCTCTATTGGTGCAGTGCTTACGTGGGAGAAGTTCTTCCACTTGATTGGCTCAAACCAACGACTGTCTTGCTCCTCTGGACCTTGCCATCTAGGTGCACCTATGGCCATATGTGCATCCCAGTGGGGTTGAAGAATCTTGGGAAGGGACACTAGATGCTGCAAATGTATAGCAAGTCGGTTCAGCTTGCTGCCCTCTAGGTTAAGCCTGAGCCCTGTGACAGGCTTTCGGCCTACTGTTACCTGCAGAATCAACAAGTTTTCAGCATGGGTAGTGATATTACCGTTGGAAAAAAAGAAAGATATAGTGAATGTGAGTTACTATAGGCTAAGGAATACTAGAAATAGAATAATCTTAAATTCTTAATAGAAATATTGAAGGAATGAAACAGTCTTATGGAATAATTTGATAGGAACAGTTAATAAAAGGACTAATAAGAACCGAGAAAATTACCTGATCCGGACTAATATAAAGCTTGGGACCCATCAAGCTGAACTGAAGGGAAGAACAGACAGGTTCTTTCCTCTGCAGATTATTTTGCTCTGGGGCCCAAACTTGAGCAATTTGGAAGTCCAAGAAATACTGCAAATCTTCAATTGGTGGCTTGTCTGGTGAAAAATATTACAAAGATAAATGTTAAAAACAGTGAAAGTGGACCAAATGGATTTTGGTTTAGGAATAATCGCAAACACAAAATTTAAGCATAGTGAAAATGGAGCTACACACTTGTAGAAAGACCATGAGAGATACTATTCCTAAACCCCATGAAAATGGGATTTCAGAGACACTTCGTTTCCTATCTGGCTTATCACTATTTCCAAAACAACAGCAAATTAGGAGGGTGACCAAAAGGTGAAAAATCTTTACCCAACAACAAAAAGAAAGATGGAAATACAAATCAAGACCATTATTTTATAATGTGACACTGTGAGCTTGTAGATAGTCCACGATTAGCCTGGTATAGGATACAGATTAATCTCACAGCAACATTGTGGCTTTTTCAATTCCAAAGATTCTGTAGGTGCCAAGGGGCAGCAAGGTATAAGATGCAGGATACTTGGGTAACAAAAGTTCAAAATAACAAGTACTTAGTGAGCAATACCAGGTTTAAAAGGCACAAAAGTGTATTACAAAGTTGCCAAAGTCTTTTTAACTACAAGGTTCAAAAGGCACAGAAGTTTACTTCAAACTAGCAATCTTCTACGTCACTGCCTCACTACATATCACTGGTCCTGGCTAGTGCTACAAAAAAAAAAAAATTACAAGGACATTGACTTCATTCCCCTAGCCTCTTTTCTCTTTCTGTGACAGCCAAATACTATAATGTACCAAGAAATTTATTTTCATCAAAATATACCACAGAATACATTTTTGGGCTAAAATGAATTTAATATTTTTTTTTCCAAATAATGGAAAATGGCTATTAGGTCTATATGAAGTCTTGGAGTTTTTTTTTGGTAGTTGGTAGAATTATGTACGTATCTACTTGGGGATCATGTAACTATTCAAATAAAAATTGACATGAAGGTTTGAAATACATATGCTAAAGCCCATTGGATAAGAAATCACATTTGCATCAGAAAGAAAAGTGAACCAGGGATTGGGGGAAAAGAAAAAAAAAAGGAACTCTACGATCGGGGCTTACACTCTAGATATAACTCCAATGCACGGCTCAAGTGCTTTATTCCAGGCACTCCTTCAAGAAGAGAAACAATAGATGTAAATGTCATATTGATCACATCAGGTGCTAATTGTACTGTCTCTGCCCACTTGGAATGACTCTGCTCAAGATCATCACCTCCCCTTCTTCTGAAGATGACCGTAACATCCTGAAGAAAGAGACAAGATCTAAATTGTAAGAACTATGAACAGTAACTTTAACTGGGAAAAGTGACATTTTCTTTGACATGTCTCAAGTTCATGACACTTGAAAGTTAAAACAGTGGAAGCTAAAAGTAAAATCTCCATAGTAAGACCACACACACTTGCACACACACAGGAAATGCATTTGACACTAACCTTGTCCTTGTATTTTAAAGGGCCAGCAGTTGACTGGCCTTTTGAGTCCAGAAACCTATCATCACCAATGTCTTTCACATAATTCTGAATGTCTGATAATGGTAAGGGAGATGACTGGTGCTGCCTGATATAGACCACATCTCTCCCACCAATTGTTGCAGATGTGACTATATGTGTACCGTAGTTCTCAATAAAACTGAATATTAAGAAAACATGTCAGCTGGAGAATTAAAAAGTACATAAATCGAATAAGACAACAACAACACAAATAGTGTGTCGAAGTAGTTCTTTCCAGACTGAATTCATCTAGTTTGGAGCATTTTAATCTCTTCAGTATGAACTATTGTGACACCATTTCCGAGATATTTGAATAAAATTTATAAATATGAGAACTACCCAACATACCAATAAGATACTAGTTAGTATTAAGTCATGTTTAAATAATGGTTTGTAGTATCCTTTTAAGTACACATATCTGCACGAAGTTATTTAAGATCAAGTACTTCGCTATTTATATATGCATACGTTAATCAACAATTTGTCATCATCAAGCTCTTTAAGTTTATATTATGACCTTATGAACAAAATAAGAAAGGAAAAAAAAATTATGAAATGCAAGAGTTGTTACACCAAGTGATCACTGAAAAGGCATTGCCAAATCACATTGTTCTTTAAATGAGATTATGTAAATATCTATTAATAAGTGTTTTACGGAAAGGATTAGAACTCTGTTAAATAGATGGACAGATATCTGTCAGCTTTAAGGTACAATGAATATAGTAACATACCATATATTGATATATTTACATATACATTTGCTTACCTTGCCAAGGCTGCAGGATCCCAAGAGTATGGAACAGCACGCTTGATTTCATCATGCAAAACCAGATTTTCTGTTTCTAAGTTAACTTTATACAGGGGAATAAAGTATCCAACCATAGCAAGGGATTTGGTTGCTGCTGCATCAACTTGCCAAGAACCGGTGAAATTAAACATGGCATTGAAGCTTCCCAGGGGAATGCAGGTTGAGAGACCTGATTTCTTATTAAAGTATTCTGCCATCTGCACTTTCAAATGAAAGCATTTGAAGTCAGGAGAAAAAGACTTCCCTAACTCTTAAAGGATACAATGATATTAAACCACAGGAAGTGCTGGCATAGACTTATAAGCAGTTCAATGACACAAACACAACTGTATGAATTCGACAACATATATGCTAAACTACCCAAAGTAACAGTGGTAAAGATCCTAGAAACCCAAACAGAGCACAAACACATAAATTGCAAACCAACCCAATAGACCACAAAATCCCAGCAAAGAAAGATTGTACTTCACTATTACATTAGAAAATAGAAAACAAACAGAGATGCTAACTTTTAGTACATAACCTTAAATCCTAGCAAACCAAATACTGAACCAAAGCTTCATAACTGACATGAGCAGCCAGAAGAATCCTGGTAAAGCTCAATAGACCTACATGTTGATGGAACTCAAATAAACACAGCATAGAAACAAATGAAAAACAATAAGCATAATCACAATTTGGATGGTAAACCAACGCGAAGACCAAAAATTCAAGCATAGCCACAAGCCCACTTGACCATCAAAGAAAAATAAACCAACATCCAATCACAGAATCCAAACACACCTAGAACAATCCAAAGTTGCAAACTTTACTGTACCAAAAATTAAAGTTAGAATCTTTATAACAAAAAAGTCATAACCCATGAACCAAAACTGGATCAGCAATCACCTCATGGAAGGTACAGACAGGAACTCTCTCAATCGTTCTCTTCCCATGTGAGCAGTCAATAATTGCAGGCACATTTGGCACCACAAGCCCATCAGAAACAGCAAGATCTTTAGCCCCAGTCTCATCCAGATTAACAAGCCTTGACCCAGGTGCTCCTTTGCAATACAGAAGCCTAATATCCGAAGTCACATCAAAGCCTCGACCCAGAGCTTGGATTGAGTTAGACAGAGTGGTCGTCAAAGCTTCTGAGTTCGAGCTTCTTGTTGCCATAGGAACAAAAGGGTCTCTGTCTTTAATGCCCCAAAGAGAAAGTAAGAAGTAGAACAAGAACAAGAACAAGAAAGTGCTATGAAGTATTGGGGGGTGTTTTTGTTTTGGCTTGGTTTTTAGGGTGGCTTTGGTTTTGAAGACTGAAATTTTAAGTGATTCTTGTTCTTTGTTCTAAAAGGTAGCTTTTGAGTTTTGACCGTAAGAATGCTATAAACCGATAAACGCGTTTAATGTGCTCATATGGGGATCAATTGTTGTGGGCACTCCATTTTTGGCTTCATGCACTCCATATGTGCATCCGTATGAAATTGACTGAGACAATGAGATTCAGAGTTGACCAAAAAAAAAAAAACACTAGTCCTCCGCTTAAAGGATGAAGTCAAGGCTCTAATCAGAAAGTCAAAGCAAGCCAAGAGGGAATGATATAGGCAGACATTGATATGTGTTGGTTTAAAAGGATCAAAGTTAGCCTTGATTAGAGGAAGTTCTAATTTCATTCATTTCATGCATGATTTTTGCTTACCTTGCCAAGGCTGCAGGATTCCAAGAGTATGGAAAAGCACGATAAAATATCCAACCATAGCAAGGGATTTGGTTGCTGCTGCATCAACTTACCAAGAACCGGTGAAATTAAACATGGCATTGAAGCTTCCCAGAGGAATATATGCGGGTTGAGAGACCTGATTTCTTATTTAAGTATTCTGTCATCTGAAGTCATGAGAAAAAGATTTTCTTAACTCTTAAACGAAACAATGATATTAAACCACACGAAATGCTGACATAGACTTGTAATTAGTTTAATAACACAAACACAATCATATGAAGGCCCAATTTGACACAGCTGTGACTTTTGGAATTATTGCGATTTGTGATAACTGCAGGTATTATATGCAAGCATTGCTTAGACATGACTAATGTGAAGCAAAGCAAGAAGTAAAATATCCAAAATATCCTCGAAATTTCTGTTTTTCACAATTACCGATATTAATTTTCATATATTTCTGATATTTTATATTTAGTCTATTTTTGGTCGAATATACAACTTTTAGATAAAATTTGGTAAAATTTTCATTGATATTATCTTGATATATCCATCGAGATTTCCTTTTTTCGAATCATCGAAATTTCCATGATCGTCGATATTTTACTCCTTTCAAGCAAGTGGTTTGGCATTGAGTAGCACATACCTTAGCTCACCTTGTTCTTTTTTTTTTTTCAAGACAAAGAGGTTAGAACAACTTTAGCAGACTCTCTATTTTAGCTTTTAACTATTTTAGAGACCGTGTTTAGCTTTTTTTTATATTTTCAAAGCTCCATCAAACTAGCCAAAGTTTAACTATTATGACTTTTAGTTATCTCGCTAACTAAATATAGAGAGCGAGATGACTCATATGAGACTAGCTATAAATTTAATACATTCCTTGTAAGATATTTTACTTGATATATAAATATATTTAAACTATTTAATCTTTATTTGAAGAATAATGGTGATGTAATGTTAGTTAAAATAAAAAGGATTGACGCAGCCGCATTTCTAAAATGGGTAACCAAACTGACATTTTAACTAATTTGACTAAAATTTAACTAAAAAATAACTAGCATTGCTAAAGATGTTCTTAATAAATCTTTGTTAGATGAGTTTCAGATAGACTTCACACCTGATATTATTCAAGTTACCGTAACAAAGGATAGTTGTATGACATTACAAGGTAAAAGCAATATATCGCCGATATAGGGGTAGTATCTGAATAAAAGAAAAAAAATTCGATAGGTTGAATAAAAATCTCATTCCCACTTAAGGTAAATGCCCAAACGCCCAAACTAGCAAATTATTCCCACTTAAGGCTTTTCTGTGCTTTCATATCATCCTCCAGTTCTATTTAAATTCAGTTGGTACTTAGCGTTTAGATTTATTCCTTGAACGAGTTGGATCTATGATCAGTTTACCAAAACTAGTTAGGGTGCGTTTCCTAACGGGCAAAGGAAATGAATCCTCTCTCTCTCTCTCTCTCTCTGATCATTTCTGACATGATGAAACCGCCAATTCCTGAGCCAGTGAAATACATGACCATAAGACATTAAAATCGGGAAAAGGGGTGAACAGGAAATTTGGACCGATATTTAACTTACTGCTTAAGCTAGTATACATTTTCCAGAAGAACAATCCTAAAGTGCTGGTGTAACATCTATAATTAAACAGCTGCTTGCATGAGTTGCACTCAATCTATTTCTTACAAGCTGGGAGTGAGGGGCACTCAATCTTTACGATACCTGGCCCAAAACCCCTTCTTCCTAGCGGAATCATTTTCAGAAATTGACCTACTCCACTTGGGTCCAAGAGAAAAGTGCCGTTTCAAGAAAGGCTTTGCAAAGGAATTCCTTGCACTAGAACTGGGTTCTAACTTGGCTAAAACTTTTCCTTTTCTATCAGTGTTCTGATGATCAAAAACATCATATTCACCCTCCAGGTAGCTATCAACAACTCTATTTTTGGATTTCTTGTGGTTTCTTGCCTTTATCTCTGATTCCGACCTCATCACTTTTCGTGACATCTTCCAGACTTGCTTCTCTCCAACCATACAAATTGGGCAAACCGGGTCGTACCTATCAGTCTCCAGTGTCATAGTCTCCAAGCACTCAGCATGGTAAACATGTCCACAAACCAACACAGCCGCCACAGAGATTTCACTGCTGGCAACAATTTTCTGTATGCTCCATGAAGTTCTCTCAGTTAGGAGCTTTGAGCAGACTCCACAAGACTGCATATCTATGGAAGGAGAACATGAGAACCTGCTGCTACAGCCACTTAGCTTTCCATGGATAGAACCAAAGTGCTCACTGTCAAAAGACCATCTTTCCCTTTGAGAAGAAGCCACGAGCTCAGAGAAGGTGCGCATAGACCAACCATCAGATGACCCAGCTTGGGATCCAGTCGCCAAGTCATTGCTGCAAGTCGAGAGCACAAAAGATTGTCTTCCTTCAGATATTGAGTTGTTATTTGGAGATTTCAAACCCAATATTCGACTGTCAGAAATCTGTCTTAGTAACTGATGTCCTGGTGAACGACGGGCTCGTCTTGATGGGGTTGAGTTGTAGAGAAGCGGATAGCTAGGGGCAGGAGAAGGTTCTGTAGTTGGGAACGAAATAGTTGTAGGGGAAGGATTTAGTGCAGATGAATCTCCAATTCCTGGTGATTCTGCCAAATGTTTAACCTGAAATTACAATAGAAAAGAGGGTTAATCTAATGACAAGGGTAAAAGGTGAGCATAACAACTGCAATTTTGATTTGGTCAAACTCACATCTGGAGAATAATTGCTCATCATGGATAGATCTGCACAAAGCACATACCCATCTCAGTAAATCAGAAACATGGGCACAACAAATTAATGTTTCCACAACACCCGGCACAACTTAAAATAGAAGTAACCCTGATCTGTGGTCTAGGTGTGACCATGTAAGAATTGCTTATAAGCATCCTAACACCTAAACTGATCAAATATTATTAAAATTATCAAGTTCCATTCAGCACGTAATTGCAAAGCAAGAAAATACAGGCTAACAATGACCGTGTTTAACTTACATGTTGTGTGGCCACAAGACTTCAATGGTAACCTACTAGTCAAGTCAAACATCAACGAAACAACAGTTTGTATTCTTCCGGAAGTGAATCCGCATTTGGAACTTCTTTTTCTAAAGACAATATGTCATTCTGACTTCACAACAAAAATTGGCAAGGTCTCTTTATTCCAAACCTCATATTTTAAAGCACCGTCATGGTATTCCGCACAGGGAAGAGGGCAAAGCAATTTTGTGATAAATAACTCTGCATAGACCTATAACTGCTTAACCATAGATATAATGGATCTCATTTTGACACACCCATTTCTAATTATTTGTTGGAACTTCAAGTTATGAATAAAAATTGGATTGGAGTTTCGTCTGTGTAGAAGTAACCAATCAAGAAAAAGTACACAAAAGTTTGGATGTATCCACTATTGTACCCAGTTTTAAAAGTTTGACACTAGGTCTAAGACGGAAGGTCTACAAACTCCTTTCAGATCAGCCATTTACTGCTATCAGAAAGTCCTACCAATTCACATCTAATGCTCTAATAGAGAGGATATTTCTAACGTGAAATTTCATAGAGGCCAGTGCATGTGCTCACACCTCAATCTTTTGTAAACTATACAGCGCAAATTCTTTTCTTCCATGGTTTATAATTTATGAATTTCATAATGAAAACATTCAGATTATAAAAGTTAATATGATATTGAAAAGAAAAAGTTCACCTGAAGAAGGAGTCCTCAGACTTGCACAAATTCCACCATGAACAGGGGACTTTTGGGATATAGGTGTACCAAAATTCTCTAGTGGACTTCCCAAATCAGAAAAATTTCCTCTTTCAGAACTCAATGCCCCCTTAAACTCCATGCTAGCATTCCTACTAGTTCCACGAGAATGATATGGAGTCTCAATTTCACCGGCAACCCGCCTACGATTATCATATCGGAAACTCCATGATGGTGAATATAAAGCATTCCTGCGCAATGTTTCATTTCTAGTTCTATTTGGGTGAGATCTCTCCCTTGCAGCAACACAACAAGCTGACCCCATGATTGCCTATTAGCAGAAAGTCTATAACAGCAAAGTCCGCTATAATTATAAAAAGAACAAACACATGGGCACCCTTCCTGTTATGACAAAAAAAAAAGACAAAAAGTTCAAGAAACAAAGTTTTGAAGGATCGAAAGGAATGCAACTACAGTGAAACGGCATGTAAGAAGAGCGGAAAACAAGAAGACCGTTTTTGTCATAGTGAACTACACTCCCCTGAAAAGTACCAGTGACCAATGTTTTAAAACGCTAAGGCGTATGGCGAGGCGTTTTTGTGAGAGCCTCAAGCCTCAAGACCTTGAGGCGCATAAGGCTTACATAAAACTCATATAAACATAAATATGAAAGCAACACATGGTTCACTACAGTTCATAAAACCCAGAAATAAAAACAAGCAAAGTCATAATCTTGGCCAAACCAGAACGAATAATACTACTTTTAACAAGTGGGTTTAGTCCATGTTTCTGTAAACCCAGTAACATAAGAGAATCGATCATAATAAACAAAACCCATATCCAGCTTTCTCATTTACATGATTACATCAGTACCCAGAAATGAAAAACCAAATCTTTCGGGGAAAAGCAAAGTAGAAATCACAGACATTAACAAGAAGACGACCAATATCCCCAAATCAAACGTACCTCACCTTTCTCAGCCCGTTTTCTGGCTTGCTTGATGTTGATGCTGAGAAGAAGAACGAAAATTTTGGAAAGGGGATCAACTAGGGGAGGCAGGCCAAGAGTGAGCAACTTCTAATCGACAATATTTGGTAAGAGGCTCGAGGACCTAATCCCTCCTTCAACAGCCATACGACGTCGTTTCTAGTTTTTTTTTTTTTCTTGAGAAAAAAAAAGAGTCATACACATGCGCTTTCTCATGTTGAGCCTTATCCGAGGGTAAGACGCGTTTTTTAAAACATTAACGGGTGACTCGGTTGAACTCGATCATCAACAAGTGACATACAAATAAATTTATCTTTAATAGTCATTATGTGTGAGCCGCGCAGTAAACGACACGCTTATTTTGTGTAATACCTTTCTAGGTTTTAAGTTGCTTGATTCGCTCCAAACACTGTATGTGGTACTTGATTGACTAGCAAAGGGAAAATGGTGCAAAAACAGTACTTTCTAACGTAAACACTTCAAGTATTTACAACACGTTAACATCACGAAAACACTAAACGGTGAAGATGCAAAATTCAATCAAAAAGTTGGTGCAAGACCGTATCCCTCATGTATATCAAAAAAAAAATCACCTAGTGAAATGGCCCTGTATATATATACATTACTTATATAATACATCTATTCTCAATTCTTTACTTCAAAAGGTTAATATACGAATCTTTGAAATAAAAACAGAAATGATTTTAATAATTAGGAAACATTATTATTGACTTTTATTGATATATATATATATACACACATGGCCCTTCCAATGAGAGATCCATTTTTTTGTTAATTTCTAGGGATAGATCATTTGACGAACTTTTCGATTACAAAATCAAATCTTTACCATTCAGTTCGTTGAGCTATATGAGTAGATCATTTCTACAAATTTTCAGAAAATTTGGTGATCGTTAAGTCATCCAAATGAGGGATTTATTCAGGGCCCTTCTAATGAGGGATCCCTTTTTTTGTTCATTTCTAGGGATAGGTCCACACCATTAGATCTGTTTTTAATGGGCTTGAATGGTTGAGATTAAAACAAAAAACTTAACACTTATGTCAAACCTACACCATTCAATATTATTAAAAATAAATCCCTCATTTGGATGACTTAACGATCACCAAATTTTCTGAAAATTTATAGAAATGATCTACTCATATAGTCCAACGGTGAAGATTTGATTTTGTAATCCAAAAGTTCGTCAAATGATCTATCCTTAAAAATGAACAAAAAAAAGGATCCCTCATTGGAAGGGCCATGTATATATATATATATATATATATATATATATACACACACACATATATAGACACACACACAAGCTGGAGCCAGAGTAACATACTAATAAGTTATAACAAAGTCAGACAAACATGCCCGAACAGAAAAAATGAAGCTCTAAAATCAATGGTGAACCTCCAGGTTCTGCATGTTGTGCATACAATGTTGTGCATTCAAAAGGGTATAAACTGCTCACCTGCACATAACGTGACCTACACAACTAGCAGACCAGTTGCAAATATCAAGAGCAAGAAATATGTTCCTTCAGAAATCATACGCAGTTCTCCCAACCTTTTCTATAGAATCTGCATCGGCAGCGCCTATTCATTCAAATTCCCAAAACTTGACAATGAGAAATAGCAAGAATATTGTATGAACCAGTTAGTGATACATAACTTATGCACAAGCAAATGGCCATAAGTTACAGATATCTGTTTATGTTCCAGGTAGGAATGGGACATCCAAAATAGAAAATGGGAAATTCAGTAGGTTTATTCAGATGTGATGCAATTTACATCCTGTTTTGTAGTAAAGAAGCAGTAAACATAAATAACAAAGAAAATTGTAAACAGAGAGCCAAACCAAAAATATGTTTTCATTTTCGAAACTCATCTACTACTTGTTTGGGCAAGAAATAGAACCAAACCTGTACAATGTATATATGACAGGAAAGGAGAAAAGGAGAGAACCAAACTCTTGCTGCCTAAAAGATACATATTATCCCATTGAAGCTATGAATCCCCTCAAAGAAGAGCTCTGTGCTGCCCCAAATTGGACACAAACTAAACACAAACAAACTACTCTCCATACTAATCCTCTCATTGTAATCTCTAATGGCTGACCTAATCAGCATACAGCAGGGACTGTTACTACGTCCAGTTTCATGTAAAATAGTTTTCTCCACCTATTTAATTGATTGCAAGTAACTAGTGAAAGAAACAGAGTCACCCTAGAAAGTAGAGACACAAATCAGCAAGGAAACAATGTGGTAATGCAATCAAGCCAACGAATGATAACTCAAAGCAAATAGCTAACAAGCAACCACCCACAAACAGAACATCATACAATTATAAGCTCGTATAAATTATTATCAGCATCACACATTTGATTTCCATGTTTCTCAATAGCTCCCACTAAAGATGATTTTATATCCGCAGTTTAAAAACTGCACCAAAATTCCCAATCAGCAAGATTGCTTGCTAACAATGAGATGTGAAGACAATAAATAACAACATTACTATATTTCCGACTATTGCTTCCCCTCAGACGAAGCTGCTTTCGTGCTCTCTGACACCACCGCCTTTTCATTCCCCACTTCAATAAGCGCCTCATTCTCTTTGTCCTTGTCCTTCTCCTTCTCCTTGTCGAGCTCCTTGATGGCCTCCTCCTCGGCGGCCTTCTCGGCGCGGAGAATGGGCTCGTAGTAATCTGGGTGGGCCACCATGCACTCCCGGAGAGCGGAGGTGAGATCGTAGCACTTCTGAGCAATGTCCTCGTTCAACTTCTCCGCCTCCTCTATGCAATTCTCCCACGCCACGAAGCTCTCTTTGCACCCTCCGCCTTTCATGAACAAGCAGAACCCGCACTCCCCTTTCTCCTCTTCCTCCTCCATCTCCTCTCCGATCTCCGGTTCAGCCGCATCGGGCTTCTCCGCCGCCGCTTTCGATGAGGGTTTTGTAACCGGTTGGGGCTCTTCCGGCTGGGTTATGGAAGCTGAATCGGACATGGGGATGGAGTTCGAGTCGGACGGAAGTGAATCCAGCTTTGGGGGAGAGGTGGCCGGAATCGATGAGGCCGTCTCTGCTGAGTCTGAGTCTGAGTCTGGTCTGTTAATAGAGTTGGAAGCACCCATGGCTGCTCTAAAACCTAAGGTTTTGGGGTTTTGGGGAGCTTTCCCGGTCGGGTCGGATTGAGATGCGGGCCTTGTTGGGCTTTTGAGATGGGTTTAACCCGACTGGGATTCAAAGCTCTAGAGCGGAAAAGTAACCGGAAGAGGCTTTGCAAATCGTCGCGGGTTGGGGATGAGTAGATGTTAGGGTCTTAGGGAAGGAGGTCCTTCGTTGAAGCTATTTAAATTTGAGGATCTAGTTCTTTTGTCTTGTTGATCAAGCCAGTGTTTTTACATGCATCAAAATCGATATGGGAAAAAAATACCGACTTGTTTTACAAGTAAATTATAGAGAAATTTGCCTTCCATATAGAGAAAACAATGCAAAAAAGAAAGAAACAAAATTACAATGGAAACCACTTGATACAAGTTAAATCATGGATATTGAAATAGAAATCATTGACCGAGGATAGACGGAATCCATAATTGAAAACTATGAGTAAAAGAAACAAACCACATTCGTAAAGGAGAGCAATTATAAATATCAGAACCAGATTCCATTCGCTAGACCTGTAAAAAGAGAACGAACGTGGTTACATCCAATCATTCCCTCTCTAACGCTCAAGTCAGCAACCATTGTGGAAGCAGATAGAAGAGGGAAGAGTTAAAAGGCAAGTTGTAACTAAGTGGCAGCTGCGAAGCTCTATTTATTGGTGCGTACCTTAGCGTCGCTTGAGAGCAGTGCTGATAACAACTAGAGAATATTTGCCCAAAGACCAGTATTCGTGCATCCACGTATATGGTCGAGGAGCGCGAGGGTTGTAGAATGCGGTGAAACACATACAGAAGCGCCTACGTCACACGCTTGGTAGTGGTTCCACCAACAAGTCTCCCAAGTCTTTAAGTAATGAGAACTTCTTTGTTGGAGATTTCATTCTTCCTCAAATGGGAAGTGCTAAATGTAGAGCGTTCGTGTGAATGAGAACATGCCTTCCAAACTCTGGTTTCGTCCTTGCCGACAAGCCTTTCGTTAGGCCACTCGAGGAGTCCCCCAATTACTCACCATGTAAAAACGTGTCCTTACATGGGAGTTTGGCTCGTTTGGATTATGAGGAGAGCATGTGTGGAGGCAGTGGGTGTCAATGAGCAACCTTAACTGAGCCCTACGCATTCGGGATAACACTTATACCTTGTAGGTGTCATTTGTTCCCTTTAGCGTCTTTTAAATTGTTGTGCCAGTACGTTCGCATTTGGGATGACGATTAAGTCTAGTAGGTGTCCTTTGGTCCAATAGCGAACGTTACTTAGATTGTTGTGGTCGTTGGGTACTATAGTTTTGTGTGCATTCGGTGCTTGGGTAAATAGAGAATCTCATCTTCCTCGTATGGTGGTGTTGCATGGTTGCGATAGTTGTCTCTTGTCATTTTCTGCTACGACATTTTTTAAGTCACTATGCCAAAAACAGCATCAGACGACAATTAACCACTGTCGTCTGACGAAAAATCATATATCGTCCGAGGTATTGCCGTCTGATAGGCTATCAGATTACAGTTCTCCACTACTGTGTGAGTGTAAGTCAGACGACATATAATATATCGTCTGAAATTTGACAAATCTAAAGGTTTCCGAACTTTATATCGTCTGGATGAAAGACCAATTACATTTAAATGTCGAGTGAAAGAAGAAAGAATAAAAGATTTGTCAAAATAGATGTAGTGTTATATAACCTTACATTGCATCTAATTGTTAAGCTATAAAATCTACAATGACAAATACATTCACCTATTATGGTTAGATAAGCTTTCTAATGACAATTTAATGTCGTTTGATGTTATCAAAATTGAAAAATTATTAGATTATATGTCGTCTCAATGGAAAACCAACAACATATATATATCGTCTGATAGTCTATTAGACTTCATATTTTTGTTGCTTGTTATTGTTTACGCCTAAATTAATATTTTACTGGACAGTAAATATCTATGTGAATATTAATTACATTCTTAGTCAGTGTCACATTGGCGAGCCCAAATTCATTAGGTTCACAATTGATGGCCCGTCAGTGAGACCACGCAAGCTGCATAACAGAGTTCGCGTGCGAAATGGACTTCGCGCCGAATTGCAGAGATGACTCTGCGTAGGCAATGCCATATGGCTTCACGTAGAAGTTGAGGCGAGGCAAAGTACATCTAGGCAAGGCAGAGTACATTTAGGCGAACTGGTTCGCGTAGGAGACTTCGTCAAGAAGGCGAGGCGAACTGGCTCTCGCAGGAGACTTCGCGAAGAAGCAACAGGCGGAGTCCGCGTGCATCATATTTATCATTGAAGACTCTTACAAGTTTTTGACATGCTTTGGGCCAATACATGTGGCCCTTTTAATAAAAAAAAAAGTCTTTTCAGTCTCGCGAGCTTCAGGGGCGCGCAAGATAGGTTTCCACAAAGACTGTGACACCTCGCGGGATAAGGATGTTCCTAATTTGAGTTCACATAGGACTCTACAGTTGAGCAGCGAGGAGGCAGTGACCTATGCGAAGTGTGTAGTGCGAATGGACACACGTCACGCAGATGGTTGGTTCGCGTGGGTGAAGCAATGTCCTTGTGATATTCAGTCTCAGAGTCCGACTTGGATTCTGATTATCTCTCTTCTTGTAGAAGGTGAGCTACTATATAAAGGGGCTCAAAGGCTTACAGAAAAATGCTCTCTACACACACAATTCAACAAACAAAATACAACTATCGACCCAGTCGAACCTCCAGACGCTTCCCGGAGCTTTCCTTTCGCTTCCCTGTTGAAGCTCATTCTCACACAACCTTTACAAACAATACAAACAAACTGCAATCCAGTTGATTTCCTTCGAGCTACTCGAAACTCTACTCGCTTCCCTGTTGAAGTCAAGATCTCGCGCAACACTCTTTCCTCGTCCGCGAGGTGGCATGCCTGCATCCCTTCTCTTTTTCTTTGCTGACATCTCAACCCCTTGCTGAGGATCGTGGCCAAAACATTGGCACACCCGGTGGGACCAGGGAGTACAAGAAATTCACCACAGGTAAATCAGGGGAGTCACCATACAGGAAGCCTCAGCTTTCTTGTCTCAAACATAGATCACTGCGGTACAAGCCCCATAACAACGCGGCTTGCCGTTCTCTCACCCAAGAATAGGTTCTTGCTTAGTTTGGTAACCCATAATTTAGCGAAACCGCCATGGTAGGCTCACAGCCAACCCAAGACACATGTTCTGCTCCGTCTATGGAGCAAATCTTCCAGATGTTTGAGGAGCTGAAGAGTCAGGGTTTGGCTACTCAACAGAGCGTCGCAGGCCTCTCCGAACAAGCCAAACAGGATAGAGCCCTTTTGCAGGCTACCCATGACAAACTCACTGGACTCAATGAGGACTATGGCCATCTAGAGGGTAAGTTCATGGAAACTAAGGCCCTAGTCGAAGGTACCCTTCAACGAATCCAAACGGATTTGGACCAGAACACGGAGACCGTGAAGCAGCATGCAGAGATCTTGACGCTCACTCGCGCAACAGTGAATGAGCAAACTCGCCGCTTGGACGAACACGATACCAAGCTGCATGACCAACAAAACGCATCGTTCTTCGAAAGCAAGAACAACCTTGAAAAGCTCGACGAGTTCAAAGAAAAACACAACAGGTTGAGCTTACGGGTCCTTGAGGTGGAAGACTTGATGAGGTCTCAGGCACCAAAGAATCATGCCCTTGACCTCACTGGCACGCAAATGAGGGATCGTCTAAATACATCCCGCCTAATGAACGCCCTAGGGGAAATCCGAAGGTCAGAGCTCAAAAGAGCCCTTAGTTTGCATTATGGGCTGGAACTTCAAAGACCATGCCTCTGCGTAACTCTGGTGCTGCAATTAATGGCATTAATGGTTCACCATATCTGGGAGCCGGGATATCAGAAGACCCGGTGGCAGCACATTCCAGCCCAGCTCCCAAGAATGTTGGGCAGGTTGCCAGTTTCTCTGCATGGCCAAACCATGAGGAGAGAGCAGAGTCCACACCTGTGACGGCAACCGACTGGCGCCAACTTATCTCCACCATAGTCAAGGAGCAAACCGGAAAAGGTGATGCTAACTTGCAATATCGCGACCCCTACCCTGATAGTGTGGCGCAATACCCCTTCCCCCACGGGTTTAAGAACAATGTCTTCACGACATTCTCTGGAGAAACAAGGGAAGATGCAACAACCCATATGACTCGCTTCAAAGTCCAGTGCGGCCAATATGGGAATAATTATATTCTCAAGCTCAAGCTCTTTAGGACTTCTTTGTCCGGAGCTGCTTTCAGCTGGTACTCCAGGTTGAAGCCAGGATCCATTGCGGATTGGCCTACCATGGAAAGACTGTTCTGGGAGACTTATGGCACCATCGAGCCAGAGGTTGGCCTCAACTCCCTTACCTAAATGAGCCAGCAGAGCATGGAGTCGGGGGTCTCCTTCCTCCAACTTTTCAAGATCCAACAGGCTAAGTGCGATTACCTGCTACCTGCTACCTGAGTAGGAAGCTATTAAGTTAGCTATTTGAGGTCTCGAGCACCGCCAGCGGCTGAAGCACCATGGGGAGCGTTTCACATCCATGGGCGACCTAATAAACAAGGTCGGAAGCTATGAACTGATCCTTAATGAAATGGATGAGAAAGCGAATGCCTCTAAGGGGTCGTACATGCCATGGAGGAACAGGACGGTAGGGGCACTAAGCCTCCAGTCCCTTGTTTATGATCCTTACTACCAGAGGCAGGAGAAGACTGAGGCCGCGCTAGACTATGAAGATGTTGGAGCAGTGGAACTGACTGGGAAACCATTGGCTCACAAACTGACGAATCTTAAAATGACACGCGAGCCAATCACCATTTAGTCTTTTGCATGGACCAAGCCTGAATACGAGTCATACACGTATGACGTGAAAAACGCCCATCTGGTCTTTAATGACTTGACCGAGGTGAAGTACGTGCGCTTGGATCACAAGATCTCATCCAAGGAGGAGCTGAAGGACAAGAAGTATTGTACCCTTCCACAACGTCTATAATCATGACACTAAAGATTGTGTCAAGCTCCGTGACCAACTGCAGAATTGGCTGAACTCTATGCCTTGAAAATGAAGACGCCGGGGAGCATAACCTCGTTGGTGGATGTGTACCCTTTTCCGCACATGTTCAGCATGGTTGAGGTGAACTGGATTGACCAGCCAAAAGACAACAACCACCGCCGTGTACCAAAGCCAGGCCAATGGAGAGTCACATTGGACCTGTCTGAACACCTAGAGGATGACAACCCGCGTTGGGCACTTAAGAGAGGCCGCGAGGAGTACAATGACAATACTGATCCTAACGGCATCGAGGCTTGGGTGGCCTAACAAGGGGTAACTCATTAAGCTATGATCCCTTCTTCTCTTTTCTCCTCGCTTTTACTTCAGCCTTTACTTATGTTTTTTTTCTTTTAATTTCGTTCTTTCTCGCATTGAAAAAGAAAATACAAAAAAAAAAATCAAATAGCAAAAAACACAAAAATAGATCATTGGTCTTGCTGAAATGCAAGACAACATTCTTGCCTATATCAGGCTTGAACTTTACTTCAAAGCCTATCTCTGAGGCTTGATGACAACAGGCATTCCACATGCCTTAGGATTGCTACCAGCGAAGTCAAGTCAGAGAGGCAATACAACTATATTGCAATGCTAAAAGTTGCAACAGCCACTACTGATCAGTCGACTTCACAGATTAAACATGAATGATCCATGAAGAATTAGCTGGCACACCTTATATCAACAGAAAGCCCTGGATGTCTATATTCCAGAGGATTTTACGGTTTGACATTCCGACATTCCTGGAGAGACTTATGGCAGTTTGAATACAGACAGATCAAGATACGCGCGGATTTGCAACATGCATTTTCAATGTGTTTTCATGACCTCGTAGCATGATTTCCTCATTAGGGGGCATCCATAGAAGTTTGGTATACCTTTATTCATACATCAGGATCTACTCAAGGCCGATCCATGACTTTTCTCGGTGTTTACCATTTTCAATGAGGCGTGGTACCACAACTCTGTCACTGGAGGGGCATGCTAAAGTTTTGATGTCCTTCATTCTTCTCAAGCATAGACGAACAAACATCAAAACTGGGGGGCACATTGAGGTAGATATGTGTTCCAGATATTTCAGACTTTAAACCTTCTTCAAGTGTCTTAGTCATTATTTATGTCAATCCCTGTGGCCTCTCTCAAAAAAAAATTCAAGCTTATGCGGCTGTTCGCCAACCCTTTTGTTTGCTTCTCATTGGTTCGCACGAGGGGGGCAGCGAAGTACATGGCCAGTGTCATTCCATGTTTATCATAAAGTTGGTTCGCCATCGCCAAGAGCTCGCGAAAGGCCATTTTGGAATCTAGTCAAAGCAAACGTCTGATCGAGATACATCCATTCAAGATATATCCATGCGAGCTACATCTGCTCACGGTATGTGCAATGTACCATGTCTTCTGAGTAGAGAAGGTGAATGCAGGTGAATGCAGGCAGAGTGAACGTTAAGTTCAAGTCCAAGATGCCTAATTATGTTAAGATCATGATTATCAGTTTAGTATGGTACTAGGCGAACCGTACAATAGCTTCGCTACAATGCTTTGCTGGGTCTACTCACACTTATTTTTATGTATGACCCGAGCCATACCAGTGGCTTTGGAGCAACATGAACATAAACATCTTCAGTCATTCTTAACATTCATGACTTCGAGGCTGGGGGGCAATGTTTACGCCCAAACTAATATTTTACTGGACAGTAAATGTCTATTTGAATATTAATTACATTCTTGGTCTGTGTCACACTGGCGAGCCCAAATTCTTTGTATTCACAAGTGATGGCCCGCCAGTGAGACCACGCGAGCTGGATAACAAAATTTGCGTGCAAAATGGACGTCGCACGGAATTGCAGAGATGACTCCGCGTAGGAAATGTGAGATGGCTTCACGTAGAAGTTGAGGGGAGGCGAAGTACATCTTGGGGAGGCGGAGTACATTTAGGCGAACTGGTTCGCGTAGGAGACTTCACCAAGAAAGCGAGGCGAACTGACTCGAGTAGGAGACTTCGCGAAGAAGCAACAGGTGGAGTCTGCATGCATCATATTTATCGTTGAAGAGCATCATAATAAAAAAAGCATTTTGAGTCTCACGAGCTTCAGGGGCGCGCAAGATAGTTTTCCACAAGGACTGTGATACCTCGCGGGATAAGGACGTTCCTAATTTGAGTTCGCATAGGACTATACAGTTGAACAGCACGGAGGCAATGACCTATGCTAAGTGTTGTGCGAATGGACACACGTTACGTAGATGGTTGGTTCGCGTGGGTGAAGTAGTGTCCTTGTGGTATTCAGTTTCAGAGTCCGACTTGGATTCTGATTATCTTTCTTCTAGAGGAAGGCGAGCTACTATATAAAGGGGTTCGAAGACTTACAGAAAAACGCTCTCTACACACACACAATTCAACAAACAAAATACAACTATCGACCTAGTCGAACCTCCAGACGCTCCCCAGAGCTTTCCTTTCGCTTCCCTGTTGAAGCTTACTCTCACCCAACCTTTACAAACAATACAAATAAACTGCAATCCAGTTGATTTCCTTCGAGCTACTCGAAACCCTAGTTCTAAGTGCGTCTGCGCCTTATTTCAGAGCCCTCTTGGACTCATCTCCGATCACCCCGATCCCATTTTGTTGCTCTGCTCATGACATACCGTGAGTATTGATTGCCTTTGTGCTCGTAAATTCCTCGTCCGCGAGGTGGCACCTTGAACCGTCCGCATGATCAAAAAGTTAAGATCTCACGTAGCACTTTTTTCTCCTCCGCGAGGTGGCATGCCGGCATCCATTTTCTTTTTCTTTGCTTACTAGTTACCTCTCAACTTCTTGCTGAGGATCCTGTCCAAAACAGTTATAATGACTTATGTTGTCCGATTGTCTATTGGAATTCACATTCTTGTTGCTTGTTATAAGCACATGAATTGAACTTCATATGTAACCAAATTAAGAATAAAAGAAAGTAAAACTTCATTGAATGTTAATAATCCACTTCAATTAAAAGAGTACATAATACTTTTTTATCCTAATTCATAAAAGGCTATAAGTTGTGGTCTAACTTTCAATCTATTCACTATAATAAATATTTGAACTTAATCTATTCTAGAAAAAGTAAAATGCAGTGCCATTACCCTAACTTTTGTGGCACGGTCAAAATGGTACCCATACTTTAAAAACTATCAATTTATTACCCAAACTTTGTTTGTACTACCAAGGAAATGCATGATGTCAATTTTCGTCACGGTGCCGTCTGTTTGCTAATGTAGCCAGCATAGGGCCCACTAAAAAAAAGTGCAATGACAAAAATAACCATCTAATTCTCCAAAACCGTTTTTCCTCCAAAATTTTTAAAATTGAATCTTGGGTTTTCGTTCTGGGTATCACATTGATCAGTTCAGTAAAGTTAGGTATCACATTGATCAATTAAATAAAGCTTAGGCACTGCTGTTGTGTTTATCTACTGACAATAAATATTATGTAATAGCTGAAAATGTAACATATAAATTTAAACATATAACCTAAAAGGGCTGTCAATATCACTGAATTAAAACCATTAAAACCAACATATGAGAAACATATTATGTATTAGAATTCAAGCTTAATTGGTTTCCAAAAACTCAAGGAACCAGATTGTTTGTAAAAAATTGATTCTAAAACATGATGAAGTACACATTATGTTTCTAATTTAAAAGGCAGCACTTTCACTTTTGAGCACCCCTTGTTCCATTATAAATCAAAGAATTTAGGAAATATGTTGGACTTGCTCTTACACGCTTTCCTTTAACTATACTTAGCACAGTGTAAGAAGAGGAATTATCATATTTAAAAACCACGTAATGGCTCTATACATCTTCCTTAGTCTACTCCCGTTTGAAAGGCTCGTATCGACAGCAGTGGGAGGATTCTTTTCTTCCGGTCAGGATTGCTCGTGCGCTTGGATAAAGAGTATCTCATCTCTTCTTAACATGAAGAGGAATCAATAACGAAGCTACCGACATAAAAGATTTAGAGGTTAAACATAATATGAATTGTCTTGGGGTTGGTACAACTTAATTAGGAGGTTGTGGGCGACACTGTTCGGTAGGATTGGCCGGGAGATATGATAATGGTTGATAATGATGATGATGGTGGGTATGTTGGGTCTGTCAAAGGTGGCTTATTGTCACGGGCCTAGCCCTTCGGCCACCACACTTGGCCCATGCGGCGCTCCCATGCCAGGGAGCCAGCCTTATCAACCGAGGCAACGACTGGTTTCGCCCTGCCTTGGGCTCGTCAGGGGATCGGCTCCAGACCCCGACCAGTTTGTGTAGGGATGGCCTAGTCCCCTCTTCAGCGTTAAGTCCTCGACCAGCGACAAGCTCCCCAAACGATCCTGATGCACCTTTGGCGGCATCATGCTTTGCCAATTCGGAGGGGTTTGATCCCGATGTAGTTTTGGTAGCTCCGTGCTTTACCATTGTGTCGAGCGAGGTTCCGATCGAACTTGGCTCTGATACCATTTGTCACGGGCCTAGCCCTTCGGCCACCACACTTGGCCCATGCGGCGCTCCCATGCCAGGGAGCCAGCCTTATCAACCGAGGCAACGACTGGTTTCGCCCTGCCTTGGGCTCGTCAGGGGGTCGGCTCCAGACCCCGACCAGTTTGTGTAGGGATGGCCTAGTCCCCTCTTCAGCGTTAAGTCCTCGACCAGCGACAAGCTCCCCAAACTCAACCGGGTCGGCCTGCCTGAACTCCAAAGGGACTGCACGTATGCCCCTACACTCCTTGATCTTGGAGCGCAACCCCGCATATCCATGCAGCTTGACAACCAGTGTCGCCCATGATGACACTCCCAAAAGCGGGACGTGACATTATGCTGGCTACATGTGGTGACGCCATGGTGATTGACAAAGAGGCAAGGGCGTCGAGTAACAACATTAATGCTCAGGTGAGCAGAAGGCATGATCATCTATCAAAACGACAACATGATAGCCGCGACGACATTAACGGGTTTAATGGTGGTCTTTTGGTCTAGAGGAAATTGCCCAATTTAGTATTTTATGTTTTATTTTAGGAAAAAGGTTGGTTTGACTTAAAGATTGAGAAATATTATCAAGGTGTCGCATCTTTAGCAAGTTTATTGATAGAGATCAATCTTCTTCTATTTTTGAAAAAAAAAAAAAAAAGACTCTTCGGATAATGCAGCAGCCAACTTTAATGCATGTCACTTTCTAGTATTCAATCAAGCACAAGCATGAGGTAGTGCCACAAGGAATCTAGAGTGAAGTATTGACCCTTGCTTGGATTAATGAAAGATTTACTGAAGCTCTATTTGCCTTGGTCATTATATGAGTCTCGTTATACATTCATAACATGACGGAACAGAGATATTTATCTTATTCCAGTTTGTAAGACGGATCTTGAACTAAGAAATACCCGCAAAGACTTGAACTTAGAAATACGTACCCACAAATACCCACAATAGGAAATACCCATCGTTTTATTCTAGTCATTTGACTCATTTTCGTAACAATGTTGAATCACTTCACATAATCACTTTGTCAGTTGTATTGAGGAAAGAAATCCTGTGTAATTAGGATTGCCATGTTATTAGGAATCTGATGTAATTAGCTGATCTGTATTCCATAGATAGTCCTAGAATTTGGGATCGGACCTTTGTCCTCTCTGTATAAAGATGTAACAAAGCTTAGTAGTATAATCAAGAAAATCATATTCTTCACCATTCTGTTTTATTTTTATGGTATCAGAGCATCGTTTATGAGACACAAAAGTGAAACAAGAAATCACAAAACACATTTCAAACACCACAAACACATCCCAAACATATACCTCATGGCAGGAGGCGATGTTGTGAAGACAGAAAACAATGGTTCAACCTCTGACCCATGGGAGAAAGCAAATCACCCACTTTTCCTCCACCACTCAGATCAACCTGGTGCTACCCTTGTGCAGCAGCCATTGGTGGAAGACAACTACACAGACTGGATCCAGGCCATGACCATGGCACTCTCAATTAAAAATAAAATGGGTTTTGTTGATGGCACTCTCAACAGGCCAATTCATAATCTTGAAGAACAACACCAATGGGATCGTTGTGATACACTCGTCAAGACCTGGCTGCTGGGAGGTATGTCGAAGGAAATATCAAAAAGTGTCACGCACTGTAGGAATGCAAGAGGTATGTGGCTGGAATTACAAGAGAGGTTTTCACACACTAATATAGTTCAGTTATTCCACATAGAAAATGCTATACATGATTGTGAGCAGGGTACTGGCTCTGTTACCACTTATTTCACAAAACTGAAGGCGTTATGGGATGAAAAGGATTCGTTTTGTGCGTTTCCTGCCTGCATCTGTCCAACTGCCACTGAAGTGAAGAGTTTCATAGAAACACAGAAGACAATGAAATTCTTGATGGGACTTAATGATAACTATGCCACAGTTCGTAGCAACATCATTGGACTTGATCCTCTTCCCTCCTTGAACAGGGCATATGCTATGGCATTGAGACATGAGAAACAAGCAGAGGCTTCCAATAGCAAGACAGTTGCACCAATGGAAACGACTGTGTTCTCTGTTAAGAAGCTTAACCGAGCCATCGATGTTACAGAAGGTGGAATCCCATGCGAGAAGTGTGGCATGACAAACCACATCACTACAAAATGCAGGGCACATCTTAAGTGTACCTACTGTGGGGGAAAGGGCCATACCTACAACTATTGTCGTAGGAGGAAGTCCTCAATGGAAGCAAATCAGGGAAAAGCAAGAGTCAATCATGTGGGCTCGTCCAATGAAGCTGCAAGCAATTTCCCACTATCATACACTGAGTGTGATCAGATGCTGAGTATCATTAACAAAATCAAGGCTGCATCCACCGATCAGACAGATGGTAACACTACAAGAAGAAAGGCTTTAGCCGACGAAAAAAAAAAACCAGGCCGACGATTCAATTTTTCGTCGGCTAAGAAATTTTCCTTTGTCGGCTAAATTATATTTTCGTCGGCTAAAGATGACAGGAAGTTAGTATGGTTTACTAATATCGTCTATTTTTTTTAATGTATTTTTTCATTTAGCCGACGAAATACACTATAATTCGTCGGCTAAGATGGTTTTTGCCGACGAATAACCTAATATTTCGTCGGCTATAGTTATTTTTTAATTTTTTAATTACATACTATAGCCGACGAATACGTTAGGGTATTCGTCGGCTAAACCCTAAAATTTTTCTATTACCTACTATAGCCCTATATTCGGTGGTTATTTTGCGTAAAATTTTTATACGACTTGTTGTGTGTCATCGGTTTTAAACTATTTTCAGTTGGAGGTCTGGCCAAAATACGTAATTTAGACGGTCAAACGACATTTTCCGTGCGTTTAGGGGTTTGACTTACGAGATTGACCGTCCGGATCGAGCCCTTATTCTTTTTGGATCAAGTTGAATTTTTTCCCATACATGTATTTTATCATGATGGTCAGATCTGACGGTCGGATTTCTGTTTCTCAAGTTTGATCATCACAATCACAACATGCATACTAATGTTGTATAACTTGTTTACCAAGTGTTATGTAAATGTTCCGTTTCAAAAACAAACTATACGTAAAACCTTCAAACGCCAAAAAGTCATGAAATAAGATATGACGAGAATGTTGAAACACATCCACGGTTGAAAAATCACACTATTCCGGTAAATATTCGGTGCCGATAGTTGCGGTCAATGCAATTTTTCATTTTTTCCCTTTATGAGTAGCCCTATATTCGGTGGTTATTTTGCGTAAAATTTTTAGATGACTTGTTGCGTGTCATCGGTTTAAAACTATTTTTAGTTGAAGGTCCGGCCAAAATACTTAATTTAGACGGTCGAACGACCTTTTCCGTGCGTTTAGGGGTTTGACTTACGAGATTGACCGTCCGTATCGAGCCCTTATTCTTTTCGGATCAAGTTGAATTTTTTCCCATACATGTATTTTATCATGATGGTCAGATCTGACGGTTGGATTTCTGTTTCTCAAGTTTGATCATCACAATCACAACATGCCAAATGTATAAAAATATTTTTAGCCGACGAAATTCAAAAGTTTAGCCGACGAATTTCAAAGGTTTAGCCGACGAATTTATAAAGTTTAGCCGACGAGTTTAGAAGGTTTAGCCGACGAATTGGTGTATAGCCGACGAAATTGGTATCTTTAGCCGACGAAATTTTCAAAAGACTTTAGCCGACGAAAATATATGAAACGTCGTCGGCTAAAGTCGAAACATTTTCAAAATTTTCAACCAAAATTTTTTGATGGTCAACCAAAATTTTCAAAGGACTTTAGCCGACGAAAATATATTAAAAGTCGTCGGCTAAAGTCGAAAAATTTTCAAAATTTTGAACCAAAATTTTTTGGCGGTGAACCAAAATTTTCAAAAGAGTTTAGCCGACGAAAATAAAGAATTTCGTCGGCTAAAGTTCTTTATATAGCCGAAGATGGATGGTAAGAAGTCTATTATCTGCCAGATTTTCTTCTCGGCCTAGCTCCGCCGTCAAGCCACCGGAGACCGCCACACTTGTCCCAAAAGCTTCGCCGTCATTTCTACTTCATTGCTGGATAGGTGGTGCATCGAGTGGCGCCGCCGTGAGGGATAAATCGAGCTCCAAAACTCCGCCGGTTCCGATTCGGTGTCGATCGAATTTCTCTTTCCTTAGGTCACCATTTGGTGAGTTCTATATATGGATATGTTGAGTTTGATTAGTACTACATTCCCCTAGAATTTGGTAGCTCGATTCGGTGTGTTTGAAGAGAATCGAAGATTTGAAGTTTTTAGGGTTTAAAATTGGGGATTTTTATATTTTCAGTCGATTGACCTGTTTAGGCTTAGAATTGAGCTTCGACTTCTTCTAGAAAGTTGTTCGAAATGTTGAGAGGAAGATTCTGTCAAATTTTGGTCGTGGTTTGAGGTGGCCGAAAGTTTCTGCAGTTTTTTTTTTCAAAACCCAGCAACTTTAGCCGACGATATTTAAACACTATTTTCGTCGGCTATAGTATTTTTTAATTTTTTTTATAAGGTTTAGCCGATGAAATATTTTATATTTCGTCGGCTATAGTTATTTTTTAAATTTTTTTACAAGGTTTAGCCGACGAAATATGGCATGTTTCGTCGGCTATAGTTATTTTTTAATTATTTATTACGCACTTTAGCCGACGAATATTTCATCGGCTAAAGTCTGGGAAAAAAACCGACGACATGTTTTTTGTTGGCTAACTGTGGGACTATAGCCGACAAAAAAAAAAATTTCGTCGGCTAAAGTCACCACCGAGGACCTTTTCCCGACGACACTATAGCTGACGAGCCTTCGTCGACTAAGATCTTAGCCGACGAATTAAGATAACAGGCCGACGAAAATTTTTCGTCGGCTAAAATGCTTGTCCTGGTAGTGTAATCAACTGTTAGAGATGTTAAACACAGCCAAACAATCTTCAGTCAATCTCGTTGGTAACATCCCTAACTATGAAGAATTCTCAGGTAAAGCATTTGCACTCTCTCAATATACTAAAGGAGTAGCATGGATTCTTGACAGTGGTGCTAGTGATCACATAGTTTGCAATTATGCTTTTCTCACTTCCTCCACACCTGTGCATAACCGTCTTGTCACATTGCCTAATGGTACTTCATTACTAGTTTCCCACATAGGGACAGTAACATTTACACCAGACTTTGTCCTCCATAATGTTCTTTGTGTCCCATTGTTCTACCTGAATCTAATATCCATCAGCAAACTTGCCTTTGACTCATTCTATATCACTATCTTTCTCAAACAAGTTTGTTTTATATAGGACCTACGATCGAGAAAGACGATTGGGACGGGAAGTGAGAATGAGGGCCTATACTGTCTCAACATGCCAAGGAAAGGAACGTGCAATGTAGTGAGCACCAAATCACAAGATCTGTGGCACCAAAGACTTGGCCATCCATCCAGCAAAGTATTTCAATTATTTCCCTTTCTTGCTAATAAACCTTGCAACGCAAGTAGTTGTTCAATCTGTCCCTTAGCCAAACAGACTAGAAAGCCATTTCCATCAAGTATGTCTTCTAGTGATTCTTGTTTTGATTTAATTCATGTGGACATTTGGGGGGGTTATCACGTACCATCAATTTCTAGAGCACAGTACTTCTTAATTGTCGTAGATGATCATTCCCGATGCACTTGGATTTACCTCATGCAACACAAATCCGAGGCAAGAAACCTCCTCATTCAATTTGTTCACTTAATTGAAAATCAATTTGGGAAAAGGGTTAAAATAGTTAGAAGTGATAATGGTCTAGAATTTAAGTGTGCACAATTTTACTCTTCTAAGGGGATTTTGCATCAAACTAGTTGTGTTAACACGCCACAACAAAATGGTGTGGCTGAGCGCAAACACAGACACTTGTTAAATGTTGAGTGTGCTTTACTCTTCCAGGTCCATTTACCTAAAGAATTTTGGGGTGATGCCATACTCACTGCTTCCTATCTCATAAACAGGACACCGACACCAGTTCTTGGGGGCAAGACACCTTTTGAAAAACTATTTCATATATAAAATTCCAAACTATTCTCATTTGCGTGTTTTTGGCTGTCGTTGTTTTGTCTCAACTCATCCAATCTGTCCTTCTAAATTTGATCCCCGTTCTGCAGAGTGCATATTTCTCGGTTACCCTCATGGTCAAAAAGGGTATAAGGTGTATCGTTTAAAAGATGAGAAAATTTTGGTGTCAGAAGATGTGATCTTCTTTGAAAATGAATTTCCTTATCAATCAAGGTCTGAGATCCCTCCAAAATTAATTTCCAATCAATCCTCATCTCACCACGATTTGTTTCCTACTTTGGCTCCATCACCTCACATTGATGACTTCCCTTCCACAGATCATGCAGATCATATTCTTTCCCCATCTATTCCAATTCACTCAGATTCTCTTCCTTCTCCTACTCAAACTCAATCACTCTCCATTCATGATATGTCTCCCACAAATCCCGTTGACACATCTACACATTATGTTCCCACTTCTTCCGCTGCTGACCTTCCATATATCTCTCAAGACTCAACAAATCAAGTTAACGATACTCTCGGTTCTCAATCACACGCCTCCCTACCTCATTCACCACAAGCACCCTCACGCCGTTCTACTCGTCCAACCAAGGTCCCGACTATAGGCGGAGCCAAGCCGCCTCGATTTTGGGCAAGTCATTGCACCCAGGCGATTCATCGCCCAGTGACCGCCCAGGCTACGGCGAGGCGAGCGAGGTGAGGGAGGCGAGGGTGAGGCGAGGCGCGGGCGAGGCGAGAAAACCCAAATTGAAACGCGAGTCGTTTCAGTCTGCATTCTGTTCGCCCCTTCATTTGTAAACCTAAAGTCCTCTGCCTCTGCGGCTCTGCCTCCGCCCCGCCACCGTCAAGGTCGCCGCCTGCGTCCCCACCTCCAACCCCTCTCGTCTTCGACATCAACTACTTCCCCCGTGACCAGCGCCACCGACGAAATGGGTCACAAGACGAAGGTGAAATTCGAACACGTGCCGGGCTTGAGATGCTCGGAGGCGGTTCTCGAGGGGTTGGAGGCGGAGAAAATGGCGTCGCAGAGAAGACACTTGAGCTTTACAGCTTTGGGGAGGTTGGTGGTGGTGTTGCGGACAAGGACAGGCTCCAAGTGAGCCCAGTACCAAGCTCCTTTGCCCTTTATGGCCTTTGTTCGAACAGTTACAAGACCCTCATAGCGTTTGTTAAGAGCTCTCGCCGCCGCGTCGTCCGGCGAGAGAGGAGCTGGGTCGGCTGGGTTGGAATTTGTTGAGTCCATTTTGAACAAGTAAGCCAAGTAAAGTGTCGGATGTTGAGCAAGTGAAGTGAAACAAGTGGGCTGCTGTTAGAGTGGGTGAGCTTTATTGGTCTATCATGGCGGTGGTGGGGTTTGGGGGAGCACTTAGATGGGAAATGTCGCCGGCGGCTAGGTGGGTTTTGGGTTCGGGTTTAAGCAGAGACACTACATGAGTGAGAACAAAGATTGGAGGCTTGGAGGGTTTAAGGGTTTGAGATTAGATTGTTAGATTCTCTGAGGGAAGCTCAGGAGAATGTTGAAGAAGGCAACACACAGAGCAGAAATGAGGGAGGAACTGGAGACATTGATATAGTAGCAGAGAGAGTCTGCAGCAGAGAGAGAATTTTATTTGACATCATCAAAACATAAAGCTTTTTCCTTTTCTATTTCTATTGTAGATTATTCTTCTGACCCAACCAACTTTTTTTGTGCTTCTTTTTACCTCAAAGACTTTCTTGTTTTGTGAGGATTGTTTTTATTTTTCTTTTTTCATTCTCAGCAGATTTTATTCCTCAAGTTGCTGAACCAGCTTGAAATGTGTTGTTTCCTAATTGAATTGTATCTGCTATATTTTGGTTACATTGGCTATGTTGAATTATGCATTAAATTCTAGACTTGAATGCTTGAGACAATTTACTAGTTTGCATTTGATTAATGTTGTGAACTTATGAATTGTGAATTATGATGATGGTTGTGTTGAATATTTGATCATTAACTATGTTGAACATTGTTGATTAGTTTGATTATGATGATATTCTAAATTTACAGGTTGGTTTGTTCATTTTTAGAGTAAGGTTATGTTAAATTTTTTCTAATTTATCATATTAAAACCATTTTTAAATATTATATAATTTATTTTTATTAATTAAAAATATATAAAAAGTAGATCGCCTAGTCCATCGCCTAGTCCCGCCTAGGCTATCCAGGCTCTAGGCTACGGGTCATCGCCCGCCTAGCGCCTAGCGCCTTTTAGAACATTGCTTTCACGTTGAGGCAGCCCTTCCCTCACGAACCGATCCATCGTCTTCCACGAACGAGGTTCATTCTTCAGGTACTCATCATTCTCTTTCCCATGTTTTGTCGTATCATAGGCTTTCTCCTAATCATAGAGCTTTTACTGCCAAACTCACCATTGAACGAGAACCTAAAACTTTTTCACAGGCTATTCTAGCACCACAATGGCGAGAGGCCATGAATGCAGAAATACAAGCCCTCCAAGCCAACAAGACATGGAGCTTGGTACGACTTCCAGCTCACAAGAAGCACAATGGTTGTAAATGGGTTTACAAAATCAAGTATAATCCTGATGGAACTGTTGAGAGGTACAAGGCTCGCTTGGTTGCCAAAGGGTACAACCAAATCGAAGATGTAGATTACAGAGAAACCTTTGCCCCTGTAGCCAAGTTAACTACTGTGCGTGTTCTCCTTAGTCTTGCGGCTTTCCAAGGTTGGCACCTCCACCAATTAGATCTCAACAATGCATTTCTTAATGGTGACCTGCTTGAAGATGTGTATATGCAATTGCTTCCCGGTTTCGGACGAAAGGGGGAGACTTGAGTATGTAACTGCATAAATCGTTGTATGGATTAAAGCAAGCATCGAGACAATGGTTTCTAAAACTCTCCACAGCCCTTAAAATTGCTGGATTCAAACAATCATGGTCAGACTACTCTTTATTCGTCCGAAACACACAAGGTAGATTCACTGCCCTATTGTTGTATGTCGATGATGTTATTTTGGCGGGAAACAGTTTACATGATATTGAAGAAACCAAAAAGTTTCTTTCGAGTCAATTTAAGCTCAAAGATATGGGGCAGTTAAAGTATTTTCTTGGAATAGAGGTGGCAAGGTCCAAGAAAGGCATTGTTTTGTGCCAAAGAAAATATGCGCTTGAGATACTTGAAGATGCAGGTTTTCTTGGTGCTAAACCTTCCCAATTTCTAGTTGAACCTAATTTAATATTAACACAGGGAGATGGAGATTTATTATATGATGCCTCTCAATATCGAAGGTTGGTTGGAAGGCTGATATACTTAACAATCACGAGACCAGACCTTGTCTACGCCGTTCACATTCTAAGCCAATTCATGGAGAAACCAAGACAGCCTCACTTGGATGCAGCACACAAAGTTTTGAGGTATATAAAGAACACACCAGGACAAGGAATTTTCTTGCCTTCCACAGGTTCATTGGAACTTAAAGCATATTGTGATGCAGATTGGGCGCGTTATAAAGACACTAGGAGGTCTACTACCGGTTACTACATCTTCCTTGGTAATGCGCCCATATCGTGGAAAACAAAGAAACAAGGAATTGTATCACGTTCTAGTGCAGAGGCAGAATACAGGTCCATGGCCACGACGTGTTGCGAAATAACGTGGCTGCGACATATACTAAATGATTTGAATGTTAGACATACGCATGCAGTTAAACTCTTTTGTGATAATCAAGCTGCAATCCACATAGCGTCCAATCCTGTGTTTCATGAGCCAACGAAACACATCAAAATAGACTGCCATGTAGTGCGTGAGAAAGTGCAAAGAGGGTTAGTCGAGACTGTGCATGTCCGAACAAAGGAGCAACCAGCCGACCTTTGGGTTTGAAACAATTCACTGCATTATTAAACAAGTTGGGTGTAATCAACATACACTCCAACTTGAGGGGGAGTATTGAGGAAAGAAATCATGTGTAATTAGGATTGCTATGTTATTAGGAATCTGATGTAATTAGCTGATCTGTATTACCATAGATAGTCCTAGAATTTGGGATCGGACCTTTCTCCTCTCTGTATAAAGATGTAACAAAGCTTAACAGTATAATCAAGAAAATCATATTCTTCACCATTCTGTTTTATTTTTAGTCTAATAGCCTAACTCGTTCACCCAATCATTATATGTAATTTCGCTAGATTTCAATGGAGTTGATTATTTCTTCATAAAACAAAACGATGGCCAGCACAATCTAAACTTTTCCTAATGAGACAAGATGGTATATATCTTATTTAGAAGATCGCCTAAGTTTAATTCTTAAAATGTGCAATATATATATCAATCAAGTAATGCGACTTTTTTTTCTTGTTACTTTGTCGAACATAAATCATAGGGTATTGAATTTTGGTCGAGTGACTTGGAGTTGTTGCTTGTTGGCCATTTTTTCTCCCCTAACTGAAACCCTAGCTAGCTAATTAGGTAAACCCTGTGGATACTGGATATGTAAGCTTGTTGTTTAACTACGAGCTATCTGGCTATCTGCAGTCAGGACATCTATATATATATATATATATATATATATATATATATATATATATATATATATATATATATATACGACCTCGACATGCATTTTATCGTACTAATTTATAGGTCATAATACCACTGAACTCGACCCTGATCTTCATTATCACTGCCCTTTAAGGGAAACATCTCTTAATCAAAACTCACATCTTTGTTCTAAAGTAATGTATTATAGAGTTCTGCAACCCATAACCATCTTCTTAAATGAGCTACAGATATCAAAAAGAACATTGAACAAAAAGCACGAACTACACCCTGAATTCAGGGATACAAAACAATGAAATCCTGAATCTCAAATTTAATTGAAGATGATCGATGATCATACTAACACCGAGGCAAATCTGCAGGAGGAGGCTCTATTGTTTGCAGCTGCCCAACTCCATTGTCCACCAAGAAAACCATGCCCAAACCCCAGTTGATATGAACATCCAAGTGACAATGCAACAACCAAGCACCTATATATATATATATATTAATGTCAAATAGGCATGCATGAGTATTAAGTCATTGAATTGTATATATGTATGTAAATAACTATGTAACCCTAATTGCTAGGAAACATTGTTACCTGGATTGTCAGCTACAAATCTGATGACTGCCCAACCATTTGCAGGCACCGACACAGTGTTCCTCAGAGGTGGATCAACAAGGTTAAACTTCTTAGTATCAGTCTTGGCATTGAAGTTTCCAAAACCCTGAGCAAGAATGTAGAAATCGTATCCGTGGAGATGAATTGGATGGTTCTCGGGTGTGACAATACTTGTGTCTTGTAACACCACCTGCACTCTAGACCCATACTTCAACTTGTATCCCTTTGTTCCAAAACTGGGTTGCCAAAGGGAGCGGCTGACATTCCCAGTGTAATCGAATTTCTTTGGCGGGTTGGCTGGAAAATCACTAGTATAAACTCCAGGAATGTTTTGCTGGTAAGCTTGAAGAATTGACATGTTGTTTGGCAGTGCAAATGAGACATTGTTCATGCTGGCAGCGAAGCGTGTGCCATTGGGGCCTTGGCATCTTCTAGATCGAAAGTGCTTAGGGCATTTGTTGAGTCCAAGTCCTATTGTGAAGAAGAGGTTCTCGTCGATTTCTGTAGGGACCTCAACTTTTCTAGGGCTTCTGAAGCTCCTAGTGAAGACATCTGCAGTGTTTGTGTCATTGAAAGCTGGCAGCTGTGGCATTATGGGTTTACTCTTTTTGCAGCTAGTAGTGTTATTGCAACGGACGGACTTGTATTCAAGAATGGCTGTGGTGGTGGTGTTGTCAAATGGAGCGTTTTGTGCACTGAAATAAGCATGCGCTGCCATGTAGTATCGAGATGGCTGCTGGTCTCCGGAGATTAAAACATCGGTGGTCTGGCCAGGTCCAAGCATGAGAACTTTGGTGGTGAAAGGCTTGGTGTAGGAAGCATCAGCACCAACCACAGTCAGTTTATGGTTGGCGACGGAAAAGAAAAGAGGTTGGTTGAGGGCCGCATTTACCACTCTCAAAAGGTTGGTCTCACCAGAGTCTATGGGAACAATGACAGTGCCTGCGTAATAATCACACAAATTGAATATGAGTTGCTACATTTGCAGAATCTGTTTAAGCAAATTTATTCCATAGATGTGTTATAAGTTGCATTTCATTTGTTCCGAGCGCTACCATGATTTATCAGTACGTGTATATAATACACATTCAATATGGAGTTGAACCAAACCTTTGCTAGAGCAGTTGTAAAGATCACCAGGTTGGCCATTGATGGTGTATGCGTTAGAAACATTGGGAGCTGCTCCGGTGCGAGTTGCCTGCTTGACCACGTCAATAGGGTTAGCGTCCCACCACTCACCGAGAAGAAGGGTTTCTTGACGATTTGGTATAGGGAATGGATACGAGTCTCCTTGTTTTGGATGAATAATAATAGCTCCATACACGGTGGCTCTAAGCCATGAGCTGTGTGCGTGCCACCACAGAGTGCCTTCTTGGCCCTGCACTGTAAACCGGTAGGTGTAACTCCCTCCTGGCCTGATAGGACATTGAGTAACAAACTCGGGGCCATCCGCCCATCCAGTTCTCATTTGCCGAATGCCATGCCTGAAATGTATGCATGTATATACGTAAATAACTGATATTTCATGAATGTCGTGCAACTATGTTAATTCTTATGCTGTGTAATGGAATTGTTACTGTAATTCTGGCTTGATCAGATATAGTTACCAGTGAATGGTGACGTTGTATCGAGCTTTGTTAGTGACTTTAACGACCAGGGTGTCGCCATTGTTTACTTCCAAGGTTGGTCCAGGGAACTGTCCATTCACTGTGATGCTGTTGTGGGTTTTGCACAGCCTCTTCACTGGTGTTGCTTGGATCTATAGTAGTTCCATTGATGAGCAGATAATTACGTAATATCTGTATCTAATATATAAGAAGATGAACAAAATGCTACGCAAGAGAAAGAACTTACAACAAATTCATGGTGGTGAGCTTTGGGTTCGGCCAAGGTCGACATTGCTGAAGAAGCAAATAGGAGGCAAAGGCCTAGGAGGAGAATGCTACTATGTGCCTCCATTGATAGCTAGCTTCGTGTGCTTTAGCTAAGCTTTAGTTTGAATATTGAGATACTGGATTAGTGAGTGACGAAGTGATAGATAGGGGAGGCTTTTATATATGGAAGTGATTTGTTCTCTGAGGCTGGAATGCAGATTACGTTTCGCTAGATGAAGTTAATTAGTTCAACTCTATAAGAGCAGTTGTTGCACGGTTGCACCCACTCGCCTATACAACCAATTAAGATCAATAATGATGGTTTGCTTTACAAGTCTTCTTTTTGATTGAATTAATGAGTTTCATTAGGATCTTCCCGAATTCGAATGTCACTCGTTTACACACACAAATCAGATTCATTTTTTTCATGTCTTGAAAATATATAAATGAACCTATATCGATCGACCGCGTAATATCAACTTTAAAACATGACATTTCCTACTTTTTAATGTAAATCCCACATTGCAATCCGCTAGAAGTGATGAACCCATTTGCAATCATAATGTGTGGTACTTGAATCATGTAGTATTAGACAGGGAAAAATAACACACGGTCGAATTTGGCAATGTGCGTGGTTTCATTTGGGGTCATCATGATAAGAACACGACTAGTGTTAATTCGTTAACTAAAAAAAACATTAGTATAATCAAAGATTTATAAATTTTGAGTATGCATGATTCATATCATAAATTAGAAAATAAAACATTAATGGTCAATTTAACTACCTAATTTACCGTTAATACACAGTGCATTAATAATCTATGTGACTTTATATATAGTCTACAATTGTCACGATCGAAATGATAGTATAGTCGGTTAGACAAGTATTTGTTAGATAGTTGGTTTAAGTCATATCGATGTAAAATCAAAGGTTGTATTTGTCCACCAACACCAGCATCTCTAACGACTATTCTGTTAGAACTTACTTAAACAAATAGCTTAACTCAGAGTTGTGGTAGTAATTCTGTTATGTGAATTAGGTAGCCAATCACTGGGATACTCACCCATCACGTCCTTTTCTTTCCCTCCTTTATTTTTTGCCTTTGATTCGAAGAATACATAGAAGAATAGGAGATCAAGAGTCAAAGTTAGTTAGTTAGTGACCCTCCAGCAGAGTTGCTATTTCAAAAAAAAAAAAAATCAATTTTTAAGCTAAACACGTGCTCCAGTAGAATGGCTAAGACATCGGTAACGTTAGGGCTGCCACTCGGTCGGTTCGAATCGGTAATGGGCATTACCAACTTCAAAACCAAAGCTTTCGGTAATGAAATATGACTTTCAATTACCAAACCAAAAACTTCGGTATGAGATAAATCTTACCAACTTCGGATGTCGGTTTTTCGGTATTACCAAACTTCACAACAAATATATTTTCAAAATATAACAAAACAATACAAAACTATAAAATTTAAATATCACTTGAGTTTCTAGAGTCTGATAATACATATACAAAAGATAGTCATTTCAGTACACATTATCGAGTATGGTTTAATTTTCTACCGAAATAGTCAGGATGTAAATGTTTCCAAATTTTTATATGAACAAGTTATGTGTCATCTATGTGAAAGTATGTGTGTGGAAGAGTCGACCAAAATAAGTCACATAAGGGCAGTAAAAACTTTTTCGTGTAATAAGTGACGTTAAATTATGGTTGACCGCTTTGATCAAGACCCGAGCATTATTGAGTACAATTGAATTTTCTATCATAATTGTATTATACTATAATGATCACATCAGACGGTCGAATTTTAATTTTATGAATTGTAATTATTGGAACCACAACATGTCTGGTAATGTGGTATAACTTATTTAGTAAGTTATATGCATATGTACATCTTTGTGAACCAACTACAAAGAGGAAGCAAAATTTTCAAAAACCTTGTGAACTATGATGTGATCAATATAGTGAAATACGACTATGGTAGAAAAATTAGGTATTTTTGATAATTTTTTGGCCTTGATCAAGGCGGCTAACCCTATTTACGCTTGTGCTTCCTATGGGGAGTCCTATCATCAAGACTCAAGAGAGGTAAAAACATTCCTAAATTTTTACATGGGCGGTTACATGTCATCTAAGTGGGTTTGTCTATGTGTGTGTGTGATGAATCGACTAAGACGGGTAGGTAAGAGCGTTTTTATATAACAAGTAATATTGAATTAAAGTTGATCGCTTTAATTGAGACCCGAATGCTACCAAGTATAGTTGAATTTTTCTATTCATTGTCTTGTTTTTTACTAAATGGTATATACAATTGAAAACGTGAGATAAAATTATTAGTCTGTGTGTTTTTAGAAATATAAGTCTTTAAATAATTAGAATTTCGGTAAATTCGGTATTTACCAAAAACCAAACCAACTTTTTCGGTATTTCTCGGTTTCGGTTTTTTCGATTTCGATTACCAAAATTCGGTTTACCAAATCATAAATTGTCGGTCGGTTTTCGATCGGTTTGGTATTTACCAAACCAAGTGGCAGCCCTAGGTAACATACTATGTAGAAGCATATGTTAAGCATTGTTTTGCTCCAACGTTGATTTAGTAATGAACCATAATTAACCCTGTTAAGCGCGCATGTCGATTATGACACAACTCACGCAACAAATACTATTATTTTCAAAAAAGGTCGAGTATGAAAGAGGGGAGTGAGGACTGACATATCAGCTTTGAACAACTCCAAGCGCTCCAAAACAACAGATAAGGGGTACTCAATGTTATATAGCTCACACACAATTTACAATTTGCTATTTCTGAGTTGGGAAAAATACTGTTCATTTACTGTAGCAGTGAACCTCAGATCTTTCTTCTGGCATTTATCCCAATCAGCCCAAAACTGTTTTTGGTCCAAGACAGCTGCCGACTCACTTAAATGCTCGAAATCAAAGTCGAACCTGAAATCCTTCCCTTCCTCATCTTGATTTGATGAAAGTGTAAATCGACGAGAAACAGATACTCAAATCCATAACCACAGTCTAGTTCAGGTACTGAGCCTCACCCAAACACACAAGAAAGACAATTTTCCTTGCCTTAGATCATCAACAACTTTCCTTGGTTTTTCTTTGTATCTCCTACGCCGTTCTTCACCGTTTCGGCATATGATTCATCTTCTCCTCTGTTTTTTTCCTAGCAATTCTTTCATCTATGCTATCACTCATCGTGAAAATGATAAAGAGTTTTTGTGTATTACCTCTAATGAATGTGACCGCAAACGCATCTTAGAGAAACTTCTCAGTCAAAGTAGTGGTTTATATCTTACTTCAGTTCAGATTATTGAATCTTATGCAGTTGCTCGCAACTTCTGCGAATCTGACTCATATAAGCTTTGACATGATCATCAGGGACATCCTGGACGTGATATGATGATCCGTATTCTTAAAATTTCACATGGTCATCCGTTTTTCAGAGCACAGAGGCGTATGAGAACACACATAGCCACTGAAAATGGTGGTAGTGCCGTGAGCATTGCTCATGGTCAATGCTCAGCCTTAATGCCATCCCAAATGCAGTCACCACCTTCACCGACTTTTGTACCGCATGGTTCCACTTATGATCCCTCTATGGCCATCTCCAACGCTTACCGCTCATTTTGCAAAACTTGTTCATTAGCAAAGTTGCAGGCACAACCCTCTTTTGTTATAGACACAAAACAAAACATTCCATTCTTACAGAGAATCCAAAGTGATATTTGTGGACCTATCAAACCAGAATGCGGACCTTTTCAATACTTTATGGTTCTAGTTGATGCATCTACGCGTTGGTCACACGTCGTTTTGCTATCCACAAGGAATGTTGCATTTGTTATCCACAAGGAATGCTGCATATGTTGTCCACAAGGAATGCTGCATTTGTTATCCACAAGGAATGCTGCATTTACTAAACTCCTGGCTCAAATTATAAAACTCAGGGCTCACCGCCCTGATTATACGATCAAGTCTATTCGATTGGACAATGCAGGAGAGTTTACATCAAAATATTTTGATGATTATTGCATGTCTATTGGGATTGATGTTGAACATCCTGTTCTCCATGTTCATTCACAGAACGGTCTTGCAGAAGCAACAATCAAGCGGTTACAGCTTGTGGCTCGGGCATTGGTGATGCGCACCAACCTACCCGTATCTGCATGGGGTTATGCAATTTTACATGCAGCTGTACTCATTTGCTTCAGACCCACCGCCAAACAACATTTTAGTGCATACCAGTTGGTCACTAGATATGAGTCTGACATTTCATATTTACACATATTTGATTTTGTGATCTATGTGCCTATTACGCCTCCACTACGTATTAAAATGGGTCCTCAAAGACGATTGGATATATATGTTGGCTTTGAAGCACCAACGATTGTCCGTTATTTATAACCATTTACAGGAGATCTCTTTACTGCAAGATTTGAAGATTGTCACTTTGATGAGACGTACTTCCCGTCGTTAGGGGGAGAAAGGAACGGTAATGTTCCGGTTGAACAACAAGAATTGTCGTGGTCTGTCCCCACTACGTCTCATTATGATCCTCGCACATCTCAGAGCGAGATTGAAGTGCAAAGAATTCTCGATCTTCAGAAAATTGTTGATTCGATGCCTGACTCCTTTAAATCGTCGGCGTGACTGACCGCCCCTTAGGCCTTTGCACTAACCACCCTTCAGACCTTTGCACCAAAACCAGAACACAGCTGCCGTCTTGCTCATAGTCGGCTCCCAGATAGCTGACGTCGAACCGGTATGTGGCTCTCTCTCTCTCTCTCTCGTGTTGGTTACAAGGAATATGCATAAGAGTCTTCGATTTTCTTTGTTTGTGAAAGGATGGGTATGTCCAATTGAAGAAGATGTAGGAGCAAAAGTAGCTCGATCATAGGCTTCCAGTGGTTATAGATCGGAACAATTAGGGCTTTCCCCTTCGGAGTTAGATACTACTTACTTAGGTGATTAACCAGATGTAGCTCACTCAAATCTTGTTGTGCCTGAAAGCCATATGAAAACTCAAATCGATGGAGGTCTCAACCTAACTTAATCTGCTGATGGAACCCGAGTGGGAGTCGGAACCTCTTTGTTTTTATGTGGTACAGTGAGTTTAAAACAGCTGCTTCACATAATTGATTTTTTTGGCTTCTTGGGTTTATGGGGTTATTGTGATTGATGTTAGGTTACATAATATATGATTGTCCATTGGATAGTTTGCCTTCTTATTTAGCAACACCGCAAATGGGTGTTGCTGAAGTTCCCTAAGTTATAGACTGTTCCTCTGTTGAGCGGTGGTTTGCATCGTTATATTTATCCACTCTTTAGTAAGCAATTATTTTTAGTCTTCCACTATTGGTAAAACATATAATTCAACCGAGTATGTTCAAATTCGCTTATTTTGTATGTGAAAATGGGATGATTTCAATTTTAGTGTCTTGCAGTTGTTCATTGTTATCTATGTAAAGGTTTTGTAGTTTATGTTTACGCTCAAATTAATATTTTACTGGACACTAAATGTTTATGTGAATATTAATTAGATTTTTGGTCCATGTCATACCGGCGAGCCCAAATTCTTTAAGTTTACAAATAATGGCCCGCCAGTAAGACCACGCGAACTGAATTACAAAGACTTTACGCGATATGATCTCGCGCATTTAAGAGACTTCGCGTGGAACACATAGCTCACGCGCAAAATTACTTATGGACATTTCGCTTAGGCGAAACGAAATATATCAAAGCGATGTTGGCGAACTGGCTTGCGTGGGAAACTTCGCGAGGAAGCAACATGCGGAGTCCGCACTAAGAAAATGTGAATGTAATAGTTCTTGTATTGATATATTTGACACTGTACAGCCGTTTCTATTATATAGAAATAAGAGGAACTAATCTAGCTCATCTAATCTAGCTCTATTCTAGGAAAGCAATAACGCTAATTACATCTGCATATTCATGATCCAACAATTACTCATATCAGATTGCTAGGATCACTACCATCAATAAAGAGAGTCAACTCCAACAATCAAGGAGAATCAAGACAGTAAACTAAATCAATAATCTGATTTTCTTTCAATACTCCCCCTCAAGTTGGAGTGTGAATGTCATTGACACCCAACTTGCTGAGATGTGTATGGAAAATAGGTCCTCGCAATGGCTTGGTGAACATATCTGCTATCTGATGTCCAGTTGGCACATATGCGGTTTTGACTTCTCCTCTTTGAATTCTTTCACGGACCATGTGGCAATCTAACTCGATATGTTTTGTTCTCTCATGGTAGACTGGGTTTGCTGCTATATGTAACGCCGCTTGATTGTCACAAAATAGTCTTGCTGGCTCAGGATGGAGTACATGTAAATCTGTCAGCAGGTATCTAAGCCAAGTGAGTTCACACGCAGCTGCAGCCATGGAGCGGTATTCAGCTTCAGCTGAGGATCTAGACACTGTAACCTGCTTCTTGCTTTTCCATGAGACAAGTGACTGACCAAGAAAAATACAATATCCTGTCACGGATCGACGTGTAAGTGGACATCTAGCCCAATCCGCGTCACAATACCCAATTAGACGAAGTGAACTTTGTGATGAAAACAATAACCCTTGGCCAGGTACAGACTTGAGATATTGGAGAAGACGATGAGCTGTCTTTAGATGATGGAGCTTGGGTTCTTGCATGAATTGGCTGAGGGTATTGACTGCAAATGTAATGTCTGGTCTGGTAATTGTCAAGTAGATCAATTTCCCAATCAAACGCCGATATCGAGCTGGATCCTTTAGAACATCACCTCCCTTTGTTGTTAATACCAGGTCTGGCTCCATTGGTACTGTTGAAGGTTTCACTCCCAGTAATCCAGCTTCTTCTAAGATGTCCAACGTGTACTTTCGTTGGCATATTGTAATCCCGGCTTTAGAACGTGCAACTTCGAGGCCAAGAAAGTATTTCAGAGGTCCAAGATCTTTAATCTTGAAACAACTATTAAGAAATTGTTTCAGATTTTGAATGGCCTCCTCATTATTCCCTGTTATGATCATATCATCCACATAAAGAAGCACCACAGTAATAGAGTTATCATGAACTTGAGTAAATAATAAGGAATAGTCGGCACGAGACTGTTGAAAACCAATTGCTTGAATGACAGATGAAAACCTTTGAAACCAGCTCCTGGATGCCTGTTTTAACCCGTATAACGACTTGTGGAGTCGACATACCAAGTTCTCCCCCTGTCGACGATAACCGGGAGGCGGCAACATATATACTTCCTCAAGTAGTTCGCCATGTAGAAAAGCATTTTGAACATCCATCTGGTGTAACGGCCAGTCCCGGACGGCAGCAATAGCTAGCAAGCAACACACAGTGATCAGTTTCGCCATTGGAGCAAATGTGTCTTTGTAATCAATCCCTTCTCTTTGGTTAAAACCCTTGGCAACCAGCCGGGCCTTGTAGCATTCAATTGTGCCATCAGAGTGATATTTGATCTTATAGACCCATTTGCAGCCGATAGGACGCTGGCCTTGTGGCAAAGGGACCATCGACCAAGTACGATTGTCTTCAAGAGCCTGAATTTCATTATTTATGGCGGTAACCCACTCGGGATCATTACGGGCCTGCTCATAGTTAGCTGGTTCGACCAATTGAGAAATATTGTGCACAAATGACCGATAAGCAGATGATAATCCAGAGTAAGAGATATACCTCTGCAACGGGTATCGAGTGCCGGACGTGGAAGAAGGAACAATTTCAGGGCCAAGCAGGATGGCATGATTGGTTTTGTAGTCGCGGAGGTATGGTGGTGGTTGTCGAGTGCGGTTAGAGCGACGTGGAGGTGGTGTCGGGATTGGTTGTGATGGAGGATCGACTGGTTCGGCTGATGGAGGACTGGGGGTGACCGGAGGGGATGAAGAGGCCGGTGAAGGGAAAGCCGAAGGGCTGTGTTGAAGGGATGGGAGAGCAAGGCGAAGAGGCAGAGGAGCCACAGAATCCGGCTGAGGAGCAGACGTGGTCGCTGGAGACTGGGATGGTGGAGGCGACGGCGCCGATGGCTGGATCGACGGCAATTTGGAACAGCTGGTGCGCTGGTAGGTGAAGAGGGGTTGATTAGGCTGTGGTGATGGTGGTGGTGATTGGGGTAGGGCGTCGACGATGGGGATAGAAGGAGGCGGTGGTGGCGACGGCGGGGATGAGGTCCCGTCGACTGGATTGGAAACTGGATTGGAGACTGAGCAGGTGATGTCGGGTGATGTTGGTGATGTAGAATGTAGGTTCTGATTTTGGGTAGGCATGTGTTGAGGTGGAGTGTGGGCTGGGAAAGAGAAGAAAACAAGGGAGATGGGCTGGGCTCAATGACTGGTAAAACGGGTGAATCTTCTTGGTCTTCTTGTGGAAAATCGGTAAAAGGAAGAATATGTTCATGGAAGACTATATCCCGTGAAGTGAAAAAATTCTTTTTGTCAAGATCATAAACACGATAGCCTTTTTGCCCAAGTGGATACCCAAGAAAAATACAACGATGTGCCCGTTTGTCAAACTTTTGGGTAGGATTAAGATTGGTGGCATAACAAAGACAACCGAAAACTCGAAGATGAGAGTAAGTGGGTGAGGTGCCATGCAAATGTTCGTATGGAGTTTTATGAGAAAGAAGAGGTGTAGGAAGTCGATTTATGAGGTAACAAGAGGTTTGGATGCTTTCACCCCAAAATTTTAAAGGTAAGTTCGCTTGAAACCGAAGAGCACGGCCAACATTTAAAAGATGCCGATGTTTGCGCTCAACAACTCCGTTTTGTTGAGGAGTGTAGACGCAAGTGTGTTGAAAAATTGTACCACGTTCGTCAAGGAAGGGACGTAGTAATAAAAATTCCCTTCCATTATCAGAACGAAGGATTTTGATGTCACGATTGAATTGAGTTTTGACCCAAGAGAAGAAAGATTTGGTCAATGGTTGTGTATCAGACTTAAATCGCATGAGATGAACCCAAGTAAAACGAGAAAAGTCATCAACTATGGTGAGAAAATAACGAGCACCAGAATGGGCGGGTGTTTTATGTGGACCCCAAATGTCGCAATGAATCAAATCAAAGGGTGCAACCGTTTTTATTGAACTTGATGGAAAACATAAACGAGATTGCTTTGCTAAAGGACAAATATCACATATATGTTGGGGATCAAACATAATTTCAGGAATGTTTTGGGACAAAAAATGGAGGGGTGAGGATGATGGGTGCCCAAGGCGTTGGTGCCAAAGGTCTGAGGTACGAGTGACATGGTGGGCAAGGTGAGGGTTTTGGCTTGGTGTGAGGTAGTAGAGTCCGTTGAAATGCTTGCCCAAGCCAATTGTCCTCTTCGTATCCACGTCCTGCACAACACAAAAATCCGGGTAAAATATCACAATGCATTTCAAGGCTCGAGTCAATTTACTCACAGATATCAAGTTTACTCGAAATTTAAGAACATGCAAGACACCATCCAGAGATAATTCTTGAGACAATTTGATAGATCCAATGCTCTCAATTGCAGCTTGTCCTCCGTTGGGTAAACCAACAAAATCATGTGATGTCTTGATGTTATTGTGAGTAGGAGTGAAGTGTGATACATGATCTGTTGCTCCACTATCCACAATCCAGTATAATGTCGAATATGGATCATGATATGTAGCATTGCAAGGAGGTGTGACTATGCGTCGAAATTGTGTAGGATAGATAGGTCTGTCATATATGTTTGTTTGGCTTTGGACAATGTGTCCTTGTGTGTTGGCCATGATGCCGGTTTGGTAGTGTCTAGTTTTGAGTGTTTGATGTGTTTGCGGAAGATGGGTGAGTCTCTAGAGTCACCAAGCCGTGTTGAGATATATCCCACATCGGGAAAAATGGGACCTTGTCTGTGGTTTATAAGGGTTTGGGCCACTCCATCCATTGCCAATTGGTTTTGGATGTGAACCCCAGACTACTTTATTATGGTATCAGAGCGGGTTACCCACGTCCACGTGTGAAGCCTAAAGGCCACACAAACTCCACGTCAACCTTAAATGTTGTCCATGTGTTAGGCTTGAAGATTCGCCACACGTGCGGGGGCGTGTTGAGATATATCCCACATCGGGAAAAATGGGACCTTGCCTGTGGTTTATAAGGGTTTGTGCCACTCCATCCATTGCCAATTGGTTTTGGATGTGAACCCCAGACTACTTTATCACGCACGCATCACAATGATCATTGAAGACTTTCATCAATCTTTGACATGCTTCGGGCCAATCTCTGTGGCCATTTTAATATAAAAAGCTCTTCTAAGGCCTGCGAGCTAGAAATGACAGCGAGATGGAAGCAGTAGCCCATGCGAAATGTGCAAACTGGACATGTGTCACAAGATGTTTGGTTCGTGCGGGCGGAACAATACCCTTGTGTTATTAGGGTTTCAGAGTCCTACTTGAATTCTACTATCTTTCTTCTGCCACAAGTCGAGCTTCACTATATAAAGGGCTCTAGGGTTTACACAACGACAACAACTCAAAATACAACTCTACAATTCAACAACTACAAAACAAACCTTTCAACCTAGTTGAACCCCCAACGCTCCCCGGAGCTTTGTTTCCGCTTCCCCGTTGAAGCGAACTCTCTCAAGACACAATCTCTTCACAAACAACAGACAAACTGCAAACCAGTTACCCTTCGAGCTACCTCGAAACCCTAACCCTTAGTGTGCCGCCGCCTTAGTTTCAGAGCCCTTTTGGACCCACCCCCGATCTCTGATCTCCCTATTGTTGCTCTGCTCGTGATATACCGTGAGTATCGATCACCTTGTGCTCGTAAATTCCTCATCTGAGGTGGCACCTGGAAACCCCATCCGCCTGATTAAGGAGTCAAGATCTCGCATGCACTCATACAACCCTTTCCTCGTCCGTGAGGTGGCACGCCCGCAACACTTCCCCTTTCTTTGTTCGCTATTTACCTCTCTACTCCCATTCTGCAAGATCGTGGTCAAAACAGTTTCTTGCAGAATGTTTAGTATTTTACTTTGATATTATGATAGTGAATGTTAACTGATAGATGATTGTGATCATGGACTGATTGGTTGTGTGGTAAAAATTTTGTTTTTACCAATTGAATATGTACAAGAATTGTAACAAAGAAAGAGCTGTGGTGTTCGGGTTTGGTCATTATTCATTTCTAGGAGATCTAATAGACACAATTTAGATATCAGTTTTGTATCTAATTTAGAGATCATTTTGCTGTCTTCAGATTTTATTTGAATAGATCACTCAGCCTATACGGTCTGCTAACGTGTCCTTATTTTTAGTACATCTGTTATGAATCAATATGATGTTTTATTTTCCATTTGTTGTTGCTAAATTAATCAAGATTAGTTTATCTGTACTTTCTTTTAGATATATTCATAACCGATTAGTCTCTCTTTTCGGCAGTATTATAGGATCTGCTGTTATAATAATATAATCTCTCTGTTTTATTTGGTTTACTTCTATGTTCAATAGTTAGTTGTTTGCAGTGATTTGGTTATTTGCTTCCAGTTGCTACCAACTGCTTTTCCCCTGCTTTACCGTCTTTGCTATTTCTGCAAATTCGATTTTGATTTTGATTTTTTATTGTTATGAGGCAATGGTTCCATGCTATACTTCTATATCCACCTTAATCACGAACAAATGATGAAATCATATGCAACTTGGGAATAAGATCCTTCTACAATACATATGCAAATCTTTGATTTAGCAGGCTGTTTCAATTTCCTCATGTTGATATTGAATATTTGTGCTGAAGTAGGATAACAAATTTGACCTGTCATTAATTATGAGTGTAAATCACAAGTGAAAGAAATATACTCTTCTTATAGAGATCGCAAGCATGAAGAAAATTATAGATATAAGAGTTTAATTTATAGGATGAGAAAAGTTTAAATTAAGGGTGGATGTTCCCTCATCCAAGTAACATGGCATGACTTAACGGAGCTGCTCCTCCCTTTGTCAATCAAAGATAATGATTCTGGAGCACAAAAGGTTTGATTGTCTATGACTTGCATGAATCTAAGTACTTTTAGTTCATGGTATAGGGTTTATGTAGCTCTCTCTCTCTCTCTCTCTCTCTCTCTCTCTCTCTCTCTCTCTCTCTCTCTCCCCCCCCCCCTCTCTCTTTCTCTCTCTCTCTCTCTGTTGTTTTGGTAAGAAGGAATAGGCGTTACAGTCTTTGAATTTATGCGATTGATGAGGCCGGTTCTTTTGTGGAAATCAGCTTCCAACCTATCATTTTCTGCTGTTTCATTCTATTGACTTTTAATGTTTGGCTACTGCATCCGTTTCTTTCTCCCTCAAAGGATAGGTATGCCCAATTTGTCTTAATCTAAAACAGGTTCTTCACAGATTTGTGTTAGGCTACAAATTGTGTGATAGTTCAATGGATAAGTATGTCCAATTTGTATCAATCTAAAACAGGTGCTTCACAGATTTGTGTTAGGGTACCAATTGTGTGATAATTCAGAGGATAGTTTGTCTCTTTCTCATTTACTTACTCGGCAGATGGGGTGATTGCAATTTCAGTTTGTTTAGATCTAGGTTTGTTTGTGTTGTTTATGTTTCGTTCGTTTCATTTACTTACTCAATAGATGGGGTGATTGTAAGTGTGGACATTACAAATAACTGTATTGATAAAGAGTACTAATAACTGTGAGTGTGGACATTACAAATAAAGAGCGTTAATAAAAAAAAAATCCTTTTCCTCAATTGTAACTTATGAATTTTCATATGAGTATTCTTTGATGTATGATCGAATGGTCACACATGCCTATATGTAATCTAAACAGCATTTTTCAAAATGAAAATAGCTGTTGAAGGAACTGTGATAACATTCATAGTCAATTCTGGATTGTGATTGGGTTTATACATATTACACAGCTAGATCATAAATGGTTTTAGGCTACATTTCTGTACATTAAGGTCTTTAAGTGTGTAGACTCATTCGTGTTTCCTCTTGATGTGACTTTGGTTAGGACGAATAGGCATGATGGTATTCGAATTTATCTGGTAAATGAGGACGGCTATATATCCTTTAGTAATCGGTTTTCTCTATTAGGTTTTCTAAATCTTTAAGTGTTGGTTGGTGCATTGTCTTCTTTATTTATGACAATCTAGATATGTCCAATTTCGCTTGCTTTTAAATAGCTACTCTAGAGATTTGTTTTTTAGGGTGCTGTGGTTGGGTTTGTGTTAGGAACTATATGATTGAACTCGGGCAGATGTGTTCCTGATTCTAATCTTGGTTCTTTTATCACATCCAGGTTTCCTAAGTAGCTGGCCTTTTGTATAAAAGAATCATGTGATAAAATAACCATGTGAGAAAAGAACCAGGTTTCCTTCAAGATTTTTCTTTTGATTGTATTGTTAGCTTCCTTTGTTATCCATGATTGATTAGTTGTTGTGTAAATGTGCAGAGATTTAGAAACTGAAAGAAAATCAAGACCTAACAAAAGAATGGCTGCAAGAAAAAAAATGTTTACCGCTTTACAAACTAAAGAAACATCAAGACATTCTAAACTGTTCGAATCAACTATCTCTATATCTACACTATATCATCATCAACAATATCTCACTTCATCATCGCTAACCTAATTAACCGCGCCTACACCAGGCGCGGACACAAATTCTAGTTGAGTTCTATTCTTTAGCTGAACCTCTCGTCAACCAACTAAGCTCCCTAGGAAGGCGATGCCTGCTGGAGATTAGACGCATGGAGTGAAGTTAGGGCACCGAATGGAAGTCTAGGGTTTAGCCTATGTGCTTTCTGACTACGTTAGCTTCTCATCTGTGGTGTAACCCTAGCAAGCTACAACAAAGGTTATGAAAGGATCATCCATTTCTCTAACTCTAGGTTGTATAATCTCAGGTTCATTTGTCTTCCTCATTCTCATTTATTGGGTAAAGAGGATTAATCTACCTTGTTCTGATCCAAATTGAAAATTTTCTTACAAAGATCTCCTTGTTCTCAATAGTAAGGATGGGTTCGACTAAAATACCAAGGGATAAATATTGGAGGGTTTCGAAAAGAAAATACTGGATTTTGTGTTCAAAGTCTCGCAGTCGAAAATCAAATCAACCCACGTCATTAGATACACATAACGTTTGTGGTACAACAAGAACGTTACACGACCAGACCTAATTAGAGTTTCACCGTTCTACCTGACCAAGCCAACATCTCAAAGCCTCCAATTCTGATAAGTCTCATTTCTAAAGATGTAGTACTTCACAATATGTTTGAATTGGTATTGTCCCTGAGGAATACCACTAGGATGTACCCTAGAGCAATGAACGACCACTTCCAAGTCTTTCATGCATGTACAACATACACCTGATCGAGTACCCGACTGTCCTAACCTACAAATCAGACGTCCCTAGGTCATAAGTGTTTTCTTTCCCACTTCCCTTCTCGTCTACCATCCCTTTCCCTCCGTTCCACCACCTGCCTGGATTTGCTCCCTCTAGAACCATGCCTCTGGCCTGAGCCAAATCCACCAGGCTGTCCATCAAATGCTGATAAAGAGTCAGGATCTCCAACACTTCCTGTATCACCAGAGTCTTTGCTTCCATCCGGATTTTCTTCATAACCACTGCCGGCATCATCCAGACGGTCACGTGATTGTAAAATGGTAGGCAGCTGCCCAGAAAATGTCCGGGTACCGGACAGAACCACAGTTGGTGTTGTCCCCATGGATGAATTGGTGGAGGAACTTTCAAGCTGCACGTTACTTGCTCTTGTGCTACCATCATTACCTGCTCTTCCATTTTCTCTTTCGCGATACCGATCTCGGGGTCGACTGCAAGTTAATATACCATTATAACTCCAAGCCAAAATTAACAGAGAAACATAAATACACAACCCTATAACTCCAAGCCAAAATTAACAGCGAAACATAAATACACAACCCTGTAACTCCAAGCCCAAATTAACACCTAAACATAAACACACAACCACCACAATATCCATTCAAAACATTCACCCACATGTCCCGTTACAGAACATACAGTATCAGGTCATCATATAAACAAGACATTAACCAAGATGGAGTGTGCGCAATATTCCGACTCTCAAGGGGCTACAGTACAGTAAAGCAAAACAAACATGTTCTATTTACACTTGTAGGTGCTTCACCCTATCCCTTAAAATTCAGATGAACTAAAATTTAGTATTGAACTGATTAAGCCGTTCAACTAATGATGTGAAATGCTTACCTGCTATAAGTTGAAGAAAAGTCGCGTCGTGATGGTCGCACACCTGCTTCAGCTTGCTCCAATTCACGCTGAAGATCTCTCTATGACAGGGAAAGTTTCGAGATATTAGCGTGTAAGAATTTTTTTTGCTGAAGTATTAGCATAGAAATTAGAATTCAAAAGACCATGAGTCCTATCAATCATAGTTCCTTCTGGGTTTTGGTTGGTCAGTAAATATGATAAACCCAAATGATTCTCTATTCTACCCAAATTCATAGATCCACATGCATAGTTCCATCCAAGTTTGGAGCGCCAGAAATATGATAAAATCAAATCCATGACTGTATTCCCAGAAATTCATAATCCACATGCATAGATACGTAGGGAGGGAGAAAAAGAATTCAAGCATAAATAGATACACCCACATATGACAAATACTAGAGAGCATGATTTACTTGGAATATAACAATTGACACAAGAGTAAAAAAAAATGTCAAGTCCCAGCCCCTGCTGACCCTTATGATCCTTTACTCAAATTAGTGTGAGGAAGGTGCGTTTTCTATGAAAAATTTAAATACTTAACTTGGCCAGTATAGTCATAAAATGGTCCAGCTCATGTGGTAGCAATTGACATAATTCACAAATTATGTGACTGACTTGTAAAGAGTGACATGACTCACAATGCAAATTATGTAGCAAACAGCATACCCAAAAGTAAGAGTCGATTAGAAATTTGCATATCAAGATAATACGAAATACGCTTTACCTGTGCTTGTCTTTCCTTTTCTATTTCAAGGTTTTGTCGGAGCTCCCTCGTTTTTGCTCGCTCAAGTTCTACCAATCGTTGCCTCTCAATATCCTTTTCAACTTCAGCTGCTCTCTCCCTGATACATCAGTCCATTTGTTAGGGACGTACCCAGGCATTTATGTTCATCACATTACAAGGGATACATGAGCGCCACTAAGGCAGCTATACCTATCAAGTTCTTGAAGTAGTTGAGCTTCTCGTAAAGCTGCCTCTTCCAAATATTTCTGACGGTCATGTCTCATAAGAAGTTTTCTCTGCCTGCGAGTGACAATGTCTTCACAGAGCTTGGACATTTCTCTGATGACAAGGAATAGACCAGAAATTCAATCCCACCAACTGGACAGAAGTTGGTACATTGAATATGATATATTATAATAATATATGGCTCTAGTCATGATAATGATATAAATTATGTTAAGCTTCATCAGCTGACCAAGTCCTTTGAGCCTATACCCACTTTAAAGTTATGGCTTGTTAGAATTTAAACTTCAAAAATATATTTATGAAGGTATTTTCAGAGGTGAAATATGTGTCAGCATATCAATGGTAGGTGATAAGGTGGTTTGCTTGGCCCCTGTTTGTTAGGTCTTAAGTGTCTAACATTTCATAGCTAAAATGCGAAGAGATTTTGGCTGATGACACTTGTATTTGGGATTCTGCAAAGAAAAAATACCAGTGTTTGAAAAATAACAATATTGGCAACACATAAAGGAGACTGTCACATATCTATGCATATCCATCATTTGACGCTACATTCGGACCAACATCGCAAAATCATGCAGATATGAAATATGGCGTTTGGTCAAATATACCGATTTGAACCTTGCTCATCCCATTGATTTCTATATATTACTAACACATTAAAATATATATATATATATATATATATATATATATATATATATAGCACTTACAGGGAATGAATGCGATCCTTGATTTGCTGCAGCCGTGCAGTATCTTTCAGAGGAGCTGGAAAGAAAAAAAAAACAACAACAACAGAACAAGAAAATGAAAAATGGTAGAAAAAGAAGACGTTTTTAACATAAAAAGCGCTCTACTTAAACAATCAATAGAAGAAAAGTATTACAGCTTAGGGAAGGAATCTTGTGTTCATCTTCGGTATCTTTATGTGATGCATGCAATGCATCTTCTTTCTGAAGAATATTCAACTCCAATTCAGCCTCCTCCACTTCCTGCAACAGATTCATTTATTTTAAATTCATCTATAAATTTGACACGTGTGCCACCCAGGAACATTAGTAATTCAGGCTTACCAAAACCTCTTGGTCAATTCTATTCGAGAAAACATCTAAGTAGGACTTTGCAGAAGTTAAGCTAGCAAGGACCTGTTACAAATTAACAAACACATGGAACGACAGTAGGTTAAGACCATAGGATACCCATAAGAAATGAAAGGCAAAAATCATTATTGAGTGGATGAAATGGGATATCAACAAAACTTAAAAGTATCAAATTCATTTGTCACTCCAATCCAACTTTTAACATGTATTCATAACAGACATGGTTATCCTAGTTTTCTTGATTTGTAAACAAAAATTGGAAATATGTCTCGATTGTAAAAGTACGAAAGTCACAGTAAGATGGGCAAACATTCAATTGTCAAAATAAAGATAGTCATACCTAAATTAATGACAAAGCAATATATAGCAAGAATTGAGAAAGAATTGATCACCCAAGAGATTCTAGGATCAATTAATATTTAATTATGCAAAAATGCATCTGGTTGCAAGTCTCTTTGATAGGACAACATCCTTGTGCTTCATTTCAGTCCAACTGAGTCTTAGTAAAACTTAGTACTATATGTAGATTAATCTGGATTTCTGCAGCCTTGAAACAGTATTGAGTTTATGTCCATACAAGATTTTATGTATATGGAGGCGTTATGATGAAAAATAACTAATAGTAGCATCATTTACCATACCATCAGTATCAACAGTTAAATTTTATCACATCATCTCTACAGTCCTCACCTGAAGAACAGATTCACGAGTACTTTCAAAATCTGGGTCAACCTGTTTCGAAGAACTTGATGAGAGCACTTCCCTCAGGACCTACACATAAAGTGAAAATTCACTTTATATGTAACTTATTTCAAACTTAGCAATTAGGAAAAGAAGAACACCGAGGAAAAGAATTGATTTATGGGCCTATCTTTGAATTTTATGTTCAAACAGCAAACCATTTTTTTCCAATCATATACCTGTCTAGCTTCATCACCTTCAGCTCTCAACCTACATAAGACTTGGCAAGCTCTTTTCTCAACATCTCCAAGCCTGCCATCTAAAAACATGAACAACAGGAATTCAAAATATTGAAAGATAATGCTCCCAACATTTCCAGGATAATGTTATACAATTTAGAGAACTATAACAAGTGAGTACCAGTTTTCGACATTGCTAGATTCTCAATATTCTTCCAAACATTTTCAGGAATCAGGGAGATATCTTCTTCTGGACAGTAGAGGCAAGCACCAGCTATCAGTGCTAATGAAAGCCTCAACAAGGATCCTTCACAGTTTGGATGGGCAAGCACTCCTAATCCATGAACACTATCTGCTGCCCCAAGAAGAGACTGTAAAAGACGTCGTTCAGCAAATGGGATATAATCAACAAGAAGTGCCATTGCACGAGTCTTTACAAGTAGTGATACATCAGATGACGCCAGCACAACAACCAGATCCCATGTACTTGAAACCAAATTAGTTACAGTCGACTCAGAAACAGATATAACTAAGTCAGGTGAAACTAATTGTTTGTACAACAAGGAAGACTGTAGATCTGCTCCTCCACTCAAATCTTGGCCAACAACTTTTCCCAAAATCTGTAATGCTATAGTCCGTTGCTCCGGTTCAGGATGACCCAGCATTGTACAGAACAAATTAACGAGAGGAACCTCACATTCCTTGAGAGAATGAAGGCCTCTGGAGAGCAACATCGACAACCATTTATGACTCTGCAGACGCCAAGCAAGTTTTGGTGCATTGAAACAGCTATTTTTTATGGCAGAACAAACTAGGCCAATTACATTGGCAAGGCCAAATTTATGAGGCGCTGCAAGTACACAGTCAAGAATAACAGATGCAACTTCCCAGCATCTATTTTCTTGAAGGGTCAAAATGGTTTCAGAAATTACTTCTAGACCAATGCTCCAAGGAACAAGTAATTCTGAGTCATTTTCTTGAGCAACAGTAACTCTTTCTGATATTGATGCCAAGCATCTTAAGTACATAAAACACTCTGTAGATGTAATAGTTATCTTCTTAGCTAGTTGATGGTGAAAATTCCAACAAAGCTCAAGTGTAGAGTAAAGCTTAACAATGAGAGCTCCCAAGTGTTTAGAGAATTCTTCTATCTCCTCATGAGATAAAACATAAACCTTCTTATCCTCAATATTACCATCAGAACCTTCCAACTTTTCGGAGACCTTATCCGGAAGTGAAGTGTGGAACAAATCTCTGAGGAACCATGAGTCTGACTCCAAACTACTGTCATGTGGTCCATCAGTGGGAAGCTGAAGTGGGATGGCACCAAAGAATTGTAAAGTCTGAACTAACAGAAGCTTGCAGCTATCCATGACACTCTGAAATGCACAAAGATAATTGTGGAAAGAGGAAGTAGGCTCAAATGCAGTAAAATCAGCCCAAAGCATTAAGGACTGCAATATCTCCTTCCTACGTTGAGCAGATATATCAGGAAAGACAGAAGCCAAAATGAAAATTGTCAGTCCTCTGTTGTATTCTTTTGCCATAGAATCATCTTGGTTCATAACTGGTCTGATGTTATTGAAAAGCTCATCAAAGCATAAGGACTCAAAATTCACACATGAATCATGCACCAATAATCTTTCCTCATCGGACACCTTACACAAAGAATAAGATATGATTGGTTTCAACAAACGCAATACAGAATCCAGAAATGATACATCACAAAAAGATGCTCTACAAAGGGATGCCAGAAGTTGCACCACTCTAGGTATCTCAGGAACCATTGCTTCCATGTGCTCAGTAACAATGGCCTCAAGTATATAAAGGATGATTGCTTTGGCATTCTTTAAAGCATAACCTTTCAAATGATCAGAACAATTTCGAGAAGAATTCTGCTCAATATAGAGAAACGGCCATGAACACAACTCAGAAAACCAACATAAAATATCAGGTATCATACTGGAAGAAATGAACCTCAACTGCAACCCAACAGCCTCCAAAACGGTTTCTCCGAAGGCTTCAAATTGCTTTTTCATGTTAGGAAAGAACTTGTAGAGATCAGGGTAGATGACACGAAAAGATTGGTCCTGATCAGAAACTTCAAATCCTTTACTGCCAGAAGCAACAGTTCCACCACCGGATTCTTCATATTTTCGATTGACAACATTGTCTACAACAGAGAGCTCATCTGCAAATATAGATGGTCAGCTGTGGCAGATCCAAAGCAAGAAGAAGCCTGTCATTTATATATTGTCTTGCATTACGAGATACTGCCATCCAACCAAGAAACCGAACAAGAGGTGATGTGGATCTAGAAAATGTTGCTATTCTATGCATCCAGGCTGAAGGTGGAATCAAATTTCCGTAACGGAAGCCACTTTTATTTATTGCAAAATCCATCCCCTCGTCACCAGAACTTGTGGATATTACCAGTCTTTGAAGCAGTATCCACCGACGTTGGATACCATGTACTGTCTCCGGCTCCAACTGCATATTGCTTTCTTTGAACTGATAATAAAGGGATGTTAGCATCCCATTTAAGTACTCAGCAGATCCTAATGCAATGTCAATCACATGTTCCGGAACACAGTAGAGCTTAGTAGCAGAGTTCAACAAAAATATCAAACACTGTATAAGAATTTCGTGCATCGAGTGTTGCTCCTTTTGCAATCTTTGAATCAAAAAGCTGCACAACAAAGCTTGATTTTGCCGAACCAAGGTGATGGCATCTGCAGATTGTACATCAAAGGGAGACAACTTAAGCAGTTCTTCATCACGTCCTACAGAGTCATATGGACTGCAATGTCCATCTGAATTCTTATCTTGGTACTTCTTATCTATCTCTGCAGCCTCAAGCAATGTTTGAAGAACAACTTTGTCTCTTTTCCTTTCAAGAGCAGCTATTGTTTCTAGGTCACTCTTAGACTTTCCAGAGACCATTTTCATCTCCAAATTTCCATGATTTGGTGGACTCCTACTCCCACCAGTGTTTCTATTGTTCATCAACTTTGGACTGCCTCTGAAAGACATCATAAAAAATGGATTTACATAACACTCTGCAGCCAAGAGCAAAGCATCAATAGCAGCATCATGACTCTCAACAGTGATTTCATTCTGTGAATGTAAATCTAATGCCAAACGTCGAAATTCAGAAGCCCTGAGCTCACAATCTTGATAACTTGTAAGTTGGAAATAATCTTCTTGCAAGTTGAAGTATTCCACAGAAATTCCAGAATCTAGTTTTAAGTCGCTAGGAAATTGATACGGAAAACTTTTCCCAACCCCATGTTTTTGTTCAGACCCAACATCTCCAAGGTTAGCAACAGAACTATGCTCATTTGGACCACTAGATATATTTGTCAGTACTATATTATGCAATTCTGGAGGAGCAAAAAGAAGACTGGCATCTTCTGTAGTGTCCATTTTTACAGATGTTTCATCTGTTTTCCCATCAGATTCATCTGGACTGTTTGACTTTGAAGAAGCTATCCCATGATGAGAAGCGGCAGGAGATAAACCAGATGAAGGTTCAAGCTCTCGTGGTCTGGACACAGGAGATATGCGAAGATCAATTTCAGGAGGTAACTGCATGTGAGGTTCCAATATCGAGAGTAGTACACTGCATCAAGATTAGAAAATCCATCATCAATCACATATAATATAGATAACATCATAAATTCGTAAAACACAGCCTTCTGGGAGAACAAAATAACGTCCATTTTTTATCTTGACAGGTTGGGGGTTATAATCATTTTGGAGAAGAAATGCCACTAGAAATGGAAACCAAGAAACAGTGGTTTTTAAGAAACAGCAGGATAGCATTCACTTGTGTATTGAGATGTGTGAATTCTGAAGCCAGTAGTGAAATATCCTTTTTTTTTTTTCTTTCCTAAGAGCTGTAGGGAAAAATCGTATACGTTTCAGGAAGATGGATTTAATTAAAAAGAGAGCTAAATAGAAAAGGCAAACAAGTCTTAATATCATGACACTCGATTTATCTCAACCAAGTATCTCCAAAAAATGCAACGCCACTACCGAAAGATCTACATCTGAGCATTAAGTCACAAGAAAAGATTTGGAGTAATACAACCATGAATTACCTAGGAGCAACTGATCCACGCCTCCATTCAGATTCCAATGAAGGAAGAACTGCTGGTTTCTGCACTGCTGTACGGATCACATTAATAGCAATAGCACAATTCTGTTCCTGCTTTTCTGGATATGCAGAAGATAGGTCTCCAAAGGCTATTTTACCCTTTAATCTGCCAACAGCAGGATCAAGGAATGGCTCTAGCATCTCTAAAAGAAACAGTATCCTGTGTTTAACTTCCTGAAAACAGTGAAAAGTAGAGAAGCTAAATGGCGTGATTTCACACAAATAATGCCTTCCGTCTCAACAATACCAAGAGTATATCGAATATTACATTACATAATGCTAACACTGTAAGCACATCACTTAAGAATTGATATAAGCAGAGACAACATAGCCTCTACTAAGCCAAGACGGTGTTTCATATTCAACGCATATATGAATGAGAAAAATGAAGCGATGCAATTGCAATGAAAAACTGAGAACAGTATTGAATACCTTGTACTTTCCCAGGATATCATCCATATGACCAGAGATAGCCAGAATGATGTATTTTATTGCAGCACGAGCACGAGCCAGGTAATATCGAGCACCCTAACACAAGAGAAACAACATTCTTGTTACATAATCAAAAGGGATATTAAAAGAATTTTATTACAAGAAACAGATCAAGGGGAGATGAAACATCTATTAGCTGACTTTGAAACCTGAACTACGTGATAGAATACTAGATTGTAAGAGCAAGTTGGGAACAGAAAATTGATTTGATTTATTTAGACAAGTAATAACATATTCACTTTCATTCAGAATGACCAATAAGGTCTATAGTGATGCAGACATCAAAGGGACAAATAGATCTACTGTGAACCTCAGCGTAACAGAATTTTTATGTGTGAAAAAATGTAACACGCAGTACACACATGATGATTCCAATAATTTATGAGAGAGCAAGGACAAAATAAAATTTACAAAAGAAAGAGACTTGACCCAGTGGCATCTCTATAAAGTATTATCTTATGCATGTAAGTAATGCCTCTCCTCACCTTTGGAATAAGAGTTGAAACATATGAACATTATACCATTTGTTAGGTCTTTAGTTCATGTAAAACCATACCTGAATTACGCCCAACAGGTCCTCTAGAAGCTCTACAGCCAGATCAACCTATATTATTTCACCCTGAGTACTTAGAATTAAAACTAAAATAAATAAACGAGAACCCCAACAAAATATTATCGAGAAGTTACAAACAAGGATTCTGTCAAAAAAAAAACCTTTGCAATCACTTGAGTAAGCCAGGGTGTTAGTGCACTACAACACAGATCAATCAAAACACATGCCGCCTTAGCCTGCAAAAAAAACCAATGCCAAATAATTTCTTGAAAAGTACAGCTCCTATCGATAAATGTTCAATATATCCTATTACCATTTATGTTTCTTTTTTCTTTTTTAAGAAGAATAAAATATTACCCGTAGCAAATTTTGAGAAGTACACTATGATTATCATCAAGGCATTAACAATCTCACAAAACAATCTAAATTACAAACTTACACCCTGAATCAACCGAAGTTATCTTTTTCCATGTCAGACAGCTACTTTTTCTTTACAAGAAATCAGTTCTATTGAAAAGAAAGAACAATCACAAAGAGGTGACAAGATTTCCACTAAAAAGAGCTTATATTCTTGAATGCAAACACAATTTTCAAGAGGTAACTATCTGTATAACTCTATTTTTAAATGATTCATACATTCTCCTTTTTTCAGTATAACTCTATTCCTTTATCCAAAAAGAATTATGAAAGAAAAAGAAATCGCAATCTTGTGTGCATGCGGTACATGGGCAGATGGGTTGGCAAAAGTGAAGGGAGAGCAATTTCTCATTTCTTATTCTTTTTTCGGCAGTACCACAAAACTAACATAAGTGAGTAGTGTTGCCAGACAGAGGTTTGGTTTGCATCAGGTCTACCATCAACGTGTGAAACCAGTAAGAAGGTATAAGATCTGGGTTTTGCATGAGGAGAGCCACTAGGCCCACTATAATCTCCAAAGGCATGATTTATCGTTTCAAATCACAAAGGCTCATAACTATTCCTTAAAACATCAGAATAGCTAACAATAGTGGAACTTGTTCTGCAATGCGCAACATGATAAATTGGTCAGCATTCTTGCCCCTCAAAACTGTCAGTCTCTGAGACCAACTTGCTGGACAGCCATATACCATCAAAGTGGCATGCACATCCCTGACATTACCACACTCATGCAACAGCTGAATGATGCACTTAGCAGAGGTAAGAGGGAAAAGAAGATATGACCATCCCAGTATTTGCCCAAAAATGGACAATAACTAAGCTATAGCTTTAGGAGACAAATGTAATGTACATGATCAGTCAAATTGCACCATGTATGGTCAAAGCTATCTAATCACAGGACAGTTAGTGAATGCTCTTCCTGCCATAACAACGAGTAAAACAACAGAGAGCTTTGAGATCCTGAAAAACTATCCAGTCAGAGAGAAGACTGGGCAATAATGCTTAGGTCTGCCCACTGTTCCAACAGTAACTTTTCCTGGAATTACTTTCCTTTTGTTAAGCCTCTCTCTCTACTTTCTACTTTCAGTCACTTTCAGTCAATTAACTAAAGAACAGCACAATTCCTGAATAAGTAGGCCACTCCTAACGGAAATGTGAGACTGCACAACTCACTTGACAAGGTTTTGGAATGTATAGGAGGTCACTAAACATTGAAAGACATATTTTTACATAAGAAAAAGAAAAGTAATAGAAACAGAGGACACAATGATATAATAGAATATAGAAGTGAACAGTGACTAACATGTGAAGGGGAAAATGATGATAAATAGCCAGCACAGGCATGGAGCAGTTGACGGTATAATGATGAAGATGATGTTGCTACAATCTGCAATCACAACACCGTGATCAGAATATGATCTAAAAGTCAACCACATAATCAGATTTTCCAGGCCAAATTGAATCAACTTGCAACATTCGGTATAACCTGAGATAGGGCTTGTTGCACAATTGGTTGTCTCCATTGACTGAAACTATCATCAACAATGTCAGAAGGACGGCTTGACGAGGGACGAAGAGCTACAATACCCAAAGAGGACCATGAGAAAGCAATCTATTTTGGCCACTCCAAGATACTTGAGTCATTAATACCAATGACATATTGCTATTTAAATGAACCTTTGGCTATAGCCTATAAACCATAAAGGCAATAAGAAAAGTCTGGTTCTGAAGCTCCCTATATATGATTCTAAAATTTCTAACTTTCTGCTCCAGAATTTCCTATAAGTTTATGTATAAATTAACTTCTGTTACTATATTTTTTCGTGAATTCCTATAGAAAAGTTCAACAGTTTCTCTTACTACTAAAGTTTTTATTATCTTCATTACTTATTAAAAAATACAAATAAAATATGTTGGTGAATTGAGTCTCCCCTGTTGTATTTCTCTATAAGGAATGGCCCTATAATTTCTGTATTTTCCAAACTTTTCAAGCTACAGAAGTTAAACAACACCCATCAATAGAAAAAACTAAACATAATCCCTAATATTAGGGAATTTTTTTCATTGCACTCCATAGATGTCAATCTACAAACCTTTCCTATTTCTAAATGTCACTATTAAATTTGAACTCTTCAACATACCCTTTGGCTTAAATATACCATAGTATTCTGGATAACTTTACATAATAAAGTCAAGATAAAAAAATAGGGGGCATCTAGGTTGACTTCTAAGGGTGTAAATAACAGCCTAACTTAACTATATTCCTAATTTGTTCCAGAGCAACAGTGCATACTCTACTCTGTCTTTTTTCCCATTGGCTCAATGAAAAGTATATATTATGGTTTTCTAAATTGTAATAGTTTGGAATCTGAATCTTTTTTATGACATCTTTATGACATGATATGTAGTAGAAGGATATATTAGGTGTGAAACTCACCTGGTAGCAATGATTGAATTAGAGGCAATGCAGACCAAAGGTCAGAAGTCCTATCTGATAATTTGCTGCAAATAAGTGGCTGAGAAAATCAAAGGTTAACAGTGAATACATCAGAACAGCATCAAAATAAAACTGGAATCGCAGGAGAGAATGCTCATGGAGCTTTTTAGGCTTCAACTAACCTGTGACGCACAAGCATAAAGAACATGTAATATTCCTTCCTCCACTACTCCTATATCCAAGATGTTAAGGTAGCTTGAATCCCAGTGATCATCAGGCAACTGGAATTCTTCCCCAAACAAGTTTGAGTAATCGACTAAAGGAGCCGGATTTGTTATTTCTAATTTTGATGCTTCATCTCCAGATGTCACTTCATCAGGAGATGCTGATCCTTCATGTACTGTAACAGGCTCTATAAGCCTATGCAGAATCCTAGCAGCCTGAGTTAAGGAGCACAGACACAGCCAAGTATGTACTATAGTCAAAAAGTTTCCAACACTATTATGCAAATGGTTAGAAAGAGAGAGATTACCTTTCTACAAACAATTCCCAGATCAGAATCTTTATAGGCCTTTCTCAACAGCACAAAGATTGCATCTGCACGGAATACTACAGAACTTGATGTGGACATAACAAAAGGTGCTGTGCTTCGTGATCTACGCGGCTGCACACAACAAGAGGAGAAAGACTACGAGTCAGTTAAGACCATAAATAAGTAGTAATTAAGATAATTTAATAAACTGCCATGGCATATGGATGTCAGGTAAGAAGAAAAAGTAAAGGAGACAAGGATAATACACACACACACACATACATAATATGTAGATAAAAATAAAAATAATTAAGCAATAAAGAGACCTCAAAGTTAGAGGACACGGTTAAGGATGATGATGGCTGACTATTTTTAGAAACTTCAAGGTCTGAGATGTTGCCTGAAGACTTTGTAGTTGACCTACAGCATCAATTTGATGTACCATTAGATATACATTGATCTAGCTGAGAGACATATGTCCAAATTATTGCGAAAAGATTCATAAGCATGATAACTGAAATGCCAAAAGTATGAAACTAACTCAAACTTAAAACTAACAGGAAAACAGTGGAATGCTTCAAATGATTAATCCTCAAAACAAGATGATCGCAGTCAATATAGGCACATGTGATGTTAAGTAATTCGTTAAGGTATGACTTCATTCATTGTGCCATTCATTCTTTAATAGCTAGAAATACCCCAAACCTGCTCTGTGGACCTGGGCTCAAAACTGGGGCCTCCAGGAGGAAGGAAACACTAGCAAATAGCTAGGAGATACTGCAAAGGGAATTCAAACTACATACCACAAGGAAGAAAACCATAGGCCTTACTATTTCTGCTACCAAATTGTTGTGCTATTGGAGATAAGTATTTAATGGCACTCTACTCATGGAAGAAGATAAAATGCCAAAAATGATTTATAACACGCTTCATTACTAGTCTGTCATTAGTTGTTTGAGAGGACTGCATGAACATAGAAGAACTCGTCTCATCAGGATAAAATTCAGACAGGTGAGGTCCATGACGTCTACTTGAAAAGATTGACAGAACTGAAGGAAGCTTCTGGTATTGGTAGACTGACATTTAGCAAGCAAATAACTCTTGTTTTGTAGAACACAGTTAAGAAAACTTGTAGCACTAGGCTACTAGCACTAGTTTCAGGGGTTTCACAGATTTTTTAGGATAGTTTTCTAAGTTTCGTGTTCTTCTCCGCCGCTGACCTTCACATTTTTTCCCTTAATAAACAGGTGGATCCTATCTAAGAAAATGCAACACTTCTATAACATCATATAATTCGAATACCAGACCGAATAGATCCATTTGTGATAGCAATTAATTTCCTTATAACCCTAAAGGGCCTAACACCACTTTCCAAGTAACCCTATAAAGTGCCTAGAATAACCTTTTATCATATGTCCCACATAAACCCGACTTCTTATAAACCAACTCTTAAGCATGTAAACCACTATTTAGCCCTTTCAGAACTTCTGCACGAGTCTCTATTTCCTTGATTTTGCAACAAAGTAATTTAGTAAAGGTGCAGGATTGACCTAATCTATATCCTTCACACGATGATAAGGGAGCAATGGCAGATCAATAAGCTGGAAAAGATAGGAAGAAAATTACAAGATTTGATACTAAAAGAAGTTTCCCATTTAAGGACTGAGCATTTGTCTAGTCCGATAAATCAAATAATTAGCTCTTATAAGAAGCAGAATTGAATAAACCCAAGACAGTCCAGAATACTTTGAAATTGTAGTAAACTTATGAACTACTCTTAGATAGGATGCATAAAAGAAAATCTTAATGTAAAATATCATATATAATCACTTCTGCTCAGAATAATCAAGCAATTGAGTTGTAAAAGCACTATAAACTAGTGCATACAATCTTAGACATCATCAATAACAACCATGCAATCATTGAAAGCTGAATTTGGGAAAGAACAGTGAGGAAGATATAAAGCAAGTACATGCCTTTCTTTCCCAAGATCCAGTATTGGATAAAATGGGCCAGCAAGCATAGCAAGAAAGAGCAAGTTCGGTTCAGCAGCATCCGCGAAACTATTAAGATCTGCCTGCACAGTTCCAAACAAAAGGTACATAAACAAGGCCAACAACTGATAGGAAAGAAGATGATTAAAGATAAGGGGGAAACCCAAACAGAATAAACAGTGACTAAAGCTGACAAAAGAGAAATAAAATACTGATCGTTAAAAAAAAAAAAAAATATATATATATATATATACCTCAAGTTGGGGAAGGAACACAAGCAATCGACTTGCCATGTCTTTAAGCAACTACAAACTAGTAGGCATCAGAAAAAGGAGATAGTGATATGAAATACAAGAACAGCGTAAAGAAAACAGGATAGATAGAATGATCATCCACCTGAAGATGCATATCATTGGCATCTTGTTTGTGAGATATAATTGATGGCAACAAGTGATTAACAACTGGTTGAAATTCTGGTTCCAGTCCAGTTACTGAAACCCCAATAAGCTGCAAGGCCAAAAAGAATACTTTAGTGCCAATAAATATAAAAGATGTTATTAATGATATTTCTCAGCAAAACCAACCAAAGAGCCATAAAATCTATAGGGACTTATGTTCAATTTTGAGGTCCCTACAGCATGTGGAATGGAGAGCAATACTCTTGTCTACATAAAATCAATTCTTGCCAATGGCAAGACCGACCGACGGAGTGAGCAAAGTAACAGAAACAGTTCAATTACCTGTATGAAGAAAATGGCAATGGGATTCCCCCTCAAGCAAGATATCCGCACATAGCGGCACGGGGTGTAGTTTGTAGGATACACCATATCCCGCCGCGGCGCTTCACAGCGTGGCCGAACCTTCATAAATGTCTCTGGCTGTTTCGAAACGAAAAGCATCACAATATAATGACCTTTAAGCGCACAAATTCGAACAGAACGAAACCGAAAACATATGCAAACAGTGATGCTAGGTTAGAATTGTGGAAAGCAAATGAAATTGGAAGAGATTGAGCGACCTTGTAACGCAAGCCGACGGAGATTTCCCACTCGAGGACGGACTTGTTGTAGATTCGGATGTGAGATAACAAGCAAGGCTCCTACAGAGAGAGGAATTGAAATCAGAAAATTGAGTTGATTTAGGGTTTAGAAGGGGGGGATAGGGATTTAGAGTTACGTTGATTTCGAGGAGGATCCACTCCTTGGTGTTGGTGGCGGTGGACCAGTGAGAGCGGAGGTCGGCGTCGAGCACGTGACCGGCTTTCTGCGACGGGGACTCACGTGACATTGCCTTCACTTTGTACTCCAGAGGCTTCACTCGAGCTTCCAACTCGACCTCCATCTCTGAAACCCGTTTTGCGGACGGTGGAGGACAACTGGGTTTTGTCTTGGTTTTCTCTGGGTACTCTTGGCAGAACAGGTACGGAAAAGACATAAACATCCTTTTAATCAGAAGTTCTCCTGTAAATAAATTACAGGATGTAAACGTATCTTGGTAATTAACAAAATTTAAAATATTTAAGAAAATTTGGAAATAAGATTGTAAGATTGTAAAGTAGTCCAAGAAAATTTAACGTATCTTGGTGATAAAGGTTCTTCAAGTTTTACCGTAGATAACATTTGAAGGAAAATTATTATTTCTATCCAGAACATCACATATTTTATGTTCTCTTTTGATTTAAATAGTCCAAGTGTTTTATCATTATCTCTTATCGATGTATTTAATAATTTTTTTTCCACCTTTACTGGTCCTCATATGAATCTAAGTTATATAATTAGCCGGGTACACCACATGACAATGTCACGTGGTGTTCCAACCTTCCAGGTACAGAGAATAATTACTCACGTACGTATGAAAAAATATATGAAAGTTGGTTGTTCATACAAAGTTAAATTGTTTTGAACTTTTGATGAAGATGTTTTCATTGGATTCTTTATTCAGGAAGTGCACCGGAAGATGCCTCTTCGTCAGCCCGAAATTGATGCACCCCATCTCTTATTTCCATACTAAAGCCTGGTCAACAAGGCCTAATGAAAGCTTTTATCTCTTGAGCATATCAATCAATTTGGTGCCGTCCATGTAATTAAAGTAGCTTAATCTTTTTGTCTTATCCGCTACAGTGTTCTTTTTCCCATTTTCAACCTTGTAACTTTGTTTCTCTCTCTAGAAACCAAGAGGAGCTTTGGGTTCTCTCTACCTTTGGCCACGATACGACAATAAATGGGTAGTTTTATGAGTTTTTTGCCGATACCCACTTTTCTGGGTTGATTAAGTTTTGCCTAAGTGTATTTATGGGTTGATTTCGTCCTTGTTGGGGTTGTCATCACCGGTGACGTTCTAGTTCTTCTAGGTTCGTTTTCGGCATCTTCAAGCATGAACAAAGGTTTACTAAAGCTTACTAACCTGAGAAGGTTGCTAACGTAATAGCTTTTCCAGCTTCGATTGGTTCCAAAAACGGTTGAAATCATCAAAGGTACATTATCAATTAAATTGGAATTTTGATGGTTTGTTATTAGCATTGTGGTTACGATTGAGCTGTGATCAAGGTAAATTGGAAACTTGAAGTTGTTTGTCCAATTGTGATTGGGATCAGAGAAGGATTAAAGTCTTTATTTTCTTGATACGAGACTACTTATGTTTCAAAAGAGAAGGACTTGAATAAGAGGTATATAAGAAACATAAGCAAGGGAAAATTTAAGAAGAAAAAAAAAACGAAATCCCAGAAGAAGATAGAAGTCAGAGTCTTGCCTTTTACAGATGCAGGAGAACAGTGAAAGCCAAAGGTGATAGGCCATAATTGGGAGGTAAAACATCTCCTTTTCCCTTTGTCATTTACATATGTGATGCATTTGCTTAGAGATTCATGGACTGGCAACTCTAGTCGTGGCCTTTAACGTGTGCGCTTGTGTAGGTATCAAGACGATCGTGAACTAAGAAATAAGTACGAGCTTAACGGCACCCAAGACTACGCATAAACAATAACTAAGAAGCCTTCAGTTCAATATTAGTGAAAACAACGGGGGGACAAATTCTCGCGATAGAAAACAAATGGAAAAAGGCAGAGTAGAGGAACCTTTAGGGCAACCTATCGAATTTAGAGGGGGTTGTTCGGCAATTGTCAAGGGTCGTCCGAAATTCATCCTCTCAAGAGGCAATTTTTGAAACGTTGAGATTTTAGGTTTCAATGCTACGTGAATCACTTGAAAGTTGGAATCTAGTCATGAAATTCTAATGGGTAAGTTGGAGTTTTGTTGATTTCAGTATATATGTGTTTATGTTTTTATAAGAGATTGATTGTTGAACTGATGTTAATATTATTAGGGAGCTGTGTTTTCTATTTCATTCTCCCATGGGAGGCTCGAAAAGGAAATTGGAAGTGAGCAGTCATTTCAGATCACAATACTTTCGAAATGAAACATATTTGAGATGAATGCCAAATTGAGGTCACTGAAATCCAGAGGAGGGGATGTTATCCATGTCAACTGCATGTAAGTGATATGTAGACTTATATCACAGATCTGCATTTGATGGGTGATTATATTTAATGCTTTGTAGAAGCAAATGATGCCCATTGATCTATATTTTAGTCTGCTAATGCATATTATGCTTACTAATTCATAGATTGGAGAGCGAAAAAGTGAATATATAATATTGTCTTAGAAAGTTCAGTGAATCAATAGAATTTGATATTAGTTTTCAGAAAAAAGGTACTGAACAAGTGGGTTGTCTTTCTTTTGTAAGTATAAAATAAAAAGAAGGAATTTCAATGTGTAACTGTGTTGTTGCTTCACTAGACCCAGAAACTTATGTTTCATTACATTCTCTGTTGTTATAATTGTATGAGCATATGAATTGTTATAATTGTGTAAAATTTACCTAGGAAAACAGTGAGGATGCAGCCAAAACATGAAGTGGTAGGTATTTCATCTTTAGATGCATTACCAGGCGACCCTTATCGAATGAAGATATTTCTTGAGTCCCAAGGTATTGAGTTAAGGGTTGCTAAGGTGACTCGTCTTAGCGAGAGAAACTTAGAAGCACACAAAGTTGAGGAGATATATAGAAATGCATAGTTTTACAATAATTGTCATCATTCTTTTTGTCGAGGTGGTTTTGTTGTGAGATAGTTTGAAAATTTTTGTAACAAGTCTTCCGGTATTATGACTACAACATGTTAAACATGTGGTGGATGATATGGAGGTGAAACAGTTAAAGAACAAAGATCGCAAACCTGGTCAATTTGCAATTACCGGTTTGATTTCGAGGAAGAATGTTGATCTATTAAAGTTCCTATTTCGTAAATTTAATGTAGGAGAAGACATGTGGAGGTAATAGAAATTTACTTTCTTATACATGTCGAAGAAAAAAATACAGCAAATTAATATAGATCGAGAAATATTATATGTATATATGTATTATAAATTGTCAAGACTCATCCTGAATTTCACCCTAAAAACCGAAGTAAGTCTTACGGGAATTACCTCCAAGGAAAATTTACCGAAGAACTCAGCAAATCTCCTTTGAGAATGGACAACCCTAACCCAGAAAATTACAGAACTACCCTCTTAACAATTTTCTAATTCATTAAATCAATCCATAATTATCTAGATAATAAAACGTCGGTATTAACACACCACCGAAAAAATGTTATACAATAATCTCAAAAGTATTCTGAGCTACTAAAAATCAACGGAAGCAGAAAAAAATACCCTAGCAGGTTAAGCAGGTAACTTACTGGTGAAAAATGGCTGAGAGATTGGTAACTATGCCTTGTCACCTCCTACTAGATCCAACCCGAACTCTGCAGACTGGGCATTTTTAAAACGAAGGGTCTAAGGGAAAGCATCTGGAAATGTTAAAGTGAGTGGACAAAAATAAAATAAAGAGAAATAAGCATCAACACTTATGCTTTCCCAAAATGATTTCCAAAGAAAAAAACGAATGCATGCTTCAAATAAGAAACCATTTATCTCATAAGTATCGAGCATCTTCAGCTTAATCTCCACAAATAAATGTATGTCATATACACATGTTTGTCCACACCATATAACCCAACAAGAAATTGGGCTTGGCCTATCTGGTCCAACACCACCATATAACCCAATCTCCCAAAATTTAACACCGAAAAAAAAAATACCCTAATAAAACTTACTTTTTTATTAGCTAAAATTTACCATTTTACCGCCGAGAAATATTTTTACCACGAATAAATCATCCGAAATAATTATCACTCAACACTCCTCTAGGGACCTTTGAAAATATAAACTTATTTACGAAGACGATAAAACTCTTAATAACACCATGCTAATAAATAAGGTAAAAATTTAAAAGTCAGAGCGTGACAATTCTCCCCTCCTTATAAAAATTTCGTCCTCGAAATTTACGTACTTGTCGATCAAAGAGGTAGGGATACTGCTGCCTCATTTTCTCATCTGATTCCCAAGTAGCTTTCTCTACTTGATAACTTCGCCAAAGCACTTTGACAAATGAGATTGTTTTGTTCCTAAGTACTTGCTCCTTTTGGTCAAGAATCTGAATCGATTCCTCTTCATAGGTCAAATCATTTTGCAAACTAATCGGCTGCTCTTGCAGCACATGAGAAGGATCGGAAATATACTTGCGAAGCATGGATACATGAAACACATTATGTATCCTGGATAATTCTTGAGGCAAAACTAACCGATAAGCAAGTGAGTCAACTCGCTCTATTACCTCATATGGGCCAATATACCTCGGACTAAGCTTATCACGCTTACCAAAATGCACTACTCCTTTCCAAGGAGATAGTTTCAAGAACACCCAATCACCCACTTGAAACTCAAGGTCCTTCATGTGAATATCTACATAACTTTTCTGCCTACTTTGAGCGACCTTGAGTTTATCTTTGACCACTTTGATCTTCTCATTTGTATCAAGGATAATCTCAAGACCACAAAGCTCTCTTTCTCCTAATTCATTCCAACATAAGGGTGTACGACACTGCTTCCCATAAAGTGCCTTAAAGGGAGTCATACCGATACTCGAATGAAAATTGTTGTTATAAGCAAACTCCATCAAAGATAGGTTCTTATCCCAACTCCCCCTGAACTGCAAGGCACACGATCTCAACATATCCTCCAAAGTCTGGATAGTCCTCTCTGATTGCCCATCAGTCTGAAGATGAAAAGCAGTGCTAAAGTGTAGTCGGGTACCTAAAGCTGCCTGAAGAGCTCCCTAGAACTTAGAAGCAAATCTAGGATCCTGATCTGACACTATTGACTCAGGTACACCATGAAGTCTCACAATCTCATTCACATACAACTCAGCCAATTTATCCAGTGTATATTTCTTTCCCACCGGCAAGAAATGTGCAGATTTGGTGAGTCTATCCACAATCACCTAAATACCGTCATGCCCTTCACGAGTACGAGGTAAATTGAAAACAAAATCCATAGTGATGTGGTCTTACTTCCACACTAGGATCGGCAACGGCTCAAGCAACCCAGAAGATTATGTCTTTCAACTTTCACTTGCTGATAGATCAGACACCTACTCACAAAAGCTGCAATTTCTCTCTTCATGTTTGGCCACCAATAATAATCCTTCAAAGTCCGATACATCTTTGTGCTACCTGGATGACCAGCATATGCGGAATTATGAGCTTCCTCTATTATCTCATTCTTTAACTCTTCATTCCTCTTTGGAACACAAAGCCTATTTTTGAATATTAAAATCCATCTCTTCTTACCAAAAAATCTAAGACGGCTTCATTCGCTGCTCTTTCCATCAACCGAACTTTGGAATGATCATTATATTGCGCCTCCCGCACTAAATCTACCAAAACTGGCCTCACATGGAAACTAGCTACCAAGGCACTCACTTCATCCACCGCTAAATCCACTATGTAGCTCGGAACTCAAAAAGAAGAACTTTTACCATCCTCAAGTGAGACAAAGATATAGAAGGATTTCGACTAAGAGCATCAGCTACCACATTAGACTTTTCAGGATGATACTCAATAGTGCAATCATAATTATTGATCAATTTTATCCACCTTCTCTGCCTCATATTTAACTCCATTTGAATGAACACATACCGAAGACTCTTGTGATCGGTAAAAATCTGACACTTGGTGTCACATCCCGACCCGTATATTTTTACCTTATTTACTAGCGTGATTATAATAAGAATTTTACCGTCTCGATCTTTGAGTTAATAGTTTAATTGGTCCCTAGAGGTGTTTTCGGGGACGATTATGTGTGGAGGATGGTTCGTAAGAGAAAATTTAGACGACGGTAAAAATGGTAAATTTTAGCTAGTAAAAGGTAATTTTTATTCGGGTATTTATTTTCGGGGTGTTTTATTTTTGGAGTTGGGTTTGTTTTAATTGGGTATTTAAGTTGGACCGGTTTTGGGGGAGGAGGCCCAAAGCCATTTTCTCCCTTCTCTTTTTTCTTCTTCCCGGTTTTCTCTCTCCCCGATTTTTCTTCCTCCCGCTGCCCGGTTTTCCGGCCGTCCTCCTGCCGCCGTCCGGCCACCAACCGCCGCCGCACCGGTCCCGTTCGGTCGACCTCCAACCCAGCAACCTCCCTGGACCGGTGAGAGGAGCCCTAGCTCTGCCGTGAGAGAGCGGTGCCGCCCGAAAGGTCCGACTGTCCAAAACGTCACTTTGCCGGAACTCCCTCCTCCGGCCACCAATCCGGGCAAGCTTGATACGGTTTTGTAGCCCTCCTCCCGTGCAGCAACTCCTCCAATCAGCTCACTCCCTCTTGAGCTAGGTAAGGAGAAATTTGGAGTTGAAATTTCTAGGGCTTTTAAGTTGTTTTCGTTCGATTAGACTAGATAGGCTTGGAATTGAGTGGTGTGTTGGTCATGAAAGTTGTAGAGCTTGATGAGGAGATTATTCTGTCCAAATTTCATAGGTTTTGGAGGTCGCCGGAATTGGATAAGATTTGGATAGGTTTGTAAATCGCCACCGCCGGTTAGGAGATTTTTAGGGTTTTAAGTGTGGAATATTAAGAGGAGTATAATGAGGTGATTTATGGAATTTTTGGATGAGATTTGGATAGGTTTGTGAATTTCCGAAGTTTGGTATTTTAGGCGGATTAATAAGTTATAATCCGGCCTTTGGATTATTTTCGTGATTAAGGGTTGGAAGGTGGTTTTGAGGATGTTAGTATTTTTGGAGATTTGTGGTTGGCGGTGAATGTAAGATTTAGGGCGATAGGTACGGTTGAGCGGGTGAAGCTCACAGTTAATTATGCCTATTTCCAATTATGCTTTGGGAGTTTATTTTAAGGAATTATTTGTGTTTTGGAACAGGACGTGAGGAGGCTCGAGCAGACGAGGCCCCAGATCGACATCAGGCTTAGGCCTAATTTGTGAGTAGACTTTTATTTGAAATAATATGCATGCTATGGTTCATGATTGAACAATTCCTTTTGTTGGAGTTTTGACGTCAATTAATTTTGACGCTTTTATTTCTCTTGGAGAGATACCGAAAATGGGATTTTTCGGTGGATATAAATATGTATTTATGAGAGAGTATGTATAGAAAATGTTAGCTAGCCATATGTGTCTGTCCACCTTAATGGCGTAGCATATAGCCGCATTAAGGCGTGACGTGAGCGTTGGACGTAAGCGTAGTAGCCCTATTTGAGTGTTTAATTCATATAGGGAGTATGGACACATATTTATACACCCGTCTGTCCACCTTGATGGCGTAGTGTAGCACCGCATTAAGGCGTGACGTGAGCGTTGGACGCGAGCGTAGTAGCCCTATATAGACCCATGAATTTATATAGGGAGTATGGACGTGTGTAAATACATACATATATTATAGAGTCTGAGAGGCTCGATATTCTATGAGATAAAAGTGTTATCGCTTGCGGCATGCATTCGATTTTTCCTTAGATTTTAATTTGGGGAAACATAAATATTTTATTTATTATTTTATTTTTGTCCACTCACTCTAACGTTATTAAATGTTTTCCCCTAGGCCCTTCGTTTTAAATTGCCCAGTCTGCAGAGTTCGGGTTGGACCTAGTAGGAGACGAGGCATAGTCACCCGCTTTTCCACCACTTTTCTTCAGTAGGTTATCTGTTTAACCTACTTGTGGTTTCATTTTCCGCTTGTGTTTAGTAGCTCTGAATACTTGGGTTAATGTATATTATTTCGGTTGTGGGTGAAGACTTGTTGTCGTTTTAGAATATTTATTGGAGGATTTATGTTATCTTTTGGATAATGTTATTTGATGTTGGTTAATGTTGTGTTGTTGGGAGTTGTTGTTTTTGGGGAGCACGTAGGCTCCCGGAGTTAAGGTTGGATTAAAAAAAATTTGGAAGTGTTTGCAGGTTTTCGTTAGGAAGGGTTGTCCATTTTCAAGGGAGGTTATGCCGATTTCTCGGTAATATCTTTCTTGGAGGTGGTCCCCGCACGAGTTACTCCGGGTTTCAGGGTGAAATTTCGGGGTGGGTCGTGTCACTTGGCTCCATAAAGATAGTGTCTCCACAACTTGAGAGTAAAAACTACTGCTGCAAGCTCTAAATCATGAGTGAGATAATTCACCTCATGCGGCTTCAATTGCCTAGAAGCGTAGGCAATAACTCGATCATGTTGCATTAATACCCCGCCTAGACCTCATCTAGAAGCATCACAATAAACTACATACTCTCCACTATCATCCGGAAGTGCCAAAACATGAGCACTAGTCAGGCGATTCTTTAATTCTTGAAAGCTTTGCTCACACTGATCTGTCATTCGAACTTAACTCCATTCTTGATCAATCTTGTAAGTGGAGCAGCATTCTTTGAAAAGACTTGCACAAAGCGTCAATAATAACTTGCTAACCCCAAGAAACTACGAATCTCCGTCACAGTGGTGGGTCTTCTCTAACTTGCCATTGCTTCCACCTTTTGGGGATCCACACTAACACCTTCTTTTGAATCTACATGACCCAAGAACTCCATTTTATCCAGCCAAAACTCACACTTACTGAACTTGACATACAACTAAGCATTTCAAAAAGTTCGCAATATCAATCTTAGATGTTTGGCATGCTCCTTCTCACTTTTTGAATATACCAAAATATCGTCTATGAATACGATCACGAATCGGTCAAGATATTGACTAAATATCATATTCATGAGATCCATGAACACAACAAGTGCATTAGTAAGTCCAAAAGGCATCACCATAAACTCATAATGATCATAATGTTATCGAAAAGCAGTTTTGGCTATGTCACTCTCCCGTATCCACAACTGATGATAACCAGATCTTAAATCAATCTTTGAGAAAATAGAAGCACCCCTCAACTGATCAAATAAATCATCAATGCGAGGCAACATATATTTATTCTTCACTGTGACTTGATTTACCTTCCTATAATCAATACATAGTCTCATGGTGCCATCTTTCTTCTTAACAAACAACACCGGAGCACCCCATGGAGACATGCTAGGCCGAATAAAACTCTTGTCTACCAACTCTTGTAGTTGAGTCTTCAACTCTTTTAATTCCGTTGGAGCCATTCTGTAAGGTGCCTGCGAGATATGCATAGTTCTAAGAAGTAACTTGATAGAAAAGTCTATCTCCCTTACAGAAGGCAAACCAGACAATTCCTTAGGAAACACATCCGGAAACTCTCTTACTATAGGAATATCCCTACTTCCAACACTCCTACACTTGTATCCACAATGTAATACTATACGTTGTGGAAAATTTTAACTCTAAGGTTTAGGGTTTAGGGTTTAGGGTTTAGGGTCTAGGAAGAAATTTAAGGTAACTTGTTATCACAGTTTGGTTCTCGTTTTGGAAATAAGAATTTCATAACTGTGACAATATGGTCCTCTTGTGGAAAATTGCAGTATGTGCATCTTTGGTGAGCTAGTTCATGTCAAGATTCCACTTGGCAGGCGATGTGGTTTTGTTCAATTTGCTAGCAGGTAACAACACTACTTCCCGTTGTAGAATTCAGTTTCCTTAGTCCTCTCTTTTTCTTTCTTATCTCCCTTTTTCTAGATTAAATACATGTTGCTGAAATACTTTAATGTGTTTATATTTACATGTGGCATATTTCAGAGCTTCTGCAGAGTAAACATTGTCGATGATGAATGAGCGAGTAGTGGGATCATGAGTGTAGTTATTGGTACATGAGGATCAATATATATTGTTATTGTACACATGTATTTTTACACTTCAAATAATTTGTAATTGAAGTGGTTTCTCTTAACATTAAATAAAGTGCTACTTTCATTATTTTATTCTTAGTTTTTGTTATATATGAAGTTCAATTCACAATCACACAACATATGAACAAGCAACAAAAAGAGAAACAAAAAGTCTAATAGACAATTAAACGACATAAGTCATCATACTCTACAACATAAAAGTGAAGCTAAAAGAATTATCAGACGACATACATGCCTCATCAGACGACATATATATGTCGTTGATTTTCTATTGAAACGACATAAAGTCTAGTAACTTTCCAAATTGACAACATCTAACGACATTAAGTTGTCATTAGAAACCTCATCTAACCACATCAAGTGAATGTATTTGTCGTAGTAGGTTCTGTAGCTCAACGATTATATGTAATGTAATGTTGTATCACACTATATCAATTTCGACAAATCCTTTCTTTTTTCTTCTTTCACTCGACATTTAAATGTTGTTGGTCATTTATCCAAACGACATAAAGTTCAGAAACCTTTCAGACTTGTCATATTTCAGACGACATAACATATGCCATCTAATCACCACTTAGACGACAGTCTAGAACTGTCGTCTGATCATCAATCAGACGGCATGGCCTCAGATGACATATAGTTTTCCATCAGACGACAGTGCTCAACTGTCGTCTGATGTTGTTTTTAGCATAGTGTGGTATTAATAATTTCGCTTGCCTTTTCTATTTTACTCCATTTAGATATTATCTTGTTGTCAAAATTCAGGTCCTCCTAAGAAGAAAGGTAGAGGGGGAGGTAAAAAGGGACATGGCATGCTAAACAGTCGCAAAAAGCGATTAAACACAGAGGATAGATAAGAACATGAAACTGATGAAGAGGCCAGGTCTGAATCTCAACCTTCAAATGCAACAAGTAATGTGTATGCTTCAAGTAATGTGTATGCTTCTATTTTACTCCAAGTTATATATTATAATCATCTTTTTGTCAACTTCAGGCCCTCTTAAGAAGAAAGGTAGAGGGAGAGCTAAGGGTGAAAAGGGACATGGCATGCCAGCTCATATACATGATGGAAGGTAATCAATAATTACATATATGTTCTTGTTACCCAAACTCAATGGTTTTTTTTGAAATATAAATACGGCATAAGGACATTAATACTTGTTCAAAATAAATGACGGTGTTGTATCCAAGATCATAACATTTTTTGCAACACGTGCAATACAAAAAAAGAGGTTGAATAGGCTATATGACCGCTAGAAAGAATATAACTTTAAATTCTTATGCTCTGAAGAAGATGTAAGGAAAGCATTTGAAAAGCATGTCGAAATCAGATATCCCGACTGGATGAGCGCAATAAGGAACAACGTTTTTGGAACATATAAAACTCATGCAGCTCGTTATTCTCATTGCCCAAAAGGTATAAATAGAATCGTGTGGCCCAAATTTGTTGAAGCATGGTTGGATCCCGAATGGCAGGTAACCAAGCATACTATTTTTTTCCAGTTTTAAAATCATTTGAACCTTTTCTTATTGATTGATATATTTTGCAGAAGATTAGTGAAAGAAACAAAAGTGGAGGTAAAAAATTGGAGGTAAACAAAAGTCGGGATCAATCAACAATTGTTCAGACAGTAGGTTCGGTCCCAATGGCAAAATGGCGTAAAGAGGAGGTAAAAAATATAAATATGGAGTTGGTTATTCTATATAAGTTCTGATTCAATATATATCTTGGTTATCAATTTGAATAATATATTGCTTAACGTAGAACTTATTTAACTTGAAAATAAATTACTTATATATTAATCTTTCTAAAATACATTTTCTTCGATCTGATAGCTTGATCAGAATAGAGTCGAACCAAGCCCAATAGAGGGTTAGAGAAAGTTCCATGTAAGTAAAGCAAAGGACAGTAAAGAAGAACATTGGAAAAGTGAGAAGGCTAAGGAAATTTATGTATGTTTCCATACCTGATACTTACATCAAACTTTTTCTATTCATATTAAATTGTGATTATTTTTACATAGATTAAATTTGCAAACTATTGTTTGCAGGAGGATCTTACTGAGAGGAGGGATCGAATGGAAGAGGTGTTTGGTGAAGTTGATGAAGTTGATGATTGGGAGATATATGTGAAAGCCATTTGTGAGCATAGTCATGGCCGTGCACTTGGGTTAGGTGCTGGGGCCAAACTCAAAGATATCAATTCACATAACCAAACTTGTAATAAGCCTGCATGTTTGGAACTAAAAGAAAATTATGAGACAGTGAAAGGCGAAGTAGAAACTCTGAAAGATAAATTGGAGAAATTGACTCAAGTTGTTCAAAATTTGCTGCCTCATAGCTATGACCATTCTAAAAGTGAAAGAAACTCACATTTATGTGGTACGATCTCTACCTTACTGAATATTTGTATGTTGCTGTTGTTTATGCTATTTATTGCATGGTTTAGCTCTTATTTTTCATTCTAAATTTTGTTTTTAATTATTTCTTTTTTCTTCAAGAAAATAATATTATTGCAACGGATTCAAGTGCACTCCATGATGAAGATGGTTTTTATGAAGATTGTATTGATGGAGATGGTACTGATGGAGATGATACTTATGGAGATGGTGTTGATAAAGATGATGATACTGATGGATATGGCGCTGATGAAGATGGAACTAATGGAGATGGTGCTGATGAAGATGGTGCGAATGGTAATGCCAACTTTCATGAGGTGTTTTACAACCGCACTTAAAAAATTGTCTTTCTTGCTTGCTGATGAAGATCATGTTTTAATAGTTTAACTTATTTGCCTTTCTTGCTTAAGGATATACTAGCTTTGAAATATCTTAGCTATGTTTCTTGTAATACAGTTTGATATATTGCTAAAATTCTATTTTTTTTATGTTTAATAAAATAATTATTATCATCCAACCAGTTTTTACAATTAAGTTTACAGGTTTTATTGAATGGGAAGGAAAACAAATATTTGCTAACAAATTTTCAATGAATAAATAAGCTGGTTTGGAAAAAAATTCCGACCAATCATTTCCGACCATTTCACTCTCGGAAATAATAGATCACCAATTCCAACAAAGAAATATTCATTTCTGAGGAAAACATGGCCATTGTTGATGGGCAAAAAGTTATTTCCGACAACATTCTTTGTCGAAAAGAATATTTGTCGTCGTCAATGGAGCACAATTTCCGACCAATGAAACCTATTTGCGACCACAAAACTTTGTCAGAAATAATGACCTTTGTCAATGGAGCACAATTTCCGACCAATGAAACCTCACTACGTCAGAAAAGGCTTCACACGACAGGTTTCAGACCACATAATTTTTCAGGCATGTCGTCTGATATGTTTCGATGAACTCAAACGACAGAAAAATGAACTTATGTAGTCTGGTATGGGTGAAAACTCATGAATTTGATTGTGTTCCAAATTTTTTACAAGTTTAAAAACTCAAACGATATTTAATTGTTGTCTGATAATAGGAAAATTTAAGTCGAAAACCATAGAAAGTCTTGTTAAATTTTTCGAGCTTAGACTACATTTTTATGTAGTCTGAATTCTCAAATTGACCTAATGTATATGGAGGGAAATATGCCGCGTGTTTAACACAGCGCCAAAACCTGAGAGGGCCGAAAAGAGCAGCGCGTTTAACACTTTGCAAAAAACTGAATACCAAAACAGCAAGAGTAGTGAAACTAATTCCGTTTACAACTGAAAATAGAAAGTTGAGACTCAGAGTAGCTAAACCAAGTCTCAGCCTAAACCCACTTCCCTCTTTGCTAAATCAAGTCTCACCCTCCCCCTCTCTGTATTTCGCTTATCCTAAACTCTGAAAGATGAGTCTCGATTTCGAGTTGCGTTAGCTTTCTTGATTTCGATTTCGTTGCAACTCCAAGTGATAATTTGGTAAGCTTTCGATTTGGGTTAGCTTTCTCTCTCACTTTATCACACGATGTGGGTTGTTTATGGGTCTAGGGTTTACAAATTGGGGGTAATAGGGTTTTCGATTTTGGGTTGTTTGCTTTACGAATTTTTCCTCTTTGTAATTTGGTTTTCGATTTTGGATTGTTCCTGTTAATGAGTCTGCTTGCACTTCAGTTTCTTGATTCTTGACTCACTTTCTTTGGCTGCAGAAATTGGAGGAAAGAAACCGAGTGTTCTATCGCAATTGGAGGAGTTTGCTGGTGATTAGGTAGTGATATTACTACTTCTTGATTTATCTAAATGGTTTTTTATGCAAGTGTTACAGTGTTTGATTATGTTTTGAGGTATTGGGTTCAAATATACATATTGGGAGTTGACTCTATTTGATGAGCGGATTGAGAGCTTGTTTCATTTTCTCAAAAAAGATATAATAACTGGTTTTAGGTCTAATTCAAGTTAGGTAGAATCTTATGTTTACTGATTCATGGTTACTCTCGTATGTATTGTAGACCAAAATCATGTGTATGAAATGAATTGATGCTTCCTTAATTTTCTATGAATACTTTAAAAGATCTTTAGAAGAAAACGAATTCAATTTGCTATCTTGAATATCATACTAAATTTCATATGTGAGGGTCTATTTTGTTATCATACTGACAACAAAATTCAATGGTCAATTTGCTCCTAAGCTTTTCATATGTGAAGGTCCATGGTACGAAGTTGCAGCAAATAGTTTTTATGATATGGTATGATAGTCAAGATTGCAGTTTGGAACCAATAATTTGTGTTGTCTTCGCTTGGATTGTAGTTATGATTATCCAGTTTGTAGGACAATGCATTTGCAGACATATTAGTGACTTCATGCTAGTTCTTGATGTTCTTATCCAAAACCTATTCTGAAACCCTATATGGTTTTATCTTCAACTAGGCTTGAATTCATGTAATTATTGTTATCCCTCTGTATTAGGCTAGATTTCATGTTGTATCTGAATGGCAGGTTCTGTAAGCATTTATTGAATTGCCAGACCAAAATTCTTCAATTGAATGAGGCTCTTGATGTACCTGGTTTGTTAAATAGTTCACTAACTATCTATATGGTTTGTCAAATGTCTCTTCTGAGAAACCTTGTAGTTTCTACTGAACTTTCAGTTAGGTATATAAGCTTTTGATCCTGGACTTGCTCTTGTTTTTTTTTTCTTTTTCACCAAACTATGTATCTTCCTCTCTTCTCAAACTCCCATAATTAATCTCCCTTCTCGATGCAAGTCTCATCACATTTTTGATGTTTCTTAGACCCTATTTATATATTTGTTTGAGACATATCAGATTAATTAAGTTAGCTCGACATATAGCTTAACTATTATCTACGCGGTGAGTTGCATATATTCCAAATCTACATGAGAGAGCAGATCATAACGTGTTCTATGGTCCAAGCCATGGTTGGATTGACTATAATTAAAGAGGAGGATTTGTTTATATTAAATACAATTGTTTGCTATTTGGGTGTTTAAACTGAAATATTTTTGTTGTTGTTATTGCATGGTACTTTGTAAAGAGCAAGGACAAGCAGAGGCTGGTGCTAAAACAAGGATAAGCTGTAAGGACTTTAGCAGAGGTAAGGTACAGATTCAATGTCTTCATATGTATATTGGCAATAAAGTTCATTTGAGCTGGGTTTTATGTGATCATAAGTATGTAGATGTCTGCCTTCCTGAGTTTTGGATATTGTTCTCCAATAATAAAATTAATATTGACATGTGACGTATTGCTTGAGTCCATCATCTTATATCTGATTTTAGTTGTATGCATAAGAGAAAGGAGGTGTCCCCAAAGAAGAAAGCAGTGACATCCCCAAAAAAGAAGGTGCTCCTAAAAAACAAGGCAGCCACATCTCCTAAGAAGGCCACATCCCCGCAGAAGAAGGGAAGACCAAGTAGGAAGGATGCCTCATCATCAAAGAAGACGGTCACACCCTCAAGGAAGAAGGCTGAATCAAAGAAGTCTGGAGCACTCGCAACGTGGTCAGCTGATGATGAAGAAGAGGAAGTTCAAAATATGGAAGCGCAAGTTGAAAATGTGACCGGTGGTTTGAAGCTGCTAAGCCGAGGCATGGTGACAATGCAGCGTGTAAGTCACCGACTCACCAGAGGAATAAAGCTCACTGTAGAGTTTAATGCCAAAGGGCAACCTTTTGGAAAAGTGGCAGGTGAAATGCAGTCTTACACCGGAGTCTTAGCACGCACTAAAATCCCAATTAGTTTTAACGATTGGAGAACGAAAAAATTGGATGATGAAAAGCAGAAAATCTGGGAAACAGTAGTGGTATTTAAACTAACCTTCCAAGTTATAAGTTATTCTTATGGCTTTCATTTACTCTTTTCTCATTGTAAACTAAGTCTATTTGATGTAACATAGGAGGCGTTTGTGATCCCTAAAGAGTGTAGGAGGCTTGTGATTGCATCTGCTGCCAATAAATGGAGGGATTTCAAGTCCAAATTGACTGCCAAGTACATCATCCCTCTCTTGGGTGAGCCTGAAAAGCTAGAAAACCCCCCCAGATAATTACATTGAGTTTATATACTTTATTTTGTATTAGAAAAAGTTAAAGGAAGAGCAGGCAAGTGGAAAACTAAAGGTATCAGGTTCAGACGATGTACTCACCAAGGCGTTGAAGAAGCCCAAGCATCCTGGCAGGGTACGTGGTGTTGGTGGTTTCACAAAACCATCGACATACTTTCACCTCCCAAAACGCACTATGAACCGTGTTGATGAAGGGGTTCTGAAGGAGACTCTTGAGGCACTATTGGCTGAGCAAAAAGCTAAATGGGAAGAGGAGAAGGCCAAACAGTTTGTTGAGGAAAGAGCATTATGGAAAGCTGAACTTGCACGGTTGGAAGCAAAGTTGAACAGGAAGGAGCTGCTAGTGGAGTCACCAAAAGCTGCTACACCACTTCATGAAAATGGCTCAGGCCAAGGGAGCTGTCCCCGTCCACACGATAATGTTGCAAACAATAATGTTGGGGAGGTAGAGCTCAATGGAGTCAAAAAGAAGCTGAGACTGAGCTATGAGGATAACAACCCCATTTTTCAAGAGGCCTACTTGATTGTTGAACCGAATCAGAAACTAACCAGCACAACTGAGAATGATGTTAGAGATTTCCATGTGCCGAGAACTTCATTGAATGAGAAAATGGTAAGTACATTTCTAATTTACAATATAAGAAAGCTTAGGCTAAACATGATGAGATTTTCAATGCTAATGAGAAAACTAATTTAGTTATGCAATGCTAATGAGATTTTCTTTCACTTAGGCTAAACATGATGAGACTGAATGCGGGCTTGCCATAGGTAGTGTTCAGAATATTGTTGCATATGGAAAAGTCGTTGACGTCGGTGTCGACACATCCAAGCAGTTAGTCCATGGTGTTCCATTGGGAAAGGGCAATTTGCATGTCACAGTTACAGGAAGCTATAATGATAATGCACTCATACCAATTCCAGCGAGGGATGATATCGTCACAGTTGCCGACGCCAAAGGGAGTTTAGTGGCTTGGCCAAGACACTTGGTTGTTATTCCAAAACCAACTTAAGTACCAACAACTGCATCCCTTACACATATACCAGTGCGTAAAGGGCCACATCCTCAACCCACTCAGCAGAAGGTAAGATAGCTTCCTTTAGTTCCATGTTAACTTTATTTAATATATTTAACATGTTAATATGGAAAGCTTGATAACATTTTTATCTTGTTGTAATTCACCTAGCGAACAAGGCGTACAATACAGCGTCCTATTTCTAAGAAGAGAGAATTGGATTATTTTGATGACGATGAAGACCTGGAAACCTTGCCACCAAATCTGCCATTGCCATTAGAGGACTTGTGCAAGTGGGCCGACACTGAGTTGAAGAATGAACGCACCATAAACACAACACTTGGACCGGAATTCTTAGGACATTCAAGGAAAGTCGTTGTGTCTAGAAAGGATATCTATAACATGGCCCACAAGCAGGAATTGAGTTCTGATGTACTTGTTTGTTACATGAGGTAAAGAAAATTTCATTGAATCGTTGCAGTAATTTTTAGGTGAAATTTACTTTGAACCTCTTTGTATTGTATTTTTGTAGCTACCTTCATGGAGAGTTGCAGAAGTCTGAGATGCTTGATATGATTGCCTTTGTCGACCCTGATTTCACAGGTGCACTTGGGTGTGGAAATCCCACTGACCGGGCAAAATTTCTATCAAATAGGTACAAGCAAGGGAAGGTTGGCCAAATTTTTTTGGTTCCACACAACAATAGGTATATGGCGATGTTTTGCATGAAATATAGCTTCTCAATAACTATTAAAGACATGGTATCTAAAAAATTTTGTATATATATGTTCTCTTTTATATAGTAAAAACTGGATGTTGACGGTGGTGATTCCGAGTGATGACTTGGTATACTTAATGGATCCCTTCAAAAGGGTAGCATATGACGATGAATGGAAAACTGTTGTGAACCAGTAAGTTGTATGGCTTTTGTTTTCCAATATCGATTATTTCTTGCTGTATTTAATTTGCACTTTCACTAATTATCAATGTTTCATTTTCTTCCAAGCTCTCTGAAAATGTTTTATGGCCCAAAGAATAAGAAATCAAGCAGAAAAAAGACTAAATGGGTGAAACTTCCTGTAAGTTGTAACACTTGGTTGAAGTCTTCATGTTTATGTGCTTTGTCTAATATTGTTATTGATAGTTTGGCTTATAGTAACTATATTTATAATTTTCAGGGTATTCCTCAGCAAAAGAATCACAATACTTGTGGATATTACATCATGTGTTTCATGAAAGAGATTGTTGAGGACAAGAATTTGGAGTATGCTACCAAGGTAAGATTGATCAATTGCTTTTCAATCATATATGGAGATATTGCTAGATAAAGATGGGAATGAGCATAACTTGCTGCATTTTGTTGCTGCAGTGGGGAACGAAAGATACTGGTAGGCAGTATAACACTGATGACATTGATGCAGTCCGAGCTGTATGGGCAAAGTATGTTAATGGGATACCCTAAGCATTACTTTATTGATGTAGAATTGTAGACTTGAGTAGAATCTAGGAACTGCTTTTGAGCATATATCTTTACTGTTGGAAAGTGTTGAAAACTATGCATGCATGCAGTTGCTACTCTAGCTTAAGTCATAGGTTTTTGTGTTAGCTAATAGTTGTGATCAAGATTTTAGGCTGTATTTCAGAGTTCTTGATCGTTATGTAAATTTTAGCTCAGATCACGCTTATGGACCTAATGGATTGTACTTTAATCTGATGGATTGTTGCAATGAAATGTAAATTTTAGGTGCAATTTTTGTGTGATTTTGATGTTTAATTTTGTGAGAGATAGGATGTAGAATGGTGGTTTGGACCACATATGCAGGGCATCAATATGGTATCAACATAATACCAATAACAGAAACATGTAGTTGAATCATTAGTCCAACGACAGAACTACTGGTAATAATGAATTTCTCAAGTACTCACACTACAAAAAATTGTCATCTAAAATAATATCTAATGACAAACTGTGTAAGTATATGTTATCTTATAAGTATTCTGACTACAGTAAAAAGTAGTCAATGAACTATCATACGACGTATCCCAGATAAAGACAAAAAATTTCAACTCTACCGACATCATAATGTAGTTGGAAACAAGCTCAAACGACAGATATTATGGTATGTATCCTACAAATATTTAGATTACAAATTTACTTAAAAGAATGTAGTCTGAATATAAACTCAAATGACATATTTCCTACGTAAGACTAAAATTTGGACCTCCAACGACATTAAAATGTAGTTGGAAATAGATCTAAAACGACAGACTCGATGGCATATATGTTCTCCTACTTGTATTAAGACTACATATATACTTCAAAGAATGTAGTGTGAAATGTATCTCAGACCACATATGCTCTACGTCAAGGCTAAACTTGTTACTTTTCCAACAACATGAAAATGTAGTTAGAAATACATCTCAAACGACATATACGCTGACAATTATGTCATCCTACAAATTATAAGACTACAGATATACCTCAATGTCTGTAGCCTGAAATATATCTCAGAAAACATATTATTTATGTGAAGGCTAACTTAGCAATTCTAACTACAGATTACTGTCAACTAAAACAATATATAACCACAGTTATTTTATCAAATCTGTAGTTGATATGTTTTTCCAACGACGGTTTTATGCTGTAGGTTTGACATTCCAACTACATTATTCTGTAGTAAGACTTGTTGACGTATTACATGATATATGTAGTCTGATCTCCACACAAACGACAGAAGTTCTCCTTGGACTTCAATCTGAACTACATCAGACAACACGTTCAGTTAGTACTAGTCGAGGGTTTTTGTCCGTCGTCTGAGTTACCCACAGACGGCAGCCACTTACGCTACAGATTTCTAAGCCATCAGACGACAGTTAATGTCTGTCGTATGTAGCTTTTTCTGACGTAGTGCCTATTTGCGACCACAAAATTTTGTCAGAAATAATGACCTTTGTCAAAGACTTTTTTCAACCAGACTTTTTCCGACGACTACCGATGGCCTCTGTTCATCGGACAAAGTTATTTCAAACGGCAAACGGTTTTTTCCGACCAAATCTCGCCCTTGGAAATGACTATGTGTGTTGTAGTGATGACACTGATGCAGAAGGTGTTTTCATTAGAAATGACCATGTTCAACAATTCGTACTATTTTTTTTTTCCGTCCTTCTCAGTTACCTTGGTAGAAACAAACCCCACAAATGCACACAAATATGATAGTGGGATATTTGTCATTAGGTACATGCAACACTATCTTGAGACATAGTCAATAGGGGTTAGTAACTTTCAAGTTATTTCTATTTCCTTCTACTACATTATGCAAATGAATGATATACGTTTTTAATTTATGACAGTTTTTATCTGAGGAGCACCGTAATCGTATTGCGTTGAAAATAATACACGATACGAGGAATGAACATGGTCGTGACATTGTGTTATAAGATTTCTTATATTAACATTATGCTTTAACTGCATAAAACCCAAGTAATAAACATGTTTGTAAGCTATCTAAATGAGCACAATTCAATCAAATGATTTATCCCTATGTTCTTTGCGGTATGAACAACTTCAGTTAAGTTCATATATGTGTGTGTGTGTTTGTCACAAGAAATAGTCAGTAAATACGCAGATGACTGTGGTTGAAAAATATGTTACAGGCCAGTGTAACAGTTCCTCATATAATGATGAGTAATGAACTTTGGATTAAGAATACATTTTCACTAAGCAAACTGGACAGATTCAGCTGAAGGATGAAAAAAGCAAGTCATGTATTGTAACGTCCTTCAAATCAATAATGTATATTGACTGAAATCTATATTATCTATCTGATAACATAACCATGTTTAAAATAATGACCGCAAATATTCATTCCTATGCATGACAAGATTACTGCCAATCTTGGCCACTGGTTTTTGTTGCTGGTCCGTCTGCAAAGTGGTGATGCTATCATAGCTGACAACTTTCCGAATACTACAAGAAAGGCTATTCGTGTAGAGCATGCAAGAAGAGTGGTAAAATCCTTCCCATAGATTCTAAAATAAGACAGAAAATATTAGTGATATTCATTCAGTTCATTCATATATGATAAAGTTAAGTTAAATAAATGACACGTAGACAACTTATTGCAGCTCAAGTTGCTGGACTTGGTATTTGAAGATGAAATTAAGTTGGACACGCGTGAAGGTTTTCAGTTTGCTACTTTACCGTGGGCGACAAAAGATTATACCTTCCCGATTCAAAAGAATGACTTTGATTGCGGACTTTATATCATAAGAAACATGCAACATTAACCAAAAATTTGTGATGTAGAGGTAACGTTCTCATTTCGATCATTGTAGATTTTACTTTGATAAGTCAAGAAGTTAACATAATACCTTCCAGTACACTTGCAATATGTATCAGAAGAACCATAGGGTGAGTTTGGTGGTTGAGTGCATCTGCCATCATCGAAATTAGCTCCAAGATATCAAGCAAATGGTACAAGAATGTGGACTTGGGTCAACTAATGTTCCTATGGTGGATTTGGTGTCTTCAAACTACACTTAAATGACTTCGGGGTCGATGAACGTTCAAAACTTTTTGTGGACATCATTCGAGTTTTTGGTTGTAGGGCTATGAACCAATGTGTGGGAAAAATTGTTTTCCCTTTTTGAAGTGTTAAAGAGTTAATGTTATTGTTAAACTCTAATGGGTCGGGTGATGTATAATGTTCATTGACCTTAGAATTTGAAGATCATGATTTTTATCGAACATATGTATGGTGTTTTTGAATTTTTCTGATACATGTCTCGCATGTTCTTTTATAGTTTTTACCTTCTCACAAGAATCCTAAAGTATGGCAATTGGAGAAAGAACGAGAATATCCAGTGCAATGGGTAAAGATGTCTGGTAACATATTGATTTCCAAGTAATCTAACAAATAAGTAAACTTAGTGAAAGAAACTGGAAATTGTTAAACCCTAACAATGACTAGCATACTAGTCCCAGTTCCCCCAATGTTGGAACATTGATTGCACGTACATATTTTCAAATAGCACATACAAGAGTAAACAATCAGCAATACCATTGTACCATATTCAAAAGTTCAATACCAAACTTGAAAAACACAGATCATGTTTCATCCACATTTAGCAAATAACACAAGTATGTCATAACAAAATGGACACTACTACAAATGTTAGGCAGTAGTCTATACTCAAAAGACAAGCTTCCTCCACTAAAATGGATTCCAGGCTGCAAGCTCCCTCTGCTTCTGCCAAGCTTTGTCTGAAATATGGAGTCACCCACCAACTGACATCCTAAAGCACAATATAGTAGAATATGGTTAGGGTATTGAGCAATCATATAATATAAATTTATAAATATATATATATATATATATATATATCATTGTTTCTTAGTATTTTCACCAAAAACAGAAGATAATATGTTTTGATGCCTTAAAAAGAAATCAAAAGTTCTTGCCTCTTCAACATGATGGATCATATGTTGGCTGTTGTCTTAGCAAGAAAAACTGAATCCTCATCATATTGGTTGTTTGGTGGAAAAGCGGTAGTAGAAGTGTGTGCGCCAAATGATTGGCTAGACACTTGGTGAGCAAACACTAAACTTTGACCTCCTTCGTTCATAACACAATATGGATCAATGTTTACATCATTGGTGTTGCCAGCATTCAAACTAATCGGACATGTCCTAACATTGTGTCTTGGTCTACTACAAAATCTGCATCTCTGACCTGTTGGTTGCCTTTCCTCACTAGGAATGTTCGGAGCCCTTTTTTGAGCCCCTTCTGTTCGACATGGTTTAGGATCCCTGATTACATTTGGATGGAGACACCCAACATTTGGAACATTTGTGTTGTTGTCAGCCACCTTCCAATTCTGAGATCTAATTACCAATTTGCCAAAGGCTTCACATGTTTCTTCATATGCTTCATCAGTGAAAGACGCCTTTTGATATACACGTGAACAATCAGACATCATCTGACCATATCTTGCAAGCTGCAAATCAACCTTTGGAATGTTACCACTTCTTCTTATCAGGTTTGTCTTCTTAGGAGATGCCTCTTTGGTCCATTTCTTGGTCACCAAAGATTTAGGAAAACTGTTGATCAATTTTGCTTTCATGACAGAGAAGATATGGCAACAAGGTATACCATCTGATTCAAAGAGTTGACATGAACATGTGAATGAAATCATTGGCCTGCTGTGAAGATACATAACATGCCATGTTCTTTAAGGTTTCCCATATTGTGTCACCACAAATAATGTAGATGCTCTGTTCTCATACTCCAAATGATCAACCACAACAAACTTAGATTCAAACAATATCTGGTCCTTAATAAGGAGGAAAATGTCATATGTGAACTTTGCCCCAACCTGCTCTTGAATAGGCCTCATATGGTCCCCAATAACCGGGTTAGAGTTCAGAGATTTGAAATCATCATGCAAAAGATTATACCGCAGACGTTCAACTGACTTGTCAACCTTAGGCAAAAACACACATAGTCTCATAGAATTAAGCATGCCCCTTTTCATAATCTTATGCATGCCCTCACATCTTTGAGTATTGCATATACCACCATAGAAGTGGTTCCTAAAATAGGCTTCTGTCCATTTGACCCGTTTGTTGTACATTGAAGCAATCTAATGGTTGTCTTGTAGTCCATTATTGCCACTATGTAACGCCAATTTCCAATATATATTTTCGATAATGTTTGAATTTTGATCCGCTTGGTGAATTATATGTATCATTTTACCTACATAAGGGTAGCCGTGTTTGGAGATGAATTTCTGAAAATTTTAAAATATGTGGATAGAACACATCCTCACGAGAGCATAACAATTTTCGACAATGTGAGCAACTAAGCTATATTTGTGATTTCCGAAGATTCAAAACTTTTAAAAATCATTTTAATGTAAAATATAACCTATATAGGCAACATGGTTGTTTATTTATTTAATTTATTAAATCATAATTTATAAAGGCCACTCTCATATAATTTAATATAACATCAATATTTCATATTTGAAATCATAATTTTCCTAATTTTTGTTGGAAATATTGTATATAAAGAAATTTAAAAGAAAAATGAAAAAATTGCATTTATGCAACCCAAACCCAAGCCTAAATCCAAACACAAACCTCATCTCACCCTCAAATTAAAACCCACTCATATCTATTCGACTATTCCTTCCTTTCTCTCCAACGCCGCGTTCTCTCCACCACCACGACCAGTGCCTTGTCTAATCTCATCTCAGCCAAAAAAAAAATCTCATTTTTGTTTCCCTTTTTCCAAACCCCTGCCGCCCATCCGCTCTGTGATCTTTACCAAACCCAACCCAGACCATCTCCAACTCTTCCGCTGACTCCATCGCCTCTCTCGGTGATGATCCACTCGCCTCCTTCAGTGGCCAACCCATAGTCGGCGTCGAGAGCTACTTCCGCGTCGTCTACCACCTCGTCATCTCGATCTACGTCCTCGGCATCACCACTGTTGATCATGACAACTCCATCAACTAGATATCAAGACCTTTTTTAGGGCAAAAGGATTTACCCCCTTGTTTTTACCTTCCACCCACCAATTCTTAAGTTTAAAAAAAATGTTAACGGAGGAGAATGTTGTTAAGTCAGATATGTGTCCATACTGAAATGAGTGATTGTAATGCTGCCAAGTCATTTGGTGAGTTTTCACCCAATGAATGGAAGAATTTTCATCTCCCAAAATATCCAAACTCATCTTATTCCTCTACCTCACCCACAAAACTCAATCTCTTCCATTACTACCACCGTCTTTAATCTCTAACCTTCATTAACACCCCACTACTATCATTTCTCCATTCTCTTTTCTCTATCATTTTCTCCATCCACTCCACATATTCACACAAAGAATAGATCTAGCTTCACTACATTTCATCATCAAATCTTTAAGAGCAAGGAGAGAGAATCACACCATCAACACCACCACCAAGATGTGAGCTTGGGGACAAATCGACACACCACTAAGCCAACTCTATTCTTTTTACTCTAGATTCAATTTGATGTTTGATTTGGTTATGAAATTTGTTTATGTAATTATGAGTGAGTAGTACCTTGTTGGGGTTAGGGTTGAAAGCCCTAGCTAACAAATCTTGTATGGATTGATGTTATAATGTGATGTGATGCAATTTAATTAACATTCCTACATGCTAGTTCATGAGTTGAATGCATATACTTAGAATTTACCATTTTGAGTATGTGTGTTTGCCATGACATGATAATGTTAGAGCTTAGTAATCTTTGAATGTTAAAGCATGAAAACATTATAGGTGTGCGTGTTGGGGTTGTGAATTACAATCACTTAAAGATAAACTTAGTTGATTTGCATAGTTTCTTCATCTCCAAAATTTATGCACTTAGGGTCATGTGATGTGATCCGGAACGGGGGTGCGACAATTAAGAACCATTTTTGACAATTGTAGTATAAGGCAAATGAGGTTCGATCAATACGGAGACTAAGGGTGCTCTTGTAACAATGGTTATGTCAGTAGCTAACAATATATAGAAGTATTTATTTACAAATATACACATGATACACAATATAAGGAGGGAGGTTTGAGAGTTTGATTATAATGTTTCTACTAAAAGATAAAGACAAAATCTAATCGAATATATTCAAGTAATCGATTCATTCAACACTTCAACATAGAGAGAGACTCGAACCCTAACCACATATTAAGATCACGGTTTAATCCTAACAATCTGATTTTCATGCCAACTCTAAGCAAACGAAATAATCTTGAAACACATGCCTGAAGAGGATATGCATTCCTTTAATTTTATTAACTTTATCTCCTAAGCACAGAGAAGTCTAGAATCTAGGATATTTCATGCAAAAGCTGCGATCGATACTCAGTGTCGACTCAGAGTACCCGTCTACACTAAACATGAATCATTAAGTGCTATAGAATTATGAGATTAAACAACAACCATATCCGAGAAGTCGTAACATGTAATTGTTGTAGTCTACATTCTCAACTATTATTACATAGTTTCCACCACTTGAGATCTATACTTACTTGAAGAAGCTTAGCACAAATCATGGGAATACTAGCATGCATTCTAGCATAATTATTAAACCAAAAACGTAGCCTTTCTAACCTGAAAGAATTGGCAAGATCAAATTGTTAAAACATCATAAATGAAACCATAACATGCGTTAATAAAATTCTAAAACTACTTATACCATAACAATTACAACGAGCAACCAAATCCAAATCCAAACACGAAAGTCATATTATGAAATTTATAACTGAAGAGTATATAAACTAACACAAGACGCAAAGATCACACAAAAGGCCGCTTTGGCAAAGATCAAATTTATAACTAATGATGGAAATCGCTACTCCTATGCTCCAAAGTTGCTGCCTATTCGGAGAAGTCCTTCACGGCATCAGAAAGGAGAGAAAAAGCTTCGGCAAAGGAGACGGAAGGCCGCTTGGCTATGCTAGAATATTTATCTAAATTTCTGTGTGAATGAATGATAATATGAGAAGTACACAATGTCGTCTTTATATAGTAGATATCTTGATGAAACTTATCTTCCAAAATGATGTGGGACTAGGTGCACATGTTTGATTTTTCTTCTTCCTTTTTAGACTTGAAATCCAAATTTACTTCTTCTCCAAAATGGTTTGACTTTTCTCTTTCATATTTAGACTTAGAATCCAAATTTATTTCTCCTTCCTTCCTTTGAACACAAGAACTCCTATTTGCAAGATAAATTATATTTTATTAAGTCATCAAACCAATGAGAATTAAGATAAATAGGATATAAAATTAAAACAAGATACTCCTTTATTTAATTTATCAAATCTTAGATGACAACTCATGATGAATTTCTTCCTTGAATTTCTCCCTTTTTGATGTCAAGAAGGGCTTCTTTGCCTTTTCTGCATTTTTCCTCTTAAATCCACGATTTAGTCTTCTTTTCTCGATTTATGCTCTTATTGTCTCTACAATCACAAAACATGTCATAATTAACATTATTAAGGAAATAACATAACTAAATAGGGTAGAAAATACGTAAATTTCATAACACTTATGGTTAACACCCTAGCTAGTGAAAGGAATCCAATCCTCGTGGGTTTAACAACCTTTCTTAATCCTTTTACTATTACTTATACCCCTTATACTTGAAGGTGACTTTTTAGCTAACATTTTCTCTATAATATTTTTAACTTAAAAAGGAGCTGCCCCATCCCTTTGATTTGGGTTCTGTTGAATGTTGATGTAACTTGGGTTTCGTTGAATGTTGTTGTCTTTTCTGGACTTGTTTTATGTAACTTCACTAATTTGGGTTCTGTTGAATGTATCTTTGAATTTGATATGCAATATTGATGCTTTGAATTTAATATGCAATGTTGATGCATTAACTTTGGTTAATTTGCTAGAGTAAAACAATAATAATTTTGTTTAGGCCCGAAAAAAAAAACTTAAAAACCCGAAAAAAGATGATCGGGGCCTGGCCCAGTCAGGTTCAAAATCTGGAAAAAAATAACTGAAACCCGACCCGACCCGAGATTTTCAAGTTTCAGGTTGGGTTTTCCAAAAGCCCGAACTAGCCCGACCCGAGCCCGACCATACTTGGCATGGAGTTGCAAATAAGGCCAATTTATAGTTTGAACAAATATGAAATTCCGAATACGCTTGGATCTCATGTTGTTTGAAAGAAAGATATGTGATCATATACGATTACAAAATTTATTTCTATTTTCTGTATTGGGAGCTTGACTTTATGCTTTTACGATCCAATGTCATGTTTTGCATCAATGCTCTCCATACTAAAACTTCTCTATATTGTTTTATCGAAGTTCTTTGAAAGTTAGGCTATACTAAGTGAACTTCACTATTTCAGAAAAAAAAAACCTAAAGAACATGGTCACATGCCAAAGTAGAATAATTTGCCTTTTAAGAGAGATGCCGGTCTTCAAAATTCGGAAACAATAATTCACATGCGTGTGTGCGGTCATTTCGCACGCACAAACAAATAACCAAACTCTAGGCTAATAAGCAGATTTATTTTCTCTATCAATGAAAACTGAAAAGAAAAATAATCACATAATGGAATAGAAGACATACTAGTGTTCAAACTTTAAAGATGATAATAATTCACACGCGTGAGCACCGCCTTTTTTTACGCACGTATGTGCGTGTAATAAGACTAGTTATTCATAGACCTTTGTGCGTCCGACTACCATGAAAGAGCTCGCCGCCGGACAGAATAGACGGAGTGTGTTTTGGTTCTTTGTTCTCAAGGGTTTCTCTACTTGTTTTTATTTTATGATCGAGATTTTTTAAAGGTCGGGTTTCACTTATTTATTTTTATTAAGAATCAATGCATTTTTATTCTTTTTTATTCTTAGTATAGTTATATTTTCGTATGTCACCGTTTTATCAAATCAAATAGAGTAGCCAATAAATCACTATTTGCTGACTGATGCATGTTAGAATACGTTACTTAATATAATTTAAGGTTTATGTTTTATTTTCCCTCCATTGTATTTTATAGGTTCATTGATCAAGGTTTAAGGGCGGCCGCACTGGCCTTGCTTATTCTTCTTTAAAATAAAAAATTATCAATACATCTTCTTCCAATACGAAGAAATGTCTGTCAAAAAATATAAAAAAAGGAACAAATGTAGTTTCTTGCAATAACCATGCACAGGGATTGTATCGAAAAAAAAAAAAACCATGTAGAGCTAGGAGACTTACCACTTTTAACACAAAGAAGGAACAACGGACCTACCTTCCCTAAATAGATACATACCTCATCAAGGAGGTTATAGAATCTGGCCAACAAAAAATGAACTGTGGGGCGATCGTCTAGTAATGCCAAAACCCTGTAACGACCTAAGTTTCTTTAACACATAGTCAGAAATGATTGAAGTGTTGCTCCCAACAGGGACACTGATCGATTGATGAGAAAGTTTGGTACACTCAGAATTCTGAATGCCAGCTTCCACTCACAAGCTCGCTGATGACAATAGTAAATCAGAAACGTGCCATATATACGCAGGTAAAGAATATAATACAATATTACTGGCATCTGGGGCATATGCATTTCGATTCCTGGGACCTCTCGATCTTATCAGTATTTTTGAAGTGCTTGATAAATATCCAAGTCCATCTAACTACCCAAGAACAAAAGCAACTGCACGTACGTACTGTATGTAGCGCCCAGATGCAGAACGGTGTCATTCAGCTTTTGGAAAACTAACGTGGATGTCTTACATCAGTAAGCTACTTTAGAATACATGGTTAGCTAGCTGCAGAGCTCCCATGCTTTCTCTGGATATATGCATGTATGACTAGCTTGAAACTAATTAACAAGTTCTGGCCGGACTTGGAACTTTGACGATCGATGACAGTTCCAGATAGGCGTACGTACAGTACTGTAAACACGAAAATATCTGTAACAAATGACAGAACAACACGTGTACAAAGAATAATTTAATTTAATCAATACGAATGCGGGTTACAATCTTTGTGTACTCCTCTGATTCTATTTCCGAATGTAGGTTTAACTCAAGGGTGACAAGCACTTGTTCTTGAGACGAATTGTTTGTAGGTTGGACTTCTTGTCGTGTTGACGATTTGTAGAAGTTGATTGACCAAGGGCCGTAGAGGCTTGTTCTTGATCGGATTTGATCCACGAGCAGTTTCACGTGGTGGTTTATTCTTTGTCTTGAGGTTGATGAAGAATCGGCTATTTGGCAGCTTGATGATTCTTCAGGGGCTTGACAACTTCTAGACTTGATGAAGAACTGGCTATGAGCTTGATAATTCTTCAAGGATTTTGGATTTGATAAAGAACTGGCTATGAGCTTGATATTTCTTCAAAGATTTTGGGGAGACTTCTGAGCTTGCGGGAGAGATTTCTCTCTCTCTCTCTCTAGTCCGCTGCTCTCCTTCTGGTCCTCTGTCCGCCTTTGTTTCTGCCCCCCTCTTGGTATGAGAAGGCATATTTATAGTGTTAACATTCCTCCACTTAAGGCAAGTAATGAAGATTCTGAATCAATAATATTTCCTTAATTGAATCAATGAATCTTGACTGATTGATTTACTTGCCGATTTTAACACAATCAGATCAATCAAATCTTAAGATTTAGATATGCCTAGATCTCTTTGGATTGAATGTCCTGTTTTGATCAAGATCTTCAGTAAGGGGCGAGCCATCTTGCGGATAAGGAAGGTATCCCGCGAGGAACCTTGATTTCCAAGCAAGCGGTGATTTCTGGTCCCACTTCGCGGAAACCGCCATGCGAGGCCATCTAGCCTCGCCTTCATGTAAATCCACGCGCATAGAGCAATTTCTCTTCGCCTTCATGTAAATCTACGCGAAGTCTGTTTCGTCTCGTGAAGCCTATTTCGCCTCACCAAGTCTTGTTCGCCTCGCGAAGTGCGGTTCGCCTCGCGAAGTACGGTTCATCTCACGAAGCGCGGTTCCCCTCGCGAAGTACGGTTCGCCTCGCCTTCATTTATTTCTTTGCGTGCGAAGTCATTTCGCCTCGCCACTGTTTTACTTCTACGTGAAGTCACTTCACCTCGCCACTGTTTACTTCTAGGCGAAGTCATTTCACCTCGCCACTGTTTTACTTCTACGTGAAGTCACTTCACCTCGCCACTGTTTACTTCTAGGCGAAGTCATTTCACCTCGCCACTGTTTACTTCTACGCGAAGTCATTTTGCCTCGTCACTGTTTACTTCTACACGAAGTCATTTCACCTCGCAAAGTCCAGTTCGCCTCGTGAAGTGCTTTTCGCCTCGCGAGGTCTACTGTTACCGCTGGCGAACCATCACCAATCAATTTGGGGATGTCCAATTAATCTAATTGATACATGGTCATCAATCAACACTTGATAATTGATTTCAATCGAGATTTAAGGTTTTGTTGTCGGCCAACCATTTCCACGTTGCCACGTATTATTTCCAACGGCTTTCCAATTTTGTTGACTCACGAGCCACGTATTTGTGTGGATTATTTAACGACTATTATTATCGTTAAATTTTATATGTCTACAAATGCCCCCACTTCAAGGTGCGTCATAGCCATGTTGTCGTCATGTGCCAAAGGCGCGACTTGAAGTCCATGATTTTGTTATGGATGGTTTTGGGCTAACTTCTTGGGCTCAAATGTGTGTAGGAATTCCTGACTTTGTTGGGACTCCTTGAGTTGATAAGGATCCTTGCATCTGTAGAGACTCCTCAATTTTGTATGTCTCCTCTTTGACATGGGAAACACCTTGAGCAAATTCATTTCCTTGTTTTGATATGGCAGTGCTCTGAACAACCTGAGCAAACTCATTTTCATGCTTTGTTGTGACTGGACTCAGAAGCTTCTTCCAAGCTTCCTACGTACTCTTATTGAGAAAGAGATCAAGTCATGACGTAGTTCAAGGAATTTTTTTTCGGGTGCCGTACGCAGTTTATGCTCGTGCGGGCAAGGAGCATTTTTTGTCATTTGCAGTTTAAGCTCGTGCAGACAAGGAACATTTTTTTTTGTCATTCGTAGTTTATGCTCGTGCGGACAAGGAGCGTTTTGGTCATTTGCAGTTTAAGCTCGTGTAGACAAGGAGCATTTTTTTTGTCATTTGCAGTTTAAGCTCATGCAGACAAGGAGCATTTTTTTTTGTCATTCGCAGTTTATGCTCGTGCGGACAAGGAGCGGGGTGACTTCGGTGTGGTCTACATGAGGCTTGGCAGGTTGCATGCCCCCAACAAAGACATCGATGACACTGCTTTTTGTTTATAGATGAAGGTAGCATGATTTGACTGGGCTACGTCATCTTCAACGTCTAAACATATCTTTCCTTGCCGTGCGAGCTTCATGATGAGGTCTTTCAAAACGAAGCACTTCTCCACCGGATGACCGATGATACGGTGGTATTTGCAGTATTTTGGATCATTAATGTGATGCATCTCTTATGGACGCTTGCAGTCTGACAATTTGATTACTTCTTCTTCAAGCAAGTTTTCCAACATCTCAGCAACATCGGAATCTGGAAAATGGTAACTTTTAGCTTCCAAGTCTTTTAGAGTTTTCCTCCTTGCTTGATCTTGAGTTGACTGAAACTTCTTTTGATCATTTGATTGGACTCGTTTCATGACCCTTGCAGGAGCCGTTTTGATTGCCAAAGACTCTTGATTCTCTGGTTCCATGATGTCACATTCTCTTTGGCCATGACTAGCCAAACTGAGTTCCATGTCATGAGCTCGAGTAGCAAGTTCTTCAAAGATGCGAGGCTTTATCCCTTGAAGAATGTACAACAAATCCCAATGCATGCCTTGAATACACATTTCTACCGCAGACGTCTCCGACAGGAGGTCTTTACAATCGAGATTGAGCGAGAGCCACCTATTGATGAAGTCAACTGCTGGTTCGTCCCTCCATTGTTTTGTGTTGGTGAGTTTCATCATGCCCACAGTTTGCCTTATACTGTAGAAGCGGTTTAAGAATTCATGTTCCATTTGGTCGCAACAGTCGATGGACTCGGGCTCTAAATCCGTGTACCACTCAAAGGCATTGCCTTTCAAAGAGCGAACGAATTGCTTGACAAGGGTGTAACATGTTGCTTTGGATTGCCTTTCCCTTCAAATTGCTGGAACTTGGACGGCTGGTATACCAATGACATCCTTAGATTGTTGATTCTTTTGGTGTAGGGCTTGGAGTAGGTGAGAGAATCACGAGAAGGGCCTCCATATTGAGCTCTGATGGAGTTGGTGATGATGTCTTGCAATTGCTGAAAGGACATTGATCCTAGCGAGCCATCATCGTCTTTATCATCGTTCTTGGAGCTCTCGCCTACTTTGGGCTTCTTTTCTTCATCTTGACTTTCAAGCCTGCTGTAGAGCTCGGCAATCTGTAGGTCTTTTTTTTCCACCATTTTGGTGAGCTTCTCAACCGCTCCTATCAAATTGGTTATTTGCTCTTCAATGGTGGACACGCCTATCACCATGACTTGCATGGGGATAGGTTGTGATGAATAATCAACTAGCATGCCATACGTGTTGTCGTCATCACCATTTGGACTCCCGTTGTATGAAGCCGTGCTTGATTCATCATCTGTGGCAGGTGAGAATGATTGCTCCCTTGATTTGTTTGGAGTTTCCTTCTCTTCACTTTGCGAGGCACGCTTTACTTCACTTCGTGAGGCATGCTGGTCTTCACTTCGTGAGGCACGCTGGTCTTTACTTCGCGAGGCACGCTCGTCTTCACTGCGCAAGGCACACTCGTCTTCACTGCGCGAGGCACGTTTGTCACTTCGCGAGGCACGACTGTCTTCACTTCGCGAGGCACGCTCGTCTTCATTGCACGAGGCACGTTTGTCACTTCGCGAGGCACGGTTGTCTTCACTTCGTTAGATACGCTCGTCTACACTGCACGAGGCACGGCTGTCTTCACTTCGTGAGGCGTACTTGTCTTCATTGCGCGATGCACGCTTGTCATTTCGCGAGGCACGACTGTCTTCACTTCGCGAGGCGTCCTTGTCCGCAAAATTCGCCAAGGTGATGACTGGTTCGCGAGTGTTGGAAGGCAAAGCCACAAATGTTGTGCGTTGATTCCTCGCCATGCTGCGGGTGACATGACCAGAGGGCTCGCTGTTTGACCTCGCGGTCGTTGGTTTAGACTTCTTCGTCGAGATGGCTTGAGTGCTCTTGGAGGCCATTATGTCGAACAAATTTGAACTTGCTTGCGGAGAAGGAGATGAGAGGCAAAGTGGTCCCATTGGGCGTGCCAATTTTGTAAACACGAAAATATCTGCAACAAATGACAAAACAACACATGTATAAAGAATAATTTAATTTAATCAATGCGAATGCGGGTTACAATCTTTGTGTACTCCTCTGATTCTATTTCCGAATGTAGGTTTAACTCAAGGGTGACAAACACTTGTTCTTGAGACAAATTGTTTGTAGGTTGGACTTCTTGTCGTGTTGACTATTTGTAGAAGTCGATTGACCAAGGGCCGTAGAGGCTTGTTCTTGATCGGATTTGATTCACGAGTGGTTTCACGTGGTGGTTTATTCTTTGTCTTGAGGTTGATGAAGAATCGGCTATTTGGCAGCTGGATGATTCTTCGGGGGCTTGACAACTTCTAGACTTGATGAAGAACTGGCTATGAGCTTGATAATTCTTCAAATATTTTGGATTTGATGAAGAACTGGCTATGAGCTTGATAGTTCTTCAAAGATTTTGGGGGAGACTTCTGAGCTCGCGGGAGGGATTTTTCTCCCTCTCTCTAGTCCGCTGCTCTCCTTCTGGTCCTCTGTCCGCCTTTGTTTCTGCCTCCCTCTTGGTATGAGAGGGGGTATTTATAGTGTTAACATTCCTCCACTTAAGGCAAGTAATGAAGATTCTGAATCAATAATATTTCCTTAATCGAATTAATGAATCTTGACTGATTGATTTACTTGCCGATTTTAACACAATCAGATCAATCAAATCTTAAGATTTAGATATGCCCAGATCGCTTTGGATTGAATGTCCTGTTTTGATCAAGATCTTCAGTAAGGGGCGAGCTATCTCGCGGATAAGGAAGGTATCCCGTGAGGAACCTTGATTTCCAAGCAAGCGTTGATTTCTGGTCCCGCTTTGCGGAAACCCCCACGCGAGACCATCTCGCCTCGCCTTCATGTAAATCCACGCACGCGGAGTAATTTCGCTTCGCCTTCATGTAAATCTACGCGAAGTCCGTTTCGCCTCATGAAGTCTATTTCGCCTCGCCAAGTCTTGTTCGCCTCGCGAAGTGCGGTTCGCCTCGCGAAGTACGGTTCATCTCGTGAAGCGCGGTTCACCTCACGAAGTACAGTTCGCCTCGCCTTCATTTATTTCTTTACGCGCGAAGTCATTTCGCCTCGCCACTGTTTTACTTCTACGCGAAGTCACTTCACCTCGCCACTGTTTACTTCTAGGAGAAGTCATTTCACCTCGCCACTGTTTACTTTTACGCGAAGTCATTTCACCTCGCGAAGTTCTTTTCGCCTTGCGAGGTCTACTGTTATCGCTAGCGAACCATCACCAATCAATTTGGGGATGTCCAATTAATTTAATTGATACATGGTCATCAATCAACACTTGATAATTGATTTCAATCGGGATTTAAAGTTTTGTTGTCGGCCAACCATTTCCACGTTGCCACGTGTTATTTCCAACGGCTTTCCAATTTTGTTGACTCACGAGCTACGTATTTGCTTGGATTATTCAACGACTATTATTATCGTTAAATTTTATATGTCTACGAGTACGTACTAAGAAAGATGTAAACTTGTACGTACGTATATATATAGCTACAGAGATGACATTTGTTGATCTGGGAATCAGGCTTGTTAATCGTGAGGTACTTGTCGATCATTCTCAGATTAGGAGGAGAATTAAGAAACATAAATGGAATAGTAGAGCTGTAATTCTGGTGCTAGTTAGCACTAAAATATATAGAAGTTTATATATATCATATATGGATATGATGAATCAATTTAATTAGGTTTGGCTGGTAATGATTTTAATAAGGATATCAAATCTTAATTAAGCAAGTAATTTAAAACGTTGACTTCACCAAAAATGGAAAATTGATCCAAGATGATCATAGATAATGCTTTAGTTATTGACCTTATTATCATTTGTTGATGAACTTGGGATGCATGTGTACTTAACAACATGATATCCATAAGGAACGGGGTGAATACCTACTGAAAATTGATGATGTGCAAGCTTCCGTAAAAATCACTCGGAAAGTTCTACTATACAGTCTGCATATATATATATGTATATATACACACACAGCTTCTCAGCTGCGGACGTCCGTATTTATTCTTACGGTGTAGATTTCCACTTTACATTCATTTTTCAATTGAATTTTCACATCTCTACCGTCTAGTATTTAGATACTAATGTATAGATCATCTCTGCAAAATTTCAGTCAATTTGGTTATCATTAAGGAACTCAAAATTGCGTTTTTTTGTTATAAACATGAACGGTTCATGTTTGACAGAATTATGTTTATCCAATAGTTTAATCAAGTTTGAGTGCTTTAATGATAACCAAATTGACTGAAATTTTGCAGAGATGATCTATACATTAGTATTGTCACGCCCCAAATTTCGGATAAATAAAAATCCAAATTTAAGGCATGAATACAAGAATAAAAAGAGTCATCTAATAACATTCAACGCTTACATAACTTGAGAAGTCAAGTATAGGTCATGCTCAAAAGAGCTCACTACAATTTAACAACAATTAACAAAATGAATAAATCCTAAGAAACAGCTTCTAGACCACTACGTCTCAGTCTTGAACTTTCTCACCTGCAAAAACAACCTCTGCACCATAGAATAGTGCACCGGGTTGTAAACAACAAACCCGGTATGCTTTAAAAGCTCGTATGAGTAAATCTACGACAATAGACTCAACCCAACAACACATAAGGTAAAAATCAAGAGTTCATGCATTAAAAACAAAATTCAGGAAAACACTTACAAACAAGAGAAAACGAAAGGAGAAAATTAAGAAAACACAACAATTCACAATCACTCAAATTCCATTAAAATCACACAAATAAAAAATTAGAGAATCTCCTGCGGACAAGCATAGTTCAGGAAATACTCGAAACAAAGAAATTAAATGACATCATATAAATATATCACACAAACATTTCTCTACTCTTACTTATGGGTTCGCCAACGCAAAGTCATCCCCCATAAGTAACTACACAAACACGTACTCATGGGTTCGTCAACACTTAGTCATCCCCCATGAAGTACCGACAGACTAGAGCTCTAAAAACTGACCGTAACCAATCACCCGGCCAAGGCTTGGTTCCCGTTCCACCACGAAGGCTCCTATTCTAATACTCAAAACCACCACACAGGCACACAACCACAACTAATGCAAACATTCGTCACTGAGACAACAATTTCATAACGAATGCACTCGCTCACCACTAAAGCACACAAATTCTCAACTAATGCAACATTCACCACTAAGGCATACATTCCAATACTCTCACAACATAACACTTATCAATTCACAAAATAATAAAACAATTATAACCGTAACCTACCACCCGATTAAAGGCTAGGAACCCGGTTTGACTATTTAAACAACAATTCTACCAACTCTAATTATTACTCATGATCGGAAGTCCTTTTGAAAGATTATTTTATTAACAGAAAACTTGTTTTCACTTACCATGAGTCGTTGACGATCAAACTCATTTATATTTAAAAACAAATCATTTTCTTTCAAGGACAACTTCACAATCGGCAATAATTATCATTAACACCAACAAAGTCATCAACAAAATCATCATCATATACATTATCATCACCACAAAATCATCAACATTTTCATCACTAAAATCATCAACATTATAATCATCATTATCATCATATAATCATCATAACCACCATAAATAAAAAGGTCACAAAGTGGACCTTAGTGAGATTCTACTCACCTGAGAAATCCCGCTGCGTCTTCAACAAAACACCAAAAACAATCACAATCTCGCTTCACTAGTCACCTAAAATTACACAAATAAATAACCACTTCAATAAAAGAATAATCATACTTAAACAAGTCTAAATCCAAGATTTGCCCAAAAGGGGCAACCTTCCTCCGAGACCTCCCAAGGTCATAGGAACCCTCAAACAACCTATTGAAAAAGGTTAACAAGCTTTTCAAAGCTCAAACACCACGGTTTAACAACCTCTCACGATTCTCAACTTAGTCTTAAACCTAGGATGCACAACTTGATCAAACATAACCTCATGACATGTCAATGTGTTCGTATCGACAAGCACAAGCTAACAATTACTCCTAACCTCCCAACCCCTGCCGGACGCGCCGCCACGCGCCACCACAGCCGGCGGCGAGTGGGCCCCACGCGCCTCCCCAAAACGTCCGATTTTGGGCAAACACAAAACATCAAACTTGTAGAATACTACAAGGGAAACACTTTTCATACCTGAAGGTCCAACCAAAACGGCCGGGAAGTCGCCGGAAACTCGCCGGAAAGGTTGGGATCCACCACCGCCACTCTCCGCCGTGAATCGAACTTCAACACCACCTGGGATCGAACAAGGGCGTCCCACACTTCCTATCCCGACCGGTTTCAGCCTCGCCGCCGCCGCCGGAGGTCTAAAACCCGACCGGGTTTCTAACCCGAGCTTCCAAGCTTCGGGTCACCGATTTTGGAGTTGAACCGGCGCAAGCCACCACCACAGGGAAGCTCGGACGGAGGAGAGGGAGAGAACCCGACCGGTGCCGTCGTCTGGGTCGGCCGGAGTTGGCCGGAAAAGTCGGGTCGGGTCGCCGGGTCCGGGTCGGGTCGGCTGGGAAACTTTGACAGTGAAGGTGTCGCGAGAGAGAGAGAGAAAAGAGAGGAGGGATAATTTCCGGAAAAAATGAAGGAGAAGCTTATAACTTCTCTTATTTAACCCGTAAAGCCACGAACTTCTGCTTACCATAACTCCCTCATACGACGTCCGTTTCATGCGTGCCGCATGTCTACGAACTCGTATTGACGAGCTCTACAACTTTCATGAAGGAAGTTTCTTGAGAAACCCAACAGAATAAAAAGTCAACTCTTGACTCTTCCAAAACCATAATACCGCTTCGGTAATTATGAAACCGAACTCTTCCGCTCTTCCTTCGAATCTCCAAAACACACTAACTTCTAACTCGAAAACTCCCAAATAATATTAGAAACTAATATCAATTTTCCGGGGTATTACATTCTACCCCCCTTAAAGAAATTTCGTCCCCGAAATTTAAACACACTAATCCACACTCCACCTAGTGGAACAATGACCAACCAGAGACACACTTCTCTACAAAATACAATACTACTACTCTGCTAATTGTCAGGACCTACCTCGGATTTTCCCTTGAAATCCGGTATAAACCTTACGGGACCCACCTCAAGGGGAATTCTACCAAAATTTTGGCATAACCTCCCTTAAAAATGGGTAACTCTGCCTGAAAGAAAATTCACAAAAACTCAGACACTTCGAAAACAATTTACTCCACATCTCCTGGAGCCATCCGCTCCCCCAAATAAACAAACACTACCTCAACCAAAGTAATAATTCAAAAAGAAAATATCTCATGAATTAAATCCCTCATACAACAAACCAGATATTTCTTTTTCAAGACTCCCAAGTTAATTTGCAAGCCATAGTTCGACACACAACTACACAAGCATGTGAACTCAAAACAAAACAATATTTGCATTGCATCCTCGTCAACTCACTATGACACTACAAGCTTTCAAAAGAACTTTGCCACACAACATAAATCAACACTGCTACAAGTCAATAAATCATGAAGGCATCAGATCCACACAAAACTCATTCACACAGAAGGTCTACCACACAAATTTTAACTACAATCACAAGGCACAAACGACAAGACTTCACCCACTGCAACTTAACAATAGTTAAACAAAAGCTCACCTGAATACTATTGGGTCGGAGACAACTGCCTCTGCTGGCACCCCTATCTGTCCTCCTAAGGTCGAGTACAGTCCCTAGCCAGGTGCCCCACCTGCCCACAACTATAGCAAGCCTGAGTCTTCCGCTTGTGGCACTCCCTAGCAATATGTCCTAACCCATCGCAACGGTAGCATCTCAAGGGCTCTACCTGTTGGATAGGTGCAGCTGGCACCGTAGCTAGAGCCTGCTGATCGGTCCGCTGCCTCTTCCCAGACGCACCATGAAAACCCTCAAAGCCACTGCCTCCTGCAACGGCCTTCCCCTTCCCATGCACATCTCTTAGTCCCTCGGCCTCATGCATGGCCTCCTCCTGCTCAACTGCAAGGGCACTCTCTACCGCTTCTGCCAAAGTAGCAAAACGGTGTGAACTCACAACATTCCGGAGCTCATGCCTCAAACCCCGAATAAACTTCCGTGACAAGGCCACTGCATCCATCTCTCTCGCGAATCGATACAACTGAGAAAAACGTGCCTCATAATCCCTGACACTCATCAAGCCCTGCACTAGAGCTATGAACTCAAGCTCCAACTGCTCCCTCACAGTAGCAGGAAAATACTTCTCCCGAAAGAGCTGTACAAACCCCTCCCAAGACAAAGCGGTCACATCTCTAGCTCTCTCTACCCCGCTCCACCATACCCGTGCCTCATCCTTGAGAAGAAACGTAGCAATACGCATCTTCTCAATCTCCGTACACACGATAAGGGAAAAGTATGTCTCCATGCCCTCTATCCAGTGATCCGCTACTAGGAAGTCCGTACCTCCATGAAAGGAAGGCGCTCCTAACCTAATGATACCCTGAGCCAGCCTGGCCAATCGTAGACCATCATCTACAGCAACTGGCACCGGCTCCTCCAACACCACCTCCTCCTCAAAGAAATCATCCACAGGTGGAGCCCTACTGCTGCCTCTGGCCCCACCTGCCCCTCTGGCTCTACCTCGGCCTCTAGCTCTCCCTCGCCGAGGATCCATCACCTAAGAAGCAAGTAAACCTTGGTTAACTTATGCATAGAACTTAAACCCAAGTATAAGTCAAATGCAACATTTATTAACCAAGACACTAACTTAAGATGGACAATCAAGATTCAAAATCCCACTAACAGAGTACTCTCTACTCTGTCATCCTAATAACCTAAAGGCGACACCTAACCCTTCACATACCCAATGACATATCAATACCGAAGAGCTTATGATGGTGATCCGCTGCAGTCGGGCCATCACTCCGAAGTAATGATTATCACCAAATATGTAAACCTAAGCTCTGATACCAAACTGTCACGCCCCAAATTTCAGATAAATAAAAATCCAAATTTAAGGCATGAATACAAGAATAAAAAGAGTCATCTAATAACATTCAACGCTTACATAACTTGAGAAGTCAAGTATAGGTCATGCTCAAAAGAGCTCACTACAATTTAACAACAATTAACAAAATGAATAAATCCTAAGAAACAGCTTCTAGACCACTACGTCTCAGTCTTGAACTTTCTCACCTGCAAAAACAACCTCTGCACCATAGAATAGTGCACCGGGTTGTAAACAACAAACCCGGTAAGCTTTAAAAGCTCGTATGAGTAAATCTACGACAATAGACTCAACCCAACAACACATAAGGTAAAAATCAAGAGTTCATGCATTAAAAACAAAATTCAGGAAAACACTTACAAACAAGAGAAAACGAAAGGAGAAAATTAAGAAAACACAACAATTCACAATCACTCAAATTCCATTAAAATCACACAAATAAAAAATTAGAGAATCTCCTGCGGACAAGCATAGTTCAGGAAATACTCGAAACAAAGAAATTAAATGACATCATATAAATATATCACACAAACATTTCTCTACTCTTACTTATGGGTTCGCCAACGCAAAGTCATCCCCCATAAGTAACTACACAAACACGTACTCATGGGTTCGTCAACACTTAGTCATCCCCCATGAAGTACCGACAGACTAGAGCTCTAAAAACTGACCGTAACCAATCACCCGGCCAAGGCTTGGTTCCCGGTCCACCACGAAGGCTCCTATTCTAATACTCAAAACCACCACACAGGCACACAACCACAACTAATGCAAACATTCGTCACTGAGACAACAATTTCATAACGAATGCACTCGCTCACCACTAAAGCACACAAATTCACAACTAATGCAACATTCACCACTAAGGCATACATTCCAATACTCTCACAACATAACACTTATCAATTCACAAAATAATAAAACAATTATAACCGTAACCTACCACCCGATTAAAGGCTAGGAACCCGGTTTGACTATTTAAACAACAATTCTACCAACTCTAATTATTACTCATGATCGGAAGTCCTTTTGAAAGATTATTTTATTAACAGAAAACTTGTTTTCACTTACCATGAGTCGTTGACGATCAAACTCATTTATATTTAAAAACAAATCATTTTCTTTCAAGGACAACTTCACAATCGGCAATAATTATCATTTACAACAACAAAGTCATCAACAAAATCATCATCATATACATTATCATCACCACAAAATCATCAACATTTTCATCACTAAAATCATCAACATTATAATCATCATCATCATCATATAATCATCATAACCACCATAAATAAAAAGGTCACAAAGTGGACCTTAGTGAGATTCTACTCACCTGAGAAATCCCGCTGCGTCTTCAACAAAACACCAAAAACAATCACAATCTCGCTTCACTAGTCACCTAAAATTACACAAATAAATAACCACTTCAATAAAAGAATAATCATACTTAAACAAGTCTAAATCCAAGATTTGCCCAAAAGGGGCAACCTTCCTCCGAGACCTCCCAAGGTCATAGGAACCCTCAAACAACCTATTGAAAAAGGTTAACAAGCTTTTCAAAGCTCAAACACCACGGTTTAACAACCTCTCACGATTCTCAACTTAGTCTTAAACCTAGGATGCACAACTTGATCAAACATAACCTCATGACATGTCAATGTGTTCGTATCGACAAGCACAAGCTAACAATTACTCCTAACCTCCCAACCCCTGCCGGACGCGCCGCCACGCGCCACCACAGCCGGCGGCGAGTGGGCCCCACGCGCCTCCCCAAAACGTCCGATTTTGGGCAAACACAAAACATCAAACTTGTAGAATACTACAAGGGAAACACTTTTCATACCTGAAGGTCCAACCAAAACGGCCGGGAAGTCGCCGGAAACTCGCCGGAAAGGTTGGGATCCACCACCGCCACTCTCCGCCGTGAATCGAACTTCAACACCACCTGGGATCGAACAAGGGCGTCCCACACTTCCTATCCCGACCGGTTTCAGCCTCGCCGCCGCCGCCGGAGGTCTAAAACCCGACCGGGTTTCTAACCCGAGCTTCCAAGCTTCGGGTCACCGATTTTGGAGTTGAACCGGCGCAAGCCACCACCACAGGGAAGCTCGGACGGAGGAGAGGGAGAGAACCCGACCGGTGCCGTCGTCTGGGTCGGCCGGAGTTGGCCGGAAAAGTCGGGTCGGGTCGCCGGGTCCGGGTCGGGTCGGCTGGGAAACTTTGACAGTGAAGGTGTCGCGAGAGAGAGAGAGAAAAGAGAGGAGGGATAATTTCCGGAAAAAATGAAGGAGAAGCTTATAACTTCTCTTATTTAACCCGTAAAGCCACGAACTTCTGCTTACCATAACTCCCTCATACGACGTCCGTTTCATGCGTGCCGCATGTCTACGAACTCGTATTGACGAGCTCTACAACTTTCATGAAGGAAGTTTCTTGAGAAACCCAACAGAATAAAAAGTCAACTCTTGACTCTTCCAAAACCATAATACCGCTTCGGTAATTATGAAACCGAACTCTTCCGCTCTTCCTTCGAATCTCCAAAACACACTAACTTCTAACTCGAAAACTCCCAAATAATATTAGAAACTAATATCAATTTTCCGGGGTATTACAAGTATCTAAAGACTAGATGGTAGAGATGTGAAAATTCGATTGAAAAGTGAGTGTAAAGCGGAAATCCGTACCGTAAGAATAAATGCAGACATCTGCACCTGAGAAAAAAAATAATATATATATATATTTAGTTACTTCATATTTATGCTTCCGTGTTTTGGTATCAGAGCCAAACCTGGATATGAAATTTATCACTATTCGTTCATATTAAACATCTCAATCCCCCACCTAGGAGTGGATATTGAGTTCATTTATATTCATTTATTAAACCTCTCAATCCCCAGGTGGAGGACTACCGCCAAAGAGTGGATATTGAGTCCATTTATATTCATTCATATTAAACCTCTCAATCCCCAGGTGGCGGACTACCGTCTAGGAGTGGATATTGAGTTGATCTCTATTCGTTCATATTAAATCTCTCAATCCCCAGGTGGCGGACTACCGCCTAGGAGTGGTTATTGAGTTGATATATTTTCCGTACTTATTTTGTGAAGTGTTTTGATTCCTATACCCTAATATTAAAAAATTTTGTTTTATTTTCTTTTTCTTCTTCAGATATTTTTAATTGATTAATTGTTCTTGTAACTGGACAATTGTTTGCAAAGTGGCCAGACTTATTGCATTTGAAACATTTAGTTTTTCCCTAATCGAAAGATTTACTTTTTAGTTGACGATTTGGTTTTTTAGACCAATTGTTGCGAAATATGTTTTTAAAATAAAAGTTGTTTGGCTCAAAGTTATCTTTATAAGGTCTAAATTTTTTCTTTGCATAATGTGGAACAAATTTATTGCTTGCCTTATTTCTCCTTGAAGGAGGTAAGGAAGGTAAGCCATATTGTTCACAAAAATTTTCCAGTTCATATTTAGCCATTTTCTTATCTGATTTTATAGTTCATATTCTTTTTGACACGACCCACCCCGAGTTTCACCCTGAAACCCGGAGTAAGTCGTGCGGGGACCACCTCCAAGGAAAAATTTACCGAAGACTCAGCAAACCTCCCCCGAAAATGGACAACCCTAACTTAAAAACTTACGAATCACCTTTTAATCCAAAACAAATAAATCTTCAGCTACACTCCAAAAGTAGCCAGAATACAAACAAGAATTCCAATAGTATTCAGAGCTACTAAAAATAAAATAAAATACAACGGAAGCTTACAAACTCCTAGTAGATTAAACATGTAACCTACTGGCAAAATGTAGCTGATAGCTGGGTCACTATGCCTTGACGTCTCCTGCTGGACCTCACGCGAACTCTGCAGACTGGGCATTTTAAAAACGAAGAGCCTAGGGGAAAATATTTAACACGTCAGAGTGAGTGGACAAAACTGAACTGACCACAAATAAATATTTCCCCAAATCAATTTTTAAAGAAAAATCGAATGCATGCTGCAAGCGATAAAACTTTCATCTCATAATATCGAGCTCTCAGGCTCTATAAAATATGTATGTATTTACACACGTCCATACTCCCTATATAGATTCATGGGTCTATATAAGGCTACTACGCTCGCGTCCAACGCACACGTCACGCCTTAATGCGGTGCTACACTACGCCATCAAGGTGGACAGACGGTGTATAAATATGTGTCCATACTCCCTATATGAATTAAACACTCAGATAGGGCTACTACGCTTACGTCCAACGCTCACGTCACGCCTTAATGCGGCTATATGCTACGCCATTAAGGTGGACAGACACATATGGCTAGCTAGCATTTTCTATACATACTCTCTCTTAAATACATATTTATATCCACCGAAAATCCCATTTTCGGTATCTCTCCAAGAGAAATAAAAGCGTCAAAATTAATTGACGTCAAAATTCCAACAAAAAGGAAATGTTCAATCATGAACCATAGCATGCATATTATTTAAAAATAAACGTCCACTCACAAATTAGGCCTAAGCCGGAAGTCAATCTGGGGCCTCGTCTGCTCGAGCCTCCTCACGTCCTGTTCCAAATATAATATTAATTTCCCAACCAATAATCCAATATTTAATGAAAATAGGCAAAATTACCCGAGAGCCATAATTACGCTCATCATTGCCTAAATTCGATATTCTTAAATCGGAACGATCCGAGCTTAATTATCATCCTCTAAAGTCGCAAAAACAACTTTCCCAAAATACGACTTAAATCCTACGGCCGGATTCTACATTAATTACCCGCCAAAAATACTAACTTCGGAAATTCATAAACCTATCCAAAACTCATCCAAAAATTCCATAACTCACTTCAATAAACTCCCATTAATATTCCAAATTTAACCACATTAAAATCTCCCAACCGGCGGCGGCGCCGCCGGCGGCTCCGCCGGCAGCGGCGGCCGGAGGCCAACTCCGGCCAGCTCCAAAACCTATGAAATTTTGACAGAATCATCCTCTCATCATGCTCTACAACTTTCATGAACAACACAACACCCAATTCTAAGCCTAACTAGGCTAATCGAACGAAAACAACTTAAAAGCCCTAGAAATTTCAACTCCACATTTCTCCTTACCTAGCTCAAGAGGGAGTGAGCTGTTTGGAGGGGTTGTTGTATGGGAGGAGGGCTACAAAACCGTACCAAGCTTGCCCGGATTGATGGCCGGAGGAGGAAGTTCCGGCGAAAAGAAGATATGGCCAGTCGGACCTCTCGGGCGGCACCGCTCCCTCACGGCGGAGCTAGGGCTCCTCTCACCGGTCCAGGGAGGTTGCTGGGTTGGAGGCCGACCGAACGGGACCGGTGCGGCGGTCTGGGGCGGCCGGACGGCGGCGGGAGGACGGCCGGAAAATCTGGGCAGCTGGAGGGCTTGGGTGCGGAGAGGAAATCGGGAGGGAGAGAGAAAAAAAAGAGGGCTGGGCTTTGCCCACCCTTTGGCCCGGTCCAACTTCATATACTACCCAAATCCAGAAATAAAACACCCCGAAAAAAATAATACCCGAATAAAACTTACATTTTTAATTGATAACTTTTTCATGCTAACTCCGATTTTAACGCGTAGCATGTCTACGAACTCGTAATAACATCCTCTACGACTTTCATGAAGAAAGTTTTCCCAAATTTCATACGGAGGAAAAAGTCAACTTGGAGTCTTAAATAGTCAACGGTTACTTAAAACGGTAAAAGACCAAAATATTACCAAAGTAAATAACCGTAAAATAACTTAAGAACCGGGACGTGACACTTTTTGGATAACTGTAATTATATTTCCATAAGTTAAAGAATCGTAGTTAATGTGACCTATTTTATTACTAAGGACTTGCCTGATTTTGTGAGCAAACAATTTTGGAAGACCGTTTATGAATTTTTTTTTCCAAAACGGTTGGTTACTATCATCTTTAAGCACAACTCGAGAAATGAAAGCATCTTTATACCATTTGAAATCACTTAAGGTAGGACACTTAAGCTTACTAAGTTGATCATGAATTCGGGAAGTAATATGACTAGGGGTACTTATGAAATGTTGGATAATTGTGTAAAATAATGTATTATTAACAACATCAGAAATCCCCATTTCTGTGCGATCGTCAAAAATGGGTGTCCCATCTTCATCACATTTGATAGCATGTTTAATGAATGATCTAGCATCAGGAGTGAGATGTTTTTCCCACCAGGAACAAAGCATTCCTGTAAATCCTATGGAAAGTATATCAATAATTTCAGGTTGGCTGAAATTATGATTAGTGACATAGCTATTAACTGCCATAGACATGTTATGTAATTTATTTAAGATTTCTTGTTCTGATAAATTATCAATTTTCCATTCATAAGTTTTATCAGAAAAAACTGAGAATTGATTATTAAAATGATCACTAGGTTGTATATCCAAAGGGAGCGGACGTTCTGTTCAAGTTTTAAAAGGTTGCTTCTTTGGATGAACTATTCTGTCTAATTTTAAAGGTGATATATTTAAAGATTGAAATTGTCACACCCCGAATTTTGGATAAATAAAAATTCCAAATTCAAGGCATGATAACTAAAAGAAAAACAAACTTTACAACTCTTTAGTTTTACAACTTCTGAAAGAATAATTTGAACCAAATAAAACCTCCCTCAAACTCACTGCAAACTAGAAAGTAAACAAATGAACTATGCCTATCTGCCGCAGCCTCAACTCTGCTAAACCTGACCTGCAAAAACAACCTCTACACCATGGAATGGTGTACCGGGTTGTAAACAACAAACCCGGTAAGCTTTAAAAGCTCGTATGAGTAAATCTTACAACAACAGACTCAACCCAACAACACATAAGATAAAACCAAGAGTTCATGCATTAAAAACAAATTCAGGAAAACACTTCCAAGCAAGAGAAATCAAAAGATGAAATTAAGAAAACATAACAATTCACAATCACTCAAAATCATAAATGAAATTCTGCAAAAAGGGATAGTTCAGGATTCCAAAAATCACACAAATAAAATTAAAGAATCTCCTGCGGATAAGCATAGTTCAGGAGATACTCAAAGCAAGGAATTTAAATAACATCACATAAGAATAGCACCCAAACATTTCTCTACTCTTACTTATGGGTTCGTCAACGCATAGTCATCCACCATAAGTAACTAGACAAAACACGTACTCATGGGTTCGTCAACACATAGTCATCCCCCATGAAGTACCGACAGACTAGAGCTCTAAAACTGACCGTAACCAATCACCCGGCCAAGGCTTGGTTCCCGGTCCACCACGAAGGCTCCTATTCTAATACTCAAAACCACCACACAGGCACACAACCACAACTAATGCAAACATTCGCCACTAAGGCAACAATTCCACAACGAATGCACTCACTCACCACTAAGGCACACATATTCACAACTAATGCAACATTCACCACTAAGGCAACAAATCCACAACTAATGCACTCACTCACCACTAAGACACACATATTCACAACTAATGCAACATTCACCACTAAGGCAACAAATCCACGACTAATGCACTCACTCACCACTAAAGCACCATAAACACGTGGATATAAATATTTAAAACAAGAATAATTCTACCAACTCTAATTATTACTCATGATCGGAAGTCCTTTTGAAAGATTTATTTTTAATAGAAAACTTGTTTTCACTTACCATGAGCCGTTGACGATCAAGCTCATTTATATTTAAAAACAAATCATTTTCTTTCAAGGACAACTTCACAATTAGCAATAATTATCATTATCATCAACAAAATCATCATCATCAAGACCACCATCATATTCATCATCCTAATAATTATCATAATAATTATCATCAACATCAACAAAATCATCATCAAAATCATCATCATCAAGACCACCATCATATTCATCATCCTAATAATTATCATAATAATTATCATCAACATCAACCTCGAAAACAACATCACAATCATCATCATAATCATCTCCAAAATCAACATCATAATAATTATAATGATTGGTCCGAAAGTGGACCTTAGTGAGATGTTACTCACCTTAACTCCCGCTGCGTCTTCATAAGCACAAACGCAAGCGTCTAGCTCAAAGGCAAACTCCACAAGTCACCCTAATTAAAACAAATATTAACATTAGTAACCAAACAAACTAAGAGTAACATTTGCCCTCTTAACCCAAAACTAAAATCCGAGAGTTTGCCCAAAGGAGGGCAACTCTCCTTCAAGACCTCCCAAGGTCCTCGATCACCCAAAACTAAACCTCTTACAACTGCCAAAACGGCTCTTACTTTTGAAACACAAAATCAACACACCTCATCGAAAACAACTCCAACATTAAGCATCACAAGATCTCAACCTAGTCTTATAATATATCAACGTGCTCACAACAACAAGAACTAGCTAACCCTTGCAACTAAGCCTACATATCCTGCCCGACGCGCCGCCACGCACCACCACAGGCGGCGGCGAGTGGGCCCCACGCGTCACCACGAAACGTCCGAATTAGGGCAAATTCAAAACATCAAAATTGTAGATTGAGGAGAGAGGAGCATCTTTTATACCTGAGGGTTCAGCTAGTTCGGCCGAAATCGGCCGGAAATCACCGGAAACCTGCCGGAAAAATTGAAATTCACCACCACCACTCCACACCGAGAGTCGAGCTTCAAGACCATCGGAAAACAAACCAGGACGCCAAGGAGCTCCTATCCCGACCGTTTCCAAGCTGCGTCGCCGCCGCCGAAGGTGGGAAACCCGACCGGTCTCCAAGCCAGACTTCCAAGCTTCGGGTCACTACTTCGGGATTGAATCGGCGCAAGTCACCACCACAGGGCAGCTCGGACGGAGGAGAGGAAGAGAACCCGACCGGTGCCGTCGTCTGGGTCGGCCGGAGTTGGCCGGAAAAGTCGGGTCGGGTCGCCGGGTCCGGGTCGGGTCGGCTGGAGGACTTGGGTTCTCTCGGGGTCGGGGAGAGAGAAGAAAGGGGAAGAAAAAAGGTTCTGAAAATTATGAGGACTCAAAACGAAAACCTTCCTATTTAACCCAAAATATTCCCGCAAAGCCACAACTTGCGTTGACCATAACTTCCACATACGACGTCCGTTTTACGCATGCCACGTGTCTACGAACTCGTATCGTCGTGCTCTACAACTTTTGTGAAGGAAGTTTCCCGAGAAACCCAACCGATTAAAAAGTCAACTCTTGACCCTTCGAATCCATAAAACCTTTTTCGGGTAAAAAACGCGTCCGAACACTTCCGCTCTTTCTTCGAACCTCCAAAACACACTAACTTCTAACTCAAAAACCTCCAAATAATATTAGAACCTAATATCAAATTTTCGGGGTATTACAGAAATATTTGGTTTAATTCTGTATCTTGGGTAGTGTTACTAGAATCACTATCGGGTGAAGAGGTTTGTTGGGTATGAATTACTGCAATTCTACTCGGTTCAGGTGTTTCAGTTTTTAATTTTTCTAATAGTCGTTCAATCTTTTGAATTGAAGAAGTAGACTTAAATGTAGGTTTATTTAATTCACTGAAATGAATTAAAGGAGTTTCTGGATTTGGTTGAGGCAGAATGTTGACTTTGGAGGATATGTTGTCAACCTTTGTTTCTATTTTATTTAACTAGGCTCTTATGGTTACTAGACTCTGGTTTGTGTAATTATTTTGTTTAATAATTTTTTTAGTTTCTGGGTCTTCTGTGGCGATTTTAAAGGGTGAAGCTATGATTGGACTGTTAAGATGATCAATTATTATTGTTTCAACAGGAGGATGACTAGAAAGGACTGAGCTAGTGGAGGTTTTCCATGACACGACCCACCCCGAATTTCACCCTGAAACCCGGAGTAAGTCGTGCGGGGACGACTTCCAAGGAAAGTTTACCGAAAAATTCGACATAACCTCCCTTGAAAATGGATAACCCTTCCTAATAAAACCTGCAAACACTTCTGAAAATTTAAATCCATCCATAAACTCCTGGAGCCTTCGTGCTCCCCAAATCACAACATCTCCCAATTTAAATACTAACTTAAACAAGAAAATCTCAAAGCCAACAGCCACAGTTCAGAGCAACTCTATTTGAAAGGATATGAACTAGAAATATAAAAATGAGCGGAAGCTACACTATTGACTATGCCTCTTCTCCATATACGTCCGACCACAACTATGCAATCCTGCAAACTGGGCATTTTTAAAACGAAGAGCCCAGGGGAAAACATTTGAAAATGAAACGTTAGAGTGAGTGGACAAAAATAAATTAACGAATAAAATATTTATGTTTTCCCAAATCAATTTTCAAGGAAAATCGAATGCATGCTGCAAGCGATAAAACTTTTATCTCATAAATGTCGAGCCTCCCAGGCTCTATAATATATGTATGTATTTACACACGTCCATACTCCCTATATAAATTCATGGGTCTATATAGGGCTACTACGCTCGCGTCCAACGCTCACGTTACGCCTTAATGCGGTGCTACACTACGTCATTAAGGTGGACAGACGGGTGTATAAATATGTGTCCATACTATCTCATAAATATATATTTATATCCACCGAAAATCCCATTTTCGGTATCTCTCCAAGAGAAATAAAAGCGTCAAAATTAATTGACGTCAAAACTCTAACAAAAAAAAAGAAATGTTCAATCATGAACCATAGCATGCATATTATTTAAAAATAAACGTCCACTCACAGTATTAGGCCTAAGCCTTCCAATGCTCGGCATACTCCTCGAGCGCTGCCTCCACTATTCACAATCTCGAGTCAATCCCACGTCTGATAATAAACAGCAGAATAAATCGGTCAAACCAGATTCCGAAATATTCATTGATTCGTCTTCTTCTTAAATTGACTAAGTATCCTAGGTTGACCAGGATTGACCGACATATATTAAATAATCAATTCCGACTAAACTTCGCAACTATAACTTATTCGGAATGAACCTTAACCTGGAAACAAGGTCACCATCAATTTCCATGCCTTAACACATTAACCAAAATACTTCCAAAATTATTTTATGATCCGCTACGATCAAACATGCTCACAAACAAAATCAAGAATTTCCTTCATTTCCTCTCAACACAATTTCACCCTAAACTTTACTAAGGGCACCCAAAAAGGGTTTCCATAAATAGGAAGTTTTCAAAATGGGAAAGTTTCCCCAAAATAGGAACTTTCCTCACTTAGAAAGATTTCAGATTATAAACCGACAAACTTTCCTATTTATGAAACAACGCAAAACAAAAAGGAAAAACTTCGATAACTACCTCAACTGCTTCTGTCGGACTAACTGCCTTCGCCGGATTCCGACGACTTGTCGGAATATTCTGCTGGATTCCGGCCACTTGCCGGAATTTTGCCATAACTTCCCTGCATACTCCAAATTCCAAGTTATCGACATCCTTGCAACCAAAACATAGAATCAGTCACGATCCAACATAACAACAACACAGCCGATCAAATGAAGCTCTTACCTCTAATCTGCTCACCACCAGAACCCAGCAATCTTCTCCTTGCCGGAAACTGGGCTTCATTTCAAACCCTAACCGCAGCTGACACTACAACCAACCCCACCTGATTCCACCAACTCCTCCTACACAGCAGCAACCACACCTGGCCCCTCCCCCTTCGCTCGCCTTGACCACTTGTGGTCGAAACAACGTCGGAAAGCAAAAGGAAGATGCCAGAAAAACTCAACGGCAACCATCGCAGCAGCTCGCCGGAAAAGCCCAAAAATGCAGAATTAGGGATTTCCAATTTAGCTCGATTTAAAGGGTGAAAGGAACAGAAAGAAGAGGAGAAAGACTGAGGAGAAGAACCCTACCGTTCGTTGCCGTCGTTGCTGCCTAAGCTGGCCGGAATCCGACGAACACAGTCGGGTTCAACAGCTTCGATCTCCTCTGATTTGGTTCGCTTGCGTGATCCACGGGCTGGGCTAGAAAGGAGAGGAGGAGAGGGAGAGAACGGCGGTGATCTCGCCGCCAGGGGTGGCCGGAGACGGCGGAGCTGCGCTGGAGAAGGCAGCGACAGAGGGAGACGAGGGAGAAGAGAGAGAGAATCGGGGAGAAAGAGAGAAGGAAATGAGAAGAGAAATGGTTTGGGCCTTTCACCCCCAAACCGGACCAACACTTATAACTTAATACCCACACTAATTAACAACCCAACTCCATAAATAACACCTCAAAAATAATACCCGAATAAAAATTACCTTTTACTAGCTAAAATTTACCATTTTTACCGTCGTCATATTTTCCTCCTACGAATAATCCTCCGAGCATAACTGTCCCCGAAACCCCTGTAGGGACCAATTAAACTATAACTTCAATGACCGAGACGGTAAAATTCTTATTATAACCAAGCTAGTAAATAAGGTAAAAATTTACGGGTCGGGATGTGACAATTCTCCCCTCCTTATAAAAATTTCGTCCTCGAAATTAACATACCTGTCATCCGAAGAGATAGGGATATTGCTGCATCATTTGCTCCTCCGATTCCCAAGTAGCTTCTTCTACTTGGTGACTCCTCCACAGAATTTAACAAGAGGAAAAGATTTGCTTCTAACCAGTTGCTCCCTCTGGTCTAAAAACTGAACCGGATCCTCATCAAAGGTCAAATCTTTCTACAAAATAATCGGCTGCTCTTGCAACCCATGAGAGGAATCGGCAATAAACTTGCGAAGCATGGATACATGAAACACATTATGTATCCTGGATAACTCTGGAGGCAAAACTAACTGAAACGCAAGAGAGCCAACTTGATCTAAAAACCCATAAGGACCAATAAATCTCGGACCAAGCTTTGCACGTTACTAAAACGTACCACCCCTTTCCAATGAGACAATTTCGAAAACACTCAAAATACTCACTTGAAACTCATGGTCCTTCCTGAACATCTTTAAAATTCTACTAGCTAATAAGAGCTGCTTGAGTCCAACTCTGACTCCTTTAACCTTTTCATCTGAATCCTGAATTAATTTAAATCTTCTCGAAGACTCTAAGTCCTTCAATGAACTACCACTAACGTTAACACGTAAGTGAGTTCAGTGATACCTATTCCAGAGTAGGAGTACCCGTAGGTATGCACACTCTTTCCTGAGCAATGAAAATAGCTAACCCAACTAAAACGCATAAATTTGCTATCACCATCGGGCTCAAATCTCCTAACGTCATGCAACAACCTCGATAGCACGCTGCTCACAACTCGACAATGAAGCCCACTTGCTAGGAAACTAAAGTTCACGCATTCCCACATGCTCATAGGGGTCAAAATTAAGACCCGCTAATCGAACAGATTTAAGGATGCACACACTGCAGAACTGCTACAATCATGTCTAATACCGAGGCACTTTGCGGAGTCAAAGCTCTCTCAAGTCCACAAGATAACCTCGCTCTGCCTAAGTAACCAGTCCACCAATAAATAATAACCTCGATTCTCGAAATGACATTATGAAGAGATCAATACCACATCACTGAGGATCTCTCCGCCAAAACTATAACATTACCATTTTGTGCACCACAAACTAGCAACTTATGGGAATTCCAACTCTTTCTTGATTCTGCTATCTCTGCTAATCTCCTTACCACAACCCATAAGATAATCTGAAGCATGACTATCATGTGAAATCTAGATATTCCTCCTTGCTCGCCCTAAGCAAAACTGACTAATAATGCCCACGAAAAAAAAATTGGCACAGTCAATTGATGATGCTAAACTTGACGTTGAAATCCACATAAATAGAACACCTTCTTTAAGCATTGACAAAATTTACATATCTAGCCATGCTACTTATTCGGGTGCAATCGCGACCCCAAGAGTAATAATTAAAAGCACATGGCTCACTCTAGCCGTTCCACAAGAATGATTCTAAAAGCCAAAACCTTAGGACCCGAAAACACACTTTTTAACGATTAATCTGATAGCAGAAGACGATCTGAAAAACAAACATGCTCAAGTCTCCTACACCTCCCAAGGCCATGACTTCTCACCAAAAAGATTCTTCGAAAACCGAGCTTGCAATAACGTGCGACTAACAAAAGCAAAGACAAATTTTTATACAAGACCTCCCAAATCATACATGGATCAATGAGTGGTCCCACCACAATACGATCCCGAGAAGAGACGCTGATCAACCTATCAAAAACTACTACTCTCAATAATAAAACTCTTAATAAACCTTGACTCTAGACGCTTCTTGAGTCAACAGGGGAAAACCCTCTTCCATAATGCTACATCATGAAATATACCTACAACGACACAAACCATCAAAATCAACATCACCATGCAACTCTTAAACTACCACATAGGATTTACGACACTAAGATTCATTGCTTAAATGAACTCCAGCTCACTTGGGATCCCCACTGGATTTATTCTGGATCCATGACTACGGCACAACTACCAATTTATCATTTACCTCGAAACTTCGACAAAATAACCAGAATCTCTACCCTTCAAATCGAAGCGTTGAAATCACATTCCATGATTTCAAGCTCTGAGGATGCTACCCAAAAACTAAAGTAGGAATAATTTAAATATTCCCACACACACCACAACCAAAAACTCTGCTCCATCTCACCGAATTATATATAAGGTGAGTGAACAGATCCTCTCATTGATGTGTCGTAGCTAGTCACCAATCACTAACGAAGTGATGTCAATAAACCAACTTCAATCACAAATTCAAGACTTATATCAATTAATAAGAACGACATTGCTTAAACTTACTATGGACACCCAGCCCCCTTTTTGCTCCATGATCCAGTGGGTTTTATTCCACTGCTACCGCTTCCACCAACTCCACACAACTGCTATAGATTACACATGACAACACGTAATAAATTCACCAAGTGTTGTCGTAAAGCTAGAGTGACCACAACCATCCCGCTCTCACTCCACCATTACTTTTCAATTCCATTTAAATTCATCTTCCAAGCACTCAACAATTCTGGAAACCAAACTTCAACACCTGGAATTCCGAAAGAATCCATACTGACTCCACGATTAAAATAATATAACTGACATCTCACTCCACGATTCCACACTTGCTTGAAACTCAACATTTAGTGCCATCAATAAAATTTTAAAAATTCCCCGACTGTGGCACAACAAGAAGTTGTCACAACGCACTGACGAATGACTTTTGTAAAACCAACAATCCAAGTCATTCTACTTAGTGCTTTAACAAACCTCAACTAACCCACAATAGAGACCAAAATCATCAGAAATCTTACTATTCATCGACTATTATTATCCGTCATTTCCAAAAGATATTACCACCACTATCTTAATAAATTGCTCAAAAGATAAAAAACTTATCCATAATTAAAGTTGTAGGAACCATAATACGTGCTGACATAACCAGCATTATTCTAAAATGTTCCTAACTGCTTTCTACTGCGGATAAACATAGTCGGTAAATTAGCCTTCAATCATGACTCATCTAATTTGACATTTAACTTTTTATGCAATAACTTCCTGCAACCCAACACTAGTCACAGATCCCATGTGACTAACTCGCTCAGGATTATGGTCCTCAACAACTAGTAAAGGTACCCTTTGGAATTACTATGGGTACCTCCCTCATCACTTCAATCAACCCTCACCTCAAAAGAATACACCACTTATTTCAAACTTTCCTTCCAACCCTTTTATCCCAGAAATCACGCAATTCGATACCACGATTTTTCCATCGAACTACTACAACTTCACACTTGCCCACTATAAATAGTGAACTCGAAGGCTTGAATTAAACTTTTCACCTTCTAAAAATTCGCACGAGATGCTCACCTTAGCATCTTAATCATAACCCAAGCAATAATTTGGGACAAAATGAAAAGAATGCTGCCACGTATATGAGTTCTCAACTGGAGTTCCCAACTCACAATTAAACTCTAACAATTTATGATATCAACTCAATAACATTTGGAAAAGGAATAATCCAAACACCTCTTTCCTTAATCAAAGCATGATGATTATTTAAGCGGTCGGCGTACGGAGGCATAGTCTTAGAGATGAAAACATTTATGGCACACTACTGTCCATAAATAAAATAAGAACAACTACATCACTCACTTAATCAACACATAGTGTCTAAAGCATATAATATTAATAGATCTGCCGCGGACGGACCATCACTCTATAGACACTAAGTGTGACCAAGAATATGAGGTAGTACTAAAAGAGAAAGGAATCGAATAACCTAATGCTCTGATACCAACTGACACGACCCATCCCGAATTTCACCCTGAAACCCGGAGTAAGTCGTGCGGGGACCACCTCCAAGGAATGTTTACCGAAAAATTCGACATAACCTCCCTTGAAAATGGACAACCCTTCCTAATAAAACCTGCAAACACTTCTGAAAATTTAAATCCATCCATAAACTTCTGGAGCCTTCGTGCTCCCCAAATCACAACATCTCCCAATTTAAATACTAACTTAAACAAGAAAATCTCAAAGCCAACAGCCACAGTTCAGAGCAACTCTATTTGAAAGGATATGAACTAGAAATATAAAAATGAGCGGAAGCTACACTATTGAATATGCCTCTTCTCCATATACGTCCGACCACAACTATGCAATCCTGTAAACTGGGCATTTTTAAAACGAAGAGCCCAGGGGAAACATTTGAAAACGAAACGTTAGAGTGAGTGGACAAAAATAAATTAACGAATAAAATATTTATGTTTCCCCAAATCAATTTCGAAGGAAAATCGAATGCATGCTGCAAGCGATAAAACTTTTATCTCATAAATGTCGAGCCTCCCAGGCTCTATAATATATGTATGTATTTACACACGTTCATACTCCCTATATAAATTCATGGGTCTATATAGGGCTACTACGCTCGCGTCCAACGCTCACGTCACGCCTTAATGCGGTGCTACACTACGTCATTAAGGTGGACATACGGGTGTATAAATATGTGTCCATACTCCCTATATGAATTAAACACTCAAATAGAGCTACTATGCTTACGTCCAACGCTCACGTCACGCCTTAATGCGGCTATATGCTACGCCATTAAGGTGGACAGACACATATGGCTAGCTAGCATTTTCTATACATACTCTCTCATAAATATATATTTATATCCACCGAAAATCCCATTTTCGGTATCTCTCCAAGAGAAATAAAAGTGTCAAAATTAATTGACGTCAAAACTCTAACAAAAAAAAGAAATGTTCAATCATGAACCATAGCATGCATATTATTTAAAAATAAACGTCCACTCACAGTATTAGGCCTAAGCCTTCCAATGCTCGGCATACTCCTCGAGCGCTGCCTCCACTATTCACAATCTCGAGTCAATCCCACGTCTGATAATAAACAGCAGAATAAATCGGTTAAACCAGATTCCGAAATATTCATTGATTCTATAGAGGTTTCTTCTTAAGATATTTTCGGTAGCTTCAAGATGTTTAACTAATCTAGAATGGTTGATTATGAAAGGTAGGGAAAGTGTAGTTAATTAAGGATTTATTAGGGGAGTAACTAAAAAATCAGAAGTAGTAGGAGAAGTTTGATCTTCATCTGTGACTGAAGTATTTTGAGTTTCATATTTTGTATAGTTTGGGTAACTAACTTGGGAAGTAGTTATGATGTTTTTAATTTTAAGCTTTTGTTTCCGTGTTTTGGTATCAGAGCCAAACCTGGATATGAAATTTATCATTATTCTTTCATATTAAACCTCTCAATCCTCAGGTGGCAGACTACCGCCTAGTAAACCAATACAACCGTTACAAATCAGATTCCTCATCCAACCCTCCAGTCACTTATAGAAAATCATTTCCTTACTTTGATAGAGCTGAACATTTTTTATTTTATATTGAACCCTTTATGAGTCATTTAAAAAATCTCATCTCTTTAGTAAAAAGTTATTTTGACCCAAATTCTCATTATCTTCCCGGTAAACCTTTAGCGTTCTATCGAGACATTCTATTTAAATCCCAGACATTATCTATTAAATCAATCCATGACCTAAAAGACCCATCTAAAATATTATACCATTCCCTTTATATAATCCGTATCATCTCATTATCTCAATGGGGGTGATTCCCCCTCTACTCCTCACAAATTAGACACAATCACATTTACTTATCATGATTACATTGAAGCATGAAGTAAAATCTTTCTCCACTAAACATAAGATTTTAGTCACTCATGGTTTCTCAATTAATAGAAAATTCAATCGCCAATTCCTTATGTGGTTTGGAGATTGGTGGAATAATCATGGATGCCCTCATAGCCTTCTACCCTTAGACCTCCAACATGCAGTTACTAAATTTGCTTAATTCGTGGCCTTCTCCGAATATGAGAAAATGTTTCCCCCCCTCTCTCCATTTCATGGCCAAATATAAAATTTCTTGGATTTTCAAATGACAATATAAACTTGAAAATGACGATCATATGGTCTTACGACAACTTTTAGTCAAATGGTGGGATAAGTTCAAAACTGATAGAGTTTTATCCCAATTTACTGAAGAATTTTCAATCACCCCATTCAGTTCAGAACTTTGGCTTCTACTAAGCTGACATCTCCAATTTCTCAGTTACAATCTCAACCTCCTCAGACAACACCCCTTTCTAAAAAATCAATCTCCAGTTCATCCTCATCATCCAAAGCAGATGAATTAAAAGAATTGGCCAAATAATTACTACAACAGGCGGCCAGTTTATCAGCAGAAGATGAAGAAGAAGAAGAAGAACACTCTCCATCAGAATCATCATCAGCCTATAGTCACCAGGGTTCTCCCCATCAACCAACCAGGTGGGTCCATTATGAAGATAGTTAAGATCCATATGCTGAGTTTTTCTAATTTCAGTCAAGACTAGTCCGAAGTAAAATCTGTGCATCAACAGTTACAGACAAATTACTATTCATCAATAGTCACTTTTTACTATTCATCAATAGTCTTTAGGGTCTAGGGTTTGTATAAGTTTTTCTTTTTCTTCTGTAACCTATCAAATAGGAGTTTGCATTGTTTCCTAAGGTTTTTATAAAAATCAGCTACATAATTTAAAGATCCTAGGAATCTTTGTAATTGATTTTTATTTAAAATGACATATGAAAATTTATCAGCAAATAGTATTGCTCTAAGGTTTGCAAATTGGTTTGCATTCTTTTCTAAGGTTTTTAGGGGTATCACACTAATGATATGAAAATTTGGTTTGCAAATTGGTTTGCATATGAAAATTTGCATTGTATTGCTCTATCAATGGTTGTAAGTTGAATTTGGCGTATCACACTAATGATATTATTTTCAGAAGTCTCTGCTTCTTTATTTGTGGGGAAAATATTTGGGAAAAGATTTTTAGGGGGTCTTATAAATTAAGAAATTGATTATTTATTTTAAGTTTAATTCTTGTTTAATTTCTTGATTGTCATTTGTCATTTGTGAGTTTTAAATGTGTTTGTTGTAAAACATGTATTTGACTTTTGATTGTTTTTACTTCATGCTACAAATCTTGGATTGTTATTTCTTTTCCACTAATAGAAAATTTATCAAAAGTTGTAGTAAAGCTAATTTTTTGTAACGGATGATTGACTATATCTTCTTGGGTAATTAATTTTTTTAATTTTTTAAGGTACTCGCTTTAATTTCAAGATTATCTATTTTACTTATTAAATCAATTAATAGTTTTTTTTGCTCTTCCTGTTTGGAAATAACATTTATTGTTTTACAATTACAAGCATCCTTACACCCAAAAGTAATGTATGAGTAAGAATGTTTATCAGATTCAAAGGAAGAAGATTCCATCAAAGTGATGTCATCTTCACGTATTCCATTTTAGGAATAAGTATTTCGTAATTGTAACAGCCCGGCTTAGTCCATTGAGATATTGTCCGCTTTGGGCCCAACGACCCTCACGGTTTTATTCTTGAGGTTTCATCCCAAAACGCGTCTCAATGTAAGGTGCTAGCTCTGCACATATAAACATAGCAACCTATCTCCCCCGGGTGATGTGGGACGGATGCACCTACTAGCTTGCTTGCCTAGTTAGGTCATCACGGTAATTCTAGGGTTTGTATAAGTTTTTCTTTTTCTTCTGTAACCTATCAAATAGGGGTTTGCATTGTTTCTTAAGGTTTTTGTAAAAATCAGCTACATAATTTACATATCCTAAAAATCTTTGTAATTGATTTTTATCTAAAATGACATCTGGAAATTTATCAACAAATTGTATTGCTCTATCAATGCGTGTAATTTGAAGTTGGTGAATGTTAAATCCTAGAAAACGAATGTTGGTTTGAAATAATTTGATTTTTGAAGCAGAAACAACTACACCATTATTCTTTATTATGGAAAAGAATTAGTGTAAATATTTCAAATGTTGGTCAATTGATTCTGAAAAGATCAAAACATCATCAATGTAGAAGATGGAGAAATGACTATAGAATCTTTGAAGCCTGCGCTTCAGCAGCATTAGGTCCCATCAGCTGCAGTTGATTATACATCTCAGCAAGCTTCTCTCCTCCATCATCATCATGATTGTCCCCTTCCTCTGAATTCTGCAATGCTGCAACATCTTCTGGAAGCTTGATGAGTTCTTCATTATGTATACTCAATTCAAAAGCAAATCACTGAATATAACCAAGAAAGATAGAAACTTCAGCTATCATTACCAGGCTTGAAGCTTTGTTAGGAGAGAGTGAAGGGCTTCACATGCTCAGAAAGATGACTAGCAAAGCTTCACAGGCTTCCAACCCATTTCACCCCTTTTACCTCTGGTTACCGTAATGGAGGCTTAACAGCAACTGACAGCAGCGGATCTACTGAAGCGTCGAGCTGTCAAATTGGATGGTTCTGATGCAGCTGGGACAGTGTTGCAGCTGTCCCAATGGTGCATGGAATAATTTTCGTTGAGCTTGTGAGAGAGCAGCGGCAAGCAATTCACAAGGTCTTGTTAACCGCTCAAATAGCTTCAAATACGTACTACTAATGACAACGTTCAATTTTAGCTGCTATATTGCTCAGAAGACATAAGAGAAGGTCATGGAAGTCATCATGCAAGTCTGCCCCTTCAATAAGAAAATCTGGAAATTTAGGAAGTTGGCTTCCTCTGAGGCATTTTCATGGCTCATTCGCGCCTCATTACAACAGTTTAATGTCTTTTCGTCCTACTCCATTTTTGAGCCATGATATTGGAATCCAAATCTGAAAAATAAGCATCCCATTCGCTGCTTTCAAGCATGAGTTATGAGCTCCAGAAGTCAGAACCTTGAAACAGCCTTTCCAAATAACTAAACTATATTGAGTTTTTTGAGGCATGGTTTCGTAATCTTAATACATGTTTGATGGTTTCATAATTTTCACATCAACATGTGATGTCATAGGGCATTTTGAGTTCAAGAATCATCTAGAAAGGCTATGGGACGATCAAGGTACAAGCTTAAGAAGTCAGCCAAACGATAAGTAAAAAACTGGAAATTTCAGAATAAGCTTTCTTGGAGCTGTTTTGTGAGACAATTTACGCCAACTTCCAAGATTCATTTTGCTATTCGCTCTACCATATAATCCGAAAATTATTCCCACACTAGTCGATTAAGTATGGGAGAAAGGAAGAAGAGAAAGAGGGGCCAGTCACCAGTCCAACAACGAAACCAGGTAGGATCGCATAAACAGCGCGTGCAATCATGCCCCGTTAAATTTTCCTGGTGCAGGGAATAGGCTCTCCTTAAAGTAGGCCCAAACCTGAAGTCACAATTCCATCTTTAGAGAGGGAAAGGCCAAGGCCAGGTAGTGGCCCTCCTTCGGTTCTTTCAAAGTGACAACCCATTTATACATCCGTCATACAACCAAATGTTGTAAGAACAACATCATGTATAAAAAGAACGCAGCAACCAACCAACATACATATATAAACAGACATCAACAACCATCATACATCCAAATCTAAGAATAATGCATAGCTAAACGTAATGTTAAGAAGCATGTCCAAATACATCCGCAAATAAACAATGCGTAAATAAACAAACAGTAACCAAAATACATCCGTCACACCCCCTGCTTGACTTCAAATCCAACCTTCCACTGCTAGTTTCAATTGCAAAAATCCTAAACACATCACTTGGGCAAAAAACCCGGAGTCCACTCCTATTGCGTGTTTGGTCCCCCGCCGGCCTTGCACGTGCGCCTGTTATGACCCGGAAGGTTGCAGTTGCCATAATTTCTCTGCTCTTGGGTGTTTCCAGTCTCGGTACCTGTTGGGGGGTTACCATGCATTCCCCTTGTCTGGGCTATCTACGGGTCCCTCACAATATTGCTGGGAGGCAAGTTAGATGCGTCTGCCGCCAGTGGATTCACTCTGAACTCGATTGAGCTCTGAACCAGCCTTGCAAGCTTGTTCATTCCCACCCTAAATCCTTCTTCTGAAAATGAGTAGTTAGAGCATGTTTTCGATGCTTCTGATACGAGAGCAGAATACCTGGCCACTTGTGCCGCCTTGTTGTCAACTGGAACTTCAAAACACGGTGCCATCATTGAATCGCCCACATGCTTTTTCCAATGTTCCTTTTCCAGACTTTCCAGGTATCTGCACATAAGCTGATCTTTCATTACACAGAAGATATGGCAGCAAGGGATACCATCTGACTCAAACTGTTTGCAGGAGCAAGATATCAGAGGGTTTATCTCGTGAGACTGGAACTCAACACTCCATCGTCGGTGAGGCCTGTCGTACTGGGCAATGTAGAACACCACCATGTCTGTCAGAGGAAAGGGTGCACAAACTGCTTCTCAAACAAGATCTGAGACTTGATCATTATGAAGATGTCATACGTGAACAGCTTGCATGCGTCCTCCTCTACCCCTCTCATGTGCGTCTCAAATACATGTGCCGAGTTTTTCTGCCTAAAGTTGTCGTAAAGTACCCGGTCCCGGATGCGACTGACTGACCTCTCCATTCTTGGCAGCATTTCAGATATCAGAGTGTACCTATCAAGATCTGGTTTCAGTTTTGAGTGCATTCCCTCAACACGTTGCGTACTACACATTCCACCGTAAAAGTGACCTCTGAAGAATGCTTCCGCCCACCTTTCTCGTTTGTTAAACAAGTCCGTCACCCAGACGTTGTCAACCAACCCATGTCTGGCAACCAATGAATGCCATTCTGCCTCCCATTTGGTGACAGACATTGAAACATATATCATCTTTCCAAGGCTCTTTTGGGCTGCATGGTCTTTCACATTCTGCCCTATGTTCCTCCCGATGTGCCATGCGCATAACCTGTGCCTGGCTGTAGGCATGAGGCGCTCCACAACGTTCCTTACAGCCTTGTCCCCATCGGTGAGGATGGCTCCGGGCTGCAAATCTTCTATGGATTCAAGGAAATTCTGAAACACCCACTCGTACGTATCCTCCCTCTCGTCGCAAATGAGTGCAAAACTACAAACAACCGTGGCTCTGTGGTTATTGCACCCGACAAATACCACAAGAGGCTTCCTATACAAATTAGTCTTGTAAGTGGTGTCCATGATGAGCACATCACTATACACCTTATAGTCCAGCAACAATTGGTGGTCCCTCCAAAACAGGTTAGCAAGTCTGCCTTCCTCATCAAGACTGTACCTGCAGCAGAAAAGTTCAGAATCTATTCCCCTCATGTTCATCCACCTCATGGCGGCCTGTGCATCTCTGTCCGTGTGGGACTTCTTCCTCAGTTTATCCATCTTGTTGTAAAGATCATTAATAGTGAATCTAACAACGTCACGTCCACCGGCCTGATTTACTAACTTCTCGAAAGCCCTGCTTGTGTGGACTTGTGCTCCACTGAGCCACTGCACTTGAGTGACATCTCTGTCCTCAACGTTTCGGTTTGACAGCAAGAAGTGAACCTCGTTGGACTGTGCGAGTTCGTGACTGTGCTTGTCAATAAAATGTCTCACGCGGTACATCCCTTTCTCGCTGCAGTATCTCACAGCGAACTCAACAGGGCAGGCCACTTTTGTGTACCTCACTCCCCTAGACACAAGGCCCCTCCTCGATCTCTTCTCCCCTGCCTTCGCTTGGAGGTTCACATCCTGACCCTTCTTTTTTTGGTCTGACCAAGAGATTTTCCTTCTTTAAAACAAACTTAGCGCCTCCTAATCACCCGACCATTCTCATATGTCTCCCTCTTGTTCCTCCTTACGCTGAACCCAACGATTCTAGTGTACAAATAGTAGAACCGTTCAGCCTCTAAAACAGTTGGGAAGTATACTTACTTCAAATCATCCAGACATAATTTTGAAAACTCCTTCTCGTTAAACATACCTGTCCCCATTTGGTGAAAGTACTGCTGCTGCAGAGATTGATCATCGTCATCCGAAGTTACAATGTCAAAATAAAGATGGTCACTGTAGCGTAGTCCCCCCTCATCCGTGTCCATGTCCTCTGTATCCACATCGGCCTATTATTTGCATGTCAATCACAACAACGTCAATACCAATCCACAATTCTGCATAGTAAAATCACAGATCACATTATCACTCAATCCCTTACTATGAACATTAAAATTACCGACTCACGCTCATTCATCATAAACCGTTCAACAGCAAGAACATAAACGATTAGAGGATATTTATATATGCAAATTCACCCTACTTTCTTACCATATCTTTTGAACTTAAGCCAGGCGGAGATAATTCCTACGGCAACAGAACTCAAAAGTTTGAAATTTCGACACAAATCAATTCCAAGCACTTGGTAGGGGAGCACGGCAAACCGAAACGGGGAATGTGGAAGACGAGACAACATATACAAGGCAAGTTCCTTCTTCACCGACCACGGGTCTGCTCGTGTTGTGGGAGTCGCGAACAGAACTCAAAAGTCTAAAACTTTGACACACAAATCAATTCCAAGCGCTTGGTAAGGGAGCGCGGCAAACTGAAACGGGGAATGGGGAAGACGAGACAACAGATGGAAGGCAAGTTTCTTCTTCGCCGACCACGGGTTAGAAATCCCTTGCGATTTCGCTTCGCTCTATGTTTTGAAACAACCTCCCCTTACAGTTTGGGGCTAGTGGCTCGAAAGGACCCTCAAAACCCACATAAACACCTTCCACAAACCTATCCCTTTAATGACGTGGCAGCATCTCATCCGTCGAACAATTTTAACCTGATTTACCCACTTGGCTGTAAAGACCATGACACCCTCCAATCAATTACCTAACGGCTGAAATCTTACCACTAACCGTAGTTAACCCGATAATTACCTTTGTGCCCTTAAAACTCAAAATCTGTGAACGACGTTGTGCCACGTCAGCGTGGCCCACCACGGCGCAATTTAGTTGCGGCGCAATGTAGAATCACCTTAATAAGATATCATTTTAACAATAACCTTACCGGGAGGAAAATACTTGACTCAAGCAGTACTGATTCAAATGACTCGAATCCAACCAAAAGGGAACCGATCAAGGCCAATTAAACAACCCTTGACAACAGATACCTAAATCTGCCCATATCAGGCTATTGGGGGTGTTACCTTGTAATTTGTACCGTTACATTTCATGGTTACCTCGATTTGTTATTTCATTCTATAAAACGGTTTGCAACTTTTTATTTCCCCCTCTCTAAGTCCAGTATCAAGTTCTATTAAAATTGTCAGAGAAGCAGTCGAGGTGACTTGAGGCCCTCTCACAATCCCTTTCTATTTTGGATCATCCATCATAGGTATTCAAGTAAGAACAAAATTTTCCATATAACACATACACCAACATGTTTAGTTCGGCTACCATACATATGAATTGTAATGAATAGTTAGAATTACTCAGTGTATGAATTGTAATAAATAGTTAGAATTACTCAGTGTACTTATGTTAAAATATGTAATATAGGATCGTCTACAATAATATCACAAATACATCAAAACAAGAACACTAAATTAAGTATGAAGCATAATACCTTCGTTGCTCCTCCAGTCGGACTTAGCTGTAGTCTTCGATGAAGCCACCATTGTTGATTGTGAGTTTGCTTGATGCTCACGTTGTACTTGGTGAATACTGAAGGTCGGCCTTCTGTGTGTCTTAACCTTATTGTTGGCACAATGGGGAGCCAATGAATGCAGAACGGTGTGGAACACAGGGACCTAGACCCTCTATATATAGTGATCAACATAAGACTTGATCCCATAACCAAATTCTAATTGAACAATGTAAATAACATGAAGATCTTTCCTTCCGCAATACTAATTCCTTGTACATCTGGTTTTGTACTATGAACCTTCTAGATTTCCAACTGATATACAACTCGGAAATCTTATATGAATCAGAATATAATATCTATCGTTTCTTGTTATGCAAGATAAAGTCTTAAACAATTAACATGAATATAGCAGACTGTGTTTAAGTCCACTTTATTTCCAACAATCTCCCACTTGGACTAACACTGTCTGAAACATGTTACTGAATTAATTAATGAAGGATAACAACTGAAGTTGCGCAATTTTGAAACAAAAGAAAATTCTTGGTTCATCCAGCTTGGTCAATTTACAGCTACTGTTGCTGAATCAAGAACCTTAAGGATAACAAATAATCCTCTTAGCTAAAGATCACAAAACAACAATCACTGCAATCACATAAGCTAACGAGTGAAAGGGTGAATAAATTTTGACTTGTATATCTCCCTGAGGTGTCAAAAATTCACAGTCCAAATTAATGATTTTATGAACTGAATAAAAACCTGCAGTAAACATTTTACCAGTGCTGGACTGAAAATGGTAAAATGCATGAACTGAATGACATTATGACTATAAGTATAAACAATAAAATCTGTTTTATAAAAATAACAACACAACTAGAAATTTCTGAACAACACAATGAATTCTTGTATCTGAAAATACCTCGAGACTTTATTGATCAATGAAAAATGCAAGAGTCTGTTGAAATTACATCTGGAATCACTAGAAAAATAAAATTCAGACCAAATGATAGCAGCTCCCACTGAACCTAAGAACATAAATCTGGAAGAATTCCCATATTTTCAAAATGTTTATGAAAACTTGATATGGAAAGGGCTTTAGTAAATGGATCAGCTAATTGTGAATCAGTATCAATATTTAAAACCTCAATCTCACCATACTTAACTTGTTGTCTTACACTGTAATATTTCAAACCAATATGCTTTGAACTATTTGATCTTTTACTGTTTTTACTGAAAAACACTGCAGCCTCATTGTCACAAAAAATCTTTAATGGACCTGAAACTATATGGCCTAAAACTTCTATGTACAACAAGAAATTCTTAATCCACAGTCCATGACAGACCCCTGAATACACAACAATATATTCAGCTTGCATTGTGGATGTAGAAATTAATTTTTGTTTCTCAGTTTTCCAAGACACGGCACCTCCAGCTAACATAAAAATATAACCTGAGGTGGATTTATTTGACTTTGGAAAATTACCAGCAAAATCTGAATCAGTATAACCTACAAGTTCAAGCTTATCAGACTTTTTGTAAACCAACATGTGAGCTTTAGTTTTCTGTAAATACCTAAGAACTTTTTTTTTTCCTGCAACCCAATGTTCTTGAGTAGGAGCAGACTGAAACCTGGACAAAATTCCAACTGAAAATGCTAAGTCAGCTCTAGTGCAAACTTGTGTATACATAAGGCTACCAATAAGCTGTGCATAAGGTTTACTCTCCATAGGAGACATCTTCCCCCCATTTTTAGAAATTTTGGACAGTTTGTCACCTTTGGACATTGGGGCATCACTTGTGTTACAAGTTTCCATATGAAATCTCTTTAGAACTTTCTGAATCTAGCTCTGCTGAGATAACCCTAAAACCCCTAATTTTCTGTCTCTCTTAATTTCAATTCCTAAAACAAATGAGGCTTCACCTAAATCCTTCATATCAAAATTACTCGAGAGAAAATTTTTAGTCTCATTAAGTAATTTGACACTGCTGCTAGCTAAAAGAATATCATCAACATACAAAATCAGAAAAATAAATCCCTCATTTGTATTCTTAAGGTACACACATTCATCAACTATGTTTTCTGAAGAACCAGAATAAGTGATATCTGAATCAAATTTTTTGTACCACTGTCTAGATGATTGTTTTAAACCATAGATTGATTTTTTAAGTTTGCATACATAATCTTCTTTTCCAGTTTGCACAAAACCTTCAGGCTGTTTCATCATATAAATGACTTCATTTAATTCTCCATTTAAAAACGCAGTTTTAACATCCATTTGATGAAGTTCCATATCATAATGAGCCACTAGTGCCATTATAATCCTGAATGAATCTTTAGTGGACACAGGAGAAAAAGTTTCATTAAAATCGATGCCTTCTTTTTGTGTAAAACCCTTAGCTACCAGCCTAGCTTTATGTCTCTCTATGTTGCCTTCAACATCTCTTTTTGTCTTATACACCCATTTACAACCAATTGGCTTATGGTTAGGGTCTGGTTTCACTAAATCCCATACTCGGTTCTTATGCATAGAATCTAATTCTTCCTGCATAGCTGCATCCCATTTTTCAACTTCATCTGAATCCTGAGCTTGTTTAAAACTCATTGGATCATCCAGTTCTACAAGTTCATCCTGTTCTTGGAGATAAACATAATAATCACTATTTTCTCCATAAACTGGTTTTCTAGGCCTTTCTGATCTTCTTAATGGAGGTTGCTCTATGTTTTGAGGTTGCCCTAAATTATGAGGCTTGGAATTCTGAGGACCTAAATTTTGAGGTTCAGGCTGCATAGGTTGCGCTACAGGTTGCTGAATTTCTTCAGCAACATTATTTTGAGGTTCAGGAAACTCAGCTGCTGCATTATTATTGTTATTTTGATTTTGAACAAAAACATCAGTCATGGTAGTGTCTGCATTTAAAGGCATTCTATTAACTGTAGCCTCAGGTTCAACTAGTTCAACAAATTCTGAAGACAAGTCTCTAAAATTTGAAGTATTGTAAGCTTCATCCAGAAATTTGACATTACTAGTTTCTATAATTCTAGTTGAATTATGAGGTGCATAAAACCTGTAGCCCTTAGATTTTTCACAATAACCAATAAAATTACAGCTAACTGTTTTAGGGTCCAATTTTTCTCTTAATTGATCAGGAATTTTAGCTTCAGCTTTGCATCCCCAAACATGAAGATGATGCATGCTCGGCTGTTTGTCACACCACAACTCATATGGTGTCTTTTCTACAGCTTTTGAAGGTGATCTATTGCAAAGATAATTTGCAGTCTTAAGTGCTTCACCCCACAAAAATAAAGGCAAAACTGTAGTACACATCATCGATCTAACCATATTTAATAAAGTCCTATTTTTCCTTTCTGCCACACCATTTTGAGTTGGAGTATAAGGGGTGGTATACTTGGCTTGAATGCCATGCTCTTGTAAGAACATTGCAAAAGGTCCCTTTTGCTGGCCTGCCTTAGTATACCTCCCATAAAATTCTCCACCTTTATCTGATCTGACAGACTTAATTTTAGTCTCTAATTGCAATTCAACTTCAGATTTATAAATTTTGAATGCTTGTAAAGCTTGAGACTTTTCTGAAAGTAGGAAAATATAGCAGTATCTAGAGTAGTCATCGATGAATGTAATGAAATAAAAATTCCCACATATAGTCTTGTGTGAAAAAGGCCCACAAATATCAGTATGAATAAGTTCTAAAAGTTTGTTACTTCTAGCAGTTGTAAGTTTTCTGGTTTTTGTTAATTTTCCCTTAAAACACTCCATACAATCATTCAAATCATCATAACACAATGTAGGCAATACATTTAATTTCTCAAGTCTTTTAAGTCTGTTTTTAGATATATGGCCGAGTCTTTTATGCCAAAGTGTTGCAGACTTATTATTGAATAAAACTCTCTTAACACCAGTGACCTGATTTTCAGCATTTGTTCTACAATTATTTTCAAGCAGAAGAATCTCATTCTTAACAGTAGAACAATCAAGTTTAAGATATTTATTTGAAAAAGAACCAGAACCAATATAAGCTGAATTCTGAAAAAGTTTAATTCCATTGAAATCAATAATAAAACTACAACCAATTTCGACCAAAAGGCCTATAGAAATTAAATTCCTCTTCAATGAGAGGATATAAAAAACATTATCTAAAAATAAAAAGTTTCCTTCTCCTAAATCGATCCTTAAGCATCCTATGGCTTTAACAGCTACTCTTTGGCCGTTTCCTACGCAGACATTCTGCTCACTTGTCCTTGGAGCTCTCCTCCTTATTATACCCTATAATGAAGTGGTAATATGTATTGGTGAGCCTGAATCTAGCCAATAAGTGTGTGAACTAACATTTAGGAAATTAACTTCTAAAGAAAAAACAGAGTTAGGAAAACAGTCACCTTTCTTTATCATCCATGCTTTAAAACCAGGGCAATCCTTCTTAACGTGTCCCATCTTTTTACAGAAGAAACACCTAACTTTAGAGGACTTATCTCCCTTAGAATCTGCAGGTTTGCCGGATACCTTAAAAATGGTTGTCTGCTTAGCCTTGTTCTTATTCTTCTTTTTCCACTTAAACTTCTCCATAAGATTTACTGCAGTTGCAGGTTGAGCCTCTCCACGGATTGTATTCTCCTCATCCACACATACTGAAATTAGCTTATTAATAGTCCACTTAACCTCTAGAGCATTATAGGTAGATCTCAGTTGGCTGAAGGTTGATGGAAGTGACCAAAGTGCATCATGCACAAGCTGTGCATCTGCAACTCCCATCCTTAAATCTCTGAGTTTCCCATTCAGCTGAACCTTATGCATTATGTGCTCCCTAACACTCTCATTCCCATCATATTTCAGTTCATGGAATTCTTTATGGAGCCTAGCTGCTTCAGCCTTTTCACTTTCCTCATATTTCTCAGCAATATTAGCCATAAAGTCTATAGCATCCTCAGGTTCCTCTATCGATCCCCTAACCACCTCAGACATAGTTCTCCTTATCACATTCTTAGCCATTCTATTGGTCCTAAACCACTCATAATAATGCCACGAGCTGTCAGCATCCATGTTGTTTTCTTCTTCGGTGCCTACAGGTTTGGGTTTGAGGAGGCAATAATCTATGTTTTGGTGCATTCCCATGTAAAATTCTACATCATCCCTCCACTTCCTATAGTTGTTCCCATTCAGCTCCACAACTTCTCCAATAGAAGAAAAATTGCCTAAGAAAATTAAAAAAAAATTTGTAAGGGTTTTTCCTATGTTGTTTTAACTGTCTTTTATCAAAGTTTTAAGCATAGCAAAAAAACACACAAACACAGTCATGAAACCAAACAGAAAATTCATACTTTCATAATGTCATACTGCATACATATATATATATACATATATCCCATGTGAGTAAAACAACAAAAACAATGCCTTTGTGACATATAATTTTTGAAAAAGCCTGTAGTCTGAATTGATATGCTATATGCAACAGAACAAAATATTTGGTGAAAACAGTCTAAGTCTTTAGACAAAGAAAAGTTTTCAAAAAATCTGGATAGGTTCCTGTACATACACATATCACTGCATACATTACAAAATCATGCTCGATTACTTCTTTGGAAGCCAGAAAAAACAAAACTTTATAACACTGCACAATTTGATATTTTCTTCATGATTTCTTAAAGCCATTATCTAAGATTTAAGTATACTTTGTGTAAGACATAAACCAAATAGCAATCAAAAACACCATAAGATATCGTGATCATATTCAGATTATTGAAACAAAATTTTTGGGAGATTTTCGCAATCCAAATATGCTGCATTCACAATATCATATCAGAAACAAGAGTAAATCTACCACCCTCCTCCACTACAACACACGTCAATTTCAAACAATACATGCATCAGAGACAACGAATTCATGAACCATCACTTCTCCATATGAACATTCCCATAGATGCAAGAATCGAAATTGACAAGTTTGAGCTTCAGAGAACTTACCTTTACCTCTGCTTCAGCACAGCACCAAATTAAAAGCATGAAAACGAAAATCAATGCGGAAAACACAGACCTTTAAAGCCCAGAGCTGCAGCAGGGAGAACCAAATCCCTTTTTCCTCTTCCAACCCAGAAAACGCAGAATGAAGAACTCGATCAATCTGTTATGTTCATAACAGATAGTCGGGTTTTATTTTATGAAGTGGGCCGGGTTTGGGCTCGGATAAAACGGGTTAAAGGCCTGTTTTTTTTATTTCGTTTTTCAAAAATCATACTTAAAATTGATTAATTAATTTTGGTTTTTAAGAAAAATTAATCCCAGAAAAAACCTGTTCTTGTATTAAAAAACCAATTTGCGATTTGTGATTTTGTAGAAAACCATATGCTCTGATACCATGTTAAAATATGTAATATAGGATCGTCTACAATAATATCACAAATACATCAAAACAAGAACACTAAATTAAGTATGACGCATAATACCTTCGTTGCTCCTCCAGTCGGACTTAGCTGCAGTCTTCGATGAAGCCACCATTGTTGATTGCGAGTTTGCTTGATGCTCATGTTGTACTTGGTGAATACTGAAGGTCGGCCTTCTGTGTGTCTTAACCTTATTGCTGGCACAATGGGGAGCCAATGAATGCAGAACGGTGTGGAACACAGGGACCTAGACCCTCTATATATAGTGATCAACATAAGACTTGATCCCATAACCAAATCATAATTGAACAATGTAAATAACATGAAGATCTTTCCTTCCACAATACTAATTCCTTGTACATCAGGTTTTATACTATGAACTTTCTAGATTTCCAACTGATATACAACTCGGAAATCTTATATGAATCAGAATATAATATCTATCGTTTCTTGTTATCCAAGATAAAGTCTTAAACAATTAACATGAATATAGCAGACTGTGTTTAAGTCCACTTTATTTCCAACAACTTACACGTCGTGCATGATAGAAGAGTTTCTGTGTATAATAGAAGAGTTTCTGTGTATACAGCTATAATTGGTTTTTCATTTAACTTTAAATTTAGTAATCCATTTATAAAATTGTACCTTTCCCCCTTAGTATGGCAAGAAAACTTTTCTTTTAAACTTTAGTTTTCTCCAACGTAGCGTAAAAAGTCGTTATGATGTTCCATCTGCCACAAATTATGCTTGTAACCGCCTTTCAAGGTTTTATCTACTTTGTCCCAACAACCTTTACATACAGAACCCCAACAAATCATCATCGTAAGTTTTATACAGAAGCCATGACACCCCCATCATTATTCCCATTCCCAACTCCCCTCCCTCTCCCTCTTCCTCTCCTCCTCTTCCCATTTCTAACTTCTCCTATGCACACCTCTACCCCACAAAAAGTACAGCCAATGTTTGCATCTCAGCAGCAGCAAAGAAAGTCATGAAAAGCTAGCATTCTATTCTTCAGGCAAACCCAACACCAAAACCTACTAAACCCTCCATTTCTATCTCGTTTTATCAAACCCTGACCAGAACACGATTAATCACATTGATTGATTGATTAATTTTTATTTTTTTAGGGTCTAACAAGATTCAAGAACAATGGTGGGAGAATCAAGAAAATGGATGATACTTGTGGTAACAACATGGATTCAGGCATTTACAGGCACCAACTTCGACTTCTCGTCCTACTCTTCCGACTTGAAGACGGTTCTTGGGATATCTCAGGTGCAACTCAACTACCTTTCTGTGGCCTCAGACATGGGCAAGGCCTTAGGGTGGTGTTCTGGTGTTTCCCTCATGTATTTGCCTTTGTGGGTTGTCATGTTCATGGCTGCCTCGATGGGTTTGTTTGGTTATGGCCTCCAATGGTTTGTCATCGAAAGAATGATCACCCTGCCCTATGTTCTGGTTTGTCTTCTATCTCCTACATTTTCTGGGTTTTTGCGTTCATGGTTAATGTCGTTTCTTGATACATTATGTCATTGGTGAACTCAATTTTGACCCAAAATTGGTGAACCTCTAACGGCCACCAAGAGACCAACCTAAACCACAAGTAATGTCCAAGATTGGTTGTCCGTCCTACTTTACCTTACTGTGTAGGTTAGCTGAAAACTTAAAAAGGGACAATTTTAGCACAAATGGTGAGTGAGACAAATACATCATCCCTTTTTTTTTCTTTTCTTTTTCTTTGGACTCAAATGGATCGGTCACTTCCAGTTTTTAAAGAAAAACCTTCAAGGATGTGGGACATACTGATTGCTTCTGCTGTGCAATCATATTTTTTCTTTGGACCAATTTTATGTTGAGCATAATATAGACAAGCAGCATAGTATTATTTCCTTGATCCAAAAATGATTACGGTCAGTAAAATTATTTATCCATGTATTATGTTTCTTCTTTTAAAGATCTTCAATAGAAAAACCATCATTTCTTTGTCTTAATGTCTTCTCGAGATTTGCATCAGAGAACACTAGGTTAAGTTTATTGGTTTTCTATGATTGAAAAAAGAAGACTAGATTTGCACCGGGATCGTAACTGTAAGTCAAGGAATATGGTTGGTAGCTTCAAAGATCACACAATGAAAGAGTACATGGATATTTCATATAATAAATAAAGTTCCTTTAGTTGTTTATTAGAAAAGGAACTATGATGACTTTTCTAATTACTCAACTATGATCTATCCCTTCTATGAACAAAAACCATACTGTACATGGATACACAAAGCCCTTCAACAATTTGAAATGCAAGTTTCTTGTTCTTTTTCTTTTGATCATCCAAAATGGTTAACATAATACAACCAGCATTTAAACCAAAAGCAAGAAAGAAGTAGCTGAGTTGATGTGTTAATCTTTGTTTTGGCAGGTATTCTTTTTGTGCTTGTTGGCAGGATGTAGCATCTGTTGGTTCAACACAGTCTGTTATGTATTATGTATTTGGCACTTCCAAGCCAACAGGGCACTTGCATTGTCCCTAACAATCAGTTTCAATGGCGTAAGTGCAGCCCTCTACAGCCTCATTGCCAATGCCATAAACCCTTCTGATGACAACCTCTACCTCTTCTTGAATGCACTAGTCCCTTTCTTCATATCTGGTGTTGCGCTAGTCCCTCTGCTTCGTCAACCCCCTCCGATTCAGCCACTTTCTTCTGAGGCTACTCATCGTGACTCCATGGTTTTTCTTTGCCTGTACATCCTAGCAGTAGTAACTGGCCTATATCTCCTCCTCCTCAACTCACTGTCCTCTAATATATCAAATGCTCGAATTCTCTTGGTTGGTGCTATTTTTCTCTTGATCCTACCTCTTTGTCTGCCTGGCGTTGCATATGCTAGGGAATGGGCTTGTCGGAACATGCCCTTCAACTTCCAGAATGAAAACTCATCAGACTTCAATCTGGTCAACCCTGATGATCTTGAACTCCATAAGGAACTGATTGGTGAAAATGAAAATGGTAATGTGGTGAATGCTACTTCTTATGGGTTGATAGATAAAGAAGGTTGTTTATGGTGTTTTGGGAAGGTGATGGAGAAGGACAGGTTGACAGTGCTTGGGGAGGAACACTCTGCTCGGTTGCTTGTACGCCGCTGGGATTTTTGGTTATACTATGCTGCATATTTTTGTGGGGGAACTATTGGATTGGTCTATAGCAACAATCTTGGGCAGATTTCAGAATCACTTGGGTATAGTAGCATGACCAGTTCTCTTGTCACACTATATTCTTCATGCTCCTTCTTTGGTCGATTACTAGCAGCTGCCCCGGATTTCCTGCGAGAGTAAGTATCTTCTACCATTAAGAAAACTACAATGCTTCCACAAACAATTATTGTGGAAGCAGAAACACAATATGCCATAAAAGCTAACCTTGAGTCCTGGTAATGCAGTAAGATATATTTTGCGAGGACTGGATGGCTTGCAATTGCGCTGGTGCCAACACCAATCGGCTTCCTCCTGCTTACTCTATCAGGCAGTGAAGCAATGTTGCGCGCCGGAACAGGCTTGATAGGGATAAGCTCTGGCTTTGTGTTTTCTGCAGCGGTGTCTGTAACATCGGAGCTCTTTGGGCCAAACAGCGCCGGTGTAAACCACAACATCCTCATCACCAACATCCCTATTGGTTCACTGCTGTACGGCCTTCTTGCAGCTTTGGTGTATGATGCAAACGAAGGAAGCTCAGTGATCCAAGTGAACTTGTTAAAAGAAGCAACATTGTGCATGGGTAGGTCATGCTACAGGCAGACATTCATATGGTGGGGTTGTATTTCAGTTGTAGGGTTAGCATCAAGCATCTTGCTATTCCTACGGACCAGAGCTCCTTACAACCGTTTTGAGAGAAACAGATGTCAAACAGAGTCCTCCTCTTAGCTTTAGATTCACATTTTGGTGGTAGAATTTTGCTAAATGCTTATAGATGTGTGTATCTCAAACACATTCAACAGTTTGACACAGAAATCATACACAATTATATCTTCTTCTTTTTTGACAGAAAATATGAAGTGATTTCCATGTAACATTGTACATGTTAAGATAACACAGAAAAAGCCAGAATTCTGTAGAAAAGTTTCAGAAAATTCTACTCATGCTTTGTATTTTCTTAAACATCATTTGTTTATCTGTTGCATGAACATATTAATTGAATGATGTTCTGCTAAAGGGTACTCCAGTATGCAATAGACGCTCATGTAACAAAAGAATCATGCTAAAACAGAACAGAACAGAACTGAACATATGCAATGAATCTGTATACTGGCTACGTTAGTTTAGCGGACGCTATTGAATTGATTGTGTTGGTTTTTGGATCAAATGTGTTCAGCCTGATCATCCAGCCCTTTTGGTCTCATATTGCTTTAGCTGTCCCTAAATACAATGCCTCATTTGTGTAAGATCATGACGTTTAGGAGAAGTTATGAGATGGTGAGACTAAACTGACTACGAGAAAGGATGAGATAAGTTATTGAAAGTTAATGTTGGTAGTCATACAAGAGAAATCATATGCCCACACGAACACAGTTGTCATTTGTCAAGTTTCAAGGGTAGCACAATAAAAGGCTCTAACAGAGTTCCAACTCCAAAGTAAGATAAGATAGATTATTGAATCACAATCCGCTAAGATAGATTATTGAATCACAATCCGCATTTCAAATTATACTGGCAATGCCCTCAAATTTAAATCACAAAGGGGTTCGCTGCAGCCTCACCGCTGTACTTGTCTACAAGTTCAGCTGGGATGTCACCTCTGAGAATTTGGACTCTAAACATCAGCTTCGTGCCGCTGCACTCCATGAGTTCAAACACACACCCATCTCCAACCTTCAGATTGTTGTCGTCGACGAATGCTTTCCATGACCGTGAATCCACACGTACTTGTGAGGTCTTTTTGGCTGCATTGCATGTCATTTCCCAAGTCCTGCCGGCAAATGTGAGAACTATAGGGACTGAACAGGATGGTAGTAGTGGATGTATCTTGGATGGGATTGACTACATAGTTACAGTTGTGTAAATGATCAGTTCAAATGTTCAATAAACGAGACCAAAAAAAGCTTCCAAGTACATATGTATGGGAGTTTGGTTTAGTACCATTTGACATTTGGGTGTTTTGGCCCACGATCCTCAGCGTGCTGAGCCGAGGTAAATAGCGATCCAAAGAGGATGGAGAGTCCCACTGGGCGTGCCAATGTTTTGGCCCAAGTCCTCAGCAAGGGTAGAGAGGGAACAAATGTAAAAATGGTGTGTGCGGGGCGTGCCACCTCACGGATGAGGAAAGAGAACGGTGCGCGTCCTGACTTCTTGACCAGGCGAATGAGGGCTCCGGTGTCACCTGATGAGGAAATATTTCCGAGCTTACTCTTCTTAATCACCTGTCGATCGATACTCACTGTGAGAGCGAGCAGAGCAACAATTGGGAAATCGGAGACGAGTCCTGACGGGCTCCGGGATCTAAAGCGGGATGCGCTTAGAACGTTAGGGTTTCGAGAAGACTCGAAGGTTTCGACTGTGTACGTCTGTTTGAGAGAGATTTGTTGATTGATTGATTGTGTGTTTTTCTGTAAGCTGTAAAGCTTCTTTATATATTCATCCGTAAGCAACTCGTGGAGATTTATTCACAATCCAATGCGGACTCTGCAATTAGAATCCCACAAGGATACGTTTTAACTCGCCAGTCGTACGCTCCATGCAACACGTGTCAAACCTATCTCGCTTAGGTTTCGTTCCCTGCCTCGCTGCATTTCATTTGTCGTATAGCAAGCGAACTCAAACACTAAGCGACCTTATCCAGAGGGTATTATTAGTCATTTCCAACCCATCCTCGTAAGAACTATAGAGTCCCATGCGAACTGGAGATAAGGATCCCGCGAGGACACCGAGTCTCGCAAGGTATCAGAATCTTCTGGATAAAAGCCACGTCACGTGCTGCCAAACCTCGCCACCCTTCGTGGGCTAAAAAGGGCCACAGGCGTTGGCCCAAATGATATCCAAGCCTTTCTCGAGTCTTGGACCGAAAATGCCCACTGGGCTCAAACATTGCCCCCTTGGCCTTGAGTTTAATCCGTTTCGCAACGGATAAGCGAAAAGGCCTATTTAAGCTTTTTATGGGAACTCGTATTTCAAAAGGTGCTGACGCTTCGGCGCTATCGCTTCCCTTCATCATTACGGCTTTTCGAATTTTGAAACGCGCTGACGTTTCGGTCGTCATTGCGTCTTTTCGTTGCGACCATTGATTGAAAGGGACGTTACGGTTCGTCTCCTTTATAAACCTCGACGCGGGTCCCCACATCTTACCATCGCTTTCAAAACAATCTCCGCCTTCTGCAAACAGCCAAACTCCAGCACCAAGCAAACTTTAACCAGAAACCATGCCTCCCAAACCTTTTGCCAATGACCCGAACCTGAGCATTACAGCGGCGACCTCTTGGTCGACCAACCTTGCTCGCCGCTTTGCCACCAACCCGCCTCAAGGAACACCAATCTATTTTCTTGACACAGGGGCGGCTCTGCTTGGCCCGACTCCTTCAAAACCCCTGTCCGACGCCGACCTTAACCATTATAACTCCTCCGTGCGTCGGCCAATCTTGGCCCAACGGCGCGAACCGGGAAACTTTTCCACCTGGCAAGCCCGCTCTCATGTAAATGTCCGGGTCGGGGAGTGGCCCAGCGCCACCGCGGAAGATCGAGCGTGGTACGAAGAGCGCCTCCAGACCGATCAGACGATCTGGGAAGCCACCGGCATTCATGAGGCCATCGCTTTGAGTTTCTCGCTGCCCCCTCACACCGATCGAGCGCCTATCGCTGCCATGGCTTGCTTGTGGAACAGCGCCACCAACACCTTCGACTTCCCTTTCGGGCAGATGGGCATTACTCTGCTGGACATCCTTGCCATCACTGGACTGCCGATCCACGCGAAGCCGTATGTGCCAGGCGACTTTACGTCGACCGAGTTCACCTACGCCTGCAATTTGGGAGCCCGCCGCGCCCTGAGAATTTCATACGGGGCATGGCGGAAATTTTACATGGGCCACGCGGAGCCGCATGAAGGAGGCATCGCTTTCTTAGAGTACTGGCTTGACAAGTTTGTCTTCTGCGGCAGCGCTCACAAACCAACCGGGAGATGGACCAAGTTGGCCGAAGCGCTATACAATGGGGTTGAAGTCGGGTTAGGGCAACCCGTATTAGGCGCACTTTACCGGACCTTGCATCTGCTGTCGCTGAGGCCTTTCCACCTTTCGGGTGGCCCTCTGTGGATCCTGGACCTGTGGACGCAGCTGTACTTCCCGCTCTTCCGGCGAGCCCCGGTGGAATTCCTGCCCGAAGATCAGCTGCTTGGCTTTGCGGTATGCAGGAATGACGCGAATCGGACCCCTCTGTCCTTCTTCGCTAGCCTGTCCATCCTCTACAACCACATCGAGCCACCTCCGACCATGGATATGATGGTTCGCCGGCGCCACCCTGAGGTCCTATCGACGGGCTTCTTCCCCCGCCAAGACTCTGACAACGATGCGAGGACTGCCTTCGTAAGAGCAACCTCATGCTGCGACCTCCAACTCGCCGAGGATGAGCAAGGCTTCGAGCTGTATGCCCCCAACCACTTCGCGAGGCAACTTGGTTTTCATCAAGGGATTCCTTACCCGCTTCTCCATTCGGTCAACAAGTATACCTCGTGGAGGAAAATTGGCGAGTCTGACCGGGTCACCCCGCTGCAGAATATCTACCCTCTTTCTCCCAACCTGCTGGAGATCGAGCCTTCGCTGGGTACTGACCCCGCTTACCTCGCTTGGTGGCGGTCTTTGTCTGACAACCATTGGGAGTTCCCAGACGACGCAGTCTTCGCTGCCATCTTTCGTCCCCTTTACGATATTTTGGGCGAATCAGATCGCATCATCCTCGATGGCCAGCGCGACCATGCGGAAAGGAGTTCAGGGGTTGCGACAAGAACTAGGCTCGCGCCTCCGCCAGTTCCTACTGCTCGCCGCCCGACGGGGATCGTCATTCGAGAACGCGATCCCACGCCTTCGGTATGTCACTAAATGTGTAAATTTTGAATTTCTTTTGACATATTTGATAGAATGCTCTTCTCTAATCCTCTTTTTCTCTTCTCAGTCTGCCCCCCGCCGGAGAAACGTTGACAGGTCCGAAGTTGCCAGAGGAAAGGCACCTGTTCGAAGGGAGACTGTGGCGGGCCACGACAGCGAGACTGCTCCTGTCGTTCCTCGGCCAACGAGCGGCGAGAGCTCGCGGAAGCGTCCTATCGACTACGAAGAGGACTTGCTGGAGGATGTGCAGTACCAACGAGAGTATGGCTTGGTAAGCGACCCGGTAAGCGGACAACTTTGAATTAAATTTTCCTAAGCCAGTCAACAACTCGCTAACTTTGCTTTTGACAGGTTCGCCGCACTCGACCCCGCCTCGCTGTCGTAGAAGAGGCGCCCGAGATAACGGATGTCCCATCTCCAGAACCATTCGACGTGGACTTGGCCCTTCAGAGGGTTACTGAGGCAAGCGCGGAGATGGAACTCGAGGTGATTGCCGAAGCCGGCGAAGAGATGGTCATTGAGGAATTTGCAGTGGCAGGCGCGGAAACGGTTGCCGAAGAATCTGCTGAATTTAGCGAGGAGGTGACCTTTGAAGAGACTGTCGAAGCGGCTGCGGAGGAGACTACTACGGTCATCGAGGGGGCCGACAAGGCTAGCGAGGAAGTCATACAACCCTCCTCTCCAACCGCCGCTTCTGGCGAAGCTGGTCCAATCCCAGAACCATCCTTGGCTCTGGTTGAAAATGCAGCCCTCGACCAGTCCAACCAAGTCTCCGATCCTACTGCCCCCTTGGCGTCTCCGCCCGAAGGCCTCCAACTGGTACTTTGGGTTCCTCCTCTGCGATTGGGCCGTGCGGGTCACACCGGTGAAGTGCCTCCGGCGGTTCCAACAAAGGCCTTTACTGCCCCCTTGGTGGAGACAGAGACAGCTCGTGACACTCCGCCACCCTCTCCAGAAATTGAAGCGGCTGCCGAAGTTGAACCAGTCACTCCGGTCCCAACAAGGAAACCTGGCGAGGAGTCTTCTTCCTTCAGTATCCGGGCCGCTCGTCTTTGGGCCCGAACTACTCCGCCTACTGATCCAGAACCCATCCGCCTAGCTCGGTCTTTCCTTCATGGGTTGTTTCATCACGGCTCTCGCCCGAACGTCTTTGACTTGGTAGGACGTATTCGCGAGGCCCATGAAGCTCTGGATCGACATCTCGCTGGCGGCAATCCTGTTCTGGACCAAGCGCTGGAGTTGGCCGATGCTGTCGAGTCGCAGGCTCGCCGAGTTTTGGATATCGGTGCTCAATCGGCCTCCCGTGAGCAAGCTCGCCGCAACTTGGACAATCAGATGGCAAACCTCTTGGCCGAGCTTGGTGAAGCTGGCATTCCTGGAGCGTCTTCAGAGAATCCAAGTGCTGGCCATGCTCGGCGAGTGGAAGCCTTGGAGGCTCAGATAGCAGAGCTGCAGGCTCAGCTTGTTCGGGCTCGCCAAGACTTGGCCCGCGCTTTGGAAGTGGAAGCTCGTTTGCAGGCCGCGGAGGAGGCCCAGGAGGCTTTGGACTCGGCCGTGGCCGCTGCTGAAGAAGTTCAAGCCCAAGCCTATGAAGAAGAAATAGCCTTAGAAGGCATGCTCTTAGATTTGTATAGGGTTTGTAGGCGTGCGTAGGTTTAACTGTATTTGCCCCCTCATGTACGAACTTCTAATAATAATATCAAAGTTGAAATTTTCCCGCTCTTTGCCAACTGTTCTGTAATAACTGTCGGGGAAAAAATCCTTTTCCGAGATTTAGCGACGGTTTCCAATGTAACTACTCGCTCGGAACGCGGGCAATCATTATTGAAAAACGCGTCTGACCTTATCTCCAAAGCCCGTATCTCGGAGCAAATATTGCATGGGGGACAACTGTCAAACGCACAATCGCCCCTTCCGCCCATAAAAAGAAACGCTTGGCCGGGGTGAAGTATCAGTGAAGTCTCTGCCCCCTCACCATGATTTCTTATTCCCTTCTGTTCATCCTTCTGTCCCTGCTTAGAGCAAAGCCCTCAACCATATATTCCCCTTCTTTGCTGATTCTGAAAATCTACTCTCAGGCCTAGAGTGATTCTGAGAATCTACTCTCAGGCCAAGCCTTTGTTCGGCCTGACCAAAGGTTGGGTACCCTCTGCCTGGCGCCTGCTGTTCTATCAGCGCGTGAGGCTCTGCCGGTCCTTCAAACGGAAGACTGGTGGTAGCATGAGGGATCCTGACCCGCTGGACCTGTAGCTTCCCAACACTTTCTGTTGGGTCCAGGCCGGCGTCAGGGTTTTGGCTGATCTAAAGCTGCGAGGCGTTCGTCAACTTTGAGCGGAGGACGCCACGACAGACTTCCCTTTAGCCAAGCGAGACGGGACGGGGCTTCCAGTATTTGTAGATCTATGCTTTTTGAAATGTAAACATAGTTTAATTTTCCTTTTCTGATCAATGTAAATGCTTTGGCCGCAAAGCCATAATTCGAAACATGTATTGAGCAAAGTGAAAAGGCAAAAATGAATGATTAAAACATTTTTTAGGCCTCTGGAATAGGCCCCAATCTTGTACTAGTCTTTGTGTTTTAGACTTTGCACGTTTACAGAGGATGAAGAAAACAAATAGAAACTTTTTAGGGCCTCTGGAATAGGCCCCAATCTAATACAGGCCTTTTTTGGCTGGTACGTTACAATGTGTTCTATTAGTCTTCTGTCCCGAGTTGCCCCCTAGTGTTAGGCGGCGGAGCGAGTACGCGATGGCGCGTAGCACTATTGACTGTGGTGGCGGGATCTGGTGGAGGTGTAGGATCCTCGCGCTCCCAGACCCCTGCAATGTGGCGCTTGAGGAAGCGGCCATTAATAGGGTTGCGATGAATAGTACCGTCCAAGTCGCGCAAATGGTATGCCCCCTTGGGAAGGATTCGGTGAATAATAAATGGTCCATCCCAGCGAGCGGACCACTTGCCCCGACCATCTGTTTTGTCTCCTATTGGGAGGACTGCTCGCCACACTTTCTGGCCTTCAGCATAGCTTTGCCCGCGCGTGATTTTATCATAGGAGCGGGCGATGCGCTGTTTCTCTAGGACGAGGTTGTTGAAAGCGGCGACCCGGTGTTCATCTAGATCTTCAAGCTCCTGCCACATGGCTTGGACGTAATCCTCGCCAAGTAGTTGATGCTGTTCCTGGACGCGGAGCGAAGCGATATTGATCTCAAGGGGAAGGACGGCGTCGTGACCGTACATGAGAGCGTACGGTGTGGTATCTGTTGGGCCTCGCTTGGAAGTGCGGTAGGCCCACAAAGTGTGGTAGAGCTCCTGGTGCCAGACGCGGGGGTTCAACTCCAACATCTTGCGGAGGATGCCAAGGATGACCTTATTACTAGCCTCCGCTTGGCCATTGGACTGAGCATAGTATGGTGTGGAGTGTAGAAGCTTGATGCCGTAATCGTTTAAGTACGTAACAACTGAATCGGCCATGAAAGCTGCCCCCCTGTCCGTAACGATGCACTCCGGGATACCAAAGCGTGAGATGATGTTGCGGAAAATGAAGTTGCGCACCGAGTTAGCAGAGGCGACCTTGAGTGGTTCGGCCTCGACCCATTTGGTAAAGAAATCGGTGGCAACGATAATGAACTTGTGCTGCTCAGAGGAATGGGGATGAATGATGCCCACGAAATCCATTGCCCATCCGCGACACGGCCAAGGTTTGATGATAGGCTGCAATGGGATGTTAGGAATATGTTGCACTGGTCCGTGAGCTTGGCAGTCTTGGCAACCTCTGGCGAAGGCAATACAGTCTTTCAGCATTGTTGGCCAGTAGTATCCATGGCGGCGGATCAGCCATCGCATTTTGGGCCCGGCCTGGTGTGAGCCGCAAACTCCGCAATGGACTTCGCGCATGAGACGTTTAGCTTCATTTCCGTATACACAGCAGAAGTCGTCGCCGTCTTCCCTACGCCGCCGGAGTTCGCCATTGCGTAGTACAAAGTTTAAGGCGAGGAAGCGGATTTGCCTGGAATGAGCAGCATCGTTGGGGTTCTGGAGGTAGGCGATGAATGGTAGCCGCCAATCCTCGTCGATGGGGTCCAAGGCTGCAACTTCTGGGATGGCGTCCCGATATTGCCCCCTGGCGATGAAAGAGGGAAGAGTGCGGCGTTCGACCTTGAGCAGGCGTTTGCGTACTCCGTCTCTCAGGCTGAGGCCAGACGCTATCTGGGCGAGCTCGTTGGCAGCGAAGTTAAATTCACGTGGTATGTGTTCGATGTACACGTCGTCGAATCGATCCAGTACCTCGAATGCCTTGCGCAAGTATGGCTCAATTGACAAGCTTAAACATTTGAACTTTTCCACAAGCTGGTTAACGACCAACAAAGAATCACCAAAGATCTGGACCTCGCGGACTCCTAAGTCCAACAAGATCTCTAAGCCGATGATTAGTGCTTCGTACTCGGCCTGGTTATTGGTGCATTTGAAGTCGAGCTGGAACGAATAGGAGAAACGATCTCCAGCGGGATTGGCGATGGCTATCCCGGCTCCGGCTGCTGTATCAGTCCGTGAACCATCAAAGTACAAGGTCCAAGGAGCGAGTGTTACTGTGGCGAAGTCTAACTCGCGGAACGCTGTGAGCTCTGATGGTGGGTGATGGGCAAGAAAATCCGCTATTGCCTGTCCTTTGACTGCCTTTTGCGGAACATATTGCAACGAGAATTCGGACATGGCGAGGATCCACTTGCCGATGCGTCCCCGCAAGATGGGGCGAGAAAGCATATATTTGACCAAGTCGGATTGAGCAATGACGACCGTGGTAAAGGCAAGCATGTAATGGCGCAGCTTGCATCCTGCAAAGTAGAGGGCGAGACATAACTTTTCCATGGGGGAGTAGCGTGTCTCACAGTCCGTTAAAACTCTGCTGAGGTAATAGACGGCATGTTCTACCCCGTTCTCATCATCCTGGGCCAAGAGTCCACCGATGGATAGATCGGCCGCGGCGATATAAAGTTTAAGCGGGGCACCGTCGCGAGGCGGAATCAGGACTGGTGGGTTCGTCAGGTAGTCCTTGATTCGATCGAAGGCCTGTTGGTGTTGTGGTTCCCATACGAACTCGGTTGCCCCCTGGAGCTTGAGGAGAGGGGAAAAAGGTTGGACCTTCCCCGCCGCGTTTGATATGAATCGGCGGAGAAAGTTAATTCGCCCTAGTAGCTGTTGGAGCTCCTTCTTGGTAGTGGGGGGAGATGCGGTGATTACCGCTCGTGCCTTGTCCTTTGGGATTTCGATGCCTCTTTGATGCACAAGAAAGCCAAGGAAATCTCCGGCCTCTGCGAAGAAAACGCACTTGGCGGGGTTCATCTTGAGGTTATGTCTGCGCATCCGTGTGAACACCTGCCGAAGGTCTTCCACGTGGGTTGCTCGCGATTTGGTTTTGACTACCACATCGTCGATGTAGACTTCAATCAGCTTGCCCAAGATGTCGTGGAAGATGAGATTCATGGCGCGCTGGTACGTCGCCCCCGCGTTCTTAAGGCCGAAGGGCATGACAACATACTCGAACGCGCCAGCGAAACCAGGGCAACGGAAGGCGGTCTTGTGTCGATCCTCCTCGGCGACGGGGATCTGATGGTACCCGGCCGTGCCGTCCATAAAGGATAACACCTCGTGCCCTGCGGCGGCATCAATAAGTAGGTCAGCCACAGGCATGGGGTATATGTCCTTTGGTGTTGCGTTGTTTAGATCTCGGTAATCAACACAGACACGCATCTTGCCATTTTTCTTGCGGACGGGGACGACGTTCGACAACCACTCATTATACTTCGCCACGCGAATGATACCCGATCAGTGCATGCTTTCGATTTCTTCTTTAACCACGATCTGGGTTTCAGTTCGCATAAAGCGGCCGTCCTGCCGGACTGGACGCCGGTCGGGATAGGTTGGTAGCCGGTGGCAGACCAAGTCCGGGGACAAGCCGGGCATATCTTCGTATTTGTCGGCGAAGCAATCCTTGTACTCGCGCAATAGGTCAAGGAGGGCTTCCTTTTCTTCCTCCGCCAGCTTTGCACTGATGGAAATAAGTAAGGGCTTTTCTGCAGTCCCTACATCAACTTGTAAAGTGGGGTCGCGGACTTGAGGTGGAGTGTCGTCCAAGGCAGCAGGAGCTAACTGAATGATTTCTTCCTTGGTATCGGAATAATCCACCACTTCATCGACATATTCCATAGTCGCGACCTTGTCGTAGGCTTCGCGTTCTGCCCAGTACGAAAGGAGTCTTTCGCACAAGGACTCGCCAGCCTCGCGCGCCTCCTCGGAAAGGGCACTATCCATCAAAATGGGGTGTGAGAGTCGCGATGGTGTGAGGACGTTGCAGATCGTCCTTCGCCTGGGTAAGTCCCCATCGCGTTAGATTGGAGGCCGTTACTCCGTATGGGCGGCCCTTGTGATCGACGCCTTGAACATCCAACGGGCCCAAGTCTGTATTATAGTATCGGGCATCGTTGAGGTTGGCGGAGATGGAGAAAGGCGGCGGGTCGGCCTTGATGATGACTGACTCGCGTTTCTCGGTGTCCCAGATCATGAGTTCTTGGTGCATGGAGGAAGGCACGCAAAAACTTCTGTGGATCCAGTCGCGGCCGAGGATCATGCTGTAAGAGGAAACGCACTCGGCAACGAAAAAGGTATAGACCCTCGATGCTGGCCCGACCTTGACCCGTAGGAACAACAAACCTAGGGTTCTGGATACCTGTCCTGTAAAGTTTTTCACCGTTAAGGACGTTGTCTGGATCATTGAGCGCGGGATGTCGAGGAGCCCCATGGTGCGGGTTGTGACGACATTAACCGCGGCACCGGTGTCGATCATGACCTTGTTGATCAGTTTCCCTTGGACCTCTGCTGTGATATACAGTGGTCGCATGTGGGTGGCCATGTCCAGGGTTGGCGTAGAAAAGGTCATGGTTGGCCTTGGTGCGAAGCTACTCGAACTTTCCTCTTGCGGAGTGCCATCGGCTGGGGCCAGTATTGGGCCCATTTCGCTGCTGCATGTCGGGGGTACGTTGCTGTCGTCCTCGCTGATGATAGTGATATCCGCCGCGCTGCAGGTCGTGTTTGGTGGAAGAGCGTATCGTTCCGAAATGAAGAAAACCATCCCGACCTGAAAAGAGAATTGTTCGGAAATTGGGATCAGAGGTGTGTCAATGATCCCGTGTTCCCCTTCGAGCACTGCAAAGGCATCTGCTTCGCGGCTAAGCCCTTCATCAGCATCCCATCCGGAGACTTCCACCATATTGCAAGTGAATGATTCAGCCTGCTCTTCGTCTTGCTCTTCCTCTAGGTTGAGCCGAGGTTCTGAATGTGCCTCGTCGGCTTCCTCATTCTCGCGGAAACGTTGGGCCATCTGTTCGGCGAGGTTAGGACTGGAGGGTGCCGGTGTCTCTGCTGGTGGCTCTGAAGCCTGAGTTTGCCGCGGACGCCATACTGGCTTGGGTGAAGGCTGATGATCCCTAGCTGGCTGTCTGTCTGCTGCCGCCGGAGCCTTACCTTTGTCTTCTTTCCCTAACTGCTGCAGGGCAGATACTCGGGGAACCATCCTAGTCTCGGGTTCCGGGGTACGCCGTGGCCGAGGCTGTTGTGGCGATGGTGGCTCCCTTCTGGCGTCAGCCTCTGGATTTTGACGTTCTTGTCGTCGTGAGGGCTGAGGCGGCTCATGTTTAGACTCTGAGTCCGGAGTCATGAACAACTTTCGCCTAGGGCCGGTAGGTGGAGCCTTGCCTTGATCGGGCTCCGGTGACGGCTTACGTCTGGAAGGCTGCTGATCCCTCCTCCTGGTAGGCTCCGGTGATGGATTGGGCCTAGCCGGCTGTGGATCCCTCCTCCTGTCAGGCACGGGTGACGGCCTGCGTCTGGAAGGCTGCTGGTCTCTTCTCCTTTCAGGTGCTGGGGATGGCCTGCGTCTAGGAGGCTGCGGATCCCTTCTTTGTTCAGGTGGTGGTGATTGCCTGCGCCTGGGAGGTTGCGAATCCGGCTTTGGTGGAACCGTGAGTCGGCAGAAAACATTTGGCTTGGGCGCAGGATCGTCACTGAACTGCTCGCAGATTCTTGGAGGTGCGACTGGCGGCATTTGAAGGACTGCGCGCAGACCTTCTGCTTCCCGCCACATCCGCTCAAGCGTCTGTGCGAGCTGCGAGGGGCGTATAGCGCCCTCGTCGACAGCCCGTAAGGCGCGTAGAATGCTGCCGTACCGCTTCTGGAGCTTGCGCTTCTTGGACTTGCTGATGGTCACTGCCTTGCCCCCTTGCTGCGTGTACCAGATCCCTTCCTTGATCGCTGATTTGGACGTCGGGGGAATGTAAGGGTTGGTCAAAACGCCGTCACGAGGGCTTGGGGCGCCGCTGCTGTGACTCTCGCTGCTGGATTCTGAAATGTCCATCTCGCTTGCGGTAGGGGATGGAGGTATCGCTGCTGCCCAATGAGCGGCGACGTACGTTTCAAGGCGCGCTACCCTTTTCTCCAGCTCTTCGCGAGTCCTGGGGCTCGTAGGCTGGGAGCCTTTTACGGGGAGCGGTTTATCGTCCCTTATGATTGCTTTGCCCTTATCCTTGTAGGAGGGGCGGTCTGGTTCGAGTCTTGCGACCAACTGTCGGGCTGGGTCGGCTGTGCTCCTCGTCTGGTTATCCGGGAGCATGTAGTTGTTCGCCGGCCGTTTGCGGTTTCGGCCTGGCGGATCGGATGGTCCTGCATTTGGTGACAGGTCTAGTGTGATCATTCGCTGGCCGACGCGAGGCCAAGCGAAACCAGCAGTTGCGATTGTAAAGCCGCCCTCGTCCTTGAAGCAGATGTATCCAAGGTCAAGCCAGTCTTGGATCTGGTCTCGGAGCTGGCGACATTCGCAGGTCCTGTGCCCCCAACTGTCATGGAAACTGCAATGGACGCGTCCGTCCCTATACTCGCTGTATGGCAAGGAGCGGAGTGTGACGAGTCCAGCCTCTCTGAGATCTTCTAAGACCTCGTGTGCCAGACTTTCATTGTAGGTGTACTGGCGGCGCGGCTGGCGGCTATTATCGTCTCCTTCCTCGCGGCCCCTTTTAGGCGCGCGACGTCGCTCGTCGTCCTGGGCCTGGTCAGCCCAGTTGACCTCGACCATGCCTACTACGGGCGGGAAAGGGTCTACATCGACCAATGAGGCCGTGCTACCCGGTGCCTTCATCCTCAGCTCGCCTGAGTTTAACCAAGTCTGCAGCTGGTCTCGGAGCTTGACACAATCTTTGGTGTCATGATTGTACACGTTGTGGAAGGCACAGTATTTCTTGTCCTTCAGCTCCTCCTTAGGCGGAATTTTGTGGTCCAGGCGCACGTACTTCGCCTCGATTAGGTCATTGAAGACCAAATGGGCGTTCTTGGCGTCGTAAGTGTACGACTCGTATTCTGGTTTGGTCCAGGCAAAGGACTGGATGGTGATCGGCTCGCGAGTCATCTTCAGGTTCTTCAGTTTGTGAGCCACTTGCTTGCCGGTCAGCTCTACCGCGCCAATGTCGTCCAAGTCCTGATCTGCATGGGCTGGCTCCGGCCTTTGATAGTAGGGATCGTGAGCAGGGGTTTACATGCTGAGTGCACCCACGATCCGGTTCTTCCCTGGCACATAGGTTCCTTTGGAAGCGTTGGCCTTATCGTCCAGTTCGTTCAGGATGAGCTCGTAGCTGCCAACCTTGTTGATTAGGTCACCCATGGAACTGAAACGCTCTCCATGGTGCTTCAGCCGCTGGCGGTGCTCCAGACCCCGGATAGCCAATTTGATGGCTTCCTGCTCAGGCAGCAGGTAATCGCATTTGGCCTGCTGGATCTTGAAGCGCTGGAGGAAAGACACTCCGGACTCCATGATCTGCTGGCTCATCTGCGTGAGGGAGTCGAGGCCGACTTCGGGCTCAATTGTGCCGTATGTCTCCCGGAAGAGACGTTCCATGGTGGGCCAGTCTGGAATTGACCCCGGCTTCAGTCTGGAATACCAGGTGAAAGCGGCTCCGGACAGAGAAGTCCCGAAGAGCTTGAGCTTCAGCATATCATCATTCCCGTATTGGCCGCATTGGACCTTGAAACGGGCCATGTGAGTTGCTGCGTCTTCCCTTGTCTCCCCAGAAAATGTGGTGAAGACGATGTTCTTGAACCCGTGGGGGAAGGGATACTGTGCCACGCTATCTGGATAGGGGTCACGGTAGTGCAAGCTAGCATCACCCTTTCCGGTGTGCTCCTTGACAATGCTTGAGATGAGTTGGCGCCAGTCGGCCGCCGTTACTGGTGCAGAATCTGCCCCCTGGTCATGGCCATGCCATGCGGAGAAACTAGGGGCCTGTCCGACGTTCTTATGAGTCGGACTGGAATAAGCCACGATCGGGTCGTCTGGTGTCCCCATTCCTTGCGGCGCAAGAGCATCGGTGCCCTTGAGTGTGGTCTTAGGGCTGCATGGCGAGGGTAGACGGGGTGGTGTCCTTGACGAGCTGGCCCCCAATGTGAATTGGGGAGCCTTCTGGGCCCCGACCCTCGGATTTGCCCTAGGACGCTCATTTGGCGGGATATACCTCGAGCCCTCCGCTGCGCTTGAACTGGTGGAGTTCAGAGCGTGATTCTTCGGCGCTTGGGCCCGAATCCAGTCTTCCATCTGCAGGACCCTTGTACTCAGGGTATCATGGCGCTCTTTGTAGTCTTCGAGCTTTTCCATGCTGTTCTTGCTCCCGAAGAAGGAAGCGTCCTGCTGTTGCTGCAGCTTGCTGTCATGGTCGTTCAGACGATGGGTCTGGGCTTCTAGGGCCTTTGTAAAGGCCACCTTGCTCTGATCCAGTTCATTCTGGATCCTTTGCAGAGAGCCGGTCATTATGTCCTTGTCCTCCCTGATCGTGCCAACCACATAGTTGAACTCCTCGCTGAGCTTGGCGTGGTTTTCCTGGTTTGCGAGCCAGATCTCTTTGTCCTTAGCGACCTGTGCAGAGAGGTCCTGGACAATTTGCTGAGTTTCTTCAGCCTTTAAGCCGCACTCTCTCCTGAGCGCGCCGATCTCATTCTTGAAATCACTCCTTAGTTCTTCGAACATTCTGCGGACCTCCTCTGTAGACAGAGTAGGTCCCGCTTCTGGGATTGGTTGTGAGTTTGCCATTGTGGACTTAGCAAGGTCGGGGTTGCCGAACCGATTGAGAATCTCTTCTTTAGCGAGAGATCTGCAAGCCGCGCTGTTATGGGGCTTGTATTGTGGAGCCTTATGTTTCAAACAGGAAAGCGAAGGTCTCCGGTATGGGGAGTCGTCGAACTTCCCAATGATTGCTGGAAAAATAAACTCCCCGTCCCACTGGGCGTGCCAATGTTTTGGCCCAAGTCCTCAGCAAGGCTTGGCCTGAGAGTAGATTCTCAGAATCACTCTAGGCCTGAGAGTAGATTTTCAGAATCAGCAAAGAAGGGGAATATATGGTTGAGGGCTTTGCTCTAAGCAGGGACAGAAGGATGAACAGAAGGGAATAAGAAATCATGGTGAGGGGGCAGAGACTTCACTGATACTTCACCCCGGCCAAGCGTTTCTTTTTATGGGCGGAAGGGGCGATTGTGCGTTTGACAGTTGTCCCCCATGCAATATTTGCTCCGAGATACGGGCTTTGGAGATAAGGTCAGACGCGTTTTTCAATAATGATTGCCCGCGTTCCGAGCGAGTAGTTACATTGGAAACCGTCGCTAAATCTCGGAAAAGGATTTTTTCCCCGACAGTTATTACAGAACAGTTGGCAAAGAGCGGGAAAATTTCAACTTTGATATTATTATTAAAAGTTCGTACATGAGGGGGCAAATACAGTTAAACCTACGCACGCCTACAAACCCTATACAAATCTAAGAGCATGCCTTCTAAGGCTATTTCTTCTTCATAGGCTTGGGCTTGAACTTCTTCAGCAGCGGCCACGGCCGAGTCCAAAGCCTCCTGGGCCTCCTCCGCGGCCTGCAAACGAGCTTCCACTTCCAAAGCGCGGGCCAAGTCTTGGCGAGCCCGAACAAGCTGAGCCTGCAGCTCTGCTATCTGAGCCTCCAAGGCTTCCACTCGCCGAGCATGGCCAGCACTTGGATTCTCTGAAGACGCTCCAGGAATGCCAGCTTCACCAAGCTCGGCCAAGAGGTTTGCCATCTGATTGTCCAAGTTGCGGCGAGCTTGCTCACGGGAGGCCGATTGAGCACCGATATCCAAAACTCGGCGAGCCTGCGACTCGACAGCATCGGCCAACTCCAGCGCTTGGTCCAGAACAGGATTGCCGCCAGCGAGATGTCGATCCAGAGCTTCATGGGCCTCGCGAATACGTCCTACCAAGTCAAAGACGTTCGGGCGAGAGCCGTGATGAAACAACCCATGAAGGAAAGACCGAGCTAGGCGGATGGGTTCTGGATCAGTAGGCGGAGTAGTTCGGGCCCAAAGACGAGCGGCCCGGATACTGAAGGAAGAAGACTCCTCGCCAGGTTTCCTTGTTGGGACCGGAGTGACTGGTTCAACTTCGGCAGCCGCTTCAATTTCTGGAGAGGGTGGCGGAGTGCCACGAGCTGTCTCTGTCTCCACCAAGGGGGCAGTAAAGGCCTTTGTTGGAACCGCCGGAGGCACTTCACCGGTGTGACCCGCACGGCCCAATCGCAGAGGAGGAACCCAAAGTACCAGTTGGAGGCCTTCGGGCGGAGACGCCAAGGGGGCAGTAGGATCGGAGACTTGGTTGGACTGGTCGAGGGCTGCATTTTCAACCAGAGCCAAGGATGGTTCTGGGATTGGACCAGCTTCGCCAGAAGCGGCGGTTGGAGAGGAGGGTTGTATGACTTCCTCGCTAGCCTTGTCGGCCCCCTCGATGACCGTAGTAGTCTCCTCCGCAGCCGCTTCGACAGTCTCTTCAAAGGTCACCTCCTCGCTAAATTCAGCAGATTCTTCGGCAACCGTTTCCGCGCCTGCCACTGCAAATTCCTCAATGACCATCTCTTCGCCGGCTTCGGCAATCACCTCGAGTTCCATCTCCGCGCTTGCCTCAGTAACCCTCTGAAGGGCCAAGTCCACGTCGAATGGTTCTGGAGATGGGACATCCGTTATCTCGGGCGCCTCTTCTACGACAGCGAGGCGGGGTCAAGTGCGGCGAACCTGTCAAAAGCAAAGTTAGCGAGTTGTTGACTGGCTTAGGAAAATTTAATTCAAAGTTGTCCGCTTACCGGGTCGCTTACCAAGCCATACTCTCGTTGGTACTGCACATCCTCCAGCAAGTCCTCTTCGTAGTCGATAGGACGCTTCCGCGAGCTCTCGCCGCTCGTTGGCCGAGGAACGACAGGAGCAGTCTCGCTGTCGTGGCCCGCCACAGTCTCCCTTCGAACAGGTGCCTTTCCTCTGGCAACTTCGGACCTGTCAACGTTTCTCCGGCGGGGGGCAGACTGAGAAGAGAAAAAGAGGATTAGAGAAGAGCATTCTATCAAATATGTCAAAAGAAATTCAAAATTTACACATTTAGTGACATACCGAAGGCGTGGGATCGCGTTCTCGAATGACGATCCCCGTCGGGCGGCGAGCAGTAGGAACTGGCGGAGGCGCGAGCCTAGTTCTTGTCGCAACCCCTGAACTCCTTTCCGCATGGTCGCGCTGGCCATCGAGGATGATGCGATCTGATTCGCCCAAAATATCGTAAAGGGGACGAAAGATGGCAGCGAAGACTGCGTCGTCTGGGAACTCCCAATGGTTGTCAGACAAAGACCGCCACCAAGCGAGGTAAGCGGGGTCAGTACCCAGCGAAGGCTCGATCTCCAGCAGGTTGGGAGAAAGAGGGTAGATATTCTGCAGTGGGGTGACCCGGTCAGACTCGCCAATTTCCTCCACGAGGTATACTTGTTGACCGAATGGAGAAGCGGGTAAGGAATCCCTTGATGAAAACCAAGTTGCCTCGCGAAGTGGTTGGGGGCATACAGCTCGAAGCCTTGCTCATCCTCGGCGAGTTGGAGGTCGCAGCATGAGGTTGCTCTTACGAAGGCAGTCCTCGCATCGTTGTCAGAGTCTTGGCGGGGGAAGAAGCCCGTCGATAGGACCTCAGGGTGGCGCCGGCGAACCATCATATCCATGGTCGGAGGTGGCTCGATGTGGTTGTAGAGGATGGACAGGCTAGCGAAGAAGGACAGAGGGGTCCGATTCGCGTCATTCCTGCATACCGCAAAGCCAAGCAGCTGATCTTCGGGCAGGAATTCCACCGGGGCTCGCCGGAAGAGCGGGAAGTACAGCTGCGTCCACAGGTCCAGGATCCACAGAGGGCCACCCGAAAGGTGGAAAGGCCTCAGCGACAGCAGATGCAAGGTCCGGTAAAGTGCGCCTAATACGGGTTGCCCTAACCCGACTTCAACCCCATTGTATAGCGCTTCGGCCAACTTGGTCCATCTCCCGGTTGGTTTGTGAGCGCTGCCGCAGAAGACAAACTTGTCAAGCCAGTACTCCAAGAAAGCGATGCCTCCTTCATGCGGCTCCGCGTGGCCCATGTAAAATTTCCGCCATGCCCCGTATGAAATTCTCAGGGCGCAGCGGGCTCCCAAATTGCAGGCGTAGGTGAACTCGGTCGACGTAAAGTCGCCTGGCACATACGGCTTCGCGTGGATCGGCAGTCCAGTGATGGCAAGGATGTCCAGCAGAGTAATGCCCATCTGCCCGAAAGGGAAGTCGAAGGTGTTGGTGGCGCTGTTCCACAAGCAAGCCATGGCAGCGATAGGCGCTCGATCGGTGTGAGGGGGCAGCGAGAAACTCAAAGCGATGGCCTCATGAATGCCGGTGGCTTCCCAGATCGTCTGATCGGTCTGGAGGCGCTCTTCGTACCACGCTCGATCTTCCGCGGTGGCGCTGGGCCACTCCCCGACCCGGACATTTACATGAGAGCGGGCTTGCCAGGTGGAAAAGTTTCCCGGTTCGCGCCGTTGGGCCAAGATTGGCCGACGCACGGAGGAGTTATAATGGTTAAGGTCGGCGTCGGACAGGGGTTTTGAAGGAGTCGGGCCAAGCAGAGCCGCCCCTGTGTCAAGAAAATAGATTGGTGTTCCTTGAGGCGGGTTGGTGGCAAAGCGGCGAGCAAGGTTGGTCGACCAAGAGGTCGCCGCCGTAATGCTCAGGTTCGGGTCATTGGCAAAAGGTTTGGGAGGCATGGTTTCTGGTTAAAGTTTGCTTGGTGCTGGAGTTTGGCTGTTTGCAGAAGGCGGAGATTGTTTTGAAAGCGATGGTAAGATGTGGGGACCCGCGTCGAGGTTTATAAAGGAGACGAACCGTAACGTCCCTTTCAATCAATGGTCGCAACGAAAAGACGCAATGACGACCGAAACGTCAGCGCGTTTCAAAATTCGAAAAGCCGTAATGATGAAGGGAAGCGATAGCGCCGAAGCGTCAGCACCTTTTGAAATACGAGTTCCCATAAAAAGCTTAAATAGGCCTTTTCGCTTATCCGTTGCGAAACGGATTAAACTCAAGGCCAAGGGGGCAATGTTTGAGCCCAGTGGGCATTTTCGGTCCAAGACTCGAGAAAGGCTTGGATATCATTTGGGCCAACGCCTGTGGCCCTTTTTAGCCCACGAAGGGTGGCGAGGTTTGGCAGCACGTGACGTGGCTTTTATCCAGAAGATTCTGATACCTTGCGAGACTCGGTGTCCTCGCGGGATCCTTATCTCCAGTTCGCATGGGACTCTATAGTTCTTGCGAGGATGGGTTGGAAATGACTAATAATACCCTCTGGATAAGGTCGCTTAGTGTTTGAGTTCGCTTGCTATACGACAAATGAAATGCAGCGAGGCAGGGAACGAAACCTAAGCGAGATAGGTTTGACACGTGTTGCATGGAGCGTACGACTGGCGAGTTAAAACGTATCCTTGTGGGATTCTAATTGCAGAGTCCGCATTGGATTGTGAATAAATCTCCACGAGTTGCTTACGGATGAATATATAAAGAAGCTTTACAGCTTACAGAAAAACACACAATCAATCAATCAACAAATCTCTCTCAAACAGACGTACACAGTCGAAACCTTCGAGTCTTCTCGAAACCCTAACGTTCTAAGCGCATCCCGCTTTAGATCCCGGAGCCCGTCAGGACTCGTCTCCGATTTCCCAATTGTTGCTCTGCTCGCTCTCACAGTGAGTATCGATCGACAGGTGATTAAGAAGAGTAAGCTCGGAAATATTTCCTCATCAGGTGACACCGGAGCCCTCATTCGCCTGGTCAAGAAGTCAGGACGCGCACCGTTCTCTTTCCTCATCCGTGAGGTGGCACGCCCCGCACACACCATTTTTACATTTGTTCCCTCTCTACCCTTGCTGAGGACTTGGGCCAAAACATTGGCACGCCCAGTGGGACTCTCCATCCTCTTTGGATCGCTATTTACCTCGGCTCAGCACGCTGAGGATCGTGGGCCAAAACATTGGGGTTCACATGTGATTTTGTGAGTATGATGTCAAAGAAAGGTTTCCCTGAAAGTGGCCAGAATTCATCCCCACGCAATTCAGTCGCAGGATTTGATGAGGATTGGCCTGCAGGGTCTCCCATTTCAGGATATTCAGCCAAGAAAGTACCTGATGTAAATTAAAGATAGAAGCATAAGATGCATATAGTGATATACACATATATAGTCTTTCTCAGGTAAGGATGTCCTTATTTATTTTTACGGTGCAGATTTCCACTTTAGATTCATTTTTCAATCGAATTTTCACATCTTCACCGTCGAATTAGGAACTCCTTAGCCAAGAAAGCCTGATATATATATATATAGACTCGTTCTGGTGCGGACATCCGCAATCGGCTTAAAGTGCGGACGTCCCTTCGTTCTCCACCAGACGGCTCCGGCGACGGCGCGTCTCCACCCGAGCAGACACCAGAGGTGTACCCGAGGATCCCCGATCACTTTCCTTTGCCGGTGAGTTGGCCGAATACTAGTTTCCAATCGAGATCGATCTTGTCTGAAGTTTTGGATGGAGGTTGCTGAGTGCGGACGTCCGCTTCAGAACGTGTGTGTGTGTGTGTGTGTGTGTGTGTGTGTATACACATGACACTTCTAATGATGGATCCATTTTTTGTTCATTTCAAGGGATAGATCATTTGGCGAACTTTTCGATCACAAAATCAAATCTCCACCGTTCAGTTTGTTGCACTATATGAGTAGATTATTTTTACAAATTTTCAGAAAATTTGGTGATCTTCAAGTCATCCAAATGAGATATTTATTTTTAATAATCTTGAAGGTGTAGCAATCCCTTTGGATGTTAAGTTTTTTTTTTTATTTCAGTCATTTAAGCCCATTAAAAAACATATCTAATGGTATGGACATATCCCTAGAAATAGCTATATATATATATATGGCTCTTCCTTTTTTTTGTTTATTTCTAGGGATATGTCCATACCATTAGATATGTTTTTTAATGGGCTTAAATGACTGAAATAAAAACAAAAAACTTAACACTTATAAACCATTCCGTTTCTTTGGTATCAGAGCCAAAGCGACCTGATATAGTTAATCATTACAAGTCTCTAACCCCATGTGGTGGACTACCGCCTAGGAGTGGCTATGGAGATTATTCAATGTTCTTTCATTAACACTTTTCAATCCCCAGGTGGCGGATTACTGCCTAGGAGTGGATCTTGAGTTGATTTATTTTCTCTACTTATTTTGTGAAGGGTTTTGTTTTATGTCCCTTAATTTCAAGGATTTTTGTTTTATTCTCTTTTTCTTACCTCTTTTAAGATTGTTCTTCTCTACAACCAAACATTAAGTCCAGATCCAAACATTAAGTCCCAGGCGAGGCATGAGCGGAGTAGAGTGAGTTTTAGTCTTTAGGTTCTTAAGTCAAGGTTCTTAAAACCTCCTATCATTTTAGTTTTGGTCCAGCTATCTCTTCTCTTCTTAAAATGAGTTGACTTTTTAGATCCAACTCAGTCACTTATAGTTCGTTTAACTCATCCCTCAATAGAATCTCAGATATAGTTAATGAAGAACAAATAAAATTTCAGTCAAATGATAACATGGATATGAATGATTAGAATATTCCAAAAGTTCCTAGTTATGAAATTTATAAGAAAAAATGAAGTCTTTCTTCTTTCAAAAGTGCATCATATTAAATCAGTAGAACAAGTTTCTGCTTTTAGTAAACAACATGAAACCTGCCAACTTTTTAGTTCTGAATCAATTAAAAAACATAAAAAAAGATGATCATAACTTCCTCCATATTGGATTAGTCCAAATCGGTGTTAAACCTTTAACTAGAAAATATCTTAATACCTCCATTCTTCTATGTTTAAGAGATGCAAGGTTTACTGACTTTAATGACAGTACCCTTGGAGTAATTGATTCAAGCCAGTTTAATGGTCCAATTCATTTCAATTATTTCCCAGATTTCACAATTAGCCTTAGTGACTCTCATATCTTAAAAGCTTTAATCCTAAATGTTAAAACTTCAGGTTCTCATGTTCTTGAAGGAACTCAATCTTTAGCTTTAATATACAGAATCCATTATAAAGTCACATGTACAAATATGAATTTCCAAGCTATTAGCAAAAGTCCCAAAAATCACACTCTCTTAATTCAAAGTAGTCAAGAAAACGCCAATATTAGTGTTCCACACACAATCAGATTGTCAGACGTCCATCTTCCTTCTGAATGGTCTCTCACTAGTGAGAATCACTCATCCAATGCACAACATAGTCTTGTTGATTTAGACTGTATCCAACAGTTTAATGATGACACAATAAGAATTAATTTTCAAAACTCCAGGATAAGTCAAAACCCAAGAATTCAAAAAATAAGAAATTCTTCAAGATATTCTTTTGCCACTGCTAGACATTCATTTACTGGTTCCACTATAGCTGAACCAATGTCTAGATGAGATTATGATATAGACAAAGAAATTAAAACTATTAGGATTAAAGAATTAGAAGAAGAATTACAGAAACTCAAAATTAAAAACATCAGAACTAATTCCCAAGTTAGTTACCCAAATTATACAGAAAATGAAACCCAAAATATTTCAGTCACGGATGAAGACCAAACTTCTCCTACTGCTTCTGATTTTTTAGTTACTCTCTCACTAAATCTTCAATTAAGTACACTTACCCGACCTTTCGTAATTAATTATTCTAGATTAGATAAAAATCTTAAATCACAAGAAAATGTCCTTAGAAGAAATCTCTATAGGATGAAGTTCCCTTTTATAACTCAACGAAAGCAATTGTTTAGTGAATGGCAAACATTTATGCTTGGAACAACATTTGAAATATTCTTTCTTGACTTTCTAGATCAACTAAATAACCCAAAAGTTGTTCAGACATTGACAAAAGCACGATGGAAAACCTCCACTAGTTCGGTCCTTTCTAGTTATCCTCCTGTCGAAACAATAGTAATTGATCATCTTAACAATTCAATCATAGCCTCACATTTTAAAATTGTTGTAGAAGACCTAGAAACTAAAAAACTTAACCCAGACACTAAAAAAATTATTGAACAAAATAATTATACAAACCAAAGCCTAGTAACTATTGGAGTCCAGTTAGATAAAATAGAAACAAAGGTTGATAACATATCCTCTAAAGTCAATATTCTACCTCAATCCAAACCAGAAACTCCTTTAGTCTATTTCATTGAATTGAATAAACTTACTCTCAATCCTACTTCTTCCATTCAAAAGATTGAACGTATGTTAGAAAAATTAAAAACTGAAACATCTGGATCTAGTAGAATTGCAGTAATCCACACCCAACAAACCATTTCATCTGATAGCGATTCTAATAGTACCAGCCAAATTACAGAATTAAACCAGATATTTCAAAATTTAAACACAGAATCCTTAAAACTAAATAGAATAGTTCATCCCAAGAAAAGACCATTTAAAACTTGGACAGAACGTCCTCTCCCTTTAGATATACAACCTAGTAATCATCTTAACAATCAATTCTCAGTTTCTTATGATAAAACTTATGAATAGAACATTGACAATTTATCAGAACATGAAATCTTAAATAAATTACATCACATGTCTATGGCAGTCAATAGCTACGTTACTAATCATAATTTCAGCCAGCCCGAAATCATTAACATACTTTCCACAGGATTTACAGGAATGCTTCATTCCTGGTGGGAAAAACATCTCACTCTTGATTCTAGATCCTCCATTAAACATTTCATTAAACGTGATGAAGATGGAACCCCCATCTTCGACGAACACACATGAATGAGGATTTCTGATGCTGTTAACACATTATTTTACACAATTATCCAACATTTTATAGGTACCCCTAGTCATATTACTTCCAGAATTCATGATCAACTCAGTAACCTTAGGTGTCCAACTTTAAGTGATTTCAAATGGTACAAATATGTTTTCATTTCTCGAGTTATGCTTAGAGATGATAGTAACCAACCATTTTGGAAAGAAAAATTCATAAATGGTCTCCCAAAATTATTTGCTCATAAAATCAGGCAAATCTTTAGTAAAGAAACATGACACATTAACTATAATTCCTTAACTTATGGAAATATAATTACAGTTATCCAAAAAGAATGATTAAAAATGTGTACAGATATGAAACTAAATGCTCAAATGAAATCAGATAAGAAAACAGCCAAATATGAACTAGGAAATTTTTGTGAACAATATGGCTTACCTCCCTTACCTTCTTCAAGGAGAAAAAAGACAAGCAATAAATTCAATAAATTTATTCCATATCATTCCAACCAAAATTTTACACCTTATAAAAGCAACTTTGAGCCAAACAAATTTTATTCCCGAAATAAATTTCGCAAAAATTGGTCCAAAAACCCACATCGTCAGCTAAAATCTAAATCTTTCGATAAAAGTAAAACTAAATGTTTTAAATGCAATAAGACAGACCACTTTGCAAATAAATGTTCAGTTAAAAACACTATTAATCAATTAAAGATCAGTCAAGAAGAAAAAGAAAAACTTATACAAACCTTAGAATTACGAAATACTGATTCAGAAAATGAAATAAGTGAAGACGACATCACATTGATGGAATCTTCTTCCCATGAAACTGATGGACATTCTTCCCCAGATATCACTTTTGGGTGTCAAGATGTTTGTAATTGTAAAATGGTCAATGTTCTTTCCAAACAGGAAGAACAAGAAGAACTATTAATCGATTTAATTGGTAAAATAGATAATCCTGAACATAAAACTAAGTATCTTAAAAACTTTAAAAAATTAATTACCCAAGAAAATATAATTATACAAACCTTAGAATTACGAAATACTGATTCAGAAAATGAAATAAGTGAAGATGACATCACATTGATGGAATCTTCTTCCCATGAAAACGATGGACATTCTTTCCCAGATATCAATTTTGGGTGTCAAGATGCTTATAATTGTAAAAAGGTAAATGTTCTTTCCAAACAGGAAGAACAAGAAAAACTATTAATCGATTTAATAGGTAAAATAGATAATCCTGAACTTAAAACTGAGTACCTTAAAAAATTAAAAAAATTAATTACCCAAGAAAATATAATTAATCCTCCCTTACAAAAAATTAGCCTCACTACAACTTTTGATAAATTTTCTACTAGTAGTAAAAAAGAAATAACAATCCAAGATTTACAACATAAAGTAAAAACAATCAAGTGTCAAATCCATGCCCTCCAACAAACACATTTAGAACTTACGAATGACAACAAAGACATTAAACAAGAATTAAATTTACTTAAAATAAATAATCAATTTCTTAATTTATAGGATCCCCATGAAAATCCTTTTCCAGATCAGTCTCCAATAAATAATGAAGCCGAAACTTCTGAAAACAATATTATTAATACCATACGCCAGATTCAACTTAAAAAATGGTACACTAATGTCCAACTCAAAATTAAAGATTTTCAATTAACAATTCCAACCTTTATTGACTCCGGCCTAGATCTTAATTGCATTTAAGAAGGCTTAATACCTTCAAAATACTTTGAAAAAACAAAAGAGTCTTTACGTTCAGCCAATGGAACAAAAATGAATATTAAATACGAAATCCCGAAAGCACATATATGCCAGAACAATGTCTGTTTCAAAACACCGTTTGTCTTAGTAAAAATTTAACTGATAAAATAATTTTAGGACTTCCTTTCATTACCTTGCTTTATCCCTCAAAACTGAATATGATGACATTATCACCTACTCTTTTAATGAACCAGTTAAATTTACTTTTTTTTCTAACCCTAAAATCCATACTCTAAAAGCATTATAAGAAAATAATATTTCAAAAATCATTAGTTGCATTCAAGCAAAAAATAAACAAATGGTCTTTCTTCAAGAAGAAATTAATTTTAAAAGAATTGAAAACCAACTCCAAAATTCTTTTCTTTAGCAAAAAATAAAAACTTTTGAAGAAAAAATTATCAAAGAAACATGATTTGATATCCCTACTGCCTTTTGGCATAGAAAAAAACTTATCGTTTCTCTTCCTTACATCAAAGAATTTAACGAAAAAAATATCACTACTAAAGCTCGTCCAATCCAAATGAGTCATGAAATTATGGATTTTTGCAAAAATGAAATTAATGATCTACTTTAGAAAGACATTATCCGTCATAGTAAATCTCATTGGTCTTGCCCTTCTTTCTATGTTTCGAAAAATGCTGAACTCGAAAGAGGAACTCCTCGATTAGTCATTAACTATAAACATCTTAACACAGTATTGGAATGGATCATGTATCCTATTCCCAACAAACAAGATCTCATCAACAGATTAAACAAATTTGTTATCTTTAGAAAAATTGATATGAAATCAGGAATCTGGCAAATCCAAATCAGTGAAGCCGATAAATACAAAACCTCATTCGTCACTCCTTTTGATCATTATGAATGGAATGTCATGCCATTCGGCCTAAAGAATGCACCTAATGAATTCCAAAATATAATGAACGATATTTTCAACCCTTATAGTTATTTTTCCATCGTCTACATTGTTGATGTCCTGATCTTTTCCCAATCAATTGACCAACACTGGAAATATCTACACCAATTCTTTTCTATAATCAAGAATAATGGTTTAGCTGTTTTTGCTTCAAAAATCAAATTATTTCAAACCAATATTCGTTTTCTTGGATTCAACATTCACCAACTCCAAATTAAACTCATCGATAGAGCAATACAATTTGCTGATAAATTTCCAGATGTCATTTTAGATAAAAATAAATTACAAGATTCTTAGGATCTTTGAATTATGTAGCCGATTTTTATAAAAAAATCTTTGGAAACACTGCAAACCTCTATTTGATAGATTACAAAAAAAATCTTTCCCCCTGGACATCAGTTCATGTGTCCTTAGTGAAAGAAATTAAGAATCATGTTAAAACGTTACATTGCTTATAGGTATTCCTCTTCCCAACTCGTACAAGATAGTAGAAATCGATACCTCTGAAATTTGTTATGGAGGTATCCTCAAACAACAAGATTCTCCCAATCACCCAGAACAAATTGTCTGCTACCATTTTGGGATCTGGAACCCCGCTCAATCAAATTATAGTACTATTAAGAAAGAAATTTTATTCATTGTTCTATGTATCAGTAAATTTCAAAATGATTTATTAAATCAGAAATTTTTTGTCAAAGTTGATTGTAAAAGTGCTAAAGATGTTTTAGAAAAAGATTTTTAAAACATTGCTAGCAAACAAATCTTTGTCCGTTAGCAAGCAATCTTAAGTATTTTTGATTTTGAAATTGCATTCATTAAAAGAGGTGACAACTGTTTTGGCCATGATCCTCAGCGCGCGGAGCAGAGGTAAATAGCGAACAAAGAAAAGGGGAGTGTTGCAGGCGTGCCACCTCGCGGGCGAGAAAAATGTTGATTGCGAGATCTTGACTTCTTGATCAAGCAGAAGGGGTTCTAGGTGCCACCTCAGATGAGGAATTTATGAGTACAAGGCGATCGATACTCACGGCGGCGCGAGTAGAGCAACTATAGGGAAATCAAAAGGATCAGAGAGATCGTGTGTGTTTTGCTTCAACAAGGAAGCGAAGGCAGAGCTCCGGGGAGCGTTGGAGTTTTCAACAAGGTTGAACGTTTGTATTGTGTTTGAATAATTGTGTAGAGAGTTGTTTTGAGAGTTGAGAGAGAGTTTTGTAAGCCTTCGAGCCTCTTTATATAGTAGTTCGACTTGCGGGGGAAGAAAGATGATTAGAATTCAAGTCGGACTCTGCAACACAAGGGCACTGTTCCACCCGCGCGGACCAACCATCATGTGACACATGTCCAGTTCGCACATTTTATTTAGTATATGACACTACTTCAGGCACGCCGCTCAACTGTAGAGTCCTATGCAGACTGAAATTAGGAGCAATCTTATCCCGCGGGGTGCCACAGTCCTTGTAGAAAACTATTCTCGCGCGGGCCGCAGATTCAAACCATCTCGCGGGCCAAAATAAGGCTTTTTATATTAAAAGGGCCACAGGGATTGGCCCGAAGCATGTCAAAGACTGGTAAAAGTCTCCAACGATTAACATGATGCGCGCGGATCCGCATGAGGCTTCCTCAAGAAGTCTCTCACGCGAACTAGCGAGCCAATTCGCCAGCTCGCCTTGATAATATTCCGCTTCTCCTGAGCGAAATGTCCATAAGTAATTCTTCGCGAAAGCATTCCGTGCGCGAGCTATGTGTTCTGCGCGAAGCGCGCGAGCTCCCTACTCCGCGTGAAGTCATTCCGCATGTGCTTCCTCGCGAGGGCATTCTGCGTTCGAGATCTGTAGTCCGCGTGAAGACCTTGTAATTCTTCTCGAGACCACTATTTGTAAACTTAAAGAAACTTGGGCTCACCGGTATGACATGGACCAAGAAATTAATTAATATTCACATAGACATTTATTGTCCAGTAAAATATTAATTTAGGCGTAAACAACAACCATATCCCAGATTTCCTAACTAGTGAGTTTCTACAGGGCACCAAAATATGAAGCCCACACTACCAGAAGAAAGGTTATAGCCGACGAAAAAAAAAAAACCAGGCCGACGAAGCATTTTTTCGTCGGCTATAGTGGGCTTTAGCCGACGAAAATTTATTTCGTCGGCTAAGGTAAATTTTCGTCGGCTATGATGTCCACTTTAGCCGACGAAATTTTATTTCGCCGGCTATTTTAAATTTTCGTCGGCTATGACAAACTTTAGCCGACGAAAAAAAATTTCGTCGGCTAAAGAATTTATGTCGTCGGCTAAAGTTCACAAACCATGGCCGACGAAATATTTAAAGGTTTAGCCGACGAAATTCATAGTCGTCGGCTAAAGTGCTTTATATTTGCAGATCTGTGCAGCAGCAGCTCATTTCGAAAAAAACGGAAAAAAAAACGGGAGAAGAAAAAAGGGGAGAAAAAGTTTGGGTGTTGTCGAAATCTGTCCATAATCAGTTTGTGGAGCCATATATAGGTACGTATATGTATATATATGTTGATTAATTGAGTTTTATTTGAGTTGATCGATTTTAATTAATGTGATTAATTGAGTTTATTGATTTTGATTGTGATTGAGTTGATTAATTTTGAGTACGTTGGATGTATATATATATGTGTTGATCGATTTGGTTGATGATTTGAATTGATAATATATATGAATTAATTTGTTGTTAATAAATAGTAAATATATATATATATGTTAATATTAATTTATAATATTATTGTGTTGATATGGTATGAAGTTGTTGATGATATATATGAGTTCATAATGATAATTTCGTAATTAATTAGTTGTAGTACGTACGTAGAATATATATATACTAAATGAATTGAGATTTTATATATGGCATGAAATTTTATTAATAATTAGCTAGCATCGTTATAAATATATATATATTTTGTTATATTTTCAGGATATGGATAAGAGTTGGATTTCGCTTCCAAAATGGGACAAAAGATACGGTGCAGGAGTTATGAGTTTTCTAGAATATGCGATGGATAATGCTAACGGGAATACAATTTTCTATTGCCCGTGCACGAAATGTCAGTGTCGCAGCGATATGTATCGATTTCCCATTGACAAAGTATGGCAGCACCTGAGGAGTAACGGGTTTTGGGAGAAGTACACATGTTGGTTATATCACGGTGAAACATCATCAGGGGGTCCACATGATCATGGCCAATTTTCTGAGACGGGCAGTGCTGGTACATCCAACGATCCAACAACGACATTCATCAACGACATGTTTCCTTATGAGAGCGGTGTATGCGCTCAAGGACAGTATATGCCTGACCCGGTGCAGCCCTTCCCTAGAGTTGTGAACACTGCTGGTATTGAAAAGTACAACAAACTGCTTGCTTTCCAACAGACCCCTGTGTACCCCGGTTGTCAGAAGACCGTTCTTGAAAGTGTGATGGACGTAATGAGGATTAAAGTTGAGACAAAATCGACCGTGAAGGCTGTTGATGAGTATCTACAGTACACTGCTTCGATGCTGCCCAACGGTCATCGTCTTCCTACCACTCATCGGAAGGTCCGATGTATCCTGAAAGATCTTGGGCTTTCCTACATCAAGATCCATGCATGCAGATATGACTGCGTTCTCTTTTGGGGTAAAGATCCAGAAGGGAATGACCTTGGTGGCCTTGACGCATGTCCGGTATGTCACACTGACAGATATAAGCTGACTCCTGCAGGCAACAGGAAACCTGTAAAGGTACTTCGGTATTTCCCTTTGACGGATAGGTTGGAGCGGTTGTACATGTCTTCACACACGGCCGAAGCGATGAGATGGCACGCTGATAGGGAATTGCATGACGAAGATACCCTTATACACCCTGCTGACGGGGAGGCTTGGAAGCATATAGACAGGGAGTTTCCTCAATTTGCGTCAGAGGTCCGAAATGTGAGGCTCGGGCTCTCATCCGACGGGTTCAACCCTTTTGGGAACATGAGTCTGCAATACAGTATATGGCCGGTGATTTTGGTACCGTACAACCTTCCCCCATGGATGTGCATGAAGAAGGAGTACAATATGTTGAGTTTGTTGATTCCGGGGCCCGGTTATCCGGGGAAGTGTCTCGATGTGTACTTGAGACCTTTGATTGAAGAGCTTAAATTTTTGTGGGACGTTGGTCATCCCACTTATGACAAGTACACGCACGAGATGTTCCAGATGCATGTCATGGTTGTTGGCACCATCAGTGATTTTCCTGCCCGTGGGATGTTGTCGGGCAACGTTGTTAGGGGATACAAGGCTTGTCCAGAGTGCCTTAGCGATGAGGGGAGCAGCAGTCATTGCAACAAGATATGCAGATTGGGTCACCGTGCTTTCCTTCCATATGATCACGAATGGCGGTTCGATGAAAAGGCATTTGATGGGACCGTAGAACACGGCGTGCCTCCCAAAAGATGGACGGGGGAAGACATTTTAGCGGTGCTTAATGAGTACGATTTTGGGCAGCTCAGCAATCATCCCAACATTGTGGCGGCTATACCTGAAAGACCCGACAGGTACAAATTCTGGACACATAAGAGCATATTCTGGGAACTCCCATACTGGAGTAAGTTGTTGATCAGGCACTACCTGGATGTGATGCACATAGAAAAGAATGTGTGCGACAGTGTGGTGGGCACAGTGCTGAATTTGGAGGGGAAGACGAAAGACGGTCCTAAGGCACGCATTGATCTAAAAAAATGCGGAATAAGAAGACATTTGTGGTTGAAAGAAGGGAAGAAAAAAATGCCTCAAGCTCCTTACACCGTGAAGCCTGACCAGAAGAACCTAATTTTCAGGTGGATGAGTTGTGTGAAGTATCCTTCAGGCTATGCAGGAAATATTGCCCGGTGTGTGAACTTCCGGGACAATAAGATGTACGGGTTGAAGAGTCATGACTGTCATATCCTGCTGCAACGTCTCTTCCCTGTTTTCATTCGACCGTTCCTTCCCCGTCAGGTGGTGGAGCCGTTAGTAGCGTTGGGAAGGTTTTTCCAGAAGTTATGCACACGGGAAGTGTCTCGATGTGACCTCCGGGAAATGCAAATGGACATCATTTATATCATGTGTAAATTTGAGAGGATATTTCCTCCAAATTTTTTTGACATCATGCCTCACCTGATGATCCATCTTCCCGAGCAATTGTTGCTTACCGGTCCAGTACACTACACTTGGATGTATCCCATGGAAAGGTACGTTTTTTACTTTCATGAATTCCTCAATACATATACATGTTCAATAATCATAACATTTTGCAACTTGATTTACAGGCAACTTGGAGACTACAAAGATTATGTGGCTAATAAATCCGCTCCTGAAGGATGTATAGCTGAAGCATATATTGCGCACGAGTGCGTCACCTACATGAAGTTGTATTTAGGAGCGTTGAAGGAAACTCCGCAAACCATGCCGGTAGATGTACCGAAGTTCAATCTTTCCATAGTCTCTAGTGATGTTGAAGTGTATGGAATTTTGCCAAACTCCTACAAGTTGCAACCACATGAGCTAGTCATTGCCCACTGGTGGGTATTGATTAACTGTCCAGAAGTTGAATACTGGAAAGACATCCATCTCAATCATCCCAACATTGCCGGTGATCTCGAGTACCACAACAGGGAGTTCGCAGATTATTTTGGCGGTTGGGTACGTAATTTAATTTTTCTCTACGGGTTTATGTTTATTGCATAATTATCCATATTTACAGTTGAGATGGTTGGTTGCAGATGAACCATATTCAATCTGATGGTCACCCAAATTGGTCGCACGAACTAAGACTTCTAGCCATGAAGCCGATAGTCTCAAGAGTTTATCCGATGTGCAAGGTGAACGGCGTGCAATTTATATGTGAACAAAGAGACAGCAGAAAGAGAACACAGAATTCTGGGGTCATGGCACATGGTGGGCGGAATGGAGTTGACTATTACGGTGTTCTTGATTCAGTGGTGGAACTCGTTTACGGTGAAGGCATGACAGTGCACCTCTTCAAGTGTAGATGGTTTGATACTAGGCCGCAGAGCATGAAGACCGATCAGTACGGAATATTATCGGTGAACACTGCTACAAGTTCTTACGAGGATGACCCCTTCGTTTTTGCCACATCGGTAAAACAAGTGTTTTATCTTGATGACCTTGCTAAGGGTGACGCGTGGAAAGTAGTCAACCTTGTGCACACTCGAAACATTTATCGGGCGGCTACACTTGGAGAGGCCGAAGACGAGGAAGAAGATGTTGCGTATCAAGAGCCCAACGCAATAGGTATTCCTAACTCCTCTACCATTCGCCTTAATAATTTTAAAGCGGGTCGTTCGGTGCGAATTCGTGATGAAGAGCCAAGGCTTGTTGATGTTGATCCAAATCAAGAGTCAGACGAAGACTCTGGCGATGAGGAAATACATATATTACCAGAAATTAATTCTGACACCGAAGAAGACTCATCGGATTATTCCGATTACGAGCCTTAGTTTTAATGTATGATTCCGATTAATTTGTATAATTTTTCAAAGACTTTTTCCTTTATAGTTTACACATGTTGAATTCATATTTCAGTTATGAATATATGAGATTTTGGTGATACATGATGAACAGGGTTTTTTAAATGTATGGTTTATGAATATCGTCTGTTTTTTTTTCCCTGTTTTTTACTTTAGCCGACGAAATATACTATAATTCGTCGGCTAAGATGTTTTTTGCCGACGAAAAAAGCCTTATTTCGTCAGCCATAGATGATTTTTATTTATTTTTATTACACACTTTAGCCGACGAAATAAACTGTGATTCGTCGGCTAAACTACCTTAGCCGACGAAAAAAGACTTAATTTCGTCGGCTAAACTTGTTTTTTTATTTTTTTTAATTACTCACTTTAGCCGACGAAATACAATGTAATTCGTCGGCTAATATGGTTTTTGCCGACGAATAACCTAATAATTCGTCGGCTATAGTTATTTTTTTTATTTTTTAATTACATACTATAGCCGACGAATATGTTAGGGTATTCGTCGGCTAAACCCTAAAATATTTCTATTACCTACTATAGCCCTATGTTCGGTGGTTATTTTGCGTAAAATTTTTATACGACTTGTTGCGTGTCATCGGTTTGAAACTATTTTCAGTTGGAGGTCCGGCCAAAATACGTAATTTAGACGGTCGAACGACCTTTTCCGTGCGTTTAGGGGTTTGACTTACGAGATTGACCGTCCGGATCGAGCCCTTATTCTTTTCGGATCAAGTTGAATTTTTTCCCATACATGTATTTTATCATGATGGTCAGATCTGACGGCTGGATTTGTGTTTCTCAAGTTTGATCATCACGATCACAACATGTGTACTAATGTTGTATAACTTGTTTACCAAGTGTTATGTAAATGTTCCGTTTCAAAAACAAACTATACGTAGATCCTTCAAACGTAAAAAAGTCGTGAAATAAGACATGACTAGAATGGTGAAATAAGTCTACGGTTGAAAAATCACGGTATTCCGGTCATGTCTCGGTGCCGATAGTTGCGGTTAATTCAATTTTCCATTCTTTCTCCCTATGGGTAGCCCCGGTTTCGGTGGTTATTTTGCGTAAAATTTTTATACGACTTGTTGCGTGTCATCGGTTTGAAACTATTTTCAGTTGGAGGTCCGGCCAAAATACGTAATTTAGACGGTCGAACGACCTTTTCCGTGCGTTTAGGGGTTTGACTTACGAGATTGACCGTCCGGATCGAGCCCTTATTCTTTTCGGATCAAGTTAAATTTTTTCCCATACATGTATTTTATCATGATGGTAAGATCTGACGGTTGGATTTGTGTTTCTCAAGTTTGGTCATCACCAGAACAACATGCCAAATGTATAAAGGTTTAGCCGACGAATTTCAAAGGTTTAGCCGACGAATTTCAAAGGTTAGCCGACGAATTTCAAAGGTTTAGCCGACGAATTTTAAATGTTTAGCCGACGAATTTCAAAGGTTTAGCCGACGAATTTCAAAGGTTTAGCCGACGAATATATGTATAGCCGACGAAATTTTGTTCTTTAGCCGACGAACAAATTATTTCGTCGGCTAAAGTCCTCGGGTTTTAATTGCGAACCCTAGCCTCCTCCCTCATTTCTGCAGTTTTTCAACCCTAGCCCTAGCCTCCTCCCTCCCGGTCTCCTCCTCCTCCCTCCTCCCTCCTCCCTCCCGGTCTCCCGGTCTCCTCCTCCTCCCTCCTCCCTCCCGGTCTCCCGGTCTCCTCCTCCTCCCTCCCGGTCTCCCGGTCTCCTCCTCCTCCCTCCTCCCTCCCGGTCTCCCGGTCTCCAAAACGCTAGTGGTGCTGTTTGTCTGCTCAAGGTACGCTCCCATAAACCCCAAATTCATTGATTTCTTTTCTGCAAATAAAATATATGGATTGATGATTGCTTCTGCGTTTTGCCATTTTGGTTGTATAAAACTGAGAATGACTGTAACTTGTATGTGTTGGGTTTCGATTTGTAGTACCAGTAGTTGGATACAGTAGTTGGATATGTGCTAACGTAATTTGTAGTTTCGTAACTTACTGAGAATGACCGATTCGTAACTTACTGAGAATGACCGTAACAAAAATAATTTGAAGGTGTGTATACAGTAGTTGGATATGTGCTAATAAAATTTATTTTAATGTAATCATCTTGTTAAATTTGTAAATTATATTGGACAAGTGAGTTGTGTAAAAATCGGATAAATATTTAACAAATAATAATTTAAAAGGTTGTTAAATTATAAAAATGATGGTTAAAAAAACAAAGTGACCCAGCGAAGTTGTAACATTTTAAATTATTGTAACATTTTAAATTTTTGTAATTTTTAACATTACAAAATTTTAAATTATTGTAACATTTTTGTAATTTTTAACATTACAAAATTTTAAAATTATTGTAACATTTTAAATTTTAACATTTCTGTAATTTTTAATATTATGAATAAATTGTTTTAATATTATTGAATTGTTGTTTTGTAATTTTTAATATTATTAAAAATTTTAACACTAGATTAACTAGAGAATCGGGATGAAAACGCGAAGTTGAAGAAAGGAATAAAACTTGTAATCTATTTTTTTTGTTAATTTAATTTGTGTTAATTAAATTTGTTTTGTAATTTAATTTGTGTTAATTTAATTATGTTAGTTTATGTGTTTATTTTTGAATTTATGTGTTTATTTTTGAATATATGTGTTAATTTATTTTTGATTTCGAATTTAGTTTTACGATATGTTAGTTAATATATAATATTGTTATGTAAGTAAAATATATATATATATATATATATATATCTATATATATATTGGTATTTGCGTGTAAATTTTTATTGAATAAGTATAATTTTAAAAATGTATAATTTTTTATAAAACAAAGACAAAATAATCTAAAGCCTTTAATTAATATTATAAATAGGATGAGCGGCTTTTTTCGATCGAAGAAGAGTTCGAAGGGCCAAAGGTCCGAATCGTCTGAGGGAACCTCTAGCAACCCTCAAACGACGTTTCAGGGCCACATGACAGCCAGACGTGCGAGCCTTCTGGAGACAGCGCCGGAGGTGCCCGTTTAATCGAGGCAGGCGGCCGTCCCTCGTTCCCCGAGGCCCTTGACGGAGGTGTCTGCACCTCGTATGCCCGAGATACACCGGGCGCCCACTCCGGGTCCTACTTCTTCGGATAGTGGGTCATCTGGGGTACAGATGCCGCCGCCTCATCTGTTCCTTCCGCGGATGATACCGGCGATACCTGTAGTCGATGACTCAGGGACGCCGATTTATCCACTGCCCCCGCCAGTGGTTCCATCAGCGGCGTACCGGTTCCTGCCTTTTGATACGCCTCTTATTTCTGCGAGGGTATCATCATCGGCGACAGAGCCGGAATCCGTCGCGAGCTCCTCAGGTAATCAGTCAGGCAACTTGATTACTTTTAAAGGGTCATATATATATATTTTAATAATCAATTTGGCCGAATCATGTCATAGGCACAAAGAAGAAGAGAGGCCCCGTCACAGGGAAAGCTCTCGAGAAGATGGTGAGTACCATGGGGAGGATCCCCATCGATACTGACGGGGATGGCCATGCAGTATCGGGCGGGAAGTCGAGGATGTACTCCGGCCGCGTGGGTGCTCTCATTAGGGATAGAGTCCCTATGCTGTGGTCCGACTGGGGCGAGGTCCCGCAGGAGGTTAAGGACATGGTCCACAACGCGATGTCGGTGAGTTTACAAAATAATATTATGTATTAAATTGTTGATTTCTCGAAAAGCTAAACTAATAATAATCGGTTAAATGCAGGTGTGGTTTGAGGTTCCCGAGCACCTGAGGGACAGCTGGGCCGACGTTGTGCATGGGGGAAGGTACGTTGGGAAGTTAATGAAAAACAATTTTGTATGTGATATTAATAATATTTCTAATATTTTTGTTGTATCTGTAGGTACAAGGAGTGGAAGAACGAGCTGCGGACCCATTGGACTAAGCACGGGAACGCACGTTCTGGTACCCCTACTGAGTTCCAGTACAGGGAGTACGAGTGGCGTTGGCTTCTGACATCAGAATTCAACAACCCTCGTAAACAGGTATTTAAATAAATTAGTTAGTTAATTTAAAAATAAGTACGTGCGTTTTAAAATATTCTACTAATAGTTTACTTTTTTCTTTGAAGGCGGTTTCCCGGGTGAACGCTCAGAACCGGCAACGCAACACAAGGAACCATCATGCCGGTTCTAGACCGTTCGGTGTCTTCATGGACGAGGCGGCCAAGGAACATCCAGAAGTCAACCCCTACGTCTATACGTACGAGAAGGCATATCCTGACTCCCAGGAGGATATTGTAAGTCACTTTACGTTTTTAAATTTTTAAATTTATGTAAAAATTTTAATTAATAATTTTTTTCCTATCCATATAGGCGAGGGTGAGGGAGGCTAGTGACGAGGTCCTGAGTACCTTAGTGAGGGAGGGATGGCCGGACACGCAGGATTCCGAGATGTCCGAAGCCATGTCCCGGATCGACAATTCGGATCCGACTATTGGGGCGAGGATCATGGGCACAGCCTTCCCACCGAGAGGAAACAACTTCTACTGCCGAGGTCTAGGAAAGAGAGGCGAGGGGGTCCTGAAGAACACTCCAGGATTTCAACGAAAGGCAACCTCGACCGGGACCAGCACCACGTCCACGATCAACAGGACGACTCAGCTAGAGTCGGAAGTTCAGAGACTACGAGAACAGCAAGCTGCTCAAGCTGCTCAAGCTGCTCAGGCTGCCTCGCAGCAAGCCTATATTGCCTCGTTGGCAGCCTTTAATACCGCGCAGGCAGCCTATGTTGCCGAGATATATGCCATCCAGCAGGCCCAGCAGCAGCAGATGTTGCAGTACATGCAGGACTTTGCAGCTGCCCAGAGTCAGGGACTTCCGCCTCCGCCCATGCCTCCGCCCATGACGCTACCCCAGCCGCCGCAACCTCCGCAGCAGCCCCCAGAAGATGACTTCAATTTAGACGATATAGACTTTACGTAGTTGATAATATACGTTTATGTAAATTGATACTTTTATGTAGTTCATATATTCTTTTATGTGTTTGTTGTTGGTTATATGAAATTGTTAAATATGTCTTTTGCAGCTTGCATGGAATGGTAATTCAGAAATTTCGGGGGTTTTTTTTTTTTTACTGGAATGCACTTATAGCCGACGAAAAAAGCCTTAATTCGTCGGCTAAAGTTTTTTTTTTTAAAAAAAAAAAGTTTAGCCGACGAAATAAGCTTTAATTCGTCGGCTAAATGTCTATAAGGCCGACGAAAAATACAATATTTCGTCGGCCATAGATGTTTTATATTTTTTTATTACAAACTTTAGCCGACGAATATTTTAAATTATTCGTCGGCTAAAGTTTCGAAGATAACCGACGACATTATTCGTCGGCTATAGTTCATACTTTAGCAGACGAAATAATGTCGTCGGCTATAGTATGACTATAGCCGACGAAATAATGTCGTCGGCTAAAGGTTGGACTATAGCAGACGATATTATTTCGTCGGCTATAGTCATACTATAGCCGACGAAATTTTTTGTCTCGTCGGCTAAAGTCATTACAGACGACCCTTTCCCGACGACACTATAGCCGACGAACCTTCGTCGGCTAAGGTTGTAGCCGACGAATTTTTTTAACAGGGCGACGAAAATTTTTCGTCGGCTAAACTGCCTGTTCTGGTAGTGCCAGCTCATCCAAAGGGAGAAATCCTGAAAAATCAGTATCTCAGTCATTTCCTCTAGTAAAAAAAGAATCATCTGACTCAATCCCCAACATAGTTTCTTATGCGGGTCAATCTCCCATTCCAATAGCCAACCAGTATAGTGCTCTTGGTAGCACCCTCAGTCTAATTAAACCCAATTACCAGTCAGTTTTAGTAAGCCAATATGATCCCTACAAAACAGATTCTTCATCATACCCTCTAGTCAATTATAAAAAAATCATCCCCTTACATTACCAGGGCCAAACAGTTCCAGTTTTATATTGAACCATATCTAAGTCATCTCAAAAATCATGTCTCTTTAGTAAAAAGTTATTTTGGCCCAAATACTCATTATCTTCCAGGTAAATCCTTAGCATTTTATAAAAATATTCTATTCAAATCTCAGTCACTATCTATTAAACCAATCCATAATCCAAAAGACCCATCCAAAATATTATATTATTTTGTTTACATAATCTTTATCATTTCATTATCCCAATGGGGTGATTCTCCCTCTACTCCTCACAAATTAGAATCCATTACATTTACTTATCATGATTACATTGAAGCATGGAGTAAAATCTTTCTCTACCAAACAGAAGATTTTTCTCATTCATGGTTTCTAAATTTTGATCGAAAATTCAATCACCAATTCCCCTTGTGGTTCGGCGATTGGTGGAATAATCACGGTTGCCCTTATGACCTTCTGCCCTCAGATCTCCAGAATGCAGTTACTAAATTTGCTTCAGTCATGACCTTTTCAGACTACGAAAAGAGATTTTCCCCCACTCTCCAATTCATGGCCAAATATAAAATTTCTTGAATCTTCAAATGACAATATAAAATTGAATCTGAAGACTATATAGTCCTCAGACAATTCTTAGTCAAATGGTGGGATAAATTCAATTCTGAAAGAGTTTTATCCCAATTCAGTGAAGAATTTTTAGTTTTCCCATCCAAATCTGGAGCTCCGGTTTCTATTCATCCAACATCCCCGATCTCTCAGTTAAAGCCTCAAGCTCCTCAGTTATCATCCCCATCTAAGAACAAAGCCTCCAGTTCATCATTATCCTCCAAAGCAAAAGAATTAAAAGAATTGGCCAAACAATTATTAAAACAAGCAGCCAGTTTATCCTCAGATGAAGAAAGCGAACACTCTCCATCAGAATCATCAACTCATAATCATCAAAGTTCTCTCAGTCAACTAATCAGGTGGGCTGATTATGATGATAGTCAAGACCCATATGCTGATCTCTAGTAAAGACAAGTCTAGAAAAGTATCAACAGTAATCAGTGGCAGACATACTATTATTCATCAACAGTAAACTCGTGGCAGACAGATAACTATTCATGAATAATCACTTTTTACTATTCACTACTTTGTAACTTCTATTTATAGAAGCCTCCAACTTCATTGTAGTCAGGCTTCATTTTTTCCTCTTCTCTCTTCCTCTTCTCTCTCTCTCCCTAGTAAACTTTAGTATAGAGAGCCCCTGCTCTTACTCATGCATTGATTTAAATCAGTAAGTTGTAAACTTTTATTTCAAATTCATTAATCAAATGTTTTATTTTACAAGTCTTTAGTTATGCTATATATATATATATATATATATATATATATATATATATATACGGAACCGTTCAGAATTAGACGTCCGCACGGTCCTTAAAGTGTAGACGTCCCTCAGTTCTCCACACTCCGATGCCGACGACGGAGTGCCTCCACCTCAGAAGACTCGAGCAGTGTTCCCGACCACTTTCCCTCATCGACGAGTCCGTTCTTTTCCAGTTTTCACGCGAGATTGATCTTTTTGAAGTTTTGGGTGATCTCGCCGGAAAACTGGAAAAGAACGGATTCGCCAGGGACGCTACTGGAGTCTTCTGGGGTAGAGGCGCGTCGTTGTCAGCATCAGAGCGTGGAGAACGGTGGGACGTCCACACTTTAAGGTCGGTGCGGACATGTACCTCTGATCGGGCATGTATATGTGTATATATATACACATTTATATATATATACACACACACATGCCGTTTTAGATACTTTTCGATCATATTTTTTCATCTCAACAATTCATCTTTTAAGTATATATGAGTAGATCATCTGTACAAAATTTTAGTCAAATTGATAATAATTAAGGTATTTAAAATTGTGAATTACACGAACGGTTCATGTTGAACATATTTGGTTCGTTCATTGTAATCATATAGTTTTGATACCTTAATGATTATCAATTTGGCTGAAAATTTGTAGAGATGATCTACTCATATGTACATACAATGTGAATGGTTAAGATGAGAAATTATGATCTAAAAGTGGGTTAATTAAGAAAATCTGTACCTTTTGAATAAATACGGATATTTGGACCTGATAGTATCTCTCTCTCTATATGATATACTCATATATATGTACAATACCATAAAAACTTATCACTATACTATCTAAGCCATTTCATGAGCTAGCTGTTACTAATTGGATGCTCATCAGAATCACATTTCAACATGCACAACAATGTTTACGAAATAATTGATAGAAAATTTTACTTCTAGTAATTTCTAATAATTTGCAAACAAATGCAGAAATACACTATGAAAATTCAACAAAAACATTCTTATAGAGGCTGATCGAGGAACCATATCACCCAGATACAAAGTTGGAACTGATAAAATTGTCTGAGATTCACATTCAAAACAAATTGGCAATGGGTGGAGTTGCCCAAACCTTTAGAGCAAGTCCATCCCAAGGGGTTTTAAAGGCCCAGGCCTTCAGCCACCTAGGATTAAAGACCGAGCTTAAAAAAACCAGCTTCCACCCATATATTTTTTTTAACCCTGACCTTCATTGGGTTTTCACCTGGGTCAAACCTATGACCCATGTCTTCATTTTTGAAGACCTGGGCCTTCGTCTCCAGCTCACCTATTTCAGAAATCTTGGCTGACGTCAACCATGTGGGGTAAGAGAGCAACAAGCGCTATGTCTTCACGTGAAGGACACATATGTCTTTTCCTGGCGCGTTTGCGTGACGAGCAACAAGGACGCGTGCAGAGGATTTGAACACAGCCCACCAACAAGTGGCAAAATGCCATGGTTCTGTTCAAACTCCGAAAACCAACCGTTAGTTAATCTGGACCATTAGTTTAAACGCAAGATTCCAATCTGACGGCTATAGGGAGAGAGTCGTTGAATCCCAACGGTTAAATTGATATATATTTTTGTATTAAAAGCAATAATTATATAAGAAAAAAGGCTGAAAAAATCCCAACGGTAAATACATATCACACTCCTATTTCTTTTTTATACCACACAAAAAAACTGTGATCCGTAGTTCTATAGCTATTTTTTTCATTCTCCTATAGTTTTCATCTTTTTTATTGTTTTGATTCATGACCGGTGGATCTACTTCTGATATAAAAATTTGGGAAGCCGATGAAGAGCACCAATTGTGCTAGTCGTGGAGATTTATTAGCCATGATGCGGAAAAAAGGCACCGATCAAAAGAAAGCGTAATTTTGGGATAATGTTCTCAAGCACTACTTTGATAATTTTCTGGATGCCTACCCTCGAACAACAAGTGCAATGATAGAGAGGTGGAAATCTCTAAAAATAGAATTGTTTCAATGGCATTGTGCAATAAGGCAAGCTAAAGCTTGGGTAAAGAGCGGTTCATGTCTCGTTGATGAGGTAGGAATATTAAAAAAAAAAATTTGTATGTTTCGATAAATATTCACTTATCGATAAATTATCTTGTATGTAATACATATTATTAATTGTAATTTTATTTATTAATTTGTAGTACAAAAGAACACAAAATATATGGAAGCAAAAGATGACAAGGATCAAAGGAAAGAAACAAAAGAGCGAGTTCAAGGCGCAAGATTGCTACGTTGTCGTGGAAGGTTTTCAAATGTTCCAAGACATTCATAGCAACATGGAGATGCATGAGTCACCATTAACGAGAGTCGATTGTGAAAGGATGGCTTCACAATCAACTCAGCATGAAGAAGTTGATGAACCCTCCTATCAACTTGGCCCAAGATAGTGATGAGGTACCCCCGAATCCAAATATGAGGCATATTGGAAGGAAAGCAACAAAAGAAGCCACCCAGAAAGGAAAGAAGGCTGCCAAAGATGTGTATCCCATAACATCCGATGTTGTCACGATTGCAACCAACCAATCATCAATATTGCAATCGAGGGAGAAACAAGACGAGGTATACGCAAAACAATTGAAAGAGCAACAACAACGATAATATATGCGATTGCAAATAGATCTTCAAAATGAGCACTTCAAACTCAAAGAGAGGGAAGAAAAGATTATGGAGGTAAATCCAAGTACTATGTCACCACGGTCTAGAAAAGATTATTGGCGGTTAAGACAAAAAGAGATAACGGATAGGCAAGAAAACACCACTAGTGGATATCCTCACACATCATTCCCCGGCGGATATCTTCAAACACATTTTCCCGGTGGATTTCCTCAAACACCTTTCTCCGATGAATATCCACAACCACCTTTTTCTGGTGGATATCCTCCACAACCACCTTTCCACGGTTATTACTTTCCTCAACCACCTTTCACCGGCGACTCGACCAACCCGGTAAATCTCAATGACCCCTTAAATACCGATTTCTTTTGTAATGAGGATGTCGATAATTAGAGTTAGAAATTTAAATTATGTATTTTTTCCTACGCTTGGCCTGTCAATTTAATTAAGTCATGCAATATGTCATTTTTTTAAATTTATTTATTACCTTTTGTATAATTTCAATACGTTATTTATAAGTCTATTAATATATAAAATCATTATTCATATTCAAAATACCTAATATAAAATTTAATAAATAGTCATTATCACGTGACGACCCAGAAATAGAATTGTGGGTGAAAACTGCAGTTCAAAATCACTGCCACGTGCTTCCCAATAAAAACCCAGAGAGAGCAAGTCCACCCTTACTTTAAAAACCACGGATGAACCTTGCTAAAGTCAACCTCAGTGATGATATACTGAGCAACACCTTCAATTAATCTCTAAACTGTCAAACCCCTGAAACTCATCTTTACCATCTTATGCGTCATCCAGGAACTGGCATTGCTGTTAGAGGCAAATTTTCACTTTGACATTAGATGATATACCAGCTCACAGCAGATGTTAATGGCATTGCTGTAATAATGCATCACATGACTACGAAGAGGCTAGGGTAATCAAAACCTAGAATGGTAGAACCTACCTTAATCCATTTACACCATATAAACTGAAACCTGGATAAATTTGTGGCACCATAGTCTTCTGTGTTCGCTTTTTCACAAATGTGGGATCTTAACCTTGTTATTCACATCTATTTCTATTATTCTATTCCAGTTTAATATATGACATTTTCTTAGACCCTAAGCAAACAGCAGGACAATATCATATGCATCAAAGAGAGCTGGGCAGTATCACATGCGTTACTTATGAGGAAAAAAAATATGTCATCAGTAGTTAAAAGTAATATGCTAACCCTAATTAAAAGTAATGAAAATTAAACAAAAGGATTTTACATATGGGTGAGTAGGAAAAGGATTACAAATGTGATTTTGCCTAAATGTTAAGAAAGATAGGCTTTCCTGAAATGGCCAAAATCCATCTTCGTGATTCAATTGCACGAGGATGAATTTTGGACACTTTTAACTTTTAGAGAAGCAATTCTATCATGGCAGTTGATAATGATGCGGATGAGTCTCCTATTTCAAAATCTTCTATCTCGTCGACTGAGACTTAATAATGTACTTTCTACATACAAGAGGTACTATCATGTTTTTGATCAAAACATTTAACACCGTATGAAAATGAAAATAAAAATAAAACATTAGCATTAAGCATACATAATCCCTATTGCATCAATCAAATTGATTATAGTAATAGATCATAGATTAGGAAACCCAAAAAAAGGTAGCTTGAGATCATCAATCATCTTAAACTAAACTTGTGAGCTTAACTGGTATCCTCAATCATCTTAATCATCTTAAACTAAACGAGATCATCAATCATCTCGTTTTTCTAAATAATTTCCCAATTATGCACAAACCTTTAATCAGTGTTAAAGAAGAGTCCTTGACGTTAATTCTTTCGGTTTCTTCAGTCGATGGATTCTTTTGGGCATGACTTACAAGAAGCCAAATCTCCATCTGACGCATCATTTTGTCCAAAAATGAAAAGTTCACACTGCGGGCGTAAGATCATTTTTGGACTTCATAAAATCAAGTCTGCTGTTTGCTGCCATTCCCACTAGAGTTATGATACCATTCTTTTTATTTTTCTCGTCATGTTCGATCGCGCGCGTTCCAAACTTTATGAATAGTACTTTGAACTCCGCACATTGTTAAGAAAATATGATTTTTTTTTTTTTTGGATGAATCAAAAGTATTATTTCACTATTGGAGGAATTAAAGTATTATATAACACGAACTTGTATCAACTATATAGTCTCCTTCTCCGAAGCTTCGGTTATGGAAGGAGAAGAATCGAAGGAAGTCCGAGTTAACTGGATTTGACATTAACTCTACAGGAAACAACCTAAAGTGAAAGACTTGATATGTTTTAAGACTCTTAGCCAATAAAACCTATACATTCCTCCAGAGCATGACACAACAGTCGATGCACGTAGAGGAAACAAGTCCGGTCAATGGTGCTGAGGCTAAGGATGATATGGCTGATTCATCTATATGCACACCAGTCACAAGCTGCCACTTCTTGGAATCTGAAACTTGCAAATCCTTGCCGCAGCCAATAATGATGAGGAGTGAGGGATCCACTGGATGAAATAAGCATACTCACTAAAGGAATTCTTCCGTCAAAATAGCAAACATTATAACCAAAGTAAGGAGTAAATATTAGACTATCATTATAGCAATCGACATAAGCACAATGTGTAGTAGGAAAGAACAAAAATAAGCACTCAATTACAATTGAACAGTGTAAAAAAAGGTACGTCCTGAGAAGTTACTCCAGGACAGTCATGATTTTTTCACTTTTCATTTTTTCAACCAAAGAGGGGACTCGGTTGAACGAAGCCATCAGAAAGATAAAACTCAAAACTACAATATATATACCTGATTAGGATTGGGTCAAAGAACTCTAAAAAATAAAAATAAAAATTGCTCAAACAAAACTAAATGAGAATATGAGATGACTAAAGAACACAGATCCTGCCTTCAGCACCTACCCATTTTGGATTACGCATACAATCATAAGGAATGAATATACTTGAAATCGAAATGAATATGAGTTGCAACAAGGACAATGACAACGTACTTACGAACAACCACCTACATGGCCCTACTCAAATTAACAAATTGAACAGATTTAGATCGCTTCCTCCCTCCACGTACGTATTTTCTTTGAACCAACACCTACAACTAACCACAAAGGAGGTAGATTGAAATCAATTGTCAAGGAAAAGTTATCTAGAGCATGACCTTGAATTTCTTCTGTGCAATCACAACCTTTAGAGCTTTGTCGATCAAAATGTATGAGATTTTGAGAGGGTGGTGCTACCATTTAACAGTTGTAAGCAGTTTTGGGGAAGACATGCTTTTTTATTTTTGCATGTAAAGAGGAGGTGTGGGAAGTAACTGCATTCTGTTGGGATACAACTCCTTGATTTGAAATTTATCCTTATCTTTTGTACGAACTTGTTACACTTTTACCCCTTTTAATATTAAACGTTTTCTGTGTTGAGTATTGTGAGAGGGACAATTTCAGGGTTTTTGAAAATTTAACCAAAAGCCAAATTGGCTTAATTAATAGAGAAGCTTTTGATGAGTTGTGGGAAGATTCACCTCCTGACATTATACAGGATGTTCTTATAGAAGATGGTTGTAAATTTTCACAAGGTATAGGTGTTATGTCCCCCTTGATGTACGATCATTCTCTTAATATTGATAATAATATGAGTGGGAGAGCTAATACTCTCACTTAGCGGGGTTTCCCAGCCCGCCTTCAAAAAAAAAATAGAGAAGATAGTAGGGTTTTGCTTTTGCTTCATGTATTTATGTACTAGCTTTGGCTATGAGAAATGAAAGGGAAAATTTAAGAGAACTTTTTTATCAGTAGAATGAAAAAACGGAAATTAGAGAAATGGGAACGAATGAATAAATGACAAGGTTGAAACCAAAAACATATGAAACCACAAGAACATTTATTATTTTTGAGTTGTGAACTGGCATGCAGTTGAGAAAACGGATGCAGGATTTTTAGCTTTGTTGCGATGGCTTGGTTGTTTATCTTAGGTTGGGATTAGAATTGTTGTTTGGAGCATTCCACAGGCATGTTTCCGTTGAATCGTTTAGTGTCTTTGCAGTAGTCGTAGATCATGTGGTTGTCTCTAACCCATTTCAGCTGGCCTAACTTAGCATTGCTCAGCTGCTTGTATATAGGAGATGTCCACCAGTTTACAGGAGTAGCTGCGGCGCATTGCGTGATACTGCTCGGTCCATCCCACTTGCAAGCTCTCGCTCTGAAGTTGCGCAATCTAGCTATGAATGGGGCACTGGTCCAGTCTATTTTGACTAGTCCGCCTCTGGTTGCCCAGTTATCTGCGTTCCATAAGCTGGAGTAAACCCTCATCCCTTGCTTGCTGGGGTAAGCAATGCCCTCGTTTTCGTAGTTTCTGAATACACGAATTGGCAGTCCATCGATGTACCACCTAAAATCATAGAATATAGTGAATGGTAGTGAGACCATAGTGTTTTTATAGGTTGTGGTAGCACCAAAGCAGCATATAAGCATGTCTACGGTCTCTGGTACAACACAGAAAGATCATGTTTACATAAAGAAAGTCCGCATAAGATACTTACACAACTGTGGTTGGGTTCCAATGTATGGTGTAGTTGTGAAAATCAGCTGTTGGATCAAACCAGAGGTAAAATTGCTGCTCTTTGCTTCCATTTCCTTGTGTATAGATGTTTGTGTGGATAATGTAAGGTTGTCCAGAAACGTTTCCTAAGAATTCGAAATCTATCTCATCATGCTTGCTTCCTGTAGATGAGAGCTGTAAAAAGTAGATATGGGAAATTAGCAATTGTCATATGTTGGTTCTAGGGGACTTACAACTTGACTTGTGATCATCATTGCGAAAGGGAGTTTGCGTCAATATCTTAAGTATGCGAAAGTTAACGATGAATTTGAGACAGAATTGTGATTTGCATCTTGCTCAAGTTAACTCACATAGAAAGCTGTTACTGTCCCTGCGGAATTATTAGGTACCAACTTAATGAGCATCTCAATGCTTCCGAATAGGAAACCTCTCTTTGATTGAACAGCAGAACCTGCATAACAAAACATGGTAGTGTGGTTTGATTAGTGCGTGGCAGTCTGGCCTTTGTATGACCATATGTCTTTACGTTTTCAATTAACATTTACTCACGAATTCCAAATGCAGTGTGTTTAAAGTGCATCATTGAATCCCTGTTCAATTGCATATACAGTAATGCCTTTAAGCAACGGGTACACTAATCAAAGGAACAAGTAGCTCTAACCTGAAGTTTGATCGAGCACGAGTTGGACATCTTCGCCATTTCCTTGAATTGCAGCATGCTGCTGACCCCAGGTGATGTACATGCTCTTCGAAAACTTTGCATCAACTAAACTTTGATAAAAAGCAATGGTGCACAATCCTATGAAGAAAGCTTGCAGAATCGCCATCTTCACTATATCACTCGAGTTAGAACGTCGTCTTTTTCTCTGTTCTTACTCGATCTATGTTTCTGACAAATTGAAACTTAGAATGGGATGTCTTGTCTTTGGTTCTTGATGCCCTTAAATAGCTTGACGCACCCTTCAAATACACGCTCCTCTACGACATTGTCATATTTTTTGACCTCCCTAATTTAATACATGTTTCAAAAGAGGGCAAGTAGCCAAGTACGTAGCTCCTTACGAAATGTTTGAAAGTTGAAATTACAAACTAATTGATTAATGAGTTCAACTCTATTTAGTGGAGTGGTGTGACTATCAATTGTTGCAAAAATACAAAGAGAAATTAGAGAATGAGTATTAAGGTGTGATTGTAGCTTAGCTGGGACGCGGCAAGAGAGTAGTTAAAGAGAAAGTCGTGCTTAGAACTACTAATGTAATTAAGTAACCAACTAGGGGAGGACAACCGTGAATGACTCTTACTTTGCTTGGCAGGACGTGCAGCCCCACAGTACTAGTCAATTGGTAACTAAATCCAGTGGTTGCAGATATAAAATAGAAACCTAAGATTAAGAGGTCGCTGACCACAAAGAGTATTTGATTGATTAACGGAGAACACTGATGTTTGTATTTATTATGAGATGTGTGCCACAATAACAATGAAAGCATATGGCCTTATTTTGTTGCAATTGTAGAGATGTAAAACGCTAACATATTAATATAGGGAATCTATGTAATTCAGTTAAAGAATAGTAAATTATGTTCTTCTAATTACTTGTTCAGGGAATTTGTGTTTGTATGAGCTTGAAAAAGACTATGGAACATATCTGGTCCAAACTACATTCATCAAAGGTAAAATTTGGATGCTGACACTGGACCACAGCAAAACAGAACCCAGAAAGTGAGACCATAGACACTTTGACAGTTATACACACGACCAAAAATCTTAAATTCCTCATGGCAAGAGTAGACAGAACAAATAGGTTGGAGTGTGAGGTTAAATGTGCTCAATGAGGCGGTGGCTAGTTGTATGTATTTCACCTAAAACTATAAGAAAATGATGATACAAAATGTAAGAAAGGAAGATGATCTAGTAGTTATCATTGCAACTGTGTAAACCAAGCTGTATACATACGTTTATATTCATTTTAAATGGAGACCATTAATACATGTGTATCATTATGAACAACGAAAAACACAATCTTTCTACTCCATTACTATAAATGGAAAAATGGTTCTGTCATTCCAATCTTCTGTAAAACCTAAAATAGAATATTTGGGTTCAGTTTGAAGCACTGACAATATTGCAGAACGGAATGAATTAGCAGGATCACACTATTATAAAACTTCAATGTTTTTAGAAGCATTCCAAATGTATATTTAAATCGACTCTGAAACATGAAGTTCAATCTGATACAGAACATTATTTGATCCATATCACATTATTTGAACCAGTGTTCCCCAAATCTGCAAAAAAGGAAACGTTGAGGAAAAACTGCATCTTAAATTATAACTGATACTAACACTACCAAAGGAAGGCTGTTTCTATACCTGCATAAGAGCTAAATCTTTAGGCAGTAGATCAATCAAGACTGACGGCTTTCCAAATCGTTTCCCTCTGAAATAGAGTAACAACATCAGTCATACATTTTATACATGCATTAGTACATGAAAACAGATAAATGCTTGGTTAATTCTGCTGATATATCTTTTATCATTTTGTATTAACACTGCTGTAAACACAGTTGCTATAAAACACAGCAAAATTAAACATGCAGTAAAAACGAAAGAGAACAACAACAAAAAAAACAGAGTTGAAGCAGCACTTGCAGTTTTAGGAAAGAGTGTTATTAGCATCCATATGGGACATTGAGACTTGAGTATCTGATTGCTTCCTCCCATTTCTTGCCCCAACCAAAAGATGCATTCACTTTGTCAGTCCCCACACCACCTGCAACCGTAGACACACCTATCTGCATACACATTTGATGAATTTAGAAACATGAAATACGCACAAACACATAAGCATGAAGAGAACCAAGACTTGTCAAAAAAAAGAAAAAAAGAAGAGAACCAAGAGATCATGAACAGTAACCAAAATTGAACCCATATTCATAAGATACACCCAAAGATGCATATGTACTGAAAATCAAAACGGCCACAGCTACAGTAGATAGGAGAGTGTGTGTGAGTAGGGTTAAGAAACTCAATGGAATCATGTATGAACGTCCGAGTACATATCTGCAGGTATGGTTCCTATATGGATGTTACAAACTCAAAGCGATGGCCCTGGTATCTTTTAATTCTTCTTCTTCCTTTTTTTTTTTTTTTTTAAGTAGATTGGTAGTTGTATTCACAGAGATGCAATGTCCTCTCTAAAACCAATGTTATTGATGTGTAACATAAGTGCGATAAAAGTGAAGGAACCGAAGATAAGTACCCAACAAATAACGATCATATATGCGGTTTCAGTGTAAGCACATAAACCTAAAACATAAAGCTGGAAGATCCTAAATTGTAAGCATCTCACACAAATATTACTGTACGCGGAACACTATTGGAGGATGGAAATGTCATTGTTGACAACATAACCCCACTGATCATAAAAGGCGACATCACATTTGAACAAACTCTTGAAATCCATCCAATTCTATTTCCTATTCACATTATATAATGATTTAGAAATTTTAAACTTACCACCGGACCATGAATTGGTCAATTTCAAACAGTCAAAGCAAATATACCAGCATGAAATGGAGAACTACTGATATGCATGAGCTAGTTGGAAGCCTGAAATCTTCTTTTTCATAATTTCTATGGAGTTAATATGACCTAACTGGATGGACTCTCAAACAATACCAAAGGTCTGTGCATGACATTCACACAGATGTACTCTTTCACCTTTCACTGCGACCCATTCACGAGTACCATTACATATATAATACCGAATGATATACCATTACATGTATAATAGAATGTCATTACCAAAACATCAGGAATGCAGGACTGACTACATGACATAAGATATTAGAAAACGTATCAATAGTAAAAACAGTTATGAACAAAAAACTGCCGAGGAATCGAAATCGAGGATCCCATCAACAAGTATTTTGTAACTCTCTACCATCCACCACGTAGAGCAGAATAATATTGACTGGACAAGTTGCGCTGCAGAACTACAAATCTAATGCAAAAACCAAAGACCCGCTGAGTGAAGTTTTACACAGCATTCCGTACCATTAAAAATAAAATAAAATAAAATAAAATAAAATAATAATAATAATAAAGACAAAAATATTCATGTTGTTTCCGGATATTCCCGAATCTTAAATTTGTCTGTGATGAGCAAAAATTGTAAATAAATATATACCCAACATAACTTCATCATTATCTTATTAATTAAGATAGCGCTTTTAATTATATCTGGTTCGACCCATTCAGAATAAAGTAAATTTCTTAATTACAACCCTTGTTTACAAGGGAAGACCTTTTGATTCTAATTACAAAGTAACAAACGGAGCATGTGTGTCTTTGGAGGGGAATTTGGCTTGGAAAGTACCAATGACTTGATTTTAGGTGTGGTTGTATCCAGATTTAAATTCAGACTGCCTACATACCCTGTAAAGGGATCAAACCATTGTAGTTCGAACATTTGGGATTTAAATGGGTGAATGACCCATTTATTTTGAATTTGTGTTTGGGATATTTGTGAGGGTTTAAAGCCCGTGAATTTGGTTTAAAGAATTTGACTGTTGGTGTCAAGGATTTTGTTTAGAATTTTTGTTGCATCTAGTGGGTTGCTAGATTGTCTACGTACCCCCTTAAGGGATCAAACCGACCGTAGTTCATTAGGGTTTGTAGGCTCTGTGGCTTAGTGCCAACTTTGGCTTTGACAGGTGTATTTTTGAATCTGTCAACTGTATTTCTTGTGGACACCCAATTTGGTAAAGCGTCCGTTGATTTGAGTTGTGCATCCGAAATGGGTGACGCATGTGTCACCAAGAGGCTTGAATTGCCTTAGCCATAATTCTTGATAGTGGTGTAGGTGATCTGCAAATCCAGTCTTCGCGTGTAAGCGGACTCCCCCTTCACGTGGACTCTGCGTGTATGCTTGTGAGCGGCATCCACGTGTATGCTTGTGAGCGGCATCCACGTGTATGCTTGTGTGCGGATTCTGCGTGTATGCTTGTGAGCGGACTCCGCGTGTATGCTTGTGATCGGACTCCGCGTGTATGCTTGTGAGCGGATTCCACGCCTTGCTTCCTTCTGCGTGGAGGGATCACGCCTCGCCTGTGACGTCATCTCACCTGGACTCCAAATTTTGTGAAGTCATCACGCCACCCCTTAGGGCTTCTGTTTTGACGCGAAAGTCATCTCGCCTTAGTGCTTTGGCGTGAAAGTCATCTCGCCTTAGGGTTTTGACGTGAAAGTCATCTCGCCACCGCTCAGGGCCTCTGCTTCGCGCCTTAGGGGGCTTCATCCTCCTCGCGAAGTCTTCTTTACACGCGAACTCTGCTTGGCAGGACTTTGTTGTCTTTTCCTTGATGAGGTTGATGAGATCGTATGAACCACATAACTCCATACGTCTTTCCTCATTCCTGTCAGCTTGACACCACTTCGATAATTAGTATCCTTTTTGCAGATGAAAATCGAACGTGGTTAGGAGTTTGACTTGAGGAAACTGCTCTTCTATAAATTGAGATATATCGTCCTCTTTTCTTTGATCTGCCCAAGGATTCTCCAAGTCGTCAAGGGTAAGTTCATGTTCTTTAGATTCTCGTTACTTGTTTGTTTCTTTCCCCTTGCATGACTTGTTATGCGAGATGCAAGGCCATATATTTGTAACAATAGGAGGGGGCGAGGTCATCTCGCCTTATGCGAGATCGTCCCACCCCACTGTTTAGGGCTTTTGCTCCCAACCGAAGTCAACTACCCGCGCCTTAGGGGTTCTGCCTTCCGCCGCGCCTTAGAGCTTCCTCTTCTATGCGAGGTGCAAGGTCATATTTTTGTTATGACAAGATGAGGGGGCAAGGTGTCCTCGAAACCACTCAGGGCTTCTGCTCCGCGCCTTAGGGCTTTGAAGCTTGAACGGTATTAGGGCTCCGCCGGAAACAAGGGATGAGACAGAAAGGTAAAGTCGCTACAAAAAATAAATAGAGTTAGAACGAGAGCTCCACCTTCTTGTTGTTGGCTCGCCGGTCTTCCTCTGCTTCCTACTTCGCCTGTTCTCTTCTGCTTCTGCTTCGCTCCCCCTTTCTGTCTCTTTTTTTTTTTCGTTGGAGGCTTTGGTCTCTTTATATAGAACGCTTGGCTGATTTACAATTGGACTTTGATACCCAAATTGTATTCCTATCCAGACACCTCCTTTTGTAAGAGTTACAATTGAACACAAAAGCCTCGTGCATATAGCACAAGATAAGAATTATTATTCTCTTTTTTATTTTTATTTTATTTTTATTATTTTTATTTTTATTTTTATTTTTGTATCAACAGTTCCCCCTCAAGCTTTGTACGTGAAACTTGCTTTTTATGTGCAAAGGTTGACCTGCTATTGCTTACTTCTAATCATTTCTTCGTGTCGCAATCTCAGGTAATGGATGCATATGGCCGGATTTCTCGCGAGACAGCTTTGGACAAACACGGCCTGGTAGTCGGAAAAGGCATAGAGTATATGCAATCACAGCCTTTAAATTTCATTCACGTTGATGATCTTCCAAAAGACATCATTACCTTGGTGACAGAGGTCGAACTAAATTCAGGCTCCATCACATTTCATCAAGATCTGGAGGATTAAGTGATAAGGACAACCCGCAACTTTTCCCATGTATTTAAAGGGCACTCTTTAGAGAATGTGAATAATCAAAGTGACGAAGTTCCTTTTGTTCTTGAAGAGACCTTATACTCAGTACTTCACAAGATGTTAAGTACCAAACAAGACTGATCCACAAGTCTTTGTTTCGGGGGTTGTGCCACATTTGAGATAGGCATAATGGAGTGGACAGAACTCATTTTAGCCAAATTTGAAGGTATATTGAGCCAGGCTGGAATATATGGTGTTGTTGGCGTCTCTCAATATCTTTACCATAATTGTCCCAACGTATGAAAAACATTCTTTGAATTGTGGAGTCCTTTAACGAACATTTTACACCATGGAAATGGGGAAATGAGTATATCATTGTGGGATCTGAAGATGCTTGGTGGTTTGCCGATTTCAGGGATTCCGTATGAAGAATTTATTCCTGAAAACAAAAGGCTGCAGCGAGACGGACCATACCCTGCTACGATTTCTAAGCTTTTGTGCGTACATTCTCGACTATGTGTTGCGAGTAAATAGAAATTTGTCTGTTGGGGAGATTGGGTTAGACATTTTTATAGAGGGTAATTGCTATATGCAGGTTATGGAGAAGACATAGTACATAAACCATGTGCAGCGTGAGAAACTTATGGGTTTCCGGCCTACTTTGGTAATTTTGAAAGAAGGGGAATTGGCTGCATTCTTAACTTACTGGCTTAGCAGGTTTGTATTCCCCGCTCATCACAATGTAATTAGACCTGAAACTTTCCACATGGCATGCTTAATGGCTCAAGGAATCAGAGTGACTCTTGCGCGAGCAGTGTTGGGCCACATTTATCATGGTCTTGGGAAAATCGTGACCGATCTGCGGGGACCTGGAGGGTCGCTAAGTTGCTTCCCTGTTCATTATGTGATTGGTTGGTTGGGAGAACACTTTGACTGTTTATATAGACGTTATGCTGACAGTGAGTTTCTGAAAACTATCCCCAGCTAAAGAGATATGCTGGCATTAAAGGTCAATATTTCAATATCACTAGAGCTAGGCTTGTTTTTAGGATCAAAGGTTCTGTAGAGTATCGTCCTAGTCCCTTTATTGAATCAAAGGGTTACTTTTTGATTGACGATGGGAACTTGTCTAAAAAACACTTTGACTTCCTGATTTGTCTACGTTCTTCATTACTTTTGATTGACGATGGGAACTTGTCTAAAAAACACTTTGACTTCCTGATTTGTCTACGTTCTTCATTACTTCCTGTACGAATTGGTGATTAGCTCTGGTTAAAACCATACTATCCCAATAGAATCGCTCGTCAGTTTCACTTTGATCAAGGGATTCCAGCGAACAAACTTCTCTTCAAAATTGAGAAGAGAAGTAAGTGTGTTGTTGAAGACTTACCAAAAGCTTAATTTAAACTTCTAAGAGCTGACACTGGTACCCGTTTTTACATTCCCCGTTCTTATGAGGGGATGTGTACCTAGACTTATTGCAGGTGGTGGATGTCAGCATGTGCCCCCTATCTTGGTCGGTCTGTGTCTTTTGTTTACCTGACCCTGAAGAAACGTGTTCTCGCCAAGCAGAATAACATTTTCCCTCCAGAATCCCTTAAAGGTGTATCCGCTAGCGGACCAGGAAAAATACTTTTTTCTGACTTTGAGGAAAGAGATCCAGCTGTTTATCCTGGAAGTACTTCTTTCGCCGGGCAAAAAGAGAGCATGAGCAAGAAAATTCATAGAACAAACCTTGATGAGGAAAGTAGGGGCAACAAGCGAGCTCGGTACGATGATCTTGCAGATGAAATTGGATCACCGCCAACTAATCATGCTTTGGGTAATGGCGACAAAACCGTTGTCTCGAAGTTCAAATCAGTGGTAGTACATGACCTGATTTCAAAGCCGCGAAGTTAACATGACCTGATTTCAAGGCCGTAAAGTCCCAAGAAGACGCGTGTCGCCACATAAAATGGGCTTGGGCCTTAGCTAAGCTCAAGAAACATACACTATCCTTTGAGGGCATAATGGTAATACACTCTCTAATAAGGGCAAAGTGGTATTTTTAGGGTGCATCCACCATATCCCTATAAATATCACTCTCCACCCCTCATTTGGGGTCTCTCAATCTTCACCCTATTCTCACCTTATTTTTACTCACATATGGCTGACTTAGGCATCAGAGGGTCGAAGGCCGGAATGCCTGGTCTTCCCTCTGACGCTCTTCATTCATGATTAACAGGTTATGGGAGCTTGAAGATGGTGTTCTGCATCTGTGTGATCCATGCCCCCTCATAGATCACCCTGAAACAGACATAAAGAAAGAAACATAAATCATATGACTTTCCCCGAAACTCATAAATCAAGCATAAGTACAATTCCTAACCGTACTTGGAAACTTTCAAGAAAAAAATAAATTAAATAAATTAAATACAATGACGTGTCCCACACGCTAATTAAAATGTTTAACAAAATAGATAACTCATATAATTATTATGTTTCGAAAACTAGACAATATACAAAACTGTAATGTGATAAAGAATACCAAAACTCAAAATAATTAAATGACCAAATTTAATTCATGCGTCAAACTTAAGTAAATTCGTAAAACCAATTCATAACCTGAAATTATAATATAAGTTCGAAAAATAAAATGATAACTTATAAAATCTTACCTACGTATTTATTAAAAACTAGTGTCCACTCACCGTACAATTTGTGAGGTCATGCGAATAACTCCTTCACGAACAATCCATGCCGATCCAACTTCAATGGCAGATGTCGCAGGTCAAGCTACAAGTCTGAAGAGAAACTGTAGAAACGATAGGTCAGATCAAACTCCAAGAAATAGTTTACTCGACCTTTCCTAGTTGACCATGAAGAGTCAAAGGTGGACCAACCGTTTCTCGGTTTGACCAAAATTGACATTTTGACTTCACTTCGATGTTGAGACTTAACTTCCATTTTTTATCGACTCAGAGCATGTCCACCGGTGAGCAAAAAATCCAACCCAGGTTGGATCCACATGGGCAAAGCAACACAGCCCAAAAAATTTTGCTTCCACCCATAAAATGAGATAACTCATTTTCTAGCCCGGGTGAGTTTGCTGGGGAGATATCCAACCCAGTGAGAGGAGAAGACTGACCCAGGCGAGATTGATCCACGTCAGCCCAGCCCACGCTCGTGGCTTGCGTCAGCAATGAAGCCTCCACTGAGCGACGCGCCTGGAAGCTGCGTTTCGCGCACGGACGAACTGCAGCGAAGGAAGACGCGCGTGTGATGACGACAAGGAGACTGTGACGACGATGTGCGGAGCGGCAGCATGCGGAGGAGGCTAGAGTTGCGCTGCTTGCTGTTGTGCAGAGCGGCAGCGTGCGAAGGTGGGTGGGTGGTCGCCGTCTGTGGGTGGTCGCCGTCTTCTCCCTTTGTGGGTGCCCAGAGAAGAAATACGACAGCCCAGAGAAGAAGAAAGTTTCAGGTGCACTCGCTGCCAGGATGGGTGCTCGCTGCCGGCCTGGTGCACTCGCTGCCGGGATGGGTGCTCGCCAGCGGCAGCCCAGAGAAGAAATATGGGTGCCCAAAGAAGAAATACAGCAACCCAGAGAAAAAAGAGAAGAAAGAGCAGAGAAAAAAGAGAAGAAAGAGAAGAACTACGGCAGCCAAAGAAAAGTATTTTTCTCTTTAGGGTTTTTTTTCTTTTTTTGATTTATAAATTTATATCAAAAATATGTAAAAATAAATAAATTTATACTGTGTGAATTTTCATCTCTTTTGCATTTCTAAAAAAAATATTAACTGGATTGATAGCTAATTTTATATATGCTTAGTTAATTTAGATTGTGTTTTTCATTAGACAATATCAAATAAAAGTATTTTTTAAGCTTAAAAGTATATCAAATAAATGTCATAAAATAAAAACATTAATTTTAATATGTCATATAATATATAAAAATTACTATTTATTTATACATAAAACGATTATTCACACTTAAAAACATTTTTTTAAATTTAATAAACAGTTACTGCCACGTGGCAGCAATCTCACATTTCATACGGGTAGAAACTGCTGCCCAGTCACAGTAACCCAGAGTGACCCAGGTCACTATATTCATTCTAACCTAACGGGTGGACTTACTCTCAAACCAAGATATCGATAAGTTCCTTAAGACTCGATACTTCCATTGACCTTTTCCTTTTTATTAAGCATTTCTTAATGATTAGTGGAATCACTAAGGACACTCATACCTACATATACCAAATTTATTAATTTCGAGTCAAGAATCGACGTCTTCCAAAACTAGAGTGAAAACTAAATCTCTTACTAAAAAAATAAATGAAGACCAACTTTCCTTTACAATTTCTTACATAGTAATATCCCTCTTAAAATTACAATGCAAACCCATTGATTAACTTAAACCAATTTCATAACATTTTACAACATCCCATAAGCCAATAATGCCAACCCAAAACTACGATTCACATTGCAACCCTTAGTCAAATTAACCAGTTTCAAACACCAACACAGTTCTAAGTTCCACAAATTTTTGGAAAATAATATTGGACACTGTATTTATCTTTGTCTAAATAAAATAGTTTTGAGATTAACTTGAATATAATCAGTAGAAATATAAATGTAAAACTCTATCATGTTATCTATTGAGGTGTATGTCTCTCATTAAAAGTTGGAGAATTATCGAGTTGATTAACCTGATCAACATTGAGTTCTTGAGATAAACCTAAAGACTTGTATCTGATAAACATTAAGTAAACTCGGACTCCTTATGGGATGAGCACAAGTTATGTTTTTAGGCCACTATATATACCAGTAGAAAGTCCTTATGCTAACTACGCTTTTCCTTTAATAATAGCAGTCCTATTTTGTGAAGAAACAAGTAGTATAGCATAGAAGATTTTCCTTGGTTTTGTATTTTGTGAGATTGCAGTTTGTGTTGCTGTGTTGCTGAGAAAGATGACTACCGTGAGTGGAACCCCAATTGATGCTGGTTCTTATGGTAATCACCTAGTGCAATTAGAAAACTCTTTAAGCTATTGGTTTTATGATTTCTATAGTATTGTGTTTGTGTTTATTGTGAAACGATCTTGACTTAAGTTATTATGCAATTCAATTTCAGGTATAATATATAGTATCAGAGCCAACGGCTCTTCATAATTTCACAAATCAATTATAGTTTTGAATCAGTAAAAACCAATACAGGAAATTCATTATTCTTGTTTTTTGGGCCTACAGCTTTAGCCTAAAACCCGAGTCCATTAAGAACCCATTTTTAAACCCAACTTGTTTCTTTTGTTTTTAATTTGAAACAGATAACCTTGACATATGAGGCTAATCACCTTAGATGGGATTCAAACCCATAAAAACTTAGAATAAGATTAGGACTTATTGGTTGTGCGTTTTTCGTTTTGCTTCCGCTGATTTTTATTGCAGATGAATGATGTTGATGCCGAGGTAAGACCTAAATTTAGTTATGAGATTCATTGATTCTGTGATTGAAATTTGAGAATACAAAATTGGAATACTATGGTGATGGTTTTGAATCCGTGTACCCATATGCATGTATCAATCATAGTTAAGAACTTAATCCATATGATATATGTATAAATTTTGATCTCGTATGCAAATTGATCAACTGATGCATAAGACTACTAAAAGTGCATACTATGAATGCAAAATACATAATGGATATATAATTCTCCCAATTTGGTTATAACCTCACATTTGCATTCATAAAATGAAGTTTTTGATGTTTCTTACAGACTGAAACCTAAATTTTAAACTTCAATGATTCATAAAACTCTAGATGTGGTATTAATTATGTTGCACAAAGTAATCTTTCCTATCATGTGTTTAGAGAGCTGAAGAAGAATCAAAACTTATGTTATTGTTTATAAAGCTGTATTGTCTTGTGGTGTCTAAAGAGATATTTACATGTACAATTTTATTTCAAATATTAGTGTCTTGCATGATCTGTATTTTTACTTCTGATATGTTGAGACTTTTCTTTATCCTACCAAAGATATTGATTGTTTTTAACATATATCTAAGATTACATGGTTGTGGTAATACATTTGGAAGATTAAGATATCAGATTTTATACCATAAAGGTGTTATATGGTATGAACTTTATGAGACTTTTAGATATGTTTTCAGTAGCTGAACTTACATGTTTATCTATATAGGTTGAAATATATATTGCAGTACTACACACATTCAAATATATATATATATATATATGCATGAATTTTGAAACTCATTTGCATTGATTTTAATCATTTTTTAGGAATTGAGGTGGTGACACTAGGACAGATCCACATGCTCACATGACTGAATTTTTAGAAATGGCGGAATCAAGTCGAATTTTACATGTCCATAAATCTGAACATGGATATGTGCCTTAATGAAGATCAGCCTGAGGAGCTTGATGAGGACAACACTACTGCGGATTGGAAATACTACAATGATTGGTGGAAAGCCAACCGGATGGCAAAGAATGTCATCAGAGGGACCATCTCAAATACTGTTAGGAGCTGTGTGGTGGAACTAGAGCTGGCAATTGACTTCATGGATGCTATAAGGCAGAAGTTCAAGGAATGCAGCAAGGCTAAAGAGGCAAGACTGTCAAGGAAGCTGCATGAGCTGAAGTCTAATGGCACTGGAGACATCAGGACTCACCTGATGCAGCTTAAGGAAATCAATAATAAGCTGAGGGACCTACATATGGGGGTCAATGATGCATAAGTTGTAATACCCCGGAAATTTGATATTAGTTTCTAATTTTATTTAGGAATTTTTGAGTTAGAAGTTAGTGTTTTGAAGTTTGAAGGAAGTGCGGAAGGGTTCGGATGCATAAATTGCCTGAACCGGTTTTATGGTTCTGAAAGGTCAAGAGTTGACTTTCTAATCCGTTGGGTTTCTCGAGAAACTTCCTTCATGAAAGTTGTAGAGCACGACGATACGAGTTCGTAGACACGTGGCACGCGTAAAACGGACTTCGTATGAGAAAGTTGTGGCTTTTCGGGAATTTTTAGGATAAATAGGAATTTTTTCGTTTTGGGTTCTTTTATTTTTTTCGGAATCCATTTCTTTCCCTTTCTTCTCTCTCCCCGACCCCGAGAGAACCTCAGCTTCTCAGCCGACCCGACCCGGACCCGGTTGACCCGACCCGGATTTTCCGGCCATCTCCGGCCGACCCAGGCGACGGCACCGGTCGGAATCGCTCCTCCTTGGCGGCGCAATCTTCCCTGTGTTGGTGGATGAGGATGACCCGAGCCGAGCTGTGCAAGCCGAGCGCCACAGTGAGGGCCGACGACCCGGTTTGCAACCCGATCGGTTTCTTACCTCCGGCGGCGGCGACACAGCTTGGAAACGGTCGGGATAGTTAGCCCTTGGCGTCTTGGTCCGATTGCTGGTGGCCTAGAAGTGCGACACACGACGGAGAGCGGCGGTGGTGGATTCTAAGCTTTCCGGCGACTTCCCGGCCGATTTGGTTTCGACCTCAGGTATGGAAGTTGCTCTCCTTGCTCTGAGCTATATTTTTGGTGTTGGAAGTTTGTCCGTTTTCGAAAGTTTTGGGGGCGGCGCGTGGGGCCCACTCGCTGCCGTCGGTGGTGGCGCGTGGCGGCGCGTCCGGCAGGGGTTTGGGAGGTCTGTAGTCCTTGTTAGGTGGTGCTCATCAATACGAGCACGTTAGCATGTAGTTTGTAGGTTTTAGAGTTGTTTGAGCATGTTAGGGTTTGGTGAAGTTCTTCTAGGGCGTGTGGGGCCCACTCGCCGCCGCTTGTGGTGGTGAGTGGCGGCATGCCTGGTAGTGTCTGTGGGGTTTGTGGTGCTGGTTAGGTAGTGCTCATCGATATGTGTTGATTTCTGGTTTTTAGATTTTGGTGGTCAATAATTGCATGCTTGGACTTTTTGGTTAATCTTAGATTTGTGGAAGGTTTTTAAGTGTCCGACGACCTTGGGAGGTCTTGGAAGAAGGTTGCCCTCTTTTTGGCAATCTTGGGTTAAACCTTGTTTAAGGGTGCAATGTTATGTTGTTTAAATAATTATTAAGGATGACTTTGTGTAATCTAGGTGATTGGTGATTTTGGTGTTTGCTTGTTCTTGTGGAGTTTAGTTTTGAGCTAGACGCTTGTGTTTGTGTGAAGACGCAGCGGGAGTTAAGGTGAGTAAAATCTCACTAAGGTCCACTTTGTGGCCTATTTATTTGATATTGATTTTGATCATGATTTTGATGATGATTGTGATGTTGATTTTGATGATGATAATTGCTATGATGAGGATTATGATGATTTTTTTTTGATGATTTTAAATAAATAATTTAATGAAGAAAAATAATATTATGTTGTTTGGTCTTAAAAATATATGAGCTTGATCGTCAACGGCTCATAGGTAAGGTAAAACAAGTTTTTAGTTATGTGTTACTCTATGACTATTATGATCATTATTTTATTAAATTGTGAGAAGTATGTTGTTGGATTTATTTTTATTATTCATATAATTATATCCTTGTGAAGGATATAATTTTTATGATGTAAATCTTGTGATGTTATATATTGGAGTTGTGATATGATGACTGTTGAATAAATAGCCTAACCGGGTTCCAAGCCTTATTTAGGTGATTGGTTACGGTTAAGGTGTTATTTATCATTTTATGTTTTGATATTAAATAGCCAAACCGGGTTCCAAGCCTTTAATCGGGTGATTGGTTGCGGTTCTGATGCTATTTATCATTTTTTTATTGTGGTGTTGTTAGACAGTCAAACCGGGATTCCAAGCCTTTGGCCGGGTGATTGGATACGGTAGGAATAGAGCTCTAGTCCGTCTGTCAGTGTAGGTCATGGGAGATACTTGAAGGTATCTGGGACCCATGGGTACACATATTATTGTTTTAGGTCATGAGGGGTATTTTCTAAATATCTGGGACTCATGGGTACATGTCTTGTTGTGTGTGGTTTTTATTCTTTATCAAAATTTATGTGGATGTGTTAAAGTGTTGGATTGTGATAAATGTGGAGTTTATTTTGAGAATTACTCATACGAGCTTTTTAGCTTACCGGGTTTGTTGTTTACAACCCGGTGCACCAATTCATGGTGTAGGGGTTAGACTTGCAGGTGTTGATTTTCAGGGTTGAGGCAGAGGCATAGTGGCTGAGGTTTAGATGATGTACAATTTTATTTGTATATTATGTAAGTTGTTTTAAGCTCGTGTGAGCATCTTCTTTTTACTAGACTTTTGAAGTTGTAAATAAGGAGATGTAATGTTTAACTCAGTCGATGAGTTTTGTTCACATTTACATTTCCAGCATTTAAGTTTAGTAGGGATTTGTTAAGCAGGTCATGTAGTCTTATTTGTGAGTTATATCATGCCCAAATTTTTTTGAAATTTATTCTTCGAAAATTGGGGCGTGACAGTTTGGTATCAGAGCCTTGTTGCATATTTAGTGATAATCAATATCTTTGGGTGATGGTCCGACTGCAGCGGATCACCATCACTCTTAGGTACTGATTTGTCATTGGGTATGCGGGAGGCAAGGATGTTGTCTTGAGTGTTAGGTTCTCAGAGCATTGGTTGCTCTGTAAGTAATGAGTGCGAGAGTTGGTGAGTGTTTCTTGAGGTTTAGTCTTTTGAGGAATAAGAATCATTAGATTGGCTCCTTTTCAGCTGCCCTTGGTAAGCTGGAGGATTTGTGATTGGTGAGCAAAGTTTAGGAGTGAAAGGTATTTTGTTCTCTTTTCTTCTTCATGAGAGTGAGTTATGATTTTTGGCGTGTCTTTTCTGTGATGTTGTGGTGGATGAGCATTGTTATGCATCGTAAGTTTATTTTGAGAGTGAGAATATATTTGGGTGATATATATATATATATATGTATATCTAATTGGTAAAAGGATATGTATATATATATATATATTATTATTGTTATATTTTTGGTTACGTTATGCATATTTATCGTTTTAAGATATTGTGCAATTTTGTTGGATTATATTGAATTGAGGAGAATGGGACCGAGAGGAAATAAAATGTACCTCTCGGTAAATTGGAGGTTTGTGGAGGATAATTGTATAGTTGAAGTGATGTTTGTTTGTTTGGCCGGAAGGGAATAAAATGTACCTTCCGGCAATATTGTTGATTGTTGTTGAATGTTGTGTGTGATGTTGCCCGAGTGGCAAATGTGATGTGAGTTTGTGTTTTGTATGGCGGTGGCCATTTGGGAAATGTTTGCGAGTGTGGGTGTGTATTAGTGTTGACAAGCCTGTTAGCATGGTTCTCGATCCAACACTTTTAAAGCATTTTAAAATTTTAATTGTTTTGTTATATATATGGACTTGAATCTCAACGGTCCATGGGTAAGTATAAAAAAAAATGAAATGAGATTTTAATTAAATGTTTTAGAAGGTTGTTGGATAGGAGGGCCGTGTTAATTTGGGGTGTTTTGTGTTATTTGTTTTGTGGTGGGGAATGTGTAGTGAAGGTGTTAACATAGTCTAGGGCCATTAGCCAACTAAATCTTGTTAAAATATGTTTTGTTTTCAAAATAAATGGACTTGATCGACTACGGTCCATGGGTAAGTAAAACGGAATTTATTAAGATTATTTTAAAATGGGTTAATGGCTAAAGACTATGTTAAATGGTTGTGATGTAGGTTTCTTATTTTCTTAGACTTGTTTGTATGTTTAGTGAATTCCTGAACTATGTTACCTGCAGGATTCACTATTTGTTTTCTTGTATGTTCTTTCTAGTGTGTTTTATATTTAATTTTTGTGATTCTAAATTGATTATCTTAGTGTTGCTAGTAATCACCTGAACTAAGCTATGCGCAGAGATTACTATTCTTTCAATTGTTTATCTTATGTGTGTTGGTTGAGGTTTGACACTAGCGGGATGAGTGTTTTTGGTTTGTTGTATGAGAGTTTAAATTCATGAATTTATTTTGAATTATTACTTTTGTTGAGGAGGTGGATGTTTATTTGGGGGAGCGGGTGGCTCCAGGAGATGTGGAGTAATTTGTTTTCGAAGTGTTGGGTTTTGGTGATTTTTTTTCTTTCAGGTAGGGTTATCTAATTTTTAAGGGAGGTTATGCCAAAATTTTGGTAGAATTTCCCTTGAGGTGGGTCCCGCGAGGTTTATGCCGGATTTCAAAGGGAAATTCGGGATGGGTCCTGACATTTTGCAGAGTAGTGGTAGTGTAAATTGTAGAGACGTGTTATCGTGTTTTATTTTATGAGTGGTTGGTTTAGGGTTAACTTTAGTGAGCCGAGTGTTTTTGGAATGGTCTAGCTCATTGTGAGTGATGAACTAGTTCGCATCCTTAGAAACCCTTGTTTCTGTTTAGTTAGTCTCGTGGTATTAATGACTTTATATAGGGAAGTGTGTCTCTGGTTGATCAATTTCCACTAGGTGGAGTGTGGATAGATAGTGTGAGAAGACATTTGAGGAGTTGAAGACTAGGTAGACTTCATCCCCAGTGTTGGTCATTCCTAGTAGTGGTGTTGACCTTGTCGTCTTTAGCGATGTCTCTTATCAGAGTTTGGTTGGGTGTTGATGCAGCTTGGTGTTGTTGTGGCTTAGGGCTCTAGACAGTTCAAAGTTCATGAGAAGATTTATCTTACTCATGACCTAGAGCTAGCTGCGGTAGTTTTTTTGCCTTGAAGATTTCGAGGCATTACTTGTATGGAGAGAAGTTCGAACTCTTTTCTGATCATAAGAGTTTGAAGTATTTTTATTCTCTCAGAAAGATTTGAGCATGAGGCAAAGGAGATAGATGGAGCTCCTTAAGGGCTATGACTTCACCTCGGAGTATCATCCTGGGAAAGCCAATGTGGTGGTGGATGCATTGAGCAGGAATCCTAGGGGTATTGCTGCCTCTATCATGGCGCAGGAGTGGCTCATGTTGGAGACTGCATCTGAGTTTGGCATTCTGCCATCTGGCAGGAAACAAGAGATTTTCCTTGGAAGCGTCTCTGTGCAACCCACTTTGATTTCCAAGATCATCCAAGGCCAAGCACATGACGAGTTCTCATGTGCAAAGTTGGCGGAATTAGTGGTGGATTTGTTGGATGTTTGTCCTTCAGAGTGGTCGGTTGGATTAGATGGTAGATTGAGGTATAGATGGAGATTATGTGTTCCCGATAGTTGTGATCTCAAGGGGGGAAATCCTACGGGAGACGCATCGATCTCGTTATACGGTGCACCCAGGGAGCACCAAGATGTATAAAGTCATGCGTAGGCAGTTTTGGTGGAATGGGATGAAGAAAGATGTAGCAGAGTATGTGTCCAAGTGCCTCACCTGTCAGCAGGTGAAGGCGGAGCATCAGAGGCCCGGAGGCTTGTTGCAGCCATTATCTATTCCTACTTGGAAATGGGAGCATATTTCCATAGACTTTGTGACTGGACTGCCTAAGTCCAAGATTTGGACAGGATCCTATATGGGTGATTGTGGACCGTTTGACGAAGTCAGCGCATTTCCTTCCCGTGTCGATGTCGTACACGGTGGATGCCTTATGCAAGTTGTATGTGAAGGAGATAGTGAGGAAGTATGTTCCGGATGCATCTCATGTAATTGATTATGTTCTATCAAGGTCAATGCGGAGGCAACCTTGTTGTTGTTGAACCGGTTCGAATCTTGGATAGATCGACCAAGGGCTTCGAAGGAAGGAGGTCATTTTGGTTAAGGTGTGTTGGAGTCACCAAGATGAGGGTGATGCATTCTTGGGAGTTAGAGTCGGATATGAGGGCTAAGTACCCCAAGTTGTTTCTTTTTGAGTTAGTATCTTTAAATTTCGGGGACGAAATTTCTTTAAGGAGGGTAGAGTGTAATACCCCGGAAATTTGATATTAGTTTCTAATTTTATTTAGGAATTTTTGAGTTAGAAGTTAGTGTGTTTTGAAGTTTGAAGGAAGTGCGGAAGGGTTCGGATGCATAAATTGCCTGAACCGGTTTTATGGTTCTGAAAGGTCAAGAGTTGACTTTCTAATCCGTTGGGTTTCTCGAGAAACTTCCTTCACGAAAGTTGTAGAGCACGACGATACGAGTTCGTAGACACGTGGCACGCGTAAAACGGACTTCGTATGAGAAAGTTGTGGCTTTTCGGGAATTTTTAGGATAAATAGGAATTTTTTCGTTTTGGGTTCTTTTATTTTTTTCGGAATCCATTTCTTTCCCTTTCTTCTCTCTCCCCGACCCCGAGAGAACCTCAGCTTCTCAGCCGACCCGACCCGGACCCGGTTGACCCGACCCGGATTTTCCGGCCATCTCCGGCCGACCCAGGCGACGGCACCGGTCGGAATCGCTCCTCCTTGGCGGCGCAATCTTCCCTGTGTTGGTGGATGAGGATGACCCGAGCCGAGCTGTGCAAGCCGAGCGCCACAGTGAGGGCCGACGACCCGGTTTGCAACCCGATCGGTTTCTTACCTCCGGCGGCGGCGACACAGCTTGGAAACGGTCGGGATAGTTAGCCCTTGGCGTCTTGGTCCGATTGCTGGTGGCCTAGAAGTGCGACACACGACGGAGAGCGGCGGTGGTGGATTCTAAGCTTTCCGGCGACTTCCCGGCCGATTTGGTTTCGACCTCAGGTATGGAAGTTGCTCTCCTTGCTCTGAGCTATATTTTTGGTGTTGGAAGTTTGTCCGTTTTCGAAAGTTTTGGGGGCGGCGCGTGGGGCCCACTCGCTGCCGTCGGTGGTGGCGCGTGGCGGCGCGTCCGGCAGGGGTTTGGGAGGTCTGTAGTCCTTGTTAGGTGGTGCTCATCAATACGAGCACGTTAGCATGTAGTTTGTAGGTTTTAGAGTTGTTTGAGCATGTTAGGGTTTGGTGAAGTTCTTCTAGGGCGTGTGGGGCCCACTCGCCGCCGCTTGTGGTGGTGAGTGGCGGCATGCCTGGTAGTGTCTGTGGGGTTTGTGGTGCTGGTTAGGTAGTGCTCATCGATATGTGTTGATTTCTGGTTTTTAGATTTTGGTGGTCAATAATTGCATGCTTAGACTTTTTGGTTAATCTTAGATTTGTGGAAGGTTTTTAAGTGTCCGACGACCTTGGGAGGTCTTGGAAGAAGGTTGCCCTCTTTTTGGCAATCTTGGGTTAAACCTTGTTTAAGAGTGCAATGTTATGTTGTTTAAATAATTATTAAGGATGACTTTGTGTAATCTAGGTGATTGGCGATTTTGGTGTTTGCTTGTTCTTGTGGAGTTTAGTTTTGAGCTAGACGCTTGTGTTTGTGTGAAGACGCAGCGGGAGTTAAGGTGAGTAAAATCTCACTAAGGTCCACTTTGTGGCCTATTTATTTGATATTGATTTTGATCATGATTTTGATGTTGATTTTGATGATGATAATTGCTATGATGAGGATTATGATGATTTTTTTTTGATGATTTTAAATAAATAATTTAATGAAGAAAAATAATATTATGTTGTTTGGTCTTAAAAATATATGAGCTTGATCGTCAACGGCTCATAGGTAAGGTAAAACAAGTTTTTAGTTATGTGTTACTCTATGACTATTATGATCATTATTTTATTAAATTGTGAGAAGTATGTTGTTGGATTTATTTTTATTATTCATATAATTATATCCTTGTGAAGGATATAATTTTTATGATGTAAATCTTGTGATGTTATATATTGGAGTTGTGATATGATGACTGTTGAATAAATAGCCTAACCGGGTTCCAAGCCTTATTTAGGTGATTGGTTACGGTTAAGGTGTTATTTATCATTTTATGTTTTGATATTAAATAGCCAAACCGGGTTCCAAGCCTTTAATCGGGTGATTGGTTGCGGTTCTGATGCTATTTATCATTTTTTTATTGTGGTGTTGTTAGACAGTCAAACCGGGATTCCAAGCCTTTGGCCGGGTGATTAGATACGGTAGGAATAGAGCTCTAGTCCGTCTGTCAGTGTAGGTCATGGGAGATACTTGAAGGTATCTGGGACCCATGGGTACACATATTATTGTTTTAGGTCATGAGGGGTATTTTCTAAATATCTGGGACTCATGGGTACATGTCTTGTTGTGTGTGGTTTTTATTCTTTATCAAAATTTATGTGGATGTGTTAAAGTGTTGGATTGTGATAAATGTGGAGTTTATTTTGAGAATTACTCATACGAGCTTTTTAGCTTACCGGGTTTGTTGTTTACAACCCGGTGCACCAATTCATGGTGTAGGGGTTAGACTTGCAGGTGTTGATTTTCAGGGTTGAGGCAGAGGCATAGTGGCTGAGGTTTAGATGATGTACAATTTTATTTGTATATTATGTAAGTTGTTTTAAGCTCGTGTGAGCATCTTCTTTTTACTAGACTTTTGAAGTTGTAAATAAGGAGATGTAATGTTTAACTCAGTCGATGAGTTTTGTTCACATTTACATTTCCAGCATTTAAGTTTAGTAGGGATTTGTTAAGCAGGTCATGTAGTCTTATTTGTGAGTTATATCATGCCCAAATTTTTTTGAAATTTATTCTTCGAAAATTGGGGCGTGACATAAGTGGTGCATCTAGCTCTTGAATCTCTTCTAAATTTGAAGAGTAACTACAACTCTCAAAAGGAAAAATGAGAGATTGATGAACTGATCTCCATCAGTGTCAATGAACCAGACAGAATATTGAAGGATTAGAAGGAGAAGGCACCAGCTACCTTTGTCAACCTTGTAGGAAAGTACAAGGGAAAGAGGGACATCACTCTCAGGTCAAAGAAGAACAAATTCAAGAAAGATGGGAAGAACGCATGGGGGGCTGCTTGCTGCTGTGCGTGCGGAGCGGCTAGGCGTGCGGAGGAGGCTAGGGTGCTCGCCGTTGGCAACAGAAAATTTTAATGTTTTTTTCTTTTTTTTTGATTTAGCACATAATTGAAAAGTATATAATCAATAACATGTAGAAATAGGAAAATCTATAAAAATAAATAAATTTATATTGTGTGAAAAAATAATTGTCATCTCTTTTGCATTTCCAAAAAAAAATATTCACTGGATTGATAGCTAATTTTACATATGCCAAGTTAATTTAGATTGTGTTTTTCATTAGACAATATCAAATAAAAGTATTTTTTAAGCTTGACTTGTTACTTAAATGTCATGAAATAAAAACATTAATTTTAATATGTCATATAATATATATAAATTACTATTTATTTGTACATAAAATGATTAATTGCATTTAAAAATGTATTTTAATATGTTAATAAACAGTCACTGTCAAGTGACAACAATCTCATATTTTAAACGGATGGAAATTACCGCCTAGAGTGACTTAGGTCACTTAAAGCAAGTTCACCTTTGGGTCATCGTTGGGAGATGACTTGGGTCATAAGTGTGACCTAGGTCATTATGTGTCATTGCCACTGGGTAGGAGCTTCCACCCGTCTGTTTTATATTCTAGGTTGCCACGTGACAATGATTGTTTATTGGATTTTATGTTCTTTGTCTGAATGTGAATAATGATTTTTTATGCTAATAAAATAATAATTAAATATACAATATGACATATTTAAATTAAAATATTTATTTTATGACTTTAATTGACAAACCAAGCTTAGAAAAAAGAAAATGAAAAATACAATGATTAAAATTTCATAATTAAAAACACACAAACATAATTAAATAAAAACACAAATTTTAGATTTTCATATTGCCCTGCACTTCCCATAAATGCTCGATAAGATCTTTTTGAATGTTTAAATGATCATCTTGGTTCCTATTTGCATTGTACCGCTCCATGAAACCTTCAAACCTATGAACATCTCTACCAACTGGATCAAAGTTTTGACCGGTTGGTCCATCCCAAACTTCGGCTACCCTGGGTCTCAGATTGTTTTTCTCTTCTTCGTCGGACTTTAAATCATTATCGCTATCTTCAGGGTGTTCGTCCTCCAATATGATGTTGTGAAAAATTACACAACATAACATGATGTATCAGAGTTCCTCTTTATCTCACCCCCGAGCAGCTCCTTTAACAATGCCAAAACGTGATTGCAAAATTCCAAAACATCTCTTCACATCTTTCCTATACCCCTCTTGAGCCTTGGCAAATGTAATTTTCTTAGGTCGTGTGGGATTTGAAATTGTCTTCACGAAAGTTGCCCACCTAGGATATATGTCGTCGGCGAGATAGTAACTCAATTTGTGAACTCTATTGTTCACTTGGAATTGGATCTCAGGTGCTCTACCGGCAGTAAGAGTCAAACAATAAGGACTTTGTTAGGACATTGAGGTCGTTGAATGCCCCAGGCATTCCAAAGAATGTGTGTTGTATCCAAGTGTAATAAGATATGACCTGTTCAAAAATGATAGTGGGGATGTGTTTTCTCCCGCTATATTCACCAGCCCAAGCAGTTGGACAATTCTTACATTGCCAGTGCATACAGTCAATGCTCCCAATCATCTCTATAAAACCTCGCTTTTCACCTTCAGCGAGAAGTCTTTTAAGATCGGATGGAGTAGGAGCTCGAAGGTATTCTGCGTTTGCAAAAGAGGTTGAAATGCACACTAAGTAACTACTTGATTTGGAAAGGATATGGTGAATTATGCATTTGTGTGATCATTCCGGATTTACATGGACTCTTGATGGATCAAGAGATGCCAATATGTATCAACATCCGAAGTTAGGAAAGAAAAAGATCTTGGGAAGACACGGTCTCAAAAAGGTACTCGATAACTGTATTGATGATGATTTTTCATCAATCGGCTTAGGCGTTCTAACGAAAATGAGACCAACATATACCCCATAATTAGTCAAAGTCTTTACTCTAAAGAAAAATCTGTTGTTTTTTCTAAAGGAAGATGACAAATATGTGTTAAGATATGAAATTCTCATCTAAGTATAATAAGACGCATCAATGTACTCAAAACAATAAGAAAGACTTGACATCTCATTGGCTATGAAAATTTGTAAAGTGTAGCCCACGCAACACCAATGTAATGATAGTTACTCATTTTTTCAATACTTAATTATATGAAAGGTTGAGGCTTATTCTATCTCTACATAAGAAAGACACATCAAAAACAAAATCAGAAACTGCCAAGTTTCGTAAGTCAAATTCCACGGGACATACAAGAAATCTCACTCACTGAAAAATGGTGAAATTGGTACCATTGGAAAGGCTTATGTGTCTACTTTTTAGGGACACCAATCATTTGATCATACCTATCATATTGGCCGTTTTCAAAAAAGTAGGACAAATTTGTCCGAGAATCTGATTTTGGCAAAATAGTCAACTTCGACGGGACTTTACGAATAGCTCCTGACGAACCAGAATGGGTGTAATATACGGTTGGAAAGCTAAATGAGTCTAATTTCCAAAATCGTTTACGGTTTGTTAATACATATTTCCTAGAGGAAGTTACGACTGTTCTAGTACCCCATGGTCATGCTGCGTGGATATTCATTATGTGTGTCTTGGTCTTTTACCAACATGATATGTAGTTATAATAAGACTATGTATTTTCTTATCATTTATATATTGGTACTTTGTAATTCCTTATATAAATGATTTTTATTAATGAATAAGATGATGATTCTCTATTCTCTTACTAGATCTCTTTGTCTCTACTGTTTATAATTCATCAGAAAAGAAAAATTACAAGAAAAGTCTCTAAGGAAACCACACTGAGATAAATCAAAACAGAGGGCCCTAACCAGATACGAAAAGAAACCGGATACATATTAGACACGTTTACTAACTTGGAATGAAAATTATCACGAATCGGTATCAACAATAATCAGTAAGAGTATATTTCATACGATTTTACTATTTACTTACCATAAGGAATCAATTACAATTGATGTTGTTACTTATCATGTGGAATCGGTATTAAAACTAGTTTGATTACTAAAATGCCCATACAAGAAATGAATTTAAAATATCCCTAAAATATAATATATATTTTTAGAGTTAGGTAATTTAGAAATATTATAATTATGTGAAGATATTTTATGGAGAAAATGTTGACTCTATTACCTTGATTCTGATACTCATCTCCCTCTTTGGTTATTAAATAAGGGGTTTCGTTAGAAATCTATTCCTGATAAGCAAGTAGGACATACATCAATTCATATACTTGAACATATTAGTAAATGCCGAAATTCATTCATTATGAAATAATTATACCACTCTCAATTCTATTACAAGCAAGTGAGACATACATCCATTTAAATACCTGAACATGTTAATAAACGCCGAAATTTATTCATTATAAAATAATTATACCATTCTCAATTCTATTATCAGTAAACATGAACATGCCCTGGAATTTCTCTCTCGATCGTCTCTCTTCTCTAGCCTCGGACTCTCTCGTCTCTCCTCTCCTCTCGGCCCTCTCTCTAACTCTGAAATTTATAGGCGTCAGGCGCAGTGGGGCCACACCGCCACAGCCCACAGTCGTCAAGCGCAGGCGCGCATCAGCCATCTCTTCCACAGTTCCACAGCAGGCAACTCACAGTAACTCACTAACTCTGTGACTGTAAGTATTAAGGCTATGACAACTTTATGTTTTTCTTTTTCAATTGTTGATGAGAAATTGAGAATCTGGACTATTCTTGTCCAAGGTGATTATGAGAGTTTGATTATTTTCAATACGAACCCAAATTTCATTTCCAAACGAGGCCCATTTTATTCTCGAACATGACTGGATTTCGATAAGACGTAAACTACTATTAAACTTTGTTATCTTTGTTGACGAAATCTTTGTCTGGCAGAGTTAACGGACAGAAATAGCCTTAGAATATGAAAAATAGAATAAAAAACAAGTTAATGGTTCGGCGGGACTAACCTGTCACAACTCCTCAAAACCCCAAACCAAACCCAGAATAAAAGGAAAACAAAACACTCGCCGCCTCCCACCCAACTTCTTCTAATTAGTGTGTAAGTTCTCACTTCGTTTCTTCTCTTGTTTGAACAGGGTACACAGTTCTCTGTATTTACTTGTTTCTCTGTTGGTTCATTCGTTCCTTCTGTTATGGTTTGGTTTTGTTTGTATTGGGTTCTCTTGCTACTTTGGCTTTAACTACTTACGCATTAGATATATTTCTCATCAAACCCTAATCTATCTTGCCTCTCTTCTACAGTTGTTCATCTCCCTCGTCTTTCTTTCTTCTTCTCCCGTCTCCTCCTCCATTTCAATTACAAGAAATCTTTCTCATCTAAAGAAACCTAGACCATAATTATTTGCAATTTCATGTACCCAGACCAATCTCTCTCAAGGTTAACAAATTCCTTCTCTCTTTGAGTATTGGGTCATCTCTGTATGGTTTTGATTGCTTGCTTTAGATACTATCTATATATGTGCGAATATTTGGCGCCAGTTATACTTTTGCTAACTGTTTAAAATTTTCTTGTAGGAAGCTTGTGACGTATAGCCAAGATGCAGGCATGCAGTGGAGCTGCTGTTATGGGTTCCGTTCAACAGCCCACATGGCTTAGAGGAGCATCTTTTCCAAATGGAGGGCGCATTAGTGGATTTGCACATCAAGTTAACCTTAATTTTGCAAAAACGGCTACATCTTATTCTAACATCCAAGGAAGCTTGGTTACCGGGAGGCCGTCCTCTCCTGCTTCAGTGCAGGTGCCTAAATTTGGAGGTAATTATGCTTAAAAGATTGAATTTTTATCAATATAATCTGTTCTTGTATGGTCTTATTGAAATTTAATTGAGGTTTGGTAGAATACTTTTAATTCTGATATAGTAGGATTTGATGCCAGGTCACTTTCTCTCTCATTGCCTTGCTTGATTTTGATGCTCTGCCTAGCCAATATGTATTTATTTTACCATGTTTAGCATACTTCAGAAGCAAAAGCATCATTTGTGTAAAGATATCTAGAGAGCTGTGTACAAGTCATGACAAATATGTTATTACTGCTAGCAGGACTTGTGTCTGACTTGTTCTTCAATTTTGGTATTTTCCATGCAGATAATGGAAGTAGTTTTGTAGACAATGCCTTAAGCGAGGCTGACCCTGAGGTACTTGCCATTATAGAAAAGGAGAAAGAGCGGCAGTTCAAAAGCCTTGAACTTATTGCCTCAGAGAATTTCACTTCTCGGGCAGTAATGGAGACAGTTGGTTCATGTCTCACAAACAAGTATTCAGAAGGATTACCTGGGAAAAGGTACACAGCTTGAGTGATGTTCTTCTTCATGAGTCTTAGTAATGAACTGCAATTGATATCTTTAGTTGTAATATTTACTGTTGATGCACAAGTCAGTTGCACATTTCAGGTACTATGGTGGAAATGAGCATATCGATGAGCTTGAAACACTATGCCAAAAAAGGGCCCTCGATGCATTTCACTTAGACGGAAAGAAGTGGGGCGTCAATGTTCAACCATTATCTGGTTCTCCCGCTAATTTTGAGGTTTATACTGCAGTTCTCAACCCTCATGACCGTATCATGGTAAGGTCTCCCTTTGTTTTTTTTTTTCCCTTTGTACGAGTGTGGTTGGTCTTTATGCGAAATTATCAATATGTGACTGTGACTTAGGGATTGGACTTGCCACACGGTGGACATCTGTCTCATGGGTTTATGACTCCTAAAAGACGTGTATCAGGAACATCTATTTATTTTGAGTCCATGCCATACCGACTTGATGAAACCACAGGTTCTGCATTATATTTCTCATTAGAATATGTTTTTTTATTTTATGATATGCTAAGGATAAAATACTTAATCTCTTGGATTCTTGGTCCCCCCTCCCCCCCTCCCCCCCCCCCCCCAAAATATATATATATATATATATATATATATATATATATATATATATATATCCAGGTCTGATTGATTATGACATGCTTGAGAAAACAGCAACACTATTTCGACCAAAACTCATTATTGTGGGGGCAAGTGCTTATCCTCGAGATTTTGACTATCCCCGCATGAGGAAGGTTAGGATTCTGATGTCTTCACTCCATATAAATGATTTCATTTACTGTGCATAACATGAATTTCATTAAATATTTTACTCTGATTTTCTTTGTCAACTGATGAGTTATATCTAATTTGGATTGGAAGATTGCGGATGCTGCTGGTGCCTTTCTTATGATGGATATGGCTCACATAAGTGGGCTTGTTGCTGCTTCTGTGGTTGCCAATCCTTTTGAATACTGTGATATTGTGACTACAACAACTCACAAGGTCTAGTACAATCTCATGTATTTATATTTCACCAACTGAATCCAAGATTGGAAAGTTTATGGTAGTGGACTTGTTTATAGGCTTATGAATCAGTTTGTTCGTAGATTTGATAGACTCAATGAATAATCATACATAAATAGAAAACCGCTTACTTTTTGTTGTCCACGATTGGATGCTCTAATAATTTCATACATTGCTTTTCAGTCTCTAAGGGGTCCAAGAGGAGGAATGATATTCTTCAAGAAGGATCCAGTTCTTGGTGTTGATTTAGAAACTGCGATCAACAACGCAGTTTTCCCAGGTTTACAGGTTTGTTCCACTCATTTGTTATTTTTTCTGCAAGCAACATTTATTATTTGAATGTGGATATAAAAGGCTCGGCTTCTTGATGCAGGGTGGTCCTCATAACCACACTATTGGGGGCCTTGCAGTTTGCTTGAAGCATGCTCAGTCCCCAGAATTTAAGGCTTACCAGAATCAGGTACTTCAATTATATTGTATTGACGTGAAAATTGGTTCAAGTCATGTTCCTAATGTATTATGGCTTCTCTCTTGTAGGTGGTCTCTAATTGTAGGGCTCTTGCAAGTCGATTGGTTGAACTTGGATACAAGCTAGTTTCTGGTGGAAGCGATAATCACCTGGTTCTTGTGGATCTGCGGCCCTTTGTAAGTATATTTGTTATAGTTTTGCAGTCTTCGCTACATATCGATTGTTCCTTGTGTATGAGAACTTATGCTGAATGTGGGCATTATTTGACAGACGTTTCATGTATTAGTGTTTTCGTTTAGACAGTATCGCACATACATCAGTATATTCATAGGCAAAAGTGTAAGGCAAGGTTGTTCTGCACTCTAAGTGTCATACCATGCTATGTACTTATAAAGAAAGTGAAAAAAAGAAAACAAAAACAAAAACAAATGCTTCTAACCAATGAAATTCATCCACCAAAGAGTAAAAAGCTTCTAGATAAAAGTCAAACAAAATCTGACAAATCAACTCTACTGCAAAAACATAAAACCTAATTTGTCTGGCTAGTTTAAATTTTTCTTGTTGATTTTTTTTTTTAATATACAGAATTCCTAATTTGTCTTCTTTTTGGTGTATGAAAATGTTCTCCTTTATTAATAGGGCATTGATGGTGCTCGGGTGGAGAAAATTCTCGACATGGCTTCTATTACCCTTAACAAGAATTCAGTACCTGGTGAGTCTAAGAGCCTGACCTTCCACAGCCTTATTTTTGGAGGGCTACTCACCTAGATCTGAGGTCATTCTTTTTTGTTTGCATAATTGTGGTTTTATTTGAACTTGTATTGTCTTCTGTATAGGTGATAAAAGTGCTCTAATGCCTGGAGGTATTCGCATTGGAACACCTGCCATGACAACACGAGGATTCACTGAGAAAGACTTCATAGCAACTGCAGACTACATTCATGAAGGTGTGCGGATAGCAATTGATGCCAAAGACAAAGCCCCAGCATCAAAGCTACAAGAGTTTTTAAAGTATGTTGCAACCCCTGAATTCCCTCTGATTGATCAAGTTTCAGATCTGCGGACAAAAGTTGAAGCTCTTACCACCCAATTCCCAATGCCTGGAGTATGAGTCATTATAGTTAGACACAAGATAATCCTCTCATCTGGAGGATGAAATTGCAGGGTTAGTTGCTTGTGTTGTATGCACAACTATTAAAGATAGTGTGTGGATGTTGTCACTGACGTTGGTATGGCATGGTAGGGTTAAAGATTCCTTGCATGCACTTTTTGGTGTGTGTATATCTTCTATTTTGTATGAAGAAGATGCGGCAGAGGTCCATAATATTGGATCAATAACATTCACATACTTATGGTAAGCAGATTACTCTCCTCTGACTTCTGTTTCTTGGCCTGTTTGACATTATTCATAATGTCATGTTATTTAGGTATAGTTTTTTATTTATTATTATTTTTTAAGAAGTATATGAACGATTGACTGGTTGAGGCTGTTCTACAGTTCGATATTGGATTTAATGGTCTTCTGTTGGGAAATGATATGTGAGCGAATGGTGCTGGAATACTTTGGTCACCTGGATTGTATTTTGAAGTTTATAGTCAATGACCATCTAGTACTAGTTTTGGCACCTCTTTGCCCAAATCAATCAACACTTTAAAGACTGGTCATTTTCCCTGAAATGGTATCCATTTGGGTCATGGATAACTCTAATCCACATGACTTCTGCTTCTATTGTAACAAAGGAATTCCGATGAAGTTGTAACTTGTAAGAATGCTAGGTAGAGAAGGGAAATGCGTTGCTAGTTGAAGGAGGTGGATCAACTCATGCTAGCGCTGGTGAAGATACGGATTTGCAAAGAAGTGACTGAGGTAACAACTATGGCTGAAAGTGGGAAAATGCCCTACTTAGAAAGTGGTCATAGACTAATATATTGCAGGTGTTCCATAACACAAACTGATCTGACGACAAATCATAACTTTCATTTTTCTGAGCGTATTCCAAACACAGGTGCTTCAAATTCTACACAAGGCATCTCGTTTGTTAGAGACTGGAACGACAAGAAATTGTACTCGTGTTTGCGGCCTTGCGGGTGCATTTTTCCGATGGTGACATTGAATTTACTACTTTTCTCAGTTTTCTGTAATTCAGGTTGGTATTATTGGATGACTACTGTGAATGTTTTCAAAGTCTGATTTATACTTGGCAGATCATTCTTTCACTTGAATCAATGGAATGGAGCTAAAGGGTTATATACCAACAAGGCATGTATTTTGTGAGATGAACTTTATTACATGGCAAGACAATCATCGAATACAATCCTAGCAACTTCAGTGTGTCAAATCAAACAGAACAAAGCAAGATATTCACACATGAAGCAATTTCGCAAAAGGATAACAGTTTTTTAGAGCAAGTTCCATCTTGTCAGGTTCTACAGTAATCTAGGCACACTCGACACTCCATTGCTGTCCATTTCTCTACATGTCTTGTTTGTCTGTTGGGGATGATCAAGGCATCAACGTCCCACCTGCTCCAGAAATCACTAGAGTCCGAGATGGCTACATTGATTCCCACCATCAAAAAATTAATCTAACATTTCACTAGGAAAGTTTCAACCCAAATTCAACTTGTTTTCGTCGTTTAAAAGAACTTAATGGGGTTTTTGATAACAATATTTTCACCATTAAAACAACAGCTCTAACAATGCCATTTTGTGCAGCTCTAACATGTGATTTCTTTGCTTCTGGTGCCTAGTCTTGTCTCGGAAATAACTTGGTCATTGGTCCTGTTTCGGAGGAAGAAAGCTAACAAGATGGAAGCTTAACGCTTACTTGCATTCCTTGTGGCTATGAGGTCACTCAGCTAATGATAACCGGGGAATGGTCGACCCTAAATAATTCTATTACATCCCTTACCATTCAAAGAGGAGAACTTAATGCATGAAGGTCATCCCGTACGACAACTATTAAAACCCAACACTCTTTTATCTTTCTTTCTCTCCTCTCAACCTCTCCCATGCTTTCGATGCCTATTTTCATGCTCTAGAATCCATCTGTGCCATGATTCATCTACAATTACAAGTTCAGAATCAAGGATATATAGAATTCGAATCAATTGAGGAATCAGAGGGTTTCTAGAATTGTAGGTGGTGATGTGGATGATGAAGACCGAGTCACTGAGATTGATCAGTCAGAGAAACTTACGCAGATATGCACTCTCCAGGGGGAGAAAGGGAAATTACAACCAAAGGAGTTCTAGTGCTGATTCTCTCCGATTGCGAAAAAATAACTATCGTTTTCTCTCAATCTATTTGATGTTTGGGTCCGAGTTCTATCTCCAACAGAAAGCCCCTATTTTTTTCTTTCTTTGTTTTCACTCAACCACGAACCCTGAGATCCCTTTGTTTGTTGTGAACTTGTGAGCATCACTCACAAATCTCTAAGATTAAGCTGATCCGCCTCTCTCTTTGTCCTCATAGTTGTCTGCGGCATGACCCAGTATACATGTGCTTGAAATTTCTTCAATTCTGTAAATCCTATCAAGTTTATTGGCTAGAATTGTTCAGAATTTGCTACATAACGTTTCGAATACAACTAGAAAAATGCACAAAACTAAAGGATGCTAGAAAGATTTTCAAAACTCAATATACACTTTACTCCCACAGCGACATTTTGCTTTCAATTCATCCCTTGATCACACCAGGGACATCTAACTACTAACTCAAAATGAATTCCTGCTCAAGGTGAGCCAGACACCCCGGGGAAAAGCTCTGATATCTTATTGAAGACATCCATCACCTGACATGAAAATAAAAAAAGAACAAAAGATCATTATATTCATTAATTTTTGATATAACAACCACCATCTTATAGCACATTGACTTGTCCCAAAGCTTGAAACCTCAAGCATCAATTTAAAGTCAAATTGCAAGCAAATCCTTTTGTGCAATCTTCAAAATAAAAACAGAAAAGATACAGTGCTGGCACTAGAACACAGCCAAAAGTCGCATCTGATTGTTCAATATGGGATTTAGGTCATAAAGGTTACATATATGTTTAGCTGCGGGAGGCGTTGGTCCCAAGACACCTTATTTAAGTACCTTAAACACAACGCTACACAAGAAAGAAATTGTATACATGTAGCGACTCAATAACCTTTCTAATTCCATATATAATACTTTCTCTAATTATCCAAAAGTTTGTAACTAATTCCGGCTCTAAATTGTATAACTATAACAACATTGCACAAGAAAGAAAGAAAAAAACAAAACTAACATACCTCCTTATCATTTTGATATTTTGTAATACTCATTGGATTCTGTGAACACTGCACAAGAAACAGAATAACTTGAATAATTAGTATTATGCAACATGCGTCATAATTAGTTGTTTGTGTTTTGTCAACATCATCCTTGAATGAAACTTTACAGATTGATATGTTTGTTTAAATGTACACTTGTAAAGCGTGTTTTTTAAAAGAAAGGACATTCTAAATTAACTCCAAGTAGTCTAGAAACACATACATCCATTATGGCAGCTTGAACTCTTGGATTTTGAAATGCCATAGCAACATCAGGATTCGCCATTATCTTTGAAATAACTTGTTCAGGTGTAAGCCCAATCTGATCTGTATAACATAAGCTAAAATGAATTAAACAAAATACAGGCAGCATAACTTGATCTATTATTCTATTCTATAGAATTCCAATCATATCTCAAATAAATCAAAAATACCCTTGAAATTCCCGAATTATAATAATTGCAAGGTCTCATACACACTAACCTCAGTTCAAAAGAAAAAATAAAAAATAAATTAAAGAACCAATTTTCATGACTTTAAATCAGCTGTATCATATGATTCCTATCTTAAAATTCCCATAGTGAGATGATAATATTGGAAGAGCCAAATGATAGCTCTTAATAACAGAACCTGAAGGACATTTGATATTTAATGTTCATGTGTTTTAAGTTTGTCATAAAACCAATAGATTTGCAATAAAGACATACTTATACATTACACAGTAGACTGTTCTAATTTAAAATATATGCTCAAAAGTGAAAGTTGTTTGCATGTAGTGTCGCCAAGAATATTTGAAGACCACAACCTTTCATTCAACATTTCAACCTTCCAAATGAAACTGGATCATTTACCCACCCAATGATGCTGTACTAATATTTCTTGGCTGGGTAATTGGGTTTGATGGGCTATTTTCCATTCATGCTGCTTCTTAGTTGTTGGCCAGCTTCATGACCAACACCAACATCAAAATGGGAAAACATGCATATATTGACAAATTTTAACAAATATCAAATATTGATGAAATCATTCAATTAACAAATTTTAGAATTATGGTTTATACTGAAACAACCAAATCAACAATGCTCTAAGAGCACACCAATCTGGCAAGATGGAACTGAGCCAACTTGCAGATCTGCGCTTAATCAGTTAATAAATACTACCCAGAGTAAGATACCAAGTTTGGAAAGGATGATATTCGTGAGTGCTATTAATCTCGAATAAATTGAAAACCTGACACAAATTAACCTACTTCAAACTTACCGAACTGCTCCTTGACCTCTGGACTGCTAAGGTCAAAGTTCTTTAAAGAATCCATCATTCGATTGTCCCATTCATTGCTTCCAGTCATATTACGTCTGAGATGTCAAACACAAAAATTAAATTAATACCTTGCCGATAGAGCGCATTAGAAATGAAACCAAATGTTCATCGTCCTATACTTTAAACCCCATAAATTTTAAAGAATCAATACTGCATTCTGCAGGCATGGCAGTGTTGGAGCCTTGAACAAAATATATTGTGGCTATTCATATACAAGATTTAAAGATTTGATGAGACAGTAAAACAAATTAAGGTACCAGTAAATCAATGTAAATCCACATGAATTAACATATATGAAATAGATACAGACTGAATAAATGTGTGGCTCAATTACAAACACATTCAGATATACAACTGAACTGCTATATTGAAAACTTTGCAACAACAAGGGCAAGATCGCTAACTAAAGCAAGCTGCTTTATTTATTTGAGGCGCAGGAAGGATGTTGTATTGTCAACCATGGTCAAGGTTTCCTTACAGAAAGTGTGCCAAGGTGCTGACTAATATAAGATGCCATGCAATATGTGAGGTACAAAGCACAGAATGCATATTAGTACAACCCTCTACTATCTCCTCACAGTTTAAGGATCAAAGGATTAAAATTTCTCTAATTGAGTTCATTTCGAAACCATCTAGTTTGAGTATACCAGATATTCTTTTACTTGTTGCCTATTGATGGGTAATTTTCCCCCACCTCAAAAACTTGGGATTTGGTTGAGAATTATAATTGAGGAAAACGGTCATAATTTGGGTCAAATTCATGAGATCAAAATATTGCAATTCGGATACTAAGATGGGAACAGGAATTGGGATACATAAACAAAAGCAAGAGCACTTACAACATGTCTTCTAGCTGTTGGCGATATTGTGGATTTTGCAGCATCCCTATCAAAAACAGCATACAATTAGTTCAAGGAATCAAATGCTATGGAGTTAAAGATATAACAGTAAACAACCCACCCCCATCCCCCTGGCTCCACACTTGCCCAACAAGTGATTACAGCAAAAGACGGTTTTGAAGTAGAAAGTAATGAATAGGGACTATATTCTTAGATAAAGCTGTGTAAATAGACTTACATTTGAATGAAGTGGGATTCCTCATCTCCTCAGGTAAATAGCTACAAAGATATGAATACAATTAACCTCTTTCCAATGGATGTGTGAATCTTTCTATACACATATAAACCACCACATACTGCACACTATGTAGATGTTACACAAAAATTATATACAAGACCAAGTTGCTAAAAGTTACATATATTAGGAGATTTTATGCAACTGCTAAGGTTAGTGTTACTGTCTAATCATCAACTACTTTCCAAAACATAGTTCAAACTTTGTGTCTGTCGTAAATCATAACAATGATGTAGCTAATTTTTCATCTTGAACCATAATAACAGTTAAGCAAAATCATTCATTTCAATAATATAGCATAACAATGACGGAAGATAATTCTTTTAGAACAATAAAGGGAGGTGTATTACGGATAAACCATCTTCTGTACAGTCGGATCTTCCAACATTTTCTCCAATGCTTCCACTGACAAAACAGAATTTGATTTTCCTATCCAGTAAGAAATGAAACCACAATTAAACTGCCTGATAGAGACTTTAGAGATACAACTTTGACAAAAATAGACAAAGGTATTTGTGAACAACAGCATTTTAACCGTAGCATATTTGACAAATTGAAAGCAACAGACTGATACATCAGGTGACTAGCCACTCAAATGATACTGATAATATTACCAAGTTATGCAATCAGGAATCTTTGTATCTATTTACCTGTAGTTTGAGACCCCATCGAAGCATCTTTCTCTTGCTTAAAAGCAGCTCCATTTTGAGAACCCTTTATGACATTTGCAAACTATTAAATCAGGAGATTATTTTAAAAAATTGCAACATCATGTTGAGAACATGACGAGATACTTACTTCCACATTACTGTTGATTTCCTTGGACGAACCTTGTTCGGTATCATTTAAGCTACTTGCAAATGGACTCTTTAGCTCAGTTTCTTCTGGATTAACATCTACGAAAGCTGTAAGCAGAAGAAGCAATTCTCTCAGAATTTTATTTAAAGTGACCATTTCAATTCCAGATAAGGTATTTAGAACAATTGATTGCAATATATGGCCATCACTTGTAATGGAAATATCCAATCCACTATCTGCAGTATAAGATTAAGATATTGGAAAAAATCTGCATGTTCCACTATAAAGAAGTGATATCATATGCCATCAAGCTGTCATGCAGGATGCAGCCAACGCAAATACACCTACAACCACATGTATGCACGAACACAAATGAATGCCAGCAGGTAAATAAGCTTAGCAAGGCTTGAAACTCCAGAAGGCACATAAAACTGATATATCAATGCAAAGCCCACGATATCATTTTTTTAAAAAAAAATTGAATCAAACATCATATCACAGGTCACAGGTACTCAGATAGCTCAGGAGTTCTCCTTTTAAAATTGAATGAGATCCACGTATGGGTTACTAGATGACTGATCATGATAAATCATGTGCAGTCAAAACATAAGAAAATACAAATTTTTCTTTAAATTTATGATAATGACAGCAGATTGTGAGAGGCCAACAAACAGAGATACCTCTCTATCAGAAAGCTGTCTGGAGAATTGAATCACATTGTTTCGTTCAATTTCAAAACTATTTCCTGATGTATTTGCATGAGAAAAGAAATAGGAAAAAGAATGAATAAAAAATTTAAGGGAACTTCACTAGAAGATGTTTCTTGGAATAGACTAAAGATAATGCAAATCTCTAACTCATCTGTAACCAAAATCCTTAAAGCCAGTTTGAAGAGAAAGTAACAAGTCAATCAATGTTCTCCATTTTCTTGCATCATAGTGGTCATCCTGGTTTTCCCAAAACCCAAAAGGCTGGTAATATACTTCTTCATGGGGATTTGCATGTAGAACAGAACAAAGCTTTAAAGTTCTACAATAAGAATACACTATTTTATGGCAGTTTGGAAAACTTAATATTGAAATTACCATCTTACAATAAGATTCAATCAACTAATGATTACACCAATATAGTTGCAATGATAAGAGTATTTTATACAATGGACTAACAGCCCAAGATAAAGTGAATTCTTTACAATAATTTATGGTTTATGTTCAAAAAAGTAATGAAACACACATTATAAGGCATAAGAACTGTTTATCAGACTAAAAACCTTTTATGGCAGAGACAATGATATATAGTTATAATAGAACAACTTTGGATTAAGAAATGAGCTCTACAAAATTGTTCATGCAACATAAAATAGAGACTGGTTGGAATAATTCATACCAAATCTGTTTTCTTTCATTGATTCTTCACTTTTGACATGAGTAGCAGGTGTCGAAGGAGTGGCTGATGAGGCTGGTGAATCTACTTCGGTTGCAGATACATCTGTGAAAGATGGTTGAGAGGGTGCTGAAAAAGGAGAGCCAGAAGGCGATGCTGGAGATGATGGAAATGGAAAGGGGGAACCCGGAGAAAATGCAGCATTGCTAAACTGGTCATTTTGTGTATTCATCTGGCCCATCACATTCTTGAAAGCTTGTTGCACTACATATTTCTGAAAATTGAATTATTGAAAATTACTCTTTGAGGGTTTAAGAATGAAAAGGAATATTTGAAGAACTAACCTGCCATGCCTATCTAAAAACCATTTAAAGGGCCCTAAGTAGTATTTAACGTCAATAAAAGTCCCTCACCTAGCAAAAGTTTTCTCAAGTAACGAGGGACATTCTAACTCTAACACGCAAGTGACATAATTCAACTGGGAGAAAAATGTTCCGAGTAAAACAAAGTCTTTACTAGACACCAATGCACAGATCAAAGAATAGGCAGAAACACGCACCTGTAACTTTCCAGCCGCCTGTTATTACAAATCAACTTGTTAAAAATACAGTACAGATGAGTTGGTCTAATGAATAAATAAGTTTTTCAAACAGAAAAAATGCAAATAATCAGTGTCCTCACCCATGAAAATACTGCAGAAAACGCAACACCAACACCAATCCAAAATAGAGGTGATCCTCTAAACAAATGAAAGGATTATCAGATTATGACTCTTTGGGCATGTGGGAAACAAAACAGAAACCTATTATAAAATACATAAATAGTCATAAGAAGAAATTATTACATAGTGGATGGTGGGGGAGGTGCTGAGAATTGTGGGTTGATACCAACAGAAGATGTTTCTTGACTGTTTGTGGAAGAAATGCTTGCAAACTGTTCCGGTTGTAACTTTGATGTAACTGTATTAAACACAAACAACAAAAGCACCACGTCAACAAATAGTGATCTTGTTATTAACTACATTAAGCTAAGATCATTTCTTGTTAAGATCATGCAGCCACATTCAGCATCAAAGATAATGTGAAGGATATCTATTCCAACGTAGAGTAGCATATTACTAACTGAAAAATTACAGTAAACCATTCTGTCAACCCTTCAGACCAACTAAAGTCTAAAACTAGAAGTTTCAAGATTTTGGTTCTATAAATAGGACTTAATGACATGAAGTAGTATGAATTTTGGAGGAGGCCCGTCTTTATTCCTTCAAAAGTAGATAACATTAGCTAAAGCTTCAAGGAGCAAGGATGTTTTTTTTTTTTTTTCAGAAAATCATGTAGCAACTTCTCATGTGATAGAAAATTTTTCTTCTTAATAACCTTCTTCTTAAAAGACATTTCACAACATCAGATTTTTGGATTGGATGGTTGCTAGTGGGAGGGTCCAACCCTGTGGTCATGTTCAAAGGAGGAGGCTATGTGTTTGATTTTCACTTTGTTGGTGTATTCTATGTAAAGCTGAGGAGATGAAATTCTTTATCTACAACCTGTGAAGCTTGTTAGGGTTGACCACGGCATGTTCTGTCTGTCCAGGCTTTAAGAAAAGGACAGAAAAGCTAAAACCATGTGTGGCTACTCATTGGTAGTGGATTAATGGGTTACATTGCACAATCAACTAATATTATAACTTATGGAGGGATGCGAATGCAAGAGTTTTGGGTTTTGGGATTGGGTGCTATTTCAGCCTGCTCTATGCACATTGCTAACTACCGACTTCAGACTATAATCCCTTTCTTCGATCTGCTGAATATGTAAGCCACAATGACGTCACACTAGCCTGGCCGTGTCTCTGGGGGTTTATCGTTCTCTCCTGTTAGCCTTTGGATTCCTTGTCCACCTTCTGTACTTAACTCTTTTCGTCCAGCTTCTTCTCATGAAAAGAAAGCAAGAAAAAGAAAACAAAGAAAGCTACTGTAGCTAATCTTGAAGAGCTTTATCTCCGCAATTCATTCACAATTCGAACAATAAATATAAACACACTTCTGTCTATACACCTAATTTATGCTTATCAAAAAGTGATCCAAGTTTAGGGAATTGTCTTCTCCGGTCTATAGTCGCACATTTGAAACCTATAGATCTCACTTCACATACTCTAGCATACTCTCTAGTGACTATAAGCTTTTGCATTGAACCCAATGCGATGCATACATAACCAGCAATTACCAAAGCATAGTGAAACTGAATTGGCAGAATTTATAAGAAATAGTTACCTGGTTGATTAGCGGCAGCAGAGAGTCGAACGGTCAGTCTGGAATTTGGGGAACTGAGAGAGGCCCTGAGGTTCGCGGAGGAGCATCGGAGAACAGTGAAGCGATGATACGAGGGTGCGATTCTTGGAGGTGGAGGATAACGAGGAAGAGAGTGAGGGAGAGAGAGTGACATCATCACCGCCGGAGTTGGCTCTGCAAATTTCTTGTATGAAACTCAAGGCTTGAGGTAGAGTAGGTTTTTCTGGATGGCTAAACCCAAGAGGCCGAGTTTTCTCCAAACTGTTCTCTTCTTATTTGTTTTGCTGAATATATCGATATAAAACGAGGGAGCTACGTCAACCGGAGCATCTTTAACCGCTTCTATATTTTTTCGATTTTTTTTTAAAGAATATTAAATTTTTGTAAGTTTAACATTTTTCTCGTCTCATTCTTTAAAATGGAGATAGTTTTTATTCCTTAAATTTGCTGCAAATTTTTCATTCCTAAAGTTAATTTTTTCACGTGTGTCAACGAGAAAAAGACAACAATAGTGTTACAGGAAATATAGCGATTAGAATTGGTCTCTTCATTCTCATTACAAACTTTCTTTATATAGAGGTAAATTACAACGGTAATTACACGCACATAATGACGATAATCAATAGTAATAACAATGTACATAATGATTGATATAAATAATTAAGCCGTTACATCTGTTAAACATTAATTCTTTAATCTACTCTCATCAGTTATTTTGACGAAGGCACACATAAGGTATTTTTCCTTAATCTACAGATGTTATATATTTTCTTGATTTTTTTTATTTTAGAGAATATTAAACTTTGTTTAAGTCCAACAGCTTCCTCATCTCATTCTTTAAAATGGAGATAGCTTTTATTCCCCAAATTTGCAGCAAATCCTTCGTTCCCAAAATTAAATTTTTCACGTGTTTCAACGAGAAAAATACAACAATAGTGTTATAGGAAATATAGCGATTGGAACTGTTATATTACAAACCCTCTTTATATAGAGGTAATTACAACAGTAATTACACCCACATAATGGCGATAATCAATGGTAATAATAATGTACATAATAACTGATATAACTAATTGAGCTGTTACATCTGTTAAACATTAATTCCTTAATCTACTCTTGTCAGTTACTTTGACGAAGGCACACATAAGATATTTTTCCTTTAACACTCCCCCTTGTGACAAGTCAAAGTTAAAACGGTGCATAGGGTGTTGCCTCATTAAAAACCTTGCAAAGTAACAAAACCCGGTGGGACAAAATAAATCTTGGTCAAAGGGAAAAAGAGCACAACACACCTATGTGTGTTAGACTCCTGTTGATCCTTACATCAATCAAGGGAGCTAGGAACGTCTTTGCATTCCTATGTTTCTCACATGCTTCTAAGGTACAGTCTTAAGCTGTGATTTGATAAACAAATTTGTTATATTGTCCTCAGACCTTATTTGAAACACCGCTGTATAACTAAAAGAATGGATCCATGTATCAGAATCAGGTAATTTCAACAAAAACCTCAATCATGTATATAACTTCTAAGTTGCTCTTGGCTAGTAATAAAATCACCAAAAGCATCCAATGCGGCCTTGGCGCTGGCCGGAAACCCATCCTCAAACTTCTCCCTTATTGCCAGCACCCTCTTCTTCATTTCCTCATCCCCCATCACCCTCTCTATTCCTCTCACAATGTCCTCCTTCCTAACCATCTCCGACAAATCCTCCGCAACCTTGAGATAGTTCACCACCAATTTAGCATTAAAGTATTGATCACCTCTCACCGGCCAGCCCAAAAAGGGGACGCCCCGGCCCAATGCCTCCGCGGTTGAGTTCCAGCCACAATGTGATAAGAAACCACCGGTTGATGGGTGGCCCGGTATCACCAGCTGTGGCGCCCATCCCTTTATTATCAAACCCCTCTCTCCTACTCTGCTCTCCAACCCGTCAGGGTAGTACCCGGGTACGGACCCACCCGCCCCAGATTGGATGACCCAGATAAACGGCCCGGTTGTCTCCTCCAATGCGCTGGCTAGCTGCGGGTACTCTTCCGCTGTCGAACCCACTTCACTCCCGAAAGCCACGTACAGCACCGACCCGCCGGGCTTTGCGTCCAGCCATCCCACTACGTCGTTTTCAGTGTAGTTCGATTGCCGCTGTTGGGCTCTGATCTGACGGTGGGAGATCGAAGAATCCGACGGCCGCCAGTATGATTCCGGTAAGAGCGGGCCCACTCCCCACGTCGGAATCCCCATTTGATCGGTCATGTAGTCGATGAATGGACGCTCCAGATAGTCACACGTGTTGAACATAAGCTCTACGGAGCCTTCCACCTCCGGGACCCACGGCGGTCGGTTCCCCGGTTTCGGCAGACCTCCTCCTCCTCCGCTGGGCGGACCTTTCGGGCCGCCGGGACCGCCACGTGGCAGACCGGCGGACTTGCGTTTGAGATCGGAATAAGTGAGAGACATTGAGTCCGGTAGGCCGGGAATGGGGCGGATCTCGTCGGGGCGGAGGTCGAATTTCCAGAAGAGCTCCTTGGTCCAGCCCATCTGGAAGTCAATGACGGCGCAGAGAGGACGGGGAGCGGAGGCGGGGCGGGCGGCGAGGTGGCGGTCGAGGTCGAGGGCGGCTTGCTGGCGGAGCGGGTCGGGGAGGGCCGGAAGAGGTGGTGACGGGGACGATTTGGGAGAGTGGGTTTTGGGAAAAGGAGGAGGGGATGACGATGGTGGTGTGGTAGTGGTAGTGGTAGTGGAGAGAGAGGAGGTGGTTGCAGAGCTCCATGCAGGGTTGGAGGTGGCCTTGCCCAGCTGCTGAAATTACGAAGATCTCTCCGGCCATGGTTGCTCGCAGAGGCATCATCAGACTCTGATCCAGCACTCACCCTCTCCTAGTTGTGACTTGACCCTGTGAGATACTTGCTGATCTATACTTCTATAGCTTGGGGAGTAAAACTTGTAATACTCACCTTTCATAGTTTAAATATAACAAGTACTTGATTTGAGGTGAAAAATAAAGCAAGTCGGTGAAAATAAAATGGATTACCAATATCCACACCATCAAAGTCTCATAGTAGCTTTCTTTGTTTTGGTACTCAACAAAATTATCAACCAAATTGCAGCTCAAGGAAACAACCATCAAGTACCTACAAATCCTACAATGAGAGTTAAGTGATGCTGCTTCAACCAAGTGAGACTAAGTTGGCTACTCAATGTTGTCAGGTCTACCGTACGGCATGTATCTGTGGTCCTTTGAAGCATTCTTCTTTCGCCTTTGCTCCAAGAAGTTATCAAGTTTGCCAGATCCCTGATCACACGAAAAGGTTAGGATTACCATCAGGACCAAAGCAGTACCCTCCCAAAGGAACATTTTGGACATTAAAAGAAAGTAGGTACCTCGAGATTTTTATACTTTTCAATAAGTCGTTTCTTCCGGATATCAGCTGCAATCAAGAAAATTTGAATCATCAGTACTTGATCATATCTGCTTGCTTACATATGCTGAAAGAATATACTATACAACCCTTCACATTAATGCAACTTGATAGTTGCAAGGAAACACTACTAGAAAACTAGGAACAACTAATAGCACCACCCATCAAACATGTAATGAATCTTTAGCATTACTACCAATGCATTATCATGCACTGCACTGCAAATATTGGGAGTAGAACTGTGTTCTTGTATACCATCACTTGAAAATAAAGAAAAGACAGAGAAAAGAACAGCCGCAGCAATAATTATGTCCTGCTTCACAGTCTCTACTCTTTGATTCTGACACACAAATTAGAAATAGCAAGGCTGATGCTCCACTTGGGCTCCAAATGATTAGGTTGGAGTTATTTTGTTAACGGTGTAGCTCCTTATATGATGAAAGATGATTCTGACACACAAATTAGAATCTACCCTATGATTCTGACACACAAATTAGAAGTAGCAAGACTGATGCTCCACTTGGGCTCCAAATGATTAGGTTGGAGTTATTTTGTTAACGGTGTAGCTCCTTATATGATGAATGATGATTCTAAAGTTGAGATCTCTGAAATTTGCTTTTTGTGCATCTGTGAGGTATTGACCAAAAGTACCAGAAACAGAGAGAGAGAGAGAGAGAGAGAGAGAGAGAGAGAGAGGACAATACATTTCTTGATAAAGAAGGGTTGTTTCCCTTGCTTTGCTTTTTCTCTCTCTTTTTTCTTGTGCTTAGCTAGAATTTCAGCTTCAGTATGCTTAGATGAATCAGATTTTAGCTGTTTATCCTGCAAAGACATGAGTGAAGAAAACAGAATATACTGAGCCAAAATTTCTAATATGAAAGGTAACAATGTCAGGATGGTGAGATAAATGAGGTTTCAATGTCACGTGTCTAAAAAAAAAAAAAAGGAAAACCCACTTACAATCCAAGAAATGTGCTTCTTTAGATCTTCAATGACTTCTGGGTCCTTGGATGTCTTCAATTGTTTCTTTAGATCCTGTGATATCCAAAACGAAATTTAGATAGTGAAAAAGAAAATAAATTATAAAAAAAAAGAACATAAAAAGAAAATACACATATTTTAAGAAATTTACCTCCTTTTCAGCAGGAAGCTCGTTTGAAAACAAAAAATCATATCTCTTCCTAAACCTGGACAAAAATGCAATGTTAATGTTATTTTTTAATTATGATAAAAAATAAATATAAAAAACTGTTCATACAAACAACATAGCCAATGCATTATCAGAAACTCGAAATCTGGATAAAGCTTTCCAACGGCAAAATAGATGAATCGAGAGACTGAGGTTGAAAGAAAGAGCCTACCCATCAACATTCAGTGTTCCGCATAAAGATTCAAAACGCGGATCACGTACCACCTGAACATACCAACAAAGAATTAGAATAAAGTGGCTACTAAATATTGATTTTACAAAGCTTTATTCAGAGCTTCCAATCCAAAATCAATTGGCAACAGAGGGATAGGCTGAAGACAGTGAAAATTATAAAGGCGAAGCTTCGTATTGGCAGTCTCTAAACGCTATTGGCTGAGATAAATGTTTTAGGAAAAGATCCTCAACATTCCATTTACAGTAATAGGAACCAAAAAGATAAAACATGTTCTCGGCCTCCTACTTTAATTCAATTTGTTTTCTTCTTATATTATTAGAGTATTATGAGTTTAAGAGTCTAACAAAATGTTTCCTGATTTCCATAGGAAAGTGATAGCATGCAATCCTACTTGTCACTGCAATTCAATGATCCAAACCATATATTTCCAAGGTTCCCATTCAAGGGTTAAAGTTATTATTTAGTCAGTCTAACTATGAGCAAAGAAATAGATTTGACTGTTTCCAATAAGTACTTGAAGAATCGTGACATACTCAAATTGTCATATGATTTCTGACATGCTCATATTTTTGCATGATAATTCTCAAATAAAGCGTGCTAGTTGCTATAGATAGAAATAAAAGGAATTACTGAAATATGATTTGTATAAAGAAAGACTTTGGTCAGCTTTATGGACATATTCTTTGGTGGCTTCAATGACAACTCTTTCTTCCTGTTAGTCTTAGGTTCTGAGAATTGATTCGGCAGTTTATTTGTAGCAGTAGCCACTGCCTTTCTAGTATTCTGGTTTGTTCTGTACCTTTCCTCTGCTATGAACTTCTTGTACACATTTAGTGTATCATTCTACATGATCAATCTAGTGGTTTTTGTTTTCAACTACACTAGAAGAATAAATCTTAACTAGGCATGTGTAAGTTAGACCACACAGACTAAGGGACCATGGACCACCATGCAGGGTAGCTCCGAAATGAGATAATCAAGCAACAAGCTGTAGATATGTATTGCAATGCCATTCTTCACTGTTAAATATTTATACTTCCCACTCATTATATTTTTGAAACCCCAAAAGTTTAGTCCAACAAACAACGCCGAATCCTAATCAACACACATATGAATTGCAAACAAAACAAAGTTAAGTCTTGCACTATCATAACCTCACCTTTTTCGGAGCTTGGATGACCTCCCTAAATCTACTGACAGGCTTCTTGCTACTCACCTCCATCGGCCTCCAAACACATAAACAGACACACAATCAATACTTGAATGCTTCAAACACATTACAAAAATAAATAAATAAATAAATAAAGCAATACCGGTTCTTGTTAGCTCGGGCAGCCTTCTTCTTGTCATCTTTAGGCTTAGGCTGAGGCAACAAGACATGCGAGCCGTTGGATCGTGCCTTCTGCAAATCCCCAAAAGTCACATCTGCAAGCTCCTCCTCTATCTCCTCTTCCTATTATTACAAACTTAATCATTCAAAATTCAAATACCCAGCTTCGTACAAACCATGTCAACTGATGCTATCATTAATAACTACTTACATCTTCGGAAGAATAGGATGATGATTCGGGGACTTCAAACTTCGTCTTCACTGGCTTTCCGATTGTGCTGCTTGGTCGCTTCATTTCGAATTTGGAGATTGTATGGAGGATTTGAATTCTTCGCTGAACCGGAGGACGAGTGAATGCATCAGCTCTACAAGGGACAGTGTGTAGGTTTATGTACTTGACCCGGCCTATTGAGTCGGGTCAGGTTAATTGGGCCTTCTCCAGTCAATTTGTTGGGTCAGGTCAGTTTATATACAGTCTTTCCTCATGAACAAAATTGTATAGAACACTAATATTCATAAGCTAAGAAGATAAACCCCCATAACAGGATTCCCTAAATAAAATCCCAGCAATTTAATGGTATGTACAAATTCTGGGATCTAATGCAAGCCTGAGTCTGTGGTTCTATTAAAGCGGAGGAGCATTTTCTTGTTCTATTCCAGGTATGTTCTAATCTTGAAGCACCAGTACACACATACACATCCATGGCGTTTTATGGAATGTGTTTCATGGCCTTTTTCAGCGTCATCCCTTAACACCATCTAAAGTGACGCCGTCCTTTTCATGGCGTTTTGAAAACACCGTCGAAAACTTTTCCACGGCGTTTGAAAACCATGAAATCTATTCCATGACGTTTAGAAAATGCCATCATTATTGTGTATGGTATAACTTTTAAAAATTGAGTTAAACAACATAATAATATCAGTACCGGACTGAATTAGATAATATGTTTACCTGAAGCTGCAAGTTCTTCAATTCCAAGGGATCGAGTAACTCATACAGTTTGATTGCCGTCACAATACGCTGTTACCTATGAAAACAAACAAATTAACATCTAGTGAATTTCATTCACTCAAAGGTACATTTTCATTGTATAGCAGCTACAAATGCTAACCATCCTCAAACTTGAAAATGAACCTCCAAACTGAACATCTGGCGTCTAAGCTGAATCAACCTTTTGCACAGCAGAGGTTGTGCATCTAGAGAACAATAAACCTATATCTCCCATCAGATACAATAGCTCAGGGACATTCTTATACTCAAATATGCATCAGAAAGCTTAATGTCCCACAGATATTAAAAGACACGGAACTCGCTAAACTATTCACTAAAGCAATACAATTAATGAAAAATTGGTTATCTAAATGGTACAAAACATGCTCCTACAGTTACTAATTATAACTGGATATCAATGATCCAGACAGATTGGTATTGACATTGATGCGTCCCCCAATGATGACCATAATTCAGTACTAACAGACGAATGAGTATCATTGATCAAATGATCAAGTTGTGTCAAACTCGCATTCTTCCTTAGCGAGTATGTATCAAACCAAGTGGTCTCCCCCTAAACCGTGGGAGCCACGGCCTAGCGACACAATCTACCACATTGGTGGCGTCACCATGCCACCATCTATGGGTGATGACATGTCCTTTTAATAGAACATCAACATGTCCTCTTATCCGAACATCAACAAGTCGTCTTATCCGGACATCAACAAGTCGTCTTATCCGGACATCAACATGTCATTATCTGGACATCAATCCTTGCAGCATGTATATGTGATCTCGTCACTTTAGGGAACTTGATGAGACACAGTAGGGACAAACCACGACAATTCCAAGTTGTTCTACTTGAACATTCTTGTTCTTATCTCCCCCTAAAGATGGAAAGATTGACTCATCAAAGTGACATAAAAAAGATTGCCTATCAAGGTCCTTATATAAACGGACTATAGTCGGAAGCTCATATCTTATTCAAAGGCAATATTCATCAAATAACACATCATTTTGCGATTGTGGAGGTGCAATTTGGCACATACAATATGTGGACGATATAGATTATAAAACGTTAACTCAATCCGTTAACAAATATGCATACCGTTACAACCATAACATAAAGATTTGAATGATGATGGGTAAAAATGAATAAGTAAAACTATGACTCCGCTACAACCCGTAGTCGTTGGTCTTACAAGTCAAAAAAACAGCTGGCCTCACCGTCGGGACCGATCAAAAAGAAACCGGTTGAACTGATCGCCAGCATCACCGGACCTTTGTTTTACACTTCCTTTAACGGTTCACTACCCTCCAATGCTCCAAACGCTACCAAATTTTGTAAGCAGGTAGAAATGAAAGTGAGGATTGCAAAACAGCCAGCCTCAACGACGGAACCGGCCTAAACCCTGCCGAACCATCAATCGGAGTCGCTGGACATCCGTGAACACTTATATGGAGCGGTTCACCACCTTCCACTTCCTCAAATACCACGAACTTTTGTACATAGGTAGGTTTGAATGTTAGGAATCCGCGGCCGCAAACAGAACATCAAGAACTGGTCCAAAAGTTATGGAACCGGATCTCACAATGACCAGTCCGCAAGCTGAAAAATCAGAAATTCTAGGTTTTTTCAACTTTTCAATCATTGTTAAGGTTCCTCATAACAGCTAATTGTTATAGCTTGAGTTAAACCATTGTGAACATCACCATAACATTATTATGCCTCAAAGTGAACAATGAGAAGCTATTAAGCCAACATCTGATGTATCATTCTTATAAAATCACTCATAGACATTGTAATTAATGTCTTACTTAATGAACAACGACTTAGCATTTTGTTTATATGCTAGTCTCTAAATTTTATTGTCCTTAGCATAGGAGGGTGTTACTCCTAATTTTTGCTAAAGAATAGGCTTTACAAAACAAGTAACGAACATGGCTAATGTGAGATCATATGGGAGTCTTTTGCGTCATATTTGCTTATGAAAGCATGAGTAGTGCCTACATTGTATAGGAGGATGACGTGAATGGCTTTAATACCATCCATAGGCTAGGAGGATGGCGTGAATGGCTTTAATACCATCCATAGGCCATGAGCATTGCTCATAGCTCCACCAAGTGGTATTTTAGTGATCTTTGATCTAAATTGTTACTTTGCTCAAAAGAAAAGATGTCGGTGAGAGTCTTTACTCTTTAATATATACTGATCATCAAAACACATCCAAATTGTCCTTGATGATTTATGTTAAAGTCTACATGAGTCGATGTCTTCATTCTCATCATTGGAGACAATAACCGATTCAATTAACCGAATCTTAGTGACTCATGAATATTGCACATTCATTATAATGATACATAAGAAATTCTCATCAATTCTCACAATGTATTTCTAGGTGATAAACGTTAGCATGAATATCATTAAGTTATAGCACGGTTCGATTACTTCCTTATGCATGTATAAAGAGCGTATGTGACTTGAATCAGAACGTCATTAGGCATTGGAACTTGAGCATTAATCCGCTCTTTAATTATTTTTGATGATCTAGTCTTCGTAGTCACAACGGATTTATAAAGAACTAAATATATGAATAGTTGTCTATTCCTTGCAATATTGCAATTAGTTAAGCACTCAATCTCTTTACGACACATTCGTATACAAGAATATAGGGACGAATGTAGAGATAACAGTCTTATGTCAAGACATAGAAACCGAAATATGTTAACAATTTTGATGGAGATTGAAAAAAAGGTATTGGAATCCTTTAAAGTGCATTATATATATATGACGTGTAATACTATATAGATAGACGAAACAAAGCTTAAAACATGTCAAAACTTGGCAAAATTGATCGTGAGCACTATATAGGAGCAGTGACGCCGCCAACAACCCACTATTGGATCTTGTAGAGAAAGAAAAAGATTTTTTACCATCCAATTTTGGATGACATTTAGCGTAACACAATTTTCTTTTTGCAATTATGAATCCGCTCAAGAGTGTAGAAGACTACTCTTGTTTGTAATGTCTTTGCAATTGTATAAGCATGCATTGTGTCACACTTGACATTACAAATCCTCTTTTGATCCAAAACCGATGTGCATTGCGCAACATCATGATATATTGAGTGTGCATTGCGCCACACTTGGTATAATTATGATGCCCAAGTATGCATTATGTCATACTTGGTACGATTTCAGTCTTTATAAATGCCACTTTATAGTAACTGGTGGTCTTTTGTAGTCCAATATAGTGTCATATTGTAATACGATATATTGCATTAACATATAGCTTATGTAGATCGAACTATATGTGCCAGACAAAATTTGAATATATATGCCAACAATGATAACGAGGTCTTCACCATGAATTTAATTCAAAACATAACGACTAAGTAACTTTAGTCAAATATGTGAGGTGTATGCCTTCACAAAACTTTGAAAAATAAACATATTTGTAGCCACTTAGACTATTAAACCGAAGTCATGCGCTTCATATTTTCCGCAATGTACCGTTTGTTTTTAAAATCTGCAACTGTGAGAATAATGTTCTCATCTTCTTCCATATAGTGAGTTTCTTGTTCAAGAACTCTATATATTTTGTATACATTGACCATAATATTGCTTTCTTTGACCATAATATTGTTTTCTTTGCAATTAATGAACAGATATATAGCTACATCAATAACATTATAATTTTTCTTTTACTAGCCCAATATTTATATGACATGTGGGGTTCGAGGCGTTGCTTCTCCCTCTTTTCAGAACTCATGACATGAAATTCGTTACTTTTTTTTATATCAAATTCAGGGCTCATGTTTCGGTCAATTATTTCAAACAATAAGATGGAAGATTGACTATTATTGATATACGATAACTAATTCCAATTATAGAATTTGGTCAATACCATAGTTTATGGTAACTCAATTCGGTGTAAATCGTGACAAATTCCATCACAAATCGATGTAACCGTGACAATTTCCGTCACAGATCGATATTAACCACCACAATTTACGTCGCAAATAGACGTTTGTCCCTTTATTAAACACGACAAATTTGTCGTAATACCGTGACTTGTCAAACTGTCACAAATTTCAACTCTGATATGAGGGGTTCCAATTCCTCACATCAACCCACGTTATAAGAAATGTGGGGGGTAGAGGAAGGCTACAAAGCCCGATTATGAAATTAAAATTCAAAAACGGCAACTTTTATAAAAGTTTACTTGCTAGTTTGCCAAATAAACTACGTGTAAAAGGAGTTGTCTTTCCAATTTTCATATGTACTTTCACGTGTGTGCAGAGAAGTTGCTCGTGCAATTACATCACCATCAGTCACATAATAAATTTCATAAAATGAAAACATATAGTTAGTAATATTTACCATATATATGAAAACAGTAAAACTAATTAAATAGTTACTACTGTAAATAAAATAAACTGTTTTTACTAGTAGTAAAAACTTTCTTCTTCTTTTTTACCCTGATGGGCAAATATACCGTTTTGCCCCTCGTATGTATTCTTGGTTCTTCTGCCTTCGGATCCGAGAATGACTCGGGTCCTGGGTTCCTTAAAGGGCAGCAAAAATGGGTTGTCGGCGCTCTGAGACGGCGCGCGGGGCTAAGCTGCCGGATTGGATAGGCTGCAAAAGCTCACCGGTTTGTGTTCGATCAGAGCTAGAGAAGAGCACCAGATCGGGGGCGAGTTGAAGCTGCAAAGCAGAGGTTGGTGTGCAGGGTTCTCGGGTTTGAGGTGCGCACTATATTCGAAGAAGGCCGAGCCAGCTTGTTCGGCCGAAGCTGGTGTGGTGGTCGTGCGCGCGGGCTGAGGTTCGGTCGTCAACGCCGGCAAGAGTTACTGGATCGGGAAAGGTGAGTGCCCAGAGAAGAAATCTGGGTGCCAGGGCAGAAATCGATTGGGTACGGCGGAGGGTTTGTCTGTTTTTTTTGTTTTTTAAAGGGTTTTGTTATCAAGCTCGGTTTAAGAGAAAAAATAATGAGAATAACGGTCTACTCATTCATTAATAGAAAAGTTTATTAATAGGTATTACATAGAGTATCCCGAAGGATCTAGAAGATCTATCAATTATGATCTATTCTAATAAATTACTTATTCATTTTGATATTTTGTGTTCCTTGCTGGAGAGAGCAGGATTTGACATGAGACTACCAAGTTTTATGTTGTCTTCAATTCTTGTTTCAATTATGCTTGAACTCCTTATGCTTCTTTTGTTCACTCTATTAATTTGCAGTGGTGTTGTCATTATCATATTCTGCACAATAATGTTCACCTTTGTTTGCCATAGTCAATGATATTGAACACTTCAATTTTTTTTTTTTTTTTGAAATTGAACGCTTGATTTGTTTCTGGGTTTCAATTTTTAAAAACATATCAAGGCAAGCCTGGTTAAGTGACCAGAAGAATATATGGTGTAGCTTTATAACAGAAATGTAAGTTAACCTATTTCGGTACTTTGGTAGGAGTTTTGTGCATTTGCAGGCGGACTTGATTATATAGAGATCATTGATGATCAAGCCGACCTGGTCTTCCTCTTGAACTTAAATTACTTGATCTTAGATGTCGTTTTGCATCAATTGCAGGTACGTACATGCATAGATTACACATAGTTGCTAGAGGTCAAGGTTCAAGGGCTGCATGGGAGTGAATTACCAGTAACAATTTTGCCTCGTGTGCAATAATGAACTCATCAATTCGTTGTTGCAGTACCTTCAATCCAGGTTTATTTTGCTGGTATTTCTAATCCATTATGTGGATTCAAAATTCAGAAAACAAGTATAAATAGAACATTCTTGTTGCTTCAAGTTTAACAATGTGGAATGAGAACTGATTCCAGACATCTCCCATTAGTAAAGAAAAAAAACTTTCGTTGGTATTAACATATACGCATCTGACAACCCAACATGTATTTTGGAATCAGTATATCATACTTTTCATTCCTTTTAGGCTGCACTCATCCTCGGAGGAGATAAAGGTAAACCAATGACTTGTTAGAATTTGATGAGTTCATATCCCTCCTCTTCTTTTTCTGAGATTTCTTGGATATGTCTACATCAACAATTTTTATTATAGCGAAAGTAAAAGAATGGTGAATCATGTTATTTCTCTTTTCTACAAAAATAGTTTTAATGACAACAAATTTATGACGTTTGACGTTTGCCCGAAAACGTATTGTATGTTTATAAGTTTATTCCATGACATTTTCATAAGCAAACGTCATGCATCTAAATTTCATCCGAAATTTATGACATTTGTCAAATGTGAGTAAAACATGCCCAAAACCGTTGCTTGAAGAGAGGATTGAGAAAACATAGATTATTAAGAAAAATAAATTTTAGATTTCAATCATGTGAGTATACTGTAAGATAGAAACCCAAGTTTACTAATAAAACTTCATGTGGTATGGCTTATTCCTTGGCTAATATTTACTACTGGATATTGTGTGAGTTTTGAATTTAAGTTTAGATATTTTATCATTTCACCTTTTTACATTGAAAATCCACATACTAGCATTGCTCATGTCTTTGTTACTTTCTGCTGCAACTTTGAGAACATTATTGATTTTAAAATACCCATTCTATGCAGGAAAATAAGACAAGTAGCTGCAGTATCACTTTAAGTTGGTTTCTTTTGGGTTCTATGTACTTCTTTTGTGTTAAGTGCATATTACATTTTTGCTGCATTGTTATTTTTGTTTTGTAATGTAACTTGGATACTTACTTTGATGAGTAGAACTAAACCAATAGTATATTGTTTCCATTGTGATGTGAAAATAAAAAGATATTTGATTTATGAATTTAAGCAGAAATCAAATATATTTTTTAAACAAGAAAATTAATTAATGACGTTTTACAAATATCATGAATATAATTCTATGACATTTGAAAACTATCGTGCATAAATCTCTGATGACGTTTGGGTATTGTCATTGAAATAAATTCAACGACATTTTACAATCGTCGTCAAAGATTTTTTTCATGACGTTTCTGAAACGTTGTTGAAATGAGTAAAACTAAAGGTATCTCTTAATGAAACCAGTAGTATATTGTTTCCATTGTGATGTGAAAACAAAAAGATATTTGATTTATGAATTTAATCAAAAATTAAATATATTTTTTTAAATATGAAAATTAATTAATGACGTTTTACAAATATCATGAATATAATTCTATGACATTTGAAAACTGTCGTGCACAAATCTCTCATGATGTTTGGGTATTGTCATTGAAATAATTCAACGACATTTTATAATCGTCATCAAATCTTTTTTTCATAACGTTTTTGAAACATCGTTGAAAGGATTAAGAAACCATAACTCTAGTATAGACAACGAAGTAGATGACGTTTAGAAAACATCATTCAACCCCTATCATAATGTTTTTCAAATGTCATTGAAGCTTTTTGTGTAGTAGTGATTCATCCAATGAACTACGATCCTTCCTAGCTTTCTTTGACAGGAGCTTCTATTCATACCTTTAAAAATGGCACTTGAACTTCCTTAATGGACGTCTAATTTTCCAAAAATGTTGTTTACACCTCCATTTTCTTAATAAGCTCAATTTCATGCTTATAGATTCCATGAGAAGCTAATTGTGCTGCTGATGCTTACCAAATCAAAGTCGTACAATGAAATTTGGGTGAACGGAACCCCAGCCTCTTTATATCTTGTTTTCTCTAGTGATGGTCTTCCATTTCCAACTAAATTGGAAGAGATTTCGTTAATTACCGGTTGCTGCTATCTTGGATTCAAGATGATAGAAGTGCTACAAGTAAAAAAAGTACAAATGATAGCAACGTTATGACACAGCAACAACCTGTTCAATAATCGTGTACTCGTAGTTGCTATATTAGAAATTGAAATATTATGTAATATGGGATTCCTTGTTACAGCTTCCACAAAAAGCTAAGATATATGGGTACTTGAAACCATGGGATGGCAACACTCAAATAGTTGCCTTGGATAGATTCAGAACAGAAATTAAAAGGGTCTAGAAATGAAATACAGAAAGATTTGCAATTAACATAACACAGCAACTGACACAAAATATTAAAAAAAAAATTTAAAAAAAAAAAAAAAAACATGTTCACATCGAGTATCTTAATAATTCAAGTTATCAGAAATTATCAAATTGCTTCTAGACTTTAAGTCTCATCACAAAGGAGAATCATGATCAAATTTTAAATTTACATGAAAGTACTTATCAAGCAACCTATAGCACAATCATGACTTTGATGGGGATATGCTTTCAGAAAGCTAGCACTGCCTCTCACCATAGTTATTTACATTTCTAGCCCACCATTATTTTCACCGCACATTTTCCCTCCTACGCACATATCGAGTTCTGTCATTGTATCGGGGTCTGTCCTGAGCTCTTGAGGGCTGTGGCTCCACCCTCCTCTGCCTTTCAGGAGACCTTTGAACAATTTCTCCATTGACAAACAACTCCGCTGCAATGAGAAAGTTACAGCTTTTGAGTTCCACAACAATTTACATAACCTTGAAACTAATGACTTTTATCAACTCAAATCATTAAACTCCACCCATACAAGCAACCAAATAAGAATGGCTGTAATGTAGATGAACTGACAAGACAAGAATACCATCGAGTCAAATTTCCTAAAACTTTCTGCAAGTTGTTTTTATAAATGAAAAAGGTGAACTGCATTCTCTTGCAAAAAGATGTATCAACTCCAATGATTCTGAGTCTCCACCCCATAAAGGAGAAACCCAATAATGATGGAGAGAATTATTGTGAGTCCATTAGCATTCAAAGCTAGGCATTGCCCACTTGAGGCTTATTAGCTTTGCCAAGATGGACTGAGCAATAAGACGAGAGTGCCTCTAATTGTGCAGGTACATGAGATTTTCAGGCAAATGCAACCGCCAATTTCCAACACTATGCAATATACAACATATCTTAATAAAGAAATTAAAACAACCAATGGAAAATTGGTTTAACAAAAAAACAAACCACAATTAAACTCAAATGTGCATTTACCACATTTTTATGTTTTAACAAAACATTTAATCTCCACAAATCTGCATCTCCATTAATATGAAACACATGGCAGTCAACAGAGACCTGTGTCGTATGATACTTGTAAGGCCTATTTAACTTCTCCAAGATCGATGAGGAACCAAAACAATTAAGAGCACAGTGCTCTGACATCCTAGTGAGTGCATTATTATCATATAACATATCATTCTCCTGTGATTCAATTGTATATATTAAATGACAAAATGTTTCATCTCCACTGATCTGCATCTCCTAAGTATAAGAAGCACAGAACAATCTAGAGAGACATTTGATGCAAGTACATTAGCATTAGAAGCTAAATAATGCCTGTAAGGCCCGTTCAACTTCTCCAAGATGGACTACATAATATAAAATTCAATTTAAAAACATATTATTTGATGCAGGATCAAGGAAAAAGAAAAACATGCACATGAATGAAAATCTTTAAAAAGGAAAGTCAATTTTATTAAACAACAGATAGACCTGTGGTGTATGATACTTGTAGAGGCCTATTTAACTTCTCCAAGATCAACTAGGGATTACAGCAATTAAGAACACAGTACTCTGACATCCTGGTAAATGCATTCTTATCATAAAACATATCATATTTATATGATTCAATTAGATTATATTATTTGACAAAATGTTTCATCTCCACTGATCTGCATCTCCACGAATTATAAGAAGCACAGAACAGTCTAGATAGACATTTGATGTAAGTCTATTAGCATTAGAAGCTAAATAATGCATGTACGGCCCGTTCAACTTCTCCAAGATGGACTACAAATCTTAAAACTAAATTTGAACCAACCTGATAGTACACTATATTTGGTGCACCATCAGGAAATCAAAATATGCACATGAATGCAAATCAGGCAATTTAAATTTCTCAACCAACAGATAGATGAATAATTTGCAACATAATATTTCAGATAATGAACAAAATCTCAACAACACACCAAATTTCTTCATGCAACTTGCTATCATATTAAGGTCAATCTTTTATAGTCAAGAACTTACCCCCATAGTCTTGATTCTCAGCATCAACATATGAATCCGGAAGCACAAACAGAACTCCGGGCAAACCTGATAACAAATTAAAGTCAGTAACACATATGCAGCACTCAAAAAGCCACACCAGATACAGGAACTTAAGACGTTCTGAGAACTTAACACCACAAACCTTCAAGCTTGTTGGCGGTCTCCTCATCAATGTTCACTCCGAAACCAAAATACCTCTCACATGACACATTGTAGATCTTCTTCTTCGCTTCTTCCTCACTGTCACACCATAACATCAACAATAAGTTCTCACATAATAAAAACCTTAATATACGAATCGAATCAAAAGATCACACATGTAATCTCCGAATCTCTATATCTAACAATCTCTATATCTATATATCCGATTGCTATTAATTCCATAAAATCAGAGACCTGCCGAGGACTTTAGCGGCGGTCTGAATGTAGCAGTTGATCATCTCCTGCTTGGTGGCACCTTCGCCGCCGGGCTTATCCATGACGATTAGGAAATGCTCGTAGTCGCAGCCTGGGAAGAGCGGAGCCATCTCCGTCGGGGGACGCTCGCTGAAGTTCGAGCCGGAGTTAAGGGGGGAGTACGACCCGCCGGAGCGGTTAACGCGGCAGCGAATAGCGGTGAAACGCGTGGCGGTGGCGGGGAAGGGACGCACGGCGTGGGAGAGCGGCGCGAGAGATCGACGGCCGAGGATGAGAGAGGGGACGGAGGGGGGACGGGTGATTCTGGAGGTGGAGGAGAGGAGGCGCTTGGGGATGAGGGAGGAGATTGCAGCGGTGCGAGCGGTGGTGGTGGCGGCGGCCATGGCTATGGTTCGGACTAGGGCTTGAACCATTTTGGAGAGTGAGAAATGAGCGAGGGTTTTAGTGTGGGGGGATAAGGGTGTGTGTTTATATAGAGGAGTTTTTGGGTTGGGCCTGTCCGGGTCCGGATTAATTGTACAGTAAAAATGTCATTAAAATCACAAAGAAGTGTCTAGTGACACTCCTGCTGCCACTGCACTGCCGCTCCCCACCCAACACCGCCTTTGCTGAATCCGATGAGGGCCTCGGCCACCTGGAGTCCAGCCTCCGCTGTGCTCCTGAGGAGGTCATCTTCCTCCAGAGGTAACTACATTCTGCGTTTTCATTTTTTTTCGAGTTTATGATTTATTTCGAACAATTAATGTGGATAACCGGTACTAATATTTGAGGTAGGATGAAACAAATGCTATGTTTGGAAAGATATTTACACTAATACTAGCAAAATATATCTGTATAAATAGATGTAGATTAGCGTTCATATAGGTTTGCCAAGGGCAAGAATCAAAACAACCATAGTGCTATGATTTTACCCTACTGTTTTCTCCCCTCAAGGGCAGGAAAGAAATTGAGGGATGCAGCTGACAATGTACATAACATGTCAGTCCCATATTTCCACACCTGAGAGTTGCATACAGCTTCTTCATAATTGCTCGTTTTTCTGTGTTATCGTGCATCTTGTTTCTGAGATATAAACATATTCAAGAGTTCAGCACTGAATTATCCACATGTCTATCATTATTTTAACACAAGCTGGAAATTGTTGGTGCTGATTATCTCTCCAATAACATTCCACTGTTTGATTGCTGCCTCTATTATGGATACATTAACATATTTGCTCTCTTCTCAGTGCTTTTAGTATCAAGTATCTTGTTTCATTCTTAGTGAAACTCTGGGAACTTCAACATGTTAGGCGGACCCACAGACGGTGTTCTTGATCTCCCTCAAGTGGTTCAAGTAGTTGTAACCGTCATGGGGAAACCCGAGGTCGATGATCTCCTTCCTCACATTCTCCGGCAGCGGCTGAGCGTGGCCGTAGTAGTGGTCACCTTCTTCGTCCTCAGGCGCGTCGGCGAAGATGGAATCGGTATCGTCGGTGGGCCGGCCGGAGACTTGGATGAAGACTCGGTCGCCGCTGGGTGAGTCGTCGTCGTAGTTGGGATCGGAGGAGTCTCGTGCGATCAATTGGATTGTTTCTTGTCGAAGAACTTGTTCTTTCCCATTATGAATGAATCAGAGAAAGTTGGCTCGGAAAAATGTTGCGAGGAAAGACTTTTCAAAATCTTAATTGAATACCACCAGATTTTAATGTATTCTCGAAATACAAAACAATCCTTTAGACTCCTAATTGAATTACACCCCCCCTTAATTACAAGACCAGAAAGGAGATGGAAGCTGAGATCAGAAATCATACCGGAGGCGGTGGGCGACTTGGTGATTGTGAGATGGCGAGGCAGAGCCGACGACGTAGAGATGGACCAGAGAGGCAGAGGCGACTTGGAAGCTGGAATCACCCAAGTCTGAGAGGCGATCGACTTGGAATTTCAGGGCAAGACAGTTCTGACTTTGTGGTTGAGGTCGACTGAGAGATGACTAGGTTTGAGGGGTTTAGTCTTAAGGGTCTGATTCTGTATATCAAAGGTTTTGAGGGGTTTAGTAACTAGCCCTCGTACACGCGCGGGGTCTTGTCCATGTCATGTTCTTGACCAAATGTCTGGGATCTGTCCTCTTCAATTGATATTTTACTCACAGTTAGTAATTACTTTCGATTAAATCCTCATGCATTTAACCTTATTGAGCTACTAGGTGTCCAGGTTGCCCTCTCATCATCTTCCTTTGATCTCTTAGAGACTCTGACTGTTAATGTGGTCGAAGCGGTGACGACTGATTCCCTTGATTAGTCTGAGCTTGGATCCTTGGCGTGAGAGGAGCTGCAGAGAGCCTCCCAAGCTTAGTTGATCCATGTCAAGCGTACCGCAATTGGGGTTGCACACGCCCTAGCCATGCAAGCCAAATTGGCTTCTTTTTCTATGCAGAGTACCTCCGGATGTGGTAGAGTTGATAATTTCAGATTGTATGACCCTTTGGGTCAATGAATTACTTACATTTACATCAAAAAACGAAAACAAATATCTGCACCACTTCAAAATTATCATCAATCCGTGAAGACATACGTATGAATACAATATATAAGAGGTTTGTGATACACGAGCACCCCAAAATATGGGGAACTGAAGATCTTTATTACATCAATAGTTTACAAGTGACAAACCATGCGGAAAAATCCTGAGAAGGACAAATATGGGGAAAAAGACTTTCAAATACCCTGTAATTGGTAACTCCGACCTCATTCTGAAATAAAATAAAGAGGTCATCCCCTTGCAATTGGTAACTCTGACCTCATTCTGAAATAAAATAAAGAGGTCATCCCCTTGCAAAATGCACGAGTCCTACAGATACTTTCGTGCAAGAGCACGAACTTTGGTATCAAAATGTGATGATGTTATTCGTGAGCCGGGCAAGTAGGTCGGATTAAGAAGAGTCTGCAAATTCACAAACAACTCTGGTCAATAATCAGTGCCTCCATATAGTGGAAATTAAGGACACAGGTTAATGCATAATCACTAATAATCAACTATTATTTTCGGTCGCCCTTCTTGTTGGCAGCTTCTAATTTGGATTCTCACTATGCCTTTAGGTATTACCACACTCTTTGGAACAAGGAGTACATTTAGAGAAACCCCTTTGTCAAGGAAGGATATCATAGAAAATGCTTTTGGAAAGATTTGTGCTAGAACACAGAACAGAGGATACCCTATATTTCCACATTTGTATTATAATATAGAGATAAAATTTTGCAGGTATATGTGCACAGCTTTCAGAGAAAAAAGAAAGAAAAACAAGGTATGCATAATAGACAATGCAATACGAGGGAACTAAAAATGACCCTTTACACATGAACCTATGTGTTACGTATTATGTGTATCAATAACTCTGCAAGTCTATCATAAAAAAAGATATATACTGTAACCTTTGTTTATCACTTATCATAGCTTAGCACTAGCAGACTTTCACAAAGAAAATTATTTGCCAATGTAGAGTCCTCATCAAAAGAGACGTGGTCTGTTTAAGATACTTAGAATAGCTTCACCCCAACCAACTTGTAACACAATTCAATCAAAGAACCGTACATCTATTAGATTCTTTTTAATAACTATCTGCTCAATTCAAAAATTGTTTGGTCATCTAATCTTTGTAGAATGCTCCTAGTATTGAACTGACCACACAGTTCCTGGTTTAACTACATTTCTGGTAACAAGAACTCCAGATGGATGACATAATATATGGGTCCTGATCTATTCTGAGCTAACAAAAGGGATGAATATGAAATGGAGGAACTGAAGTGTGATTTAGCAAGACAGCACCAATTGGTATTTCCCTTGACATGACCACATGATGACAGTTACTTATCGGAATCCATGTGTTTCTGTTTTTTAATATTTCTCCTATGCAATTTATAGTTCTAGAAAACATGTAAACATTGACCTTGAAGTGGTCTTCACAGGAAGGTGTTCATCTATGCATTATGAATGAAAAAAAAAATTTGATTTAGGAATCCTAGCCCACAGCTTCGTAAGATGACATGATTTTATTAGTGTGTACTAATTTAATTATGGTAATCTGACAATTAAAGTTTTCTAATTACAGAATGGCATGGAAGAACATAAACTGCCTATACTCATTTTATGCCATCCTAAGGCTACAGATAAGAAATTACACTAGACAATGAGTTCCATTCATAAAGAACATGTCTATCATACTTTAAGAGCATATTATGGAACAGTAACATGGAACTACAGAAAGGGTGGTAAGGAATTACTTGCCTTTATATAAAGCTCATGAACCTCTTGGAAAAAGCTCTTAATCCCGTCATCGTTACGGGAGTCATGAAGCAGCATTAGTCGTGTATGTGTGTCTAGTCAAGGAAAATACCAAACTGGATTGTGTTCATGAAACAAAGTGGCACATATACAAACTGGAAACACCTATCCCTCTAGAGTCTAAAGTGTAACAGCAGCAATGAATTGGGGAACTGAGGACAACATTATTGATATCATCCTACACACTAACATTCTAGTAAACCACACGACAACAGTGACCAAATATTTAACAACTCAGCAGAATCAGGAATATATAATTCTGAAGTAGTAGATTCAAAAAGATGAAGGATATGACCAGCAGTAACATATGCGGAAACCACCAAATCATTAAAGCGGTCCACTGCTTTCAAGTACCTGCAACCATTTCCAAGAACCAAAATGCTTACTAACAGGAGAAACAAGTTAAACATTCAAGAAAGCTTGAGGTGACTGACATGGCACTGGTAGTCCAAGCAAGGTCCTGCACAATATCCAGAGCTGCATGTAATATGAACTGGTGAAGCTGAGCAGCATCTTCTCTCTGCCAACCAGTCATCAACTCTCAGTACACCATCTCACTTATAAAATAAAGAAACCAACTTTGACAATATTTTACAAGAAATGGAGGAACCCATTTCAGGTAATTGAAGAAATGAACAAACCCAGTTCAAGAATTGGCTTCAAACTTATAAAGAATGGCATTGACATTGTAGATGAGTATGGGAAATCAAACACGAAATTTCAATTGAAACGATAAAGATTACCTTGGCCGTAGATCCCACTTCAGCCTCGTAAATGGGGATGTCGTTTCTGCTCACAATAATGAAACATGCCGTCATCGCCATTTTTCTTCTACTTTCTTCTTCTTCTTCAGAGCTAGCTCTACCCCAATCTAACTCTATAAACTTTTAAACGGAGAAGCAAACGACGTCGTGTTAGTTGTGACACAACATCTTCTATTCTTTTTATTTTCAAAGAGCAGACAAACCACTGCAGATTATTGTTACTAGCAAAAATTTTACTAAGTTCTTAAGTCCTAACTGGTTATCTTTTCTAGTGTTTTTACATTGTAAATTTGATTTGATTCACAGTGATAACAATTAATATAAATGGGAAAAAAAAAAAAGCAAGATCAGAATTCAAAACAAAGTAAGGCTTTACAGGAAAAGGAGGATGATTATACAGAAATATGAAGGATTATCGTCGGCCTAAATTTTTTAGTTAAGTCTGTTTATTGAAGGCTCGTGAACAGAGGGGTAACGCTAGCCCTGCACATGAATAGAGTCGATTTATTGAAGGCTCGTGACTTGAAGGTGAAAACAAAGAACACAAGGTTGCTCCAACCCCAGCTGAAGTGTGCAACAAAATAAATGAGCTCCATATGACCCGATTGTGTCTGAGCCCAATCTTAGCAGTTTGGAGCTCTGTATGATACCTGAATTTTAAAAGGATATCGCCTGAGATAACTAAATCTGCTATAGACAAACTTGAAGGTTAATTGATATTGAACGAAGGGGCTCCTTTACTCTCACTTCTGCTATTTAAACATTGGATAAAAACAAAGTATTCAATCTAAGTTCAATAATTTACACACAGACTAACCTGAAGCCTTGTTTTAGCACATGCAAAAATAAATTTGTAAACGAGGGTATGACAATTATTGTGTTAGCCAAGACCAAACTAAGATGCATTATTTGTGATTGTATTCTTGTGCAGGTAGCAGATGGAACTTTATATATACAAAAAGCCAGTGTAGGACATGAGTGCAAGCTAGCATGCTTGTGAATACAGGCGGGTGTAAATGAAATTCTTGTAGAGCGCCACCGAATTTAAATCTTGAACTTCACTATCAGTAATAGCAGAGATTTCTGATATCCAAGTACAATTTATACTCATACACAAAAAGCCTTTGTTGAATTTCAAAGCTAGAAACACAAATAACAGAGCTGGGAGAATATCTTCACATATTCATTATTGACAACTTAGGCATATATAGCCTTCACAACTTAGGCTTAGCATGACTCTTAGTCGTGGTACATGATAACAGGAATGATTCAAACCACTAACTACGTGCTCCTAAACAGAAAGATAAATTTATCCCCACGATGAGTTCCTTGCAACACTAACACAGGCTATTAAGACAGATCCTAAACAACACTGCATTAGTATATACCCATGTAAACTCAAACAGCCTTGATATCCAACTACCCGGTATTCTGTTACCTACTATATGACAGAAAGGAATCCCAGTTGAACAACTTATGCTAATTGCTGAGCCAAATCAATGAAAAACATAATAGCTATACTCAGTTCAGACCAAGCAAACAAAAACCCAAAAGCTCAATCAAATTAATACGAAAGGAGAGATCTTCTACATTCTGTTAACCAAAAGCCTTTTGTCTGAAAATTTGGTCTGGTTTCTTTCACAATTTCAAAATTGAAAACGAAAAAGAAACTCAAGTCTATCAGAGAGCAAGAAAATTGAATGAACAGTATATATAATCAATCCATCTGCGAGTTGCCATCATCATAACCCAATTGAGTAAAAACATGAAAACATAAGGATCAACTGACATACTCAATCGATCAAGCCCTTCGTCTCTGAAGAGCTTTTGATCTCGGTCGGTCTCAGTCTCCTCTCTTCAGTGCAGAAGCCAGATGTCGTCTTTCTCTCCTGTGCATGCCGTCGTCGTTTTTGTGTTTTTATCAATCTGCTTTTTAGTGTGTGTTTTTTTTTCAGGGAATTTTGGATTGTAATGTTAATCTGATAGCTTTTGAAATTGATTAATGTGATGCACGGCTCTCAGTCGAACCACCAATTTTTTTTTTCTTTTTTTTTCTTTAGTTGAGGTGAATTTTTGAGAATTTAATTAAAAATAAAGAATTATCAATTGTTTAGGATTGTTTCCTCCGTTTGGATTCTTATCCCGTAGAATTAGCAATTTCCACGGAAAAATAATCATGGAATTTGAAAGCTTAAATTCTCAACTTAAATTCCTCATAAAATATGTGTCATTTGTTAATTTCATTGACTGAGGTTAGTTTAAATTCAAATTCTTATCATTTTAAAATTTTATGTCGTAAAATCCAAACAACGGAATTCTTAATTAATTTAAATTCATGGAATAATAATTCCCATGATTTTAAATTTTCTATAGAAATTAAAATTAAAATTACTTTATCCACAATATAAAAGACGATTGACTTTGATTAATGAAAACATAGAAAACAACAAACTTAACTCCACAAAATAAAGTTGGTAAAATCAATAGGTATTTTATGAATTTTTTAAAATAGAAAAATCCTTGAAACGCTAACCTCTCTTTTCAATACAAGTAAAAAGGAGAAACGGTAAGCGAGAACTAAAAATTCTTTTCGTGCTTTGGATAAGCCCAAAGCTCTTTCTCTCTATCTCTCTCTCTCTCTCCACAACTGCAACATTTGATTTTGCTTTCGGATCAAAATAGAATTAGGTTCGTCATCTAATGTTCTAGTATTAGGTTTTTGGTCAATTGAATCTTAGAATAGAAATATAATCAGTATTGAAGAATATGTTTGTGTCTTTAAGACGAAAGTGTGTGAGGTTTTGATTTTACTTCATAAAATACCTAAACAAGAGAGTGGTGGAGGCTTTCACCATCTCTGGAAATGACCTTGTCCGAGGACGATAGCCTCAGTCTAGGCTGGTCTCTTGGCCACACCGACACCCATGGCGTGTTGCCAAATTGGATGGTCAACGATTGTTCTAATGGTCTTTGGGTTTCGAAATCTATGGCTTGAAGTTAAGATGTGGATTAAGTCTTCTTGTCCTAGTTTCATTGCTTCTCTATGGTTGAGTAATCGTTGAGATTGGTTTCAAGGGACGGCAGTGCGCATATGTTTGGCTCAAGGTTGGGGTGTCAGCGCAATATCATCGTCGGGATGCAGGCGGCGCTCTTGAGGTATTGGAACCCTTTCAATCTCGAATCGATTTTTATGCTTTGGAGATTCAGGGTGTTTCTAGGTGTTTTGGTGACCTTTGGGCGAGCGAAGGCGTTGCTAGGCGGTTAGATCGGCATGCGATTTTTCTCAATACAAGGTGGTGGTTGTAGGGACACTTGGGCTAGGTCAACAATTGAGCCAAGAGTTCTGAGGTTTTGGGCCAGTTTCAACTTTAATTTGTGGGTTTTTTGGCCTACTCCTAAGTTCATAGCTAGTCTATTTACAATAATTCCTTTTTAGGAAACTAACCACTTGTGTGTTGTGTGTCTAATTACTATGATTTTTTTAATAATTTTTAATTAGGTTCACTTTTTCTTTTTTGTATTGAAATAAGTGAACGAGATTTGTAATGAATGGTATAGCATGTCAGGGAAGACATGTATCTGTGCCATTCTGACTTCTGATTAATGAAATTTGCCGTACGACTTTCCATAAAAAAAAAAATGAAACTATAGAAAACAAGAGAACAGAAAGGGGAAGACATAGAGCTTAAACCCCAATTACAATTAACGTTTACTAACCATTACAAGAATATCGATTATTAATAGCATAATTTTATAGCGTTTTTACCTAAGTTCTATCAATAGGTATTTTATGAATTTTTTTAAATAGAAAAATCCTTGAAACGTTAAGCTCTCTTTTCAATACAAGTGAAAAAGAAAAGCGGTAAGCGAGAATTGAAAATTTGTTTCGCTCTTTGGATAAGCCCAGAGTTCTCTCTCTCTCTCCCCCACAACTACAACATTTGATTTTACTTTCGGATCAAAATAGAGTTAGGTTCGTCATCTAATGTTCTAAGTATTAGGTTTTTGGTCAATTGAATCTTAGAATAGAAATATAATCAGTATTGAAGAATATGTTTGTGTCTTTAAGACGAAAGTGTGTGAGGTTTTGATTTTGCTTCGTATGGCCCCTTAGTTGCTTTCCTTGATTTTGCTACTTGAAGGGTTTGGTTGTTACAAAATCTAGAATCATGCTTGAAGGTTTTGGTTGTTTTTATCTGGAAAATTGTATGTACTGTGCTATATATACACCTTGAATGTTTTGATTGTTATTGATTCAGACCATCTTAAATTAAGTACAGATTTTAGTGCAACTTGCTTGTGTGTTTGTATCTGACTCTATCTCTAGGTATTCGACATTAGTTCATGGATAATATGCATTAAATTTATACTCTTAATCTATATATATATATATATATAATATAATGCATGTGTTTATTATGGTATTATGTGAGTGCACAAGATTCCTTTTTAGCCATCAGTCTCATATATGTATAAGGTTTTAATTAACATTTCATTGCATGATTGTAATAAGGTGTCATTCAGCAAAACCCTGGTCTAAGAGCTACTTCTGTTGGAGACGGTTTTACTTTACTTGAGCAAATTTTGGAGCAAAACACTTTTACCAGGGAAGTTGTATATATTAATCATAATTTTTTTCTTTTTAATCTCGCAATCGGACTTGAAATTACTTAGTTACTAATTATAGTCTTCCATGATAACATTGCATAGCTTATGTTATCATCTCTATGCTTAGCCGTACTTGTATTTTCATTGAAAACAAGAAAATGATTACTAGATTGCAATAGCTTGTTATACATGGGTTTGTATATATAAGAATATAGACTAAAAGTTAGTGGTAGTCCTTCATGAGTTTTTAATTTACTAAAATTGAATATTTTGCTGATTAACTATCTTCAGTTATTTGATTTCATGTCTGATTGTTTTTCAGAAATTCATTGTTTTAATTTTATGCACTTTCATAATTGATAAGTAGTTTTTGTTTGAATTTTAGAATTTCTTACCAAAGTAATACATAAGTATATGATGCTGGAAAATGGTTGCATAGGTGCGTCTTCACATGTAGAAACTATTGTACCTAAATAATCACTACAAAATTTTAACACTTAGATATCAAAAGAATAGTTTTTCTTTATTTCTTTTTCTTGTTCTATTATAGAGCTGATCTAAGGTATGAGGAAAATACATAGAATTTTAAGAAAACAGTCACAAGAAATTTGAGAAAGCCTAAAATAATATTATGTCATTACATCGATTGTCGAAACAATGATCAAGATGGGGTAATGTTGTTGATCATTTGCTGATGAGGCAAATGGATGTCAAGTACAAATAAAGAAAAGATTGGTATGAACATGGGGAACATATAGTTAGTGGCAATAAAATTGATGAAGTGGTCAATGAAGAGATATATAACTTGTTTAGAGATGTCAATTTTCTTGATCAAGAACATATGGAGCCTTCAGTTGTAAACAAAGAGTGCGTTGAGCCTACCGAAAAAATTCATGATGATGATTTCATAGTCAAACTACAAGATGCAGAAATCTCTCTCTACCTAAATTGTTCAAACTACAACAAGTTATTAGAATATTAGCATTGTAGAATTATATAGACATAAAATTCAGAATGGATGGTCTGATTAAAGATTCGATAATCTTCTTCAGGCATTGCTAAACATGCTCCCAAAGGACAATGTGCTTCATAAATTGTTGTACTCGACCAAGAAGTTCTTGAAAATATTTCAGATGGAATACGAACAAAATTGACGCTTGTGAAAATGATTGTAGTCTATTTAGAAAAAAGTATATAAAAACTTGGATAATTGTCTTAAATGTGGTGCCTCAAGATAGGAAAAAAACGAAGAGACCAATGAGATAAAAAAAAAGTGTTCCGGTTAAAGTTTTGAAATACTTTCATATCATTCAAAATATATATAAAAGATGTTCAAGACTAAAAAATGGATGAAGACTTAATATTATGTATGTTCAAACTACGGACAACATGTGGTTGTTTTTGTGACGGACGGATGCACTCACAAGATTTATAATTATAAAATTATGGAGCCTAGTTAGTTGTAAACAAAGAGTATGTTAAGCCTACTGAAGAAATTCATGATGATAATTTCATAGCCAAACTACAAGATGCAGAAATCTCTCTCTACCTAAATTGTTCAAGCTACAACAAGTTATTAGAATATTAGCATTGTAGAATTATATCGACATAAAATTCAGAGTGGATGATCTAATCAAAGATTTGATAATCTTCTTCAGACATTGCTAAACATGCTCCCAAAGGACAATGTGCTTCATAAATTGTTGTACTCGATTAAGAAGTTCTTGAACATATTTCGGATGGAGTACGAAAAAATTGACGCTTGTGAAAATGATTATAACCTATTCAGAAAAAAGTATATAAAAACTTGAAGAATTGTCTCAAATGTGATGCCTCAAGATAGAGAAAAAACTAGGAAACCAATGAGATAAAAAAAAAGTGTTCAGGTTAAAGTTTTGAGATACTTTCATATCATTCAATATATATATATATAGGATGTTCAAACCATAAAAAATGGATGAAGACTTAATGTGATGCATGTTCAAACCACAGACAACATGTGGTGGCTTTTGTAGCGGACGGATGCTCACACAAGATTTATAATTATAAGAACAAGTTTTTAGCAACAAATGTAGGAAATGTTGAAATAACAAATACTTAAAGTACTAAAAAAGACAGTAGATATGAGATATTGTATAGAGATTATCATTATAAGACTATTTTGCTAGCTATGAAGTCAACATGTGTCTTACCGATGCAATGTATATTGTTGTCTGTTATTTACTCGTAGTTGGGTTTTTTGACCCATACACTGGAGGACCCCTAAAGGGTAATACATCTCAATCTTTCTTTTTCGTTCTTAACTTACATATCTCTATTTAATCGTCCCATGTAACTATAATGTAAATCAGTAACTATAATATCATTTTTTTCAACGTTATTTATATGGGGAATACCATATTTACAAAGCTCTTATTTACAGTTGTTTCTTTGTGTTTTCATACAGTTTTTCATGTTGTAAAAGATGAATGCCGACGGGTATACAACAAAGATGCGTTAACTACTTATTAATAATATTATGATTTTACCGGTCATTTGGCAGTCCTCTTTATGTTTGTTCCAAGGGATGGTTACGAACCTTTTTTATAAAAAAAATATCAAGATTTTTTTTGTTACGTCTAATCAACCTCTTTCCTTTTATTAACGAAAACCATGTTGCTGGAGTAATAGTTATATAAGTAAAATCGTCAAACCTTCATAGATTTTGTGCAACTATTGATTTTCACAAGACCATCAATCATACAATGTGAATCGAGGAGAGTGGCTACAAATGTGGAAAGGGGTACTATTGAGTCAGGGGATGGAAGTAAATATGCTACTCTGAACACTTGATGAGCATGTTAAATGTGAGACCTCCCCAAACAACTGAAGAATGTATCAGTTTGATGAAGGAGAGTGTTATGGCAACTGGGTTGTTTAAACCTTTTACTTGTGGGTTTGTCACATAAATTGTTTTGACCATAGAGGGTGCACATGTTGTGGAGAGAATATAAACATCATACAACATGTGGCTGACAACCATAATCGTTTCATATCCATTTTGACAAAAACTTTGTTACGTGTTACCATTAAGTTGGTATATATTACAACTTCTGAGCTTGCGGTATAGAAAGAACTAAAAGAGAAAGTGTTTGGTATTGACAAAGCTTGGGCTCTTGGAGTGCATGGAGAATTGACCATCAGAATTTTATATTTTCATACAGAGCATCAAGTTACCGAGGCTTTGGAACTCGAAGCTCTAAAAGATCATTCCGCGAGGTTGAAACTTAAATCAAAGAAATCAAGTGAGGAAAAATTCAAAACTCATGATGCAAGACTATATACATTATTTGATCATCATTTCTATTTGCTTGATCTGTCATAAGAGATGAGACTTCATTTAAAGGCATGATGTAATATATATATATACAGGGCCCTTCTAATAAGGGATCCCTTTTTTTGTTCATTTTTAGGGATAGATCATTTGACGAACTTTTCGATTACAAAATCAAATCTTCACCGTTCAGTTCGTTGGGCTATATGAGTAGATCATTTCTACAAATTTTCAGAAAATTTGGTGATCGTTAAGTCATCCAAATGAGGGATTTATTTTTAATAATATTGAACGGTGTAGGTTTGACATAAGTGTTAAGTTTTTTGTTTTAATCTCAACCATTCAAACTCATTAAAAAACAGATCTAATGGTGTGGACCTATCCCTAGAAATGAACAAAAAAAGGGATCCCTCACTGTATATATATATATATATATATATATATATATGTTTTGTTAGGTGTTTTGTTCGGTTTTTTAGAGCCGTTTAGAGCTGTCCATTTTTTGTTAGGCAAGATGTGTTGAAAGTTTAAAGCTGTCCACTTTTTTGATCAAGAACATATGAAGCCTAGTCAGTTGTAAATGAAGAGTGCGTTGAGCCTACTAAGAAATTCATGACAATGATTTCATAGCCAAACTACAAGATGCAGAAATCCCTCTCTACCTAAATTGTTCAAGCTACAACAACTTATTAGAATATTAGCATTGTAGAATTATATTGACATAAAATTCAGAGTGGATGGTCTGATCAAAGTTTTAATAATCTTTTTCATACATTGCTAAACATGCTCCCAAAGGACAATGTGCTTCATAAATCGTTATACTCGATCAAGAAGTTATTGAAAATATTTCGGATGGAGTGTGAAAATGATTATAGTCTATTTAGAAAAAAAAGTATATAAAGACTTGGACAATTGTCTTAAATATGGTGCCTCAAGATGAGGAAAAATGAGAAGACCAATAAGAAAAAAAAGTGTTCCGGTTAAAGTTTTGAAATACTTTCATATCATTCAAACATATAAAAGACGTTCAGGACATAAAAAAATGGCTGAAGACTTAATGTGACGTATGTTCAAACCATGGACAACATGTGGTGGTGTTTGTGGTAGACGAATTCTCTCACAAGATTTATAATTATAAGAATAAGTTTTTGGCAATAGAGAAAGAGGAAGTTAAAATAACAAATAAGATGCTTAAAGTACTGAAAAAAGTAGTAGATAAGGGAGATAATATAAAGATTATCATTATAAGACTACAACGTTATCAACAACGCTAGAAGGAAAGAGAGGAAATTAGACCAAAAGATTTTGTGCAATTATTGACTCATCTTTAGGGTGTAGGACCATCAATCATACAATATGGATCGAGAAAAGCGACTACAAATGTGGAAAAATGTATTATTAGGTCAAGAGATGGAAATAATATGCTACTGAACACTTGGTGAACATGTTAAATGTGAGACCTCCCAAACAATTGAAGAATGTATCAGTTTGATGAAAGAGAGTGTTGTGGCAACTGAGTTGTCTAAACTTTTTATTTGTGGGTTTGTCACATGAATTGTTTTGACCATAGAGGGTGCACATGTTGTGGAGAGAATATACATATCATACAACATATGATTGACAACCACAATTGCTTCATACCCATTTTGACAACACATCATACCCTAGTTGTTTTTTATTTTAGAGTTGTTATTGTTTTTTGTTATTTAATTTTGTTGCGTTTTTTGCAAAATAAGTCCTTACCTTAGTTGTGTTGGGTGAGTTGGGCTATGTGTTTGACGATGCACTTAAAGTGCCTTGTCCGCTCTAGGTAGGCAGCGAGTTCCTTGCTTCGTCAAAATGGTTGTTGCCGACTAGTGGTAGGGTGAAGATAAATGTCGTCGATTCTATCTTCCAACGACAATATAGTTGGAGAGCTGATTTATTAGACATTAGGATATGTAATCAGAGTATATGTCAAGTTATCTTTCTATTATGTCACCACAATGTAAAAATAATTAAAGCAGCTATTAGAATACTCTTTACTAATCAGTGCATGTCTGAATACATGTTCGTTGTTTAGGTCTTTATAATAAGAGATTTATACTTAATATTTCTCGATTATATTCAATATTTTTATTAATCGAGATTTGAGAACCACCGCACCCCTTTTCTTAAAAAACGTTGGGTTATATAGCCATATTGCAGTGCTAATCTCTGGTGGTTGGATGAATTGTTGATGAGGTGGCAAGTGAAGGAGCATCCTACGCATTTAGTAGAGAATCAAAACCCTTCCACTCTCGTCCTCGGAAAACCCTTTATCTACTCTTCACTTTTTCCTCACAAAAACCCAATCTCTTTCTCCTCCTCCTTCCCTTTTCTCACTTTTTTCAGGGGTTAGGGTTTTGTTCTCCGCTTTTCCTCAAAACCCTAATTTCCCAATCTCAGAAATGGCCTGCTCCGCTCAAATCAACGCCCTGGGAACCTCTTCCCCCAACTTCGCTTCCCCAAAATCGTCGCCGTTCCTCGGTCGCCAAAGACTCGGCCAAACAGCGCCGCTCCGGGGCTTCGTCACCCTCCGGCCCAACCTCGCCTCGCGGCGCGCCGGGAAGCTCCGCGTGGTCAACGAGAAAGTCGTAGGCATCGACTTGGGGACGACGAACTCGGCCGTCGGCGCCATGGAGGGTGGGAAGCCCACCATAGTGACCAACGCCGAGGGGCAGAGGACGACGCCGTCCGTGGTGGCGTATACGAAGAACGGGGACAGGCTTGTGGGCCAGATTGCGAAACGGCAAGCGGTTGTGAACCCGGAGAATACTTTCTTCTCGGTGAAGAGGTTCATTGGGAGGAAGATGTCTGAGGTTGACGAAGAGTCGAAGCAGGTTTCGTATAGAGTTATCAGGGATGAGAATGGGAATGTTAAGCTTGATTGCCCTGCTATTGGGAAACAGTTCGCCGCCGAAGAAATCTCTGCTCAGGTAGAATTTCACTTCCGATTTCATTTCCTTATACTGTTTAAGTATCTTTGAACTTGTTTATGCAAAATTGGCAAATTTCGGTTGCGAGTTAGATTGTTGGTAAAGATTTAGATTTGTAGTATTATGTTGGTGGATGTATTATCTGCATTTGGTTGTTGTTATTGTTGTTGTTGATATTGATTGATGATTATAAAATTCAGAATGTTTCAGTTTATTATGGCATGATGTGTGTTAGGGCTAAGGGTCATTGATAGGATTTGGTTTATTGTGAAAAATGATGTTTTGTGTTGGTTTTTGTTATTGTTAATCTCGTTTATGCTCTGAATTAGGTTTTGAGAAAGCTGGTGGATGATGCTTCAAAGTTTTTAAACGATAAAGTCACCAAAGCTGTGGTCACTGTGCCTGCTTACTTCAATGATTCTCAGAGGACTGCTACCAAAGATGCTGGTCGTATTGCTGGGTTGGAAGTGCTGAGGATCATAAACGAACCTACTGCTGCTTCATTAGCGTATGGATTTGAAAGGAAGAACAATGAAACTATCTTGGTTTTTGACCTTGGAGGTGGTACATTTGATGTCTCAGGTAATGGTGTTTGTTACTTGGATATGTTGCCTTTAGTCATCTTTGTCGATGTTGATTCGGAACCTTTTGCTAGACACCAAATTGTTCTCCTTCTGTTACAGTTCTGGAGGTTGGTGATGGTGTTTTTGAAGTGCTATCAACTTCTGGAGATACACATTTGGGTGGTGATGATTTTGATAAGGTCAGGAGTTGATTTCTTTTTCATTCTCTACACTGCATCAGATAAACTTTCGTATCTGCTCTCCCTTTTTATTAAGATTCTTTCCTTTTGTTGAAGTGAGATAAACACTAATAATAGTGGCTATATTTTCCAGAGGATTGTTGATTGGCTTGCTGAAGACTTCAAAAGAAATGAAGGAATTGATCTATTGAAGGATAAACAAGCTCTTCAGCGGCTGACAGAGACGGCTGAGAAAGCCAAAATGGAGTTGTCATCTTTGACGCAGGCAAACATTAGGTTTGTTTCTGAGATAATTTTGAATATTATTCTGGATAATCCAAATTTTGGCCCTTTTCGTAGGTTTTAATTGTTGAAAAAGTCTTTATGGATCATAACTGCTTTGTTCCCAGTTTACCTTTCATTACTGCTACACAAGATGGCCCCAAGCATATTGAGACCACCCTTACTAGGGCCAAGTTTGAGGAGTTGTGCTCAGATCTCCTTGACAGGTATGAACTATTGTTGTAATGTGTTTGTAGTGCTATCTTTACCAGATCCTTCTTGTTTTGTAACAGTCTAATTTATGGACATTATGGATCAAAGTACTGAATGTTTCTTTTATATTTTACCTCAGAGTGAAAACACCTGTTGAAAATTCCTTGAGGGATGCAAAGCTCTCCTTCAAAGACTTAGATGAGGTTATACTTGTCGGTGGTTCAACACGTATACCTGCTGTTCAGGAGCTTGTTAGGAAGTTGACTGGGAAGGAGCCAAATGTTACAGTCAACCCTGATGAAGTTGTTGCCCTTGGTGCTGCAGTTCAGGTGAGTCATGATTTCTTTCTACAATTGATGACATTACACTGAAGTATAATTATCCTCTTCAGGCTGTTACTATCATAGTTTTTGGTTTCTGGTTACCTGACGTATGATTTCTTTCTACTGTTATGGTTACCTGACTGGTGCTGCTTTTATTTGCCTGATTCTAGGCTGGTGTATTAGCTGGAGATGTAAGTGACATTGTATTGTTGGATGTGACACCACTGTCACTGGGTTTGGAAACCCTTGGTGGTGTCATGACAAAGATCATTCCCAGAAACACCACTCTACCTACCTCTAAGTCAGAGGTATTCTCAACAGCTGCAGATGGGCAGACAAGTGTGGAGATCAATGTTCTTCAAGGGGAGAGAGAGTTTGTTAGAGATAATAAATCTCTTGGTAGCTTCCGTCTGGATGGTATCCCGCCTGCACCACGTGGGGTTCCTCAAATTGAAGTGAAGTTTGACATTGATGCTAATGGTATACTCTCTGTTGCTGCTATTGACAAGGGCACAGGCAAACAGCAGGATATTACCATTACTGGTGCCAGCACCCTGCCTAATGATGAGGTACGTACTGTATATGATGTAGCTGTTAGAGAGCTGAAATATGGTTTTTGGAGCTACGTCTACACATAACTTCATGGTTCATAGCTATTTATGTTTGTAGTCTGGACTTATATTTGAAAATGTCTTGAAACATACAGGTACAAAGAATGGTTAATGAAGCAGAGAAGTTTGCAAAGGAGGACAAGGAGAAGAGAGATGCCATTGATACAAAGAACCAGGCAGATTCTGTTGTCTACCAGACTGAGAAGCAGCTCAAGGAGCTGGGAGAGAAGGTTCCAGCCCCTGTTAAAGAGAAGGTTGAGGCAAAACTCGGAGAGCTCAAGGAGGCGATTTCTGGGGGTTCAACCCAGGTTATTAAGGATGCAATGGCAGCCCTCAACCAGGAAGTTATGCAGCTTGGACAGTCCCTTTACAACCAGCCTGGTGCACCTGGTGCGGGCGCAGGGCCAACACCACCGGGTGCTGAAGATGGGCCTTCAGAATCATCATCCTCATCAGGCAAGGGACCTGAAGGAGATGTTATTGATGCAGATTTCACTGACAGCAAGTGAGCACAGTGGTTTGGTAGATAGTTGTTATCTTGTTTAATTTCGTCGTCAGTAAATGTGTATAAGAGATAGAATCAACTGTGGGATTTGATGTGGTGCTTGGGGTTTTAATCTGGCCATTTTTGTTTTAATGGAGAATGAGATGATAGAGGATTGATGAGTTTACTGAATCTAGATTAGGGTGAGATAGCAAAATGTTGGATGCATGCAAATTGTTTTAGCAGCAAATCCCATTCAAAAGCAGAACAGTGTACTCACTAAAGGAGTATGTATGTCCTCTCTCTACCCAATAATAATAATAATAATACTCCTATTGCTTTGGTTTTGACACATGTTGGAACTCCATGGAAGGCAATGCTGTTTGCATTCCAAAGCGTTTTTTCTTTCCCCCGATGCGTTTATGGCTTTATGCGTTTTTTCTTTCAACAGACCTCAATGGTGAATCTATTGTTGTGCCATCTGCTTGTCAAGGCCGAGCATGTGTATTAGTATTAATAGACACAGCCAAGTTTAGGGATACTAGTTGCCTCTTGAAAACAAGCAAGCCGATGTGGTGGTGCAGACGACGGCGAGATTCCATATGGATTTTAGACCTAAACCGAGGAATCTAACGTAGCCCCCTCTGCCTAAGGTGTTCCTGGGTTGCGTCTCAATACAGTAAGTAAGTATTTCTAACATGTTTTCATGTGTAATTTTTTTTAGTTCACATGGTGATTTCACCATGTTACTTTAGAGTTGCCTGCTTGACTTATTCTAACGTGACCCTTACCTACTTTTGGTTAATTAGGACTTGCAATGTAAACAGAACCATAAAACTGAATATAGCTTCAGGTCATTATGGGATCGCAATGTAAAGCACTTGCACTTTTAAATCGAATCTACTTCACTTCTCAATTAAGAGAAGTTGGAAATATGTAACAAAACATTCTATCATACATATATTCCATAAAAAAAAAAATAACTATCATACATAATGCATGCATATATATAATTATAGGACCCTATAATATCATTGGTGCAATCTGTGAATGAACTCAATGAAGCTATAGAATCCCAAAACAACCATGCATATTGGAAAATATCTCTCTACATAAACTACAATCTGCTTTTGTCTTCCATTTTTCACAATCTTTTCAACATACAACTGTTCGAACCTTGATGATTTGGAAACAGAATTCTAGAAACAAAAGTTCACCCAAGGACTCCACCAAATAAATCATTCAATCCATACATGGTATGAATAATTTGGGATCAATGTCTAGTTGGTGTGCCAAAGATTGCAGATTATGGGAATACGTTGCCAATGCATAGAAGTTACCATTTGTACTGTTGAACATAACGTCGTGATAGGCATCGGCTACTACCAGACTCTTCTGGCTGATGTTATTCCATCCCTCGTCGTGTCCATGCCTATAGTAAGCAAGTTGTGTTAACCCGATATTACAATATTGTATTATTACAACAACAAAGACCTCACCGGAAGACGACACCGGTGGTAGCTTGGAGGAGGTGACAACTTTGACGACATTATCTCTCCTCATGCCTAGAGGGATTGTCGACCCTATTGATGGGAGTTCAATTCTATCTCCGGAAAACGGATTAAGAAGACGAGCAGTTCCGTTCTCTCCTCCATAGGACCAGCCACCCTTGTGATGAACCCACACACCATGCATCAGGAATATCTCCAAATGCGTTTTGGATGGTGTAGTACTTGAACTCTGCAAGGTTGAAGAAGCGACGAGTGTGGACATGGTTTCCTTCACCACCAGGAATCATAAGCCATGGGATTTGAGGCATGTCGAGTGTGAAATATGGGGCTGAGGTATAGGATTTTGCAGCATGATACCAACGGCAGCAGATGGCTTCAAAGCGAAGGATGTGTACTGGAGCAAGCCTTTTCATTTCATGATCAGCTCTAGTAGTTCAGTAGGGAGCTCAAACCACCTTGATCCTATTGCTGTTCTCTCTTTTGTCATGTTGTCATACGAGAACATGGTTAACAAAATCGATCCAGATAGATACAGCATGCTGTCTTATACCCATTTATAAAACAATGCAGGTTAGCTATAGTACTGGGTACTTGGTTTGAGAATCCTAGTTCGACCTAACTTGTAATTGCATGTCACAGCTAAGGATAGAAACTAGACACAATATCCGAGTTTAAGGATCCTGATCCCAAGACCTTTACTCTTCTCAGTGTGCTGAGATAATATATGTGAAATTACTTGGACGATTTCAATTTGTTCTATGGGGCATCATGTGGTAAAACTGATCAATGAACCACAACTCTAAAGTTGAAAATAAGAACGCTAGAATATATTATATGAACATCTTAGCACAACATATGAAAACTCAAGTCTCCCTCCCTCCCTTTCACTCATTCATAGATAACATAGGCCTTTCCTAACAACCCTCTACTCCACAACAACGTTGTATTACTCATTAGTGTACAGGCATATTACTAAACAACTCGTTAGCTCTATTCCTATACTTGTTCAAGGTGCAAAGACTCCAGTCCACCCTATATCCAACTCGAGAGTGACATTTTACGGTGCTGTCCAGTCATCGCTTGAGGTTTTAGGTTCTTTGCACGATATCAAGCTCCGGTTGCATTGCTCAACTGGAGGTTCAGTTTTATGTTCATAGCTGCTAACTCAGCAGCTAAGTATCTAAACACGTAAGGCATTGCAACCGTCTCCATCCCTTTACTCGTCTTACATGCATGGCAAGTCACCTTCTTGGGAGCTCTCATGGGGGGCATGCCCGGGATTTCACGAACTGGTACTTGTGGCTGGACTGATGAGGTTGTTAGGATGGAACCACAAAGGGAACATACATCAGCAATGTGATAATCAGAACATGTATGAAGTCTATCGTGCAGCAAATATGCTGCCCCATGTGCAAGCAAGGAGTCTCTTTCCATTTCACCAAAACGTATACCACCACCTCGTTTTCGTCCTTTTATAGGCTGCCGTGTGACTTGATCTACCATTCCCGTAGAACGAACCTGCATGTGGAACATAATGCATTAGCAAAGAAACCAATAATCAAAAACAGAACAAACCAAATGTGGTGAAAAGAGTTATCCTGAGAATCTTAAACCTGAAATTTGTCTGAAACCATATGCCGTAATCGTTGATAATAAACAGGACCAATGAAGATCTCACACGTGAGTTCTGTTCCATAGACGCCACTGTATAATACCTCAGCACCATAGTAGTTAAACCCTTTAACCTTTAACATTTCACCAAGTTCATCAACAAGGGTTTTGGATTTCTCTCCATCAGTTTCTTCATTAACTTTCTTCTCTGAATTAGCAAATGGTGTCGCATCAACAAATTTTCCATGTAAGCTACCACCCTGTGGCAAAAAGCATTTCAGCATCTATAACAATTTCTTCAACAGCTCTAAAGATAATCACTGAACTGCATCTAACTTCATTTTCTAACAAAATCAGTGAAGGATATACAGCGAAAGAGCATATAGACAACATATGACAAAAGGAACATATAGACAACATATAACACAAAAGGAACACATAGAAAACATATAACAAAAGGAACCACAGAGATAAATATTCCCTGAGGGGGGTCACATTACAATTTTGGTCCTTCAAGTTCTCAATTGTATCAACAGGTAATTTACAGTTCCAAAAGTACTCGCATCTTTGGTAAAAGTATTTTCCAAGATGGGCTTTGTCATATATACGATCTATTTATATCATTCAATCCTTTTCAAGAAGGGAAGCAATAAAGAAAAGTTTATGCCTATCAATCATCAAATTGCACTTGTATCAATAATTAAACAAATACATATACATATGAAGACAAAGGGGAAATGTAAATCCTCCGTACCATGGGAAATGTAAAATAAACAAGCATATGTAAAAAAGAATATCTATAAGTCCAGTGTACCTTTGCAGCAACCGACTCCAGAAGCATGGCTATCGTCATTCTTGAAGGAAATGCATGTGGATTGATAATGAGATCTGGGCGCATTCCCGTAACTCCAGAAAATGGCATATCAATGTCAGGCCACAACTGGGAGCAAACTCCTTTTTGTCCATGTCGGCTGCTAAATTTATCACCAATTATAGGGTTTCTAGGGTGCCGAAACCGTATGTTTACCTGCTCCAAAAAAAGAAAAGGAAGAGGTAAATATAAAACAGAGGACAACACGGGAAATGTAAGCCTGCAACATAAAATCCATGCTCTTCTTTTCAACTTGATTGACCTATGGGTATCATAATAACTATGAGATTCATGATAGTCTCAGCATAATCCACAACAGTGAGATGTTTAAAGCACTTTGAACATTTTTAGTATAGTAAAACATGTGGGGAAAAAGTTGACAAAAGCTAGGCCTTTTAAAGCTTGAGAAACAAACTTGATGTCTTTTAATCTTTCAGTAGTGAACCTTGGTTCAATCTTGGTTCTAAAGATTCAAATACCAACTTACGGAACTCAATCTCCAGTATAAAAATGTTGTCTGCTCACCTTCTGAAGATGCTTCTTCCCATCAATAGCAACATAGTCAACAATAGCAGGCTCTGACCCTTTTCGTTTGGTCGTTCTTATGGCACCTTTTACCTCATCATAAGTGCTATAATAGGGTTCATCTGGGTTTATTGTCTGAGATTTAACAAAGATTAAGGTTAATCAAAATTACTCAATGGCCAACTTAAAATGAGCAAAAATCGCAATTTTCAGGTTTTATACATACTAACCTGACCCACATAAGGAAGACCATCCGAATCGATTAGAGAATGATGTGACTTATCGGCGGCACTTCTCCTGAATGATCTCTGGGATCCTGACCTACCCTTTTGATCAGACAAGTCAACAGATTCCGTCTGCCAAAACCCATGATTGGATCAGTAAGAGAACAGGTTTAACCATGAGAAAACCATATCACCAGTTCATACATCTACTGATATGAGAGAGAGAGAGAGAGAGAGAGAGAGAGAGAGAGAGTTTGTATGGATTCCATCAGAACATAGCTTGGTGGTATTTCTATAAAAACAATTTACCTACAGGAAAACTTTAGGCCCAATTAAGTTATTCAGATAGTTTAGGGGATCATAACACACCCAAATCCCTCAATATTAAAAGATCATGTACAACCGTTTCAGAATAAAAAAAAATCATGTACAACTGTGACAAACCTGATACACTAGTCCGTGAAACATTCCGCGATCTACAGATGACTTGCTTAGAATCATAGCATCCTCCATATCGTACCTACATGTCATATAAAAACTGGATTCATAAACGCTACCAAAGATTAACTAACATTCCTTACTGACAAAATTCTTACCCAGTATATGACAGTACAGCAACTATTGCATTTGTACCCGTTGGATATTCATCTACACAGTAATTTGTATATGTTTTTGTGCGGACGATGGGAGATTGAGGAGTCTAACATGACAAAGAATTAGGGTGAGTTTTAAAGAACCATAGAAAACACTGATTAAGTAGTAACGATCATAAAGTAGTGCACAAACAATTAACAGAATTGTTTATCAAAACAAACAGCATATAGTACACACATCAGATAATAAGAGCAATCATGCAGTAACATTAAACAAGTAGAGTGAAAATGCTGAAGATAGATAATTGGCTAAACATGCTGAGTCGATAAGAAAAACTTGAAAAAGAATATAAGTGGTTGCTTTGTCGGACATAGTTGCATACCAATTGAAAGCTACAGCAGAGAAATAAAAACAAAGACCAAATGCCAAAATCTCTCAATGGAGCCTTACTTTCCAAGAAAAGTGCTAACCACTCTTGTATAACAGTAGTGCCCAACTCACACACTGTCATTTTGGTACTTTATGATGACATAGTTAAGAGAAATGAATTTATGACATTGACATGAATTCCTTTTTTATATTTAATTATAAAGTAGACTAATAGCAAGCGAATGAAGATAACCAACCTTCAGATGATACAACTTCTGATCTGCACGATTGCGAAGTGCTTGTAATGAGAAACCCATTGTTTGTTTTGCCATCTATAATTTGAAACAAAAGGAATGTAATAAATGTCACAGCAACCAAATTCCAACAAAGACCAAAAGCATTATATGGATTAATACCAAAGAGACTGAAGGGCAAAACAAATAAGAACCTGACACTGGTACATATTCCGTGGACTCTGATTATGTTCTGACCAGGGAGTAAGATTAGCAACAACACTGAGCATCCCAGTTGGATGAATTTCTTCATGAGTTGCAGGGAAAGCATCTTTCCTTCCACCATCTCGACCATCAGGACATTTTATTTCCATGAACACCTAATATAGCAAGAAATGAGGTAGCCAATCATATTATTAGTTTCCTAGCTGCAAGGACCTTGTTGATTAAATCAGACAAGTAATAACAAGTAATTCTTATTAAGGTAGGAATTGTAATCTGAAATACAGTATTAACCTGTTCAAAGGGCCCGATGAGTTCAATGTTTTGACCTTCAACAGCAGAAATTGAAATATTCTTAACTGGCCGAACAAATCTAGAAGGAGAAGTGAAAAGGTAGAGACCAGGATATGCCCCACCCATGCTGAGAGGAACGTATCCCACTTCCAAGTCATCTGGAATCTGAGGCATACCATTTCACCATCATCAGTGAATGTGTAACAAACGTCATGGTTTAAAAGGATTATAAAAAAATGAAAAAGAAAAAAGAAAGAAAACAGACCACTGAAGCAGCCGACACTTTCAGCTTCCTTAAATGAGCAACAACTTTCTCAACTTGAGTGGAAGATATATAACCAACAACACGACCATCTAAAAGAACAGAGAGATTGGCAGGAAGACCAGCATGAACCAACATTGGCAGTGAAGGAATCATTCCAACTTCAATCAGAGCATTAAGAATAGACATCCGAATCTTAGTGAAATCTCTAATATTCCCTTGCGCATCAAAGTACGATGTAATTCCTGATAAAAGTACGATGGAATTGAGTTATTGGTGGTCATATATACCATCAATCAATACATCAGTAAACAATACTAAAATACATCCACATTAAATTGCAGCTAATTAGAATGCACACATCGGTGTTTATTTAAGCAATGACATGCACAATTCCTCTGGAAATGGCTCTATTAAGTAAAAATGTATCATGACAGTTGACATACTTTGCTTGATTGGAAGTTATGGCCACCACATACCACAATTGAAAAACAACTTCAATTTCGGGAAAAGGAAATTTTAAAATTCAGAAACTCAATCACTAATTGAAAGGTTGAGCAAGGGTGGAAATCATCTCCAACTTGCTGATGATACCAGCTTTTTCTTGAATTTTAAGAGCAGTCATGGAAAAGTTACTGCAGTCTTCAGCAGAGTTGTCATCCACTGAGCTGTGGTCTGCGGGTCATTGTAGTACCAACACTGTGGAGGTCAAGGGGTTCAAATTTCACTGGCATTATGGGATGGGTGGCTGGGGTTTGAATCAAATTAAAAAATAAAATAAAAAAATTAATAATACAGAAACCTTTCTTTCGTATCTTTCAGGAAGGATCACAATCCATTCCAAAGCTAAGGTGTTGGTGTGGATTTAAGGCACAATGGAGAAGTAACACCAATAACCTAATTCAAAGGTTGTGCCTTTTCTCACATTGATGTATTTCCTAAAAAACAAAAAAAGGTTTAGACTTTCGTTCCAAACTTTAAATTTTGTGACACAGTGCTTTTGGTTGAGAGTCACAGAAAGTAAAGGAGTCTATAGCATCACATTGATGATATCACTTCTGTGGTTGGAAAGAAGCTCTGAAGATCATAAGAGGTTGACATGAAGAACATTTAGAGAAAGTCAGATTGGGGTATTTCTTTGCTCTTGGCTATATAGAAGTTTAAGAGTCTGCTTAGCCTGAAAGAAGCTGCATCTTAAATTCTACATCTCTTACTATCGACTCTCCTCACAAACTCAACTTACTCCCCATGCCACAAAAAGGAGCAGTAAAACTAATTTGGAAAAGAGTACAGACAATAGTAGCAACAGCACATAAAAGTCCAAAAACAGGATTCAACAATAGCAGTAACACAAAGACATGACACAGTAGAGATATATAAACTAATACAATTGGTTTTGGATTATCCCAAATTTAAAATGGCATCAGAAGAAACAATTCATTCACAGGCCAGCCAAATGTGGTTACAAATGCTCCAAGCTACCCATTCTAACTGATCCATGTGTTTGGCTCAGTCTGGCCCACAATATAGACAGATCATCAGAGTATTCTCTTTTTGAAAGATAAGATTTTAAAAATCAATAGGTTACGTAGAAAGGCTTGATAACAAATCCACGACCAACATCAGGAAACAATAAAAGCCGAGAGTTCACTCAAATAGACTAAAGACTGAAAAGCCTATCAAAACACTATATAACATCATGGGCTTTGCGCGCATTGCCAATTTGGGTAGGATGCTTTAACTTTATTTCACATTTAAATTAAAGCAGGCAATTCAAAATTTCTTATAGGTGTTAGACCCAAATTGATCACACACTATATCACCCAAAATTTGATCCACCCATTTGACTCACTCTGGTGATTGGCCAGATGTTTAGGGGCAAGTTGAAAATATGGAACCTAACTGGTTCGAGATGAAAAGAATTTCTAAATCACTTCACAAATATGATACAAGAGAAGCAATTTAATTACAACCCCAAAGTAGATACTTATATTCCCCCTATCATGTTTAATGTTGTGACATTATTCATCTATTCCCTTTAAACAAGCTTATTGGTCTTTAGGCTGGCCATGAAGCTTCAGCTATAGTTGGTTTATTAACTTTAAAGTGTACCCCATCACTAAAGATCTGTCTTTCTCATTCCAGGCATCAAACCATAAAATAACAATCTAAATTATAAGAAAATGAAGAAAAAGGAGTTCAAGGAGGTGTGGTAACTACTCATTTCAGTAGTAGAAGGCAAATATTTGCTTTAGTCAGAAATTGAAGTTATTTACTTGGGTGTGTTTTCTCTGGTCCATTTACATGTAGCATAAATCATATGAACACATGAAAAACATATGACACATTTAAGGTAATTAATTTTTATAAATGTGAATAACTTACTACAAGTGCGAGTCATATGGTTCAACAAGCCACATGGCTCTCCATCAGGTGTGTGCACAGGGCAAAGGAAGCCCCAAGATCTGCAAGTAAAAGAAAAAAAAATATATGAATAATAACCAACAAGTAAATTTTGAAGAGCCTAAAAAGCAATACTTACTCGGGAAGCAATTTCCGAACACTTGTTGTACGAAGCCCAGCAAATGAAGCCCCTCGATGAACAGCACGAAAATGGGATAGAAAACGTAAAAAGTTAAGCCTTTCTGCCTGAACTGAAAAGCCTGCTCTCTAAGATATTAATTTTGAAAACAGAAAGTTAGAAGAAATCAAAAGAACAACTTCTTGGTGAACAGAGAGTAGAATCTTGCAATATATCAGTAGTAGGGAAGTTTTGATATACTAACAATTAATCATATTCTGGCAAAGAATTGAAGTACTTTTGTTAATCTCCACAGGAATATATATAGTCCGATGGGTTTAACACTTAGACTCCAAATCAAGGTTCCATCCCCTTTTATATATACTAAAAATTGAATCCCCCCAATAAGTACCTAGATATAAGTTCTTACTAGGATAAACTGGTAACTTGGTAACCACTAAAAAAGTATATTATGCTCGACCTCGTACAATTCTCATATCACTAAGAATTACTCTTTTTTGTGTCATTCAAGCACATAATTGAGAACCAGAACCCCAACCAAGCACCACTAAAATATCTATAACTGATAAGAGAAAAGAAGAATGCAATGCATTTAGTAAGATACCTATGATACTTGAAATAAGCTAGGCCAGAAGTCAATACCTGCTGCAAATCTAGACCTGTTTGAGTATTTATTCTTCCAGTTTTCAACATATTCTCAACCGCTAAACTGATTTGCCTAGTCGGATTTTTATCCAGAACCTTTTTTAAGCTATCGACTGCATTATCAGAAAGGAATCATCAATTCATGAGAAAAAATAATATGCAACTAATGTAGAAAAATGTGGAAAAACAACAATTTTTGTAAGTTGTACAATACATAGAAAGACGGGGAAACTTTAACCAAAAACCATACCACTGCCAAAATTGATATTGTTGTTTTCCTTTTTTATCTCATCTTGAAGAAGTTTTTTGGTCCTTTGCAACCAATCCTCTAGTTTTTCCTGAGAGCGAGGAAAAAATTACAAGTGAAGGCAATAATGAAATTAAACACTACATACACTATAATACACTATTTTGTATACATTACTAGTACTAGACCTAAAAAATAAATGATCAATTCATTAGATGTACACCCTCGAAACCTAATTTGCTACTGAGTGAACATCTTTAGGATCATGGAGAGTAGAAAATTTACCCCAGTTAGAAAATCTACCCACTAGAAAATTATAAACAGAACAAACAATAACAACTGGCTTAAACCAGTGCATAAGTTGCAGCATATGTTCATTTAAACTAGTTCTTCAGGTAGTTATATAGCACATTTGAGTTATATGCATGGCCTAGACCTCAAGAATCAAAATCTCATTTCAGCAAGTATCCGTAAAGAATGCACAGCTAGAAAGCAAGCATTTGTGAATGAAAAGAAATGGCAGACATTTGCATGAATCTCACCATCACAAAGAAAATCTAATATTAATAAAAAAATTAAAAAAAAAACGTATAAGTGCACTGAAAGAAAACTTATTGTTGAGACAATTTCATGGGATCTGCAAATGTCATATATCAATGGGGGAACCATTGTTTGGTTATTTTCAGTCACTATAGACCATCTGATTTATTGGCTGGGACGTCAACGTTAAACCATCTGATTTTTTATTAAAATTAATCAGTTACTGCTACAGAGCATATACAAGCATGTTTGAATTGAAGAGTTATTCACTGAATTCAACTTTTCTTTATTCATATTTTATCTTTCTCATCCTGCTTTCTGTTTTCAATCTTTAAACTTCTGATTTCATTAGAACTTGACTCAACTCTTATTCAATTATTCTCGAACTGGCAGGAACAAATTTAGGGACAAATAAGCAAAGAACATTCATATTGAGCACTTAATCTTAGTGACTTTACTTCCTATTCTTGTTAATACTGAGGCATCCATTAAAATTTCTAACAAAAAAAATTAAGGTATTTAAAAAGTTAACGAAAGGTGTTTTTTTTTCAGGAAAAAAGTAAACACAATCTCAGAATATACAAACAATGAATATGCTACTCCTCTAGATGTACATATTTTTCCAGCACCATAGAATACTTTAGAATTTATTGCTCTGCGCCACACTGGCATAGCACTATGGCAATCTGGAGTTGTGCACTAGAAACCTAAATATTATATTTTCCAAGTACACAAATAATATCCAAAAAAAAAAACAGCTGTTTTATCTACCTTGAGATATATGGTAATCAAGTGCCCAGGAAGCAAGACTTCTTGATTTTGCAGGGAATCTGGGTTGTCAAGCACCGAAGTCTGATCCATCAGCGAAAAAAGTTTCTGCAACATGAATCTGCGAAACTAGAAATCTAAGAACTGATGGAAAGATCAAAAATTAAAAAATAGGTTTATAGTGAGGAAGGATGAAATGAAAAGTGAAAACACGATCTAATTACAGAAAATTAGAAAACTAAATCTGTCTTCATAGGGATCTTTGTCACTCTTTAATAAAGAGTGAAAATACATAGAAGCCCACATATATAAACTACCCTTGTAGCGATTTATTTCAAAAGCAAGATTAATCCCATTTGGTAAAATGATCTTTGTTTAACAGGGATCTTTTCCATAAAGATTGGCCATATGATTATCATCATCACTATCAGAAATACAGTAACGTTTACTAGGTGAATGAAACCAAATAAGTGTATGTTCATCATAAGAATGCAACATGATTTCTTATTTCATTGTCTCATGTAAGGATGAAACTTCAGTGAGGGCCACATACAGACAATGCAGATCAATGGATTATTATTGTTTGTATTTGTATAAGAGATTTTGTAGTTTTTCTTATAGCAGGCATATGCATATATATATATATACAGAGAGAGAGAGAGAGAGTAGCTAACATGAGGAGAATAAATTTGTCTTCATTCTTATCTAGGTGAACAAATATGTAGTCTTTAAGAACGGCATATCCAACCTACCAAAACAGAATGAATTAGCAGAAATAAACTTGATGGGAACCCAAACAAATCACAATTCCCTTGTCCGTTTGAAGGGAGACTAAAAAGATTGCAGATCATGACTTACAACTGAATAAGATTCATTCTCCAGGCCACTCATTAGAGGTTGGAAGTGCTCACCTGATAATGATAAAGGGATTACAACATACATCTAACATTTTAAGTCCAATCATTGGAAGACAACCAAAAGAAAAGTATTTTACCAATGTTTTCTAGACATTGACCACGAGTGAAAAGACCCAACTCCACTACTTCATTTATAATGATTTGCGCCCTCTCACCCACAAGCTGAGTGCCAACAGCACCCTTTCCTTTCTCAAATTTCCCAGGATAACAGCATGTCAAACTCGCATAAAGTTCATTATCAGGAGTGTCAACAAGAGCCTATTACCAAAAAATCAGAGTTATAATTTTGTTACATGATCATGAGTATCAAAGTATGCAGTACACACCAAGTTCAGACTGCACAAATAGAAAAGGAAAAAGAATAATGAATATAATAAAATTTCTAAGGAAAAATATATTTTTATTTGGATATGCATATGAGAAGGAGAGCCAACCAGAAAATTTAAACTAGACATTTGATCATGACTAAAATACTCTAGTCTAGTGCACGGTAAGATAAAATTCGATATAGCAAATTTAATAATGCACTAAGAAAATTACAATGAAATACATATGATCAAGCAGTGATTCAGCAGAAGTACAAAATATACATTATACATATGTGTTTTTGTGTGTGTGTGTGTATTAAACTCGTAGCCCAAAAAACACCTTTAAAATAAGACCCACAGGAAGCAAGAACTCCTTCCCCTGTATCCTGCAAATCACGTAAGACGCATTTTAACAGTTAAGTCAATAAAATGCAAACCAAAGTTCAGTTGTAGAGTCAAGCCTAAAACTGCTTACCAAACACCAAGTCTTGCGCTTCCGTTTTGCAGGTAGTACAATTTGACAGTTACTGAGGACTGATCATCTCTTGCACATCTAACATGACAATAAAAGGAGAATCAAACAAATAAACAACATTACATTTTCCACAAATAAGCTGAAACTCCAATTCATTATAACCAAGGCATTTGATAAAATTTCAATCCAGATCCAACCAAATTTAATTAAAAATCTGGTAAAACCATTTGTTCTAAACTGTTTATCCAAATAATAACCCCATGGTAAAAAAAATTACATAGGGATATTCTAGCTCAACTGAATTATCAACCAAATCAAATTGATAAACTTTTCCTATCTGTTAGTATAACCAACACATATCCTTTGGCGAGTGAAGAGTTGGATGGGATATCTAAACCACTAAAACATGAAAACTTTGTGCCCTTACAAAACGTCAACGGATTTTCCTTTTTATTACAAATCCAATGCTTACTTGGATTGCATTGGACTGGATTGGCTTGAATATTTAGCATATTGATTTGATGCAAGCCTACTTATTGTATGCCAAGAGATCTGATCAATATAGGATCTTAACTACGATGCCTCAAACTGTTTTCCACCAACACCAGGACAGGGAATAATATGACAGCAATTAAAGAGTAACCACATGTGTATAATTTAGAGATAAAACCTTATCACAACTGCTTTATCTGTATATCCTTCCTTTCGATCACGAAATGAATTGCGCACCGTACTCATTGGCTGAAATACACATAGAAGTATTAAACTGATCAGGCCATATGCTTCCCTTCTAACTATAAATATTAGGTAACCAACTAGGTCGGCAGTCAGCACATTAAGATATAACTTCAGGGGTTGAAGAAGCCCAAAGTTTTATGGGGATGCTTGTTGGTTGCTGTTATTTGGGTCATTTGGCTGACCGAAAATCAGAAAATCTTTTAGGACAAATTTAGAGCAGAGAAAAAGTATTTACAAGAAAATGGGGATTAGTTCTCCCACACTTCCTGACCAGGGTGGACCCTTCAAGAGAGAAAAACCACTTTGATCACATGGTGTATCGTAAAATTTGTTACGCACATTGCGTAACATGGAAAGGCTCACTTACATAGTTTCGCTTCGGCAATATAACAGGTCGAATAACTCTCTCGAGCCCATTTAAAATGAAGTAGCTATAACAACAACAAGAAAATAATAATTAGAACTAACATAGCAGAAAATAAACCTAAAAGAGTATCGAAAGAAAGGATAGACTAGCTAGTAAAGACAAGAGAAACGAATTTACTTACCCACCCATTTCTGATGCCTCTTCTTTGCAAGAAACTAGCTGCTGAGGATCATGACCTCTTAAGTTGCAACACTTTGACTGCATTGGACAAGCAATATATCCATTATCACCCATCAAAAGAAAAATTTAAGCTGAACACTCCGACACAACACATCAGTTAAAAATTAGGATGTCATAAAATCCTAATGTTATTCCCTCCTTTCACCTGCCCAACCCCTCTACATTATTAGCATTTTTCAAAGTATCACTTAGAACGATTGGACACCGATCAATGTCAAAGGAGTACAAATACTTGCACAATTAGTCAATTGATAAAAATTACATTAATATAAAGAGGAAAAAGTAGTCACCATGAGCATGATGGGAAACTGGCCAAAATTGAACTGCTCTCTAACAGGAGCCTTATCCCCACGCTGAAAATAAATGTCTGCCAACAATTTCCCTGTGTAGGAAATTCGAGTCTGTCGACACTACATTGATACACAAACACACCAGTCAATACATTACATAGTCCCAATTACTATCCTCTAAAAAAAGAAAGAAAGTGAAAACGGCAAGAGCTTACTTCAAAAGGATAGAGAGGCTCGCTGCTCCGGTCCTTGAGAGGTCGGCCTAGGATAGGATCATCGGCGAACCAGAGTAACAAAAGAAGTCAAGGAATTCATTATCCAATATATAATAGCAGTAATGCGATGAGAATTGAACAATAAATTGAATTGAAAAGGCAGAGAGAAAAGGATATTGCGAAGGGTTTCTCCGGTGAGAGGATTGTCTACTTGGACGGGCTTGATGTCACGGAGCATGACGCCGAGGCCGGCGGTGATGAGGTAATCGAAAGACTCGATGTGGTGCAGGAACAGCTCACGCAGGTGAGCCAAGTCTCCGGCACTGGTTCTCCTCTTATGCTGCTGCATCCTCGCCTGGACCTCGCTGAGACGGAAGAAGTCCCGAAATTGCAAAACGGCGGACGAGAGAGGTTTTTTGCTTTTTTTTGGGGGAAGAGGGGTTTATGGGTTCAGGAGATCAGGGTTTTAGGGGAAAGGGAGACCCAAAAGTAATGGGCACATTATTTACCGGTAGAAAAACCTGGTAAATTATGTGAATGAAGATTTTCTTTTGTCTTTTCTATTTTCTCATTCAAACAACTTTGAAGATTTTCAATAAATTGAAACACTACGTAAATTTGACATCACGGGAAGTTTGCGTCGTAAATATATATACAAATTCAAAAAAAGTAAAATTATATTAAAAATATGTCTAAAAATTAAGAGTGTATTAAAAAATTTGGTATATGTGAATACAATTTATATATTTTTTATTTTGATTTTGTCTTTCTATTGATGATCAGTTATATACACAACACAGTGCGACATGGTAAAACTGAAAAATTGAGTTTCTGACACGGCTTGGACACGACAAACAAAATAATATTTATGTATTTTTAATACATAAAAATATACTACTAAAATATGAAATAAGTTCAATACATTACCAAAATTATGTTTTAAATTTAATCTTTTTCTTTTTTTTGTCCAACGGAGATGTATTTAATTAAGAGTCAGTGTATGGGTATTGAATCAAGATTTTAAAAAGTCATTTAAAATCTTATGGTATTGAATTGCGATTTTAAAAACTCTTTCAAACTCTGACGGTATTCAATTAGGGCTGGGCTCGGACCCGGACCGATAGGCTTTTTACGAGGACCGGGACAGGACCGAGTGGATTAGAGCCAGGCCGGGCTTTGCTGTTAGCAGGTGAAGGACCGGCAAAAGCCCGGACAGTCACGGGCCGGGCCGGGCCTACCGGTTTTTCGGGCCTAAATGCTTAAAAACACTGAGTGGCTGAAAGTCTGTATTTTCAAGATTTTTTGCAGGAAGCTTCCATACATCTTGCATAAACACAAGTACAAAACCAACATCATTGTCTGATTTAGTAACAACTAACAACAACGAAATTCAGTAAATAAATCCACAATCACATCTTTTTTAATTCAGGGAATGAATAAGAGATGGAAGTTGAAGCGAAGCCTTACCTGAGTCAATGGGCGACTGAGGAAGAAATCGAGACGCACATGCATCGTCTAGCGGAAGAGAAGAGAGGCGCGTAAGCTGGCAGGCGCTGTCGTCGTCGTCTGATTCGAGAGGCGATTGGATCACAATTGAATCGTTTGGAATGTGGAAAACCACAATCACAATCGATTGAATGATTAGAAGGCATACCATAGGAAGAGAGGAAGAGAGGAAGAAAGGAAGATATGCGCGCAGGCGGCAAGCGTCATCGAGAGGCGCAGGCGGCAGGCATCGTCGAGATGGGCCGAGGCGTCGACGGAGTCGTCGAGAGTTGAGAGGCACACCGTCTCTGTGTTTGGCCGACGCGTCGACGGCGTCGTCAGGATTTGAGAGGAGCAGCGTCTCTGTGTTTGGCAGAGGCGTCGACGACATCGTCTGGATCAGAGTTGAGAGGCGCAACGTATGAAGTTTGGTTTAGGTAGAGTGGTCTGTGACTCTGTGGTCGTCGAGTATAAAGTTTAGTTCAGGTTTGACTTAGTTTTTTTTACTAAAAACTGACTAATCTTGTGTGGTTGAGTGTATACTACTAGTATAGGACTGCTAAACAAACCAATCTATGAGTGACACATATGTATTTCGGGCTTTCGGGCCAAAAATGTTTCTGAAAATTAGGGCCCGGGACCAGCCCGAGTACAGGTGGGCCCGGCCCGAAATGGTAGAAATTAGACGAGGGCCCGTGAAAAAGCCCGGCCCGGCCCGGTCAGGCCCGCCGGTTCGGGTCTGTCTTTTTTCTATTTCGGGTTTTATGCCCACCCTTATATTCAATAACTCAACGACTTTCAAAGATTCTATCAGATGCCAGATTTTGATGGATTCTGAGCTGTTTGGTATAAATAGGAGAGACTCTAACAAGAATCTGCTCTCTAGCCATCAGATTTTGAAGTATTCTCTTCTCTCTCGTTCTGGCGACCAACTGACCTTGCCTGACGACCTCACCATATGCAAACTTCCTTTCTCTTCTCTTTTTTTGTGTTCGTCGTCTTATCTTTTTGGTTTGGGGATGGAAATTTTTGGTGAATTCATAAACCCTGATTTGGGGGTAGTCTCTTGTTTGATTTACCAATAATCACTACCTTGAAATTTCTTGGAAATCCAGTACGTTGGTGGGATATCTAAATAAGGATTTCGTTTGATTGCTTGATATGCTCAAGTGTACATCAGATTTGAATGGGATTAATTGATGTTTTACTCAGTATATGTCTGCTGATAGCTGATATAACAGCTACTCCCATGTTCAATCATTATTAGGATTATATACTAGGGGCTAAGCGCATCAGGAACTCTTGATTTATGCAAATATTTTGGATGTGAAGAAGGTGCATGGTGCACTTGAGTGTTTAGTTTGTAATTGATTCTATACTGTAAGTGTTCTGCCTGAAAGGGGATTGTTAACATGGATGACCAAGATATTCTAATAAGACTCAGAGCATGATTATTTACATGAATGATCATCTATCATAGTCTCTCACTAGAATTTGGATGGATTTTATCTAGTTAAAAGGTCCTTTGCTGTAATCATAAGAAACTTGATGCTTATTACTTGTTTCTTTTTGTCTAATTTATTTGTTTTATGCACAGTAGTAGTGTTCATGTTGAACTTAGAAATAGTACACACGAGTGCATATGAGCACATAGAGAAGGAGGTGAGGGAGGGAGGGACACATAGAGCTTATGTGTAAGGCATTTCTAATTAGCCATTTTGATGTTTGCATGGGTGACTGTTTGAAGGGTTTATACCTCATTTATGGGGTTTGAGGCAAGTGACTTTGGTGAGGTAGAAGATACAAAGTGCATGAAATATGTGGAGAGAATGGAGTCCACAAAGTATCTATGCAAACTGAAAGTGCTCAAGCTTCCCATGTTGCAATGGATTTAGGAGAGGGAACACAGCACGATTTCTTTATTTCTGGTTTGGTTGGGAAAAAAAAATCTTATGTAAATAAATATTATTTGTTATTGCTGGTTTGGTTTTCAACCTGACTGTTGCTGTATAGCGTTCTTTAAATAAATATCATCTGTTGTTGCTGGTTTGGTTTTCAACATGATCATTGCTGTATAGAGTTCTGTAAATGAAGATCATCTGTTGTTGCCGGTTTGGTTTTTAACATGACCGTGCTGTATAGCGTTTGACATGATGTTAAACACAACATGTATTAATAAACAGTCTACGGATTTATAAAATCCAAAGAAAAACCAATGAATCTGTAAACACGAAAATATCTGCGACAAATGACAGAACAACACATGTACAAAGAATAATTTAATTTAATCAATGCGAATGCGGGTTACAATCTTTGTGAATTCCTCTGATTCTATCTCCGACATCGATTTGATCCAAGGGTGATGAGCATTTAATCTTGAATCGAATCGTTGTAATTTGGACTTCTTATCATGTTGACGATTTGTAGAAGTTGATTGACCAAGGGCCGTAGAGGCTTGTTCTTGATCGGGTTTGATTCACGAGCGGTTTCACGTGGTTGTTTGTTCTTTGTCTTGAAGTTGGTGAAGATGTCGGCTATTTGGCAGCTTGATGACTCTTCAGGATTTGACAACTTCTAGGCTTGAGGTTGATGAAAAACCAGCTATTTGGCAGCTTGATGATTCTTCGGGATTTGACAACTTCTAAGCTTGAGGTTGATGAAGAAAGAATCGGCTATTTGGCAGCTTGATGATTCTTCGGGGGCTTGGGAGACTTCTGGACTTGAGGTTGATGAATAATCGGCTATTTGGTAGCTTGATGATTCTTCAGGATTTGACAACTTCTAAACTTGAGGTTGATGAAGAACCGGCTATTTGGTAGTTTGATGGTTCTTCAAGGGTTTTGGGAGACTTATGAACTTTTGAGAGTAATTTCTCTCTCTCTGGTTCGCTGCTTTGTTTCTGGTCCGCTGCTTGTTTTTATTTTGCTCCTTTTGTCCGCCCCCTCCTCTTGGTATGAGAGGGGGTATTTATAGTGTTAACATGTCTTCGCTTTTGACAAGTAATGGAGATACTAAATCAATGATATTTCCTTAATCGAATCAATGAATCTTGACTGATTGATTTACTTGCCGATTTTAACATAATCAAATCAATCAAATCTTAAGATTTAGATATGCCCAGATCGTTTTGGATTGAATGTCCTGTTTTGATCAAGATCATTAGCAAGCAGCAAGCCATCTCACGGATATGGAATGTATCTCGCGAGGAACCTTGATTTCCAAGCAAGCGGTGATTTCTGGTCCCACTTCATGGACGACTTATCTTGGACGTACATCCCCGCATGCATGCGAACTTTGTCGTCTAGCTTCTTCACGCAGTTCCCTCCGCGGGGCCATCTCGCCTCGCCTTCATGTAAACCTACGCGCGCGGGGCCATCTCGCCTCGCCTTCATGTAAATCTACTCACGCGGCGCCATCTCGCCTCGTCTTCATGTAAATCTATGTGCGCGGGGCCATCTTACCTCGCCTTGTTTACTTCTACGCGAAGTCATTTCGCCTCGCCACTGTTTACTTCTATGCGAAGTCTGTTTCACCTCGCCACTGTTTATTTCTATGCGAAGTCCGTTTCACCTCGCTACTGTTTACTTCTATGACAAGTCCGTTTCACCTCGCCACTGTTTACTTCTATGCGAAGTCCGTTTCACCTCGTGCAATCCAGTTTGCCTTGCGAAGTTTAGTTCGCCTCGCGAACTCTACTCTCTAGCTCGCCTGACCGCTGGCGAACTATCACCAATCAATTTGGGGATGTCTAATTAATTTAATTGATACCTGGTCATCAATCAACACTTGATAATTGATTTCAATTGGAATTTAAGGTTTTGTTGTCGACCAACCATTTCCACGTTGCCACGTGTTATTTCCAACGGCTTTCCAATTTTGTTGACTCACGAGCCACGTATTTGTTTGGATTATTCAACGACTATTATTATCGTTAAATTTTATATGTTTACAAAATCAATCCATTAAAATTTGCCCGACTCTATATAGAGTTAAAACAATCCATGGAATTCACAAAATACATAGATTATTTAAAGTTTGTCAGAATCTTTTAAAATATGAATTGAATACACTCCTCTTAGGCATATTAAAATAACATTTTTCGACATATCACATGGCCTATCGGACACGTAGCGGGCCGTGTCGAACATTCAGGAGTGTGCAATATCCGTGCAACATAGATGATCAGAGTCGTCCAAAACCAAACTAATCTAATTACAAACCATCCTACTACAGATTTGACAACTCACTCCCAAGCCCGAATCCTTAACCACAATCCTTAAACATGGTTTTCTTTTTATTTTTTGTTTTTGAAAAAATAAAATCTATTTTTTGATTGTTTCACTTCCGAAACAAAATGATGGGAAGCAAATTTGCCGACCACCCTTTTATGTCCACCCTTTTGTGCCTACCCTTGTGCCCACTCATCTAATCTAATGCTAAATGTCAATTCTCTTAACCAACTCTAACCATGATTACAATATAAAATTATGTTTTTTTATAATTTTAATACCAACCATTTTAAATTAGTCTTTATCATTTCTTTTAATTGATTTCAAACAAAACAAACTTTTTTTCTTTTATTACCCACCCACATGTCTTTGTTTTATCTTTTTTCTTTTTTTGAGGGAGGAACACACCCAGATTTTTTTTAAGGGAGGAAACACACCCAGATTTTTTTTTTGAGGGAGGAACACCCGGTATCATTTTTTTTTTTGAGGGAGGAACACCCAATATCTTTTTGTTTTCACCTAAGCATATGCAACACCAAATTCTTCTATTTATATGGCGCCAAGTATTAAAATAAAAATAAAACATAATTCATTTATTATAATTTTATATTGTAACCATGATTAGAGTTTGTTAAAAGAAAGGACACTTGGCATTAAAATAGATGAGTTGGCATAAATGTGGGCAAAAAAAGGTGGTCGGCAAATTTGTTTCCATATTTTATGCATCATCTTGTTTTTGCTTTTTTTCTTTAGTATTTATTTTTATTTTCTCTTTCTTTTTTATTTTGTTTTTTTTCGCTTTCTTTCTTTTGCTTTTCTTTTTTATTTTGATTTTGTCCTTCTTCGAAGGATTGATGATCAGAGTCCCCCAAAACCAGTCGCTAATTAATGATTCCCAAATTCTAAGCCCTAATTCACCAATCACCCAAAAATCCAAAAACCCTAACCAAATAACAATTACCCACCCCTAATTAATCACAGAAGACATTACAAATCCCAATTGTTCCTCCTCATCATCAAGAAGCATGAGATCAATGCTCAAGAAGCATGAGATCAATGACCAGATCCCATAGACCTTCATATTCAACATAAGATCTGATACCCATATCACAATCATCTTGCTCCTCAAAGCAAACGATCTCAAATTCGTCCTTAACGTGGTCGTCCGGCAACAAATCGGCCACGCTGAGAGGGATTTCCATCGCCTTCGGATCAGAACCGAGGAGGAGGATTGGATCGGTGTCGGGATCAGCGACGGCCGTGTAGATCGAATTGGTCGACATGGAGATCAACACACCTAAAGAAGAAGAACAACAACAAGCCGGATCACAAAGAAAACCCTAATTCAGAAAGATCTGATCGAGTACATTTTTGTCAAGAGCGGAGAGCGTTGTGTGTTTGGACGAAGGTCTCATAGGCCCCTTATATAAACTTTCCCTCTCTTGAGAAAGGACTAAATTGCCTCTTCAGAAAATAAAAACAAGAGAAAATTACATAGTAACACATGACCAAATTTAAAAACACAAAAAACTCACTTTAATTAATTTTTATACAGTTTAAGACATAAACCCAATCCCCGTCTTTTTTCTGCAGATCTATTGTCATATCTCTCTCTCTCCCCTTACCATCATCGCCGCCCCTCCTCCTCAGACTCCACTGCCTCGCCGTCGCCATCGCCGCATCATGTGAGCCCCATGACCGTGCTCTTTGGCATCGACTGGGGCTGGGTCCCCGTCGACTACACTCTCCCCGTCACCGACGACAAGAACTCCGAGAACGACTTCAATGTGCCGTTCATGGAGGTCGGAATCGAGTTCAAGATCCACATCGGGAAGGATTGGGATATGAAGGAGAGGTTTTACTTGGAGGTGGAGCGGCTAGGGCTCAATTCCGTCATTATAGGAAGCCTAGGGTTCAACACTATCGTCGCCTTCAAGAGGAGTGCAGTTGTCACCTTCAGGAGGAGCGCCGTCATCACCTTCAAGAGGAATGTCGTCGCCGTCTTCAAGAGGAACCTCAGGCTACAAGGCAGTAGCAGTACATTAACTTGGTCAAGTCTTTACTTTGAATTTGAAGGTGATGTGATATGGTCGTCATATTCATAGGCTAGCACCTTGTCATGATCCGGTCAAATCATTAGTTTGAATTTGAAGGTGATTTGATCTTCAATTTGTATGAGATGTTCATGGACTTGATCTTCAGTTGGTATGAGATGCTTGCTGCTACTGTCTTCATCTCACTCAGTAGCAGTGATATAAATGAGGTTGATTGGTTTGGGTTTGGGCTGATTAGTAGGTGATTTCATATATGAATGAGGTTTGTTTTAAAGACATGAATAAGATTTGTTGATCTGAATGAGGTTTGTTTATCGGGTTAAACCATTGTTGTGGTAGATGAAGTTTTAAAGTTCATTAGCAGTGATACATACAGTAGCAGCAACGCTATCATCAAAGTGGACAGCAGCAGTGCACTCTGATGAGTAGTGGAAGTAAGCAGTAGCAGAGTGAGATGAGTATCAAACGTAGGCAGTAGCGACAGTAGTGACAATAGCAGCTTTATTTGATTTCGGAGAATTGCCTGAAAAAAATTGCAATATCACATTTTTATCAGGAGCTATTGTGCTACTGTTGGGTGCTACTACACCCAATGTGTTACGGTGCTACTCGGCAGTGTACTACTGTGCTACTGGTTCGACAGTAGCAGTTAATATGTAATGAAAGGTATTCTGGTAAAATTATAGTGACATATGACATGTAGATATTAGTTTGTCCTAATTTGTTAATATTTGTTCTTAAATGTGTGAGATATCATGTAAAACATGTATTTGTAAACTGAAATCTGGTTGATAACTTTATAGTAATTTACTATAAAAACAAAAGACTGAGTTTTTTTACAATTTGAAGTATAAGCTTTTAATAAATAATAAAATTGGCTCTAATTGTGTTTGTGTGCGCCTGACGCCAGCAAATAATGCTGTATTTATAATTTCTATATATGGGCCTACTAATTAAAAGGGCCAAAAGAAACAAAAAGTCTTGAACACTTAATTAACTAATCAGCAGATCATGATTGATTCAGAACCTGGAGTTGTTATAGCTGAAATGACTTGCACGTCACAGTTTTGGCAATATTATAAGATAGGCTGTTATTTGTGAAAAAGAAAAAAGTAAAAAAAGAAAAAAAAGTAAAGGGCAGCTCAAGGAAATGTGCTTTGCCCATGAGTTAAGAGTAAATGTGGGAATGTCATTATTTCCGACACTGCTTTTATAAAGGAGTCATTCGAGGTGAGCAGTATGGTTCGATTTGGTAAAGCAGTCAGAGCTCTTAGCATGCGGAGAGGGTCTTAATCTAGTTCGCTCAATGGGTCTGCAACTTATCACTATCTTAATCTTCATTCAAAAAAACTTATCATGTTATTAAATTGACTTTCTGGAAGCAGTAAACCTCATCGCTAGTGAGGTTTTTGATCCTAGACTCCTGGTGTAGAGATTAAACATGGTTTTCTTATAGCTGTAACAATGTTTGCCTTTGAATCAAACCAGATTGAGGTGAGGTTTCAGGCACCGCCCAAGTCTATCAGTTCATGACGCTTAATTATTCAATGTAATGCAATACCTCATTAAACAAAACAAAATGATAGTTCAATCCCTATCCTGAACTGAGGGCTTTTAAGTTTTGGAACACATCAATAACTGTTAGTTGTGTTTGTTAAGGGTTTTAGTTTGTTAAACACTGACAACTTTTACTCGTCGTCTCAGGGTCAACTCTAATTGAGTTTTATTCTCACAAAAAAAAATTAAAAAATAACATAAAATAACTCCAATGGGATTTGAGCTTTAATTAGACTTCCAGACTTCTCCTAAGTGAATGTGCTCATGTAACACCGACCGATCTTTAGTGCTCAAAAGTCTAATTAGTACAAAATATTGTATTAGGAAGATCCGTTTGATATCCAAAAACTGCTCATTTACAGTCGGATAAACGGACATGTTAAGGTGAGCCGATACTAGGCGCCACGACACTAATGTGGCCTAAAAAGGCTGGGACTTTGGGGGTCCTAAATATAGAGCAAAAGAGACAAGTCGTCCGATCATGTATATACGACGTCAACTAGTCAGTGAGCTGTGACTTATTGGTTATCTAGCCTAAGTGACATTGTAGAGATCGTAGTTCAATTGTGCTGACATTTTAACCTTTTAATTGTGTGTTGAATTAATAAATTTTATTAACTTCCTACTAAAAAAAAGAAAATCATGAAGCAAAAACAAGAAATAATTTAATAAAACAAGAACAAGAAGGGCGTCATCCAATTCAAGTTTGTTTAAAACCACAACAAAGCAAAAGACACGAAGCAAAAGATATGAACTCGAGTTATGGGTGCATGCCTATACCAGACTCAGATCATGCAAACCAATAACCATAGCTCACCTCAAACAAACCCACACTCTTCTCATCAAAACAACCCCTCTTCCTCTTCCTCTTCCTCCTCTCCCAACCCAACTCTCCATCTTTCCTAAACTCACTTCCTCTCCTCATCACAAAAACCTCACCTACATTCTCTCTTTCTTAACCCACTTGGACAAGCCAGACCTCTCCCTCAGCCTCTACAACTCCATCATCCAAGGCCTCCCTTCAAACTCCACAAACAAAACCACCTCCCTTCTTCACGTGCTTGAACTACTTCGGCACATGCTCCTCAATGACATCCTTCCTGACCACTACACTGCCCCCTCTGTTCTCAAAGCGTGCGCGCAATGCCGTGCGCTGAGAGAAGGCCAGCAAATCCACGCCTACGCTATCAAATCCGGGCTTGTTTTGTCCAATGTGTATGTCAACAACACAATCATGAGGCTCTATGCAGTTTGTGGGTTTATGAATTATGCGCGGAAGATGTTCGACGAAAGTCCTCAAAGGGACTTGGTGTCTTGGACTACGCTCATTCAGGGCTATGTTAAAATGGGTTATGCTAGGGAAGGCGTGGAGGCCTTCTTTGATATGTGTGATGCCAAGATGAGGCCAGATGAGATGACATTGGTCATTGTGCTCTCGGCTTGCTCTAAGTTGGGGGACTTGAGCTTGGGGAGGAAGATAAGTAGGTACATTGATGATAATGGGGTTAACCCGGATGTGTTTATAGGCAATGCATTGGTTAATATGTACTTGGAGTGTGGCGATGATGAGCTTGCGCGTGGGGTGTTTGATGGGATGCCGGTGAGAAATGTGGTTTCTTGGAATGCGATGATATTGGGGTTGGCGCATCAAGGGAAGTATAAGGAAGCGTTGGACGTGTTCCAGGAGATGCAGAGAACTGGTCTTGAACCGGATGATGTTACTTTAGTTGGTGTTTTGAATTCGTGTGCGAATCTTGGAGTGCTCGAGTTGGGGAAGTGGGTGCATGCTTATGTTGATAGGAATCAGACTGAGGCTGACGGGTATATAGGGAATGCGCTTGTGGATATGTATGCCAAGTGTGGAAGCATAGACCGAGCTTTTAGGTGTGTTTCAAGGTATGAAACGAAGAGATGTATATTCGTTTACTGCGATGATTGTTGGATTAGCTATGCATGGGGAGGTGGACGTGGCATTGGATATATTTACTGAGATGACTAGAATGGGCATTCAACCTGATGAGGTTACATTTGTTGGTGTCCTTGCAGCATGTAGTCATGGAGGACTTGTGGCAGAGGGTCAGAAGTATTTTAGGGATATGTCAACTGTGTACATGCTTAGACCTCAGACAGAGCATTACGGATGCATGGTTGACCTTTTAGGTCGTGCCGGGTTAATAGATGAGGCAGTGGAGTTTGTTAACACCATGCCAATTGAGCCTGATGCCTTTGTCTGGGGCGCTCTACTGGGAGCTTGCAGGATACATGGGAAAGTAGAGCTTGCAGAAGCTGTGATGGAAAAATTATTGAAGGTAGAGCCAGAGAGAGATGGTGCATACGTACTCATGTCTAACATATATTCATCAGCAAATAAATGGAGGGATGCAGTGCAGTTGAGAAGGACAATGAAAGAAAAGAAGATGAAGAAAACTCCTGGTTGTAGTTCAATTGAAGTTGAAGGTGTTGTTCATGAGTTCAGAAAGGGAGATAAATCACATAAAAGAAGTAAACACATATACAAATTGCTAGACGAGATCATGAGCCACATAAATGATTACGGGGTTTTGGCTCACAGAAGTACTTTATTATGATAGTTTGAGGCACATCAACAGACGGATTGTAGGTAGATTGTAGCTGAAATGATCTGGTGTATTGATCACTGAAGTCCACTGGGATCTGAGGATTTATTGAAGCTTCTCAGTGGTAAGCAAAACACTGTACTAACTATTCATTTTTGTGAACCTACTGAGTAATTTCAATGTATAAATTTTACCTTATAATGTACAAACTATATGGCAGTAGCTTTTCTCATGTAGTTCTAAAAATAAAACACCTATGTAAGATTGTTATTCTAGTACTGTGCCGTATTACAATCTAGGTTTAAGATGTGTCTCTTTTGTATTTAATCCACGTAATTTAATAACAAAGTTTATGCTAATTTTGTTGTCATTAGTCTGGAAGTCTTTAATTTGCAAGAGGGTGTTAAATTTTGGTTCCCTTCTTTCGAAGTTCCTCACTTTTGTGAAGTTCCAAGAATATTTAGCAGTGATAGCACTTAGAATCTATAGGTTATCCAGGTCATTAATAAGTGGTTTCTTCATCTTAATTTACTAACAGGAAATGAGGAAATGTAGCTTATCTTCTAGTATTGAACTATATATTCAGACACACACACACACACACACAGAGATCTCAATAAAAATTTACTATATCCTTTGAACATATGAAGAGCTCTAGTGGGTTCTTATGCTGACTGAATATTGGGTTCATTGTTCTTTTAGTCAAGTTATGTTAGTATTAGTATAGCAGTTCAATCTTGGTTTTTTTAAGACTTTGTAATGGCAGCCTTTCAGAGCATACCTTCACAAAGAGTAGTAACAAATCTAGTTGCCCACTTGATTACATCTTCCTAGGCAAACAAAGACTAACAAGCTAGTTCTCATGAACCAAGCCACCTCATTTGGATACCGGTTTGCCCTCTCCGGCCGGTTCCATTTACACGCTTGATTATTTCTCCCCTTTCTAGTCATTTGGGAACAATATTATGATATAATATACGTTGTCTGTAATGGCCACCCGGAAAAGTTAATTTTTAGCTTTTGGCGGAGATGCCAAATTTTGATTCTAGCTCAGTAGTACGGTCTGTAATGAGTATATTACATTTTCATCTTAGATTCCATAGGATTGTGCAATATGACCTAACCAACCATGTTTCGTGCAACTGTATTCAACTGATTATCATGTCTCACTATAAATTTTCTGAAATTGCAGCTGGTTTCTAATCTCTTAGCAAGTAGTAACTACTAGTTTGGCTAGTAAATAAGTTGAAGGCCTTTGATCATTGACAGAACATTGTTGTTTTGTTGTTAGATAACTGAAATGCAACTGGCAAGAACTTTTGAATTAGTTGAAAACTGAGAACTTTATATGCGTTTTGATTATCTGAAATCAAAATTTGAATTACATTTGGCACACAAGAAAATTCCATTTTATTGGATTACAGTATTATTGTCATACAATAGATACAGAGCCCTGGTGATATTGACTCATAAGACCCTAGTTCTTTATGGTTTAGACTCATAATACACCTTTTTGCGACAAACCATTTCATTTAGTTATATTTTTCACGAGGTTGGTCTCACGGAGAGCCTGAAATTTGGTGACAAGTTTGTCTCTGGGAGGAAAGTTCTCTTTGATTATAGGAGCATCTGCAAAATTCTTTTTCCATTCTGATAACAATGGAAGCTCACCTTCTGTTATCAATTTCATGCTAGTTACCTCTTCAAACACATCCACATATTCTGTAAGCCATCCAAGTGCAATATCTGCAAATCCAATATGCTCTCCCCCAAAGAATTTCTTCCCATTTAGCTCTCCTTCCAAATACTTCAAATTCTCCTTAGCCTTCACAATACCTTCCTCTTGCTTTTCCCCTTCACTTATAAAGGCTTCCCAAATAGATGGCAAAACCTTCATGTAAAACCCCAAACCTAATTAGATATTTTATGAACCAAGTTGAATTCTCCCTAAAAATTAATCATCTCTAGTAACAAGCAACAACTATTATCAATATCAAAACTCCATAAGATTCTAGTGTTCAATATCTGTATGCTATGAAATAGTAGTAGTTCAGCTAGGTTACCTTTTCATCACCAAATTTGGCCCAAAAGCGTGCAGCAGCTCTTTCATGAGGATCTTCAGACAGCAAAGGGTTATCTTTCCATGTTTCTTCAATATATTCAAGGATCACAAATGATTCAGCGACTGATTTTCCATTGTGCACAAGTACTGGAACCTTCTTATGAACAGGGTTGTATTGAAGAAGCAAAGGGCTTTTATTTGAGAGATCCTCAAAGATGGTATCATACTGGACATCTTTGAGCTTCAGTGCCCAAACTATTCTCAAAGCAAAAGGGCTTGACCATGTTCTAAAGAGCTTGACTTCTGCCATTTCTGTTAGAAGGAGCTGTGAGAGCAGCTTAGTGCCTTTTTTATCCAGAACTTTGACCAGGGAACTTTGCTGTTGTCTCCCTTTCTAACATTGTATTTATTATTCTGACCTTATTTGTTGCTATATATGACTTGGGCCATAGAAATGGAAAATGCTCATATTAAGTTAAGTTTGATTTCTTTTGTTAGCAGTAACATGCAAGAGGTAAACTCAAACAACTATAAAGGATTACAGGTAACATTTTAGTCGGGTTAAGCTCGACAGAGGGTTAATATGGTTCCTTTAATTTCAGATGAGAAATGTACACCTTCATTGACTACTTCTTCCGCGGATTTGGATAGAATCGTTTTCAGTAAACATTTGTTTGTTGTTGTGGTGAAACCTTGTTTTTGGTTTAGTTCTTAGTCTTTTTACTATTTATGATTTTACAGCACCTCAGTGAAAGAGAAAAAGTTGCCAGAATGATTGACAAATAAGAAATATATGGGGGGTGAAATTGAGTTTTGAGAAACTGAAAGGATTAGGGTATGTAAATAGTGTCTGGATTCTCAAGGTGTGATGAAACAAGAAGAGGGGTTCTGTTTGTTCTCTTTGGACTTTAGACATATTCTGCAGGCGGCGCCGGCTTTGGAAGAAAGTCCCCCATGTTTTCCTTTGTCAATATGTACAACGTACTTCTAGCCTCATGATGTATGGTATCCACAGGCTAAACTACTTGACATGATAATTTCTTTCATATTTTTCATTTCTTTTCTTGAGAAATTGGGATGATCACATTTGAAGTTTTGAACGATCAGTGCAGGCCAGGTATATTAGTCTTACAAATAAATGCCCACCAGATAATATTTTTACTGTCATCACATTAGTTTTTAGTTTTTTAACTAATAGTCAAGTACAAGTACTGAAAAGTTGATAAATTTCCATTCAGATTGCAAAATCCTAAGATTATTGTAAGGAGTTTTGGGGTTTAGGGTTTAGGCCTGCAATAATCTATTGGAGTTATAAGTAACTTTCACAAATAGGAACTATTGGAGAAGATTAAGACCAAATCAAAGTATCAAACTACCATTGTTTTGGCATGATTTTGGTTAATGTATAGGCCACAGACTTGTCAATCTTGTCAGTAATACTAAGTCATCATTGGAAAAAGGGGCACACTTATTCTTTGCCTCATTCCACACGCTGCAGTCTCAATCTACACCAATTTTCTCCATAAAAGTGGGCTCTTCCAGCAGGACTAACTGATGAGATTTATTGACTTAACAGATGAGAAGTCAATCAGCTAACTGCACCAGTCCTTAATAAGAGAATTGGGTAGTACTCCATATGAGGTGTATAAACAAGGGTAAAGGAATGTCATGCCAAAACAAAACATCAGCAGAAACTTCCTTACCATTAGATCCCAAAACTGTAAACCAATGTCAATTCATATCTATTTTGACATTTACCGTTTAATCTTATTATAAACTTTATTTATTTCTACCCTAATGTAAATAAATATTACTGCTAAAATGTGAATGAACATTCTTATAATTTAATTCCTTTCTAATGTATAATTGGGAAGAAAAGCATACAAATTATCTTTATGAGCTTTCCAGCTTAGGCGCCTCAGAGAAAAATAGAAAGCAAATGTCTCCACAACTCTCAGAAAGCAGGATTCTATGCAACAAGAAATGCCCCCGCTAAGTATCCTGTTCCCAAAAAAGATGTAAAAGTTTCAGATGAAGTCCTCATGAATAGAACCAATAAAATGTAAGTGTCTGAAAGAGAATGTGAATAAGAAATGAGGATCAGAGAACATGCAGTGAAGACTAATGTAACTGTTGGTGGGTGCTATTGAAGTTTGCGAAGTTTATATCAATCCTGGAAAATTTAGGAATAATTAAGGAGTAGTATAGTAGCAAGTGATTTTCTGATTTTCATATGCAGATTATATATAATCTTAAGCAGATCAATTGCCGCTTATATTAATTGTTTTCTGTACTAGCTAGAAGGCTGATCCTATTGATTTTAGATCTAAATATCTAATGATGAGGTCTGATTTTATTTACTACTTGGGGGCATGCAGACTCCTAACTCCTTCACTTAAACTCATTAGGCGTGATGAGAATCCTGTCGTTAACATGTTTACTGCTGCTCAGATATCCGAACCAATACTCCTTAAGCCGCTCCAAAATCTACTCGCCAGGTCTCTCTGGGGTTTAGGATAATGCTCCTCAGTCCCATTGAATGCTTCTGTATACCGCTGCCACAGGTGATCACATTCAAGCCATCTACGAGATTAAATTTTGTCGACGAGACGACTAGAATTGATCTTCTTCAAGCATACCGGGCAAGCCTTGTATTCTTTAGTAATTTGATTAAATAACATCCCGTAAATAGGAAAATCACTGATGGTCTAAATAACCGCGGGTTTGTCTATCATATCATATGGTATGACATACTTATTGCAAATGTGTCTAATTGTATGACGCATGAGGGCTTTCGAAAGGGTAAATGATCATTACATGGTCATTTAGTTGTTTCTTCAATCAATGATAGCCACACATTTTATGAGGCATGTTATACTATATGGTATACTAGAATTTTCTAATAATCACTGTTTTCATCAAGAATGAAGTCTGACTGTGCTTGTCAAAATTACAGAGTTCATATTGATTTCTTTTGTTAGCAGTAACATGCAAGAGGTAAACTCAAACAACTATAAAGGATTACAGGTAACATTTTAGTCGGGTTAAGCTCGACAGAGGGTTAATATGGTTCCTTTAATTTCAGATGAGAAATGTACACCTTCATTGACTACTTCTTCCGCGGATTTGGATAGAATCGTTTTCAGTAAACATTTGTTTGTTGTTGTGGTGAAACCTTGCTTTTGGTTTAGTTCTTAGTCTTTTTACTATTTATGATTTTACAGCACCTCAGTGAAAGAGAAAAAGTTGCCAGAATGATTGACAAATAAGAAATATATGGGGGGTGAAATTGAGTTTTGAGAAACTGAAAGGATTAGGGTATGTAAATAGTGTCTGGATTCTCAAGGTGTGATGAAACAAGAAGAGGGGTTCTGTTTGTTCTCTTTGGACTTTAGACATATTCTGCAGGCGGCGCCGGCTTTGGAAGAAAGTCCCCCATGTTTTCCTTTGTCAATATGTACAACGTACTTCTAGCCTCATGATGTATGGTATCCACAGGCTAAACTACTTGACATGATAATTTCTTTCATATTTTTCATTTCTTTTCTTGAGAAATTGGGATGATCACATTTGAAGTTTTGAACGATCAGTGCAGGCCAGGTATATTAGTCTTACAAATAAATGCCCACCAGATAATATTTTTACTGTCATCACATTAGTTTTTAGTTTTTTAACTAATAGTCAAGTACAAGTACTGAAAAGTTGATAAATTTCCATTCAGATTGCAAAATCCTAAGATTATTGTAAGGAGTTTTGGGGTTTAGGGTTTAGGCCTGCAATAATCTATTGGAGTTATAAGTAACTTTCACAAATAGGAACTATTGGAGAAGATTAAGACCAAATCAAAGTATCAAACTACCATTGTTTTGGCATGATTTTGGTTAATGAACAATCTATTTCATGGTCAATTATTCCTAAATGCGTTTTGCAAGAGCTTGAGATGCTAATTTCACATGAATGTTTCTCCTCTTCCAGGCATCTGAGATAGTAGATTATTTTAGAGTAAGATTGTGAAATAGAGGTCACTGTTTGTAACGGCAGCAAGTTAACTTCTTAGCTTTTAGCTAAGACACCATTTATCTGATTGCTAGCTCTATTGTACTTAAAAGTTGATTTACATATATGACAATAATACATATATACAAGTATTCTGATTAGGTTCTATATATTGTGTCATGCATGCATTTTTCTGACAAAAAAAAAGTTTCTCAAAGCTTTCAATTATGAGTAGTTTTAAATACATACCCCCAATAACTTAATACACATGTTTATTATTTGATATTTCAAATCAGATTTGATTGGTATGTTAAATGACAAAAAAATGCATGTGTAATACAATTTAAATATTAATAACAAACTTATATTTGGAAACTAATAATGTGAAATATAAACCAAATCAAATATTAAAAATGAAAACTTATTTTTGGAAACTTATAAAGTGAATTAGAACAAATTAAATTTTTAAGATCAAGAACTTATTTAAGGAAACTATTAAAGTAAACAAAAAATTTGCAAGGAAATTTGGATAACCAATTAATTTTTTTTTTTCCTTAAAGATTCATAATTTCCAAATTTAGAGTGTCAAAATATCAAACAATGTAATTGTTATGCATATGAACACTTATTTTGTTATATTTCATAAATTTTCCTTTTCACCCAAACACACTATTCATATATGTACTTTGCATCTTATTTATCATTTTCATGTTTAAAAATTTGAAATGAACAATGAATCTGTCATGATTTCTCAATAACTAACACAAGTAGTAGATATGAACATCTATAAAATGTTAATTTATATAAATATATACTAATTATACAATAATAATAGTGTTAATATAGTCATATAATATGATATTTCATGGATTTTTAGTTTAAGGGTATTTTAGATACTTGAGGTTGTGTATTTAGTAAAATATCCGAATGAGAAATTAAATAAGTGGTGTATTAAGAAAAGAAGATAGAGTGCATGCTGACTTCATTTACTTTTTTCCTCTGTATATGCAGATACAAATTGCCATATTTATTGAATTATGGCGACATTTTGGATCCCCTGATTGAGAAAAGTCAGAACACTACTAATTTCATGATGAGGAGATCCAAATTGGCCAATAATAGTCGTGCAAAGAGGATAGAGTTTACAGTCTGCAGCTCCCTGGATGAAAAGGAAGATAACAATTTTCAATTTGTTACTTCTATCACTTATTGGGAATGATACCTGACTCTTGCTCTTGTCCATCTTTGTTGTGAAAAATCATTTCATTTAGGTGCCTGCTTCAACTTCTTGGCAAGTTCATGCTCACGGAAAGCCAGATATTTAGTGATAAGTTTGTCCAGAGGAGGCAAATTCTCTTTGATTATGTGAGCATCTGCGAAAGTGTTTTGCCATAGGGATAGCAATGGGAACTCATCTTCTGCTATCAGATTCATGTTAGCTATCTCTTCCAGCACTTTCAAATGATGTGCAAGCCATCCTAGCGCAATATCTGCAAATCCAATTTGATCTCCCCCAAAGAAGTTCTTTCCCTTTAGCTCTTCTTCCAAGTACTTCAAGTTCTCCTTTGCTTTCACAATAGCTTCCTCTTGCTCTTTCCCTTCACTATAAAATGCATCCACAATAGGTGGAAAAACCTTCATGTAAAACCATCAACAGAATTACTTAATTAACTGAGTTTTGTTCTTCACTAACTCTCCTTTTCTTATATCATATATCAGTCATGAACCCATGATACTCCATATAAAACTAGAACTGTTCACGAAAATGTCTGACTATACTGTGAAGTATGAAATAGTAGTGGTTGAGCTAGATTACCTTGTCATCACCAAATTTGGCCCAAAAGCGTGCAGCGGCTCTATCATGAGGATCTTCAGGCAGCAAAGGGTTTTGTTTCCATGTTTCCTCAATATATTCAAGGATCACAAGAGATTCAGCAATTGATTTTCCATTGTGCACAAGCACTGGAATCTTCTTATGAATGGGATTGTATTGAAGAAGTAAAGGGCTTTTGTTTGTGAGATCTTCAAAGATGGTATCATATGGTACATCTTTGAGCTTCAGTGCCCAAACTATCCTCAAAGAAAAAGCACTTGACCATGTTCTAAAGAGCATGACTTCTGCCATTTTAGTTTGAATTAGCTGTGATGGCCTGAGATGTGGCTTAGGCATTTTATGCAGAACTTTCAGTATTAAACTTTGCTGGTATGTCCTCATATCTTGCTGTATTTATCATATATTCTATATGTCACAGTCTATTAGTTCTAATAAAGAAACCAGAATGATCTGGTATCTGGGAAAAAGATGAGGTGAAAGTGAGTTACTAGAAAATGAAAGGAGAATGGTATGAAATAAAAAGTTTGGAACTTTGGATTGTCACCTGCTGCTAGGACTATTTTTGTTATCTTTGGTAATTTGGAGATGTGAAGCCGGCTAGAAGGGCGTCCCATATCATATTTTAATTGGCAAACATAAAAAAAAAAAAAATACTAATATTTAAATGATGAAATATTACATAACCCAAGAGATGGATTGTGACAACAAAGATATGAAAACAAAATTGAACAGAGCAACAATAGTTGGGCAACGGTAACATATGTTTCATATGTAAGGAGACAAAGAAACAAAGATAAAGACAACAAGGAAATGAAGGAATCAAACCAAGCGAGCTAGCCAGACCTTTTTTTTTTTTTTTTTTTTTTTTGAGAATAAGATGAGCAAATATTTGTTCTTTTTATATTGTGAACCGGAAAACTTAATTATTTGAGATGATGATATCTGAAAGAGAATGTGAATAAGAAATGAGGATCAGAGAACATGCAGTGAAGACTAATGTAACTGTTGGTGGGTGCTATTGAAGTTTGCGAAGTTTATATCAATCCTGGAAAATTTAGGAATAAGGAGTAGTATAGTAGCAAGTGATTTTCTGATTTTCATATGCAGATTATATATAATCTTAAGCAGATCAATTGCCGCTTATATTAATTGTTTTCTGTACTAGCTAGAAGGCTGATCCTATTGATTTTAGATCTAAATATCTAATGATGAGGTCTGATTTTATTTACTACTTGGGGGCATGCAGACTCCTAACTCATTCACTTAAACTCATTACGCGTGATGAGAATCCTGTCGTTAACATGTTTACTGCTGCTCAGATATCCGAACCAATACTCCTTAAGCCGCTCCAAAATCTACTCGCCAGGTCTCTCTGGGGGTTTAGGATAATGCTCCTCAGTCCCATTGAATGCTTCTGTATACCGCTGCCACAGGTGATCACATTCAAGCCATCTACGAGATTAAATTTTGTCGACGAGACGACTAGAATTGACCTTCTTCAAGCATACCGGGCAAGCCTTGTATTCTTTAGTAATTTGATTAAATAACATCCCGTAAATAGGAAAATCACTGATGGTCCAAATAACCGTGGGTTTATCTATCATATCATATGGTATGACATACTTATTGCAAATGTGTCTAATTGTATGACACATGAGGGCTTTCGAAAGGGTAAATGATCATTACATGGTCATTTAGTTGTTTCTTCGATCAATGATAGCCACACATTTGATGAGGCATGTTATACTATATAGTATACTAGAATTTTCTAATAATCACTGTTTTCATCAAGAATGAAGTCTGACTGTGCTTGTCAAAATTACAGAGTTCATATTGATTTCTTTTGTTAGCAGTAACATGCAAGAGGTAAACTCAAACAACTATAAAGGATTACAGGTAACATTTTAGTCGGGTTAAGCTCGACAGAGGGTTAATATGGTTCCTTTAATTTCAGATGAGAAATGTACACCTTCATTGACTACTTCTTCCGCGGATTTGGATAGAATCGTTTTCAGTAAACATTTGTTTGTTGTTGTGGTGAAACCTTGTTTTTGGTTTAGTTCTTAGTCTTTTTACTATTTATGATTTTACAGCACCTCAGTGAAAGAGAAAAAGTTGCCAGAATGATTGACAAATAAGAAATATATGGGGGGTGAAATTGAGTTTTGAGAAACTGAAAGGATTAGGGTATGTAAATAGTGTCTGGATTCTCAAGGTGTGATGAAACAAGAAGAGGGGTTCTGTTTGTTCTCTTTGGACTTTAGACATATTCTGCAGGCGGCGCCGGCTTTGGAAGAAAGTTCCCCATGTTTTCCTTTGTCAATATGTACAACGTACTTCTAGCCTCATGATGTATGGTATCCACAGGCTAAACTACTTGACATGATAATATATTTTTCATTTCTTTTCTTGAGAAATTGGGATGATCACATTTGAAGTTTTCAACGATCAGTGCAGGCCAGGTATATTAGTCTTACAAATAAATGCCCACCAGATAATATTTTTACTTTCGTCACATTAGTTTTTAGTTTTTTAACTAATAGTCAAGTACAAGTACTGAAAAGTTGATAAATTTCCATTCAGATTGCAAAATCCTAAGATTATTGTAAGGAGTTTTGGGGTTTAGGGTTTAGGCCTGCAATAATCTATTGGAGTTATAAGTAACTTTCACAAATAGGAACTATTGGAGAAGATTAAGACCAAATCAAAGTATCAAACTACCATTGTTTTGGCATGATTTTGGTTAATGTATAGGCCACAGACTTGTCAATCTTGTCAGTAATACTAAGTCATCATTGGAAAAAGGGGCACACTTATTCTTTGCCTCATTCCACACGCTGCAGTCTCAATCTACACCAATTTTCTCCATAAAAGTCAATGACTAAAATTTCGCCGATCGTGGAAATTTCGACGGTCCAAAAAACGGATATTTCGATGGAAATTTCGAGGAAATATCGATTGCAGAAAAAAATAAGAAAGTTGACGAAAATTAGTAGAAAAACATGGAAATTTTAAATGAAACTTTGAGAGATGTTTGTTATCTCAATTATCTATTATAATTGACAAAAAAATCTTGAATAAACATTAATCATAGTGAGTTTTAGTTATTTAAGGTGAATAACTACGTGCTGAAGTGCTGAACCAATGATAATTCTTAAATTTTTACTGTAAAGTTTATATATCTAATTTTTTTTTGATGGCTGGATACCCAAAGGGAGGCTAGGCCATCACGCCTTATATACATATGATACAACATGGAATTACATGAGTGGTTTAGAGCCACATAGAAGACCTATGAGGTACATAATTTTCACTATCTTCATCGTTTCTTTGTGTAGAGTCTTCAGTATATTGTGAAGAGTAGTCATTAAATGATACCTCACCTTTATAGTTTTGCATATATTGACTTACATGCCAACCATAAGGGTCAAGAGGGATTGACTGTGGATTTCCGTATTGGAAGTTGTAAGGATTGGGCAGCGCTTGACCTTGACCATAACCATAATCATTGGAAGATTGTACATCAGACTGTGACCATGACGTATCACTTGATTCAGTTGATTGCACCCCGTAAGTCATGGAATAAGTTGAATAAGGCATTGTCAGATTTTGGCCATAAGTGTATGGTCCATCATTGCCTCCTCCCACACTAGATGAGTCAAAAGTGGATAAAAAATCATATTCATGCGTTGGCATTCTTCCTTGGCCTCTTTCTCTTGGTGTATAATGTTTTCCTATAGCTCCAATACTAGAACCTGCTCTCCTACTTCCATGATCACCATCTTGTGTTACATGTGTGAAGTTTGGCTCACAAGTGAATGAGCTCATATGACCAGGTTGGCTCCCATTGTAATCTTGAACTCCAACATTATCTCCACCACCGCCGTAGCTTCCACTATCATCACCCCTGATGCTTGATGAGCCTCCTGATCTGGTGCTATAGTTTTCGTTTGTCCTGGAAGGAACTTGTGAGCTACGAGAGGAAATTAGAATGTTAGCTCTACCCACTAATGCATTGATAGATTCTCTATCAGGACCTATAACCTCTTCTTGAATTACTCTTTCTACATTTATTCCTTCCGCACGTGCTTCACGAGCAACTGTAGGTGATGGATTGCTATCGAAGGACTAAAATGTCGATAATCATGGTAATATCGGTGATTCAAAAAAAGGAAATCTTGATAGATATATCGAAAAAATATCGATTATCAATGGAAATTTTACCAAAATTTGTATATTTGACTAAAAGTAAACTAAATATAAAATATCGGAAAGATATGAAAATTAATATCGGTGCTTGTAAAAAACGGAAATTTCGAGGAAATATCGAGGATATTATGGATATTTTAGTCCTTGATAAAAGTGGACTCTTCCAGCAGGACTAACTGATGAGATTTATTGACATAACAGATGAGAAGTCAATCAGCTAACTGCACCAGTCCTTAATAAGAGAATTGGGTAGTACTCCATATGAGGTGTATAAACAAGGGTAAAGGAATGTCATGCCAAAACAAAACATCAGCAGAAACTTCCTTACCATTAGATCCCAAAACTGTAAACCAATGTCAATTCATATCTATTTTGACATTTACCGTTTAATCTTATTATAAACTTTATTTATTTCTACCCTAATGTAAATAAATATTACTGCTAAAATGTGAATGGAACATTCTTATAATTTAATTCCTTTCTAATGTATAATTGGGAAGAAAAGCATACAAATTATCTTTATGAGCTTTCCAGCTTAGGCGCCTCAGAGAAAAATAGAAAGCAAATGTCTCCACAACTCTCAGAAAGCAGGATTCTATGCAACAAGAAATGCCCCCGCTAAGTATCCTGTTCCCAAAAAAGATGTAAAAGTTTCAGATGAAGTCCTCATGAATAGAACTGGAGTCATAAAAATTACACAAAGTGCCTTAATTTGAGATGCAAGAACCAGAAATGAGAAAGTAAACATGTGATTCGATGAACCAAGACTCATTCACCTGGGAATAACAGGAGTCCTTCCTCTTGAGAGAAATACTAAAATCAGGAGATATAAACCAATAAAAAAGAACAACTTCAAAGGTCAGTTATAGCCTTATAAGTAGCTTCTGGGATTATAGTTGACTAGTTGAGACACTTACACCTCCATATGATACGTCTTTTGGTATGCCTTAATTACATTGAATACTAATGCCACTCTTCTTTATCTTAAATCTCATCCACCCAAGTCCAACTGAAATCAATCACAGAACCCAGTCCTCTTCACTGCCATTACCAACCAAAGATCTCAATTTCTTTTCAAATACCATAGTTCCCTCAGTCACTCATCATGACGCCCAGGGCCCCAGGCCCCCTGCCATTTGATTTCTCCTCCAACATAAAATAACCTTCATCAATCTGAGGTTCTGAGCCTTAATACTCCCACAAGTAAGAAACACCTAGTTTACACACAAGGGTTGTACTTGATTGTTGTTTAGTTCACAGAATATATCACTTTGGTGGACATCTTGTCCACAAGGGTTGTATTTAATTGTATATTGACAAGAGATAAAAAATTAAAGACCAATTTAGATACCATTACCATGACTAAAACTATAGACTACAATCTATACCATTAGAGGGACAGGCCAATCGAACATTTTCGGCATTATTATTCCGTTATAACCTTGGTTGTTAGGCAAAATATGCAAGAAACAAAATTTTGCTCTCATATACATACTGCATCTCCATGCAATAATTCATTCTCCAATACTTGAAACAGTAATGTCAACACAGGTTTTTTACCTTAGAAGGCTGCATAAGCATCAATGTAGTTCAAGCCGTATCAAGAAGTGTTCAACTTTCCAAGGATTGCTTTAGCCAAATCTAGTTGTTCTGACCAACATATGCAATGAAGAAGGAAAATAAATCAGTACAGCTGTGTCAATGCCAGAGAAAGTCACCTTAAGAGTTGATAGAAAAACTCCTACTCTGTTCAGATGCCAATGCTTTCTGGATTGTCGTACGGAAAAGTAAGTTCCCATTCTTCTGATACACTGTCTGTAGTCAAGGAAAACAAATTCACAATTCTGTACAGTAAGAAGGCTTTTCATCCACAGGAAAGGATGAGAATTTAAACAGTAAAGAACGAAAACTGAAAACCCAGAAGAAAACTTAAAGCCAAAGAAGACTAAAAACAAAAAGAGGCGTGAGCCTACTCATTTTTGAAGAATTTAGACTAATAATCCAGCAGAAAATGAAATTGTCATACGCAAATCCCAAGACTTAACCAACATGCTTCATTACCCAAATATCAAAAGTTTTACTCTACTGAAACAACACATTAGGAGTCCACAGAGACTCAAAAGGATTGCAATCACCACGACTCATGAAGTAGAGATTCCACTTGAAAGATACTAACTTTGATGCAGCATCCATAAGCAAACCCACAAAAGAAATTGTTATTTAAAATACTTTTAAATGTAATTCATTAAGCTTCCTTTATATCTCCGTACTCTTATTAATAATATACAAAGTAGTTTATTACTGTTCTTACTTCTCTAAACTCTTTCCTACTCTGAATCCAGGTAATGACTAGGAGTATGGCTACCAAGAACAGCCCATACAAACCAGATTCCGCTTGGGTCCCTTACCCTAGGCACTAGGGACTAAGGATACAAATCCTTTTTTAGTCTATTGCTTTTTCCTAACCAAAAAATTTAACTATTCTTCGTTTTCTTTTATTACATCATTTTTAACAAAGATCTGACGCAACAGTTCATACATAGGCGCCTGTAGTGATGATCTAATCAGACATTATAGCTCTCACATTATAGTTCTCACAGCCTCTAGCAGCAGGCATCTTAGCAATGATATTATTAAGGATGGCTATCAGACTTATCGCAAAATTTCAAGATCTGTCTGCTGCATCAATTATTCTACTTCTGAAAAAGAAAAAAAAGAAAAAAACATCAAAAGATAATTGTCACGTCCTTTTAAAAGATACCCCAGCATCGCCGAAATGATAGCTTTGTAAAACCGACAGGTGCTGAAGACTTATCCTTGCAGCAGCAATTTGAAACTACATATTTTACCATATAATCACCACATTTTTGCCTCAATACTTGTGCTCCACTTCAAATATTTAAGACCCCAGAAAGTTCTCTCAGAGCTTGAATCCAGTCTTGCATAACTCTTCACAGTTTCTAGCTCAATGTGATACAAGTCCTCAACTACCTCTTTGAAAAGAAGTCCTCAACCACTTTGCTCCCAACACCTCTACTCTAAGTCACTAACATACTCGATTGAATTTCTCGTCCTTTCCAATTAGCCACTCTGTGAAATTCAGAATTGTTGTTGTACATTACTGGCCCACCATAGTTGCTCTTTGCCTCTACTAATATCATCTATAAACACCAATTAACCAAATTTATTCGTCGAGGGAAGCCCTGTCTGCCCTCTTCTTCGTTCAGGCCCAACCTCTTCCAACGCAGCCAGATAATTCAGCTGTACATCCACCTCTTTTTTCTTTCCCCTAGTCTCTGAATCATACTCTATTCTGTTTGTATTCTTTTTGATATTTAAGCTTAACCCTCCCACCTTGAAACTCCCATGATCCCACCATTTATCTTTCACAAGGGAAGCATGCTCCAACCATATATCTTGAACCTAAACTCCTCAAACCCATTTTATATTAGTCTCTCCAAAGAACTTGAAAATGATTGAACGTTACCTTGGAAAAGCAAGCTGCCTCAGGTTTAAGAAATTCTCTCCCAATTCCACAACCATAGAATCTATTGAATCTGCAGCAAACTACTTGTTACTTCATATTTGACGAAGTGAACTTCGCATTGTGAAGAACTAGGTCACAAATACTGGCGCCCTACGTAAAGTCATTAAACTTGTTCAACTTCGCTCATGCGTTTTACAGATTAATCTTTCGGAAGTAAATCTGACCGCATCAAAATCTTCACCAACACGGCTCACAGACCGCTAACTCCTCCCAGAAAGCTACCCTCTCTAGTTTAATTAGTCCCATTATTACCAGACAACAACCAATTTTGCAGCTATTACTTCTACTTTGGCTAAAACAGAAAGCACCCACTATCAATTCACCAACAGAGATCTACTTTGTATACCATAACATCACAATAACACATCAGTTACCACATTCTAGGAGAGAAATCCAACCCTGGATACTGGAACCTTCACTACTTGCCTTTTCTTACTGCTCATCAGCCCACTCATATTCCAGGCATTTCAGCTAATGATCATCATTCATACCGTTTTCTGTTCCCTTTCTCATGCCGCCCTTCTTCTCATGACTCATATTTTACTTCGAACCCCCTTTTCCAGTTCTTTCCTTAGCAAACCAACACCCCACTATCCTCCAATTGAAATGCTGAGAGACCATGCCAGCAATCAACCGTTCCTCCTCACATTGCTGATTGAGACTCCTAGAAAATATTATCTTACTGCAACATAAACTTCAGAATATCTTCTGTAACATAACAGCTGCCCTCCAGAGACTTCCACCGCAAGTATCTGTTTTCACCTAGTTCCCCTTTCTTTCTTCACCTAGTTTTCACCTAGTTCTTTCTTCACCTAGTTCCCCTTTCTTTTCTTTTTCATTTTCTTTTTCTTTTGTTTATGAATCATCATGAATATGACAGAGTCAAAAAATTCTTCTCCCTCTACCTTCTAGCTCTCAACTTGTCTCAATTTTAGTTAAGATTTTGCAACAGGATTCTGGGAGGCTTTGAAAAGTTGGATAGGAGGAATCAGGAGAATTAGAGGGTGGTGATACATGAGCCAGTGCTGGAGAAAAAAGACGAGTACATTTGGATTTCTGAGAACTCAAAATGAACTGTCGGCAACATAAACCAGTGACGAGTAGGGGGAATAGTTTGTACATGAATAAGTTTTAAAACCTATCAACCCAACCTATAGTCAACACAAGCACTAAAAATGCTTAATTTTTATCCAGATGCTTTGAAAACCTAACTATCACACAAAAATTTCAGCACATAGACTGCTATCAACAAATGTCATCGTAACTTTAGCGCAAGTATTGCTCAATCCTTACTAAACACCATTGCAAAAGTAAGCCGTAGACATTTGAAAACCTGCATTATAAAATGTAGGACTAACCAACACATGCCAGAACGAAACAGAAAGAGACTCTTGGCAGTTGGCAGTGATGAATTGCATAGTAATTAACAAAACTAAATTGCATATCGAAAATGCAACAACTAATTGCTTATACCGATACTAAACTAGGTCTCAACAACTGTTTATCAGTTCATATAACACAGTCCAAACATAGAGAAGCAGATTCGAAAACTTTCAAACACACCAATCCAAATTCAAACCTAAATACAATTCAATCAGCACCTCCAACAAATTCATACAAGAGTTGATGAAACGGATAGAGAATCATAAATTTCGCAAAATTATTTTTGAAAAAGAAAAAAGAAAAAAATACCCGGGACGGTGAAAGAGCATTGAGCTCTGCAATTGCAACCTCGTGGCTGCGAATCAGCTTCACCGCATCCACTTTGGACGGCGACGGAGGAGCGCTCGCCATTTCTTCTTCTTTTTCTAGGTTTCTGGGGATGAATGAGTAGTTCTACACATATATACGACCCCAATTCCAACACAAAAGTAAAAAACTTTTACCGCTCCAGTACAAAAAGTAAATATCGTTTACTGCTCCGGTATAAATATATAAACCTAGGAATATTGAGAGAGATAAACAAGAGGCAAGAGAGAGAAAGGGAAAGCAAAACGCAGTCAAAAACAGCGCCGGAGAAAATCACCGGCGATCATGCCGCACTTTGTTCGGGAGAATCTCTTCATCGGCAACATCACCGACGCGGTTGAAATTCTCGAAAACGGCAGCGCCACCGTCACTCATATCCTCTCGGTTCTCAGCTCCGCCTCCATTTCCTTCTTCTCGGAGTACAAGAAGGGCCTCGCAATCCCCACCAAGGAGATAAAGACAGTCTACTCCGACGGCGGGAAGGTGGTGTACTTGGTGGAATATGCGGGGAAGGATTTGAAGCTGGTGAGGATGGGGGTTCCGATTAGAGATATGGAGAGCGAGAATTTGTTGGATTCTTTGGAGGTGTGTTTGGATTTTATTGATCAGAGTCGAAAACAGGGCTCTGTTTTGGTGCATTGCTTTGCTGGTGTGTCTAGAAGGTACACACTGCTTTGCTGGAGTCATCATTGTATGTCATAAGTTACAAATAGCTTTCCCAGTGTTCTGATTGTCGAGCTCGAAAGGTTTACATATCCTTGTTTGCGTGTGTTTGTTGCAGTGCAGCTGTCATTACCGCGTATCTTATGAGAGCAGAACAGTTATCGCAAGAAGGTAGGATCAGATGATTGCTTTCTATACTGTTGTCAGTCGACTATAAGTTTGTAGCATCATCAAGCTAACTGTTTCTAAGATTTGGATAAATAGTCGATTGTGGCATGCTTGAGTTGATACACTATAAACAATTGAAGAAAGGAGAACAGAAAGTGGAATATTAGTTACTCAGAGTACTTTTGTGTTTTTTCTTTTTATCTGGAGTAGCTGTGTTATAAGGTCTAGATAAACGAGAGTTTTTGATTAACTTGTGTGATGTCCCAAACAAATTTAATTGAATGATATATACTAGCAACTCAAGTCAAACTGAAAGGAGAGGAGTTTGGTAGTCCTTTGTTTTCTTAATTTATCCGTTTCTTTTCTTATTTTTTTTTTGGTCTTGCTTATGCATTCCTGCAGATGCACTAGGATCCCTGCGGCAAAGCTGTGAGTTTGTTTGCCCCAATGATGGTTTTCTAAATCAGGTGATGCAACGCACTGCTATACCACATTCATAAAAAAGATTATACTACTATATGCTTATTTCACTGTATATAACCTATCTTGAATTTTACATTTATCTTCTCTTTTTCACGGTTCAGCTAAAACTGTACGAGGAAATGGGCTTCAAAGTTGATCATGCCAGCCCCATATATAAGTCTTTCCGCCTCAAAATATTGGGTACCTTACTTTTCTTCTGTATTGTTTATTTTCGAGTTTGTTTTCCTCAGTCCAGGATATTGATACATTATGCATTGACGTCTACATAATTTTATTTTTCCAACATTGTGAGTGATATGTTCCATGGGCATGTATATAGGCTCTAATTGCATATTCTGTCAGTTGATTAATGTATCATGGTGTCAAGAAATGTGACACACTTTCTTAAAGGTACCTTATGACATAAGTATTGAAGAGCATTAGTCTACTTAAAAGGTTGTGTATCCCTAGAAGTAAGCTCTACCTGTAAACAGTGTTTCAAACGTTCAGTCCAAGTACTTTTTTCCCTCAACATTGCTGCAAGTAGTTTGACCATTATATGTTTATCAATCCTCACAGGTGTGACTATCCAATTATATGCCTTGTCTCATATGGTTAGGAAAGTAAGTTGAAGAGAAGTGGGTAAGATAAAAACTAGTAACCTTTTTCCCCACTGGGATGTTGGTTCAGCTTGTTGGCTGATTATTCTTAAACGAATGTTTTCCCTTTCTTCAAAAAGTGATATGATTATCATTTTCGTTGGGTGATTATTCTTAAATGAATGCATTGTTCGAATTGTTAAGATATTAGTATGAGTAAGTTCCATGAGAACTTTCATTTAACTTTCTTTCCCTTTCTTCAAAAAGTGATATGATTATCTTTTTGTTTTCTGTAGACACTAGACATATCTACCATGCACATTTGCTTGTTCTGTTTGGACTCTAGAAAGAACTACAGGGTTCTCATTTTTTTTTCTTGGTACTGGCTGGTATTGCATATAATAGTTTAAAGGAATCAAAGAAGCTATGCCTCATAATCTTGGATCATTTTTACTCTTAATACAACTTTATAGTCTGCTACAGTACATTTCTCCAGCATAGTTAGGGTGAACCATGTTTGGTGGCCACGGTCTATATATCTGATGAGTAAACTGTGTTTTTGGAGCTTGTTGGGGATACTTTAAGGTCCTGTGAAGAAGTGAAAATAGTCCAAGGTTAGGGTATGAAAGTACCGTAGACAAGTTTTCTGTTAGTATCTTAGTCTATAGATTAAAGTGACATAACCCATACAAAGACCTAATAAAGTTGAATCAGCCTTTGCAATAAAAACAGTCTCTGTCTTTATATAACATAGGCAAACTACTTGAGATATATCTACATGTCCTAACTGCTATCTACCATAACTTGATTATCATCTTTATTACATGTGACTGTGCCTTTATATTTACCATGTGAAATTTTGTTTTGCTCGCCATATATTTTTAGTTCTGCTTACTTATTCTTCAACCATTTAGATGGAAGTTTTGAATACCAGTTGCTAGTATGAATTTCCCTTTTGATTGAGAACTTTTCATCCTTTCAGGTGAATCTTATTATCGCGGTGATAAAATAGACAGCTCTAAATTTGGTGCTGATCCTGGTTTGCCCAGTGATGTTACCTCTCAAGTGGAATCACCTCCAAATGGAGGTAAAACTGGGACATCTGCGTTCCGCTGCAAAAAGTGCCGAAGACTTGTTGCTGTACAGGATAATGTTGTGGACCACATTCCAGGTCAGGGTGAGACATCTTTTGAATGGCGTAAGCAGAAAAGTAGCAACTCTAACAACCCTGAGGATTCTGAATGTTCATCCATATTTGTTGAGCCTCTGAAATGGATGACAGCAGGTATGTCTATAAATTCTTATTTCTGGACTGTTTTTTGCTGGTACATAATTTTGAAGATTACTGTATTTTTAATTTTGGACTAAATTCAGTTTATCCCCCTGAACTTTAGGGCTAAAATCAGTTTGGTCCCTAACTTTTTGTTTTAATCATGCTGGTCCTTATACTCTCATACATCATCAACTAAGTCCAAAATTTTAATATGGCTCCAAAAATAATATCATTTGCTGACTTGAAATTGACATGGGGATCCACATTTGAGCTTTTTAACCTACAAAGAGGGCAAATACACATTCTAATGATGAAAAAATGTCATTTTTCAAGGACCAAACACCCATTTTTGCACTAAAATTCAAATTTTGGACTTAGATGATGTCATTTGAGAGTACAAGGACCAACGTGATTTTAAAAAAAAATCAAGGACCAAACTAATTTTAGTCCTAAAGTTTGAGGGGGTAAACTGAATTTAATCCCTTAATTTTTAACTTAACCAGCTAGCTTTTCCAAAAGCTATTCCTCGATTCTTGGTACTTGAGATTAATCTATAGTTGCAGTCAAATTGTTAAGTTGTGTTGTCAGATTTTCTTCTATATTTTTAAAGTAGACTTCGGAGAACATCTCTCTCTCTCTCTCTCTCTCTCTCTCTCTCTCTCTCTCTCTCTCTCTCTCTCTTTTCTCTTTGTCAATCTTGTGTAGCATAGGAAATCATTTTATCTGATGTGATTGTTCTCTATAAAACAGTGGAAGAAGGAGCAATGGAGGGCAAGTTGTCTTGTGCACATTGTGATGCTCGTTTGGGTTACTTCAACTGGTCAGGTATCCAATGCAGTTGTGGGAGCTGGATCACCCCTGCTTTTCAGCTTCATAGAAGTCGAGTAGACACCAGCAGTATCTAATATCTGTGGAGATAAAGACTTTTTGGAGTTGAGCCCACATCAGATTAGTTCAAATACCTCCAAATGGTAGTTTTAAGTCTCACATTCTATTTAACAAGGTATATACATTTCAAGACAAACAGCAACCAAAGAAGAATGGGAGGTTTTATGGTGTTTTCACACTGTTTGTAACCCCAAGACCAAATTTGAGCAGCTGCAGCGAGAGAAACTGCTGCGGCTTTCCCTGATGTGTTGCATGAAATTTTAGTTGTCATGGCAACTGGAACTGGTTTAATTACTCGACTGATTCAATATTGTGCTGATGTGCTATCATGTAGCTATGTGTGCGTGTTTTATTTTGTTCTTTGGTATGACGAATGTTCGGCACATCAAAGGAGATTGGATTAGTTTCCACTTATAAAAGTTGTTTGGCTCTTCGTATGAGATTGAGTCAAAGTGAATGGGTAGAACCATGTATTTGCTGAGTGAAGTGGTTTGAGTCTTGAAAATATCATGCAATAGTTGTTTGCTGAGTAGAGGCAACCCACGCAATAGTTGTTTGCTGGCTTCTCTATTGTAGTGGCAAATAACTCGAGCTGTCTTTAACTTCTTGAATTCTTAATCTGATTTGGATTCCTGATGCATTGATGCCATTCGAATGTTTATATTTGAATTTTTGCTTTCCAGTACTAGAGGAGTGTTTAATTAATTTATGTGCATGGACAAGTCAAATGGTTCATTTGTACTACAAAAGTTGTGAATTATCTAGTATTTACATATAGAAGTGAAAAGAACAATATAATTTTCAATATTGATTTCTACTAATTGAGAAAAGGCAACAAGGTTTCAAAACTCCTTCCAAGAGAGCAGAAGGTTTCAACTTATTTCTTCTTTTACCATAGGTCGAATGCTTGGCACCTACGAACTTCTTCTTTAGCCACTTTTCTTTCTTGCCTGGGAATGGTGAAACCTTCTTGCAAACCCTCACTTGCCGGCTCAGTTTCCCGTCATCTTCTTTCTTCTTAGCCCCTTTCACTCTCTTTGATTTCTCCTGGTACAGCTCCGACCACTTGAACTTGAGATTCCACTCCTTCATTATCTGTGAAACTCCCTCTCATAGAAACTCTTCCACAGCTTATTACTGTGTCTTGGAACAGTGAGGTAAGATCTGTTCGACAAGTTCCAAGTCCATGTCGCTCACATCCCCCAGAAAACTCCGATTTTCTATGGCCGTACTGACGTCGGCGAGAGAGAGAGCTTTTACATTCTGATAATCGGTGTTAGCTTGAATATCCATCGCTCAATCAGTTGCTGTTTTGTCTGGGAACAAGATTGGAAATGCTGTGGGTGTATGAGTTTCCATTTGGCTAATTCATCTTCTCCTCGACAATATGATCGACAGTAATTGATAGGATTAGTGTTTTATAGGATTGTTATATGCGAAAATTGAAAAGAAATTAAGGAAATTGAACTACTAACTGATGAATTTGGGAACTTTTGAAACTCTAGCAGAAGCCATTTCTGATGAGAAGAGCAACATCATTAGGAACAACGAGGGAATCAAGTAAGAACCCATCTTGTCAAATGAACAAAAATTATGAGTTCTGGATCTTCGCTTTATATAGATTTATGATATACATCAAGGTACCCTAGACGAGCTCATAATGTCCATAGCACATGCTATGATATTTACTTGAGGAATCATATGATCCAGTTAAGGTCTTTGTATTTTTGCTTCTTTTATTTTCCAGTTCAGTCAAGCTCTTGGAAAATCAACGCATATGATTTGGTATCCCATCCATTTCCTATATCCCGCGTAATTTGGTTCAGGACCAATCAATTTATCTGTTGAAAGTTGTGGAGAGTTTCACATCCTAAAGTTATATAGTGAAGCTTTCTTCAAGAGCTAGCATTAATTTCCTTTTGATTTCTGTCAATTTGGACAATGATATAGATATATAGGGTATAGGGAAGGACGTCGAATTGGACTATTAAGAAAATTTGTACTGAAGTAGTTTATAAGAATATATGATATGAAAACGGACATCAAATTGGACTATTAAAATTTGTTGACGAACTTGAGGTGTTGCTAGCATGCATTTGCTAAGGAAGAGATGAAGTCATCCGGCTGCAGCAGGCTGCTTTCCCATTATCACTCTACTGCCAGCACCCCAAAGCTGTAAACATCACATTTCTCAGTTGCCTTCGTTGTGTAAGCAAGCTCTGCCATCAAAACTAAACCATCAGTATAAGAGCTATGTATTCCATATGTGCCTGCATCAGTACCACTACCAATCCGTGGTCATGAAAGGGGGAAGAGTATAGAATTTTTCGAATTTTATGATTCTTCTAGCGTTCTCGAGCATCGGTTCAAAACTCCCTTCTAACGACTTGTCAAATATAACAGACTTCAATGATGGGCATCCAAGCGCTAAGCGTTCCACATCTGATTTATCGAATTTGGCTGATGAACCATACATTACTGAAAGGTACTTAAAGCATTTATGACCTGAAAATGCACGAATGCCAGCTCCGGTTACCCAATAAGACTCTACATCAAGTGTTTCCAATTTGCTGCAATTCTCAGCAAGAGCAACCATGGTGCGGTCTGACACGTCCACATGACTCAATCTCAATTCCTTGAGGGTCTGAAATGCAGAAATTGCCACACCTCCTGTATCAGTGAACCGACTCCTCGCCTTACAGCACAATGCCAGGTGCTCTAATCTACACATGTTGAGCAATAGCTCGGCCCCTTTATCAGTGATTTTAGGGCAATCCTTGAGGACCAGTTTCTTGAGGGTTTTAGAGGTAGAACCATTTGCCAAAAACCCCAATCCCTCATCAGTAATTTTATCACAGTATACCAACTCCAAGGTGCTAATGGAAGATGATCCGATTGCTCTAAGTGCTCGGTCAGAGATAAGAACATTACCAATCAGATACAAATTCTTCAAGTTTTGTACTGAGTGAAAAAACGCATCAACTCCAGGATTCCCTAACACCTTACTGCCACAAAATCCAAGTGTGGATAGTTTGGGACACCCAAATGCCAAAGCATGTAGACCTTTTGGCCCCAAATGAGCATGATCATGATCATAGTTCCTACATGATACCTTGAAGGTCTCGAGTTCGTAGAACGTATTGGCTATGACCTCCAGGTGGGTGTCTGTCTGCGGATACTCCCATACTCTTTTGTTTCTCTTTTTCCTTCGTGTGGTAAGCTCACCTGATTTGAAATCGACCAGGTATGGGAATGCAGTCATTGCTTTCAGGGGTATTGGTTGCCTAACCCTAAGTGATCTTCGTGTCACACGTTCCATTCTTAACCAACTCTTGCACACCTCCGAGAACGAGTCTCTGTCTTCTTTGTCCTTGATTTTCTCAAGGATTAGGCCAAGCACATGTTCGTCCAGCATCGAATTAATCGTCGCTGATTTCTTTTTGACTCTACGACGTCTAACCATCTTTCTCGGATTTTTCTTTTTGAACACAAAGAACTGAAAGAACTAAGAAGCAATTTCAGTAATAAACCTAATGAACTTCGCTGCCGCAATAGAAGGGTTTCAGCTACTCATCGTGGAGCACGATCTGGCGAGAATGATTGGGATCGAAAGAGGTATGGGGTCGTTAGGGATAGGGTTTTGATATTTTGTTGTTCGTTTGTTGTTTTCTTCTTCTTGGAGAAGGACAAACCAAAAGAATGACAAACTGAATTGGGCGCTAAAGAGAGGTAGGAGAAGGATGAATAGGCAGGATGGAGCAAGAGGAAGACAACAAGATCAAGAGGAAGACAACAAGATCAAGAGGAAGAAGAATGAGAACAAAGGTGACAGGATCGAATAGTGTTGGAACCAAAACTACTGATACCATATAGAAAGTGATTTTCAATTGATCTACAATATTACAATTGTACAAATATATAGTAGCTATTCTAGACTCTAGGTATGAAAAACAGTAAATACAAATAATAGCATTGATATATATGTAGTTATAGCATAGAATCAAAACAGCCTATGAATTCTTTATAGAAGGAGAATCAGATGGCTCGATTTTAGGAGAAGATTGAGTCTGTCTAACACTTCTGCTACTCTGATTTGAGCTTAAATCTTTTGGTTTTGGCTTCGAGTACACTCCTACTTTTCTGGAGAATTAATGATGACATACAGAGGGGATCTCATAGGATATCAAAGTGCTCTCATAATATGCATTTTGCACTTCTGCAGGAGCTGTTGTGCAAATCAAGATCTATCCTGCATGCATTAGGCTATTTATATGAATACTAGTAGATGGAAATTTTCACATTTTCTCTTTCTACCCATATTTCTTCTACGGATCGATGCTGTTTAAGTCTGTATAATACTCTGACAAAAAAAAAAGTCTGTATAACACAACCTTAGTTGTATTTGAGCTGTAAATATGTAAGAGATTACGCTAGCTAGCACTCTAATGTTCTCTACCATATCTCCAATTATTTTGTACAATCTCATCTAAAAAGAACCATTTTGTTGAGACAATTTAGTGGATTTTAATAGGCCTTGGTATATATGGAGAAAAACCTAGATGATTGGGGTGGGAATTTGAGGGCTCGCAGTGGCTTCCTTATTTTAATATGCATATTGTGAGCATGGGTAGATTATTTTAAAGCATTTGATCAGTTTTATTGATTTGAACAGGATTACAATACATTTGGCCAGTCACTCGTAACAAAAAAAAAACTGACTTGTATTGTACTTATGAAAATGGGCAATGAAAATGACCACTTTGGCACTTTGTTTTTCATGCGTAAAAGCGGCAAACTACTAGCTAGTGACGATATGGATACTTGTAAAAAAAAAAAAAAAACAAATCAAGAGATAATAGTAAAGGAGGTTCAAAGTTGGTGATCGACTACATCAATGGTTCATATGTTATCAATGGCTCAAGATAATATTGGGTCGAGATGTCAGAACGCTATGTCTTCCCAGATCACCAAGAAATCTCATTACACTACAGGAAAATAGGTCTTAGCCGACGGAACATATTCGTCGCCTAAGACAGAATATTCGTCGCCTAGGCTCTTGACAGACGAAAAGTCCATCGTCTAAGTTCCGTCGCCTAAGTGGCGTGAGGTAGGTACTTAGGCGACGGAAACTAACTAAGTCGTCGAGTAAGAACTCTCCTACCCGACGGATGATTTGCAACCTCATCGACACACATATTCGTCGACAAGAATCTTTGTCGACGGAATAAGTTTGTTAGAAAGTAGCTTATATGACGAATACAGAAATTTTCTTAGCCGACGGAAAGCCGTCGGTATGCATGTGTGCCGACGAACATTGCTCCCGTTGTTAGGCGATGAAATATTAGTCGGTAAAGCTCTAAGCCGACGAACACGGAAATTTCTTACCCGACGGAATATTCGTCGGTAAAGCTCTCAACCGACGAATTCGTATCAGTTCTTAGTCGACGGATATCATTTGTATCCGTCGGTTATGTTTTTTATCTTAGGTGACGGAATGTTATGTTTCCGTCGCTTAAGTCATTTTATATTTTTTTTACTGAAAAAAAATGTTATTTTTGTGTAGATTACCTTATTTACTGTTTCAAAAAATTACATATTAATAATTTCAATCAAACACATACATATAGATATATACCAGAAGCATTGGATTTGAAAAACATATTCATATATTGATCATGATAACTAGCAAGTTGGACAAATATTGTTCATATATAGAAAATAATTAATGAACTATGTAGAAAATTGTTCATACACTGTAGCTAAATTTGTACAAAATCACCAATGACAATTGGCATTCGCGTCTACTCGTATATCGCTTAGATCATCATTGTTTTATGGGGAAACATGTGGAGGAGAAAAAACAATTGGAAGAGGGGGGGGGAATTGTGGAGGAGGAGGAGGTGGCATACCCAGGCACTCATATATAGCTGCAAATTGGGATTGCACAGCACTATACATAGACTCCGCAAGCAGGACACGCTGTTCGGCCTCTTGGATTTGTTGTTGCTGCTCTTGGAATCGTTGGAATTGTTGTTGGGTATGCTCCTCTGATTCCTTTAGTTTCTGCTCATAGCGCTCTTGCAGCTCTAGGAGTTGTTGCTCATCAACTCTAAGAGGACGACTACATGAAGTGAAACCATTTGAAGAATGGCTCAAGTCTCGCTCGCCTGCTCGTCCCATCCCTCTGATCTCCTTTCCTTTTCGAGTTTTCAGCATCGTACCCAACACCTCAATTTTTTGGGACTAAACACTCTCCACAATCTCCTCATCCGTCGCGTCAAGGTGTTGTTTCTTAAATACATCCTTTCGCCTATTGACCTTATCAACCATGTCATTCTGCATGTAAAATACATCAATTGAGCGCTAACTTGACATTATGCATAAACAATAAACAACAACCAAATATAACTATTTACAGATAGCTCATTTTATGTGTACCTAATAAACTTTACATTTTGCATAACAAACTTCATAAGTGTATGCATCAAACAATAAAATAGTAAAAGGAAAGACACTTACATAATGCTTGGTCGTAGCTTCATCACCGACCCTGACATAGATCTTCTCAAAACCTTTGATAATTAGAAGTTTCTCCCCTTGTATTCTGAGTTCCTCCATTGTGTAGATGATAGGAGAAGACCCTGTGTGGTGGAGTATAGTCTTCTCCCCACGGTTCTGCTTGTTTGCCAAGGAGAGTCTCTAATATAGGAAAAAATATTAAATATATTAGTAAAATACAAGGGAAACAATGAAGGTAATTTTAAAAAAATGAAGGTAATTTAAAAAATCACCTTGAACTCATCTGACTCGAAGTGAGAGCATAGAAACTCCCACTGGTCCTCTCTCCCAATGAAATCTGAAGGCATCCCAGAGGCCCCTTCCCTCAGATAAGCTTTGTGGCACTGGTGCTTCCAATCCTTGTACCTCTCATGTGCCCTCTTCAGTATCCAATTGAATATTGGCTCATCATTTTCATCTCACTCATACTTCGCGTAAGTAACAATTAAAAAAAAAAGCAGACTTGTTAATCACTGAAAAATAAAATAAACTTATGTAATTAAGTAAATTTACTTTTCAAACTGTTTTCAGTGTTACTTACCGATATTACATTACACACCTTCCATTTCTCCTCTTGGTCAAGGTTGTAGAATGTCCTTGCCATCTTTCCCACCAGACTCCGTATGGCAGAACCGATATCATGTGTCACCAAGTTGTTTACTCCCCTCACTCTAGGGCCTTTTACACGGGGGCAACACACTCCAACTTGATCTTCTGCCCGTTGCTGCAATGATATCCTCCACCTTCTTTCCAAAACATAAACCCCGCTTCTTTTTCGGGGCCAGAGCTACAATTAATATACATACAAAACATAAGCACCTGAATAAAAGTTGAAAAAAAAAGAAGTAATAGTAAGCAGGTGAGCCCTTGGGGCGCGCATGGGTGTACTGCTACTGATTTCAAATATTTAAAAGAACACTTAATTTACCTGTTGGGCTTCTAACTTTCAACCGAGAGCTACCGACGATGCGTCTTGAAGATTCGGGGGTCGGTGTAGATGATGGAGATCTCGCTGAACTACTGTCAACGGGAGGGAGCCGCACGATCAAAGGGGGAGCCCCTGGTGCTACTGTCCCAGCCGACATAGGGGTAGGCTCGCTGCTAAGCTGACGCTCTGCCGTATAGACTCCATCAAGGCACTGGCCTTAGTGGCTCGGTCCTTTCTCTTTCCAAAAAATATGGTCTTGCACATGAATAATACACAATTGTTATAGCTACACTAACAAGAAACTATAACAGGGAAAGCAACATGTATGAACGCGTTCCAAGACAATGCCAGCAGCCTAACAATGCCAGCAGCCTAACAAAATGAATATACAACATACACATGTGCTAAACCAGCTCCATTATTCATCACATAAACACCTCTCATTGCAGCAATAATTCAAACTAATTTCAAGAAACATATTGACATACATCACCAAAATTCAACACGGTTCTTCCCAAAATTCATCACAGCAAGGTATAAGGACTAAGAACTGTACTTTTTTTGGGAGACAACACGGGTTCGGACTTGGGAAATTTAGCGAGGTTATTTGTGAGGTCGGAGACAAACAGTGGGAGAAGCGATGAAGTCAAAGCGGCACTGATATGGTGGCGATGAGTGGGGGAGACCAACAATGGAGTCGATGCGGACCAGGAAGGGTCGATGCGGCTGCAGTCGGGTCGCTGGGGCTGCGGTCGGGTTGATACGGTTGTCGATCGATGGATGGCGGGGGTCTCCTGCAGGGCTCTATGGCGTCACGCAACGTAGTCGGGTTTTAGTTGTGTTTCTGGCGATGAGTGTGAGTGAGGAGGAGGCCTGAATAGTTGTGTTTCGACAGGAGTGATAGATTCATTTTCTCTTAGCCGATGAAAATATTGAATTTTCGTCGCCCTAGACTACCTGACGCCACGAAAACATCCAAGTTCGTCGCCTAAGTCTTAATCGACGGAATATATTTTTTCGGTTAAGACAATCAATCTGTCACCTAACAAAATCAATTTTGGCAAAAAAAAAAAAACGGAAAATATACCCGCCCAATATTTTGGCGTCCTACGCGACAGAAAAATCATACGTCCTTCGCATTGGAAAATCTAACCCGACGAATTATTATATTTCCGTCGCTTTAGAAATCCAAACCGATGGAACTATTGTACTCCGTCGTCTATGGGCAAAATAAATTTTATTTTCCACATAATTTTTCGGGGATACTACGCGACAGAAAAGGAAACGTCGCCTAAGAAATACTAAAGCAACGAAACCATGATTTTCCGTCGACTAAGTCGTTTTCAAAAAAAATACGGTTGGCGAGGTCCTTCGAGTTATACACGACGAGATAGGAGGCTGGCGATGTGAGTTATGCGAGGCCAGATAGGAGGCTGGCGAGGCGAGATAGACATTCCTAAGCGACGGAAAGTGGAACCTTTGTCGCCTAAGTATTTCTAAGGCGACGAAATTTCCATTTTCCATCGAGTAAGTTTTTTTTAAAAATAATTTACACATTTTTTTATATGTACATCTGAGTAATTTCGTGTAATTTATGTAACTAAACCCAAATTTATATAAAAATACATATTGGGACTTAATTATGCCAAATTCATGTTTACAAATAGATTATTAATAATATCTGAAATAATAATATTGAACAAGTTCATTAATCATACTCATGATAATCTGAGTCATCTGAATCATCATCCTCCTCAGTTTGGCCAGAATATTGATCCTCCTCTATGTCCGAGTCATCTATGAACTTGTCGTCATGTGTGGGTTTGCGTTGTCGCGAGTTCATTTCAGATGGTGTAACTGCCATGTAACCTATGATCATCGGAACATGTTGGTTGTTGACACGAATATCCTCAGTATCAGGGACTACATATGGAGATTCCTCTTGATATGGTTCATTCGGTTGATCAGTTGTTGGTTCACTAGGCCCACTCTCATCATCCCCTCCCAGTGTAGTTGCACTCCAAATATTCCTATGTGACGTCACCTGCACCACTTTCCATCCCTCACCCATAGCCGGATCATCAAGATAAAACACTTGTTTTGCCAGTAAGGCAGTTCAAAGAATACACTTTTGTGCGTCCAATACTCAAACTCATCAGGCGTGGAAAGATTCAAGTTGGTTACATATTTACTGGTGCTCAAATATCTGAACCAGTGTTGGTTAAGTCTCTCCAAAATCCACTTACCAGACCTCCCTGGGGGTTTCGGATTATGCTCATCAGTCTCATCAAATGCCTCAGCATCCCACCGTCACTCGTGATCCTTGTCAAGCCACCTACGAGATCCCAAGAAACAAATTTTGTTGGCGTGGCGACTAGAATTGATGTCATCTAAGCATATCAGGCAAACCTTGTACCCCTTAGTTTATTGGCCAGACAACATCCCGTAAGCTGGAAAATCACTGATGGTCCAAATAATAGCTGCTTTCATCATGAATGAAGTTTGACCATGCCTGTCAAAAGTAGGGAGTCCATTTTCCCATAACTCCTGCAGCTCATCAATTAATGGTCTCATGTACACATCTAAACACTTTCCTGGAGAATACGGCCCTGGAACCATAAGCGTAAGAAAATTGTATTCCTTCCTCATACACATGTTGGGAGGTAGATTGTACGGAAATACTATCACAGGCCAAATGTTGTAAGATAAATTTATGTTCCCAGTAGGATTGAACCCGTCTGTTGCAAGTCCGAGTCTGACATTTCGACAGTCTCCAGTAAATTCAGGAAAAGAACGATCAAAATGCTTCCAAGCCTCCCCGTCTGCGGGATGTGTGAGATTATCCGGATCTATCCTTTCCTCTCCTTGGTGCCTTGCCTAGTGTCATCTCATACGCTTGGCCGTATGTGAAGACATGTACAGACGCTGCAGACGAGGACCCAACGAAAAGTAACGCAAAACCTTCCTAGGAATAGGCCGGTTCTTCTGTTTAGATGAAGTGGAAGCTGCTTTATACCTTGGCTAGTAGCAGTGTCGGCACATACAATTATTGACGCAAGCGTCTATCTTCTGGACTCTAGAGGTCAGCCAACATGGTTTTTACCTCGTCGTAATCAGCTGGATAACTATTACCTTTGGAAAGCATTTTCTTCATAAGGGCCATGTCTGCATCAAAACATTTGTTAATCTTTCCCTGCTTATTTTTTATCGTCATTTTCTCCATGACGATACCCAACAATGTATGCTCACTGCCAGGATACAATGAGGTTTGTACTTCCCGTACAAGTCTGTTGTACTTATCATAATCATTGTTGTAGTCAATGTGAGAGACATTAGGGGAGGTGTCAGGGATGTTGTCATAAACAACATTTTCCTGATATCTTGAGGCAGCGAACGGGAAGGCATCGTTTAAGAGGTTCATCAGAGCAGGGTCCCCGTAACTTGCATTGGAAGATCATGCCTGCTGATTATGTTGTGCTTGAATTTCTGCAAGTGTAGGCATTTGAACTTGAGTTTCGCCATGTCATGTCCATACGGTATAACTAGAACAAATACCGTATAGTATCAAGTGAGACTACATTTCTTCAATTGTTACTGGTTTCCGATTGAGACATTTGTTGCACGGACATATGTGAATAACTTTGTCTGGAGGACTATGTAGACGCACGAACTCAGTAAAATCAAAAATGTCTTGCATATAAAGAGGGGACGTTCTCCCTAATTGCATCTAGCTTTTGTCCATATTGTACACTATAATAACAAGAAACAAAAATATAGTTGTCAACAAACATATATTTCAGATATATATACACTATCAAATATATATATATATATGCATGCATCAAGGAATACAGTAATTAGATCACCGGAAAAGTTGCCGGAAAATATGTCTAAATGAAGAAATATTAAAGTAGTCACATGCATACCAATTAGAAGGGGGTGACTCTTCAGTATGTTTCTTCTATGCGGGGGGTGAGGGCTCTTCAATATGGTTCTTCTGTGTGAAGGAGGGAGTATTTTTTTTGTCTGTAGGGAGGGAGTATGTTTTTTCTTCTGTGGGGGGAGAATATTTTTTTCGTTTGTGTAGGAGTTTTTTTTTCTGAGGGGGGAGAGTTTTTTTTCGTCTGGGGGGGAATATTTTTTTCGTGTTGGGGGGAGTATGTTTTTTCTTCTGTGAGGGGGGGGGCATTATTTTTTTCGTCTGTTGGGGGGGGAGTATGTTTTTTTTCTGTGTGAGGGGGGGTATATATGTTTTTTCTTTTGTGGGGAGGGGGGGGAGTTTTTTTCTTTTCTGTGGGGGGGGAAGTATTTTTTTCGTCTGTCTAAGGCGGGGAATATGTTTTTTCTTTTGTGTTGGGGGGGAGTATATTTTTTCTTCTGTGTTGGGGGGAATATGTTTTTTCTGCACCGGGGGGGGGGGGGGGGGGGATGGCCAGTGTATATGGTTTTTCTTCTTGGGGGGTATGTTTCTTCTGCACAGGGGGGATATGTTTTTTCTGCGGGGGGGGGAGGGGCAGTTTATGTGTTTTTTCTTCTTGGGGGGGGAGTATGTTTTTTCTACACCCGGGGGGGGGGGGATGGGCAGTGTATATGTTTTTTCTTCTTGGGGGGGGTATGTTTCTTCTGCATGGGGAGGGAGATTATGTTTTTTCTGCACGGGGCGGGGGGGGGGGGGGGGGAGGGGCAGTGTATATGTTTTTTCTTCTTGGGAGGGTATGTTTCTTTTACATGGGGAGGGGGAGTATATGTTTCTTCTGCACGGGGATGAAGAGTATGTTTCTTCTGCACGGGAAGGGGGAGTATGTTTTTTCTGCCGGGGGAAGGGGGAGGGAGGGGAGTACGGGGCGGGGGACTATATTTGTTGTCCCGGGGGATGTATAAATGAAAACATTAGTCTGTCGGTTAAAATAACTTGCGTCGGGAAAAATATATTCGCTCCGCGGTGTGTCAGTTGAATAATTCACTATCTTACTCGTCGGAAGAATATGTCGGCCTAAGAATTAAATTTGTCGCTCCAGAAACATTATACCGACAAAAAATTATTCGTCGCTGAAAACCATCTATGTCGACGGAATATTTCGTCACCTAAGACAAAAGCCGTCGGCAAAAATATATTTGTTCTACGGTGTGTCAGGTAATAATTCAATTTCCTAACCGAGGACGAATCTGTCGGCTTAAGAATAAATTTCGTCACCCGAGACACACTATAGCGGCGGAAAATTCTTCGTCGTGGAAGACCATCTACGCCGACAGAATAATCAGTCAATTAAGACAAAAGCCGTCGCCAATAATATATTTGTTCTGCGGTGTATCAGATAATAATTCAATTTATTAGCCGACGGATTATGTCGTCGACTAGGAACATTAATCCATCACCCACGAGACAAACTATACCGACGGAAAAGTATACGTTGCGCAAGAGCTACTAAGCCGACGAAAACTTGCCGATGAAATCTATTCGTCGGCTAGGAATGTCTTAGCCGACGGAAGTGCCCGACAATCTTCTTCCGTCACCTAGGTAGATCTTAGGCGAGGATTATGTTGTCTTATACGACGGTTGTTGTTCTGTCACTTAGGTAGGACTTAGGCAACAGAATTTGTTGGATTTCGTCGGCTAAGAGGTATTTTCCACTAGTGTTAACGGAATTCGAACCTAGGTATAGGAGTTTCACACCCAAGTTATATAAATCTATCATGTAGTTGATGAGACAATAAACTGTTCCTCAAAAAAATGTTAATTGGTCACTTGTTTGATTCAATAACGTATGTACGTAGACCTGTAAATAGACCGGATCTGGAGTGGATCGACCTAGATCCGGATCCGGATCTAAAATGGATTCGGATCCATAATAGAAATTTTAGATCCGTATCCGACCTGTTATCCGCCAAATCATTGATAGTTTGATCCAAATTCGTATCCGGCGAGTTAACGGATACCCAACCAGTTAATCGGATCTGTTTATAATAATAAATATTTTCAAATTTTAAATACTAATTTCTTAATTTTATCATAAATTTTCATAAAACACTAATGAAATATTATAACAAAATAAAGGTTTACATCAAAAGTTGAATTACATGGCCAAAATACTCCTTAACAATAAACTAATATAATTAAAATACTAGACCTCCAATGTTTTTAGCAAAAAGCATAAAAAGAACATAAACATCAGTAACCTTTAACTTTATCAAATTATACTTTAGAGGCAATTTAGACGTTTAGGTTATCCAAATAATTATTATGTTATTTAATATTTATCAGTAATATTATATTTATAAAAATACTATTTAATTATTTTAAAATGGATCCGTATCTGATCCGTTTAATAAACTGGTTAACGGATCCGGGTCCTTAACAGATCAACATGTCAAATTTTTTATCCAAACCCGTTTAAAAATCACGGGTCCGGATCAAGATCTGGTCCCTTTACAGGTATATATGTATGACTTGATTGACGTTGAGCAATAAAACAAATCTAATTACAACAATGCACCACAACATTATTTAACAATGCACCACAACATTATGCAAATAATTGTTTCAAACGAGTTTATAGTTTAATTTCAATAAATAAAAAAATCCAATTAAACTTTCATTTTCATGTTGGTAAAGAAAACTAAGCTGTCTTCGGAATCTTAGCAAGCCTCAAGTTTATCATGTGAACATGCATAATAGAGGTTTTCTGAAGCAAAACAATTAAGCAGTGGACGCTAAATATAAAAAGATAAATTGGCTATATATATAAAGCCTATGGAAGATAAGTGCATGGTTTCCAAAAATGAAAATGGAAGGAATTGCCGGAAAAGAAAAATGGGAAGACAAGTGCATGGTTTCCAAAACTGGCATACGACCAGAGCCAAGCCAACCTGCATTGTACTTTGGATTCGTATCATAGAGATCATAATTATTGTAGTTGACCTGAAAGCCTCACGACATAATCCCTCTGTACTTGCTGCTACTCTCACTATATCGATCTCACATTATTTCTTGCTCACTTCAAAGGTCAAATCTTTCCAGCTTCCTCTTCATCTGGGTTTTTCTCTCTTTTGTGCAATCTCTTCTCTGAGCAAGCTATACACAGAGACAGGTAATAACCTTCTTCTTCTTCTTCTGAATAATCTGTATTTTGTTATTAGTAGTACTCTGATTTATACTGAAGCAGGAAAGATAATGCTTCTAATAGCTAGCTATGAAGAAGCTATCCTCCCTTTTAGTTTCTTTTGCAAATAGTTGAACAATATTAACATGTAGAGCCGAACTTTTGTGGGAACTTTTTCTTTTAATATTCACATGAACATAATGTGGGGTTGAGGGATTTATACAGGGTCTAAATCTTATAAAGAGTGTGTTTTTGTAAAAGATTGAAAGCCTTGAAGGATGTTCTATCTCTCTGCCTTCAACGACAGAGGAGAAAAGGGGACACCAATCTTCTGTTTTGAAAAAGAGAGAAGGCATTCAGATAGCACTAGAAGTGGAATAAAGATAACTTTGTTCATCTCTTGTTTACATCCTACTAGAAATTCAAGTTACCCTTCATAAAGTAGTGATGAAGAACCCATTTCCGTTTCAATTTTCTTTGCCAATGAAAAGAGTTTTAGAACATAAATTCCTATTGTGTTCTAAGAAAATAGTTTAAGTCCACTTATTTGTTTCCTTAAAAATTGTAATGCACATAAGTCATTTATAGTATTACTGATACCAGTGTGTTTTGAGAAGAGTGAATAAAGAAGTTAGAGGCTGTTCTTCTAAGCATACAAATGAGCAGCAGAGATAGAGAGAGCAACTCTCTGATCAGGAACAGAGTTGGCATTTAAACATCTCCACATTATAACTTTCATTTAGTTTGATAATGAAGATTTCTAATTTTGTGTTGTGCTGGTGCAGTTTACTGGCACAGATCGATCAATGGCGAAACTTAAAAGGTTTTGCTGCAGCTGTCCTAGTAGTGGCTCTTGTGGCTTTGTTTGTTTTCTATGTCAAGCATGAGATTGATAGAAACAGTAATCACGATTCTCCCACACCACCAACATTTCAACCATTCTACCCACCAATTCCATCAGTGCCTGTGAATCCTCCACCACCACTCTACCCGTTCCCACCACCAGCTGATCAGAAGGAGGAGGAGGCCACCTGATCTGCATCTCATCACTATCTTGATTCTTGACACTACGTTATCATTACTATCAGTTTAAGGCTCTAATGCTCTTTCAAAGTATGTATTGCTTCAGACCACTTCTATAGTAGGATTGTTCAAGTGATGATGACCATTTTAATCTACATTATGATCTCAGTATTCAGACTCCTTAGGATGGATATGTAAGGTTTATTTGTTGGATGATATTTTATAGTGTTGTCTGGGATAACTATGCTTATACATCCACTAATTCTGAAAGTGAACATTACCATATTCACAATCACTCTTATTCCTTTAGCTAAAATACAGTGCATTGCTTCTGTTTCAGCATTTTGTACACTTAAACCACAGCCGCTTGTCAGTTCTCTTTAGTTTTCTTCTCTTCTAAATGATGCGTTGATTGTTTCACTCGGACATTCATATGGTGGGTGCTGTAGATCTTTTTCATCTGTTCAGGTTCATCACTAGGTTTTCTTTTCTCCTGGTAAACTTTTAAGCAGTCATTGTTGCATCTTTGCATATCTTGTTGCTAACAAATTCAAAGAGCATATCTTGTTGCTAACAGTTCAAAATTAATCTTACTTGATTAGATCTTGAAATTGATAATTTAAACAAAGTAATTTACATATTGCAATTTGCAAACCAGAGAACAAAACATCAATACCATTATACCAGGATAACTGTATTAAGTTCAAGCACCAATCTCCTACACACACACACATACATCCTTCACTCCGTCAGCCACAACTATCTGACTGAATACACAAATCTTCACCTAAAAGGTCTTGGGTAAGGGGATTTACAACTCCTTACGTGCGTGCTGAACCAACACGACAATAAGAGTCACAAGGGATGCATAAACTGAAGTGGGTATCCGTTGCACAACCTTCCCAACATGGGGTACACCCTCAGTAGCCCTCTTTGTCACAATTGCAACTGTTGGTGCTGCAACCAATGTGACGATCAGTCCCTGACTGACAACACAAAATGTGTCGGCAGTAATCTGTTTGATCAATTTGGCAAACTCTTCCCGGTCAATTTCTCCATCAAGATCGATATCATGTTCCTGCAAATAAACAACAATCCTCAATGTATATTTCTGGATCGCTTAGCTTACCAAATTTTTACAAGGCTTCAACGTAAGAATCGTTACATTTAACAAGATTTAGTTGGGGATACACATGAGTCTTCTTCTCACTAAACTAGACATTTCAAATAATAGAACAAAATCAAAAGAATTATTTTGGAAATGAGATTGAACAGTTTGCCTATTTATTCCAGAATGCATATGCATATACATATTACTAGACCCATAAACCAAGTGAAAAATCTTCTAGGTGGTTTTACTCGATATGAATCTGTAATTCAATGGACCAGAAGTTTAAGTAAAAAAATGATAACAGGAGTTACCATGCATCATCACAGTTAACAAGGTTATGGAATCAACTCATGAATTCAAATGCCAAAAGAAAACAGAGCAAACCCATTTCTAAACAAGCATTCAGTCATGGGGCTAAAACCACACACTAAATTATTCATTTTACACCTTTATTAAAATGCAATTTTTATCTTACGTATGTAGAGGGCAGACTGGAAAGCCTAACGGCGCCACAAAACAATCCTCTATAGCCATGCCTTCAAGAAGATAAGCTTCTTTGTAAATATTAAAGATGGTATTATAAATTTCATACATTTAACTGGGTTACACATTACAGTAAAAAAGTCCAACTTATGTAGGGACTAGCCGTGCCATAATAAGGAATCATCCAGAGACAAATCCAGATGGAAAGCAATTACTATTGAAGAGTTCTTTGTTTATTAACAAAGATACAGAGTTGTATGGAAGGAGAGAAAAGAAAATATTTGTAAGAGTACCAAGAGAAGGCTACATAGCTTCGGTTCCGGAGAATTATAAGTGGATGGTTGTTCTTTGTTAGATTGAAGAAGGTACAAGAAAATGTTCGGATAACTAGTTATCCTTCTTCCTGTGATGGACTTCAAAATAGGAACTGGAACAATCAATACCCCAGTAGAGATGCAACAACAATAGTAAACACACACGAGCTATAACTACACTGCAGGTTCAGTAAACCTAAAAAACACAAATCCAACCTGATGCCTAAATGTCAAGTAAGAAGGAATATCGTGGATTCTCAACCAAAAGGACAGTGAACGCTAATTTGCAGGTTGAAAGGTACAATAAAATGTGCAGAGTTACTTCTGAGATGGATATGGAAATAGGAAACTAATAATATTAAGTATTATGAATAAATATGCAAGAACATCAGTAAACCGATGGTAGTAGTTGGGAACCATTAGTTCACTATAAGTTAACCTTGAAACCACCGAATCAAACCTGTTCCATACAAGACGGGGATTATATAAAAAAAAAAGCCTGTTTCCCCTGTCTAAAGAGTATATAAAAATCTCCTACACAATTGGATTCATACCAGCAAAACTGTCAAATTAATGATATGTCTTAGCCATGACTAGATGAACATTGAGGAATCACACATTATCAGTTTGTATCATGACCTTTCATAAAACATCTATAATAAACTGCTACAATTGTAGTGTCTAAATCCTAATTTATCCTCCATAATCAAGTTCTTTCAAGTCAGCAGCTAATCATAAGCACGTTTGAAGCAGCAAGAATAATATGGGAAACATTCATCATTATTAGGTACCTGAATCAGAAGCCTGATAGAATCTTTAGAGGGCGGATCGAAATGCGGGCCAGGCAAACGCTTGTTGATATCACTACAAACAGACAGAAAGGCGAAAAAGAAGTTCGTAATTAGAACAACAATAGGGCCACACTAGCAGCATGATTTATAATAAGCTAAAGAGAATCGATGAGTATTAGCTCCTTACTTGTATACAAGTAGTACACCAATGTAGACATCCTCGAACCTCAAATTTGCCGTTCCATTCTCATTCTTGAAATGATCAAACACCTTATCGGTAATCTTCCTGATTTGGTTTCGCCTCCATTGCTTACCTGCAAGAAGGGCAAACTATCAGACACTAAAATACGATCGTATCTAATGAGCCTCCCAGCTTGACTGGGTTCCAAATCCCTATTTCAAATATATGACTGCATCTGATCCACAGTACAATAATATCATATAAAGACTCATGCATATATATCCACAAATTCACTCGACGAAATTACTTGATGGATGAGAATCACAATATTTAATCTGCCGATGTGTGGCATATAATATCATGACATTACCAGCAAAGTTTTTGAGCAAATATATGCCAAGATCGAAATAATGGATCATACACAGAACTCCAGAATCCAAACAGAAAAAACAACAAAAACCCCTTCTTGGTAGTCATGAGATTACGAAAGATTAATTGTTAAGGCAATAGGAGAGGAAAGCATTGACCTTGTAATCTGTCGAGGACTTGTCCCATCGCGGACTGCTGAGTACTGATACAAAAATAGGGTCTGGGATTTGGGTGGCTTTGTTGACTTACACAAAAAAAGGGTCTGGGATTTGGGTGGCTTCGGTGATGAAGAAGAAGAACAAGTGAAGAGGTTGAGGTTGCACTCATCGTAACTCACTTGATCCGAGGCCCAATCCCAAAAGCAGGGGGTTCAAACCTTGGCCACCCAAGGTATATTAAAGGGTGCTGAAATTTACACACCCGTAATTACAAACCACACACCTTTTTTATATTTTAATGATACTTTATCTCAGCTCTCTTCTCCTTTCCAGAATTGCCCTCACATTCATTATTTTATTTTCTTTTGTTTTCTTTTCTATATTCTCCCAAAAATTCAAAAGTCTCAAACATACTTCTCTTTCTTGTCTCTCTCTTCTCTGAATCCAAACAGAGGATCATCAATACTCCAGCGAATCTTCTGGTTTTTTTCAATACCAAAGCTTAGATTGGTAATATCTTAAACCCTTCCAGTAAATCTCAAGCACTAATATCTCCGCCAGAGCTGCTTTCCTGACCATAACGACTCGTCTTCAAGGAACTCTTTTTGGTGAGAGTCTACAAGAAACTCCCACACAAAAAAGGCCAGAAGAGGATCAGAACTGGAACTACTTATGAGGTACATATTCAACTTATTCAAGATGAGCAGCCATAGCCATGTTCATCTGTGATAGACCACATCATTGGATCTCCAGGTTCCATAAGCAAAGTCAACATTTGCATAGCAAACTCGATGCAATTAGTTTCATAATCAAGTGGCAACACAGAAATTTAACAACGAGGGTGTTTAACAACCTTATAGCAGCTATAATATTTGTTGATTTTGCCCCTGAACTTCATTGCCAATAATCCCAAATCTCCCGAACACCAAAACCTCTCAATAGAATTTGACATGCCTACCTAAAAATCCCAGATGAGATTACCAGTCTCCGTCGGTGAATAGATCATGATATCCACATCCATTGCTTTCTTCCCCAACCATGAATCTATCTGATGAGAATAATAATTTGTAAATGAAAAGCCTCGTGGAAGTTTTACAAATGAAAAGCTGCTAAATATAGACATTGATCGATTGAGGTTTCTGAGAAACAGCTAGAATGAGAAAATGAAGGGAACACGAAGATCTGCCGGAAGAGTTGAAGATGATGGTCATGGTTCCATAGAAGAAATAAAAAGTAAAGGATCGTGTGTAATCTGAGCTTTGGAGGAGAAAGAGAAAAAGAAAAAGAAAGAAAATTATCTGGATAAAAAAAAATTATAAACGGGAGGGCAATTCAGGAATGAAGAATAAGGTTTAGATAAAGTACCATTAAAATATAAAAAGGGTGTGTGATTTACGATCATTGGTGTGCAAATTTCAGCACCCATATTAAAATGCCCTGACCAACCCTGCTAAGATGGATATATGTTACAAGCTGTACAATATATATATATATATATATATATATATTCACGCTAATTATTTTTTACCTTCTTTATATAATTTCTTTTGAAATTTTATGAAAATCGATGTTTATATGATATATCCGTCGAAATATTCACATTTAAGATATCGATATTTCCACTATTGTACAAATTTTAGTCCTTGCCTTGAATAATAACTTTGTCAAATTCCTGCATTCTTTGCTAGAATATCTCTTATGCTTCATGTAGTTAGTTAGAGCATCTCCACTAGTATCGTTAATTTAAATTTTTTTAAGTATTATTATTTCAAAAATTTTAGAAAATTTGTCAATTTTTAAGATGAATAGAAGCTCCAATAGTATAGCTAATAAAAAGGTTGCTACATTAAAGAATGTTAAACAAAATTGATAAATGTCAACCGAGTCATGAATTGCTGATAAAAAAAACCCTATATTTTCCTTCATCTTTTTATTCATATATCAGTTTATAATTCATTAAAAATATCACATTACTTACACATATCAATAACGGTTAGAGTCAAATTCTTATATCAGTAACTAAATCTCATAAATATAGTTAAATTTAACTATAGTTTTAGTTATATTGCTAGAGATTCTATATTAGCTAAGCCGCCAATGTTGTGAGTTGTGGTGACAATTGGGGTGTTTATGATGATTGCACCGCAAGTAGCAGATGATCTTGTAACCGAGCCATCAAGGTTGATTTTGAGGGAAGATCAGCCTCAAGCCCTCAAATATTAAATCCAGTTAGGACTAGGCCGGCTTTCAAATTTAGAACACAACCAGTTCCTGGCTATCCATATTGAAACATGTCGCCGAACTCTTATCCTCATTTAGCCACGTCTACACATATCACATGCTCAGTCAAACTCTATCTTCTATTTTTTTATCTTCTAAGTTCTAATTCAGGTACCAACCGATCTAAGAAATTGAAAACGTAATAGAAACATAGACTATAGAAGAGAAGAGTTTAGGAAAGTTAGAGAACGTACCCGATGCCATAGCTGAAGCTCTAGGCTCCAACCCAATCAATCGAAGAAGAGGATTCCCGATTGCCTTTCTCTGCGTCAATAACTTCACTTGAAACCAATGCAAAGCAGGAAGAAGAAGAAGACGTATCATATGGAGGTGTAAGTGTCTCAACTAGTCAACTATAATCCCAGAAGTTACTTATAAGGCTATAACTAACCTTTGAAGTTGTTCTTTTTTATTCGTTTTGTAGGTCCTAGAGGGGGGGTGAATAGGTCTTTCTTTTAATTTTCGTTAACTTCAGTATCTGAGGATAGCAATGGTAAGTGCTATCCCAGATTCACAGTATGCAAGAATGCAGAAAGTAAAACTCAGCAAGAAAAGAAACAACACAGAGATGTTTTTGTTCTCGCAGAAACCCTGAAATCAGGGAGAAAAACTGCGTGTCTCTAACTCCACTAGCGGATTCAGCCTTGAAGCTTCTTGGGTTGGTTGCACTACACATCCCACATGGTATGCAACATGATATGAGTTGATGAAAGAAGTTTTGAGTTCAAGCTCTAAGGTTTACAGTCACGGGGAAGACTTAGAGCAGCATGAACAATGCAAGCTAAAAACTAGACTCAACACAGAAAACGCTACCACAGCAGTTTTCAACAACCATCGAGCAAAGCCGTAGCTATAGCTATATATAGGCAGACAAGACATCAAAGATGATGCCAGCTGACCTCAGCAGTGTTTCAGAAAGGTTTGGACAGTAGCTTTTGGCGATAAGGCTGAGAGCGATGTAACCAGAAAAGAGATGACAAGAGCAATCTCAATAAGACAAGGAAACCTTTCCTAAAACATGAATGATTCAAAGCAGGGAGCAAAGAGGATTCAGACCTTCTTACTCAGTCCATCAAAGGACTTGTCACAGTCGAAAGTGACTGGTCTTTGAATCATATAGGGACCAGCTTTGCATAGGATAACGTATCATGAAATCCAAGCTGGAGCCTTGAGCATCAAACCATTTGGTCACGGGTTGACATAACAAAAGATCTCAACCCTTAGACTGGTTTAGACGCTAAGGCACTTCCCTCAAACCAGTTGTCTATTTGAAATTACAAGACAACAGTAATATATTAAACTGCTATAACAGATTCTTTGAGTTCAGACTAGATATAAGAAGGACTCAGAACTAGGATAGCAAGCATGGCTGCTATCCTCTGTGAAGAACAGTGATATGCATATGCATGTTTTACCTGAGCCATAAGGGATGTTAGTGATACTTGTTCTTGATCAGATAACAGAATCTCAAAGTGTTTTGCAAGCTAAACGGATTGCCAACTATCCTTATATCTTCAATCTCCCCCTTTGGCATTCCTTCACAAAACACTTTATTTGTAGGAAAACAACCCGCAGAAAACAACTTCAAGAACAAGTGAAGAATCACAGAAATAACAACTGAGTTATGAGCACACTAACATACCGGAAATACTGATATATGATATTGCATTAACCAGCCATAACACATTGCATTAACCAGCCATAAAACATTGTGATGAACAGCCATAAAACCAACAATGTCTTACAAACACAAACATCAAATCCCACAATTAATTCTCCCCCTTTTGGGCAAGGAATTTCAAAGGGAAATCAGAGAATAAAATATCCGAGAGGTTTTAAAACAGCTAGAAGAGATAATAAACCTACAACGAGAACATAAAACATATTATTAAAGTCAGAACACCAAGGAATTTCAAAGGGAAATCAAAGAATAAAATATCCGAGAGGTTTTAAAACAGCTAGAAGAGATAATAAACCTACAACGAGAACATAAAACATATTATTAAAGTCCTTTTTCTTAACCCAAGCTGAGTTCCTGTTTGGTTTTCTAGCTGCGGGGATAGACAGACCCTTAGCTATCCTAGCAAATTCCTACAGAGATATTTCTAGAGTAGCTTGAAAAGAAGTGAAGAAACTAGCAACTGACTTGTTGTTCTGAGAGCTGACAGACTCGTGGTTTCTCTTAGGGTATGCCTGGCTGTTTTAGAGTTTCCTACAAAAAGGTCGAATGTGACCAGGAGCACCACAGTGATGGCAAGTAGGTTTGAATCTTTTTGGAGGCCCAACATTGTTAGTCACTACTTTAGCATCAGGAGCTTTGCTTTTAACAAACACAGTTCTACTACTCTTAGAGTTCTTGCCAGTCTCAAACCCTAGACCTTGTTTATTCTTATCTGGTCTTACCATTCCACACATCTTGGTCAATTTTTTAGACCCTATTGAGAACCTAGAAAACTGTTGCTGAGATTCTTTGAGAGAAACCTCAAGCGCTAGTTTTTCTGTCTTAAGACCACTAAGAGAGTTTTCTAGACTCAGCTTTTCAGCTCTCCACACTTCTTTCTGGGATAGCAATTCAGCTTGTGTCCCTACTTTCTCTTTTTCACACTTGGCAAGGTCTTTGGTCATAATGTCTATCTTAGATAACATGGACATCGATGCGTTGACAAGTTCAGTGAACTTTTGCATTCCATCATCATCATCATCATCCTCCGGAGTCTCGTTTTGAGATACCGTGGCAATGAAAGCAACTGGTTCTTCAACATGATCCAAAGAGGTAACGGGGACAACCCGAGCTATGAAAGCTATAGTGTCCTCCTCTTGATCAGACAAGGGATCCTCTTCACTGTCACTGTAAGTAATGGCAAGAGCCTTTTGAGGACGAATCCTCCTATTTGCAAAGTCAACAGCTCTATGTCCCACACCCTTACACTCAAAGCACACATCGCTTCTTTGGGAACTCTTACCCTTAGGATTTCTATCTTGAGAGGACTCCGCACGAGAATTCCTAGGATATCTGTCATGACCTCTGTCTTGTGATGTCTCACCAAATCTAGATTTTCCAAAACTCCGGTTCGAAGAAAAAGGTTTCCTTCATTTCTTGAGAAAGTTCTCAAACTGTTTTGTAAGGAGGGCACACTCTTCTAGACTATACTCGACATCCTCTGGAATCTTAATGTGTAGGCTTGACTCAGTTTCTTTGACGGACGAGAAGGCAACAGATTTTTCTTTCATTAGACCCTTCTTATGAGCTTCATAGGTTTTCAGGTTTCCTACTAGCTCCTCTAAAGAATAAGTTCTCAAGTCCTTGGATTCCTGTATAGCCACTCTCTTATTCTCAAAACTAGGGGGAAGACCTCTAAGAAGCTTTCTGACAATCCTAGATTGCTCTAAGGGAGAGTCAAGACCAGCACACTGATTTGTTATGTTCAAGATACGACTGTAAAACTCATCTATCGACTCATTTTCAGACATTTTCAACTTATCAAAATCTAACAGAAGATCTTGGAGCATCTGTTCTCTCACTTGCTCATTACCTTCATAAGTTGTTAACAACACTTCCCAAGCCTATTTGGCTGAGACACAGGTAATGATCTATTTGCGCTCACCCTCAGAGAGAGCAGAGTACAAACTGTTGAGAGTTTTGATATTCATCCGAGCAGCAATTTTTTCTGAATCGGTCCACTCAGATCTAGGCTTTAGTACACTTGCACTGCCACGATTGAGGTCCATTCTGGAGCTGACCAGCCATCTTCAACCATCATCCATTGTTTCCCAAAAGTTCCTTTCCTCAAACAGTGGAAGACAGTTCACGGAAGTGCCTCTATCACCCATTTTAAAACCCGAGGATCTTACTAGCAAAGGCTAGGAACTGCTCTGGTACCACTTGTAGGTCCTAGAGGGGGGGGTGAATATGCCTTTCTTTTAATTTTCGATAACTTCAGTATCTGAGGATAGCAATGGTGAGTGCTATCCCAGATTCACAGTATGCAAGAATGCAGAAAGTAAAACTCAGCAAGAAAAGAAACAACACAGAGATGTTTTTGTTCTCGCATAAACCCTGAAATCAGGGAGAAAAACTGCGTGTCTCTAACTCTAGAGAGACAAACTTTTCCACTAAGTTAAAGTGACTTCTTTACAAGAATAATAGATCCAGTGATACACTACCACAGTGTTATCCCTCCTAGTCCCGAACTAGTCTAGACCTATTCCCTCTCTTGTTCCTAAGCCCTTACAACTTGGAATACATTTAGAAGCTTTGTCTGTGAATTCTGCTAACCACTAGCGGATTCAGCCTTGAAGCTTCTTGGGTTGGTTGCACTACACATCCCACATAGTATGCAACATGATATGAGTTGATGAAAGAAGTTTTGAGTTCAAGCTCTAAGGTTTACAGTCACGAGGATGACTTAGAGCAGCATGAACAATGCAAGCTAAAAACTAGACTCAACACAGAAAACGCTACCACAGCAGTTTTCAACAACCATCGAGCAAAGCCGTAGCTATAGCTATATATAGGCAGACAAGACATCAAGGATGATGCCAGCTGACCTCAGCAGTGTTTCAGAAAGGTTTGGACAGTAGCTTTTGGCTATAAGGCTGAGAGCGATGTAACCAGAAAAGAGATGACAAGAGCAATCTCAATAAGACAAGGAAACCTTTCCTAAAACATGAATGATTCAAAGCAAGGAGCAAAGAGGATTCAGACCTTCTTACTCAGTCCATCAAAGGACTTGTCACAGTCGAAAGCGACTGGTCTTTGAATCATATAGGGACCAGCTTTGCATAGGATAACGTATCATGAAATCCAAGCTGGAGCCTTGAGCATCAAACCATTGGGTCACGGGTTGGCATAACAAAAGATCTCAACCCTTAGACTGGTTTAGACGCTAAGGCACTTCCCTCAAACCAGTTGTCCATTTGAAATTACAAGACAACAGTAATATATTAAACTGCTATTGAGTTCAGACTGGATATAAGAAGGACTCAGAACTAGGATAGCAAGCAGGGCTGCTATCCTCTGTGAAAAACAGTGATATGCATATGCATGTTTTACCTGAGCCATAAGGGATGTTAGTGATACTTGTTCATGATCAGATAACAGAATCTCAAAGTGTTTTGCAAGCTAAACGGATTGTCAACTATCCTTATACCTTCAGGTTTATATCTCCTGATTTTAGTATTCCTCTCAAGAGGAAGGACTCCTGTTATTCCCAGGTGAATGAGTCTTGGTTCATCGAATCACATGTTTACTTTCTCATTTCTGGTTCTTGCATCTCAAATTAAGGCACTTTGTGTAATTTTGATGACTCCAGTTCTATTCATGAGGACTTCATCTGAAACTTTTACATCTTTTTTGGGAACAGGATACTTAGCGGGTGCATTTCTTGTTGCATAGAATCCTGCTTTCTGAGAGTTGTGGAGACATTTGCTTTCTATTTTTCTCTGAGGCGCCTAAGTTGGAAAGCTCATAAAGATAATTTGTATGCTTTTCTTCCCAATTATACATTAGAAAGGAATTAAATTATAAGAATGTTCCATTCACATTTTAGCAGTAATATTTATTTACATTAGGGTAGAAATAAATAAAGTTTAAAATAAGATTAAACGGTAAATGTCAAAATAGATATGAATTGACATTGGTTTACAGTTTTGGGATCTAATGGTAAGGAAGTTTCTGCCGATGTTTTGTTTTGGCATGACATTCCTTTACCCTTGTTTATACACCTCATATGGAGTACTACCCAATTCTCTTATTAAGGACTGGTGCAGTTAGCTGATTGACTTCTCATCTGTTATGTCAATAAATCTCATCAGTTAGTCCTGCTGGAAGAGTCCACTTTTATGGAGAAAATTGGTGTAGATTGAGACTGCAGCGTGTGGAATGAGGCAAAGAATAAGTGTGCCCCTTTTTCCAATGATGACTTAGTATTATTGACAAGATTGACAAGTCTGTGGCCTATATACTCGAGCTATTGACCATTTTTCAGTACTGCTCCTTCCATCCAGCCATCCAATGTTATAGTTTTTTCCCTTTCCAGTCTTCACTATTTACAACAACTTGAGAAACCTTGCAAAGACTTTGAACTCTGCCTTCCAATTTCAGAAACTGAGCTAATCTGAATTAATGGAGAGCTCATGCATGGGTGTGAGGATTTGGTCAGTATTCATGCTACTGTTTCCCCTGATGATCATCACCTTGGCCTCTTCATATCCAGGAGAGAATGAGGTGGACAGACTATCCTTGCTTGCTTTTAAATCTGAAATAGTCAGCCATGCTCTTGGCATCGTAAGCTCCTGGAATGATACTTCCAACCTATGTAGTGAGTGGCAAGGTATTACTTGCGGACGAAGACACCAGAGAGTCACGGTTTTGGACCTCCAATCAAGCCAGCTTAAGGGTACACATTAACTTCGCATATCGGAAACTTGAGCTTTCTGAGGACATTAAACCTCCGAAACAATAGCTTCGCCGGCACCATTCCTCAAGAAATTGGTCGATTGTCCCGGCTGCGAAGACTACACCTCCAGGCGCGGATCCACAGCATAGTTCGGGGGGACTCAAGTCCCTCCCAAATTCTTGGAGAAAAAAAAAATAGTAGTAGTAATATATATATGTCTAGAATCCCTAGATTAAACTCAAGCCCACCCGAGATTAAACTCAAGCCCACCCGAAAACAAAGCCTAGCCCGTGTTCTGATCAAATTGTCAAAATACAGAGCCTTTCCTTTCAATAAAAAAAAGAGAAAAAAAGAGTGTTTGTTCGACACTACTCCCTGAGTCTCTCCCTGCTTGCTTCTCCACTCTCTCCCTCACTTAATTCTCTCTTAATTGCTTGGCTCCCATAAGAATTGGCAATGTGTGAGCTCTCCATTCTCTCTCCATTCTCCCTCTCAACTCTAATATTGTAAGTATTTCAAATCAATCAATTCAAATTTTACTTATTTAGGGTTACAATTTGGGGGAAATCTGGTAATGTGCAATTTGGGAAATCTAATCAAGATAGACTGATTTGTAGATATCATTGAATGATTCAATGGAGGATGCGGTGCATTCTTTTAATTCCAAGGTCAGACAAATTGTTCTTGTATTCAACTTTACATTACGAAATGCAGTGCTATAATTTATATATATACTTTCAAGTTTCAAGATGTATTGGTTGATTTGTTATTTGTTAGTAACTAACTGACTTTACTGACTTAGTGTCTTTCAATAATTGGAATTTGGATTCATGTCTGAATATCTATGTTTTGATTTATAGGCCAGGGGTTAAATACTTAAATTATAATGTCTGAGCCTCTACCGAAGAGTACTTGTTTGATCACTTCATGGTTGAAAAAAACTGAGTCCTCAAGTTCAAACCCCATTTCTGAGCCTTCTGTATGCACTCCACATCTTGATGATCCACCCATCTCTTCGATCCATTCCCGAGCCAGAAAATAATATTAATGCTCTTGAGAGGGATCCTGGTTTACGTTGTCCCATTTGGCAATATCCATTTAAGGATAGGGATAAGATTCGAAAAGAGTATTGTTTGTTGGGTCCATTTCAACCTGAATTAGAGTTTCCATTGAGTGGACAAGGAGGTCAACAACGTAGGTTTCAATGTGCTTGGTACAAGGATCTGGTATGGCTTGAATATTCAATTGCTAAGGATAAGGCTTATTGCTTCCCATGTTTTCTTTTTGACACCAAAAGTAGTAAGCATCAATCATTCACCGTTGATGGGTTTAGAAATTGGAAGAAGGTTTGCAGTAGTGATAATGCCTTGTTGAAGCATGTTGGAGGCATTAATTCTCCACATCATGTTGCAATGCAAAAATGGGATTCATTGAGAAACCCGACCAAGGGAATTGAAGCAGTTATTCATACAAGATCATTGAAGGATGTGGAAGATAATCGATTGAGGCTTAAGGCTTCAATAGAGTGTGTTAGATTGCTAGCTAAGCAAGGAGCTCCTTTTAGAGGTCATGATGAATCTGAAGGCTCCTTGAACCAAGGATATTTTAAAGAAGTTATAAAATCTTTTGGAAGAATGAGTCCTGAGATTGAGAGAGTTGTGTTGGGAAATGCTCCTGGAAATGCTAAGTATACTAGTCCCACAATTCAAAAAACAACTCTTAAATATCCTTGGTCATAGAGTGAGGAGCAAGATACGTGAAGAGGTTGAGCTTTCCAAGTATTGTATTCTTGTTGATGAAGCATTAGACACTTCTCATAAGGAGCAGATGGCCATTATTTTGAGATTTGTTGATTCTCAAGGCTTGATTCTAGACCAATTTTTTAAGATTGTGAGTGTTCCTGATACTACCTCACAAACTCTTAAAAATGAGATCTCGAAAGTACTTACCATGTACGATCTTCAGGTGAGAAACATGAGAGGTCAAGGGTATAACAGTGCTAGTAATATGAGAGGCATTTATAATGGATTGCAAGCATTGTTTCTTGAAGAGTGTCCTTATGCGTACTATGTCCACTGTTATGCTCACCGCTTGCAATTGACATTGAACGCTACAGCTCAAGGGGTGCAGGAGATTTGGCAATTCTTTACAACCTTGAGTTTAATTGTGAAATTTGTTGATGCTTCTGCTAAGCGGCATTCTGCATTGAGAGCTGTAAGAAAGGAGGAAATTGCAAATTTGGTAGCTTGTGGGGAACTTCAAACAGGTAGTGGTGCTAACCAAATTTGTACTTTGCAGAGAGCTAGTACCACTCGATGGAGCTCACACTTCCGTTCTATTAAGAGTCTAATTGAATTGTTTAGTTCAACAAATAGACTCTTAATGATATGATTGATAAAGAAGTCGAAGGACAAGCTGAAGCCATTCTCAAAGCTTTGAGGTCATTTGATTTTGTGTTCTGCTTGCTTCTAATGAACAAGGTAATGAGAGTTACTGAACTACTTTGTCAGACATTGCAGCGGAAGTCTCTTGATCTTGTGCAGGCTATGAACTTTGTAAGAGTTACAAAGTCACTTCATCAGGAAATGAGAGAGGTAGGGTGGGATGATTTGGTAAGAGATGTGGAATCATTTTGTGAAAAACATGATCTTGAAATGCCTGATATGAGTGCTCATTATAAGAATGGTACAGGTCGTCGTTGTCAAGAGATTACAGTTGAGCACCATTATCATGTAGATGTGTTCAATGTCTTGATTGATTATCAGTTGAGTGAGTTGAATAGAAGATACTCAGAGCAAGCATCAGAACTCCTTACACTTAGTTCATCCTTGGATCCTCGTGATGACTTCAGGTACTTCAAAACTGAAGATGTTTGCAATCTTGCTAAGAAGTTTTATCCTGAAGATTTTGATGATGGTGAAATGTGTGCTCTTGAATTAGAGTGTGCATATTATGAGAAGGATATGTGAAGTGATCCAAAGTTCAAGAAATTGGAATCCATTGCTGAGTTGTGCCACATTTTGGTTCAAATAAGGAAGTCGAAATTTTATCCCATGATTCACAGATTGATTTGTCTTGTTTTGACTATTCTAGTGTCTACGGCAACCACTGAAAGGGCATTTTCAGCCATGAATATTATTAAGAATAGACTCAGAAGTAAGATGGAAGATGGCTTTCTTGACGATTGCATGGTCCTTCACATTGAGAAGGAGTACGCTGATTCTATTGATAATGCGGTAGTGATTGAGGATTTTGAAAATTTATCAAACCGTAGAGTCAAATTTAGTTAGTTTATACTTCTGTATTGTATTTGAGGGTCACCACAAGAATATGGAGCAAAGACCACACAAAGAGTGTGGCCTTCAGAGGTGTTGCAATCCACTCTTGTGTGACAATTTTCCTCTCATCTTCACATTAACCCACACTTGCCACACATAATGAAGAATGCAACTCCTCTAAATGCCACACTTCTTGTGCTATATATTCTTGTGGTGGGTAAGACTCATTATTGTATTTGAAATTTTTCATTATAATATTTTAATTATTTTCATTTATTTAATTAACGAACTCAAGTCCCCCTTCTTCAATTCTTGGATCCGCCACTGTACACCTCGGTGACAACTCCTTCCAAGGTCATATTCCCATCAATATATCTCATTGCTTTAATCTCCAATATCTTGTCTTGGCTAATAACACTCTTACTGGGAAACTTCCAATGGGTCTTGGCTCATTGTACAAGCTTCAATTTCTTAGTTTGCGTAGGAACAAATTTTCAGGGGAAATCCCACGTACCTTCTTTTGGAAATCTTTCTTCCCTTCAGATTCTTTCCATGGAAGAAAATAATCTGCAAGGTGGCCTCATGAGCGGCCTTGGGAAATTGAAAAGCTTAAGAGTTCTTACATTGGGTACGAATTTATTGTCTGGTACCATTCCTCCTTCCATATACAACCTTTCTTCAATTCAATACATCTCTGTGATTGGAAACCAACTTCATGGAACTCTTCCTTCAGGGTTGGGCTACAGAATATTTCCAAACCTTCAAGTCTTTCAGTTCCAAATGAACATGTTCAGCGGAACAATTCCATCTACAATCTCAAATGCATCCCACCTTTTACAATTTGGGATCTCCGGTAATCATTTTACCGGAGAAATCCCTAGTCTGGCAAGGGTGTCCAGTCTGGTTCGTTTGGAAATGGATGATAATATTCTTGGAAATGAGGATGGTGACTTAAATTTTTTCTCTTCCCTGACTAATTGTACGAACTTACAACTTTTGGATATTAGTGAGGATAATTTTCGAGGAGTGCTACCTGAATCTGTGAGCAATCTCTCAACAAAGCTCACAGCAATGAGCTTAGGACGGAATCAGCTACACGGAAGCATTCCGAATGGGATCGGAAACCTCCTCAACTTGGGACTACTAAGCTCCGAAGAGAACCTATTGGCAGGCAGCATACCAACTTCAGTATGTAAGATAATAAGTAAATTGTACATTCTGTATTTAAGTTATAATCAGCTATCAGGTACTATTCCATCTTGTCTGGGAAACTTAACTTTGTTAAGTAGCTTAGATCTCAAGTCAAACAAGTTGCATGGAGGCATATCACAGAGTCTTGGTCGATGCAATAATTTGTTAGCTTTGGTTCTTGCTCAAAATAATCTCACCGGTTCAATTCCACAAGAAGTCATCAGTTTACCATCCCTGTCACTGGTTTTGGATTTATCCAGTAACCATTTTAGTGGTCACATTCCCACTGAAGTAGGTTTCTTGAAAAATCTTGGTTATTTGAAGATCTCTGGAAATAGATTATCTTGAGAGATTCCAGAAAGCTTAGGGGAATGCGTAAGTTTAGAAATCTTGCACCTGAGCCGAAACATGTTGCATGGGACAATACCTGAATCTCTGAGTTCTTTGAGAGGGATTCAAGATCTTGACCTATCTCGTAACAAATTCTTTGGAGCCATTCCCTATTATTTGCAGAGTTTCCACTTCTTGCAGAATTTAGACCTCTCATTCAATTATTTTAAAGGCGAAGTACCCAAACAAGGAGTTTTTAGGAATACAAGTGCGGTTTCTCTCATGGGAAATAGAAGACTTTGTGGAGGTGTAGCTGGGTTAAGATTGCCTAAATGTATCACCCCCAATCCACCCAGGCACTTGCCTAAGCCAGTTACAGCATTAGTATATAGGCTGGCTGTTATCATCATTTCTTCCGGGGTCAATGGAGTTGTTTGGTTAGTGTACTTTGTTCTCCTTTATAGATCAAGAAAATCAGGAGTTGAGTCAGGCTCAGAACCATCATTGGATGTTTCTTTCTTAAAATTGTCATACCGCGATCTCCTGAAAGCAACTGATGGCTTTTCTTCTCGAAATTTGATTGGTTCAGGTAGCTCTGGTTCTGTTTACTGGGGAGTACTTCTCGATCAACCTGAAGAAAGAATTGTTGCTGTGAAAGTACTCAATCTTCAAAGTTCAAGAGCTTCTAGAAGTTTCATATCTGAATGTGAAGTGTTAAAAAACATAAGCCACCGGAATCTTGTCAGACTATTGACCGCTTGCTCAAGTATTGATTTTCAAGGGAACGAATTCAAAGCTCTGGTTTTTGAGTTCATGTTGGATGGAAATCTAGATGAATGGTTGCACTATTCAGCTCAAAGAGGGGTTGGACCCCCCATTGTGCAGCTGCATTTGAATCTTCTTCAGAGGGTAAACATTGCCATTGACATAGCTAGTGCTCTGGATTACTTGCATAATCGCTTTCACGTCCCCATAGTTCATTGTGATTTGAAACCGAGTAACGTTCTCCTAGAAAAGGACATGACTGCATGCGTTTGTGATTTTGGGTTAGCAACCTTCCTCCCAGATACTTCTTGTCCAGTTCCTTCAGTACAGTACCCTTCCAATTCGATAAGGGGTACCATTGGCTATATTGCCCCAGGTAATACTGAATTGACCAATGCTTCAAATCGTTTCTTGATTTACAATATATTAGTACTGGAACGTGAAGCAGGGATTGAAACAGTCGTTTCAATCCTCGAAGAACTGACAGAAAATTAACACAGAACACCAGATTTTTGACGCTGTGTAAAAACCTCAAAATAGAGGAAAAATCACAGCGGAGCACAAGCTCAGAAAACGAACTCAACTAGATGAATTTGTGTAGAGTCTTACAACCACTTTGTAAACCCTATACTATTACAAATCCCTATCTCTAGGCAGAACGTCTTCTTCTTCTTTCTTCAATTTCTACAATGATGTTCTCTCAACACACAAGAGAATCACAATCACACATAAACAAGTCCAACTCAACAAGAAACAGTTGAACTTGTATATTCAGATGAGCAGCGGAATGAACACAATTTCCTCTCAAACGCCAAGCGTGCAGAGCTGACCTTTTTCTCAATTTTTCGTCTCTTTTATACAGCATCAATAACCTCACGCCAGCAACCCTAATCCCTGTCTCAAGAAGGAATTTACATCAGAGTTAAAGACCTTGTAATAATAACAAGATATTTAGTTATTTAAACCATAAAAGAATATCCTATATAAAATAAGATTTCTTTCTTTCCTTCACCCGGCTAGCAGAGGAAACCTATTCAAAATAGATCTTCTTTCCCTTAATTGATTCCACAATCATATCACATATTGAGATCCTAACCAAGATAGAACTCAATTACTCTCCCACGGAAAAGGCACAATCATATCACATATTGAGATCCTAACCATATTGAGATCATGCATATTTGATTAACCAAATCAAATCCCATCATGCATATATATATATATATAGACACAATGCTCATCAATCGCATATCTAACCATATATAAGAGATCCTAATCAACCAAGATAATTAGGACTCTAAATACTCACGGAAGCCTTCTGTCAAAATGATTTATTCCAAATGTATATATATGAATAAGTCCTAAGCAATTAGAACTCTCTTACTCCTTGTGTTTTGTATGTATAGGAATGCCAATATAAAGTAGGTATACTAACAATCTCCCCCTTTGGCATTCCTATACAAAACACATGATAACATAGATGACAACTCCTTGTCTCCTTGCTTTCAATTTTCTGACCACATAAGCCTGAAACATATCCGCAAACTATCAATTGAAAAAGCAAGAGAATAGATAATCATATAAATATCAATTCTCCCCCTAAGCACAAGCATTATCTCTCCCCCTTTTTGTTTAGGAATGACAAAGGGACACTGAGGAGAGTGGCTATCTTTGGAGTAACATGTGTCCTTGAGCAGCGAAATCAAACTTTTAGCAACAAAACTGGATTTGACTTTGTCTCTTTGCCTACAATCTAAGTCACATTACCTGAAAACACTTTCAGCAACAAACCATGTGAAAAGCAAGAGAAATAGATGCAAATTAAGAGTCGCAAAGACACATATTATCAGATCATATTCCATATAGCAATAGGCAAGAACAGCTTCTCCTTGAGGATAACAGTCTCCCCCTAAAATCAACGATTTTTTTTTATGAATCACTCAAGCAAATATGGTCCAAGTATTAATACTCCCCCTAAGAGTGATCATGATATGAATAATGCAAGAATGAAATGCAAACACACACAATGAACTGGGTTATCTTCCATGAAATATCTGAAGAGGAGAAGCAAAGTAATCAACCAAGGTACAAGTCATAGCTTTATACATATAAAATAGATAGACTCAATTTTCATGTTTGACTCAATCGGCACAAACCTGTAAGCAAGAAGCATATGTTAAGCAATCATGTACCTTGGGTGAATCATTATATAAGTGATGAATCATTTATCACAAGTAATGATTCTTCACGTCATGTTCAACAAAAAGGCATATATATAAGTGATGAATCATTACTTACCTCAGATGCAACTTGTCTTTGAGTTCTAATGCTTTGTAACACAAGATTTGTCTAACATATAGACAGCAGCTGCAAACTAAGCCTCTTGTGGAGTGTTCGAGAGCAACAAGGTGGGAAATAATTTGCTTCGTCAGCCCATGTTCCAATCACTGTAACATTCTGAGTTAGTGTCGAACGACTAGGCTACCACATGGACGTGAAAGGTGACATTGCTAGCTTTCTGTACATATGTAGATCGTCTCCTAATTCCCAGCGGTTTGGAAGTTACGCCCCTACAAAGTTAGAGCAAAAACAAGAAATCTGCAGCAAAACTTGCAGAATGACCTTTACCCATTTAAACCTGAATTCCAGATGCTTCGCTGATTTAATAGAGGTGAAATTTGGGGAGCATGAAGTCGACATCTGGAGCTTCGATTCTATATATGGCACGCCTCATTTGGACCCCGGAAAGTACTCCCTGTTTTGTGTTTAAAGTGACACCACTACACAGTTTCGGCTTTCCTGAGCTGACCTTGCTACACTCAAACTGAAGTTTTGAGCTCATGAGAACTCGGAATCTGGCTCTGTCAAATGCACTGAAAAGTAGACTCATGGGGCTTTGGATCCATAAATTGTACGTTTTCTGCTTCCAAGTGAGCTCTGAAAGATGACCGTTCAAAGTGAACTGATCGGCGAGGTAGAAAAACGGTTTCCATCAAAAAGTGATTTTCTCGAACTTTTCTCAACTACATGGCCTACACACAAACCAAAAACATAAAACCAAACAAAACATGAAGCAAATAAAGAGAAGAAAAAGAATAAGACAACGTCCCTTCTAAATTTGAAACTTTGAATGCACAATCTCCCTCCTTCAATCATGACAACTCCTCTTCAAGGATAATCAGGAGGTTTCGGCCTTGAATCTACAAGATGGTTAGCAGATGCCACCAATGGTGCTTCTAGGTGATTCACCAACATGACCTTTTTCACCCAGATTTTCTTATGCTTCGACTTTTGCTTCTTTAGGATTGACACACGCTCTGCAATCCTCTTCAATGACATCATATGTTCTTTCAGCTTAGCTTGTAGCGACTCATTTGAATTTAACTTTGACATCTTCTTTCTCTGAGAGTTCCTACGAAGTAAATTGCACCTTGGACGAATGTGTCCCAATTTTCCACAAAAATGGCAGGTAGGAACAAAAGAGTTTGATGAATGTTCATACCTGGGCTGATGAACATGAGAACGAACATCAGTACTTACCTGAGCAGCCGGAGAAAAGGATGATCTTACACTTTGAGGACCTACTTCTGAAGATGTTTTACTTCTGTTCAGATCCTTTTCAAGAATTGACGCTTCATTGCAATTCTTCGTACAACCTTCTTTGACAAAAATTGTCTGCTTGGCTGACTTTCCACCAAAACCTAGCCCTTCTCTGTTGTTATGACTTTTTCCAAAACTGATCATTTTTGATAATTTGTCAGAGCTTGCCTCAAATTTTTCGAAACGTTCATGAGCTTTCATCACTTCGGCCTGCAATTTTTCATTTTCACAAGTTAATTCCACATTTAGCAGAATTTGACCCTTTAATTCTACCTGTAAGATTTTTATTTTATCATCCTTTTCACTATCAGCTTCTTGAGTGACTTGTAAAGATGCTTCATCCTGCAGTTTCTCAATCAAGTTAGTCCATTCAATATTCCATTTATGTTGACAAGTTTCTAGAGATACCTCAAGCTTCTTTTTATCGTTCCTTGTTTTTTCTAGACTTGACTTCAGTTGATCATTCTCCCTTTGCACTTTAACTGTGGCGTTGTACAATTTGGTGTACATATCATTAGCTTCAAAAGAGATAAGACCATCTTCATCATCAGAACTTTCAGGATCAACATCTGATTCATCTTCATGGAAAGAGGAAACTAGAGCAAAGTGTTTCCCAGTTGATTGAGGTTCATCATCGCTGTCACTCCAAGTAGACTTCATGGCCCTGTTATTGTTAGCAAAAGACTTCCTGTTTCCACAATTAATAGCAATATGACCAATGCCACCACACTCATGACATTTAATGGAATTTCCTTGAAAATTTTTATTTTGAGAAAACTTAGTTTGATTCATACTTCTCTCATTTTTGTTTTCAGAAGAAAAATTTTTCTTTTGATTTTCAAAATTTCCAAGAGTACCGGAGGAAGAATTTTTGTTTTTCAAAAACTTTCTGAATTCTTTGGTAAGTAACTCAATATCAACAGGTTTACTATCATCAATGAAAACTTCTTTTTCTTTTCTTTTTACTGAAGATAAAGCTAGATTCTTTGTCCTTTTATTTGGCTTACCTATTCTCAGTTCATAGGTTTTGAGATTACTTACAAGTTCCTCCAGACGATATGTGTCCAAGTCATGAGATTCTTCAATGGCTGTCTGTTTTGGTTGAAATCTCAATGGTAGCGCCCTTAGAAATTTTTTCACAATTGTATCTTCTTCAATATCTGCCTCCAAGCTTTTACATTGGCTCACAACATCCATGAGTCTTGCATAGAATTCATCAATTGTTTCATCCTCCTCCATGGGCATCGTCCAGAATTCTTGGATCACTCTCTGAAGCTTTAAACTCTTAAGTTTCTTGTTGCCTTCATGTGCCGTTTGCAACAAATCCCATGCTTCTTTAGCAGTTTTACAGTGGCTTATGCGTCTCCTCTCCTTCAAAGATAGTGCATGATAGAGACTATTTTTGGCTTTCTCATCAGCTGCATACCGACGAATTTCATCTTTATCTCATTCTTCATGCGGCTTCTCCACCACTTGCGGTTCAGATCCCTCCACTCCTTTACCTTTTGTTTTTGTGGGATGAGTCCACCCCTTCTCAATGACATACCAACAATAATCATCTTGAGCATAAAGAAATGCCTTCATCATAATCCTCCAATCCAAATAGTTTTCACCATCAAACCAAGGAGGAGTGTTGACTGCAGAACTGTTCATGTCACGTTCCATCTTCCCTTAAATCTTCTAGATGCTTCTAGAACCTGCTCTGGTACCACTTATTAGTACTGGAACGTGAAGCAGGGATTGAAACAGTCGTTTCAATCCTCGAAGAACTGACAGAAAATTAACACAGAACACCAGATTTTTGACGCTGTGTAAAAACCTCAAAATAGAGGAAAAATCACAGCGGAGCACAAGCTCAGAAAACGAACTCAACTAGATGAATTTGTGTAGAGTCTTACAACCACTTTGTAAACCCTATACTATTACAAATCCCTATCTCTAGGCAGAACGTCTTCTTCTTCTTTCTTCAATTTCTACAATGATGTTCTCTCAACACACAAGAGAATCACAATCACACATAAACAAGTCCAACTCAACAAGAAACAGTTGAACTTGTATATTCAGATGAGCAGCGGAATGAACACAATTTCCTCTCAAACGCCAAGCGTGCAGAGCTGACCTTTTTCTCAATTTTTCGTCTCTTTTATACAGCATCAATAACCTCACGCCAGCAACCCTAATCCCTGTCTCAAGAAGGAATTTACATCAGAGTTAAAGACCTTGTAATAATAACAAGATATTTAGTTATTTAAACCATAAAAGAATATCCTATATAAAATAAGATTTCTTTCTTTCCTTCACCCGGCTAGCAGAGGAAACCTATTCAAAATAGATCTTCTTTCCCTTAATTGATTCCACAATCATATCACATATTGAGATCCTAACCAAGATAGAACTCAATTACTCTCCCACGGAAAAGGCACAATCATATCACATATTGAGATCCTAACCATATTGAGATCATGCATATTTGATTAACCAAATCAAATCCCATCATGCATATATATATATATATAGACACAATGCTCATCAATCGCATATCTAACCATATATAAGAGATCCTAATCAACCAAGATAATTAGGACTCTAAATACTCACGGAAGCCTTTTGTCAAAATGATTTATTCCAAATGTATATATATGAATAAGTCCTAAGCAATTAGAACTCTCTTACTCCTTGTGTTTTGTATGTATAGGAATGCCAATATAAAGTAGGTATACTAACACAATATGAAAGTAACTTTTTCTCTACTTTAGTTTTGTTGGAGAGGAAAGATCCCATATCAGAAAATGGACAAATAAAATACAACTTATAAGTGGATGGATCATATCCAATTGTACCGAGACCTTTTGTGGTTAAAACCCAACACCTTAAAGGTGGTTAAGTTGGGATAATATCGGTACAATAGTGATCCATGGGCCATGCTTGCCCCTGTTCTAGTTGGTATCAGAGCGGGTCCCTCTTCAATTACGTCTCCGAGCGTAACGGGAGAAAATCTCCCAGCATAATGAGCCCAGATTTAGGTTCATCGAATTGCCATCGGCAAAATTCCGATTGGCCCATACCATACCAAGTGCCTGCAATGGGCCTTGGACTGAAGCATTACCGATTTCCGATGTGGGAATTGGACTGAATGAATTCCACGTGCAGACTTAAAAATTAGGTTGCACGTGAGGGGGAGTGTTGGAGAGGAAAGATCCCACATCAGAAAATGGACAAATAAAATACAACTTATAAGTGGATGGATCATATCCAATTGTACCGAGGCCTTTTGTGGTTAAAACCCAACACCTTAAAGGTGGTTAAGTTGGGATAATATCGGTACAATAGTGATCCATGGGCCATGCTTGTCCCTGTTCTAGTAGTTTGTGACTACATGATCCATAAACTTTCTTGCAAATAATTTAGAGTATGGCATGGGAAGTGCGGTGTCAACACATGGAGATGTATATAGCTATGGAATCCTGTTACTGGAGATGCTTACTGGTACGAGACCAACAGACGACATGTTTAGAGATGACAAGAACTTGCACAATTTTGTTCTAATGGCTTTGCCTGAACGTGTGAAAGAAATATGTGATCCGGTGCTTCTTCAAGAAAAGGAAAACTGCACAAGTACAAATCCTGCAAGCGACAGGAATGATGTCCAATACGATGAAACGCAAAGAATTGAGGAGTGCCTTATTTCCATTGCTAGGATAGGGGTTGCTTGTTCTGTGCATATGCCCAAAGCGCGTATGGAGATAGGGAAAGTCGTAACTGAATTACGTGCGGTAAGGGATATACTGACTGGAAACCTGGATGCCTAGAGAGCATATGATCACTGCCTAAGGCCTTAGTCACCGCCAATGATTTGTTGTGGGAGAGTTCACCTAAACCTGCTTTCACTATTGGTGAGTCCTGCATATCTTTAATTCAGTAGAACTGCTAGGATTTATTTAGATGTTAATTTAATATTTCATATATGCAGTCATGTATATTTATTCACTATGAAAGTGGAAATAACCAAAGTGAGAATATATACCATTGTTTGCAGAATTGCAGGGTTCTGATTCTGATAATCCAATGGGGCGCCTGTTTTTTCAAGACACTTGCTATGGCGGATTTTATCAAACAGGTTTCTACATCACCCACTGAAACCTCCTTGAATAGCCCTGCTCTAATTTCAGCAGCGCCATAATTTCGGCCAACATTCTCCAGCAGAATTTAAAATCTAAATCTAACAAAATCATTACAATAAATAAGAAACATGCCTCAATTAACTTAAATAGCGCCTTGCTGTACAGTTCCTTCAGATCATAAAGAACTCTTAAGTGATTGTTGCTTTCTTTACACTTTTTCAGTTTACTACAGTAAAATTACTACGGCTGTAATTTTGGTGCATTATAATTATTTCTCTTTGGTTTGCACTTCAGTAGTAGACATGACAGATAACACACAAGCTTTTAAACTTACCATGTGTCTGGTGATTTAAGCTGTGGATCAAACAGAGGAGAACATAAAATAGATTATTCCAGGCATGATAAACATGGTGGAATATACAGATTATTACAGTAAACATGAAAGACGAAAGGGGATCCTGAAGAATATGGTTTCTCTGACAAACATGAACCAAGCGACAATTCCAATCAGCAAACATCAGGGACCTGCAGTCATTGATTGAAGTTTATAAAGCGTGACACTAGCGATCGCTTATAGTTTTTAAAACCAGAGCGGCAGAATCATATTCAATCCTTAACCAAATTCGTGGCAAACATCAAATCATGAAAGAGCCCCAAACAGAGGCAGAATATGTAGAGGGTGATTTCACTTGTATGTATAGGGTGATTTAACTTGTCCGTAGCTACAGCCTGTTTCACCCCTTTGTTTTTCGTAGATTCTCAAACGATAACAAATGAGAACTCTCAGCTGATATCAGTACTTATTTTTTCGACCTAGCCGCTCTCTGCTAGGGTTTACTTTCTAGACTTCTAGAGAGCAAGATCGCTTCGACCATGGATATGGATATTCTTAGTTGGAACTGCAGAGCCATCTGTAGGGACTCTACTGTTAGGAAGGATTTAATCACCCAAAATCGGCCCCAAATTGTGTGTCTTTGTGAAACCAAAATCAGCAATATAAGGACTTTTGAGCACCTGCGACTGTCGCTAGGGTTTGCGTAGGGTTTTGGAGTGCTTAGTGATGGGTTATCGGGCGGCTTAGTAGCATTTTGGAACGACGACGTGAAGGTGCTCATTGGTACGTAATCATTGCACCATATTGATATGGAAATTGATATAGGGCCTGGTAATATCCGATGGAGATTGACAGGATTCTATGGTTGGCCACGTACGGTTGATTGAGATAAGTCATGGCAATTACTCAAGGATTTGTGTGATTTGAATTCGCTACCTTGGGTGGTGATAGGAGACTTCAATGAGATTCTCAATAGTGGCGAGAAAATGGATGGACCAATGCGACCAGAATGTCAGATGCGAGGCTTTAGGGAATCTCTTGGCTATGGTGATCTTCTGAATCTAGGGTTTATGGGACCTGCTACTACATGATGGAATTCGGAAACAAAGTTGCGCTTGGATAGAGTGGTGTGCACACCGTCTTGGTGTGATATTTTTGGGCATGCTAGGGTCCAACACCTTCTTCCAAGCGACTCAGACCATTTGCCGATCTTGCTGCGTGCTAGCTCTGTCCCGATTCCTAAGCGTCCTAGGCTCCATAGGTTCAAGTTTGAAGCACACTGGTTGCAACATGGGGATCTGATGGTGTTGTGAAGGAGGCTTGGATGACAGATGTAACGGGTTCACCCATGTATCAGGTTGCAGAGAAGATTCGTTACACTAGACTAAAATTGGATGCTTGGCAGAAGAACATTTTTAGGGGTCGTCAAATGAAGATGATGGGTATTCGTTCCAGATTAGAGGAACTCATGGATGTTGGAATTTCAGGGGATGTAGTCGAGGAGAACAATTCGTCTTTCTTCTCGCTTGCATTCTTTGATATCACAGAAGGAAACTTTCTGGAGAAAACGAGCAAAGGTAACTTGGTTACGTGATGGTGATCGAAATACGACTTACTTTCACCGCAAAGCTAGCAACAGAAAGCAAAAGAACAATATCAAGGGGTTGTATGATGAGTGTGGTATGTGGGTAGAGGATGATGAGGGGGTTGAGAAGATTGTTTCCTCGTATTTCAGTCGTATGTTTACGGCAGAGGATGTGGACATAGAGGCCATGAATTCTACATTGGCTGCGATTGAGCCTTGTGTTACTAGGGAGATGAATGAGCAACTGTTTCTTCTTATTCACAGGATGAAATTCGGTCTGCTCTGTTCCAAATGCACCCAACTAAGTCCCCGAGGCCTGATGGTATGCCTCCCTTGTTCTTCCAACACTATCGGGATACAATTGGTGAGGATGTCACCGTTGCAGTCCAAAACTTCCTACAATCTGGTCAACTTTTGCGTGAGATTAATTTTACGCACATCTGTTTGATTCCAAAGGTCCCAAATCCGGAGCATATGTCTGATTTACGACCTATTGCTTTATGTAACGTGATCTATAAGATTTGTTCTAAGGTCCTAGCTAATAGGTTGAAGCTACTACTGCCGGAAGTCATCTCACCTTATCAGAGTGCCTTTGTGCCTAGTCGGTTGATTACTGACAACATCCTTGTTGCTAATGAGCTAGCACACTTTGTTCATAATAAAAAGGGTGGGGAGGAAGGCTATATGGCATTGAAATTGGACTTAAGCAAAGCTTACGATAGAATGGAGTGGTTATTCCTTCAGAAGGTTTTAGAGAGGTTTGGTTTTGCTGCGGTATGGATCGAAATGGTGATGCAGTGTGTTAGCTCGGTAAGATACACATTCTTGGTGAGAGGTAAACCAAGGGTTTTGTAATTCCTAGTCGTGGTCTACGGCAGGGAGACCCTCTATCCCCTTATTTATTTCTACTTGGAGCGGAAGGTTTTGCATTATTGCGTCGGAAGCAGCAATTGGGTTGGCTTCCAGGACTGGAAATTTGTGCAGAGGCTCCACAGGTTAATCATCTTCTCTTTGCTGATGATAGTATGCTCTATGCTAATGCATCTTTAGCTGACTGTTATCACATTCAAGATGTCATTGAAACCTATGGACGTGCCTCGAGCCAACTATTGAATTTTGCAAAAAGCTCTATTGTGTTCAATAAGAATGTTTCAGAATTTATTTAGGAGCAGATCTCTAGTTTGTTGGGCATGGAGGTAGTTTCTTCCCATGAAAAATACTTGGGTCTTCCTACTTATGTAGGGAGGAAAAAAACAGCTACTTTTCAGTTTATTAAGGAGAGGTGGAGTGTCGAATTTCAAGCCGTCAGGGAATACTGTTTTATCTGATCATGTTGAACACGTCAGTGATCTGTTACACTGTCCGGGTGTATGGAATGAGAGCTTAATACGTTCTGTTTTTAATCCTCATGAAGCAGCAACCATTCTAGCTATCCCTTTAGCTCCTCCTGGTATAGTTGATCGAGTGGTATGGCGTTTCGAAAAGAACGGACTATTCACAGTTAAAACGGCTTACAGGTACACATTTTCTCAGTCACCTTCTCGCCAGCCTTTTACTCATAATGTGAGTGTGGCTTTCTGGAAGGAATTATGGAAGGTTGCTATTCCAAATGGTGCTAAGGTTCATATATGGCGTGTTTGCCATGATATTCTACCTTCATTGGAACGATTAGCATCCAAGCATGTGGTGCTGGAGTCTCTGATCTGCCCATTATGCACACAAGGGATGGAGTCTACTCTTCACTTGTGTAGAGATTGTCCATTCACAAGACTAGTGTTGCAATGACATGGACTTCTGTCTCAGGTTTGTCTTAATCCTACTTTGAATCAACTGAGCCTATATATTGGAATGGTTAATCTACTTATTGTGGGGGGCATGGAAAGAGAGGAATAACCGAGTATGGAATGAAAAGATTGGTCCACCTATGGATGTAGTTATTGGCTCAATGACTAGTTTGAATGAATTTCGGTTGGTGACTTTGAAACATGTAAATATGAAGGCTGGTGGAAGTGAGAAATGGAAGCCCCCAACAATTGGTACTGTAAAGATCAATGTAGATGGCTCATTTTTTCAGAATACGAATATAGGAAGTTCTCGATTTGTGGTGAGAGATTCTAATGGGAGATTTTTGGTTGGAGGACAGTCTTATCAGGGTGTGATTTCAGCAGAGCATGTGGAGGCTTTTGCGCGCAAACAAGCAGTTCAGTTTGCTATAATGCATAACTTTGTTCCGGCAGTTATTGAGACTGATGCACAAGGGGTATACCTTCAGCTGCTGAATAATCAACAAAACAATTTCTCCATTTTAGGGAGATTATATGATGATATAGGTGCCCTTTTACAGGCATCTGGTTCCATACGAATTGCGCATACCAAACGCAGTGCAAACCAAGTGGCACATTCAATGGCGGCTCATTCTTCTTCTCTTACTAGAGAGATTTTTTATTTTACAGTTCCATCTTTTATACAAGCTGCTGTTGCAGCTGAATTTCGAATTATGTAATTTTTTTATTCTCAATGAAGTCTGACCTGTTTTCTTAAAAAAACGATAACAATTTAATGAGAGGAAAAGCAAATTTTCTTCAAAAGTTAGTGATAACTTGCATCAGATATTTAAGAATTGGGACTAAATTGAGACACTAGCTCGTATAGCATGTCTGAGATTGCATCAAGTGTCTTAAGAATTGGTTACCAGGTGATTCAAAGGGACACCATATGTCATCTATACAAGGATTTTTTGGTGTGTGCACAATTGAAGTGAACACAATCGTCTCTATTAAATAACTAGATCTCAATCTACAAAAGCTACAGAACTAGGCTACACCATTTATGATGGGATTGTCAAAGACCTAATGAGATGGCGATTATCAACCATAGACAGCATTTCTCCATGATGTTCCTCTAGTATATTCCTTGGGACTCTTAACCAGACTACTGTAAGATTAGAAAACAAAATCTTCAGTAGAGTGTGGAGTACAGGGTCATACTGTTTCGTATTAGCATTCAAACCCCGTCAAATTCTAATATAGAAATTTTATTTCAAAATATGACCTACTAGAATGAGATGAAAAGAAACGTTCGATTAATCATGAAATATTTCAACATACCCAAGTAGTATGGCATGCATGTAAAGGATGAAGTCCATGCATGCACAACAATAACGGAGGTAGGATGAAACTATTACCGGGGGCGGAGGGAATAGAGGACCAATGGGGGCCTGTGCTCCCATTACATTTTGACGATTGGCAGCCAAAGAGGCAGTTGTGCCCCCAGTGAAAGAGACAGTTGTGCCCCCAGTGATTGACCAGCTGCAATCAATTTTTGTGCCCCCATAGGTATATTTTTCTCCCTCCGCCACTGACTATTACACGGGCTAATTGTAACACACGATCTATGGAAGATGCGAATCAACAAGTTCTTCTTAGCACCTTTTATTGATTATAGCTTATTCGTTACACCCTGATCTTCATGCTTCTTAAACTTAGAGCTCATATTGGTTATGGGAGGGTGTACGTTGCTAAGGAAAAACAGTCATATCCGTGAGAGTTTACTATCACACTACTGGATTATGGCTATTAGCCGACGGAACCGTTCCGTCGGTTAAGACATATATTTCGTCTGCAAAGATCTTAGTCGACGGAATTTCCGTCGGCTAAGATCCGTCGGCTAAGCTTCGTCTGCTAAGACAATAGCCGACGGAATTGATGATTCCGTCGGCTAAGTGGGACTTAGTCGACGGAATAGTTCCGTCTGCCAAGATTTTAGTCGACGGAACTTAATCGACGGAAATTACTTTTCCGTCGACTAAGTTTTTCTTAGCCGACGGAATATTTCGTCTCCTAAGATCTTAGTCGACGGAAGTAAAAATTTAAATTTTTTTTTTTAGAATAATTGGCGCGGTTTTTTTTTCTCGTTTTTTTAGGTCTTTTTTTTTTTCCTTCTCTTCCTCTTCTCCGGCGACCACGACGGTTATGTTTGCGTGTTCCCGAACAACTCCACTCCACCTCCGACGCTAAACTCGCCGGGAGGAGGAGGAGGTGCCGCCGAGAAGAGGAGGAGGAGGTGTCGCGCGCCGAGAAGAGGAGGAGGAGGAGGAGTTGCCGCCGAGAAGAGGAGGAGAAGGAGGCGGCGCTGCTTGGAGGAGGAGGAGGTGCCGCGGCGAAGGAGGAGGAGGAGGCGCCGAGAAGAGGAGGAGTAGGAGTTGCCGCCGAGAAGAGGAGGAGGAGGAGGCGGCACTGCTTGGAGGAGGAGGAGGTGCCGCGGCGAAGGAGGAGGAGGAGGCGCCGCTGTGGTGGGGGAGCAACCAGACGAGGGAGAGAGAGAGCAGCAGACGAGATAGGGAGAGAGAGATGAAGAGGATGAGGGAGAGAGAGCTGAAAGTTATAGAATGGAACCGAAAAAAATTTCAAAATTTTTGGCGGGATAACTGCCGCTTAAAATTTTTGAACTTAGTCGACGGAATATATTTTTCCGTCGCCTAAGTTCAAAATATTTAAGCGGCAGTTATCCCGCCAAAAAACTTTTTTTTTATTTTTTTTTTAAATTTGGTTATTTTTTTTATTTTTTATTTTTAAAATTTTTTTTTTAAATTCCGTCGGCTAGGTAAAAATTTCCGTCGGCTAAGATTTTCTTAGCCGACGGAATATTTTTCCGTCGCCTAGGTTATCATAAATAATCATTTATATTTATATATAAATATTCCGTCGGCTAGGTAAAAATTTCCGTCGCCTAAGATTTTCTTAGCCGACGGAATATTTTTCCGTCTCCTAGGTAAAAACTTAGGCTACGGAAGATTTTCCGTCGGCTAAGTAGATCTTAGGCGACCAAAATATTATTTTTCCGTCGGCTAAGTGATTTTTTCCACTAGTGTCACGAGTTGGCACTGACAATTATTAAGGCTATATATGTTATTAGTTGTTCGCTTGGCACTATATCAGGGCTCAAGGCCGACCTTATTGACAATAAATTATTTGTTGTAGGATATTCCGTATTGTTTTAGGACATTCTATATGTGTGTTTTGATGTTATGCTATCAGGATATGTTGATAGAATAAGACTATGTATTTCTTATCGTTATCATATTGATCCCTATAAAAAGGGTCCCCTATCAATGAATAAAATAATAATTCTCTAACTATCTCTCATTCTCTACACTTTATTATTGTTCACGTTATCATGCATTTTAATCTAACCCTATAGCTAATAGCGCATCATTTGTTTTCCGAAACCCTAAAAAAATGTCCTTCGGCTCCTCCGTCTGACCGTCGTCGTTCATCCTTTGTTTTTTTTTTCAGCCGTCGTCTGATTTCCTCCAGCTGCTAGTCCTCAGTTGTTGCCCGCCCATATTTGGCCGTCATTTTTTCAGGCCTTCTTCGGCTTAATTTTTCAGTTTTTTCTTTCAAATTTTATAGTTTTTGAAAGTCTATGGTTTATATTTATATATATGGTGAATATGACTAACCATATATTTTGTTTTCCATGACATAATCGCACAACGAATTACAACGGAATTATGCGAGCAACTTCGTCGCATGCAAGTGGAATTAAGCATGAAAATTTGCAAAGCAGCTCGTATTAGCGCAGTAAGTAAGCTTTAATATTACAGTTATTTGTTTTTAAATAACTCGGGGGATAAAATCTTTTCTCCCTTCTCCTACCCCATTCTTTTGTTGTAAATTGCAGGTACCAAAATCCCAGAATTTTACTCGCGGGTCAAGAGTGTGTTTGATCACTCTTGTTTCCTTATCCGGGTTGTGTATGATCAACCCCAATTTTTCCTCCAGATTGTGTTTGATCAATTCGAGATCTTTTTCCGAATTGTGTTTAATCAATTCGCCGCTTTTCCGAATTGTGTGTGATCAATCTGTAAGTCAAACCATTAAAAAGCATCATTTATGACCTCTATCGAGTCTCAGAACTGCTTGGTTTTGTACGCAAGAGCAATGTAACATTCTGCTCCGTTGAATTTTGACGTACTTGATGCCTAAGGTGAATCTTCGCTAGGTATATATTTGTGGAACCTTTATTTGGAATTGATTAAACCAAATATTTTGACACCAAGGCTATCAAGCCTAGATGCTGAGATTACACATCTCTCACGCTCAAAGTTTTGAACACAAACCACAAAGTACTATGTAATGCATTTATGTAATGTTTTTTTGAAACGTCCATCTAACTCAACAAGTTGAGTTATTAAGTCAAGTGGATTGTTTACCACCTTATTTGACTACATATCATTGATGATATTCTGTGACATCTTGATCCATAATTTTTAGTGGATTCGATCATCATCAAGTTCTTTAGGCCCTCCAAGTTAGTTTGGAATTACCAACGATGTTTAATTTTGATCATACTAGCAAACAAGAATTACATATACGCTAAAAAGATAAACGTATTGACCTACGCACATGGGATTTTCCCCTAGTATTGGAAAAACAATATGGGTACACGACAATGGTAGAAAAAGCCGCACCGATGTCTTGAAAAGAGGGGGATGTGCTGCTAGCCTTAACGACGACACTCTTGGTCTAGACACCAACATGTCAAAACTACTCATGTCAGCTCATGACAATACAACCGTTATGGATCTACAGATCACTGGTTCAAGATTGTCAAGCTCATCCTCAAATCATGAATGCATACAAAAAGATACGGAAAATCAATATGAGAACAAGAACGTCATCCTCATGACTGCAGATTTCAAAAAATTTAGATCCAGCTCTAGCTACCCTTGACTTTGATGTCATCAGCTAGACATTGATTTTCGTTCTAATCTATATGTAATAAGACGTCGTATCAATGTCATTATCTTATTCGAGACCTCGATATACACATATTAGCAATAATGAATGCCTTGGGAATTTTTGGAAGTTATGAAACTATTCTCCTCTTATGATTCGTATTGATTTACAATCATGATGTAACTGACACCATCCTTAGAAACATAACATATTCTGCCGATTTGGTCTTTTCCAAGTGAAGATGACGCACAGCCTTGCATCCTCAAGGAGGATTGCCAACGTGTGTCCAGTTAAGTCTTCTATTCTATAGCTGATTTTCTATCATCAATTATTCAACTAGGCTTATTTGCTGAGTTGGTATGATGTCTTAGAATTGTCTAAAATTAAGGAGATAGTGGTTTCAGGTGTACCTCGCACTACCGACCCTCTACGGACATATCTGGTCATGCTGACTTGGAGTTACCGAAAGCTTTTAATTTTGGATCCGCCTACGCTATTAAACCAATTGTCACCTTGTAAAAGAAGTTATTTTGAGGACTTATCAAAATCAGACAATCATCATTATGATCGAATTCTCTAGGTCATCTGAGTTAGTTTATGTTCGTGTCAGGGAGCTTTCACTAACTAGTCATGGAGTTTACGACCTTGTAAAGACCGAAAGGACTTGATTTTGATATATACACATCATTTTGGCTTTGGCTTATTCCCACATGCCATCCGCAAGCTTCATTGCTTTGCAAATGTCAAATCTGCGAAAAATAGCAAGTTGTCCATTCTAGACAGCCAACTTCGTTTGAGCTTTGTAAACAGCTCCAGATGAACTAGTCTATGAGCTTTATATCATTAGAAAGCTCTATGAGTCTAGTTTTCAGAAATTTTTAAGGTTTGTCCATATCTATTTTAACGATGAAGTTATGGTTGTTTTAGCGTGTAGAGTTCATGCTGCATGGAAATTTTTAGAGGGATAGTCGTGGTTTAATTTGTCCTCACTAAGTCTTATCTTGATCTCAAATCTTAAAATGTTAAAGTGAAGAGATCACATGCTATATATATGTCTGTAAAGATTGATGTCCTATCAAGAGGACATGGTGGGACCAAAAGGAGTTGGTCTTAACGCCATCACAATGGATGGTCATATGGTGACGCTATAATGATGTGGCAACATGGTGTCACAAGGCCATGTGGCTCCCCAAACGGAGGGAGGCCCTTAGGTTCAATACTTTCTCGCACTAGGAAGAAAGTGAGCTTGGTACAACCTGATCTATTGATCAGTGATACTCAAATCTGTCTCATGAAGTCTAAATTGATCAGTGATACTCAAATTCGTCTCATGAAGTCTAAATTGTGATTACCATTGGGGGATGCCTCAATGTCAAATCCAATCCATATAAAGATCTCTACGACTATTACACTAGTGTACATAAGGACATGGGATAAAGAGTCTACTATCGAACCACCCTTTGTTGATGGATATCAACTTAGTTGATTGGCCTAAGGGAAGGATGCAATCTAGCATAACAAAGAGATAAGTCCTTGGGCAGGTGATGTCGACACCGCAAGTTAAACTCTATCAATTATGTCTTTGTTAGATAGCTTAGTGTGACCAAGTTAATGTCTCTCATTAACACGCACTGAAATCGACTATGATGAGATATACACTCATAATGGATGTCATTGAACTCCACTACTTTGTCAGTTTGGTAGTTTCTGAATAATTGAACATGTAGTCTATGAATGTGGTCATAATAACATCGATCTCTATGGGATCAAAGATATACATGAAGGTCTTAAACAAACTTCATTCATCCGAATCAAGCGGCTCCAGACCACAGGAGCACGTGTTTGCAAAAGGAAGTTTGAAACACACACTAAGTAACTACTTGATTTGTAAGGGATATGATGAATTATGCCTTGCGTGTTGATTCCGGATTTACATTGACTTTTGATTAACTAAGAGATGTCAATATGTATCGAACATCCGAAGTTAAGAAAGATGATAAATATGTGAGGCCTAAAAAAGGCACAGTCTAAAAAAGGCACTCGATGACTGTATTGATGATGATTTTTTATCAATCAACTTAAGCGCTCTAACGAAAGTGAGGCCTAAATATACCTCATTATTAGTCAAAGTCTTTACTCTAAAGAGAGATTTGTTGTTTTATCTAAAGAAAGATGATAAATATGTGTTAAGAGATGAAGTTCTCATCTAAATATAATATGACGCATCAATATATTCAACACAATAAGAAAGACTTGACATCTCATTCACTATAAACTTGAAAGGCCAAGTTCTCCTTTATAGTCTTTTCCTCTTTTCCTAGTGGTCGAACAGCTTCGCTTCCTTCTTAGATAGTGGCTAGAGCCCACGTAACGCCAATATAATGGCAGTAACTCCTTTCTTAATACTTAATGGTATGAAAGGTTGAGGCTTATTTTATCCCTACATAAGAAAGACACATCAAAAATGAAATCAAAATCTGTCAAGTTTCGTAGGTCAACTTCCATGAGACCTACATGAAAGCTCACTCACTGGAAAACTATGAAATTGGTACCATTGGAAAGGTCTATGTGTCTATTTTCCAAGAACATCAACTATTTGATCAGATCTATCATATTGAGTGAGTTATGACCATTTTCGTAAAGTATGATGGATCTAACCGAGAATCTGATTTTACCAAAATAGTTAACTTTGACTGAACTTTGTGAACAGCTTTTGACGAACCAGAATATGTGTAATATACGGTTGGAAAGATAAATGAGTCTAGTTTTTAAAACTGTTTACGGCTCGCCCAAGTATCATTCCTCCTGTGTGAAGCGCTCCCCTCGGCTTACACTCGAGATCCAAATCTCGCGCGGTTGCCCTAGTGTGATGTGGACCCCACCGCTTCACGCGATATCCTCATCTCGCGCGGTAGCCCTTGTGTGAAGCACTCCCCTCCGCTTTGCACGAGATCCTCATCTCGCACTATAGCCCTTGTGCGAAATGGACTCCTACGCTTCACGAGAGATGAGGATCTCGCGCAGTAGCCCTTGTGCGGAGTAGTCTTTATCCGCGGATCCAACACGCCCAGAAGTGTCAACCCTCCTGTGCCAAGCGGACTCTACAGCTCGCATGCGAGCTCCTCGCCCGGTCAAATCAGATTTGAGGCTGGGTGCCTGGAGGACCCAGCGAACTTCAACACACGTCCTGAGTACGGACTTGGGGGAACTGGGATCGGGTGCCCGTTGATAAATAACTGATCTATGGGCATTTTATATGTTAAGTAAACTACCTTAAGATGTCTTGAACGGGAACTTGGGGGACTTGTAGTCGGTAGTCAATAAACTACCTTCCCCGCCCATAGACCAGTTATGAAACTTGTAGACCGACATCCCACCTACCTCGTTATGGTGAAAGATCATCTGTACCACATCGGGAATGTTCTCCTCCAAGCTCCACAAGAAGGCACCATGATAAGATAACTGTGCATTTTTTCCCACATCAGAAATGTAAAATGTGAGGGAACCTTCCTTAGCTATAAAAGGAAGGCTCCCCCCTGTTTAGAAAAGATTTGACTTCCTCATCTCTCTCTCCCGGGGAATGGTAACCACTCCTTCCCGAATGAGTCTTGTAACACCCAAGGCATTGAGGCCTTATGATAATAGAATCTTAAGTGGACATAACCGTGCCCTCCGATGGTATGGTGAACCACTATAAATATTGTGTCTTTGTGCGTATATTCATGTTCCACCGTGATTCTGCATAGCCTACGAGTTCTTGAAGAAACAGAAGAATCAGGAAGAGCCCAATGATTGATCCAAAGATCAGGGGGAGGTGCGAACTTCAGGAAGAGTATAGCACATACATGTCATTATCAAATGTGAAATGTGTGTTGTACTCTTTTTTTCCTACGATTAAGGTTTAGTTTTTATCCCACAGTGTTTTTGTTACTTGACTAGATTTTTGACGAGACAACGTATCAGCACCACCGGCATAGCAGCGCTCGGCATAAAGGGGAGTGTTCTAGGATATTCCGCATTGTTCTAGGATATTCCATATGTGTGTCTTGACCTTATACCATCAGGATATGTAGTTAGAATAAAATTATGTATTCTTTATCATTACCATATTGGGGTACTATATATTCTCTATATAAAAAATAATATATAATGAGAGTGTTTATCTTCTTAATCGGATATTAATCTTTAAAGACCTAAACAAGGTAAATTTTGTAATCTGGCCAGCTTTCCATCTAAATAATTAAGTTGGTGATTTAAGGGCAAACATGACACAAATGTTCTAGATATAAGATTAACGTACCAACTAAACACACAATTCTACTATGTGCGTGTATTTCTACAGTATTAGCCTCTATCCATACAGGAACAAGTAAATAAGTCGACGTATACTTCGTTCTCACAAGGAAGATTAAGTATTCTATCGAACAACGTTAAAGCCTCGTTTGGTTCATGGATTGGAAATGTTGAGAGGGGAAAATTGTTCATTAGCTTTGTTTGACATACCTAAGAAAATGAAAGACTTTACGTACTGTAATATGGGAAAATAGATAAGAAATTGAATCCTCCCACATACCATGAGATTCAATTTCCCTACATTAATTGCATCTTTTATATATTGTTTTCATGGATGTTATTACCAAATTATCCACAAAACTTTATAATCTTAAATATTATATATTTTATTACTAAGGATATAATTAGTAAATTAATGTTATTTGTTTTCTTATTCATGTATAAACCAAACATTGGAAAGTAAAATACATGTCCTAGTTACTTTCTCGACGTTCTCAAACACCTCGTAGGGAAACTAGTAGGAAATTTACTTTCCCATGTACATGAGAAATAACAAGGAACCAATTTCCTTTCCATCAACCAAACAAGACCTAAAAATATGGAAGTTAAAACATTTCAGAAACCTTTTATATAAAAGTCAGAGCCACCAGAACTAAACATGCAACAACCAAAGTTGGTTCTGGTAGGCAAGAGTGTATATTCATTGTTGATTCCTCTAGCTAGCTTTGAACTCTTTCATTATTAAGAAGATGCACTCCTCCATTTGATCTTTGTATGGATCGATCTCCAACAGTGGATCTTTGTTGGAGATCCACTGGAGGCCAAGGAGTTGTTTGTCACTGCAGCTAATGGAAGCCTTCGTATAAAGGACGGGCACTATGCCAAATTCTGGAGGCGTATCCCTAACTGGATATGGGCTGATGCATCAACCGAAAACATGTCCGACGACACTTTGTTTTGGCCTGTCAGAATCCAAGACAATGTCATTGCTCTTCGCAACTTGGGCAACAACAATTTCTGCGGTGGACTCACCACCGAGTACAAAACCAACTGTCTCAACGCCGCCTACCGTAATATCTGTAAAGAGTCAAAGCTGGTGGTGGAAGAGCTTGTTCTTTCAATGAACATCTACAATATCAATTTCCGACTCTCCGACTCCAGGATCTACAACGAGCAGGTCATAGAAATGGACACAGCTGTCGCAGTTAACAACAGCCCAAACAGAGACTCCACTATCAACCTCAGCTTTGCAGAGAAAGACTCTAGGACGCGTAGCTGGAATAGCAGTGTTTCATTGAAGTTGGGTGTTAACGAAACTCTCCAAGTCAACTCTATTCCTCTGATTATTGACGGAAAGATCGAACTCTACGTTGAGTCTACCACAGCATACCAGTGGGGACAAACTACCACAGTTGAACAGACCAGGGAGGCCAATTATGCTGTTGTCGTGCCACCATTATCTAAGATGAAGGTGAGTCTCATAGCTTCAAGGGCTTCCTGCGATGTGCCTTTCTCCTACACTCAACGTGACATTCTCACTGACGGCCGAACCGTTACCAAAACCATGGATGATGGTCTTTTCACTGGGATTAATGCCTACAAATTCGATTACCAAAACCAGGCATCTTTATTGGTGGCCAGGTTATTCCTTCTGTCTCATGTCCATGGAGGCTCCCGCGTGCTGTGTACTTTTGGGTGTGTGTGGTTCTAGTGTTCAGTGTGTGTTGAGCAAAAATCGTAAAAACATATATACCCAACACGATTTCACTCCATCTTATTAACTAAGATAGAGTTTTAATTTATGTCTGGTTTGACCCATTCAGAATAAAATAAATTCCTTAATTACAACCCCTATTTTCAAGGGAAAACCCTTTGATTATAATTATAAAGTACCAACTGAGAAATATGTATGTTTGAGGGTGACTGGCTTGGAGAGAAATGAGGATTTGGTTTTTGGTTCGGTTGTATCCAGATTTGAATCCAGACTGCCTACATACCCTTGTGAAGGGATCAAACCATTGTAGTTCTCAAGGTTTGGTTATGGATTTGATTCTCTGGTGTTTTAGGAATTTGGCCAGAGTTATTTGGACTGGACTAATTTGACTGGTGGTGTTAGAGATTCTGTTTTGAATTGTGGTTGCATCTAGTGGGTTGCTAGACTGCCTACGTACCCCTTTGTGGGATTAAACCGACCGTAATTCATAAGAGGTTTGTAGGTTTTATGGTTAATGCAGGCTTTTGGTTTAACAGATATATTTTGAATCCGTTAACTATATTTCTGGTGGACACCCAATTTGGTAGAGTGTCTGTTAATTTGACTTGGGCACCCGGAACGGGTGATGCAGCAGTGTGACCAAGGCTTGAATGGTTTTGGCCATAGTCCTTAATAGTGGAGTAGGTAATCTCTGCATGTAAGCGGACTGCCCCTTCATGAGGACTCCGCGTGTATGTCTATGAGCGGGCTCCGCGTGTACACTTGTAAGCGGATTCCGCGTGTATGTCTGTGAACGGACTCCCCGACTTGCTTCATCTTCTGCATGAATGGATCTCGCCTCGCATGTGACGTCATCTCGCCTCGCCTGGGCTTAGGGCTTCTGAATATTAGTTCGTCACCCCTTAAGGCCTCTGCTTTGATGTGAAATCACCTCGCCACCCCTTAGGGTTTCTGCTTTGACACGAATGCGACCTCGCCACCCCTTAGGGTCTCTGCTTTGATGTGAAGTCACCTCGCCACCCCTTAGGGTGCCTGCCTTGGCGCGAATGTTTAGCTCGCCACCCCTTAGGGCTTCTGCTTTGGCGCGCATGTTGGCTCGTCACCCTTTAGAGCTTCTGCTTTGGCGCGAATGTTGGCTCGCCACCCCTTAGGGCTTCTGCTTTAGCGCGAATGTTGGCTCGCCTGAGTCTTCTTTACACACGAACTCTGTTTGGCAGGATTTCGTCGTCTTTTCCTTGATGAAGTTGATGAGATCGTATGAACCACATAACTCCAAACGTCTATCCTTATCTGGTTGGGAGTTGGACTTGAGGAAACTGCTCTTCTATAAATTGAGATATGTCGTCTCCTTCTCTTTGATCTGCCCAAGGATTCTCCGAGTCGTCAAGGGTAAGTTCATGTTCTTCAGATTCGCGTTACTTGTTTGTTTTCTTCCCCTTGCATGGTTTGTTATGCGAGATGCAATGTCATATTTTTGTTGTAACAAGAGGGGGAGGGGGCGAGGTCATCTCGCCTTCCTCGCGTGGTCATCTCACCTTCTTTTGGTGACTACCTCGCGAGGTCATCTCGCGTTAGGGGAGATGGCTTTGCTTCCGGGCTTCCGGCGGAGTGACACAGAAAGATAAAGGCGCTGCAAAAAAAAGAAATAGTTAGAATGGGGGCTCCACCTTTGTTTGGTTCGCCGCTCTTCTTCTGGTCTGCTTTCTTCTTCTCCATTTCACCTTTTTTTCCTCTCTGTTTCTCTCTCTGGTTCGCTCCGGTCTCGCCTTCTGTGTCTCTCGCGCTCTGTCCCCTTTTCTTCTTCTCTGTGTCTCTTTATATAGAGTGCACGGTTTGGCAGATTGAGTTTGCATTGGACTTTGTTGTCCAGCTGTTTACAAGAGTCACAATTGAACTCCAAAACATTGTGGATGTAGCACAAGAAAAGTATTTATATGACTTAATTTTTAAATCATTTTTTTTTTATTGTTATATATATATTTTTTTTGCCAATCAACAGTGTGCTATTGCGTTTACTGCGCGTCATGTAATCCAGGTGTCCTCAATTCGTTTAACAACAAATAAAATTCAACCTCATCCAATCCATGTTGGCTTTGGCCTTAGGGTTTTAAAGCTGTCAGCCTTGGGGGGCCACATCCTTGAGGCAAACTCTAGTTCCTCGTTCTTAATTAAGAGCACAAACCAGCATTCTAGCATCTAACTTCCCCATGAAAAAAATGACCAACTTCTAACACCCTTCTAATTAAGTACTTATGAAAGACTTAAAGAAAGTCGTTGTTTAATCTTGGAAGAAGAAAAAAACATAAAAGACGATTACAAAATGAAATAGCTTCTTCCTTTTGTGAAGAAGGTACTAGACTACTAGCCCTTTAGTTTTTCCCCTTCCCATGTTATCAAGATCATTTGACAACACTTCTAATCAAAGTATTATCACATGAAAGACTATAAAATTTAACTTATATTAAACAAGAAAAAAGTTCACGATCAGTTCTCTTATAGTCTTTCATATTATAACTGCGTGTTGGATTCACCATCCAAAAAACAAACTGCATGTTGGATTAACCTTCTGACTGCTTCAAGTACTACGCCAAGTTTGATTTGAACTACACAACGTCAATAAATTAAGCATTTGATTGAATTGATTCCCAATTTCTTCCTCTGATTTCTTGTTTAATTATACATACAAATGGTCATTTTCCCTATCAAACTAGCTATGTATTCTAGCACTCGATCTCTTTCCAGTGGGCAAAACCATTTCATGTTTTACATGGGGCAATTAAGAAATGTGCTCGGAAGTTGGAAAGTTCAAATTTTTTACGTATGCTAGCTGCCTCATATAGAGCCTTCCCTGGCCATGTTATATATGGGACGATTTCTCTTCATGGATATACTCTTATTCTTTTAGGACGGCAAACTGGAATATATACGATGCTATTGCCTCCCTGGCTCAAATAATAAGGTCAAGAAAATAAGAGTTTTCCCAGTTAGACCTATCCAATAAACCCTAGATCGAGGCCGACCGATCACTAGCTTTGGCAAATCATATCCGGGGTATCTCGTCGAGTTAGCTACCTGTATAGTGATTTATCTTGATTGAAATCAGATCCGTGAATCTTCAATCCTCTTTCAATGCCTGACAAATTCTTTATCATTTTGATTTTGCTCTTTTTAATGCAATATCATGTTAAAAAAGAATACATAAATCTTGATATCACATTTTGATAGTAGAACTTCTTTCCTTACTCGTTAGCATAACAAAATATAGAGAATTTAAATCTAATATTAATACTAATCTAATCAGAATTAATAAAGAAGTTCAATAGGATATTCATGCACATAAAATTTAATCATAATAGGTTTCCTTGCTTTCCCACACATACGAGTCCTAATCAAATTAAGACTTATTTCCAACGTAGCAGGCTAGTTAAATAAGATAATTAATATTCCAACTGAATCAGAATTAGTGATAGAAATTATCATATCCAACTAAGGAACACATGAATCATGTACGTGCAAAGCATCCTATCATTTTGTATAGTAATGTCAACATAGATATAAAAACAAGGGGTGTTAAAATATGTCGAGCAAAGCCTGCCCTTTAGCTTAGGTAAGTTTGGGCATGTCTTTCGGCCCTAGGGTGAGATTACAGGCCTACTTACTTCACACCATATCTTAAAAACAAGGAGATGATATTGAAATTGTGGCATTCTTGTGATGCAATTAAAGGGTTTACTAGATCGATAAGGTCGAATTAAAGAACCTCATCCCCAATTCGCGATCGTCATCTTATTTCCTCCTAATAGTACTAGACCACTAAAGACCAGGACCAGATTGGATATGCAATTCATTTCATGTAGTTAGTTTTTTCGATGCTATTTCATGTAGTTAGTTGAAATTTTAAGTTTGTGATGTTGGTCTCAAAGATGCCTAACTTCCTTGTAGCTAGCGTGGTATCCAAGTAATCCTTCCATTCAGTGCCTCAAAAATTGATATAAGCTACTCTAGTCTAGCTAACTTACTGACCCCAAACACAGTCAGGCTGATCAGGACTAGCCTAAATCAATAAAAGAGGCACATAAATGTATTCATATAATCAAGTGTTGCCCTTCATTTTTGGATATAAATGTATTCATTATATCTGTGCTACATATGTTTTAAATGTACCGGTGATATTCATATTTGCATAGGATATCATGATGCCGTTGAGCTATGGCATATTGGTTATAATGAACAACGTAACTGATACTCTGGAGATCATTAGTTATATATTAGCATCACAGAGTCTTGTAGGTAAAATGATAAAATATTATCATTTATAATTGTCGTGGTAAGTTATCACGGATTAATTTGTTAATATGAGAAAAAATCATCAATTCTATTCAACAAAAAGGTTTGGTTTCACTTGTTAATTTGTAATGTTTAGTTGACACGACTGAAGCTCAAAACTCAGCTCAATAAATGAGTCAATGAACTGCAAGTGAGGAAAGCCGATCATGCTAGCTCGTTTTAAACATTGCACTTCGTAGATTTTCAAATTACATGTGTTGATAAGTTTTGATTGAAAAAAAGAAAAGAAAAATGAAATTAAAAAATACAAATGAAAGTCATGCATGCTCTCACAATACTCAAGTCCAACATTGGTCTGGTACATAATTCATATCCTCATTTAGAAGACATCGATCTAGAAAGCTACCAAAGAAAAGGTCGAAAAGAAAAAAAAAATAGGCAAGAAAATTCCTAAATGGGTTTGAAATCATGGAAATGAATTGGCAATAAAGAAAATTCCAACATACTTTAGTTCCTACGTCCTTATTTGAACCTTCCAACTCATGGCCAAATCAGAAGAGAGAAATTTCCCAGATTCCAGACCCTAGCTAGCTAGAACACTCGAAACAGAAAAGATTTGGGGTCTTACGAAATATTCAAAAATCTGGAATTTTCATAAACGAAAAGATTGATTGGAGCCATTTGGGGATAATATGCATCATTAAATACTTCAGCTTAGCAAGTTTTAAATCCCCCTTCAAGCATATCTTTACATGCAACTTGCTTATAAAAGTTGTGGAATAAAGTGAGGAGGTTTTTTGACCAAAGAAAAGCAGAGAATGGAAAACTTACATTGCATGTATAACACTAACTTGATCGGGTGGAGGAGGAATGGAATATTTTCTCTCTTTGAAATTAGATAATCGATCCAATGCAACCACCACAAGATCGATTTGATTAAAAAGAAAACAACGGGGATTTGGCAGGAATTTGGTTCACTTTTGATCAATCATATCTACAACAAATGGTAGACATCTTTTCCTATTCTTTTTTCCCAAAGGAAAAAAGCAACGATCGAACCCCAGAATGACGTTCACTTTGAGCTCCAAGGTATCATGTTGCTGATCCACTGTCCGAAATTTCTACATTTAGATTGGGCGTCGGGTAGTCATCATGAGTTAAAGAAATAACCTAGATTCCGAGCCTTTAACCTGAACCATGACGTAGCCGGTGGCAGTGGTTATAGTCGGAGCGAAAACAAAAACAAAAAAAACAAAACCGAGCCAGAGCCACCGCCACCTGATGACAAAGAGCCTTCGCGGCGTCATGCGCAGATCGAAGATAGCTAGAGAGGAAGTGCATGATATGTTACTAACTCTTGCATGCTCATTTCTTTTGGAACTTGGTGGTAAGTAAGATAGGATACGATCGAGTCAAATGACCTAAATTAATTAAGTAAATGAGGGTGGTGATCGAGGGAAGTTAATATAGTAATTGAGATGTGTCCACAACTCCTCAAGTCAATGAGGGAAAGAGAGCCCTTGTGTGGGTGTATATACTACAAGTTATTTCGATGGAAGTATATACTACATAAGTTTAACCTATGCTTAAACAAACGTACATATCATGCATTATTCCTTGAGAAAGAAAAACATGTGAAATCATAGTGCTAGTAAAGTTACGGGTTTGATTAGATTCCAGTCTCGATCATCATCACGTAGTGTCCACATCAGAGTCTTGTAGTTTCATGTAACCCATGCCATTTTATTTTATAGCCAATCTCAGAGCAATGCTCACCCATTCCTTCTTTCCTAACCGGTAAACCTAAAGAACCACCTATTTTAGGAGAGTCTTATCAATTTTCCCTCTTTGAGGTCGCCGTTTGGTTTGTTCTACGTCTCTATCATTCCTCTAATTCATGTAATTGTTTCCTTCTAATTCTTTTCCGGTTTAACCTTCCTTTTTTGTCTTTTAGTTCTAAGTAGAGAAAATTAATGACAAAGTTTGTGATCTTAGGCTATCAAAACGTACTGAAGCCAATGCAAAGAAAGAAAATGCATCTTGGGGTTAGGTAGCGATTGATGGGTTGCATGTAATGACGTATATAACTTGGTCGGCAACAAAAATAGCTTCCCAACGTATCAAAACATGACTAATAAATTACTGTAACTCAACATAGAAACTTATAGAACACAATTACATATAGCAATTGTCAATAATATTTTCATCTGTCTTTAATTTTTCTTCCACTCTCCTATATATATCCCCATGCACCTACTTACACTCACGTAGTGCTTTTACATTTTTGTGAAGATAGGAAGAAGAAGAAGAAGAAGAAGAAGAAGAAGAAGAAGAAGAAGTAGAAGAGCTTAATTATAGTATAACCCTAGCTTAATTTCGATCAAAATATAGATGATCGAGTTTGGGAATAAGAACTTGGAGTTTTATATCGACTTGATCGTTGTTTTAGTACAAACCAAGTGCGCTCGATCGTTCTCGAAGTATCATCGAACTTTATCTTGGTCGATGGGGATATATAGCTGCAAGCACTTAACAAAGTACTATATCCGATCATGTACTTAATTAATTCAATAATTTCTAATTAGTAGTTATAGTCCAATCACGTACATTATAAGTATGAATGATCAGTTTTATGCGATGCGAACATAGATTCATTGATAAACCATATATAAACCAAGAAGAATCTAATAAGACGCAAATTGACCACTCATGTCTAGAGAAATCAACATCAACTTCCACTTTGTTATTTAGCTGGGTCGCAGACTCATATGTTGCAAATGAATTTCATCAAGATGGTATACTTTTCTTTTTCATTTACTTTTCTTGAATTGACCTGCAAAAGTTCAAGAGATCCAAGTAGTGCACATAATATTAGACAAGTTGGATTAAACTTCCAAGTCAATTATATAAATTAAGCTACTTGGTTTTGTGTTTATCTCTGTTAACTAAGCTCAAAATCAAACCCGGTTTTATGCATGCATGTGTTATCTGGGGCAAGAAAATATGTATGCACGTACGTAACCCAGGCCAGTTAACAACTTAACATTACAATGCTGCCTTCAATAAGGCCTCCCCTTGTGTTAATTAATTCGATCTTAAGCCGATCGATAAAGATCGATTCTCATCATCCCTTGAGCCATTCTTGTTTTGTGTCGACGACCAACTTGTATTCTATTGCCTCTCTGGCTCTACTAATTAAGAAGTCACAGCGCGCATAGAAGAAGAGGTTGTTCCCTAGCTAGTTAGCACCTACCTCTCTGATGAACACTAGATTTGTAAGAACCTAAAAGGGTAATCGATCAAAATTAGAGATTATTAGGAGCATTCCGTGGAACCGGAGAACTACACTTGCTTCTGAGTGTGTGTATATATATATATATGTGTGGGACAACAAAATTAAAATAAGAAAATATATTACAATTATGAATAACCAAAATCAATTCTTATTAATATTTTGAGAATAGTGGACTTAACCACATATTCATTTCATATAGGGCCGGACATTTAACCGAATGTGTGCAAAAAATCGACCGAGTCAAACCGAAAATCCGGATCGGATAACCGAATTAAAACATATGGGTTAAAATAAGTAGTGAACTGATCCGAACCGGTTTAAATCGGATTTGATCTAGTTCAAGTTCTTAAACAAACCGAAAATAACCAAAATGACCCGAATTATATATAATGCATATATAGATATATAATTCATATACGTAAAACGCTATTATTATTGGTAGATTTCATCTCTATTTACAATGTACTCTCCGACACTTTAATAAAATTGACAAAGATCCTAACATCAACATAATTTCTCATTCAACTCATTTCTCGGAGAAATCGGTTAGTGTAGAAAAGATTGGGAGTGCATTGAATTGCTTGTTGTATTTGAGTTTACAGAAAGAACATGTTACAAGTCAAAAACTTAAAGTTTAACTCTACAGTGAGATATACTAGATAGACTAAAAATTTTTCAAATATGGGTCAAAATCAAAACTGACCCGAACTGATCTGAAAATTCAAATGGGCCGAATATTCAGGTTAAAGGTTTTAAAATCTGGATTTGGTTGGAAAAAAATCTTAAACCGAATAATTCAGATTGGTTTTGGTTTCGCCCTAAAATCGACCTGAACCGAAGATGCCCAGCCCTAATTTCATATACAAAAGAAATTTACAACTAAACCTTATAAAATTTGTAATCCCTGATTAAAAAAGTTGACCTAGCTAACCAAAAAGTTCTCTCGCACCTGACCCTTTTAGAGCAGAGAAACTTTAAGGTTTCGTCAGCGGCATCTTCACTTCGGCTGGGGTAGAAGGGCGCGCCTGATAGCAACAGCGGCGTGGGCGGATCTCCACTAGCTTCGGCGATGTGGTGGGAAGCTCGGATCATAGTTTTGAGGTTGACAACGGTTGTGTGGCGTTGGCAAGTGGTTGGTGGTGATTCGGATCGATTAGATCAGTTTGGGTTTTGACTGTGCAAGGCGGCGTGGGTGGTTGTTAGCTATTTTAGATCGGATTTTCTGTGAGTTGGTTTGGCCTTTGAGGCAGATAAATTTTGGTAGATCTGAGTTGTAGTGGGTGCGTCGATGACCTAGCCTCTACTTATTTTGTGGCGATGCTGCTGATTAGCTAGTTAGTACCCTTTCATGGCGGAGGCAAGAGGGTGGCCGCCCGAATGGTGATAGAAGGGCTCCGTTGGCGGCCCTACATTGAACGACCTTGGTGGGGGTGAGAAGAGGGAAGGTGATACTGATCAAGTATCGAGAACATGTCTTCAACAATCAACATATACCACAAATAAGAAGTAGCAAACTCGTAGAAGGACAAATCCATACCGCAAATCAACTAATTTAAATCATAAAACATAAGCTGCCCAAAAACAATTACAATACCCATATTTATATGAGTTACAATACTTGGAGAATAAGTAGCTTAAAGCTAAAAGAAAAGCTAATTAAACGTCAATCCTAATAATTATAAAATAAGTCCTTAAAACTATCTTAATAACAAAATATCAAAGATTACGAATATATAATTAAATATTGCATATGCTCCTATATCAGACTCCCTTATTGGTTGGAAAGAATTCGTCCACGAATTTGAACCATTGTAGAAAATCCAGACAAAATCTTCCACTGTTTCAAATCTTCTTTTGACAGATTTGTTTGCAATTGAATTCTTCCTTTCTAAATAAATAGATATTTGAAATAAATGTTTGATCCTGATTCAATAAATTTCCTCTTCAACTTCAATCTCGCAATCCCAAAATTTCCTTCACCATCGTTGATCTGATTGATAATATTAACTACGACTTTGAGAATCTGCATAATGAAGGCTTTAACTCCAAGAAATTCAACAAAATTATGGTCAGTATCCTTCTTCAATGCCTTGATCGCTCTCTTATTGGCGTCTTCATCTTCTTCCACACCATAATTGTCATAACAAGCCTCACAAAAACAATCATCATAAATTGGTGGCTTATTAAAATCCACAAGACCATCTTTTTTTTTCTGAATTATTACTAACTGAAAAAGTAAAGATGAAATTTGAACCTTCATAGTCGAAACTAACAGGCTCTTCCCTTTCATCCGACTCACACAACGAAGCACAACAATGAAATGGGCCAACACATATCTCCCCGTCAAAACCGTCACCATCTTGGTTGAAAGTTTTGATGCGATCAATTGATAATAGGTGGTAATGTCTCTCTTCTTGTTGGAACTCTTACAACCATGTCGTCAAGCTTCAATGTGATTGATACGTACCGCAAGTTGTTGAAGCATCATTTTGATCTTAGCCATGTCATTGTTGACGTCATGACCCTCCATTTTGAAACCTCCGTCTCTTCTCCCGACTTGAGAAATGGAATCCACCAAGCTCTCACTAGAGCTCTGATAGCAACTGATGCGGATCAGGTATCGAGAACAAGCCTTCAACAGTCACTCAACATACACCAGAAATAAGGAGTAGCAAACTCGTAGAAAAAGGCAAATCCATGCCGGAAATCAACTGATTTAAATCATAAAACATAAGCCTCCCAACAATTATTACAATACCCATATTTATATGGGTTACGATACTTGGAGAATAAGTAGCTTAAAGTTAAAAGGAAAGCTAATTAAACGTAAATCCTAATAATTATAAAATAAGTACCTAAAACTATCTCAATAACAAAATATCAAAGATTACAAATATATAATTAAATATTGTCTTATATGCTCCTGCATTAGAATGTTTTGGGCTAGGGGTCTAAGATTTTTTTGGGTCTTCCTCTCTTTTTCTCTGCTTTTCGGGTTGGCTTAGGTTGGGTTCTTAGCGGAGTGACAATCTCTACCTTTTATTGTTGTTGGAGCGGAGTTGATTATCTGCTTTGTTGAGTGAAAACGTACATCATTGGGTCTTAGGCGTCATACTCACCAGGACTGGTGGCTTTGCTTCAAGGTCGTATAGGTTTATAGATTATTTTATTTGCTTTTTTAGTTTGTTAATGTCTACTTTTTTGGTATTGGTTTGAGGTTGTCATTTTAATTCGTAGTTGGTAAGTTGATTATATGATTTTCAGACTAGAGAAAATGACATACTATTACTGCAAACAATAGGAGAACACAAAATAACCACCTTTCAAAATATTTAATTTAGACAACTAAAGAAGCTTAGGCCCAAAACTAATAGTACAAGTTCTGATCCAAATTTTATCTTTGAGATGAATAAAATTTCTCATTTTACTATAAAATAACCAACATTGCCATTATGTTATTTCCCCCCCCCCCCAAATTAATCTAATTCATTCATTCATTCTCTCTCTCTCTCTCTCTCTCTCTCCATTAGAGTAGTACATGTTAAGCGGAAAAGGTTGACGAGCCCCGAGGGTCACGCACACACGAATCCAGAAATGTCAACATTGTCCTCAGTTTAGCCACCTAGATGCGAAAAGGTTTCGACATTAGTATGAGGTTTTAACACAAAAGGTTTCGACATTAGTGTGTGTGGTACTATTTCTTATAACCCAAGGATAACTCTTCATGTTTGATGTGAGATTCCAAAAGGCTCTAATCTAAGCCACAATTTTTCAACAATCTCCAACTGGCGTGATTCGAGCCATCTCCAAATCTCATGATCCAAGTCCCAATAGCTCAACCGTGACGACAAACATCAAATTTTAAATCATGTGATCCCAATCCAAACAGGAGCTCTACCAAATTGGAACTCGATCGTATGAGACACCAAGTCCCAAGCGTTACTTGGGCTCTGATACCACTTGTTATGTGGAAGCGACCGACGGGCCTCAGGGGTCACACACACACAGGTTCATAAATGTTGACATTGTCCCCAGTTTAGCCACCCGGATGCGAAATGAGTATGATGTTTTAACACAAAAAGCCTCGACATTAGTGTATGTGGTACCATTCCTTATAACCCAAGAATAACTCTTCACGTTTCTAATGTGGGATTCCAATAGGCTCTAATGTAGGCCACACTTTTCCAACAATACACTTTTGCAAAGCGCATATTTTAAAATTGTAGCATGTGTTTGTAAGTATTATGCTCACACTCACTCCTTAGGCTTATTAATTTATTATACTTGTTAATTTCTCTGTCATAATAGTCGGTGAAATGAGGATGCGATTAAAATGGTCCTTATTTGTTGCTTTTGTATTCTAACAAAATGTTTCGAGTCTTAGAACTCAGGAGAAAAAGCTTTTGTATTATGACCAAGTTCTTTTCTTCTTATTTGATTGACTTGTGACCTAGTTATTATCATTTTGCACACGAAAATTCTTCAATGTAAAAAGGTGCAAGTGAACCGAGCAACTAATATGTAATATTTTGATCCGGTCATTCATGTCACATTATCATGCATATATTCTAATATCATTAATAAAATTAAAACTCAAAATAAAATTTAATAACGAAACTAAATTTTAAAATACCGAACCGATATCCATAAAAAGTTCGTTACTGTTACTGGTATTGGTTTGAACAATACACTGACCCGTCCAAACCGATCCCATGCCCAAAAGTCTAAAACCACACGTAAAAATTCAGTGATCAATTCCAACCTAGCGACTAAACAGATAATCCGACGGCGAAAAATATTAGAATCCGCGGACCCCAAGAACCAAAGCGAGAGACTATAAAAAAAGGGTAAAAGAGCCGAACGAACTGCTCCTCTATACACAAAGCCTGTATATACAAACACACTTGGCCACATTAATACACCTCCACGCTCTCTCATACTCTCTCCATAATCCCATTTATAAAATCATATTATAACATAAAGTTTCTGCTCCTATCATTATTATTAGCGTAACGCTCCTCCGCCTCCTCCACTTCCATCCCCGTCACCTTTCCATCCTTCCTCTCTTTTCCTTCCCCCACACAACCGCGTCCCCTCCCCCAAAAAAACCTAACCACGCGCAACCCTCGAGACAAAACCAAATTTCCATCAACCCCTGAATGCCGCTACGGCGCGCTGATTGAGGCGGAGGCGGGTTTCTGATGGGTTTCAGCCCCGGCGGCGGCAATGGTTCGGCCAACAACAACAACAGTACTAGTCATCATAACAATATTAATAATAATACTAGTTGTGGGGGTTGCTGCAACATGAGTCTCAAGTGTAGGTGTAAATGGAGATGCCTGATGTCTTCGGGGTTTGTGTTCTTTTTCGGGTGTTTCGTGCTGTTCGGATCAGTCGCCACTTTTTATGTCTGGTTCGCTTTCACGCCTTATTATTACGCTCGGGGCACTACGCCCTCTGCGCTTGGGTGTCAGGAAGACAATGAAGGCTCTTGGTCTGTTGGTGTTTTCTTCGGTGACTCTCCCTTTCACCTCAAGCCCATAGAAGCTGTGAGCTTTCATTTCATTTTTCCGGTCATTTTTTTTATTACTGTTTTGTGATCTTCTGACTATGATTACTGTGTATGGGGGTAGTTGTTATTTTGTTTTTGATTTTGATTTTTTTCACTGATAGTGCCATAGTGGGTTTGGCTGGGATTGTTTTCTGGGTTTGTTTAATGGATGGAGTTTCTGTGCTGAGTGTGGTATTGAAAGTGTTTATTTATTTTGTATGACATTATTATGTGTCCTTGATTTTGGGGGAAAAGTTGTTTCTAAAAGCACACTTTGCTGATTAACCTTTGTTTTACCTTGATGGGTATGATTTTGTGTTTGTTTTTTCATTGATTTTGGGTGTTATAATTTTCGTTTTTTTTTGTTTTTGTTTTTTGTTTTTTTGAAGGTGAGTTGGGATTTGAGGTTGGGTAATTTTTTTTGTTTTGAACTGGTTGAGGGTGATAATATTTTTGTAAATTAGTTCAAATTTTGGTGCAGATGAATGTATGGAGAAACAAGAGTGCCGCTTGGCCAGTGGCAAACCCTGTTGTGACCTGTGCTTCACTTTCCAAGTCTGGTTTCCCGAGCAATTTTGTTGCTGATCCTTTCCTTTATGTCCAGGTAATTTCTCTGCTTTTTTTTTTCTGGAATTTATTAACTGTTGCAATTGTGATATCACAACTAGGTATGGCTCAATTAAGTTCCCCACTGATCTTCAGATCTTAAACGATGGTTTTACTGTAGCAAGTAAGGTGAACTTCAGGGGTTTATTTCTATAAACTTGAGGATTATATGGTTTTAACTTGAATTTATTGTTATGGCTCTGTTAAAACCTTGGGGACTAAATTGGTGACAGCTGAAAACGACAGGTTTTGATTGTGTTCTTATGTGTAGAAGTAGTAGTATTAGGTGTGGCAGTTCAGCAAAAGAATGATAACATAGCTATGCATAGTGTTATAGGACTTACGTTCTTCTATATTACAGCCTATAGACTATTCCAATGATGTCTGTTTTTTTTTTTGGACTGACTTTTAGGCTCTCCATAACTTAAATTATTTGCTTTACAATTTACTAGGCTGCATAGAAGCAAATGTTTGTGAAAGAGGTCTGAGTTACATCCTACCTCTCATTGTTCTGATGATCAGTAGCATGGCTTCTAATTTGTAGTGCAACTTTACAATTTTTGGGGAGTTCTTAATACAAAGTTTGGACATATTTGGCAGTAAATACTACTGTTGTGTTCGTTTTATAGTGTAGTCCTAGGAATGGATTTGTTTTCATTGCATGTATTATATGCCATGTCGAGAATGGGATTAGAGCACAACCTGCATAAACATTTTGACATGACGATGTGGGTAATGCATATAATCTGGCAAGCGTGGGTACAATGATGATAGCGCATTAGTAAAATTTCTTCTATCGAAGCTTGTAATGTCTTTAATGAATTGTTATACCTTATAACTAACTGCTAATTTTCCTCATCCCAAATTTCAACTAGAGTAAGCATCATTAACCTTTATCATGTTCAAACTCTATGTTGATTTAAATGCAACAAAATAGCTGTCAGAACTTTCTTTTATTAAATTATTCTACCTCATGACTAGTTTGAATACAATCTATGTATTCTACATCATGAGTTCATGACTACTTTGAATAAAATCTATGTTAGTATGACACTGATAAAATGATAATGTTGGGAGAATTTCCATACTGTGAAATAACTAATAATTAGGCAATAAGGGGAAACCTGTGTAGTTTGATTTTTGAAAGGGCATGATTTAGAGCCGATTGTTTATTGATGTCAACGAAATCTATTACATTACCTCCATCAACCTGCTAATTAGGATGATGTCAATTCTCAGCTTCCAAAAACTCCATGTGATTAAGATAGAAATGGAAAAAGTAATCGAAGGACAAGTACCATTACTTTGAACTTTATGGTTTTGATGATCGAATTCTTATCCTCCACGTTTTCAATTTTTCTGCATTCACAAAAAAAAAAAAAGTGGCTTAGCAGGAAATCTGTTACTAAAAATGGAACCTCTAACTTTGGTGGAATATTGGAATAATTCCCATGGGATTGATAATACTCCATCGAATAGCTTGCAAATCCCTTTGAATGATTTGCAAATCTCTGAAAATATTAAATGGTAATATGTAGATTTAGAACTGACTTATATATGCCAGACAGTGGAGTCTTGCATGTAAGTGTTATGGAGGAGTATCTAAACTTATCCTGTGGTCTAAAGTCTAAACAAATCATCTGTTACAATCTGCTGGTTGCTGGTGTGTATATAGTAAGCATTACCCTTTCCCATCCCCTGTCACTTACAGATTTGGACAGTTTAAATAATTCGATAGCATTGGGACATGCGCAGACAGGTGATCCCACTCTATTCTTACCAAATGGGATCCCGCTTATAGGATTCCTCTATGAACAGTTTATTGGAGAGTTACGGTATAAGAGATGTAGCTCATTTCGTAATGCTGTCTCTCGTTTAGGAATGCGTGGTGGATTCGGTTATCATTGGTATTCGAGTATCAAATGTCATTCATGCTCCATTTGATTTTCCTAGTTGGTATATTGGTTGGGCTTTCTTTCTCTTGCCAGTTACAATTTTGATGTGTTCCCATAGGATAGTAAGAATAATACTTATTGCCAATTCGTATCCCGTTAATTCGATGATGGCTTTTGTCATAAAAAGTTGGCTTAGGTTTTAGTGAATAGGTTGTTCTGATTGTGGTATTACATGACTGTGGTTGCTGTACCATATGGGACGTACATTCATTCATGAAACTTCATGGTTTTGATATTACAAAAACCCTGTGTGGATTCAAGTAGTTCTTAGTCAGGGACCAGCTCCGTTGCTAAGGCTATTAGCTTAATGTTATTACTGTCATATAGTAAAGCTGTTCTAATATTAATGAAAAGAGTAACCGTTATAAGTTGTCAAATTGTTGATCACTGCACTTGTAAATTAATGTCTTTTTGCAATAGTGGAAGTCTTTGTTCATTCATTCGGCATATGTTTTGGAGAGAACTGTCTTTTCTGTAAGATGGTTTGGACAAAAGTCAATAAAAGTCAATAAGTACATTAGCAGAATGACACCAAGGACATTAAATATAAATGTGTCTGCATATGGTTTAGAAATGACACTAAAGAACATTAAATATAATGGATGCAGAGTTGGGACAGCATGCTCAGCTTATATCATGTTTTTATGATAGGGTTGCTTGAAAAGAATAACGCCTAAACTTAGAAGAACATGGAAGCCCAAAATGAACTGAATCCTACAAGAGATTGAACCCTTGATCCGTTGCTTACTTATGTCCTAGTCTGTGGACATTTGGGGGCTGCCAGCACTGTTTTGGTCCTTGATGTGTGTCTATAGCTGCATGCTCAGTTGGAGTTATACTTGTGTTTCAGTGTGTCGCACGCATGGACACATGTCGGTAGATATATGCACTTACACATGCATATGTAACTCTTTACTGTCTGTCTGGAACTCTTCTTTGCATGTCTTAAGTGTTGAATGTTGTTATTTTGCTTAGAATTTGTTTGATCATGTATTTAGTTAGTTTGATCTTGTGTTTCAGGGTGATACTTTGTACATGTTCTATGAAACCAAAAATTCTATTACTATGCAAGGAGATATTGGTGTTTCAAAAAGTTCCGATAAAGGAGCAACATGGCAGCAATTAGGCATTGCCTTGGATGAAGAGTGGCACCTCTCTTATCCATATGTCTTCACCTACCTTGGCCAAGTAAGATTAAATTTCGTTTACATTCACCTCAATTGAATTGACTTCATGTACAAGGCACCTATTTTCCAAGCTTTATATCCTAATGCAGAACCTGATCCTTTACTATTTCGTACAGATATATATGATGCCTGAGAGCAGCATGAATGGCGAAGTCCGTCTGTATCGAGCCCTCAGTTTTCCCATGCAATGGACTCTAGAAAAGGTGATCTTGAAAAAGCCTTTTGTTGACTCATTCCTTATCAATTATGATGGAGCCTATTGGCTTTTCGGTTCAGACCACAGTGGATTTGGCACCACAAAGAATGGACAGTTGGAAATCTGGTACAGTAGCTCACCTTTGGGTCCTTGGAAGCCACACAAGAAGAACCCTATATATAATGGTGACAGGAGTGTTGGGGCTCGAAATGGAGGCAGGCCATTTTTCTACAATGGGAATCTCTATCGCTTTGGCCAAGACTGTGCTGAAACGTATGGTAAGCGTGTGCGCACCTTTAAGGTGGAAGTTCTTACCAAAGATGAATATAAGGAAGTTGATGTCCCGTTGGGCCTACCAGCACCAACTAAGGGTCGCAATGCTTGGAATGGTGTTCGCTTCCATCATCTCGATGTGCAACAACTAAATACCGGGGGTTGGATTGCAGTAATGGATGGAGACCGTGTACCTTCTGGAGATTCTGTACATAGGTTTATTGTCGGTACTGCCTCAGTTGCCATTGTCGCTATACTTGTTATATCACTAGGTATACTGCTTGGAGCTGTGAAGTGCATGATTCCCCTTAGTTGGTGCACTCACAACTCGGGTAAGAGAAGTGATGTATTCTTGGCTTGTGAAAGGTCATATTTTTGTTTGTCCAAACTGAGACGTTTTTGCAGCCGCTTGAACAGATCAGTTTCTTTCCTGAGAGGTAGGATTAAACCTAATACCTGTGCTGGAAGACTAGTTCTTGCTATATATTTGGCATTTGGAGTGGCGGCTATGTGCACAGGGGTTAAATATATCTATGGCGGCAGTGGTGCAGAAGAAGCTTACCCAATAAAAGGTCACTACTCACAGTTCACATTATTAACAATGACTTATGATGCCCGTCTTTGGAATTTGAAAATGTATGTGAAACACTATTCTAGATGTTCATCGGTAAGAGAAATTGTTGTGGTGTGGAACAAGGGAATACCTCCTGAAGTGAGTGATTTTGATTCAGCAGTGCCCGTGAGGATCAGAGTAGAGAAACAGAATTCCCTGAATAACCGGTTCAGGTTGGACTCTTTGATAAAGACTCGAGCTGTTCTGGAGCTTGATGACGACATTATGATGACTTGCAATGATATTGAGAGAGGATTCCGGATATGGCGTGAACACCCGGATCGTATTGTGGGTTTCTACCCCCGGCTAATTGATGGAAGCCCATTGAAGTACAGAGGTGAGAAATATGCTCGGAATCATAAAGGCTATAATATGATTCTCACGGGGGCGGCTTTCCTTGATAGCCAAGTTGCCTTTGAGAGGTATTGGAGTGAAGAAGCTAGCCAAGGGAGGGCCTTAGTGGACAAGTTTTTCAACTGTGAGGATGTGCTTATGAATTACTTGTATGCAAATGCTAGCTCATCTCAGAATGTGGAGTATGTGAGGCCAGCATGGGCAATAGATACTTCAAAATTATCTGGTGCTGCTATTAGCCGAAATACACAAGTTCACTACAATAAGAGGAGCAACTGCCTGGTGAACTTTTCTGAGATGTATGGAACTTTGGCTGGGCGCAAGTGGGAATTTGATGGGCGGAAGGATGGGTGGGATGTATAGCAGGGGAGGTAAATTAGCTAGTTACTTGCCAGCCCTTAGAGTATGTTAATCCATCTCTCTTTTTTTAGCAAGTATTTCGATTTCTCCTTGCCCCTCCCCCCTTGTGAATTTCGTGTTGGGGAAATTAGCTTCATCAATAGATTTCTATTTTGATTAGTTTGATGTACATTGTTTTGCGTTTCTCATTTAGCTAGAAATTGATCGCAAGTGGGTTTTTGTTTCTGGTTTTGCACCTGTGACTAATATCTGGTCTATAATGTAGTGTATCCATCTTCACAATTTGATGAAAAGGACGTCAGTGACTCGGTCTATTAAACTTCGAGGGTGCTAACTGTTACAAAGTGAAGCCAAGAGGGCATGAAGTTCAAGTACGCAAACCAAGAAAGATTAAAACTAGAATGGAGTGCAAACTTTGCTACTTGCTAGCTTACCAGCCTCCGTATTAGACTCACGAAAGACATGGTATCAGCTCCATCTGCCTGGACTGCTTGCTGTTTCACAGCAGATTGGAGCCAGGCTGTGCAGTTACTATTATTGCAGCCACACCGTCCACTAGTGGGGCTCCGTTAATTTCCGAAAGGCCATCTAGGTTAGCTTTTAACCAAGCTGTTGGTGGCGATCTCCAACTCATCCTCCCCCTCTATAGCTTGGGAGCTAACACAGGTTTACGTACCAGTAAGAACAAACCAAAATGTACGTGTTCTAGCTTGGAAAACAATTTGGTGCAATGTTTTAAAAAACGCAGCTCGGGCGTGCCTTAAGGCTCAAAAGGCACGAGGCGGTGCTGCAACTGAGTCAACCTTAATGGGTTAGGCGCAGAGGCGCCAAAGGCACTGCACAAGGCTTGAAAAGCGCAAAACACAAGGCGTCGAAGGCGTGCGCCTAGTTTATTTGAAGAAAAACGGGGTCGTTTTTGGGTTTGACAATAGAGAGCTAGGTTTGGCCATTCCGAGCCTCCCTCTCCCGATTTGCCTCGGACCACACCTTTCCATTCTGATCCTTATCCGGAGTCAAACAGTGTTCCTAAACACAGTGTTATTATCTTTTGATCTTACAAGACTAGCTAGTGTACTTTGATTTTTCAACTTAGCCTTTGGATGTATTTTATGTTTGGTGACTTGCATGAATTGCATTGTTCGAGTACTATGAATGAATGACAATATATAATGTTGTGTTGATTGCAATATATGTTCTATATATAGGAGGAATAATGACATAAATACAAGTTATTTTTCAAAAGGCTTACTATCAGGACCCGTCTCGAATTTTACCCTGAAACCCGAGGTGAGTCATGCGGAAACCACCTCTAAGGAAAATTTACCGAAGGACTCGGCAAACCTCCTTTGAAAATAAACAACCATTACTCGGAAGAATTATAGAACCACTCTTTTAACCAATAAATTAACATCCTCCGCTACAACCCAAAAGTAGCCAGAATAAGTTATACAAAAATCCCAACAGTATTCAGAGGTACTAAAAATTAAAAACACAGAGGAAGCTGACAATCTCCTAGTAGATTAAATAGGTAACCTACTGGTGAAATGTAGCGGATAGATTGGTGACTATGCCTCGACGTCTCCTTCTAAACCCCATCTGAACGCTGCAGACTTAGCATTTTAAAACGAAGAGCCCAGAGGAAAATATTCAAAAACGTCAGATTGAGTGGACAAAAGCAATTTCGACAACAAATAAATATTTCTCCAAAAATATTTTTAAAGAAAACGCTTTACCAACGACAGCTTAAAAACTTAACTTGAAAATTCTGAACTGGTGTCTAGCCTCGCTAAACTCCCAAACTTTAAGAAAAATACCTCTCAGGCTAGAATATTATATATATCAGTATGTATTCACACTCGTCTATCTCTTGTACGATATCTATGAATAAGCTCGAAAAATAGATAATCATACAAGACTACAAGCGAGTATATACGTGCTGATTCCTTATACTAATTCTATGAATGAATTCGAAAAATAGAAAGTCGTACAAGGCTACGACACTGGCGTCTAACGCTCACGTCACCCTATACTGGAATTGTACCTCAGTATGGGGGAAAATCACGTATAGCTAGCTAGCATTTATTTATATACATATTATTCTCATAATCAACTATATATGAGTATAATCACTGAAATTCTCAATTTCTGAAAATTTTCAACAACAGAAAATTATTCAACAATAAAGCATTTTAAGCACATTATTTAAAAAAAAAGTCCACTAAAAAATTAAGCCTAAGCCTGATGTCGGTCGGAGGTATTGTCAGCTTGAGCCTCCTCGCGTCCTGTTCCAAAAACATAAATAAATTCTTAAGTAAAACACCGACGCAAAAAGAAAATAGGCGTAATTAAATATGTGCTCCACGTGCTCAACCATGTCTATAGCCCAAAATCTTAATTTCATGCTCTACTTTTTGTAGTTTTGTAGAGCAGGAACATCTCATGATTTGATGTTCATGATTTCTACCTGCAACATGAGCTTTCCTGATTTTCTGGTTTTGTTGGGAAGGAAAAAAAAAAAAAAAAGAGTGCCTGGTTCCTGATAGATTTTTGCTTTTGTATAGCTGTAAATGTTGGCTGTGCAGTTGAAGGACAAAAAGCGAGATGAAATGCAATTTTTGGCTGTGTCTTTGCTCCATATCTATTCAGCTACTTGCATTATAGAACTTGTTTGTTAGTCTCTGCCACTTAAAAATTGAAAGCAGAGAAATTTAGACTCATTACACTCATTACTTGATCTTTATCACAGAACAGAGAAAAGAAGCAAAGTTGGGTATACTTCAAAATTACACCAGTGTTTCTACATACGCAACTTGGTTAATATGTTATAGCAAAGTACATCCAAGATAGGCATACATGCTGGGTTACTATAAATACATCCAAGATAGGCATACATCCAAGATAGGCATACATCACTGTAGCAATAGAATGAGACTGGAACATGGATCCTGGAACATGTCTTTCCACACGCTATCTTTACCAAGCTTACGATTATGGTCTTCCAGCATCCGCCCTTTCCCGTTCACTTTCACCGCCTTCCTATCAATCGATAAGCATGATAACAAGTTACAAAGAGATCTCTGGTGAATTGAAATATTTGAATTCATGTTAACATAGCACTATACATCTATCATGCATTTGTTTCTCTCTAGAGTAGTATCACATTTTAACTCATATTAATTATCTCATTTTAATTAGACATACAAGCACAAATGGAGACACATGCACAGTGCACACATACAAACACTTGACATAGTTTAATAAGTAATATGAAATAATTGACTTGATAAATATCTCATTTCAATTGTGCCACTGACAACTGAATCAGGAGAGGATATAATGGACTACCTTCTTCCCAATGTGGCCATACTCTCCTTGTTTCCCGATTGATCAGTAAACTTTATGTTCTACAAATTGGAAGTGGAAGCAGTTCATCAAGTAATTCACATAACACTGATTCATTCACAGAACATCTACAAATTGGATTTTTGCTGGGTTTGGTTTGGATGATCATGCAGGAACCTTATGTATCCCAACCTTCATGAAGCACTGAGGCTGTGTCCGTCTGCGCAGTACAAAATTCCAAGAAGCCTGACTAGTGAGAGTTTCAGGTTCGAGAGAGAGAGAGAGAGAGAGAGAGAGAGAGAGAGAGAGAGAGGAGGAGGAGGAGAAGGCGAGATATTAGATATGAGATATTGATCCCGGTTCGCTCAACTCGTACCAAACCAATTGAGTCCCGCAGAACTCGAGGTTTCTCCAACTACTTATCAACAATCGTTATTCAAATATTAATAGAACCCTATGTTTAGGAGAAAATCTGTGTTTTTGAACGTTGCATTTTTCAACAAGTCATTGACTGAAAAATCAAACAGAAACCCCGAGAAGAAGCTCAAACTTGGTTACCAATAAGCCTCCCGGCCCTATCTTCTTCTTATTAAACTTTCCCTCATTAGAGAGAGCTATATGCATTCAGTTTTGAGTATCCATGATCAAGATTTTATTCCTTTAGCTTCCATCCGTGCCTATTGACCAAGGTGTTCATTCTATTTTCTTATCGAATTCAAGTTGTTCTTTGTTTTTTATCTTGTTGAATATGAATGCTTTCGCTTATTAGTGAATCCTTTGATGTTTATCGATCTTACATGTGACTGGTACACAATGCCTGCTGCATTGAATCTGCCTATATGTGGTTTAGGGTTTAGATAGGACTAGTTTGAAACCAATGTAACAGCTGAAAGCTTGATTTCACAAGCAGTCCATGTTCTAAGGACAAGCTTTATGTTTAATTCGAGTAGTGCTATCGTCAATAGCTCATGGCAGCAAATCAGATTAGTTGATTGAGTTGCATATAGGTTTCTTAGTTGTTGATATTTCCATATAGTAAAGGTATCTGATCCTCAAGCGAAACCGGCCACTTTTAATTTCTTCCTTTTTGTACCTTGAGCACACTGTGATCCACTAATTTTGTATCTGGCACCAATTCACGATCCCTCAATCGCAGCCCAAAATTATACACTAGAATTATATCATGCATAGAAACTGCTATATTCATATATATAATTAGATATACAGTGGTTTTTCGAAAATATTGATATGCAACACTATGGCCTCGTTTGCTGGTGTTCCCTGCAGGCTGATTCTCTAGGGAAACAATTATCGAATCTGCTCATATACTGTGTTACAAACTATTGCTGGTACTAGGAGGAAATTCAGAGTTTAATACTTCAATTACAAAGACAAAAACAAATTAGAGGAACTACAGCTGCAGGTCTGCGCGCAGCAGGAAAGGAAAAAAGATGGAGAAGAAACGAAGCAAAGATACATCTGCATTGTGGTAAAGCAACCTTCCTTCTCAAGTTTCTCTCAAGTGTATTTTTCTAATCAATACTATTTCATTCATTTCTGCTGCCATCATATTATTCTCTTTTAGGCTGCCTAAGTCTACACCAGATTTGCAACTAAATGTACGTGGTTGTCAGCGTGGTCAGGCATTCACTATGGACAAAGTAAATGTTCTTCAACTTCTACATTCCTAAAATTACTACAGTTTCTTTAACATCTACATTATGATCTTGTATCATATTGCAGCTCATTATTCTTACTTCTCTCTTTGGCAATAACAATTCACCATTTACTGTGCAGGAGCTTCTGGCTGCAAAATCAGCCAAATTTGCTGCTAGACTCAAAGAGAATCCGCAGGAAGATCTTTCTAACTTCCTCCATATTGTCCCTGCTGATGCGGAAACTATTGAGCTTGTTGCCAGATTCTATCATGGCTATGAACTACAAATTTGCAGTCAGAATGTTGTACAGCTCATTTCCGTTGCTGACTATTTGGAGATGACTGAAAGCCACTGCAAAGATAATCTATTGAACAAAGCTGTTTCGTATTTTCAACAAAGAATCCTCCCTATCTGGTCTGAAACTATTAAGGCTTTGCAATCCACAGAAAAGTTATTTCAACAACCCTTGAAGCTTGAGTTAGTACACCCCTGTTTGGACTCTATCATTAGAAAGGCAAAAGCTAGTCCCCAACTTCTGGGTGAACCAATCCGGAATTCAACTGCAAATGTTGATGATAGCGATGAGGATTATGAAATTTATAAGCCAAATGCAAGAAGAAGGCTCTTCGATTTTGATTGGAAATCAGAGGATCTAACTACATTGTCCCTCCAGCTTTATGAGCCTCTCATGCATGGAATGAATAAGCATGGAGTTCCATCACAGTATGTGGCAGCATCTCTTTGTAACTACATTAAGAAATGGGTTTTCTGTGGCAGTGGAGAGGAAGCACACAAGAAAAGGTACCAAAAGGACATCCTTGAAGCAGTTGAGAGGCTTTTGCCAGATGAAATAGGACTCCTTCTATGCACGTTGTTGTTCCAAATGCTTCGACATGCTATATATTTGGAAGTTACCTCTGACTGCAGAAATGGGATTGAGATCAGAATTGGAAAACAACTTGACCAAGCAAGAGTTCAAGACCTCTTAATACCATCTCAAGGCTATTCTAAAGTACTGCAGTATGATATTCAATGTGTGAGGCGGATTGTGAAGGTTTTCTATGCTAATTACTCTTCATCAAATGTATCTGACGTAACTGGTCTAATAGCAGTCGCAGATCTCATTGATGAATTCTTGGCTGAAGTTGCTAGTGACATAGACTTGAAGATATCTACATTTGTCGGATTAGCAGAGATGATGATTTCAGCATCCATGGGAGTAAAAAAAAACTCAGATGGAATATACAGGGCTGTTTCTATATACTTAGATAAGCACAGACACATGACAGAATCCGAGCGAGAAGAAGTGTGTCAAGTTCTGGATTTCCAAAAGATGTCCCCTCAAGCCTGTGATGATGCTGCCAAAAACGAAAGTTTGCCATTAAGGATGGTGGTACAGGTGTTGTTTGCAGGGCAGTTGCAGTTGCGAGACACTATCACGAAAGAGGTGCAGAGTTCGGATGAAAAATTAGTAAAAGAAGAAGCTTACGAGGTTAATGCACCGAAGTTGGATTTGTGTGAGGTCAAAATGAGATCAGAGGTGGAGAAAATGAGCAAGAAGGTGATGCAGCTTGAGAGACAGTGCAGTATGATGAGAAAAGAGATCGAGAACAGCTCTAGCCTTATGGTGAGGAAGGAGAAAACTAGCTTGTGGAGAGAAACGAAGAGAAAGTTTGGTTGCATCAGCAGCGCTAATGATTCTAACTGCCAATTGAAGAAGAAAAAGTTGCCTCCGAGACCAAAACTTGGACTGTGACATGTAGACTCTTCTTCAATCTACTATTTATTTTCAGATAGTGTAGTAACTTGTTTAAGTTTCAATCTTCAAAATGGAATAATACTCTTCAAGTGGTACTAGTATCCTTCAGCATATGGTAGGTTAATAGTTGTTATCTCTGTATATTTTAACTGCACCAAGAATAGAAACCCCATAGTAATAGGGTAACAAACTGATGCAAGCTTAATCTGAAATGTATACATAAAGCTTAGGGTTTAGGTAAGAACTAGCTTATATCGATCATGTTATTGGAAGATAAATCTCAATGAACGTTGGAAAGATGAATCATGAATTTGAACAAACTAAACAACAATATGCTATGAAACTTGTGAAAACCATATTACAGTATACAACAGAGCAATCTATCATCTTTAGTTTGTCCCACTTCGAATTGCCATCACGCATGCTAGTAAACACAAATATCATATTGTTGCAATTTACCTCAGAATCATTTCATCTCACCCCCTTTGCTGCAGTCATCCTTCACACCAGAGACTTCCCAATTGATCATCCCCCATCCTTCACACCAGAGACTTCCCAATTGATCATCCCCCATCTATACAATCAATCGTTCTCTTTCACTCTCTGTCTCGAGCATTTTTGCTTCTTTTGGCAAGAAAAAGTAGCATATGATTCTTGCCTATCATTGCTTCATTGATGCCATTTGTTTCTTGCAATGAGAAGAATTACATTCGTCGCACGCCATTAAAACTAGTCCTCCTTGATGGATATCTACAAATCATCCATTAATCACCACCAATCGACAAGTTATGTCGATACAATTAAATCAAACCGTTAATCTCAATGGCATTTCACTATCTGTAGAACCAACTGAACCATTTGCCCCACTATGATCCTCCACATCTGTAGTTCGATATTGTGCACCAGCTGCCTCAGGTCCCTTTTGGGTTTGGCCTCTATTTCCATCATCATTTCCCATCACAACAACCCCGGCAAACTGCACATGGCGGTGATTGCCGCTGGGGGAATTCACAGGGGACCCTGCAGCTGATGATGTATTGGCAATTGTTGGTACACTACTCGTGGCTGGGGCCGTGGTGGCTGTGTGCCTGCTGCTTCCTCCTCCTCCTGATGCCTTGACATACCGGCCACTTCCATCGATTTGCGTGCAGCTGTCCCCCGGTTTGAAGCACCTGTAGGCGCATGTCACGAACCAGAAAAGCCATGGAACTGCCACAAGTATCAGACCTACAATGGGATACCATAGCTTGGCTTTCTCACCAGGGAGAAGCATATAAAGGAAAAGAAAGACCGCTCCAGCCACAATGCAGGTGAAGAAGAGCGCGGAGATGATAGAGACTCTAACATCTCCTTTTCTTTCCTCCATTGAAGGTGAAATCAATGTCGAATGAAGATGGGAGAGCTAGGTATAAAGCTCTTTTTCTTCTTACCCTTCTTGTGGAGGTTCTGGGTCTGTTGATGTCTCTGGGTTTGGGATTGTGTGTAGATTTTTTTGTTTTGTTGTAAGAGCTGTTGTTGTTGTTGCCGGAATCGAACGAAGTGGTGGTAGGAAATTATGGGGAAAATGCAATGGTGGAACTCGGAAGGTTTCAAAACAATGCGTTGAAAGCGGGGCCGGTTTCTAACTGCAAATACATTGTTAATAACTGATCAACGAGTTTAGTTCATGCAGAGAGAAGGGCACGTACGTACGTACCCCATGATAATGGCCAAAGGCAATGATCATGTATTCATGTATATACTATCTAGTCATCAAAGATACGGTCAATATACGGTACACGTGTGGTAAAGCTTGTAAGAATAAGGAATCTAAGAATAAATGTAATGATACGATGCACAATTACAATGCCAGAAATAGTGTTGAGAAGACAATAGAAATAAAACAACAGATTTGTTTTGTAATCTAGGCAACTCCAGAACAGAAATTTGACCACATAGTTCAAAATTCTTACCAGAAAAAGGAACATGCGAAACTCAAACACGTCATACAAGTCAAAGAAAACTTGGCATCAAATATCATCATTGTAGGGATCAAAGAGGAGAGCCCCATCCACCACCACCAGGAGTTAAAATCTGAAGAATTTCCCCTGACCACACCTCAACTGTGTTCTTACCACCCAGGTAAACCCTTCTTTTATCTTTTGTGATTAGGTAGTTAGCTCCGCGAGAGCCATCCTCCCCTCCATTCAACCCTCTCGGGGCATGAACACGCCTCTCTGAAAGAATGCTCACAACAACTGGGCGCTTGAACTCTATCTCCCTCACAAGCCCATTACCACCTCTATGATATCCAACTCCTCCACTATTCTCTCTGAGGGTAAACTTATGCAAGATAACAGGATATCTCTGTTCAAATATTTCTGGATCAGTCATTCGGGTATTGGTCATATGACACTGGACTCCACTGGTCCCATCCCAGGATGGACCAGCTCCACTCCCACCTCCAATTGTTTCGTAATAACCAAATGTGTCATCCCCAAAAGTGAGATTATTCATACAACCCTGTGAGCAAGCACAAGCCTGAAATGCAGTAAGTACAACATCAGTTATTCTCTGAGAAGTTAGAACATTACCACCCACCACAGCAGCCTTATCACTTGGAGAGAGGAATGATCCAGGTGGAATGTAGATTTTCACAGGAGCCAAACAACCTTGATTCAATGGAATATCAACATCCACCAAGCAGCGAAGACAGTATATAACTGCTGCAGCTGTTACGGCTTCTGGAGCATTCCAATTCCCATATACTTCAGGACTGGTTCCACTGAAGTCAAAATTTGCTTCACCTTTGACAGAATTAATTGTTAGCTTCAGATGAATAATGGATCCATCATCCATGTAATCCTCTTCTTCTATAGTGACCGAACTCTTATCTCCAGTCCTGGCTGACTGAGATAAAACTCTTGCCGCGACAGACTTTAGCATTTCTCTCACTGCTTCTTCTGCATTCAGCTGCACATAGGTCATGTAAGCCTGTACTGTTTCCAAACCATACTGCTCAATAAGCTCTTTAATAAGAGTAATTCCTCTCTGGTTTGCAGCTACTTGGGCTCGAAGATCTGATAAGTTATCTTGAAGCCTTCGAGTTCCCGGGATCTTTTGTGCCAGGTCATCAGAAGAGGGGAAGCAGAGAAGTTTAGTAATTCCTTCTTCTTGAAAAATCCCCTTTTCAACAAGCTTAAATGCTTTTATAGCAGCCCCTTCTTCCCATATCGACTTGGAAAATGGTGGCATGCTTCCAGGAGTAATACCTCCAATCTCTGCATGGTGTCCTCTACTTGCCACAAAAAATACCAGCTTTCCATTATCAAACACAGGTGTAATAACTGTTATATCAGGAAGATGGCTACCTCCTGCACAAGGATGATTGGTGACCAAAACATCTCCTTCATTCAAATTTTCACCCCAATTGTTGAGCTGCCACCGAACAGTACTAGACATTGCTCCTAAGTGCACAGGGACGTGAGGAGCATTAGCAACTAATCCCCCATCAGGTCCAAAGAGGGCACACGAGAAATCTAGCCGTTCCTTGATGTTAGTTGATATAGAGGTTCTCTGTAGGGTCCTTCCCATCTGTTCAGCTATACCCATAAATCTATGATTAAAGATTGAGAGCTGCACAACATTTGCAACCTTTCCTGCTACGTTCAGGGTGCTTGAAGCAGACTCGATTTCAATTTTAATGTTGCCATACTTGGTTATCATAGCTTTGCACCTAGGTTCCACTATCACAGTACTATTCCCATTCATAATTATTGCTGGACCTTGCATGACATTCCCGTAGCCCAGATTCTCAAGCTTGTATAGAGGTGTTTCTTGCCACCCATACTCAAAATAAACCTTGTAGTTACCTTCAACTTTAGGAGAACTTGATGCAGATTCCAGAGCCAATGGCTTCAATATATTAGTCAATCCTACCCCACGAACCCTAACATCGCTTACTAGGATATTCCTATTCAGTAATTCAAATCCGTACTCCTGCTGGAATAGTTCCACAAAGTCCAGATCATACTTGCAATCTCCATCTTGTCATTTTTTAACCATAGTTGAGGTGTCTGTACCTTCATATCTCAAATTCAAATATGTCTCTGTTTTTATATTTTCATCTCTAAAACCTTGCTCTTGCAACTTCTGCTTTACTTGACTCAGTAAAGCGGCTTCTCTGTGAGAGGCCTCCTGGACAGAATCCAGACAGTAAATCGCAGAGTATGGCTCCTGTACCTCCTCAACAACATCTGCCAATCCCATCCCATAAGCACTTAAGATTCCACAAAACCTGTGTATGAGTACTTCTTTCATACCCAATGACCGAGCAATTGCACATGCATGTTGAGGCCCAGCACCTCCAAAGCAGGCAAGTGCATGATCCTTTGTTTCATGGCCCTTCATCTCAGTTAATTGCCTTATTGGACGGCACATGGTCTCATTGGCAACATTCACAAATCCCAGTGCAATGTCCTCCACTGTCATGTCCTTTGCAAATGGATCCTGGCTCTTCCGATACGAATTTATTTGCTCAGCAAGATTTTCAAATTCTTTTCTTGTTTCCTCAATATCTAAAGGCTGATCTTCATTGGAGCCAAATATTGATGGGAAATAATCAGGAATTACATATCCAAGGACTAAGTTTGCATCTGTAACTGCTAATTCCCCACCTTTACGGTAACAGACTGGACCTGGATGTGCACCCACTGATTCTGGTCCTACCCGGAAAGCACCAAATTGGAACTTCAACTTTGATCCGCCACCAGCAGCTACAGTATTTATGTCGAGTTGAGGTGCTTGTATTATGGCACCAGCAATTTGAGTTTCCAGAACTTGTTCATAAGTCCCAGCATAACGGCTCACATCAGTAGACGTGCCACCCATGTCAAATCCAATAAGAGGTTTCTCTGTTTCAAGCCCAAAAAGTGTCTGAGAGTAACCCACAACCCCACCAGCAGGACCTGACAAAACAGCTTTGTGGCCTGAAAATCGACTTTCTGGTGCAAGTCCTCCATCAGATTGCATGAACAAAACATTCACCTTCCCCAGCCCTTCATCAAACTTAGACATGAACCCTGATAAGTACTCTTTGATTACTGGAGTCAAATATGCATCAACACTAGCTGTTAGACCCCGAGGAACAGCTCGAACCATAGGTGTCAAAGCTGAGGATAAGGAAACATGTTTAAAGCCCATACTAGCTGCTAACCTTTCAACAGCTATTTCATGTTGCGGGTACGTGTACGAATGCATTAACACAACTGCCAAACAACTAATTCCCTTCTCCAACAAACCCTTGAGTAATGGCTTTAACATTTCTACATCTAAAGGCTTTACCACTTTAACCATCTCACCAGAAACCCCTTTAACTAATGACGCAGAATTAGAATCTTCAGTATCATGAACGAGCTCAACTCTCTCATCAACCTCAATAACTTCCTCATAAAGGTTTGACGGTTTAGATACAGTGAGGTCAAAAATATTTGGACGAGCCTGGTTACCAATCTGCAGCAAATTCCGGAAACCCTGAGTAACACAAAGAGCAATGCTTTCCCCTTTCCTCTCCAAAAGTGCATTAGTAGCAACAGTTGTACCCATCCTTATCCACTCTATCTTATCAGTTGGCAACTTCAAACAACGGGAAATTTTCTGCCCTGTAAATTCTTCTAAAATTCTCCGAATTCCTTCCACGGGAGCATCATCATAGTTTGATGGATCAACCGATAAAAGTTTCAAAACACAACCATCAGGATGACCTGGGACCTGAGCATAAACATCAGTGAATGTGCCCCCTCTGTCAATGCAAAATCTGAGCTTGTTGGCATCAGCACTCCCCATCTCTATGGTGATAACTTAGAGTTGAAATGCTCCTGATACGGAAACTGCAGTACCAATGACAAGAGAAACAATTAATTCCACTAATAAGTTTGTCACGTGATCAATCAAAACTGCTGATTTGGATGGACAAACTATCTCTAATCATCATCCCTATTAGAAAACTAAATAGAAAAATCACGAATGATTAGTTCCTCCAATGCAAACTCCACAAACTAGAGTAATCACTGTGATCATTTTGTGGGTTTAAAGTCGATTCAACTAGCAGTAAATACAATTCACAATGCATCAAATGCCTCGTAGGTCCTGAATATCACCCCAACAAAAAAGAACACTCATGTTTTGGCATCACAAAGCTTGCATCAAAGTTGAACTCCAATTCCAGTTTGGTGTCATAAGCCATAGGACAAAAGAAAACGTTGAAAACAAAACAAATTCTGCTTCCTTTTAATTTTAACTGGGAAATCAATCCTTTCATATCTAACCAATTACAACCAATATTGAATCAATCACTTCACTTGTTACTATTCAAAAGATAAGTTAATAATCAGTTAATATTTGGTGTTTCCATCAGTTATTTTGAAACAGTAATAGCAGCAACTTAAAGGGCCAGATTCAAATACGAAAAAAATAAACTTTTGAATCCCAGAATCAAAAGCAGCAGAGAATGAGTAAACGGGAAGGAAACCCTGATCAAGTAGCGGAAACCCAGAATCAGATGAGAAACTTACCAGTGGTTGTTTGGATGCCGATTAGAGCAGTCAGTAGTGGATGATACAACTCCATTCACCTTCAGTTGAGTTGTAGACTTTATACATCACTCCACGTGTGGTTGATTTGGCAAAGGTGCTTCAATCTTTTTAATTAAAATTCTCATCACCAAAAATAAAAAAATAAAAAATAAAAATGTAGCTGCGTATTTTACAATTTATATAAACTGAGCTGATTTTGTATTTTAGTGAGTTATGTTTTGTCTTTAGTAATGTATATTTTTTGTTCTTATAAAGTTTTAATCAAAAATGAAAAAGATGAGTATAAATCATAAAATTAAGAGTATAAATGTTAGTTTTTACCGTAATAATTAGTAACCGAGCATAGATCATCCACTATTGCCTCATTCACATTACTTAATGTTCAATAATCGTTTGGGACTCTTTACATCTTTTTTTTTTTTATGAGATTCTTTACGCCTATTTGACATTGCAAGCGCATGCATGCACTTTTGTTTATTTTCTCATTTCTATCTAGTTAAATTTACATTTCAGTACTCTTTTTGGGGTAAATAGAAACAATTCTTATTATCGATTAGACATGTGAATTCATGTTTCAAATGCTTATGGGTAAATCAATTCCTCAACCTCAACTTTGGATTCTGATCTCAATGAAATTGGTGCCATTTATGAACGCACATACAGTACGAGAAAAGGTACCAACTTGTAATGGTTTCAATTCGGTTCCAGATGATCTAATGCCAGAACTTGGACCTCCTTGGTTTAGTGAATTTACCAAGTATTTGATTCAGTTGCAGTGTAATCTTGCCAGAGGAATTTGCAAAGCTTTTCTAGCTCTTAACTGGGATTTGGATTTATACAGAACTACTCGCCCTAGGGCTTAAAAGCAATGCAGCGCACATAATCATCCCTACAACCAACGAAAATTCTGCCACCAATCATTACAGGGGAAGAGAATACATCTCCTGTGAGTTCCAACCTTGCAAATTCCTCAACATCGAAATTCTTTGCACTTGCACATTTGGTGGCATCCAAGTTAACCTGAATTACAATTATGCTTCCGGAGCTGGAAGATGCACAAACCATCCTGGAAAAGATCTTTGATTAATATGTAAACCATCATACAGAGATTCATATTTTTTTTAGATCTGTACTTCTTTACCTGCTGTCCGGAAATTTAGACTGATCAGACACCAAGCTCAGGTGCTCATCAACATAGGCAGATGAAGTAATTGGATCCTTAACATTGTATTCCCAGAGAAAACCTCCCGTATCCTAAGGTGAACATAGCAGTGATCAATGTGCCATCATAATATACTGAAAACGAATAATTGAAACCCCATATTTTACAATATCTTAGGTAACACAACTGGAATTCAATGTAATGAAGCAAATCAGTGTCACCTTGCAAAATGTCTGAATATAATAAAAAAAATTAACTCAAGCCTAATTATAGACAAAGGATGTTATGTTTTATTCAAAGAGAGATCACCATTAGGTGTTGCAAACCCAGAAAAGTGAATGGAATACGTATCTCTATCAGATCCTAATAAAAGCTATCAGAAATCAGATATGTTATCAAGAAAATAAAAATTATAAACGATTCAGATTACAAATTAAAAAGAGGTCACAGAACTTACAAGTTTAAGTGAATAGATGCTTCCATCTCTTGAACAAACAAGTACCTGTGAATCATACACAAAACAAGATAAGTCTACACAATTTGAAAGTTGCAGGATAGAACGTCCAAAATTAGGGGGTGACATGCTTGCAGTATCAGGACAGGTCCAACTTTAAGATAATCAGGAAATTTGAACAGAACCACAACATTAATTTTCTCCTCTAAATTAATACTCTTTTCTTTATCATTACAAACATTGGCAACAAATTACTACTGTTGTAAATTGGTTTCAGGCCATGCTCTGATACTAATTCTAGTAAAACTCAAAAATTCCTGAACCCACCAACTTTGAGGTTTGAAATTCGTGTGCCTCTGAGATACTGAAATGTAAGAACAGCTTCCCGCAAAAGAAGAGATGAGAAATTATCCTTCTCAACAAATTCTGGACCAGAAATTTGAAAAATAGAAGACTCAGGAGATGACAACTTTTATTTATACGAATGATATGAGGTAAGGGAGCTGAACTGAAGAAAAGGTTTCAAAAAGTCAAAAGTATATCAAAAACTACAAGGTATACGTGCTTTACAAGAACTATATAAAACTTGAGGACCAAAGTCACTATCTTATGTTATTGTTTTCTGTTATTGATTTGTAATTTGAGCGCAATGGTTAATAAATGGATGGCTGAAATGGAATTGATTGAAGCATGTCAACTTTATTGTACATATTTGTATATATTAATGTATAATAGTCACTTTTAAAACAATATGTTTTTTTCTCCGTGGTAGTACAAATAATAAGTAGTCTTAAACGCGGCTTTCTTTAGCTGGCCGGTTACTGATTTTTAGAGAAAGTTTTGGAAGCTTCAATCGTGGCCTACTTTAGCAGGTCGATTACTAATTTACGGTCTTTATCATCTTTAGATAAAACAATTTCATCATCTTTGTATATGAAATGTAGCCAATTTCTTTTAACATGTCAAGCTAACATTCTATAACGCGATTTGAAAGTTTCTCTCTTTCAGTATCATCACCTTTGGGATAAACAACTTTATCCAGGGATCATCTATCAGGACCACATCTCTCTCCGCTTCAAGCATTTGTTTAGTGACTATAGCAAACATATCTTCATAATTATCTTTAGAATTACAAAGAATCATGTATTGAAGAGAATTCTCAGCCATTGAAATGTCTTTAGTAAAAACCGAAAAGGCAGACCAATCTTTTCTCTTCAATCAATCTCGGTCATTATTTATCCAAAGTAATACTCGCAAGCACCGAAAAGTTTTTTCTAAAGTTCTTTAATTGAACTTTCATAAGTTCTTTAATTGAACTTTCATGTTCGATCCCCTTTTTTCCAAACTAATATATGATGATGTTGAACACAATGACAACACGATCAATAATTGATGCATTCTCTTTTAATTTATCCTTTAAAAACTTCCTATCACTACAAGTAAGTATGCATTCTCTTATACGTACATCATCAAACCATGTTATCAAATTTTGTACATGCTCAGCTATTATTTCATTCACAAGATTCTTGTTTACCATCCATTGGAATGAACTTGATGAGCGACCATGTTTCTGCAAGATATTTTGAAAAAATTAACGATTTTTTTCCCGTTTAGTCCGCAAGAAGGAAACTGTGATAGAATTTCAAGTTTATACTCTCGAATTGGCTTTGGGGCATCTATGGAGTTCAACAATAAGATACGATTGTTATGAACTCCTTTAAGTGTTACCAGACATTCACACATGACTTTATTCTTATGAAGCACTATAATATGCTCTAGTTGAATGAAATATGGAGCAATGAGCTCCACAACATCATAATATAAATCTCTCATTCCGCCCCCTAGACTTTCCATACGAGAAACCGTTGTAACGTCTTGATATGTCAAACTCGTAAAAGATAGTTCCACATTGTGTAAAAGTATTTTATTGCCGCCAATTTTTTGTATGTGTTTCTCACTATCGTTTTGCAATAATACAAGTATGTGATATGAGGATAATTCATCTGTGATATGTACTATCCTTTGACGAGTAAATGATTCTTCTAGGACAATCTGACAACTACCCTAACAAGCCTTTTCTTGACATCTTTGCCTATCTAGCTAGGTGAATTTACTGCCCTCAAACTAATCTTTTATGTTCAATTAATCTCAGTCGTTATTTCTCCAAAGTAAAACTCGAAAGCATCGCAAAGTTATGTATGAAGTTCTTTAATTTTTATCTGACAACATAGACTAACATTGTAAAGTTTTTGGCATATCCATGGTCTTACGTTGTTCACCTCTTCAATTTTTTTTTCTTACTAGTATTCAATTTACTGATATTATGTAAGCAATGTTGGTAACTATAATTCTTACTGGTCGTATTTCTTTTTTCCAATTATTTGGAGGAAGAATGAATCGATCCAAGGGAAGTTTTGTATGGTGCGGTTATGAATTATAGACCAACGGATCCATGTTGCTTTAGTGGAGAGGAGCTTTGAACATTTTGAACCCTTAGCAACAAAGTTGGGTAAGTAGTAATATTCAAATTAATAAGTTGGTGGAAGAGTAAGAAAATTGTTACTATGATGACAAATATTGCATTTCAACACGTCATAGTCATATCTTATTTAGAGAAGAAATAATTTATAATACTGAGTTGAATGTAGTAAGAGATTTAGTGATACGAAACAACAACTTTCGTCATGTACAAGATGGAGAAGGTTTTACAATGCTAGGGTTGGATATGTGTCGTCACAAGATATGTTTTAATGATAAAAGTATTAAACTTAGCTACGTGTGGAATATATTTCAGAGAGTACCAATAGATGCGGATGTGCAACAGTTGGAATAACATGTGAATGCGTATGTCTCATACCTTGTGGGCATGGTACTCTTACCAATCTTTGATAGCTAATTAAAATGCATATCTGATAGGGAATTTAACCTGTGTGCGTATGGAGTTGCAATGCTAGCACCAATTTACACTATAGTAAGCAAAGATAAGAGAAAATTTGGTTTAGGGGCATGTTCTTCTTAATGGTATAGGCTTTTAGGCATGTTCTTCTTAATGGTATGGGCTTTTGAGCATGTATCATTTCTTTTAAATCAATTCTTCAAGGATCGTTATGGACAGTGGATCTTCATTTAGTTCATAGAACAAGGAATCCATCTTCTTTCCCACTCTCTCATAACTCTTGCTAATAAGCACGTGGAGAAGGAAATCGACTAGAAGTTTATCTTGAGAAGCAACAAGGTATATGCACGTTTACCTTTATCATTATTTAGCTTTTAAATTCTTCTATTTATATTAATAGTATTTGTTTTCTTTAAGGATAAATGGAAATCTTACGAAAGGTTTGCTACGTAGTTCCTCCCATGAAATCTTAATGACTAGTAAGAAGAGGTTGTACCGAGGGGTGGGGAGTGGTATGTCATCCAATACACAATCATGGTTTTCCTCTATATCGATCATCTTCTCGACTACTACCCATGACAGAGTGGGGTTGAAATGGTATTGATGGATCATTGTCTTATATATTGGTTCAAGAAAGAAAAAAGATACAGAGATATCAGATATGGTTTTGTTCCTAGCCCAATAAAAGGATAACAAACATGAACCATTTTGAATAGAGATGATTGATGAACTTCTCAGTAGTAAAAGAAGAGTGGTGATCTGATACACTTCAATAAAGATGACTAGAAATGATGAATTCAGACATTAATTGTAATTTAGATATGTTTTTTTTAATGAAAAATAGGTTCATCTCATTAGATCTATAACCAATAAGCTACAGTCTACATAGCTTTTAAAAGGAATTTGGAAAATCCAATAATAAAAAGAATAATGCCCATTTGGTAATAATTATTGGGTTTTTTTGCCAATTTCAATGAAAAACGTTTTTCATTGCCCATTTCAATTATTCTTACCAAAATTATTTTTCTATCCCTAACCTAACTGTAATACCCCGAAAATTTGATGTTAGTTTCTAATATTATTTTGGAATTAATCCAAGTAGGAGTTGTGTGGATTTGTGGTTTAGTGAGTGGACTAGAAGTGTTCGAGCTTTTAAATTCTTTAAAATACTTATTTTGAAGGATCAAGAGTTGACTTTTTAATCTGTTGGTTTTCTCGAGAGACTTCCTTCACGATAGTTGTAGAACACGATGATACGAGTTCGTAGATATGTGGCACGTGTAAAACGAACTTCGTATGTGAACGTTATGGTCATCGGAATTTCATGGCTTTACAGGGTTTTGGGTTAAATAAGAAAAAGTGAGGGTTTCCATTTCATTTTTCCGGAAACCATTCCTCTCTCTCTCTCTCTCTCTCTCTCTCTCTTTCTTCTCTCTCGCGATACCTTCAGTATCAAAGTCTTCCAGCCGACCCAACCCGAGCCAAATCCGGCATCGTCCGACATCGCCCAACCGTGCCACTGGCCCGATTCGATTCCTCTTCTCCTTGCCTTTGTCCTCCTCTAGCTGGTTCACGTTGATTCAGTCCTAAAGTGGTGATTTGAATCTCAGAAGTTCTGGTTGGAGACCGGTTGGAATTCTCGCCTCTGGCGGCGGCGACACGGCTTGGAATCGGTCGGGATAGAAGCTCCTGGGCATCCTGGTTCAACTTGTGGTGGTCTTGAAGCTCGACTCATGGTGTAGAGTGTCATGCCCTGACCCTTAATTTTTACCTTAATTACTAGCACGGTGGTAATAAGAATTTTACCGTCTTCGTCAGTAAGTATTTAATTTAATTGGTCCTTAGAGTGGTGTTAGGGGACAATTATTTGGAAGGATTTATTCGGAAGAAGAAAATATGACGATGGTAAAAATGGTAATTTTTGCTAGTAAAAGGTAATTTTTGTTGGGGTATTATTTTCGGGGTGTTGAATTTTGGATTTGGGTATATTAGTTTTTGGGTTGGCCCGGTTTTGGGCCAAGCCCTGTCTGCTTCCCTCTCTCTTCCGCGCGTCTCTCCTTTCTCTCTTTCCCTCTCCTCGACCCGCTCCCTGCCGAAACTTTCCGGCGTCTGTTTGCCGCCGTCCGGCCGCCCCAGACCGCCGTGCCGGTCCCAATCGATTCTCTTTCCCATCTTCCATTCTAGACTGGTGGCAGCCTCCCTAGCGCCGCCGTGAAGGAGAAATCAACCCCGAAAGTTCCGACTGCCCAAAGGTTTTCGTCGCCGGAACTCCCTCCTCCGGCCGCCATAGCCGACGAGCCTAGGCTCAAATGAAAGCCCTGCTCCCGTCCAGCAATCCCTCCAAAGGGCTCCCTCCATCTCGAGCTAGGTAAGGAGAAATCGGTGAGGAAAATTTCTAGGGTTTTTTGTGTGTTTTCGTTCGATTGGCCTAGTTAAGATTGGAATTGTGATTTGTGGTAGTTGGGAAAGTTGTAGAGGGGGTTGAGAGGAAGGTGCTGTTAAATTTTGGTGGACATTGGAGGTCGTCAGAGCTGGCCGCCACGTGAGTTTGTTGAGGAGTTTAATGAAATGAGTTTTATAATTTTTGGAGGAGTTTTGGATAGGTTTGAGAATTTTTGATGTTTGGTATTTTTGGTGGATTATTAAGTTAAAATCCTGCCACATGATTATTTAAGGTTAGAAAGGTGGAAGGTGTTAGAGGTTGTCGGTTAAGATTTTGTGGAGGTTTATTTGGTTGGTAGTGAAATTAAGAATTTGGTCGATAGGCACTACCAGGACAAGTACTTTAGCCGACGAAAAATTTTCGTCGGCCTGTTAAAAAAATTCGTATGCTAAGATCTTAGCCGACGAACCTTCGTCGGCTATAGTGTCGTCGGGAAAGGGTCGTCTGTGATGACTTTAGCCGACGACACACGTAGAAGTCGTCGGCTATAGTCCAGAGTTTAGCCGACGAAATAATGTCGTCTGCTATAGTCCAGACTTTAGCCGACGACATTATTTCGTCGGCTAAAGTATTTACTTTAGCCGACGAATTTTTTGTCGGCTATAGTCCATACCTTAGCCAATGACATTTTGTGTCGTCGGTTATCTTCCAAACTTTAGCCGACGAATAATTTAAAATATTCGTCGGCTAAAGGTTGTAATAAAAAAATATAAAACATCTATAGCCGACGAAATATAGTATATTTCGTCGGCTTTATAGGGATTTAGCCGACTAATTAAAGCATATTTCGTCGGCTAAAACTTATTTAAAAAAAAAAAAAAACTTTAGCCGACGAATTAAGGCTTTTTTTGTCGGCTATAAGTCCATTCCAGTAAAAAAAAAACCCCGAAATTTCTGAATTACCATTCCAAGCAAGCTGCAAAATACACCAAAACAATTCCATATAACCAACAACAAACACATAAAAGTATATAATTCATCAACTACATAAATTCTATATCGTCGGAGGTTGCGGCGGCTGGGGTAGCGGCATGGGCGGAGGCATGGGCGGAGGCGGAAGTCCGTGAATCTGGGCAGCTGTAAAGTCCTGCATGTACTGGAACATCTACTGCTGCTGGGCCTGCTGGATGGCATGTATCTCGGCAACATAGGCTGCCTGTGCGGCATTAAAGGCTGCTTGCAAGGCAATATAGGCTACCTGCGAGGCAGCCTGAGCAGCTTGCTGTTCTCGTAGTCTCTGAACTTCCGATTCTAACTGAGTCGTCCTGTTGATCGTGGACGTGGTCCTGCTGCTGGTCGAGGCTGCCTTTCGTTGAAATCCTGGAGTGGTCTTCAGGACCCCCTCGCCTCTCTTTCCTAGACCTCGGCAGTAGAAGTTGTTTGCTCTCGGTGGGAAGGCTGTGCCCATGATCCTCACCCCAATCGTCGGATCCGAAGTGTCGATCCGGAACATGGCTTCGGACATCTCTTCCTCCCGCGTGTCCGGCCATGTCTCCCTCACTACGGTACTCATGACCTCGTTAGTAGCCTCCCTCACCCTCGCCTATATGGATAGGAAAAAAATTATTAATTAAAATTTTTACATAAATTTAAAAATTTAAAAACGTAAGGTGACTTACAAAATCCTCCTGGGAGTCAGGATATGCCTTCTCGTACGTATAGACGTACGGGTTGACTTCTGGATGTTCCCTAGCCGCCTCGTCCATGAAGACAGCAAACGGTCTAGAACCGGCATGATGGTTCCTTGTGTTGCGTTGCCGGTTCTAAGCGTTCACCCGGGAAACCGCCTTCAAAGAAAAAAGTAAACTATTAGTAGAATATTTTAAAACGCACGTACTTATTTTTAAATTAACTAACTAATTTATTTAAATACCTGTTTACGAGGGTTGTTGAATTCTGATGTCAGAAGCCAACGCCACTCGTACTCCCTGTAGTGGAACTCAGCAGGGGTACCAGAACGTGCGTTCCCGTGCGTAGTCCAATGGGTCCGCAACTCGTTCTTCCACTCCTTGTACCTACAGATACAACAAAAATATTAGAAATATTATTAATATCACATACAATTTTGTTTTTCATTAACTTCCCAACGTACCTTCCCCCATGCACAACGTCGGCCCAACTGTCCCTCAGGTGCCCGGGAACCTCAAACCACACCTGCATTTAACCGTTTATTAGTTTAGCTTTTCGAGAAATCAACAATGTAATACATAATATTATTTTGTAAACTCACCGACATCGCGTTGTGGACCATGTCCTTAACCTCCTGCGGGACCTCGCCCCAGTCTGACCACAACATAGGGACTCTATCCCTAATGAGAGCTCCCACGCGGCCGGAGTACGTCCTCGACTTCCCGCCCGATACTATGTGGCCATCCCCGTCAGTATTGATGACGATCCTACCCACGGTACCCACGATCTTCTCGAGAGCCTTCCCTGTGACGGGGCCTCTCTTCTTCTTTGTGTCTATCACATGATAAACCAAATTGATTATTAAAATATATATGACCCTTTAAAAATAATCATGCATCACTGATAACCTGAGGAGCTCGTGGCGGATTCCTTCTCTGTCGCCGATGATGATACCCTCGCAGAAATAAGTGGCGTATCAAAAGGCACGAACCGGTACGCCGTTGATGGAGCCACTGGCGGGGGCAGTGGATAAATCGGCGTCCCTGAGCCATCGACTACAGGTAAGGCCGGTATCATCCGCGGAAGGAACAGATGAGGCGGCGGCATCTGTACCCCAGATGACCCACTATCCGAAGAAGTAGGACCCGGAGTGGGCGCCCGGTGTATCTCAGGCATACGGGGTGCAGACACCTCCGTGTGGGTCTGAGGCCACAGCTGCCTCGAGGAACGAGGGACGGCCGCCTGCCTCGATGAAAGGGGCACCTCCGGCGCCGTCTCTAGAAGGCTCGCACGTCTGGCTGTCATCTGACCTTGAAACGTCGTTTGGGGGTTGCTAGAGGTTCCCTCAGACGATTCGGACCTTTGGCCCTTCGAACTCTTCTTCGTTCGAAAAAAGCCGCTCATCCTATTTAAAATATTAATTTGAATCAAGGCTGAGGCAACATTGAAAAAGTAAAAATTCAAGCTTATCCTTCTCAAATCTAAGGCTTTAGATTATTTTGTCTTTATTGTATAAAAAATTATACATGTTTAAAATTATACTCATTCAATAAATAGATATACATAATTAATAATTACACGCAATATATATAGATATACTTAATTAACATAGTATAAAAATAAATTCGAAATCAAAAATAACTTCATACCAATATATATATATATATAGATATACTTAATTAATAATTACATAACAATATTATATATATCAACATCATCATAAAAATATAGCATAAAACTAAATCCGAAATCAAAAATAAATTAACACATATATATTGACACATATATAAATTAACACATATATATTAACACATATAAATTAACACATATAGCATAAAACTAAATTCGAAATCAAAAATAAATTAACACATATATATTGACACATATATAAATTAACACATATATATTAACACATATATAAATTAACACATATAGCATAAAACTAAATTCGAAATCAAAAATAAATTAACACATATATTCAAAAATAAACACATAAATTAACACATATATTCAAAACTAAATTCAAAAATAAACCTTGGAGACCGGGAGAGCGAGGGAGGAGGGAGGAGGGAGGAGGGAGGGAGGGAGGGAGGGAGGAGGGAGGAGGCGGCGACGGGAGAGGGAGGGAGGAGGGAGGAGACCGGCCAGCCGGGAGAGGGAGAGGGAGGAGGGAGGAGACCGGGAGGGAGGGAGGAGACCGGGAGGGAGGAGGGAGGAGGGAAAAAATTGCAGAAATGAGAAGGGAGGAGGGAGGAGGCTAGGGTTTCGCAGTTAAACCCGTAAACTTTAGCCGACGAAATAATTTGTTCGTTGGCTAAAGATACCAATTTCGTCGGCTATACACCAATTTGTCGGCTAAATCTTTGAAACTCGTCGGCTAAAACTTTGAAATTCGTCGGCTAAAATTTATAAATTCGTCGGCTAAACCTTTTAAATTCGTCGGCTAAACCTTTGAAACTTGTCGGCTAAACCTTTGAAATTCGTCGGCTAAACTTTATAAATTCGTCGGCTAAACCTTTGAAATTCGTCGGCTAAACCTTTGAAATTTGTCGGCTAAACCTTTATACATTTGGCATGTTGTGATTGTGATGATCAAACTTGAGAAACAGAAATACGGCCGTCAGATCTGACCATCATGATAAAATACAAGTATGGGAAAAAATTCAACTTGATCCGAAAAGAATAAGGGCTCGATCCGGACGGTCAATCTCGTAAGTAAAACCCCTAAACGCACGGAAAAGGTCGTTCGACCGTCTAAATTACGTATTTTGGCCGGACCTCCAACTGAAAATAGTTTTAAACCGATGACGCGCAACAAGTCATATAAAAATTTTACGCAAAATAACCATCGAACATAGGGCTACCCAAAGGGAGAAAGAATGGAAAATTGCATTGACCGCAACTATCGGCACCGAGACATGACCGGAATACCGTGATTTTTTAACCGTAGACGTATTTCACCATTCTGGTCATGTCTTATTTCACGACTTTTTTACGTTTGAAGGTTCTACGCATAATTTGTTTTTGAAACGGAACATTGACTTAACATTTGGTAAACAAGTTATACAACATTAGTACGCATGTTGTGATTGTGATGATCAAACTTGAGAAAAGGAAATCCGGTCGTCAGATCTGACCATCATGATAAAATACATGTATGGGAAAAAATTCAACTTGATCCGAAAAGAATAAGGGCTCAATCCGGACGGTCAATACCGTAAGTCAAACCTCTAAACGCACGGAAAAGGTCATTCGACCGTCTAAATTACGTATTTTGGCCGGACCTCCAACTGAAAATTGTTTTAAACCGATGACACGCAACAAGTCGTATAAAAATTTTACGCAAAATAACCACCGAACATAGGGCTATAGTAGGTAATAGAAAATTTTTAGGGTTTAGCCGACAAATACCCTAACGTATTCGTTGGCTATAGTATGTAATTAAAAAATTAAAAAATAACTATAGCCGACGAAATATTAGGTTATTCGTCGGCAAAAACCATCTTAGCCGACGAAATACATCTTAGCCGACGAATTATAGTGTATTTCGTCGGCTAAAGTGTGTAATAAAAAAATAAAAAACATCTATGGTCGACGAAATTAAGGCTTTTTTCGTCGGCTAAAACTTATTTTAAAAAAAAATAAAAAACTTTAGCCGACGAATTAAGGGTTTTTTCGTCGGCTATAGTATGTAATTAAAAAATTAAAAATACTGGAATAGCCGACGAATACGTAGGTTATTCGTCGGCAAAAACCATCTTAATTAACCGACGAATTATAGTGTATTTCGTCGGCTAAAGGAAAAAAATACATTAAAAAAAAACATACGATATTAGTAAACCATACTAACTTCCTGTTCATCATGTATCACCAAAATTCATATAAAATAACTGAAATATGAATTCAACATGTGTAAACTATAAAGGAAAAGGTCTTTCAACAATTATACAAATTAATGGATTTTGTCCTCTAAATTAAAACTAAGGCTCGTAATCGGAATCATCCGATGAGTCTTCTTCGGTGTCAGAATTAATTTCTGGTAATATATGTCTTTCCTCATCGCCAGAGTCTTTGTCTGTTTCTTGATTTGGATCAACATCAACAAGCCTTAGCTCTTCATCACGAATTCGCACCGAACGACGCACTTTAAAATTATTAAGGCGAACGGTAGAGGAGTTAGGAATACCTATTGCGTTGGGCTCTTGATACGCAACATCCTCTTCCTCGTCTTCGGCCTCTCCAAGTGTAGCCGCCCGGTAAATGTTTCGAGGGTGCACAAGGTTGACTACTTTCCACGCGTCACCCTTAGCAAGGTCATCAAGATAAAACACTTGTTTTACCGATGTGGCAAAAACGAACGGGTCATCTTCGTAAGAACTTGTAGCAGTGTTCACCGATAATATTCCGTACTGATCGGTCTTCATGCTCTACGGCCTAGTATCAAACCATCTACACTTGACGAGGTGCACTGTCATGCCTTGCCCATAAACGAGTTCCACCACTGAATGGAGAACACCGTAATAGTCAACTCCATTCCGCCCACCATGTGCCATGACCCCAGAATTCTGTGTTCTCCTTCTGCTGTCTCTTTGTTCGCATATAAATTGCACGCCATTCACCTTGCACATCGGATAAACTCTTGAGATTATCGGCTTCATCGCTAGAAGTCTTAGTTCGTGCGACCAATTTGGGTGACCATCAAATTGAATATGGTTCATCTGCAACCAACCATCTCAACTGTAAATATGGATAATTATGCAATAAACATAAACCCGTACAGAAAAATTAAATTACGTACCCAGCCGCCAAAATAATATGCGAACTCCCTGTTGTGGTACTCGAGATCACCTTGAATGTCTGGACAATATAGATGGATGTCTTTCCAGTATTCAACTTCTGGACAGTTAATCAATACCCACCAGTGGGCAATGACTAGCTCATGTGGTTGCAACTTGTAGGAGTCTGGCAAAATTCCATACACTTCAACATCACTAGAGACTATGGAAAGATTGAACTTCGGTACACCTACCGGCATGGTTTGCGGAGTTTCCTTCAACGCTCCTAAATACAACTTCATATAGGTGACGCACTCGTGCGCAATATATGCTTCAGCTATACATCCTTCAGGAGCGGATTTATTAGCCACATAATCTTTGTAGTCTCCAAGTTGCCTGTAAATCAAGTTGCAAAATGTTATGATTATTGAACATGTATATATATTGAGGAATTTAGGTGTAAAAAAACGTACCTTTTCATGGGATACATCCAAGTGTAGTGTACTGGACCGGTAAGCAACAATTGCTCGGGAAGATGGATCATCAGGTGAGGCATGATGTCAAAAAAATTTGGAGGAAATATCCTCTCAAATTTACACATGATATAAATAATGTCCTCTTGCATTTCCCGGAGGTTAGATTTTTTCACTTCCCGTGTGCATAACTTCTGGAAAAATCTTGCCAACGCTACTAACGGCTCCACCACCTGACGGGGAAGGAACGGTCGAATGAAAACAGGGAAGAGAAGTTGTAGCAGGATATGACAATCATGACTCTTCAACCCGTACATCTTATTGTCCCGGAAGTTCACACACCGGGCTATATTTCCTGCATAGCCTGAAGGATACTTCACACAGCTCATCCACCTGAAAATTAGGTTCTTCTGGTCAGGCTTCACGGTGTAAGGAGCTTGAGGCATTTTTTTTCTTCCCTTCTTTCAACCACAAATGTCTTCTTAGTATGCATTTTTTTAGATCAATGCGTGCCTTAGGACCGTCTTTCGTCTTCCCCTCCAAGTTCAGCACTGTGCCCACCACACTGTCGCAAACATTCTTTTCGATGTGCATCACATCTAGGTAGTGCCTGATCAACAACTTACTCCAGTATGGGAGTTCCCAGAATATGCTCTTATGTGTCCAGAATTTGTACCTGTCGGGTCTTTCAGGTATTGCCGCCACAATGTTGGGATGATTGCTGAGCTGCCAAAAATCGTAGTCATTAAGCACTACTAAAATTTCTTCTCCCGTCCATCTTCTGGGAGGCACACCGTGTTCTACGATTCCATCAAATGCCTTTTCATCGAACCGCCATTCGTGATTATATGGAAGGAAAGCACGGTGACCCAATCTGCATATCTTGTTGCAATGACTGCTGCTCCCCTCATCGCTAAGGCACTCTGGACAAGCCTTGTATCCCCTAACAACGTTGCCCGACAACATCCCACGGGCAGGAAAATCACTGATGGTACCAACAACCATGACATGCATCTGGAACATCTCGTGCGTGTACTTGTCATAAGTGGGATGACCAACGTCCCATAAAAATTTAAGCTCTTCAATCAAAGGTCTCAAATACACATCGAGACACTTCCCCGGATAACCGGGCCCCGGAATCAACAAACTCAACATATTATATTCCTTCTTCATGCACATCCATGGGGGAAGGTTGTACTGTACCAAAATCACCGGCCATACACTGTATTGAAGACTCATGTTGCCAAAAGGGTTGAACCCGTCGGATGAGAGCCCGAGCCTCACATTTGGGACCTCTGACGCAAAATGAGGAAACTCCCTTTCTATATGCTTCCAAGCCTCCCCGTCAGCAGGGTGTATAAGGGTATATTCGTCATGCAATTCCCTATCAGCGTGCCATCTTATAGCTTCGGCCGTGTGTGAAGACATGTACAACCGCTCCAACCTATCCCTCAAAGGGAAATACCGAAGTACCTTTACAGGTTTCCTGTTGCCTGCAGAAGTCAGCTTATATCTGTCAGTGTGACATACCGGACATGCGTCAAGGCCACCAAGCTCATTCCCTTCTGGATCTTTACCCCAAAAGAGAACGTAGTCATATCTGCATGCATGGATCTTGATGTAGGAAAGCCCAAGATCTTTCAGGATACATCGGACCTTACGATGACCGTTGGGCAGCATCGAAGCAGTGTACTGTAGATAATCATCAACAGCCTTCACGATCGATTTTGTCTCAACTTTAATCTTCATTACGTCCATCACACTTTCAAGAACAGTCTTCTGACAACCGGGGTACACAGGGGTCTGTTGGAAAACAAGCAGTTTGTTGTACTTTTCAATACCAGCAGTGTTCACAGCTCTAGGGAAGGGCTGCACCGGGTCAGGCATATACTATCCTTGAGCGTATACACCGCTCTCATAAGCAAACATGTCGTTGATGAATGCCGTTGTTGGATCGTTGGATGTACTAGTACTGCCCGTCTCAGAAAATTGGCCATGATCATGCGGACCCCTTGATGATGTTTCACCGTGATATAACCAACATATGTACTTCTCCCAAAACCCGTTACTCCTCAGGTGCTGTCATACTTTGTCAATGGGAAATTGATGCATATCGCTGCGACACTGACATTTCGTGCACGGGCAATAGAAAATTGTATTCCCGTTAGCATTAGCCAGCGCATATTTTATAAAACTCATAACTCCTGCACCGTATCTTTTGTCCCATTTTGGAAGCGAAATCCAACTCTTATCCATATCCTGAAAATATAACAAAATATATATTTATAACGCTGCTAGCTAATTATTAATGAAATTTCATACTATATATAAAATCTCAATTCATTTAGTATATATTCTACATATTACAACTAATTAATAACAAATTAATTAACACAGACACACACACATATATATATATATATACTTAATAATTACAGAACAATATTATACATATATATATATATCTACATCATCACAAAATCATCATTGTGGTATATACCATCAACACAATATTATAAATTACTTAACATATATATATATATATATATCTACTACTTAATTATAAATAACTTCATATATATTATATCAAATCATCAACCAAATCGATCAACATATATGTATATATATACATCCAACATATTCAAAATCAATTAACTCGATCACAATCAAAATCATATATCAACATCATCAAAAAATCATCATGAACTCATATATATCATCAACAACTTCATACCATATCAACACAATAATATTATAAATTAATTAACATATATATATATATCTACTATTTATTAACAACAAATTAATTCATATATATTATCAATTCAAATCATCAACCAATAAATCGATCAACACATATATATATATATACATCCAACGTACTCAAAATTAATCAACTCAATCACAATCAAGATCAATAAACTCAATCACACTTAAAATCGATCAACTCAAATAAAACTCAATTAATCAACATATATATACATATACGTACCTATATATGGCTCCACAAACTAATTATGGACAGATTTCGACAACACCCAAACTTTTTCTCCCGTTTTTTCTTCTCCCGTTTTTTTTCCCAGATGAGCTGCTGCTGTCCAGATCCGCAAATATAAAGCACTTTAGCCGACGACATATTAATTTCGTCGGCTAAACTTTTAAATATTTCGTCGGCCATAATTTGTGAACTTTAGCCGACGAAATAAATTCTTTAGCCGACGAAAATTTTTTTTCGTCGGCTAAAGTTTACCATAGCCGACGAAAATTTAACTTAGCCGACGAAAGAAAATTTCGTTGGCTAAAGTGGACTTTAGCCGACGAAAAAATGCTTCGTCGGCCTGGTTTTTTTTTTTCGTCGGCTAAAGCCTTTCTTCTGGTAGTGAGGCTTACTTGAGCACGCGGAGCTCCTTTTTAATTTCGCCTATTTTCCTTAAGCGTCGGTGTGCTAATTAAGGATTTAATTATGTTTTTGGAACAGGACACGAGGAGGCTCGAGCTGACTAGGCCTCCGACGGACATCAGGCTTAGGCCTATTATGTGAGTGGACCTTTTTTTTAAATAATGTGTTTAAAATGCTTTTCGTTGAATAATTTTCCTGTTGTTGGAAATTTTCCGAAATTGAGAATTTCGGTGATTATACTCATATATAGAGGATTATAAGAATAGTATGTATATGATTAAATGCTAGCTAGCTATATGTGATCCTCCCTTATATTGAGGTACAATTCCAGTATGGGACGACGTGAGCGTTAGACGCCAGCGTCGCAGCCTTGTACGACTTTCTATTCTTTGAATTCATTCATAGAATTCGTACGAGGAATTAGCACGTATATATACCACTCGGACGATTCCCCCATACTGAGGCACAATTCCAGTATTGGGTGACATGAGCGTTAGACACCAACGTCGTAGTCTTGTACGTTTATCTATTTTTCGAGCTTATTCATAGATATCGTACAAGAGATAGTCGAGTGTGAATACATAATGATATATATGATATTATAGCCTGAGAGGCATTCTTTCTTAAAGTTTGGGAGTCTAGCGAGGCTAGACACCAGTTCAAAATTTATGAGTAAAGCATTTTCTTGAAATTATTTTTGGGAAAATATTTATTTGTTGTCAAACTTGCTTTTGTCCACTCACTTTGACGTTTTTGAATATTTTCCCCTGGGCTCTTCGTTTTTTTATTGCCCAGTCTGCAGAGTTCGCGTGAGGTCTGGAAGGTGAAGTTGAGGCATAGTGACTCATCTATCCGCTACATTTCGCCAGTAGGTTACCTGTTTAATCTACGAGGAGATTGTTTGCTTCCGCTGTATTTTTAAATTTTAATAGCTCTGAATACTGTTGGGATTTCTGTATATTTTATTCTGGCTACTTTTGGGTTGTAGCGGAGAATGTTTTATTTATTTTGGTTAATTAAGTGGTTCGATATCTGTTCTTCTGAGTTAGGGCTGTCCATTTTCAAGAGAGGTTTGCCGAGTTCTTCGGTAAATTTTCCTTGGAGGTGGTCCCCGCAGGACTCACCTCGGGTTTCAGGGTGAAATTCGGGGCCGGTCCTGACAATTGGTATCACAGCTCTAGGTTTCATTTTCTGCCTCCTGTTCACTATCGTATTTGCCTAAGTAGTTGTAGTGTCTATAGAGAGATGATCCGACCGCGGCGGATTCATCAGCAGTTTATGCTTTGGATACTATATGTTATTGGGTATGTGTGATAGTTCTATTAGTCTTGTTTATAGACTACTAAAATCTTCCTCCTCAAGTACTATGCGTCCTAAGCGCCGATCCCGTGTGGCTACCTTGTCCAACGCCAATGAGGGTGATGATGTGAGAGGTTTAGTTGATTCTATCAGGGACATGTTGAGAGATGCATTGGATAGGGTTCAGCATCCTCGATCAGTGCGGTGGTGGATTTCATTTAGAATTGGCCACAGGTATGAAAAGTGTTCTAGTTGTTGTGTCATTCAAGTTTGTTGTTGTGTGTTTGCCCTAATTCGAAGGTTGGCAGGGTGGCGCATGGGGCTCACTCGTCGCTGCCTATGGTGACGCGTGGCAGCGCGTCTGGTAGGGTGTGCAGGTTCTGTTGCAAGGGTTAGTTAGTTCATGTTGTTTTGAGCATGTGCATATATTATAAGATTAGGTTGAGATCATGTAGTCCGTATTGTTGGAGCTTTTTCATTGAGGTGTGAGATTGTTGAGTTTGTGATTTAGAATGTAGGAGCTGTTTTGGGCAGTTGCATGAGGTCTTGTTTTGGGTGATCGAGGACCTTGGGATATCTTGAAGGAGAGTTGCCCTTCTTTGGGCAAACATTCGGATTTAGTTTTGGGTTAAAAGGGCAATTGTTACTATTTAGTTGTTTGGTTACTAAGGTTAATAATTGTGTTGTTTAGGTGACTTGTGGAGTGTGGTTTTGAGCTATATGCTTGTGTTGTGAGTGCGAAGACGCAGTTAAATTTGAGGTGAGTAAAATCTCACCAATGTTCACTTTGGGACCAATTAATTATAATTTTTATGATGATGATTGTGATGCTGATTTTGATGATGATAATGATTTGATGATGATTTTGATGATATGTATGTGATGATTATGATGATAATTATTATGATGATGATAATGTTGATATTATTATTTATGCCTTGATTGAAATATATGTTATTTGGGAGAGCAAATCTCACATAGTTCATGAAAAAACTGAGTTTACTTTATAGTTTACTATTGTTAATTGTGAAGTTGTCCTTGAAGGAAAATGATGTTGTTTTTAAATATAAATGAGCTTGATCGTCAACGGCTCATGATAAGTGAAAACAAATTTTCTGTTTAAAATATAATTTTTTTCAAAAGGGCCTCCGATCATGTGAGATTGTATGCATTAGTTGTGGTTGTGTGTGCCTTAGTGGTGAGTGTGTGTATTAGTTATGGATGTGTGTGCCTTAATGGTGAGTGTGTACATTAGTTGTTGAATGATGTCTTTGTGGTGATTGTGTGTATTATATTAGAAGCCTTCGTAGTGGACCGGGAACAAAGCCTTGGCCGGGTGATTAGTTACGGTCAGAATAGAGCTCTAGTCTGTCTGTCAGTACTTCATGGGGGATGATTAAGTGTTGATGAACCTATGAGTACGCATTTTGTTTGGTTACATATGGGGGATGACTAAGTGTTGTATTAGTTATGGATGTGTGCCTTAGTGGTGAGTGTGTGCATTAGTTGTGGAATGGTGTCTTTCTGGTGATTGTTTGAATTAGATTAGGAGCCTTCGTGGTAGACCGGGAACCAAGCCTTGGCCGAGTGATTGATTACGGTCAGTATAGAGCTCTAGTTTGTCTGTTGGTACATCATGGGGGATGACTAAGTGTTGACGAACCCATGAGTACGCGTTTTGTTTGGTTACTTATGAAGGATGACTAAGTGTTGGCGAACCCATAAGTAAGAGTAGATAAATGATTGTGTGATGTTCTTATGTGTTGTCATTTAAATTTCTTGTTTTGAATATCTTATGAACTATGCTTATCCGCAGGAGATTCTTAATCTTAATTGTATGATTTTAGTGAATTCCTAAACTACATTTTTGCAGGATTCATTTGTGATTTTAATTGTTTGTGAATTGTTGTGTTTTCTTATTTACTCTCTCTTTTGAATTCTCTTACTTTTAGGCGATTCCTGAACTAAGTTACTAATGTAGGAATTACCAGTTTTATCTTTTGTAAAATTGCTCGATTTGTGGAATTAATTATTGTTCTTAATTGTTCATGTGTTGTATTTGGATGTTAGAAGTATTGAGTTATTTTTGGGATTTACTCATACGGGCTTTTTAGCTTACCGAGTTTGTTGTTTACAACCCGGTGCACCAATTCATAGTGTAGGGTTTAGAATTGCAAGTGATGATCAACAAGGTTGAGGCGGTGGCTTAGGAGCTGGGTTTTAGACGTTGCATATTTATCTAATTATTGTGGCAGTTGTTTTAAGCTCATGTGAGCGACTTTTTATTACTAGACTTTTGAAGTTGATGTAATTAAGGAGATATAATGTTTAACTCGATTAATGAGTTTATTAACATTTACATTTCCAGTATTTGAATTTTGTTAGAAGTTGTTGAGCAGGTTTGAGATTTTAAGATTTTGAGTTTATATCACGCCCAAATTTTTAAAATTTATCCTTCAAAAATTAGGCTGTGACACTAACTATCTAATCTTATCCCTCCACCTCTCATTCAAGATCTACTCTCTCTCTCTCTCTCTCTCAAGTCCACCACCACCACTTTGAAGCGTAAGTGCTCCTCCATGGCAGAAGATGGCCGGAGAAGAAATCGGCTAGGGTTTTTCGTTTCAAGCCGCATCAAATCTCTTCCTCACCGTCGGCTAGGGTTCCGATGGCAGCGCCGTAGCTGCGCTGCGTTCTACCTCACAGACGTGTTCCTCGTCATCCACACCATCGCCGACTCTGTCCTCATCAGCCATCGTCGACCACCGCAAACATCATCATCACCGAACTATGCTCACAAATCTACTTTGAGTTGGCCAAGCCTCCGCGTTCAGACGATCCTCTCTCTCTTTCTCTCTCTCTCTCTCGTCGGACTTGACCAGATCTTCAACGAGTTCTCAACTTTGACGGCTCTGGCTTACAAGTTTCTATTATTTTTGCAATGAATAGTAATTAAGTGACAATAAAGGTTATTATTGCCTATACCAAGGAAGGTGAATGGGTTTTGATGTGGATGACAAGTTTACTAGGGGTCAGTAATATGTTATTTGGATGGATAACAAGTTTACTATGGGTCAATAATATTCTGGTGGGGTGGGTGGTAACAAATTTACTGAGGGTTAGTAATATGTTATTGGGGTAGATAACAAGTTTACTGGGGATCAATAATTTTCTGATGACTGGATTATGTGGACCGGTGACCGGAGTCTGGCAAAGTCCTCTCTCTCTCTCTCTCTTCTATTTTCTCTCTTTAAATGTGTATAAGACACAAAGGTAAAAATGTCTCAAAAATATTATTTTATTATGAATTTAATAAAAATTTGTGTATTTAGACACAAATAAGCTAATCTCTGATTCAATTTGGATCAAAAGTTTTATTGTCATTGGAATAGGGTTTGACTTTTGGTTTTTTATGCAAATGGGCATTTTCCCTAGCAAAACAATTTTGGTACGCACACAATATTTTAGCAAGCCTCTACTAGAAAGATTGATCTCACCTTCTATGGCTTATCACATCTAATTTTCATCTTGTCGATCGGTCACATAATTGTAATACAAGAGAGAAATTAGACACTTATAAAAGACTCATAAAGATTGGATCACCAACCAGAGACTTATCCCCAGTCTAGAACAAATTAAAACAAAACTAACTTGTTCCCTTTGGGGTTAGAGCTTGCTGCAAACTCGTCCGAAGCCCAAATGTCTTCACTAGCAAATTGAAGCCTAAACCCTTTGGCCTACAATTGGTCTAACAACTCTGAACGTGGGCCCAAAGATCCAAGCTATAGTAGTAGACTCGAAAACCACACTATGCCATTTCCTGCATCAGGCGACACTACAGTTGTGTCGCTTGATAAAAATCGTAAGTGTCGTCTTTTAGCATGTCGTTGATGAGGTTCTCCGACAACACAAATGTTGTGTCGCCTATAAAAACCTTAGGCGACAAAAGACTTTTTTCATTTTATGTCGCCTGAATTGAGATAAGGCAACACGATATATATGTCGCCTGATAGTTTAAACAATGACATGCTAGAAGGCGACATATCTTTTTTTTGTCGTGAGGCGACACAGCTCTTTGTGTCGCCCTATAACTGCGAGTGAGAGAGAAATATGCCTTATAGCAACATATAGGTGTAAGTTAATTTGTTTAAAAACGACATTTAAACATTATGTGAATATGTTATAGGCGACATATACTTGGTGAATTAGAATTTAAACTTTTTCATGCTACATTTATGTATCGCTGGATGAATCACACGACATACTATTGATGTTATTTCTGGTCTAGACGTAGTACGACGACACATATGGATTGGGTGAATGATTTTTAGACAACGTATATTTTTTCTTTTTTCATTTGGTCTCTTTAAGACAATAGGTATCTATTACTGATATGCTTTAAGCTTTCACTACATAATATCTTTTAGGCTTTCTACATTTTCAGGCGACATTTGTCTATCGTATGAATGAGCTTGAGCTACATATAAGTGATGTCTTCTTTTGATTTAAACTCTCCACTTACGTTGCCAGTTGTTCTTCATGGCCTCACATTTCTAATATCTTAACCTAATAAAGACAATAGATATTGTTATATTTGTGTTGCCGATTGTTGCTTTATGACCACACATTTTTAGTATCTTAACTTAGTAAAGACAATAGATATTGTTATGTTTGTATCCATCCTCTGTAGCTGAAATCACACATATTAGTAGTCATGACTTGTTTGAAACTACACAATTGTTATATTGAAACATCCTGATAATTTATGTTTAAAAACACCATCCATAAATAAAATAAGCATCCATAACTAAAATAAGCATTCAACATCCAAATTGATAACATAGACTTTCAATCTACCATATAAATCATATACAAACCTAGCTAGGCCATAAGAGATTAACAAAAAACACCATCATTATGTTCAACTGCCTCATATGCAGTCCATATAACACAGCAAAAAGAACTACATAATCTGGACAAACATACAATACACATCAAAATATGACTGCAAATCAAATGTTGACATAAATCTATGGGCAAAGTGATGAATGTTTTGTATCTCCAAAACAATATTAAATGAAACCATACACTAGCTTGCTAGTTATTTGTAAACTTAAGAACATATTTTGCCCACTCTTGCCGAACAACATCAACATTCTCCATGATTGAGTTATATCTCACAAATTGATGAATGAAAGAAATTACCTTTTTAGACCAGTCTTGGTTTTTGTCTAGCACTATTTCCCTCATGTGAAATATAATGAAATATCCACAGGTCTTGTTACCAAGCTGCTCTGGAATGCCTTGAATCAAATAATTTGTTTGCATAATAAACCTAATAAACATGAACCGAAATAGTTAATTGTAAATATAAATAGTTAGCTAAGATAGGGAACCTCGTGAAAAGTTTTTCCACTGAAGTTTTCGTGCTTTATTAGTAATGTGTGCATTCACAATTTTGATGGCACTCAAAAACAACAAAATACCCCAAATTATAATCAGAATGAACTAAATAATTAAACAATGCATTTTATATATAATATACACCAATGATAAAGATGCAAGCTGGCTGCACTTACTGGTTTACTATGGTTTTTCATTCATCAGTGGTAATGTCCATTCGTCTCTTCGAATGATTCATGTAATACACAAGGTCTTCGGTGGGACTCACCACCGTTAAAATCCAATGATCTCTGACACACATATAAGAGAATCAAAACAATCATATATTTCGTCTAGGTACACATAAATTGAGAATTTAAAACATATACAGAAATACATGAATAAAGCTTTTGTACCCTGAGCTATAGGGAACCAAAAAAATCTGGTCTGGCTTCCCTCTTTTAAAAGCATCAGACAAATATCGAGATCGCTCAGTTGAATTTCTACAGCTAAGGGCACCCGTCACAGAAGGGTCAATAAAACCAATCATGTGAAGCATATTCGATTCTTTCAACATTTCATGAAGGAAGCTACAAATCCAAAGAGCGTATATCACTTAATGCTACTAGACATCATGTATTGTGCAATATAATTAAACTAGCTAACAAGGTCAACATCATTAACTTCTTTTTCATGCAAAGCCATGGAGGCAGGTTATATGTGACTAGTATAACCGGCAAACATGAATACAGGTTGTTTTGCATACTATGCGGGTTAAATCCATCCGAAGATAGAGCTAATCTGAGGATTCTGTGGTCGCTACTCAATTCAGGATATTTACTGTCTAATAATTTCCAAGTAGAAGAATCAACTGGGTGTCACATCATCTTATCTTTCTTTCTACCCAAGTCATGCCAAGTAAGATTCTTAGCAGTTTTGGTTAACTGGTAAAATCTTTTGAACCTGGGGATTGATGAAAAGTATCATAAAACTTTCGCAGTTACATTTTTTTTCACAATATTACACCTACCCACTTTCCACCTTGAAGCACCATAGCCTGGGCAAACATCAGCTTCTTTATACTTTTCTCCTCTATACAAGATGGAGTCATTAGGACATGTATGAATTTTTTTGTAGTCCATCCCTAAAACACTCAGTGTCTTTTTAGTATCATTCACCGTCAAAGGAACAAGATTTTCTTCAAGAAGTAGACCTTTAATGAATTCCAGAAAGTCTCCATAACAAGCATTACTCAGTACATATTTTACTTTCCAATTAAAACTCTCAACTAGAAAATTCATCTTGGTTGTATAGTCACAACCACGGTACAAAGGTTGATCTCCATCCTCTACGAACTTTAAAAACTCATTAGAGTCTTCGGACATCTCTCCATCCTCACTTTCTCCTATTTCTAAATCATTATCCCCCATCCTAGGTTCCCTATAAAAATTGAAAGACTCAGATTCAGCCTCATTATCATACATAGATTCCCCATGTCACCTCCACACTTTATAACTCTCTAAAAAACCATAATAGAATACATGTTCCCTAACAACTTCCACAAAAAATCCTTCGGTATTGCAACAATTCATGCAACGACATGAAATCTTGTCTATGTTAACAACATTAGACTCTGCAAACTTTAGAAACTTTTCAAATCCTAACTCAAACTCTTTTGATCTCTTATTAGCATGCATCCATGAGTTATCCATCTTAGACAGAAAATGCATTATTAGTACATACATACACTATAGACATTTATACACATGCATATATATATATATATATATATATTCATAGTTTCACATACAGCTGCAAGCGTTACATCAATCCAACCTCCAACAATACATTATACTAATACAATAATCTATCACAACAAAGATAAAACACAAATAAGGCATGCATGCATATACAAACTTTAGACAAACAATCCATAAACTTTCTGGTCATTTCAAAGACTCACCACAAATTCACACAATCAAGTCTTTGGCCTTTTCCATTGCACCATGAGCACTGAGCCTTTCCAACAAATCCTTTTGTAATACAGCATTGAGCCTTCCTAGCATTATAGGATTAACAACAATTTCAACAAACAAATTTTCAGTAAAAAGCTTTTCAACATAGTAATCTAAAGCTGTTAACATTAGAGAAATGAACAATGACTAACCTCAGGTAATGAATAAGCAAGTTTTCCAGCTCATTTCGCACATATACAACAAATAAGTTCAGATTGTATCAGTATGTGACAAGAATAGAAATTCAATTGCAAAATCCCAAATAGAAGAACCCAAAATCCTAAACAGAGTTTAAATTGAAAGAAGAAAAACCTAAAATCTATTTGAATAGAAGTAACAATCCCCAAATCCCAACCAATTTCAATCAACCCCTAAAGCCCTAAATCCCCAAATAGAAGAAAAATCCTAAAATCAATTGAATCAAGAACCCAGTTGAAAACCCTAAGCTTACCGTGAGAAAAAGAATGAGCTAGAGCGCTGTGAATAGAAGGAGAGACGAGAACAGTGATGGAGGATGAGATGAGAACAATGAGGATGAGACAGAGGAGTGTTTTGGAGACGAGAAAGAGAGAGGAGCTCGATCGATGGAGGCTGAGAGAAGAATGAGAATGAAAGTGTTGGGTACTGAGAGGTTTGATCGGTGCTGAGAATGAGAGAAGAATGAGACTGAGAGGTTCGATCGATGCTGAGAGAGTGAATTGTGATAGAGAGAGTTTTTCTCGATGGAGACTGAGAATGAGCGAGTAGTGAGAGTCGATAGGTTTTAGGTCAAAATGCGCAAGTACGCCAATTTTTTCCAAAGAGTGCGCATTTCTTTTTTCAAAAATTGCGCATCTTTTCCTTACACATAGATGTTGCCCTACCACACTAACATATTTATATAGCTACAAAATCAAATGTTGGGGGAACCAAACTCGATCAATTGTTGAGGGTATTCCTTTCCAAGGTATTTCAGAAACTAAAAGTAACTATAAGACAACACATAAATGTTGTCCTATTAGCAAAAAAAATTGTCTACGAAATGAAATGGTTTGGAGGGAATCTACCTAAGTTAAAATTAAGGCTAGAGTTTCGTTTACCTCCAAAGTCAGAAATTACACTATTCCAGTATCAGCTAACATATAAATGTTGTCTTATTAATAAAAAAATTTGTCTGCAAAATCAAATGGTTTGGAGGGAATCCACCTAAGTTAAAAGGCTAGGGTTTACCTCTAAAGTCAGAAATTACTAAATTCCAGTATCAACCAACACATAAATGTTGTCTTATTAATATAATTAAGTAAAATTTTCATATAAGTTGTCAATTCATAAAAATTTAATATCAGACAACACATAAATGTTGTCGGTAATATAATTAAGTAAAATTTTCACACAAATTGTCAATTCAATAAAATTCAATATCAGCCAACACATAAATGTTGTCTTCTTAACATAATTAAATAAAATTTTCACACAAATTGTCAATTCAATAAAATTCAATATCAGACAATACATAAATGTTGTTTGATTAACATGAGTAAAATTTGTACACAAGTATTAGTCAATTTGGAAATCCCTCCAAAAGTTGAGAAAAGATAACCTTCATAGCTAGATGATCTATAAGTGTTGTCTGAATGTAACTTTCATTTTGATAATTGAAACTAAAACATACCTCTTTCTTTACCAAAATATATGTATTGTCCTAAAAACATAACTTTTTTCAAAGAAAATTAGTATTGTTTAAGTGCATATTCCACCAACACAGAAAAAAATGTGTCACCCTGACACCCCGAACCATACTTAATTTTGTTTGTGTCGCCAGATGAGTGTTGCCTGATGCAGGAAGTGGCATATGTCAACCCACCTCCGAAACTGCATGGGGAGAGAAGCTTGCCGCAGTCTCCAACAATCATCCTTCCCTTCATCCAAATTTGTGGTCCTTACTCCATTTAAGTCTGCCTCCTCAAAAACAGAACCCGCTCTAGACCAGGATTGAAATACCAAGGGTGACCGAGACTTCTTTCATCTAGCAAAGTCCGCCTCCACCACTAGCGGAGCCAGCCATGTTTCACTTGGGCTTAAGCCTAGGTGAGATTTTGAGGTAATAAAAAAACACCACTTCATATATATGTATATATAAAAGAAAGAAAAGGATGGCAGTAGGGGTTTTCTAAGCAAAACCTAGGCATAAGAAAATATGCTTTTAGTTGCTTAATTAGAGGTTTCGCATAGAATTAATATATACACAGGCTCAATGGTTAAATATTAATATGTGAAGTATTCTAAAACGAGCTTCAACCTGAAAAACTGACTTGGATTTAGGTTGACAGAAAGAACAATTTTGGTGTGAGGGAATTGGATAGTTATGCTCTACATATTGCTCTTTAGGAATGCTAAGCTATCTTAAATAAACTATGTATCTGGTTTTCATGATGACATTTCCACTGATTTTCCAGTTTGTTCTAAAAACTAATCACTTAAAATATGTTTCATATTAATAAGGGATTTGTTGAAGCGGTTGAGAATGAGGTGATGTTTAAGATTTTGAAGCTTTACGGCCCCGTTTTGTAAAATTTAGTTAGTTTTTCACGAAAATTTCTCATACTAGAAAGATTCGTTGAATTTTGTTTATCTGTGTCACAATTAGCCCGAGTAACTATTTTATCTTGGCTCTGCCACTGACCTCCACTCCCAGGCTCACATCTTCATAACTTTACTCCCGACGCCATGACCGCCTTCTTCTCGCCCAAAATAGCCTTGTCGCCCTAAAATCGCCTGAGCTTCCACGCCCTAAGCCTTGAATATGAACGCACAATCCAGGGTGCCCGATGCATCATCTTCCAGTCCAAACCTCATATATGCCGCTTACAGCCAAATCCAAGATCTCTCCTTGTCGCCGCCCGGGTAAGAGCCTGGCGATCCATGAAGAAGAAACAACCCTCAGTCGAGAGATGCCTCAATCGGAGCCTTTAAGAATCACGATCTAGAGCACCAGGCTCATCGCTGCCATCACAAATCTGAAGTTCTGCCCAAACAACATGTCTCTGTAATAACCAGAGACCCTAGCATTCTGTACCTTGTCAAACTAGATGAACTCAATCCTCTAATAGACCATAATTTAGATATGTTTATTGTTTTTATCAAAGAAAAGTAATTATTTTGATAACATATTGAAAATATGAAATAAAAAATTATGAGTCATCTGTGATCCAAAATTTTGTATACAAATTAGGGATCCCAAGCATTTTGCTCAAAACAATACTGTGTAAACGCATATCCTCATTGAGTCACTGAACTCCAAGCACAGTAATCGAGTAGTTCTCAATTATCACAAACTAAACAAGACAACATCTTATGAACAAACGACTTTTGCGACTGCAATGGAAGAGAGTTTTCGCAGACGATAATCTTAGATTCATCCGTTCCATTTTTTCGAGCTTTCTCGCATTCGTCTTGAAACTTTTTAAACGCTTCTTCCACATATTTATGAGCCTCTGAACAAGTCATATTCTCTACCAATTTGTGAGGATAAGTATCCTTCTTGTAATCCCCGTTCAGTGCTGCAGCTAATTGAACTAGTTCTTCTTGGAAATCACTTATCTTCGCATCGTCTTTAGATCCAGCCTCTCGTAGTTTCACTGGTTCAGGTAAGGTAACTACAAGCAAATTAAAATTCATGGATCAGTTACACCACTTATTGGCAATCTGGATAATAACATATTAGCATTTTCAGGTGGTTACATATATACTTGCTAGCTAGTTGATATGTTTCCATCTGAACATTTATCTAGCATTTTATTTTATGTTTCAAGATCACCATTAGCGAGATGTAGTGTACGTCAGCAATCAATGGTTAATTTACAGGAGCTAAATCCTAAAGACCATTGCCAGTGAATGAGCTAGAAGAAAATCTACTGATGGATATCGATCAATAATGCATCAAATATATATAACTTGAAGTATTGATAAGTGATGTATCCGATATTGCAATGCAGCAAGCATAAAAATAAAGGTAATTGAAGCTCCTATTGTTCACCTGGGCAATCAGTTCTTGGAGTTGTTCTAGTCAATATAACATCAAAGGTTCCCGCCCAAGCATCACGCTTAGTGAGAAACTCTTTTAGATTGAAAATCTTCTTAACAGTTGCTGCAATTGAGGAGTGCTCAAACTCTGAGGAAGGATATGGCCCCGAAGGCCCATGCAACACTGCATTATCATTATCAATTCAATCAATCAGAACAAAGTTAATATGCATATGCATACCATCTTAGTTTAACTTAAAGTGTTCATTACCTGTTCCTCGCTCAATCCAGGGTGAAATTAGGAATGCCGGAACCCTAACACCAAGACGGTCGAATTTGAAATTGTATGGCGCAGGACCGGCTATGCCATCGGGACTAGGAACATCTTTAACAGGCGTGGGAACATGATCGTAGAATCCGCCGTGCTCGTCGTATACGATTATGAACAACATTTCATTCCATTGAGGACTTGATCGCAGTGCTTCATATACTTTCTTTACAAATTTCTGACCCTCTGAGACGTCATGAGACGGGTGATCATCGTTGGCAGGAAAGGACAATATGTCGAAGAATGTCTGTTCCACAACTGTATAGTTGGGTAATTTCCCCTCCTCGCAATGCTTCTTAAAATGTAGATCAAACTGATGGAAGTTATCAATGTACTTCAATTTTCTTAGATTCCTGCAATGTTCATAACAATTTGAAGAACTTAGTATACCAGGGTATACTTTTAAGTCTATCTCTCATCCAAAAAAATAAAATAAAAAAATCTTTATGTTGGAGTGAAATCATGGGTTTCCTTTCTGGTAGAAACTTTGTTATAGAAATGAAAAGGAGAAACAGAAACCAAATCAACTGAATGTATACGAAACATCAGCATCATGATTATGTAAATTACTTCATGGTTCCAAGTTCCAACTAATAAGAACTTACTATGGGATAAAGGCATACAAACTACATATATATTAAGATGAAGAAAGCTAGCTTCGGTGTGAAAATTAGTTTTGATAATGGCTTAATAATGGTCAGCGTTGGAATCGTTTAGGTGAGATGTTCATATTCATAATAATAAGATTTCTATTATTAGAACGTTGACGCGTAATTTGGAAACATTTGAAGAAAAGAAAAATATAACAAGCAACATCCGTATACAAGCTAACTATAGGGACAGTTAATCCATTCGATTTTCCTTTGTGATTAGGTGATCATCTATCAAACATTCACCAACTGCAAAATATCAAATCTATCAATTTAGAAGGAACTGTTTTTGGTGGCAAAACAAATTATCCTACGTAAAACACAATTTAAACTTAACACGAACCATCACCTTAATCAAGTACTGTAGCTAATGCTACACATGTATAGTAGAAAAGTAAAGTCCGCTAAAACACGATAAACAGGTTAAACGGTGTTTACCTATACAAAAGGGTTGCAGGAGGGGTCTGATAGTAGATTCCAAAAGAGTGGCCAGCCTCCTCCATGGACTCAAATATGGTCTTCTGCGGCAGCCCTTGAATCAGCAACTTGGTATCATTCCCGGAAAGTCCATGCGACGTCGCAGAGTGCACGTACTGCCTGTTCGGCTGCGTCGACGCCGGCACAGAAGCAAACCACCTGTCACACACGGCAAACTCACTCACCAGCTCTCTATACACTGCAATGTTCTCCGGCTTGAACCCGTTCATCACCGTCTCGGCCAGCCCGGCTTGCTTTCTTTCAGCGTTTTGAGCAAACCCCTCCATTGTTGGGGTGAGGTTCTTGGACGCCGAGGCCTCTGACCATGGCTCGCCGAAGACTTGCTCGTAGACGTCTTGGATGGAGTGGCCGGGGTCAGGGTCGACGTAGGCGGAGTTGTCAGCGAAGAAGACACGTTTGGAGTTGGGGTCGGAGGTGGAGAGGAGGTTGGACTCGGCTCCGGTGACGCCGTCGATCTCAGGGTTTAGGGACTTCATCCACCCCAGCATGTGGTCGAAGGAGCGGTTCTCTTGGACCAAAACCACCACTGTTTTGATGGGGCTGCTACTACTTGTGGCGGAGTTGCTCGACTCCGAAACCATTTTTGGTGGTGGTAATGGTGGAGCTTGGTTTTCTGGGAGCGCAAAAGGTTATGGAAGTTTTGTTTAGTCCACGTTTTGTATTTGATAATGGTATTTTATAGACACAGATGGTGATCGATGACGATGAACAGGAAGGTTTGGTTGGACTTGTGGACAAACATGTTCCCATCAAAGTGTCGAACTACCACATGATTATACGGTACCATTGTCTCACATTCTAACCTATAGCTATAGCTATATGGTATAATCTATTGGACTCAGATTTATGTATTTATATTTAATTATTTTTTTTTTTGTCACCTGTCACTTCTTTATTAGTGTTGATTACCTGTAAATGATTAGACCTAGTCACATAAGTTTTTTCCTAACACACACACATCAACATGGTATGCTCGCACAAACCTACGGATTAATCAAATAATGTCTTTCTGTTCTGCCACATGTTTATCATAATTATGTATGATTTGTAGATTTTGTTTTACAAGTCATGCTAACGAATAAAAGCATATCCTATGCGTGTGAATAATACTACATTTTCAAGTTACGTGTAGTATATTATGTAGTACACAAATGGATGTTGATCTCTTGATCACGGTAAATTGGTCGTGAGGAATCAAATGGACTGATGAAGCTGGCTGAAGCAAAATTGGTTGCCGTGGTTCAGACCATCTAGCTGGTAACCATGTTGTTTAAAATGCATGCATATATGTGATTACAAAGTGGGTACGTCAAGCGATCCCTTGAAATAAACTAGGCCAGGGCTCCCGCTCACTAGTTTACTGTTTAGGATTACACTGATCGAGTAGCTAGTCTAGACATCATGCATGATATACTAGCAATTGCATGTACGCATAATCACAGCCAATGTTTCCCGAACACTCTCAGCAGGCCGGATGTCCAAACAATATAATGCAAACAGACGACGCTTCAAAACCAGCTACTAGCTAGGTGTAGTTCGTAGTTCAACAAAGACTGGGTACTGTGTTGTCTTACCATGTGAATCACATATCATTGCATTAGTAGGATGACAGACTTAAGAAACGAAAATATATCGTGGCATAGAGACCTTATTTGTCGCATATGTACCTATGCGACGAAAAATCGGTCACATAAATGGTGTCGCATAAGAATCTATGTGACGAAAACGACGTATTCGTCGCTACAATATATATAATGCGACGAATAAACTTTTGTCGCACAGAACAGAGCCGACGACACTGTGTCCACTTATACGACGAATGTCGTCGCATATCTCGAATAGTTTTTCATCGTCAGTAATTCTATAACGACGAAACATGGGTGCAATTATCGACGAAATATTGATTAACTTATGCGACGAACCGTCTATTTGGTCACATAGATGTTCTGACGAAAAATATTTCGTTGTCAGTAGTTCTATAACGACAAAACGTGGGTGCAATTGTCGACGAAAGCTTGCTTCAATTAAGTGACGAGAAGTATAGTTTCGTCGGATAAGAGTTTTCACTGAGGCTAGTTTTATTTGTTTTTTCCTTATCATCCTTGTTTCACTATCATCATCATCATCTAGAGAAACAGAAACAGAAACTATAAAACTGCAAATTTAGCAAACAATAAATTTTCATATATGCATAATTTGTTCATGTAAAGTCTTTACTTTAGTAACACCTTGAATTGCAACTAAACAAAATCATTCATTCATCCTAGCTTGCTAGTCTATGCTTCTCCAACTGAACAAAACCAACTGCACAAACCTTAAAGGTTTCTCCATCTAGCTAGCCTACCCTTCTCCAACTAAAGAAAACCAACTGCACAACAACCTAACCTTAAAGCCTTCTACATCTAAACAAAACCAACTGCACAACAACATAACCAAAGACTTCACCATCTAAACAAAACCAAAATAGTGAAGCATGTAGTGATGTACCTAGCTAGTTCCTCTCATCTTCCATGTTGTTCCCTGCATCAACATTTCCATCTAGAGGTTGTTGGGAAGGGACTTGTGGAGGACACCCAGTCTCCTGTGCCATAAAAGACATCACTACTACTAGTTGCCTAATGTCATCTCTTCACTAACTTTTTGCAAAACCGCCTCAGCTTTTTCGGCCCTCTCCTCAGCAATATGTAATCTCTCTTCCACCTCATGAACTCGAGAACATCAAGTGGAAGATGATGATTGTCGGACACCTGCTCTTCAAAGACCACGGATCTCTTTCCCGGCTCTTCTGCCGACTCCTGCTTCAAGCACCTTAATATTCGATGACAACAACAAAGGTGGGAGCTCAACCTCCGGGATGTCAAAGTTTGCATTCTTCTATGTATTTTTCAATTCAGTGGTCTCTTTCTGCATTTTCTCCTGCATTTAAAAAAAAGCTGTAAATATTACACTAGTAGAAAAAAGGCTGTAAATATTACACTAGTAGAAAAAAAGGCTTAAGCGACGGGTATATTCATATTTCATCGCTTACATATTTTGTCGCTTAAGAAGTATATACCTAAGCGACAAAAACTCATATTGTTGCTAAAGATACATTTTTCGTCGCTACAATTCTCTGGAGCGACGAAATTGTTTTGTCACCTAAGATTCGTCGCCACAGGTCCTACTCAGGCGACAACAAAAATTTTGTCGCAAATTATTTCTGTAGCGACGAAACATTAACCCTTAAGCGACGAATACTTTAGTCACATAAGATTCTTACTTAACCGACAAATTTACATTTCGTCGCTTTAGTTTTTCACTAAAGCGATGGAACTTTTGACTCTTGAGCGACGAAAATGTTTATCGCATGATATCCTGAACTTAACCGACAAGTTGAGATTTTGTCACTTTAGTTTTAGGCTAAAGCGACGAGAATTTTGACTCTTGAGAGACGAAAAATTTAGTCGCGTGATATCCCGAACCTAAGCAACAAATTTGATTTCTGTCACTTTAGTGTTTATCTAAAGCGACGAAAATGTTGACTCTTAAGTGACGAAATTGATTGTCGCATGATATCGTGCACCTACCCGAGAAATTTAATTTTCATCATCTTAGGTGAACACTAAAGCGACGGTATTTTTGACTTGAGCGACAAAATAGTTCGTCACTTAAATGAAATCTTCTTTATATTTTCTGCATCAGTTCCAGATCGAAAAACTGGAGGAAAACAGATCGAGCTACAATGAAAAATAATCTGCACAGATCAAGCTAGCAAATCTCTGGCTTATTTGATGCTTGATATCATCTTCATCCACTAGGTTGTAGTTTGGTACATGCTCTTTCTCCCTCTTTTCTACCATTTTTTCCGATGAGTTTTCCGGTGAAGTATTCCGACGGTCAATTATTGTTATTCTTTGTTCCTAATTTTTTTAGATGTGTTGGTTTTATGATGAATTTTAGTTACCTATTGGTTTTCTTGTTTATATATTACATTTTTTTCATATTGCATGCTAAATGTTGAATTTTGGTAATATATATGAGAATTTTGAGAATATTAATGAGAATTTTGGTAATATATATTTATGAGAATATTTAGGTTTATGTTGAATATTTATGAGAATATTTGGTAATATATATTTATTAGAATATTTTGGTGATATATTTTTTCATATATATTTCATTTTTTCTGTATGCAAATCATTATATGAATGTAAGAATGATTATATTCTTGCATTCACTACTACATGTTTAGCCTTAGAAATCCCGTTCAAGAATTATTTTGTTACAACTTTGTTTGACAAAATGATTATTGAATTGTCCCATTTTTAGATGGTTTGGGAGAACATGACTTTGATTCGCACTGATTTATGATGTGGTGGTTCAGTTTTCGATAGTGGGTAATTTCAACATGGTCTCCCGCTACTGATCCTCGAGTGCACATTAGGTATAGAAATTGATGCACTTGGGGAACTGTAGGGAGATGCTGCATAAATTTTCCCACGTCAGATTCGAAACCACTATAACATAAATCAGTAGGAAATAAAGTCATGTTCTCCTGAATGGAATTAGAACTCTAACTGGAGGCATAAGGTGATGAAGAAGAAGAATTGAATAGATATATGTTGTTATTTGTTGCTAACAATGTGCATTTTTTTTTCTATTATAACATGCATGCGGAAAAAATGGATAAGAGCTGAATGCAGTACAATAGGGGACACCCTTTATATATACAGGGGATCGTTGATTTTCTGAAATTTGTAGAATAATACAATGGTGGAAAGGAATGACACAAGTGTTCGTGTAAAAGATGTTGTTGTGGTAGTTGGGAGACAAATCAGGGTATAAAAAAACATTTGTCACACTACAGCATGGATCCGTATTATACTACATGGACTGAACACGGTGAAGTGCTAGTTAATGATCCTATAATGTCTTATTCCTACCAACTAACTTGCATGAGGCTGGCTCATCTAGTGCTTCCACCAGCCCTTATTTGGATCCCACATTGAACATGCTACATGATGCTTTTCCATATGCTTCAAGATATCATCAGGAAGAGAATTTTGATGTACCCCTGGAAACATATTCTGCTTTCTCGAACCTAAACACTAGTGATTACGATAAGTACAACAGGATGCTCGAAGAAGCACAGACCCAGTGTACGAGGGATGTTTAGAAACTGTTTTGAGTTCTCTCATGGAACATATGAGTCTAAAAAAGAAGCACAGGACCTCGAACGAACATTTTGATGACATATCATCATTTATCAAACGTTTGCTTCTTCCTGTAAACAAATTACCATCGAGTCATTACAAGGCAAAAAAGATCCTGAACGACCTCGGTCTTGGTTATGTGAAAATTGAAGCTTGTAAGAATAATTGTGTTATGTTTTATGGAGATTACAAAGACGCATTTAAGTGTCCTAAGTGTAATGCGTTGAGGTAGGAAGATACTCTTTCCCCTAAAGGAAAAAGGATTCCTATGAAAATTTTTCGTTATTTCCCGTTAACTCCTAGGCTGCAGCGTCTCTACATGTGTGGAAAACCTGCTGAGGATATGAGATGTCACCGTATTCCGAGGGAAGATGACAATGCGCTTATACACCCCGCAGATGGGGAAGCATAGAAATCCTTTGACTTATTATTTCCTGATTTCGCTGTAGACATTCGAAATGTAAGGCTTAGACTCTCAACAGACGGGTTTAATCCTTATGGAAACATGAACTTGTCTTACAGTATTTGGCATGTTATTGCTGTTTGTTACAACCTGCCTCCCTGGATGTTAATGAAGAAGGAATATAACATGTTGGCTCTGTTAATTCCAGAACCAAATTCCCTAGATAAGTGTCTCGATGTGTATTTGAGACCACTGATTGATGAGTTGAATGGGTTATGGGAAAATGTAGCATTGACTTTTGACAAACTTACCGGTACTTCATTCATGATGAGAGCATCACTGATGTGGACTATTAGCGATTTTCCTGGTTACGGGATGTTGTCCTTTCATACCACTAAAGGGTACAAAGCTTGTCCATTCTGCTTAACCGACATCAATTCTAGTTCGCACACTGATAAGGTGTGTTACATGGGAGCTCGTAGATGGCTTCCAGATGATCATGAATGGAGACTTGATGCAGTTAACTTCGACGGGAGACAAGAGTTCGATCTGAAACCCCGAGAATGGAATGGCGATGAAATTTTAGATTTGTTGAACTCTTTTGACTTCGAAACTCTGAGCAGTGATCGTGAAGTATTGGCTCGGAATCCTAAACGTTCTTCGTATCTTGACAATTGGACATACAAGAATATATTTTTTGAGCTGCCTTACTGGTCAAAGTTAAGAATAAGGCAACCTAGATCTCATGTACATAGAGAAGAATATTTGTGACAACATCGTTGAAACAATTCTGGATATAAAAGAAAAGACTACGGACACTATCAAAGCGCGGTGCAATTTGCAAAATGGGATTACGCTCATACTTGTTGGTAAAATGGACCGGCTCTAAAGTTGTTATGCCTATTGCACCTTACCAGGTGAAGCCAGCTTTGAGGCCTAAAGTTTTTAGCTGGATTCAAGATGTTAAGTATTTTCAAGGGTATGTAGCAAATATATCTCGATGTGTTAAAGTGGGAGAAGAGAAGATAATTGGAATGAAGACGCATGACTGTCATGTTTTGCTGTAGTGGCTATTTCCAGTCGTAATTAGACCAGTGTTGCATCGTGATGTTCTGGAGCCATTAGTAGCCTTGTCCAGGTTCTGGCAGAAGTTATGTGCTAGGGAGTTGAAGAAGTCAGATGTCCTTACGTTAAAAGAAGACATCGTCTACATCCTTTGAAAACTGGAGAGGATTCCCCCCCCCTTTTTTTTTTCTATTATGGTTCACCTCATGATCCACCTACTTGAACAAGTGTTGCTTACCGGTTCAATACACAATACCTGGATGTTTCCCATGGAAAGGTAAAAATGTACTATTTCCTAGCACTTTATGTCTTCGATTTATATATTATTGGCTGGCTCAATAAACTAGCTAACTTCGACTTTTTATTTTCTTTATAAAGACAACTCGGCGGATATAAGGGGTACATTAAAAATAAATATTGTCCAGAAGGGTCAATTACAGAGGCATACAAGACACATGAGTGTGTAACCTATAATGAAAATTATCTCCATCAAGAAACAGAGCATGTTGGCAGTGAAAATACATCTAGGTTCAACCTTTCAGTCGTTTCTGATGATATCCGTTTAGTTGGGAAATTACCAATTTCTGAAAGATTAACCGATGATGAGATTGCTGAAGCTCATTGGTGGGTAATGCGACACTGTGACCAAGTCGACATGTTTAGACATCCACATGAACAACTTTGGAAAATTAAATATAGTGACAGATAGGAAGAGATGCAGAAGAAGACATTTCCCAAATACTTCACAAAATGGGTGCGTTTAAGTTTCATGTTTTTACACGAGAATTTCATGTGTTTGTGATTCAAAAAATTAATATGTTTTGATGTTTTTTCAGGTTATAAAGTTGCAAGAAGAAAATAGTGTACACTACAAACCCGAGTTGTCGTATTTGGCTGGTAAGCCGCAACATGTAAATATATATGTTGCTTGTGTAGTTAACGTCATTAAGTTTTTGACATTGTATCGAGATTATGGTTGAAAGACACAAAAAAACAATGGCGTGATGTGTGTGGGTACGGAAGACGGAGCTGAATATTACAGGGTCGTTATATCTGTTGTCGAGCTAGTCTATGCAACTAGTATGCTAGTTGTGTTATTGAAGTGTAGATGGTTCAGCGACCCAAATATACTGAGGAGTACCAAGATGGATCATGGTCTGTTATCAGTGAATACATGCACAAGCTGGTGTGAGAATCAACTGTTTATTGTTGCCACAATGACAAAACTAGTTTTTTATCTTGATGATCCAAAGGAGGGTGGGGGTTGGAAAGTTGTTAACTTGATGTCACATAGAGGTATTTACACTGCAACTACACTTGAGATGGGTATTGCAAATAGAGATATTGAGAATGTCACTCTTGAACCATATCAAGAAGCCTCGACATCTAATGTCCCCGACATGGAGACTATTCGCATCAACAACGACATCCACTTTTAACCCTGCGAGTACGTTCCCATTTCTAATTTAGAGTTTGACTTTGATTCACTTCTATTCATCCGGCCAGACGACGAAGAGGAAGATTCAGACGATCATTCATATGAAGTGAGTGAGGATAGTTTAGAAGACAGAGACTACGTTGATGGAGATTGAAAACTCATGGTGTGTTAAAACATCAAATTTTTGATTTAATTATGTCATGAATTTATTATATATGTAATGAATTTATTCTATTATGTTGTGATATGTACGTATTAATTTCCGATGGATTTAGTTTCATACTTTACTAACATTTTGGATGCAACGGAAATATAAACGTTGGAATTCATAAACTATTGGCAAAAAGCTCTTCAGAGATGGAATCATAGCCTAAGTTAATCACTTAAGTGATGAAAGTATAACTTTTCGTCGCTTAAGTACCGAAATTTTTAGCGGCACCTACTCCGTCAAAAATTTTAGGAAAATTTGAACCAAATTTTTGAATGTTTCATTACCCGCTGCATGACTTATCATTTCTCTATATTTGAACTCTCTTCTTCAGACCCTCAGTCATCTCCACGGTATAATTCAGATTCTCTTCTCTCTCCTCTCTTCTTTAGACTCTCTTCTCTCCCTCCTCTCCTCTGCCCCAGTTTAGAAGACTGAGAGACCCCTAGCTACTCTAGTTGTCCCGGTTCTGCCTTTCCTTCTTCCCTCTGCCTCTCCTTCTTCTTCCCTCTGCCTCTCCTCCTTCTTCCCTATACCTCTCCTCCTCCTTCCCTCTGCCTCTCCTTCTTCTTCCCTTTGCTTTTCCTCCTTCTTCTTTCCTCTGTCTTTCCTCCTTCTTCCCTCTGCCTCTCGCCCATCTCGCCACCATCGCCTCTCCTTTTTCCCTCTGCCTGTCCTCTTTCTTTCCTCTTTGGTTCTCCCATGCCGCGCTATAGGAACCCCAGCGGACTCCGCGCTATAAGAACCTCAGCGGACTCCGCGCTATAGGAACCCCAGCAGATTCTGCGCTATAGAAACCCTAGCAGACTTCACGCCATAGGAACCCTAGCGGACTCTGCGCTATAGAACCTCAGCGGACTCCGCGCTATAGAACCCCAGCAGCGGACTCCGCGCTAAATGTATTTTCAATCTTAAGTGACAGATTTTGTTATTTTTGTCGCTTCAAAACGTAAATTCTTTGGCGGGCTGCATTCCAGGACTCTGTGCCATCTCTTCAATCTCTATCTTTTATATCACAATTATGAGTATTAATTAGAAGATAGTGAAATATAAATGATTTTCCAACTTATGCGACGGATTTATTATTGTCGTCGCTTTACAACGTATATTCTTTGGCGGATAGTCAAAAATTTAAGTCACTTAGGCGACGAAAAATAGACATATCGTCGCCTAAGTCCCAAATATATGGCGGGCTGCGTTCCAAGACCAAAATTTGGCTTAAATTAAACAAACATAAGCGATAGAAATGTTAAATGTTTTCGTCACTTAAGCTTTACCATGTATATTGATTCAGCGCGCACTTCTCAATCCAAAACATTGAAAAAAATTCCCCAAATCCCTCCCTTCACTCCCGCTTCCTCCTTACATGTCCCCCAATCCCTTCACTCCCGGCCCTCTTTCTCCTTACCGATCCCCAAATCCCTTCACTCCCTTCTTCCTCCTTACAGGCCCTCTTCCTCCATACCGGTCCCCAAATCCCTTCACTCCTCTACTCCTTCTTACCGGCCCTCTTCGTCCTTACCGGTCCCCAAAACCCTTCACTCCCGGCCCTCATCCTCTTGTCACTACCTAGATGTCGCCGGCCCTCAGGAAAAGGAAAGCTCAGGAGGAGGCGGAGGAGCGTCTGCGGTTGGAGTGTGCGTAACAATACAGCTCCTCTTCTGCCGGATCCAACCAACCCACTGTGAGTACGGCACCTGCAGGATCCCTTGCTTCGTCGGCACCCCCTCTAATCAACGATGATGAGGAGTCAACGACAGTAGCAGAAACACCGACTGAGGGTGCACCCAGGGTTTGCAGCGCTCGCCGAAAACTGAAGAAAACCGGAGGACCTCCCCAGAAAGGCAACCGGGGAGTGGTGAACAACGCAAAGGTGGCTGATATTGTGAAAAGCACAGGGAAGAAGATCGACTTGGACTTTGATTGGGAAGTTATTGATGGACCAAGAAATTTGGATGTATGCAGTCTCTTTGTCAATAGTGTTGGAAGCATCATACTAAAAAGAGTGGCAATGAAGAATGAATCGTGGTATGATTTAGACAAGGAGGAGAGGAAGAAGCTTTTTGACGGTCTCACTATAAGTTATGTTAACTTTCAGTTAATTTTTATGGTATTTTAACTCCCTGCATCATGGTATTTTGATTCCTTGGGGTACTGCAACTTAATGGTTTCATGTTTTCCATGTCTTGCAGTGTTTTTTTATCATTGATTTGAATGATGTAAAAGCCATTAAATGGATCAATAAAAGGGCGGGAAGTGTATTCCGTGAATGGAAGCACGACTTGTCCAAGATTCACAAGCTCGGGGGGGGGGGGGGGGGAGACGTGATTCTAGAAGAGCTTTTGCACAGGCAGGATGAGTGTGAGTGGCTTTGCACACATTTTGAATCGGACAAGTACAAGGTATAGATTAAGTTTTGGTTATGAGATATCATTTATGGTGATTTTCTAAGGATAAGTGTATTGTGCTATAATTGAATTACGGTTATGTTATACTGCTTGGAGTCTGAATTTGATCATGATTTATAAATGATTTTATTCTGAAACTTTGCATGTTTCATCTTCTATATGTGAACTCTTGATCTGGAGAGTTTGGTGTTATTTGATAGGGTAGATGATTTGTAGCAATTTTATAAAGTTTAGTGCTCTCTTATGAATATACTGTGTTCTAGTTATATATGTAATGCAACTGATTTGAATTCGAGTTTGAGTGGGATTTAGGAGTGACAATGACTTGAAAATATGTGGACTATGACCTTCTTTATGTGCATATACGTTAAACTAAGAAGTATAGGAGGCTTTGATCCTAGTTCTAGCTGCTCAACTTAGTTTCATAGAGCCAATTGATGAGTAGTATTACTGCAATGTAATTTTTTGTTTACTTTTCTTCTCTTTGTCTGCCAAGTACTAGAAAAGAAAACTTGCAGCTAGTTTAGGAAGCTTTGTGGTAGGTGTTTACAATATTTTTGAGTTGTTTTTACACCCTTTGATCATGTACTTGATTTTGTGCAAAGATGATCGGTTGCCATCTCCAGCAACTATGGTAAGAAGGAGTTGGAGCACCACTCAGGGAGGAAACCTATTATTTACTGGGTGGCCAAGCTAAGGGATAAGGGTTCTTCATTACCGGTGGTTGACGTGTATCCGGTGACATACGACATCAACTAGCCTAAAGCTACTGAGCATTATGTAAGTATCAATACCTAATACCTAATACCTAATGTCTTAAGGATAATGTTTTAGTTTTGGCTGCTATGTGTATTGTGTATATTGTCTAGTTGTTTGATTTGTATGTATTGTCTAGTTGTTTGATTTGTATGTATTGTCTAGGTTTTGATTTGTGTACATTGTCTTTGGGGTACCTGTAAACACAAAAATATCTGCAACAAATAACAGAACAACACGTGTACAAAGAATAATTTAATTTAATCAATGCAAATGCAGGTTACAATCTTTGTGTACTCCTCTGATTCTATCTTTGAATGTAGGTTTAACTCAAGGGTGAGAAGCACTTGTTCTTGAGGGTTACGCTGGTTGATCACGTAATAAATATCTAGGATTTGGATTTGATGAAGAACTGGCTATGAGCTTGATAGTTCTTCAAGGGGGGATCTGGATTTGATGAAAAACTGGCTATGAGCTTGATAGTTCTTCAAGGATTTTGGATTTGATGAAGAACTGGCTATGAGCTTGTTAGTTCTTCAAGAATTTAGCAGAGACTTCTGAGCTCGCAGGAGGGATTTTTCTTCTCTCTCTCTCTAGTTCGCTGCTTCTGTTTTTTGCTTCTCTGTCCGCCTTTTTGTCTCTGGCCCCCCCCCTCTTAGGATGATAGGGGGTATTTATAGTGTTAACATGCCTCCACTTAAGGCAAGTAATGAAGATTCTGAATCAATAATATTTCTTTAATTGAATCAATGAATCTTGAATGATTGATTTACTTGCCGATTTTAACATAATCACATCAATCAAATCTTAAGATTTAGATATGCCCAAATCACTTTGGATTAATGTCCTGTTTTGATCAAGATCTTCAGTAAGGGGGGAGCCATCTCGCGAATATGGAAAGTATCTCACGTGGAACCTTGATTTCCAGGCAAGCGGTGATTTCTGATCCCACTTCGCTGATTCCCCTACGTGAGGCTATCTCGCCTCGCTTTCATGTAAATCCACACGTGCGGAGCCATTTCGCTTCACCTTCATGTGAATCTACGCGAAGTCAATTTCACCTCGCGAAATCTAGTTCGCCTCGCCAAGTCTATTTTGCCTCGCCAAGTCTTGTTCACCTCGCGAAGTGCGGTTCGCCTCGCCTTCATTTATTTCTATGCGAACCATCACTTATAAACCCAATTATTTTGTTAAATTTTACATGTCTACAGTACCCTAATTGGTGGAGTTAGACTATGAGAGAGATTGAAATGCCCTACCAGCTGAAATTACCCTAAATAGATGAGATTGCTAATTGTTGGAGGGGGAGTATCCCTAAGTAGATGGAATTATTTTTTTGAAGTGTAGGTGGATGAGTTAGTGTGATGATATCAATGCATGTACATAGAAACATGAATGGGAACGAGGATCTCTATAGTTTGCTAATGGTGCTAGAAACCGAACAAGATATTATTAGTTGCATTACTTGTACATATTTGTTGCATGACTTGTACATGAATGCCAAAAATTAATATGTTTTGATGATGTTATGATAGTTGCATGTCTTGTACATATTATTCTTGAATTGTAGGAAATGTTGAAGGAACATGGTGCTATTTCCAAGACTTTGCAGAGCACTCAACACCCGGACATCCCACCGGATCAGCTACCTCTTTTGGACTGGCCAACTCAACTAAGTGTTGTCAAAAACGCTATGGGAGAAACAAAAGGGTCTCACCTTCGTGGTATTGGACGCGCAGACGTCCTAGAGAAGAGCACAAGGTCAACATCATGGACTTCATGCTCTCGATCAAATAATGAGGTGATGGAAGCGAGAGAGGCTGCTAGAAAAGAGGCAGCTGAGGCACACGAGAGGGCCCAAAATGCCCAGAAGATCGCTAAGTAGTATGTTGCAGACTATCAAGCTTTAAAGTTGCAAATGGATCAAATCATGGCTAAAATAGGACTACAGCCTATGTGTTCACCCTCGGTCCCAAGCCAACAACCTCGAGACGACGACGATGATAATAGGGGCCTTAACACTACTCTGATTAGTTTAGGAAATCATTAGATTTTTTTAGCTTAAATAATTGTACAAACAATAATAGATATCTTTATTAGTAATATAAATATTTGGGTTAATTTATTTTGGTTTTACAATAATTAATCATTTACTTACAGTAATTTATTTTTCAGTTATAATATCTCTTAATAAAATTATTTTTTTTTTCAGAAAAATAAAACCTAAGTGACAGAACTTTTGTCTCTTAAGATGATTATTTCTGTCGCATAAGGACATAGTGACGGAAATTATTCGTCGCTACATATATAGCGATGAAATAAAATCGTCGCTACATTAAACAATTTCGTCGCTTTACAATAAAGCAACAAAATAACATACGTCACTTAAGGAGTTTGGCGACAAAAAACAATTCGTGGCTTAAGAAAATAATTTTGTCGCATTATATCTAGCGACGAAAGAATACTTGTCGCTAAAATAAAATGTTTCGTCGCTTTACAATAAAGTGACAAAACAACATACGTCTTAAGCGACGAATATTTTTCGTCGCTTAAGTTATTTTTCGTCGCATTATATCTAGCGACGAAAGTAACCTTGTCGCTAAACTAAAAAGTTTCGTCGCTTAACAGTAAAGTGACAAAATAACATTCGTCTCTTGAGCTGTGCAGCGACGAATAGCTTTCGTCACTTAAGGAAATTGTTTTTGTCGCCTTGAAATGTGGCGACATCAACTATACCCGTCGCCTATTCTATTTTCTTAGGCGACGGATAATACGTTTTTGTCGCTTAAGTGCCTATGAGACGCGTCATATGCGACGAAGCTTAAGCGACGCCGATTTCGTCGCTTAAGTGGTATGGCGACAAAATTTTGCACTTAAGCGACGATTTATTCTCGTCGCTTAAGACTTTATTTCTACTAGTGTTATTACATAAGAGATAAGCTTGTAATTAGATTTGGAATTTAAATTCATATTGCAATTGAAAAGCAGTTGAAGATTTGATAAGTAGTGAAGGAAAATAAGTTGGAGAATGATGAAACTGTTATGAACCTACTACATATTGCAGGCATGTAAATCTACTAGATGAAGAATTGAACTTAGAGATAAGCAATGTTTAAAGAACATAACAATTAATGATCAGGTCTTAAGCAGGATATACAAGGACTTAAGCAGGATATACAACTTCATCTAAAAGGGAAGGAACCAACTTATTTAAAAACAGTTCTCCAGTTTTTACTTATATTTGCAGCTCAATAGGCAAAGGCTTTGGTACCGATTCTGTATATAAAAGAAAAATGTTTTACTGGGGATAGTTAACAAGAACATTTCTTTATCTACTGGTTTGGTTTTTGGTCATACACTTGGTTGAGTTAGTTGATGTCGATGAGTGATGAATGATATGCAGGGCTTGGAGTTCAATATAAAAAAACTGATATCATGACTTGTTCTAATATACACACTAGTAACAAATTCACATTAAGATGGACAAAACACAAATGCATTCACATTCACATTCCTACAGAGATATGAAACTTACAATAACAAATTCAAATTCACTAAGACAAAACACAAATGCATCTACACCAACTGAAAATTATTTAATTGCACCAACTGGACATTATTTGCACAATATATGTAAGCTATTTACACCAAATTTAATGAACTTACAAGATTCTTGGCAGCTTTAGGGTCGTTGACTGTATCATACGTCTTTGTGTAAGCTGGGATAACAGGAAATTCCTCACCCTTCTCTTTGTGGTGAACCACCCTATAGATGATAGGTAGCTGCCCAGTGTGGTGCTCGGACTCTTTCTTACCACGGTTGGTCGTATTAGCCGCCGATCGTGTCAGCCAATCACATAGTAGTTCATATAAATATAATGGATCATCAAGCTTATACACTCAGCAAAAAAAACTACTAGTCTAACCAAAATCCAATATTGTTTCCAACTCTAACCATTCAGCAACAAAACTACAACTTTAACCAAAAATAAATATCAAAGTGGCAGCAAAATAAATTTACCTTGAAATCAGGCGACTCAAAATGCAAGCAAAGCCAGTCCCACTCATCCTGCCTGTGTATCAAATCTGGCAGAATTGTTTCTCTCCCATACTTCTTATAGTGTCTTAAAAAGTCACAATTCCAATCTCGATATATGGTACCCGCCTTATCTTCAAGCCACGCCCACATCCGTTTATCCCCAAAATAAATTTTAAAATACGGCTATAACACAAACAACAACTCATCAGACCAATCATTTTCAACAACAATACAATCATAAAACATTCAACATATCAAAGTTCCAGCAATCATGGAACCATCTCCTTGATAAGAAAAATAAAACTGGAAAACGAATCACTGACATAATTAGTTTAACACCTATAACACAAACAAGTAACATACCCTTACCTTCTCTCTCTCTCTCTCTCTCTCTCTCTCTCTCTCTCTATTTTCTCCCTTATTGCTCTCCTTCTAGATCTCTTCTCCTCCTCTCTTTTCCTATTCTTTCCTTACTTCTCACCCTCCCCACCGCCTCATTTCCCCAAACATTTATCCTTTCCCCAACCAAACATCAAAAACACCATACTATTAAAAAAAAACGATATTCTCCCCTTAAAAAACAGTCCATAAAATTCTCACAAAAGCCAGTTCAAATAACAATCGAAATGCTTGTGAACAAAGCTGTAAGCTTAAATCAAGCCTTTCATATATCAAGTCTAGTTTAACACCTATAACACAAACAAGTAATATACACCATGTATCAACTTACCGTAAAAGGATAGCATATACACAAAAAGACATAAGAAAATATGCTATGATGCTCAGTGAATACGAACCAATTGATTTTGGTATTCATATTGCAGCAACAATCAATGAGTGTTTCTCACCTATATTATCATCATCGCATCATATAATTTTCAGATATCACATGAACAAAAGCAAGACATTAAAGCCTCCATCGAACCAGACGAATCAAAAAATGCACAAAAAACTTGAGAGTAATCTTTGTTCTTTCCAAAACTTATGTACTTCTAGAATCTAGAGTTGCATGTATTTTCATTAGTTTGCAAACAAGTGGTAACAATCACATACCCTGTTACTTAGAATTAGCTAGAAATAATCCAAAAAGACGTAATGTTCCATTCATGAAAATCAACTGCAAGTAATAAAGTCCAGCTGACAAAGTTAATATATAGAATGAAAATTTAATGTGGGGACAAGCATAACCACACTCACAATTGAGATGTAAGGAGGCTAAGTACTTGTCCCAACTAACCTACCAAGCTAAAAACCAATCAACAGATCGATAGACATTACAACACAAACAATTGGTCCTGATATCTACAAAACAATACGATTATTCATACTGTCACCCAAATAAGTACCAATATAGCTAAAGCTAACATTATAACCACAACATTATGTTCCATTCATGAAAATCAACCGCAAGTAATGTAAGTGCAGCTGAAAAAGTTAATAAAAATAGAATTTCATGTTGGGACAAGTATAACATCAATTACACATCAACAACAATGATTCTTACCGTAAGCCCATTTATCAACTTCTTCTTCTCAGAGTCACCGATGCATTCCCAGTTTCCGGTCGACAATTTGGCCATGGATCGAATTATGCAACCAATGCTATTGACCAGGAGGCTGTTCACTGATGATGAAGACAATCCTCTGATGAAGTCGTCATACACAATTTCGATCAAGCAGGTACATTTCACGATTCGTTTGACTTTGTCCAGGTTGCCGAACCCTCGTCTGTGTTTTTGGGGAGGTCCGGTGGACTTCTTAGTACCATGTCGAACACTACAACCATCGGACACCATCGCCTGATCTTTTGGAGTGACATCGTCGATCTCATCCTCATCTAGTAGGGGAGTTGTAAAGGCAATCGAGGTTGGTGGTAGAGGTGCAGTCGTTTCACCATCTCCCGGAGGTGACTGGTCAGCAACATCTCCCGTCGGCCCCGTCGTATTCTCTGCCGTGCAGGAACCATTTTGGGTTGTACAAGCCACTCGTAATCTCTCGGAGGCGATTTCCCTTGCCCTTTTCTTCTTCAATGGTGGCATGCTTAGGATATAGTAGGATTGAAACTGGTAAAGGAGAGAGCGAAGTGATTTGGGATTGAAAATGAAATTGGGATTGAAATTGGGAGACAAAGTCCCATTTCGGATTACGGTTTAGGAGACGAATTGGGATTATGGTTTAGGGTTTCGAAACTGGGGAGGGATTTTGGGATTACGGTTTTGGTTTTGGGGAGGCGAATTGGAGGTCGAATGAGCATTCATGAAAATAGGACTTGTTTATGGACATGAGAGGTATAACAATTTGATTTGGAGAGAAGCGACGAAACCCGTTATTTTGTGGCCCAACTGATGTATTCAAATTTGGCCTAAATATTTGGCGCAAAACTCAGTCGCGCTAATCAAACGGCCCTTTGCATTGGATAATACTTTTTCGTCGCTTAGGAAATGTCTAGAGCGACGAAATTAGGCTTTTTTGTCGCAATAGCCTAAACTGATGTATATTTTAATTAAATACATTTATTTTATAATTAATCATTTAACAGTACGAATACATATGTTTTACAGTACAATGTTATATGTTCACATGCACATCAAAATATATAGGTCTAACAATTAAGTACTCAATCGTTATCCTCGTAATCCGGATCTTCTAGATCATCCTCAGCAATTTCATCTGAATCTTCATTTTCATCGTTAATGAAGTCGTGACTAGGTGGGATGTACGACAGTGAACCGAAATCGAATCATAAACTTGAAATTGGAATGTACTCACCTTGTGGGAAGTGGATATCATTGTTGATGTGAATAGTGCTTTTGTCGGGGATGTCAGAAGTTAAAGGTTATTGATATGATTCAAGCACATTCTCAATATTTTGTTCTACCCGGCCCCCTTGAAGTGTGGTTGCATTAAAGATACTTCTATGCTCCATCACGTTAACTATTTTCCAACCTCTACTAGCTTTCGGATCATCAAGATAAAATACTTGTTTTGCTTGAATGACAAGCACAAACGGGGTATGCTCATACCAGCTTGTGGATGTATTCACTGATAATAGCCTATGATCCATCTTCATACTCCTCAGAAAATTTAGGTCAGTATTGAACCATCTACACTTTAACAACATAATTGACATACCTACTGGCTATAGTAGTTCAATGACGGCAACAACAATTCCGTAGTATTAAACATTATCCTTACCCATTACCATGATGCCACCATACTGTGTCTTCCGGCATTGATCTCGTCGTTCTGTCAGGATCTTAACATCGTTGACTACACAAGCCGCATAAACATTATGTCTTTGTGGCATACATGTCAAATGATGCAACTGCGGAGAGTAATCCTTGCTATTTTGTTCTTGCATCCTCGTCACCTACAAACAAATAAAAATATATAAGTTAAAAAATATGATTGAAAAGGGCATGAGCTTCCCCCAATTATGAAATAGGGAGATTAAACGTACCCATTTTAGGAAATATGCAGGAAACGTTTTCTTATGTCTCTCTTCATTTCTATTCTGATACTTAAGTTGATTAAGTCTCAAATGAGCATCTCTATATTCCTTGACTTCGTCACAATGTTGCAGTACCCACCAATGAGCCTCACATAACTCATCTTCTCTTAAAATTTCTGAATTAGATAAGTTACCAAACATTCTTATATCTTCAGAGACAATTGAGAGGTTGAATGTAGGTGTTCTTGTCGGGTCGAGGCACTCTGTGTCATCTGTATTATGGAGATATGATTTGTAATACGTTACACACTCATGTGCAATGTATGCATTAGCTATTGATCCTTCTGGCTTTGCTATGTTTTTAACAAAACCTTTATACCCACCAAGTTGTCTAAAAATAAAATAGTTAGTACAAATGAAAATATAGAGAAAATATGTAAATAATAATAATGTGTGACATGATTTAGGGTTATAATCATACCTTTATATGAGAAACATCCAAGTAAAGTGTAATGGACAAGTAAGAAGCACTTGTTCGGGAAGATGGATCATGAGGTGAACCATGATCGAAAAGAAAATCGGGGGGAAAATCCTCTCCAATTTACATAAGATGTAGACAATGTCTGATTTCATTTCAACAACATCTGACTTCTTCAGTTCTCTACTGCATAATCTCTGCCAAAACCCGGACAAGGCTACTAACGGCTCCACCACATCACGATGCAGATATGATCTGATTACCACGGGAAGAAGACGTTGTAATAAAACATGACAGTCATGACTCTTCAATCCATGTATCTTCTTTTTCGCCACCTTAACACATCGAGCTATATTTCGTGCATATTCTTGAGGATACTTAACATCATTGAACTAGCTGAAAACTTTAAGCTTGAAAGCGGGCTTTACCGAGTAAGGTGCAATATGCATAAACATTTGTCTTGACGCCGTCCTTTTTACTGATTTGATACTGTCTTTTATCTTGTTTTTAATGTCAAGAATTGTTCCCACCACGTTGTCACAAACATTCTTTTCTATGTGCATGACATCTAAGTTGTGTCTAATTGTCAAAGTGGACCAATAAGGTAATTCAAAGAAAATACATTAGGGGCATCATCATCAACTGCCTCTTCTTCATATCTTGAAGCATATGGGAAAACATCATGTAGCATATTCATAGCAGGTTATATAGAAAGGTCGGCGGTACCACTAGATGACCTAATTTCATAAATGTAACTTGCTCAAAATTCCGCTAGTGTAGGATTATTTTCCTCCACCTCACCGTGTTCTATCCATATAGTATAATTATTCCACATACCAAAATGTGACAAGTGTTGTTCCATACCTGTTCGTGTCTATCAATCGTCGCACATGCATTTTCTACATGGACACTTGTGCCACTCAGTTCCTGGGGCAGCATGATAATAAAAAAATCTCAAGAAATCAAAGATTCCCTATATATAAAAGTGGTGACACTTTCGTATAACATCTAGCTTTTGTCTATGTTTTGTATCTGCTGTCATAAGAGAAACAACAAATAAGCACCAAGTATATAACAACAAGCCAACATTACTCATACAAATATTTGTTTCTTCTTCACCATATGCCTCCTGTTAGGGACACAACCGGCCTAAGCACTTAGGGGTCAACTGGTTGAACAGAAGAGGTCGCGACCCGAGATACCGATACTTGATTCGAAAGAAACACCTCAGGGCTTGGAACCCCCAGAGGCGAGGACGTAACAATCGCCAAAGGATGTGGCGTGCCCACCCTAGGAAACTCCTTCTACACAACAGGCGATGTGGCAAGCCAAGCCTTGTGTTGCTTTGCCAGGGATCACAAGACCTCAACTTGCTTCCTCTCCTCTAGGGTCATCTGCTTCCAGGCCTTCTTTGTGGCATCCCTTTTGGCATACCACTTACGCATCCCCAGTTCATTTATCCAGCCGGCCTGGCAACCAGTTTTGCTCAACTCATCCTACCCCTGTTGTAAGTGCTCCTCAACTGCTGCTTGTACACTTCACTCTCCCAGAACACCCTTTCTCCCGCCCTGTCAGCCCTTTCACACTTGGCCTTCCAAGTCTTCTCTTCCTCTGCAAATGAATGCATCAACTTTGCCACCTCAGCTTCCAAAGACGACACCTTGGTAATGGTCACCTCCCCAGCTTCCACCTGCTCATCCTTCTTCTATATCACCACCTTCAACTCAGCCACCTTCTTCCCAGCTACAACAGCCTGCTCTCGGTAAATGGCGACATCCTGCTCCAGTTGTTCGAGGTGGTGCGATAGAGCACAGTTATTCTCCTCAACCTCGTTCAATTGTTGACACCTAGCCTCAGATTCCTCCTGCAGGTGCGTAACAGTCCTCTCACTAGCAGCATACATTAGTAACGTTGCACACAGCACATAATATATATATATATATATATATAAGGGAGAAGAAAGGAGGAGGAAATGGCTGGCAATGCACCCAAAGGACCCTACCCGAGTCAACTTCTTGGCGAGACCCACGCCAGCAAACGAATCAACCTCCTCCAAAGCATAAATGTCACGAGAACGATGACGCATGTCATAAGCCAAGTAAGGCTGCACCTCTCCGGTTTTTTCCAATGCTTGGGTGATCTCCGCCAAACTTCCCAAGCTCTTAGAGCGGCCTTCCTTACGAGACCTCTTTGGTTGTCCTTCCCGCGACGACTCAACTCTATCTTTCCTCTTCCGAGTCCTCGCTATAACAACCTCCTCTGACTGTTGCACAATCAGATCCACTTTCTTTATAACCAAATCCTCACCGCCAGAGTGCTAAATGCCAGTTTGATCACTCGTGTCCCCTAGAGACATATTCTCTACTCCCACTCACTCCGAGACCAACTCTTCCCCCCTTACGGGACCCTGATCCCGAGGGTCCCCATGGTCGAGATCCTCGGTCTCAATGACCTAATCGTCCACCTCCTAGTCTTCCAAGCCCATCACTTTTGCCACCAAGGGAAGTAAGTAAGCATAGTCCTCATCTGCCAGTTTCAACCTCATGAAATCAACCTCACCCAGCTCAACTTCCACTTCCTTCCCTTCCTCGGTCTCCAATTCAATGTCGTATTGCTTGGCATGATCAGCCTCGGCACATAGCCCCTCAAACACATCCTCATCAGAAACCCTGTCATAAGGCCCTTCTTTCTTTCAGGATCTGCCTTCTAGAGGCATCATCACTGCTGCAAACGTAAAAGCAAAGGAGTTATTTATAGTCCAAATCAAATAACACATGAAAGAACTTAAGGCAAAGTACAGACACGGAACCCTAGAATAGCCAAACTGGCCATATATGCCAAGTCGGCATATCCGATACGAGCTCCTAGACTCGAATGCCCATATCACCCGGTGTATACGACGCTCCATCAGCTCGGTTAGTTTATACTCTTAGGACACTACACAAAGTCAGAAGTCAGCAGGGACAGTACAATACAAATAGTAAGAAAACACGAGACACAACACACGGTACCTATTTTTGGAAAGGCCCCGTGTACTCGAAACAGATGCCCATGCTATTCCTGTCATTGTCCCCCAACAAGGAAACACTTCCGCCGCCAGCTCTCATTTGTGGAGGTGGGCAAATCTTCCAAGAGCACCATAAATTTCCCTCTAGACTTCAGGGTCACGCAACCTTTGGTACCCTTCTTCATACAATACGCCATATGCCAGCAGGCGTTGAACACCTCAAAGCAGGGGAACTCCTGTCCCCCTTCTCTCCAGTAATTGCTTTAGCATATTCGAGGTAACCTGCCCCGAGGCGATATGCAGACACGCCAAAGTACATTAGACAAAAAGAGGTAGCGGGAACATCAACCCACAACTTAACTGATACCCGTAATCTAAGGTAAAGACATTTGGTGGTTCCCAAAACCTAATACCCTTGGAAAGAGGTCGTAATAACACCTCATCGGGAATACTCTAATTTTGCCTTGTTTTACCAACTCTAAAGATGTCATGCTCTCGTCAGGGGGTTCCCAGAACGAATCATCGGCACGCCGAGAACTCGCCATGCTAAACTCTTCTACCTCCTGCAATAGAGGGTCAGACAAGGACACGTGAGACCCAACATCTGTAACATGAATGCCTCTCTTAAGTTAAGGGCAACTTTCGCCATTAGATTTTCCAATTCCTCCTCCCACCGATGCAAGGTGTCCGAATCAGGATCAGTCGAGCTAGAGACAATAACAATCTCCTCGTTGGACACCCACACCGGGTTGTCATACCCTACATCCTCACAAGTTAGACTCTCGCTACCTCAACCTTAATTGATCCCAACAGCAAACCACCCATTTCCCTATTCTAGTCCCAACGGGCAAAATTCGCAAGCAATAAAACACTAAAGCAAAAACACCTTATCAATTCAAAAGAAAAACATAACCAAGAAAGGAAATTGACAACTTCATACCTCTTCGCAGTTGTGGATATGTAGAGTGACAATGACGCTGGTTGCAAACAGCCGAGAGCTCACACTCAACAGACTGAGGATGAAATTGCACGTTCTCCAGGTTCGGTTCGCCTATCCTTCAAAATCCCCTCTCGGAAATTTGAAACCACTCCTTCAGCCCTACGCCCTCTATTTTCAAAAACTTAGAATCCCTCCACTACTCCCTCCAGACCTATTTATAGAAACCCAAATTGACCACGACCGTCCAGATCATCTCTATCTCGATGAACAGGGAGAAGCCACGTCAGCCACGATCAGAAGAGGCATTAAAACGCACCCCACGATCCAACGTACGCGCGTTAAATGCGCACCCAAAAAAAAACCAATCGACAAAACCGTTACAACCTTAATGACATCATAAAGACCACGTGTCCCTCATAAACTAGTCATTTATGACACATGTGAGATATGAGAAAAGGTTTGTATCTAACTCTTTAAACATAACCCCAACCACCTCGCGACCCTCGCGTAGAGACTTGGGGACTCGACACCATGCCTTCTACTCTTAGGTAACTCCCCACCCAAGAGTTCTCTCGGACTGGGGACTTGGGGACTTGTTAATACACAGCCAAGAACACTTGGCCACGCGGATAATATAACATGATCACCCGGTCATCGGAGGCCATTCAGGGTAAGACACCACCGGCATAACCTCCATTGACACCTAAACAGTAAAGGTCCTGCAACAATTTACTTGCTAGAACCACTTAACAACAACTAAATACCCCCCGAAAGGGGAGACACTGAACAGGGCCGCAGAAATGGTCTCATATCAGAAACAAACGACACGACTCTCAATACTAGCCTATAAATAGGCACAAACTCCCAAAAGAGGTAAGTTCATCATTCCTCTTTTACTCCCGCACTATACAAGTAGTCATCGTGTGCTAACTTAAGTATCAGAGAGTTGAAAACTGTGCCATCTCAATCTAGACTCATGTCGCGGTGTTAATTGTGCAGCTACTGGAAATGGAACCAAGAATTCAACCTCCCTTCCCGTGATCTTGGAAAGAGGTAGAAACATGTAATAACCATTGTTTCAGTAGGAAAATAGGAACATGCAACAACCCCTTCAAATTTTGGTATCAGATCCTATACATACTTCAATATGTAAGAATAAAGAAAATGCTTCAAGAGAATTAATTATAACTATTTTTTCGTCCATTTAAATAGTTACTAAAGTTGAATAAATGGTAGATAAGAAATGAAAGCCGGAGATAGAATTGGCATCCTATACAAATTCGCAAAGCAGAAAAACCCTAGAAAGACAATTATGTTATACTGGACAATATAGGATACTGATCTATCTGTGAGTCGTAAGGTTAAAGAGAGTAACTTTGTAGGTTTTTATCAATGCCAAAAAGACCCAGGAGTGTGAAGAATCGAAGAGCAGAAGAATAATGAGCAAGAATTCAGACTTTAACAAGACCATAAACCTCAATTTCCAAATCAGTAGTTTGAATTGGGAGATGACCAAAATTGTTTGTCTACAGAGCATAATTTCTTGTTAGGAGTATACAATAAATTAGTAGAAAAGCTTGAAAAATTAGTCAATCTCTATATATGGAATAACTAATTTTGAAAAGAGCATGTTACAAGAGCAGTTGAGTTTTAAAATCAGAAACTGATGAAAATCCTTGGCATTATAAAAAGGAGAGGAGCCTACTTGTGTGTGTTAGTAGTATTCACTACAATATTCTCTTCAAGCTCAGTAGGAAATGAAGAACCTGCAAACACGATCATATGCTATAACTGCTATCTTCACGAGGTATGAACAACTACTGCTACCTTCATGCCCGAGGAGATTCAAACAGAGAAATGTATGTATGGAGATTATATGAACATAAGTTCGAGTGGATATGTATATAGTTGAGGGGATATCCGTGGATGATTGAGGTAATATGTTTATGGTGGAGGAGATATGAACATATGGTCAAGAGAATCTATCTATATGCTTGAGGAGATATAAACATGAGATAGAGAAAATATGAACAAAGATTTGCTAAGAACACAGAAGACACTTAATGATACTGAAACAAACTAGGAGAGATTTGGTACTGAGATTTTTTCTTCTCTAGTGTATTGACCTTTTCCCTTTAATGAGTTCTTCTGCCAACTTATATTAGTTCTTAGTCTATTCCACCGTTTGGAGCTAAACACAGGTGGCTAGTGCATGCCAATATATGTACAACATGTCATGCAAAACTAGGCAAAAGACATGCAAAAGATGACAACCCTTTCTCTCTAAAGCTCTCTATACTAGACTGCATGCATTTGACATGAACTATAGTACAAAATTTCATGCAAGATGAAACGAAATTCAATTTACCATAAGCCGAAGGACATACACAAGTTGATAAGGAGCTAAATTTTTTTTTTCAGCTCATTGTCTTTTTCAGCTATTGGATTCTTTCTCTGCTCGTGTGTCATTTCGGCATTGATGAAAAACCTACAAAAAAAAAAATTCAGCTCTTTGTCTTTTTCTGCTCTTGGATTATTCATCTGCTAGTGGGTCTTTCCGGCATTTATGAAAAACCCTCTTTAACCTTATGACTTAGTATCCTGTATTGTCTTGTAAGAGGGGTTAGACTGTTATACATATTTGTATAACATACATCAAGTCGTGTGTCGTCTGATCGTTTAGTAATTCAAAATTCAAGACGATCACATGACTCACAGCTTGATATATGTTATATACATGTATAGTAGAAAAGTCCACATGATAGAAGCACAAAACTCATCAGAACTGGGTCTCTCCAATATGTACGACGCACAAAGCACAGAACACATCAGCCATTTTGCAACATCGATAGGAACATGTCTAAAATAAAATCACTATGGCTAGTATGCCAGGGATCATATCAGGTCATGTTTTTCAAAGGTAGCATGATGAGTTGAATTAGAATTATGTGTTTATACTACTATACTAGTACCATGCGAGACTACGTACGTACGTACTCAGTTAGTCATACAATACGTATAATATACGACGATGGACGCTTCGGCAAGCCTGGAGCTAAGAGAAGTAATTAAACTGTTTGCAGATGATTTTTGTAACTAGGGACGAGCAAGTTTGGGAAAGTTATCTTCCCTGTAGGTATTACTGTTACCATCTCCCATGGTAGGCTAAAAAGCCAAATTTAGCCTATGGTTACTCCCACCATAAGCCAAATTTCAATTTCCAAGGCAAAAAATTTAGCCTAAGAAATTTTGTAAGCCAAATTTGGCCTTCCACTTCCATAGGCTAAATTTGGCTTTTTAGCCTACCATGGGAGATGGTCTAAGCTAAAGCCAAATAATATTGTATTCAGTTTTATTTTTTTTCCAGATTTGCCCTTTTAGCTATCATCTTATTTCATTTTATATCCTTTTTAAATTTGAACTAAAAATCTTTAATCCCTCACAACTACATAATTAAAAACTCGTTTCTATTTAATTTTTTTACCATTGCGAAGATCTCGACGAGACCTTTCATGTAAGCCCCATATCTAATATATTTAGATAAAATCATATACTTGATTAATTATTGAATAAAAAAAAGTACATAGCTTATTCATGAAAAATGTACATTACTTATTAAAACGTACGTAAACAACACAAAATGCTAGACTTAACAAAATAACAACATAACGAAATAACTAACATAAAATGCTAGACTTATTAAAAACACATTATTTTTCAATAAAAAAACCGATATTATAATAACCATCAATTCAATACTCCACCGCATTCGTTACGGGGCTCCTCCATGTCCATCGCTTGTTCCAGTACCTCCGCTTCCTCCATAGTCTTTACCTTTTCCATATCCAAAAGGACTTTCATAAAGACTCATTCCTCCATAGTCACTAATTCCTCCATAATTTGGCGTTGCTCCGTATTCACCGCTTGATCCATATTGACTTGAAACTTGAAGTGCATTACCAAAGCTTCCAGAGTTGAATGTAGCTTGTGTGTCACCTTGGAACTGATTCATGTTAGCAAAATTGTCATAGCCAAACGTCATGGGTGATTGTTGTTGTTGGGATTCACGAGCTCTTCTTTGCCTGATTTCATTTTTTCTCATCTCAAAATACTCACGATCTTTCGGATCCGAAATGGAATCCAAACTCATGAGCATAATTTTGTTCTCCTCACGCTGACGTTGGATCTCTAATTTTGTAGCCGCATATTGCTCATGTTTGGCAGAAAATGCACATATATCAGACATGTTTTTTCGTTGGTTGTATCTTTTAATTATAATATATTGAAGGAATAAAATTCATGTATGTCATTCTCAATATTTGTAGTTTCAATTTTTTTTAAATATTATATATATTTATATATATGAAACAAAAAAATGCATAGAAATATAACATTACATATATATGACAAAATAATTAGAAATGGCTTTACCTTGAGATTTAGCTTATGATGGGAGTGTTTTTTAAAGTCAAAAGGCTATAAATTTAGCTAAGGATTTAACTTATGGTGGGAGACTTTGATAGGCTAAAAAAAGATTCCACAGAATATTCTTGTTTTTTAAGCCAAATTTGGCTAAGGATTTAGCCTACCATGGGAGATGCTCTAAGAGCTCAATGTGGAAGGCCATATCGGATTCTCCATTTAATGAACAAATAAATCATAGCCCCACTCACGTAATCTTAATTATGTAGCTGATTTGCAAATTGTGACACATACTCTTCGTGGTTCAGCTGTCAACGAGGAAAAATCATCCCATGAAGATTCTGCTAGACACGGTGTATATTGAAGCAAAATAAGTCATCGCATGCATGTTCAAAGATCATCGATGTGGGAGTCGTGAATAATTCTTCCAATTAAACGCGCGGTTGATGGCTAAAGGCTAATTAATCAACCTCTTGGTTTTTCCTTTTTTTTTAAGTAGAAATAGGCGTATGCCACTTCAAGCGCCGCGCACACGGTATTTTTAAGTAAAAGACGAAAGAATAGTTCACTATGTACGTGCTCAGCGCCTCTTAGTTTAACATCTTGATTTCTAAGAGCTAGCCCCAACACCAAAAGATCCGCAGTAATATGAAAGTTTACTATTTACTTGAAGCTGAAGTGGCTTGCTTGGTATGGACTAAACTAGATAATAAACTGAAGGGATAGTTTTGGTTGAATTGGGCAAAACATAATAAACCAGATACAATTCTACCAGCGCAACATGGAAATACAAATTAGATTGGACATCATTATAGCTAAGGCACTAGTATTTTGCAGAAGAGTTTCTACAGTGTATACCTTTTCATGCATGGTCAAGTAGTCTCAGATAGAGTAACATCCTGCAGGGTCTCTCGTTTTGTATACATAATATGGACAAGTTATACATATCCAACGATGGTTTAATTAATTAGGAATAACAGAGTTGTTTTCCTTTGCATACCTTGTGAACCCAAATCTCCCAGTTGAAATAGATCTCTTCAAGCCAAGAGGTCCCTTTACCAAGCTGACAACTCCATTTCTAATATTGTTGAATTTTGAATTCTGTTCCCCAGACACAGCTCCTTTTGAGGACCCTGTTTTCATACAAAACTCAAAATTCTGCATCGGAAATTGCTCGCTTCGATCCATAGAAAAGTAGAAATGCTCCATCAGGTTTTCCAAGTCCTCATCATCTTCATCATTATGTAAATTCAACACCTCAATCAAAGATACTGATCTTCTTAGTCTCTGGATCTCATGATTTTGAACACGAAAACTCTCTTCTTCCCTATCTTGAACCACCAAGACACTTCCACTACTTGTATGCTGATATTGATTGATCCGCTCCAGCTGTGAGTTATCTTCAACAGAAGGCAAAACTTGTCGATGATGATGAGCAGGAGGCACCAAGGCAATAGCAGGAGCAGCAATATTGGACCGACAAAGCGGACAACTAGAGTGTGACTTGAGCCAAGCATCAATACAAGGAACATGAAAAGCATGGCTGCACTTTGGCAATAGCCTTAAGCTCTCATTTTCTTGGAACTCACTCAAACAAACAGAACAGTCTGTACCTTCTACCACCCCATCATTCTTCTTAAACTTGTGAACCGTGATGGACTTGATCAGTGACTCTTCCATACCAGTGTTAGAGCCTTGCCACGATTCATTAACCGTGTTCGGATTCGCTTCCCTGTCAATATCCCTAGCGCCGGTACGTCGCCGGCAATACTTGGATATGATGGTGTAGTACGTGACAAGAATAAAAGCACTAGCAACGATGCCAATTAGGGCAATAATGAGAGGAGAGAAGTTTATACCAGAACCCTCTTCGGAGCTGTCGCCGAACTCGGAAGGTGGTGGAGGAGCAAAGATCATGTAACACCATTGTGGGCAGTAGATGCTGCAAACTCCTTGAGAACAGTCTTTGAAAGACTCAGACGGTGGCCAAGGATATTGGTTACTATTGCTTGCAGAGCCCATATGACCCAAAAACAAAAAAACACTCAACAACTCGATCTCTTTGTTTCCCTCACTCGGATTAGCTTGATTTATGAAGATAACATTTTCCTGAAGAAGGAACTGAAAGAGAGAGAGGAGATGAGAAAGTGTTAAAGAAAAGAAGAGCAAAACGAGGGGCTTAGATGCAAAGGGAAGCAAAGAGAAGCAAAAGGGAAGGTGGAAATGGATGTGATATGTGCCTTATATTCCACTTTAGCTTCGAGTGTTCTCCTTTAGCGTTGGCATTATTCATGAGGTGGTGGTTGCTTTTCTTGTCTATTTTAAAAGTTTGGATGATTGGTGGTTGTACTGTATTGTGATCCAAGTGAGTAATCTATTAGCTTAAGAAACCATCAAAAGCTAAGTCATCGTTTAGTCGGTGATCAGTATAGGTGAGACTGAACACTTTGCATTTTCTGTACAAGTTTCTCTACCACACTTGCCAACTAACTCCATTTATTCAATGCCACCTTATGGAAAGGTCATGCTCACACATCTAGAACAAAATAAGAAACTCGTTAATGAGTTCTATAATGTTAGTCTATGTTTCGAAGTAAGTAATTAGAATGACACGTATTAACCTCAGAACAACGTAATTGTGCATAATGCTCAAAACAACTGTAAAAAGAGCATAAATTGTCATTGCTGAGAATGATGTTTAACAATTCTCCAAAGTGAAAAATCAAAATTAACTTTACTTTCATCGGTAATTTAATTTCTAAATAATGATCTAATCAAGAACAAGATCGGCGGAATCTAATTTTTTTTCATAGTCAAGTAAGTTGGAATTGGGTACTACTGTGTATATATTTTGTTTAAAACAAGGGACATGAAAATGGTGTATAGCATTATAACTCTTAGGAGTTGGGATATCATCGAGAAAAAAAAAGTGAAAAGAATTTACCTCTTAGGATTTACTATTGTGATAGTATATGTCAAAAAAAAAAACTTGATTAGATCAATATTTAGTTTCTGGAGTTTTGTGCCAAGAGAAGGTAACAAAGATGCCCATAAGATAGCTAGAGCAGCTCTATCTCTACCATTTCCTACCGACTGGTGGTAAATGGTGTCGGATTGGCTTGCTCCTATAGTTAATGATGAGGTCAGTTCAAAAGTTTATACTTTATAGCAAGTGTGGTACTCTTCTTGACCTTTTTTTTAGGTTGAATGAGGTCATTATATTCTTTTGATATATTTTTTTCTTATATTTGGAATGCACTACTATACTATTTGATCCTATAATAATAAATTATTTATCTTGAAATTGTCTAAAATTAGAGAGGTTGGTACAAGACCCAGTATTATTTGGTTTAGCAGTATAGTCTCCTCTTAATAAGTAAGAGGTTGTGAATTCGACTGACGAAGATGTAATATTTGATAAGAAAAATTAAAGGAAGAATTTCCAATTTCGTCGATTTTCAAAACAGAGTTCGGTTGAGACGAGGCTATCTAGTAGATTGGAAGCCACATTAATCATAATCAACTCTTGTTTGGCGCAGTGTGGATACCATTCTAATATGCACTACTGTAATTTTGAGCAATGGCCACACATCTAATGTAGCCATCAGAAGTGTTGCAATTCTCCGTAAATATGGCAAATGAAGATATTAGTAGATAATGGTAGGGTATGAGTAGGGTAGTGATGGATCATGGACCAATGAAATTTTTGTGAATTAATATAGAAAATGACTGCTTACAATCATTTTATAGTTATCACGTGAAACCATGTGAGGTCTCCCATATGGGATTGAAAACTTGACCCATTGCCGACTCCAAGTAGCAGAAAACTTGACAAAAATATAAAAATCTAGATATTAAACTAAAACAAAATTGAATATTTTAAAATATGACAGCTCACAAAGATGATCGGCAAATGGTCAAGTTTGAAAGTTCAAACCTATAATGATCGGTTCGATCGATATACCGGAGTCTTGCGGGGGTCCATTGGACGTTGGCGAAAGTTAGCTTTATGAAGGGTTAAAATAAGAGAAAATGACCATTTAGTATTAATTTTAGTCTCTCATTACACATTTTTATAAAAAAATAAAATAAAATTATGAGCACATTTAGATACAAGGTAACTTCTTTTGTATCTAAATAAACAAATATTTACTTAAAATTTTAACAAATAATATCATTTTAAGACTATTTTGTTATTACTCCTTAAACATGTATAGAGAGAAAACTTGACCGAAATCTCACCGGACTCCGGTCAATATGTTATTGACCCTTAGTAAACAAGTTATTGACCCATAACAATAAATTATTAACCCCTAGTAAACATGTTATTGACCATTAATAATAAATTATTGACCCCAGTAATCGTTTGCCGGAATTACTAACCCTCAGTAAACTTGTTATTAACCCCTAACAATAAATTACTGACTCTCAATAAACATGTTATTGACCTTTAACAATAAATTACTGACATCCAGTAAACATGTTATAGACCACTAATAATAAATTACTGACCTTAGTAATTGTTTGCTGGAATTACTAACCCTTAGTAAAAATGTTTTTTTTTTTAAATTTTTTTTATTAATAACTCATACACGCTACATATGTCAGTGAGGTTTGAACCCATAACCTCAAAGTTGTCAGTTAAACACCTTAACCAACCAAGCCACAGCTCACCGACACTCTTAATAAAAATGTTATTAATCTCTAACAATAAATTACTGACACCTAGTTAACATGTTATAGACCACTTTAACGTTCGATTTTGTAAAAAATAATCTTGAAATTGAAGAAGAAAAGAAAAACAGAATATATAAAATTGTATTTTGCCCTAGTAATAAGTTTATTGCCCCTCACTAAATTTATTACCTCTAGTAATAAATCTATTACTTTAGTAAAAAGACCAATTTTAACCAAAGAAATCACCATCTGAATATAGCTTATACTCCCACAAAATAGCTTTGACTCCCTTGTTTCTTGTTTTTACTGCCCCCAAATGCAAATTTAAGCGTCGGCGAGCCGATTTTCACTTCATCGGCGATGAGATCGGCCTCGACTTCATCGGGGACGACAAATTGAGCCTCAACTTCTGCTTCTGAGGAGTCAAGTCATCTATGCATCCTCTAAACTCCTCGACGCTCCTCTCCAAATCGGAGTCGTCGACGTTAAGGGTTCAGTGATAGTGTCATCGGAGAGGGATGACGTCGGCGGAGTCTGTTTTTCTTACGCGAAGAGATAGATGAAAAGGAGTGTTGCACGGCCGGAGGAGTGGATGATGTTGACGGCGTAGTTGATGACGAAGCCGGCGATGGCGACGATAAAGAAGTCGACGACCATGAAGGGAAATCGTTGGCCAAGGTAAGAGGCACAGAAAAGCCCAGACCTGAGGTGAGGCCCAAGAGGCCGCTGCCTCAGGCCCAAAACCATTATGGGGCTTATTGGGGCACCAAAATCAAGAAATAGATAAGGAGACCAAATATGATAGGAAAGACAAACATTCATTGACTAGTAAAATGAAAAGGAAAAAAAAAAACATTCATTGATTGATAGACATCGTACCTCACCTACAGATTACTATAGTTTCTCATGCAACACCTACTAAGCCTTTTTGACTGATATGCCATTATAAAAAAATTTGATACATCATTTCTTTTCTTTTTTTTATTGCTGAAAGATAAGAATTTGGAAGTTCATTAATTGTTTGGGAAACAAAAGGCTTTAAATAGCCATATGCAATAGAATTCATGGTGAAAAATAAAACTTAAATGACAGAAGCAACATTAGTAAAGCTCTAAAAGCCAAGAGGTTGAACTACATTGGTAGTTTTTTTTTTTTTTTTGCGACAAGAGGGCACAATCCTTAAAACTCGTCTCAGGTCTTGAAATCTCATATCTGGCCCTAGGCACAGACCATGCCAAAGAGAGAGAGAGAGACAGAGAGATTTCAGATCCACAAATCTTCTTATCGAGAAGAAAGATAAAAGATAAGGATGAGGTCAAATAAGACATTTTTTTAAGAATTATTGGAATGTGTTAAGGGGAAAAAATTTCATTGAAGTGGGCTCTAAAATCCCTGTTTTTGTGTATTTGGGAATTTTCTCAAAGTATGGGTATAGGTATATCTATTGGCACTTTGAAAAAAGAAGATATCGGATATATCGAGAATGTATCAGTGATATCCAGGAAAAAAATATCAGAATTTGGGAAGAAAATTTTTCTATGTTGTAGAGTATGAGAATACGAGAGAAAAAAGGTTTTTTCATCTCATTGATATCATGACATTTATATAGGCATTACATAGAGAATCCATGTAAATCAGGGTTTGATATCTAACAGATATTCTAGTCTAATAAGGAGAAGATTCGGAAAAGACACATCATCAAGGATATGAATGTAAATTCCTTCAACACTCCCCCTTGTGTCGCTTACTAGAATCACATGGCGCATGAACGTTGCTTCAGTAAAAACCTTGCCAAGTAAAACAAAAACATCTTGGGTAAAAAAAAAAACTTGGTCTGAGTAAAAACGAGCACAAGACGCCAACTACAACTTGAAATGTAAAACATGTGTCATAGACTCCCCCTGATGTCTACATAATCAACTCCCCATGATAATCAATCAATCATGGAGTTCAGATAAGCGACGCATACCAATACTTCGCACATGCTTTTGAAAAGTAGATTTGAGTAGAGACTTGGTAAACAAATCTGCTACATTATCCTCGAAACTCACTTGGTTCACTTTGATATTCAAAAGTTGTTGTTGTTGTTGTTGCTGATTGTAGAAGAACTTAGGCGAGATATGTTTAGTATTATCACCCTTAATGAATCTCAACTTCATTTATTCAATGCATGCCGCATTGTCTTCATAGATGCTGGGACCCGTCGGGCAATTTCACGTTGGTATACGAGTACCAACTTAGATGCGGGTTGACGTTCCCGCTGTCCCCGTTTGTGCAGTACACACTTGCGTGTCTGCATGTCGCCCCGGGGCAAGTTACACCTATTATGTTAAGGCAGATATTGGGGACTGAGCTGATGGAGCGTCTGATTCACCGGGTGACATGGGCAATCGAGTGTAGGAGCTCATATCGGATATGCCGCCTTGGCATATACATCCATTTCGGCTATGCCCGAATTCCGAGTCTGTATTTTGGTTGTTGTGTTCCCTGTTTATGTTTGCTGGCCTTTTTATGACCTTCCTTTTTTATACTTGTTGCAGTGACGATGCCGTGGGACGGCGGATCGCGGAAGAAGGAAGGTTCATACAACAAGGTGTCGGATGAGAACGTGCTGGAGGTGCTGCTTGCAGAAGCTGACCACGCTAAACAGTACGATATTAACTTGGAGACTGGGGAGGGGAAAGAGGTGGAGTTGGGTGATTGTGAAGATTTTTTGAGATTGAATCTGGCAGATGAGGATTATGCCTATGTCCATCCCTTGGTGGCAGAAGCAATGAGCTTGGGCATCCAGGAAGTGGATGTGGAGGACGCAGATAGAGTTACCCCCAATATGTTAAGGCAGATATTGGGACGACTGTACTTTTTCGCCTACTGAAGCAGGAGTTCCCTAATTTTGAGAAGTTTAATGCCTGCTGGCATATGGGGTGGTGTGCAAAGAAGGGCAGCCGGGGCTGCGTGACGATGAAGTCCCGGGGGAAGTTTAAAGTCTTAGTGGAAGACTTGTCCACGTCGACAAATGAGAACTGGGGCAGAAGTGTTTTCTTGTCGGGGGGCAATGACAGGAATGGCATGGACATCCCTTCCGGGTTCCCGGGACATTCCATAAAATAGGTACCGTGTACTTGTGCCTTGTGTTTCTTTGCTTTGTTCTGTTCTGCCCCTGCTGACAACTAGCTTTGTGTAGTGCCCCAAGAGTACAATCTAACTGAGCTGATGGAGCGTCGGATTCGCCGGGTGACATGGGCAATCGAGTGTAGGAGCTCATATCGGATATGCCGCCTTGACATATACAGCCATTTCGGCTATGGCCGGGTTCCGAGTCTGTATTTTGGTTGTTGTGTTCCCTGTTTATGTTTGCTGGTCTTTTTCTGACCTTCCTTTTTTATGCTTGTTGCAGTGACGATGCCGCGGGACGGCGGATCGTGGAAGAAGGAAGGTCCAAACGACAAGGTGTCGGATCAGGACATACTGGAGGGGCTGCTTACGGAGGTTGACCACGCTAAGCGGTACGACATTGACTTGGAGACTGGGGAGGGGAAATAGGTGGGGTTAGGTGATTGTGAAGATTTTTTGAGATGAAGCAATGGACTTGGGCGTCCAGGAAGTGGATGTGGAGGAGATGCAGACATATGGTGGTGATCGCGAGGGCGAACAAAGTCAGTCCCCGGCGGATGAACCTGTCGCGGAGCCAGAGGGTGTGGAGGACTTGGTTGTGGAGGATGTAGGCGGGCCTCGCTCAGGTGGCGAAGACGTGGTGGAGGAGGTCACGGATCCTGTTGGAGATTGGCGCGGCAAGAAGTCGAAAGAGGAAGGAGAGAGTCGAACCGGCTCGCGAGGGTCAATTAAAGAGGTCGCGGAGGGAAGGGCGTTCCGGGGGTTCAAGTAGCTTAGTTGGGATCACCCAAGCTTTAGAAGGGACGGGGGAGATGCAGCCGTACTTGGCCCAGATGGCATACGACATGCGCCATCATTCTCGCGACATGCATGCTTTGGAGGAGGTGGATCCGCTGGCTGGCATTGCACTTGCCAAGGAGAAACTGACTCGGGTAAGCATCTGCAACCTTTTGTTTCCCACTGCTATGGGCTTGGCTTATACTTGTTGCTTTGTGATTGCAGGCGATGTTGCAAATGTACGCTGTGAGCGAGCGGTTACGCACCTGCAGGGGGATGCTGAGGCAGAGTGTCAGCAGTTGAGGGAGGCAGAGGAAAACAACCATGCCCTCACGCGTCAGCTAAAGCAGGTGGAGCAAGACGCTGCTGTCTTTTGGGACCAGGCTGCTGCCGCGGGGAAAGAGGTGGCAGAGCTGAAAGAGGCCATGCAGAGGAAGGATGAGCAGGTAGAGGCTGGGGAGTTAGCAGTTGCCAAGGCAGCATCTTTGGAGGTTGGGGAGTTAGCGGTTGCCTAGGCATCATCTTTGGAGACTGAGGTGGTGAGGTTGACGCAGTCATAGGCAGAGCTGGAAGTGTCTTGGAAGACTAAGTGTGGGCGAGCGCCGGGGTAGGGGAGAGGTTGTTTCGCAAGAGCGAGGTATACAAGTAGCAACTACGGGGTGCCTACAACAAAGGGCAGGATAATATGAGCCGGACTAACTGCCAAACGGGCTGGATTAATGAGTCAGACATGCGTAAGTGGTATGCTGAGAGAGATGCTGCAAGGAAGGCACAGGAGCAGTTGATGCTTGAACAAAGGAAGCAAGCCGAGATCTCGCGGTCTTTGGCGAAGCAACATGAGGCTTGGCGTGCGACGTCCTCTGCTGGGTAGAAAGAGGTCCCAGCTGTGGGTGTGTCGCGGCCCTTGGCAACTTTAGTTGTGTCACCCTTGAGGGCTGCTGGCCCCGAGGGGTCCGTATCCACCCAAGTGGTGGTGTTCCAGGTGGCGTCTTCTGCTATTCCGCCCACTAACCCTCGAGCTCCGAGGCCTCTGGCGCCTGCTCGTCCTGAAGCGCAAAAGTCCCCAGCTAAGTAGTCTCCCGGTCCAAATGTGGCACAAGTGAGCTCGCTTGTGCGCCCCAATGTTGCTATGAGGCCTTCACTTATGTCACAAGACTGCTCGATGCACCCGTTTGGGCATAGGGGTTCAGTGAATATCAGCTAGTCTCATGGCCGTGGCAGCGCGTTGAACAGTGGGGGGAGTGTGAACAAGTCCGGCGGCTTATCCTCTAGGGGGAAATGACTAATGTAATTATGATTTTTGGTAGGCATAGGGAAAGGAAGCATTTGTCAGGAACAATGTAAGTGGCGTGGTTAGCCCTTTTAAACATGTTTGAAATATATGAATTGTCTGGGAGTCTAGGTTGATGCTTTTGTTTGTGGCGTGGTTAGCCATTTTGTTTTGCCTTTGATTACTTGTTTGTGGTCCTGTGTTATGGGGACTAAGTGTATCATGTTGGGATGATAAAGTATTTCATTTAGATTTAGCCGCTAGTAGGTAAGGTGTACATATTGTTGGAGCCACTATTGGGCTAGAGTACACGAAGAATGAAGCACCGGCTATGATGCCAGGTTTAAAATTGATTAACTAGGGTAGAAATGGAGGTTGGGAGCGTTCCAGGGACTTTTTTTTTGTTATGGAATCTGGCCATGCACCTCATTAGCATTAGCTCCCGTTATAGGAGTGCAATATTGGTGGAGTTGTCCATTCCAGACTAGATGTTCTATGGCGTCGCAGAGGCCGTGGCACTGCTCTGTTGTATGGCCATTATCGTCATAATAAGCACAGTATTTATTTTCTGTGGCCTGCTGGGGCTTTTTTGGATACTTGCTCTTAGGAGGTGAAGGAATAAGGTCTTTGTGCTTGGCTCATATGTCCTCAGATGTGGTGGTTAGGGTAGTGTGGACCTCGTAACGAGGTGGTAGGGAAGAACGGCGCCGTTGTTGCGGAGGGCTCTGGTCCCTTGACCGATAAGGGTGGTCACGGTTCTTCTGCCCCCCGTGACGACGGTCGGAACCGCGTCCCTGGTCCTGGGAGGAGCCATCCTGCCCGCGGTCAAAATGCTCATACTTCTGCTGAGATTGTTGCTTTTGGGAAGAAGCGGGAAGTGCTAATATGGCTGGAGGTGTCACGTCCCGACCCTTAATTTTTACCTTATTTACTAGCACGGTGGTAATAAGAATTTTACCGTCTTCGTCAATAAGTTTTAATTTAATTGGTCCCCAGAGTGGTGTTAGGGGACAATTATTTGGAAGATTTTACTCGAAAGAAGAAAAAGTGCCGACGGTAAAAATGAAAATTTTTACTAGTAAAAGGTAATTTTTATTGGGATATTATTTTTCGGGGTGTTGAATTTTGGAGTGGGTATTTAGTTTTGGGTTGACCCGGTTTTGGGCCAAGCCCAGTCCGCTTTTTTTTTCTCTCTCTTCCGCGCGTCGCCCCGCTCTTTCTCCTTCACCCCGACCCGTTTTTCTGCTCAGTCTTTCCGACGTCCGTTAGCCGCCGTCTGGCCGCCCCAGACCGCCACGCTGGTCCCAATCGATTGGTCTCCTTTCCAGCTTCCATTCTAGACCGGTGGCATCCTCCTTAGCGCCACCGTGAAGGAGGAATCAACCCCGAAAGTTCCGACTGCCGTGGGGGTTTTCTCGCCGGAACTCCCTCCTCCGGCCGCCATAGCCGGCGAGCCTTGGCTTAAAAGAAAGCCCTCCTCCCGTGCAACAATCCCTCCAAAGGGCTCCCTCCATCTCGAGCTAGGTAAGGAGAAATCTGTTAGGGAAATTTCTAGGGCTTTTTGTGTGTTTTCGTTCGATTAGCGTAGTTAGGATTGGAATTGTGAGTTGTGGTAGTTAGGAAAGTTGTAGAGGAGGTTGAGAGGAAGGTGCTGTTAAATTTTGGTGGGTATTGGAGGTCGCCGGAGCTGGCCGCCGGGAAAAATGATTTTTGTAGGGAATTTGTTGAGGAGTTTAATGGAATGAGTTTTATAATTTTTGGTGGAGTTTTGGATAGGTTTGGGAATTTTTGAAGTTTGGTATTTTTGACGGATTATTAAGTTTAAATCCGGCCACGTGATTATTTAAGGTTAGAAAGGTGAAAGGTGTTTGAGGATGTCGGTTTAAAGTTTGTGGAGGTTTTTGGTTGGTAGTGAAATTAAGATTTTGGGCGATAGGCTTGGTTGAGCGTGCGGAGCTCATTTTTGATTTCGCCTATTTTTCCTTAAGCGTCGGTGTGCTAACTAATGATTTATTTATGTTTTTGGAACAAGACGCGAGGAGGCTCGAGCTGACGAGGCCTCCAACCGACATCAGGCTCAGGCTTATTCTGTGAGTGGACCTTTGTTTTAAATAATGTGTTTAAGATGCTTTTCGTTGAATAATTTTCATGTTGTTGGAAATTTCCCGAAATTGAGAAAAAATGGATTTAAAACACTTCCCGCCTCGCTAGACTCCCAAACTTTAAGAAAAAATGGCCTCTCAGCTAGATTATTATATATATCAGTATGTATTCACACTCGACTATCTCTTGTACGATATCTATGAATAAGCTCGAAAAATAGATAATCATACAAGACTACGACGCTGGCGTCTAACGCTCACGTCACCCCATACTGGAATTGTACCTCAGTATGGGAGAAACGTCTGAGTGGTATATATACGTGCTGATTCCTTGTACGAATTCTATGAATGAATTCAAAGAATAGAAAGTCGTACAAGGCTACGACACTGGCGTCTAACGCTCATGTCACACCATACTGGAATTGTACATCAGTATGAGGGGAAATCACGTATAGCTAGGTTGCATTTAATCATATACATATTATTCTCATAAACAACTATATATGAGTATAATCACCGAAATTCTCAATTTCGGGAAATTTTCAACAACATAAAATTATTCAACAAAAAGCATTTTAAGCACATTATTTAAAACAAATGTCCACTTAAAAATTAGGCTTAAGCCTGATGTTGGTCGGAGGTCTCGTTAGCTCGAGCCTCCTCGGGTCCTGTTCCAAAAACATAAATAAATCCTTAATTAACACACCGACGCTTAAAGAAAATAGGGGTAATTAAAAAGGAGCTCCGCGCTCTCAACCAAGCCTATCGCCCAAATTCTTAATTTTACTACCAACCAATAAACCTCCATAAATCTTAACCGACATCCTCTAAACACCTTCCACCTTTCTAACCTTAAATAATCACGTGGCCGAATTTTAACTTATTAATCCGCAAAAAATACCAAACTTCAAAAATTCCCAAACCTATCCAAAACTCCTCCAAAAATTATAAAACTCATTCCGATAAACTCCTCATAAAATTCCCTACAAAAAACATTTTTCCCGGCGGCGGTTCCCTCGGCAGCGACGGCTGGCGGCCAAATCCGGCGACCTCCAATCCCCACCAAAATTTGACAGCACCTTCATCTCAACCTCCTCTACAACTTTCCTAACAACCACAAACACCAATTCCAAGCCTAACTATGCCAATCGAACGAAAACACATAAAAAGCCTTAGAATTTCCATTACCGATTTCTCATTACCTAGCTCGTGATGGAGGGAGCCATTTGGAAGAATTGTTGCACGAGAGTAGAGCTTTCTTTTTAGCCAAGGCTCGCCGGCTATGGCAGCCGGAGGAAAGAGTTCCGGCGACGGGAGACTTTGGGGAGTCGGACTTCTCGGCGAGCTTTCCTCCCGATCGGCAGCACTAGGGAGCCTCTCGCCGGTCTAGAAAGGAAGCTGGGTCGGAGGCCGACTGATTGGGATCGGCGCGGCGGTCTGGGGTGGCCGGACGGAGACGAACGGACGTCCAACCATCTGGGTCGGAGAGGGAGAGAGAGAGAGTGAGAGAGAGAGAGAGACGCGCGGCTGGAGAGGGAGAAAGAAATAGGTTGGGCTCGGCCCAGCCGGGTCCAACCATCCATATACCCAAAACCAAAATTCAACACCTCAAAAATAATACCCCAATAAAAATTACCTTTTACTAGTAACAATTACCATTTTTACTGTCGCCACTTTTTCTTCCTTTGAATAAATCATTCAAAATAATCGTCCCCTCTAAAACTACTCTGGGGACCAATTAAATTAAACACTTGCTGACGAAGACGGTAAAATTCTTATTACCACCGTGTTAATAATTAAGGTACAAATAAATAAATTAAGGGTCGGGCATGACAATTCTCCCCTCCTTATAAAAATTTCGTCCTCGAAATTTACATACCAACTAAACAAAGAGGAAAGGATACTGCTGCCTCATTCGCTTCTTTGATTCCCAAGTAGCTTCTTCTACTTGGTGGTTTCTTCAAAGCACTTTGATAAGCGGGATTGACTTATTCCTAAGCACTTGCTCATTTCAGTCAAGAATCTGAACCGGCTCCTCTTCATAGGACAAATCTTTCTGCAAACTAATTGGCTGCTCTTCAAGCACATGAGAAGTATCGGCAATATACTTACGAAGCATGGATACATGAAACACATTATGTATCTCGGACAACTCCGGAGATAAAACTAACTGATAAGCAAGAGGTCCAACTCGCTCTATTATCTCATAAGGCTCAATATACCTCAGACTAAGCTTCCCACGCTTACCGAACGAACAACCCATTTCTAAGGAGATAATTTCAGGAACACCCAATCACCCACTTGAAACTCAGGGTCCTTCCTACGGACATCTGCATAACTCTTTTGCCTACCCTGAGCGGCCTTGAGTCTATCTCTGACCACCTTGATCTTCTCATTTGTGTCATGGATAATCTCAGGACCACAAAGCTCTCTTTCTCTAACTTCATTCCAACACAAGGGCGTACGACACTGCTTCCCATAAAGTGCCTCAAAGGGAGCCATACCGATACTCGAATGGAAGATGTTATTATAGGCAAACTCCATCAGAGAAAGGTTCCTATCCCAACTCCCCCTGAACTGCAAGGCACACGCTCTTAACATATCCTTCAAAGTCTGGATAGTCCTCTCTGATTGCCCATCAGTCTGAGGATGAAAAGCAGTGCTGAAATGCAGTTGGGTACCTAAATCTGCCTGAAGAGCTCCCTATAATTTAGAAGCAAATCTAGGATCCCGATCTGACACTATGGATTTAGGGTCGCCATGAAGTCTCACAATCTCACTAACAGACAGCTCAACCAATTTACCCAGTGTATACTTCTTTCCAACCAGCAAGAAATGAGCAGATTTGGTGAGTCTATCCACAATCACCCAAATACTGTCATGCCGCCCTTCAAGGGTACATGGTAAACTGAAGACAAAATCCATGGTGATGTGGTCCCACTTCCACACTGGAATCGGCAATGGCTCAAGAAACCCTGAAGGTTTCTGCCTTTCAGCTTTCACTTGCTGACAAATCAGACACCTACTCACAAAAGCTGCAATTTCCCTCTTCATGTTAGGCCACCAATAATAATCCTTCAAAGTCCGATACATCTTTGTACTCCCCGGGTGAGCATCATATGCGGAACTATGAGCTTCCTAAATTAAAACATTCTTTAACTTTTCATTCCTCTTTGGAACACAGAGCCTACTTTTGAACAACAAAGTTCCATCCCTTCTCATCGAAAAATTTATGGCGGATGGAAACTAAGCTCCATTCGCTGCTCTTTCTATCAACCGAACTATGGAAGGATCACTATACTGCGCTTCCCGCACTGAATCAACCAAAACTGGCCTCACATGGAAACTAGCTACCAAGGCACCCACTTCGTCCACCGCTAAATCCACTCCTGTAGCTCGCAACTCACATAGAAGTGAAACTCGAACCATCTCTAGATGAAACAAAGATATGGAGGGATTGCGACTAAGAGTATCAACTACCACATTAGCTTTTCCTGGATGATACTCAATAGTGCAATCATAATCACTGATCAACTCCATCCACCTTCTTTGCCTCATATTCAACTCCCTTTAAGTGAACACATACCGAAGACTCTTGTGAACGGTAAAAATCTGACACTTCGCTCCATAAAGATAGTGTCTCCACAACTTGAGAGTTAAAACTACTGCTGCAAGCTCTAAATCATGAGTGAGATAATTCACCTCATGCGGCTTCAATTGCCTAAAAGTGTAGGCAATCACTCAATCACTCAATCATGCTGCATCAATACCCTGCCTAGACCTATTCTAGAAGCATCACAAAAGACCACATACTCCCCACTATCATCCGAAAGTGCCAAAACAAGAGCACTCATCAGGCGATTCTTTAATTCTTGAAAACTTTCCTCACACTGATCTGATCATTCAAACTTAACTCCCTTCTTGGTCGATCTTGTGAGTGGAGCTGCAATCTTTGAAAAGTCTTACACAAATCGCCGATAATAACCTGCTAACCCCAAGAAACTACGAATCTCCGTCACAGAGGAGGGTCTTTTCCAACATGACACCGCTTCCACCTTCTGAGGATCCACACTAACACCTTCGGCTGAAACCACATGGCCCAGAAACCCTACTTTATCCAGCCAAAACTCACACTTTCTGAACTTGGCAAACAACTCATTTCTCAAATTCCGCAATATCAATCTTAGATGTTTGGCATGCTCCTTCTCACTTTTTAAGTATACCAAAATATCATCCATGAACACGATCATGAAGCGGTCAAGATATGGACTGAACACCCTATTCATGAGATCCATGAACGCCGCGGGTGCATTAGAAAGTCCAAAAGGCATCACCACAAACTCATAATGACCATAGCTTGATCGAAAAGCAGTCTTGGCTACGTCACCCTCTCGGATCCGCAACTGATGATAACCAGATCTCAAACCAATCTTTGAGAAAACAGAAGCACCCATCAACTAATCAAACAAATCATCAATGCGAGACAACGAATACTTATTCTTCATTGTGACTAGATTCAGTTTCCTATAATCAATGTATAGTCTCATGGTGCCATCCTTCTTCTTAACAAACAACACCGGGGCACCCTATGGAGACATGCTAGGCCGAATAAAACCCTTATCTACCAACTCCTGCAATTGAGTCTTCAATTCTTTCAATTCCGCTGGAGCCATTCTGTAAGGTTCCTGAGAGACAGGCATAGTTCCAGGAAGCAACTCGATAGAAAAATCTATCTCCCTTACAGGAGGCAAACCAGGCAAGTCCTCGAGAAACACATATGGGAACCCTCTTACTACAGGAATATCACCCACTTCCAACAGTCCTAAACTTGCATCCACCACATGAGCTAAGAATGCCTGACAACCTTTATTTAACAATTTCCTGGCGGCCACAGCTGAAATCAGGCAACTCAAAATCACATCTCTTATAACATTCCGGACCCAAATTTTACCTATTTACTAGGTATTGCACGAGTTACTGAATAATTTAACCGTGCTCGGTAATTTGGTAATTTAACACTTGAGTTTATTGTCGAGTTTTTCTCAAAATGTCAAGTTCTTCTTTTATGGACCCGAGGTCTTAGTGCGCGTCGATACGAGTTCATCGGTGTCCTCCAATTATTTTTGGAGTTTCGAGCTATTTTCTACGATTTATCGAAGGCTTGGCGTTATAGTTAATTTTTCTGAAATCAGATTATAACTTTTAATCTTGGCCATCTGATTAGTTAGGGTTTCGATCTGGACCGTTGGTTCGGGTATAAAGGGAAAACAGATGGGTTGACCTTGTCAAACCCACACACTCGGGCGTTGACCGAGCTAGCTCTCTCTATTTTTCTTCTCCGCCTGCCTCCACTCTCTCCGGCACGACGTCGCTGATTCCGGCCACCTCTGGTCAAGAAATTATCACCGATCTCTTCCTCTCCTTCTCTTCTATCTAACCCGGCTCTTAGAACTCAAAGTTATCTCGATTCATAGCCAATCCGAGGGAGAGAAGCTCGGCTGTTTTTCCGACGAATCCTTGAGATTCCGACCACGGCGTGACGAGTGGGAGGTAGGGTTATCTTCCTCTCTTCCTAGTTCACTTGTTGGTAACTTTCCTTTCCCCAAATCGTGCCCTAATTGAAAACCCCTTTTTCTGTGTTTTCTGGGTTTCGAGCTCCTAGCTCCGGCGAACGGCGCTCGGTGGTTTCTGGCGAGTTCTTCAGCGTTTTGGTAGGTTCTACGAGCTTTGTGTGAAGTTGAGACAGACAGGGGTGGAGTTGCATGTCTATCGGGACCAAGGCAGAGGTCGGGTGCCCTTGACCGGAGACGATCCAGGGTGAATGGTGTCGTTACCGTGAAGAATGAGGCAGCGGTCATGGACGTTTGGGGGTCCGGCAGATTGAGTCCAACCTGGTGAGTTCTTGGGATAGCACTTGAGATCGATGGAAGGTAATCTCGATCTCCTTTGATGTCATATAGTTGTTATGTGGATATTCGGACTAATTGGATGCATTTTTGGTTTGTGTTCCTGTCGAGAACTTGGTGTTTTAGAAAATACGGGGAGTTCATGGCGAAATTCTGGCAAGTGGCCGGAATCCGGCAGAATATTCCGGCAAGTTGTCGGAATCCGGCAAATGCAGTTAGTCCGATAGATCAGTTGAGGTAGTTATTGAAGTTTTCCTTTTTGTTTTGCGTTGTTTCATAAATAGGAAAGTTTGTCGGTTTATAATCGGAAATCTTTCTAAGTGAGGAAAGTTCCTATTTTGGGGAAACTTTCCCTTTTTGAAAACTTCCTATTTATGGAAACCCTTTTTGGGTGCCCTTAGTAATTTTTAGGGTGAAGTTGTGTAGAGAGGAAATGAAGGAAATTCTTGGTCTTGTTTGATCGTAGGGGATCATAAATTAATTTTGGATGTATTTTGGTTAATGTGTTAAGGCATGGAAATTGATGGTAATCTTGATTCCAAGTTGAGGTTACGGAAAATGGGCAAAGAAGAGGATGGAATTTAGACCCTTAATTTTTTAGAATTATTATTGAAGTTTTATTGTTGAATGAGAATTAAGGTTAATTATTGTTCAGGACGTGAGATGGATCATTGGAGGAAGCCTCGGGTCGTCGGCAAGCATAGCCGAGCACTGTGAGTGGACATTTTATTTTTAAAGGAGTATGCATGCATGATTTGTTTAGAAAATCATCATTAATTTTCTGAGTTGAAATTATTATTTCTCCTTTGAATGGATCTTGAAAATGATTTGAGTTAATCTATTTTAAGTATGTTAACGTGTGAGACACGTTGCATTTAATTAACTATATTGCTCTTATAATTTTTCCAAGTACGGTTGGGAATCGTACTTACATTTTATTTATGAGTTTCGGGGAAACTCATATGATTTATATTTTTCCTTATGCCATATTCTTGGAAAATATATGATGTCAATGCTAGTATGTCGTTCCACCTTTCGAGGTGATGTGACACCCATGTTTTAAGTGGGGTCACGCAAGCCCTTTCCGCCTTCGGGTGATGTGATGTTGCCGGCGGCATCACGCAAGCCCTGTACCCTCTCCGTCAACTCGACGTGAAGGTACATGGAGTATGGGAGTACTATGCCTGGGAGGCAATAGAGTCTGGGAGACTCACTTATATGGCCATATAGGATATTTTACTTGAGTTGTCGATTTGACTAGCGGGGCTAGTCCTATGTTTTGGTACCTTCTTCAATGAAGGTTAGTATTTATCTTTGTCAATATTTTGACTAGCGGGGCTAGTCCGTTTCTTTGGGATTTTCCTTATGAAGGTTTTGTCAACACTTGCATGCAACGGATTTCTTGATTATTAGAAAATGGGAAAGCATAAATATTTTCATTAAATTTATGTTTTTGTCCACTCACTCTAACGTGTTTCAATTGTTTTCCCCTGGGCTCTTCGTTTTAAAAATGCCCAGTTTGCAGGATTGCATAGTTGAGGTCGGGCGTACATGGGGATGAGGCATAGTCGTCATATAGCTTCCGCTTGTTAAATTATTTTGTTTCCTTTCTTCCTGTTAGAGTTGCTCTGAATCTTTAAATGGTTGGTTATGAGTTTTGTTTAGATTAGTAAATAATTTGGGTGGTGTTGTGATTTGGGGAGCACAAAGGCTCCAGGAGTTTAAGGTTGGATTAAAAACTTTTGGAAGTGTTTGCAGGTTTTCGTTAGGAAGGGTTGTCCATTTTCAAGGGAGGTTATGCCGATTTTTCGGTAATATCTTTCTTGGAGGTGGTCCCCGCACGAGTTACTCCGGGTTTCAGGGTGAAATTCGGGGTGGGTCGTGTCAGTTGGTATCAGAGCATTAGGTTATTCGATTCCTTTCTCTTTTAGTACTACCTCATATTCTTGGTCACACTTAGTGTCTATAGAGTGATGGTCCGACCACGGCGGATCTATTAGCATTATATGCTTTGGACACTATGTGTTGATTAAGTGAGTGATGTAGTTGTTCTTATTTTATTTATGGACAGTAGTGTGCCATAAATGTTTTCATCTCTAAGACTATGCCTCTGTACGCCGACCTCTTAGGTGATCATCCTATTTTGATTAAGGAAAGATGTATTTGGATTATGCATTTCCAAGGGTTATCGAGTTGATAGCATAAATTGTTAGAGTTCAATTGCGAGTTGGGAACTCAGTTGGCATTCCTTTCATTTGATCAATGATTGATTGGGTTATGATTAAGATGCTAGGGTGAGCATCTCGCGAGAATTTGTAGAAGGTGAAAAGTTTAATTCAAGCCTTGGAGTTCACTATTTTTAGTGGGCAAGATTGGAGTCAAAAATTGATTGATGGGAGATTTTAGTATTGAGTTTCGTGACTTCTGAGAGAGTTGAGTTGGAAGAAAAGTTCGAAGTAGTGGTGTTGTCTATTGATGAAAAAGTTAGTTGAAATGACGAGGTGAGGTATCCAATGGAAATTCAAAGGGGTACATATATGAGTTGTTGAGGACCCTAGTCTTGGGTTAAATAAGGTTTTAGGGAATTTGTGGCTAGTGATTGAGTGGTAAAGCATTACTGCATAAAGAGTTAAATGTCAATTTAGATAAGTCTTGATTGAAGGCCAATTTGCCGACTATGTTTGTCCGCAGTAGAAATCAATTGAGAACATGTTGGGATAATTTTGGTCGTGGCGGTATATGTTCTGGTTTCTGCAGTGCTAATTATGGATATGTTTATATCCTTAGAGCATTTTATCTAGATGGTAGTGGTAATATATTTTGAAATTGTTGGATGTTAGTAGTCGATGAATAGTAGGTTTTCTGATGATTTTGGTCTCTATTGTGGGTTAGTTGAAGTGTGTTAAAGCACTAATTAGAATGACTTGGATTACTGATTTTAGAAAATTCATTCGTCAGTGCGTTGTGACAACTTCTTGTTGTGCCACAGTCGGGGAATTTTATAATTTTATTGATGGCACTAAATATAAATGGAATTGAAAAGTAATGGTGGAGTGAGAGTGGGATGGTTGTGGTCACTCTGGTTTTATGACAACACTTGGTGAATTTATTACGTGTTGTCATGTGTAATCTATAGCAGTTGTGAGGAGTTAATGGAAGTGGTAGCAGTGGAATAAAGCCCACTGGTTCATAAAACAAGAGTGCGTGGGTGTCCATAGTAAGTTTAAGCAATGTCGTTTTGAATAATTGAATCAAGTCTTGAATTTGTGATCGAAGTTGGTTTATTGTCATCATTTCGTTAGCGATTGGTGACTAGCTACGACACATCAATGAGAGGATCTGTTCACTCACCTTATATAATTTGGTGAGATGCAGCAAAGTTTTGGTTGTGGTGTGTGTGTGGGAATATTTAAATTATAGGTTTTTGGGTGGCATCCTCAAAGCTTGAAGTTATGAAGAGCGAATTCAAACTCTATGTTTTGAGGGTTAGAGATTCTGGTTAGTTGTCGAATTTATGATAAATTGGTAGTTGTGTCGTAGTCTTGGATCCGGAATAATCCAGTGGTGATCCCAAGTGAGCTGGAGTTCAATTAAGCGATGAATCGTGGAGCCGTGAGTCCTTTGTGGTAGTCTGAGATTCGTGTGGTGATGTTGATTAGATGGTCTGTGTCGTTGTAGGTATATTTTATGTTGTAGTGTTATGGAAGAGAGTTTTCCCCAGTTAACTCAAGAAGCTTTTAGAGTCAAGGTTTATTAAGAGTTTCAATGTGTGGTTATTAGAGATATCGGTAAATCGATCAATGTCTTTTCTCGAGATCATATTGTGGTGGGACCACTTGCTAACCCAGATTTGTTTTGGAAGGTCATCGCTATCTGGATGTGTTTTCATCCGTTGATATCAGGGTGAGTAGTTGAAACCACTCTATTAAATGTTAGTTTCTAGTTCATATTCGAAATGGGTTAGTTGTGAAACTTTTAAGCTCGAAGGTAGAGGACTTGTCTTTCGTGTGCTTTAAATTATTTCTTTTGGAAATTGAGCTGAGTTTAGCCATGAGTTTTGGCTTTTTCTTGGATTTATAGTTTTCGTTGGTTGGTGAGCCACAAGTGTAGTAATGGGCCTGGTATGGAAATTAACTTTTATATTCGATGGTTAACTTGTTGCTGAGAGCTCGGATTATCGGAGAATCTTTTTGGTGGGAAGCCGTGGCGCCTGGATTATGTAGGAGACTTAAGCATATTTGTTTTTTTTCAGATCGTCTTCTGCTATCAGATTAATCGTTAAAAAGTGTGTTTGTCGGGTCCAAAGGTTTTAGCTTTTAGAATCATTCTTGTGGAACGACTAGAGTGAGCCTTGTGCTTTTAATTATTGCTCTTGGGGTCGCGATTGCACCCAAATAAGTAGCATGGCTGGAGATGTAATTTTTGTCAATGCTTAAGGAAGGTGTTCTATTTATGTGGATTTCGACGTCAAGTTTGGCATCATGAATTGACTGTGCCAATTTTTTTTTCGTGGGCATTATTAGTCAGTTTTGCTTATGGCGAGCAAGGAGGAATATCTAGATTCCGCATGATAGTCATGCTTCAGATTATCTTATGGGTTGTGGTAAGGAGATTAGCAGAGATAACAGAATCAAGAAAGAGTTGGAATTTCCATAAGTTGCTAGTTGTGGTGCACAAAATGGTAATGTTATAGTTTTGGCGGAGAGACCTCAGTGATGTGGTATTGATCTCTTCATAATGTCATTTCGAGAATCGAGGTTATCATTTATTGGTGGACTGGTCACTTAGGCAGAGCGAGGTTATCTTGTGGACTTGCGAGAGCTTTGACTCCGCAAAGTGCCTCGGTATTAGTCATGTTTGTGGTAGTTCTGCAGTGTGTGCATCCTTAAATCTGTTCGATTAGCGGGTCTTAATTTTGACCCTATGAGCATGTGGGAATGCGTGAACTTTAGTTTCCTAGCAAGTGGGCTTCATTGTCGAGTTGTGAGCAGCGTGCTATCGAGGTTGTTGCGTGACGTTAGGAGATTTGAGCCCGATGGTGATAGCAAATTTATGCGTTTTAGTTGGGTTAGCTATTTCCATTGCTCAGGAAAGAGTGTGCATACCTACGGGTACTCGTACTCTGGAATAGGTATCACTGAACTCACTTACGTGTTAACGTTAGTGGTAGTTCAACGAAGGACTTAGAGTCTTCGAGAAGATTTGAAATAATTCAGGATTCAGATGAAAAGGTTAAAGGAGTCAGAGTTGGACTCAAAGCAGCTCTTATTAACTAGTAGAGTTTTAAAGATGTTCACACGAAGGACCAGGAGTTTCAAGTGAGTATTTTGAGTGTTTTCGAAATTGTCTCTTTGAAAAGGGGTGGTACGTTTTAGTAACGTGCAAAGCTTGGTCCGAGATTTATTGGTCTTTATGGGTTTTTAGATCAAGTTGGCTCTCTTGCGTTTCAGTTAGTTTTGCCTCCAGAGTTATCCAGGATACATATTGTGTTTCATGTATCCATGCTTCGCAAGTTTATTGCCGATTCCTCTCATGGGTTGCAAGAGCAGTCGATTATTTTGTAGAAAGATTTGACCTTTAATGAGGATCCGGTTCAGTTTTTAAACCAGAGGGAGCTACTGGTTAGAAGCAAATCTTTTCCTCTTGTTAAATTCTGTGGAGGTGTCACCAAGTAGAAAAAGCTACTTGGGAATCAGATGAGCAAATGAGGTAACAGTATCCCTATCTCTTCTAATGTCAGGTATGTAAATTTTGAGGACGAAATTTTTATAAAGAGGGGAGATTGTAACATTCCGGACCCAAATTTTACCTATTTACTAGGAATTGCACGAGTTACTGAATAATTTAACCGTGCTCGGTAATTTGGTAATTTAACACTCGAGTTTATTGTCGAGTTTTTCTCAAAATGTCAAGTTCTTCTTTTATGGACCCGAGGTCTTAGTGCGCGTCGATACGAGTTCATCGGTGTCCTCCAATTATTTTTGGAGTTTCGAGCTATTTTCTACGATTTATCGAAGCCTTGGCGTTATAGTTAATTTTTCTGAAATCAGATTATAACTTTTAATCTTGGCCATCTGATCAGTTAGGGTTTCGATCTGGACCGTTAGTTCGGGTATAAAGGGAAAACAAATAGGTTGACCTTGTCAAACCCACACACTCGGGCGTTGACCGAGCTAGCTCTCTCTATTTTTCTTCTCCGCCTGCCTCCACTCTCTCCGGCACGGCGTCGCCGATTCCGGCCACCTCTGGTCAAGAAATTATCACCGATCTCTTCCTCTCCTTCTCTTCTATCTAACCCAGTTCTTAGAACTCGAAGTTATCTCGATTCATAGCCAATCCGAGGGAGAGAAGCTCGGCTGTTTTTCGACGAATCCTCGAGATTCCGATCACGGCGTGACGAGTGGGAGGTAGGGTTATCTTCCTCTCTTCCTAGTTCAACTGTTGGTACCTTTCCTTTCCCCAAATCGTGCCCTAATTGGAAAATATATGATGTCAATGCTAGTATGTCATTCCACCTTTCGAGGTGATGTGACACCCATGTTTTAAGTGGGGTCACGCAAGCCCTTTCTGCCTTCGGGTGATGTGATGTTGTCGGCGGCATCACGCAAGCCCTGTACCCTCTCCGTCAACGAGACGTGAAGGTACAGGGAGTATGGGAGTACTATACCTGGGAGGCAATAGAGTCTGGGAGACTCACTTATATGGCCATATAGGATATTTTACTTGAGTTGTCGATTTGACTAGCGGGGCTAGTCCTTTGTTTTGGTACCTTCTTCAATGAAGGTTAGTATTTATCTTTGTTAATATTTTGACTAGCGGGGCTAGTCCGTTTCTTTGGGATTTTCCTTATGAAGGTTTTGTCAACACTTGCATGCAACGGATTTCTTGATTATTAGAAAATGGGAAAGCATAAATATTTTCATTAAATTTATGTTTTTGTCCACTCACTCTAACGTGTTTCAAATGTTTTCCCCTGAGCTCTTCGTTTTAAAAATACCCAGTTTGCAGGATTGCATAGTTGAGGTCGGGCGTACATGGGGATGAGGCATAGTCGTCATATAGCTTCCGCTTGTTAAATTATTTTGTTTCCTTTCTTCCTGTTAGAGTTGCTCTGAATCTTTAAATGGTTGGTTATGAGTTTTGTTTAGATTAGTAAATAATTTGGGTGGTGTTCTGATTTGGGGAGCACGAAGGCTCCAGGAGTTTAAGGTTGGATTAAAAACTTTTGGAAGTGTTTGCAGGTTTTCGTTAGGAAGGGTTGTCCATTTTCAAGGGAGGTTATGCCAATTTTTCGATAATATCTTTCTATGAGGTGGTCCCCGCACGAGTTACTCCGGGTTTCAGGGTGAAATTCGGGGTGGGTCGTGTCATCTCTTTCCCCCTGAAACACAACCTCAAAACAATCCAGACTTCAAACCACCACTTCTTTTCGGAAACAATCTACCATAGCTCTATAAGTCTCCAAGAAGTCCATCCTTAAGATCACATCGAACTCCATGATATTTAGAGGAATTAAATTGGCCTTGAAATTAAATCCCTCTACTAGCACTTCACACCCACTAAACACCCAATCTATCCTCATCACCTCACCAGAGGGTAGAGAAACATGTCACTCGCCTGGAAAAGACGATGATGGCACATTGGCATGGAGGGCGAATTTACTAGACATAAATGAATGCGTGGCTTCGGGATCAATTAAAGTAAAAGATGGCTGACCAAAAATTAACAACGTACTAATGATGACATCTGGAGAAGTACGACCCTCTTGCTGGGTCATAGCATGAAGTCTAGCGCGAGTCATGGGACGTCCATGTTGACTACTCCCCTACTGAGAACCACCGCGAGAACCACTAGTGAAGCCTCTAGCTGAAGACTGACCAACTGGCTGAGTAAAGGCGGTCATCTGTGCCAACAAAGGACATTCTCTCCTGAAATGATCAAGACCACTACACTCAAAGCATCTAGATGACTGCTGCTGACCAAAGGAAAATGTCTGACCACCAGATGATCCTCCCTAGGAACTACCACTAGTACTAAACTGACCGGCCTGCTGCCTACCCAACTGGCTCTTAGAGGGTCTCCTGAAACGTCTACTAAACCTACTCCGAGGACCAGAACCCGATCCTCCACTACTGCCACTACCTGCTGAAGATCCAGAAGCGGACGAAGAAGCAACCTTCTTAGATGGACCCTGATTGAGACCACTGAAATCTCGAGGCCGAGCATTAAAAATCCCCCTGGTCTCAATGGCCATAGCTGCCCCAACTGCATCATGGAATGTCTGATAGATAACACCGACCATCTTATCTGCAAAAACTTCGCCAAGTGCCCTAATAAACATATCAATCCTGGTCCTCTCATCAGGTACCAGATATGGCACATGGTAGCTCAGAGTGGTGAACTTCTGCTCAAACTCAATGACTCCTTCATCGTCTCTCTTCGCCATGCTCAGAAAATCTGACTGAATTCTGCTACGATGAGAGTGGTTGAAATACTGACCCAAGAAGAGCGCCTTGAACTGCTCCCAAGTCATTGTCTGAGCACTATCATTATTCCTCCATTATTCCTCCTGGCGAGAGTCCACCAATGATGAGCTGAATCGTCCAGAAACGAAACTGCTATCTTCACTTTCTTTTCTTCTGGCAGTTCGGTGCTCTCGAAAGCCCTTTCCATCTTGTCCACCCAAGAATAAGCATCAAGGGGTCACTTGGCACCTTTGAACTCTACTGCCCCTGCGTCAGAAACATCTCTCTTCCTCACAGATCGAGGATGCTGAACCCTATCCAAAGCACCTCTCAACATGTCCCCGATATAATCGACTAATCCTCTCACATCATCACCCTCATTGGCATTGGACGAGGTAGCCACACAGGGTCGGTGCCTAGGAGGCATAGTACCTGAGGAGAAAGATTTTAGTAGTCTATAAACAAGACTAATGGAACTATCACACATACCCAATAACACATAGTATCCAAAGCATAAACCGCTGATGAATCCGCCGCGGTTGGATCATCTCTCTATAGACACTACGGCTACTTAGGCAAATACGATAGTGAATAGGAGGCAGAAAACGAAACCTAGAGCTCTAATACCAACTGTCAAGACCCGCCCCGAATTTCACCCAGAAACCGGAGGTGAGTCCTGTGGGGACCACCTCCAAGGAAAATTTACCGAAAGACTCGGTAAACCCCCCTTGAAAATGGACAACCCTAACTCGGAAGAACAAAGAAAATAGAACCAATAAATTAACATTCTCCGCTATAACCCAAAAGTAGCCAGAATAAGTTATACAGAAATCCCAACAGTATTCAGAGCTATTAAAAAATTAAAAACACAGCGAAAGCTAACAATCTCCTAGTAGATTAAACAGGTAACCTACTGGCGAAATGTAGCGGATAGATGGGTCACTATGCCTCGACGTCGCCTTCTAGACCTCACGCGAACGCTGCAGACTGGGCATTTTAAAAACGAAGAGCCCAGGGTAAAATATTCAAAAACATCAGAGTGAGTGGACAAAAGCAATTCCGACAATAAAAAAAATTTCCCCAAAAAAAATACTTTCAAAGAAAACGCTTTACCAGCGATAGCTTAAAAGCTTAACTCGAAAATTCCAAACCGGTGTCTAGCCTCGCTAGACTCCCAAACTTTAAGAAAAAATGGTCTCTCAGGCTAAAATATTATATATATATATATATATATCAGTATGTATTCACACTCAACTATCTCTTGTACGATATATATGAATAAGCTCGAAAAATAGATAATCATACAAGACTACGACGTTGACGTCTAACGCTCACGTCACCCTATACTGGAATTGTACCCCAGTATGGGGGAAACGTTCGAGTGGTATATATACGTGCTGATTCCTTGTACGAATTCTATGAATGAATTCAAAGAATAGAAAGTTGTACAAGGCTACGACGCTGGCGTCTAACGCTCACGTCACCCCATACTGGAACTGTGCCTCAGTATGGGGGAAAATCACGTATATCTAGCTAGCATTTAATCATATACATATTATTCTCATAAACAACTATATATGTGTATAATCACCGAAATTCTCAATTTCAGGAAATTTTCAACAAGAGAAAATTATTCAACAAAAAACATTTTAAGCACATTATTTAAAACAAAGGTCCACTCACAAATTAGGCTTAAGTCTGATGTCGGTCGGAGGTCTCGTCAGCTCGAGCCTCCTCGCGTCCTGTTTCAAAAACATAAATAAATACTTAATTAACACACCGACGCTTAAAGAAAATAGGCGTAATTAAAAAGGAGCTCCGCGCTCTCAACCAAGCCTATCACCCAAATTCTTAATTTCACTACAAACCAATAAACCTCCATAAATCTTAACCGACATCCTCTAAACACCTTCCACATTTCTAACCTTAAATAATCACGTGGCCGGATTTTAACTTATTAATCTGCAAAAAATACCAAACTTCAAAAATTCCCAAACATATCCAAAACTCCTCCAAAAATTATAAAACTCATTCCAATAAACTCCTCATAAAATTCCCTACAAAAAACATTTTTCCCGGCGGCGGCTCCGTCGGCAGCGACGACCGGCGGCTAACTCCGGCGACCTCCAATGCCCACCAAAATTTGACAGAACCTTCCTCTCAACCTTCTCTACAACTTTCCTAACTACCACAAACACCAATTCCAAGCCTAACTACGCCAATCGAACGAAAAAACACACAAAACTCTAGAATTTCCATTACCGATTTCTCCTTACCTAGCTCGAGATGGAGGGAGCCCTTTGGAGGGATTGTTGCACGGGAGGAGGGCTTTCTTTTGAGCCAAGGCTCAACGGCTATGGCGGTCGGAGGAAGGAGTTCCGGGGACGGGAGCCTTTGGGCAGTTGGACTTCTCGGCGAGCTTTCCTCCAGATCTGCGGCGCTAGGGAGCCTCTCGCTGGTCTAGAAAGGAATCTGGGTCGGAGGCCGACCGATTGGGACCGACTTGGCGGTTTGGGACGGCCGGACGGTGGCGAGCGGACGTCCGATGGGTTCGGGGCAGAGTGCGGGTCGGGGAAGGAGAGGGGGAGAGAGAGAGAGAGAGAGAGAGAGAGAGAGAGAGAGACGCGTGGTTGGAGAGGGAGAAAGAAATTGGTTGGGCTCGGCCCAGCCGGGTCCAACCTCCCATATACCCAAAACATAAATTCAACACCCCAAAAATAATACCCCAATAAAAATTACCTTTTACTAGCAAAAATTACCATTTTAACCGTCGCCACTTTTTCTTCCTTCGAATAAATCCTTCAAAATAATCGTCCCCTAACACCACTCTGGGGACCAATTAAATTAAACACTTACTGACGAAGACGGTAAAATTCTTATTACCACCGTGCTAGTAATTAAGGTAAAAAAAATTAAGGGTCGGGGCGTGACAAGGAGTCGGGACTGTGGTGGCCTAATCTTCAACTCTCCGATGCTTAAGTTAGCGTTCAGTTGTTGCTTGCAGAGTATGCGAGAGTGGAAGGAGTTTGTATGGATTTACCTATTTTGGGAGTTTGTGTCAATTTTGTAGGCCAATGTTTAGGCGATGTGGCCTCAGTCCCCGATGTGGGACTGTCTGTGGTCCTCTGCGGCACCTCCCCTTTTGGGGGTGTTTTGCCACCGGAGAGTGGGTTTGACAAGCGGATTTTTGCCAGACCTTCACTCTTTGGATACCCGTGAAGGGCTCGCCGGTGCTGTCTTGCCCGGAATGATCTCCGGTTACCGGGTAATTATGCCATATTCTCGGCTTGGCCAAGCATTTTGGCTATGTACTAACATACATGCATATTGGGGTAGTCCAAGTAGGAATAAAACTCTTAGCCAAAGATGGAATTGACTGTTCTGTTCTCTGTGTGTTACAAGACGATATAATAGCACATTTTAAGAAAAGTCTGTTAAGAATAGTAGAAGCTTCTTTGTGCAACCAAGTTCATATTTTAATGTGTTTTCAAATTTCACAACGCATCTTAGACATGTTGCTCACTATTTATGACTGAGAATCAAGACAAATGAGATCTCTATGAAGAAAGGAATGATGGAACTTGCGATAGATTATTGAATCTATTATAAGTATATGAGCTCAAATGTAACTCCCAATACCAGGTTTCTAAATTGCTCTGGGATTACTACATTTGTTCTGACCAACCCAAAAAATAATTCTCGAAAAAAACATGTCACAAAATAGCTTGAAGTAACATTACCAAGAGAATGAAATCTGACCTCTCCTGTTAAGCAACTTAAAAGTACCAATGCTTCAAGTTATGAAGATATGAGAGGAAAAATAAGCTTGCAATTTCATAGGCATTCATTTGCTATTTATGAAGAAGCTAGATCCTCGGTAACCAAGTCAATCTTTCATGAAGAGTCATTTGAAGAAGAAGACACTAAAAGACCTATGAAAATGCTTAGAGCAGAAGAATTAAAAGGATTGTATGCACAAACTGATACTTGTGAATCCATAGAATAATTAGATGAAATCATGAATAAGATTTCTCAGATTCAACCTAGAAAGAATAAGAGGAAGATTTTTCCTTATCAGGCAACAAAAGAAGAGCCGCCATGCTCATCTTCTATGGATACAGATGGAGGTGAGAGGCAGGCCCCTCCCGAAGGTGGTCATACCATAGTACAGAATATCACAAACGATCCAACTAAGATCATTCGAGAAAGGAATATCAAGCTTCCTAAATGAAAAGCTCTAATAGGAAAGAATGAGGAGCGAAGTTCTCAGAAGTATATCCCTACCAAACCCAAATGGGAAAAGTCAGTGTCTGAGAGAGAGGTTTATCTGGATTTAGACCAGGTAAGAGATAAAAGAAAGATAAAAGATAATTGGGTTGCTAGTTTAAAGTTAACTCAGGCTCTAGTGTTATTAAAGTATGCATATAAGGATGCTCATGCTTATTATGAGTCAACCTTAAATGGAATAGTCCAGAAATAGTATTAGTCATTTAGGAGAAGTTCTAAATGGGCTAATTGAGTAGTAAAGTTAGCTCAGACTAATAGTCCTTTAGATTTTGCAGTGCCTATTTGTGCACAATTTTGCGAAGATGTCGCTGGACGTAGTGAGCAATCTAAAGGACAAGCTAAAATAAATATTCAAAAACGAAGTATTTATAACATGAGGTATTTTGAGGAATACACCAATGAATTCTAAAATTACTACTACACTATTGGAGACATTGAAAATGACGATCTCGTCAGAACATATTATAGAAAATTACTAGAACCCTGGAATGATGCGCGCAGTGGCATAGTCCTTGGAAGAAAACCCTCTTCAGTATTTTACTGTAGGATGAATAATAGAAAGAGTTAGGGATCTCCTAAGAAAGCAATGCACGGAGAACAGAAAATCCAAAATTACAAAGAAGCAACTCAGGGGAGTTAAAAACATGTGTCCAAAGATACTAGATACTCCAACACAATGGGGATGTCATATCCCTAAAGAGTGAAAATACAGAAAGAAGTTCTCTAACAGCAAACATGGCAAATAAATTCGCTTTTAAAAAGAAGTATAAGTTCAGGAAAAAGCCTGAATATAAGAAATAACAATCTTCTCAAACTTCTCTTAGAAAGAGATTTTTCAAAAGGAAAAAGAAAACTAATTCTTCTTCCAGAGAAGTAAAGAAATGCATATTTTGGCTTTGCAAAACTGTCACACCCCAAATTTTCGAATGAAATTTTCAAAATTTTTGGCATGATCTAACTTAAAAATTTAACATCCCAACCTGTTGTCAACAACAACATAACGGCAACAACAACAACCACAACAACAAAACTCAATTACAGAATAGAAATTTTCACAAAATCTATCACTGAATTGAGATTACACTTTCTTGTTTACATAATGTGCAAAACAAGAACATGAGAACAATCTCATGACATAAATATTGTCTATTTCAAAAACTAAAACTATACAGAGTCTGAAGAAAGAAAGGAGAACTCTGCCACTATGCCTCCTCACCCCTGCTGATCCTCACCTGCAGGTTTAACCCCTACACCAAAAATGGTGCACCGGGATTGTAGAATAACAAACCCGGTAAGCTAAAAAGCCCCTATGAGTAAACTCAAAGTAAACTCCACATTTATCACATCCAACAATTTAACACATCCAAATGAGTTTTGATAAATGAATAAAAACCACACATTAACAAGACATGTACCCATGAGTCCCAGATATTTAGTAAATACCCGTCATGACCTACAACAACAATATGTGTACCCATGAGTCCCAAATACCTTCAAGTATCTCCCATGACCTACACTGACAGACGGACTAGAGCTCTAATTCCTAACCGTAACCAATCACCCGGCCAAAGGCTTGGAACCCGGTTTGACTGTCCAATACCAAATAAATAAAATAATAAATAACATCTTAACCGTAACCAATCACCTAATTAAGGTTTGGAACCCGGTTAGGCTATTTATTCAACAGTCATCATATCACAAGATTTACATCATAAATTATATCCCTCACAAGGATATAATTATATGAACAATAAAAATTATTCCAATAACATAACTTCTCACAATTTAATAAAATTATGATCATAAGAGCCATAGAGTAACACAAAAATAAAAACTTGTTTTACCTTACCTATGAGCCGTTGACGATCAAGCTCATATATGTTTAAAACTAATGATAGCAAAATATTAAATCACATCCTAAACATTATCCTCAAATAACCATAAAAATCTTGGTTCAAAAGTGAACCTTAGTGAGGTTTACTCACCTAATAATCATGTTGCGTTCTTCCGCAACACAAGAGCCAAGGAAACCAACAACTCACAAATCACCTAAAAAAAATATACAAATCATAACCCTTAGAAAAAACACCATAAGGATTTAAAATACCCTTTAACTTAAAGGTTGCCCAAAAAAGGCAATCCTTCCTCCAAGACCTCCCAAGGTCATCGGACTCTCAACAACAATTCTACCACTCTCCAAGATCCAAATTTCCAAGTTTCCGATCCAACAAACACCTAGAAACAACTTAGCACCTACAAAGCCTAACCAAATCAAAACTCAATCTTCACACACCAACAACACACTAACAACACCCTAGGAACTACAAGGGCTAGTTAACACAGCAGCCAAGGTCTCTGCCCTGCCCGGACGTGCTCCCATGTGCCGCCACAGGCGGCGGCATGTGAGCCTCCAACGTCACCACCAACCTCAAAATCTACCTACTCCTAACAACAACCTTAAAGAGCATAGAAACAGGAACACTTTTTATACCTGAGACTAAGCTCGAAACAGCCTTGAACCGCTCCCGACAGCCACCGCAAACTCAGCCCCCAAATCTGCAAGCTAGCACTCAAAACCTCAAACTTGGATCCTAAGAGGAGCAAAAACAACTCTAGAGGAAGGAAGAGGACAAGACTCACCCAACATGGCCTAAACTAGCCGTCGGAACTCAAAAATTCCGGCAAGAATCTCCTCAGCTCCTCCGCCTGGCAGCGGCGTTTAGGCAGTGAGGCGGTGGGTGGCGCTGCCCTAGGAAGGAAGAGAAGGTCAGTGTGCACCGAACAAGACCGGAAGCGGTCGAAACAACAGCCGGATAGTCGACCTAAGCTTCGGCAAATCGCGTAAAGCTTCTCCAGCCTGGCGACTTGTCTCCGGCCTGCGACACCGTAGATGGAAAAGGGTGGCCGAGTGAGTCGAACTGGACTAACGGCGACCTTCCTGGTCGCGAGATGGTGGGCTTCCGATCGGCAGGAAGTCCGGCGTTCATGAGACGTCGTGTGCTCGGGATAGGAGATAGAGAGAGGCTGCACGGGTTTAGTGAAAAAATAGGTTTCCACACTTAAAAAAAATCCCAACTTTCCTATTATACATTTTTCAAACCCGGCAACTAACTTCCTCTGACCACCAATTCTTCATCCAACGTCTCTTTCACACGTGCCACATGTCTACAAACTCGTACTGACAAGCTCTACAACTTTCAAGAAGGAAGTTTTTGAAGGTAACTTATGAAAAGTAAAGTCAATTTTTTGGTCTTTTAACGTCAAACACCTTGAAATAAACTCCAAACTTCCACTTCGCATAACTAATTATAAATTTCCATAAATTTTTCTTCATTAAAAAAAAGAATAATACAAGGAAAATGGTATGAAAATCTAGGGTATTACAAAAACAGAGGGATATTATGCAACTAAGTGTCCTAAAAAGGACAAGAGGTCTTCTAAAGCCTTGATTGTTGAATATGATGAAGCAATAGAATATGTTAATCTAAAAGGCTTTGAAATAACATATTTTGATGAAGAGAATGAATCAATATATTCTTTTAAGTACCCATCAGAGAAAGACACAAAGAGTGCTTCAGAAAGCACTGAAGAATAAGAAAAAGAAGATATAGAATATAGTCCTATATTTTTATTACAAATACAAAATTAAAAGGAAGAAACCTCTGATATTATCAATATTTTCCATCCTAATCTAGGAATGTTTACATGTAACTATTGCAAATGTGATGATAATAATACAATTCCCATGTACTGTTAAAGTACAAGAGAAACTTATCATCTAGAATGTTTTATTGCAGAGCTAAGAAGGAAAACCAAGGATATTGATGCTCATATCTTAGTAGAAGAGGAATATAATATATTCCATAAGAAAGAACAAGAGAAGAATCTTGAAGAGGATATAAAAAAGATGAAGTTTGTAACTTCATTAAGCCAAAACAAGGAAATAAAAGAGTATCTTGATTCCCTTAATTTCATACTTCCTATGATAAGTATCAATCAAATAATTGCTATGACAAGTGTCAACCCTCTCAATTTAGTAATTATTGTGAGAAGCGTCAACCCTTTCACAGAATTACTTGATTCTCCAATACAGCAAGAGCAAGTAAAGCCAATCCAAACTAGTATATATAGCAATTATATTACTATTGGATTGAAGTTTCCCAATTACAAGAAATATCATCTACATGCATTTGTAGACAGTGGTTAAGGATATAATCTTGCCAAAAGATATGCAATACCTGGAGAATATTGGGAAAAATCTCCAAAAACAGTTAATGGAATTGCAATGGAAGAAAATGAAATAGTTATGGATACAATAGCCCGAAATGTAAAAGTTTCCTAAAGAGAAGGAAATTTTATCTTTAAGAATCTCTAGCAGTGTGAAGGCCAGACCGCTGATTTGTTGATAGAAAATGACTTCCTTCTTCAACAAACAGTAATTCAAAAACCACAAATGATCGGATTTGAGAAAAATCGAAAATTTTGTTGGGAATCTCGATTAAAAAAAGCGGTACGCGTTACAAGTAAAAAATTTACAAATCAATATCAAAAGTCACCAGCGAAGAGTGGTGATTATAAACTTTTTTTACAACCAGTTTTGCTGCTGCAATATTAGCTTAAAGGTCACGATGAAATATTAGTAAATGAAGCAATTAGTTCAGAAGACTGTGAATTAGAGAAAAAATATGAATATTAAATTTATGACAATGAGAGTTCTGATGGAGAAGAAGAAAACATCAGAGAGCATAACTTGAAAGTATATGTTAATAAGGTAGAGCAAAAGAAAATATTGCTGAAACCAGTAATCAGTGAAGATCCTCAGCTGTATTAGGATAGAGACCCAATATATTGTCAGCTAAGAATACATGATGCAAATGTTATTTGCCATGTTAAGGTCATCCCTCACTATAGGGAAAAAGATAGGAAAGAGATGGAAAGTCAGATCCAAGAACTTCTTGAAAAGAAGTTAATCAGGCCTTCAAACAGTCTTCATCATGCTCCAGCATTCTTAGTAAGAAATCATGCAGAACAGTTAAGAGGAAAAGCCAGAATGGTAATTGATTACAGGGATGTGAATAAAAAGACGGTTAAAGACGGTTATCAGATAGCTCAGGTGAGAGTTCTCATCAATAGACTTAAAGGAGCAAGAATATTCTCTAAGTTTGATGCAAAAACAGGCTTCTGGCAGGTTAAAATGCATCTTGATTACATTGCTCTTATAGCTTCTGGAACTCCTCAAGGGCATTATAAATGGTTAATTATGTCATTTGGCCTTAAGCAAGCCCCGTCTATTTTCCAAAGGAAAATGGATAATATCATCAAACCTTATTCAGATTTTTGCATAGTTTATATAGATGATATTCTTGTCTTCTCTAGAACTATGAATGAACATCTAAAGCACCTAGAACAAGTGTGTAAACTTATTGTCCAGAAGGGGATCATCCTTGTACAGAAGATTCACCTCATTAGGGAGAAATTGACTTTCTTGGTATTCATGTTAAGGATGGAGAGATTCATCTCCAAGAACACATTGTCAAGAAAACCAGCCAGTTTCCAGACTACATCCCAGATGCAAAATCTTTGCAAAGTTTTTTTTGGAGTTGTTAATTTTGCGAGACTTTATTCTTCAAGTTAGTGGTCTCACTGCACTTCTCTCTCTAAAAACAAGTTCAAAAAAGAAATGGTCTTTTACAAAAGATGACAGTAATACTGTCAAAAAGATTAAAGAATTAACAAAAAACCTTCATTTTTTACAATTACTTGAAGAAGGAGATTTTATCATCTGGCAAACTGATGCAAATGATTATTACTGGGTAGAAGTTGTTTTAGTTGTTGCTCTAGATACAAATCATGAAAAGATTTGTAAATTTCTATCAGGAAAGTTTAATGCAGCAGAGTTAAACTATTCTACTGGAGACAAGGAAGTCCTTGCCTTAATCAAAAGCATTAACGATGTTGAGGCATTCTTAGGAAACAAATTTTTAGTAAAAACTGATAACAAAGTTAAAAATTTCAAAAACTACAAATTAACTAATGCTGCTGATAGAGGAAGAGTTTTGAGATGACAAATGTTTTTAACTCAATATGAATATGATGTTGAAATGGTTGCAGGTGACAAGAATTATTTGCCTGACGCTCTTGCAAGAAAAATGACGATGTTTGAAAGAGAAGGTCGCAATTCAAGAAACCGGAAACCGGTATCAGAGGAGAAGAAGCTCTCAGAAAGATACAAGAGCGGTGATAAAACCGTAAGACCTCTCCATGATGGACCAAGTTATCAATACATTGTTTCTTATGGAGCTGTTGAGTCCAGTCAGTCTCCGGACAGAATCAACCAAAAACTAGATTCTGGATGGGATAAAAATTTAGACTGTTCAAAACCTACTCTGAAGGATGAAGAGCAATCTGATACTTCCAATGAAGAAAAATTTATAAAAAGTTATTGTTGTGTCCGAAAGGAACAACCTCAACTGATTGGTCTTAGGGTAAACGACCGGCTAACCAATCTCATATGACAGACGATAAAGGCATGTCAAGTCTGTTTATGGCTGTTGCTTTGCCAAAAAGCAGAAGAGTCCCTTTTAGGGCAAACAAACTACCCTTATTTACTAGGAAGAAGGTTGTTCATGATCAGCCTTTAAATATCTTTCAAAAACCAATTTTCAGGACAAATAGGCTATTGGCCTTTAAACAGAAGATTATTATTGATAATATTTTGCATGCTTTCTACGAGGAGAATGAAGCTCACTTGCTTCAAACACTTAAAGCTCTACTAGAAGAATTGTATGGATTCATACAAAGGACAAGAATGTACAAGCAGAAAATTCGATGGGAAATTCTAAGGTCATCTACCTTGAAAATCCTGAATGTGCTAAAATCCCAATATTAGCACTAAAAGAATCTGAATGGTATAACTTTCATAATCCCTTAGGTGAGGGTAAAGATGTTCTTCCACGAACATTATCAGTTGTCTCTGGCCCATATTATGGGAGATATTTGGTTGATGTTCAAGCAGAGCGTCCCCCAAAACACAAGTTGTGGCTTGTAGAAAATGGTTTTGTTCATAACCTTTGGAAAAAAACTAATAAAGATTTGCAAAGATTCTTAGATATAATATCTGAAGCTGTCAAGAACATTAGACCTGATGAATGTATTTTGAGATTAAAATTCATTTCAACCCCTCCATAATGGACGGTGGTAGATGGACAAACAAATTATATCTCTTCATATCATTATGTCAGGTTAATCCAAAATCTAGTTCAAAAACCAGCTGTTGCAGGTGGCAATAGTAGACCAAATCAAAGCATCCTATGGATGAAGGCTATGGCTATGGCTATAGCTATTATCAAAGACATGATCTTAAGAGACTCTGATTCAAGTCTTTTGGCAAGTGGAGAAAAATAATGGTCACTTGCTATAATTATCCTCCGCCAGAGAACTGTGACTTTTTCACAGCTCTTATAAGGAAAAAAGTGGATTGCACTTTGGCTACCGCTACATGGCTGGAGAAAGTTGAGAAAGATGAAAAATATAAGAATTTTTATCCTTTTGATTCAGATCTTGACAGTGAAGAAGATGACATTGGACAAGAGTGAGAATATAGTGGTCATAACTATTCAGCAGGATATGAAGAAGATCTAGAAGAATATCACAACATAGTAAATATGTCAGAAAAATAAAGTTGCAGATGCGTTAGGACAAAATACTTTTCTTTCTGATATAAAGTGGATGGCTGCCGACGCATGGAGACAAGAAATTTTACTTTTTCAAAAGAAAAGTTATAAGGATAAAATTCCTCGTGTCCTCCACTTAGTATATGTGAGTTTTAATCTTAGTTTGAAATCCGCTCCCTATATAAGGAGCCTTAGACATCAGTAGGAAGACATAAAAAACTTGAGATAGAAGTTTGAAGTTCTCTTAACATTTCTCAAGAAGTAAGATATACAGAATATAGTCCTCTAGTATAGTGTAAGAATAATAGAGTGTTTATTGTGTGGTGTGTTATAATCATATGGTGTGAAGTGCTTATTTACAAATAAGTATTTATCTTGTAATTTTAAGTATGAGTAACTAAACAGTTTTTAGTTGTTTATCTCAGAGCGAGGCTCTAAGTTTTATATTTGTATTCATGTTTGAATAAATAAAATCTGTCTTGTGTCCTATAATCCGTCACAAAAATATTTAATTATTATATTTAAATTTGCATGAGTGCTTTATATTTTTATATTTTGCATATCTTTATGTTTTACTTATAAGTGATAAGAAGTTTTACTATATTAAAGCAATAGTGATTTCGCCAGAATAGTAACTAAGAAAATAAGGAGTCGTTAGGTGAAAAGGTGACATGTTGAAGGCTAGTTTTAAGGAGAGTAAGTCTTAGTCTTACTAAATAAAGTAAAAAATAAAAAAAATAAATTTTAAAATAGGACTAGAAATTATTGTTGACTGAATTGTTAAATGAAACGTTGAGGGTATTGATTTGTATTTCTCCCCGTATACAAAAGCACCACCTGATATAGTTCACCACCAACAAGCCCACCGGAGACGACGAAGCCCCAAAATGCAAGTGCAGCAAAACCCTAGCATCCCTGTCAGCGAAGTCTACTGGTCTCTCCTCCACAAAGCCGACAAGAAATTCTCCAAAATCCGAGAGCTCCCTTACTACCACCGCAACCGCCACGAGTACGACGCCTACTTCTACAAGGTCTTCAAAGTCTACACGCAGCTCTGGAAGTTCCAGCAGGAGAATCGCCAGAAACTCGTCGACGCGGGTCTCCGGCGATCGGAGATCGGCGAGATCGCGTCGCGGATCGCGCAGCTTTACTTAGGGCAGTACATGAGGACCAGCGAGGCCAGCTATCTCTCGGAAGCTTACATTTTCTACGAGGCGATTCTGAGCAGAGAGTACTTCAAGGAGGGAATGTTTCAGGACCTGAGCTTGGCCAATAAGCAGCTCCGGTTCATTTCCAGGTTTCTTGTGGTGTGCTTGCTCTTGAATCGCCGTGAGATGGTGCAGCAGCTCCTTCATCAGCTCAAAGGCTTGGTTGATGACTGCAAGAGGACCTTCCAGGTGAATTCTCTTGAATCGTTTTCGCTTTTGGTTCGGTATTGTTTTGCTCTGTTGGCTCTTGTTTCAAATTCGAGATGGAAATGTTTGGTTTGTGCTATTGTAAAAAGCTTATCAAAAATGTGATAAGAGAGTTAAAAGAAAGAAAAGAAAATATAAAACGACATGGATTTTTGCCTCGAAATCGATTTAGATACATTAGAGTATTCACTTAAGCAGTAGTAACCGAGAATGACGGACATTGGACCAGTTTTGGAGCATGAGATTTTGAAATTGCGTTCACTTTCTTATATGTGTTGAAAATCGAGAGGGAGAATTAGGTTTGTGTTATTGTAAAGCTTAAAGAAGGGTAGAACTTACCAAAAATGTGATATGATGGTTCAACCTCAATACTTATAGGTAAAGAGTTGAAAATAAGAAAAGAAAATGAAAAACAACATGGAGTTGTATCACAAAGTAGATACAGATACATTAGAGTATAATCACTTAATCAGCAGTAATTTAGAATGATAGACCCTTGGCCAGTTTTGAGTATGATATTTTGAAATTGTGTTAAATTTCTTGTTTGGCTCTGAGTGGGGACTTTAAGCAATTTGGGAACATCTGGGATTGAGATTTCAGAATTGTGTTCGCTTTCAGTGCAACGTAATGTAGGGCGGGTGAGTTTATCATGGACAGAGTATAGTAAAGGCTAAGTTAGCTCAGAATAACATATTCAGATGTGATTTTTCTTTTCTGGAATGTTCAGATGTGATTTTATGTATTCCAAAATATGCGCTGTAGCTTTAAATGCAATATTTTATGTTCTTATGTGTGTTTGTGTGTTTTGCATTATAGATGGTACATTTATGTGGCTAACAGCAGTACAATATCAGTCATGCTGTTATATTTCAACTAAAAAGTTGTGTGCTTATGTATTCCAAGTCATGGTGTTCTTGCCGATAAGTTTAATAGTAACATTTGATTGATCTTGTTTCCAGGAAACTGATTTTAAAGAATGGAAGCTGGTGATTCAGGAAATAGTTAGATTTTTGAAAGCTGACACAGCTTTTATGAATATCAGGCCTTTGAGATATACTATTGTCCTGGAATGTCATCCTGATTCCTTACCGCAAGTTTCCACACTGGTTGTAAGGAAATCTCTGAGACTGCGAGATGCAATACTAAGCAGCTACCATCATAATGAGGTTAGGTATTAAGGTTTTTCCTTTACCCCTTTGTGGTTGTTCAATTATTTAATTAAATTCAAGATACAATAATTACTGAAGTCCAATCATGTAATCCTTGTGTATGGAACTAAATATCAGCCTATGCCCAATTATCTAGCTAAGATATGACAAAAACATAAAGTATCGTCAGAAAATAGATTTCCTGGTACTCTGAGATATTGAAGCCCAGGGACGGAGCCAGAAATTTAAAACACCCTGGGCTAAATATACCAAAAATGTTTTTTATTTCTCAATAACATGGAGAAGTTTTTTCTTTATCAAAATGATAAAAATATGAGAAAAGAATTTTTGAATTTTTTTTTATGGCAAATGGTAGTATGGTACCAATATGGCATTCTTTTTTTGTTGTTGTTCAAGATACGAATAGCCGACTATAGCAAATTAAGGCATAAGGAAATATACTTTTTTCTAATCAATGAAAATTGAGAGATTAGATATAAATAGCTTAGTATATTATTGTAAATATGTCTTCATATAGTACTGTAGAAGAACCGATCAAAAAGAAAGTGTAGTGTAGAAGAACATGTCTTCCAATTCATCTAAGTCCATTAGTAACCTATAGTGAGTAGGGAAGAAAATATAAACAAAGTGTCAAAGACTTGGGGAGTTTTTTTCTATTGTGGAAGTAAAATAGACTTAAAAGTTGGGCTGGTTAAAGTAAAAGTTACACTGTATAGTAACTAGAATAGTAGAATTTAATTGTTGGTGACGTGAGAGAGAAGGAAATGAAGGCCAATAATATTTGTTAGATGGGATTACCTGGGCTATAATAAAAAAAATTATATCAAACACAATCACAATGTTTGGGTGTACTAGTTTGATTGGATGATAATAGTTCTATGGGCTACAGCCCATAGGGAGTATGACTATGCTCCGTCCCTGTTGAAGCCAGAGTGATCTCTAAAGCTTTAGTTTATGTCATAAATGTTCACCCCCTCCTTCACTCCTTTATGGATAATCCCCATGTTCTGATTAGAGGGTTTTCAGTTATTTCTGTTTGATGTTCTGTATATTATGCCTCACAAATACATGAACTTGAATTGTATCCTAACATTTTCTGTTTTTCCATCGGTTAAAACTCAACCAGGTAAAGTTTTCAGAGATCACTCTTGACACTTTCAGGATGCTTCAATGTCTGGAGTGGGAACCTAGTGGCTCATTTTACCAGCCTAATGTAGCTAGAAACAGTCAGAATGGGGCACCAGGGTCCGGCCGCATTAATTACTCCCAAGATATTGCTGATCCTACTCTGCCACATAACCCACGGAAAGCTGTCTTATATCGTCCTTCTGTCACACATTTTCTGGCAGTAAGTCTAATAGGAATTAATATTGCTCTGTTTTCCTTTCATTACTATGTATTTGTGGCTTGCCTGTAATTCATCGATAGTAAAAATTTTAGTTACATAGTTCTATGTCAAGGGCTACCGGTTTCCAGAATACCTGAATAACATTGTGAACTAAACTACATCTGTTCAATGTCAAATGCTACTCAGTACTAACCTAATGATTGTGCTTCTGTAAAACTTTTTATGTTGAAGTTACCTGAAATACGTTTTAAATTGAAGTCAAGTTGCTGAGAGACATGTGTTTATTTTACTTGATTTGAGCAACTTTGATCCTGCTATTCACCTTAGTTGTGCAAACTTACAGACGACAATAAAAATCCTTTGCGAATGATATTATATTTGAATAGCATCTTTGTATAAGGGACCTGTTCGTCTGCATCGTTTAAAAACACACATGTAGACAAGAGATTTATAGTGCTCACTGAAACCAAATTTTGGCTATGTTGGGTGACATATGGCATGTTCTAAGCCCAAGATCATAGCTTGAAGAAATAGTCGAGTAGGGATATCCCCCTTTTAGTGAGGAGAGGGCCTCCTTATATAGGTATGTGGAGCTCCCTCACTCTTACAAGTTTAAGATGTGGAATTTAGGTGCCTATGCCAATTACATTTTTCTCTCTCTTATGCTACTAGCTAGATATCTCCTTTCTTTGTGCTATTACCACTTGACATATACCTTACACAAACAGAACTTTTAAGTAAAAAACCAAAAGGTTTGTCTTTTTTGATTCTGTTACATCTCTACCCTCACCCCCTTTGTGGATTGTCTTATTTCATGTTTGATTTGGTGTCCTTTGTAGTAATTATGCTTGAAACTAAAGTTTTATGCTTCCACCTAACCTGAATATTGTTGCGTTGCAAATGATATCAATTATTGAATGCTCATAAAAGGCACCATTGGAAGTATGCATTTTTGGTATATGGACCATGATTTTTAGCACCCTGATGAATTTGGGTTTTAAACATGGGTCTCATTGCCTAAACCCTAAAGCACCAGATACCAAATTTCTAATAGCATTGCTGATTATTATTATTGTGCCTTTTGAGAAGTATGTTATTACAAGTTTCAGTGAACACATTGGTGAGTTTGGATGAAGATGGATTCTTTTGGAATAGTCAATGGTCCTTATACATCATGAGTGTTATCCTTTCTCTGCATCAAACAATCTATTGTTCTCTTTTGTTGAGAACTACACAAGTTATAAATTTCAATTTATTTGCCTGACTGGCAGGTTCTGGCCACAGTCTGTGAGGAGCTTCCCTCTGATGGAGTTATCTTGATATATCTGTCAGCTTCAGGTTTGAACCTTTTTCTGGGTAGCTTCTCATGTTGGTGTCTTTATGGCTATGTAGGATCATTTTTTTTTTTTAATTTTTTTTTATTTTTATTTTTTCTATTTGCTTCATTGGCTCAGTTGAAGGAAATGACTTTTAATTGCCAACAGGCTCTGGAATGTACTCTGATGCAAACTCCCTTTCTATGTTGCCCTCTCCATCTGATAGAGTGAATCCTTCCTGTGGACAAAGTAAAGGAGATGACTCAAGCTTACACACTAGTTGTTTACACTTTGGTAGCCATGGAAATGGAGGTACACTCTTCCAAACAAATCTGGAACAGTTAATGATGTAGACCTGCTCAAATATAATTATTATAGATTCAATGCTACTTGAGATGATTAAATTCAGTTTCATGCATTACATTTTTCTTGCTCATTTATTCTCCAATCATCTATTGTTTGCCTGGGTTCATATTTGGATGAGAGGCCTCAAAGGTTGACATAGAAAAAGAGTGAAAATTTAGACTTCTAAAGTTTTCCTTTCACAAATCTGTAGGTTTTGGTTTTAGGAAGGGATATGTTCATGTGATATTAAAAAAATGCATAATTCATTACTGGAGTCCTAGGTTGATAGTTTATCATGTTGGACAATGAGATTGATATATCCAAACTTTGATGTCGTCTTATCTTTTGACATCATTTCCTTGTTTTTGCATTAGTCTCTACGGATTCTGATATCAAACAAAATCATCCATCTTTCAGGAATTAATAGCATCTATCCCGGTGACTTGGTTCCATTTACAAGAAGGCCACTCTTTTTAGTTATTGACTGTGATAGCAGTGAAGCTTTTGAGGCAAGTTTATCTACTCTATTATGCAATTTTCTTTTTCTGTTAATGTACCAGCCCATGTTGCAACTTATGGAGTCCATGGTCTATACGATAGCCGGAAGTGTTGTTGAAAGTATAATATTCAACATTGCAGTGTCTCCTTTTATTAGCAGTTATCACAGCTGTAGAACACCAGAATAACTTCTATATCATCATACAGACGAATACTAGTTGTTACCGCACACAGTAGTTCATGACATGCTTAGTTATGAATGCTCCCAAAAAATTAAATGCCCACCCCTTGTGTTTAGTTATTTTATTCTGATGAGATCTTTGTTTCATCTAAAATAACATTTGCAGTCTCTCTATGAGTAAGATCCACTCTTCTTGTTTTATTGATTTTGAATGAGCCTGAGTAGAAACTATTTCCTTAACCTGTGAAGGTGACTAATTCTAAAATATGCTCAGGCTATAAATGGAGTACAAAAAGGAGAAACAGCCGCAATGCTCCTATCTTCAAGCTTTTCATATCAAGCTTCTGGTGTTGGTTCCTCTCGTCAGCCAAGTGGAAGCCTATTCACTCTTTTCCTTACAGCTCCAATGCAGGCTTTCTGTTTACTGCTTGGTATGTCAGGCGCTGACATTGACATGGTGAGTAGAAGGTTCGGCACTTTTTGTGTTCTTGTTCCAAGAATATGAGTTATTTAGTTTTCCCAGGGCACTTATAGAAGGCAAATGTTTGCAGGATATATATAACAAGGCTGAGAAGCTGCTTTCCAGTTCATTAAGTGACTGGGGGTCTGCTTTGGCAACATCAGACACTATTGACCCTGTTTGGGCACAGGTTTTGACTGATCCATTCCTAAGACGACTCATATTGAGGTACTATTCTATAAAGCTTAATGGAGATTATTACAGGAACATTTTTCCTTTTTTGGTTTTGAGGTAACATGAGCATGATGACATGTTTTTGCTTTTCATACCTTCAATTGTTGCAAGATTTGATACTGTTCTATTTATTAACACCTGCAAGTGTTTTGCAAGCCTATCTACTAGGGTGAGGAATTTTTTTTTTTTTTTTTCAATCTCTCTCGGCCTTCAGTTTGTTGGTCATGGAATGATAGACTCAGAAACAATGCCTAATTTGAACCTGCATGAATACAGCTACATACATAAAAAGATAGATTAATTTGTTGCCTAAATTGTTAAGTACACATAAACATGTTCACAATTAATGAAATCTAACCCAGAAGTAAAACTAAAACCAATATTAGCAGTAGGGAGTCTTATTACCACTTGACTTGAAGAAAAAACTTAAGTTTCTTTAGATACATTTTCTACTATCTCGTTGACTTGGACTATTTAGTTACCACGGAGAGTTCTATGTGGACAAGAAACACCAAAGTTTAGGATATGGTAAAGGGGCTTAGTGTTGATGTTCCAAAGATGGTATGTCTTTTCTGAGCGAGCTGTGGCTAGTGGCTACTGCATTAGAAATCTAAATACTCTAATATATGGGACGCTATTACAAATTGTGCAAGCCTGCAAAGTGTCTTGGTCAGTGTTCGGAGTATTGCAACTGGACCCTTTGACTCTTTGTTTTCAAGTAGTTAAGAGCAGGCACGCTTATGTGCATCTTCTTGTTCATGACCACTTCAATTAAATAGTTAAAAAAAAATGTATTTTTGTTGGTCATGTTATTACTAGATGAGCAGGTTCTGTAGTTCTAAATGGCTTATATCTTTTTAAAATTTTCTGTGTTGTTCCTTGTGTTTCTAGTCTTGTCTCACAGTTCTGTAGCAGGTTCTGTATTCTGTTTGCTATATGTATGTACTGACAATTTTCTTATTTAGGTTCATATTTTGTCGAGCAGTGTTATCACTCTATGCTTCAACCTTCAATAAGAAGGAATTTATCCCCAAGTCTGTACCATCCCTTCCAGCATCTTTCCTGCCAACAACAGTTGCATGCCAGACAGTTATTTTGCAGATAGCGAATGTCTTTGGAGCGAGCACTAAGTTCATATTCTCAGAAGGACTTGTACTCCCAGAAAATAGACAGGGTGACGATGCAGAATTATTGCCATGTTCATGAATCATATGGAGTACAGCACATGATTCATGAATCATATGGAGTACAGCACATGATTCATGAATCACATGGCCGGGAGAGTTTCCTTTTGCTGATTTTGCTTGATTGTGTCAAAACTATCCCAACACCTTGTATTGTGTTGGAGCTTGTACAGGACATTTGATTGAATTACTGAGCTGTGTGCTTCTGGTGTTCTGAGTTTAACTTGTGATTTTATTTCCTTTGTTGTGAAATTACCAGTTGTTGATAAGGCAATCCTGGTAAGAGACAACTTTGACTTGTATTGCTGTATGATTGAAGAGCTCTTGTGGCATTCTTGAGAAGGTTCAAGGACGACTTGCTACTGGAAGATTAAAACCCTCAATATGGCAGGAAGATTGGCCCTAATACAATAAGTGTCCTCTTCCATTCCCATTTATGCTTTGCAAACAGCCAAATTACAGATCTCTCTCGTAATTACCTCGACGATTTGGTGGCGGGTTCGACTCTAGGAGGCGGCGGTGGCGAGTTAAAGGAGTTGGACGGAGGGGTTGGGTTCGGGTTTGGGTACGGGCAATTTGGAGAGGGAGGAGACCGGATTTGGTGGAGAGGAAGAGAGTGAGGCCTGGGTGATGGTGAGGGAAAAGAATAAATTGTTGATGTGGATGGATCCTGTGGGAAAGAGAGGAGCAAGAGAGGGAAGAATTTGAAGTGGTGAGAGAGTGAAGCTAGCTGGGTTATGGTGAGGGAAAGAATAAATGGTTGAGGTGGATGGGTTTTGTGGGAGAGAGAGAATGAGGAAGACAGGGAATCGAAGAACTTGAGGGGGGGGGGGGGGGGGGGGGGGGGGGAGGGAGAGAGAGAGAGAGAGTATAAAAAGATTAAATGAGAGTGAGTGTATAAAAAGATAAAATGGGAGAGTGGGTGTATAAAATGGAGGCTTTGAAATTTTCAAAAAAATTGGTTTGAAAATTTTCCAAATTTTTGGCGGAAGATTTGATCGCTTAAATATTTGGTCTTATGCGACGAAATCTTCAAATTTCGTTGCTTAGGTGCTTAAAATAATTTTTAAATTTAAAATTTAAAAGCTTAACTGATAAAATTGGTAACTTACAGCAAAGTAGGAAATCACATGTTTCAATAACATATTAAAAACAACCATTAAATGCAGTCATCAAAAATTTATATCCCTTAAATCTTTCTATCATAGAATATTATTGGAATAAAATTTAAATTGAGTGTTGAATTTCAAAAATTAACTTAATTAGTCTTAAATATTAACATTAATGTGATGAAATAAATATTTATACTATTAAAATGTTAATACAATGAATAAAAACCGTGCTAAGAGTTTTTTTTTACCTTATTAACATGTGCTTTAAACTTTTTTTTTAATAGTAAAAAATATTGTGGACTAAAGTGGTATAGCTTAAATATCATATCTTTAAGTTCATGAAACAAGTATAGTAGAGAAATTGAATTTGAAGCAAACGACTGTTAGCTATAATCAATATAAGAAAATGTGTATGTAGAAAGAATATTGACTACTTTGAAGTTCGGTAAGGATTTGATCATGTCATTCAACTATAGAACCAAAATTCTTACAAAACGAAAACATTAATTAACTATTCTTCGAAGCTCTATTTTTAGAACAGTCGACACTCACAATCTCAAAATTGTTTACTCTATTAGCTTAGCGAAAAAAAAAGAAAAAGAAAAAAGTCAATTTATGTTTCTACCTGTCTCGTCCCGAGGTCACGAGCCGGGAAGGGGTTGCGAGTCGGGGCGAGGTAAAATCTTTTGGTCCTACACTCGGAACCTGCACAAGTAACGTCAGGAAGTCGGGACTGGGGTGGCCCAGTCTTCGACTCTCCGATACTTAAGTTAGCTTTAGGCTACTTGTGATGTACGAGAGTGCGGGAAGAGAGTTGTGTGTCTACCTTTTACGGGAGTTTGTACCTGTTTTATAGGCCAAGGTTAGGCACTGTGGCCTCAGTCTCTGATGTGGGACTATTTGTTAACCTTTGCAGTGTCTTCCCTTTTGGGGTGTTTTGTTGCTAGAGTGATTTTGGCAAGCGGATTGTTACCGGCCCTTCACTCTTTGGATATCCGTGAAGGGCTCGTCAGAGCTATCTCGCCTGGAATGATCTTCGGTGACTGGGTAATTGCGCCTTATTCTCGGCTCAGCCAAGTATTTTGGCTATGTACTAACAAGTCCCCAAGTCCCCAGTCTGAGAGAGCTCTTGGGTGGGGAGTTATTCTACAGATGCCGAGAATAGGTTTTACCCTGATGCTGGAGGCATGGTGCCGAGTCCCCAAGTCCCCACGCGAGGGTCGCGAGGTGACGGAGGTGAAGTATCGAGTTAAGTTCGTGTCTTCTTGTGAACAAATGTGTCGCGTTAGTTGGCGAGATGAACCGCGCTAATGGTGTGGCAGGCCGCTACGGGGCGACACAGTTCGCGCTAGCTGGCGAGGGAAACAACGCTAATGGCGTAGCGGGCCGCTAACGGGCAAGAGAGTTCGCACTGGTTGGCGAGATAGTTCGCGCTAGGTGGCGAGAATAACCACGCTAATGGCGTGGCGGGCCGCTAACGTCTCGCGCTAGCTGGCGAGGGAAACCGCGCTAATGGCGTAGCGGGCCGCTAACGGGCGAGAGAGTTCACGCTGGTTGGCGAGATAGTTCACGTTGGATGGCGACAGTTCGCGCTAGGTGGCGAGAATAACCACGCTAATGGCGTGGCGGGCCGCTAACGTCTTGCACTAGTTGGCGAGACTGTTCGCGCTAGGTGTCACGCCCCGAACCTTAATTTTTACCTTTATTACTGGCATAACGGTAATAAGATTTTTTACCGTGTTCGTCATTAAGTGTGTAATTTAATTAGTTCCCAGAGGGTGTTGAGGGACTAATATTTTGAGGGAATTATTCTAAGAAAGAAATTTTGACGGTAAAAATGGTAATTTTTGCTAGTAAAAGGTAATTTTATTGGGGTATTATTTTTGAGGGTGTTGAATTATTGGATTTGGGTTTTTAAAGGAGTTGTGGACCGGGTGGGCTTTGGCCCAAACCAGTTTTTCTCTCTCCCTCCCGATTCTCTCTCTTCTCACCCGATTTTTCTCCTCTCTACACCCAGAAATTTTCCGGCCGCCCAACGGACCGGTCCCGTTCGAACGGTCTCCCTCCCAGCTACATTTCTAGACCGGTGGCAGCCTCCCTAGCGCCGCCGTGAGGGAGAAACGCCGCCCAAAAGCCCCGGCTGCCGAAACCGATTTCTCGCCGGAACTCCCTTCTCCGGCCGCCATATCCGGTGAGCCATAGCCCAAAAGGAAGCCCTCCTCCCGTGCTTCAATCCCTCCAAAGGGCTCGCTCCGTCGTGAGCTAGGTAAGGAGAAATCGGAACTTGAAATTTCTAGGGCTTTTTGTGTATTTCCATTCGATTGATGTGCTTAGGCTTAGAATTAGAGTTTGTGGTAGTTAGGAATGTTGTAGAGGAGGTTGAGAGGAATATGCTGCCAAAATTTGGTGACCATCGGAGGTCGCCGGAGTTGGTCGCCGGCCGCCGCCTCCGGCGGAGCCGCCGAGAAAATGTTTTTGGTGGAGAAAAATGTGAGGAGTTTAATGGAATAAGTTTTAGAATATTTGGAGGAGTTTTGGATAGGTTTGAGATTTGTTGAAGTTTGGTATTTTTGGCGGATTATTAATTTATAATCCGGCCATTGGATTTTATTTGGTGGAAGGTGATTTTGAGGAAGTCGGTAAAATTTGTGGAGTTTTGAGGTTGGCAGTGGATTTAAGATTTTGGAGTGTTAGGCTTGGTTGAGCGCGAAGCATATTTAATTATGCATGTTTTGTCGGTGTTTTATTTTAAGGAATTAATTATGTTTGGAACAGGACGCGAGGAGGCTCGAGCAGAGGAGACCTCCGACCGACGTCAGGCTTAGGCCTAAGTTGTGAGTGGACCTTTGTTTTAAATATTGTGTTTCGAAATGCTTTTTCATTTGATTGATTTTTCTGTTATTGGATATTTCCCGAAATTGAGAATTTCGGTGGATTATACTCGAGGTACAATTCCGAGAATAGTATGTATATGATTAAATGCTAGCTAGCTATACGTGATTTCCCCCATACGCGAGGTACAATTCCGGTATGGGTGACATGAGCGTTAGACGCGAGTGTCGTAGCCCTGTGCGACTTTCTATTCTTGCATTTATTTATTCAAAGATGTCGTATAAGGAGTAAGCACGTATATATTACCACTCGGCCGCTTTCCCCCATATGCGAGGTACAATTCCGGTGTGGGGTGATGTGAGCGTTAGACGCAAGCATAGTAGCTTCGTATGATATCTACTTTATTCAAGTTATTCATAGATATCATGCCAAGGGTCAGGCGAGTGTGCATACATACTATATATATATATATATATATATATAATATCCAGGCCTGAGAGGCAGTTTCTTAAAGTTTGGGGGTTCTAGCCAGGCTGGACCCCAGTTCAGAGTCGTTCCAGTGGAGTTCGTGTTTTTGCCACTGTGGAAAACATTTCTTTGGGGAAATATTTATTTGTTGTCAGATCAGTTTTGTCCACTCACTCTGACGTGTTAAATATTTTCCCCTGGGCTCTTCGTTTTTAAAAAATGCCCAGTTTGCAGAGTTCGCGTGAGGTCCAGCAGGAGACGTCGAGGCATAGTGACCCAGCTATCAGCTACATTTCGCCAGTAGGTTACCTGTTTAATCTACTAGGAGTTTGTTAGCTTCCGTTGTATTTTATTTGATATTTAGTAGCTCTGAATACTATTGGAATTCTTATGTTTGTTTTCTGGCTACTTATGGAGTGTAGCTGAAGATTTATTTGTTTTGGATTAAAAGGTGATTCGTAAGTTCTTAAGTTAGGGTTGTCCATTTTCGAGGGAGGTTTGCGGAGTCTTCGGTAAATTTTCCTTGGAGGTGGTCCCCGCAGGACTCATCTCGGGTTTCGGGGTGAAATTTGGGGCGGGTCCTGACACTAGGTGGCGAGAATAACCGCGTTAATGGCGTGGCAGGCCGCTACGGGGCGAGACAGTTCGCGCTAATGGGTGAGTCAGGTCTGTGGGGTTTGCCGTGTGTCGCTATATATGATTGAGACATTGGGGTCGTTGCTCCCATGTAGTGTGGAAATGGCAGGGTAATCGGGGGTTGAAGTGGAGGTACCGCTGGCGAGCATCTCGCGAGGGCCGCGGGTACCGGCATGTTTGTATGCCTTGCGTTTTAGCAGCCTTTGATATGCACAAGCTATATGCTCGAGCTAGTTGAGTTAGTCCCGCATACGTTCGAGGGGGGAGATTTTGGTGGCATATTTTGTGGTTGCCTCTAGGCGAGTGCTAGAGTGCCTATGTACCCGTTTATGGGATCAAACCAAACGTAGTTCACCATTTCGCCATCGAGGCAAGTGTGCCGTCAAGGTGTGGCGAGGAGTGCCGCTGAGGCATGACGATGGGTGCCGCTTGGGCATAATGATGTTGCCGATAGGGCTTGTGTAAAGCTGTCAAAAGGCATGCTAGGGAGTGTAGCCAAGATGCCGATGGGGCAAGGCGGGTGTTGCCAAAGTGTATCGAGGCACGTCATGAGGCGTGGTAAATGCCGGCCTATAAGGCTGTTGCCCAAGTCCCCCAGTGTCGGGAGAGATTATGGTGGCGAGACACCGAAATGAGGACTGAGTTCATATGGCTTGTTCGAGGGGTAAGGATAATATCATGTGTCGGGAAGTGTATTAAACACGTTGGTGATGTTGGTGTCACGCATTGGGGAGTGTTGATTGACTCGTCCCGGGTGACTGATAGGTGGTAGATGTCGTGTGCCAAGAGTGCTGCTCGTCATAAGGGGTCGGGACCTCACCTCATGAGGGGCACGTGGCGTAATGGTTCGCGCTATTGGGCATAACGGCTCGCGCTGGTGGTGTAACGGTTCACGCTGGTAGGCATAACGGCTGGCGCTGATGGCGTAATGGGACGTCGGAACCTCTGTGGCTTTGTATTTAGAGTAACGAGGTGTCAGAACCTCACACTTGGAGAAGTGATTCTGGAGAGCAATGACAGAGTCGCTACGTCGAGTCCCCAGGTCCCCCATGCGAGGGTCGCGAGGTGATGGGGGGAAGTACCGAGTTAAGGTCGTAATGATTTACGTATGGTCTGCGCTAGTGGCGTAACGGGTCGCGCTAGTGGGAGTGACGATTCGCGCTAATGGCGTAACCATTCACGCTAGCGGGTGAAATGTTTCGCACTGGTGGCGTACACTCGTGGTGTGTGTAGTCTGAGATTGCACCTTTGGGTGTTGGTTGTTTACACGTTTGTAGCTTGAGATTGCACCTTTGGGTGCTGGCTGTTTTACACATGTTGTGCGTAGCCTGAGGTTGCATGTTTGAATGCTGGCTGTTTTATGCATGTTTGAATGCTGGCTGTTTTACACATGTTGTGCGTAGCCTGAGGTTGCATGTTTGAATGCTGACTGTTTTACACATGCTGTGTGTGTAGCCGTCGATGGCATAGTCGAGATAGATATAGATAGATGTATAGCAATGTTTGGCTTGTAATCATGTGAAGCAAGTGTCATATGGTTTGCACATGGTTTACAAGCATGTGTGTTTAGCATGTACATGAGAATATATGTAACATGTGATAGAGGATGTTTGCTAACTCTATGTCATGAGAACATATTATGATGCATGTGGCATGTTATTTGTATGATAATAACTCAATTGAATAGTGTGAAGTAAGACTTATCTGGAGCCGTGTAGAGCCGCTATAGTCATTGTAGAAAAATTGGAGTTGTTGATATAAGTCTCGATGTCGACAAAAGAGCATAATATAAGAATCCCAATGGAGTAGTCATGGTGGTCAAGAAGATAATATTGGAGTGCATCATTGAAGATAATATTGTTATGTTGCCCACTGATAAATCATAGAGAAGTATGTATAACTGCAGGCGAAGTGTTGTTGGCAACTTGTTGTTGGAGCTTGGCTTGATATGATTATATAGTACCGAGGGCATGACAATTGCAGACATTGAACTAGGTAGCGAGCTAGGCATAGCAATTGGTCAAGCTGTGTGAATATGTGTCGAAGATGTAACAACCTCTCCCATGCGTTGTAGGATCAAGGCGGTGGTAATAGATCATGATCTTGTGTAGTATATACATGGCGAACTTTATGAGTGAAGCGAGTGTGAACTGGAGTATCAATCAAGGGGTTGAAGGTTGAGCGGAGTGTGCGGGGACTCTGGCGAGACCAGTGGAGTCCGCGAGGGCTCTGGCGAGACAAGAGGAGTCCGCAAGGGGTTGGCGAGACAAGCGGAGTCCGCGAGGACTGGCATGACCCATGGAGTCCGCGAGGGGCTGGCGAGGTCAATGGAGTCTGCGAGGAGATGGCGGGACCTGCGGAGTCCACGACAATGTGAGTCCGCGAGGGGATGGCGGGACCAAGAGAGTCCGCGAGAGGCTGGCAAGGTCAATGGAGTCTGTGAGGAGATGGCGGGACCTGCGGAGTCCGCGACAATGTGAGTCCGCGAGGGGATGGCAGGACCAGGAGAGTCCGCGAGGACTGGCGAGGCCAGCGGTCCGCGACAATGTGAGTCCGCGAAGGGATCGGGAGAGAGGTACCGAGACATGGGTGGGCGTCCCCCTGGAGAGAAATATCAAGTGGGTGCCAAAGAGCGTATCCCTGCTTTCTGGAAGCTGGGTGTCTAGATCAGTTTTTCTGGAGACTGCTCACCGGCGCGTGGGCCTTGGCCGGAGGTCGGGGAGGCCCCGCTGGATTCATTGGAAGACAGTGGGTACGACGGCCGGGAAGGTGAGCTACCTTGCTGTGGGACGCCCAAGCGAAGGAGTCTCCTCGGGATTTCTCTAAAACCAAGCCAGAAGGACTATCACGGAGCGAAAATTAATGGGGTGAGCTCCTTATATGCGGGCAGGGAGAAGCCTGAGAAAAGGAGGAGGTTGGCGACTGGAAAAAGAAAATTTCCAGAGGGAAATCTGGGCAGATTATGGCCATGGTGAGCTATGTGAGGGTTTCCACTTGAAGGACCCTCCTCCTAGCGCCAATTGTTTCTACCTGTCTCGTCCCGAGGTCACGGGCCGGGAAGGGATTGCGAGCTAGGTAGAATCCTTTGGTCCTACACTCGGAACCTGCACAAGTAACAGTGTCAGGAAGTCGGGACTGGGGTGGCCCAGTCTTCGACTCTCCGATGCTTAAGTTAGCTTTAGGCTACTTGTGATGTACGGGAGTGCGGGAAAAGAGTTGTGTGTCTACCTTTTATGGGAGTTTGTACCTGTTTTATAGGCCAAGGTTAGGCACTGTGGCCTCAATTTCTTATGTGGGACTATTTGTTAACCTTTGTAGTGTCTTCCCTTTTGGGGGTGTTTTGTTGCTAGAGTGATTTTGGCAAGCGGGTTGTTACCAGCCCTTCACTCTTTGGATATTCGTAAAGGGCTCATCAGAGCTATCTCGCCCGGAATGATCTTCGGTGACTGGGTAATTGCGTCTTATTCTCGGCTCAGCCAAGTATTTTGGCTATGTACTAACAATTTATATACTCTTTCTCTTTGAAGAAAAAAAAAAAAGAAATATTGCATTGACACTTGGCCAAGTGACTTGGGTGACGAAAATTTTTGGTTTCGTCGCCTAAGTTTGTTATGTTTTTATTTATAGTTTTCTAAAAAAATACATGGTAAAATTTTGTCGCTTAAGTAAAATATTTTTCGTCATCTGAGTAACTACTTAAGCGACAAAATAAACTTTCGTCGCATAAGTGATTACTTAGACGACAGACACTAATTTTGTCGCCTAAGTGATCCCCTAAGTGACGAAACACATTTCTTTGTCGCTTAAGTGACAAAGAAATGTGTTTCGTCGCTTAAGTGGTTACTTAAGCGACGAAAATTGTTTTGCTTGTTTGTTTTCGTCGCTTAAGTACATTTTTCTAGTAGTGTCCCCGCAAATATACCCCCAATCGGGTATTACCCGATGCAAAGCTGCTTCAACACACCTCTTCACTATTCATTAATGAACTTACCCACCTCCATATCGTCGATCGCGGAGGGAGAATTACCGAGAGTTATGCACATCACGCGCTTTTAGGATACAGAAGCTTCTCCAACTGTTGCTTAACACGTGCTCCAGACAGCTGCAATATTCGGAGCATTGTGTGCATTCCAGAATTCACCATAGTTCTCACTTGTAAAGGTGTTCGACAAGACAGAGGACTATTTTTCTTTTATTTGGTTCAGTAACTATGTGTTATTCTTAGTTCTTCACTTACTTCAATGAGTTAATTCTTAGCTAGTCACTGACTTGAATGAATTAATCTTTCTAGTTCTTCAACGATCCAGAGGTGTTCGATGACAATACAGAGTGCTCTTTTTTTTCTCCTTTTTTTTTCAAATAATAATTTGTGAAAAGAGGGATAATTTGAAATCTTAATGAAACGAAACATCGGCTACAAACGTGGGTCGAACTACAAACTAATTAAACCCTAACCCTAAATCCCCAATTTAGAACATACCCTAATGCCGTTGATTGAAATTGATAAATGAAGATCTCAAGAGCGGTTCATCATCTTCTTAAACTCTTGAAAGTTAATGAAGCCATCACCATCAACGTCAAAATTGGTAATCATGGCGGCACATTCCAGGACGGAGCACTTTTGCCCTAAGCGGTTGAGCACCTCATGAAGCTCTCTGGTTTAGATCAGCCCGTTCTTGTCGAGATCATAGAGATCGAAGGCGTCACGGAGATCCTTGGTCGACGAGGATCCATTGAGGATCGCCGTTAACTCCTCCAGGTCGATGTGGCCGTCGCCTTCCTTGTCGAACTCCGACATCACAGTCTTCACTTCCTCCGGCTTCATCTCCCAACCCAGCAGCGCTATATTTGGTGGTTATTTTGCGTAAAATTTTTATACAACTTGTTGCGTGTCATCGGTTTAAAACTATTTTCAGTTAGAGGTCCGGCCAAAATACGTAATTTAGACGGTCGAACGACATTTTCCGTGCGTTTAGGGGTTTGACTTACGAGATTGACCGTCCGTATCGAGCGCTTATTCTTTTCGGATCAAGTTGAATTTTTCCCATACATGTATTTTATCATGATGGTCAGATCTGACGGTCGGATTTCTGTTTCTCAAGTTTGATCATCACAATCACAACATGCATACTAATGTTGTATAACTTGTTTACCAAGTGTTATGTAAATGTTCCGTTTCAAAAACAAACTATACGTAAAACCTTCAAACGCCAAAAAGTCATGAAATAAGATATGACGAGAATGTTGAAATACATCCACGGTTGAAAAATCACACTATTCCGGTAAATATTCGGTGCCGATAGTTGCGGTCAATACAATTTTTCATTTTTTCCCCCTATGAGTAGCCCTATATTCGGTGGTTATTTTGCGTAAAATTTTTATACGACTTGTTGCGTGTCATCGGTTTAAAACTATTTTCAGTTGGAGGTCCGGCCAAAATACGTAATTTAGACGGTCGAACGACCTTTTCCGTGCATTTAGAGGTTTGACTTACGAGATTGACCGTCCGGATCGAGCCCTTCTTCTTTTCGGATCAAGTTGAATTTTTTCCCATACATGTATTTTATCATGATGGTCAGATCTGACGGTTGGATTTCTGTTTCTCAAGTTTGATCATCACAATCACAACATGCCAAATGTAGAAAAATACTTTTAGCCGCCCAAAAATTTTCAAAGGACTTTAGCCGACGAAAATATTTGAAAAGTCGTCGGCTAAGGTCAAAAATTTTTGGGCTGTAAAAATTTTCAAAGGACTTTAGCCGACGAAAATATATGAAGAGTCGTCGGCTAAAGTCGAACAATTTTCAAAATTTTCAACCAAAATTTTTTGGCGGTCAACCAAAATTTTCAAAAGAGTTTAGCCGACGAAAATAAAGAATTTTGTCGGCTAAAGTTCTTTATATAGGAGTTTTACCGGAGGTGGATGGTAAGAAATCTGTTTCGTCTGCCGAATTTTCTTCTCCGCTTAGCTCCGCCGTCAAGCCACTGGAGACCGCCACACTTGTCCCAAAAGCTTCGCCGTCGTCTCTACTTCATTGCTGGACAGGTGGTGCATCGAGTGGCGCCGCCGTGAGGGATAAATCGAGCTCCAAAACTCCGCCGGTTCGGAGTCGGTGTCGATCGAATTTCTCCTTCCTCAGGTCACCATTTGGTGAGTTCTATATATGGATAAGTTGAGTTTGATTAGTACTACATTCCCCTAGAATTTGGTAGCTCGATTCGGTGTGTGTGAGGAGAATCGCAGATTTGAAGTTTTTAGGGTTTAAAATTGGGGATTTTTATGTTTTAATTCAATTGACCTGTTTAGGCTTAGAATTGGGCTTTGACTTCTTCTATAAAGTTGTTTGAAATGTTGAGAGGAAGATTCTGTCAAATTTTGGTGGTGATTGGAGGTGGCCGAAAGTTTCTGCAGTTTTTTTTTTTAAAAACAGCAACTTTAGCCGACGATATTTAAAGGTTTAGCCGACGATATTTAAAGGTTTATTCGTCGGCTATAGTATTTTTATATTTTTTTATAAGGTTTAGCCGACGAATTATGGTATATTTCATCAGCTATAGTTATTTTTAAAATTTTTTTATAACGTTTAGCCGACGAAACAGACTATATTTCGTCGGCTAAAGTTATTTTTTAAAATTTTTTATAAGGTTTAGCCGACGAAACATACTATATTTCGTCGGCTATAGTCTGGGAAAAATTTTTTTATTACAGACTTTAGCTGACGAATATCTTAATTGTTTCGTCTACTAAAGTCTGAGAAAAAAACCGACGACATGTTTTTCGTCGGCTAAACGCCGGACTTTAGCCGACGAAAAAAAAAATTTCGTCGGCTAAAGTCATCACCGAGGACCTTTTCCCGACGACACTATAGCCGACGAGCCTTCGTCGGCTAATGTGCTTGTCCTGGTAGTGGATTAACGAGTTCTATTTTATTTTTCTGGAACTCTCTTGCTAATTTTAGTTGACATGTGAGACATGTCAAGTGATTTATATTATTACGTAATATTTTCAAATATAGTAGGGAATTGTACTATGCGCTACGGATTTATTATAATTTTTGCGGAAGTGTTGATCTTTTTATTTTAATATTTTACTTCACCATAAAAGGGTTGATATATATTGATTATTGTTAGCTAACCATTATTAGCGATCCTCACCATAGGTGATTAAAGCGCTTAGCATGAGACACTATTATAGCTTGGGAGGCAACCAATTAGTATTTATATTTATTTGTTAGCTAGCCATTATTAGTGGTCATCACCATAGGTGAGTAGAGCGCTTAGCTTGAGACGCTATTATAACCTGGGAGGCTCCGACCCTAGCCTGGGAGGCTCATCGTTATGGTGAAACCTCTTCGCTATTTTTTATGATTTATTGGGAACCAATGAGATTGGTTCATCATTTGTGTCCATAAATACTTTTGGAAAATTTCCAAGAGTGGCATGCATAAATATTTTTCTCAATGGAAAATTTGGGATAGCATAACTTTGATTTCATTGCTCCATATTTAAGTCAATATTATTGTTATTTATTTTTGTCCACTCACGCTAAAGTTTTTAAATGCCCAGTCTGCAGAGTTCGGTTCGGCGAGTGTAGGAGGCGAGTCATATTTTCTGCTTCATCCAGTTTTCTCTCATAGGTTACCAGATTAATCTACTTGTATATTTTCTGGTTTTCTTCTATTAGTTGCTCTGATAACTATGAAATGTTGTATTAATTTATGGTAAAGTGTGTTAAGGGTTTATGACTAAATTTAGGTGTGATTTGAAAGATTTATTTGGTGGGATTGTATGAGAAATTAAATTATGAAATTGTTTGAGATATTATGTTTGTGAGGTGGTAGATGTTTATTTGAGGGAGCGGGTGGCTCCAAGAGATGTTGAATATTTTGCTATAGAAGTGTATTTGGGAGTTTGTATTTTTTAGGTAGGATTGCCCAATTTCAAGGGAGGTTATGCCAAAATATTGGTAAAAAAATTTTTGAGGTGAGTCCCACAGAGTTTATCTTGGATTTCAAGGGGAAATTCGGGGTAGGTCTTGACAACTTGCCACTTAAATATAAGTTAACAACTCATTGAATAAGGAATACAACACTGCAAACACATATCACTTCCTAACTCGTAACTCAACTCAAAATCTCGCAACCACCATAAAGCACAAATGAAAGGTGCAAATCACTTACATTTCCATTACTCGGACAATAACCAAGATACTCTTTGAGGTCGGCGTACAGAGGCATAGTCTTGAAGTTGTAGACATTGATGGCACAATATTGTCAATAAATAAGATAAGAAGAACTACCTCACATACCTAATAAACACATAGCATCTGATGCATATAATGCTAATGGATACGCCGCGGTTGGACCATCACTCTATACACACTAAGTCTTACCAAGTATATGAGGTAGTGACAGGAATTGGAAAACCTAAGCTCTGATGCCAACTATCAGGACCCACCCTGAATTTCGCCTTGAAACCCGAAGTAGAAATCCTACGGGGTCCACCTCCAATGAGCATTTACCGAAAATTCGGCATAATCTGCCTTGAAAATGAACAACCCTTACCTGAAAAATTTCAGATAAACACTTCTATTTTAAATCATCTATCCTCAACTCCTAGAGCCTTCATGCTCCCCAAGTTGAACACATCTCCTAACATATCAGTTTCTCCTCTAAAAGAATTCCCCAACCAACAACAAAAATAATCAATAACTTACTCTGTCACGCCCTGACTTTTAAATTTTACCTTATTTACTAGCATAATGTTAATAAGAGTTTTACTATCTTCGTCATTGAGTTATAGTTTAATTGGTCCTCAGAGAGGTTTTGGGGGACGATTAATTTGAAGGAATTATTCGTAGGAGAAAATGTGATGACAGTAAAAACGGTAAATTTTGTCTAGTAAAAGGTAATTTTTATTAAGGTATTAATTTTGGGGTGTTAAATTTTGGAGTGGGTTAAATGGTGATGTTGGACTGGATTGGGACAAACCCAGACTTTTCACTCTCTCTCTCTCTCTCTCTCTCCCTCTCTCCTCTCTCCTCCCACCCGCTTCTCTCTCTCTCTCCCCGAGCCCTCTCTCTGCCGGAATTTCCAGCGGCCCGTTCTTAGCCATCCGGCCACCATAGACCGCCGCACCGGTGCCAATCAGTCGGCCGTCGACCCAGCCACCTTTCTGGACTGGTGGCAGCCTCCCTAGCGCTGCCGTGAAGGAGAAATCGAGCCCGGAAGGCCCGACTGTTCGGAACTTATTCCCATCGCCGGAACTCCCTCCTCCGGACGCCATAGCTAGCAATCCTTGGCTTGTTGGAAAGCTCTCCTCCCATGCTTCAATCCCTCAGAAGGTTTCTTTTCAATTCGGCTTGGGTAAGGAGAAATCAGTGTTTAAAATTCTAGGGCTTTATTTAATGTTTTCGTTCAATTGGCATAATTAGGCTTGAAATTGGTGTTTGTGCTAGTTAGAAAAGTTGTAGAGGAAGTTGAGAGGAAGGTGTTGTCAAAATTTGGCCGCCACTGTAAAGGTGTTTTTTCTGGGTTTTTAAGGTGTCATATTAAGGGGAGTTTAATGGTGTGAATTTTGGAATTTTTGGAGGAGTTTTGGATAGGTTTGCGAATTTTTAAAGTTGGTAATTTTGGCGGATTAATAAGTTAGAATCCGGCCATTGGATTATTTATGATTAGAACGGTGGAAGGTAATTTTCAAGATTTCGGTAATTGTGGGGAAATTTAGTTTGCGGCGAAATTAAGATTTAGGGCGATAGGCATGGTTGAGCATGCGAAGCTTATATTTAATTATGCCTATTTTTTTTATAAGCGTCGGTATTTTATTTGAGGATTTAATTATGTTTTTGGAACAGGACGTGAGGAGACTCGAGCGGAAGAGACCTCCGACCGACATCAGGCTTAGGTCTAATTCGTGAGTGGACGTTTGGTTTTTAATTTAAATGGGACATGATTTTTAAATTTGACGTCAATTTTATTTGACGATTTTATGTATTTTGGAAGATTACCGAAAATGGGATTTTCGATGAATTATAATATTATGAGAAAAGTATGTATATAAAAGCTAGCTAGCCATATGTGTATGTCCACCTTAATGACATATATATATATATATAATTGCATTATTGTGTGACGTGAGCGTTGGACTTAAGCGTAGTAGCCCTATATTTATGAGATAAAAGATTTCTCATTTGAAGCATGCATTCGTTTTTTTTTTTGGAATTTAAATTGGGAAAAACATAAGTGCTGATATTTATTTTTATTTATTTATGTCCACTCACTCTAACGTTTCCGGATATTTTCCCCTGGGCCCTTCGTTTTAGAATACCCAGTCTGAAGAGTTCGGGTTGGATCTAGTAGGAGGCGACGAAGCATAGTGACCCATCTTTCAGCCGCTTTTCACCAGTAGGTTACCTACTTAATCTACTTGGGTATTTTTCTGCTTCCGTTGTCTTTAGTAGCTCTGAATACTTTTGGGATTAATGTATAACATTTTCGTTGGTCTTTTATTCTGGATATTTATGGGTTATTTTGGAGGATGATATTTGTTGTTAAGATGGTAGTTCTTTAATTTTTTCAGGTTAGGGTTGTCCATTTTCAAGGGAGGTTCACCGAGCTCTTCGGTAAATTTTCCTTGGAGGTGGTCTCCGCAAGACTTACTTCGGGTTTCAGGGTGAAATTTGGGATTTGTCTTGACAGTTGGTATCAGAGCTCTAGGTTTTGTTTTCTGCCTCCTTGTCACTATCATATTTGCCTAAGTAACCCGTAGTGTCTATAGAGTGATGATCCGACCGCGGCGGATTCATTAGCAGCTTATGCTTGGGATGCTATGTGTTATTGGGTATGTGTGATAGTTCTGTTAGTCTTGTTTATAGACTACTAAATATCTTCCTCCTCAGGTACTATGCCTCCTAGACGCTGACCCTGTGTGGCTACCTCGACCAACGCCAATGAGGGTGATGATGTGAGAGGATTAGCAGATTCTATTAGAAACATGCTAAGAGGTGTTTTAGATAGGGTTCAGCACCCTCGGTCTACGAAGAAGAAGGATGTTTCCGATGCAGGGGCAGTTGAGTTCAAGGGTGCCAAGGGACCTCTTGATGCATACTCTTGGGTGGACAAAATGAAAAGGGCTTTTGAGAGCTCTAAACTGCCTGAAAAAAAAAAGGTGAAGATGACAGTGTCCTTTCTAGATGATTCAGCTCATCATTGGTGGTCTCTTGCCAGTAGGAGTAATGGTGGTGCCTAGAATATGACTTGGGAGCAGTTTAATACGCTCTTCTTGGGTCAGTATTTCAATCACGCTCATCGTAGTAGGATTCAGTCAAATTTTCTGAACATAAAGAAGAGAGACGATGAGGGTGTCATTGAATTTAAGCAGAGGTTCACTACTCTGAGCTACCATGTGCCATATATGGTTCCTAATGAGAGGACCATGATTGAAATGTTTATTGGGGCACTTGGTGGAGTGTATGCAGACAAGATGATAGGTGTCATCTACCCGACCTTTCTCGATGTAGTTGGAACAGCCATGACCATTGAGACCAAGGGAACTTATATTACTCGGCCTCAAGATTTCAGTGGTCCCAGTCAGGGTCCATCTAAGAAGGCTGCTTCATCGTCCGCTTCTAGATCTTCAGCGGGTAGTGGCAGTAGTGGGGGATCGGGTTCTGGTCTTTAGTTCAAAGCTAGGGGCGTAACAGGAGACCTTTCAGGAGTCAGTTAGGTAGACAGCATACTGGTCAGTTTGGTGCTGGTGGCAGTTCCCAAGGTGGATCATCTGGTGGTCAGACTTTTTCTTTTGGTCAGCAGTAGTATTCTGGGTGCTTTGAGTGTAGTGGCCAGGATCATTTTAGGAAAGCGTGTCCTTATTGGCTCAGAGGATCACGTCCGCCCCTACTCAGCTAGCCGGTCAGTCTTCAGTCAGAGGCTCTAGTGGTGGTTCTCAAGGTGGTTCAGCAGCCAGGGGTGGCTTTCAGCAGGGTAGTGGTCAGCGTGGACATCCCATGACTCGCGCTAGACTTGATGCTATGACCCAGTAGGAGGGTCGTACTTCTCTAGATGTCATTATTGGTACGTTATTAATTTTTGGTCAGCCAGCTCTTACTTTAATTAATCCCGGAGCCACGCATTCATTCATGTCTAATAGATTTGCCCTCCATGCCAATGTGCCATCATCATCTCTTCCAAGAAAGTGGCATGTATCTCTACCCTCTGGTGATGTGATGAGAATAGATTGGGTGTTTAGTGGTTGTGAAGTGCTAGTAGAGAGATTTAATTTCAAGGTCAATTTAATTCCTCTAAATATAGTGGAGTTTGATGTGATCTTGGGGATGAACTTTTTGGAGTCGTATAGAGCTATGGTAGATTGTTTCCGAAAAGAAGTGGTGCTTCGAAGTCCAAATGGATTTGAGGTTGCTTTTCAAGGGGAAAAGGATGTCATTTTGAGTTGCCTGATATTAGCTGTTGCTGCTAGGAAATTGTTGAATAAAGGCTGTCAGGCATACTTAGCTCACGTTGTGGATACAAGTATAGGAGTATTGGAAGTTGGGGATATTCTTGTAGTAAGAGAGTTTCCGGATGTGTTCCTCGAGGAATTGCTTGGTGTGCCTCCTGTAAGGGAGATAAATTTTTCTATCGAGTTGCTTCCTGGAACTATGTCTACCTCACAGGCACCTTAGAGAATGAAATTGAAAGAGTTGAAGACTCAACTGTAGGAGTTGGTAGATAAGGGTTTTATTTGGCCTAGCATATCTCCATGGGGTGCCCCGGTGTTGTTTGTTAAGAAGAAAGATGGCACCATGAGACTATGTATTGATTATAGGAAGCTAAATCAAGTCACAGTGAAGAATAAATATTCCTTGCCTCGCATTGATGATTTATTTGATTAGTTGAGGGGTGCTTTTGTTTTCTCAAAGATTGATTTGAAATCTGGTTATCATCAGCTGCGGATCCGGGAGAGTGACGTAGCCAAGACTGCTTTTTGATCACACTATGGTCATTATGAGTTTGTGGTGATGCCTTTTGGACTTACTAATGCACCCACGGCGTTCATGGATCTCATGAATAGAGTGTTTTGTCCATATCTTGACCGCTTCGTGATCGTGTTCATAGATGATATTTTGGTATACTTAAAAAATGAGAAGGAGCATGCCAAACATCTAAAATTGATATTACGGACTTTGAGAAATGCTCAGTTGTTTGCAAAGTTCAGCAAGTGTGAGTTTTGGTTAGATAAAGTGGGGTTCCTGGGTCATGTAGTTTCAGTAGAAGGTGTCAACAGAGATTTGTAGTTTCTTAGGGTTAGCAGGTTATTATCGGCGATTTGTGCAAGACTTTTCAAAGATTGCAGCTCCACTCACTAGATTGACCAAGAAGGGAGTTAAGTTCGAATGGTCAGATCAATGTGAGCAAAGTTTTCAAGAATTAAATAATCGCCTGACTAGTGCTCCTGTTTTGGCGCTTTCGGATGATAGTGGGGAGTATGTGGTTTATTGTGATGCTTCTAGACGAGGTTTAGGCGGGGTATTGATGCAGCATGATTGAGTGATTTCCTACGCTTTTGGGCAATTGAAGCCGCATGAGGTGAATTATCCCACTCATGATTTAGATCTTGCAGCAGTAGTTTTTACTCTCAAGTTGTGAAGACACTATCTTTATGGAGCCAAGTGTTAAATTTTTACCAATCACAAGAGTCTTTGGTATGTGTTCACTCAAAGGGAGTTAAATACGAGGCAAAGAAGGTGGATGGAGTTGATCAATGATTATGATTGCATAATTGAGTATCATCCTGGAAAGGCTAATGTGCTAGCTGATGCTCTTAGTCAAAAGCCCTCCATATCTTTGTCTCACCTTTTGAGTTCGAGTTCCACTTATTTTTGAGTTGCGAGCTACAAGGGTGGATTTAGTAGTGGATGAAGTGGGTGCCTTGGAAGCTAGTTTCTATGTGAGGCCAATTTTGGTGGATTCAGTGCGGGAAGTGCAGTATAATGATCATTCCATAGTTCGGTTGATGGAAAGAGCAGCGAATGGAGCCGCTGTGAATTTTTCGGTAAGAAGAGATGAAACTTTATTGTTCCAAAATAGGCTTTGTTTTCCAAAGAGGAATGAAGAGTTAAAGAATGAGATAATGGAGGAAGCTCATAGTTCTGCATATGCTGCTCACCCGGGTAGTACAAAGATGTATCGGACTTTGAAGAATTATTATTGATGGCCAAACATGAAGAGGGAAATTGCAGCTTTTGTGAGTAGGTGTCTGATCTGTCAGCAAGTGAAAGTTGAAAGGTAGAAACCTTTAGAGTTGCTTGAGATGTTGCTGATTCCAGTGTGGAAGTGGGACCACATCACCATAGATTTTGTTTTCAGTTTACCTTGTACTCGTGAAGGGAATGACGGTATTTGGGTGATTGTGGATAGACTCACCAAATCTGCTCATTTCTTGCCGGTGGGAAATAAGTATATACTGGATAAATTGGCTGAGCTGTATGTGAATGAGATTGTGAGACTTTATGGTGTACCTGAGTCAATAGTGTCAGATCGGGATCCTAGATTTTCTTCTAAATTTTGGGGAGCTCTTCAGGCAGCTTTAGGTACCCGACTACACTTCAGCACTGCTTTTCATCCTCAGACTGATGAGCAATCAGAGAGGACCATCTAGACTTTGGAGGATATGTTGAGATCGTGTGCCTTGCAGTTCAGGGGGAGTTGTGATAAGAACCTATCTTTGATGGAGTTTTCTTATAACAACATCTTTCATTGGAGTATCGGTATGGCTCCGTTTGAGGCACTTTATGAAAAACAGTGTCGTATGCCTTTACGTTGGAATGAAGTCGGAGAAAGAGAGCTTTGTGGTCCTGAGATTATTCATGATACTAATGAGAAGATCAAAGTGGTCAGGGATAGACTCAAGGCCGCTCAGAGTAGGCAAAAGAGTTATGCAGATATCCGCATGGATTCAAGTGGGTGATTGGGTGTTATTGAAACTATCTCCTTGGAAAGGAGTAGTACGTTTTGGTAAGCGTGGGAAGCTTAGTCTGAGGTATATTGTCCCTTATGAGATAATAGAATGAGTTGGCTCACTTGCTTACCTGTTAGTTTTGCCTCCAGAGTTATCCATGATAAATAATGTGTTTCATGTATCCATGCTTCGCAAGTATATTGCCGATCCTTCTCATGTGCTGCAAGAGCAGCCAATTAGTTTGCAGAAGGATTTGTCCTATAAAGAGGAACCGGTTCAGATTCTTGACCGAAAGGAGCAAGTGTTGAGGAACAAGACAATCCCACTTGTCACAGTGCTTTAGAGAAGTCATCAAGTAGAGGAAGCTACTTGGGAATCAGAGGAGCATATGAGGCAGCAGTATCCTTACCTCTTTGTTTAGAAGGTATGTAAATTCCGAGGATGAAATTTTTATAAGGAGAGGAGAATTGTCACGCCCCGACTCTTAAATTTTATCTTATTTACTAGCATGATGTTAATAAGAGTTTTACTGTCTTCGTCATTGAGTTATAGTTTAATTGGTCCCCAGAGAGGTTTTGGGGGACGATTAATTCTAAGGAATTATTCGTAGGAGAAAATGTGACGACGGTAAAAACAGTAGATTTTGTCTAGTAAAAGGAAATTTTTATTAGGGTATTAATTTTTTGGGTGTTAAATTTTAGAGTGGGTTAAATGGTGATGTTGGACCGGAATTTCCAGCCACCCGTTCACTGCTGTCCGACCACCATAGACCGCCGCACCGGTCCCAATCGGTCGGCCGTCGATCCAGACACCTTTCTAGACCGGTGGCAGCCTCCCTAGCGTCGCCGTGAAGGAGAAATCGAGCCCGGAAGGCCCGACTGTTCAGAACTTCCCGTCGCCAGAACTCCCTCCTCCGGCCGCCATAGCTAGCGATCCTTGGCTCGTCGGAAAGCTCTCCTCTCTTGCTTCAATCCCTCATAAGGTTTCTTTTAGATTCGGCTTGGGTAAGGAGAAATCGGTGTTTGAAATTCTAGGGATTTATTTAATGTTTTTGTTCGATTGGCATAGTTAGGCTTGAAGTTGGTGTTTGTGCGAGTTAGGAAAGTTGTAGAGGAGGTTTAGAGGAAGGTGCTGTCAAAATTTGGTAGGCATTGGAGGTCGCCGGAGCTGGCTGCCGGGCGCCGCCACTGTAAAGGGGTTTTTTTCAGGGTTTTTAAGGTGTAATTTTAAGGGTGTTTAAGGAAATTATGTTTCCGCTCTTCTGTTATGTGTCTTGCACTTCTGTTATGTGTCTTGCCCTAATACACGTAGGATTAGTTAATCTGGTTTCCTTATTAGAATATATTACAGTTGATAGATCTTCTAGGCTTTTTATCAATGAATGAGTAGACCGTTATTCTCATTATCTTTTCTCCTTCAACAAAGGGGAGTTTAATGGTGTGAATTTTGGAGTTTTTGGAGTTTTGGATAGATTTGGGAATTTTTAAAGTTCATAATTTTGGCTGATTAATAAGTTAGAATCCGGCCATCGGATTATTTATGGTTAGGACGGTGGAATATGATTTTCAGGATATTGGTAATTGTGGAGAAATTTAGTTTGCGGCGAAATTAAGATTTAGGGCGATAGGCATGGTTGAGCGTGCGAATCTCATATTTAATTATGTCTATTTTTTATAAGCGTCGGTATTTTATTTGAGGATTTAATTATGTTTTTGGAACATGACGTGAGGAGACTCAAGTAGAAGAGACCTCCGACCGACATCAGGCTAAGGCCTAATTCGTGAGTGGACGTTTGGTTTTTAATTTAAATGCATGCAATTGTTTATTGTCAAGCAAGTTATTTTATTGGAGCATTTGACGTCATTTTTATTTGACGATTTTATGTATTTTGGAAGATTACCGAAAATGGGATTTTCGGTGAATTATAATATATTATGAAAATATTATGTATATAAATATTAGCTAGCCATATGTGTCTGTCCACCTTAATGACATATATATAACTGCATTATGGTCTGACGTGAGTGTTGGACGTAAGCATAGTAGCCCTATATAAGTGTTTAATTCCTATAGGGGATCTGAGCATATATTTATACACATGTCTGTCCACCTTAATAATGTAGTGTAGCAACGAAATAAGGCGTGACATGAGAGTTAGACGCAAGCGTAGTAGCCCAATATAGATTATTTTAAATTTATTAATTTATATTAGGAGTATAGGCATGTGTAGATACATATGTATATTGATATATATTTTTGAGCTGAAAAAGCTCGATATTTATGAGATAAATGATTTCTCATTTGAAACATGCATTCGTTTTTTTTTTTGGAATTTAAATTGGGAAAATCATAAGTGCTGATATTTATTTTTATTTATTTTTTTCACTCACTCTAACGTTTTCGGATGTTTTTCCCTGGGCCCTTCGTTTTAAAATGCCCAGTCTGCAGAGTTCGGGTTAGATCTAGTAGGAGGTGACAAGGCATAGTGACCAATCTTTCAGCCGTTTTTCACCAATAGGTTACATACTTAACCTACTTGGGTATTTTTCTGCTTCCGTTGTCTTTAATAGCTCTGAATATTTTTGGGATTATTGTATAAGATTTTTCGTTGGTCTTTTATTCTGGATATTTATGGGTTGTTTTAGAGGATGATATTTGTTGTTAAGAGGATAGTTCTTTAATTTTTCCGGGTTAGGGTTGTCCATTTTCAAGGGAGGTTCGCTGAGCTATTCGGTAAATTTTCCTTGGAGGTGGTCCGCGCAAGACTTACTTCGGGTTTTAGGGTAAAATTCGGGGTGGGTCTTGACATACTCACTTAGTTATCAGAGTATATCTATAATGAAAGAAAAACAATAAATAAAGATTAAGCGGAAACAGCCTCCAATAATGCCTCGACTCCGTGTACGCTCGACCTCAATTAAACTTACCTGCAAACTGGGCATTAAAAACCAAAGGACCCAGGGGAATGTAATTTAAAAACATTAGAGTGAGTTGACAAAAATAATTTAAACAATTTAACAAATATGTAATTTAAATATTTTTCCACGTTTTAAATTTAAAACTTAGCTGCATAGAACTTTAATAAACCATATGACTTAAAATCTAGAATCACATAAGAATGACAAACTAGCCTCGCTGGTTAATAAGATAAAGAAACCCCGTAAAAAGAAATAAACCAGCCTCGCTGGTTAATCAAATACATAACTGGAAAAAATAAAATAAGGGGAAGAGTTATCACTATGTAAGAGGAGCCTCCAAGACTCGGGTCGGTGCCTCTCAGGCAATAGTAGCGTCCCACGCTAAGCGCTCGACTCACCTATGATAAGGACCGCTAATAAGGCTAGCTAGTAATAAATAATAATATCTAATCGGTGCCTCTCAAGCTATAGAAGCGTCTCATGCTAAACGCTCGATTCACCTATGATGAGGACCGCTAATAAAGGCTAGCTAGTTGTTTACGCCCAAATTAATATTTTACTGGACAGTAAATGTCTATGTGAATATTAATTAATTTCTTGGTCCATGTCATACTGGCGAACCCAAGTTTTGTTTAAGTTTAAAATAATGGACCGCCAACAAGACTACCCGAGCTGAATTACAAGATCTGTGCGCGGAATGACTCCGCGCGGAGTACAGATCTCGCGCGCTAGGGACTTCGCGCAAAACACAAAGCTCGCGCACGGAATGACTTCGCGCGGAGTAGGGAGCTCGCGTGCTTCGTACAGAACACATCTCGCGCGCAGAATGCCTTCGCGAGGAATTATTTATGGATATTCGCTTAGGCGAGGCATAATACATCTTGGCGAACTGGTTCGCTGGCTTGTGTGAGAGACTTCGCAAGGAAGCCACATGCAGAGTCCGCGCGTACCATATTGATCGTTGAAGACTTTTTACCAGTCTTTAAAATGCTTCAGGCCAATCCCTGTGGCCCCTTTAATATAAAAAGCCCTACTAAAGCCCGCGAGCTAGAAAGACCCGCGCGATGGTTTGAGTCCGCGACCCAAACGAGATTAGTTTTCTAAATAGACTATGACACCCCGCAGGATAAGGATTGCTCTTAATTTCAGTCCTATACTAACTGGGAGTGTGCGAACTGGACATGTGTCACAAGAAGGTTGGTCCGCGTGGGTGGAATAGCCCCTTGATGCTTTACGTTGCAGAGTCCGACTTGGTTTCTATGATTATCCTCTGCTACAAGTCGAGCTCCCATTATATAAAGGGCTCTAGGGTTTACAACAGACTCTCTCTCGACACACTCACAATTCAACAAACAAAACAAAACCTTTCAACCTTGTTGAAACCTCCAACGCTCCCCAGAGCTCTGCCTTCGCTTCCCTGTTGAAGCAAAACACACACAATCACCCCCGATCACCTTTGATTTCCCTATAGTTGCTCTGCTCACGCCTCCGTGAGTATCGATCGCCTTGTGCTCATAAATTCCTCATCTGAGGTGGCACCTGGAAACCCCTTCTGCCTGGTCAAGAAGTCAAGATCTCACAATCAACATTTTCCTCGTCCGCGAGGTGGCACGCCCGTAACACTCCCTTTTTTTTTGTTCGCTATTCACCTCTGCTCCGCGCGCTGAGGATCGTGGCCAAAACACTAGTAATGAATAATAACGGCCCTAGTATGGTGACTAAAAACATACGAAATCACTTAAATCCATAAAACTTCCTCAAGATCATGCGAATGGTACGGTTCTCAACCGTACTTGAAAATTATCATAAGAAATTAAAATAAAACTGTAGTATATAACTAAAATACTTGGCCAAGCCGAGAATGTGACACAATTATCCGGTCGCTGGAGATCATTTTGTGCCAGACAGCTCCGACAAGCCCTTCACGGGCATCCAAAGAGTGAAGGTCTGGCATCAATCCACCTGCCAGACCCACTCTCCGGGGGTAAAACACCCCCAAAAAGGGAGGTGCCGCAGAGGACTACAGGTAGTCCCACATCAGGGACTGAGGCCATAGCGCCTAACATTGGCCTATAAAACAAGCACAAACTCACAAAAGAGGTAAGTCCATAAAACTCCTCCTTAACTCCCGTACTTTGCAATAGCAACTAAACACTAACTTAAGCATCAGAGAGTCGAAAGCTGGGCCCCCCAGTCCCGATTCTTGACGCACTGCTACTTGTGTAGGTATCAGCCCCGGACTCAAGGATTCGACCTCCCGACCCGTGACCTCAGGATAGGTAGAAATAATTGGTGCTTGAAGGAGGGCCCTCTTTGTGGAACTCCCATTTAGATCGAAACAATGGTAGAAATCATAGATGAACCTAGTGACCCTAACACTCATATAGAGAAAGAACTTTTCCAATCTGGAGACGCATCCCTTTCCCAAACCAGCAATGCAACCTCCACTAGCCATCCCGATCCCGCTACTGCCCTTGAAATTTTAAAGCGCAACTTCCATTTGTTTCGCAAGAAGGCAGCCAAAGAGAGGGTAGAGGCTGAAGCGTACTAGGTATGCATTGCCGAGCTGGAAAAGGAACAATTCTTGCTTCGAGCCACGTTAGACAATTGTAACGTGTATAACGACAGCTTGGACCGTGCGGCATGGGTCGCTGGTACCCCAAACCCCGCTATTGCATCTCTTCCTACACATGGCCAAAGCAGTTCTGTGTCCTTAGGAGGCCCTAACCAGATCATCTATGTCACCCACCCACTTACAAACCCATCATTTCCAGTCCCAGCCCCTCAACCATCTGCAATCCCCAATGAACCTTCTCTCTTGCTAAATCAACTAGATCCATTTACTCAGCCCATCCCCACTCCCACCCCTCACAACACCCCCAACTAACCTCTTGACATGCAAACCCGCCTGTTGCTCCAGCTCAGCCAATCTGTCACTGAGTTGACTTCGCGGATTGAGGGGGTCGAGAGTCGCAGGAGCCAGCGACCATTATTCTCTAGCTATGGACATCGCCCAAGTCCCTTCACGCCACGAGTGTAGATGTAGAAGCGGCTACCCGAGGCCAAACCCTTTAAGATGGATAAGTACAAGGGCACTGGGGGCCCTCATCTCCACCTCGAGATATTTCTCTCGCTATGTAGCTCGACTTTCTACACAGACGCCATGGCCTGCCATACCTTCCAAGAGACCCTCTCTGACGAGGCACTCAACCGGTTCCTCAACCTGCCTCCCAACTCCATTGACAACTTTGACCAACTCTCAGAACGCTTCCTTAACTGGTTTATACTTCACGCCAACATTTATAGCAGTGTAGACACCCTGTTCCACATCAAGCAGAAGGGCGGAGAAGGCTTCCATGAGTTATTGTCTCGGTGGCAATCTGCCACCACACGATGCCACAACTTAGAGCCTCAGGTTGCTGAGCAAGCTTTTCGCCAGGCCCTGCTCCCTCCCTGACAATTTCTTAATGGTGATTAACAGGAACCTCCAGCTTCCTATGATGCCTTGCTGGACTTGGCCGTCAGTTGGGCACGCGTTGAATTTGCCATCTTTGGGCATTCTGCTCTAGCCACATTAGCACTTCTCGCTCCTCCCCCAAAGCAGCAATCTCAGCAGAAGTGTGAACATCCTGACCGCGGGCAGGATAAGGGTAAACAACATGGCACCTCCAGGGACCAGGGACGCGGTTCCGACTGTAGTCACGGGGGGCAGAAGAACCGCAACCACCCTTATCGGTCAAGGGACCAGAGTCCACAGCAACAACGCCGTTCTTCCCCTCCACCTCGTTACGAGGTCCACACTACCATAACCATCACATACGAGGACATATGGACCAGACACAAAGACCTCATTTCCCACCTCCTAAGAGCAAGTATCCAAAAAATCCTCAGCGGGCCACAAGCAATAAATATTGTGTTTATCATGATGATAACGACCATACAACAAAGCAGTGTCATGGCCTCCATAACGCCATATAATATTTGGTCCGGAATGGTCAACTCCACCAATATTGCACTCCTGCAACAGGAGCAAATGCCATCGAGGTGCATGGCTAAATCCTAACCTTGCATGGCGGAGCCCCGCGGTTCCCCCCTCGCCAACCTTCTGCAAAAAGGCAATGCACGACCCCCTTGGAAGTCTTTGACATCCAGCGAGGTGTCACGATCACCCCGTCAGCGTGGGATCAAGTGACATTTCGTAAAAGGAAGGACACAATAAATTGCCACCACAGTGAACCATTTATAATCAATGTGTAGGTGGATCATTACAGGTGCCATAGAGCCCTGGTAGACACGGGGGCCGCCGTCAGCGTCTTGTTTGCTGACTGTTACAGAGGGCTCCGGCGGGACCGAGCTAAACTATACAACAACCATGATCTCCTCGTCAGCTTCTCTTGCGAGATAGTGCAGCTATTAAGCTCAGACCGCCTAACTGTGTTAGTGGGAACCACCCCTCGCCGCTCTTCCATAACAGCCCGCTTCCTCATAGTTGATTGTCCCTCGTCCTATAACCTCATCTTAGGCCGGGACATTCTTTGGGGGCTACATAGTTTAATCACGGGCCACATGCTCCTCATGAATATACCCACCCCAGGCGGCATTTTGACAATTCAGAGGGATAGGGCAGCCATTGAGCACTGCCATCTTAATGCCATCCAGCAGGGGCGGGGTGCCAATGAGATGTTGCCCCTCAGCCCTTCAGAATCAATTGATGACCCATGAGACGACCCCAAGGGGAGCGGGAAGCGGCAGGCCCCCTAACCTAAATTAGCAGAGGACACGGAATGGGTATCTCTGTCACCCACCACCCCGGAAAAGGAAATTTCACATTGGCACGAGTCTTAGCCCAGAACTCCGCCAAAAGCTCATTGCCTTCCTCCAAGAAAAACAAGCAGTCTTCGCTTGGTCTTATGCCGACATGCCAGACATCTCCCCTAATATTATCACCCATAAGCTTAACATCCTTCAAGACCACCCCCTGTCAAGCAAAAAAGACGTGCCTTCCACCTAGACAAGTATCGAGTTATCCAAGCTGAGGTCCAACGGCTTAAAGAAATCAAGTTCATACGTGAGGTTTCTTACCCAACATGGGTCTCCAATGTAGTCATGGTCCCCAAGCCTAAAGCCAAGTGGCGAATGTGTGTTGACTACACAAACCTCAACAAGGCATGCCCCATGGACAGCTTCCCATTGCCACAAATTGACTAGTTAGTTGATTCCACAACTAGCTACAAGATCCTCAGCTTCCTGGATGCCGACTCGAGCTATAATCAGATCAAAATCCACCCGGCAGATCAGACTCACACTAACTTTGTCACGGACAATGGACTGTATTGTTACGAGGTCATGCCTTTCGGCCTCAAGAATGCAGGGGAAACCTATCAAAGGCTAGTCAATGCCATGTTTGAATATGAAATTGGAGAAGCCATGGAAGTATATGTTGACGACATGTTGGTCAAGAGCAAGACAGAGGGCGACCACATTGCCAATCTTAACAAAGTATTCACTAAACTGCTGGCTCACGGGATGTGCCTCAACCCACAGAAGTGTATTCTAGCACTTGGGGGCGGCAAGTTCCTAGGCTTCATGGTCAGTGAAAGAGGCATTGAGGCCAACCCAGAAAAAGTACAGGCCATACTTGACATGACTATCTCAACCTCCCAGAGCAAGGTCCAATGCCTCACGGGACGCTTGGTAGCTCTGGCGCGTTTTATCTCCCACCTCATAGACAAGTGCAATCCTTTCTTCCAACTACTCAAAGCATAATATAAAAAGAATGTCACATGGGGCCCAGAACATGACGACACCTTCAACAATATAAAGCCAGTCTCGGGAGAAGTCCTTTATCTGTATTTCGTTGCTTCATCCACTGCCTTACACGCCATGAGCGCGATAACGAACTCCCGGTCTATTATTGTGGCAGAGGATTTGCAGATCCCGAGACTCGTTATCCAGAGATAGAGAAACTCGCTCTCGCCCTCATCACTTCAACCAGGAAACTCAGGCAGTATTTCCAAGCCCACACAAGCCATGTGTTAACTAATCATCCGTTACGGCAAATACTGCAAAAACCTGAAACCTCAGGCCGCATGGTAAAATGGGCAATTGAGCTGGGAGAATTTGACTTGGCCAATGACGGTCCACTCCTAGACGCCCCCGCTCGGGACGCCATCTGGGAACTCCATGTTGACGGATCTTCTAACCACAGACTCAGCGAAGCGAGAATCATAATCACAGACCCAGAGGGAAACTCGTATAAGTACGCTCTCCGGTTTGAATTCAAGGCCTCCAACAGTATAGCTAAATACGAAGCCCTCATAGCAGGCATTCAGCTCTGTCGAGAACTCGGAGCCTTGTACCTCCACGTCTTCATTGATTATCAACTTGTAGTCAGTTAGGTGGCAGGGGACTTCAAGGCCAACCAGCACAACTTGAGATCCTGCGGCATTTTTATTCATACAAGCTCAACCATATCCCGCGAACAAAAAACTCCAAGGCTGATGCTCTCGCGAGACTCGCCACAGCTCCTCCCTAGTCCACACCACCTGATGTGCACATTGAGACACTGGACAAGCTTAGCATCTCAAAGGCTTATTCAGAAATTTTTTCCCTCGAGTCCATTGACCAGCCCTCATGGATGGACCGATTCATCACTTTCCTTTCTGATGGCACCCTACCCTGAGACAAGAATGAGGCACAACGGCTACGCTGTAAAGCCTCACTTTACTTGCTGAAGGGTGGAAAACTGTATCGCTGAGGCCAGTCATGTCCCCTACTGAGATGCTTACCCACGGTAGAAAGACATAAGGTGCTGAAGTCGCTTCACAGTGGCATTTGTGGGAACCACACAGGGGCCCGGAACCTCATGTTCAAAGCGCTTCGCGCGGGATATTATTGGTTAACCTTAGAGCAAGATGCCAAGGCAATTATCTAAGCATGCATTCAATGCCATAAATTTCCAGATTTTGCACATCATCCCCCAGTGCCCCTCTCTGTTATCATCTCGCCAGTCCCTTTCAGCCAGTAGGGACTCGATTTCGTAAGGCAACTCCCCACAGCCCTGGGACAATTCAAGTATGTCATTGTCATTATAGATTACAACATAAATTGGATAGAGGCATAGCCCTTTGCCCAGTAGCGTCTCCAACAATATGTACACCTTGCCCACTAGCGGCTAAATCTAAATGTATTGTCATCCCAACATAATACACTTAGTCCCCAGCACACGGGACAATAAACAAACATTAATCAAAGGCAAAACATAATGGCTAATCACGCCACAAACAAAAGAATCAACATGGACTTCCAACAAATTCATATATTTCAAACATGTTCAAAAAGGGCTAACCACGCCACTTACAACTATTCCAGGCAAAAAATTTATCTTCCCCTATGCCTACCAAAGATCATAATTACATATCATTTTCCCCCAAAAGATGAGCCGCCAGACTTGTTCACACTCCCCCCACTCATTGACCTGTTGCCACGGCCACGAGACTGGCTAATATTTATTGAAACCCTCTGCCAAAACAGGTGCTTCGAGCGGTCCCGTGACACTAGTGGAGGCCTCATAGCAATAAAGGGGCGCACAAGCGAGCTCCCTTATACCACCTTCAAACCAGAAGACTACTTAGCTGGAGACTTCTGCAACTTAAGGCGAACAGGCGCCAGAGTCCCCGGAGCTCGAGGATCAGGGGGCGGAACAGCAGAAGACGCCGCCTGGGACACCACCACTTGGGTGGATATGGACCCCCTGGGGCCAACAACCCTTAAAGGTGACACAGTCACAGTTGCTAGAGGCCACGACACACCCACAGCTATAACCTCCTGCCCAGAGGAGGATGTCGAATGCCAAGCCTCACACTGCTTCGCCAAAGATCGCGAGATCTCGGCTTGCTTCCTTTGTTCAGGCTTTAACTGTTTCATGTGCCTTCTTTACAGCATCTCTCTCAGCATACCACTTACACATGGCTGACTCATTAATCTAGCCCGCCTGGTAGCTAGTCCGGCTCAGATCATCCTGCCCTTTGTTGTAGGCACCCCGCAGCTGCTGCTTATATACTTCACTCTCACGAAACAACCTCTCCCCTACCCAGGCAGCTCGCCCACACTTAGCCTTTCAGGACACTTCCAGCTCTGCCAGCGACTGCGTCAACCTTGCCATCTCAGCCTCCAAAGATGCTGCCTTGGCAACCACTAACTCCCTAGCCTCCACCTACTCATCCTTCCTCTGCATGGCCTCCTTCAGCTCCGCCACCTCTTTCCCCGCTGTGGCAGCCTAGTCCCAAAAGACAGTAGCGTCCTGCTCCACCTGCTCTAGCCGTTGCACGAGGGCACGGTTGTTTTCCTCTGCCTCCCTCAACTGCTGACACTTCGCCTCAACATCCCCCTGCAGGTGCGTAACTGCCCTCTCGCTCGCGGCGTACATTAACAATGTCACCTGCAGTTACAAAGCAACACATAAGCCCAAGCTCGGAGCTGTGGAAAGCAAAAGTTTGCAAATGCTTACCCGAGTCAATTTCTCCTTGGCAAGTGCAATGCCAGCCAGCGGATCCACCTCCTCCAAAGCATGCATGTCGCAAGAGCGATGATGCATGTCGTATGCCATCTGGGCTAAGTATGGCTGCACCTCCCCCGCCCTTTCCAAAGCTTGGGTGATCCCAGCTAAACTACTTGAACCCCCGGAACGCCCTTCCCGCCGCAACCTCTTAGATTGACCCTCGCGAGCCGGCTCGACTCTCTCCTTCCTCTTCCGAGTCCTTGCCTCGCCAATCTCTTCAGCGGGATTCGCTACCTCCTCCACCACGTCTTCGCCACCGAAGCAAGGACCGATCACATCCTTCACAACCAAGTCCTCCACACTCTCTGGCTCCGCAATAGGCTCCTTCACCGGGGACTGACTTTGATCGCCCTCGCAATCGCCACCCTCTGTTTGCGCCTCCTCCACCTCCACTTCCTGGATGCCCAACCCCATTGCTTCTGCCACCAAGGGGGGCACGTAAGCGTAATCCTCATTGGTCAAGTTCAACCTCAAAAAGTCTTCACAATCACCCAGCCCCACCACTTTCCCCTCCCTAGTCTCCAAGTCAATATCGTACTGTTTGGTGTGGTCAGCCTCAGCTAGCAGCCCTTACAACACGTCCTCATCCTACACCTTGTCGTATGGACCTTCCTTCTTCCGCGATCCTTCATCCCATGGCATCGTCACTGCAGCAAGCATAAAAAAGGAAGGTCAGAAACAGACCAACAAGCATAAAAAGGGGAACACAACCACCAAAATACAGACCCGGAACCCGGGCATAGCTGAAATGGCTGTATATGCCAAGGCGGCATATCTAGTACGAGCTCTTACACTCGAATGCCCATGTCAGGCGGCGAATCTGATGTTCCATTAGCTCCGTAAGATTGTACTCTTGAGGCACTACACAAAGCCAGTTGTCAGCCGAGGCAGAGTAGAACAAAGCAAAGAAACACAAGGCACAAGTACACGGTACCTATTTTCTGGAACATCCCAGGAACCCGGAAGGGATGTCCGTGCCAATCCTGCCATTGCCCCCCGACTAGAAAACAATTCCGCCTCCAGTTCTCATTCATCGACGTGGGCAAGTCTTCCACCAAGACTTTAAACTTCCCCCGGGACTTCATCATCACGCTGCCCAGGCTGCCCTTCTTTGCACACCACCCCATGTGCCAACAGGCATTGAACTCCTCAAAATTGGGGAACTCCTGCCTCAGCAGGCGAAAAAGCATCCCCGTCCCCAATATCTGCCTTAACATATTAGGGGTAACTTGCCCCGGGGCGACATGCAGACACGCCAATGTGTACTGCACAAAAGGGGGCAACAGGAACATTAACATGCATCACAGTTGGTACTCGTATACCAACATGAAATTGCCCGGCAGGTCCCAAAATTTCACACCCCTGCTAAGCGGCCGTAGCAAGACCTTGTCAGGAATACTCCAGTTCTGACGAAGGGCTTTAAGCTCTGACGAGGTCATACTCTCTCCATGAGGTTCCCAAAATGAATCATCCTCCTCCCGAGATCTCGCCATGCTAAACTCCTCTACCTCTTGCAAGAGAGGGTCAGACGAGGACACATGAGACCCGGCATCCATAACAGGGATGCCTTCCCTTAAATTAATGGCAATTTTAGCCATAAGTTTTTCCAACTCCTCCTCCCACCGGTGCAAGATGTCCGAATCCGAATCAGGCGAACTAGAGAGAGCCATAATCTCTTCGCTGGACACCCACACTAGATCTGTCATACCATACATCCTCACGAGTTAGACACCCCGCTACCTTAACCCCAACCATCCCGACAACAAACCAACAAATCTCTTACTCTAGAATTACTACCAACATCACAAACATGCGAACAATCCCAATCGACTCTAGATAACCAAAAACAAAACCCACAAACAAAATAAAAACCGATAAGTTCATACTTTCAAATAGCGGATTTGCGTAGTGGCAGTGAAGTTGGTTGCAAATAGCCTAGCGCTCGCACCCAATCGATCAAGGATGAAATTGGATGTTTCCCAGATTGGATTTCACAGCTCAGCCAAAACCCTATACAGAAAATCCCGAGTAACTCCCTCAGCCCTAAACTCGGTTTCGAAACACAAACTCTCTCCTCTGGTTTTCCCCAAGCCTATTTATAGACATCCCACCCCAGACCCTATCAATCTATACGGCCTAGGCACAACTAGGGAACAACCACGTGGACAGCAGTCGTACATGCTTTTACAACGCCCCCACGCCCCTGCACACGCACGTAACGCGCATGTCTAAAAAAAAAGGGGGGAAGAAGAAGAAGAGCAACAGCGCGAAGTGTTACGCCCCTAACGCGGACTGCTATGCCACCAGCGCGAACCATTCTGCCTGCTGGCACAAACTGTTACGCCCCTAGCGCGGATCGTTACGCCACCATCGCGAACCATTCCGCCCACTAGCGCGAACTGTTAGGCCCCTAGCGCAGACCACTACACCCCTAGCGTGGTCCAGCGCAAACCGCTACGCCACGTGAACCATTCCGCCTGCTAACGCGAACTGTTACGCCCCGAGCGCAGACCGCTACGCCACCAGCGCGAACTATTTCGCCAGCTAGCGCAAACTGTTGCGCCGCTAGCGCGAACTGTTACGCCCTTAGCGCGGACCGCTACGTTGCCAGCGCGAACTGTTGCGCTGCCAGCGCGAACTGTTGCGCCGCCAGTGTGAACTGTTATGCCACCAGGGCGAACTGTTACGCCGCGAGCGCGAACTGTTACGTCGCGAGTGCGAACGGTTACGCTACCAGCGCAAACCGTTACTCTACCAGCGTGAACTATTTCGCTCATTAGCGCGAATCGTTACAACCTTAACTCTCAAAACTTTCCCCCGTCACCTCGCGACCCTCGCGTGGGGACTTAAGGACTCGATATCATGCCTCCAGCACCCGAGTAAAACATATTCTCAGTATCTAGGGATTAACTCTCCACCCAAGAGCTCTCTCGGACTGGGGACTTGGAGACTTGTTAGTACATAGCCAAAATACTTGGCCAAGCCGAGAATATGACACAATTACCTGGTCTTCAAAGATCATTTTGGGCGAGACAGCTCCAGTGAGCCCTTCACGGTTATCCAAAGAGTGATGGGAGGTGCCAGACCCACTCTTCGGCGGCAAAACACCCCCAAAAAGGGAGGTGCCGTAGAGGACCACAGATAGTCCCACATCAGGGACTAAGGCTACAACGCCTAACATTGGCCTATAAAACAGGCACAAACTCCCAATAAGTCCACAAAACTCCTCCTCAACTCCCGTATTTTGCAAGTTGCAAATAAATACTAACTTAAGCATCAGAGAGTTGAAGGCTGGGCCACCCCAGTCTCGATTCCTGACGCACTGCTACTTATATAGGTACCAGCCCCGGACTCAAGAATTCGACCTCCCGACCCGTGACCACGGGACAAGTATAAACAAAAACTCAATGACGTGTCTCACACATCAAAATATTCTCAAATCCATAAATATAAGCGAGATTTCATTATCAAATATAAATCATAAATAATAATATCTGAACTTGAAAATTCTTGTTAAAATATTCTCAAAGTCAAAATCATTATGCCACAAATAAACAATCAAATTATGATGGAGAACTACCGAAAATCTCATTTTCGGTAATCTTTTATAAATCTCAAAGTCAACAAATAAAAATAAGGGACAATGCCCACTAGCCCTAATTTTAAGAATTTTATTTCCACTAACAAAATCAGATTTTAAAATTCTAAAGAGCCAACTTAAACAGCAGAAAGACAATTATATCGTTAATTAATCAAATAAACTACAATAGACCATTATAAGAGTCTATTATAAAATAAAATTTCTATGACCGAATTCTCATGACTAATGACGTTGACCGGGCTTCGGCGACTATTGACCTGGCTCTGACGAGCATTGACAAGACTCCAACGACCGTTGACCAGACTATGACGAAAGCTAGGAGATTTATTACGGGCAGTAGTGGTTTATTGTGGGCAGTAAGAGTCTATTAGGGGCAATGGGGTATCTTTCCGGGGATCTACTGAGGGCAGTAGGAGGGTCTACTAGGGGCAGTAGGAGGTCTGTCTGGTGGTCTACTAGGAATAATAAGGGAGGTCTACTGGGGGCATTAGGAGGGTATACTAGGGGCAGTAAGAGGTCTACTAGGGACAGTAGGGGGTCTATTAGGGGTAGTAGGAGGGTCTACTGGGGGCAGTATGAGGGTCTACTGGGGGCAGTATGAGGGTCTACTAGAGGTAGTAGGAGCAGACGACCTGCATTTTCTCCACCGCCAAACCCCTCACCAACAACAACCACCAAACCAATATATTTTGCTCTGTTGCAACTGCATTTAACACAAAACAACCAATATTGGGATGCCGACTAACTTTTATTCTTTTTTTGTCTTTCTCTTCCTCCATAATAGACTCAAGACTATTTACAGAATCTATGGTATCATCTTCCACCTAGTAATACAGGTCATAACGAGAATATCAAAAAACAACATAAATAATAAGTTGGGAATATACGAAAAGAAAAGGAAAATTGTGTATTCAGTCTGCTCTTGTTGCACTCTTGTCATTAACAAAGATAAAAAGAAAATTTGATTCTTATGGCTCTATGTCGCACATCAGACCATCTTAACAAAGAAAATTAATCACATCATCTTCCTTGAAAACATTAGAACCTCAGCAAATCTTTCAAATTATTTGTCTAAAATAATAAAAATCAGAACTTCAGTATTCTCTCAACCCAGTCCATTTCCTTCTCAAGCCAAAAATGCAAAATAAGCCCAAATACTACTAATCAATCACATGAATTTCAAACCTAACCGTAGCAGTAAACACAATTTTAGAATACTATGGATTATTGAAAAATTGAAGAAGAACACTTTCATTTCCTAATATGAAAAATTGATGTGATTGGTACTTTGAGCTCAGTTATTGATGATCAGAGAGTTATAGGAGAGATCGGAGACATACCTAAGCAGTACTTGTGCTTCCGGTAGTCGATTCGGTTCTCGTCGTCGTCTAGGGCGATTCTGAGGCCATTGCAGATGACCAATAAGCCTTGCAAATCCATATCAGGTTTGGAAATTAGGGTTTAGGGATTTATGGATGGAGTGAGAGCGAGATGAGGGATTTGGTATAGGCGATTAGATGTGAAAGAGAGAGAGAGAGAGAGAGAGAGAGAGAGAGAGGGAGAGAGAGAGATCTGTAGAACACGGAGAAGGAAGAGAGAAAAGAGAGATTGGGAAAAAGAAGGGTATTATGGTCAGCAAAAATAGGTAGAATGTTGAAAATTTTGTTAGTAGGAATAACACCCTAAGAGTGCATAGGCTTATGGGAATTTTGAAATTTGATTTTGTTAGTAGAAAAAAAATCACAGAATTAAGGCTAATGGGAATTTTTCTTAAAAATAATAAACAGATCCAGAACTCAAAAGGAATAACAAAACTCGAAACCCGAGCTCAAATCCATAAATCAAGACCATTACTTTATCAATGCATCAAACTCAAATAAATTTCAAAATTATTTCATAAGCCAAAATTATAATATAAGCTCGAAAAATAAAATATTAACTTATAAAATCTTGCATGATATTTGTTAAAAACTAAAATGTCCACTCACAAATATAGACATAAGCCCGATGATATCCGAATCGCTACTCAAACGAGGTCTCCTCATATCCTAGCACAAAAACAATGCCTAGGACCAAACTTCAATTCTAAAAAATAAATACTTGAATATAAATACTCAAATCTTTTCCGCTTAACCCACTACTCTTACTAGGCTTAAGCTTACCGAATTCACACCAAACTCCATCACAACCTTAATTCATCAATTCTAACATTCTAAAATATATACCATGGAAATCCAACGGTTTGATCTTCTTAAATTACAGCAAAACCAACTTGAAAATTTCCAAATTTAGAAACTTAACATCAATACTCCTCTCATCATACTCTACCTAATCAGGTTGAAAAACCACTCAAAAGAGGTGGCAACGCGAGCAACAGCAGCCGGCCGGCCACTATTCCGGCCACCTTCAATGATGACCAAATTTTAGCACAATCATCCTCTTAACATTCTAAACAACTTTCATAACTAGCACAAAATCTAATTTCAAGTCTAACTAGGGTAATCGAAGACAAATATTAAAAATCCTAATTTAAAACCCTATAATTTCAAACATTCGATTCTCCTTACCTAACTCGAGTTAAATTGAATCTTTTTGAGGTTTTGATGCATTAGAGGAGAGCTTCCAAATGAGACCAACAGCTACGGCTAGGGTGGCCGGAGAAGAGAGTTTCGACGAGAACACTACCGCGGGACAATCGCGACTTCGCGGCGTAACTGCTCCTTCACGGCGACGCGACACAGGCTGCCAACTACCTGGACTTATAGAGGATGCTCCGAGCTTCAAATCGATACCAAGCTTGCCGCCTATCTTGGCCGAACGGAGGCGACAAAGTTGCCAGACCGAAACGGAAGTGGGAGAGGAGAGGAGAGAGAGAGAGAAAAAAGGTAAGTTTCTGATTTCTACCTTACCTTAAATGGTAAGTTTTCATTTTTATTCCCCCAACCGAAATAGTAATTTTACATTTTACACCATAACTTTCACATATGAACTCCGATTTCAACGAATAACATGTCAATGGAATCGTATTAACAACATTTGCAACTTCCTTAAAGAAATTTTCCCAAAATAATTTTCTTACAAAAAGTCAACTCTATGGTCCTTAAATAGTAAACGGTTACTCAAAACAGCAAAAGTCAAAGTAATACTAAAAGCAAATAACCATAATTTAATTTAAAAACCGAGATGTGACAAGACGACCCTTTCACGGTTGACCCATCAATGTTGCTCGCGGTGTTTCAAACCTAGAAACCCTTGATCTTCAATTCAACCTGGGAAGGTGAAATCGAGTAGTAGGAATTCAGAGTTCTTCTAGATTATTTCTTTAAATTCAGGTCAGGGCGTTATAGTTTATCTTGCTAATTTCTCCCTTTATGAGGTGAATATTCTTCTGCCCAAAGATGATTTATTTCTGGACAATAAGCTTGCAAACCTGTTCTAGGTGCTTTAGATGTTCATTCTTAGTTCTAGAGAAGAAAAGAATGTCATCTATATAAAATATGCAAAAATCTAAGGTTTGAAGATATTATCCATTTTCATTTGGAAAATAGACGGGGCTTGCTTAAAGCCAAATGACATAACTAACCATTCATAATGCCCTTCAGGAGTTCCAAAAGCTATAAAAGCAATGGAATCATGATGCATTTTAACCTGCCAGAAGCCTAATTTCGCATCAAACTTAGAGAATATTCTTGCTCCTTTAAGCCTATTGATGAGAACTCTCACCTGAGCTATCTAATAACCATCCTTAACAATCTTTTTATTCACATCCATGTAATCAATTACCGTTCTGGCTTTTCCTCTTAGTTGTTCTGCATGATTTCTTACTAAGAATGCTAGAGCAATGATGGGGACTGTTTGAAGGCTTAATTAACTTCTTTTCAAGAAGTTCTTGAATCTGACTTTCCATTTATTTCCTATCTTCTTCTCTATAGTGAGGGATGGCCTTAATGTGGCAAATAACATTTGCATCATGCATTCTTAGCTGACAATATATTGGGTCTCTTTCCCAATACAACTGAGGATCTTCACTGATTACTGGTTTCAGCAATTTTTCTATTTCTGCGAGAGTAGGTTTTTTTTTGCTCTACCTTATTAGCATATACCTTCAAGTTATGCTCTCTGATGTATTCTTCTTCTCCATCAGAACTCCATTGTCAGAAATTTGATATTCAGAATTTTTCTCTGATTTAGAGTCTTCTGAACTAGTTGCTTCATTTACTACTATTTTGTCGTGATCCTTAAGCTGGTCTTGCAGCAGTAAAACTGGTTGTAAAACTGGCTTATAATCACCACTCTTCGCTGAGACTTCTGATATTGATCTGTAAGTCCTTTATTTGTTACGCGTACCGCGTCTGTTAATAGAGATTTCCAACAGAATTTTTTATTCTTCTCCAATCTGATCATCTGTGATTTTTGAATTACTGTTTGTTGAAAAAGAAAGTCATTTCCTATCAACAAATCAGCGGTGTGGCCTTCACATTGCCAGAAATTGTTAATGATAAAATTTCCTCCTCCTAAGGAAACTTTTACATTTCGGGCTATTGTATCCATGATGATTTCATTTTCTTCCATTGCAATTCCAGAAACTGTTCTTGGAGATTTTTCTCAATACTCTTCAGGTATTGCATATTTTTGGCAAGAGTATAACCTGAACCACTATTTACAAATGCATGTAGATGATATTTCTTGTAATTGGGAAACTTCAATCCAATAGTAATATAATTGCTATATATACTGGTTTGGATTGACTTTACTTGCTCTTGATGTCTTGGAGCATCAAGTAATTCTGTGAAAAGCGTTATAGTAGTTACTGAATTGAGAGGGTTGACACTTGTCATAGCAGTCATAGCAGTCATTGGATTCATACTTATCACAGGAGGTATGGAATCAAGAGATTCTTTTATTTCCTTGTTTTGGCTTAATGAAGTTACAAACTTCATCTTTTTTATATCTTCTTCGAGATTCTTCCCTTGTTCTTTTTTATGGAATATATTATATTCTTCTTTTACCAGGATATGAGCATCATTATCCTTGGTTTTTCTTCTTAGCTCTGCAATAAAACATTCTCGATGATAAGTTTCTCATGTACTTTCACAGTACATGGGAATTGTATTACTATCATCACATTTGCAATAGTCACATGTAAACTTTCCCGGATTGGGATGGAAAGTACTAATATATCAAAGGTTTCATCCTTCCAATTTTGTATTTGTAATAAAAAATATAGGACGATATCCTATATCTTCTTCTTCTTCCTCTTCCTCAGAGCTTTCTGAAGTACTCTCTATCTCACTCTCTGATGGGTACTCAAATGAATATATTGATTCATTATCTTCATCAGAATATGCAATTTCAAAGCCTTTTAGATTAGCATATTCTATTGCTTCATCATATTCGGCAATCAAGGCTTAGAAGACCTCTTGTCCTTTTTAGGACACTCATTTGCATAATGTCCCTCTGTTTTACAAAGCCAACATATGCATTTCTTTACTTCTCTGGAAGAAGGATTGGTTTTCTTTTTTCTCTTGAAAAATCTTTTTCTAGGAGAAATTTGAGAAGATTGTTCTTTCTTATATTCAGGCCTTTCCCTGAACTTATACTTATTTTTAAAAGCGAATTTTTTGTCATGTTTGTTGTTAAAGAACTTCTTTCTGTATCTTCTCTCTTTAGGAATATGACATTCCTATTGTGTTAGAGTATCTAGTATCTTTTGACACATGTTTTCAACTCCTCTGAGTTGCTTCTTTGCAGTTTTGGATTTTCTATTCTTCGTGCATTGCTTTCTTAGGAGATCCCTAACTCTTTCTGTTTTTCCTCATACAGTAAAATACTGAAAAGGGTTTTCTTCCAAGGACTGTACCACTGCATCATTCCAGGGTTTTGGCAATTTTCTATAATATGTTCTGACAAGATCGTCATTTTCAATGTCTCCAATAGTGCAGTAGTAATTTTGGAATTCATTGGTGTATTCTTCAAAATACCTCATGTTACAAATTCTCAGTTTTTGAATATTTACTTTAGCTCGTTCTTTAGATTGTTTACTATGCCCAATGACTCTCAGCAAAATTGTGCATAAATAGGCACTATAAAATCTAGAGGACTATTAGTCTGAGCTAACTTGGTTGTCCAATCAATCCATTTAGAACTTCTCTTAAAGGACAGATACCATTTCTGGACTATTCCAGTTAAGGTTGACTCGTAATAGGCATGAGCATCCTCATACACATACTTTGATAATACTAGGGTTTGAGTTAACTTTAAACTAGCAACTTAGTTATCTATCGTCTTTCTTTTGTCTCATACCTGGTCTAAATCCAGATAAACCCCTCTTTCAGAAACTGACTATCCCCATTTAGGTTCGGTAGGGATATACTTCTGAGAACTTCGCTCCTCATTCTTTCCTGTGAGAGCTTGTCCTTTAGGAAGCTTGATATTTCTTTCTCGAATAATCTTAGTTGGATTGTTTGTGATGTTCTGTATTATGGTATGAACTCCTTCTGGAGGGGCCTACCTCTCACTTCCATTTGTATCCATAGAAGATGAGTCTGGCGGCTCTTCTTTTTCTACTTGATAACGAAGAATCTTCCTCTTATTTTTTCCAAGTTGAATCGGAAAAATCTTTTTCATGATTTCCTCTAATTCTTCGATAGATTCACAAGTATTAGCTTGTGCATACAATCCTTTTAATTCTTCTGCTCTAAGCATTTTCATAGGTCTTTTAATATCTTCTTCTTTAATAGATTATCGATGAAAGATTGACTTGGTTCCTGAGGAACTAGCTTCTTCATAATTAGCAAATGAATGCCTATGAAATTGCAAACTTATTTTTCCTCCTCTATCTTCATATATTGAAGCATTGGTACTTTCAAGTTGCTTAACATGAGGGGTTAGATTCCATTCTCTTGGGAATGTTACTTCATGCCATTTTGTGACATATTTTTGTTGAGAATTATTTTTTGGATTGATGAGAACAGATGTAGTAATCTCAAGGCTATTTAGAAACTTGGTATTGGGAGTTACATTTGAGCTCATCAACTTATAATAGGTTCGATAATCTATCGCAAGTTCCATCATTCCTTTCTTTATAGAGATCCCATCTGTCTTGATTCTCAATCTAAGACAATGAGCAGCATCTTTGAGATGCGTTGTAAGTTTGGAAACACATTAAAATATGCAACTTGGTTGCACAAAGAAGATTCTGTTTACGCCTAGACAGTAAGTGTCTATGTAAATATTAATTACATTCTTGGTCTTTATCGGTCGGCGGACTCAAGTTTCCTTTTAAGTTCAAATATCGGCCCGCCAGTGAGAATATGCAAGAGGCGAAATGCAGAGTCCGCGCGGACTGAGGAGCTCGCGCCTTTTTGGACAATAGCTGAGCTCGCGCGCTTACGGACAAAAGTACAGCTCGCGCGGATTAACGATCTCGCGCACTATCGGACAAAGGTCGAGCTCGCGCGCGAACTGACTGCGCGCGGAGTGAGGATCTATCTCGCGTGCTTTGCGTGGAATACAGTTCGCGTGGAATAACTTTAGAGCAGGCGAGGCAGAAATGCATTTTTGCATCGGCGGTTTGCAAATAGACATGCGCGGAGTCCGCGCGAAACCTTGTAATCGTTTTGGACTTTTTACAGTCTTTGACATGCTTTGGGCTAATCCTTGTGGCCCTTATCAAATTGAAAACCTTCTTTGGGCTCACAAGCTGTAATAGCCCGCGAGGTGCAATGATCCGCGGTTTGCGAAGCTAGTATTCTATTTGGATTCCGTTACCTCGCGGGATAAGGATTATATCTCACTCCGTTTCGCGTGGGAGTATAGTTCTTATCTTAGGCGGATTGTGCTAAATGGATACTTGTCACGCATAGATTGGCTTGCATGGGATGAACAGTGTCCGCATGTTTCACGTTGCAGAGTCCAAGTATGATTCGGATTGCTTTTCTTCCATGGGATAAGGATTACTTCACTATATAAAGGAGCTCGCACCCTCTCTCTACAGGATCAATCAATCAATCTCAAGCAAATACAAACACAAACCTTCAACCAAGTTGAAAACCCTCTCGACCTCGTCGAAATCTCCAGCGCTCCCAGGAGCCGATCCCCCTTCGAAGCCTTTTCGAAGCCTTGATTCTAAGCGCCCGCCGCCTAGAATTCTTCAAGAGATCTCCGGAACTCGACCCTATTTCCTCGGAAGCATCCCTATTGTTGCTCTGCTCACCCCGCCGTGAGTATCGACCGCTTGTGCCGTAAATTCCCCGTCCGCGAGGTGGCATCTGGAACTCACCCCGCCTGATTCAAGAAGTCAAGCCCAAGCACTCCTTCAACACCTTCCTCGTCTGCGAGGTGGCACGCCCGCAACTCCATCCTCTTTGGATCGCTATTTACCTCGGCTCCGCACGCTGAGGATCGTGGCCAAAACATTTGGCACGCCTAGTGGGACCAGAGGTGCAAGCGAGACATCATAGGGAGGACAGAGGACTCACCGTACCGAAAGCCTCAGCTTTCCTGCCTTAAACATAAATCGCTAAAGTACAAGCCCCATAACAGCGCGGCTTGTCGGTCTCTCACTTTACAACAGGTCCTTGCTCAGTTTGGTAACCCAAACTTCAGCGAGACCACCATGGTAGGCTCTCAGCCAACCCAAAGCACAGACTCTACTCCGCCTATGGAGCAAGTCTCCCAGATGTTTTCCCAGCTCGCGGGCCAGATCCAGAGTTTGACAACTCATGTCACCGACCTCGCGGGGAAGGTAGATGGCCTCGCTGAGCAGGTCAAAAGAGACAAGACCCTCTGGGAAGCAGACCAGCATAACCTGGCCATACTCACCGAAGACTTCAACCAGTTCGCTGGCGAAGTGAGGGAAGACAAGGAAGTGGTCAGCGGTTCCTTTCAGAGGATCCAAAAGGAGCTGGAACAGAACACGGAAGCCCTGACGCTCACTCGCGCGACAGTGGGTGAACAAACCCGGCGCTTGGACCACCATGAGGCCAAGCTGCAGGATCAGCAGAACGCTTCGTTCTTTGGCAACAAGAACAGTCTAGATAAGCTAGACGAATTCAAGGAGAAGCAGGACCGCCAAAACTTGCGGCTCCTGGAAGTCAAAGATTGGGTGAGGGCCCAAATACAGAAAAATCTCACCTTAGAGCCTGCTGGCGCGAGCGCGAATGAGGGGACATCCAAGTATATCCCGCCAAACGAGCGCCCTAGAGGAAACCCTAAAGTTGGGGCTGAGAAGACCTTGCAGCTCGCCCTAGGGACAAGCCATCCAAAGAATCCGCCCCCGCGCGGCTCGCCTGGTCCCTCCAAAGGATTCAATAATGCCCCACACCAAGGGAGCGGGACACAGGAGGATCCCATAATTGCTCTTTCTGTCCCGACCTCCAGAAATGTGGGCCAGGCCGCCAGCTTTTCTGCATGGCCTAACCATGAAGAGGGAGGCGAACCGGCACCCGTGACTGCAGCCGACTGGCGCCAGCTTATATCACCCATTGTCAAGGAGCAGACCGGAAAAGGCGATTCTGACCTCCAGTATCGCGATCCTTACCCTGACAGTGTGGCGCAATACCCATTTCCCCACGGCTTCAAGAATATCGTCTTCACCACTTTTTCTGGGGAAACAAAGGAGGACGCTGCAACACATATGGCCCGCTTCAAAGTTCAGTGCGGCCAATATGGGCACAACGATATCCTCAAGCTCAAGCTCTTCGGGACCTCTCTGTCCGGAGTTGCTTTCAATTGGTACTCCTGGTTGAAGCCAGGATCCATCGCCGACTGGCCTACCATGGAAAGGCTCTTCCTAGAGACATATGGAACCATCGAGCCCGAGGTCGGCCTTGATTCTCTTACTCAAATGAGCCAGCAGAGCGGGGAATCAGGGGTATCATTCCTCCAGTGGTTCAAAATCCAGCAAGCCAAGTGTGGCTTCCTCCTACCTGAGCAGGAAGCCATTAAGCTGGCGGTTCACGGACTCGAACATTGCCAAAGGTTGAAGCACCACGGTAAACGCTTCACATCCATGGGCGACCTGATCAACAAGGTCGGCAGCTATGAGCTCATACTCAACGAAATGGATGAAAGGGCGAACGCTTCAAAAGGGACATATGTGCCAGGGAGAAGTAGGACAGTGGGGGCAGTCAGCCTCCAAACATCCGCATTCGACCCGTATTACCAGAGGCAGGAAGAGTCGAAGTCCGCGCAGGACTATGAGGACATTGGAGCGGTCGAGTTGACTGGAAAGCCTTTAGCGAACAAGTTAAAGAACCTTAAGATGACCCGCGAGCCGATCACCATCCAGTCATTCGCATGGACCAAGCTCAAGTACGAATCCTATACGTATGATGCTAAAAACGCCCATCTTGTCTTCAATGACTTGATCGAGGTGAAGTATGTCCGCTTGGATCACAAAATCTCATCCAAGGAGGAGCTGAAAGATAAAAAGTATTGTGCATTCCACAACGTCCACAATCATGACACTAAAGATTGTGTCAAGCTCCGCGACCAGCTTCAGACTTGGCTGAACTCCGGCGCCCTAAAATTGCAAACACCAGGGAGTTCCGCCTCGCTAGTGGATGTGGACCCGTTCCCATCTACGATCGGAATGGTGAAGGTAAATTGGAACGACCTCGCTGAGGAAAGAAGGCATCACCGCGCACCAAAGCCAAATCAGCGAAGAGTCACCTTAGACTTGACTAATCATCCTGAGGATAAGAGTCCGCGCCGAGCATCTAAGAGAAGCCGCGAGGAGGACAATGCTAATACAGCTCAACCATCCCGCCAATACACTTACAACGTCAACCTCGCGCACGAGGTTCTAGACGACCTCATTGAGGATGGGCTTGTTACTGTGGACAGGGCCTTACCCTATGTTGAATATAAAGAGGGCCGCATGCATTGCAAGTTCCACAATAGCTGGGGGCATAGGACCCGCGAATGTTACCAACTTCGCGAGCAAATTCAGGATTGGCTTGATCTCAAGTACATCCGCTTTGAAGACAAAAGCGGATTCATGGTTGCAACTGCTGACGTTGCTTGGCCATGTATTGGCCATCGCGTGATCACCTTGGGTATCTCCCCAAATGCAGTCTCACGCGAACCACCGGAAGAAGCCGCAAGAGACCAGTAAATGACTATACCATAATGGCGAAACAAAATGGGAATCATGACTCGCCAAGGCAATCAGTCACTAGGTCCCGGCCCGATCACCTTTCAAGGAAAGATAAGGGCAAGGCTATCATGTGGGATGATGAACCGTCCCCCGCCGAGAACTTCCAACCTATGAGTCCCAAGACTCACGAGGAGCTAGAGCAGAGGATCAAGCGCTTAGAGACGTTCGTCCAATCACACTGGACAGAGGAAGTACCATCGTCCCCAGCCTTAAGCGCCTCAAGCGGAATGGATATTTCGGTCTCTAGCAGCGAGTACCGTGAAGATAGGTCACCAAGCCCTAGGCAAGGCATTCTATCTGACCCTTACATCCCGCCAGCGTCCAAGTCGGCGATTAAGGAGGGAGTTTGGTACACTCAGCAAGGAGGAAAGCCAGTCACAATCTCCAAATCCAGGAAGCGGAAGCTGCAGAAGAAATACGGAAACATCCTACGTGCCTTGCGAGCCGTTGACGATGGTGCCATCCGTCCCTCACGGCTCGTACAGACACCCGGAAGGATGTGGAGGGAAGCTGAAGGCCTACGAGCTATACTCCAAAGGCCGCCTGTCACGCCTCCACGAGTGTGCGCAGAGGCAGCAGATGACTCTGCCCCGAAGGCAAGTGTTTTCTGCCGCCTCACCGTACCACCACAAGACCCTCACACTCCAAGGCGCAGACTATCCCCAGGACCGGAGAGGAGAAGGGATCCACAACCTTTGCGGTGCCGGACAACATCAGAGTCTGACGGACGGAAGGAGCCACAAACATCACCAAGGCGCAGGCATTCGCCAAGGACTGAAAGAAGAAGGGAGCCACTCCCTCCAGTACGACGAAGGCTATTCACTGCCCCGGATCCCGAACCAAAGCGCGAGTCACCTCGCTCATCACGACCTCGAGAAATTCTTCGCCGCGAACCAGAAACAAGAAAGGAGTCACCGCGCTCACATCGGCCGGAACCACAACGTGGTCCTGAGTCGAAGGACAAGACGAGATCACAAGCTCCAACCTCCCCTAGAAAGAGGGAAAGTGGCTCTGACAAGGTTCCCTTAGCCGAAGGAGAATGGATAGCTGAGGACAAGCAGTCCTCAACCAAGCTTGTTTGGCAGCCAAGGCGACCGGTCAATGAAGCGCCTCCAGTCGCTGAAGATACTCCATCCAGCCCTAACTTCACCTAACAGATGGCCCGTTTCCTTGGCGAGAAATCATCAGATAACGAGGCCCATTCCGAGCCTCATGTGCCGCTAGACGACGACCAGGAGGAAGGGCAAGAAGAGTCATTCACATGCAACCTGGTCGAAGTCTCTGCATGGCTCGGGAATAACGAGGTCAACTGCATGGCGAGCTCCTTCGCAAGGCTTGAAGGCGAACGGGGAGAAATAGGAGCTCCTTTTTCCTTAGTTCGCGAGCAGTTTTCGTTCCAAGTTGGGATGGTCTTCTTCATATCTGAGAGATATGCCCTCCCGCCAAACACAACGTGTAATGCGGCAGATATTCCAGACACTAGCAACAATTTCTGTGACATGTCCTCGCCCTGCAGCAGTGAGATGGGCCACGACACAACGGAACCCGCGCGTGCTCCATTACCGGAGGCAACAAGCAGCATTTCACGCATACCGACTTTGACTTTCTCCACACCGACGTTAGACATGGCCACTCATATGAGGCCACTATACATTTCAGCGGAAGTGGAAGGGACAATAGTCAACAAGTTTATGGTTGACACTGGAGCCGCGGTAAATGTCATTACTACCCGCACCATGGGACTCCTTCATATCCCGCGCTCAATGATCCAAACCATATCCTTGACAGTCAAGAACTTCACCGAGCAAGTTTCTAGGACTTTAGGCTTGTTGTTCCTACGGGTCAAAGTAGGTCCAGCATCCCGGGTCTACACATTTTTCGTGGCGGAATGCTCCGCATCCTATAGCATGATCCTAGGCCGCGATTGGATTCACAGAAGCTTCTGCGTGCCTTCCTCTATGCACCAAGAGCTCATGGTTTGGGATACGGAGGCATGCGAGGCAGTCATCATCAAAGCGGACCCGCGTCCTTTTTCTGTCTCCGCCAACTTCAACGATGCCCGATATTACAACACTGATTTGGGCCTGCTGGATGTACAAGGCATTGACTCCAAAGGTCGCCCGTATGGGATCACTGCCTCCAACCTAACACGATGGGGACTCACCCAAGCGAAGGACGATTAACAACGTCCTCACACCATCGCGGATCCCCTTCAACCTACTCATGTTTAGTCCGTCCTCAGACGAAGTACGCGAGGCTGGCGAGTCCTTGTGTGAAAGACTCCTTTCATACTGGGCGGAACGCGAAGCCTACAATAAGGTCGCGACAATGGATTATGTGGATGAAATAGTGGACAATACCGACACCAAGGAGGAGATTATTCAACTAGCTCCCGCTGCCTTGGACGATACACCACCTTAAGTCGATGTTGGGACTGCAGAAAAGCCCCTCCTCATCTCTATCAGTGCTAAGCTGGCGGAGGAAGAAAGAGAAGAACTGCTCGCCTTACTTCGCGAGTACAGGGACTGCTTCGCTGAAAAATATGAGGACATGCCTAGCTTGTCTCCAGACTTGGTTTGTCACCGACTGCCTACTTATCCTGACAGACAACCAGTCCGCCAGGATGGGAGATTCATGCGAACTGAGACTCAGATTGCGGTCAAAGAAGAAATTGAGAACATGCATCGATCGGGGATCATTCGCGTAGCCAAGTACAATCAATGGTTATCCAACGTGGTTCTTGTCCGCAAGAAGAATGGCAAGATGCGGGTTTGCGTTGATTACCGCGACCTCAACAATGCCACGCCTAAGGATATATACCCCATGCCCGTCGCTGATCTCCTCATTGATGCGGCTGCGGGGCATGAAGTGCTATCTTTTATGGATGGAACCGCTAGATACCACCAAATTCCTGTTGCTGAAGAGGATCGCCACAAAACTGCATTCCGCTGCCCAGGGTTCGCGGGTGCGTTTGAGTACGTTGTCATGCCTTTCGGACTCAAGAACGCGGGGGCAACGTATCAGCGCGCCATGAACCTAATCTTTCATGACATTTTGGGCAAGCTGATCGAAGTCTACATTGACAACGTGGTGGTGAAAACCAAAACGCGCGCGGCGCACGTCGAAGACCTCCGACAGGTTTTTGTACGGATGCGGCGACATAATTTAAAAATGAACCCCGCCAAGTGTGTTTTCTTCGCGGAAGCAGGCGACTTCTTAGGGTTTCTAGTCCACCAAAGGGGCATTGAGATCCCTAAAGACAAGGCACAGGCAGTAATAAACGCCTTCCCTCCTACAGCTAAAAAGGAACTCCAACAATTGATCGGGCGAATCAACTTTCTCCGCCGTTTCATTTCAAATGCGGCAGGAAAGGTTCAACCTTTTTCACCTCTCTTGAAGCTCCAGGGGGCAACTGAGTTCGTGTGGGAACCACAACACCAAGAAGCTTTTGATCATATCAAGACCTACCTGGCGAACCCGCCAGTATTGGTTCCCCCTCGCCCTGGCATTCCGCTTAAACTCTACATCGCCGCTGCTGACTTGTCCATCGGCGGACTCTTGGCACAAGACGATGAAAGTGGGGTTGAACATGCCATTTACTATCTTAGTAGGGTACTAACTGACTGCGAGACGCGCTATTCTCCAATGGAGAAGTTGTGTCTCGCCCTTTTCTTTGCAGGATGCAAGCTTCGCCATTACATGCTGGCATTTACTACGGTGGTGATCGCTCAGTCCGACTTGGTCAAATACATGCTTTCTCGACCAATTTTGCGCGGACGCATAGGCAAGTGGATTTTGGCTTTGTCCGAGTTCTCTCTGCAATATGTTCCCCAAAAAGCAGTCAAGGGACAAGCTATAGCGAACTTCCTCGCTCATCATCCTCCGACCGAGTTAACAGCGTTCCGCGAGCTTGAGTTCGCCGCCATTTCTCTTGCTCCATGGACTTTGTACTTTGATGGCTCGCGGACTGAGTTCGCCGCAGGCGCCGGCATCGCTATTGAGAATCCTGCGGGTGATCGTTTTTCTTATTCTTTCCAGCTGGATTTCAAGTGTACAAATAATCAGGCGGAGTATGAAGCGCTCATCATAGGATTGGAGATCTTACTGGACTTAGGGGTCCGAGAGGTCCAAATCTTTGGTGATTCTTTATTGGTCGTCAACCAATTGGTGGAAAAATTTAAATGCTTGAGTTTGACCATTGAGCCTTATTTACGGAAAGCATTTGACGTCCTAGACCGCTTCAATGATGTTCACATCGAGCACATCCCGCGCGAGTTTAACTTCGCGGCGAACGAGCTTGCACAGGTTGCTTCAGGACTTAGCTTGCGAGACAGAGTGCGCAAACGACTGCTCAAGGTTGAGCGACGCACTCTTCCGTCTTTTGTTGCTAGGGGCAATATCAGGAGGACTCCCCTGACGTTGCTGCTTTGGACCATATTGATGAGGATTGGCGTCTACCGTTCATCGCCTACCTCACAAACCCTCATGATGCCACTCATTCTCGACAGATGCGGTTCCTTGCACTCAATTTTGTGTTGCGCATTGGCGAGCTCCGCCGGCGCGGTGAAGATGGAAACGACTTCCGCTGCGTGTATGGTGATGAAGCAAAACGTTTAATGCGCGAGGTCCATTCCGAAGTTTGTGGTTCGCACCAGGCGGGCCCAAAAATGCGTTGGTTAATCCGCCACCATAGCTATTATTGGCCTACAATTCTCAAAGATTGTATTACCTTCGCCATGGGGTGTCAAGATTGCCAAGCTCATGGACCAGTGCAACATATCCCTAACATCCCAATGCAACCAATTATCAAGCCATGGCCAGGTCGAGGTTGGGCCATAGATTTCATCGGCATCATCCATCCCCATTCCTCGGACCAGCACAAGTTCATCATTGTGGCCACTGATTTCTTTACCAAGTGAGTTGAGGCCGAGCCGCTCAAGGTTGCCTCCGCGACTGCGGTTCGCAATTTCATTTTCTGCAACATTATCTCCCGCTTTGGTATCCTGGAGTGCATTGTGACAGACCGTGGCGCTGCCTTCATGGCTGATTCCGTAGTCACCTTCCTTACGGGTTATGGTGTCAAGCTTCTGCATTCCACCCCTTACTATGCACAGTCTAACGGTCAGGCGGAGGCGAGCAATAATGTCATTCTCAATATTTTACGCAAAATGCTCGAGTTGAATCCTCGTGTCTGGCATTTGGAGCTCTATCACACTTTATGGGCCTACCGGACGTCCAAGCGCGGTCCGACAGCCACTACCCTGTATGCTCTCATGTTTGGTCATGACGTTGTCCTCCCACTTGAGGTTCACGTCGCCTCGCTTCGCGTCCAGGAACAACATCAGTTGATTGGTGATGATTACATTCAGGCGATGTGGCAAGAGCTTGAGGACCTTGACGAGCACCGCATCACTGCATTCAACAATCTTGTCCTTGAGAAGCAGCGTGTTGCGCGGTCTTACGACAAGGTTACCCGCGGTCGAAGCTTTGCAGAAGGCCAAATGGTGTGGCGAGCTGTGCTACCATTGGGAGAGAAAACTGAAGGCCGTGGGAAATGGTCCGCATGATAGGAAGGACCCTTCGTTGTACATCGCATATTGCCTAAAGGAGCGTTCCATTTGCGCAACCTTGATGGCACCCTTCATCCGAATCCTATTAATGGACGTTTCCTGAAACGTCATGTTGCTAGCGTTTGGGAGCGCGCCGATCCGCCACCATCTGCCCCATCGCGCTAGCCTTCTGCCGCCTTCCACTACGGGGGCAGCATACATCATACAGAGTTTAGTTTCACTATTTCCTTTGTAAACGTACAAAGTCTAAAACACAGACTAGTACAAGATTGGGGCCTATTCCAGAGGCCCTAAAATTTAAATCCGACCCTTTTTTTTTTTTTTTCATTTTATCATCTTTCAATGAAGGGTTTGTCACCTAGCAAAGGAATGTTCGTGCAAGGAGGCAACGTGGAATGTGAGACGATTTTAGGCCAAAATCTAAAGTTCGCTTCACCCTACACACGCGGGGCGTCAAGGCCGGCGAGGTCTGTTTCCCGCATTACTAATGTTGTTTGCATCAGCCAGGTGACCTGGATCGTTGTGCTAGTCTAGCATTGGAATACTTACCCGCTCGCAATATGTTCAATTAGGGTTTTTCGCTTGGCCAATTCAAGCTCAAGGCCTAGGGGGCAATGTTTACGCCTAGACAGTAAGTGTCTATGTAAATATTAATTACATTCTTGGTCTTTATCGGTCGGCGGACTCAAGTTTCCTTTTAAGTTCAAATATCGGCCCGCCAGCGAGAATATGCAAGAGGCGAAATGCAGAGTCCGCGCGCGGAAAGACTCCGCGCGGACTGAGGAGCTCGCGCCTTTTTGGACAATAGCTGAGCTCACGCGCTTACGGACAAAAGTACAGCTCGCGCGGATTAACGATCTCGCGCACTATCGGACAAAGGTCGAGCTCGCGTGCGAAATGACTGCGTGCGGAGTGAGGATCTATCTCGCGTGCTTTGTGCGGAATATAGTCCGTGTGGAATAACTTTAGAGCAGGCGAGGCAGAAATGCATTTTTGCATCGACGGTTTGCAAATAGACATGCGCGGAGTCCGCGCGAAACCTTGTAATCGTTTTGGACTTTTTACAGTCTCTGACATGCTTTGGGCCAATCCCTGTGGCCCTTATCAAATTGAAAACCTTCTTTGGGCTCGGGAGCTGTAATAGCCCGCGAGGTGCAATGATCCGCGGTTTGCGAAGCTAGTATTCTATTTGGATTCCGTTACCTCGCGGGATAATGATTATATCTCACTCCGTTTCGCGTGGGAGTATAGTTCTTATCTTAGGCGGATTGTGCTAAATGGATACTTGTCACGCATGGATTGGCTTACATGGGATGAACAGTGTCCGCATGTTTCACGTTGCAGAGTCCAAGTATGATTCAGATTGCTTTTCTTCCATGGGATAAGGATTACTTCACTATATAAAGGAGCTCGCACCCTCTCTCTACAGGATCAATCAATCAATCTCAAGCAAATACAAACACAAACCTTCAACCAAGTTGAAAACCCTCTCGACCTCGTCGAAATCTCCAGCGCTCCCAGGAGCCGATCCCCCTTCGAAGCCTTGATTCTAAGCGCCCGCCGCCTAGAATTCTTCAAGAGATCTCCGGAACTCGACCTCGTTTCCTCGGAAGTATCCCTATTGTTGCTCTGCTCACCCCGCCGTGAGTATCGACCGCTTGTGCCGTAAATTCCCCATCCGCGAGGTGGCATCTGGAACTCACCCCGCCTGATTCAAGAAGTCAAGCCCAAGCACTCCTTCAACACCTTCCTCGTCCGCGAGGTGGCACGCCCGCAACTCCATCCTCTTTGGATCGCTATTTACCTCGGCTCCGCACGCTGAGGATCGTGGCTAAAACAGCTTCTACTGTTCCTAACAGACTTTTCTTATAATTTGTTATTTTATCATCTTGTGAGACACATAAAACAGAACAATCAATACCATCTCTGGCTAAGAGTTTTATTCCTACTTGGATTGCCCCAATATGCATGTAGGAATATTTTTTTCTAAAAACTTCACTTACTTCTTTTGGAGTTATTAATCTGATGTCTGTTTCTCCACCAGTAGCTGGAACAGTTAATTCCAGTATTTTAAATCTATGAGAATCCATAATGAAAGATCATTTCTTATAGATCTCATTGAATTTGAATCTAGGAGCTGATGTTTCTCGTACGCTAGACTCAATTTCATTATACTCAAATTCTTGAGCATTTATTAACTGTACCGGAACTGTGTTTCCTTTACTGAGGATTCTGCTCAGCATCTTCACATCTCTCTTTGTTCAAGACTTTGATGATTTTCATTCAAGTAGTTTTGGTTCACTAAACCTTAGTCTACTTTCTCCCGTTGCTGATGATAGAGAATGTATAATGATCTTACTGGCCACATTTTGAGCTAATGCCTCTTCATTAATTTTCTCATAACTTTCTCATTCCTTCATCTTTTCTACCCATTTTTGTAGATTGGAGATCTTGCTATGTAATTCTCGAAATTGAATTTCGAGATCAATACATATCTCTTAGAGATAAGCGATATTATAATTCTGCTGATGAATTATTGCTTCCACATTTTCAGCAAGTTTTTCTGTAGGACAATAAAAGCTAATAGCTTTCACATCTTCCTGTTTTACTTTTAGATTTACTCTTTGATTCATCATATTCTAGAGATAAGAGTTTCTAAAACCTTTTTTCAAGTTTTCTTGAGTATCTCTTAGTTCTGCTGTTTGCTTGTGAATATTGTTAGCAAGATTCTCAGTGCAAACTAATTTTCTCTCAATATTTATTAGATATTGTTTTTTTAGATAATCTAGCTTGATTTCAAGCCTAGCAATTTTTGAATTTATTTCCTCAAGTTGATTAATCCGTAGATTAAATCTCTCTTGTTACTCTGTTACCTTTTCAAAGGCTTTATCCCTAGAGATAAATGATCTAGGAACTCGATTAAGCTTGGTCTTGATGGATCAAGCTCTTATACTCCGATCGCTCTTTGGAGATGAATATATTTGTCGTATAGAGTATTTAATACTCTACAAATATATTTAATGGAGTATTGATTTTCTTGAATATGCCTTGTATGAAAGCACACTTCCCACTTATCGGTTCCTTTTGCAATACAATAGGACTGATAATTTTTAAGTTTGGTTTCTCTCTTGTTAGTCAAGAGAAACCAACTTTGTGGCATAAGTCTTTTTCTTTCCTACTTTTGAGCCAAACAGGCTCTGATACTAACTAGGGCGGATCTAACCGATGCTCAAATAATCAAAAGGCTTTTGATTTTCTTCAAAAGTTTCTTTAAGAATTTTGATTTCTTCTTCTGCTTGATATATCTTTTTCTAGATCTGATAGATATTTTTTGTACTTCTATGAAGCTTAGATCGAAATTTTTTTAGTTTTCTTAATTTTTCTCTTTCTTCTTGTAATTCTTTATAAGACCGTCTAACTTCTGTTAAGTAATTGATGAAAAATTAACAGTTTACCTTTGAGTAAAAAGAATAGATTTATATTTGTATTATGGTAAATAAACAAATTCAAAATCATAGGCCCATCATACTTCGTTAAATTTTAAAAGTACTAAAGGTAAAAACTTAAGGAAAAAAAGGTAGAAAACAAGGCAGAAAAAGACAAACAAAAATGTCCTTGTTTGTTAAAGGAAAAGTTTGGGTGGTTTTTCTGTTTTTTGAATCTCTTTGGAGGACTTATTTGTGGTTTGCTATAATTACTACATAATCGATCATTGCTTTTCCAGTTTTTCACATTTGCTTTGTATTGTTTTTTAGAGCTTCTTTTTTATATAATTCATGGATGAACAAGATTCTCCTTATAATACATCGATCGTTAGAAACAAATTATAATCCCATGTCCAGTCCTACCCATGCCATTGAATATAACGCAATACATCCTCCATTAAGGAATTCGAAAGCTTTGGAATGAAATATATCATGAAAAATTAATTAACAATAGTATGCAATTACTGAAAAGAATGAAGCTCGATCGGTTGAGTAGCTGTGAACTAGTAGTTGAGTCCATAGCCATCATCATCAGACTCATCATAAGTTTCATGCTCTTCACACATTGGAGAGCGGACCGAGAGTGTACTTGACCTAACCCCGGTACACCAAACTCGGGCGTTGGAGCTTAACCCCGATGCGTCCCTAAGGAAGTTGAGGTATGTAACTTCCATAGTGACTAGGATAAATATTGCATATCCCATAGTGTGAAAACTCGGATTCGGATTAGCCAAAGAGAGTTCCATTTATAGTATGTAATTTAATTTCTATCAATCAATTAATAGGAATGCTAGTTCCATAATCCCAACACTTGTGAGAGGGGAAACACTTGCAATTAATCTACTAAAAGAAAGGGGAAGAAAGAAAATGGGACGAGTGTGCACACAATTACGTAAATCTGGCCTGACCCCTCGCCTACCAGAACTAAGGTGTTGTAAGGAGATAAGTTGGCTGGGTTTTGAGCAAGGAACTTTGGCACCATCACGGAGCTCGCATATCTTTGTGAAAGATAAGAGAAAAATTCTGTTGCGTACTCGGGGCTCATGAAAATTTAGTATCAGAGTTGAAAATTTGCTCGATACGAGCCACATATTAGGTTCGGGTGTGCTGTTGGTGTAAGAAAAAGTGTAGGGGGAAGTCTGTGCCGGGACTTGCGTACCACATCAATTAAGTGTGAATTAGGGGTTACACTAAAAAATGCAAGAATTGTAATTTGTTTAGTTCTTGTGGTTTGAAATCGATATCTATTTAGTCCTTCTGGTTTTATTTTAATATAAATAGTCTTTAAAGTCACAATTTTTCATTCAAATAGTTATTATGGTTTTATTTTAATCTGAATAGTCCTTAAAATCATGATTTTTCATCCAAATAGTCTTTCCAACAATTTTCTCATTTAAATGTCATAAGGACTATTGGATGAAAAATCATGACTTTGAAGACTATTTATATTAAATAAAACCATAAGGACTATTTGAATGAAAAATCATGACTTTAAAGATTATTCAGATTAAAATAAAATTATAAGGACTAAACCATAACGACTATACAATATTTTACCTAAAATACAATTATAAGATTTGCGCTAAGTCCACATTGAAGGACAAGTCCAATTGAAGGACAAGCAAAGTGTGAGTTGTTGGCTACAGTAGACAGAAGAGTTGCTGAACGAACAGCCAAGTGTAAGGAGAACAACAAGGGATACCTTACTAATAGAGATGGGGGCATTCCCTTGACTTGGGAATCGTGAACTAACAAGGAGGTCTACCATAGACATGGATTGCCTTGTAGCCAACGAGGATATCGGCCTCCCTTAGGGAGCTACTTTGATTATCCATTAGGCGGAATACTTGTCTATGAAAATCTTGATCGACTGTAATTGGCCATACAATCTAGGTTATTGATTCACTGGTCTATAAGATTCCCATTATAGGAATCCCTGCTCTTCATCATATATGTCATCTTCCCCTTTTGTTATGGATTTCCATTGATTACACTTAGGTATACCTCATCTGGAGATACCATGTACTTTCAGACATTCCTCTCTATATTTCTTGAACTAAAAGAGAAAACATTTTTACTCGTAAGGGACAAGAGGCAAATAATGAGAATCTCGAGCCATACGTGCCGGGCTTTCGAGTCTAAAAAATATGAAGCATTTTTTATAGACCTGGAAAAACACCGTGTCGGTTGTGTTCGTGTCGGATTAACTTCATTTTGTATATTTATCATTTTAGACCATAATAAACCGTTAACCTATCGTAACGATGATGTGTTAACCGTTAAAACCTATTAAGAAAAATAATTTATAATACCTAATTATTCTTTTTTCTTTTTCGAATTTCTTGTAACGATAAAAATAGATATTAATGAATATATTGCAAAACTTACCAATTTTTCTTCAGAGTTGAGTTTGTAGTATCTGTATGGTGAAAGAGAGTGTGATGCACAAAATAGTTGCCCTAGGGTTTCTTATATATAGTAAACATTATAAAATTACCCTTATGTTAATGCTTTTATCGTATTAACGGTTTAACCCTAAACCAAACAATTAAAAATCATGTTCTTATCGTGGTGACCTTATATATATGAAACCAAACCTATAAACCTCAAACAAATCCCTAAAATTTTGTTCGTTTTCTTGTCGTATTATCGTGTTGTGTGCAGTTCTGCCAGGCCTAATTTTTCAGTTATGTTTGAGGCATTTGTTTTATAAAAGAGGAATTCAAGTGCGATGTTCCAACCATCTAAGAAAAAACGATCTTACCTCACGAAGTTGAAGAACCTATCCAGGTTACTCCTCTCCCGTATTTTCCTCAAACTGATAATTTGAATTGGTCTCATGGGCCATGGGAATTTCTTTATAAACTCAGCCTCTCGTTTACTAACTCAAAATTTAGAAGCTCACTCTTAAACTCCTCTTTTAAAGAAGATGTGGAAGCTCTGTGTACGTTCCACCTAAAGTTAAAGTTTTTGTGTGGCAACTCATTGGAAATAGACTTGCTTGGAGAGATAGACTCTTTACTAATCTGTAGGTTGATAGAAGTTTTTGTCAATCTACTTTAGAAACAGTTAATCATCTATACCTACATTGCAAGTTTTCTCAACATGTTCGGCAGTTGACTTTTCCTAGTGTTCAAGTTCATCTTTTGAACTCTTTTCTACAATCATGACCTAATGTCCACCTTGAAATGTTGTTTACTCTGCAACGAATCTTTTTTGTTATTATTGTATTGTTAATACAGGTCACCCTAAGAAATTTTACAGGTTTATTAAGCCTATTTGTTGGCATGCTCCTCCTCCTCAAACACTTAAACTCAATTTTTAATTTTTTATAGATCTGTTCAGAATCATTCTGCCTCATCTGGCTTTGTTTTTAGAGATGTAAATGGGTCATCCTATCTAGCATCTACAAAATATATTGATCTTAATGATGTTCTTACTGCTGAAGCTTCTGCATTACGTGCGGGACATTAGCAGCTTGGATCCATATATATCATAAAATTTTGGTTGACGGAGACTCAAAAATCTTTATTGACTCCATCAACGGTGTTTTTTGTATCCCTTGGAAGATTCACGTTTTTGTTAAAAACATTCTCTTCATTGCCTCTCAAATTGGTCAAGTTTCTTTCATACATATTCATCGAGAAAACAAATTTTGTGGCAGATGCTATTCAAAGTTGGGGACATCAACTTGGAACACAAGCTTGGAACAGATATATAGTCAGGCTTTTTACTTTGATTCTTTAAATGTTGGTTGTAGCATGGTTTTGTTACGTCTTCTTTTTACCTTTTTGAGAAAACCCGACCAGAGCCCAAACCGTAGCAGACAATAACTTACACTTATCTCATTACTTCTGGAAATTAAAAATTAGAATCCTTACTCTGACCGCCCAACATATTTATACCCTCTTTTTCCTCTTCCTCCTTTCTTTTCCTTTTACATGACTTTTCTTCTTCTTCGTCTTCATCACTTCTCTGCTTCTCCTCGTGCCCTTATTCTTTTCGACCATCCCTCTCCGCCGCTGCCGTAGTCATACAGGTTTGTCCTCTGAACTCTTCTTTTCCTTATTTGGGGCTTTGCACAGGTGTTAATTTAGGGTCTAGGGTCTAGGGTTTATGTGTTAAATTGATTCTTATCTTTCAACCTCTTACATACTTATCTATTTCTAATTTCTAATTGCAATAGAGGCTTGATTTTCGATAGCTTTGGTTTGTTTTTGTTGATATCTTATTTGATTTAGTTTTGTTTTTACTTCTTGGGATTTTTTTTGGCTGATTTTGGATTTGATGGTCAGAGTTTGACATCATGAGGAAGAAGCTTGATACTCGTTTCCCCGCTGCTCGAATCAAGAAGATTATGCAGACCGATGAGGATGTTGGGAAGATAGCTCTGGCCGTGCCGCTCCTGGTTTCGAAAGCCTTGGAGCTGTTTCTGCAGGATTTGTGTGACCGGACTTACGAGATTACGCTGAAGAGGGGAGCCAAGACCATGAATTCTCTGCATTTGAAACAGTGTGTGAAGACGTTTAGTGTTTTTGATTTCTTGAAGGATATTGTCAGTAAGGTTCCTGATTTAGGGGGGTCTGATGCTGTTGGGGATGAATGTTCGGTTGCAAAGAGGAGGAAAGTGAGTGTCGATGATGAGGATACCGAGAGTGACGATGAGACCAAGAGGAGTAAGATGATGATTGATGGTGGTAATACCGTTGGAAGTGGCAGGGGAAGGGGTAGGGGTAGAGGAAGGGGGAGGAAACTAGTTGCTGATGATGAAGACACTGATACTGATGAAGAGTCCAAGGCGAGTATGATGGTGCATGATGCTGGTAACACGCCTGGAAGTGGAAGGGGAAGAGGAAGGGGTAGGGGCAGGCCTAGAGGTCGCCCATGTGGTAGTCGGACAGTAGGGAGGGAGATAAGTGCACCTAATGAGAAATACGAGGATGATTTGGATATTAGTAAGCACGAGGACAAGCTTGATGAACCCCTTGAGTTACGAGATGATGCTATAGAGCCTAAAGGGTCAAAGGAAAACATTTCAGGTGCCAATAGTGCAGAAATAGCAGCTTGGAATTTTGATCTGAATGTGGACTTGAATGAAAATGAGGACTCAGCAACTACATCAGCCGCTGTTCATGGTCCTGTTCCGGCTCCTGCTACTGCTCCTGTTCCTGCTAAGTTGTCTTCACAGATTACTCCTGATATGAAGCATGTGGAATTCCTAGGTTGGCCTTTGACGGGCATGGAAACAATGGCCATTGATCCCGTGCAACTTGCCAATTTGACTAGGAGGATAGATGAGGATGAGGAAGATTATGATGAAGATTAATCAACTATGACAGTGTGTCTAGGTATCTGTTGTTGCTCACCTCCCGTAACTCATTTCTTTCTTCTGACGCATGGGTGGAGTAGATGTTAGGAAAAAGGTTGTTACTGAAGGTTAGAGTGCACAGTAGCATAGAGAGAAGGGACCGATTCACCGTTGTAGGCAAGGTTAGGACTGGTAAATTAAGTTAAACTTCTTTTGAAGTTTGTAGTTATGTTTATATATCAGTCACTAACAACAGTTGAAAACATATGATTTTCTTGGTGATATTGAAGTCCTTGACTTTTTTTTCATTTGCTTCTGATAAGGAAAAGGAATAAATGGAAAAACTAAAGTAATGCAAATCTGTTTATTTAGTTGAGCGTTTTCTTATCTATAGTGTATGATAACACACACACACACAGACCTGTTTTGGTGTGGACGTCCGCACTCAGCTTAAAGTGCGGAAATCCCTCCGTTAGCCACCAGACGGACGGCGCCGACGACAGCACGCCTCCACCCCAACGGACTCTAGCAGTGTCCCCGACCACTTTTCTTCTTTGGTGAGTCAGCCGAATTCTAGTTTTCCGGCGAGATCACCCAAAACTTCAAACAAAATCGATCTCGTTGGAAAACTGGAATTCGGAGGACTAGCCGGGGAGGAAAAGTGGTCGGGGACACTGTTGGAGTCCGCTGGGGTAGAAGCGCGCCGTCGTTGACGCCGTTCGGTAGCAAACGGAGGGACGTCAACGCTCCAAGCGAGTGCGGATGTCCGCTTTGGAACGTTTCCGACAACGCTCCTCCACCCGAGCACACTAAAGGCATCCTCGATGACTTATCTTGCCAGCGGACTCGCCGAATACCAGTTTGCAGCCGAGATCGATTTGGTCTGAAGTTTTGGGTCAAGGTTGCTGCCCAGACCTTCAAATCTGATCTCCATGGCCTTCATTTTCATGGTAAAGTCATCGAGGATGCCTCTGGTGTCCGCTCGGGTGGAGGAGCGCCGTCGTCGGCACCAGACGGTGGAGAACAGAGGAACGTCCGCACTTTAAAGGCTGTGTGGAGGTCCATTTCTGAACGTGGACTGTGTGTATATATACGCGCACACACGTGTGTGTGTGTGACATATATGTTTACTACTAATGGTTGTCTAAATTCTGGTGGCTAATTTACTTTTGCATCGACCTTGTGGTGCACAAATATCATCTGTGTCATGGATATATTTTTTGAACATGGGTGTAAGAAATCTCAAGAAAGATGATACATTATCAGGCCTTCTTTTCCCAGAATGTTCTAAAACAAATGTAATTCTCATACTGATGGGATTGAAGGTATGTTTTATGAATTACAAAACCAGTATTTATAATGTATTGTATGGAGCGGTATTCTGGGTAGATTGGAAATTCGGAATCTGAACTTTTGATGGATAGAATGATAGATTGATAAATCAATGTAAGAAATATCTAGCAATTCTTTTTCATTGGTTTCAATTCCTTGCATCTCACTCGTTCCTTTCATTTTAACATGTTTTGTTTATTCATATATTATTCAAAAAAAAAGGGAAAAAAATGAAATGCCTTTTTCATATGTATGTGTGTCTATAACAAAACGTCTATTAGTATATATAGCTTTCAAAATCAACTCTCCTGGAAATTGAAAAAAGAAGAATCATAATTGAAAATGAACCATGGCGTAATAGTCTTCCAGTGGTCTCATCATCTCTAAAAGTAGGCAATTTCTACTTGAGGCTTGTATATCTGTGTGGATGTAAATTACTGGGCTATCAGGGTCATGGTAGTGCAACATGCTAGAAAGAACATATATGTATTAGCAAGCGGTTTGTTACAAAAAAACTCAGGAGAATACTTTATCTATTGTAATCTTGTTTGTATAAAGTATCTGCCTCATGAATATAATTCCATTTTCCTGTTACCTATACACTAAAAGCTTTCGTTTTGCGTATATACATACTGAGTCTTAAATACCAAGTAGATAAATTAAGAATAATCTTGAGTGTTGGATTCCGAAGTTTTACCTGTTTCTTTGGTTGCTTGTCTAAAGTTCAGTATCTGCATAACTGTGTAAGGAAGGAAACAGGATTATTTTCGGTTGTTCTTAGACAATGGAAAGCTTTAACCTCAATTGGGTTTGTTTTTCGATGTTTTGCTTTTTCACAAGGAACTGAGTTATGGTTCTGGTGTAGAGAAGAGGGGATAATACTCCAGTGATCAAAAAAATATTTGGTTTCCAAGTGGTATCGGTTATCAAATAATTATGCCATGTTGGGTTCTGTTGAGTTCTTTGGCTCAAATGATACTTTGTTCTAACTCCGGTTTCACCGTTCAAAGGAAAAAGAAAAAGAAAAAAAAAAGAGTAAATGATCTTGAAAAGGAAAAGAAGTTTCTTGGTCAGTTTGTCATCATGTAGATGAGTTGTGAGAAGTGTAATTATGATGTTGGTCTGTTGTTTGATGGATATTCTTTTCATGGTTCTTTTTTTTGTTTTTGTGAAATTCTTTTCATGGTTCTTGATTCTTGTATGATTTTAGACTTCTGTTTGAAGTTTGAGCTAGAAAGGAAAGGAACTTAGCAATGCTTGATGGAGTGCAAATAGAGCTGTAGAAGGCCCTACGTTCCAGAGACCATTATGCTCCCTCTAATACATCATCAAATAAGCAGAACAAGGCCGCAGTCTCCTGGTGTGCGGCATGTTCGACTTATTAATGGTGAGAACATGCTCTTCTCTAGTACCATTATCTTTGCAATGCCTTGAATTTGGGAAGGAAGAACACAAAGGCTCTGTTTTGTCATGACCTTGTTGTAGCACTAAACTGGTTGAAAGGGTACGGAGGGATTTTTTCCAGAACTAAAGATTCTAATGTGCATATGCTGATAAGAGTTGATGTTGTGGGCATAACTTGCTAAAGAGAGTTTCAGAATCAGCATGCAAAAGTTCAAAGGCCATATTTGCAGTAGAATTCTTTGCCTTATAGGATGACTTCACTGGTATCATGTTGGAGATGCCGGTTCATATGGTGAACAGGACATGAGAACTGTAAGGTCGGTTGCAGCACCAGCTCTCCTTGCTGGAAAACTTTCTGTTTTTCAAAATGCAAATAATTATATCGGATAGGAAATTTTTCAATCAATTAAATCTTTGTAACGAACCCCTATGAGTTCTTGGTACTTGAAGAAGTGCGAAATTGTTGAATTTATTATCACTATTATCTTACTTGAAGCGAAAATTTGGTTGTCACATTCCGTTGCAATTTTTAGACTTTCAGTTGGACAAGATCCCGTTGCAGAATGATTATTAACTCTTGATGATGATGTATTCCCATTATTGAAATTATAAGAATCACACGACAGCAGATTCAGCGTAGGGGTAGAAAAGAAAGGCAACTCCTGTTGCTGGTACTGGGCGTGATCTGCAGGCGCAACCTTGCTTTGTGTGACATATCTCCTATGTCATCAAATATCCTTCCCAGCAAGGTCAGCATTCAAATTCGAGTTAACTGAAACCTGTTGTGACCGCCGTTGAACGTGTCTTTATCATAACCGGCAACATGTTGTGCTCTAAGACAAAAAGTTCACTGCCGCCTGATATGCTAAAACTTCTACATGTTCTGCTTAGATCAAATTTCGAAGATGTCTAGCCCCTCCGGCAGTCAAGGAACCCGCCGACTGCCTGGCTCCCTTACGACAAAATCACTCTCTCTAGTACTCCAATAGTTCATCCTACCTTCCTCATTAGAAATTCAGCAACTCCTGTGCCAGTACATCGCGCCACATCACAAGCCCGAGCCGACTTTGTCTCTTTCCAAATGCTCCAGACAAGAACATTAATGCCTCATTTTAAAGGCATGTTTATATCGGGGCTCAGTAGTCAGCCGCCCTACAACGTCCATCCCATCAGTTTGTACTTCCAAACAAATCAGGGCATTAGTTTGTAACACTAGCCTTGGAAATAGGCGATTTCGACGTAAGTGAAGAATAGTCTCATACTCACCATCACTTAAAACGAATGCTTGAGACTCCAAACCACATGCTTAGAGGGAAGACGCTCCAAAGCTGGAAGGATACTGTTGCACACACTCCAGGTGTGTGACTTAGATGCAGCAGGATTGCAGGAATGAACCCTTTTCCAAATCTTCTTCCAAATATCATTAGAAACATTTGAAGTGTTAGGTTTTCTACAAGGAGAATGCACAAAGGAATGTCAATATGCAGTCTTTACTCTTTACTCGACAGCTCCCATCGGAGCCAAGATTTCCGGTGTGTGATCAGCTATTCCTGGAATCCATGGATCCTAACACGCCCCTGACTTTGATTGCCAACAGGATGAATGCCAATTGGTTGCAGGCAATAATGATCAGTTTTCAGGGCTGGTTTCCTTCTCAAAGTCGGTTCCAGATCAACAAGCCTGGTTTCCAAGCAGTGTAATTGGATTATACAATCATAGGTTGTGTTTTGTTTTTCGGCAAAAAATTATTAGGTCAAAGTTAATTGGTTGTGTTTGCAGCTTATATTTTTACGATACTACCATGATCACCACACGTTGTGCTTTAAGAAGCTTCACGACTCAATGTAGGATGAAAGGACAATTCAAGACGCAATGTCCCGAAAGAGCCTTCATCAACACCATTGTTGGTCCTTCATCCCTGACCTTGAAAAGCAGAAGTGCGTTGAAAAATCGCTATCCTCTCGTAAATTTGAAAACTGAACCTGGGGACAAATTGGCTTCAATACACTGTAAGAGTTGAAACTTGCTGCACTACAAAGCGAACGGCTACAGAAAATGTAGAATATCAATCAATAATACAAAAATTCAATGATGTTATGACTGGTGACAGATAACAGCCTTACACGAATAGTCATCATCTACAATCCACGCACCCAGTTCCTGAAGCTGCTGTTGAACAACATTGGAAGCCATATCATTAGACCAGAATGCCACCTGCTTTCCATCACCTAGAGATTGATTGACCTTACTGTTATCAATCCTAAGAGCAAAGCTTGTTTCGTCAAGATATTTAACCCTCACACCTTTATCCTGTTCCAAAATCTGTGCCATTACATCAACGAAATTTATGCTCTGTTGTTTTACTAGAAGGGAGTTCATCACCACTGCGAATTTTGTTATAATATCATTGTCCCGAACCTTTCGAGCAGAAGATGATCTCCTGGCAAAGAAAAGTTCTGAGGTCTTACCTATATAGAAACCATATGAGGGGTCATAATCGACAAATGCGTCACTGCTTACTGGAAGCATGTTCCCATCCACCACCCAGGAACTGTACCTAGATTTTAGACACTTCTCTAATACATAGATCTTGACTACTATTTCATCAATCTTTTGCACCTGTGAATGCTGCGTAGATATCAATTTATGAGCTCCTACACTCTCCAGAAAGCAGTTCATAGCGATCACTGGATGTCCTCTTCGTGCCAGATCAAACATGAGTTCAGACTCGGGACCGATAAGTATATAATTCAACAAATTTAGAGTCTCAAAGTGGCAGAGTAGGTTTCTAATTACCATCTCTTTTGCCCCAAACAGGTTAACAATAATAACGGAGTTGTGTTTCTGCACAGAATCAAGAATAGACACAAGTTCATCAAGGTTCACAACAACTCGTTCAGGAAATATTTCTCTGAAACAAAAATCATACCACTTGAGATCACTCAAAGGTTGCATATCCCAAAACTTCAGATCAATAGAACTTTCATCCAAAATATGTGAATCAGGCCCAGCAGTCTTCCCATAATTGACACCAGCATCTCTGTGAGACGCTAAGTGCTCTCTCATGTCAAAAGTTGGTGTAGATATTAAAATAGCCACGAGTATGAATAAACTTAATGAACCAAGGTGTCCATATCTTCTCCCCCATCTTTTTATACCACCCAGTTGTTACCTGCACATAAATTTCACATCTTAACCAAGTAACAACTCAAATACAAAACTTAACCAATAAGCAAATCGCCATACACATGTTTCAAAAGAGAAAGAAAATGAAAGTACCATGCCATTGAGGATTGGCATAATGCCTTTGGCCTTGTGTTCATCGTACCATAACCTGAACTCTTTCCAAGGTTTAGGAAAGAGAAGCTGACCCCAAGAGCCTACCAGTTGGTACAAAAAGAGTTGTGTTCTATTATCCAATTGTAGTTTGTTCCCGTGTTTACCTTAATCAACATTTCAAGAAACAATCAGTTTCTAAGATAGAAAGAAAAGTCAAACTGAGACTTTCAGTTGCAAAGTTTTGAAGCATGGAGAATACTTTAATATATATCATGGAATTAAACAGGAAAAGGTCTTGGGGTTAGTTAAGAATGATGATGGAGGGCGGGGACAACGGTTTATCATTAGAATGGTTAGGAGTTCAATCCAATTCAATATCACCATTAAACAAAAACTAAAACTAAGACTAAGAAAAATTCATTGGAAGAGCTGGCGATTTTTTTGGTATGTAGTCTGTTTTCGGTGGAGGAAGCCAATTCTATTCTAGCATTGAGTACGAGATGCCGTAGAGATTGAGGAGTGTGGCATGGGGATTCTAAAGGTTTATTCACAGTCAAAAGTGCTTGCTAGTTAGCATTGAAGATGGGAGCAGATCAGGCTGAGGGAGGAGTAATTGTTGTGCATAATGCTTTGTGGAAGAAACTCAAGGAACTTTGGAGTGCTTCAATTCCAGGTACGCCTAAATTACATATATGGAGGGTGCTACAGAATATTCTTCCTAGTAATTTGTTCCCATTGAAAATTATCTTTGTGTGTTGTGCTCTCTTGAAGTGGAAACTACAACAGGCTATTTTGGAATCTGAAACAGAATTAAGATTTGTGTGTTTTGATATTGGCATACTGTCTCTTTCTTTATTGGAAGGGTTTGATTATTGTCTTAGGTCTCTCTCGGCAGAAGGTTGGACCAAACTTCTGTAACATCTATGGAGAGTCTGGCAAGAAAGACGCAATAGGATGTGGAAAAATACTAGTGCAAGACCGGGGTGATGTTGTTTTTCATTTACAAGCTCGGTTGACAGATTATCAATTTTTTCATAGGAACGCACAAGAGAAGCAGAGGCGTCAATTTACATGGCAAGCTCCTCCTGTGGGATGGTTCAAATGGAATACGGGTGGTGCTTTTGTGGAAGAAACCGGGAGAGGTGGTATTGGGATTATTGTACGTGATTCAGATGGGCAGTGTGTGGGAGGTCTCTTTCAGGCTTTCACTTCTTTACAGTCAGCAGAAATGCATAAGCTGGGAGAGCTGCTATCAATTGGCACAGACACAAGGTTGGTCTCCTATAATTTTTTAGACTGATTCTTTTACTTCTCGCTAATGCTACTAAGCAGGTAGTCATTCCCCATACATCCGTGTTAGGATCTATGTATGATGACATTATATAGGGGCACAGTTTGATGCCAGGCCCTATATTCCGCAATGCTTATCGTCAGGCCAATAAGGTGGCCTACAAGATTTGCTTTGAATTCAGGGAATTCTAGTAAAATTGGGGAGCTATGCCTCCGGTTTTTATAAGCTCAAACTTATTGCAAGACTTGTAATTCTTATTTCTATTTTAATAAAAAAACTGACGATTCATCTCCATTAAAACTTAAAAAAGAAAAAAGAAAAATAAATCGGTTCAGCGGCTGTGGGAATACAATCAATAAATAAATAGCTAAAATTAAATTAAAGGAAAACAGCAAAATATTAAATGCAAGTAACTAATCTTAAACCATGAACGCTTACTTTCCTGCTACGCAAATGCAGAAAGATAATGATGTGTTGCTGTGTTGATATGCATAATTCTCTATCTACAACATAAGACACCAAAAGTTTAGAGAGCAACTGAAATGGTTCACATGGATATTCAATAGCTTCATTCTTCTTGTATAATCAAGACTATTCAGATCATATATACTAAGAAATCAAAATCCGATGGTACCTTCCTTGGTCGCTGAAGCGAAGCTCCATAGATGTAAGGACGAGAATTAGAGGCATTGTAATAGTAATTGAGAATCAGATTCCTGAGGAACTTGTAATAGAGCGGCGAGACCTCCACGTCATCTTCGACGACGAAGGCGAACTCGTGATCGGAGCTAGGCCACCAGGCCTCGAGCAACTGCGCCTGGAGCCCCGCTGTCTGAGTCCGGTAATGAACCACCTTCTCGCCGAAGCTCCACCGGAACCCATCGACCAAGTCCAGAATGCCACGCGACTCGTGGAGCTGGCGATCGGCGTCGGAGTCGGGAAGGGCGAAATGGTCGATGTGGAGGTGGAGGTGGACGCGGTCGGAGAGGTAGTCGGCGGCGGCGAGTGAGCGGAGGCAGCGGGAGAGGGAGTCGAGGCGGTCGAAGGCGAGGAGCTTGATGACGAAGGTGAAAGAGTTGGGGATTTGGGGGTGGAGAGAGAGGTTAGGGTTAGGGTTAGGGTTAGGGTTTAGGGAGGAGTTGTGGTAGGACAAGAAGGAGAGGGCGAAGAGAGAGAGGAGTAGGAATAGGAGGAGCGGAAGCAACTGTCTTTTGGGTCCTACCATTTCTGTTAGGACACTTAAAAGGTAAAGAAGAAGAGCTTATTAGCTGAACAAAACGGGTCAGGAAAACCCGCCCACTAAAAAACCGGGTCAACAAAACCCACACGGCCACACCCTTCCATATGTAGGTATCTCCCTATTGTTTGAGAAAAATGCACCAACAATGTCTGAACTCTTGGAGGACTGTCAATATGGTACCCGAACTTTTAAATGTATCAAAGTGATACCTGGACTTGTATTTTTGTACCAACGTCGTACCTGTCGTCATTTTCCGTCACAGCTCCGTCATTGATAAACACGTGCGGGTCATGTGAGTTGGAAATTGAGGACATAAATGACTTTTTCTCCACTCCACCGACACCTCTGACAGCAACTTCATTCCCAACTTCATAGACGCCATGGAATCCATCTCCAACAGTGTCAACAAGAAAACATGGGGACAATACAACACCACATCACCGCCTCCAACTATTTTCGCCTTTGCGCAATGCCATTCCGATCTTTCCCAAAATGACTGCTCCACTTGTTTCGCAATTTCTAGAACCAAGCTCCCCAAATGCCTGCCTTCAACCTCAGCTGGAATCTATCTCGACGGCTGCTTCCTCGCTTATGACGGCCATGACTTCTCCGGCGAGGCCCTCCACGAAGATCACAAGCATGTGACATGTGGAACACCGGTCAATCTTTCGAAATATAACTACATCAAGGAGGGGTTTAACAGCAAGGTGATGGATGTGATTGGTAACGTGACGGAGAAGGCTGTGGGGAATGAAGGGTTTGCTGTGGTGGAGCAGAGAGGTGGAGTTGAGAGTGTTTATGGATTGGCTCAGTGCTGGAGGACCATCGGCGAGAAAGGGTGTAGAGATTGTTTGGAAGTAGCTGGGAAGAATCTCAGGGGTTGCTTGCCTGTGAAGGGCCATGCTGGCAGGGTGTTATATGAGGTACTCTACTGAGAAGTTCTTTGACGTTCAAGAAGATGAACTAAATGGAAATGGTGAGCCTCACTTCCACATTGTGTTTTTGTCTCAGGACTCTTACTCAAATCGGACTAGCTAGCAGTCCATGAATTTTAGCATTTGGTGATCAAAATTGAAAACGTGTGACCAGAAATTCTTATGTTCTTCCACCTCCAAATGTCACAGACTTTAAAGTAATGTTTGCTTGATATTGCAGCGCAGAAAACCGGCTCAAAGGACTGAGTAAATGCTCAACTCCTATACCTCCAAATCTGTTTCCATCCAAATACAAGCTCTCCAAACTCTGGTTCTTAAATAGTCCAGCTGCGACATATATGACTCCCTTGTCTTTCAGGCAAGTTTTCGACAAGTTTACCTGTTTGAGGCTCTGGTTTTGCTCCAAAACCCATCAAAACTCCTTGGTCCATCTTGACTTCAACCGCACTCCAGTCATGTCAAGTGACTTGACAGTTGAGTTCCAGCCAAGAGCACTGGCAACCCTGCATGCGCCTGAAAGGTCCAGCCTGTAAATTCTAAGCGTGCTGTTTTCAGGTAGAAACTCAACCACCTTAGAACTCTTTTCACCATTTTCTCCACTCCAAACATGAACTTCCATAGCTCTATTCCTTGCTAAAACTGCAGAGATAAGTGGGGTTGCAGTGATCGAATTCGAGTCAAATATTGTCAACAGCTTCAGTGTTGAGTTCACTTCAATCATCTTTGAGAGCTCCTCTGCTCCCTTGGAGCCTATAGAGTCTTCCCATATCTGTAACTCTTCCAAGCTATCATTCACTTTGAGAGCAGAAGCAAGAAATCCAGCTCCAACAGACCCAACATTTGATTCAGTAAACATTACCTCTTTGATCACTCCATTTCTCTTGAGAACTTCTGACAACTCTGATATGCATTCTCTTCCGAATCTGTTTCTCCGAAACATGACTAGGGAAATAGGGTTGGGTGGAGAAAAAGTCATTTATGTCCTCAATTTCCAACTCACATGACCCGCACGTGTTTATCAATGACGGAGCTGTGACGGAAAATGACGACAGGTACGACGTTGGTACAAAAATACAAGTCCAGGTATCACTTTGATACATTTAAAAGTTCGGGTACCATATTGACAGTCCTCCAAGAGTTCAGACACTGTTGGTGCATTTTTCTCCTATTGTTTTAGAGCGAGTTCAACCGTGGGTTAATGATGGATCAGAACAAAGCTTGATACTCATTGTTTCTGGTTAAAGTCATGAATTTACAGTGTCAAAAGTACTGCAAATAAGAGAGTCCGGTTGCACATATACATAATAGTCGGCTGTATTACAAATAAGAGAGTTTGATCGCACATGTACATAATAGTTTTTCTTCCCTAATCTCAACTCTCACCTGTAAATTTGCAAATTCGCTTGTGGTTTGAAATGAATGAAACAGGACAGGTGTTCTTATGTTTCTGGTTTTCCAGTGGGTTCTTGTATGAACAAATGTGACAGCCGTGGTTGATAAACATCAATAATATTTCTCGTTTTGTTTGGGATATAACTTTTTCTGATACATGAGGCAAAATTGTAGAAAATAACTAACTCAAGATAACAACAGATATCAGAAATGCATTACAATTGCTAGAAAGCGATGACTAAAATTCATTAGAAACAGTCTCCATTAGCACAATCATGTAGCTGCTTTCTTGCGAGCAAACCGCTGCAATGATGTTGGTAGTTCCACTTGCTCCATTGCTTTCTGCTTCTTTCTAGCCGCTTGTTCATCCTCTTTCATTTTCTGTTCCAAGAAAGGCCTCTTGGCACCGGCAATTAGCTCCTGCTTCTTCTTCTTCATCTTACTTGGCTTACTCCTCCCCTTTGTTTTCTTCTTCGGGACAATGTCCTTGGCATCTTCAACAGCAGCTTCCAGCTCAGCCTCTTTTTCCTCCTTTGTTGGTTTCTCTTTCCTTGGAGGTTTCACTGTGCCAATCTTTGTGGGATCAAACATAATTGTCTCAGGTGGGAGCTTATCAAGCAGAGAGTGAACTTCCCTCTCTCTTCTCTGTCTAGGTGTTTCAAATGGATTTGCCACCCACGAATCAAAATTGGGGTTCCCAGAACCAGGTATCAGAATACTAGACCACCCCATGGAGTGCCCGATGCATAAAACATCTTCATATGGTCGAAACAACACCTTTTCTATTTGGTAACCTTTAACTAATGGATGAGTCATATATTTCTCGTACTTCTGACTCCCAGAAGAATCTCTCAGGACCTGTAGAAAAGAACTAGTTCCACGAGCGAGCAGACCCTTTTGACTGAAATCCAGAGTCTCTGCCTGACCTGGTAACATCTGGAGTGGTCCCTTAAGATTCCTCATGTCCCAGAGCTTTACTTTTTTCTCTTTCCCAGATGTGGCCATTAGATCGCGATTGGCAGGGTGGAAAGCTATTGCTGAGATGGGTCCAATGTGGCACAGCATCTCAATAACAGCAGAAGAGCTTGTAGGACTCCACATGGTAACTTTACCACCTGAATGACCCAATGAAAGAAGTGCATTGTGGCGGTTCACCTGCATCACATCAGTACGTCCAAAGCCTGTCCTGTAACTACCTATCATCCTACCATCTGTTACATCCTGATAATGAAGCTGGCCATATTCATTTATTGATGCCAATAGTCTGTGTTGTTCAAGATAACGAAGCCTTAGAGCTGTACCATGTTCCTACATAATACACAATATAACTTCAGTTTGAAACTCCACACCTCAACACTAATTTACTCAGTCACAGCAAATCATAATGAACTCATGACTAGTCACAATACTCAACAATGGAATTGGCAAAAACAGAAAATTTGAACATTGGAATCTTCTTTCAGCTCCAAAAACTGTAGAATGTTTATATTAACTAAAAGAAAGTGAAGACATTAAAAGGAGACAGTATCAAACACAAAAGTACAGAAGACACTGAAACCCTCGTACTGACTTACTGAGTAATTATTAACATGCCAGCAATAGTTGTATAAAGCATTTAGAATGCATGCAAGACTATGAGCCGTTTATGATATATTATAGACAATCTAGTAGGTTCAATATGCCAACCTTTAAGCAGTGAAGTTCAGTTCCATCCCGATTATAAATATATGGGTACCTGTAGTAAACCATAATGGTTAGCTATACTAAAAATATACATGATTATAAAGTATGATAACAAATATAAAATAGAGGTTCTGAAACTTTTTAAAAAAAAATAAACTGTAGCAGGAGACAAAACAAGAGTACTCAGATTAACTAAGTTGTAAGTTGTGGCCACATATTCTTATCATCATGCATAAAAAAAGAATATAAAGAAACAAAAAAGAAGCCTGCAGATAACCAAAAAGCGGACAGTTAACCACATGATATACTGTTTAAAACAAAAAAATTAGGATCCTAAACTCTTTTTTTTTGGAGGATAATGGTGATGACAGAAGAGTTTTGAGCAACAGACCAAAGTACTCAACCATGTGGATTCGAAAGGCTACCAACTAAAATAAGAACTAACTTTTAAATAATATCAAACTGAGGCCAATTAATAATTACAGCAAACAGTTTTATACTTTTTCTGGGCTGCAGCAAACATCATCTCATCATGCAAGAATACCACATCGCGAACTGTCTCCCTAACCTGAGAAGAAAATAAGCAATGTGCTAATCAGTCCATATTCCACCCAAATGTTGAAGTACAAATAAACCCATCCAATTTTCCTTTACATCATTAAAAAATGGAAAACAGGTTTCCTACTAATGACCCAACTGCACATTCGGAAAGTATTGATTACTGTCACGTTCACCCATGTAAAACCAAAAAGACCCCTATCACATTTGGACAGTGGAAACCTACAATCACACTGAACTATGATTTTAACAGTAAACAATATTGACTCAAGATTTGCATAAACAAAGTCTTGCACAGAAACCTTAGAAAGCAAGAGGTAACCAAAGTCTAATTCGACATAAACTTTAGAAAACAAAAGGTGGAAAACCAAATTTTACGCAGCTTTTACTTGCATTATGCCTTCCCAACTTCCTCTCCCAGAAAACTGATGGACAATATAAACTTATAAAGCAAATGGTTCCAAGTTTTGAAAAACATTTATGATTCATTAGTTCTGTTTCTACACATGTCATCATTAGTATAATTAAACTTCGCATATAAAGTATAGAACATGTGAACAGCGTTGCTGAAGCACAGTAAAAACCAGCATCAGAGCAAAGAGATAGCACTTTTCAGTATCCTAAAATACCTGAAATTCTTTGATCAGGCTCATTTGCTTCATGTCTACAATAGCTAGATGGCCCTTGTGTCCACCGACCGTCATGTATCGACCACTTGGCGTGAAATCCAGCCTGTACGGACCGAGATCTGCAGATGAGTTCAGATCAGTGATAGATATCCAAGTTGTTTGATATAATATAGAGTTTAATTCTGTTTTAGTTTTCATAATGCATTTTCATAGTCATTGATATCCTAGAAGGTAATAACAAGAGCGATCAACTGTTCCAAGACCTTTGGTGTTAGAAGTCTTGGTGTGATTCTGAGAACCCTTCGGGTGTTATTCCAGATTTCCCAGTCTTTGTTTTTTTTTTGGGATACTACGGCATCTGGATCATTGACCTGACAAATCCCTAGGCTTCTAGCCTGACCACACAACATGTAGGAAACTGGAAACACTAGCAAACGCTAGGTGGGTACCATGGGAGAGGGTCGAACCCCAGATCACTTGGGAGTAAACCAAGTGTCTGATCGCTAGAGGAACAACTCTTTGGTAAATTTCCCTATATTCTCTTCCTCCTATCTGTTCAATCCCAGTTCTATAACCACAACGACCATTCTCCCCACAGATTATAACCCTAAACTTCACTCTTCTAAGACCTCAAGCATTGTAACCCTAAGTGTCCTACATTGCACTGTGAATAGAATGAAACCGAAATTTCATGATAACACTAAAAAACAGTTCAGATGGCTTAGGAGTTCTACAAACCAAACTGAGCAAAGATAATGAAAAAAAGAATTTGTATATGAAGTAGGGACCACCATAACAATCATGGCACACAAAAAAGATTCGAAAGGGTAGTATCTGTATTAAAAAATTACCTAACACATAAAAACAATACTATTTTTGGCCTACTTCGAATTAGTTCAAGCAAGTTAAAAAGACACCGTACGTGAAGCACATTGACTTTAATAGACAAAATGTTATTAACCTGCACCAGTGTATTAAAATTTGGGAGAGGTCAGACAGACTCCAATAATGCAGTTACGATCTCTGATGGTAATTCTTTAAGAACCAGTCCGTATCATGTCCGTTCTGAAAAAGTGTGACTAACCTCCCTCTTTCTGGCCACCATGCAATTTAATTCCATGATAAATTTATTTTTCATGATATTACAAATACTATGAGGATGATGGTGATAAGATGACAAATAGTTTCTGATTTGGATGGTTCTTTTCTTTTACATATTTTTTTTAATTTTATTTTTCTTTTTGCAGAGGAAACCCATACTGGAAAAAAGGAAGGTCGTCTGCAAAAAGAAAAAGAAAAAACCTATTTTGAAGATGGCCTCTCAAAGCAACATTTATCGAGACGCTTCATTCTCTTGGTAAGATCTACATACAACGAGCAGCCCTTGGAACTAGTTAGCATTTTGAATACTATGCTTATTAATAAATGTTTCTAAGGTTAGAGTTTAGATCTTCATTCTTTTGATATGCTTGACTAGCTTTGTTAGGCAAATTAGCTACAGTTTAGGGTTTCAGGTGTAACACTAGTCAGTAGTCACTAAGTTAATGAGCAGTACAATAATTAGCAATTGTAATTTACTTTTCTTGAGTCAGTTTCGATGGACTGTATAGTTACTAAATGTGTACAAATTTATAATGAAAGTTGAGATTTCAACCTGGTACAACAATATCGTATTGATTCCTTGCACTTAAGACATCTACTGCAGGGGCTATTGCATCCTGTTTGATCCTCCATGTCTTCTCTAAGCCTTCAGGCTCCAAATAACCTTCTTCACTTGGCAGAAGGTACTGCAATAGACCATCAAAAAACAATTATTAAATCTATTGTTATCACGTGGAAGATTCTTTGATTTTCAATTAACTCCAGTAAATTTGGAAAAAGGTATAATCCCCAAGCCAAGAAACAGTATTAAGACCAATCATAGATTGAAGCCATAAACCTATACACTATTATTACAAAATCCAATGCACTGTCAAGAATGAGTGATTCCAATACACCATTTTGATAAGTTGATGACAGATTGACATATCACATTACTCAAAACTCACCTTCTCAGCCTTAGCCGCAGCTTGTGCAGTTCTGAGATGTAAATCTTCTCTAACAGCTAGTTGACCCTTCAACTTTTTATCTTTCAAAGCCTGCAAACATGGAATTAAGATGAATTCAAAATTCAAAATAATCAAGTAATAAAGCTTGATTCACGCCTGAATCCCACGTCCACAGTGTCATACCTCAAGATTAGCTTCTCCACCTCTAAGATACTTGTTCTTCCTTATATCCATCTCATCATTGAGCTTCTGCACGGCAAGAAAAATTCTACTTAGTTCCAAACTTCAAGGGACAACTAGACAATATATATAATTGTTTTCATCTCCATTACTACGAACACAAACTGACCTGTTCTATCGGAGGCACAATGGCACCATGGCCTTGATGCACACCCTTCACACCCATCTTCCTTACTCCGCCGCTCCGTAATGCAATCAAACTGCAGCATTCAACTATTGTTCTTAAACTCAAGCAAACAAAATGGGCAGCACACTAACACTAGTACTCAAAAAGAAGAAAAACAATTCCTTTTCCGTTTCATTTCACACCCAATATAATGAAAAGTAGATCAAAAAGTGAACTGGGTACGACTATATCCAAATTGAACAACCATAACCAAAACCAATACCCAACTAACAAATTCTATTGCAAACGATACCGAGAGAATAATAGTAATTACCTTTATCACTGATACAGTAGCAGCAGACACACCAAAGCAAAGAGGAACACACCCAAAATGCGCTTTATCTCACACACCAAAACCCTCCTGAAAACGGTAGGGTTTAGACCAAGAGAGAAAATTTGGGCCTACAGGGCAACCCGACTCATGTAACAGGCCATTCGGGTCAAAAGCCCAAACAATAACAACGCGTTGCAGAAGAATATCCAGCAGCGGATATTCCGCTTAATAGTTGACGAGGACGACGTCGTCTCATAAACCACACCGCCAGCAAGCACTAGGGTTGCGGGACCCACAACAACAAAGATCAAGTTGGCTTTCCCGGTCGTTTCGTTATATACTGTTATATAAGTTAAACTCCAAACCCCGAGAAAGGAAGCATCGCCTACTTTTGGTTTTCGATTTTCATTGTCTCTGGAGTGTTATAAATATTATAATTTTTATGGTTGTTCATGTAATTATTTATTAATTTTGTATTCTAATATAAATATTATCTGAGACTAATAAGAATGAATACGTAGACTTTTTACCTCCTTCCAGCTATTTTATGTGCGTCTTCTTTACTTTACAACAATTTAAGAAAATTAATAAAAGTTCATACACCGTTCTTAAAATTTTGCATGTGTAAATATATTCTTTCTCTAATCTCTACTAACATAAATTAGGGACGAAATCGTCACACAGAAAAACAAGAGCCGTTGATAAGAGGAAGCTCGGCATTCTTGTCCAGTCACACAGATTTTAATCACCATTCATAGCTCATCCCAACCAATAACACTATGACACATGTCGTCCACCGAGCCAGGTCACCAATCTTGCGTTTCGCTCAAGCTCGTCTCAGTCCCAGACTTCCATACCACTCCATGACCCAGAAAGCCTCGCCCAGAATCACAACGCCGCACAGAGACCACAGTGCCAGCTCCGACGTGGCCAAATCCAATTGGCTGATCACCAAGCTCAGCCGAGACGGCAGAATCCGAGAAGCCCGCCAGGTGTTCGACGAAATGCCTGAGAGAGACGTGGTGACGTGGACGACGGTGATCACGGCGTACGTCAAGTCGGGGATGCTGGACGAGGCCCGGAGCCTCTTCGATAGAGCGGACGCCGTGAAGAATGTGATCACGTGGACGGCGTTGGTCGGCGGGTACATAAGGCTGAGAAGGCTTAAGGAGGCTGAGCTGTTGTTCTATCAAATGCCGGTGAGGAATGTGGTGTCGTGGAACACTATGATCGAAGGTTACGCGAGGAGCCGGCACGTGGATGAGGCCTTGGAGTTGTTTGAGAGGATGCCGGAGAGGAATGTGGTGTCGTGGAACATGGTTTTGACGGCTCTGGTGCAATGTGCGAGGATCGAGGAGGCCAGGAGGCTGTTTGGTTTGATGCCGGAAAGGGATGTTATTTCGTGGACCACAATGGTGGCGGGGCTGTCGAGAAATGGGAGGGTTGACGAGGCTAGAGAGGTTTTCGATAGGATGCCGAGGAGGAATGTGGTGTCGTGGAATGCGATGGTCACAGGGTATGCGCAGAATGGGAGGCTGGAGGAGGCTCTGGAGTTGTTTGAGAAGATGCCGGAGAGGGACATGCCTTCGTGGAATACGATGGTTACAGGGTTTATTCAGAATGGGGATTTGGAACGGGCGTGGGAGTTGTTTGTTCAAATGCCGCAGAAGAATGTCATATCGTGGACTACAATGATCACAGGGTATGTACAAGATGGGAGAAATGAAGAGGCATTGATGTTCTTTTCGAAAATGGTGGTAGATAATGGGGTGAGACCTAATCAGAGAACTTTTGTGAGCATCTTGAGTGCTTGTAGTAACCTAGCTGGTCTTTGCGAGGGACGTCAAATACATCAGATGATAATTAAAACAGTGTATAAGGAATGTGTACATTTGGTGTCTGCACTCATAAATATGTATTCAAAATGCGGGGAGTTAGTCTCTGCTAGGAAGATGTTTGAAGATGGATCGACAATCCATAGGGATTATATCTCTTGGAATGGAATGATTGCAGCCTATGCACATCATGGATGCGGTACTGAGGCAATTAACTTGTATAATGAAATGCGGCAATTAGGGTTCAAACCTGATGATGTTACTTATGTGGGCCTTCTTTCTGCATGCAGCCATGCTGGTTTGGTGGAGGAGGGTTTAAATCTTTTTGATGAGCTTCTTAAAGATGGTTCAATACGAGTGAGGGAAGATCATTACACGTGCTTAGTTGATCTTTGTGGTCGAGCAGGGAGGCTCAAGGAGGCTTTTGATATTCTCGAGAAGCTCAGGACCAACCAATCAGCATCTAATTGGGGAGCTCTTCTTGCTGGATGTATTGATCATCATAACATGTATACCGGGAAGCTAGCTGCAGAAAAGCTTTTAAATGAGGGCCCAGATGATGCAGGCAGTTACTCGTTGTTGTGGAACTTTTTTGCTAGATCTGGGAATTGGAGAGAAGCTGCAAAGATGAGGATTAAAATGAAAGAAAAGGGGTTGAAGAAGCAGCCTGGTTGCAGTTGGATAGAAGTTGGAAATATGGTGCATGTTTTTGTGGTTGGTGATAAGTCTCATTGTCAATCTCAACTTATATACTCTGCACTATACGGTTTACATCAACAAATGAAAAAGATTGGATGTGTACCAAGCAATTATATGAATTTGCATGAGGAGTTTGTAATTACATAAATTCCGACTTAGGAGATCTTCAAACTTCAACAGGCAGAATTAAGGTGACAAGGGAATTTCAGCAGAGGAGTACAGTGGGGGTGACTGAGTTTTCTGGAGTCTGGCGTTCCATTAAGAGCAAAAAGCTTATGAATAACTATGCACCTGAAGCAGTACTTGTAAGGCTTGTTTATCGGAGCTAAAGCATGGGGTTGGACTGTTTTAAACAAATCTAGATGATGTCATTACATGTTAAGATGGATTATAGACAATCAAGTTATGACAACTGATTACATCAAAAGCCGGATAAAATTCTTTCCTCAGACTCACCTTCCAGCGGCGCCAATCTCTGGCAGCAACTGGTGGTGTTCTCCAGTTATCTATTTCAGCAATGAGACCATCTCATCTATATTAAGGTAGGTTTTCGGTTTTCATCTCTGCTGCTTTCTGATTTTCTTTTCTTCTGCTATCCACTGTTTATTTATTTGATAGTATACTTTAAAACAAACTGAAGCTGAGCTTGATAAACATGTATGATGATCTAGTTACTTTACTTTTATTGACCATGTTTGAATGGTGGTTCTTTATTTATTTTTTTATTGACCGACTTATTCGTTTCAAGATTACAATATTAGAAATCTTATCAAAATATTCAAATTTAACAATAAAAAATGTATTGGGCAAACTGATGTTGATTTGTATGTAGTTCCTCAATTCCATTATGAAGTAGCTTTGTTATCTTTACATCCTGTTGGGACAATGAGTTTGATTTTCATTCATTTTAGATTTGTTTTTTCTGTTTCTTTTTCCTGAATCCTAGATCCTACCTTCTTTGACTAAGTTTCTATATAGAATGATGAAAGCAAATGCTAACTCTTTTTGAATTTTTGAGTTTAATTTTTTCTAAGACGTGATATTAATATATGTGCAAGTGTAAATCTTCTTTCCCTTGTACTCCATCTTTTTCAAGGTACAAGTTGGTTCCGCTGCTCCATAATATTAACTAGTTGCTAATGATTATCAGATTGGTTCCAGTTGTTAATTTGAGTGAATATCTGTGACATATGTACTTTGTTCATAATATGTAATCACCCAATCTTGGTTTTATCTCATCCAAAGGCAGGTACATATGTGACTTGACGGCAATAGTGGCTAAACGATTGCTGGGGATTTAGCATGTAGATTGGATCTGTTTATCTCTTTTTATTGGCCTCGGAATCTTGCTTATAACTAATAAGCATTCAGAGATGTTGTTTGGACAGAATCAAGTTGGAATTGGAATGGCTCACTCTTGTTGTTGGCTGTTCTATTCACTATACTGGAAATACCATTCCTAAATTAATCCGATGTAATACCCACTCCATTACTAAATCTGAGCTGAAGAAAGAACCCAATGTGCCCAACACCCTCCAACAATTTAGCCCCCTCTCGGGGCACCCTCACTGTCATCCTTTTACATCTCAGTTCAGTTTTCCTGCCATCTACTATCTTGAGGTATGGTTTAGGTCTTCAATTTCTTTAGCATCTTTTGATTGTTTTATACCAGTTGTATGATAATGTGGATTTCTTTTGAAACTTAAATGGAGGCTGATTATTGGTTAAAGTATTCTAACTAGTGTCATTTTAGCTGCCCTCTACCTTCAATGGTGTCATTGTCATTTTATTGCTCCCTATGGTTGGGGCGGCAACATAAAAACAAGCTCCTTTATTTTTCATTGATTTTCTTGAAAATTAACCAAAAATAAGGAGTTCTGTTGGAGACACTCTTCAAGACATTAAGATGAGTGAGTTGTTAATAAGGTAGTTATAGCTCTATTATCTTGCAGTTCTGACATCTTGCAAAGAGTTTGTCTGTGGAAAAGTACTAGAACGGTTACAAAGGCTCCCTCTTACTGTATCTGTCTTTACATTTTTCTCTTATTCCCAAATATAGTGCTTCTGAATCCTCTTTCCCATTCTATACTTTCTCCATGCATTTCTCATAAAAAAAAAAACCTTGCCATTTATGTTACCAAAAGGGTGAAGGCACCTGATATTGATAATATATTGTAATTTTCTACTGACAAAAACCCTAATAATATATTGATTAACTTGTAGTAATATACCATTCTTCTTTGACCATTAAGTATACGGTCTATGGCAGATTTGTAGTTGTTTTCTTTCCTTTTTAGTTTGGTGCTTGTTTGCACACCATATTAGTAGGATACAGATTCATAAGTTCCAACATTGATTGTTTAGGTCAATCGAAAGGCTGAATAGGGTATTCGAGGCTCCAATAACTCCTGATACCGTTTAACTGTTACCAGTGTTGATGTATGATATTGTAAGAAATAAAATGTGGTATTCTGTTTGAGTACTCGAAAAGGAAAAGCCCAAACCACCCCACTCGGTTACTATCTTCTCCACTGATATGAATTTTATAAGAAAACTGTAACCATTAGTTTGTGGATATAATTTGCAAGGTACAGATCTATGGCATATTTGCTCTTTTATGTGCTCTTATTTTAGTGCCAGGGTTCAATGTGTGTGTTGAAACAGTTGACATTTAACGAGAAAATAAGGCATTCTCTACTTTCTGATTGCACATTTTCACTTTTATTTTGTATGATGAACCTGACTTTTAGATCAACATGCCATCCAAATTGTTGTAGCCTTGTGGCTTTACTTAACAAATCAAGATAACGAAAAGAGGTTGATTATGATAATTTCTTGTATTTTTATTCAACTTGCCATTGGTCATTGACCCAATTTACCTTAATGTCTTAGGTGTAGTTTTGTTTGGTTGTTTTGTCAGATTTTGAATGTGTTTTGGCTTTTCTAGGGTCTCAACTTCTTATTAATCTCTAATTTGATTTGTTTTAGCTAATTGGTAGATTGTTTTTTTTCTTTGTATTGAAGGGAAAGTCAAGATGGAGATATATGTGTGGTTGAAGTTAATAAATGGACGTCCATTGGAGTAAGAGACTACACTGCTGCATTAGACGTATGTTTCACTGAAAGGCATAGTCCTAATTTCCAACTAATAAATTTTGTGAACTACAAAACATGACTTCTAGTTTTTGGAATTGAAATAATCATTGATCAAAATCAATAAAAAAAGGATCTTGACCAAGAGTTAATAAAACCAGATCTATTTTTGTTTTTGATATGTAGGATTGATGATGAGAATTAAGAAAGTTTTGCTTCTGTTATCTTTAGTCATCTTATTTCCATACCCAGTTTCTCCTCTCATGTGTTTTGGGACATTTTAGATGCTTCATTGAATGCCAAATTTGTACGCTTTTATTCTCTTCTTAGGTTCAGCAGCTGGATTTTTTTTTTCTCCTCATGATACTAGCTGCAGTCTTAACCAAACTGCATTTGTATTATTGTCACCTTGGGAAGAAATCTTTTATAGATGATTTGTCCTTTTCTTTACTTGTTGCAATTAAGAATGTTGTTATTTAATCACGAGATTTTATAACGTGGACAGAGAGGGATTACTGTTGGAGAGGATTCACTTTTGGGTATCTGTATGGGCGTCTTTATAATTTGAAACTTAGGCGTTAAACGTACTTTTTTTTCGTTTATTCAGAATGGCAACCCCCTATATATAGATTTTTGCGGTGAGCTTCTTTTTGTGCAGGTGGCTAGTTCTGTATGTACTATGTCTTATTTTGGGGCTGGGTGTCTGTATGGGGTGTCTCTCTCTTCAGAATTAGGTATAAGTCTTTATTCAGTCAAACTCCTGTGTTCATTTTGGAGTGAGCATATTTTATTCTGTATGATTTGGATATCGAGTTGTGTGGTGCTCCTGTCAACTGTTATTGTATCCGTTTTTTTTCTTTAATATCTTAAACGAAAGTTGTGTTCTGGTAAATAAAAATAAAAACAGTACAGGATTTAATTATCATTTTCTGTTTTTATCTTCAGACAGACTTTTCAATTAATTGATCAGCAATGAATCAGCAATGACTTTTAACTTTTTAAGTATGCAATAGACTATCCAGTCTATTTAGTTATGCTATATTTTGACCCTTTTGGTTTAGTACTTACATTGTTTCCAGGATTTCTGCCTAGCCACTTCTAACGAATGGGGGGACATGTGGTGCCAAATAGAATGCTTAATACCACTGCACTACACATGTGATATGAGTATGTCAAATACTAGTCTATGTAGTAGCTGTTTGTTATTACCAAGTTATTGCGGCCCGAAAGTCTCATTTGGGATCTAAATAGGGTTTTTCTGGCTCTAAACACTCCTGTTGTCCACTAGCTTTTAACATTTTACGAGTGTACTATCCATCAATTGGATTCTGAATAAGGTTCGTCATGGATTTATATATATATATATATATATATATATATTTATATTTTTTTTTATGATACTGTGAGAAGTAAACTGTGGTCTTCATTTGAGCTCAAAATGGTGCCAAACCACCCCGCTCGGTTACTATTTGAACCACTGCTTTGATTTTTTAGATGAGAACTGTAACCATTAGCCTATTTGGTCTTCGATGTGATTTTCTGGATACATATCTGGGGCATATTTTCTGTTTTGTGTGACATCTTATTTTAGTGCCAAGGTTCAAGTGTGTGTGTGTGTGTGTGTCTATTTGGTGTTCGATGTGATTTTCTGGATACATATCTGCGGCATATTATCTGTTTTGTGTGATATCTTATTTTAGTGCCAAGGTTCAAGGCTCTCTATCTCTGTGTGTGTGTGTGCTTTGTCAGATTTCTTTTGCGATTTTTTTTCTGGGTTTTCAAGTGTCCGCTTTTATATACAATTTATTTGGGCTAATTCGCAATATTTCTTTGTATTGAAGGGAAAGCTAAGATGAGGGATATTTCTGGTTGAAATTAAGAAAGTAGAGGTTTGCCATTGTAGCAACAAGGTACACCTGCATAGCAACTCCAGACTTATGTTCCATTGAAAGGCATATCCTGAATTTCTATCTATTCTATAAAATAACAAAAAACAAAAAACAATTTCCAACTAGTAAAGTTTTTAACTACAAAACATTACTTCTTGTGTTTGGAAATATAATTGATCAACATCAATATTTAAACAGGATCCTGTCCAATACTTAATAGAATTAGATTCAATTTTGGTTTTTTATACTGATAGGTTGAATATAATCAGAACTGCATTGCAACTCATGAATTGATATAAGAAGTTTTGTTTGTGATCAGGAATCATGTTGTTTGCATATCCAGTGTCTGATGTTTTTTGGGAGTTTTTTTATGCTTCTTTAAATGCCAATTTTCTCTAACTACCCAGGTTCAGCAGCTTAATTTTTTTTATACTTCACTCCTAATACTTCTAGCTGCAATCTTCACTGAACTCGGTTTGTTTGTTTGTTTTTTTTTTTAAGTACTCGGTTCGTATTATAGTCATCTTGAAGGAAAATGTAGCTGATTTGTCTTTTCTTTTCTTGTTCCAGTTATGAATGTTGTCATTTAATGACGAGTTGAGGATGATTGATATTGTGGAGGAAGAGACTTGGATCACTATGGCAGAGGATTCACTTCTGGGTCTCTGTATGGGTGTCTCTATCTTCGGAACTTAGTTGATTAATTCTGATTGGCAACCTCCTACATGTAGATTTTGGTTTGCCCAGTGCCTACACCCCGTCTGTTTTTAATGCACCAATGGTATCATGAATTTGTTTAGTCTTTGCTTTATTTGTTGACTGGCAGATCTATATGGTGCCTCTAGAGCACTTTTTGGCTTCAGGCTTTTTGCGTCTTCTGAATTTGAGAAGTCTGAAGTTTTGGAAGAAATGTCGTCCAATGATAGATATAATTTGGCATCCACGGTTATGTACACGTGATTTGTACTTCTCAAAGGGATTTGTGTTATCTGTCTTCTTTTCTGGGTCGAGTGATACATATCTAAAGTCTAAAAAACAGAACTATATGTACATGCTGCTGTTGAAGTATATGAAGCCATGAAGGCATTGTTAGTATCGGTGCTGGTGTGAGAGATGAGAAGGGACTGATAAGAGAGGAATATTGTAACTCTTGGGTTGCCAATTTGTCTGCTCTTGCGATGAAGGTGTTAAAGTATATATGAAGCCCTTGCGGTGTTACATGGATTAAAATTCTGCTTTAGTGAAGTGCTGGTCGGGTAGAGATACGGAGTGATGCCAGAAACGTCATTTTAACTTTGTATACCTCCACCTGCTTTAGCTCCTGTATTTGAAGTGGCAGCTGCAGCAGTCTCTTCTGTATTCTTCTGATTCATGGCCTTTGGCCTAGCGTCTTAAACATTTAGATATCTAAACAGCTTCAAAACAACTAAGTGAGCATGGCAGCTGCCCTAGTTGATGAGTTCGATCTATTATTGTTGATCGGAAGATCTATTATTGTTGATCGGAAGATCACAGATGATTTCACAAGATTGTAATGGTTCTTATTCATTACAAGTTTTAACTCAATAAGGTCATGTTTGGTTGGTAGGAAACCATGGTATGAGAATGAATTAATTTGGTTTTCCATTACAAGGGGTTGATTGGTTGTATATAAAGACAGGAAAGGAAACAAACAAAAAAAAAACTGACTAGAAATTGACTCCCTCATAAAACCTGAATTCAATTACTTTGTTAAGGGGTGGTATTTCAATTTCATTCATAATTACATAAATTATTCTCTAATAAATTTTAATGTTGTACGTATTTGGAAATTATAAAAAAGTATTATTGAAAAATATAACTTTGTATTTTATTATAATGACTCACCAAACATTATAATAGGAATTAATATATTTAATTCCATCATTTTATTTCCAATATGTACTAAACACCCATATAGAAATGCCAACACATGTTCCATTCCAAACGGGGCATAAGTGGTATAACAACTGCATAATCCATATACTATCTTCAAAACGAGCATATCCAACAACTTCCCTGTAGGAAAGCAAAAGTTAGAGTTTAAGCAATTTTTCTTTTTTATAATTATCTCAGCTCTTAAATTCTTATCTAAAATTTAGAATTTGCTATAAATATGAAGAGTTTGATTTTCTCACTCGTCACATTATTTTTTAGAAAGTTTTAGAAAGTCTATTGCAGCAAAACAACCAAAATCTCTTTTAAAATTAAGAAAATCAAGAATAATAAGAAATTATCGGAGATGCTTTGAAAAAAAAAACGAAGCTATAAAGAAATTTCAAGTCATTAGATCTGAGTTTTGCCACGTGTCCTCGCCTGCTTCAAAGCTTAGGTGACTCATAGCTAACCTCCCTAGAAACCCAAGGAATCAAAAAGCCTTTTCCCAAAAATAAATAAATAATTAATTTTAAAAAAAAAAGAGAGAGCGAGGAAAAGTGGAAAACTAAGGCAGTGTGTGGAGTGTTATATAAAGCAGCGATCAGTGTTAGGGCTTCATCTGTTGTTCATGTTCCCCTACCAAATTAGGTCAAATCCACCACCACAATTTCATGGCGCCACTCTAGAATTTCAAATTTTTCCCAATCATTTCACCCTTTTCTTGATTTGCGATGGCGCCGATCTGCAGAGACGAACTTTTCTCTCGGGTTTATTACAGAAAGCGGCGGAGGCAAGAGAACGGCGGCGAGGGTATTTTGGGAATTGGGGACCAAGATTCCACTGTGGCTCTGAAGCAGTTGCGTCAGGAGGAGAAAGATTTGATCATTGGTGATCAACTAAAAGGGCAAAACGGGAAAGACAAGTCTCAAGAAAATGGAGGTTTTGATGGGATTGAAGAGGGTTTAGTGAAGAAGAAGAAGAAGAGATGTGGTAAAAAGGGCATGAAAAGTGAGAGGTTTGAAGAAAATGGTAATGAAGATGGTTTAGTAAAGAGTAGAAGATGGAGCAAAGCAGATGTGTCCACAATGTGTCATCAGTGTCAGAGAAATGATAATGGGAGAGTTGTTCGTTGCGGAGGTTGTTCAAGAAGGGCAGATAGGAAGCGGTATTGTATTCCTTGCATAAAGAAATGGTACCCCAATTCATCCGAGGAGGATTTCGCAGAGGCTTGTCCTGTTTGCCTTGGGAATTGTAACTGCAAGGCGTGCCTGCGTTTGGATGTGCCTCTGAGATGCTCCAAGAATCGAGACTTGGAGATTGGGGAAGATGAGAGAGTGGAGCAGTGTAAGTATTTGGTGAATCGGTTGCTTCCTTATTTGAAGAGGATTAATGATGAGCAGGTGAGGGAGATGAAGTTTGAGGCTGAGAAGCAAGGGTTGGTGGAGTTTGAAGGGATGGAAATCGAAAAGTCTGATTGCCGTGTTGGTGAGAGGATGTATTGCAACAGCTGCAAGACTTCGATTTTCGACTTTCATAGAAGCTGTCCTGGATGCCAATATGATCTGTGTCTTAAGTGTTGCCGGGAGATCCGTGGGGAGGAAATGGTTCAGAAACTGGGGTTTGAGTGTTCTGATGGTGAGGGAAAGAATGGTGCGGGAACTAGGAAGCTGAGGTCTACATTTACAAAGACTAAGTTTGAATGGAAAGCAGATAAAGACGGAAGGATTCGTTGCCCCCCAGAGCACATGAAGGGTTGTGGTAAGTATCACTTGGAACTTAGATGTTTGTTCCCTGGAAATAAAGTCATGGAGTTGGTAGAAAAAGCTGAAAATATTAATGAGAACTATAAAAATTCATATGCAAGTAGTGAAACTTGTGAAGAAAGTTGTTCATGTATAAATCCTGTGGAAGATGTGAAGTGTAGAAAAGCAGCTTGTAGAGGTGATTCAAAGGACAACTATTTGTTCTGTCCAAGGGCTGATTGCATTCAACCAGAGGATTTTGTGCATTTTCAGAGGCATTGGATGAGGTGTGAGCCTGTTATTGTGAGCAATGCGCTTCAAAACGGTTCAGGGTTGAGTTGGGAACCCTTGGTCATGTGGAGGGCTTTTCGTCAAGTCAATAAAACCAAGCATGAGAAGGATTTAGAAGTGCAGGCCATTGATTGCTCGGATTGGTCTTTCATTGATGTCAATATGCACAAATTTTTTACTGGATATTCTGAAGGCATATTTAACAGAAAAGACTGCCCTCAGATCCTGAAACTTAAAGATTGGCCTCCCTCCACTGAATTTGATAAACGTCTTCCTCGCCATGGCAAGGAGTTTGTCTGTTGCTTGCCTTTCAAGGAATACACTCATCCATCAAGTAGTACCCTAAACCTTACTTGCCACTTGCCCAAAACTGCTATCAAACCTGACTTGGGGCCAAAGACATACATTGCGTATGGAGTTGCTCAGGAAATTGGACACGGAGATTCAGTGACAAAGCTTCACTGTGATATGTCTGATGCAGTGAACATTCTGACCCATGCTACTGAAGTGACACTTAAGCCTAAACAGCTTGCTGCTATACAAGAGTTGAAAAGAAAGCACAGGGAGAAAGATCAAAAGGAGATTTTCGGAAACTTTGGCCCAAAGAGGCTCACTTGCAACGAAGACATTGATGATGCAGGTGAAGGGGGTGCTCTGTGGGACATTTTCCGTGTGCAGGATGTTCCAAAGCTGGAGCAATACATAAAGAAGCATTGTAGGGAATTCAGGCATATCCAGTGTAGGCCATTGAAGCAGGTGGTTCATCCAATACACGATCAGACTATTTATCTGACTGTGGAGCACAAAAGAAATCTTAAGGCGGAATATGGGATTGAGCCATGGACATTTATCCAGAAACTTGGTGATGCGGTGTTCATTCCGGCAGGCTGTCCACATCAGGTGAGAAACTTAAAGTCTTGCATTAAAGTTGCAGTGGATTTTGTCTCCCCTGAAACCGTTGGCCAATGCTTTCGGTTGACAGAGGAGTTTCGCACTCTCCCTCCAGATCATAGGGCAAGCGAGGACAAGTTAGAGGTTAAAAAAATGATTGTTCATGCCGTCTCTGATGCTGTGAAGGTGATATCTAAGGTGAAGTGTTAGGGGTAAATCTATCATAGAATGTTTTGGTTATTACTTATCATTTTGTAACATATGTTGCCTTACAAGGATTTTCTTTTTACTTTTCATTGGTTGCCTTACAAGGATATGATTCTTTTTACTCGAAAGCATTGAAGGTTTTGTCAGCGTTCATCTTCTGCTCTAGTATGGAACTGATATAACTTGATACATCAATGGGATTTGATCAAATATTGTTGTGGCCGGACTAGTGGGGTGTTAACTTAACTAGCTCGTACTTTACTACTATGAACTGTAATATACCTTGTGCAGCTCACCAGAATCTGTTCCTGCAATTGTAGATGTTTTTTTTTTGTAGGTGTTGGCTCTAACAAAAGACAAGCTTATTAGCTTGTTTCCTTATAAACAAAATTCAAACTAATTCTGCATTGCATTTTGCAATTCTGAAATCAAAGATGATCAATAGGACACATTTGCAATTCCACCTTCTGAATATATTTGTGTTTCGAGCACAATGTTTAACAACTGGATGACGATTAGTACTTGTTGATTATAGACAAGCTGCAGCTGGATATGTTATTCACTGTTGCAAGCTGAAGCTGTAAGCTTGTAAGGCTTAGCTAAACATGGATACTAATTTGGGCAACTAGACTCGTTCTCTCAATGCTAAACATGGATACTAATTTGGGCAACTAGACTAGTTGGAAGGTAGTCTAAATTATTATTAAACAACCAACTGACCAAGTATGATGGGAAAATCACACTCGCGGCAAAGAAATGAAGGAAATTTGTCGTGACTTGGGTTCAGGGTTGATATGGAATCAGCAAAAACTTAATTATGATGGAAAAATAAGAGGGGAACAGAAGAAGCTTTAAGAAGAAATGTTGACAAGTTCATATCATTTAATCATTGGTATGAATTTTCTGGGTTTAGAGCTAACATATGATAGTGTGCACTCTTTTGTTGATGATCTTGCTGTAACTGGTGAGACTCTCCTCTCTACATTTGAGCTTCTGTGTTTTTTTTGGACGAATTTGAGCTTGTGTGTTTGTTTGGACTTTTGTGCCTTTGTGGTCACGTTTGTAACCAAAATAAATAAATATATTATAAAATGTAGTGTTGTAAATATTACAATATATGTGAATGTCTTTGTAAATACTCATTAGTTATGTCCTTACGATGTAAATCATACTCTTATATAAGAGAGCCTAATGAGAATGAAATGGACATTTCTTCCTCCTTATACATTTTGTTCTTCTCTTTTCTCTCTATCTCATTCTTGGTTTATAACACGTTATCAGCACGATATCGCTCATTCCGTTACATAAACTCTATGATGATCTATGAGATATTGGTGCAACTTTTGTTGCTTATTATTCATACTCACGATCTATGAGTTCATTTCTATTTTGATTATATCTTGTCTACACATATATTTTGTTTATATTGCTCAATTCTATGTTTACAATTGCTTATATTAGTGAGCCAGAAGTTTCACTAATAATACTTGAACCTGATATTTTTCGAGATTATGAGCCTGAAGTTCAAATATTACATTAGACTTGCAATTCTAATTGTTTGCATAAACCTGAAGTTTTATGCATGTACATGTGATCCATTGTTCACAAGATTCAAACATAAAGTTTCGATATTGATATTTCTTTCTTATGAACATGAAATGCTAAACAGCATAATTGGATCCATGATGATCGATGTGGTCTATGATGCAAGATTATTGCTTAAAACCATGAATCATGATCTATGAGATTATAGGTGGTTTGTATATTATTGATTTAGATCAATAATCTATGGTTCTTATTCTCATTTGTTTGGATGAGTTTTGCAATATCATGATGTAATTCCATGCATTTCTGTGGATAATATTATGGAACTTTTGAACACATGTTCAATATGCGATATTAAGAATTATTGTTCTACCAAGAGCCATGAATAGACGCATATGCGTCTTCTGATATATAACCTGATATGGCTATAAATGTGGTTATAGTAACCACACTATGTAAAATTTGGATTCTCATGTATCTATCATCCATTGTTTCACATGATATATATTATGTTCTGTTATTATGTACATTATTGCTACATGTACAATTGACCAACCGTTAATTTGTTTAGAATTCGATTATAAATACAATTAAATATATTTAATATGCTTAATATGTAACACACATTTCCATATGATTAATATGTTTATTATTGCAATTAGTACATATTGAATTAATGATGCAGCCGTTTCAAATTCTTTGACAGTTAACATGACTATTTTTGAATACGAGATTTTTTGAATTTACAGTTAACATGACTAATTTTTGAATACGAGGATCTGGTAGTTATAGTTAACATGACTACTTTTAGATTTTTTTATGGCCATTGATAACCTCTATTTCTTGTTTTATCATAATCAGTTCAGGTCTAGTAATTGATTTTTATAGCCTATTTGTTGTGGTACTGGTCTTTCATGAAACTTATTGTTTTCATAATATCATATTTATTAAATGAAATAAGGTATGTATTTGTCCATTTCATTATATGAATTTAATTTATTCATTTCACAATATATTTCGTTTTATGAATTACAGCGAACTCAATAATCGAGACCTAAAGTTTTTTATCCAACTACAGAGGGCCTGAAGTTCTCCACGAGTAATTTGAGTGTGTCATGGTAACGCCATGGACATAAAGGATGGACATAAGAGGTGTTCCCCTGTGACCATGTTTCTCGGTCCTTTGTAGGCTGAGACTTCCTTGCCTTATACTTGAGTGGAAAGATTAGAGGTTCATATAGAAAAGGGGGCACATATATTGTTGTCTTTCCTCTACCGGACATCTTTTGTGATGTTGTCTATAGTATCTGACTATTGGCAAGATGTTTTTGTCAGAAATCTGACTACCGACAATTTTTTCTCGATTACTCATCTTGTTGAAAGATAGTCCTTATGCATATATATGAGAATCGGAGGAAACACTGAGCTATTTAAGCTCTGCATGTACCCATTGCAAATACACTCATTGTGCAGGTCATGAGAAAGAATATGACTAATTCGGCCCACATATATTGAACAAGTAATATTATGGTATGAGATTATAGAATTCAAGTATGTTTTATTTTTCTTAACCTTATTCGGTTTTGTAATCAAAATTGATCGAAACCCGGAGTTTCTTGATCAAACTATATAAGGGTATGAAGTTCTTTGAAAGTGATATTGTCAAATTATTGAAATGAAGTTTCTCAAAACTTATGTAATCAACAAGGACCAGAAGCTCCTTAGAGCTATACAATATGATTTTCTTGTGATCCCTAATTATATGAGAGCATGAAGCTCCAATTTATTTTGATACAATGTTATTGTGAAATTAGAGGAGAGAAACAAGATTATCATATTTGTGAAGATAACTAGACCAGAAGTTCTTGTACTTCTTCACCAATAGAACTATAAGTTTCCATTCTCACATTTTACTTATCCTTGTTCCTTACCATTTTAGAGTTTGTTAATTATTTTCCTCTTCTAAATTTTATTGTTACTCATACGGGCCAGCAACTTTATAGCACGAACATATGAATTTTAAATATCATGTTTTTGAACCAAAAGTTCAAATTACTGAATTATAGAACATAAGTTCTAATGGTAAAAGCTCAAGCCTAAAGCTGAGTATGTAAATTAAATTAGTGAACTTAAAGTTTCAGTTTAGTTATCTGGAACCTGAAGTTTCCAGCACCAAATTTATTTGAACTAGAAGTTCAACATATGAAATCTGAGAACTTGAAGTTCTAACATTATAAATGTAAATTTGAAGATTCGATTACACATATGATTGATGGCTCCGGAAAAGCACATAATATCCCCTCTTTACAAGAAGTTGCTTCAATATGGTTCTAGAATATGTATTGAGATCCCACATCGCCTGAAGGAGGGGAGGAGATGTGTTGCAAACATACCTCCCCATAGTGAGACTAATTTTGGGTTGGCAACTCAAGCACAAAATTGTAGAGCGAGCGAGATCCAAAACGGACAGTATCTCGCTATGTTGCCTATTACGTGTGTTAAATTCTACAATATAGTGAGACACATAATCTCATGAACCAGAAGTTTATTGAACCAAATTAATTATTTTGGCATGACTAATTACATCATATTTTACCTACAGTGTTGCTTGAAATTCGTAACAATTTTTGATGCTTGCTAGCTAACGCTACTCATAGCAAATTGTTTATTTGCTGCATATTTTGTTGTTGTTTTGTCACTTTAATGAGACACTTCTCTTATTATGAAAGGGAGAAAGATTGTTCTTGAAGAAGAACATGAATTGTTGTTGAATATTTACCTATTGTCTCATTTTGAGCTTGAAGAATATCACAGCTAGTGACTTAATAAAAACTATTGATGACAAAATTATATGCTAGCGGGAAGAAAATTTACTTGGGTAAAATCCCTGAGACCTATTATATTAACAAAAATAACCTTGCCCCATTTGATTTGTGGGAAAAATGAGTATCTAAGTGACATGGTTCTCCTGACGAGAATGTCATTAAAAATGTCCGAGTTCTTAATATGACGGCTATAGTATTACACATATAAAGGTTAAAGTACACCATCAGATGATGATATCTTGGTGATACAACAATACATCAATATGGTTGATACTCATGAATTTAATATTTTTGACCTTAAACTTGGTGTGGGTTCACCACTAGCCAATGGACATCTTCACTCGAAATGAAGTGATAGTCATTTAAACGCATTTTTATGCATGGTCATAATAAGACAATCTTCCTGCCGTTAAGGGGAGAGAAAAGACTATTGTCATTTGAATAACGGTGTGAATTTGGAGTGAAATGTATCCACCAGGTCTCAAGTTTTAAGCTTCTGAAAATGAAAGATTATACATGTCCTATAGTGTTTTATGGTATTATGAATATAGATCCACATTTGTTAAATATAATTCATCAATGAGAGATGTTTGTCATAGAAGTGACAATATTTGCCCTAGATGTGGCAGGGGTACCCAATATTAATAAGCTCATAGTAGCTAATGCATGCATATAAGAATGTGTGGGATCTATGAATGATGATCATCGATGAAAATTTACATATGGTAGCTACCAAAGATCGTTAAGGACTGTATGATGCAATACCACATTTCATTATGAATGTCGACAAAACATATTATTGGCCAAATTGGATAGAGGCAATTCCAATGAACTGAATATATGAAACGTGATGAGATACTTAGACCTTTAACCCTACGTGATACAAAAGGGTATTAATCACAGTAAAAATAAATCACTATGGCACAATGTCTACAAGAGACATAAGGATTACGAATATCTTTCTTTATACGTGATAATTTTCTGTAAGTATAGTGTTACATATATTTATTGATGAGAGACTTACGGCAGTTGTCATCGTATATTATGAGGATATGAAAATACTTTGTTAAAAGCAAAATCCCAAAAGTAAACATTCATTATAAGCGTATCGTTTATCAAATCCTTAAAAGATCCAACTACATGAATGATTCGAACGTAAATCGATCCATGAATACTTGAGAGAGTCTGAATGTGAGATTCCTCATCACCTAAGGGAAATGACGTAATGTGCCTTATACATGCAAACACAACTCCATTAGTAAGATGTGTCTTAGGTTTGAACCCAAGAAGAAAGCCATGAGGGGGAGGCCCAAAGGCGAGCATATCTCGTTATGCTGGGCTGTTAAACTAAAGTTAACTCATGCAATCGATAGTCTAAACCTAGCTCATATATACTTATTTTGTTATAGTTAACGTGATCAAAATTGTCTCAATGAGTATTATGATTGGACTACAAAACCGAATTCGGATTATGTTGCTACATATTCTAACTTTCGCGAAGTTATAAATTGCTCAAAGCTCTTGAAGAGCATATACGAAATGTATCAATAAACGAAGATATTGATATGAGTGGCTAGATATGCTATGTTGATCTTCTAATGGTTTTGAACCATAGATAATTATGTGTTAATTAGCTTCTACTGCTTAGTTATTACATAATGTATTTGAACATGTGAGGTTGTTTCTAATATTACTAAATGAGGTAAGACCTATTAAATTGTATAGCTTTGTTGGTATTACTTTCACTTTGCAGGTATGAAAATCTTGTGATGAGCCCCTGTATGCAAAACGAATAAAATCTCACTTCAGTGATAGACAAAACGAACCGTTATTTACGGTACATGAAGCTTGCAACAATCAGGGGGAGAATCTCATCAGGAGGAGCATCGAGAAGTATGCTATCTAGGACATATGCGCGTTGCACTCTTTTTCTCCTTCGACCAGGGTTGTTTTTTCCCTCATGGTTTTTATTACCTGGCAACGTTTTTAATGAGATAACAAATAAGCGCGTCCAACATCATATCATTCATTGGTGGACATCTAAGGGGAAGTGTTGTAAATATTATAATATATGTGGATGTCTTTGTAAATACTCATTAGTTATGTCCTTACGATGTAAATCATACTCTTATATAAGAGAGCCTAATGAGAATAAAATGGACACTTCTTCCTCCTCATACATTTTGTTCTTCTCTTTTCTTTTTATCTCATTCTTAGTTTATAACATATATGATATTTTTCGACGGCGAATAAAACAGAATGGGAAAATGGCATTTTGGAGAATCTCCAAAAAGGCGATCCCGATGTAACCAAAAGAAAAAAGAAAAAAAGAATAAAAAAAAAGGCGATCCCGAACAACCGACGGTCTATATAAAACTTGAAGAAGCCATCAAAATATCACACTGGGCTCTCTCACTCACAAATCACAAACAAAGATCTTCTTCTTTTTTCTCTGATCGATCAGACATGAACTGTCTCCAGAATCTTCCAGGGTAACCGCACTTGAACATTCTGAAAGCTTTCTTTTACTGCTTTGATTAATTCTGAGCTTCTCTCCATTCTCAGCTCCTCTGTTTTGCCGCTCCGGGGTTTCGTCTGCAACCCCCGCAAGCCTTCCGCCAATACTTGTCTGGTACCTTCTCTCATTTTTCACTTCTCTCATTTTTCACTATACATTATATATATATATATATATATATATATATATATATATGAGAAGTTTTTCATGAAATTTCATATTGTTGTTTGCTTCATTAATGCAGGGAATGATGAGCAGTAACACTGATCTACCCAGAAACATGGCGCTCAAGGTAGACTAACTAACAGTTTCGATGACCTTTTTGTTGTTTTTTGATGCAATCTTTGCTTCATTTCGTTATACCCGAATTTATGGATCTCATAAGCCTTATCTTTTTTAATTTTTTTCTTCTGATTTCTGGATTTCATACTGAAGTTAATAGTTAATAGTAATTGTTATGTAAGAGGCTGTTTTCTATATTATATGATATTCAATTCTCTCATTTCTAATCCTACTTGCCCAGTTTTGTCTTTTCTTTTCGCCAATAACTCTGTAATTGGAAAGTGCATGATTTTTGCAGTTTCTATTTTGGAATGTGTGTGGATATATATGTAGGTGTGTTGATATTTGATATGTCTCTATATCTTTATAATTTTGGACTTGAGTAGTGGAGGTTACCTGAGTGTATCATTTTCTCAACTTGAAATTTGATGTCTCTCGGAAGAGATTTTGAACTTTGAAATGAACAGCCTTTGACAATTTCTAGCTTATCATGATATAAGACAAGTAGGGAACGGATTCAGTGTCTTCCATATTTATATAAGACATGATTACCCTAATGGATGTGTGATTCACAAATCCAATATTCTGTTACTGCAACTTGTAACTTCTAGTTATGGCATTTTATGATCCTGTGCATTTTGAAACTTATATTACATTTTACCATAACTAAAGACCTATTCTGAAAAATTTATTGTGTTTATGGACATAATCTTTCTCTCTCTTTCTCTTTCATATGATTCTTATGGGGCGATTTTATTTACTAGTTATTATAAGCAGAATGCATGATTTCATTATATTTTTGTGTTAGTCATCTAAGTTTTTTAATGTATGTGCTTGTAGGCAATTCCTGGTTCTACGCCCAGTGCTGAGACAAGTGGTGCTGAAGTGAAAGAGGAAAAATCTGAGATGTATAGTAATACCATGACAGAAGCCATGGGTGCTGGTAAGTTAATCATTCTTGTGATTTGTATTTGCTGGCTCAATATACTCGGAAAACCTCATATTAAAGTGTAAGATTCTAGTATTTTGGTAATCTGGATATGAAGGTGCAAATTGTTTAATATTTAGAATTATATACTTTGTGGTTTGAATTTGAGTGAGCTATAACTGCATGCTCTCTCTGTGGTTTCTTGTAACTAAATCATTTTAATCATCACTTTACTTTTGTGATTGCAGCTAATCATTTTGTGTATAATATTATAATGCAGTCTTGACCTATAGGCATGAGCTGGGTATGAACTACAACTTCATACGTCCAGATGTGATTGTGGGGTCATGCCTTCAGGTGATCCTTGTTTTAAAGCCAGCCATATGAACAAATTCAGTATTTCTTAAAGTTTCCTAGTCTGATATTTTCTGTTTTTCTTATCAACAGACTCCTAAAGATGTTGACAAGCTTCGCAGCATTGGAGTGAAGACTATTTTCTGCTTGCAACAAAATTCTGATTTGGAGTATCCAGAGTAGTTTAATTTTCTTAAACAATTCAATTTGACATATGGAAGCTGTGAGTATAATCCAGTTTTCTTGTTGTGGTTCACTTGATTAGGCATCACGTAATATGTGTCAAATGCTGATCATTTATGACCATTGTGATAGTTTTAGAAAGAGAAAACACCATAAAGTTATAAATTCCTTAACTAGTTCTTCCAGATACTTTGGGGTTGACATTGGTGCCATTCAAGAGTATGCTAAAGAATTTGATGACATTGAACACTTGCGTGCTGAAATAAGGTTAGTTATGCGAAAAATTGTAGGTGTGTTTTTTCTTCTCTTGTTTGTTTATATAGAATATGTTCCTGACATGGAAGCGTGATTCTTTGTTTCTTATTACTGAAAAGTAAAAGCAATAGTTAACTTAATGTTTGATATCCTGGTGTGCATCACATCACATGGTACATTTACTTATTGTTGCTTCACTATAACATCAAGTTAACTTTTGATTCTGCAGGGACTTTGATTCACATGATCTACGTCTTCAGCTTCCCGCTGTTGTTAGTAAATTATATAAGGCCATAAACCGAAATGGAGGTGTCAGTTATATACATTGCACTGCTGGACTTGGAAGAGCTCCTGCTACTGCGGTATGCCCATTACCATCGTATTTGAAATCATTATTATTCTTCCCAGTGTAAATACCCTAGGGAACTAATGAAGCTCACCAATTTCATGGAAGCTCTCCCCATCCCTGCTTGTTATTTATTATGCTCAGTGCCCTTCTTAGGTTGCACTGATATTTGTGATAAAAATATATAGGATATATGCATATATATATATATGAATATATATGTATGTATGTATATATATATTTATAAACAAACTTGTGTGTGCATTTACTGTTCTGATGAACCATTGAGACTGCTTGTCCACTGCTGTGTCTTTATACTTGCTCATTTTCCTTTCGTAGTTTCCAACAATGTTCCGTTATTGGGATGTACCAATAAGATTGGTCATGTGCTGCTTTGTCTTTATAGTTTCTCATGTTGCTCATATTACATGGGGAAAACATGGAGGGTATTTGTGGACAAATGCAGAACACTGGTAGCTTCCAATCAGATTCTTTTATTATGATGAATCAATAAGACTACTTGTCCTTAAAAAAAAATTAAAAATTAAAAAAAAAACCTACTTGTCCTACACTCGTATTGCTTTGGCGCTATATATTTAGCTCTTTTTTGGGGAATATATAGATTTATATACTATACCTATTCCAATGGGAAATGGCTAGACAGTGGGTGCTTTCTTGTTGAAGTGTGAATATTTCTCTGTACCCTTGCACTTTTGGGTTAATTCATTATTTTGCCTGTCAATGCCTGAAACACATGGTGAAGTTATATAGCATAATCCATCAGGGTACCAAGGGACCTGGAGAACAACTATGCGGTTACCAATAAATAAAATTGAGATGATTGTCTATTGGTGTTGAAATAAACGAATGGGCATGTGTTTGCATCAAAGTGGTTCAGCTTCTCCTCTTATATTTACTATTTCTTTGTTTTTATGTCATGGCTTTGCGATGTACTTTATAAAAAGAAGAATTGACTTCTTGCGCATGTCATTCAATTATTTTCCAAAGGAAAAATATGGTTTCACTTGGAAAGGTTGTCAACATGAAAGTTTGATGAAAAACATACTTGAAACAATAAAAGTACAGACATGTATATATAACAAGACAATCTGATTTTAAGAGAAGACTGGGAACTGTTTAATGCATTCTCACAAATTTTTCAGATTAAATTGTGTATATTCCAGCTGCATTGCAGTTTTATTTTGTATACTTTGTTATTTGTCTATGTGGCTATGCTGGTTGTCTCCTATTATCACTGCTCTGATATACTTTTATGATGGCAGTTGGCTTACATGTTCTGGGTACAGGGATACAAACTTGATGATGCAGTCAATTTACTGCTGGTAACTTCCTAATTGATCTATTTCTTCCGTTATACATTCTCTACCAAATACATTATAGTCCTGCTGGACTATGCTCTACATTATGCCTTGGACCTTTTATGTAATGAGAATGAGGATTTTAAATTATTCAGAAGATGGATAAAAAGGAAGCTATAGTTAACCATGGTTCTTGAAACTATGACAGACGTACCTTCCATGTCAGATTAAAAACCAATTATGATTTGTATTCTGTCATATGACATTACTATTTATTTTTTGAAGAAAAAAGTTCAGGGATGTCGTTGCTGGTTATAGGATAGCTAGTTTGAGTAATGAGAAAGTAGGTCACTGTAGTGACTAGTGCGTAAGTATTTACAGATCTTTTGAGTAATACTGAACTGTCGCACTATTTTTTAATTGCAGAGCAAACGTTCATGCTTCCCCAAACTGGATGCTATAAAAATTGCAACTGCTGATATTGTGAGTCCTTTTGCCTTATTATTATTTGTCATAAATGATAAATCCCTGCTTAGGGGGTCTTTATTACTAGCTGTTTGTCTAAATTCTGTCTGTTTGTGACAAATTGGTTGCTGTTTTCCCTTTGTACCAGAATTCTCTCTCGCCCTCAGATAGGTAGTTGGTAAAAAAAGAAAAGTAGTTGGTCCATCTAAAAGGTTTTGTATGTTATGTTTGTAGGAATATTAGCTTACACTTAATATGTTAAAAGTTCCTTCTAGAACTTTTTAATTAAAGATCACTTTACACTTGACTATTAACCTGTAAATATTGGCTAATGATAACTACAAAGATTAAATTAGAGTAGCTTCCTGGTTTGACGATATATCTTATTTAACATAAAGATTAAATTTTGGCAGCTGATATAATGCAGTCTTTTGTTTTATTTAGAATTAAAGACTCATTTATCACTTATCTTCTCATTTGAAGCTTACAGGCATGAAAAAAAAGGCAGTCACGTTAACATGGCGTGGTCATAATTGCTCTACAGTTGAAATATCTGGACTTGATATTGGATGGGGACAGGTAAGGATCTTTACATTCCACTTTCAAAGTTGCTTTTACTGCCTACCTTCAATGTTGAAAGTCTATTCATCACTACCATCTATGTCTATTACAACTACAACAACTATGACCTTGATTTCCTCAAAACATTATTTTCTTCATGAATTGTCTGGGTTGGTTTGAGGAGGAAGAGAAGCCTCTTTGAAATGAGAAATAAAAACCAAGGTTCCCTAGGCTACCCCCCACCCTTTAGCTCGTTAGCTTTCATAAATGTTGAGTTCACTTATCCAGTGAAGTTCCAGCATCTTATTGGTCATACTGCATCTGCTACTAAAGAAATTGATACCTGTCTAGCTTTCAGAAGTTTCCTCCTGTCCGTCAACAACTATTAGATTCCGTTTCATGGGACACGAATGAAAAGTAGAGTGTTTTCTGGTCTAGATAATTTAAATTTTATAGTTGATATTTGATGATACACTCATTTAAGTTTGTTTTCTTTCAATAACTGATTTTCTCTTGTGATGCTTTTACAGAGGATACCTTTGGAGTTTGATGACAAGCTGGGTTCATGGATTCTTAAAAGGGAATTACCGGTAAGTATTCGTCTCGATTCAGATGTTCCTTATATTCGGCAAAGCTATGTCAGAACTATAAAATGGATAGATGTTTGATTACTTTTTGATAGATGTTTTATCTATAGATTAGCATGCTGACTTAGAAATGGAGTAGATTGCGTTCAAACATAGTCTGCTGGCTTAAAAATGGATTAATTCACAGATAGAATTATTCAGTCTTAATGATCAGTTTGTGCGTCAAACAATCTTTACAGGAAGGACGATACGAATATAAGTATGTTGTTGATGGTGAATGGACAATCAATAAAAATGAGCTCGTCACCTCTGCAAACAAGGACGGTCATGTCAACAATTATGTTGAGGCAAGTTTCAGTTTTGACTGGTGTCCCATCTTGGCTTTGTTTGCGGTCTGTAGAGCATATTGACCTCTTTCGTTTAGATATCGTTTGCATGTACATGCAGGAACTGTTGCTTTTGGCTGTCTTTTTATCATCCTCTCATTAACTTTGGTTGTGCAGATTGTTGAAGATGATGCTAACAGCCCTAATGCCATCATAAGGAAGAGGTTGACTGGTGATGATCCTGATCTGACGACAGACGAAAGACTTAAAATCAGACAGTTCCTTGAAGCTTGTCCCACTGATGAATGATTTACGGAAGAACAATACCAAGGCCTCTGCATGTAAAGGAGCAATAGTAAAACTTATATATTCTTATACGAGTCAATAAGACGTAATTTTAGTTTTGGTCCGAATCACTACATGTATCATGTTTGAAATAGTCCTGGTATATAGCGGATAATCAATAAATCCAGTATAATAAATGAAATACCCGTCAGGGCATTTTTGCCTCTGACTTCCACTACTACCCTTGTTTTGATAATTAGAAAAACTCCTGCCTCTTTATGTATCTCTTCCTTGTGTCTTTGGCTTTCTGTTTCCTTTCTTCTTGGTATGGACCTTTTCCAGATGCGAACACAATCTCTTGATTTAGAGCATCAGCAAATATTTACATGAAGCTCTTTCATTAATTTACTACCATCTTAAGTTCATATGCATAGTAAGAGCATCTCCAATCCTTGGACTAAAACCTATGATAGGTTTAGGTTTTGTAAAATTTTATTTTCAAACCATTATTCATGTTGAGCTAAAATAAGAGGATTTACCTAAAATCCATACTATTTTGATTTAACCAAATAAAACCAAAAGTAGGTGTTGGTCAGTGTCATAATTTAATAATATAAAATACTTAATGATTAAAATATGTTTGAGTTTTTATTCCATTTATGATTTAAAATGATATAAAGATCAAAATAAGTTTGAGTTACGATTCTATAGGTTGAAGATGCAAAACATATATAAATTTTTATAGGTTTGATTGGCTTAAAATTTGCATTTAAGTAATGTTTTAGACTAAATTGTTAGAGATGCGGAAAGTATCTCCGTTCATACCACCCGTCAAATACATATACGCATATTAATCAAATATCTCACGGAAACCAAAGGTAAGGTAAAGTTGTCATACACGCAACATATAAATGAAGTACGGGAAATGACGCTCAGCTTGGTTGCATTCCCCAAAGTTAAATAATCTTGATGATCGATCCTATACCTCCACAATTTGAGGCAAACACAAAATTTATATTAACCCACTCCTGAACGAGGTTTCCATTTTGGATCCTTCAATCTGGAATGAATAACAAACAGCTATATGGTGTAAAGTATAATTAAACAGTTTTCCATTAAGTGCAGAAATAACGTCACATGCAGGCATCACCTTGTCATGCATCCCAAATTCCTGCATTTGTCATTGTCCAAATTTCCCAGAGAAAATATATAAACACATGCCAATTTTATATCATTTGTCAACATCTAATCTTGCTTCAACCATTCATTCAAATCTAAAGCCAAACTTGTTTAGATAGATAAATTATTTTTCTTCATTCAGAAGACAGTATTAATATAAAAATGATCTTAAATAGAGAGAACTGATACAACTATATCTCTATAGATGCTCTAACATGTAATAGCTTTATTTTCTTTTTCTTTTTTCTAAGGAAATGATTGTTATTGAGGAAATGATGAAAGAGAAATAATCGTGGCATCATTTTTTTAAATAACAATTTATTTGTTAATTGTTTTATTTACCCTTTTATTTTTGAAAAAGTCTTCCATATATTTTGGGATATGTATATCTCGCAAGGTGGCATTGTCTTATTGGTCCACATAGGACAACAACCTAAAAAAGAAGTAGATATCAGTTAGTCATGTTAGCTCTACACAGTTAGTGATGTTGGCGCTCATACACGATACTCTGACGGAGGCAACCTCATTGACTGAACGGCGTTCCAAAACCCTAGACGATTGTCTCTCTTGATCATTATAGCTCAATGACTCTCTCTTTCTCTCTCTTAATGACTCTCTATAACCTAGACTCTCTCTCTCTCTCTATATGTTGATCATTCAATCTCATCGAGACTTTGTCTCTTTATCTATCCCTTCAAAAAATCACTCACACATGCTGAATCTTCTCCTTTTTCGCCTAATTCGATGAGTTTTGTTTTATCATGATTTTGTTTTAGTTTCCTTGTTTCATGGTGTTTGTTTGAATTGTTGATTTCGTTCTCCATTCCGTTATACTCATATTCAGTTGCAACCCTGTTTTTATTGTGTGCCTTCTATTGTTTAGAGTCGAATAGTTTATGAGTTTCAATCTCCAGAAAGTCTACATATCTATTATCACTAGTTTAGCCTAAGCATATGACATGAGTATACGAAATAAGATAACACATTGATCTACAACGCAATATGAGCAGGTTTACAATTTTTTTTTATGCAGTCTACTTTTAATAATGGTTTGGTCTACTTATTGTATGAGAGTACATATTGCTTCGTCTAAAAATGTCTACTTTTCTATTGTCGTGATTCATTCAAAAGAGGTACCCTGACCCTAAAGTTTGTATAAAAAAAAAGGGGTACCCTAAAGTAATGTGTTCCCAAGAAAAGGAAATAGGCCCCGAGTTCCTCTCACAAAAAAGAAAAAGAAAAAAATAAATAGGCCCCTGGTAGTCACTTTGTTTAAGTTTTTAATATTTTCCATAATTGAGTTTTTTTAAGGGAGTTTTCCATAATTGAGTTGAAAACGCGTTTGTTTGTTTTATCCTTTTTGTGCTGTAAAATCCTTCAAATTTCAGTTGCTCCAACAAAGAAGCGAAACAGAGAAAAACCTCACTCTGTTCATACGCCACCTCTCTCCGTCACCTTCACTTTCACTCACTTTCCGGCCATCTAAACCAAGCAGCACGATCAGATTCCTATGGGCCGCAACTCCTCCACTCCTCCGCCCATCCCCGACGACAATGGCGCTGCCGCCGCTAACGATCTCGGCCTCCACTCGATTCGCGATCGCTTCCTCTTCAAACGCAACCCTAACTCTAGCCCCCACCCCCACCACCGCGCCCGCGGCTTGCTGGATCGCGGCCCTCCGTCGCGCCACCGACCGCATCACCGGTTCTACCGCAAGGGATTCTTCAAAGGAAAGTCGGTGTTCTACTCCGTCCTCATCTTCGTCATCTTCGCGTTTGCGGTGGCGACAATGGTGTTGCAGAGCTCGATGACTTTGGCGTTCCGGCAAGGGAGTGAGAAAGGGTGGTTGTTGAGGGAAGGGTTGAAGTTTGGGAGCACGTTGAGGTTTGTGCCTGGGAGGTTTGGCCTGGCCGGTGGGCTCGATCAGGCTCGGAAGGTGCCCAGGGTCGGTGTCCGGCCGCCGCGGCTGGCTCTTGTGAGTGTTACTGCCTTCCTGCTTTTGCTTTTCTGAATTTGACAATGTCTCTTAAATTAGTAACTCATTTCTATCCAAAAAAGTCATCTTCTTCTTTTTTTTTTTCCTTTTTTTTTTCTGTAAACGGCAGAGATTTGGTTTCTAATAAAAATAGGAAGAGAAGAAATGAGATAGATACCGAATTATGGCTTATGAGATAGATACCGAACTTGGCTTATTTTTTCTTTCTATGGTTCATCATTTTGTTTGCTTGTTTTCGGCTTGTGGGGGGCTTATGACTTCTACATTCTAGAAACAGAATTATGGAACAATGTGGTATGTTTGGAACAATGTAAATGATTGTAAGCAAAGAATGATTAGTCTTAATCAAAGGCCTAAGAGGAAGGAATCTTTGTGATACGGTGAGTCGAGAAAGATTGGTTAAAAAGATGGTTGACGGTACATTATGAGAGAGTTTCTTCTGCATGGACTGAGGAAGTATAACTGTGGTTAATGAGTTGTTATGTGGTCATGTTTTTTCTTAGAAGTTTGAATGCTCATTGCTTCAAATTTGAAGGGAGGGTGCACAAAATGTCAATTTGGTAGACATTCTTTGCTGACGTGGATATGATTGACTTTCCCCCAGGATTATGATTTCTCATCAACATGCTTAGTAGAGTGGAACACATAAGCTTGTGGGTTTTACAAGGACATCCACATTTCTTGGGTATTTATGTAGTCTTTAGTTATGTGTTTCTATGCACGTTCGGTTTCTAAAAATTATATCTGCAGTCTGCAAGGTTTTCTGGATGTCTTCTCCTCTAAATTGTTATTGGTCTTGACATGAAGTAATACTTACGTCTTTCTTGTTTTGCTTATGATCTATTTGACTTAGATAGACATCCAGGTTTTGATAAGTAGGACTGAATCTGTTAGCCACTTCAATTCAGATATTGAGCTCATTCTGTTTACTCTATTAGAAGTAATTCATAACAACCTTTCATAGTTAAATATTATTGTTACCTCCTTAGTCTTTAGATGGAGGTTTAGGTGCCTCAGTACCTTTAGATACAATGCTAGCCACAGATGGTTAAATTTTCATGTATGTGCGCTTAGTTGTTTTTTGTAATGGTTATGCCTACATTTGATGATGTCAGATCTTGGGAAACATGAAGAAGGATCCACATTCCTTGATGTTGATTACTGTGATGAAGAACATCAAGATATTGGGTTATAGGCTGAAGGTGAGTTGCTCTCTACGTCCTTTTTTCTTTTCCGAACGAAACTAATAATACAGTTATGTAGTGAACAAGCTGTACACTGAAAATAGCTAGAAACATTTATGGAATATCTAGCTTAATATCAGTTTGAAGTTGCAAATCAGCCGCTTATCAATGCTGATGAATGAAAAAAAAGGTATATATATATCAGAATTCAAATAAACCCAACAATGGCCAAAGAAAAAAGTTGTTCATGGTTCTTGATCTTTTCTTGGTGATTCTGGAGCCATGCATTTAGTACTATCCAAGGCAGTGGCTGGTATTCTATCTTATTCATTGCTAGTAACATATTTTCATATTGATAAAAGAAGTTGAACTGTAAATTGATGGACAGTTCTGTTTGCTAAATAAAGTAAGCTTGTGGAAATAAAGTAGAATTTGTTTTTCTGAGCGGCAGGGATGGTACAAAAGAAGAGGATTCTTAGTGGCTAGTTTCATTATCTTATTCCTTTCTAATAGCAGTTTTCATGTTAATTGATGAATTTGAACTACAAATCGATGTAGTTCTGTTTTAATTAAGTCATATTTAGGGAAGCTTGTGGAATTGAAGTAGAAGGTTATATTATTTTGGGGGGGGGGGGTATGGATAGGTTTGAAGCAAGGTAACTCTTGTATATCATTGGGAAATTTTTAATTGTTTCCTAATCATTGGTAGTAGAGTAAGCATTTTCATGTTGGTAAAATAAGATGAACTGCAAATTGATCTACAATTCTTTTGTTAAGTTCAGCTAATAAATGTAACTGTTCAAAATTGCTAATTATGTGATCTTTCAATGTTATATGACAGATTTTTTCCATGGCGAATGGTAAAGCACGTAAAATGTGGGAGGCACATGGTGGCCCAATATCCATCTTAGCTCCGCAGAAATACAGCCTTATTGATTGGTCAATGTATGTTCGCATCTCTAAATTAGGGCTGTTTAGTGATTTTTATTTGGCTGGGTATTAGTGTTTCAGTTTTGTTTACTAAGGCAGTTTAAGTACTGGTTTTCTGTCGGTAACTTTTAACTTTCCCATATCTATTGTGATTTTCTTACTGAAATATCTGAAATATTTCATTTCTACAGCTTCGAAGGCGTGATTGTTGACTCCCTTGAAGCAAAAGAATGCATTTCAAGGTGGGTTTCTTTGACATTCTTCTTGTAGCCGGCTGTATTACATGGTTTTTTAGTAAGTGCAAGGATTTCTGTTTCATTAACTACTTTGGTGACTTTTGCTTTCTTTGACGGAACACATAGCCAGTATCGGCATTTACATTTAGTAAAAAAAAAAAATCCAATATTTCGTCATTTTAACATTTGGAATTTATTGTCAGATCCCAACTTCAGTTAATTGTAAGTGTGTAAAGTTGAGATCCTTTTCGGAAATAAAGGTTCAGTAGGTTTTATTTCTGTATTTGGGTTTAATTTGAAACTTGAAACTGGAAAATTGAGTAGTTATTGTATTTTTCATTTTTAAGTGGTATAAAATGTTGTAGTATATTTCTCTTCATAATCATGTAGAACATGTACTTCTTATCATGAGCAGAACCTCATTAGTAGAAATATATTTAGGGATAGAACATTATGGTTACTAAGAGGTGATTTGGATTAAGTAATTAGAGTGCTATTTTAGTCCTTGAAGATAATTTTGGTTCTATGTAAATCTTTCTGGGTGACAATATAAATAGTTCTATACAGCTTTTAACTTGTTCCATTATATATACACACACACACACACAAGAAGAGGATCTAAGGAGGACGTCCGCACTTAAGGGAGTGCGGCGTCCCTCCGTTCTCCACTGTACGGCTCCGACGGCGGCGCGCCTCCACCCTAATGGCCTCCAACAGTGTCCCCGATCACTTTCCCTCCCCGGCGAGTCCGCCGAATTCCAGTTTCAGGTGAGATCGATTTTGTTTGAAGTTTTGGGTGATCTCGCCGAAAAACTGGAATTCGGCGGACTCGCTGGGGAGGGAAAGTAATCGGGGACTCTGTTGGAGGCCATTAGGGTGGAGGCGCGCCGTCGTCGGAGCCGTACAGTGGAGAACGGAGGGACGCCGCACTTTAAGGGTTGTGCAGAAGTCCTCTCTGGATCCCGACTGATATACTGTATATATATATATATATATACAGGCCTGATCAGAGGCGCACGTTCGCATTGGCCTTAAAGTGCGGACGGCCCTCCGTTCTCCACCCTCCGGTGCCTACGACGGCACGCCTCCACCCCAGAAGACTCCAGCAGCGTCCTTGACGAGTCCGTTCTTTTCCAGTTTTCCGGCGAGATCACCCAAAACTTCAAACAAGATCGATCTCGCCAGAAAATTGGAAAAGAACTGACTCGCCGGTGAGGGAAAGTGGTCGGGGACGCTGTTGGAGACTTCTGGGGTGGAGGTGGGCTGTCGTCGGCGCCGAAGGGTGGACACTTTAAGGACCGTGCGGATGTCCGCCTCTGAACGGCTCCGTGTGTGTGTGTGTGTGTGTGTATATATATATATATATATGAGCTTCTCAGCTGCAGACGTTCCCATTTATTCTTACGATGCAGATTTCCATTTTACACTCACTTTTCAATCGAATTTTCACATCTCCACCGTCTGGTATTTAGATACTAATGTATAGATCATCTCTGCAAAATTTCAGTCAATTTGGTTATCATTAAGACACTCAAAACTATGTTTTTCTGTTATAAACATGAACGGTTCAAGTTCGACAGAATTATGTTCATCCATTGGTTTAATTGAGTTTGAGTGCCTTAATGATAACCAAATTGGATGAAATTTTGCAGAGATGATCTATACATTAGTATCTAAAGACTAGACGGTGGAGATGTGAAAATTCGATTGAAAAGTGAGCGTAAAGAGGAAATTCGCACCGTAAGAATAAATGCGGACATCCGCACCTGAGAAAATCTGTATATATATATATATATATATATATATCTTCTCGTTTCTTCATGACAGCTTCCCACACAAATCAAGCATATCATACTTTCTATTCACAAACAAAAAAAAAAAGGAAAAAGAAACGTATTCAAACGTAGATGCACATAAGGAATTGCATATATAAATTTGCTTAAGTTGGACATGCGATGACTAGTAAGTTTTAGATTCATGCAGCCTTATGCAGGAGCCTTTTTGTTCAGTACCACTTATATGGATAATTCAAGAAGATACACTAGCTAAGCGTCTTCCATTGTATGAGGAAATGGGCCGGAAGCATCTTGTTTCTCATTGGAAAAGTGTTTTTAGCAGAGCAAATGTTGTGGTGTTTCCAGATTTCACTTTGCCGGTAAATCCGCCACCAGTTTTTTTAATAGTTTTTATTTACAAAATCTATTCTATGATTCTGCAACTTGATTGCCAATTTTGTAATGATTCTTATGAACGGCTTTTTCTTCTGCATCAGATGCTACACAGTGTTCTTGACACTGGGAACTATTTCGTCATTCCTGGATCCCCAGTTGATGTTTGGGCTGCAGCCCACTACAGTAAAACCCACTCCAAGAATCAATTGAGGAAGAACAACGGTTTCAGTGAAGATGATATGCTGGTTGTAGTAGTTGGAAGTTCTTTTTTCTTCAATGAGCTTTCATGGGACTATGCATTAGCTATGCATTCTATAGGACCATTATTGATGGAATATGCAAGGAAAGACGCAGAAGGGTTGTATAAATTTGTTTTTTTATGTGGTAATTCATCCAATGGATATGATGATGCTTTCCAGGTAATCATGCCTACCGAGACATGTTTGTCTTTATAGTTGTGACATTCTAAGCTTGTTGCATCAGATCTAAGATTTAAGTGTCTCCCATTTCCTAAAAAAAGATCTTTCTTGCCTATGGTGCTCAAAATTTTGATTTTTTTATTGTTTAATTAATTATTATTATTATTATTATTTTGTAAAATGTAAAAACAGACTCACAACCTAGTCATGTTACTCAAAGCGAAGTCCTTTTTTTGAATTCTGGTCAATCTTCTGATATATGTTTAACACTGGCATTAGTTCAGAGGATGAAGTATGTAGCACATTTTATTTCTTGTTCTCTTGTGCAGGAAGTTGCTTCACGTCTAGGACTTCATCAAGGTTCTTTGAGGCATTACGGCTTGAATGGTGACGTCAATAGTGTGTTATCAATGGCGGATATTGTTCTTTATGGTTCTTCACAAGATGAACAAGGGTTTCCTCCATTGCTCATTCGTGCCATGACTTTTGGAATTCCAGTTATTGCCCCTGATTATCCTGTCTTGAAGAAATATGTAAGTTCATTTTTCATGCCTGGATAGTTCATTACTATTTGGGTATCTGTTTCATTGTCCTTTACATTTATGAAATTATAGGTAGTTGATGGAGTTCACATGATACTTTTTCAAAGACATGATCCTGATGCTTTACTGAAGGCATTCTCACTTACGATTTCAAACGAGAAACTTTCTAAATTTGCTCGAACAGTTGCTTCCTCTGGAAGACTGATTGCCATGAACCTGCTTGCATCAGAATCCATAACTGGTTATGCAAGGCTTCTGGAGAGTGTACTAAAGTTTCCATCAGATGCTTTGCTACCTGGTCCGTTATCCCAGCTTCAACAGGGGACATGGGAGTGGAATTTGTTTGGGAGTGACATAGATTCTGGTACTGGCGATATGCTAAACATTAATGAGAATCAGGCATCTCTTGAAAACTCTTCTGTTGTTCATGTTCTGGAAGAAGAGTTTTCTGGATTTTCTTACTCAACAAAAATCTCTGAGAATGAAACTGAGAATTTCACATACGATATTCCAACTCAACTAGATTGGGACATCTTGGGGGAAATTGAACTTTCTGAAGAATATGAGAGGGTAGAAATGGAGGAGGTATAGTATTTCCTGACATTACACGACTTGTTCCTTGCGTCAGTCTGTTTTTATGCTTTTACGCATGAATGTATGACTAGTAAAATTTTGCGTACTTGTAGCTAGCAGAAAGAATGGAGCGCAATCCTGGTCAATGGGATGACATATATCGTAATGCCCGAAAAGCTGAAAAGCTTAGGTTTGAAGCAAATGAGAGGGATGAAGGAGAACTTGAGAGGACGGGCCAGCCAGTGTGCATATATGAGATATACATTGGATCTGGGACCTGGCCATTCTTGCACCATGGTTCGTTGTACCGTGGGCTAAGTCTTGTGAGTTCCTGTTACTTTTGTTCCAAATTTCATTTCTTTTCAAATACTCTGCTTCTCTTTTGAACTCCAAATAATACTTTATATCTGACTGTGTTTTCTTATTTTAATCTGTCATATGTTTCTGTAAGTCTACAAAAGCACGAAGATCAAAATCAGATGATGTGGATGCCATTGGCCGGCTTCCGGTATTGAATGAAACATACTATCGTAATGTTCTCTGTGAGATTGGAGGAATGTTCGCTATCGCAAACAAGGTGGACAATGTTCATAAACGACCTTGGATTGGGTTTCAATCTTGGCGTGCTGCTGGTCGGAAGGTATTTCTAATTGTTGATGGGAATTTTAAGCTCAAACTATTTGGCCAGTCTCGTGAGAGGCCACCCCACAATCCGCAAGTGTAATTTTATCGATGTTCTATACATTGCATTGCATCTGTTACTTTGTGTTCCCATCGTATCAATGAAAGCATGCATGCATGTATGCATTGTTCTGTTGTTTTCCATCTTACTCATCATGGTTTTCGTAAAGCAGGTATCTTTGTCGAAGAAAGCTGAAAAAGTTTTGGACGAAGTAATTCAAGACAACACGAAAGGAGATGTAATATACTTCTGGTCACGCTTGAACATGAATGGTGGGGTGACAGGAAGCAAAGATGCACTCACTTTTTGGTCTGCATGTGACATCTTGAACGAGGGGCATTGCAGGTATACTATATGAAACATGATTCAAAATGTATTTTTGTTTTCTTAGTTAACTGAGGGGAAGATGTTCTACTTGTCACTATTGTCAAGGCTCGTTAACTAACGTGATTGCACGCCCTCTTGACTGTCCTTTAACGCCAGTAGTGCAATATTCATGGAAGAGTGGTTCCAGCTGCATTAATTTTATTTTGCAATAAAATCTGGGGAGTGAATTGGCACATCCTTCAATCCACAACCCCTTCAAAACTAAATTAGCAAAAAAAAAAAAAGGTGCTAATTTCAGCACCCTTAAATTTTTGGAAAATTTAGTTCTGATGCTAGCTGATCTTTGATGAAAACTATTTCTGCCAATTGCTCAGTAGGTGTTACCAAAAAAAAAAAAAAAAACCGGGGTTACCCATTCATAACATAGGTCTTTGTTTTCCTGCATTATCCAAAACAAACATATTAACTCATAGCCAGTTTTGGGGGGATCAAGTCGAAGTCGTTGGAAACATATTTCAGCTGGATTAGGCACATTCTCCCGTTGTCGTAAACTAGTTGTAGGCAATGGCAAAAGGTCGAGGTTCTGGGAAGATTCTTTGTTAGAGGATCAACCCTTGATCCTCTACTTTCCAAGGTTGTTCAGACTATTGAGATACACCAATTCTTTGGTAGAGATTGAGGAGTTTTCCTAGTTGTGGCTAAGCTAGAAAGCGTCTGATTAGTTGATTCCAAACCAGATGAAAGGAGATGGAAGCTTGAGCCTACTGAGAAATTCTCATGCAAATCTTTTCATAGCTTCTTAAATAGTGGTGGTTTAGATCCAATCTTTGCGCCTGCAAAGTTTTCTGGAACTTCAAGTCCCCTACTAAGGTGAAGATTTTGGGATGGCTTGTGGCACATGGGAGGACGAACACATGTGGTGTTATTCAAAGGAGAAGACCAGGTTGTTGTTTTTCCCCTCATTGGTGCATTTTGTCTTTGTGTGTTATGAAGTCGCTAACTTCTAATGGAAGAATTTATTTATGGAGGCAAAGGTGGACTGGACAACTCCATCCGAGAGGAATGTCTTGTTTAAAGAATATCTATCAGCTTTTGGTAAAGGGAAAAAAGCCAGAGTTCTTTGGGGTTGTGGGGTGCTAGCTGTAGTTTGGGTGGTTTGGATGGAAAGAAATAAAAGATTATTTGATACCTATAGTGGGATGGAGAGGGAATACCTGTGGGAGAGAGTCAAGATCCGGGCATCTTTATGGGCTTCTACTTCTGAGGAATTTAAGGATTATAATCTTTCTTCCATTATTCTTATAAGTGGGAAGCAGCTGTAGTATAAACCCTATAAATTTAGTTTTTAGCTTTAAAAGATGAGCTGCTAAGCCTTTTTTTTTTGTTCAGCAGACTCCTTGTCTGCCTCCTTGTTCTTTGTTTTTTGTCTCGATAAATAGCTGTTCCTTTTCAATAAAGTAAATGCTAGTGCGAAACATGCATACATAGAACCCCACCACTGATATGCAGGCTTTTAGAGTTTGATGTTTTCGCATTTAAATTATTATACGGGATGGGTTACTCTTATTGTTCTATTTATTTATGAAAAGAGATGTTGTAACTTACTTCCACCCAAAATGCTTGCAGAAAAGTTTTTGAAGATGCATTTCGTCAGATGTATGTCTTGCCATCTAGTGCTGAAGCTCTTCCTCCCATGCCAGAGGATGGTGGTCACTGGTCTGCCTTGCATAGCTGGGTGATGCCAACTCGCTCCTTCCTTGAGTTTGTGATGTTTTCTCGGTAATTTTGAGAGCATTATCTTTTTTTAGGAGTCACAGATTTTGACACAAATAGGAACTTGCAAATAAAGAACTGAAATTGTGTATTTGAACTGCAGGATGTTTGTTGAATCTGTTGATGCATTGCACACCAACTCTACCAAGAGAAGTATCTGCCTGTTGGGTTCGTCGGAACCTGAGGTATATATTGTAGGTCTTTTCATATGTATCTTTTGGATCAAATTAGAAGTTTGAACATTCCTCATATTTTTTTTTTTTTTAATTTATGAACAGCAAAGGCACTGTTATTGTCGGGTATTAGAACTTCTTGTCAATGTCTGGGCCTATCATAGTGCACGAAAGATGGTTTACATAGATCCACTCTCTGGTTCACTGGAAGAGCAGCACCCTGTTGAGTATCGCAAAGGATTCATGTGGGCAAAATATTTCAATAGTACATTACTGAAGAGTATGGATGAAGATTTAGCAGAAGCAGCAGATGATGGTGACCATCCGAGGGAGATGTGGTTGTGGCCATTAACTGGGGAAGTGCATTGGCAAGGAATTTATGAAAGGGAGAGGGAAGAAAGATATAGGCTAAAGATGGACAAGAAAAGGAAAACGAAAGAGAAATTATTTGAAAGACTGAAGAATGGATACCGGCAGAAGACGCTTGGGGGATAGAAGTCTAGCATGCGATTCTAATGCTCTAATTCCATTTTCAACTCACTCCAGTTACCAGAAATCTACTGATCTTGTCATTTATCAACTTGGGGAGTGGGAAAAGATTCTTGAGCACTGAGGCTAAGCTCTATTCTTTCTGACAGCGACAGAATGGTTAGTGAATAGAATTTTTGTAGGTAATTTCTCTGACTGAATAGATAGACTCATAGAAGCTGATGAAAGACAAAGTAGCTTTCAAGCAGTTGCGCTGACCAACATACGAAGGATTTTACTTCTCATTTGAAGTTGCAAAGATGGTACATTGGTACCATGTTATTGAGGAGTGCAGAGGACCAAACATTCGATTGAATTCTTTTTTCACTAGTGATTCATATTGTATTCTTTTGACAATGTTCATAGAAAATTTTGATTAAAACAAAGCAGCTCCCAACTGTTCTTGTTTTCTAGGATTGAATCACGGAACTGCAGAATCCAAGATTTTCTTTTCTTCCTTCATTTGGGACCTCAGGGCTATGAGGTCTCAGCGATAAAGGTATATTCATCAGAGAATTACAAGCCAACTTTAGTCTTACAAGCCTAGGATCATACCCTTTTCAGCTTGACATTTAAATCACGGTCGTTTATCTATTGCTAAAGACATAGACACCTTGTCTATAAATAAATTTAGGTAATGATCGAGTCCAGTGACATCCTTTTGTGTAATGCAGACTGTGTTTCCTCTTGAATGTATATACTGGACTGATGTATGTTGGAACAATACATAGGGGTAAAATAGCACACAGTGGCCAACCTGAAGTGGTCACAAGCATTTTCTTTACATTGTTTGCTCTTCTTCCAAGTATTTTTGGTTTACTTGGGGGATTAGATCTGGTATTGCAGGTATCAGAAGAATGAAAAGGGGCCTCTGCAGGTTTCGTAATCAGGGGTCCAATGGTTCTATCATTATAGCCGGTTCTAGTTGTATTGCTTTGATGCTGCAGCATAGAGCCTAAGATCTAGGTACATTTTATGTTGAATAGCGCCGAGGTTACTTTCTGGGTGCAAGTTTCCTTTGAATGTTGGGTTTCCAACCTTCTCTGTATTGCTTTCTTTCTTTCTGGATCAGCATTACTAAGGAGTTGATGGTTGGTTACTCCCTCTATTTTTGTATAGTTGTCAACAAACGCCTCATTTGCAAGTTTTGTCTCTCCTAACACTCGTGGTTCTTATTTATGTTTCGGGTTGCAATCTTCTGAAGACAAAATTTTGGGTTATAAAGCTCCTAAGCAAAATACAATGAGAGCAGCCGTCTGGCTGATTCTGTCATGTCAAGTTGTTCAAGTTTGGTCTCATTGTGGAACTTCCAGTCGAAGTGATATGGCAGTTGAGACAATGCAAGTTCCACAGCTGCAGTTGCAAATGTTATGCCTGGACATGTTCTCTTCCCAGACCCTCTATAATCAAGTGATGAACCACGACCTTGGAACCTTTCAGGCTTGAAAGCAATCAGCTTCTGTACCCCAATGTGTTGGATCTCTCCCCATTGCGCATATGTTGATTAGAACTGTGGTCTGGACTGGTATGACATATAAAATAACCACTAACCATGGTGCTTTGCCTCTCTTCTTTTACAATTAAGGTTCCTGTAGGATGTAACCTTGGAGTTTCACGCATCACTGGTTTCAAGTATTCCATCTTCTTTATGTCTGCCTCATAGATTGTCCTCTTCCGGGCAAAACTAGTTCCAACTTCCAAGGTAGGATACCGAAATCTGATTAATGTGGCTGTCAACTTTTGTGGGGTGGAATAATAAGAAAATCGACTCTATGTTCTAGGCGTTTTTTTTGCCTGTAATTCTCTTATATTATGAACGTAAACTGATCTACTCCTATTGACTAGTATCTTCTTTGCAACATAATAAACGCTGTGCATTTGCTAGGATTGGTGGACAGAAGTTTGTGTAAAACTTAAACTTACCTTAGGCAGCTAGAGCTCCAACAATAGTCTTTGTTTTGGACAAAATACTCTATAAATTGGCCGTAAAGGAGGTGATGAATAGAAACAAGATTCAACCCTCGAGTTGCTTTGAAGGGTCATTGAGACCTTGAACACTAGAACAACCAAGATTAATCCTTGGCATGAACAATCTCGGACTAATCAGCTTTGGTAAAGCATCGATACTTTTTCCCTTGACACGAGCAGCAAGGCGAGACACATCAAGAGTTGCAGTATTAGGGTGAGCATGCACTTTGTCCTCATCCATAGACGATTAGATCATCTTGCTGTCCAGCACAATCAACAGAGGGCGAGTGCTTGAAATAGTACTAATACCACAATTGCAGGAATATTAAGGATTGTTGCAGCTGAAAGAGGAATACAGGGAGTTGTGGTGGAAGAGGGAATAAAGGGTGTTGTTACTATTGCATCAGAACATAGAATAGGAGATGAAGCAACAAAAAAGGCCAATCAGCAGACCATTATTCTAACACTTAGGAGACCAGCCATTTTGTGCTTACTAAGACTTTCATGATGAGACACGAACCAGAGGGCAAATTTCCCTGCAGTGTGTTTGACAAGGATCAGAAACAGCATAGGAAAGTTTGTTCTAAGTATGTCTCCACGACAATGTTCTGGAAACCCAAAGACCTACTCCAAGTCAAGCCTTCCGGCATTGCAGAAGTTTCAGTGTGGAACTGTGGATTACAGAATTGACAGTAACCTTTGACAGAGAACCATCAATCACCTTTCCTGTAGAATCACGAGGAACACAGCCAATTTTACCACTGAAGCCTCGTTTAATATTCAACTTAATAGTACCAGACTTTGCTACATATGGACCCAAGAGAAAAAGAAAGCTAGCAAGAACACTCAACCTTCCCAGCTTTAGATTTTCCATCTTGAGAGAAATATTTAACAAAAATTCATCAAAATGATGAAGTGGTGCTAAATAAACTTTACATGTACGTGAAAGGCAAGCAAAACCTCTGCTCCAAGGACATGATAATAAAGTATGTTCAGTAGATTAATTCAGAAAAAAACGTTACACGGCTTACATAGAGTATAAATCATCTCTCTCTGATTCAAGTTAACCATTGTTGGTAATGCATCCACACATGTCCTCTAAACTACTTTATAAATTGTATCAAGCTTCTAAATCATGGACCAGGGATTAACCTGATAGGAACAATGAGAAGAGAACATCGAAGGGAGCATTTTATCCATGTCTATGATATCTAGATTTCTTGTTTGTCATGAGGGCTAGCTTGTCATCTTCTCAAGCATCAGATAGATGAATAGATTCAATAGCAGAAGCTTCAGAATTAGAAAAAAAGAAAAAAGAAAAAAAAAGGGTGCAAAATCAGATCTAAACTCCACGAGAAATTAACATTCACAAAGGGTAGAAGACCGAAATACAACAAAAAAGAAAAGAACATTTGTACTTACAGAGACCAACAAATGAGCAACAAGTAATGCTTGGACACAAGGATGGTAATCCTGAAGAATATAGGACTTACTACCATGATCAAAGTGACTTCAATCATGGGACATCATAGACCTGCAGCCATTGATTGTAAGTATATAGAGTAGGTGAGTTCTGGAATGCACCCAAGGGTTCCAGCACCCAGATGTCCCTCTACGGTTTTGTACTATCCCCTTGGTATACTGTTAAGTAGTGGGTTTGTAGATGTTAAGTATGAATACGAAGTAATAGATGCTTTTACCGTCATTTACCTTACCTGCGCTCGTGCGGCTGCCCAGCGGTGCTAGCGCCGGTCTCTAGCCTCTCCTACGTTCGCCAAGTGTGGCCGGACGGGTTGCTGCTATTGGAGCATGGTCCGATGAATGGATGGGGCTGAGAAGGTTCAAGCTTTCTTGGTCGAAGTCGACCGCGGCGGCGGCATATGTAGAGGACTCGTGGAAGATGGGGGTGATCGATCAATTCCAGCCGGATCTTGATTCAATATTGGCTGTGAAGCCCGATCTAGGTTGTGGCCAATCCTTTCGGATATCGTCAATCATGGATTCGGGTCGAACGGTTTATGTTGTTAAAGGAGATGGAGGTCAGACCCTAAATACTAACCTCGTAATTATCCAAGTCCTAAACTTAACGGATACTCTCTCCGTTTACACGTGTTGCCTTTGTCTCGCCGATATGTGTCCAAACATTGTGGGTGTTGGACCCGTGGTACATTCTAGACGTTTCCTTTAAAGAATCAGATTTAGTTTTTGAGACCTAGGCTATTCAATCCTTAATATCAGCTTGGTGGGCAATTATTAAAATCACGAAAGCGCCCTAGAGGGAGGCAGCATGTACAGGAAGACTTCACCAGTTATCTATAGCCACGTCCTGCTTGACCCCTTTATTTTTTTACAAGTTCTCAAAAGGTATTATGTTTAATAAGAAAAAAAAATCTTCAAAAGTAAGAGATGATGATTTCCATTAAATCAAAGGCCAAAACACCTCTAATATTATTTAGAGTTGCATAGAAAACTGGCTGGTAAATGAAGCCAGGTCTATGTAATTACTAGGCAAAAGCAGCAGAATGGATGGAAATATTTTAGTCAAGGCAGTGTGCCAAAGTGTACCTCGTTCTTGCTGTGTTCCATTTAGCTTTTCTAGTATTTGAAATTTTAGCATGCTAACACTGCCGGATACACAGTGATCCCCGGGCAAATTCAGAACATTAAATAAGGAGGATCTCATATCATCATATCGTTTGTCAGAGTAGGTTTTGCCAGCAAAATGTGAAACATATAAGCATTATTGTTTTACTAGATTGGTTTATATCACAAGGCAAATTTCACAAACGTCAGATACGATCATACTGCACTTTTACAATGCATACGTTCAAGTAAACAAGTCACATAAGATCATACTGCACCTTTACAATGCACTTCTACCCTTGAAACAGACACTACAGGAATGACTTCAAATCAAAATCAAACTTCTCCAATCCACTAATAGGAAAGTAGCTCTAAGGATAAGACAGTTAACGAGACCCATGCAACTAAAGAGAGGCGATATATGTTATTGTTCTTGCAACTGAGCCACAGATATCTTGACTTAATTAGAAGTACCTACTTTGCAAATATTTTTGTGAATTACTTCTACTTTTCCTTGATTCCGAGTAAAAATCCTCTCATATTTTCTCACAGTTTATATGTCAAGATCAACACCCAAGATTACCCATGTTAGCAAATACTTCATATCACTTGATAGATATAGATAACACTCCCACTTCTCAGTAATTACAAACCCCAATATAGAGTAGATAAGCACTGAATTCTGTAACTTACATTAGAGTCTGTCTTATTTCTGTCATGCAATCGGTTACTTCAACTTTGCCAGAGCACTTGCTGATCAAGCTTCTTGGTGCAAGAACATCACGTCTTCAGGTTAACCACTGTCAATGTAACAAATTTTATGGTTATATTGCTGAACGTGCATGTATTTTGCATGGCTTTCAAAGACTACTTGTAAATTAATGTCAAAAAAAATTGAAACAAAATTAAAAAAAGTATACTAGGGCTCCAGAGTATAAACTATGAAGCAGCAGTTCAGTAGTATATTGCTTTAAAAAAAAATCCACGTGTATGTACTCATATATATAGAGAAGGAAACTAGATCAGACCATGCAAACATGAAAAACTGCGGCACTGGTTGAATGGTAAATAAAACATAGTTTGAACTTCAGCCTAAGTCGACACTGATTGGGCATAAACATACATATGCATAGCCCTCTATATGTATATACTATATACACAGGCAAAAGACAACTCATGCTGGTAATCTTGAATTCTTGATCAGAAGCCTACAACACAATGTGGAATAATATAGTCCTACTAAGATGATACTCCCTTAATTAGTCGTCACCACCCAACTGACATAAAAAGGCATCAAGACACAAAGACATAACCATAAGAGCTCATATTTGGATATGTAAGAGAACAGAAACTCCTCCCTGCTCTAGACGAACATTTTCAAAAACTCAATTAGCCAAGTATGGTCCTTTTGAAAAAAAAAAAAAAAAAAAAAAAAAAAAAAAAACCTCAGTAAAGGTGTGGCATATCTTGCACATTAAGATCCACATCATTTGATAGAGACTGTCACTAATAATATTGTAGCATTAAATCTACTTCACAGGGAACTTAAAATGTATTCTACATTGCAAATTGAAACTCCATTACTATCTACAGAAACCTAAACACAAAATCAAACTCCAATATTAATACTAGTATAGATCAATACACCTACTTTCCACTCTTAGGAAACAGAAGCTAGGAACCACCCATATAAGAAAATCTAAACAGATAACAGCTAAAATCCTCAAATCTACAGAAACCAATGTCCAAAGAGTGAAGCTGAATTTGATTCTTTCTAAAAACCACCTTCACTACTTCCCATTTGTAGTCTTCAAAAGTCTTTTATTTTGTTCCAACCAAATACCCACCACTAACAGCTAGTAACAATCAACCCCATAGAGGTTTGGCTTTCTTTCCCTACCCAGCATTGTATTCTATGCAAGCACATTATAAATAAATAAAAAATAAAAAAGGAACCCAGCTCGCATTAAGCCTTCTTAAAATACCCCCACCACAATATATACTGGATGACGTGATTGGCATTTACCCCCATCGTTTTCACACAAAGTGCACCAGTGAGGAGAAACATCCAACTAGTTTACTGCATACCTCCACGGCTCCACTCATGTGCCACAATCTGAAGAGTGCAGATTTGTTTTGATGAAAAACACAATTTTCTTAAAACCAATATATACGGCAGTTCAGGAGAAACAACCAACTCATATATAGTTGCTAACAACAAAGCTCAATTAGACATCACATCAGCACAACCTAAATGAGAAGAATCACAAAACCAAAACAGGTTGTTCACAAATGTAAGCTTCTGAAGCTTGAAGCTAAAACTGCCACAGAATCCCTACAACCCCCGTAATGAAATCCAAAATAAAAAAGGTTGCACGTACTGAATGGGAACCACTCTAACCAGAGTCTGAAAATCTTGAAGGTAAAATCGATGACCGATGTGAAGCCTTTGGAAGCAATCACAAGGGGTTTTCCTTCTTTCTCGCTCTCCAACTCTGCTGTTGCAGCTGAATCAAATCACATTTTTAAGATTATTGATTTTGAGCTTTCCAGTCAACTCAATATTATCACTAAGGTTTTGTTTGATGATGGGGTAGATACCAAAAACCTTGTAGTCAGAGCATACTTAGACTATCAAAATCATTTCTATGATCAACTAAAACAATATGAAAGTAAGCCTAGATAGCTAAATGCTATAACTCAATGACAAATCAGTTGCTACAGAAGTGACACATTCCCTAATCTATAAATATGCTCATAGCTACCTTCAGACAATATGCAAATAATTCCACCTTTAAGTGGTGGAGGTTCTGATATATCTTGCAAATGTGAAGCCCGTTTCATATATGAATATGTTCCTCGAATGATGTCAACATGTTATAGTTGAATCATGTGCTAAAGCAAAAAAAGAAAAAAATGAAAAACAAAAACCAAAACAAATGTGCTAAATATTGTATGGGAGAAAGTGTAGCAACTGTTCAGTGAATATGTAAGTGTTACGAAATCTGAAAAAAGAAAAGAAAAAAAAAAGCATTATTAGATAGATTGAAAAAGGATTTATACATATTCCCTACACAATCCTGGTCAACTTACCCTATATGATCCACAACAACGTAAGAATATCAAATAGAGAACAAAATATGCACAATCAATTGCTACAGGACATTCTACTGAATAAATTTGCACATCATTACTTCAAAATCTCAGATAATTCCAATTTACACAATTCTCCAACTTGAGTAGTGGAGGTTCATCTAATATTCACACATTTGAAGTCAGCGTTTCATTTTGCAACGCTGCTTCAGGAGTCTAGCTACAAACTAGAGAATCCGTTAAACCCCAGACCACCTGGGAACAAACCATGGGCCTGACTGTTTTATCTTTGCTCAAGGAGCCTCAAGCCTGACCATAGTTGGTAGTTCTGAATTTGCATCTATTCCTACATCTGTGTTCCAACATTCCCTCTACCAATGTTGAGCTGTAAAGTATTTTGGTGAAACTGAAGCTAAAGTATAGAATTCTAAGACGATATATCTGAACTTCACGCGAAAGATGTTCTTACTACCTAAACCTCTTACTAAAGAATTATGTTTGAATATAGATTAACACAACAAGAAAGTAATTACTAACACATTCACTACTCTCTCAGTTACAGACATGAAATGACTATCATATTGAGTTTGTCTAATGCTCATGTAGAATTATTTTCTTCACTTCCTAATGTCCATCTGTGATTTATGATCCACCAACAATGTAAACTTCAGCCTGCAGAGCACTAAATACTGCAACTCAATAACCAACTAATTGATTCTGTATCTAGCACGCTCATAATTTACCTGAAACTCTCATGAAATTTAGATATTATTACTTGATTGATGGGGAGTTCATTTTCATATTCCACATATTTAAACTTAGTATTGAATTTGCATATATCGCTATTTTCTACAAAGATGTTAAAGATAACATTAATATAAATAAATTTGCTCACTAGGATGATTATCTCTCCTAGATATTATCTCGAGAAAATTAGAATTGAACTACACATATTTGTTATGATTTTCCAGCTCAGAGAACCTCTGAGTACAAATAAAAAAGGCTTAAACATAAAAAAAAAAAACAGCAGACATGACCTGGCTTTAAAGATATCTTTGAAGAGTACTATCCTTATAAATTTGTACATGTAAAGTTGTCACTGATATTTGACCTAATACTACCATTCAGTATTGACAGTACAATGGCTTTACAATCAAACCCATGACTGGGACTCCATAGATAAGAGAACATGAGAGAGAGTCTAAGCAACAAACAAAAATAAAAGAGAATAAAAAATGGGTAACATCATAAATCTAAGGACAAACCAAGGTGATTGTCAGAGTTAATGAGGCAGACTTCGAGACTCTCTAACGTAATACAATCAGACAATCAGAACTACAGGTTCTCAACTCTGATAAGTTGCTAACCATTCATACGTTTTGTAGAAAAACTAAACACAAAGAATGCGGAAGCATTCTTCTATATTTCTTTATGAGTAAAATGTTTACAGACCTATACTATATATAAGAGAAGTTTGAGTGTCTAAGTGATGGAACAGACTTCATCATCACCTTAGCTAATCCTAGACTAAAGAAACAAAGCTAACAAAAGGCTGGAAATCCTAAGTACAACATACTTCCAAAGGACATGACCATGCTTCCACTTCCAATAGCATACTTCATTGAACACAGCCATACCATTTAGCCATACCTCCAATCCTCACCATGTTCACTATGCTGCAACAGTAACCATGCTGCAACAGTGAGCTGCAGCATTGCCATGCAGCAACAGTGATGCACATGCTTCACAGTCACCACCATCATGCTAAACTTCATCTACAATCCTAAGTACCATACTCCTATACTTCCAATACATTTGTACATTTTAACCTAGCAAACCTTTTTCTTCGACAAGAAATTATTGTTTTTTCTCAAGCTGAGACTAGGGAATTAAACATTATCATTCCTTATGAAATCAAAGAAAATTTGCAACGCTGAAGAAAATATACTCCGACACAATAAGCATTATTTAACAAGCACATGATAACTAATCTATTTAATGGATAAATTTAGGGTCTGTTTTACTACTTGCACATCCTTTCACCCATATCGGTTCGTATCTAGCATATGTTTTAACAAATAATAATTAACAACCCACTATGTTGCTGACTAACTTATAAAAGAGTTCAAGAACTTACCTAAATGCATTCTTCCAAACGCAAGTTTCCAGTGGCTGGAAATATATATATATTTTCAGGTTGGCCTAAAGTTCAGCTCCACCTGCAGTAGGTATAATCCATTCACCAGTAATAATTGAAAATCAGTAAGGTTACAATTTGGATAAAGCTATCCGACTTATGGTGTATGAACCTTACAAAGTACTATTCCTTGATATATAAAACACTCTAAGAACACTCAGATATTTAGAACTATAGATGGAGGGCAGGAGAGTCGGAGAACAAACAGCAATATATATTTCATTCAATTTCTGGAACGAAAAAACTGTTAATCTACCATTAGTTTCTTCTTGTTACAATTTCTCAACAAGCTGCCTACCATCTGAGCCAAAATAAAATGGGTACTCAACATCGGCAAGTATGCCAATTCCTCAATTAGAGATAAAAACATTTAGTTCTTTTTTATCTTCGTCTCTTATGTTTTGATCCTTATTTTGGCAGGAGAAGTATATAAATATGCTCAACAGATGAGTTTAGTTCAGAATCAAAAAACAATGGATTATTTCCACAAAAGAATAAGTTTGGGAGATATTCCAAGCAGCCCAAAACTTATGAGAAATGATCTGGTTACTGAAGCCAAAAAAGTCATGTACAACAGATAACGAACAAAAGAAAGTAAATAGATCTGAAATTTAAAAAGTGAGGTAAACTGTTACTTACAAATCAATAAATCTACATATCAGGGTGTAAATTCAGATGGATGAACAGAGAGTCCGGTAAGTAATTCCACAATGATTTGTCAAGGGCATATCCTCTCTCTCTCTCTCTCTCTCTCTCTCAAGTATCAATGCTTGACATCTCTGAGTTCTTCAAAAGCTTTAGGTAGAAGATTGTCTACTTTCCAAATTCTCCTTTGCATGTGGAGGTGGACAAGGCCCTAAGAGGTTTAGATCAAAACTATCTCCAAAATCTACTGAGGATTGAACCAAAATATCATAAGCCTTTGAAGAGAGATGAATGCCCTGATTTTGAGCCCTCAAATATAACTCGTATGCAAGCCTCGGTTTGCCTTCCTTAGCAAGAGCCTCAATCATCATTTCATAAGTAACATTGTTAGGAGGAATATTGTTAGCTTTCATCCGGTCAAACCAGTCATATGCATCAGCACTGCTTGAATCATTTCGTGCACAGCCACTAATGATTGCATTGTATGTGACTACTGTTGGTTCAATCCCTGATGAAACCATCTCTTGAAGGATGGTCTCTACCAAGTTAAATTTTCCGTGTCCACTGAAAACTGAGGCCATGATTGTGTAGGCATACAGGTTGGGTTTTACACCAACCTTGATCATATGTTCCCACACCTGTCGAGCCTCATCATAGAGTTTTCCCTTTTCAAGGGCACTGAGCAAGGCACCGTAAGAAAGGATTGTGGGTTTTTGACCTTGTTCCACCATTCTTCTAAAAATTTTGACAGCAGCAGAAGTTTCGGCAGCTTTGGAACAGGCAACAAGAACTGCATTCCATTCCTTACTTCTTGGTTTAAGACCTTTCTCTTCCATTTTATTGAGCAACCTAACACCCCATCTCCAAATTCCCTTTTTTCTAGCAGCAGTCAGAAGAACATTAAAGTGAGATACTACCAATTCATATGACATGTTATTTGGCTTTGGCCCCTTGTCCAACATATCCTCATAAATTTCCAAAGCTGCCCACCATTTCTTAGCCTTCCCCATCACCCAAATCACATGATTACAGACTGATAAACTTATTTCAGAATGCCTTTCTCTTATCCTACAATACAATTCTTTTGCCACATTATAATGGTCTTCACGGGTACAAGCCCACAAAAGGCGCTCATGTTCTGCCCGACCAAGTGGAATCCCAGCATTATCCATATTTACTAGAAGTTTTAGCACATTGGTGCTTAAATCATCATCCAACACAAGCCACCGCCGCATTACTTGGTAGCAAACACGTTTTGTGAAGCTCTCAAGCTTTAGAAACTCACTTTCCCAGTCTTCTTCTGAAACATTACATATATCACCATTACGATACTTTTCTCTGAACTCAAAAAAGAACTCTAAGGCTCCAATTCCATCTTGCATTCTTTGATAAGCCTGCAATGCTGTAGAATAGGTGACTGGAGATGCAATCATGCCCTTCTTCTGAATCTCCTCAAGGACATCAAGGGCTTTAGTACTCAGTCCTTGTTCTACATAAATTGCCATTATAGTATTGTAAGTTACAATATTCGGTTCCACCTCTTCCTGCGTCATATCAGCCAGAACTTTATCCATCTCTCCAAACTGTTTACATTGCTTCACTGCACCCAAAAGACTATTAAAAATAAACAAGTTTGGCGCAACCATACCATTAGTTTCTTCACTCCTCCTCTTAAGCCATTCAACAACAGCAAACGCGGAATCCATCAGCTTGTCCCTTCCAAAACCCCTGATCATGGAGGAGAACACTTGAAGGGGTAAATCACCCATCTCCTTCAGAACCTCTTCCACATCATCTGCTGTTTTAGCAAACTGTAACCTTGACGCCAGCGCACGCACATCAACAACCTCACTCTGCTCCTCCCAATTCCCTCCTCCACTTCTCCCATCTACCTCATCACTCCCCTCCATACCAACTTCCCTACTCCCACAGTCCCTCAACAACCCATTTCCCGATGTCGAATTCTCTACACTAACCTCATCCCCAATATCTTGGTCCTCCAAAGCCCACGCCGACACAAATGTGTTTTCTTTGTTGAGCTCACAACTGGTAGCAAGACTCCCAAATCCAAAACCAGATTTCAGAACTGCTCTAGTTGTACCATGGCAAACAGGAAAAGCAAGACCCCACTTCTTTTTCCTTCTTCTTCTGCAAGTATTAAGCTTACAACAACCCAACTGGGGCACTACCAATGCTTGCATCTTTTTGTTGGTAAAATTTACGGCTTTGTGGGTTTAGATAATTGGCAGTAAAGTTTGCATCTTTTTAACTAAACCAGAAACAAGAGGAATGATGGAGAAGATGGGTAGTGCATTTCGTACCTGGAACTCTGAAGTTTGCAAAGCCAGATGAGTTGTGGTCTCTCTTTTTGTTAGTGCTGCTTGTGGGTTTCTCCCAGCCATTCAAATGTAAGCACCAACTGTTTTAGGAGAAGCCGACAAGTTTCCGGTCGGGTCGAGTTCGGGTCGGTCTTTAGACCGCTCCGAGCCGCGGATCAGAGATGCACACGTGTGAGCTCCAATTCGAAATTTCATAAAGAGTTTTTTTTTTTTTTCCCGACTAGTTCTTAAAGAATTTTTTGCTTCAAATCTTATGTCTCCATTTCATTATCTTCTTCCTTATCTCCCTACTTGTTTATTTGTGATGAGTAGTCAAAAGTGCAGTTATATCTATGTATAATTGCATTGCTATTGTGTATTTTGTTGGCCTGTATTAATCTAATTATTTCATTTTCTTGATTTAATAGGCTTGAATTTGAATGACGGATTTGAAAGAAGTTGTTGGACGTGGACTTGGTGATATGTTGGCCCATGTGATCAATTGGCAATTTATATGATTATTGGAGATAATGAGAGCATGCCTCTCACGTGTGCTAACCTCTGTTAACTTCTACTCTCAAGTGAAGACGTGCGCCACCTTCCCAGAAAATCAGCTCAGACCTTCCCAAATCTCAAGCAGAAACTCATAAATTGAAATAGAAGAAGGGAAGGAAATATGGAGAGCCCAACCTCTTTGAGTTCGTTGAAATCAGTAGAAAGGAAAGTCCAATCGAGATTCATTCTCTTCATGAATTGGAAGATTTGGCCTGCGTGAAATTAGGAGGATCTACAAAGGGTTGGCTGCTAGGGATATAAAGGAGTTCAAGCAAATGGCGCCGTTCTCTCCTCTCTCTCTTCTTGGGAATCCCTCGACCTTAGTTGGACTCTCTTAAAAAAAAACTCAATTTTTATTACTTTTCAATTTTCTGTTATGAAACTAATCTCCTAGCTAAGGCTAGAGGAGAAACCTTGGATTGCTTATGTAGTTTTTATTAATTCGATTCGACTGGAACTTCAATGCAAATTCAGTTTTCGGATGTTCAATTTTAATTTCTGCTTTTACTTTTTAGTTCAATTGATGGATATTTGATAATCTATTTCATAGATTCAGTCATGTTTTTCCTATTATTTGGTAAAAATATCCAGGTTTTTGAGACTAGGTATTTAGCATGTTGATTGATGATTTCAGTGGAATTGAATCTTGATTAGTTGTTGCCATAGGTACAAGTTATGCTTGTGAAATTCCTATGAAATTATTGGGTTTATGTGCTTGAACAACTTTAACTGAATTCATCTTTAGAGTCAGATTTCTTGAATAAGTTTCATAGAAAAGAGTTGAATTGATATAATTGCATAAATAATATAAGGTGGAACCCCGAAACCTTAGTGTCTCTCATTATCGTATTCTCTCTTAATTAAACTTACAATCGTTTTCTTTTTCAATTCATCATTTATGTACTTTTTCACTGCTCTCGACGAAAACGACACTCGTACTTCCGAGTCTATACTACTAGGTGACTCCTGCACTTGGGATTAGCAAGCAATTTGTTGCATACTCAACTTAATAATCATACACTACAATTGTTCATAATAAACTACATAATACATTTATAAAATTAAAAAATAAAATCTCATTTTCTTATTTTTATTTTTTAAAATTATTTTTGAAAATTGTTTTAAAAAACCTTACTGGACAGATCCTAGAAAACAATGTTTCTGCATTTTTGTTAGAACAAATCATATCCGCCAATTCCCGTAACCAAGTGGATTATAGGTCATTTAGTGAAATTTTGACTAGCTTGTTGAAGGATAGTTATTTAGGAATGTTTTAATTATGTGATTAGAATAATTCATCAATATGGTAAAAAACATATATAATTTGCAACAGGTCATTATTATCACACTTATTATATATATATATATATATATAATTTTTTATCCAGAACGAAGGTTCGCTTTGAAATTAACATATGAAGTTCTTTATTAAACTCACTTTTCAATCATATTTTTACATCTTCATCATTCAGTTTATTGATACTAATGAATAAATCATTGCTGCAAAATTCTATCAAACTTGATGATTATTCAGGTACCGAATTAGATTAAATCAATGAACAGACCATAAATCTATCTAACCAGAACTATTTGTATAAATAATGATTATGAAAACTCAAACGATCATAAAATTCGATGAAACTTTGTAAAAGAGATATATGGATTGGGTTCTACCAATTGAACGGTGGAGATTGGAAATATGTCCGAAAAGTGAGTCAAATAAGGAACTTCACACGTTAATTTCAAAGCGAAACTTCGCTCTAGATAAGAACTGCATAAATATATATATATATATATATATATAAAACACACATACACACACCGCCCTTCCAATGAGAGATCCCTATTTTTTGCCACTTTTAGAAATAGGTCCACACCATTAAATATATTTTTTAATAGGCTTGGATGACTGAGATTAAAACAAAAAACTTAATACTTACGTCAAACCTACACTGTTCACGATTATTAAAAATAAATCCCTCATTTAGATGACTTAACGATCACCAAAATTTCTAAAAATTTGTAGAAATGATCTACTCATATAGCCTTACGAACTGAACGGCGGAGATTTGATTTTGTGATCAAAAAGTTTGTCAAATGATCTATCCCTAGAAATAAACAAAAAAATGGATCCCTCATTGGAAGGGCCATATATATATACACAATTCCCTTTACATGATCTGTATCATCTCTTTATCTCAATGGGGCGATTCCCCCTCTACTCCTCACAAATTGGACACATTCACATTCACATTCACATTCACTTATCATGATTACATTAAAGCATAGAGTAAAATCTTTCTCTACCAAACTGAAGATTTTAGTCACTCATGGTTTCTCAATTTTGATAGAAAATTCAATCGCCAATTCTCTATGTGGTTTGGAGATTGGTGGAATAATCATGGGTGCCCCCATAGCCTTTTCCTCTTAGATCTCCAACATGCAGTCACTAAATTCGCTTCAATCATGGTCTCCGAATATGAGAAGAGGTTTCCCCCCACTCTCCATTTCATGGCCAAATTAAATTGCAATATAAAATTGACACTGAAGATCATATGGTCTTACGACAACTTTTAGTTAAATGGTGGGATAAGTTCAAAACTAAAAGAGTTTTATCTCAATTTTATGAAGAATTTTCAATTATCCCAATTATCTCATCCAGTCCAGAAACTTTGGCTTCTAACAAGTCGGGATCCTCAATTCCTCAGTTAAAACCCCCGTCTCCTCAACCAACACCCATTTCTAAAAAACTAATTTTTAGTCCATCCTCATTATCCAAAGCAGATGAATTAAAAGAATTGGCCAAACAGTTGCTACAACAGGCAGCCAGTTTATCAGCTGAAGATGAAGAAGAAGAACATTTACCATCAGAATCATCATCAGCCCATAGTCACCAAAGTTCAGCCCATAGTCGCCAGGGTTCTCCCAGACAACCAACCAGGTGGGCAGATTACCAAGATAGTCAAGACCCATATGCTGAGTTATAGTCAAGACCATCCCAAAATAAGATATGTGATCAGACAAGATACTATTCACCAACAATTACAGACAAGATACTATTCATCAACATTTACAGACAAATTACTAGTCATCAACAGTAAAATCTGTGACAGGCAGGCTTCATTTTTCCTCTTCTCTCTCTCTCTAGTCAGAGTCTCCTTCCTCCTTTAGTTCTTGAGTTACCCTAGTACACTCATGCATTGATTTCAACTAATAAATTCATTATGTTTGTAAACTATCCTCAGTTCAATAAATGATATTCAATTATTTCATAATCTCAATTATTTCATTTGAGCTATTTCCGTGTTTTGGCATCAGAGCCAAACTTGGATATGGTATTTATGTTCATTCATTCATATTAAACATCTCAATCCCCAGGTGGCAGACTACCGCCTAGGACTGGATATTGAGTTCTTCATTAAACCTCTCAATCCCCAGGTGGCAGATTATCGCCTATGAGTGGATATTGAGTTGATCTATTTTGTTTTACTTATTTTGTGAAGTGTTTTGATTCCTGTATCTTAATCTTAAATAATATGGTTTTCTTTTCTTTTCCTTACCTCTTTTTAAGCCTATTATTCTCTCCAACCAAACATTAAGTCCAGGTCCAAACACTAAGTCTTAGGTGAGGCATGAGCGGATGCGGCATGAGCAGCGTAGAGTGAGTAATAGTCTTTAGGGTCTTAAGCCAAGGACCTTAAAACCTCATATTCTTTTACTTTCGGTCCAGTTTTCTCTTCTCTTCCCAAAATGAGTCGACTTTTTAGATCCAACTCAGTCACTTCTAGTTCATCTAGATCCTCTCTCAATAGAATCCCAGATATAGTCAAAGAAGAACAAATAGAGTTCCAGTCAAACGATAATATAGACATAGACATAAATGACTAGAATATTCCCAGAGTTCCTAGTCATGAAATTTAAAAGAAAAAATAGAGTCTTTCTTCATTCAAAAGTGAACACCATATTAAATCTCCAGAACAAGTTGATGCACTTAGTAAACAACATGAAACTTGCCAACTTTTTAATCCTGAGTCAATTAAGAAACATAAAAAAGATGGTCATAATTTCCTTCATATAAGATTAATCCAAATTGGTGTCAAACCTTTAACTAGAAGAGATCTTAATGCCTCCATTCTTTTATGCTTAAGAGATGCAAGGTTTACTTATTTAAATGACAGTACCCTTGTATTTTTGCAAGAACCCGTAGGCTGTGTAAAAGCACGGTAGAACATAAACATACGCACAAAGACAATATTTATAGTGGTTAATCATGCTATCGGAGGGCACGGTTACGTCCACTTAAGATTCTACTATCATGAGGCCTCAATGCCTTGGGTGTTACAAGACTCCTCCGGGAAAGGGTGGTTACCATTTCCCGGGAGAGAGAGAGAGAGAGAGAGAGAGAGAGAGAAAGAGAGAGAGAGAGAGAGAGTGAGAGTGAGAGAGTCCTTTCTAAACAGGGGGAGCCTTCCTTTTATAGATAAGGAAGGTTTCCTCTTATTACACATTATCGATGTGGGACTAACTATACATTTATCTTATCATGATGTCTTCTTGTGGAGCTTGGAGTAGCACCTTCCCGATGTGGTACTGATGATCTTTCACCATGGCGAGGTAGCCCGAATGTCGGTCTACAAGTTTCATGACTAGTCTATGAGTGGGGAAGGTAGTTTACTGACTACCGACTACAAGTCCCCCCAAGTTCCCGTTCAAGACACATCTTGAGTGGGGACTTAATATACAAAATGCCCATAGACCAGTCATATGTCCCCAACACGGACCTGGTCCCAGTCCCCACAAGTCCGTACTCAAGACGTGTGTTGAACGGGTCCGCCTCGCACAGAAAGACTGACACTACCAGGCGAGCTGTGGAGTCCGCCTCGCACAGGAAGGCTGACACTCGGGCGAGCTGAGTTCACTCCGCACACATGGAGTACACGCGGGCTAAAGAGTCCGCTCCGCGTATAACACTTACACGCCAGCTGTGTTGCTCTGCGGACAATGACCACGCGAGCTGAGGAGTTCGCTCCGGCACTATGACTACCGCACGAGGTGAGTTCGTGTGCGAGCTTTGTAGGAGTTCACTTTGCATAGGACTATACTACCGGGCGAGCTGTGGTGTCCGCCTATAAAAGAAATGCCTCTCCCGACTCCGCGGGGCGAGGATTGTTGTACATTCACAATGACCAAATGATCGACACAATTATGGGGCTAACTAAGTATGGATATGACATAATAATTATCGAAAAGCAAAATGGTCCATGCAGTTGTGTAATACTGAACGTCTAATGCCAATCTCTCGGTGGAATGCCAAAATCTACTGACCCGCACGCATACTCATATATACAGATTGACTTGCAAGTAAAATATTATGAATTTTCACAAACCAATGAGATTATAACAATCATAATCTAGATGGGACTTAACATATAAAATGTCCATAGATCAATTAGTTATCAACGGGCACCCGATCCCAGTCCCCCCAAGTCCGCTCCATATAGATACTTACACGCGAGCTGAGGTGTCTGCTCCGCCTCGCCTAGAAGGGTTGACACTCGAGTGAGCTGAGTTCGCTCCGCGTACAATACCTACACGCGAGTTGTGCAGTTCGCCTCGCCTAGAAGGGCTGACACTTGGGCGAGCTGAGGGGTCCGCCTCACGCCAAGTGTTATACTTTCATGGACAAGGGCAGCGAGCCCTTTCCATATCTGGTGTTACTACTTGAGTGACGAGGTGTTAACGTCGTCCGTGGTTTATCAAGCCACTTGCTCCGTTTTTAAAGGGAAGATAGTTTTATGCCTATCTCGCTTAGTCTTTCTGGGGATTTCAGTAACATGATTCCGCCTGGTCATACTGGGGATCTCATTCACTTATGCCTCTCTCTCGGATGAATGCCAAAACCTACTAACCCGCATGCATGCTCATATGCGACACGCAAACTGAGGTGTTCACCTCTCACCATAAAGACTAAGCACGCGAGCTGACATGTGCGCTCCGCGTGACAGGACTACCACGCGAGCTGTGGAATTCGCTCGCTCATGCCATAACTACCACACAAGCTGAAAAGTCGGTTTCGCGTACATTGCCTACACGCGAGCTGCGGAGTTCGCTCCGCGTGCAATACTTTCACGCGACCTGTGTTTGCTCTATGCACAATGACCACGTTAGCTGAGGAGTCCGCTCCGCGCAAAATGAGTTCACACAAACAGAGAAGTCCGCCTCGCCCAGTCCCCTCGCGTGAACTGACAAGCTCCGTCCCCTCGCGCGAACTGAGCCCAGTCCCCCCAAGTTTGGACTCATGATGTGTTTTATCAGGTCTTATTTTCGATGGACGAAGGTAGCGAACCTTTTCATATCATGTGTTTCTGCTCGAGCACGGGGTATTATCCCCGCGTGGGTTATCAGACCACTATTCTTCGTATGAAGGGAATGATATGAACTGCCCAACCCCCACCCTCCAGGAGCTGTATAGGGGACTTGCAGTTTCCATGATGTTAGTTGTTTCGCGCATGCTTCCCGGTGATACATTCTCGGGGTATGTTCATGCATTTTAGTTCGTGTATGCTTCCTGTTGGTTCTTGCTCGGGTATAAGAATCTCATGAAATGGTTGTTGCATTCTTCCTCCCGTTAGTTCTTATCTAGGAATCAAAATTTTCCTAACCAGTTGTTGCATGCTTCCTCCCGTTAGTTCTTATCTTGGAATCAAAATTTTCCTAACCAGTTGTTGCATGCTTCTTCCCGTTAGTTCTTATCTTGGAATCAAAATTTTCCTAAGCAGTTGTTGCATGCTTCCTCCCGTTGACACTTATCCGGGACTTACAATTTTCCTGCTATCTTTTCCCACACCTATGCAGGACTTACTACAATCATAAAGACTTGGAACTCCCTATTCAATGTCCGGGAAGCAGGAGTATCTACGTACATTTGCCTTACAAATTTGAATGGACAACAGTGATCATGGACTGCATGTTATATAGTTCGTACTTAGTTACAACAATGCATGGTGAGCCAACCGTACCATGATATAACTATACGTGAAGCATGCTTTGTACTTTCTTAAAAGGTAATTAAATGAAGGACTTATCTGTGGAAACAGCTGCCGAATGGGTGCACATAGGAGGTCTTGATTCATGCCCGTACTACTCCCGGACGATGAATCCGTTTTGCCAGTATGGTCGGGGTCTGCCTATTTCCAGATAAATAGCTTCGGGTGTCCATAATGTTTTTTTTAGTCCCGGTGCCATTCATTCCAGGCTCTCCGGGTGGCCATAGTACGAAGACGGGTGTCCAGACCAAAAGACAATGCTTGATGGAGGCTCTCGGAGATGATCACCCACAGGGAAGCTACCATCGGGTGGCCAATACCTCAAGAAACTTCTCCCACATTCCTTTTTTACTATCTGAGCTCCCTTGCCTTCGATTTTCGTGTGCTTGAAGCAAATATGTATGTTGGCTGATGCACGAGATAGCCCCGGGTGTTCATAGCAATTTTTCAGTGGGTACCATGCTGAACACAGTTTCTTCGGCAGATCGAATGATGCCAGCAGAGCATTCCCAGTCAGGAGTTGGAGTTGACAAGATATGGATACCGGATGGCGCTTGTAGAGGATGACCGCTGGTAGGTGAGGCTTCCCGATAGGTGCAAACGGTAGATTCCCTATGGGTGAATAGAGTTGTCCATGCATTGGTTCTCATGCCGCATAAGAAGGTATCCCGTTGATCTGGAATTCGGATATCCTTCTGCCCAGTGAACCCAACAGCAGGAGGGAGGTGAAGCTTTGATCACAGACTACTTAAACACATGGGACCGAGTTTCACGTGGAGATTAAATTGCTTTCGGGAAGGACTTCTTCTGGACATAGCAAGATGGGGTGTCCATAGCAGTTGGCCAGTAGTTGAGGTGCCGAGATACGTACCGTCCGAGAGCAGATGATTGTCATGTTGCTCTCATCAATAGGACTGTGATCCAGACCCACCACCAAGAGCCGATGATTCCTTCCTGGCAGTTGTTGCCTGCCAGGAAGATGACGCGACCTCCCGATAGAGATGTATCATTGTGCTCCCGATAACGGGATTTCATTTTTATACAAGGGAGTTGTTTCCGGTTCCGGACCAAGATAGGTGTTGATGTCATAATTTGGTTTGACAACGAAAGATGCTCAACATAATGAGTTTATAAGAGATGGCCCGCCAGCGAGATCGCATAGTAGAGTTCGCATGAGGACTTCGCATGGAATCAAGAAGTGGCTTCCTGTAGAAGCAGTCCGCAAGGCGAGATGGCTTCGCTCAAGAGAGACCTTGCGAAGGTCTAAGTGGCGGAGTTTGCATGGATGTGGAGGCGAGCGCAAGATGGCTTCGCGCATTGAGACTTCGCAAAGAAGCAAGTGGCGGGGTCCGCATTAGCCAACCTCATTCCGCGCATACTTTCCTGGGCAGTGCTTGACCAGCTAGCTGCAACCGGCAACTGGCTCCCTGGGTGATCATTCTAAGAAAGGAGAGGTTCTCCTGGAGATATCTACCAACAAGATAACAAGGTTGTCGGGCATGCTGACCAAGGCGAGAAACTCAAAGCTAGATTTTGCATTCTAGCTCCCGCTCGTTGATGAAACCGATAGGTGACAGTTGTTTCTTGCTTGAACTCCGGTCGTCGGATATGTGAACTGTCCCAACCGGCCACCTGTCAAATCAGCGGGTTGTCAAAATCATAGAGGCCTGGTCCTTTGGGAGTAGGAGGTTGGAGGCCTGTCCGGATGATCCCGGTGGCTTGCGCTCTACGACATGGTGTACAAATCAACTTCTCGATGCCTATAGCAACTCTCTAGGGGCCTATCTTTTCCTTTTCTTCTGCCTAATACGAGTTCCTGGGCATGACTTCGTTTAGAGCTGCATTCTCGACTCTCAGGCACCGTAAACAAAGTGGGTGCCATCGGTAGGATTACATATAAGCATATCATCCAGAAGCTTTCTGAAGGCGCCTTACAGGTGGCCAGAGTAGGGTGTTGGGTGTCCAGTCCAAATCCACTCCCGTCAAGATCTGACCAACTCCTCCTTCTCATTTTAGCATACTCCTCAGAGCCCGCAAGATTTACATGTTTAGACACCCCCCGATGATTCGATTGAGCTGAGCCAATGATGTTTGTCCTGTGCTCGACTTGCAGGCTAAACCGCCAAGGTCACCGAGTGAGCCATAGTTGGACGGCAGGTCGAGATGAAATCCTGATCGAGATTTTCGAACCTTGCGTCTCGATAGCAAACATCATCGGGAGGCTGGTTGCCGAGTCTGACGAATGTCCAGATTGGAACTTATGTCCCCTTGCATCCCAGATCGAATGGGATCGACCGGGGATCGGAGGTCAAGAGGCCGGGTGGTAGGTCCCTTTCGCATGAACTATCGCTCCCTGATGATTATTCATCCCACTCGGGTTAACAACGAACTCTCCCCCAATAAAAATATCGGCCAACGGGAGGAGTTGGTCGTTGAATCATCGAGAAACTCTGGCCGACATGACTAGACAACTCGAGATTGCATGAACTCTTCGGGTCCCGTTGAATCATCTCCGGGTAACGGCTGGAAGCGCTGGTCATAACCCGGACGGGTCATATCATCCCTCTTCATGGCTTGGGCCTGCATTCTCGATATCTTGGCCTTACCTTGGGCTAACTTCCCTGCATGAGCCCGCTGGTAGAGCTACAAGACTATTTGTAATGTTTTCCACAGACGGCGTCAATTGTTTCTACAAGAACCTGTAGGCTGTGTAGAAACACGATAGAACATAAACATACGCATAAAGACAATATTTATAGTGGTTCACCATGCCATTGAAGGGCACGACTACGTCCACTTAAGATTATACTATCATGAGGCCTCAATGCCTTAGGTGTTACAAGACTCCTCCAGGAAGGAGTGGTTACCATTTCCCAGGAGAGAGAGAGAGAGAGAGAGAGAGTGAGAGAGTCCTTTCTAAACAGGGGGAGCCTTCCTTTTATAGATAAGAAAGGTTTCCTCTTATTACACATTACCGATGTGGGACTAACTATACATTTATCTTATCATGATGCCTTCTTGTAGAGCTTGGAGGAGCACCTTCCCGATGTGGTACCGATGATCTTTCACCATGGCGAGGTAGCCCGAACGTCGGTCTACAAGTTTCATGACTGGTCTATGGGTGGGGAAGGTAGTTTACTGACTACCGACTACACCTTGGATTAATTGAGTCAAGCCTGTTTAATGGTCCAGTCCATTTCAATTGTTTCCCAGATTTTACCATTAGTCATAGTGACCCTCATATCTTAAAAGTTTTAACCTTAAATATTAAAACTTCAAGATATCATGTTCTTAAAGGAACCCTACCCTAAGCCTTAATTTATAGAATCCATTATAAAGTCACAGACACAAATATAAACTTCCAAGCTATTAGTAAAAGTCCCAAAAACCATACTCTCTTAATTCAAAGCAGTCAAGAAAACGCCAATATTAGTATCTCACACACAATCAGATGGTCAGATGTCCATCTTCCTTCTGAGTGGTTTCTCACCAGTGAGAATTACCCATCCAATACCCAACATAGTATTTTTGATTTAGACTGTATTCAACAGTTTAATGATGGCACAGTAAGAATTAATTTTCAAAGTTCCAGAATAAGTCAAAATCCAAGAATTCAAGAAATAAGAAATTCATCTAGACATTCTTTCGCAACTGCTAGACATTCATTTGTTGGTTCCACTGCAGCTCAAAGAATATCTAGACATGATAATGATTTAGATAAAGAAACTAAAAATATTAGGATTAAAGAATTAGAAGAAGAATTGCAAAAACTAAAAAGTAAAAACATCAGAACACTACTTCCCAAGTTAGTTACCCAAACTATACAGAATCTGAAACTCAAAATACCTCAGTCATAGATGAAGATCAAACTTCTCCCACTGCTTCTGATTTTTTAGTTACTCCCCCAATAAATCCTCAATTAAGTACATTTTCTCAACCTTTCATAATCAACTATTCTAGACTAGATAAACATCTTGAATCTACAGAAAATATCTTTAGAAGAAACTTCTATAGAATGAAGTTTCCCTTCATGGATCAAAGAAAGCAATTATTTCGTGATTGGCAAACATTTATGCTTGAAACAAAACCTGAAATATTCTTTCTTGATTTTATAGATCAACTAAACAACAAAAATATTCAAACATTAACAAAATCAAGATGGAACACCTCCACTAACTCGGTCTTTTCTATTCATCCTCCTGTTGAAACTATAGTAATTGATCATCTTAACAGCTCAATCATAGCCTCACCCTTTAAAATCGCAACAGAAGACCGAGAAACTAAGAAAATTATTGAACAAAATAATTACACAAACCAGAGTCTAGTAACCATAGGAGCCCAGTTAGATAAAATAGAAACAAAGGTTGACAACATATCCTCCAAAGTCAACATTCTACCTCAACCCAAACCAGAAACTCCTTTAATTCATTTCAGTGAATTAAACAAACATGCCCTTAAGCCTACTTCTTCAATCCAAAAGATCGAACGAATGTTAGAAAAATTGAAAACTGAAACTCCTGAATCTAGTAGAATTGTCGTAATTCATAACCAACAAACCTCTTCGTCCGATAGCGATTCTAGTAACACTAGCCAAAATACATAATTAAACCAAATATTTCAGTCTTTATATATAACACCTCTAAAACTAGACATAATAGTTCATCTAAAGAAGCGACCTTTTAAAACCTGGACAGAACGTCCTCTCCCTTTGGATATACAACTTAGTAATCATCTTAATAATCAATTCTCTGTTTCTTCTGATAAAACTTATGAATGGAACATTGATAATTTATCAGAACAAGAAATCTTAAATTACATCACATGTCTATGGCAGCCTATGTCACTAATTATAATTTTAGCCAGCCTGAAATTATTGATATACTTTCCACAAGATTTACAGGAATACTTCATTCTTAGTGGGAAAAACATCTCACTCCTTATTTTAGATCATTCATTAAACATGCTATCAAATGTGATGAAGATGAGACACCCATCTTTGACGATCACACAGAAATGAGAATTTCTGATACTGTTAATACCTTATTTTACACGATTATCCAACATTTCATAGGTACCCCTATTCATATTACTTCCCGAATTCATGATCAACTCAATAATCTTAGGTGTCGTACCTTAAGTGATTTCAAATGGTATAAAGATGTTTTTATTTCTCGAGTTATGCTTAAAGACGATAGTAACCAACCATTTTGGAAAGAAAAATTCATAATCGGTCTTCCAAAATTGTTTGCTCACAAAATCAGGCAAGTCCTTAATCATGAAACCGGTCATATTAACTATGATTCTTTAATTTATGGTAATATAATTACAGTTATCCAAAAAGAATGATTAAAAATGTGTATTGATATGAAACTAAATGCTCAAGTAAAATCAGATAAGAAAACAGCTAAATATGAACTGGGAAATTTTTGCGAACAATATGGTTTACCTTCCTTCATCCTTCAAAGAGAAAAAATGCAAGCAATAAATTTGTTCAACATTATGCAAAAAAAAAAAAAAAATATTTAGACCTTATAAAAATAATTTTGAGCCAAACAACTTTTACTTCAAAAACAAATTTCGCAACAATTGGTCCAAAAAACCGAATCGTTAAACAAAAAATAAATCATTTGACAAAGGAAAAACTAAATGTTTTAAATGCAATATGACTGACCACTTTGCAAATAATTGTCCAATTAAAAGAATAATTAATCAATTAAAAATCTCTCAAGATGAAAAATGAAAACTTATACAAACACTAGAATTACGAAATACTGATTCCAAAAATGGAATAACTGAAGATGACATCACTTTGATGGAATCTTTTTCCTTTGAATCTGATGAATATTCTTCCCTAGACATTGCTTTTGGGTGTAAGGATGCATGTAATTGTAAAATAATAAATGTTCTTTACAAACAGGAAGAGCAAGAAGAACTATTAATTGATTTAATAAGTAAAATAGATAATCCTGAACTTAAAGCTAAGTACCTTAAAAAATTAAAAAAATTAATTACCCAAGAAGATCTAGTCAATCCTCCCTCACAAAAAATTAGTCTCACTACAACTTTTGATAAATTTTCTACTAGTAAAAAAGAAATAACAATCCAAGATTTGCAGTATTAAGTAAAAACAATCAAAAGTCAAATACATGTTTTACAACAAACACATTTAAAACTCACAAACGACAATAAAGAAATTAAACAAGAATTAAACCTATTTAAAATAAATAATCAATTCCTTAAATTACAAAATCCCCCTGAAAATCTTTTTCCCACAAACAAAGAAGCAGAGACTTCTGAAAATAATACCATTAGAACCATACGCCAAATTCAACTTAAAAATTTGTACACTACTATCCAACTTAAAATAAAAGATTTCCAATTAACAATAACAGCCTTGATTGATTCAGATGCAGATGTTAACTGCATCCAAGAAGGCTTAATACCTTCAAAATATTTTGAAAAAACAAAAGAGTCTTTACGATCAGCCAATGGAACAAAAATGGATATTAAATATGAAATCCCTAAAGCTCATATATGCCAAAATAATGTTTGTTTCAAAACTTCATTTGTCTTGGTAAAAAATATAACCGATAAAGTAATTTTAAGACTTCCTTTCATTAGTTTAATTTACCCCTTCAACACCGAATATGATGGTATTATTACCTACCCTTTTGATGAATCAGTTAAATTTACTTTTCTTTCTAATCCAGAAATCCATACTCTAAAAGCATTTCAAGAAAATAATATTTCAAAAACTCTTAATTGCATTCAAGAAAAAAAAACAAATAGTCTTTCTTCAAGAAGAAATTTATTTCAAAATAATTGAAGATCAACTCCAAAACCCTTTTCTTCAGCAAAAAATCAAAACATTTGAAGAAAAAAATATCAAAGAAATATGTTATGATATTCCTACTGCCATTTGACATAGGAAAAAACATATTGTTTCCCTTCCTTACATCCAAGAAGGCTTAATACCTTCAAAATATTTTGAAAAAAAAGAGAGTCTTTACGATCAGCCAATGGAACAAAAATGGATATTAAATACGAAATCCCTAAAGCTCATATATGCCAAAACAATGTTTGTTTCAAAACTTCATTTATCTTGGTAAAAAATTTAACCGATAAAGTAATTTTAGGACTTCATTCCATTAGTTTAATTTACCCCTTCAACACCGAATATGATTGTATTATTACCTACCATTTTGATGAACGAGTTAAATTTACTTTTCTTTCTAATCCAGAAATTCACACTCTAAAAGCATTTCAAGAAAATAATATTTCAAAAACTCTTAATTGCATTCAAGCAAAAAAAAAACAAATAGTCTTTCTTCAAGAAGAAATTTATTTCAAAATAATTGAAGATCAACTCCAAAACCCTTTTCTTCAGCAAAAAATCAAAACATTTGAAGAAAAAAATATCAAAGAAATATGTTATGATATTCCTACTGCCATTTGACATAGGAAAAAACATATTGTTTCCCTTCCTTACATCTAAGAAGGCTTAATACCTTCAAAATATTTTGAAAAAAAGAGAGTCTTTACGATCAGCCAATGGAACAAAAATGGATATTAAATACGAAATCCATAAAGCTCATATATGCCAAAACAATGTTTGTTTCAAAACTTCATTTATCTTGGTAAAAAATTTAACCGATAAAGTAATTTTAGGACTTCATTCCATTAGTTTAATTTACCCCTTCAACACCGAATATGATTGTATTATTACCTACCATTTTGATGAACGAGTTAAATTTACTTTTCTTTCTAATCCAGAAATTCACACTCTAAAAGCATTTCAAGAAAATAATATTTCAAAAACTCTTAATTGCATTCAAGCAAAAAAAAAAACAAATAGTCTTTCTTCAAGAAGAAATTAATTTCAAAATAATTGAAGATCAACTCCAAAACCCTTTTCTTCAGCAAAAAATCAAAACTTTTGAAAAAAAAAATTATCAAAGAAATATGTTCTGATATTCCTACTACCTTTTGGCATAGGAAAAAACATATTGTTTTCCTTCCTTACATCAAATAATTTAATGAAATAAATATCCTCAGTAAAGCTCGTCCAATTCAAATGAATCATGAGACTATGAATTTCTGTAAAAAAAAAAATACTATTCACCAACAGTTACAGACAAGTTAGCAGTCATCAACAGTAAAATCCGTGACAGACAAGTTACTATTCCCTATATATATAGGGTCCTTCCAACGAGGGATCCCATTTTTTGGGTTAATATGAGGGACACACTCCCTACCGTCTGATCTGTTTTAATGAGCTACAATGTCTCAAATCAAATCAAGTTAATAAACCCAGTTCTAACCCGAGTTAACCCAACCTATGCGCGACTCTTCCGTTTCCCAATCTCGTCTTCCTCTCTTCGCTTTTGTTTTTTGAGAATCAAGTTAGCCCTTTCTAATACAATTCGAGACCTCAAAGATTGAGACAAAAAACTGAAGAAGAATTATCAAATTCGAGAAGATGAAACTATTCTCTAACTGCCTCAACAAACCCTCTTAGCGAAAGAAAATAAGGTCCTCTCTCTAGCTTATTCACTTTTGGTTCATTAGGCGTCACAATCTCTGTGTTGGATACTCAAATCTCTGTCTTGGGTACTCAAATCTCTGTGTTGGGTACTCGATTCAAGGAGAAAGATCATAACTTTGTAATGAATTTGCATTCTTTTGAGTGATGAGGATCAGGGTTTTTATTTTATTTTATTGAATTTTATGGTGATCACGAATTTGGGTGTTTTGTTGATTTTAAGCTTTGATGGTTGTTTCAGGTATGACATATTCCCGAGTACAATGAACTATGTCATATATGATCCTATTTGATCAGGCATAGCATTACCATATGAAGCTTACTAGTGATAAAGGTAAGTACATGAAGCTCAGTTTATGAACATATGTTACAAGAACAAATTTTAGCCATATTCATGAATTATATGTTTTGTGACTGGTAGGCAAATTATATGAATCATATAGATTGGTTTAAGTGGAAATATGCCACTACAAGTATTGTGCCTTATACTGAACGTCTAACCATATTGGTTGAATTGTAATCTATAATTTGTAGAAATAGCTAATTAATACATGATTGCTTGGTATATGATCAATTTGCCTACGTTATAATTCTAGACCATTTACTATGCTTATCTTTCTCTATTTTAAATCCAGGCATGTTCTTAATCTCAAGGACGTTATGCTTTTTATAGGTTGATCAAGAGCCAAATGGTGCCAATTCAGTTATGTCAATTCAACTTTTAACTAGAGATTTTCTTCTCCCTTTTTTTGGTCTGCATGTTGAGGAAATGTGAAGCTTATGTTGTGTGTACAGACAGAAGACATTAAAGGTCCTTATGCGTACAATGTATACGTAATTTCTCTTTCCACAAGCTCTTGAAAGTTGATTTATTAAGCAATGAGTACTAGAGCTATGCTATTTATTAAGCAATGAGCACTAAAGCTATGCTAGATGCATGTTCAAGAAGATGGCGAAGCCAGACCAAAAATACATGACTGTAGCTCAGTGATCAAGCAATGATATGCCTTACCATTGATATTGTCGCCATCATTTTCACCTTATAGTTGTATCAATACAATTTATCTTTCATTAATGGCTATTGTTGCCTATTATCAATTATAAAAGAAGGTTCTGAACAAATGTATTTTACTCACTTATGAAAATGCATAATCAATTTTTATTGATAGACTATCAATAAGCTTTTGCAAGTAGCTTAGCTTTAAATCTGTTGTTCAAATCTTTTGTAAAACATTCTGCATAACCAACCTTTCTGGTGCCTCAAGATTGAACTCAAACACCCATCCTTATATTCATAATCAGTCTGCAGTTATCAATACACTAACTCATAAGCAAATTACTCTAACATCAGAACAATAGAGCTAGAAATACTAACAACAGACACACATGGCTACTACTAACTCAGAAGCAAATTACTATACCATTCTATATCAACTCGAACAACAATGCTAAGAGCCAAAAACCAAATATTATAAATCTTTTCTGCATCACTAAAGTAACATCCAAAGAGTAAATGTCAGCATATCTCCTTTGCATCTCCAAAATATGTCTGATCATGCACTCAAGAAGCAGCTAATCGTCCTGAGAACAACGCATAAATCAGAAAAAGGAAGGCAATAAATTCTTTGAGAAAAAAAAAAGTCAGACCCTTATGTATGGTATATTGAGGAATATTACCTGTGAAGAATAACTATCATCAGTACCATCTCCACTAGAATTTTCATTTGTATTCATTTGTATCAGTACCAGGAAATCTAAAACAGTAAAACAACATATGTTTAATGACATACTAACCAAACATCAACAAATTATATGAAATAAGTTAAATATGTGTCCTTACTTTTTGAGCAACACTGGACAATTGTGTTTGTCATGAGTCTGCCGGTCTTTGCCACATCCATGACAATGTCTACCCGTACCATTGTGATTTCCTTTGCTCTTCTCTTTTCCTCTCTTAATTCTTTTTGCCTTTCCTTTTGTCTTAACTTCATCCAGTTCACGGAAAGTAATTTCTTGAGTTGAACTTCTTTTTGAAAGAGGCTTCACACCATCACTACTACTATTAGCAAGTAGTGGCTTAATCTTCTCAATCAAAGAATCCATCGTTTCCCGAAACAATTGACTTGCTTCTTCACTCAAGACAACGTTATCAATTACATATGAATATTGCTGGAACAGTAGACCACGTTTTTCAAGTAAGGACTTGTTAACAATGATCTCCATGCCACTCTTGTCCATCACAACCTCAGATTTTGCAGACTTTGTCCATCTTTTCAAAATGTACTAATCTGGCAATTTATGTAGTTGATGTATTCTGTGCAAGTATGCCAAAACATGTCTGGATGGAACTCCTGCACTCTCAAACAATTAGAAAGCACACGAAGCAAAATCTTTTGATTTATCATACATGATGACTCGAGCTCTTCCATCTTCATGATCCTCACGTGTAACCTTAAGTATGCACTTATTTTCATCCTCTAATCTGACCTTTAGATTGTAATTGTAGCTTTCCCACAACTGATCTTGAAATTTATAATAGTACTTCCGTGTATAAATATCAGACATTTGTTTTTCCATCTTAATGGGACACTTAAATCTAGGCTTCTCATTGACGTTAATATGATATGCAATTAACTCCTCATGTCGTATATGTAACATACCCCTATTGAACTGAACCATGAACTCCACCAAAGAATTCTTATAAGAAACATAATCCTTAAAGAATAAGTGTGCACTTTCAGCTCGTTGACTACTTGACTGAGAAAACATGGTTCATATAGGTTGGTACCTATCTAAACCGAATTTCATAAATTGATTGCAGCCAATTATGCCCACTTAATCCACTCTCTGCAAGAACTGATCTCCACTTGGATTCAAACTCCTCTTCATTCTCAGATGAGTGTATGCACTTTCTAAAGGCCTCATAGTGATCTCTGTATTTGATTGCATCAAGCTTCTCAGAAAACTTTCTCAAGATATGCTAGCTACAATATCTATGAAATGTGTCTGTGAGGACTTCTGAAATAGCTTTCTCCATGGATGGATCTTGATTTGTAATAATCATTTTAGGAGCACCACCTAGCATAGCATTCAGAAATTCATTCAACAACCACACAAATGAATATGTAGTCTCATCACTTAAGAATACAACTCCAAATACAACTGTTTGAACATGATTATTAATCCCCAGCAATGATGCAAAAATCAAACTATACCGATTGGTTTGGTATGTTGTGTCAAAGATAATGACATCACCATAAAACTTGTATGACTATCTTGAAATTGCATCAACCCAAAAACAATGAGTAATCTTATTTTAAGCATCAACCTTTATTGTGAAACAAAATCGTGAATTTTTTTCTTGCTTGAGTAGTAGATAGTCATGCAACATGTCTCTATCTTGCCCTTTTTTCTCTTTACGCTTATCCCTTTCAAGATTGTGCAAATCTTGCTGTGTACAATCAATGTACGGAAAACCTCATTCTTGAACTCTAAGAATGTCAAATTGCTTGCATGGGGGTATGTTTACCATGGATAGTTGTTTCCATAATGATTGTTGAGCTTTAGTAAACCCACAATTAGACTTTACTAAGTGGAGTCTTCTTGGACTTGTCATAGGATGAGTGTGGCCTTCATCAAATATTGTAACTACAAATCCACCAGAGTTTACTCTCACAACTATCATTCTTGCTTTACAGTCCTCCCTTACTACACCCCTGATCCTTTTCTCATCACCAACCAATTCACTCAGACGGTGTCCTTGTCTATTGCAATAAAACTCTCTCCTTATAAACTCAGTAGTTTTTTTGCTCCTCCTACTAAAACCAAGTCGTACAATAAACCTAACTGCAGATGCATATTTTTTGTAAAAATCATGTGCCTCTTCCCATGTTGTAAATTGTTGACCTTTGAAGGGCTTAAGCTCGTTTCTTACTTGAGGATAGAAAGCTGAAGTAGAGATATTTTCTTGTGATGGATGGACCACTTGAATAGGATCAATTTCTGGTTCCTCAGCGACATGCATCTCATTAATCTCTAATTCCATAGGTATTGACATCTCAGTAATTTCAATTTTCATAGGGTCTATTGATGTCATGGTAGCTGTCGTTTCTTGAACCTCAACAATAATACAGAAGTTAGAGCTTGAAAATCAAAGATAATGAAAATCATACAAAGTTCTGAAATATGCAATTATACAATATGTCAAAACAAATTTTTCTTATTCATGTATGCAGTTGATTAATGTATTACATTGGGTGTCCTCATTATATTTTCTATTATCATACTGACGTTAAACCACATCAAAACAACTAAATATATAATTAGCTGAAAGGGAATCAGAAAGCAATGACAAACTCACAGACTTACCAAACACACAAAATTTAGAACACTCACAACAACAACAACAATATCTATAAAGCAACTGAATCGAATTAATTGTTTTTTGTACATGTCGATCAGTAATGATCAAATATAGTGAAGCTAAGAGTTGTGTTGTGATGACATTAAGGGTAACAAAACTGAATTGTTATCACGAATATCTGCTTTATTCTATTGTCATGGAAGGATATAATCAACTCACTGTTCTTTTTCAGTTTGGTCAAGTTGAATATCATTATTCACCCATGCTTATTTGAACAATCAAAAACATCATAAACTCAGAGCTCATATAAACGAAATTGGAAAGAAGCTTATTGAGAGTAGAAGATCGTCATACCTTTCTGACTTGGAAATAAAAGGGAACCATAGATGATTATTGAGCTTTCTCTCTTTTGACCGGTTTCTCGTTCTTTCTCTCTATGAGTGGCCTCTTAAGCTTGTCTTACTTTCGTTTAACGGTCTTTTCATTGTGAGAGCCAAAGAAGGAAAAGATTGATGAGTTTGTGAATTAGGAAACGGAAGAGTCGTGCACAGGTTGGGTTAACTCAGGTTAGAACTGGGTTTATTAACTTGACTTGATCTGAGCCGTTGTAGCTCATTAAAACAGATCAAACGGCAAGGAGTATGAGTGTGTGTGTGTGTATGTGTGTATATATATGTCATTCATAGCAAAAGAGAGAGAAAGACCAGAAACAAAAACATAGTCCCAAAAAACCCTAGATGCTCTATCTCCTCCCAAAAATCCTAAGCGGCGTCGGCGCCTCCAAGCTACGAGTATGGTCTCATCTGGTGGGGCTTGGACATCAGCGATGGCTTTTTGCCTTCGTCATCATCCTAGGTCTGCTGTCGAATGGGATTTGATTTTATCCTTCGAGCAATCGAAGTCGTTGGATAAGGAATCGTCTATTGCTTTGTGGGTTCCGTCGGAGAAGAGATCGCAAGATTTCCAAGTTGAAATTTGGTTGGGTTGGTGATACGACGGCGAGGTATGGTCACGGTGTAGAACCCGACTTGGTTTTTCTTCTGCCTTCAACGTCTTTGACGGTATGAGTGGTGACGATCTAGATCGGGGATGGGTCTCAGGTAGCGTAAGAATGTGGCGAAATGGCTCGGAGTCTTGGATTGTCGACGAGCGACATGAAAAGGTTGGTCGTGATACTGCAGGCTCGGTGATAGGAACTTGGCAGGACGGGATCGTGTCAGAATGAGGATGATGATGGTGGGCTGATCTAAACAGACCTGTTGGGTCGGACGTGTTTTCTTCTGTGGGTTGCTTATTGGGCTGCTATGTTGGGCTTCCCAACTTTATCCCTTAGTTAGATTTTTCTTTCTAGTTTTTTCTAGTTGTTCTATTTCTTGTGGGTGCACTCCTTAGGATACTAGGCCTAGCGTGCTTTATAAGTACAATTATTAAAGAGTAGTCTAACATATGTACTAAGTGAGGTATGCCTCATAACTATTTGTCTATCTGTAGATGATAGCGGTAAAGTATGTAATGACTATTTTCGGCCTTCGCTTTACCCAAATTTATGAAAGTCGTATCTAACAGAGAGAGAGAGAGAGTAAGACATGTGAGTGGGACCACACGTAAAAGTGGTTAATTAGTTAGCCAACATGTGTCATCTACATTTTAAACAAAGAGGGAATACGTGAGTCACACTCGGATACTTGTCAAGTTCTTGTATTTTTTTTTGAAAGGGTCAAGTTCTTGTAGTTTTCAAATATTAAATTACACCTATAATATGATGATTATTTTAGATTTACTTACTTCCGTATAATATCTTCAGGTCCTTTCACTTTCTTAGTTTATTCTTCCTCTCCGTCACTATTTGAGCACCATTGACTACTCATCACTATTATTTTTTTCCAACCTCTTATTTTCACAATTAAGAACCAGATCATAATTCGATTATGACCTTCTATCGATCGGCCGATCCGCAGGAGCCCTAGCGATAAATCGCCTTTTAATTCGGTAATCTCACGGTTTTCTTATTTGGGACGATGACACATTATGATGATAAATGTAGAATCATGAGAATGTAATTTGAGGAACAAGAGAATAGATTCTAGGAAATAACATCCATATCCATATAAAAGATAACATATAACAATGTAATAACCTACACATGCAAATACATGTTCTCATTCTGCTCCCCAGCATTCATAATCTGCATAAGCTCAGTCTTGTCACCGTCATCCTTAATTTTCTTCTTATACATATCCCAACAAAACATAATCTTAAAATTAAAATTTGTTTTATTCAATCAAACCAACATGATTGATTTAGTTTCTGACTAGAGAATAGGATTTCAAAATCAACAAATCATATACAAAATAAAAATCTATCAGAAAAAGAACTCACAACCACAATCTTCAGTCTCATACCCATAGCTTCAGTCTACTTTGCAACAGTCTACTTAGCAGCAGACAGCTTAGCAACAAATTGCTTAGCCTCGACAACTTAATCCTCAATTTATTTTTTATCCATATCATAACACAACAAACTCATTAAAATAAAAGTTGCTCAACCTCAAAACATCATGAACTAAAGTTAACAATAAAAATAAAGAATGTAGTTTCTAACTAGATAATAGGATTTCCAAAATGGAGAAATCTAACAACTTGAAAGTAAATACATCATATACAAAAACAAAGTGTATCAGCAAAGCAACTCACAACAATAGTCAGCAGATCCTTAGTGTGCTTATCACTCTCACCTTCATCATTGATTTCTTTCTTTTCCATTTCCTAACACAACATAATCATCAGATTAAAAGTTATTTTTATTCAATCAAACCAACATGATTAGTTTCTGACTAGAGAATAGGATTTCAAAAATCAACAAATCATATACAAAATCAACACATTATATACAAAATCAAAATCTATCAGAACATGAATTCATAGCCACAATCTTCAGTCTCATACTCATAGCCTCAGTCTACTTTACAACAGTCTACTTAGCAACAAACTGCTCAGCAACAAATTGCTCAGCCTCGACAGCTTAATCCTCAATTTATTTTTTATCCATATTTTAACACAATAAACTCATTAAAATAAAAGTTGCTCAACCTCAAAACATTATGAACTAAAGTTAACAATAAAAATAAAGAATGTAGTTTCTAACTAGAGAATAGGATTTCCAAAATGGAGAAATCTAACAACTTAAAAGTAAACCAACACATCATACATAATCAAAATACATCAGCAAAGCAACTTTTATATATAGTTTGTCCCCCAAATTAAAACATTCAACATGAAATTGACCCAGAGTTTTAACAATAACTAATAAATGAAGATGTTGGTACCAAAGTAAACAAAGCTAGCAACCAATCAGTAGACATAAACAAAATGATACAGTATAAGTGGTTTAGTTTCTAAATATGTAACCAAATAGGCAAATACATGAAAATGACCCATGGATTGAAGAAAAAACTAAAGAAATAGAGATGTGATAACCACATTTGAGATATGTGATAACCAGATTTGACACATTTATTACAAGTAAATGACTAAAAATTCAAGTATAGAGTGGAAGTAAATCAAACAACAGAGCAAGTATGAACCAGAAACAAGGAAATGCAGGATTTTAGGAGCAAAATGAACCTATACAATATAAACCATAAACAAAGACGAGTGAAACGCATATGTGAGAGTGCACAGCTACCGACCTTGGTTGAAGAAATACAGAGCGTACAGCTAAAACCCTAAATCGGAATCAGTTCTCTCCTAGTCTCGACTGAAGAAGAAGAAGGCGAGGAGGGTGGTTTAAGAGGGTATGCATCCCGACTCTCTCTCTCTCTCTATTTAATGAAAATTGTCAGCTAGCTTAAAAAAAAATTCAACGTGAAAATGAGGAATTCATAATTTCTATACATTGAGGCAGGGTGTATCGTATTTCGATTCGTATAGACTTATTTTAACAGACGTTTTGAAAAGTCTACAAATCTGAAAAGTTCATAGACTTTAACTAATTTCTAAAAACCATCGCTTTTTAATCACAGACTTTTACTGATTTATGAAATCTATAGATTTCATATGAATGACTTATGTAGATTTCTTAATACTTACAAAGTTACAAGAAAGAACAAAAAATAAAGATGCAATGACAAACACATAATGACACCGAGTATAAGTTTATGACATAGTTCATCTATCTAATTTTGATGCATTCAGTTGTAACATTTGAGTGAGGAGTAGTTTTAAATACACACTCTTAATCTCTTAATACATACTTTTATTATTTTATGTTTCACATCAAATTCTCTAGGTATGTTTAATGACCAAAACATCCATAAGTTATTACGAAAAAAGAAAACTTTTTCTTCTCTAAACCCAACTCTTCTTGACTATTCCTACGCTTCAAAAAGAAAGAAAAAACAAAAAACAAAAACACTTCTCCAAAATTCATCAACTGCATTTCGATCGTTGCCGTATTTACATGTTTTCTTTAACAATTAACAACGATTCATTTGGGTTGTCATTCTTTTTGTATCAGCTTTAGTTTTGATCTTCCACACCCTATTGAACAAGTATTTGATAGGAGCACAAAATGCTACATTTATAATGTATTTCCGACCCTATTTAGCTATGTAATTCCTTTAATAATATTCATATTAACTAAGTTTGTGTTTTTAGGTCATAAATATAGCCAAGGAGCTCAAAGGAGACAAAAGAGGAGAAATCTTGAAAGAAAAGGAATCCATGTTGTGCAAGAAAAGATATCAGAAAATCTGCCAGAAATCATCAGTTAATTTCGACAGAAGATTGTGATCAGCTCACAATGATCCAGGAGATGTTCCATATATCAACGGAAAGATACAAGAGTCTACTTTCCAGAACTTTTCACGGATCATAAATACCTATTTTGGAGAAGAAGTTATGACCGTTTGAGTGGCCGAAGGTCAATCTGTCCGAATTTCTGATTTAGACCAAAACTTCTATTTCAAGGTCCAAACCACATTGGCAAGCCCATGGACGAGTTTTGAGGGTTTTATAACCCTAATCAAAGCAGAAAAGAAGGGAGGACGAAAAGAAAGAGAAGACGTGAAGATTAGAGGAGGCCAACGATCTCACATCATAAAAACCTCCAAAGTTGCGGATTCGCACAAGGAAGCCGCCAAGCCATCATCGATCTCTCCATCATCCACGGTTTACCTTTCCTTTGTCATCTTTTATTCTCCTTGTGTGATTTTGCAGCCATGTGTGGATGATTTCTCTTAGTTAGGGGCAAGGTTTAAAGCCCCAAGAATGTTTTAGATATTGTTTTGAACCTTGGTTTCAAATTATTGAGTCTTTCAAATTGTTTATTTGGTTTTGGTTTATGGGAAACTCTTGCTTGTTTATGTTCATGTATGCGCAACATAGAACATTATGAACTTGTGAGTGGGGCTAGAAATAGGTTGATTAATCTCCTAAACGGTTAAAAGGTCTGTTTCAAAGTAGTAAAACCTATAGGACAATAGGTGAAACCAAATAAAAAGGATTGTATGCTAGGTAGGCGTTCCACACTAGTTTTGCATACTTGTTCAATCAAACTTTCATTGATCTGAATGCTTAGAATAATTTGTTGATAGGATAGCGTCTATACCTTGATCGGTTATTCTAAAGGCTTAGTAATGGTGCGTTCATCTTGCTTAAGTAATTAAGGGTAGTAATAAGGACTTACGCAGTGCGTTCACGGTTTGTTCTTGATTGATACCGATTTGCGACTTAATGATTGAAGCTTTGGTTGTTAACATGTCATTGAAACATACTTGGTGGTGGATTTCCAAGTCTCTAACATCTCATCGATCTGATCTTATGTACTTTATCTTGTTTCTTTGTTTTCTTTTGTTTATAATAAAAAACCCCATATCTTTAGTACTATCATCTTTTGTTTTCTCTTATTTTGTAATTAATGTAAATTGTAAAGGTACCCTCAATCCCTGGCTTTTATAAAGATACCCTTATTTGCTTTATATTACAATTGACACAAAAGGGTTTTTAATTGAAATGTCCGGTTTCGGTCGCTATCAATTTTGGCGCCGTTGCCGGGGATTGAAAAATCCCTAGCAATTTGCGTTAGTTCTTGTATATATATTTCTGTTTTTATAACTTCTCACATTAGATTATTATTATTATTTTTTTACTTGAGATTAATTTGTGTCTATATTACTAACTAAAGTTTATGTTTTGTTTTTCAATGTGGAATCAACCTTACGAGGTATGTTCTAGATGCTCCATGGTAGGTCATTCAACGGAGACATGTCCAAGCATTCAATATCAAGGATACTATGATCAAAATATGCTTGGAGGATTTCAAGAGAACCTAGGGCATTGGAATGATTACTATTCACCTCAACACAATACAGTATGAGATGATCCTCCTTATTCTTCATGGAACACCAATCCGGACATGCAACAAAGATTTTCCAATGAGCTCCAAGCTTCGTCATATTCATTCCATGACTACTGGACACAAGCACCATCTCATCAAATCTCAGCTAAGTTAAATCATTACGATGAGACCATCAAGTCTCTAAATGAGATGAATGAGGCTCTAGCTGCTTCAAATAAAGATCGGATTGAGGAGCAAGAAGCTTTCAATAACAGTTGGGCAGAAACTAAAAGGAGTTTAGACATCTTAATATCTCAAGAGCAGCCCTTGCCATTGATGACAACTCCACATGAACTTTCCAAAACTTCATCTCTGTGTCAACCTCATGATGCAACACTCCATGATTCAATATTTTTCGAGGATGAAGAAACGGATTTGGAGGAGTCCAATGAAGAGCCACGCAATGTTGAGACTCCTGAGGATTTCTTAAAAGAGGAGTCCATCCAACCTCCTACATTTGAAGCTATATTGCTGGTGCATGGATTTGGAAGACAACATGATTCTTTACTCCATCACTCAAGCTCTACACATGTTCTTCGCATCCAAGAATTATTTGAGTTTGTTGAGCATGTGGATATGGTGGTACCTGAATGTCTCAAATTGGATAAGGAGATTCTTGTTGTGATTGAGAAAAGTTGGAGACAATGGAAGAAGAGAAAGAAAAAGAGAAGCTTAATATCTTATATATCCATTGCTCCTAAGTTACTCAAATTGCTACCAAAGGACCATGAAATATCTTTGAAGAGGGTCAAGCATTTAATTGAACCGCGGCCTAAACCTCCTAATTATTCTTTTTGAAAAGCCGTTGGGAGGCAACTGTCTTTGCTTTTTTTTTTTTTTTTTTTTGATGTGTTTTGTGTGTGTGCAGGTGAGAGTTGAGAAAAGTTGAAGAAAACTCAAAATTCAGCCAAAACAATGTTCTCAGAAAAGAAAGATCTCTGAGTCTAGTTTTTGTAGGATTTTACAGAAATGGATTTAGAGACCTGAGTCATTCTTAGTTCGTTGTTGAAGGCAGCAAGGTCACTGCCAGGAAACCAGAAGTTATGTAGTACAGCCGGGAAAAGGTCAAAACAGGGGATACTTCCAGCCATGCTGTGGAGGAAAGCTATATATGCCTAAAACTCTTGTTGAATTAGCTTCAACTTTGATTTGAAGCAATTTTACATTCCGGCACCGGAACTCATCGGAAATCTGGTTTGAAATAGTAAAGGTCTATTTCTCAGCTTTTCTGTGCAAACTATGTTTTTCTTCTAACTTTGCAGGGCTGCCATTTTCAATCCATTTGTAGTTAGGAAACGTGCCACATATGCACATAAAGCTAGCAACACCATCTTTCATCTCCAATTAGAATTTTAGACATTGGATGCTGCAACAGGGACTTATATCAGCTGAAAGTTGGTTGCAGAGCACACAATGGGGGAGCTTTTCTCACCTTTTACCTTTTGTTTTGTTCACTTTCTTCTATACATCTATTATATATTATTTGATCTATATTGTTCTCACATTGTGGACAATGCCTAGTTTAAGTGTGGGGGAAGGGAATGCACACATTTTGTGTTTTGTTTTGTTTTAGTTAGAGTCAAAAATTGGTATGTGAGTCATCATGCATTTCAACTGTCTAGGATGAGTAAATACTTCTGAAATTATGGCTAAAAGAGGATCACAAGATTGAGATGATGTTAAATGAATTCTTTGGTTAATTACCATATATACTAATTAAGCATATGAGTGTGTAGTAGATGTGGTTTTTCGTTGACATTGGTACAGAATTTTGAGCATGTTGATGATGAGTTTTGATTCATAATTACCCTGGTGAGATTTGAGTTTTATTGTGCTATTCTTTCTGAGTGTTTATTGAATAAATCTTCATCTATTTTCTTGACAATTCTTAGCGATCTCATTATCTTTCTTCTTGATTGACTGCTTGCCACAGATTAAGTTTAACGGACTCTAGTGCTAGAACTCACTTTTGTGCTAGTCGAGACTTTTATCGATATATGTTCTGATTTTGGAAGGGATTAAAAGGACTTAGGATTTCCACCATTGCCAAATTGTCATATGTCCCTATTTGTGTGCGCTGCACACCTCTTAGTTAACCCCTTTGAGCCTACGTTAAGCATTTCTGTCATCACCCATGTAATCCTCACCTTGAGCTTAGTGTAGTGATATCTCTACCTTTGTCCTTAGGGCCTAGTAGAGCTTATCTTGTGATGTATTGTACGTGTGAAAGGATGATGGATAACAAGTGTGGGGGAGTTAGACTTGTTCATTGGAAAGAAAAATAAAATGTGTTGCTAAAGAAAAAAAATTAATTATGTGGCGGCACTGAAAAAAAAAACAATGATGAAAGTATGGATTAAGTCTCCCTTTGTGATGGAGGAGTTTGTTTTAAATTGAAGACCTAATGATGTGATATATGCTCTTTGTCCTCATTCATGAATGTTTAAAGGTGATCTTATGGCTATACTAGGTTTTTAAGGACGATTTACAATTCCTTATCATTTGTTTCATTAAACCCTAGCCTTGGCCAAATTTTAACCTTGATAAAGTTCTTTTATGATCCAAAAGATGGACAGCCATCGATCTGTGGAGATTGGTTACAAAAGTTGAGCATATGGGTTGGTCCATTTGGCAAGTAGTTGATATCTTTCATGAGATATTTTTAATTTCACAAAATGCGTTTCTTTCTTTATATGTGAGCCTACTTGTTTTCTTATTCTCTCACATATATACATTGAGTGAAAAAGCTTTTAAGCATTAACCTTGATAATGAGAGAAGAAAGAGTGGTAATCTTGTGAGGTTGAATCATACTTATTGGATACATGCTGAGCTCCACCCATCACCATTGTCACCCCCATGTCTTACATGCTTATATGCGAAGTATATGTTTTAATTAACTCTCGAATTACTCATAATTTATTCTTGATTGAATGCTAATCTTGATGCTATCAAAGTAAGAGATTTTTGAGACAATAATGTTGAAGGCATAATTTGTTTTGAGTCTTTGTTTTGTTTTCTTTGCTTTAGATTTTGCTAAGGGACTAGCAAAAGCTAAGTGTGGGGGAATTTGATAGGAGCACAAAATGCTACATTTATAATGTATTTCCGACCCTATTTAGCTATGTAATTCATTTAATAATATTCATATTAACTAAGTTTGTGTTTTTAGGTCATAAATAAAGCCAAGGAGCTCAAAGGAGACAAAAGAGGAGAAATCTTGAAGGAAAATGAAACCATGTTGTGCAAGAAAAGAAATCAGAAAATCTGCCAGAAATCATCAATCAATTTCGACAGAATATTGTGATCAGCTCACAATGATCCAGGAGATGTTCCATATATCAACGGAAAGATACAAGAGTCTACTTTCCAAACATTTTACGGATCATAAATACCTATTTTGGAGAAGAAGTTATGACCGCTTGAGTGGCCGAATGTCAGTCTGTCCGAATTTCTGATTTGGACCAAAACTTCTATTTCAAGGTCCAGACCACATTGGCAAACCCATGGACGAGTTTTGAGGGTTTTATAACCCTAATCAAAGCAGAAAAGAAGGGAGGACGAAAAGAAAGAGAAGACGTGAAGATTAGAGGAGGCCAACGATCTCACATCATAAAACCCTCCATAGTTACGGACTCGCACAAGGAAGCCGCCAAGCCATCATCGATCTCTCCATCATCCACGGTTTACCTTTCCTTTTTCATCTTTTATTCTCCTTGTGTGATTTTGCAACCATGTGTGGATGATTTCTCTTAGTTAGGGGCAAGGTTTGAAACCCCAAGAATGTTTTAGATATTGTTTTGAACCTTGGTTTCAAATTATTGAGTCTTTCAAATTGTTTATTTGGTTTTGGTTTATGGGGAACTCTTGCTTGTTTATGTTCATGTATGCGCAACATAGAACATTATGAACTTGTGAGTGGGGCTAAAAATAGGTTGATTAATCTCCTAAACGGTTAAAAGGTCTGTTTCAAAGTAGTAAAACCTATAGGACAATAAGTGAAACCAAATAAAAAGGATTGCATGCTAGGTAGGCGTTCCACACTAGTTTTGCATACTTGTTTAATCAAACTTTCATTGATCTGAATGCTTAGAATAATTTGTTGATAGGATAGCGTCTATACCTTGATCGGTTATTCTAAAGGCTTAGCAATGGTGCGTTCATCTTGCCTAAGTAATTAAGGGAAGTAATAAGGACTTACGCAGTGCGTTCACAATTGAATGTTCTTGACAAGTTGAGTGAATAAGTAGTTTTATATGTTAATATATAACTACTGTACTTCTACTAATTTGTGAATTTTGAAAACTTTGTGTATGTTCAATATTATTTTTTAAATTTTAGCCGATTGATGTAATGTTGGAGATTTAGAGTCTAGATATAATAACACTTTTTTTATTATAAATTGAACAATTCAAGAAAAAGGTTCCGAGCAAAAAATAGAACATAATATATATAAAAAGTTGCAAAATAGTAAATATGTAGTAATTATATACATTAACATATTAATTATCAGTTCTAAATAATAAAGGTATCTTAGGCATTTTGGGATGTGTATTAAGTATAATATTGAAATTAAAAACTAGAGATAAATTTTATTAACACATTCCTAATTATTACAAACACATAATATACTTAATACATCACATATTAACTTTATTGTTCTAACATTTTACGAGATACATTTTTCATACTTCCTACAATACCCTCATTTGAAATACACAACTTATTCACTACATACACAACCCTTTCACTAAAGAGCTAGAGAGAAAAGAGAAGACAAAATATAGGAGGAGGTCAAAGTGTATATTCATTCTCAATAGACGTCCCTTTTATATAAGAGTATTGTTTACATTGTAAGGACATAAATCACATAATGAGTATTTGTGTGCACAACCACATATATTTTAGTATTTACAATAGTTTTTCTTTTTTGATATTATTTATTTAATATTTTCTTAGTACATTACAAATTCTAACTTCTTGATAACATATGCTTTTGTAAAGTATTTCGTTATTATAAAAAAATGTCTAGCGCTCTGCTAGGGTTGGGAAAGCGTCGTTCATGGCCTTTCTACACCTCCATTCTTCACCAATAGAATTTCCTTCCTACGCTGCACTCGGGGTCGATACCTAGGTGCACAATTCAATTCATGTTGCCCAATAAGTCGAAGCTTGCTTCCACGCTGGAGACGACTGATCTCTTTCTTTTTCTTTGTGGCTCGCTACATAAGAGGAAGGAGGATGCGCTGCCTTCTTGGGTGGGGACAGTGTCGCAAGCTCACCGGATCCAGCTATATTGGGCACGACTAAAGCTATCAGAGATCACATATCTAGAATGTGGGTCATTAAGATCTAATTTTGGCATCTTCTCTTACCAGATCAGAGGATGGTTGCGTTAGAAACTTCTCCTATGGTCGATGGCGAAGCGATGGCAGGAAAATTTAGATGATGGTATGGTCATGTGATAATTGAGCTCATAGCACAGGTCGGAGGTTACTCTTAACGTTGGCGAGACAATATGGACAATGAAGGCGAACCAGTGTCGTTGGGAGTCAAGGGCGACGCTGCCGTGGGAGACCTAATCGGCGTCCAATGGTTGCAGTCTCCTTGGGTGCCAAATTTTCGTGGTTGGGCTGCTACTAAGGCTCACATGGGCTTGGGTGCCCAAATCAGCTTCCTTTGGGCTTGGGTTCTGGGCCAGTCTACTTTGGTAGACTTATCTCTAGTCTCGAACCGAATCTACATCCATATATGAGACTCGAGTCATCTTCAAATCCGGATCTTGGATCCGTGTTAGCTGCTCTTATTGATTTGGAATTTGTTCTGTTCTTAGGAGTTCGTTTGCTCCTTTTAGAGTTATTTACTCCCTCAGTTACTTTCGAACTCCTGGTGATCAAACCACCTCTTCTAGGTGATCGTATCATCAGTTAATGCTATCATGTCATATGCAGTCAAATGATGTCGTACGACATCGACTTACGTCCTAGTTACTTCTTATTATAGATGTGTTTGTGCATCCAATTATCTTTTATTGTTTTTTTATATAGATGCGTTTGTGCGTCTTGTCATGCTTTCTTGTTTTCTTCTTATATTTTTGCATCGCTCTATGTATTTTTTAAATATTATTAATATTGTAATTAATGAAATTCTAATTGATCTGGCTCTAAATTCCATTATTTAAAAATTTCTCAGGAATGTGGCTTCTGACGACGAATTTGGTGGCCTAGCAGTCAGATAGGCGGCACCGAGATTCTGGAGGTCGGGCTTGGCGGATCTGTTTAGGTTTTAGGGTTTGTCAAGGCTAAGCCTATTTGGTTCCTCACTAAATCAGGTTGTTCTGACCTGATCCTGGCATTAGGATTTGGCTATATTGGCTGCTAGGGCTGAGTCCTAGATCGGCACCAAATTATCAGAGCCCTAGCCCTGACTGGCTGGTGTGCAGACGAGCCAGTCTTAGCCATAAATATTTTCTGGACCGGCAAAAGCCCGGCCAATCTTGCCGGTTTTTTTGACTTTTTCTAGTTCGTCGCTTCTAGCTCCGCCACATTGATGAAGCACGACTTGATGCGAAGCAAGTCACAGTCTCCAGAAAAAAATGAAACGCTCACCATATCAGTGAACCAGTCGATCTTCCTAAGGATCTGACAGATCGAAAACAATCACAACTAAGTCCCATACAAGCCTAGCCAACCCTTCAGATCCAGCCAACCCACTTCAAAATCAAACCATATTTTCTCAAACACTAACAAAACATGAAGAACAATTAGAAATAGAAGATCGTTTGAAGGCCACGTACATCAAGCTTCATGCGTTTTCTGTTCCTCAATTCAATTGCTTCGCTCTCCATTTGATCCGGTTGGGTTTCAAGATTTGAAGTAAGCGAACGGTGAAACAAAGCAATCTGAGCGCAATGATTCCAGTGACAAGACGACGATGAAGAAGAATAACGAAGGAGTATAGGATTTTCCATATGATGAGACTGAGAGAAGGAGAGAAGCTTATGTCATATTGGAGGAAAAAGATTGTTTCCTGAAGAAGAACGAAGAGAATAGGAAGAAGGGGTGAGAATTGAGAACAAGTGATAACACCAAGTCTATGATATACACGCCTTGTAAACAAAGGTCAAAAAACTGATCAAATAAACTTTACAAGGGACCAGGCTTATAAAGTTAAGCCCAAACTTAACTTTTTCACATCCCAAACTTTATGCTCATAATCAGTAGTGTCAGGCTTTCGGGCCCAAAATAGTGTTAATATAAGGGACCGGGCCATGTCCGACACAGTAAAGGACCAACCTGGCTTTGATGTTTTCTCTAACAAGCCCAATAAAAAGCCTGGCCCGTTCGGGTCGAGTCGGTTTGCCTTTTTTTTTACAGCTACATGCTTTATGCCTAGCCCTAGTGGCGGCAAGAGAGTTTGGTTCGACGTTAGAGAAGGTGGCACGGGGCCGAAGCTTGGAAGGTGTGGTGCCACTTTTAGTATATTCCCTAAGGAATTGGGTTTGGATGTCTCCTGACGGCTAGGCCTTGTATGTAATTTTGGGCCTGATATAGATTTTGTGTCTTGATTCTAAGGCCTGGGCTTTAGTGGTTACCTTAGACTAGCATGCCCTTGAGACCGAGGTGGCTCCTTCTGTGTAAAGTGAAAATGGGCTCTTTAAAATAATTTAGGGTGGCTCGTCCAACCTAACATATTGAACTTTTTGTGCGGCACAAATATGGTTCACAATATAGAATTTATATGGGTTTGCTCTTAGTTAGTTTTGAATGATTCAATTTTTGCATAGCCTATAATGTAGGTAGATTGTGTTTTTGTTGTATTCCTACTTTCATGTTATTAATGGATTGGTGTCCCTTTATAAAAAAACAATAAAAAAATCTAGCCGCGTGAAATCAAGGAAAAAACTTTCTCTCGCTCGAGGTCTCAGATATCAGTACTAGAGCTCGTCTGGTTGCCCGTTGGCATTGATTACGATCTCTTACCTAGCCGGAGCACAATAGGTGTGGCTGGATGGGTAGTTTGGTTGATCGGAGTGTCTTTAGTTTAAAGGTGTAGATCGAGTGGTGCTAGATTGGGGCAGTGTTTGGTGGCGGTCAAAGGTCGGTAGGCTAGGCTCAAGATCAAAGGCCAGTCATGTTGGATAATGATGGTGACTGAATAATTGGTTTGGATATGGAGTTGGGATTTTTAGATGCTGGTGGGTTATGGTTGGAGACGGTCAGTTGCATCACTCTCGCCCTCTCGCTGATGGGGAAGCGGTTGTTGAGATGACATGATGCAATTATGGACTTAGGACTTATGTTGTGGACATAAGGCCCTCTTTTCGGTTTGATCCGTTGGCCTTGGGCACTTCATGTGGGCTCACATTGGCTGAAGATTGGGTTGCAGCTCATCTCAGCCTTTTTAAAAAAAAAAAATTAGTTATTGTTTTAGTTTACTTATTATGTATAATTTATTTGCACTCTACGCAAGTAATAATCATCTATATTAGTTTTGTGTAGAGCTAATTGGCTTTGTCTCGGTGTGAGTGCTCATGTATCTTGGCTACTCTAGGTAAGTGGTGAGTTTCTTACTGTGTCAAATAGTTTTTTTTTTCTAGTGGTAAGGTGAAGTGTCGTCGCATTTTCCGGCGGAAACATAACTAGAAAACTGAATTATTGGACACTACGATGTGTAAATTCTTGTTACTCATTTAATAATATTTTTAGTATGTCACCGATGTGTCAAAATAAATGGAGTTGTCAATAGACCAATGCTCTTTGTTAGCTCGTGCTTGTTAGAATACTTATCAGATATGGAGAGTCCTCATATTATATCGGGATATAGTCTAGATACTTATTGTAATCAAGAGTTTAGACTCAATGTCCTTCTTTTGAAAAATAAAATAAAATAACTAAAAAAATTTAAAAAGGTCTCACCCATACACATCCTATGATTTGGTCCAACTAGTTAGCTCCTAACCCTATATCAGCAAATACCATTATACCATTCTCAGTCCCATGATTTTTAGTAAAGGGAAGCAATTTTACAAGTATTGAACCACATCATTTTCACCCATGTGTTTACAATGTATACCGTCCAAAGCTAATTTCATACCAAATGTATCTCAATTATGGGTAGCAAAATGTTGAAATTGATCTTGTGCATGAGAAATGCAACCGCTTTTTCATCTTCTTAAAACGACGAAAATGTCGATAAAGTTCCAAAAATTGGTGAACAAAAGGATCTCGTTGCAAAGCACAAGAACATAGTAACCCAGATCACAAATATGGAACAAACCAAAAGGACGAAAACGCAATTATATCCATATGTAGGCGTCCCTTCCTTGAGAGACGCAGCACATACAGACACTTTTAGTTTAAAAATGTACGTCCCCAAGTGTTCCCAACTCAATTGGAACCCAAGTCAGTGAGGAGTGGCTGTGATTGGCTTTTCCTTCGTATCATTATCGCCAACCACACTCCCTCCTCATCAGAATCCACTCTCTCTCTCTCTGTCAGCCACACCTGTCTTCCTCTTCACTCCTCTACAGAGTTGGTGAGTGTCTTTGTTTTATTCATCAATCAATCCCATGTGGTTCTGAATCTCCAAAGATTCATTCCCATCTTGTCCAATATCGACTGGTTATTCTTTTCCCGTTGATTTCCTCTCATTGTTTTGTGTGTTGGGTAATCTCAATCTTACCCACCTTTTGTTTGGTTTGCTTTTGTGTTTCTGAGTTTTGATGTCATGAATTCTCGGTGATGGTCTAATGCTTATTGGGTTCTTGCAGATTGGACCATCTTGGACTCTTGATTACTTCCAAAGACCTTTTCTTTTCGGGTGTCATCACAAATTTTTCCAGTAAGATTCTTGCTTTGGGTTTCTTACTTTGTTGATTCTGCTTAATGCCTTTGGTTGTTCTTTCGTGTTATTGACAATCGGATTAAAGGAAATGCGAAAAGAGTTGGTGGATTAAAGTATGTTAATGATTGGAACATAGATTAAAGTTGTATTCTTTAGTGATGAAATGTACAATGATTCTGTTTTCATTGGTGTGTGTCCCAGAGAATTAAGGTTCAAAAGATTTTATCAATATAAAGGGTAAAAGCACAACCCTTTCATCTTCTGTATCACAGCAATCACCGCTGAATGAATTATTGTTAGATTTTTGGTGCTTGTTCGGTTGTTCTTTTTGAATGCATAACTGCTAGCTAGTTGAGAATGTCGGCCAGGACATCAAGTTAAGCGGTTTTAAGCGTTGTGCACAAAAGTTGTATGTTTCTGTCCTGCAAACAGAAATGCATTGGGTTTCTGCTTGTTTGTCTTGGTCTGGCCACCAAATGATTGCATAGGACATTTGTGTGCTGATTATCTTTTTCCAGTGATTCCTAATATCTCAGTGTGAGTGTGTAGTAGTAGCAGCAGTATGGCCCCAGAACCCAAAATCCTCACTCTCTCTTCCTGTAAATCTTTCTCAACTTTCAATCTTTCTGTCATTTCCAGCCCTTGTGCCTTTGTAGAGAATCATTATTTGTTTCAGCCTTAACACTCAATCTTACTGGCACCTCTAGATTATTCATTTCTCTGAAATTGACTTCTTGGTTTGTTGGATTCTCGTTATTTAGATTTGTGGGTTGATCATAGATTTTGTCTCTGTAGCTGTTTTTTGAATTGTTAAACTTTCAATCCCTTGTACCATAAACCCCAGAAACACTCACTAGACTTGTGTCAGTCGTGTGTGCATGATTGGGCATATCTATATGTTCTGTTACTAATTGTCCTGCTTTTTCCTCTTGTTTTTTTGGTTTGCCAACTTGTTCGATTTCACCTGGGAGTCTACTTCTGCAAAATTTCGGAGGAAATGTGGAAAATGAAAATACCTTGGATTTTGAAACTTTTATTTTATGAATCTCAGAAGTACCAGTCAAGCTCATATTCTTTCTCTGCTTAATAGAGTAAGGTAGTATACTGTATGAGATATGACAAAATGAAGGTGTAACCAATTTATGAGCCATGGTGAATTGTTGTGGAGAGTCATGATGCTCGAACTTTGCAGCATAGGAGTGGGGACGCCTATAATGTTGTTTTCATTTATGTTTTTTGTTTTAAGTTTAATACCAGTTTCACTTATCTATCCTTACTTATTGAGTTCGTGTAACTTGCATTGATTTTAATTTTAGTATTTTTTTTACTTCTAACCAGCACTGGATATTACTTAAGTTCAGAGTATATTCCTACTGCTTGGTACAAATATTACCTAATAGTAAGATTTTGCAACAGATATTTGTGACCTTTTGAATGTCGAAATGTTGGATGCTGATTCTGATTGTGATCAAGTGTTTGATGTGGGACCTTTTGATGATAGGGCCTTTAATGTGTCTAGAAAAAAGTGTTTAATGCTCTAGTAGGTTTGCTAATTTCTTAGCTTTGCTTGTTTTTCTCACTTATGATCTTTTGTGTCTTAAGTTCCCATATTTTTCATTTCATGTGAATTTCTGTCCACTGCTGTTTCTGTTTTTGTGTTCATTTTCTTTTTGTTGCATTCAAGTGGGAAAAGAAAAAAAGGAAAAGAGAGAAACCTTTTACCACCACCATCCAATCTAACTGATCAAGATGGCATAAGTTCTTTCATTTCACAAATAGGATATAGAGATATAGTTTTGGTGATTGCTGATAGTGTTTCCACGGAGAAGGTATATGTTGTTTTCAGAAGCTTGGGTGAGTAAATCGTCTTCTTTCTTTTCTTCACATCATTCAATTGTCATGTTCCAGAATGTTTGAAAATATTTTTAGTGATAGGAAACCTTATTGTGATGGAGAGGAGCTTGTGGTTGGTCTGCCTTTAGAATTATTATGTAGTGTTTAACTGAATCTTATCATTCACCTGGTGGACATAAAAAGATGTTCATTGGATGAAATGCTAGCAGGGTTACGTGAAAGTCTTTTAATACATATGATGAATTGTTTTGAAGAAGAATAGGATGGGTTCCATATATATATATATATATAAATTTAATTTCATACTTTCTCTTTCCGAGATCAAGTTCACTTTTGAGGAGTTACTTTAGTTAGAAAAAGTAATAAGAGAAACCAACTCTTCCTGTTCTCTTGAAATTTTTCTTGCACTTTCACGCCCACTCATTTGCATGAGGTTATCTACAAAATACTGTCTTTGTCAGGCCAGTTTGAGATGTTCGCTAACACTAAATTACGATGATTTTTATATCCAAGTTCCTTTTATATTGAATTCAATTTCCCAGGAGCAAATGTATTCACTTTTTACTTCGATTTGCAGATGGAGGATGTAGCGAAAGATCTAGCCTCTGGAACCGTAGGTGGGGTAGCGCAATTAGTAGTCGGGCACCCATTTGATACCATCAAGGTTAAACTCCAAAGCCAGCCTGCTCCAGTCCCTGGACAACCTCCTAAGTTCTCAGGTGCTATGGATGCTGTCAGGCAGACATTAGCTGCTGAAGGCCCAAGGGGTCTCTACAAAGGCATGGGAGCTCCGCTTGCGACTGTTGCAGTCTTCAATGCTGTCCTGTTCACAGTAAGAGGGCAAATGGAGACTCTATTGAGATCTGAACCTGGTGTGCCCCTTACTGTTGGCCAACAGGTCATTGCTGGGGCTGGGGCTGGATTAGCCGTGTCCTTCCTAGCATGCCCCACTGAGTTGATCAAGTGCAGGTCAGTGTTATGGTTCTTTTCTTTTAAAAAAATGAATAATTATGACCCGATAATGAGTTTTGACGCAAAAGTCTCCTACTCATGCCTCTGTAATCCCATTCCCAATTTATTCCACTCTGAAAAGGTACAAGGGATAATCTAAAGTAATATAATTATAGTTTTGGTCCTTGAAAGTTTTAATTATCCACCATTCGTTCTACCTTTAATCGTTGCTTTCCTTCAGTCTTTTGGATTTCCAATACATAAACAGATTCATTCTTTTCATTGATAGCATTCATAATTTTAACTTTTGATAAGGAAATGAAAACGCTTTTACACATCAGCTGTTTGGGTTTCTATGGTAGAACAGATTGCAAGCACAGAGTGCAATGGCGGAGACTGGTGCTGGTGCTGGTGCTGTTGCTGTTGCAGTGAAGTATGGAGGGCCAATGGATGTGGCAAAGCAAGTACTTAAATCAGAAGGGGGTGCAAGGGGTCTCTTCAAGGGCTTGGTTCCCACAATGGCACGTGAAATACCTGGAAATGCTGCAATGTTTGGTGTCTATGAAGCAATCAAGCAGTTGCTTGCTGGAGGCCAGGATACTTCTGAGCTGGGAAGAGGCTCTTTAATGGCGGCTGGAGGTTTGGCGGGAGCAGCATTCTGGGCCGCAGTGTATCCTACTGATGTTGTCAAGAGTGTACTTCAGGTAGATGATTACAAAAACCCAAAGTTCTCTGGTTCAGTTGATGCATTTAGAAAGATCCTGGCCTCAGAAGGAGCCAAAGGCCTCTATAAGGGATTTGGACCAGCCATGTCTAGAAGTATTCCAGCTAATGCGGCATGTTTCTTGGCATATGAGGTCACAAGGTCTAGTTTGGGATGACAAATTACTTTGGTCCTACTTGTTGGATGTGGACTACAGAAACATTTAACAGTTCTCTTCATCTTCTCATGCAGAAGCCGTTTTCCTTTACATTGAATTTATGATTTGGTAATAGGGTCCTCCATAGTCCATACTTTGTAACGATCATATGGTTCTCAATTGAATACTGGTTTACCATTTTTTTTTTATCGTGGAAACAAACAATGCGGAATCCAGAAGAAGTGTGGCACTGGAGAGCTAAATTGAAAGAGGAAAAAACATGTTGGCAGATGTTGTGGTGAAAAGTTCAACTGAAAAAATTGTGCCGGGTTTAATTTCAATTCGGTTTTTATTTCAATTCAATGACGAGAACTAACAGCAAGCATTTCCAGTATAAAAAAGATATTACAACTTTGATACACAGTCGACCCAGCACCAGCACAATGGCATTTAGGGAGAAACAACTATTAGGAAAGCAATGTGCCATGAAATTTGTGATGAACTTCAATTTGCAAGATATGATACCATGTAATTACAGCCACAAAACAAAGAGTCAAAACGAAGAGCATTTTGTGTAACAAGGGGCACAGAATGCGCAACCAACTGCCTGCTCGAACTTGGTGTCCATAGTTTTCTACAGAGTGCAACAAAATTTGCATCCCTCTAAACATGCTTGAAAGGAAACAACAGTGGGACGGGACTGTATCAATGTAATTTACAGCGTAGACGTGAGTCAAGTGACAGGTAAGACAAAACAGAACGACCGTAGTCTAAAACAAGTCTGAGACGAAAGAAAACAAACGACAGGTTCATTTCCCTAGTACATAGTTGATTTGGGTCGCCTCTCTCTCTCTCTCTCTCTCTCTCTCTCTCAGTGCGAGTGTCTAGTAGTAGCAGCAGTAGGGTTTTCCAAAACCCCAGAACCCAAAATCCTCACTCTCTCTTGAGTCTCTCCAGGTAATCTTTCTCAAGCTTCATTCTTTCTTCTATCATTTCTTGTATGAAACCCTTGTTTGTTTCAGCCTATACACTCTTATTGGTAGCTTTAGATTCTTCATTTCTCTGAAACCCACTTCTTGGTTGTCGATTTTTCGCTATATTATTATGTGGGTTGCTCCTACATTTTGACTCTGTAGATGTTTTTCGATTGTTCATATTTGGAACCCTTGTACCCATAAACATTTTGTTGCGAATTGTTCTGCTTTTTGTTTTTTGGATTTGTTTCTTTCGATGTCACCGGTTTCATTCATATACATTTTTATTTTGGATTAGCAAAATTTCAAAGCATATACACTTTTATTTTGGATTTAGAAAATTTTTATTTTTTATTTTCGAAAAATCTCAGAAGCACTATTCAAACTTATATTTTCTTCTGTGCTTAGTAGCCTAAGGTTGTACACTGAGATATGATGAAAAGAAGGTAGAGTAAGTCATAGACCGTGGCGATTGTTGTGGAGAGTTGTGACCCTCTATCTTTGCGATATAGGGTTGGGGATGCCTATATTGATGTTTTTATTTTGGTTTGCTGTTTTATGTTTAGTATTAGGTTCATTGATCTATCTTTACTTATTGAGTTCGTGTAACTCACATTGATTTTAATTTTCTAACCAGCACTGGAGAATACTTAAGTTCAGAGTATTTCCCTACTGCTTGGTAAAAATTTCACCTATTACTAAGATTGCTACAGATATTTGTGATGATAGGACCTTTTGAATATTGAAATGTTGGATGCTGATTCTGATTGTGATTTAAATACTGGTGTGGTTCCTGCTCTGATTATTACGTGGTCATCATTTGACGTCCCAAACTACCCATAGAGTTTCTGAACATGTTTGTGTCATTACTCCCGTGCATTAAAGATTGTGACTTTTCTTCTATGTTTTTGCTTACTGTGGAATTCTGAAAAACATTTTGACAGGGATTCTCTTATTTGTAGGTTTCATTTTCATAAAGGTGGCGAGCTTTTTGAATGTAATGCATGCTATAAAGGGTGGTTGGGTTGGGCAAACATTTGCCCTAGCTAAAAACAATGAATCTGAAGGAAGGAAGTCCCGAATTCGGCGTTCAAAGGAGGAGAGGAAAGAAATGGTTGTAGCCTTCATTAAAAAGTAAGAACATCATATATTTTATTTATTCATTTATTGTTTTTCAGAATTGTTAGTATTGTACTATTGTTAACTTACTTTCAAACGAAAAGTACTGTAACTGCTGTTTTATATTCAAAATGAAAAATTATCGTGTTCTTGGGCAGGATACTTTGTGTGGATTTTTTATTTCTAGTTTACTTTTACAGTGTTTTGCTTTCTAGATCTTCCCTGTTTTAAACAAATTTCTGCATGGGACTTCTTAATATGTTAATTAAGTTATGATTTGGTCATGTTATGGCTGGACTTAGAATGGTTTGGCACTTCTGAAATATATAAGATGATCGAGAACCATATATAGCTATACTTTTATATCTAGGCGTTACTCTAAAGGTATTGCTTTTTGTGTGTTTAGCTGTCCACCAAATGGAACGTCATATGGTGCTTTGATCTTTTATTTTATGTAACAAAGTAGTATCCTGTTTCAACACTCTATAAAGTTTTTTATTTTCCTTCACTTTCTAATTTCAGTTCGATTAACAGAAGCTGATATTTTACACTTTCGTTGCTTAGAAATAATATTTGTAGTGTACTGTACTTTTGCTGTGTTTAGCATGGCCATTTTGGTTAGGCAAATATAGTAAGATTGTTGCTGTCCTTAGAAAAAAATGGAGGGGGACATATAGCAAAAAGAAAAAACAACATAAGTTGGAGGGATTATTTGGCTTTAAGTCGTATGTAAAAAATGACTCCTACTTGTGAACATAAAACCAGGTCATTACAGCCTATGTTTTGATGTTGCTTACAGGTATCAGAATCTACACAATGGGAGTTTTCCATCGCTTAATCTGACCCACAAGGAAGTTGGTGGGTCTTTCTACACTGTACGAGAAATTGTCCGAGATGTAATCCAAGAAAATAGAGTGCTGGGTCCTGCTAAGTTCATTGCAGAGGATCAGACCATTGATCAGTTCTTGGAACATAATCCACTTGGTTCGATTGCTGCAGAACCTCAAGATGCTTTGTCAGAAGCATCAAATGATTCTCAGTTTGCCAACATTCAACAACGAGGTACAGTGCAAGAAATGGTTTTGGCTTCTGATGGGCATTCGTTTACTCTTGATCATCAGATTTTCGGCCATGGCCAAGCCGTGAGTGGCACTGCAGTAGAAGTGAATGGCAAAGAAACGGAGGGTCAAAAGTTGCAAGTAACTGTACCAGTGGAAACAGAGAATAAGGTAGGTGAAGAATCTGTAGTTTCTGATGGGAATTGTATTGGTCATGAATATCAGATGTTTGGCAATGGTAGTCAGGTTGATCAGAAATACAAACAAACTGAGGAACTGACATGTGCGGAGCATAAAGTAAGTGAGCCTTTGGAAGTAGAGAAGAATGTTGAGGAAGTTTGGGGAACATCTAGGTCTAGAGCGACCTCCATAGAACCAGATGTAATAGTTGAGACATTCCCCTTACCACCTGTTACTAGGACTACTGAGAGCCTGGATGGGAAGGTAGAAATAAGAAATTTTATTTTGTCTGCTGAGGATAAAGGAACCAAGGGGATGGGGTCAGCCGCTGGTGTTGATAGTTCGCCATCAGATACAGTACATTCCATGAACAGCTTGGTTGATGATAAAGTAACAATGAAAAGCTCCTTGGTTGGAAACAAATCCAGCTCAGTGAATGAGGAAGCATTGGAAATTGTCAGTGATCCGTCACTGGAGAGCTCAAATTGCTCAACCGTTGAAGGAAATATTTTATATGAAAAAGGAAGCACAGACCCTAAGGTCAAAGCACCTGGAAATGACGTTCCGATATCTGAGAGCTTTGAACAAATTGAAGTGACTGCTGGAGCTAAGGTATTTATCATTTCGAAATTCTGGAACTTTAATTGTTTGCTCTCAAATACCAATTGTACTTAGACGGGTCAGGGTTATAAATTCTCAGTTTTGCACATTCTTTTCTAGTCCACAATTAAAATAAATCTATAGACACATCAAACAGCACATCAGAAAACTAAAGAACAAAAGTTAGTGGATAGTAATAAAAGAGAAATTCCTGAACCCTGCTGAAGTAGATTCCCATATGTGATCCACCATCTCACCTCAGCAATATCAAAGATCCTCTTGTTACAATCCACACAACTCAGAAACAGCCCATTTATAGCACATCTTCCCAAAACCACATCCTTTCCTCCAAAACCTCTCACAACTAAAGTATAATATGAAGCAAGGCGATCCCTATACAGTTAATGGATATCTTGGACTGCATGGCTGGTGTGTTTAGAGCTATCTATTTTTACCATCATATAACCATAATTTTTTTTTCGATCAGAGTAACACTAGTGATATTGCTGGTCTAAGTTGTAGACACTAGATAGTACTGTGGATGGATCATTGGGCATCTTGTCCTCTCCATTGTAACCTTTATTTTTCTATTAAAGAAGTGTGTTCCTTGTGAAAAGAACCATAGTGTGTAGAACTCAGTTAATCATGTTCAGAGCTTGTAGGAGTAAAAACCTCAGATTCAAAGTATTGTCAATTTATAGTTGCAGACAAGAAAAGTTCCAGATACAAAAAACCTTAATGGTACCAGCGTTCTCAATGGGCTGCCACAAACCAAAGATGAAGATGAAGTCGTTGTGCACTCTACTGCAGGCTTGCAAAAAGGAAACAACCCCACTTTAGACAGGATTAATCTGTAAGTATATCCTGTCAATCCTTATAAGCAATTTCGGTGCTAGTTCTGATACAGAATCAAGTGATTTAACAGCCTTTTTTAGGATCCTAATATGTATATGAATGGTTTCTTTGGACAGCGAATCGTGGCAAAGGGGGCCTAAAAAGTCTGAAAAACGGGAAGGCAAACCTTTCTGGGCTGTACTTAAAGAGTATATAGACGCCTTTGTGAAGTTTTGGTCGGAGTGAGGTTTGAGTGTACTTATATTGCTGAGTGAACAATTTATGTACCTGCCAGGTTTATTTGTGATTTCAGTTTTATTAGATCATCTGTATCTTCTTTTCCGTACTTGCATGGCTAACCTCATATATTCGTGTACAACTGAGTCCCTTAATTCCCATGACATGCCAAGAAATGCCACATTTTAGTTACCCAAATCTTAATGACAGCATGTTACCATAATATCATCTAGAGCTTATTAAGAGTTAACACCCTTTAGATAGGTGCATACAGTACAGTAATTAGGTGCCTAGCTAAGTTAGGAGGGAAACCAGATCCTTTCTTCTTTTATCAGTATTGTGCGCGTGCGCGCGGGGGGGGGGGGGGGGGATTCAAGGGTGAAATTTATTCAATGGCGTTGCGTGCCGCTGCTGGGCGTTGCGGGCCGCTGCTGGGCGTGGTGAGACTCTCGCGCTCTTGGCGCTAGGTGGCGAGACTCTCGGGTGGCAGGCCGCTGCTAGGCGAGTAAGTTCGCGCTAGGTGGCGAGACTCTCGCGCTCTTGGCGTTGCGGGCTGATGCTGAGCGAGTAAGTCTGCGCTAGGTGGCGAGACTCTCGCGCCGCTGCTAGACGAGTAACTTCGCGTTAGGTGGCGAGACTCTCGCGCTCTTGGCGTGGCGGGCCGCTGCTCGGCGAGTAAGTCTGCGCTATGTGGCGTGACTCTCGCGCCGCTGCTGGGGGAGTAAGTTCGCACTAGGTGGCGAGACTCTCTAGCTCTTGGCGTTGCGGGCCGATGCTGGGCGAGTAAGTCTGCGCTAGGTGGCGAGACTCTCGCGCCGCTGCTGGGCGAGTAAGTTCGCGCTAGGTGGTGAGACTCTCGCGCTCTTGACATGGTGGGCCGCTGCTCGGCGAGTAAGTTTGCGCTAGGTGGCGTGACTCTCGCGCCGCTGCTGGGCGAGTAAGTTCGCGTTAGGTGGCGAGACTCTCGGGTGGCGGGTCGCTGCTAGGCGAGTAAATTCGCGCTAGGTGGCGAGACTCTCGCGCTCTTGGCGTTGCGGGCCACTGCTGGGCGAGTAAGTTCGCACTAGGTGGCGAGACTCTCTAGCTCTTGGCGTTGCGGGCCGATGCTGGGCGAGTAAGTCTGCGCTAGGTGGCGAGACTCTCGCGCCGCTGCTGGGCGAGTAAGTTCACGCTAGGTGGCGAGACTCTCGCGCTCTTGGCGTGGCGGGCCGCTACTCGGCGAGTAAGTCTGCGCTAGGTGGCGAGACTCTCGTGCCGCTGCTGGGCGAGTAAGTTCGCGCTAGGTGGCGAGACTCTCGCGCTCTTGGTGCTGGGTGAGTTAGTTCGCGCTAGGTGGCGAGACTCTCGGGTGGCGGGCCGCTGCTAGGCGAGTAAGTTCGGGCTAGGTGGCGAGACTCTCGCGCTCTTGGCGTTGCGGGCCGCTGCTGGGCGAGTAAGTCTGCGCTAGGTGGCGAGACTCTCGCGCCGCTGCTGGGCGAGTAAGTTCGCGCTAGGTGGCGAGACTTTCGCGCTCTTGGCGCTGGGTGAGTTAGTTCGCGCTAGGTGGCGAGACTCTCGCGCTCTTGGCGTGGCGGGCCGCTGCTCGGCGAGTAAGTCTGCGCTAGGTGGCGAGACTCTCGCGCCGCTGCTGGGCGAGTAAGTTCGCGCTAGGTGGCGAGACTTTCGCGCTCTTGGCGCTGGGTGAGTTAGTTCACGCTAGGTGGCGAGACTCTCGGGTGGCGGGCCTCTGCTAGGCGAGTAAGTTCGCGCTCTTGGTGTTACGGGGCGATGATGAGCGAGTAAGTCCGCGTTAGGTGGCGAGACTCTCGCGCCGCTGCTGGGCGAGTAAGTTTGCGCTAGGTGGCGAGACTCTCGCGCTCTTGGCGTGGCGGGCCGCTGCTCGGCTAGTAAGTCCGCGTTAGATGGCGTGACTCTCGTGCCGCTGCTAGGCGAGTAAGTTCGCGCTAGGTGGCGAGACTCTCGCGCTCTTGGCTTGGCGGGCCGCTGCTGGGTGAGTAAGTCTGCGCTAGGTGGCGAGACTCTCGCGCCGCTGCTGGGCGAGTAAGTTCGCGCTAGGTGGCGAGACTCTCGCGCTCTTGGGGAATGTTTATATATAGGGGTGGGGAGAATTGGAGGGGGGAGTTCGTGCTTTCGAAACTGAAAATTGGGCGAGCCGCAATTTGCGTTTTAGGGTTTCAGCAATTCTACAAACTTCAGACCAGGAAACGTCCAATTTCATCATCGATCGAGTCGGTGCGAGCGCTCGGCTTTTTGCAACCAGCTTCACTGCCACCACGCAGATCCGCTGTTTCAAGGTATGAATTTGTCGCTTTCTTTGTCTTTGGATTTGTATGTGGTGGTGGTGTTGTTTTGGGTTATTTGCGGTGAGTGGGATTGTTCACATGTTTGTGATGTTGGTAGGAATTCTAGGGTGAGAGATTTGTTGTCGGGCTGGTTATGGTTAAGGTAGCGGGGCAGGTCGCGCTAGTGGCGTGTGTAGCTAGAGAATGCATGTTTGAATGCTGGTTGTTTACACATGCTGTGTCTGTAGCCTGATATTGATATAGATAGATGTATAACAATGTTTGGCTTGTAATCATGTGAAACAAGTGTATGTGTAACATGTGATAGAGAATGTTTGCTAACTCTATGTCATGAGTCCATATTATGTTGCATGTGGCATGTTATTTGTATGATAATAACTCAATTGAATAGTGTGGAGTAAGACTTATCTGGAGCCGTGTAGAGCCGCTATAGTCATTGTAGAAAAATTGGAGTTGTGCGGGGACTCTGGTGAGACCAATGAAGTCCGCGAGGAATGGCGAGACAAGAGGAGTCCGCGGAGACTGGCGTGACAAGCGGTGTCCGCGGTGAGAAATGGATGGTTCCGAGAGGGAGGAAGAGAGGAATGGCATCGGGAGAGGCTCTGAGACACGGGAGGGGGTCCCTGGGAGAGGGTTGTCAAGCCGGTCACTTGTGTTGGCCTGTTTCGAGAGTAAGGTAAGCACAGGAGGGGGCCTCGGGAACTCGGGGGGCCATGTGGGAAGGGCTCCCGGAGCTCTGGATGGAGCCACTTGTTTCTTGTCAAGGGATCCTGGGTCGGGACAATATCACGTGTCAGGACTAGACTCCGTGTCGGGAGGGCGGATTCTTGGTTCCGGGTTCCGAAGGTGAATCCTGCCGGGACAGTGTGGCTGCCGTGACTGGCCTCGCTACTCTGATGGGCTTCCAAAATTTGTATCCTTTAACCGGGGGAGAGGCATCCCGGGAGGCCGTGGAGGTTTTGGGTGTCCAGATCAATTTTGGGCGGAGGGCTGCTCAAGCGGTCTCGGAAAGAAGTATTCAGCCAGAGCCCAGAGTCATAGATATATAAATACATGTAGCCCAGAATATATGTGGCTGCTTGTGAGCTCTGCATTCAACCCTTGGTTGATTGTGGAGGACGTGTAACTCAGTCTCAGGAAAGGGAGGTGCCGGGGGCAGGCTGTTGGGTTGCTGAGTTTTTGTGGCGGGAACCAGGAAGGAGAGGTGCCGGGAGAGATGTTTTTTTTTTTTTTTTGCATCCTTCTGTCGGGATAGAGGAGTCCCGGGAGCTCGGGATGGCTGGCTTGACCAGTGGAGTCCGCTAGGGGGTCCACGACAATGTGAGTTCGCGAGGGGATGGCGGGACCTGCGGAGTCCGCGAAGGGGTCTGCGAAGGTTTCGGGAGAGTGGCACCGAGACATGGGAGGGCGTCCCCTGGAGAGAAGTATCACGTGGGTGCCAAAGGCGAAGGCATGTCCCGGGGGGAGGGTGCCGAGATTGGGGTCGCGAGACCGAGAGCATATTCCCGCTTCGGTTGAGGGAAGCTGGGTGTCCATATCAGTTTTTCTGGGTGCTGCTCACCGGCATGTGGGCCTTGGCCGGAGGTTGGGGTGGCCACGCTGGATTCATTGGAAGACAGTGATGGCTGGGAAGGTAAGCTACCTTGTTGTGGCACGCCCAAGCGAAGGAGAGAGAGAAAGTCATATCTACTTTCTCTCTCCTCGGGATTTCTGGGCAGATGATGGCCATGGTGAGCGACTTGGGGGTTTCCACTTGAGGACCCTCCTTCTAGCGCCAATTGTTTCTACCTATTTCATCCCGAGGTCCCGAGCCGGGAAGGGCTGGCGAAGCGGGGCGAGGTAGAATTCTTTGGTCCTGCACTTAGTACCTGCACAAGTAACAGCATCAGGAAGTCGGGACTGGGGTGGCCCAGTCTTCGACTCTCCGATGCTTAAGTTAGCTTTGGGCTACTTGCGTGTACGAGAGAGCGGGAATGAGTTGTGTCTTTGATGGGAGCTTGTGCCTGTTTTATAGGCCAAGGTTGGGCACTTTGGCCTTAGTCTTTGATGTGGGACTACTTGTTAGCCTTTGTAGTGTCTCCCTTTTTGGGGGTGTTTTGCCGGTAGAGTGATTTTGGCAAGCAGTTTGTTACTGGCCCTTCACTTCTTGGATAACTGTGAAGGGCTTACTAGAGCTATCTTGTCTGGAATGACTTTCGGTAACCGGGTAATTGCACCTTATTCTCGGCTCAGCCAAGTATTTTGGTTATGTACTAACAATTACAAATCCACAACATCTCATAAACTCCATGTGCCATACCTCGAAACTCTGCTTCAGCACTTGATCTTGCAACGACTTTTTGTTTCTTACTACGCCAAGTCATGAGGTTTCCTCCAACAAATGTAAAATACCCAGATGTAGATCGTCTGTCAGTCTTATCACCAGCCCAATCAGCATCTGTGTACCCTTCAACTTCCAATTCACCCTTCTTTTCAAACAACAAGCCTTTTACATGTGTCATCTTAAGATACTTCAGAATACGATACACTGCATCCATATTCTCTTCGTTGGGACAATGCATAAATTGACTAACCACACTCACAACATAAGCAATATCGGGTCTAGTATAAGAAAGATAAATAAGTCTCCCTACTAAACGTTGATACCTTCCTTTATCAGTTGGAACTTGATTCAGATAGATGGCAAGGTTGTGGTTCATCTCAATTGGTGTCTCAACAGGCTTGTAGTCAAGTATTCTGGTCTTAGCTAACAAGTTAAGTACATACTTTCGCTAGGATAAAGAAATCCCTGTCTTTGACCTTGCAACTTCAATTCCGAGAAAATACTTCAACTGTCCAAGGTCCTTAATCTCAAACTCTGTTGAAAGGTATTTTTGTAGAGCCTCCATCTCCTTTGGGTCATCTCCTGTAACAATCATATCATCAACATATACAATCAGAGCGGTGATCTTACCCTGATTACATTTGATGAACAAAGTGAGATATGAGTTGCTTTGTCTATAACCAAATGTCTTCATTGATTTAGAGAATCTTCCCAACCAAGCTCTAGAAGACTGCTGCTTCAAACCATACAAAGACTTCTTCAACTTACAAACCTTTCCGACATCGCAAGGTCTACATTTGACTCCTGAGGGCATGTCCATATACACCTCTTCTTCCAAGTTTCCATTGAGGAAAGCATTCTTCACATCAAAATGTCGTAGAGGCCAATCTTTAGTTGCCGCAAGTGAAATCAAGATTCGAACAGTGTTGATATTTGCTATAGGTGCAAACGTTTCTTCATAATCAATGTCATACCGCTGGGTGGTATCCCTTGGCATCCAACCGTGCTTTATACCTGTCAATGCTCCTATTTGCTTTCAACTTTACTGTGAATACCCAATGGCATCCAATAGTCTTCTTCCTAGTTGGTTTAGGCACAATATCCCAGTCGAGTTTTTGTGTAATGTCTCTAGTTCTTCATTCATCGCCTGAATCCACTTGGGATCCGTCATTGCATCTTGTACATTAGTAGGAATAGAAACACTGGATAATTGATTAATGACAAGAGCATATGACCCAACCAACCTATAGTTAGACATGTAATTAGCTATAGGATATTTAACTTTAGCTTTGATGTCTGGTTCATATTGTTTCTTTGGAATACCCTTGGTAACCCTTTGTGATTTCCTAGTTACATCATTATCTACCCTAGATAATTGGTTTGAATTTAAAGGTACCTATGGAGGGACATTTGTAGCGGATTCTTGGGTTGATGGTGTAGAGAAAGGGAAACTATCTGACCCAGAAGAATTCAGAATTACGGGGATGACATCTGAATGCTCAGCAGTCAAATTGATGGGTTTGTCGTGTGGGTCCCCCTGTAAAAACGTTGTTTCGTTTCTATTGACACCATCTGCAGCACAAGGCGTGTCAACTAGTGGTTGCACGACACGTGGTGAGTTCAGAGTGCCTTCCAGCTGTGGTCCAACACATGTGCCGCCATCCTTATCAAGCTGCACGACACATGGCGCATGTGTCTCTCCTTTGACGAGGCTCGTCTGGCTCTGCTGGGCATCACATGAGCCTGCACCTGCGTCAACATGTGGGTCTGTGTCAGCGTCACCAGCTTTTGCCTCTTTGTCCTTCTCTTGCGTCTCTTTGTTATTTATGGTTTCTTCAACTCTAAATCTTGACTCCAATGCTTTTAATTCTTCAAATTCTTCGAATTCATATAAATTTTTGGAAATTCCCTTCATACGCTCTCTTTCCCTGAAGAGAAGACTCTGATATTCCTCCTGAGTAGTACGGCTCAGATTCACGAAAAGAAACATCAAGGGGATACATACATAGTGTCTGTAAGAGGATCATAACATCTATATCCCTTCTGAAAATCTGCATAACCCACAAAAATACACTTCTTTGCACGAGGATCAAGCTTACTTCGTTGTGGTTTTAGAATATGAACATACATTGTACATCCAAATACAGGAGGCTCCAAGTTAGGCTACGAAGAAATCGAGATAAGTTTCTGAAGTTGGTGTAGAGGGTTTTGACATTCAATAACCCGAGAAGGGGTACGATTAATGAGGTAGGCAGTATATGTCACAGCTTCTCCCCAATATTCTACAGGTACATTCATGCCAAACAAAGACGCACGGACAGCTTCAAGCAACTGCTGATTTTTTCTCTCTGCCAATCCATTTTACTAAGGAGTATAAGTATTTGAAGTCTGATGTCGAATTCCATGTAACTGCATAAACTCTTGCATAAGACCGTTAATATATTCTCCGCCATTGTCAGACTGGAAAACTCGAATCACCTATTGATATTGTGTGGACAACATCTTGTGAAATTCTTTGAATCTAGAATAAACATCGATCTTGTTCTTCAATAGAGACACCCAAGTCGTATGGGTACAATCATTAATAAATGTCACAAAATAAAGGGCGCTAGAGAGAGAAGGAATTTCTGCAGGACCTCACACGTTAGAGTGAATCTTCATAAATGGAATAAGACTTTTATTTAGACTTGGTGAATATGAAATACGGTGGCTCTTGGCCAGTTCACATATGTCACAATGAAAATCTGAGTAGTCGACACCTGAAAATAATTGCGGTTGCAGCTTCTTAAGATAACTGAAATTTAGATGACCCAACCTGTGGTGCCAAAGCCACACATCTTTCTTAGCACTCTCAGCTCTATTGACCTTACTAGCTTGACCCAAAGACTGCATATGTTTCTCTCATGTCTCTGTCAGATCTAGGTAGTATAATTTCCTTTTTCTCACTCCATAACCTAAAATTCGCCTCATCAGAATGTCCTAAAATACACAGAAAGACGGATAAAAGATGATAATACATGATAATTCTTGAATGATTTGGCCAACTAAGAGAAGATTGTATGACAATGAAGGGACAACTAATACAGAATCAAGGGTTAATGTGTTTGATAGAACAATAGAGTCTTCTCCGGTAACCGGAGTTAGAGTACCATCAGCGGTAGAAACAATATTTTCATAGGAGGGTTTTAATTTTTTCAAGAGGCTAGGAACATTACACATGTGATCTTATGCTCCTGTATCAATAATCCAAGACCTATTTATAGATATTTTACCACTCATACCTGATTGTGCAACATTGAAGGCATTGGATGGTTAATCTTCCTCTGTAGTGATCATGACAACTTTTGCTTGATTCTTTCAGGGTTTCAGGGTGAAATCCCACCAATTAGAGAACCCAATTATTTCAAAGTAACGTTGCTTGCTATGACCTAATACTCCACATGCATAGTGGACATTTTGAGTTCGCATATGAATTTGGTTTGCATGGAGACCGGCAAGGTGCGGTGGTATGGTAGTTGATTTGGAGGTTTGGTTTTTGAGATTCAAGGATTCGGGAATTATGATTTTGATGTATGTAACGATTTGTTTATGGTGTGATTCGGGATTCAGGTTTGGTTTTGGGATTTGGGATTTGGGAATTTGTGTGTGATTTGTAGGGGGTTTTGGTACACGGCGATTTGTGGTGTTTTGGGTGTAAATTTAAAGGATCGAACTTGGCAAGTTTTGATGCCAAGTAGAAAATAATGATTCAATATGGTTTAGTATGCTTCAATATAATATTCTTCTCCATATAAGATGTTTATATAGAGATACAATTGTAGTGCTAATAGAAAAATATTTTCTACATCTATATATAATATTTAACCTACACATACAAGAAAAGTAAATATATTCAAAATATTCTACATGGTTAAGACAAATAAGTGTCGTAAATGATAAAAGATCACACATATTATGTATGATAGACAAAAGAAGCTCAACATCAAAATTGCATTCATGTAGAGCCAACTTGATGAGACTGGAAAAGCCTAAACTCTTTGCTTCTGTTTTGTGTTAGTATAATTTTGCTCAAATCCAAAACTACAAAATGATACTACATACTACTCATATTGCTAAAATCCAATTCCATAATGCTTACCGTAAAACCCACAACTCTGAATGTGAAAGCATAAATAAAGAACGTTGTTTTTAAAGTATGGTCCGTTGCTCAATTTTCCATGTAACCATTGTACCGTCCGCTGAAACTTCACCACAACTCTTTAAACAAATATCAACTACTGCATTCAAAACAAGGAAATGAAGATGAACAACTAGTTGCAAACGCAAACTGCTCGGACCTTCCATTCAAATCAGGTCTCTTTGCCATGATCAGCTTCACAAAATCATGTCTTCTTTGCTAAAACCAAACTTGAATTTAATACTCAAAGGAGCAGTTCCACATCTATATGTTAACTGGAAAGCAATAATCCACAGAGGAAAATACTTGCATTCGGACTACTATGTACATGTGCGTTCGAACTCTCTCTATTATTTACGTACTTTTACCAATGTAAATCATAATCTTAACCGTTCAAAAATTGAATTAACCTATAAAGATCATATCTGCAAAATTTCAATGTAAACAAACATCATTTTCTCAGTCAAATGTATTAAATAAATGGATGGCTAATCATAAGACTGTTAACTTTCACCAGAACTGTCAGTATGTTTAATGCAATCGGCTAAGCAAATGATGTTTGTTTACATTGAAATTTTGCAAAGGTGATCTCTATAGATTAATAAACTTTTGAACAGTTAAGATTATGATTTACATTGGCAAACATACGTAAATAAGAGAGAGTCCGGACGCGCATGTACATACTAATCCGGATGCAAGTTTTCCATCCACAAATTAGATTGTTCTCATTTATTTAAATTCTTGATTTTATTATACTTCCAGTATAATATTTGAGGTTGTTACATTCCAATATTATACTAACAGAGAACCTAAATAGCATTGAATTAGAGTAACATATCCAATTAAGCAAACCCATACCGGCAAACACCCATAAATTTCAACATAGAAGTAAACCTTGGTACTAATCACTCCTTCAAATCTTCCTTCGTTTTCTTTGCCTGATCGAAACAGAATGAACTCGATCACTTATTTCAATTCAAGACTGCAAATGTATAAATGCCCAGAGATTTAATTGGATGGGTGTAGACATGTAAAATTTAACAAAATAATTGGGTTTATAAGTGATGGCTTGCAAGAAATCAGGCGAGGCGAACCGCACTTCGCATAGAAATAAATGAAGGCGAGGCGGATTGAACTTCGCATAGAAATAAATGAAGGCGAGGCGGACTGACCTTCGCGAGGCGAACCGGACTTCGCGAGGTGAACCGCACGTCGCGAGGCGAACAAGACTTGGCGAGGAGAAATAGACTTCGCGAGGCGAACAAGACTTGGCGAGGAGAAATAGACTTCGCGAGGCGAACAAGACTTGGCGAGGCGAAATAGACTTCGCGAGGTGAACAAGACTTCGCAAGGCGAACTAGACGTCGCGGGGCGAAATGGACTTCGCGTAGATTTACATGAAGGCGAAGAGAAAGGGCTCGGCGCGTGTGGATTTACATGAAGGCGAGGTAAGATGGCCTCGCGTGGGGGAATCCGCGAAGTGGAATCCGAAATCACCGCTTGCTTGGAAATCAAGGTTCCTCACGAGATACTTTCCATATCCGCGAGATGGCTCGCCCCTTATTAATGATCTTGATCAAAACATGACATTCAATTCAAAGCGATCTGGGCATATCTAAATCTTAAAATTTGATTGATCTGATTGTGTTAAAATCGGCAAGTAAATCAATCGGCAAGTAAGTCAAGATTCATTGATTCGATTAAGGAAATATTATTGATTCAGAATCTTCATTACTTGCCTTAAGTGGAGGAATGTTAACACTATAAATACCCCCTCTCATACCAAGAGGAAGGGGGGTAGAAACAAAGGAGCGAACTAGAGAGAGAAAAAAAAATCCCTCTGCGAGCTCAGAAGCCTCCTCAAAATCCTTGAAGAACTATCAAGCTCCCTAAGTAGTCAGTTCTTCACTAAATCCTGAAGAATCATCAAGCTGCCAAATAGCCGACTCTTCATCTACCTCAAGTCTAAAAGTTGTCAAATCTTGAAGAATCATCAAGCTGCCAAATAGCCGACTCTTCATCAACCTTAAGTCTAGAAGTTGTCAAATCCCGAAGAGTCGTCAAGCTGCCAAATAGCCGACATCTTCACCAACTTCAAAGTCGAAGAACAGGCACCACGTGACACTGTTCGTGACCAAAGTCTGATCAAGGACAAGCCTCTACGGCCTTTGGTCAATCAACTTCTACAAATCGTCAACATGACAAGAAGTCCAAATTACAACGATTCGATTCAAGATTAAGTGCTCGTCACCCTTGGATCAAATCGACGTCAGAGATAGAATCAGAGGAGTTCACAAAGATTGTAACCCGCATTCGCATTGATTAAATTAAATTATTCTTTGTACACGTGTTGTTCTGTCATTTGTCGCAAATATTTTCGTGTTTACAATGGGCTAGCAAAACTTTTACCTCAGTTTGAGCTAGGGCTCTGAAGACAACATGAGTACAGCATCAACGACATCGTTCTAGGCATCTCTATTTGCTTTAGTATCTCGATCACTTTGGGTGTTTGGGCCAATGGGATTGGCTGAGGCGCGGTGGTTGTGGACCTGTGGTGGAAGCACAGGCGGATCTAGCATATGAGTCCCTGGGACTCAAGTCCCACCCTGATGGTTTGGAGAAAATAAATACTACTTAGAGTTAGTCAATAAAAATAAAAATTACATCAATTGTAGTTCAGTCCAAGTCTTACTCATAGAGGTACATGATATAGGAAAAATTACATATATATCTCTATTCTATACAAGTCTTAGTCATGTCGCAGCCCATCCAAAAGATATATGTATCTCTACATAAAAACAACATGTTTTGTTTAGTGATGCTAAATTTTAGAATTTAGGTAATTATATTTACAACAACTAAAAGACCATTCTTTACCCCAACATTGAAAAAGAATATGATGAATCTATTAGCAATGATTTTGTGATAAAAAAAAAAAATTTGAAGCTGATTTACATCTATAAATTTTGTATTTAGTTTTTGTGTGTGTGTTACGTATAAAGAGTTTTATAAATATTGTTTTGTATAAACACGCATTCCAGAGGTAAGGTTATTTACGTTTCCTCCCCCTGGGTGGAAGTTTTGCATACCAACATCATTTCAACCTTCAGAGTTTGAACTTTCAAAGCTTGAGTGGTTGCAATTGGAGCCAAAGACGGTGAGCGAATGAAATTTTTTGGCGGATTTTTGGGAGGGAGAGAGAGAAAGGTGTTTTCATTTATATATATCCTTATTTTTTTTCAAAGAGAGGGAAAGAAGTAAAAGTTGAAAATTTAAAAAAGTATGAGCGCGGGCAATTTGAACCCAAAATTGAGACAACATAAATGTAAGTAGATTGTCCCTTGTTTGAAAGAAAGTGACACAACAGGCTACTAAAACTGTTGTCTGTACAAAAGTCACACTAGAGACCCGAAAAGATGTTGTCTTAAAAATAACACAACATCAAAACATATATGTAGCACAGTAGCACCTCGATAGGGGGGTAAACTAAATAGTCGTGACCATAAGCTAACGAGAAACGGACACATCCGAAGGACGTCTCAATAAGACGTTAACCTAGAACCATGCCACAAGGTATTTTAAAATTTATTTTGTTTTACAAAAGAAGTCAATCAAGTGGACACATGTCTGAATTTGGGATCCTCCTGAAAGTTTTGGATATGTTTTCTTATGTACGTTATGCAAGGAGATGAAGAACTATTAAAGAAGATGTTGTTGGCGACTTGGCGTACTTCGATTCAGAACTTTGTTCGCAGACAATATGAAGAAAATGAAATAAAGATGGGTGGCCGGGTTTCGAATGAAGAAGATGAAAATCAGATGATGGTGGAAGACACATTCTCAGCAATTCAGTGATTTCTCAAATTACGGGAGGGGCTGGCCCGCCTGGCCGTGGTGCGGGCTTAATTTCTATTATCGGGCGTACTTTTTTTTAACGGGTCTAGTTTGTTTGAACGGATAACGTCTGGTCACCAGAAGACAACGGTTCGACCTTAAAACCCCGTTAAGGTGCATAGTTGTGCAGGTGCCAAGTGGTAGTCCATCCACCTGATGAAAACAGTGCAGGTTGCAAGAAGTGAAGCCTTTGCGCGCGATTGGTTTTGGTTACTGATGCTATAATCAATTATTGCGATGGAGAAACTGCTAGTAGTGATACCAGTTCTCAATCAATTAATCTGCAAAGCCAAGGCGACGAGCAGAAGAATCATTGGTCTGATAAAGAATTCATATGGATCAGCAAAGATATAGAGCCGATCGAACACAGATGGCAAACGAAAGAGAAAAAGGGGCGTTTACAGTTTATAACGAAACGATTTCTCACACATTCTCCATTGAGGAGAAAAGGTCGGAGAAGCAAAGCTAGCTGGGAAGGCTGCTGCGCTCGAGCTCCGGGTATAAACTCTAAGACAAAAAACGATCCAACTCCTCTTTATATATAGTACTACAACCAATCTTTATATCCACCAAGAAAAAGAAAAATAGAACATAGAATCTTCAGAAATAGTATTTTCCCAACAATTTTGGGCAATTCCAACTGCATGTTGTCTTTTCAAATGTTCAATTAAATACATGAATAAAAAAAATAAGCATCTATATATGCGATGTTCATGCAAGCATGATGTGTGTGTGTGTATATGGTATATGCATGATGGATGTGGTGTATTCATGATGGATGTGTATGCATGATGGATGTGGCTGTCCCCATGATATGATGGTGTATATATGTATGATCTGCAAATGCATAATTGAAAAAATCCATCGATCCGACTTATAAATCGAATCAAGTCAAAGACATTAAACTAGTCCAATTTCGGGTGCTCTCATCACTTTCTTGACTTGACTTCCATTATCACTAGAGTACTAATTTAAAAGAAAACGTAACATTGAAAATCAGAGAAACCCTAGCTAATACAGTATTGCTGGTAATTAGTTATGAACTGTTAGTCCATGTCTGCCTTCCTCGATCTATCTCATCCGGGTTTATCATCATCTGCGTTTCTTCACAGTACACTTTCTTTCTTTTTTCTTGTTCTTTTTTCTGTACTGTACGTGCGTGAAGAGATGTATAGAATATCGAAAAGGATGGAAGAGAAACAGTAAACTCATTTGTTAAGGGGAATCAAGTGGAGATCGAATAGAGACGATCGAGGCAAGATTTGGAATGTTGTACCCTGTCTCTGATTTAGCCTCATAATCCTTATTTACATAACTTAACTTGAAAGGAATAATATCGATCAGTTTATATATATAATCTCTGATTACTTCTGTTACCCAGACCTAGGGGCCGACAGATATATTCATCACAGTAGTATTGTAAACGATAAAACAACACTGTCTGCATGCATGGTTACTTAATTGTACACAAGTACTAGCTAGCTAACAAGACGATCGAACCCCCGGTTGTCCAAGGCCATTGACGGTGGCGGAGGAGTGAGCTAGGCTCGGTTCGGCTCGACTCGAGTCGTCGGCGGAGGGAGTTTGTTTGTGAAATATTATAATGGCGTAAAGAGCAAAGGGACAATGAATAAGGTTGATGAAACCCTAAAGAAACAAGAGGGGAGAACATGGCGGAATATGAATCAGGTTCGTGTAAGCAGCTGAATGATTGACGGTGAAAACCAAGCAGCTAGAGGAGGGGCAGCAGGGAGGGAGGGAGGAGCATGCATGATCGAGCCAGCCAGGGAGGGGAGACAGTTCACGTGGAAAGATTCAATGGTGATAACGGGGTTGGTTTTGGTATTTGGTTGTAATTGTAATCCGGTCTCGAATATTGTTTTTAATTTTGGAGGGGGAATTATATTTTAATTGCGGAAGGTAGATATGATATGGGAGGATAAGCGTCTCTCTTTGAAGGCTCCTACATGCAGTGCATGGCTCTAAAGAAGAGAAGAAGGGTATCCTATGCGGGATTTGATAGACTAGTAAGAGACAATGTGAGGGGAAAGATTTGGTGTTTCCCTTAGCTATTTTGTTTGTCTCTACGCCATGTTTCGTGGGTGTCAAGAACATGCACCACTATTATTGGCCGAGATCACCAAATTAACTTATTATTTACTCTGCCCCATGATGAGAAGATTTACCGTGCCCTAGTCGGTGGGTGGGTGAAAACGCTTCATTTGGTAGTAATAAGTTACTACTTCACAACTTCAATGAGAGGAAAACGTACTGCATGAAGAACCTGAAAGAATTACATATGTATTTTTGCTTCACCAAATTGTTTTATGGAACTTTACTATCACACCCCAATTTTCGAATAGAATTTTCAAAAATTTTGGTATGGTAACACTTACAATACTAACATCTTAACCTGCTTTTAACAACAACAAAACTCAAATACAGAATAGAAATTTTCACAAAATCTAATTAATATTACACTTCCTTGCTTGCATAACGTGCAAAACAAGAACATGAGAACAATCTCATGATTTTAAAACTGTCTACTCAAATCTAAAACTATATAGAGTTTAACAAAAATAGGGAAAACTCTGCCACTACGCCTTCACCTCAATCCTGCTGATCCTCACATGCAGGTCTAACCCCTACACCAAGAAATGGTGCACCGGGATTGTAAAATAACAAACCCGGTAAGCTAAAAAGCCCGTATGAGTAAACTCAAAATTAAAACAACATTTCTCACATCTAAAAATTTCACAAAAGCAATTATATCATTGAATAAATTCACAAATCCAATACTCTTTCAATTAACATGTACCCATGAGTCCCAAGTATTGATGAAATACCCCTCATGACCTAAAACAACACAATTGTGTACTCATGGGACCCAGATACGATAAGGTATCCCCCATGTCGTACACTGACAGACGGACTAGAGCTCTATTCCTAACCGCAACCAATCACTCGGCCAAAGGCTTGGAACCCGGTTTGACTGTCCAATACCAAAACACAAAATAATAAATAGCATCTTAACCGTAACCAATTACCCAATTAAGGGCTTGGAACCCGGTTAAGCTATTTATCCAACAATCATCATATCACAACATTTTTATCAACAACACAAGATTCACATCATAAGATTATATCCTTCACAAGGCTATAATTATATGAACAATATAAATTATTCTATAAGAATAGCTTCTCACAATTTAATAGAATTATGATTATATGAGACTTCAAATAATACATAGGAAAACTCGTTTTAACTTACCTATGAGCCGTTGGCGATCAAGATCATATTTTTTAAAACAACAAAAACATAATCATCATAATCATCATCAAAATCAAACATCATAACACAACATAATTATCATCATCAAACAACCATAATTAAACTTGGTTCAAAAGTGAACCTTGGTGAGATTTACTCACCTTGAAATCCTGCTGCGAAGCCCCCAACACATTCAAAAGCAAGTCAATCACAAAGTCACAAAACACCTAAGATCACACAATTACCAACCTTAGGAACCAAAAATACTAAAGGATAACATAATACCCTTAAACTAATCCTTAGCTCAAGGAAAAATAATTTCCCAAGGTCATTGAACTCAACGACACAATTGAGCTGCCTCAAATCTTCAAAACCTAAACTCAAACTCAACCAAACCACACCAAATAAACCTAAGTCCTAACATGCAAATCTTGCTCAAAACTTAGCCAAACTATCACTCAACATGATCACAGCAGTAAGGACTAGCTAACCACAGGAAACTGAGGCCACAACTCAGCCGGACACACGCGCCGTCACAAGCGGCGGCGAGTGAGCCCCACACGCCACTCCAAAACTTCTAAATTAGGAGAAACTCACAACATGAAACTTGTAGATTGAAGTATTGTGAACAACTTTAATACCTAAGGTTTTGACTGGATCAGCCGGGATCGGCCGGAAAAACCCCGAAAATTCAAAACGGAAAAAAAAACAAAAGCTGCAAAACCGGCACCAAAACTTGATTTTCAGATCACCAAACACGTATAAACATCACTAGAGGAAGGAAATGAGCAAGACTCACCTAACTCTCGCCCGAAACGCCACTGAAATCCCCAGTTTTCCGGCGATACTGCAGCAGCTCCGCAGCTCCATGGTGGCTTCCAAGCGACGCGACGGCGGGCGGGACTGCTCCAGAAATGGAGAGGAGGTCTGTGCGGACCGAACTGGACCGGTGGCGACCGGCTTAGTGGCCGGACGACGGAAAAACGAATGGAGAAGATGGGAGGTCGGGAGAGCTCGGGAGAGAGGAGAGAGAAAATGATTTCCGATTTTAGGTTTCCAAAAATAACTCCCCCACATTTTTCTACTTATACAGTTTTTAGACCCGGAAACTAACTTCCTCTGATCATAACTTTCTCATACTATCTCCGTTTTGGGCATGCCGCATGTCTACGAACTCGTATTGATGAGCTCTATAACTTTTATGAAGGAAGTTTTCGAAGATAACTTACAAAAAATAAAGTCAACTTTTGGGCCTCTTAAAAGTCAAAGTACCTTAAAAAACTTCTGAAACTTCAACTTCGCACAAACTAGAAAATTTCCATAATTAATCTTTCATTAAATATGGGAATAACACAAGAAAAGTAAAATGAAAATCTAGGGTATTACATTTACTACTTGCCACCAAATTTCAGGGTCTCGCATTTATTGGATGGGTTTTATATGGCAATTACCAGATAGAAATTATGTTTTGTGTGATCTATTCTACATGGTCCCAAACTCTGAGAAAAAGACCGATGAAGAAAAAGAATTCAAATAATTGAGAGGAAAACCAGTATCCCGGTTAATTTCATTTCCAATTAATAAGCAACTGCAAAGTTAGTGTACACCATGGTCGATCATACAAATTGAACTTGCGTACATGTCGTGCAATTAGTCAACTAAGCTCACAAATTATCGTCTAATGTCAAAGTTTACCTTTCATTTCATTTCATCATCATCTTATGATTCGGAGAGACCGTAGATACACGCTCATCAACAGCGCGTGGAATCGCTTTAAGAGAGAGTTTACCACCTTTCGTATCCAACGTAAGATTTACGTTAACCATAACTAAAAAAGCAAATTGGGAATACGATTCACATTATTTAACTCACTTACTTTCTTTTCCCTCTTTAATTTCTTATTTAAACGAATTAATTTTTCTACCCACTTAGAAAAATTACCGTGTTTGGCTCAGGTACGTAACTCACAATTCATAATTAGGAGGCTGGGTAGTAAAACGTTGCCATAATGGTCATAAACACGTATGGGAAGGAACACCAAATAGCAGGTCCCTAGCTACCCTTAAAGAGGGAAATGAAAGATATTGACATTACACCAATGCTTATAAAAGCTAAAACTAATTCATGATTCCCCTTTCTAATCTAGCAGCTGGCTCGCCAGCTACTTCATCTGTTGCCCTCTTTATTCCTTTTTATGGCTTAAATCGACATCCTCCCAACTCATCATCTTCCAGTTACAACAAGTAGAAAGTTTTGCCAAAAAGATCAACAAATAAAGAGCTACAATATCTGGCTGGGCATATAATTAATGGTTTTCACTTTTAACTTCTAACTTCAATGGTAAGTCGATCTTTTGTGAAATTAAGTAAGAAATACCATATATATCACAAAGATGGGGAGTGTCAAATTTAGACTTCGGACATAAGCTTGTCCTACTAGCAAAAAACACCCTATATTCATCTTCTTAATTACACGAGATTCTTGAATTACGGAGTCACGGTAATTTTTGCAATCGAATCGTTATGAAGTAGCTAGTGTAAAAATTCATATGAAAGGGCAAGATGAGACGTATCTAGCTAGGTGATCGATATTAGTAACATACAACTCCCTTAATTAATTACCAACATCTTAGGTATTTTACTTGTTTAAGGTAATATTGATATACTATACAAATGTATGTGATACATATGGGAAATTAAGATCATGAAGCAATTTGATATTTTTTAGAGAGAGAGAGAGAGAGAATGGGAGTTTGCCATATTTGGTTGGGTGTAACTAGTAATGAATGGTAGAATTGACGCAGAAGAGGAAACGTAGTACAGGTCATTTTCCAAAGAGAAGAAGATAGAATAAAGAAGCAGCAGCAATGGCCCTTCTTTCTCTGTCGCCTCTCTCTCTCTCTCTCTCTCTAAGCTCTATTACCTTCCAATGCACGCCTTCCCACTCTTTAACACGTTGCCTGCCTGCTTGAGGAGAGAATTTAGAGCCTTTACCGCAGATTATATATAACACTATCGACACCTCCATAATATTCCACACACACACCACATCGATATCATATATCGATCTCTGCAGCCATCATCTCCATCTCCATCTTCCATTGCCATATCTCTCTCCCATATCCATAATTCCATATCTTATATTTCTTCTACAAACATATCACAGACACACAACCATACATACATATCGATTATCGATCACCATGGCCACCACTGGTCTAGACTTGTGCCAAGACCTTCCATCTCTTATGCGATCACTGCCCTCCATCAAAATCCAAACCCCCAAACCTCAACAACCACAAGACTCCATCACCACAAACGACGCCGTCCTCGAAGACGAGTGCTGCCGCACCCCCAAGTCGGAAGCCAGCAAAATCCCGGCAGTCGTCACCTGCCCGCCGGCACCCAGAAAGCCCAGAAGAGCTGCCGGCTCCAGCAAGAGGAAGCTCACCGAGCTGCAATTCTTCGAGGTCGTCAATCGCGACGAAGTCGAGGCCTTTTTCGGATCAACTGGTTTGTTCAACAAGAGGAGCTGCCCATGTAAATAAAAAAACCCAATTACACGGTTCTTTCATTTCTTCCATATCGTTGTTATTACACGAGTTTTATATACATATGTGATCTAGCTTCTTTGTATTGTTCAAATTCAGAGGGCTAGCTTAGTTCGATCCATGTTATAAATTTGTATTACACGGTGTTCTGAATTCACTGGTCCATTGACTTCTCCGGACGATATTGATCTGAATCGATCCCAGAATGCATGATATATCGATCTCTATGAATATATATTGTTCAACCACTTTGATCGAGTTTCTTTCTACACAGGATTGGTCTGTGGATCACATTCATTTGTGGACTTTGACTATTAGTTCTGGTTTCAAATTCTATCATCTTCTTCCTGTTGAGAGATCGATAGAGACTGTGTAATAAAGTAGGAGATTCAATATATATTTGAAAAGCATGATCTGCGAGGAGAGAGAGAGAGGGGGGGATAGGCTTTGTTAGGGTAGATGAGAGGTGGGTGTGATCGATCAAGTGATTATGAGAATTAAGTAAAGGCTAAGCGAGCTCTGAGTTTGATGGTTTCTTTTCCGTGCTCGTAATTTAGCGGTTGTTGGTTTGATCTGTCTTTTTTTTTTGACATTTTCTGCGTCGAGTTGAGTGAACGTCACGGCTTTCGGATCCATAAACATGATTAATATTTCTTTCTTTCTTTCTTTCTTTCTTTACTGAACTGATGAGACTTGAAAGAGAGAGGTTTGTAATGTTTGATAATCCCGAGAATGATGCAATATGGGATGTCATAGAGACTTGTGTGTCTTGAATGTGCTATTTGGTTTGTCTGCTTTCACAGCTGATCTATAAAGATAAGCACAAGAGAGCTAGCTATAGACAAAATAACGAGGATAAATCGTTTGATCACATGGATTTTACTGCAACTGCGGTAAATTTCGATCCTCATTTTTACAGAATCCACGAATTAATTGGATTAGTTCCACAAATCAGAACCAATTGCAACTTAATTTGTATTCTTACGATCGAGGACATCATTTATTGCAACGATGATTTTCTCCCAGCTAACTAGTAAAAATATGAGAATAAATCAAATTTTAACACAGATTCTAAACCGCCGTTACTTTTTCAACCTCTTTTTTTCTTTTTTCTTTTTCATCTAGTCTGATTGATTCAATTCTTAACTTGTTTGCCTCCGTAGAAAAAATCAAGGCAAAGACATTTTCCAATTCTTAACTTGTCTGCCTCCGTAGAAAAAATATCAAGGCAAAGACATTTTCCAATGTGTCATTAAAAGATATCCGCCACACATTGTCAATTGATTTTTAATTTATCGCTTATTGTTAGTTTTAACATCATTTCACAATAATTAAACATAGGTTGATATACTCACATATTATGGCCTAGCATCTCAGCTGGGCCTCCAAAAACCCTAAGCCTCCACTTCTGCCAAAACACTCGTTCGGCAGCGACCGGATCTATAATGGCCTTTGGCCTCGTTGGTCTCGGGAGTACACCAGACGGGGTACCCTATTTGATTTCAATCACGGAGTAAGTCTGATCTGAGCAAGGTTGATGAGGGGTTTCAAGCTTTCATGGTTTCTGAGCAAGAAGGCGGCGGCACAAGCAAGGGTGGCTAGGCTAGATCTTGCAACCGGCATCAATGATGAGATCTGTTTTTTTGGCGTAGGTTTTTGGGGTGATTTCCGTTTGGAGCCCGCCAACTTCCCGCTACCATCGAATCGGGGATCTATGTTGGTGCGTGTTGCTGAGGGAGAGAGAGGAGTCTCATGGGTGTGGGGTTTGAAGGTGGTGGGTTGCGATGTGGCGGGGTCGGCGAGGGAGTTTCGGCTGTGGTTGGGATCCGACAACGGCGGCGGCGACACGACTATTTTGCTGGTGGTGAGATGGTTGCTAGTGGCGACTGCAGACTTGGGCCGGAATCATTGGTCAGATATGTTGCCTTGCTTCATTGGTTTGCTCTGGTCCTAATGAAGCAAGTTTTATGATGTTGAGGTTTTGGACTTGCTACATTTCAAGTCAGGTAGAGGTTCCACTGATGACCTTATAATGCGGATTAAATGACATTTCAAATGAACGGTTGGATGTTTGCACATTGGATTTCGAGATATAATGAGGACTAAGTATAAGTAACCTTTCAAATGAACGGTTGGATGTATGCACATTGAATTTGGAGATATCAATTAAAGTTTAAAACACTCATCCAACCGTTCATTTAAAATTCTTCACTTGGTCCTCATTATTAGATCCTCATTGGATATATATATATATATATATATATATATATATATATATATATATATATATATATGTTTTAAGTCGGATCCACTATGAACATCTTAATTTTTGATGGGAAGTTCGAGCTGTGCAACACAGTGGAGTAGGCGAGTTACAGAAAGGTTGGCTAGTCAGCTCAATCGTGGATGGTAGTTACGTTGTGCTAGGGGGTTTCGGCTTGAGCTGTGGGTCTCAAGCTTGGTGTCGGTTTCTATTTTAGCCTTGTTTCAAGTCTTCCCTTGGGTATATCTTTTGTTTCTAATTCTAGTTCCTAAGCTTTTTGCCCCAAAATAACCAACAAATCTTTCAAACCAAATACTAACCATCAAACAATGCGCGCCATTTGTTGGTTAATTTTGGTGGAAGATTGTCTTACATTTTGTGTAGGGGCCGGATTTACGTTTAGGTCGAGTATGCTTGGTCGGTCATAAATCCCGTAATATTTATAGATTGAAGATTGTACACTATTTGATTTACATGAAATATGCATGCATGTTCAGTCATACTATTCGTTACTTGTTAATATAACACAACAGACATATAAAAAAAAAATTAGATGCGATATCGCGTCAGACGTACCATTGATAGGTTGTAATTTGGATGCCTTATATCCCATACTATATTTTGTATTAAATTTTAATGTTGTTTCCACATCACTCAGTTATGATTATTATCGTTTTTCAAAGAGTTGTCATTTTTCAAAGAGTTTTGGTATTCAAATACTTGACTCAAATAATCAAATTCTATAATATGTTAACGTATGCTCTGCTTGCACTTACACTTGTTAAATATGACTTGATTACTTAAATGTGAACCTACGTGGGTTACCATTTTTAGGACTTGATTCGAGATAACCCTAAACGCTTATATTGTTTACCTTAGAGTAGAAAAATGTTAACCTCATACCTTTACCCAAATGATTCAAGGGCCACAATTATGTATGCTTTCTCCAAAGGCCCCAACATATATTAATGATCGTCTTATCATTGTAAGCACTAAGCACTGCTCATCAATTATTTGTTGTACTATTACAATATTTTCGAAATCTCACGAACTATTTATCGTACCATATTACATGGTTTAACAGAACTAATTAAAGCTTTATTTATTTTTGAATAGACGTTTAAGGACACAGCTTATTGGGAGACTCAGTCCCACCCATTATCTATACTAAAGTTTTGTAAGTTCACATACCATTTGAGTGAATAATTAGCGAACATGAGTTTTACATTTATTTTCTTCGGTGTAATTATTAACTTTTATAATTATATAATCGGCTTCATACAGCGGCCATACATGAAGCCGATCATACTTGAATAACATCAACAAGCGAAACCCCTAATACAATGTTGAAGTCGCACAAGTTCGTTAATGGAAAGGGAAATCCAAACCTTAGCCACCCCACGGCGGTTTGCAGTTTGATCAACTTGTAACACCATTTTCACTTCGTTTAGCCCTATCCCTCTCTAGGGGTATTTTAGTGATAGGTTCTATAGGAACTAGACGATCCTATGTGGTCAAATACGTACCTAGCAACAAATTCTTATGTTCCTTTCATTACAGTATTTCTAAACAAGTTTTTGGACCAATAGTCTATCGATATCCCATAATCCTAGTTGAGGCCTTTGTCATGATGGCCGACGGTAAACCTTGGATTTCCACCCAAGTTCAGACAAATTCTAGGAACATCAACGATATTAGCTAGAGAGGCCATCGTAATTGTTCAAACGTGCTATTTGCTTATGATTTATCCCCGACAATGCAAGTTTCGTAACGATGATCTAGGCTCTGTTAGATATATTGATTTCAATGCTATATATATATATATATATATATATATATATATATATATATAAAGCTAGCTGACAACATAAACAGGTTATTCCCAATATTCTATAAGTACATTCATGCCAAACAAAGACACACGAACAACTTCAAGCAACTGCCTATTTTTCCTCTCTATCAATCCATTTTACTGAGGAGTATAAGTATTTGAAGTCTGATGTCGAATTCCATGTAACTGCATAAACTCTTGCATAAGACCATTAATATATTCTCCGCCATTGTCAGACTAGAAAACTCGAACCATTTGTTGATACTGTGTGGATACCATCTTATGAAATTCTTTGAATCTAGAATAAACATCGCTCTTGTTCTTCAATAGAGACACCCAAGTCGTACGGGTACAATCATCAATAAATGTCACAAAATACCGAGCGCCAGAGAGAGAAGGAATTTCTGTAAGACCCCACACGTCAGAGTGAATCTTCATAAATGGAATATGACTTTTATTTAGGCTTGGTGAATATGAAACACGTTGGCTCTTAGCTAGTTCACATATGTCGCAATGAAAATCTGAATAGTCGACACCCAAAAATAATTATTGCAGCTTCTTAAGAAAACCGAAGTTTAGATGACCCAATCTGCGGTGCCAAAGCCACACATCTTTCTTAGCACTCTCAGCTCTATTGACCTGATTAGCTTGACCCAAAGACTGCATATGTTTCTCTCATGTCTCTGTCAGATCTAGGTAGTACAATTTCCATTTTCTCACTCCATAACCCAAAATCCGCAGCGTCAGAATGTCCTGAAATACACATAATAAAGATGGATAAAATGTGACAATACATAATAATTCTTGAATGATTTGGCCAACTGAGAGAAGATTGTATGAAAATGAAGGGACAACTAATACAAAATTAAATGTTAATGTGTTTGATAGGACAACAGAGCCTTCTCCGGTGACCGGAGTTGGAGTACCATCAGCGGTAGAAATAATATTTTGAGAGGAGGGTTTTAATTTTTTCAAGAGGCTAGGATCATTACACATGTGATCTGATGCTTATGTATCAATAATCCAATACATATTCATAGATACTTTACCACTCATACATGACTGTGCGACATTGGATGCATTAGATGGTTGGTCTTCCTCTGTAGTGGTTATGACAGTTTTTGCTTGATTCTTACGGGGTTTCAGGGTGAAATCACACCAATCAGGGTACAAAATTGTTTCAAAGCAACGTTGCTTGCTATGACCTAATACTCCACATAACAGACATTTTGAGTTCGCATATGAATTTGGTTTGCATGGAGACCGGCATGGTGCAGTGGTATGATAGTTGATTTGATGTGCCATTTTGGAGGTTTGGTTTTTGAGATTCAAGGATACGGGAATTATGATTTTGATGTATGCAACAATTTCTTTGTGGTGTGATTCAGGATTCAGGTTTGGTTTTGGGATTTGGGAATTTGTGTGTTTTTATAGTGATTTGTGGGGTTTTTGGTACGCAAAGATTTGTGGTGTTTTAGGTGTAAATTCAAAAGAGGATTGAACCTGACAAGCTCTGATGCCTAGTAAAAAATAATGATTCAATATGATTTTGTATGCTTCAATGTATATTCTTCTTCATATAAGAGATTTATATAGAGATATAATTGTAGTGCTAATAAAAAAATATTTCCTACACCTATACATAATATTTAACCTACACATACAAAGAAAGTAAATATTTCTACAAAGACATGTCTCTAGTGCATGAATCAATAGAAGTAAAACTTTGACCCTCATGGTAGGCACACAATAATGACATTTTCCTCTTTCTGGTTTGATGTATGACCAGAGAGCTGTAACTAAAGAAAGATACGTGATTAGTTTAAGTTAAACCGTAAGCTAGCTCCCATAAAGCATGGGTAATCCTATAGCTGACCTAATTAAGTCCCAAACCGATTTTGTATCAAGACGATTATTAATTAACTAGCTCACCCAAAATGCTACTAGGTACCCACCTATAAGTCCCTTCGAAAATGACCCTTTGGCAAGCTATTGCGCACCCCCATCACTCTGCCGACTCCGATCCATACAAAATAAGCAAATGAAGTACGTACGTATCCTTGGCCACCAAATGAAGACCAAACTGCATTTTTTTTGAAACAAATGTGGGTTTAAAGCCCGTTGTATTAATAGTTGTAAGTCTGAATGGCACCGATACAGACCCTAAAGGTGGTTCACATACTATTACATTGAAACAATTCACTATCTAGATGTAAGGAAACATTCGTAATTTGCAGGCTGACAAATCATATCTAGGGTTCCCAGGAACCTACATAAGAAAATTATTGGAAATAAACTAACAAACACTAATTTAAAACCTTAGATGCCCAAAACTATGGGCTTAGAAAACTGGAATAAAACTAGAAAATAGAAACAAAAGGAAAAAGAAGTCCAGGCCCAAGACCCAAGCCTAGAGTGGACCTAAATAATTGGGCCCAAACAGAGCCCAAGACTCAACCCAGCAAGAGAGAGACCCAGCCTCCAGCCCGACTCGGCTTAAACCATCTCCACCATCGCCAACAGCCACCACCACCACCTGCTCCGCTACTCCTGCTTCAACAGACCACCACCCATCTTCCGCCTCCATGGTCGTACCACCCCATGTCTAGTCCTCACCACCACCATAGATTTGCCCCATCTCGGATCTAGAAGCTCTGCCCTAGATCCGGACAAAAAACCACGACGATAGATCAGACGCACCGGCGACACCACAACATCCCCTCCCAGCCGCTTCCACGATCTCATCCATAGCCCACTATGTCGACCAACAAGAGAGGAAATTCCCGAAATCTAGCCATCGAACTAGTCTCCCTATCCCTCTTCTCCTACCTTGCCATTCGCTACTCCTTGAAACTACTGAAGAGCCTCGTCGATGTTAGACCCATAGAGGAGTTGATTAGCACCCGTCCGACGACAGAGAAAAGGCTCGCCACAGGACAGGATGGGGGCTTTGCTTGCGGCCGTTCTCGCTCTTTAGGAGGTTGATGTATCAAGACTTATTGGTCCTAAGCTTCTTCTTCTTCCCTTTCCAATGAAATCTCAAAAGACCAACATCCTCTTAAGCTATCCTAAGATCAAACTGCATGTGGTCATCAATCCATAGGTAAAATCCTAACATTCCTAATATAGCTTTGGAAACTAATACAAGTCGATCTTCTACATTTTGAATCCCTAGATTCTTTTGTTCCAAAAACAAGAGACTGGCCCAAACTCCACCCCGAAACGTACATCTCGATCAGCTAAATTAGACTGATGAGGCATTTGAGTTAAGCAAATATATAGTCTAGTGGGTACTTAATCAATCGATAGAAAACGAAAAGAATTTAGTCGCTCGGTCGCTCCTCATAGAAAACTCACAAAAATGTTATGGTTTTTATAGAATAGTAACATATATATGTGTTCCATTATGATGATCCCTCTCAACATTGGCAGAGCCAGAGACTAGAAATGAGAGGTACATCATTAATAAAAAGGTGTCGTCATTAACAAATTTCTCCAACTCAACTAAATTTCAAATGCCAAATACATGTAAAATTTAAATTTTAAAAGATGCCATAGCATCATTTGGTCCATATGTGCCTCTCAATCAAACTAGTTAGGCCACAATAGCCTAGTAGCTTCATTATCATCAAGTCACACCATGTTCTGTACTAAACCCTAGCTAGTAAAGGCGCCCCTCTTCCAACTGCAACTATCTTGATTAGCTAAAACAATAGAACCGAAGGCATGCCAAACCTAGCTAGCTAGCTAGCTATTTCAATCAAACTTAAATTTACGATATGGGGAGCTATCTAGCTAAATGATTATTTACTTTCCTAGAGAGAAGGGAGAAGGAATTAAATTATGAGTTGAACTCAGAGATTAGATATTGGGATCAGAAAGACAGAAACTGAAAATAAAAAACTAAAGATCAGTTAATTGGTGTTGATTGATTGATATTAACTTCTGGGCCATGCAAGGATGGGATTCCCCATGTGCCAATTATATATGTATATCGATCTCTCGGGACCTGAAATCCTCAAAAAGGTTTCGTGTCTCCAGGCGGGCCTCATCACTCAGACAGACGCCACCTTGATCTTGGTACGTAGACATATAGCATATTCTAATACTATACAATTACAACTCGGGGTTGGCTTCAATTTTACGTGTCCTAAAAGCCAATCAGACAACCCATTTCTTAATTTAGTACCCCATGCCCATGCATAATTGGCATGAAAGAATCACGATGCAGATCACACAAGCCCTTAGCTCTCTCTGTCTCTCTCTGAGCTCGATCTGTTACTCTGTTACAGAAGAATAAAGGGCATGCACGCTTTAGTGGGGGAAGAGAATACTATAATGAGTGAGAGGAGCAGAGAGGATAACGTGTGTGTAACGATGGAGGAGGAAGAACAGTACGTACTTTAGGGGTTAAAGGAGGAGATAGAGGAGGAGGGAGGTTGGATAGTTAGTTGGAAAGAAAAGACTGTTGCTGTGCATGCTACTTTTTACAGTCTAGTGTAGTCTGGTTGTTAAAAAAGTGTGACTGTCCAATCCTGGGTACGAATTACACAGGTTTAGGCAGGGTCACTGTCATATATATATATATATAGCTAGGAAGACAGGGAGGATCACCATCGGGACTTGAGCTAACCTGCAGGAGAGGACTTATGAGTCAGGTGCAATCATTTCTCTCTGCTTAGATGATGATCCAGCGCTAGCATCCATTTCTTCTTCATTCTCACTCTTTTTGACTCTTTTTCGATAATATTACATCCCAATTGCCTGCTATGTATGTGTCCCCTTTTCTTTTTATTTTTTATTTTTTATTTTTTTATATAAGTCTTAAGATCCTATTTGCTATGCATTTGAGCATTTTTTCTTTCTTTCTAAATTCTAAGAAGATCTTATTATTACCCTTTCTTTATATGGTTTCTTGATATGGTAGGAAACGAAGGCCTTGTGCCGGTCTATACACTTTATGTGCCCTAGTTGTCTTAGATAGGTCAAGTGGTCACAACCTTTTAATGACAAGATAAAACTATGTGTCGTCAAGATTACCCTCTGATGACAATATAATAGGAAAACTGTGTTATTAGACATTAAGATATGTTATCGTGTTACGTATCTAGTGATTTTTTCATTATGTCACCGCTGTGACAAATCAAATATAGTCGATCGTCATTAGAGCAGTACTCTTTGCTAGTTGGTGCTTATTAGGATACATATACTTCGTAGAGTTCCTCAATATTATATAGGGATTTCTTCTAGATGCTTATTGTAATTAGGGGTTAAGACTTTACGTCCCCCATTATATTCGACCCCTATTGTATTCGACAGTTTCATCAATGAATGCTTAAAGACAACCACACCAGCCCTTTTATTTAAAAAAGATCTTATTATTTATATTATAGGAGCCGAAATTTTGAATGCGGAATTTTCATATATAGCTTCAATTTCTCAACAACATTGATGGTTTTATAGGTATAATTAAATTGGTCATTTTTATCATAGTTCTACATATTCGACATCTAATTGATTTTTTTTTAATATTCTCGTGGCCATGTAACTTAACATATATGTTTCTATTTTTAAAATATACTTAACATGTTTCTATTTTTAAAATATCACATTGCAAATTATTGGATGGATAAATTAATTAAATTTATATTCGATAATTGATGGTGAAATGTGTTGATTCGAGGTTTATCTTTTGTTTGTAATTTGTATTTTTTTTTGATACATATATTGACTAACAAACTGAAGAGCGATGTCTCTAGAAATCAACCAGAACAAAAATTATGAGAATTATGGGGAAAAATTGAACGTCGAGGTAACTAGGCAAAATGTTTCAATGTACAAGTTACTTGGTACTAACTAAGCTAGCATACCGTCAATCAATAACGAAGATTGTTATTTTTCAAAGACATCGATACACACCGGCCTGTCTACTTAATTAGAAACTAAACCCTAGTACTAATTAGCTCGGCCACCCGGTAAATAATAGGTTTCCTCCCTGAGTGGTGCTCCAACTCCTTACCACGGTTGCTGGAGTTGGCGACCGATGATCTCTGCACAAGACCAAATACATGATCAAAAGAGGGTGTAAAAATAACTCCCTAAAAATGTCTATGTTTTTTTACAACCCAAAAATATTGTAAACACCTACCACAAAGCTTCTTAAACTAGCTGCAAGTTTTCTCTTCTAGTACTTGGCAGACAAAGAGAAGAAAAGTAAACAAAAAATTACATTGCAGTAATACTACTCATCAAGTGGCTCTATGAAACTAAGTTGAGCAGCTATAACTAGGATCAAACTCTCCTATACTTCTTAGTTTAACGTATATGCACATAAAGAAGGTCATAGTCCACATATTTTCAAGTCATTGCCACTCCTAAATCCCACTCAAACAAAAACCAAATTAGCTACATTACATATAAAACTAGAACACAGTATATTCAGAACAGAGCACTAAACTTTAGAAAATCGCCACAAATCACCTACCTTATCAAATAACACCAAACTTTCCGGATCAAGAGTTCACATATAGAAGATGAAACATGCAAATTTTCAAAATAAAAGCATTTATAAATCATGATCAAATTCAGACTCCAAGCTGTACAACATAACCGTAATTCAATTATAGCATAATACACTTATTCTTAGAAAATCACCATAAATCATATCTCATAACCAAAACTTAATTTATACCTTGTACTTGTCCGATTCAAAATGCGTGCAAAGCCACTCCCACTCATCCCACCTGTGCAAAAGCTCTTCCGGAATCACGTCTCTCCCCTCGAGCTTGTGAATCTCGGACAAGTCGTGCTTCCATTCAAGGAATACACTTGCCGCCCTTTTATTGATCCATTTAATGACTTTTACATCATTGAAATCAATGATAAAAAAACACTGCAAGACATAGAAAACATGAAACCATTAAGTTGTAGTACCCCAGGGAATCAAAATACCATGATGCAGGGAGTCAAAATACCATAAAAATTAACTGAAAGTTAACATAATTAACTTACAGTGAGACTGTCAAGAAGCTTCTTCCTCTCCTCCTTGTCTAAATCATACCACGATTCCTTCTTCATTGCCACTCTTTTTCGTATGATGCTTCCAAGACTATTGACAAAGAGACTGCATACATCCGAATTTCTTGGTCCATCAATAACTTCCCAATCAAAGTCTAAGTCGATCTTCTCCCCCGTGCTTTTCACAATATCAGCCACCTTTGCGTTGTTCACCACTCCCCGGTTGCCTTTCTGGGGAGGTCCTCCGGTTTTCTTCGGTTTCCGGCGAGTGCTACAAACCCTGGGTGCACCCTCAGCAGGTGTTTCTGCTACTGTAGTTGACTCCTCATCGTCGTCGGTTAGAGGGGGAGCCGACGAAGCAAGGGATCCTACAGATGCCGTACTCACAGTGGCTTGGTTGGATTCGGAAGAAGAGGAGCCGTATTGTTGCGCACACTCTAGCCGCAGACGCTCCTCCGCCTCCTCCCGAGCTTTCCTTTTCCCGAGCGCCGGCGGCATCTAGGTAGTGAGAAGAGGATGAGGGCTGGGAGTGAAGGGATTTGAGGACCGGTAAGGACGAAGAGGGCCGGTAAAGAGGAAAATGGGAGTGAAGGGATTTGGGGACCGGTAAGGAGAAAGAGGGTCGGGAGTGAAGGGATTGGGGGACAAGTAAGGAGGAAGAGAGCTGGAAGTGAAGGGAGGGATTTGGAGATTTTTTTTTCAATGTTAGGGATTGAGAAGTGTGCGCTGAATCAATATACATGGTAAATCTTAGGCGACGAAAACATTTAACATTTTTATCGCTTAAGTTTTTTAAATTTGGGACAAATTTTGGTCCTGGAATGCAGCCCGCCATATATTTGGGACTTAGGCGACGATATGTCTATTTTTCATCGCCTAAGTGACTTAAATTTTTGACTTTCCGCTAAAGAATATACATTTTAAAGCGATGACAATAATAAATCTGTTGCTTAAGTTGGAAAATCATTTATATTTAACTTTCTGCTAATTAATACTCATAATCTGTGATGATGTAGATGATGATCGATAGGGATCAAAGAGATCGCGCAGAGTCCTGGAATGCAGCTCGCCAAAGAATTTACTTTTTGAAGCGACAAAAATATCAAAATCCGTCGCTGAAGGTTGAAAATACATTTTTGGCAAGATGCGCGGAGTCCGCTGCTGGGGTTCTATTGCGCGGAGTCCTCTGGGGTTCTATAAGTGCGGAGTCCGCTGGGTTCTATTGCGCGGATCCTCCTGGGGTTCTATAGCGCGGAGTCCGCTTTGGTTGTTATGGCGCGGAGTCCGTTGGGTTTCCTATAGCGCAGCGGAGTCCGCTGAGGTTCTTATAGTAAGGAGGAAGAGGGGTTCCTATAGCGCGGAGTCCGCTGGCGTAAATGGCTGGAAGTAGCTGTTGGTAACATGGGCGAACCAAAGAGGGAAGAAGGAGGACATGCAGAGGGAAGAAGGAGAGGCAGAGGGAAGAAGAAGGAGGAGAGGCAGAGGGAAGAAGAAGAAGGAGAGGCAGAGGGAAGAAGAAGGAAAAGAGACAGAGGGAAGAAGGAAAGGCAGAACCGGGACAGCTAAAGTAGCTAGGGGTCTCTCGGTCTTCTAAACTGGGGCAGAGGAGAGAAGGGAGAGAAGAGAGTCTGAAGAAGAGAGGAGAGAGAAGAGTGAATATATACCGTAGAGATGACTGAGGGTCTGAAGAAGAGAGTTCAAATATGGAGAAATGATAAGTCAAGCAGCGGGTAGCGAAACTTTTAAAAATTTGGTTCAAATTTTCCTAAAATTTTTGGCGGAGTAGGTGCCGCACAAAGTTTTGGTACTTAAGCTACAAAAATTTATACTTTCGTCGCTTAAGTAATTAACTTAAGCTACGATTCCGTCTCTTAAGAGCTTTTTTCCAATATATAGTTCGTGGATTCCAACGTTTATATTTCCGCTGCATCTAAATTGTTAGTAAAGTACAAAACTAAATCAATCGGAAATTAATACATATCACAACATAATAGAATAAATTCATTACATATATAATAAATTCATGACATAATTAAATCGAAAATTTAACGTTTTAACACACCATGAGTTTTCAATCGCTATCAACGTAGTCTCTGTCTTCTAAATCATCCTCACTTACTTCATATGAATGATCGTCTGAGTCTTCTTCTTCATCGTCATGCCGGATGAATGGAAGTGAACCAAAGTCAAACTCTAAATTAGAAATGGGAATGTACTCGCAGGGTTGGAAGTGGATGTCGTTGTTGATGTGAATAGTCTCCGTGTCGGGGATATTAGACGTCGAGGCTTCTTGATATGGTTAAAGAGTGACATTCTCAATATCTCTATTTTCAATACCCATCTTAAGTGTAGTTGCAGTGTAAATACATCTATGTGACATCACGTTAACAACTTTCCAACCCCCACCCTCCTTTGGATCATCAAGATAAAAAACTAGTCTTGCCATTGTGGCAACAATAAACGGTTGGTTCTCATACCAGCTTGTGCATGTATTCACTGATAACAGAGCATGATCCGTCTTGGTACTCCTCGGTATATTTGGGTCGTTGAACCATCTACACTTCAATAACACAACTGGCATACCGGTTGAGTAGACTAGCTCGACAACAGATATAACGACCCCGTAATATTTAGCTCCGTCTTCTGTACCCACACACATCACGCCACTGTTTTGTGTCTTTCGACCATAATCTCGATGCAATGTCAAAAACTTAATGCCGTTAACTACACAAGCAGCATATATATTCACATGTTGTGGCTTACCAGCCAAATATGACAACTCGGGTTTGTAGTGTACACTATTTTCTTCTTGCAACTTTGCAACCTGAAAAAACATCAAAACATATTAATTTTTTGAATCACAAACACATGAAATTCTCATGTAAAAACATGAAACTTAAACGCATCCATCTTGTGAAGTATTTAGGAAATGTCTTCTTTTGCATCTCTTCCCATCTGTCACCATATTTAATTTTGCAAAGTTGTTCATGTGGATGTCTAAACATGTCGACTTGGTCACAGTGTCACAGTACCCACCAATGATCTTCAGCAATCTCATCATCGGTTAATCTTTCATAAATTAGTAATTTCCCAAATAAACGGATATCATCAGAAACAACTAATAGGTTGAACCTAGGTGTATTCTCACTTCCGACATGCTCTGTTTCTTGATGGAGATAATTTTTATTATAGGTTACACACTCCTGTGCCTTGTATGCCTCTGCAATTGACCCCTCCAGACGATATTTATTTTTAACGTACCTTTTATAACTGCCGAGTTGTCTTAATAAAGAAAATAAAAAGTCCCCATTATCTAGTTTATTGAGCCAGCCAATAATATATAAATCAAAGACATAAAGTGCTAGGAAATAGTTAATTTTTACATTTCCATGGGAAACATCCAGGTATTGTGTACTGGACCGGTAAACAACACTTGTTCAGGTAAATTGATCATAAGATGAACCATAATAGAAAAAAAAGTGGGGGGGGGGGGAATCCTCTCCAGTTTGCAAAGGATGTAGACGATGTCTTCTTTTAACGTAAAGACATCTGACTTCTTCAACTCCCGAACACATAACTTCTGCCAGAACTGGGACAAGGCTACTAATGGCTCCATAACATCACGATGCAACACTGGTCTAATTACGACCGGAAGTAGCCGCTGCAGCAAAACATGACAGTCATGCGTCTTCATTCCAATTATCTTCTCTTCTCCCACTTTAACACATCGAGATGTATTTGCTGCATACCCTTGAGGATACTTAACATCTTGAATCCAACTGAAAACTTTAGGCCTCAAAGCCGGCTTCACCTGGTAAGGTGCAATAGGCATAACAACTTTAGAGTCGGTCCGTTTTACCCACAAGTGTGGGCGTAATCCCATATTTTGCAAATCGCACCGCGCTTTGATAGTGTCCTTAATCTTTTCTTTTATATCCAGAATAGTTCCAACGATGTTGTCACAAACATTATTCTCTATGTGCATGACATCTAGGGTGTGTCTTATTCTTAACTTTGACTAGAAAGGCACCTCAAAGAATATACTCTTGTGTGTCCAATTGTCAAGATACGAAGGACGTTTAGAATTCCGAGTCAATACTTCACGATCATTGCTCAAAGTTCCGAAGTCAAAAGTGTTCAACAAATCTAAAATTTCATCGCCACTCCATTCTCGGGGTTTCAGACCAAACTCTTATCTCCCATCGAAGTTAACTACATCAAGTCTCCATTCATGATCATCTGGAAGCCATCTACGAGCTCCCATATAACACACCCTATCAGCGTGCCAACTAGAATTGATGTCGGTTAAGTAGAGTGGACAAGCACCCTTTAGTGGTATGAGAGGACAACATCCCGTAACCAGGAAAATCGCTAATAGTCCACATCAGTGATGCTCTCCTCATGAATGAAGTACCGATAAGCTTGTCAAAAGTCAATACTCCATTTTCCCATAACCCATTCAACTCATCAATCAGTGGTCTCAAATACACATCGAGACACTTACCTGGGGACTTTGGTCCTGGAATTGACAGAGCCAACATGTTATATTCCTTCTTCATTAACATCCAGGGAGGCAGGTTATAACAAACAACAATAACATGCCAAATACTGTAAGAAAAGTTCGTGTTTCCATAGGGATTAAACCCGTCTGTTGAGAGTCCGAGCCTTACATTTTGAACGTCTGCAGCGAAATCAGGAAATGATATGTCAAAGGATTTCCATGCTTCCCCATCTGCGGGGTGTATAAGCGCATCGTCATCTTCCCTCGGAATACCATGCCATCTCATATCCTCAGCAGTTTTTCCACACATGTAGAGACGCTGCAGCCTAGGAGTTAACGGGAAATAACGAAGCACCTTCATAGGAATCCTTTTCCCATTAGGGGAAAGAGTATCTTCCCACCTCGATGTATTACACTTAGGACATTTAAATGCGTCTTTGTAATCTCTATAAAACATAACACAATTATTCTTACAAGCTTCAATTTTCACATAACCAAGACTGAGGTCGTTTAGGATCTTTTTTGCCTTGTAATGACTCGATGATAGTTTGTTTGCAGGAGGAAGCAAACGTCTGATAAATGATGATACATCATCAAAATGTTCGTTCGAGGTCCTGTGCTTCTTTTTTAGACTCATATGTTCCATGAGAGAACTCAAAACAGTTTCTGAACATCCCTCGTACACTGGGGTCTGCGCTTCTTCGAGCATCCTGTTGTACTTATCGTAATCACCAGTGTTTAGGTTCGAGAAAGTAGAATATGTTTCCTGGGGTGCATTAAAATTCTCTTCCTGATGATATCTTGAAGCGTATGGAAAAACATCATGTAGCATATTTAATGTGGGATCCATATAAGGGCTAACGGAAGCACTAGATGAGCCAGCCTCATGCAAGTTAGTTGGTAGGAAATAGGGCATTATAGGATCATTAACTAGCACTTCACCGTGTTCAGTCTATGTAGTATAATATGGATCCATGCCGTAATGTGACAAATGCTTTTCTATACCTTGAATTGTGTCCCAACTATTGTCCATATTGTACTGCATCCAGCTCTTGTCCATTTTTTCTGCATGCCTGTCATAATAGAAAAAAAAATGCACATTGTTAGCAACAAATAAAACATATATCCATTCAATTCTTCTTCTTCATCATCTTATGCCTCCGGTTAGGGTCCTAATCTCATTTAGAAGAACATGACTTTATTTCACACTGATTTATGTTACAGTTATTTCGAATCCGACTTGGGATAATTTTGGCAGCATCTCCCTACAGTTTCCCAAGTGCATCAATTTCTATACCTAATGTGCACTCGAGGAACAGTAGTGGGAGACCATGTCGAAATTACCCACTATCGAAAACTGAACCACCACATCATGAATCAGTGCGAATCAAAGTCATGTTCTCCCAAACCGTCCAAAAATGAGACAATTCAAGAATCATTTTGTCAAACAAAGTTGTAACAAAATAATTTTTGAACGGGATTTCTAAGGCTAAACATGTAGTAGCTAGAATGCAAGAATATAATCATTCTTACATTCATCGCGAGCAAATAAACACACATATAATGATTTGCATACAAAAAAAAATTATATATGAAAATATATATTACCGAAATATTCTCATAAATATATATTACCAAATACTCATAAATATATATTACCAAATATTCTCATAAATATTCAACATAACCCTAAATATTCTCATAAATATATATTACCAAAATTCTCATTAATATTCTCAAAATTCTCATATATATATATATATTACCAAAATGCAACATTTAGCATGCAATATGAAAAAATGTAATATATAAACAAGAAAACCATGTAGGTAACCAAAATTCATCATAAAACCAACACATCTAAAAAAATTAGGAACAAAGAATAACAATAATTGACCGGTCGAAATACTTCACCGGAAAGCTCATCAGAAAAAATGGTAGAAAAGAGGGAGAAAGAGCATGTACTAAACTACAAACTAGTGGATGAAGATGATATCAAGCATCAAATAAGCCAGAGATTTGCCAGCCAGATCTGTGCAGCTTTTTTTTCACTGTAGCTCGATCTGTTTTCCTCCAGTTTTTCGATCTGGAACTGATGTAGAGGATATAAAGAAGATTTCACCTAAGCGACGAAATAGCTCGTCGCTCAAGTCAACAATACCGTTGCTTTAGTGTTAACCTAAGACGACGAAAATAAAATTTCTCGGGTAGGTGCAGGATATCATGCGACAATTAATTTCGTCGCTTAAGAGTCAAAATTATCATCGCTTTAGTCTAAAACTAAAGCGACGAAATCTCAATTTGTCGCTTAGGGTCAGAATATCACGTGGCAAACATTGGCGTCACTCAAGAGTCAAAAGTTCCGTCGCTTTAGTTTAAAGCTAAAGCGACTAAATTATGAATCTTATGCGACTAAATTAGTTCTCGCTTAAGGGTTAATGTTTCGTCTCTAAAGAAATAATTTGCGAAATTTTTTTTGCTGTCGCCTGATGAGTAGGATCTGTGGTGATGAATCTTATGCGGCAAAATAATTTTGTCGCTCCAGAGAATTGTAGCGACGAAAAATTTATCTTTAGCGACAAAATGATTTTTCGTCGCTTAGGAAGTACCTAAGCGACGAAATATGAATATACCCGTCGCTTAAGCCTTTTTTCCTATTAGTGTGGTTGTGGTATATTTGGGGCAGATTGGTATGGTGGTGGTGGCGGCGGCATATTTGGGCCAAATTAGTGTGGTGGTGGTATTTGGGACAGTTGGAGTGAGTGGATAAAAAACCTACGGTGGCGTTTTTTTTTTTTTTTAAAATTTTTTTTTCAGCCTTTAGCGACGGAATTCAACAATTTTATCTCCTAAATTGATAATATTTTTTTATTATAAAATAAAATCCGTCGCCTAAGTGCTTAGGAAAAGAAAGTATTCCGTTTTCTAAGAACCACTTAAGAGACGAAATTTTAGGTTCCGTCGCCTAAGTGTCTACCTCACCACACTTAGGTGACGGATCTTAGCCGACGGATGTTCCGTCTCCTAAGTACTTAGGAGATGAAATCTGTCACTTAGGAGATGAAATTATTTCGTCTCCTAAGTGTTTTTTTCCAGTAGTGAATACAAGTACATAAGTAAGGTTTAGGGTTTTGGATTATACGTAATAAGTTATCAATCCACCTATAATATTACTGGGTTGTTCTTCTCTCTTTCTTTCTTTATATAATTGATATGATAAGACAATTAATGAGAATCACATGTTCTTGTTAACTCTCTTTATTTTTATAATATATGATATCTTGATTCCAGCAAAGTTAGAATCATATGTTCTTGTTACTGTTTGATAATTATCATTGTTTACAATTGATGGTATTAAATCTATAACTATTTACAGAGGTGTGAACATTATAGAAACTATTTCAGAGGAATTGCAATTTTCCCCAACAGAAACTCAGATAACATATATCCCTCATGTTGAAGAAGATATGAAACCAAAAGTTGGACATAAATTTGAGTCATTGGATGCTACGTATAACTTCTACAATGCTTATGCACGCAAGATTGAATTTAATGTCTGTAGTCGGTAGTCAATAAATACCTCCCCTGGCCCGCGATGCCACGAAGCCCAGCATAAGGCTGATCGAACAAGCCTCATGCTGGGTGCTGTAGCAGTCTGGGCCGGGAAGGGGAGACTACACAGAAGACCAAATTAACAGACCTCAACAATATACTTATCCCACATCGAATAACATGCAAGGCATAAGTCAATACGGGGCTATACATATAATGGTGAAGTCAACCAAAATGGTAAGAAACATCCCCTAGCATTTAATACTCACATACCTATAACTGACTTCATCATCGGAGAGAGAAAGACCGCAAATTCCCGGTCGGTCTCCTTTTGCAGACAAGAAGGAATATATCCAAGGACGGACCACGTGAGGCAGTTTCTACGAGGTCTATCAGATTCGGCAGAAAGCTGTAGCATGCTCAGTATATACTGCACATATTCGGGTAGCGGTACAAAGAACTCATTCTTGAACATGTTATCGTGCACCGCTACGTAATTGTCTCTTGGAGCGCACGCTAGTTCTCCCGGGTGCAAGCCACGCATAGGGATACCGAAGGGAATGTTCCACTCCTCCCTAAACTGTTCGATCTCCTCGGGCGTGAAACTGCATATGGGCTCATCGCACACCTTACCGTCCTCCAGACGATGAAGGGCGCTTGTGATCGGGATCGCTTCGAGCACTTGTGCTCGGGACTCGAGCTTGAGAATCTGGAATGGGATTTTGCTCGCCCGCCATCTCTATTAGTTTCCCGGTGCAGGTACCCCTTCCATCCTTTCGTCATCATCAGCAAGAGCCCGCCGAGATGAACCAGAGACGCTGACATTGAAGCCCTAGACTCCATTTTAACCCTATAAAAACCCTATCGAATATTAGACTTCCTACATTATGTATCGCCGTTGGGAGGTTTTGACACCACCCATCTAAACACAACGAAAGTTCACAACAAACCTAGCAACCCAGAAACACCTAGAAACCCAGAAAAGTCTACCGATCTACAAACCCTACAAGATATGCTCAGTAACGTAACTAAACGCTGGAGAAGGGAAACTAACCAGATAGTGAAGGGCGGCCACACGCCGGAGCAGCAAACGAATAGCACCTCGCAATCGGAAGATTGGTTGTAGCAGGGAAGCAGAACTCCTTCCAGGCGCAAGAATCCCTTTCTCTTCTGAGCTCAGCTCTGCAGCACCCCCTCTGATCTACGTTTCAACGGAAGGTAGATAAAAACAGAGAGACAGAGAGCACAATTATTCAAGAACGTAGGGTTTTGGAGGGGGACAAAACATATATACAAAGCGAGAGAAAGAACGCCTCGATTTCCCCCCAACTCGTTTGCCACAAACGAGGAAATCAGATCTGTTGCGACCCACCGCAGGATCATGACACATGCCCCACTACCGAATAACTTCTCGAACACAAGAGGAGTGAAACGATTTGCATTAAATGCACGTCATTTCACCCCCTACAGCGCCACCTAGCGGACATGCAATTAATACCCTGACACACCACCACCTACCCAGGCTACCAACCCAACGACACTACCAGATAGCACTTGCCAGCAGTCACCGAGCTCCCGGGGAGTGAACAGACCCATCGGTTAAGATATCAGGGATGTCGTAGCATCCTAAGAAAAGACGAGTCCCGAATATTCCGTTATGACAAGTTATCCTCAACCATCGTGGCGATCCGCTGCAATCGACTTTCCGCTATGACAAGTTTCGACCCCGAGTAACACCACCAAGCGGGATAAATAATCCTCCAAAAGGGCGCGGGGGCATTGTGCGTGAGGCGGACTCTTCAGCTCGCGTGTACTCCTTGTATGCGGAGCGGACTCCACAGCTCGCGTGCACTCCTTGTATGCGAGGTGAACTCCTCAGCTCGCGTGTACTCCTTGTATGCAGAGCGAACTCCACAGCTCGCGAGGCGGACTCTTCAGCTCGCGTGCACTCCTTGTGCGTAAACGGACTCAGCTAGCTCGAGTGTTAGCTTTTCTGCGCGGAGAGAACTCTTCAGCTCCCGTGTACTCCTTGTATGCGGAGCGGACTCCACAGCTCCCGTGCATTCCTTGTATGTGAGGCGAACTCTTCAGCTCGCGTGTACTCCTTGTGCCCGGAGCGAACTCAGCTCGCCCGAGTGTTAGCCCTTGTATACGAGACGGACTCCACAGCTCGCCAGGTAGTGTCAGCCTTTCTATGCGAGGCTCCACAGGCGCGAGATCCATCACACATACATTTCGCCAAGATCGCAATGGGGCCATTATGTTCCAACTAAGTGACCAAAATAGCAAGTCTCGGATAAGTGTGGACAACATAGTAGGACAACTGCAAGTCCTGGATAATCTCAATCTCCGGATAAACGCCTGAAGGGTAGGAAGAATTGTTACTTGAGATCCCTATTCCTGAACACGAACGTAAAAGAAGCATGCGTGCGAACTAAGACATGCGTACCGCCCTGGAAACATTTCAGCAGGAAGCAAGGTTGAAACAACTAAGCCTTGAGAGCTGTAAGTCCCTTGTACGGCTTCTGAAGAGAAGGAGTTGGGCATGTCTGTATCATTCCCTTCACACAGAGAATAGCGGCCGGATAACCCACGCGGGGATAATACCCCGCGCTCGAGCAGCAACAACTAACGTGGAATGGCTCGCTACCTTCCATTGCAACAATAACCCGTTCAAACATGTCCTGAGTATGAACTTGGGGGGACTATGATCGGGTACCCGTTAATAATTCGGCATCACAGACCATTTCTTCAAGTCCCCACTCAAGACATGTCTTGAACGGGAACTTGGGGGGACTTGTAGTCAGTAGTCAATAAATACCTCCCCTGGCCCGCGATGCCACAAAGCCTAGCATAAGACAGATCGCACAGGCCTCATGCTGGGTGCTGTAGCAGTCTGGGCTGGGAAGGGGAGACTCCACAGAAGACCAAATTAACAGACCTCAACAATATACTTGTCCCACATCGAATAACATGCAAGACATAAGTCAACACGGGGCTATACATACAATGGTGAAATCAACCAAAATGGTAAGAAACATCCCCTAGCATTTAATACTCACCTACCTATAACTGACTTTATTATCGGAGAGAGAAAGACCGGAAAGTCCCGGTCGGTTTCCTTTTGCAGACAAGAAGGAATATATGCAAGGACGGATCACGTGCGGCAGTTTCTACGAGGTCTACGAGATCCGGAAGAAATAGTGTCAAAAAATGTAAGGAGACAAAGAGGAATGGAATAGTATATTGGAAACAATATGTTTGTTTTAAAGAGGGGGAAACGGATGAGAAATAGAGAAATAACAACGAAATTGAGGAACGAGACCGCGGGAAAACTCGAAAAAGGTTGCGATACAAAGTTAACCATATGTCATGATGGAAGTAGTTATGTGGTTAAGACTTTCAAGGAGGAACATAATCATTCGCTAGTGACCGTGTAAACGGGACTGTGTCTTGTTATATTCGAAAAACACAAATTATCGAAATTTATAAATATTATAAAAAAAAGAAGAAGAAAAGGAATCTAGGGTCTAGGGACAAGGGGGCGAGTGGTGGAGGTACTTGATACATCATCAACACTTGAAGAGATAAATACCACTTGAAGAGATAAATACCATTGATTTTGAGTTGTACTTGTTCTTATCTTGACTTGAGCATTGGATACTCTTTGATTTTTTTTGCTTTTCGTTAGTGACAAGTTCATATTACCAAACCCTTGTTTTCACATTCCACTATCTATATATTCTCATTCTCCTTCGACATAATTTTCACGCTATACTAATTAGTTGAATGACTAATATCCTATCGTTAATTAGTGGGCATCTTTGTGAGAATGGTGGGAAAAATAGTGCACCGTCGTCCTCCATTTTTAAACTTGGACAAATTTTGAGAAATTTAAACTCTTGCTATTTAAAAGAATTACTTAATTACATATAAATTTAGTCCCTCGTCAAAAACTTTAGTGCAAAGTTAACAAACGACATGAAGAAAAATTAAGAAGAAGAAATACTGGGGCTTTTCAAAAAAGAAGAAGAAATACTGGGCACAAATTAAGACTGCTTGCTGAGATGATCGATACGTATCTTGTGTTTGGCAGAAAATAAAATTAAGATTGGACTTTCAGGCTGGTTCTGTCTACATGATATTGATACTACATATGGCCAAAGAACATTGAAGAAAGGAATAATAAATGATAACAAAGAAAAACAAAAACTGGGTTTAGAAAACTACTGGGGGCCAAGAAATATGCTGGTTCATCTTTGGTGTCTTATAGCAGCAGATAATAAATGAGGAGGGGATTTAGGGAAAGATATATAAAAGGACACAAACCACTGCTACTTATAGCAAGCAAGGATCGAGAAGATCAGAGTTGCTGCTAGTTTCTGTGTGTCTCTGTGTTCAGTACTGTTGAATATATGGTTGATCCATGCATGTTGATGTTGTCTCTTAGTTACAACTTGGTGTTGCCAAATGCGCATTATAAACGCCATGCTCGACTTCACCTTGTCGACTTCCTTTCGAAGAGGACACTATTTTCGTTTTTGGAGCTATACAAAGCAATAATGTGCGTGTTTTTTTTTCCAGAATTTTGTCTCGATGAGGACATTTTTGTAAATTTCATTTAAGTAAAGAGGACATATGGCCCTCATGTGGCACCTACGTTGCACCCGCATGCTGATTAGGACGGGGTAAAGTAGTCTTTTGAGTAACAAACACCGCATACCACGTACGATTGCGACGTGGGCAAAATGGTCTTTATGTGTAACAGATACCACGCAGACGAATAGTTAAAAAATCAATAATATAACAGATTCTAAATAAAAATAAATAAATAAATAAAATAGGAATATTGGAAAACAAACAGCAACGTCGATCATCAATTTTCGAAAAATTACCAATTTTCTAGTGGTTTGAAATTACCAAGGACTTGAAATTGTTTAAATTCTTGATCAATTGGTTCCAGTGTGTTGGGATATATTTCATCAACGAATCAACAATTAACAGTTGTGTTAGAAGAGGGATCGGAGCAGACCCGGACCTGAGATTTTCAGGCATGAGTCGAACTTTTAAAATTAGGCCCTCAAAGTATAATATTTATTAAATTTTATTTTCTCATTTTAAGAAACACAAAAAATTTCACGAATTAAAGTTATAAACTCAAAATCTAACAACAAAAGACATTAGAAATCCTATTAAAAATCTTATTTATGCAACAAATATCTTACTTAGGTTGCTCATTTTTCTAAAATAGTAATTAATTATAGTAATAATGGGTAAGATTTTATATTTATTTTTCTCTTTTGTAATCTAACACCACCCTAATTGGATTCTGTTAATTATTTTTTATTGTTTTTAACTAAACTAATGTAATCACACAAAAAGAAAAGAAAATTTTGGGTCCCTTCAGGTTATGGGCCCTGAGTCCATCGACTCTTAAGACTCTATTCAAGTACGGGTCTAGATCGGAGAGAATGGAAATCGTAGATTTCGTTGTCAGATCTCTGATGTGTGTTCTGGGTTGCACTCGATTCAATTCATAATCTCTTGATTTGATTGAGGGTTTATGAGTTTAATTTTGTTCGACCTTCGACCTTGTAGGGGAACGGCCCCTTTGCAATGGTAGGAAGACAACTGCTAGCAGCAGGCATTTCGGGGACTGCAGGCAAAGGGCCTCTTGTGCCTGTTCAGACATACTGGCATCCCTCTTAGATTGATTTGCTAATCTTATTATGATGTTCTTGTAGGAATCCATTACATACACACAAGACTCGATAGCTCATTCCTTCAAGATAGTCTAGCTGATTCACCATGAATATGACTACCATGATTGAAAATTGATGGAACAAGTGAAACTAAATATCCGAATATATGATGTTATAAATTGACGAGTTGCATTTAATCTAGAAATCACGAATCAGTGGATGGGATAAGAGAGCAGCAGCCCACGGAATGTGAGACTCACACATCTCCAAATACACACACAGCCTGATAGAAAATTCAATGCGCGTGCAAGCATCATTGACAACGCTCGCAATGCTATGAATTCATACATTTTCATGATTTGAGTGTAACTAATGACTACTCTTTCTGTAGTGCCCTAACCATATATGTCGCAATGTGACGTAAACTAGCCTTTCTAGATAATTGAGATGGCGATAAATTTGAAGGGGGTGCCCGATTTCTAGAATCTGACTACTGATAGATAAGTTATTATACGATCTTCTAGGGCTGGATTGGCACGTACAGTATTGCATTGATCTGATCAGTGATAGATCGAGCGCGGTGTGGATGACTTCTGCCCGTCATATTTGTGCTTGCATGAACCAAGTTTGCTAGCCATCGTAGATAGAGTAAATGTGAACATGAGAGCTAGCGAACGACCACGGAGCTTGAGCACCGATCGATCATCGAGGTCTTCTATCTTGTAGCCCTGTGGCTTTTCTGGAGTTTCCTAAACGACTCATCATGACTGCACTCGCTCCGGCCACAATGGAGGAAAGCGATGCTGCTACCTCTCTCCTCATCAACCCTGACTATCTCATACTTCGGGCTCACTACCAAAAATAAAGCTTTAGGCGACGAAACATATATTTTTTTCCCTCTTAGGCGACGAAAAAAAAAATCGTTGCCTAAGGAAAAAAATCGTCGCCTAAGGTTCCACTTTAAGCGACGAAATCAAAAATCGTCGCCTAAGGCTAAATTTCGTCGCCTAAGTTTTTATTCTTCGGCGACAACTATATTTTGTCGTCGCCCAAGTGTTTTTAATCCTTAGGCGACGAAACTCAAATATATCGTCGCCCAAGATTCTTCTATATATTGCGAGGCCGGGGTAGAAGAATGAGAACTTTGAAAATTTGAAACATAAATTTCTCTAGTTCTTCAAATCGTTCGGTGTTGTGGAAATCTGTCCATACATAGTTTGTGGAGCTACTCCCAGGTACGTACATGTGCATATATATATATATATAGGATTAATTACTGGTCACACCATTAACTTTCATGCTCTCGACAGTTTACTCCATTAACTTTCAATTTCAATCGATTACTCCATTAACTATCTAATGTCACACAATTAGGTCCATCCGTTAAGTGGCCGTCCAAATCAGTGGTTAAGTTGCTGTCTGGACATATTTTTCAACTGGAAATTTCATTTAACACCCTAAACTAACTCTCTCTCTCTCTCTCTCTCTCTCTCTCTCTCTTTCATTTTTAAAACCCATTAGCAGCTAGCCATGGCTTCCCATTTTTCTCTCTCCGCCGTTTCTCTCATCGATCACCCTCCTCTTCCTCGCCAAGGTTCTTTGGCAACAGATAAACAAATAGGTGGACCTGCTTTGGAGGACTGGTCGTCCACAACTCAGATCCATCGGTTGAAGTTGTTTGAGTTGTGGACGACCAGTTGAAAATATTGATTTTCAGTTTTATTTGAGTTGAATTAATGATATATATATATATATATATGCATAGAGTTTGTTCCAAGCTGAGTAAGGAGCCGTTCTGTCATAGATATGGTTCACAGGTTTGTTTAACTGGATCTCAAGGTCACAAACTGACCACTCTTCTCGGTGAAGGGGTCAATAGGGGTTCGCCTCCGTGATCACAAACGAGTCCTGCCTGGTTCCTGTAGGGGGTTCGCCCTCCGTGACATTGACACTTGCCTTCTGAAACCACGGAATCCGCTCGAACTAGATATATATAATTAATAATTAGTATGTTGTATTACATTAATATATATATATATATATATATATATATATAAAAGATATGTTCATTAAATATTGTTATATATATATGAAGAAACAGACGACAACTCTGACGACGAATTAAGACATAGATTACCAGATATTAATTCCGATACCGAAGAAGACTCATCGGATGACTCAGATTACGACCCTTAGCTTTGTAATTGTTGTCCAAATTAATATAAAGATTTCCGGGCGTGGGGGTGAGCCTCCCAGGGTAGGCTGGGTTCCAAACCCCTTAAAAGAATATCTTTGTACTAAATGTAAAATAAAACACATTTAAATTGTTGGTAAATGTGTTTTATTTTTTTATTTTTTCTTGGCCGACGAAATCCAAGCATTTCGTCGGCCTAATAACATCTTGACCGACGAATTACCCTAATTTCGTCGGCCAAGAGTAATCTGAATAATTAAAATAAAATAAAACACATTTAAATTTCATTGTACAGGATTTTTTATTTTTACCCTTGGGCGACGAATTTAACAAATATCGTCGCCCAAGTATCATATTGGCCGACGAAATTAGGGTAATTCGTCGGCCAAGATAATCCGAATAATTAAAATAAATAAAGCACATTTAAATTTCATTATACATGATTTTTTATTTTTACCCTTGGGTGACGAATTTCACAAATATCGTCGCCCAAGTATCATATTGGCCGACGAAATTAGGGTAATTCGTCAGCCAAGATAATCCGAATAATTAAAATAAATAAAACACATTTAAATTTTAAGGAAATGTTTTTTATTTTTATAGCTCCGTAAGCGTCTCATCGATTGGAAACTATTCTCAGTTGAAGGTCCAGCCAGATTACGTGATTTGGAGGGTCGAATAGCCGTTTCCGTCCGTTTAGGGGTTTGACCGCGCCGATTGACCGGACGGATCGAGCCCTTATCGTTGTCCGATGGAGCTGAATTTTTTCCCACCCACGTAATTCGTTATGCTGGTCATATCTGACGGTAGGTTTTCAGTTCCTCTTCTCCGATCACCAAAATCACGATATATGTACTAATGTTGTATAACTTTTTTATGTGTTGAGTTTAAGTTTCGTTTTGAAGACAACGTATACGTAGAAGCCTCAAACGCAAAAAAGTCGTGAAATAAGATATGACCGGAACGGTGAAATACGTGAACCCGTGAAAAATGAAGATATTCCGGTAAAATTTCAGTGCCGGTTGTTCCGGTCAACGAATTTTTCTCTTATTTCTACCTAGTGGTAGCCCTATCCCGGGTATTTATTTTTTACCAAATTTTTATAGCTCAAGCGTCTCGTCGATTGGAAACTATTCTCAGTTGAAGGTCCAGCCAGATTACGTGATTTGGAGGGTCGAATAGCCTTTTCCGTCCGTTTAGGGGTTTGACCGCGCCGATTGACCGGACGGATCGAGCCCTTATCGTTGTCCGATGGAGCTGAATTTTTGCCCACCCACATAATTCGTTATGATGGTCATATCTGACGGTAGGTTTTCAGTTCCTCTTCTCCGATCACCAAAATCACGATATATTTACTAATGTTGTATAACTTTTTTATATAAGTGTTGAGTTTAAGTTTCGTTTTGAAGACAACGTATACGTAGAGGCCTCAAACGCAAAAAAGTCGTGAAATAAGATATGACCGGAACGGTGAAATACTTCAACCCGTGAAAAATAAAGATATTCCGGTAAAATTTTTATTTTTATAGCTCCGTAAGCGTCTCATCGATTGGAAACTATTCTCAGTTGAAGGTCCGGCCAGATTACGTGATTTGGAGGGTCGAATAGCCGTTTCCGTCCGTTTAGGGTTTGACCGCGCCGATTGACTGGACTGCACGAGCCCTTATCATTGTCCGATGGAGCTGAATTTTTGCCCACCCACGTAATTCGTTATGATGGTCATATCTGACGATAGGTTTTCAGTTCCTCTTCTCCGATCACCAAAATCACGATATTCTGAATTTTATGATAGAACGCTTGGCCGACGATTTTCTTCAGATTGGGCGACGATATTTATAGTGAAGAACATCGTCGCCCAAGTAGGGTCTTAGGCGACGATGTTCATAGTTTTGGGCGACGAGATTTATATTGAAGAATATCGTCGACGAGATTTTTTTCATTTTAGGCGACTACTTCAAAAAATCGTCGCCCAAGATTATCTTAGGCGACGATTTTGAAAAAACAGGGCGACGATTTTTCTAAAATCGTCGCCCAAGAACGCCAATATAAAAGGCAAAAATTCGGAACCCTAGCCATTCGCGCAGCCGCTCACAAATCCAAGCCCTCTCTCTCTCTCTCTCTCTCTCTCTCTCTCTCCGAAAATCCACCGAAGCCCTCTCTCTCTCCCTCTCTCCGACCCCGACCCCGTAACCCGACGCCGACCCCGACGCCGACCTCGACCTCGACCCCGACCCCGACCCCGACCCCGACCCCGACCCACAATTTAAGGTATAACCCTAAAACCCTAAATTGGTTATGTTCATGAAAATTTTAATTGTTGTTGTTGTTGTTTGAAATTGTTGAAATTGTTTGAAATTGTGAAATTGTTGAAATTGTTTGAAATTGTGAAATTGTTTGAAATTGTTGAAATTGTGAAATTGTTTGAAATTATTTGAAATTGTGAAATTGTTTGAAATTTGGGTGAAGTACAAAATTATTGTTGTGTTGTGAAATTGTTGGTGAAATTATTGTTGTTGTTGTTGAAATTTAGGAAATTAATGGTAAATTAGGGTAAATTTGTGTAAATTATGGTAGGATTTTAGGGTAAATTATGGTAAATTGTGATGTAAATGATAATTGTAAAATATTAGGGTTTACGGTTTAGGGTTTAGGGTTTAGGATTTGTGGAAATAATTTGTAAATATATTGTAAATGATTAAATAATTTTTGATTAAATAATTAAATAATATAAATTATAATTGTAAATATATTATGGAAATTTTGTAAAAAATAATAGATTATTTTTGAGTAAGGATGTATATATTCGTAAATTAATTTTTGTGATGTAATAATTCTGAATTAATGTAAATAATTTGTTATGTGAATTAAAAAAATAATAAATCCTAAAATAACTATTACTTTTTATTTGTGCTATTATTGTTGATAAATTTTTCGAAATTTATGGTTATTTTTTGTTAAATTAATTATAAGACGGTGAAATATTTTTAATAAATTTATGGTTATTTTAAACAGGATGGGTATGAGGAGAACTTCTGGACAACGTCAGGGTGCAAGGAGCCAATATTCCTCGGACGGTACCTCAAACAACCCGCCGCAATCACCGTCGGTCGGGTTTCCGGGGCAGATGACGGCCCGACATGCGGCGCTTAGGGGTGGCGCGAGCGGCTCGCATTCTGTTGGGCAGCCGGGTCCCGCAGCGACGGCCCCTCGTCATCCAGAGATACTTCCCCGGCCGCGATCTATCACCGCCCCCACACAGTCGTCCCCGACCGACGGTGATGGCGGGTCATCCGGGGTCCCTACGGTGCCGTCCGGCCTCTTCCTTCCTCCGACGATACCGGCGATACCTAGCGTCGATGAGGAGGGTCGACCGATTCGGGAGCAGCTCCCGCCTGTGGCACCGCACGAGGCCTATATCTTCAGGGAGTTTCCCACGCCTCTTCATCCCGTGAGGGTCTCCGAGTAGGCGGACGGAGACGAATCCGTCGGCTCAGCCTCATCCCCAGGTAATTTATTATTACTTTTTTGTCGATTTTAATTTTTTTTTGTAAAAATGTATTATTAATATTAAATTTGATTCACAATGTCACAGCCGCCGGAACGAGAAGGTGGAACAGGAGAGGCACCGTCAGCAACAAGGGACTCAATAGGGCGGTCGAGTCCGCTGGACGGATCGCCATCCCGTTTTCCAACGGGAAACCGGTGGACACCGCGTTGGGAAACCGGTACACGCGCGCCGCGGGAGGCACCATCCGCTCCAGACTCCCTATGTTGTGGGGAGTCTGGAGCCAGGTTCCTGATGGAGTGAAGGAGATGCTCCATCAGTCAATGTCGGTGAGTTTACTCGATCAATTACTATTTTTTTAACTAATAAATTATTTAATTATCGAAAAAAATACTAACAAGTGGTAATGCAGCAATGGTTTGTGGTTCCCGAGGAGGGACGTGACTGGGCGGACAAGGCCCATAGGGAGAGGTAACTCTATTTAATAAATTATTAAATTTTATTTTTTTAATAATATATTTAATATTTTTTTTGTATATGTAGGTTCAAGGAGTGGAAGCACGACCTCCGGGAACACTGGAAGCAGTACGGGAGCGACCGTTCGGGTACCCCGAAGGAGTTCAAGTATCGGGAGTACGAGTGGCGGTGGCTTCTTGTCACGCAGTTCAACGACCCTCACAAACAGGTAATTCGTAAACAAATTTGAATATTTAATTAGTGAATTAATTATAATTGTATGTTTTTAAATATTTACTAACGATAAATTATTTTTTGAAGCACCTCGCCCGGGTGAACGCTGAGAACCGGCAACAGAACACGACCAACCATCATGCCGGTTCGAGGCCGTTTTCGGCCATCATGGATGACGTGCGGCGAGAGCGGCCAGAGGATAACCCCTATGTGGGGACCTTTCAGAGGGCATATCCTCATTCTGAGGAGGATCTTGTAAGTTCCTTACCTTTTCTAATTTTCAATTTTAATTACATTTTATTAAATGTATATTAATATATTTTTTTAATATATCCAATTAGGCGAGGGTGAGGGAGGCGGAGCAAGAGGTCATGAGAGGCATGGTGAACGACACATGGCCGGGCACGGCAGAGGATGACATGTTAGAGACCATGTCCAGGATCGACACTTCAGATCCTACCGTTGGGGCGCGGATTATGGCCACTGCCTTCCCGCAGCGTTCCAACAGCTACTACTGCCGAGGTATGAGAGGTGCTGGAAAGGGGATCCTGAAGACGACGCCAGGATTTCAGCGCAAGGGAGCCGCCGGAGCCTCAAGCAGCAACAACCAGACCACTCGACTACAGGATCATGTCAAATGTCTACAGTCTGAGCTGCAAGCCCAAAGAGCGAGGGAGATAGCTATGGCGGAATCATATGCGGCTTCCGCGGCTGCGCATACGGAGCGGGTGAATGAAGTCACCAATGCCAACCAGGCAGCTATGGGACGGTGGATGACTACCTGCATCGCTGCACATGCGGCCGGACTTGATTTTCTGCCCATGCCTACGCCTATACCATTACCTCAGTGGCCCCACCCTCAGCAGCAGCCTCCTTAGCCTGACCAGCCGCCGTCTCAGCCTCAGGACCCTCCGAACGGGAATGATGAGTTAGATTTCGAGTTTCTCCGTAGGCAGATGGACTGAATTTTTGTAATAAATTATTTATAAATTTATAAATTTGTGTTATTTTTAATTAAATTTTAGTATTAGAAAAATTTAAAGAAATGCCGAAAAAAAAAATTCCAGCAAAAATTAAAAAAACATTATTTATATATTTAAAAAAATTATTTAAATATTTTTTAAAAAAAATTTAAATATATCTTAGGCGACGAAATTACTAAATCGTCGGTCAAGGACTTACCATATAAGACGACGAAAAAAAATTATCTTCGCCTAAGATGTAGTGATCTTAGGCGACGAAATATTTAGTTTCGTCGCTCCAGGTTTTAAGATCTTAAGCGACGATTTTATTTTCTCGTTGGCCAAGGTGTTAAATCTTAGGCGACAAATATTGTTGGGCGACGAGAAAGTTGTCGTCGCCTAATATATAGGTCTTAGGCGACGAAATTCGTGTCGTCGCCTAAAAATTAACTCTTAGGCGACGATGGACTGAATTTTCGTCGCCCAAGTTCTTCACCGACGCACATCTGTCGACGACTTCTTGGGCGACGACATGTCGTCGTCTAAGTACTTAGGCGACGAATTTATGTAACAGGGCGACGATTTTTTTTCGTCGCCCAAGAAGTCTATTCTGGTAGTGGCTCCCTTCTTTTGGAGACACAGACATTGCCGTTTTGTGCATGTGGACTTCTTCATCGGCAAATCCAAACGGGTTACCTAGGTTTCATTTGTTGGCTACTCCCCACAACGAAGCAAGCTACTCTTTCAGCTGGATCTTTTATATATATATATATATATATATATATATATATATATCTAAATATCCTTATTTATTTAAAAAGTACGGATTTTTTTAATTGACCCATTTTTATATCATATTTTCTCATCTTAACCATTCATATTGTAGGTATATATGAGTATATCATCTTTACAAATTTTCAGCGAAATTGATAATCCTTAAGGTATTAAAAATATATGATTACAATGAACGAATCAAATCTGTTCAACATGAACCGTTTGTGTAATTCACAATTTTAAATACCTTAATGATTATTAATTTGGTTAAAATTTTGTACAGATGATCTACTCATATATACATAAAAGATGAATGGTTGAGATGAAAAAATATGATTGAAAAGTATGTCAATTAAGGAAATCCGTACCTTTTGAATAAATAAGGAGGTCCGTATCTGAAAAGACCTATACACACACACACACACACACAAGCTTTCTCTGCTACACACGTCCGTATTTATTCTTACGGTGCAGATTTCCACTTTAGACTCACTTTTCAATTGAATTTTCACATCTCCACCATCTAGTCTTTACATACTAATGTATAGATCATCGCTATAAAATTTCATCTAATTTGGTTATCATTAAGGCACTCAAGACTACGTTTTGCTGTTATAAACATGAATTGTTCAAGTTCGACAGAATTATATTCATCTATTGGTTTAATCGAGTTTGAGTGCCTTAATGATAACCAAATTGACTGAAATTTTACAGAGATGATATATACATTAGTATCTAAAGACTAGACGGTGGAGATGTGAAAATTTGATTGAAAAGTGAGTCTAAAGTAGTGGAAATCCGCACTGTAAGATCATAAATGCGGACGTGCGTAGCAGAGAAAGCATGTGTGTGTATATATATATATATAAATGGGTATTTGATTAAGATACAATTTACTGACATGTCTTCATGAATTAAAAGGTTAAATCTAGAATCATGTTAGTCCTAAGGAAACAAGTAACAACGTACTTGACACTGTAGAAATATTAGAAACTCTGGAGGTAGCTAGTTTTGAACTTTTGGTACAATGATAATACTTCTAGAAGTATTCAAAGAGAAACAGCCACGCACGTACGTATATATAGAAGAAAAGAAAAGTACGTTGTTGGTCGTTATTCCACGTTAAACAAAGAGTACGTACCGGTGGCTAGCTAGCTATTGTGATCGATGAGAATTGAAATGATCAACACAAATCAGAGAAGATTTTTCACATGCATGAAGAACGTACGTATGAACCATTAAATTTCATGCATGCGAAAATAACTATTTAAGACTCAAGACTCCAGAATGTCTAGATATCGGTGTATTGCCGCTGCTCACAGAGTCAGAAGTGTTCTATTTGTTGCTAGGGCATGGGTACGTATGCATCATTCAATAACGATCGTCATCAGATGATCAATCAAACGAAACTTCGGTATATAAATCACAAAATATATTAGCCAAGAAGACCGTCTCAATTTATGGTTTTATTATTATTATTAATTTTTTTAATCAAAAGAGTTGTTAATTTTAATTATCTACCCATTGTTGGGTTCACTATACCAAATTTTAGTGGAAGGTGACACAAATAGTTGTTTCAGAAATTCAAATTTGTAAATGGTAATCATTTTAAAAGTGAACAAATTAAGCTAGCTTTGTCATCAGTCATCATGATCGATCAATCGTTATCAAAAATTGACATCGATCAGCTAGAAAATACACACCCGAACCATAATATTTATCGTGGCGTCATTATAGACAGCTAGTTCTCAACCTTGAAGAAATTCTAAATTACCTCAGGGGGAGGGAGCTGATGAATATAGAGCAAAGCCTATATATTCATGGAAGGGAAACATTGACCCAGAAAAGGCCAGAGCTGTTGACTTGCTCAATTATATGCTTGTAAGTCTAGGGTTCGTTCGTTCCACATCGATCATTAGCAGTCATGCACCACCGCCTGAAAGCTTTGACAAGGTGTACGGTCAAGGTCTCTTAGCCCAGCTGGGAAATGAAATTATGCATGAAATTACACATGTATATATATGGGATCAGTATAGTACCTAGACCTCCCATTCCTTCTACAATCCCGGACGTTGCATGGTTGCTATAGTTACCTAGCTTGTTGGTTTTATAACGAGTTATAGCGAAGTTCCTTTACGCTTGATAGAGAATATCGTGGTTTTTAGTACTTTGTTACCTGAAATGGGTTCAAATGGTGCTGTTGCTGACACCGACTACAGAGAAAATAAAACAACAGAAACCCATGATCAATACCTGCAGAAAGGAGTGAGACACTTGTGCGAAAGAGGACTGACTAGAGTGCCAACAAAGTACATACTGCCCAAGGAGGAACGACCCAATTCAGCCATGGGAGGAGAGACGACGATTCTCAAGTTACCGGTTATTGATTTCGCTCAGTTGCAAGACTCCAGCAGCAGATCTCAAGCATTGAACTCCCTCGCAAAAGCTTGCGAAGAATTTGGAATTTTTCAGGTTCATCTTTCAGTCCATATATACATGCACTTGAATTCCTTTGTCGACCATGATAACAACAAGTATACATCCATTATTGTTTTGTATTTAACTTTGATCATGAGCATGTGTTTTAGGAGATTATACATAGTTTCGTACTAAGATATTAATCATTTTTTTGATTGATGCAGTTGATAAACCATGGTATCAAAGATGAAGTTATTTCCACAATGACTGATGTAAGTAAAAGGTTCTTTGACCTTCCCTTTGAAGAGAGATCAAAGTACATGTCAAAGGATATTGCTTCCCCGGCAAGGTATGGAACAAGCTTTAACCAAAACAATGATGCAGTGTTCTGCTGGAGAGACTTTCTCAAGCTTAGTTGCAACCCTTTATCAGACACTGTTCCTTTTTGGCCATCCTCTCCTGTAGACCTAAGGTAACCTCTCCATCTCAATTCTAAAACGAGGCATACGTCTGCTTCTTAATTCGAGTGGTTCATTAATTCATTGCTAATTTGCTATTGCATTCTAATTAGAGATTAACAACGTACTCCGTCAATATGCATAGGGAAACAGTAGTGAACTACTCAAAGAGCACCAATTTTTTGTATCTAATGCTGATGGAGGCTGTCTTGGAGAGCCTTGGATTGATGGAAACCACAAAGAGTTCAAGTACAGAGAAAATAGACACCAGGAACAGTAGTTTATTAGAGGAATTTGAAGATGGAAGCCAACTGATTGTGGTGAATTGCTATCCTGCATGCCCTGAACCTGATTTAACCCTAGGCATGCCACCGCATTCTGATTATGGCATCCTCACTCTTCTCCTTCAAGATCAAGTCGAAGGTCTTCAAATACAGCACCAAGGAAAATGGGTGACCGTCGAACCACTTCGGAATTCATTCATCGTCAACGTCGGTGATCATCTTGAGGTAGCTATAGCTATTTAATTAGGTCTAATATTACGTATGTACGTATGTGATTGACATTTGACAGCAAATTACTTTACTCTATCTGATGCACAAACTGTACGCTTTTGACAGATATTTAGCAATGGGAGATACAAGAGCGTGCTGCATAGGGTTGTTGTCAACTCATCCAAGTCTCGAATCTCTGTTGCTTCATTGCACAGCCTGCCGTTCGACGCCGTCGTTAGGCCCTCACCTAAACTCGTTGACGAAGCCAACCCTACTCGTTACAGGGACACAGACTTTGCCAATTTTCTTGAGTATATTGCTTCATGTGACCACCAGACGAAGAGTAAGAGTTTCTTGGAATCGAGGAAGCTGACTGACTGATCGAGCATAGAAAATAAGATATGATTCTTGTTATATTTACTTGGTGCCTGATTAATTTCAAATTATACGATAATACCAGAAAATTGAATTTTCACCAACTTTCGACTTTCATGCATTTGTTCGAGTGTTGGACTGGCCATGCATGGGATGTCTTGACCCAGCATTTACAGACGTTGATTGCTAACAGAGAAAACAAATTTTCCACAGTTGAAATAACTCTAAAACAATGTATCACAGAATATATCTGCAGTAGTCCCTTGTCAACAACCTCAGTCGCCCGAGGAGTTTTTTATTTGCATCATTCCAAACCCTGATATAAACAAACTTGTTTTCTTAGTGTGCAAAATTTATTTGCTATATTTTCCTGCACATTTCATTGTGGATCATAAGCCCAACTTAGTTTATAGATGAGCATAACTTCTGCTCTTTGCAACAAAATGAGTTAAAAGAAAAACGCAAACCAATGACCAAGTCACTCTAACAAAAAACTTCATATACGGATGAGAGAACTCAAAATATACAAACCAATCACAATTCACAATCAACGATAGATCATATATACTACACTTTTTCTGGATGTGTTTCAAACTGAACAGAAATTCCTTGGTTTACCTAAGGATGTCTGTAACCCATTTGACCATTTAGAATTGAACACTCATATCAGAAATCTGAAGTTATAATGCAATAAAAAGATTTTTTTTTTCTTTTCCAAGCTGAACATACCTTCAGGCCTTAGGAGGTGGTAGTTCATTTACTGCTCTAGAGGAGTCAAGATTGCAGAAGCCTCATCTGTCGGACAATTTCACGGCGACCACTAGGGTTGGTATGAATACATTAACAAAGTTGATCAACAGAAAAACAAAATTCCCAATATAGAGAGAGAGAGAAAGAGAGAGAGAGAGAGGCCGGGCCAAAGGGTCGCGATCCCGCGAGGGTGAGCTAACTCCAAAAAACCAAACTCTGCCTTACGTAAAGTTGCCAGAGTACGCTTAACCTCTGGATTTGAAATCACTGCATGCTTATATACCTGGTATTGGCCATAATTTACAAGAACATTCTGTAGTAGTCTTAGTAAGAGTGAGAGAGAGAGAGAGAGAGAGGCCGGGACAAAGGGTCGCGATCCCCCGAGGGTGAGCTAACTCCAAAAAACCAAACTCTGCCTTACGTAAAGTTGCCAGAGTACGCTTAACCTCTGGATTTGAAATCACTGCATGCTTATATACCTGGTATTGGCCATATTTTACAAGAACATTCTGTAGTAGTCTTAATAAGAGAGAGAGAGAGAGAGAGAGAGAGAGAGAGGGACTTACGGTGGCGTCTTTGTCCAATGACTACAAGGAAGATACAAACTGACTAAGGGACTCCAATCTTGCACGGTGGGAAGTGAGCACATAAAACTCAAATTAGCAGCCAAATTCTGCAGAATATGAAGGAAACTAATCAATCTTACCAAAAATGGAGAACATAACACAGAAAAAATAAACCTTTGACACAACACAATGCAACTACGGGTTTTCAGAAACTTATCTGTCATCAACTTCTAAACACTTACCCAAAACGATCAAGCATTTTGCACTCATTATCAACATGTTTTCGATCAGCTTTGACATGTGGACCTGAAAAGAAAGCAAAAGTTTGTCAAAGTCGAAGGTCATGACACACACAACCAAATATCATCATCGCTGTAATTTCATGCACTTTCTCTTTTTCTTCTTTATATACGTTTCAACCTTTTTGAATATCATCACCTGGAAACAGACTTTCATTTGGTTATTATTTTTGGGAAGGCTCAATGGCAAAAATTAGAACATGAAGACCGGGATATGTTGACCCATCTAAACTTTCTCTCGAAGGTAAGTATACAAACCCAAACTACTATTTGGCAAGGAACACAGTTTTGGAGGGCCTCAATCAATTTGTAAATTGTAACTCACCCAAGAAGTTCATGAAACATGTAAATACAATTTAATAGGCATTATCTATCTGAAAAAATTTCCCAAACTGCACTCTTCCTCAACCTTAACAAAGAACTTTACAACATTTTAGTTCTGAACATTTTATTTACCGTGATCAGTATTATTAACTGACCTGAAGAACTGCCAGAAGAAGCACACTTGATAAGAAAAGAAGGATAGCCTTAAACCTTCTTTAGTTCACTGTCATAGTTCTTGGACACTATGCATCACGGAGTTAATTCTTCATAAAACTCAACAATTGCAATCAAAATTTCCATTAACAATGCAATAAAGCTCAACTTCATAGTAGTGTCTTACGTACAATCATCCAAAGGAGAGCTGGTGACTGGCTCCAGAAATTCAATTGCCTCTGTCCGAATGATGGATCCATGCATATCTATATCTTTCTGAATCTGCAATACAAGCACTGTGTAATGTATAATCGCCTAATCGGTGAAAAAATGATATATAGTAGCACATGCACTAACCTCATCAAAATGAACAAAACAATATGAATATTCAGTAATGAATTGAAACAGCCAAGGAAGAAATTTATTTCAAAAAAATATTGAAATAAAACACAGAAATGGTCTAAAAGAGTATCAAAACGCCAGATGAGAAAGGCACTCCAAGCTTGACGTTCTAAAGCAGCAGTTTTGATGGTCTTCACCACTCTTATGCGCCAAATTACATACTTTAATAACCAAGCTCTCAATCATACATGACACCAAACAGAGCCCACATACTGATAGTTAGCAAAGAAGTAATCCAGTGTATTAACTTTGTACAGGAAAATGACAACAACTTTTAATCATCTATTTGGTTCATGTACTAACAATTTATATCCAGAGACTGCTTTCAATAAGAATATTCTGTTCTCACTATTTTGAGTAGTCAATATTTAATACCCAAAACATTTGGAGAATTCATATTCCGATCTCACACATTTTTTTAGCACACGATTTTCTATCCTGTATTTAATGAGAGAGAGAGAGAGAGAGAGAGAGAGAGGAACTTTTTTGTACACTAATTAACTGTAATTCTCAAGGCATGAGGGCAGCTGCACCAGCCCTTAATTCAAAAAAAAAAAAAAAAATAGAAAAAATCCAATGGTGCAGCTGATATATAATTGAGGGATGATATTATTACCTTCTAACATTATTTTATGTCTTTCCATGGCTTTCAACAGATGGATTAGGATCATAATTCTGCAAACAATTAGTAGCGATGAACATTATTAGTTCATGAACCATGTATCTAAAAAACAATCAATTTTTTAAATAGCAACATCTCTATTTGATAACTGATCCAACCTGTTTATCAATAGAATTTTTAAAATTGATATCCACCACGTACTTGTCTGTTACTAATAAAAACTAACAGCTCATATTATGGGTAGAATTAGTACCACCCTTTGATTGATATCTCTAAATCATCACCATTACTCGTTGATTATAATTAGAATTTCAACTTTTCTCCAGCTTAGTAAACTCATGCAATAACCAAAACTTCTTAACAGAAACATAAGAGCATTTCAGAAAGGAATATAAAATGCAATCATCATCTCACATTCAACAGGAACTGACTTGTGTGTGTGTACAACACTATCAGAAGTGGAAAAAATACATACCCAATTCACCAAGGGAATCCCTTGTTTGTCTTTAGTCTTTTACTGTTCACCAGCAGCTCCTGAAATGAGGTATCTGATGATGGAGCTGATATGAAAACCTAGTTATCAAAGAGTCGAAGATGCAGGGAAGATTAAAACCAACTGATTCCTCCTTCTATCAAAACTACTAAAAAGTAAAAAGAAAAATAAAATACAAAAGATGGAACCTGTAAACGTTGTTTAGGGATTGATCACTCAATCGATGAAGCTGGAGATGAGAATAGACAATTCTTGCCATTCAGGTTTGAAAAATCAAAGCGAAAAGAACACAGCACGTGAATCAAAGCTTACTCTCTCAATCTCCACCATGGCTATCCTTGCAAGATCATAACTCTCAAAAACAACAAAAGCTTGGGTCAGATCAAGCTCTAAGCCAAAATGTAAACTGCCATGAATGAAAATCAGTTTCAGCAACAGAACACCAAAACATGTCAAAACCACCAACATGTAAACCAAACAAAAGCTTAGACAAAAAATTTCATGTAAAGCAGAATCTATAAGTTCTTTTCAACTCTGATTTTGAGTTTGCAATACAGCAGAAAAAGTAATCGTAGTTATTAATCATGGAGTACCTCCATACCAGAAAGAATCAAACTACGTTACACAGCTAAAAACTTCCAAAACCCTCTTCATTTTTTCTTTTTTCGTCATTAATTTACTCATATACACCAACATTTGTATAAACTTCCAATACCCATCTTCATCTGTTCTTTTAATTTTAGGGTTTATTGTCACCAGAAGAAATTGCTCAGTTTCAAAAGACAACTGATGACACTGAGGACCATTAGAAAGGAGCAGAGGTATCAAAAGCATCACAGATAATTCTATAGTAATATCATACAGAGTAGGCAAACACAAATTTCATAATCGGTATAAATGCAATTTTTTAGAAATGATCTACATATATTGACCAAAACTAAATAGTTGAAAAGTGATTATCATAAACCATTAATTAGAAAAGCTTCTTCTAGTTGAGTATCAAAACTTAATGGCCTAACTAGAGGTACAGTTAGCAAAAAATTTCCTGCTTCTAATTCCACAGCTGTGGATTTGGCAGAAGTTCACATTTCAACACATTTTTCCGCAATTTAACATGTTTAAACATTTATAGCATCCCAACTGTGCTATTGATAACAATGGCCATTCTATTGCTCAATTTTTGTTTTCTAACATCTCTTGGTTTCTTGTTCTATTTCCAGTTGTCTGGATTTTGTTAGTAAATCCTAAACATGGGTCTGGATTTTGTTAGTAAATCCTAAACATGGGGAGCAGTTGGTCAATCATAAATCCTCAAATTCTCAATATTAAAAGTAAAACCAACAAGTTCTGTTTTTTCATTTGGTGTTGAAATTGTCAAAAACCAATCCTTGCCATCAAAGAGATGTCATGAACATCAAGCCACAAGGTGATTTTATGGGAGGTGACCAAACTGTACAAAGGCAGGTATAAAGCCATATGTAATGATAAAAATGTGTTTAATCTCAACAAATTTCAACTTATAAATGTGTTCCATTTTTATTCAAAAAAAAAAAAAGTGTTCCATTTCAGAAAGACAACAACTATTGAATGTGCAAATAATGATACGACTATGCCGCTTAGAAAGGTGCATATAATAGAATTTGGCTTCTCTACTTGGATTTATGTTGCTTGAATTTGCTTGGATGACTTCTAACCATTAGATTGAGTGCAATCTAAGAACACCATGTCGTCCTTACTCCGTGTAATGGTTATAAGATATCCAAGAAAATCCAAACAACTTAAATCCAAGCAGAGAATCCGGATCCCATATAATATCATGGTTTATTTCAAATGTCCAAACATAATAGAGCAAAATCATCACAGCAGCACAGAATTCAAAACCAAGAATCCCATAAATTAATATCAAATATAACCAAGAAAAGCACAAATGGAATATGCACCTGAAGTGCTAAAAGATCAAAAACACAACACTCAGAGACATTCCACAACTGGAAGTTGCAGATATGTCTACATAGCATCATATTATGACCGCCTGTCTGCTTTTTCTCAACATCAGGTACTATCAAATCCACAAATCTCTCATACCAAACAAAATTTACAATGAACAAAAAAAACCAACAATCAAACCAAAACAAGGTCAAAATCAGGGGAAGCTTCAGATAATAAGCAGAGATATTGTCCACATTTACTTCGGTGTGTAGTATAAGTGATAGACTTTACATCATACGCTTGCCCCCTTCATCATCTAAAAACACAACTTTTTGTAAAGAAAATAAAAAACTAAAATTCTGATGAGCACTGGAATTTAAATGGCATCAGATAGTAAGCGGAGTTTGACGTCAACACAATTACTCAGTGGTATATCAATAAGCGGAAAAGATTTAATCATCATTTGACATTTGAAATCTAGAAAAAGCAAAGGAATTTAAAGAGAGAAAAGTAGGAAGGTCCATTTGACCCAAAGCCAAAGAAAAATAACCTGCTGTGAGCTGGTAAGCCAACCTATATCAATATCAGCATCAGTTATATCTCCATTCAAATTTAGCTTTATGAAGGAGAGGGTAAAACAGATGCCAAATAACATCACAGATCAAAATCACAAACAATAAGCCGAGGGTATAATTTCAAATCAAAATCACATACATTATGACCTGATTCGGAAGCGGGATTGAAATTTCAGATCTATTACCCAAAACGATTCGATTCAAGATAAATACTAGTTTTGATTGAAATGAACAGTATAGATTGCCATTTCCCCAACCCGATGAACAGTATGAACATTTCTATCCCGCACCCGCTATAGTATGTAGAATTCTTATAACTATAAGAGATTAGATCAGCACAAATGAACAAAAGAGATGTCAGGCACAAAACCTTAACTATTGAACATTATTCTTATAAAAGATTAGATCGGGACAACTGAAACAACAGGCACAACACCTACGCTGATTACTAAACAGAACGCATTGATAGATTACTCGTACCAACATACCTACAAACACTAATCCAAAATTGTACATACTAGTAACAAAATGAAAACACAGCAAAAGGAAATCAGTAATTTCTTCTTCCATCGCCCTCAGTTATCACATCTTTGAAGGCACCACCACTTGGGATCATAGGCAACACATGCTCTTGATGGGGTACTATGACATCCAACAAGTATGGTCCAGGCGTATCCAACATTTTCTGGATTGCTGCTTTGAGGTCTTGCTTCTTTGTCACACGGGCAGCTGGTACACCACAAGCTTCTGCAAACTTTAGCATATTCGGGAAAATCTCAGACTCATTTGCTGGGTTGCCCAAGTATGTGTGAGCCCTGTTTGCCTTGTAGAAGCGATCCTCCCACTGAACAACCATACCCAAATGCTGATTGTTTAACAGAAGAATTTTGACCGGAAGATTCTCCACCTTGATTGTTGCCAATTCTTGGACATTCATCATAAAACTTCCATCACCATCTATATCAACGACAATAGCATCTGGATTTGCCGCAGCAGCCCCCATAGCAGCTGGCAATCCAAAACCCATGGCTCCTAAACCCCCCGAAGTCAACCACTGTCGAGGCCTAAGATACTTATAGTGTTGAGCCGCCCACATCTGATGTTGCCCAACACCAGTGCTTATAATAGCCTTCCCTTCAGTTAACTCATCAAGAACCTGAATAGCATACTGAGGAGGGATGGCCTCCTCGAAAGTCTTGTAACCCAACGGAAACTTCAGCTTCTGCTCTTTCAGCTCTGCCCTCCAAGCTGAAAAATCAAGTTTGAGCTTCTCCAATTTTGCCTCCAATATCCTGTTCAACCCTTGCAACGCCGGTTTCACATCAGCACAAACAGACACATGAGGCTGCTTGTTCTTCCCAATCTCTGCAGAATCAATATCAATGTGCACAATCTTAGCCCGGCTAGCAAATGCCTCCAGCTTCCCGGTCACCCTATCATCAAACCTCACACCAAAAGCCAGCAACAAGTCAGCCTTGTCGACAGCATAGTTAGCATAAACAGTCCCATGCATCCCAAGCATCTGCAGTGACATATCATCCTCATCGGAGCTGGGGTAAGTCCCCAGACCCATCAAAGTACTAGTAACCGGGATCCCAGTAAGCTCCACAAACCGCCTCAACTCCTCACTGGAATTCAAACACCCTCCACCAACATACAAGACCGGTTTCTTAGACTCGGAAACCAACCTCACAATCTGCTCCAAATGAACCTCATTGGGGCTCTGGGGCAACCTAGACATATACCCAGCTAACCTGATGGGTTGGTCCCAATCAGGAACCACAAGCTGTTGCTGCACATCTTTGGGTATATCAATCAAAACCGGGCCAGGTCTACCCGACATGGCTAGGAAAAAGGCCTCTTTAACAATCCTAGGAATGTCATCAACATCAAGAACAAGGTAATTGTGCTTGGTGATGGATCTGGTTACCTCAACAATGGGAGTCTCCTGAAAGGCGTCGGTTCCGATCATGCGCCGGGGGACCTGTCCGGTGATGGCCACCATGGGAATGCTGTCCATGAGCGCGTCGGCCAGGCCGCTGACGAGATTGGTGGCGCCGGGGCCGGAGGTGGCAATGCAGACGCCGGGGAGGCCAGACGCGCGCGCGTATCCCTCGGCGGCGAAGACGCCGCCCTGCTCGTGGCGGGGGAGGACGTTGCGGATGGTGGTGGAGCGCGTGAGGGCCTGGTGGATCTCCATGGACGCGCCGCCGGGGTAGGCGAAGACGGTGGTGACGCCCTGGCGCTCCAGGGCTTCCACGAGGACATCGGCGCCTTTTCTGGGCTCGTCGGGGGCAAAACGGGGAACCAAAATAGATGGGTCCGGAGGAGCGGCGGTGGATTTGGGGGAGAGGGAGGAGGAGATTTGGAGAGGGCGGAAATGGGGGACAGAGGAGTAGGGGATGAGGTTAAATCGGGAAAGTGGGTGTGAGGATTTGTAGGAGGAGAGAAGAGAGGGTTTGGAGAAGGAGGAGGGTGGAGCTATGGTGGTCGACGCCATTGTTGACGACGAGTTGAGAGAGAAAGAGAGGCGCGGCGGCTGAGTGAAGGAGACACAGTGAGAGTGTGTGGCTGCTTCGAAAGGGCGACTCTTGTCCACAACAAGTTGGATCCTATTTATATAACCCTTTCCAATTTCTATTTTTAAAAGACTTCACATTCAACTTGGTCTTATGTCCACACGTGCCAGAGTCGCAGACCGATAGAGAAAGGGTGGCGATCTCATCCCAAATCACACAACCACGTATGTTTTTTTCTTTGCTATCTGGGTTTTGGGTTTATCGATATTGTAGAAATATTCTTAGTAGAAACAGGACTGGATTCATTTTAGCTTCTGGGTTTATTTGAATTTGTATCACTGGGTTTTGGGTTTTGGGTTTTGTAGCCAATACACCTCTTCTCTTTGAAGGCTCTACTAGCTTTACCTCAATACACTGCGAGTTTTATGCTTCAATTTTCACCGTATGATTTGTTGTTCCATGTGATCTTGTCTTTGCTGTGTCTTGAAAGTTGTATACAATGCACTAAATATCTGTGTTGATTCTGAGAGTTCTTATTGCAGGTTTTATTTGGAGTGGTTGTAATTATTTCTTATATCAATGCTGTGATTTGGTGTTAAGCATCTTTCAGTTATGCACAAACATGGGCATGCTGCTATTCTATTACTACGCACCTTTGCTATTTTTTTATTTTTTTTTAAATTGTAAATATTGATAAGATTTTTTGCGGTTTATTGGCTACTCACAATCCAGGCTGAGGGACATACAACGGAGGTGATGCAGTGTTAATTGATCGCTTGACGTTGGAAAACATGAAGGATGCTGGACACCTCAACGAGGTATGTCGTATCCCTGTTATGATGTTATCAACTGTAATGTGTTTGATAGTAGTAGGTGTTTGCTGCCTTAAGGTGTGATATATACTTATTTTTGTATTGGATGACTATGCCAATATATCAACTGTGTTTGTGCACAGACATATGTACAGGTTGATTAACAAGTAATAAAAAAATGCAGCATATCTAAAACATTAAATAGTTTGGATGAGTGAAATATTCAGATTAGGTCACTGTCAACAGGACCACCATCATTATCACCCTTCATACTGAAGCATACTATTGATTACTATCTACTAATTGATAGACAACTGAAAATACATCATTGTACATGCTGCATCCTAGGTATATTCACACTTGCTTGATGACTGTAAAACATGAAGAACACCGTAGCTGTTATTGAATCACAGACAATGCATGATTAACGTTTGCTTTCATAAGAGACATTTCATTATTCTGGCCATTTAGCATTGACACAGAACATCATCACGGTTTTATTTTAGCAAATTCCTTGCTTTGCTGATCAAGACATGCATCTCATATGTTTAACCTTTTAAAATTGCAATCAGAGACTGACTTTGAGATATGTATGCGAGCTTCAGGTAGTGTAAATCTCATTGTTTGCTTGAAAGTTGATTTGATAGGTAGCTTTCGTTAACTTAGATTTTCTCTGGTACATTGCTTCTAGGTAGGAGTAAGACTTTGATGATTTACCTTTTTCTTTCCTTAACTTACACAGTTATAATCAAATAAGATGTTTTTCTTGAATTGCGGATTTGAAGATGCATAGGTTAACAGATAACAAAGCTATATTTAATTTGTTAGCTTGATATCGATACTGATAGAAGTGGGATTCATTAGGATTGCTCATACCGTTAAATCGAGTACTAAAAACTGAAAGTAAATTAACTCTCCACAATTAAATAAACTACGAAAGTATATATGCTGTTAATTGTGCCTGAAATTCTGTTTGGTGATTAATGTGCAGCTCAGTGGAAAGACTATTGGGGAGTCTTGATCTGATCAATTATGTGATATCAACTCTGAAGGGCCCTCACTTTTCTCAGTGGTGCACATTTTGGGTTTTGCAGAAATGTTGTGCAATAGATATCAAGCTGCTATTACAGAGTTCGCTATTTGAAGGTTGCTTTTACCCTCAGTTTGTATTCATTCTGTTTAAGTAATTAGAGAGAAGAAACTCAGTTGGCAGAATTAGCAACGTTTCTTCCGGGGCCGTAAAGGCTTGGAGACTGCATCTGTATGTTTCAGATTTTAACCTTCTTTGCCTAGAGCATTGTATAATGGGCTTCTGTTTGATTACTTTTATTTTTATAATGATAACAATTGTTGGAAAACTTGTTTCTAATTTGATTATCAAGCTTCTTTACACATTATTCATCTATCAAATACTGAACTTGTTCTAGCTGCCTAGTCATTATAAATATGTCCCAAGCCAAATAATAGAAATAAAAAGGACAAAAGAAGAAGAAGATAAAGAAGCTAATATCTAACCGACACTCTGGCTATGTCACTATTCTTGCTTACATTAGTATACTGCTTTTTTCAACTATATCAACTAGATTTGTCAATTTCTATTTGTCCATAACTGAATTCTTGTTTAGATGTATTTTTGAACTCCCTGTTGGGTTCTTTGGTGCTCTCTATTAAATGTGTTCTTAATTCTAGCTATCATTCTTCAATTCATATACATAGTTTCCAGCTATCACCCTCAGTTTGATATATTAATAGTTTCTAGCCATCACTTTGTAGTTTGCATTAGTGAAGAAGGGAAGTGGTTTCTGTTTTAGTTCTCAATTACAGGAATAGATGACCAACATTCTTGATCTCAGATTCTGAATACATGCCAAAAGATTGAACTTTGAGACATTGTGGTATAAAATGACCACTGAATCCTTTGCACTGTTAATGCAATGCTGCTTACTTCTCATTAGGGTTTAGTTAACGAATTATTTGAATATATAAAGAATGTTGGTCCCTTTAGCAAACAAAATTTGGAAAAAAGAAAAATGAATACTTTGTTTTAGTGATCATATTGTTCAGTGTCCATTCTGCTTCACTTTTGTGCAGTTCTCCACCTATTTAACTTTGTTTTTTGTTCAGGTGTTTTACAAGTCTCTGTAGTGCACCTTTCCACCCTCGATGAGGTATCATGTTATATTTCAGCTTTTGGACTGCTTTTCATGATTAAATTTGCTAAGATGTGATAAGTATAGATTTGATTATTGGACCTTTTTGTTTCAGTACGTGGATATGTTCCTCACCTGCATAGATGGTTTAAGACGAAGCCTCATGCCCCGTTGAAGAAGAGCATGCCTTGGATTATTTATTGTTAAGAGATACATTTCAGGTTTGTTCTCTTATGCTTATGCAAACAAATAGTTCATTGCTCTATATTTTAGCACTGATAGGGAAAAGGATCTCATGTTAAAACTTCTACAATCACTTATGAGCAAGATTTATACTGCAATTCCATTATTTTCTTTATTTCATGAAAGGAAAGTAATGATCTGAAAGCCTACAATTTATAGGTTCTCAAGCTAGATTCCGAAACCAAGCAGCTTTACTGTACTTAGGTTACTTTGGAAGGGGGTTGGTTTTCTATTAACGTAGAATTCTGAGAGATTTCATTTGCAGCTTTGTTGTAACAATACAGCCGCATAGCGGACTTTTGTTTAAAACCGAAGTCTCTTAGAAGATTACGTAGCCATAGGATTTCACACACTCCATGTACCATACCTTGATATTCAGCTTCAGCACTTGACCTTGCAACAAACTTTGGTTTCTTGGACTTCCGGGTAACAAGGTTTCCTCCAACAAATGTAAAGTAGCCAGATGTGGATTTTCTTTTTTTGTCAGTGATGCAACCGGCCCAATCTGCATCTATGTACCCAGCAACATTGAGGTGTTGATCTTACCACAAGATTCTCACTACAGCCTCCATGTGTCTTTCACTTGGATTGTGCATAAATTGACTCACAACACTAACTGCATAAGCAACATCGGGTCTAGTGTGTGATAAGTAAATTAGGCGTACCACTAACCTTTGATAGTGAGGTTTATCAGTTGGAACCTGATCAGGGTACTCTGGCATTCTGTGGTTTTGCTCTCTTGGAGTGTCAATTGGGCAACAATCTAACATACCAGTTTCTGCAAGGAGGTCCAGCACGCATACTTTCTCTGACATAGGAAGATACCATCTCTCCCCCTGGCTACCTAACCTGTAGGTAAGTTCATGTACACTTCTTCATTTAGCTCTCCATGAAGGAAATCATTCTTAACATCAAACTGATGGAGTGGCCAATTCAGGTTTGCTGCCAGCGACAATCAGTTGCACCCCATAAGACAAGGAAATATACAAGATAAGATATTCACCATGTACTCGTCTGTTACTAATAAAAACTAACAGCTCGTATTATGGGTAGAATTAGTACCGCCCTTTGATTGATATCTCTAAAACATCACCATTACTCGTTGATTATAATTAGAATTTCAACTTTTCTCCAGCTTAGTAAACTCATACAATAACCAAAACTTCTTAACAGAAACATAAGAGCATTTGAGAAAGGAATATAAAATGCAATCATCATCTCACATTCACCAGGAACTGATTTGTGTGTGTACAATACTTTCAGAAGTGAAAAAATACATACCCAATTCACCAAGGGAATCCCTTGTTTGTCATTAGGCTTTTTCTGTTCACCAGCAGCTCCTAAAATGAGGGATCTGATGATGGAGCCGATATGAAAACCTAGTTACCAAAGAGTCGAAGATGCAGGGAAGATTAAAACCAACTGATTCCTCCTTCTATCAAAACTACTAAAAAGTAAAAAGAAAAAGAAAATACAAAAATTACGGATTGATCACTCAATCAATGAAGCTGGAGATGAGAATAGACAATTCTTGCCATTCAGGTTTGAAAAATCAAAGCGAAAAGAATACGGCAAGTGAATCAAAGCTTACTCTCTCAATCTCCACCATCGCTATCCTTGCAAGATCACAACTCTCAAAAACAACAAAAGCTTGGGTCAGATCAAGCTCTAAACCAAAATGTAAACTGCCATGAATGAAAATCAGTTTCAGCAACAGAACACCAAAACATATCAAAACCACCAACATGCAAACCAAACAAAAGCTTAGACAAAAAATTTCATGTAAAGCAGAATCTATAAGTTCTTTTCAACTCTGATTTTGAGTTTGCAAGACAGCAGAAAAAGTAATCGTATTTATTAATCATGGAGTACCTCCATACCAGAAAGAATCAAACTACGTTACATAGCTAAAAACTTCCAAGACCCTTCTTCATTTTTTCTTTTTTTGTCATTAATTTACTAATATACACCAACATTTGTATAAACTTCCAATACCCTTCTTCATCTGTTCTTTTTTTTTTTTTTTTTTTTTTTTTTTTGGGGTTTATTGTCACCAGAAGAAATTGCTGGGTTTCAAAAGACAACTGATGACACTGAGGACCATTAGAAAGGAGCAGAGGTATCAAAAGCATCATAGATAATTCTATAGTAATATCATACAGAGTAGGCAAACACAAATTTCATAATCGGTATAAATGCAATTTTGTAGAAATGATTTACATATATAGACCAAAACTAAATAGTTGAAAAGTGATTATCATAAACCATTAATTAGAAAAGCTTCTTCTAGTTGAGTATCAAAACTTAATGGCCTAGCTTCTTCTAGTTTCTTGTTCTATTTCCAGTTGTCTGGATTTTGTTAGTAAATCCTAAACATGGGGAGCAGTCGGTCAATCATAAATCCTCAAATTCTCAATATTAATAGTAAAACCAACAAAGTTCTGTTTTTTTCATTTGGTGTGGAAATTGTCAAAAACCAATCCCTGTCATCAAAGAGATGTCATGAACATCAAGCCACAAGGTGATTTTATGGGAGGTGACCAAACTGTATAAAGGCAGGTATAAAGCCATATGTAATGATAAAAATGCGTTTAATCTCAACAAATTTCAACTTATAAATGTGTTCCATTTTTATTCAAAAAAAATAAAGTGTTCCATTTCAGAAAGACAGCAACTATTGAATGTGCAAATAATGATACGACTATGCTGCTTAGAAAGGTGCATGTAATAGAATTTAGCTTTTATACTTGGATTTATGTTGATTTGATTTGCTTGGATGACTTCTAACCATTAAATTGAATGTAATCTACGACCACCATGTTATCCTTATGTCATCCTTACTACATCTAATAGTTATAAAACATCTAAACAAATCCAAACGACTTAAATCCAAGCAGAGAATCCGGATCCCATATAATATCATGGTTTATTTCAAATATCCTGACATAATAGAGCAAAATCATCACAGCAGCACAAAATTCAAAACCAAGAATCCCACAAATTAATATCGAATATAATCAAGAAAAGCACAAATGGAAGTTGCAGATACGTCTACATAGCATCATATGCTGACACCTGTCTGTGAGCGAGGTGTTACCTCAAGATTCTCATTACAGCCTCCATGTGTCTTTCACTTGGATTGTGCATAAATTGACTCACAACACTAACTTTATAAGCAACTAGTGTGTGATAAGTAAATTAGGCGTACCACTAACCTTTGATAGTTAGGTTTATCAGTTGGAACCTGATCAGGGTACTCTGGCATTCTGTGGTTTTGCTCTCTCGGAGTGTCAATTAGGCAACAATCTGCCATACCAGTTTCTGCAAGGAGGTCCAGCACGCATACTTTCTCTGACATAGGAAGACACCATCTCTCCCCCTGGCTACCCAACCTGTAGGTAAGTTCATGTACACTTCTTCATTTAGCTCTCCATGAAGGAAATCATTCTTAACATCAAACTGATGGAGTGGCCGATTCAGGTTTGCTGCCAGCGACAATCAGTTGCACCCTATAAGACAAGGAAATATACAAGATAAGATATTGCTATGTTTTGCCAGTAAAGGTAGGGTCTATGTACAATTGCTTCCTCCCATACCAAATGAGTCAAATTTAAGCATGAGATAACAAATCCACATCATGCCTTGACACCCTTCTGTGGCCTCTTTCCCTCCCTCGTTGTATAGAGATTTCCTACAACACCAATACCTAATCCTGCTTCCAGGGCTCTAGTGAATCGCATATTGCTTAGTTATATAGTACTCAATGATCGACAAGAAGACCTTGTTTTTTTTTTTTGGAGTAAAATGTGTGAAGCCGTACTAAAATTAGAGGAATTGGAATTCATTGGTTTTCGATAAGGAATTCATTGTTTCTTTCACCATAAAATGTAAGGGAAGCATGTTTATATCATTCTCAACTTCGAGTTGATTATTCTTACGACACAAACAAAACAGGATTAACAATTTAACCAACGTAACCATCTTTATGCAAATACCATAACTTACATATATAGATCACTTGCTCATCAAAGCTGGACGTTAATGGTAGGCAAGTTGGATCTTGCAGGGAGCTCTAGTTCTTTCACTTATCATCATCCTCCAACTTGGGGAAATACCGATCAGCCATCTGATCAGAGACGAGTTCCAATTCACTAGGCTCCCACTTTTTGACCCTATCCATGTCGACAAGTAGAGCTGTGAAACCCTCTCTGAAATCGGTGCTGATTTCTCCCCTACCAATACGACAGGCTATTCTATATTCTTGAACCAGACACTCACCCGGTCCTTGCGATCTTCCTTCTCTGATAGATCTCAAAGCAATCTTCAAACTAATAGGCGACGCCTTCTCAAGTGAATCAAATGTGGACGTTTACCATGGATTATCACCATCTATATCTGTAGCCTGCTTCTCTAGGGAATTCACAACTTCTTCTACTGTACTCTTTGAAAAGCACTTTTCAATAACATCCATATTGTGCCGTGCACTCCCTCTCTCTTTCAAAGCTGGTTGGATTGAGTACTTACTTATAATGGATGACACATAACTTATAAGATCATCACAGCTTGAGGTTGTTTCTCTGGTTAAAGCACCTATGGAAGCAAGTAGCTCTTGTTCTAGCATAGCCAATTCAGCTGCAGGAACAAAATGAGTAGCTATACCGCAAGCAAGCATTTCAGGACCGTCCAATTGGGCACCAGTTAGAGCAAGATATTCTCCAAGGAATCTAGGAAGTCTGGAAAGGAAATAAGAGTTTTCAGGAACCCCTCCCAAAGCTGTTTCCGGCATAGAAAAAATCGAATTCTCAGTTGCTATACGGAATCTAGAGGACACATAAATAGCAGCTCCCCGTCCCATGACCATGCCATTGACAATCGAAACCTGCGGTTTGCTGTATGTGGCTATCAAGTAGAGTAATTTACAGACCTCTGCGGTAGCTTTATCAGCATGGATTAGCAGCAATTACATGACCATTAGTATATGTAGCCTCCTCCTGTAGTGCACTCACAATTTCTTCAACTGTTCTCTTCGAGAAGCACTTGTGAATTAATGGCATCCATATTGTGCCAAAGACTGTCTCTCTCTTTCAAAGCTGGTTGGATTGCATACTTACTTTTTAATGGATGAAACATAAAATGATGAGGTTCTTCCATTGGTTAAACCACCTGTGGAAGCAATGAGCTCTTGCTCTAGCAGAGCCAAATTGGTTGCGGGAACAAAATGAGTTGCTAGACCTCAAGCAAGCATTTCAGGACCATTTAACCGGGCACGTCCCAGTTAGGGCAAGATATTCTCCAAGAAATCCAGGAAGTCTTGAAAGGAAATAAGCAGAGGCACCTGTTTCAGGAACCACTCCCAAAGCTGTTTCCAGCATAGAAAACATGGAATTCTCCGTTGCTATACGAAATCTAGAGGGAAGAAAAATTGCAGCTCCCTGTCCCATGGCAATGCCATTGAGAATCGAAAGCTGAGGTTTACTGTATGTTGCTATCAAGTACAGTAATTTATAGGCCTTTAAAGTAGTTTTGAGACCAAGCCTCCAATCACCCTTGTAGAGATGGCGAGTTATTTCAACGATGTCACCACCCACAGAAAATGCTTTTCCACTACCTTCGAGAATGACCAGTTTAACTTTGGCATCATGCTCGTAGGCAAGGAACAGTTGAAGCAGCTGAGAGAGCATTTCGCCGGATAATTAACGCATTCAAGTGTTGAGGCCTGTTTAGTGTTAGTGTCCTCACAGATGAATTAAAATGTTGTATCAGAAACTCTGGATTGCTGTGATGATCAATGTTGAGAGAAGCCATGTATGGCTAGTTAGCTATAGAAATCAGTGTACAAGCTAGAAATGGGCGATCGATGAAGAGTATTTATCAAATTTACATAGAAAATGCGAAATGTCTAACTACGCTATCTTCTGAGAACTACGCGACTGTTGAGCAACTGATGCCGCTAGCTTCTAAATAAAACTGATGCCATTGACTGTGTCTATCCGACTCCACCTAAGCTAACTAGGTTCTATAAGAGTAATGCTACATGAACCATATATACCCGTCGATCTTTATCTATAATGGACATGTCATGTGGCACCATATTGAAAGTTTTCTGTCGGCAAACACTAAATTAAAGGCTCTCTCGTTAGGCTTTAAGATGAGTAAAAGAATAGGGTTATAATTATAGTACTTGTATCAAAGCTTAAATAATATTTTGAGGCTGCAGTCTGATGAGACTGTTTGTGTAAAAGCTACAGCTAGGTCGATCTATGTTATTGAGACTGGAATGTTATGTATATATGCATGCAGCTGCATTTGATGATTGCCAAATGCCAACTTGTACGTAATGGTACGTGAAATACAAGGATATATAATAATGCTTGTGACATCTTAGCAAAAATGAAAGAAGTAACTAATATTTAGGGAATATATTTATTCATCTGAAAACTAAAATACATTAGAAGTTCAATCTACATGTTCGAAATCCCTTGGAGAGGCAAATTCTAGAAAGTTAGGGTCTTTTTAAAGCAGAGTCATTTGCCTCTAAGGCACCCATGCTTCAATTCCTTGGCCACATTGTGCTTCCATGCAATACAAGACAGATAACAGTACTCGCATTACAGTAGCAATACAAACTTATCATACTCAATGCTCAAGAAGACAAAAGTAGTAAAAGTTATGGAGATCGAGCAGGACCAAGCCTAACCACGTGTACTCAACTGCGCGCTTCACATGTGATTATCTTCACATATCGTTGTATAAAGTGCTCGATTGATGCATGTTCTGTAAAAACCATAGACCTTACACATTTTCCTGCTTAACTTCATCGATCTTTCTCAGAGTTCTTAGGCTAAATTATCACTTATTTTCTTTTCAGGTGTCGGCTAGCTCAAGTGGTATATGATGGCATAGGTTCATTTTTAAGAGCATATATTTGAATCATCTGACAAAACGTGATGGCTTGGGCACGCATTTGTTTTCCCATATTTTCTTCGTAGTGTGGCTCAGGCTTTCACAATAAACACAAATGACCTTGTAAAATAATTGTTTTTCTTGAACCATAAGTTTATCTTCTAAATCTATATGTTCTAGAGTTAATATGACACAAACAAACACGATTAACAATTTAACACGAATTAATGTACAGGAGACAGAGTTTGGCTATACAAAACTACGATAACGTACATAATGATCAGTCTGGCCGGTCATCAGAGCTTGGCAAAGGCAGGAGAGTTGGATCTTGCAGGAAGCTCTAGTTCTTTCAGTTCTTCATCATCATTTTCCAACTTGGAGAAATACCGATCAACCATCTGGTCAGATACGAGTTCCAATTTACAAGGCTCCCACTTTTTGATCCTATCCCTGTCGACCAGTAGAGCTGACAAACCCTCTCTAAAATCCGTGCTGATTTCTCCCCTTGCAATACGACAGGCTATTCTATATTCTCTAACCAGATACTCACCCAGTCCTTGCGACCTTCCTTCTCTGATAGATCTCAAAGCAATCTTCAAACTAATAGGCGACGCCTTCTTAAGCGATTCAATTGTGGACGTCAACCATGGATTATTACCACCATTTACATGACCATCATCGATATCATCTGTAGCCTCCTTCTCTAGGGCACTCGCAACTTCTTCTACCGTGCTCTTTGAAAAGCACTTTTCAATAACATCCATATTGTGCCAAGCACTCCCTCTCTCTTTCAAAGCTGGTTGGATTGAGTACTTGCTTATAATGGATGACACATAACTTACAAGATCATCACAACTTGAGGTTAAAGCACCTGTGGAAGCAAGTAGCTCTTGTTCTAGCAGAACCAATTTGGCTGCAGGAACGAAATTAGTAGCTATACCGCAAGCAAGCATTTCGGAACCGTCCAATTGGGCACCAGTTAGGGCAAGATATTCTCCAAAAAATCTAGGAAGTCTGGAAAGGAAATAAGAAGCACCTGTTTCAGGAACCGCTCCCAAAGCTGTTTCTGGCATAGAAAAAATCGAATTCTCGGTTGCGATACGGAATCTAGAGGATACATAAAGAGCAGCTCCTCGTCCCATGGCCATGCCATTGGCAATCGAAAGCTGCGGTTTACTATATGTTGCTATCAAGTAAATTAATTTACTGACCTCTGCGGTAGCTTTGAGACCAAGCTTCCAATCACCACTATCGAGAAGACGATCTACTTCAGCAATGTCTCCGCCCACAGAAAATGCTTTTCCATTACCTTTGAGAATGACCAGTTTAACTTTGGCATCATGCTCATAGGCAAGGAACAGTTGAAGCAGCTGGGAGAGCATTTCGCCGGACAAAGCATTCAAGTATCGAGGCCTGTTTAGTATCAGTGTCCTCACATATGAATTAAAATCTTGTATCAGAACCTCTGGACTGCGGTGATGATCAAAGTTGAGAGAAGCCATGGCTAGCTAGGTATAGAAATCAGTGTACTAGAAAAATGGCGATGAAGAGTATTTATCAAATTTACATAAAAAATGAGAATGTCTAACTACGCTAGCTTCAGAGAACCAACGCGACTGTCGAGCAAATTTTGCAGCTATAAATAAAAATGATGCCATTGATTGTGTGTCCGACTCCGCCGAAACTAACTACGTTCTATAAATTATGAGAACCATATATACTCGTCTTTATCTATGATGGAGATGTCATGTTGCACCATGTATTCTTGTGGCCGGCAAACACTAAAGGCTCTCTTGTTAGGTTTACAAAAGATGAGTACAAGAAAAGGACTGATAATTAAGATTATCTATCAACAGGCCTGCTTATATTAAAGCTTAAGTAATATTTTGAAGCTACAATCTGATGAGACTGTTTGTGTAAGAAACTAAAAGCCACAGCACCTAAGTTAATTTTCATGTCATCATTCTTCAATCAGCAGCTACAGAATAGTACTGTAGTAGCATCCAACCTTAATTTGGACCCAACTTGATGTAATTATCAATCTGGTGAGCTGCAGAACCATATCTATTTGTATGTTATTGAGACTGGAATGTTATGAATATATGCAGCTGCATTTGATGATTGCCAAACGCCAACTTCTATGACGAAATATCTTATGGTATACGTGAAATACATGGATAATAATGCAAAAATGAAAGCACTAATTATTAATGTTTAGGGAAAATTTATTCATCTGAAAACTAAAATACATTAGAAGTTCAATTACAATTGAATTTGGAGAGGCAAATTCTAGAAAGTTAAGGTCTTTTTAACTTGACCACATTGTGCTTCCATGAACACCATGAAATTCCTAAAAGCAGGGTCTTACTTTCCCCATCAGCCCTACCCAGAACGGCTTCCCCCATCCAAAATCCAGTTAGTGGAAAATGCTAGTCCAACTGGTGAATAGATAAACTTCAGGTGGTGACTTTAACGAAAGCAAGACTTCTAGTTGATTAAAGTAGTTTGAAATGGCTCCAAATCCCTCTTCTCCCTGAAGAGACTCAAAATAACCCCTATCAAACCTTTTGATGGATTCATTAATCACGTTCACCAAGTCATAACGCAGGAGCTTCTCCTAGTTTAGATGAGTGCGTGAATGTTGTTGCCCACCAAAAGAAATTTTCGACGATGTTAGCCGACGACGTTTGTGGTTTCATCCGTGATCTCATGTTCATTGCATGCGCTACTATGGAAGTTCTTGGTGAAATACCTAGAAAAGCATGCCGTAGATGAAAAAAAGACATATAGTAAATAGATTAATATGAACGAAATTACCAAATGTTAAACATTACAAGATAAACGATTCAAGTTTTGACCTAAGGAGTTGTTGTGTTGAGGAAAATATATATCACAATTTATAATGAGTACCTGGTGAAAGTGATCGACAAGAAGCCAATGCATATTTCCAAATAAAACATGTCAGTGCCCCATTACGTGATGGCTTGGGCACGCATTTGCTCTTCGATTGTTCTTGAAGTGCGGTTATGGCTTTAACATTAAACACAAATCTCCTTGTAACATAACTGTTTTCCTTGAACCAAAAGCTATATGATAATAAATCTAGATACTTTTTAGGCAATGGAGCTCTTGGTGGAAAGACCAATGAGGCTTGGGAGAAATTAGGGTGTATTATTTTCCCGTGCTCCCCACGAAAAGTCGCAGCCCAAGACTCAAGGATAGAGTTTGCTGCTAACCCATCACATAGCTTGTGAGAAGCAGATCCCCCAATTGCTATTCCACCACAAGCAAAGACATTCACTTGAAAAGCTATCATGGGGAGGAGAGAGACTCGTCTCCACTTTCCTTGCATAGGGGATGGAATGGAACAAAACGATTCAGCAACTCGATTTCTTGGAGCTTAAGAAACTCGGGCATGCGACAACTGACTTGGGCTTCTACGAAGGGAATCCCAGCATTGAACTCATGAATGAAGAGGTTGTTTTTAGCCTGTTCGGAAAATGGGTAGTAGAGAGTGAGAGTCTCGTAGAGGGAGCTTTACAAGCGGGTTAGGGTTTCGAGAAGATTGAATGATGAGTTGGGGTCACTAATGGCCGGGTAGAACAAGATCAGTAGCATATAAGTTGTAGGAGTGAGCTGGTCGACAAGGGAAAGTTTGAAAGGGCTCAGATGGTTAAGTGAAGAGGAATGAAGTGATGGTTTGATGGTGTCTCTGGAAATGATACTGATCTCCATGATGTTCTTCACCATGGCGCGCCATGCTTGAATTGCTCAAGTGTTGCTCTTTAGGATTCAGATCGAAGGGGCTTTCCATCTGTATTAATATATAGATGTGTTAGAAAAGGGTCATTCACCTGATCAAGACGTACGATACTTAAAATCAGTACGTGAATTATTTATCATCAATGATTTAGTGAAACATGAAAAAGATCAATTATTAACGTATGTACGCATGCATATATAAAAATAGCAATAATATAAGACTGCAGTGGCGGATCCAAGATGGAAATGTCACCTGGGCTAAATGCAACACACACAAAATTTTACTCAACGGTGCGAGAAATTTTGGTTCATTAAAACAGAACACACATACATAGGGGGACGTAGCAAGTCTTACCCTCAAACGCATTTGCATGAACAAAAATTAGACACAATACAATACAAGAAACACAAGTAAAAACTAACTAAATTGTACTATACGAGGCCCCAAAGCTTCAAAATCTTTAATCAACATCTCATTGTCAACCGCTTCAGCAAATTCCTTTTCAATATGAAGCACTATGTAATCATCAAAAAACACATCCTCTATCTTGTTTCTAAGTTTATTTTCGATGATGTTCATGGATAAAAAAAACTCTCTCAATGGTTGCAGTAGAAACAAGAAGAGTCAACACCAAACAAATCAACCTATAGATCATAGGATAGAAGTCTAATTTTCTTCTTTATACAAGTTGCCTACACATATCAAATATAGAATCTAAGTTGTGGAATGCTACATCCTGAGTCATATCTTTCTTATAATATCAAAGGCAGCCGCACCTCGGCATCGCCACCAAGATGAAATTTTTTTCGGCACCTTCGAGCTATGTTTGCGTGGCTCCCAAAACCTAGTCGTCTCTATGCGGTGATACAATCATGGAGATCGGTGCTAGTCTTAACCCTAGGTGGGAATTGGACCTCGACAACAACCCTAAAGGATGGGTGTACTTCTCGACTACAACCTACTCAAATGGTCCCTTGCATCTAAAAGGTTGGTCAAATCTGAGTGTGGGCTCTAACCGGCTTGTGTGGACACCAGGTTTCCGATCTTCGACCACGGCTAGGACGTCTCAAAGTAGACAAGATCGAGGTGATGGGTTTTTCGACTAGTTTCGATCAACTTATGGTTGAGAAGGTTGGCGGTCAAACACTAGGACGGGAATGGATCAAGGCTGTGATGGGATGTTTTGAAGGCCATGTACGACGGTTTCAATCAATGCTAGTTTTGACAAGCTTCGAAGTCTTGCACCGGCAAGAATGGTAGGGTTTAATAGCTTGACGGGTACCAAAATTATGTTGGGCTGGTGACTTGACGATGAAGTATGTCGTGGCGGCGATAATCCCTACTAGGAAGATGGAAAACAGATCTGGTAGCAAACCCAATTCAGGTTGGTGCCCATATCAGTTTTGGGGCCTAAACCGTTTTTGAAGCTCACATATCTTGTTGGGTGTCTAGTGATGGTCTGAGGCCTAATGCAGGGTTGGAACCCAAAAGGTGTTGGCCTTTGTCATGGCCTTCAAATCTTCAGGAAGTGGGCTCCCTTATGAGTCGAATGGATGAACTCTAGTATGCTAGGGTTTCGCACATGGGATCCGGGAGGCTTAATTTGTTTCAGTTAATTATGTTTTCCTAAACTTTTCTGTTATTTCCTTTTCATTGCTAAGAATGTTTGCCTACAATCTTCTCTCTACTTGATTGTGGGCTCACTTATGATATCTTTAGTGAGCGGAAAAGTGTAATGAGTACGTGTACTACGTACCCATATGTGCTTCAATGATCTTCTTTGCCCTCTGTATGCAAGGTAGTGGATCAAATCACAATGTAACCTCTACTTGAATACGAATGACAACATTGTTTTTAGTTAAAAAAAAAATAAGAGAAAATGACAAACCACTACCATAGATAGTTGCAAAACACAGAAAAACCAACATTCAACAGATTTAAACAAATAAGGATATAAGTCCAAGCCCAAGCCCACAATGCATTGTCTCATGTCTTATCAGTAATTTTTACGTAAAATATCCAAAAAATCAATCTTTTCTAAAGTAACTATAAAACTGCCACTACCTCAACCAAAAATACCTTAACAAAAAATATCTTAATATCTTCTCTAATCTCATATTCTCTCTCTCTCTCTCTCTCTCTCTCTCTCTCTCTCTCTCTCTCCCCCACATGATGCCAATCTCTCTCTCTCCACCACATGACGCCGATCAACTCCGTCGTAATTGCTAGATCAACCTCGCTGATTGTCTCTACCGTCTACTAGATTGACCTCGCCAATCGACTCCGCCTGTTAGATCGACTTCACCGTTTGCTAGATCGACTACGCCACCTGCTAGATCGATGCCGCTGTTAGATTGACTTCGCTCGCCGATCGACTTCGTCGCCTACTAGATTGACCTCGCTGATCGACTCCGCCACCTGCTAGATGGATGCCGCTGTTAGATTGACTCCGCTCGCCGATCAACTCCGCCTGCTAGATCAACTTCACCGCCTGCTAGATTGACCTCGCCGATCGACTCCGCCGCTCGATCGACGCCGATGTCTACACCCTTGAAATCATAAATTTTTGATCGCTCCATTGTTGAATGATAGGAGCATAAAATGCGACGTTATTAGTGTTTAAATGCCTCTTACTTGTGCTTTGTTAGCTCTTAATTGTCTAAGATTGAGTCTTAATTTAGCTTAGTGTATCTATGGCGGTACTTTGTAGATTTTGTGCTTAAAGTATGGTTTTTGGTTTAAACTTGATTTATGTTAGAATTATTTTTCAGAAAATCGGACAGAATCGACCTTCTGACATAAATGCTCGTTTTACGATTTCTTAGATTCTTCTAATGAAAATATTTCCGTCTACGATTTTGTAGAGGACTCGGAGATGTTTCCAACCATATATTATGAGCCGAAATCGGACAAGGGGCCAGGGAGATATGAAGCCCGAAAGTTGATACAGGGTTACGCGCGAACTGAAAAAGCTGAATTGATATAGGGTTTGCATTTGGGCTTGAAGACCAATTCCAATTGGGCTATAATTTCGATGCAAGCTTATTTATGAAGTCCAAATCCATATGGAAGAATTAGAAGTCGAAAGTATCAGATTGGAGTCTTGGGAGTTCAAGATAAGCCACGCGCGCGCAAGGAGAGAAATATGGGCTGAAAATCTACAAAAATAAGGAAAGATTATTTCCTTGATGCATGCATAATAAAATCAAGAAAAATAAGGAAAGGGAACCTTTTATTTTCTGATTTTCCTTGGAGAAGAATATCTATTCAAATTGAGAGAGATTGCAGCCACAAGATCAAATCAAATCAAGGGCTCACAAGCATTAGGGTTTCGGCATGGAACTCTATAAATAGAGGGGTTGAGAGACAACCAAACTGTCACTTATCTCACCACACATAATAGCCGTGCCTTTACACAAGCCAAAAATCCTACAAAGCATTATACGCCATAGTTCCATTCTTTTAGGTTTCGCCATTGTTCATCCGAATTCTTCACAACATTGGTGCTTTGCTTAAGGTTTTCAATGTGTGATCCATACTTTGGTTTTGTAATACTTGGTTTTATTAATATGATTTGCGATTTCTTTGTGATTCTTGCGATCTATGTTAATCGGTTTTGGTTTTACATGTTACATGAATTTCGATTACTTTGTGTTCTTGATTTTTATGTTTCTTTGTGATTTTTAACATGGTACGATTTTAATATATGATTAGGGCAGTAGTATTCGATTTTCTTATGTGTTTATTTGATTTGTTTTCTCGAATATGTGGGGGGTAAATCTAATTCTAGGATGTTGCTTCGGCCGGGGTAGTGTTCTAGGGTTTTGGTTTTATTTGCTAAGTGATCTGAATTTACAAACTTGGTTGTGTCTATTTAGATTGCTATAGGGTTACCATTCGAGAAACATACATGTTAAATGAGAAGTTGACGCCTTGCTTGTTGAACATGTCTCTAATTCGGCTTACTTGTTCTTATGTGCTAATTGTTTTAGTTTCTACGCAGGTGTGTTTCTGAATTGATTAGCATAACTTAGGATTATTCGCAGGTGTTGGTCTTAAGTAATTTAGAAGTCTTAACGATTAATAATCGCAGGTGATTGATTAATTAGAATTAGAATTAAATTAAATGCTTAAGTGTCGAGTCTACTTGCTGCCTTAGTTATATGCGATTTTGTATTAGTTAAATTATGTGTTTCGTGCTATGCTTGTGTGTGTTGGTGGTGATCAAACTTGTAAATATTAGTTTTAGGTTTTTAATTTTCTGTTTTTTTTTAGGATTTAATTCGATCTTTTAATCTCATGATCCGATTTTTGTATATATGTTTATATGTTTGTGTGTTTTGTTTCTCTTGTAATTAATCCTTCCCTAGTGTCCCCGGCTAGAACGATACCCTACTTACTAATACTACACGATAGGGTTTTTAATTGCACAGGTCAACTTTTGGCCTCGTCAGTTTTTGGCGTCGTTGCCGGGGATGCTAAAAAGGATTTATTCATGTATTTATGTCTATGTAACTAACATTTTTTCTGTTTTGTAGGATGTGTTGCCGAGCTTGGCATTGCCAAGCATGGCATTGCCGAACCTTAATGTCTTACATTGCCGAATGTTTATTTATGTGCCTATGTGTTATTTGAAAATTGTTTTTGTAAAATTTTGTATAAGTAGGTCGACATTGTTAGTAAAGTTTAGAATTTTTATATGGCTTCTTGTTTTGGAATTTCTAAAGTGATGCATGTCAGGTGGAGCCACCTATTTTAATCATAACCTAAACCCCTCATACGAGCGACGCTTGTCGGATCCGTTTTTATGAGGTTGAGGGCGGTTTTGATTAACATAGGGTGACTGGTCTAAGGATCCGAGTTTGTTCCATATGGAATCCGCTCGACTTAGCCAAAAGCTCGGGTCGTAGCATAACTTCACTTTAGACGTTCGAAAACGAGTTGGCATATCTAAATTCTCTACTTGAATGCATGTCAATGGCCGAAGATTTTCTCTTTTGTATAAGTGCCGAACCTAGTAATGGACTAGGCTAAAAACCGATTGTATGATTTTTATATATTAAAGTTGTTTTATAATTTCTAAAGTAAAACGTGTTAGGTGGGGTCACTTGTGTTAATCTTAGCCTAAACCCCTCTTTTGAGCGATGCTTCTTCGAGTCTTAGACTCTTAAAGGCAACTTAGCTTGTTTGAGGTTGAGGGCAGCTTTGATTAACACAAGCGCCTGGTCTAGGGATCCGAGTTTGTTCCAAGCTGAGTAAGGGTCGTATGTCATTGATAAGGAACACAGGTTTGTCTAACTGGATCTCAAGGTCATTGACTGTCATCTCTTCTATGTGAAGGGGACGATAGGGGGTTCGCCCTCCGTGACCACAAACGAGTCCTGCCTGATTCCTGTAGGGGGTTCGCCCTCCGTGACATTCGTCTTCTGAAACCACGGAATCCGCTCGACCTAGCCATATACTCGGGCCGTAGCATAAACCTTACTTTAGACGTTGTAAAATAACTTGATATATAATCATCATACATTATGGTTCGAAAATTTACCCTCTTAACTTATAATGGTATATCGGATCAAGCAAAACACCGGACTGGCCTGTACAAGGACATCGCACACTGGTCTTCACTGCTCCACGTACCATAAAGTTAAGAGTTAACAAAATAAACTAGCAACTTTTATTTAGGTTGCCGACATATGTGCTTAAGTGACAACTTTTAACTTGTTTAATGATTGCCAAGTTACATACTTTGCTTTGTGGCCACATTGCCGAGATTGTACCAATGCCGAGTTTGGCATGCCAATGCCGAGCTTGTCATATAACTTGTTTGAATGTCACTTTTGTACTTGCTAACTTGATCTTGGCCGTGATGATGATGATGCCGTGTGTGGAGGAGCTGCCGCGCAAGGGAATGCCAACCAAGGGGCTGCCGAGCATGAACATGGTGCCATGCAGGGTGGGAATGTCGAGCCAAGTGGGAGGAATGCCGAGCAAGGAACAGCCGAGCAGGGGACTGCCGAGCCTACACAACACCGAGATCAAGGTACCGAGTAACACAAGCAAGCTAAGCCAAGCAAGGGAGACTTGGAAGCTATGAAGAAAAGGGCTCTTGAGAAAGACCCTGCTGCCATGGAAGGAAGACATTCGGCTGCCAAAGATGCAGCCATGCCGAGCACTTGTTGTATACCCTTCCCCTCACGTTTCACCAAGAGCAAGCAAGCCAAGTCCGACGCAGAAGTGTTGGATGTTTTTCGAAAGGAGCTTTGCACCACAAGAAGACACACAAGGGAGAGAAAGGTTATGAGCATGAGCGAGACCGTGTCCGCCGTGCTACAACGCAAGATGCCGCCAAAGCTTAAGGATCCAGGAAGCTTTTCAATTCCAGTTGTCATCGGCACTACAAGAGCGAGGGGTCGGATTTGACAAGTTTGGAGAACGGGATGAGGAGGCTTTGAAAGATTTGGAGCCGTCCATACTTGAAGTTGTGAAGGAACTTGATTCACAACCACTCTACGATAAGTATTCTCCTTTGTCAATTCCAATTTCCACTAATAAGTTGTTACCATCTGTGGAACAGGCCCCTGAGTTAGAGCTAAAAGCTCTCCCAAAACACTTGAAGTATGTATTTCTCGGAGAAGATGACACTCTACCAGTTATTGTGTCATCAACGTTGACAAAGCAACAAGAGGACAAGCTAGTTGCAGTTTTAAAGAAGAACACAGATGAAGAATGACGCATCAAAGCATGAAGAGAAGAGTCTAGGCTGATAGACTATAAACAATAAGCGATGCATGGGAGGCAACCCATTTCAACCGTAGCAGTGGAGGAGCCATCAACGAGAGTTTGCAAAATTTCTAACCCTCTACTCTTACTGTTGAACTGTATAAATGTTTTATGTGTGAACCTAGAAGCATGCTTAGGAATTACTACATGATTTTGTTTTACATTGAGGACAATGTAATTTTTAAGTGTGGGGTAAGGTTTACATGTAAACATGTTAGTTTAGAGTTTATTGCTTTCATAAAAAGAAAACCAATTACAAAAATAAAAATAAATTTTTTTTTTTTGTTTCGTTTTAGGATTTGTTTAAGTTTCGGTTTTAGGTTTGTTTTTAGGTTTTATTCTGATTTTTAGTTGAAGTGTCTAGGATTAAATCGAGTCTTAGGAGATGCCTTTAAGATGTCTATGATGTATTTCTCTTGATTGCATAGATGATTGTTCAAAAGTTTCATGGATTTGTAATTGGTATGAATACTGGAGAATTGATTAATTTATGAGCATGCATGTCTTGGTTAGTTTGTTTCCATAATAACCTTTGTGAGCTTTAGTGCCTATTTGCTTTCTTTCATGTGTGAAAATTTCGAAATTCTTGATCTTTTAAAGTCTCATTATTCTTTGCATATTCAATGACTATGTGCTATAGCTTATTCATGAGCTCTAGAATTACTAGAACTTGCTTTTGTGATTTTTGAAACATATACGTCATAACCGACCATGATCTTGAATGTGATAGAAAAGATCTCTTTAGGATTACCACCAAAGCCAAATAAAGCCTTGCCTTATTTTGTGCCCGTCGTGGGACCCCTTAGTTTAACCCCTTTGAGCCTACGTTGAGCCTTTTCTTTCATCACCCTCATAAAATTCCCTTGCTTAGTATAGTTATATATTTTACCTTGTTATCAAGACTTGGCAAAAGCTTATGATGTGGAGTTAATGTTGTGTGATGGTTGAAAAACAAGTGTGGGGTGAAGAAGTTGTATGTTGCCGAACCCATAAGAAAGGAAAAGGAAAAATGTTGTTGATCCGAAAAAAAAAAAAAAAGGATAAAATAAATAAAAGAAAAAAGGAAAAAAAAAAACAAAGAAAAGAAAGAAAAAAATCGTAAAAATAGCTTCGGATCAAAGTAGAGAGAAATTGTATGGTTCGGCAATGATGTTTCAAGTGTTGTAAATTTGGAGTTTGTTGTTATTTGAAGGTCTAAAATTGTTACATGTGACCTTTGTTCGAATGTATGATGCTTGGAGTTGAAAAGAATGAAGTTTGGGTCCAACACAATGATATTTGGCCCTTTGTTTTTGAAGATATAAGGAGTGTGGAGCTTGCTAAGTCTTGGTGATGCTTTAACCTTAGCATATCGTAGGACCATCATGCCTTAGCCGTGCCTCATTGCAACCCTTGTCAGAGATCGATTCTTGATTCATGAGATTGGTTAACTTTGATTTGTGGAGATTATCTCAAGAGTTAAGCATATGGTTTTGGTTCATGCTTGCACTTAGTTGTTAAATGAGATTTTTCCTAAGTATTATTCACAGAGTGCTTTTCATTGTAGAAATATGCAAGTTATTTGATTTCTTATTCTTTCCCTTGCATATGCTATTGAGTAAACACCATGATCGAGTGAAAAGAAGAGAGTTAATCTTGTGAGGAGGATCAACTATGCTATCATGTGTTGTGCTTAATGATATCACTTCTTGATTATTCATGCTTTGATCATCTTTATGAAACTTGGAATTCTCTGTGTTTATATATGTTTGAACTTGAAAGCTATGCATGATACGAGCCTGAGACTAAACTTTAGAGGCATCCTTAGTGTTTTTAGTAGAGTCTTTTAATTAGTTTGCTAAGGGACTAGCAAAGGATAAGTGTGGGGTAGTTGATAGGAGCATAAAATGCGACGTTATTAGTGTTTAAATGCCTCTTACTTGTGCTTTGTTAGCTCTTAATTGTCTAAGATTGAGTCTTAATTTAGCTTAGTGTATCTATGGCGGTACTTTGTAGATTTTGTGCTTAAAGTATGGTTTTTGGTTTAAACTTGATTTATGTTAGAATTATTTTTCAGAAAATCGGACAGAATCGACCTTCTGACATAAATGCTCGTTTTACGATTTCTTAGATTCTTCTAATGAAAATATTTCCGTCTACGATTTTGTAGAGGACTCGGAGATGTTTCCAACCATATATTATGAGCCGAAATCGGACAAGGGGCCAGGGAGATATGAAGCCCGAAAGTTGATACAGGGTTACGCGCGAACTGAAAAAGCTGAATTGATATAGGGTTTGCATTTGGGCTTGAAGACCAATTCCAATTGGGCTATAATTTCGATGCAAGCTTATTTATGAAGTCCAAATCCATATGGAAGAATTAGAAGTCGAAAGTATCAGATTGGAGTCTTGGGAGTTCAAGATAAGCCACGCGCGCGCAAGGAGAGAAATATGGGCTGAAAATCTACAAAAATAAGGAAAGATTATTTCCTTGATGCATGCATAATAAAATCAAGAAAAATAAGGAAAGGGAACCTTTTATTTTCTGATTTTCCTTGGAGAAGAATATCTATTCAAATTGAGAGAGATTGCAGCCACAAGATCAAATCAAATCAAGGGCTCACAAGCATTAGGGTTTCGGCATGGAACTCTATAAATAGAGGGGTTGAGAGACAACCAAACTGTCACTTATCTCACCACACATAATAGCCGTGCCTTTACACAAGCCAAAAATCCTACAAAGCATTATACGCCATAGTTCCATTCTTTTAGGTTTCGCCATTGTTCATCCGAATTCTTCACAACATTGGTGCTTTGCTTAAGGTTTTCAATGTGTGATCCATACTTTGGTTTTGTAATACTTGGTTTTATTAATATGATTTGCGATTTCTTTGTGATTCTTGCGATCTATGTTAATCGGTTTTGGTTTTACATGTTACATGAATTTCGATTACTTTGTGTTCTTGATTTTTATGTTTCTTTGTGATTTTTAACATGGTACGATTTTAATATATGATTAGGGTAGTAGTATTCGATTTTCTTATGTGTTTATTTGATTTGTTTTCTCGAATATGTGGGGGGTAAATCTAATTCTAGGATGTTGCTTCGGCCGGGGTAGTGTTCTAGGGTTTTGGTTTTATTTGCTAAGTGATCTGAATTTACAAACTTGGTTGTGTCTATTTAGATTGCTATAGGGTTACCATTCGAGAAACATACATGTTAAATGAGAAGTTGACGCCTTGCTTGTTGAATATGTCTCTAATTCGGCTTACTTGTTCTTATGTGCTAATTGTTTTAGTTTCTACGCAGGTGTGTTTCTGAATTGATTAGCATAACTTAGGATTATTCGCAGGTGTTGGTCTTAAGTAATTTAGAAGTCTTAACGATTAATAATCGCAGGTGATTGATTAATTAGAATTAGAATTAAATTAAATGCTTAAGTGTCGAGTCTACTTGCTGCCTTAGTTATATGCGATTTTGTATTAGTTAAATTATGTGTTTCGTGCTATGCTTGTGTGTGTTGGTGGTGATCAAACTTGTAAATATTAGTTTTAGGTTTTTAATTTTCTGTTTTTTTTAGGATTTAATTCGATCTTTTAATCTCATGATCCGATTTTTGTATATATGTTTATATGTTTGTGTGTTTTGTTTCTCTTGTAATTAATCCTTCCCTAGTGTCCCCGGCTAGAACGATACCCTACTTACTAATACTACACGATAGGGTTTTTAATTGCACAGGTCAACTTTTGGCCTCGTCATTGAATGTCCAAGTTTTGCTGGCTTGGTTTGTATTAATCTATGGAATGTTGAGGTGAAGGGAGTTGTGCTACTTTGATTTTCATAATGTTGCTTTCTTTCTGATCTAAAATTTGGGCGATGAGTTTATGGAAATTGAGTGTGATTAGTGTTGTATACCTCATTATGCATAAAGATTGGATGACTAGGCAGTAGCAGGAAGATTTGACGACCAGTGTAGTAGCTAGCAGGAAGATATGATGACCAGACAGTGTAGTAGCATGAAGATTGGACGACGAGGCAGTAGTAGAAAGATTTGATGACTAGTGTAGTAGCAGGAAGATTGGACGACCAGACATTGTAGTAGCCGGAAGATTGGACGAACGCACAATGTAGTAGCATGAAGATTGTACGACCATGTATTAGCAAAACATGCTACTACATTAGCTGAACCACTGAAAATCTGCTACTGCACTTACTGAAGCTGTTACTACACTAGCTAAACCACTAAAACTGTGCTATTATATCTCTTGGAAGTGTAGTTTTCTAACAAAACATGTTACTAGATTAACTGAGCCACTGAAAACCTGCTACTACTTCTACTGAGATGTTAACCTCTGCTACTACTTTTTTACTGGAATGTTAACCTCTGCTACTACTTCTACTGTAATTAATTGCTACTACTACTGGGATGTTAACTCCTACTACTACTTCTACTGGAATGTTAACCCCTGCTATAATACTTCTACTGAAATTAACTACTACTACACTAAATTATTGAAAATCTGCTACTGTATTCCATTTACTGAAAAATCTTAAAATGAGCGACTTTTCTCTTCTAAAAGTATATTTAATTAGTGTAGGGTTAGTTTGGTAAATTAAATCATGACACATGACATGTAGAGAAAAGATTGTCCTTCATTGTTAAAAAATATCCTTATTTGTTTAACAACACAAGTGGATTTATTTGTGTTTCAAATTCTTTTGGAGCATGTATATGTGATTTGCTAAAAAAATAACCTAAAATATGACATTAACATGTTTTTTTTTTTTTTTCTATCGGTCTTTTCTTTTTTACCACCCCTTTTAGGTTTTCATTCAAAACATGGTTAATATAGTTTCGGCTATGGCAACATCACTAACGATTATGGAGAATGGTCAGACTACCATTGGGTCGGCCGGTGTTGCAGCGGTTTCTGTTTAGCATGGTCGCCTGCTTTTGGTTATAACAAATTGGAGCGTCTCCTTTTGCTTTAACAGGGTCGGTCTCACAAGTATGGGAACTAGGGAATTGATTGATGATTCCCGAACAACAGGAGCCTATTCGGTGCACCACTGGGACATGTGCACCCGGGAAAATTTTTTTTTTACTCCCTCCACTTCTCATCCGCCATATCTCCTCCACTAGGATCACCAAGTGCTTGGTTATAAGCAAGAACATCGAAAGAAGAATCATGATCATCCCCCAAAGCCATGGCCAACCATTCATCGACAGTTTCGTCACAACGTGCCTCCACAATTCTCACACCGCTGTCGTTACACTTGATGAACGGTCGGCCATTTTCTAATCTACGGATCCTCCCGGCGGCAGGGAAGTAGAGTTAAGCAGTTGGAACATTGGCTTCTTCAAGTCATAACTGGTAACCCCCTCGACTCTGCTGAAATAGTAGACCCCTTTGATGTAGTGTAGCTTCAAGGCCAAGTCCATGTTGGTGAGCTCATGGACCTTGTGTTCTTCGGCGGTCATCGTTGCCGGGACGACGGAAGACAGCCTCATGCTGGACTTGGTCCGGTGAATGACGGTGTTGGTTGATGTTGATGCCATTTGTAGACAAGAAAGTTAAGAAAGGGGAACAGATCGAGTACTCTTACAACAACATGTGCGAGTGGACGGAGTGGACGGCTGTGATGAGTGGTGCACCTGTCCCAGGGGTGCAGGGAATAAGTTTCGCCGAACAACGATATCAACTCATATTTCTATTCACGGATGAAGGAGGGATTCATTTCTCAATGGCGGTCTATGGTTTTTTAGGAAGTATGCAATTGTTAGGGCTACGTACGATGGCATGATGCCGGCTGCAACAGTACGGTGCCAATCCAATCTATTCATGTATGAGTGAAGATCTTTTAGTTTGCCGCTGAAATTTTTCATGAATGGCGTTGCTGCTCTCAACCGCGCTACCGTAAGGGAATTTTATATTAACAGTCCGACTATTAAGAGTGGGATGGAGATTAAGGTGAAGATCATAGCATGCTATCTCTTCTACGTTCAAGCAAGTTTTTCCTCCTCGATCTGGAGTTTGAGTTCGTCTCTAGTGTGCAGTCGCCATCATCCGATTCAGATACGACCATTTTGTGGGCTATTGTCGGGTCTGTGGTGTGTTGGAACACTCTAAAGATCGATGGGTGCGGTGAGACCATTCAGATGGATGACCTTAATCGTAAAGCTAACCCTAACCCTAGGGCTGAGACGTTTGAATTTGGTAGCTCCTCCACTACTTCCATCCCTAATCCTTTTGCATCTCCTCCCAAGACTCTTCCTGAATCTTCCTAGCATGGTTTTCATGAATCTGGCATACCATTTTGAGAAGGTTCAAGATATTACGACAGTGGGCATATATTGAGGAGGTTTCACCGGCTGTGAAAAATATTAGTGGAAAGAAGCGTGAAGGCCAACCAATGACGTTGGTGTAGTATAACAAGAGAGCTAAAATGGTGGTGACGTCATTGGTTGAGAATGAAGAGGTGCAGTTAGGTTTTAGCTGGACTTTGCAGTTAAAACTGTTAATAGGGTGATTCTGTTGTCACTGGCATATAAATCACAGGTGGGTAGGCCTCCTGGCCGCAAGAACGAGCCAAAGGCCCTTGATTTGCTAGGATTAATAGAGGTCAAGGTACGTGAGATCAAACCTTAGAGTAAGGGAGCTCTGAAGGCTCTTCTCCTTGAGGATGATTCTCGTTTTGGTGGTGGTGGCAGCACTGAAGTTGCGGTAGCTCCTCAGCCTGTGGAGGAGGCAGTGGCGGCTCCGTTAGAAGCTGTAATGGCTTAGGGTGATTAATACTCGATTTAGCATGCTTTATTTAGCGTTTTATTTTTGGCAAGCTGAATAATTCATTAAGGCAAAAGCCCAAATAACAAAATACAACACTAAAAAAACATATGTTCTCCGGCACAAACCAAACAGTGGTAATGAGAGGAGATAACAGAGCTAAAAAAAAAACAGAAGAAAACTCATTACTTCCTTTAGTTTACTTCAGCATGAGGGCATGGAAGCCCGTCATGCCTTGTTTAGCGTTCATAGTGGCTTTAGACCAATATGACAGCCTAAGAATAGCTCAATCTTGTCATAGCCTTCTTGAGTGAGCTATTTGCGAGTGTAGCGTTTTTCCTTGTTAATGAACTAATATACCCAAATTCCCTTATAAGAAAAAATATAGGACAGTGAAATTTGCATTGAGATCAACCATATATATTACATCCTTATGTGTCGTATAAATCTTTTTCGTGGTATATATATAAAATCTTTGATGTACACTAAGAGTTAAAAACACATCACGCAAAAATATGTATTCCTTGTATAGTATTAATATGATTGTTTACTTTGTTTTATGCAAAATTATTTCATTTAATTAGTGACTAAAATCTTAATTATTCCGTTAGAAACAAACTTTCGTATTTTCAGTAGATAAACTCTGATGAGTGAAGACGAAGCACATGGCGTAAAATACATATAACGAAATCTTGTCCAGTACGTTTACTACGAAACATCTCCAAATTAGAATAGGATAACTCAGCAACCTAAAAAGAAACAAAAAACCCCAATTCGTTTTGGAAACCTAATCCAGATAGGCTAAGAATTCGGGTTTTTCCAGTTCGATTTTGTTCTCCTTGTCCAACCCGGATTATGTTTCCAGCATAAACAATTATAAATAAGGTGGCAAGCCATATTCATTTGTTCATTTGCAGAAAAACAGCTACCGGTTCTAAAGAGTACACCTTGAAACTTTCAGCCACAACCATGAAGAAGTCAGCTCTTGTTATTGTCTTCTTCTTTTTCTTTTTGTCTAGTAACCATTGGTGGCAAGCCATATTCGAAAGCATATTTTTCGACTGCAATGGCGCACCTTACGTGGGTGTGGCTGATGGCAGTATATTCAAGTGGCTGGGACGCCCGTTTGGGTGGACAGAATTCACAGTCATCGCACTATGTGATCTCTCAACCAGCAAAGGCAGCGAACCGATATGCGGGAGACCTCTTGGTTTAAAATTTGACCTCAACACATGCGAACTGTATATTGCAGATGCCTATTTCGGGCTTCTAAAGACAGGTCCAAATGGTGGAGTAGCTCAAACACTTGCAACATCTGCTGAAGGATTCCCTTTCCGTTTCTTAAATGGTGTGGACATTGATCAAGAAACTGGAATGATTTACTTTACAGACACCAGTGCTATTTATCAAAGAAGGAACTGGGAATTGTCAGTTAGCACAGGTGATAAAACTGGAAGGTTAATGCTATATGATCCATCGACAAAGAATGTGACGGTGTTGCTTCATGGCTTGGCTTTTGCAAACCGGGTGGCACTAAGTAAGGATGGTGATTTTGTTCTAGTGACCCAAACCACTGCAAAGAACATTTTGAGGTATTGGCTTCGACTCTTCGAGGGCCTAGAGCCAACGCTGTTGATACTTTTTTCAACCTCCAAGGAGCCCCAGACAACATCAACAGAAATCTAAATGGAGAATTGGGTTTCTGAAAACAGTGCTGGAAGAGGTAAAGCGGTGAAGCTTGATGCCCAAGGAAATTTTCTGGATGTGGTAGATGGACTCAACCCTGTGAGTCATGTTGAGCAGCGTCATGGAAACCTGTGGATAGGATCTGTTGTTAATAACTTTGTTGGGGTTATTCTTAATTTTGTTTGAAACTATGAATTATATAGGTAGCTGTAAGTTTCTTTTATCCAGTATTAATACTATCTTTCTTTTGTATTGAACAGATATATATATATATATATATATATATATATATATATATATATATATATACCAAAGTTACTTTTAAAGGGTTTTCGATCATCGATCTTTGCTTATTTTCATGCTTACATATGTCATAAGTCTCTTACATTCTTGTGTAAAAGCACTCTACTTGACTATTCATCAAAACTCATATTCATGATTCATGAATCTAAACTGCCTGGCCGGCTGTGATCAATATAACTTAGAACTTGATTTAACAGATTCATTGGTACCTGGTTGTACCAGTCTGGTAACTATGTATCAATTAACATATTAGACATTCTGGACTATATGGAAGGATCCCAATAGGATTCATAAAAATACCAAGTTTGAAGTTTTATGTGATGAATGAAATTCTTACAGTAAGTTGCTGTCAGCTTTTTATATAGGGGAAGATTGAAAAATGTACATGTTTTCTTCAGATTATCTACATGGTAAAACTGCTTTCTTCAGATTTTCAACAGAATAACTCAGAAAAGTTGATCTTTTTTGTTTAATAGAATGATCATCATCAGGTGCACGTAGGTAATCATACCTGTATCACTAATCACATATTTGGTCATCTAGTGCTGAGAGAATATCCTCGAGATCAAGAGGTTGTAGATGTTTGGGGAGTGGCCAAGCTTTGAGTTCGTTGAACAATCCCACGCAAGTCTATAGGCTCATGTTATTCATATTAAGTAAACATTGCCCAGTTGATCCATAACTAATGCTCTGCCATTATCTCACGCCGTTACCACCAGCCGGACAACCCCGACCAGCACCTCAACCTTTTCCGGATTGAGCTGTGGTCAGTTGGAAGGAAAAAGGACCTGCCATTGGAATACGGGTGTGCAAAATGCTAGTATGCTGAAAAACTAACCAATATTCCATGGAATTTGGCTCATAGAGGATCAAGGTGAGCTGAACCCAATGGCTTCCTGGCTGGACCAATTTTGACTGAAAGTTCCCGGCGGGGGGGGGGGGGGGGGGGGGGGGGGGGACGGAATTGATGAAAAGTCGAGAGTACCCGGTATTAAACTGTACAGTACTTAGTAGAGTTCAGACAGATTTCATGAGAAGATATTTACCCAAGAACGATGAATCAAAAGTGAGCCATTTGTTATTCCAATTATACAAGCATCATTTTTACATATATAATCAGAAAAACAACTGGCAAACTACAGAAAACAAAGGACCACGGAAGCCTCCCTATATAAAGGTACAACTACTCCATCCCTCTGATCCTTCACTCATTCTATTAACTTTTATTCCTTCTGAATTTTCCCCTTTCCTATTTAAAGTTATTTTTCCTTTTTACAGTATTGAGTATGCACGGATCACCTCAACTATAGGCGCTCGACAAAGTGGGCACTTGCCTCCACCACGAACCAATTTGTTTGCACATTTTGAACATGTACACATATGTCCGCATCTGCAACAAAGAACAAAATTCAAAAAGAAAAAAAAAACAGATCTCGGACACAAGAAGAACGACATGTATATCATGCAAAACATATAATAAATGTGTCACACTCATAATTAGGTATACGTAATTGATAAGTAGGTATACCTATACAAGAGAGAATCGATGTGACTATCACAACAAACACAACAAGTTCCTTTTCTTACATGACCCCATTTAGAACCATCCTCTGATGTCTCAGCACTTGACCCTGCAATATACATTTCTCATAAATTACCAGTAGCAACAGTGCTATAATGTCTAAGAAAACCACATCCACCTACCGTTCCATTATATACAAAAACACATATCTAAACAAAAAGTATGCATATTCACTGGTACCAAGTAAACTAAAACAAACCCTTTTCACCGGATGACCGATTGAGAGCCGCCGACACTTCCTGTCTGACAGAACGTTGCAACTCCAATTGCATATCCATGCAGGCCTCCAACATCCTTTGCATGTGGCTCATGCCTTGCTGGAGTCTTGCCATATCTGACCTGAGATCATTAAACATCTCCCATTCCTGCTCCATATCAGAATCCACATTCAGGGAAACCAACAGAGAAAAATGAAAATACTAGCACAGAAAAACCAGTCCAATGCCCATGTGATATAATCCTTAACCAAACAGTTCTTTGGACTTTGTACAATATTCTAAAATCTATCAAGTATAAACTGTAAGATGTCTCAGCTGAAAACAGCGTAAGAAGTCTGAATGCAAGCATAAGAAAAGAGAGCCCTGAGTAGATACCTACTCCACAAACGTTTCTTTACCAAATTTTTAGATACTTAAACGTCATTGCACTGACCAAAGGAAAAAATATTGAGCCCATTCTAAAGATGGCAGTCATCAAAACACATGATAGTAGCTTCTTTTGCTATGAAAAAGCGCGTGCACATATATAGCTAGAAATCCCACACACTGGACCAAAATATACTGGAAAAATGGTGAAGGGAGTTTCATTAAATCCTGGTGATACGACCTCAATATCTAAAATGAAGAAAGAATTTTTTTAGGAAGCTACATGTGAAATTTTTCAAAGACCTGCAGTACAAGTGGAATTTTTTTTTTTTTTGTTTTCAAAAGTGATACCAAATCTAAAAAAAATAGGGAAGAAAGTAAGCTCACAATTTCTGAACGATGCATGCTATGGCGAGACCAGCCAGTGTTATGTAAGTCCTGATGCCATATTGGTTGTGGTGGGGGAACCGGTGGAGGTGGTAGAACACGTGAAGGTCTGTTGATGGCATCTTGCTGATCTCCATTCAGCTCATCCCTCTGTTGGTCCTGGTCCGGCACTGGTGAAGCCGGAGTTGGTGTTGGCAAGGTCCTATGCAAATCCCAATCAATGGGAGCACGACTTTGCCTTTCAACGTATGACTGTATCAGCTGGTCCAGACTTTCACGGAATCCACTGCGAAGAAGATTTGAAACACTCCTTCTACAAAGTGAAAATCATAACCATATAAGATACAAATCAGGAACTCCATGTTTCGTTCAACCCACTCGTTCTACAATTAATCAAATACCTGCTAAGAAGTTCCCTAAGTTCCATACTGTACACAGTATCATCATCTGGTGGATTAAATCTGTTGAATCTTCTAATTGAGGCAGAACGACGATTTCTCACAGGGCCTGAAGGCCCTTCGGACCAATTCTCAACAGCTCCCCGAGAACTGTTAGTACGCCAAGTACCCTGAGCTTCTTGTTGATGACCTGTTTCTTCATCAGCATTTCGGGGAGTTCCCTGAGGCCAATTATTCACAGACGTTTCTTGCCAATTTTCAACCATATCTTCAGCATTACCTTCCCTCCAATCGTTAAACTGATTAAAAGTTGTCTGCTCCCAGTTACGTCCCTCATCTTCAGCAATTAGTTCCTGCCAATTCCCCCCTTGATTAGCAGTATCTTGCCAATCAAGTCGCTCAACGGCTGTGTCATTTTCCAAGTTCCCCAATTGATTAGGAAACTGACTGTCACCTCCCTCGCTCCCAAGCTGGGATTGCTCATGACTTTCCTGTTGAATACCTTGAGAAGCATTTGATTGGGGATGATCGCTTCTAGAATCATTGACATTACTGTTAGTCGGAGAATCAATCTGGCCATCAACTTGACCACGAACTATATTTTCTAATCTGGAGCGGAATCCTTCCCTAATAAGGAGGCAGGCAGTCATTATTCTAGCAAACTCAATTTTGACACTTCAATGGAATTAAGCAACGTATATACATACAATCTCACATGAAGCATTAAAATCAACAAAAGAAAATGAAATCAAGAAAAAGAAAACAAAATTGAGTCGAGTGTCTTCTATTTAAGGTGGTCATTTATTAGTATCCCTGAAAACATAAATTGCCATGCATTCCGTAACGAACGATAATAGAGTAGTACTGACGGATACTGGTACATCTACTCTAACTCTATTTATAGCCTAAAGAGATGCCTGAGACAATGATTGCTTTGACCCATGTCAAAAAGAAATTTCCTATATGCCCAGCTCAAACTCACAAATTTAAATCTCACACAAATAAAATTGGAGACTCGGAGCTCAAAATATGTTCAATATTTAAAATTTCAAAAATTCAGAACTTCCAGTACAGTTTTGGAATACCAACATATTTAAATGGCATAAATACATTCACTAATAGAGGCAACCAAGATGGGAAGAAGATGAGAGCTTTTTCAAACAACTCATAATCAAGAAAAGATACCTTAAACAAGAAACAGTATGTCGCTGTCTCAATTGAACTAATTCACCCGCAGCCACAGAAGTTGGTCTTTCTTCTTCAATAGGCCTTTCATTTCGCAAGAATCTACCTCTGAGTAAGGACTGTAAAAGTTCAATTACATTAGTAGCCAAATTATGGTCAAACCTAAATATGAGGATACTTTCAGAGCATGACAGGGGTAAGAGTAGTATCAGCCAATCTAAAGTCTAAAACACACATGTAACCGCATACTAGCCATTATAACTACTGATATTCACAGGCAAAACCTGATAAGATACATAGATGCAAAAATGAGGGAAGGGATTAAATACCAAAAATAAAATATTAAGATATATTGGTCTGCGAATAACTTTGCATCCTTAACATACCAAAAACTGAGTTTAAAATGTCCACCTTATACTGATCTTTGCAAGGAGGCACTGAAGAGAAAAAACTGAGTAACTTATCAAAGTGGTGAATATAATGATATGATTGATATCCATGCAACACAACCAAAAAGGATACACTTCTGAATTCGGCCGCAGCCTACTAAGGATCAAGGTAAATCAGAAAGAGAGGAATAACTACAAAAATTACTAAAAACAGGTCTCAAAAGTTCATTCAACAAAGATAATGTGATTATACAGCCTATTTTTAATAACTTCCGTATGATATTATAGAAAATTCAGACCCATTACAGTTCCAATTACAGATTTACAAATTTTGTAAGATACATGGTAGATTTCACATTGATGTTTATATAGACCTATGAAACATACCAATCTGTAAGTAAATTGATTTAGTTTAAATTAGAAATAATCTTCACAACTGACCTGAATGCGATTGCGATGAGCAAAATCAGAGACAGCTCGATGCTCCACCAAAGATTGGAGCTCCCTTTGTCTTTCCCTCTCAATTCTCACCAGCAAATCAATTATAGCCTGTCTTCCACGCAACCTCAACATATCCCGGCGAATGTGCTCTGGTTGGCTCTCCTCTTGGTCAGCTGCTGAACCATCACGTTCTCCGCCAACTTGAGCACTATCACTGGTGACCTGATCTTCCCGTCGGGCTCCACAACTTCCTCTCTGCTGACTAGCCATTTGCACCCACTCCCGGACAATTCTCACCCTTTCCCGCTCTGTCTCACCAAGCCACTCTGCCCTAGGACTACTACTTCTCTGAGAAACATTGGATGCATGATCACTAATGTCAGTTTCCATCCATCCCCGTACAATCTGCCTCACTCTCTCCCTCTCAACATCACCAAGATCAGGAGATTGCTCCCTGCTAGACGCATTATTATCACCTCGTTCATTTTGTGAACCCATCTGATCAGGGGACCATGCCCCATACTCATTCTCGCTCTCACTCACATCCACCAAACTCCCACGGTTCTCACTCCCCCGACTATCAGACCTATTCGTCCTTAACTCATTAGTATTAGCCTCCACACTCCTCTGCTGCCTCAACCTCTCCATCACCCTCCCACGTGCTCTATTTAACAAATGCTCATCCTCCAGCTCCCGCCACATTTGCAAAATCGTAGACGCCTGAGTGCTCGGCCTCTCCACAGTCCCCTGCCTCCTCGACGTTGGGGACTGTGACTCCCTCAAGAAGGAGGAATCGAGCATCGAAACCGTATGCAACCCCGCAAGTGCCATCAACTCTGACTCCCGGTTCCTCCTCTCAATTGTAGTTATCATCTCCTGCGCCTGCCGCGCCGCCCAGCGGGTCAAAATCCTTGAGTGGTGACGCCGCGCAGCAGACGATTCCGCCAAATCATTACCTTCCAAATCCAACCTCCTTCTCCTCCGAACAAGCTGCTCACCGTCGTCGTCCTCATCATCAGGATTCCGAGGAGAGCTACATGAAGCAAATGACATACATTCATCCAAGTGCCCACGCATGAATTCCTCATATCCACTCTCGAAATCACCGCACGCATCAGCCGATTCCGGCTTCTGTTGCCGCGGCTCAAAACCCGTCATTTCCAACCCACCAAACCTTCACCCCTCTCTACCCCCACAGCTCCTCCAAACCACAATCCCCCATCTCCAAATCCGACAAATCCAATCCCACAGCTAAACCAACATTCACAATCTACAACAATTCCCAAACCCACAAAAATATACAAAATTGAAGAAACAGTGACCCCTGACCTAATCCGAATTGAAATATATTCACAGGTCGTAAACGCACCGCCGTATACAAAAATCACAACCACAATTGGGAATCAGATGATTCTGCAAACACCGAGGAGAATGATTCAGAGGCGAAATCGATCAGCGTAAGAGCATTGCCGGAATTTCGAAAACACGTACCTTTGAAGCTTCCTCGATAATCTCCTAATGTCACCGTGTTCTCAAGTCTGAGAGAGAGAGAGAGAGAGAAAGAGTTGGTCTGTAACGAAACCCTAAGCTTCAGGGAAATGTGAGTGAAAGAGAGGAATTGTTGAAGACGCAGAGAAAAGAGGGAGAGAGAGAGAAGAGAATGATTTTTCAGTGTTTATAAATTTTTAACATTCAGACATTAAGAATAAAATTAAAATAAAAAAGAGGGAGAGAGAAGAGCGGTGGTCTATCAGGTAATGCCACGTAGCTGGGTCAGTGGCATTTCCAATGTCACTTCAGAAATTAGGTATTTATTAATTGGGGTTTCCAATTTTTATTTTTTATTTTTTTATCAAAAATTAGAAAATAATCTGTTTTCAATTGCTGTGATGAAATAATCCAAACGGAACATGAATAAGGAAGAAAATCCATCTTTTACCCAAAATTCCAAATAAGAAAAATTTCTGAAAATAAAACGGCATTCTAATGTTTTATTTTTATTTTTATAAAGAAGTAGCATTCTTATGGAAAATGTTTCTGCACAATTCCGGATGGGGTTTGCAGAAGCTGATGGTGGGCTATCTTCCTCTCGGCCTGCAATAACAAAGGTGACCGGGATGTTCCGGTCTTTCCTCCTCCGAAGCTTAAGTCAGTATCTTGATGAATATATTTGGTGAGGGTAGTTAATGATCATATCTGACAAGCTGGTGGCTAGGTCATATTTATGGCCCATGGTATGTTCTCTTTACTTGAAAACTGATGTGGGACAATTGCCTTTACTGCTACTTCAAATACCCAACTCCCTTGTGCCTTCTGAAATCGCTCCTAGCCCAATGCTGCTACCGAGGTCGGGCCTGGCCTATCCTACACATGGTCGGGAACCCAAGGTGGCCTTAGCTGTCTTGGCCGTGGTGAGATGCTTGCTGGTTTACAGGCTTGGAAGGTTGTTTTATGCACAACCGACTACAAGTCCCCCCAAATTCCCGTTCAAGACACATCTTGAGTGGGGACTTGCTAAAATAAGCATGTAGACCAGTATATTATTTCTGATGGGTCCCGCCCATAGTCCCCCAAGTCCGGACTCATGACGTGGGTTGAACGGGTGTTGCTTACTCCGGGTCTTCGCTTCTGGATATCTTCGCACATGACTGACATTACCGGGCGAGCTATGGAGTCCGCCTCGCACAAAAGGGCTGACACTATCAGGATTGTCATGTGAGCTGAGATCGTTTCGCGCACATAGACTATAACGCGAGCTTGTAGAGTTCGCTCCGCGCAAGGACTGAAATTGTCACACGAGCTGAGATCGCTCCACGCACATGGACTATAACGCAAGCTGGTGGAGTTCGCTCCGCGCAAGAACCGAAATTGTCATGCAAGCTAAGAAGTTTGCTCCGCGCAAAATGACTATAACGCGAGCTGAGGAGTTCGCTCCGCTCACAAGAACTATAACGCGAGCTGGTGGAGTTCGCTCCGCGCAATTACGATCTCGGTGACTCAACCGAGAGGTCTTGTTCTACGCGAGATGGATCTTGTACTTGGGTGTTACATCCTGTGTTACTACTTAAGTGACGGGGTGTTAACGCTGTCCGTGGTTTATCAAGCCACTTGCTCCATTTTTAAAGGGATGGTATAGGGTTTGTCTTTCAGTTGATTACTTATGCCTCTCGGTCGAGTGCCAATGTGGGTGGTGTGAATATATTGGTGGAACTCAGCCAAGGTGGGTTTTGCTTCGTACGATCTTGGTGACTCTCACTCGAGATGGATCTTACACTGGTCTTATGATCTCGGTGACTTTCACCCGAGATGAGTCTTGCACATGTGATCTCGGTGACTCACATCCGAGATGGGTTGGGTACTTGGGATCTTGGTGACTCACCTGAGATGGGTGTTGTTTCGAAGTTTGCATATGGGTGGTAGGTGCATTAAATGCATGTTCGCCGGGTGTAGCAATATTCCTGAATAACTGCCAAACATTTAATGCACGTCGCTTCATTCTTTCCTTCTTCAAGAAGGTGCGTCAGTTGTGCCACATGGCACCATCCTGCGGTTTGATCGAGTGGCTAAGGGTGCCTCGTTTTCGGTTACTGGTTTTTTATGTGTTGGCTCATGGATCGAGGCGACTGTTTATTGACCAAGTATAACTCTGCCCCCCCCCCTTTTGCTTTTCGTCTTCATTCTCTCGCTCACTCTTCTCTGGTCGCTCTGGTGTTTCCCCTTTTTTGCTTCTCTCTGCTTCTATGTTTTGCTGCTGTCGATCCCTACGATTACGAGGTGTTTCCAGACGTCTGCTTTTTCGGCATTGCTGCTACGTCGAGAATCTAGTAAGGTTTTCTCCATCTCCATTTTGCTGCGCTTCATGCTTGTTTTGCTTTTGCCTCTCCATTTTGCTCTGCGTTTGTGTTGCTTGTGTGGTTTTGGGTAAGACTAGAAATGTTTAGCGTTCTCAGAATTTCTAGGTTCTTCTAGGGATTTTTGGGTTGAGGCTGTTAAACTTTGAATTGGTGTGCGTACTCCCGGCAGTGCATACTGATATATGTTAGGGTTTGTTATTCTAGGTAGATGGATTCTCGATCTAAGCAGAGCGAGCACATCCTCTCGGCCGATAGTGGACAATGACGAGAGGATGGAGGAGTACATTAGTCGACCATCCTGTTCGGGTGAATAACCTTCGACGAGGCCTACTGAGCTATCCAAAAGCGTACCAGCCCGAGATGTCGACTAGACCGCAGGGGTGTTCCATGGCGTGTCGATTGCCAACGTCACAAGCTCGGTAAGGCGATATATCTTGGAGGATGGCACAGTGTGCGACGAACCTGAGAGTAGCATGTCCTCGGCCGAGATGGAATAGTTACCCTGCGAAAACTAGGGAATCCCGCCTACAGTTACCCTGCGTAGCCTATATGAGGGCGAGCTGGCGTGCTGTCCAAGAAACGGTTTCGTCGCGGTGCACGAGCATATGTTTAGAAACGGTTTCTCCCTCCCTCTTCCTCAGTGCATCCAGTACCTGCTAAGCATGCTTCAGCTTGCTCCCGGGCAGGTACCCCTAAATCAATGGCGGCAGTTGCTCTCTCTTTGTTGCTTGTATTATTTGTCCGAGATGGGTTGGCTGACCATCAACGAGTTTCGCGCCCTGTTCTGCCTCTTGTACTCGAAGAAACAGAACTGTCGGGGGTGTGTCTCGTTTGCTGCCCGGGAGTACTTGCCTGCCGTCACTTATCTCCCGACTTCCATGAATAACAAATGGCATTTAAAGGTTGTGCTTGCCGGTGGTCGATGGCTAAGAAAGTGTCCAACGTATGTGGTGTCCAACCGGTTTAGATATATCCGGGATCAGTCCTTCTCGCTGTCAGAGATCGAGAAGCAACTTATTGCGCGGATATACGCGGCCGAGCCCTCGGATGAGGATCGAAGCTCATACCTCCTAACCCGGTGGACAGTCCTGGTTCACTGTGAACTCGACCGTATGCCTGGTGGGGTTCTAAATTATCGTCGCTTGTTTTCTACTCTCATTTCACTGCTTTTTTTTTTCTTTTTCTTTTTTTCTACCCGTGACCTTGATTGTGGGTTTTACTTTCACCTAAAGTACCCAGGCGAAAACACCGCGAGTCGCACTTGTGCGATATGGAGTCGGATATGGACTTGCTGAGCCAACTCTTGGAGGTTGGGAAAGTGGCCTCCCGAACTGAGGTGAACCTCGCACATAAAATTACCCAAGTCTCGGATGAAGTTGTACTCTTGGAGATTCCCGATGAAGGGTATGGGAAACCGCCGTCTGACAAAGAGAGGCCTGCGAAGACATGTGACATGGTCAATGTCCACTTGGGCGAGAAGAGGAAGAAATCGTCATCCAAAAAATCAAAGTCGCAACGGGATGAGGGAGTAATTTTGACGGGATTGAGCATCTCAGATGCCTCATCACTGCTGAAGAAGCAGAAAGTTGCCGGTTCCTCGGCTGGGAACCTGGTTTCAATGAGCGCTCTCGCTCCAGCACTTCCTCAAATTCGAAAGAGAAGTTCATCTGTGGCAATGGGTACGCGGATGAGAAGTTCATCCGTGGCATGGTGGGTGATCTGAAGGGTATCAAGATCGGGTACAACACCTCAAGAGAATCGACAGTACTCCCAGGAGGTAATGATGAAGGTAAACTTTTCCCGAGTAATGCCGATTTACTACCACAGTTCGGGAGTGTGGAACTAACTTGTTTTGCTTACAGGCTCTCTTTGCTGTCTACGCTATTGATGCCAGCGAGGATTCCAACGAGATGAAAGAGCGTCTGGCCAGTCTGAACGACCAGATCAGCTACCTCGGGTCAGAGAGGAAGAAAATGGAGAATGACTTGGAGGCCGAGAGGAAAGAGAGACTCTCGCTGGCCGAAAAGTTGACCAAACTTCTCCTCCACACCAAAGAGCTAGAGGGAAAAGCTAAAAGGGTTATCGCTTTGGAGTGCGACATATACGCGCTTCGGCGGGAGAAAGCGAAGCTGCAGTCTAAGCTGAAGGAGAGGGAGGATCAGGTAGCTGATCTGCAAGGCCAGATCCCCGCTCAAGGCGAGCTTGTCGTTGCCCGGTTCAAAGAGTCGGATAAGCTGAAGGCTATGATCAAGTCTGCCCGGGAGAGTGGCATATCTGAGAAATTTGACGTCTGGAGCCGACTTGGGTACCTGGACAAGGCCAAGATGACGGCCGATTTGCTCGCTGCTCAGAAGGCCAAATAGAGGGCGGCTAAGTCTAAGGCTGCGGCCGAGAAAGCACCTCAGACGGGTGGGTCGTCTGAGAAGGATGCTGAAGGAACTGACGGAGACGATGTGCTGGCTGAATCGTCCGGGAAGAGGAACCCGGCCAGTCATAGGCTATAATTTATCTTTGTTTGGCTCTTTCTTTTGTAAGACAATGGCTTCATGCCGTATCCCGGTGATTACACATCCCGGTGATTTTTGTAAATACACATTGGTGGTATACGCCCGGCATCCCGGGTTTTAATATATTATGCCTTGGCTAACCTTATTTTTTGCGTCTAGGCGTGATATGCAGTTTGTATTATGCTTGTCCTGTTGGGTGTTATAGGGGACTTCAGTATATGCCTCCTGGTGTATTATCTATCTCGCTTGATGTTACTCTGGATTGTATTGACTGATGTCTCCAGGTGGATTACTTATCCCGATTGATTTTATTGACTTATGCCTCCCGGTGGATTACTTATCTCGCTTGACTTTATTGACTTATGCCTCCCGGTGGATTACTTATCTCGCTTGATGTGACTCAGGATTGTATTGATTTATGCCTCCCAGTGGATTACCTATCATTAGAGTTTAAATTGAACTTTCCATTCTTGTATAGTCATTCAAAACGAACGGAGGCATCCTCCGGGACTTGGTGTTTTCCTTCTCCTAGGAGGTTGCAATACTTACAAATGTGTGTTTTACAAAAAGGAATGGACCTCGATCCCACATACTGGGTAGAGTTTTAGGTTCTCCGTGTTCCAGGGCCACCCGGTAATTACCCCATCTTGGTCCCGTAGAAATAAAGTTGATGGGCCGACCTCTTCAATGATCTCGTACGGTCCCTCCTAGGTTGGATTCAGGGCCGCCGTCTTTGTCATGATTGTCTTCATTACCCAGTCCCCTAGTCCCAACGTCCGGGTTCTGACATTCCTATTGTAATGGCGTGACAGTCGTTGCTTATAGACCTGGTTGTGCAAGTCTATTATTTCCCTTCTTTCCTTGATGAGATCGATATTTAACCGGAGGCCTTCCTCATTGATGGCAGCATCAAAGTTCTCCACCCTTCCCGATGGTATCAATGTCTCAATTGGCAAAACAGCCTCCATGCCAAAAGCCATACTGAAAGGTGTTTCTCCCATTGCTTCAGTTGTCGTGGTCTGGATTGCCCACAACACCTCCTGTAGCTTCTGCACCCACAGACCCTTTGCGTCGTCCAACTTCTTCTTAAGTAGTTTTTTAATGATTTTGTTAACTGCCTCCACCTGGCCGTTGGTCTGGGGGTGTGCCACTGAAGCGAAGACCATCTTAGTGCCCATGTCTTTCGCGAACTCAATCAGTTGGTTATTGTTGAATTGTGTTCCATTGTCTGTGACAATGGTCTCCAGGACGCCGAATCGGCAATATATGTTTTTCATCAGGAAATTCTTCACACACTCGGTGGTTATCTTTCCCAAGGGTTCTGCCTCCACCCACTTCGTGTAGTAGTCAACAGCCATTATCACGTGCTTAAACTGTCCGGGTGTCGTTGGCAGTATGCTGATGAGATCAAGGCCCCACTGTGTGAAAGGCCAGGGTGACAACAATATGGATAGAGCGATAGAAGGGGAGTGTATCCCGTTGGCATGCAAATGGCATTTTCGGCATCTCACTGACATCTTATCTGCCATGGTGCCCATGTTGGGCCAGAAGAACCCTATGCGCAGTGCCTTGTGCGCTAACGACCGGGATCCAGAATGATTCCCGCACACCCCTTCATGTATTTCTCCCATGATCACTTCTCATTCCTCCTCGGTTACACACTTGAGGTTTGGGAAACTGTAACCTCTGCGGTACAGCTTCCCGTTCATGAGCGTGTACCTTGCACACCTCGATTGGAGTTTTCGTGCTTCACGTCTGTCCTCCGGGCGTACCCCCTCCTTCATGAATTCGATTACGGGGTCCATCTATGTGGGCTCTCCGGGTCCCGCCTCGACCATGAATATCTCCGAGATTGTCTTACTGATATTCGGTTTTCCAAGAACCTCAATCATTGCCTTCTTCTTTCCTTTACCTGGCCCTCCGGTGGCTAGGTGATTAAGGGCATCCACATGACAATTTTCCTTCCGGGGGATGTGGGAGAGAGTGGCCGACGTGAACAGTTGTATGAATGCTTTTGAAAGCGCTTGGTAGGAGCTCAACTGAGGCTCCCTTGCTTCAAAGTTACCGTTGACTTGATTCACAACCAGTTGTGAATCACTGAACACTGCCACTCTATCCACGCCAATGTCTCGGGTGAGTTGCAGTCCACCAATTAAGGGACTGGAACTGAAATTCTAGTGCGTACTCGTGCTTGAACCCATCTGGGGTCTCCAATATTATTCTCGCCCCGCTTTTACTACTTGTCACCGAGCCGTCGACGAAGAGTTTCCAAAATGATGCCGATGACTCCTCGGCTTGTACCTTTGTGTAAGGTTTGGAATCTATTTCCTCCCGGTCAGGTTCTGACGACCTCCATATCACTTTCATGGGCCTGAAATCTGCTGGCTCCCCCATTACTGTCATGGGCGTGAGCTTGGATATAAAATCGGCCGCTGCTTGGCCTTTTATAGCTATTCTCGGCCGGTAATGGATATCGAGCTCTCCTAATTCAATGGCCCATTTAACCAGCCACCCACCAATTTCCGGCTTTTGCATGATCTGCCTCAGGGGTGGTTGGTATAAAGGGTTATCGAGTGGGCCTGGAAATAATGCCTGAGCTTTCTGGCAGTTACTATAAGGGCCAAAGCAAGCTTCTTAACGTCCGGGTACCTACTCTCGGCCGGTGTGAATCCTTTCCAGGCCTAAAATACTGCATTCTCGACGTCAGACTCTTTTCTGATGAGCACCGAGCTGATCGCCGACTACGATGCGGCGAGGTACAAATAAACCATCTCGCCCGGGATTGGCTTTGACAAAACCGGTGCGGACATGAGGTAAGCCTTTATCTGCTTGAAAACCTCTTCCTGTTCAGATCCCCACACTATCTCCTTACATCTCTGGTCTCGTAACAGCCGGAAGAAGGGGGCACACTTATCTGTGAGCCGTGATACAAACCTAGAAAACGCGACAACCTTCCCGGCCAACAACTGCACTTGGTTTCTGAGCGTCAGTCTTTTTGTTATAGCCTGCGTAGGCGTCCATGAAGCTCACGAGGTCAAACCCAGACGTGGAGTCCACTAGCTGATCAATGCGCGAGAGCGGGAAGCTATCCTTTGGGCATGCCCTGTTGAGATTCGAATAGTCCACGCACATCCTACATTGCCTAGTTGACTTCTTTGGAACCATGACCACGTTGGCCAGCCACTGGGGGTATCTGACCTCCCTTATGAACTTGATGTCTATTAGCTTTTGCACCTCCCCCTTTATTGCTTCATACTTTTTTGGCTTAAACGTCCTCCGCTTTTGCGACACGGGAGGGAATCAATCATGATTCCTAGCCTGTGCGTTATGATGCTGCTTGCTATCCCGGGCATGTCTCTGTAAGTCCAGGCTAATGCCTCGCTGTTTCTCTTCAAGAAGTTGAACAAGGCTGCTCGCACCCCGGGTGACTGCCCCGTCCCGATGGTTAACTTGCAATTCGGGAACTCTGAGATTGATACCGCTTCTGTTTCGTCTACTGATCCTGGACGCTCCTCATTCGAGTCGGCATCATCTCTGGGATCCATGTAAGGGTCTGAGGGTGATGCCGTGGGCTGGCTGGCCGACAGGACCTTTGACCTTCTCCTCCCGTTGTCTACCGTACATCAACTTCTTGCCGCCCCTTGGTCGCCCCGGATCGTAATGATTCCTGTTGGGGTTAGGAGCTTCATCATCAGCATATGGCCAGCAACAAATGATTTCAACTTCCATAAGGCTGGCCTTCCCAAGATCCCGTTGTAAGACGACTCACAATCAACAATGATAAACTCGATTGTTGCTCAGGCAACCCCTTCTCGTCATTCCAAGCTAACTCCAAAGCTGTCTGAACCGAGAGGTTGAACAACATCTCTCGAGAAGCTAATCAGGGTCTCATGGTCTTGTATCAACTTATTGCTTCCTCGATTCAGTCCTTTCCAGGCACTCCTAAACAATGCGTTGACTGAGGCTCCTGTATCAATGAGGATCTTCTTCGTGATATAGTGATCGAGCTGTAACGTTATCAGGAACGGATCCTCGTGCTACCTGATTCCCTCCTCTTCCTCTTCTAGGAAGGTTACAGACTTCCAACCGGCGGTTACTCGCTGATTGTTACTACTAAAGGCGTAGACTTCCTTGCCATCCCGCTGTCCCGTACATTGCTTTTTTGCCTTGTTGCTCCTGTGATCTATACAGGACCCGCCAAGGATGGTGTTGATTGTTCCATACACCTCAATTGCCCCCGCGTTCCTCAGCCCGGGCACATACTGCTGCAGCTTCCCTTCTTTTACCCAGCGCTCTACCGCTCTTTTCAACACTATACAGCTGTTAATGTTATGGCTCGCCTCACCATGGTATCCACAAAATTTTCCAGTGTCTTCCTTGGTGAGTCGAGAGGGTGGAAACTTCCGGGCCGGGGGAGGCGGAATGGCAGTCTTATTTTTGTTCCATATCGCCTCGTAAGTGGCGTTAAGCATCGAGAAATGTTCCTTGCCTGTCGACGCCGTTCTTGCATACCCGGTATCTTGGTAAGACCCTTTTGCTTTCCCTTGCGAGCTATGCTGCTTCCCTGTTTTCCCCTAGTTTCTTTCCTTGTGCCTCTTTCCAGCTGTGCATGTGTCCAGTTCCCGCTCTCCCTTCCAAGCTCTAACCTCTTAGATCACTTGCACCGAGGACCCGTCGTCTCTCCCTTCGTCTTTCCTTTTCTCGGCCGAGGTTCCCCCATAAGTATCATGGTCTGCTTGTGCATGCCGGATCGCCATGTCCATAAGCTCGTCGTAGCCTTGTAGATTTTCAATTTTTACTGCATATAAAAACTTCTCGGGTAGCAATCCCTGAATGAATGCCTCCTCTGCAACCTTCTTGTCAAAGCTCCGGACCCTAGCTGTGGCTCCTTGCCATCAGTTCACGAAAGCTTTCAAACCTTCTCCCCTATCTTGCTTTACTTTGAACAACTGGGTGGTGTTCTACCCGTCCGTCTGTAAGATGAATCTATTGACAAACTTGTCTACCAGCTCCCGAAAGCAGTCGACTGAGTTCGACGGGAGTTCATAGAACCAGCTTAGTGCTTCCCCTGCTAACATTTCCTGCAACAGATTGCAGCATACTGCATCCGTGTATCCTTTAGCGTTCGTGTGAGACTTGAAACTATCGAGGAAGAGGTGGGGGTCACGATCCCCATTGTAGCTAAGTTTTAGTGGCTTGGCTGTGCTTAGTCAGACAGACCGAGTGACCGCTTTTGTGAATGGTCCCCCTCTTTCCTCAAAATTCTCATGGGTCGGGTTACGCATTCCCCTTCTCTTGGTGTCCGAGATTCGGTCTGCCAAACTTGCCACACTGTCCCTTATTGCTCTTAAGGTTTCTTCCAATTCTCCCTGCCTTCCAGTTTGGACTTTTGGGATTGGCTCGGGCAAGGGTGGCGGTCCCTCGTTCTACATCTCCTCTAGGAACAAGTCTGTCCCTATTTGCACGGTCCTACGGTTCATTCCCACCGAAGCGCCCGTCTGCCGGGACGTGGCCGCTCGATCCAGCTCACCCACCCTATCCAATGCCTCCCGGTGCTCAACCCCTCGGGCTAGTGCTCTCATGAGCGTGGCATTATCTCGTTCCAACTTGTGCTCCCTCGCGGAGGCCTCTCCTCGATCCCTAGCACTTTGCTGCTCTAAGCGGGTGATTTGGGTCCTCATGTCTTCCAACATCTCCCCTACCTCCTGGGGATTGAGATCCCGTAGCGCATACTCTGGCGTTCCATCCCACATGTCTCTCCCCGTAATTCCTGAACTTCCCCTTCCTGACTCTAGGGTCCTCCTGTATGTCACCTCCCTTCGTCTTTCCTCTCTCGCCTCCTAGTCTTGCTGCTCGGTTAACTCAGTCATCGAGTCACGCTGGCACTTTTAGTAATGGTTCCCACAGACGGCACCAAATGTTTCTGCACAATCCCGGATGGGGTTTGCAGAAGTTGATGGTGGGCTATCCTCCTCTCGGCCTGCAATAACAAAGGTGACCGGGATGTTCCGGTCTTTTCTCCTCTGAAGATTAAGTCAGTATCTTGATGAATATATTTGGTGAGGGTAGTTAATGATCATACCTGACAAGCTGGTGGCTGGGCCATATTTATGTCCCAGGGTGGGTTCTCTTTACTTGAAAACCGATGTGAGACAATTGCCTTTACTGCTACTTCAAATACCCAGCTCTCTTGTGCCTTCTGAAACCACTCCTAGCCTAATGCTGCTACCGAGGTCGAGCCTAGCCCATCTTACACATGGTCGGGAACCCAGGGTGGCATTGGCTGTCTTGACCGTGGTTGGATGCTTGCTGGTTTACGGGCTTGGGAGGTTGTTTTATGCACAACCGGCTACAGAAAGTGAGCTTAATTTCTACAAGAGTTCATGACGTTATTAGCTTGGCCTATGCTATACTAAACCTAACTCATGTTTAGTGCTTCTAAAACTAAGGAGCTTAAAGTAAGCAAAGTCAAGACCATCAACCTCAAAGATATTTACCTAAAGAGAACTAAAATAGCAGATGATGGATAGCATTTCAAAATACATCAAATCAAGCGATCCACACTTCAGTCACAATTATGTTCAATTTCCTCATACGAACATATTAAAACATAGATCAATTATAGTAAAAAAAAAACTCAAATACAAAATAAACAGCAAAGAAAATGAAATGGAAATAGACTAAAGCAGCTATATGAGCGTTTTCTGAGCTCGTTGGCCTATTGCCTTTTGAATGATTATCAAGAAAAAGAAAACACATATGAATAGGAAGTCTTGCGAATGGACCATTTGTCTATAGGAAACAAGATTTCTTCTCCAATTATGACCGAAATGATTCTTGTTATCTTGAAAATGAACTCGTCGCATTACCCAAGAAGAAGGAAAAGAAAAACAATAGGAAGGAAGAAAAGGAAGAAGGAAATCAATTCAACAAGTCTAAAATTTTGATCAATCCACGGCTCTAGCCAAAGACTAAAATATCCATAATATCTTCGATATTTCCTCGAAATTTTCATTTTTTACAAGCACCGATATTAATTTTCATATCTTTCCGATATTTTATATTTAGTTTACTTTTAGTCAAATATACAAATTTTGGTAAAATTTCCATCGATAATCGATATTTTTTCGATATATCTATCAAGATTTCATTTTTTTTGAATCACCGATATTACCATGATTATCGACATTTTAGTCCTTCGATAGGAGGATGCCCAGCTGAATTGAAGATTGTGGTGTGTTCGTTTTGCTCTTCAGATAGCTTTGTTGTCCAGTAGGGGAATGGCAGCACTGGTTCAGTGGTAGGTAGAGGCGATGGCCGACCTTCGTGGGATGAGACCGATGGCCGGAGGCGAGGGTTTGGAGGCGAGATCGGGTGTTGATGTGCTCAGATCAGATTGGCATGCTCAGATCTGGTCAGGGGTAACCAGACCCGATCACAAGAGAGGAAGAGTTTCGTGGTTACGTCGGCGTGCTAGGGTTAAAGGGGAGGAGGGTCGTTCAGCCTTTGTTCATGGAAGTGAGTTGGCGGCTGGAGGTGGAACTGCTAGGGTTCCGCTTGTGGGATGGCGGAGCGGCGACATCTACAATATGAGATTTTATTTTGGGCTTGGTGGTAATTGGGTCAAGGCCTAGGAAAACATTATACACCAAGAGAAAGAGGCCAAGGAAGAATGCCAACGCATGAATATGATTTTTTATCCACTTTTGACTCATCTAGTGTGGGAGGAGGCAATGATGGACCATACACTTATGGCCAAAATCTGACAATGCCTTATTCAACTTATTCCATGCCTTACGGGGTGCAATCAACTGAATCAAGTGATACGTCATGGTCACAGTCTGATGTACAATCTTCCAATGATTATGGTTATGGTCAAGGTCAAGCGCTGCCCAATCCTTACAACTTCCAATACGGAAATCCACAGTCAATCCCTCTTGACCCTTATGGTTGGCATGTAAGTCAATATATGCAAAACTACAAAGGTGAGGTATCATTTAATGACTACTCTTCACAATATACTGAAGACTCTACACAAAGAAACGATGAAGATAGTGAAAATTATGTACCTCATAGGTCTTCTATGTGGCTCTAAACCACTCATGTAATTCCATGTTGTATCATATGTATATAAGGCGTGATGGCCTAGCCTCCCTTTGGGTATCCAGCCATCAAAAAAAAATTAGATGTATAAACTTTACAGTAAAAATTTAAGAATTATCATTGGTTCAGCACTTCAGCACGTAGTTATTCACCTTAAATAACTAAAACTCACTATGATTAATGTTTATTCAAGATTTTTTTGTCAATTATAATAGATAATTGAGATAAAAAAACATCTCTCAAAGTTTCATTTAAAATTTCCATGTTTTTCTACTAATTTCCGTCAATTTTCTCATTTTTTTTCTGCAATCGATATTTCCTCGAAATTTCCATCGAAATATCCGTTTTTTGGACCGTCGAAATTTCCATGATTGGCGAAATTTTAGTCCTTGGCTCTAGCTATCCCAAAATGAAATCATGGAAACAGCGAGGAGAAAAAAGAGAGGAGGACATGAGGTTAGAAACTGAAGAAAAAAGAAGAGGGATGAACATGAAAGAGAAGGAGAAGGAGAAGAAGAAGGTCTGACAACTGTATCTTTCCCAAAAATGATAAATTAAACATGCATATAACATATCGAAGAAGAACTTGCAAATCGTGATGAAAGGAGATACTCAAGAGCAAAGGAAGAGATTTTGGCTTCCACAATCCCATGGTTTTTTGGGGCCATTGTGGAAGATGGTGTTGACGCGCTGTTAAATGATAAAGCTCATTTAACAGAATCCTTCTTCTGAAACAAGGGCAAGTGCTATGGTGCAAACATGGAAGTCTGAAGATTACCTCGAAAAACAACATAAGGTACCAGAGGCCGTGGAGCCATCACCGCGATCACAACCTCTTCCTCCATTTCATGAGGATACCTAGCCATTCCACACAATGGTTGATCATGGCACAATTGACAGGACCCACCCCGAATTTCACCATGAAATTCGAAGTAAACCCTGTGAGGTCCACCTCAAAAGAGATTTTACCAAAAATTTCGGCATAACCTCCCTTGAAAATGGACAACCCTGCCTGTCAAATCCAAACATACACTTCTAAAATCAAAGCAAACCATCCTCAAAATCCTGGAGCCACCCTACTCCTAGCTCTACACCAATACCCAGAACACAACATGCCCTAGTTAACTAACAACGATCTCAAAGGTCATAAGAGCAATTCTAATAAGGAAAAAACAGATAGATAAGAAAGCCAGCGAAAAACTGTGTTATTGACTATGTGTCAACTTCGTGTACGCCCGACCTTTTCTAAGCTAACCTGCAATGTGGGCAATTGAAACCAAAGGGCCCATGGAAAAATATTTGAAACACGTTAGCGTGAGTAGACAAAAAATAATCAAGTAACTGATCGCAAAATAACTAACCAAAACTTTATTACTTTCCCACTTTCCAATAGTCAAGAAAATGGTTGCATGCAAGTGTGGATAAAACCTTCATAAAGAAAATCCCAAAAAAACTAGTCAAATTATCGACAAGGATAAATAATAGTCTAGCCCTGCTAGTCAAAACAATAACAAAGATTCACAAAGACCTTTGTAAAATAGAATATCAAAAAGATGGACTAGCCCTGCTAGTCAAGACAACAACAATAAATAAGAAGCGAATACAGCCATACAAGTGAGCCTCCCAGGCTCGGGTGCCTCCCAGGCAAAAGTACTCCCATACTCTCTGCACGTTCATGTCATGATAACGAAGATGTTACAGGGATTGCGTGATGCCGCCGGGAACATCACATCACCACTAGGGCGGAAAGAGCTTGTGTGACCCCACTTGAAACGTAGTAGTCACATCGCCTCGAAAGGCAGAATGACATGCTAGCATGAATAGTAACGATCCAACGAGTATGGCATAAGGAAGGAAGATATGAATTCATGTGAGTTTCCCCGAAACTCATAACTAGAGCATATGTACGGTTCCCAACTGTACTTGGAAAATTCTAAGAGAAAAGAAATAAATTAAATTCAATAACGTGTCCCACACGCTAAATTGCTTAAGAGAATAAATAACTCAAATAATCAACATGTTTCAAAAACTAGAGAAAACTTAAATCCTTAATGTAATCTCAAATTTGCCAATCATAAAGAATAATATTTTCAAATATCAAATTACTTACCCAAGCTCAAATCCATAAGTTCGCTAACGCAAACATAACCAACATATCAATCTCAAATATATTCCATAACCAATATGCCAGATGACGACAAAGACATCGGGCGGAGGACAGAGAGAGGAAATGTAATTTTCTGATTTCTACCTTACCCAACTCAATAAGTTTCCATTTTTATACCCCCGACTGAAAACTGTAACTTTACATTTTACACCATAACTTCATATAGCATGTCCACGGATTCGTATTAACATCCTCCAACTCTTCATTTTAAAAAAATTTCCGAAATGACTTTCCTATAAAAAGTCAACTCTAGGGTCTTTAAATAGTAAATGGTTATTCAAAATGGTAAAATGTCAAAGTAACTCAAAAAGTAAGTAACCGCAATTTACTTTAAGAATCAGGATGTGACAACAATCGTGGCAACAACCAAAAAACGCTCGTACCTCATCACATCTGTTGAGGGGTAGAGAGACCCTAACCCTCGTTATACCTCGACGATGCCGGCTTGATCAACCTGCAATACAAAGCTAAGGATTTCACCCACAACCCAAGTAGTAGCAGCTGTCAATATGGCAATATTGGAGAAGTCATATCATAATCGTTGAGTAGTTGCATGGCACGTGGGAAGCTCTAAGGCCCGAATTTCTTAACACAGTGATCACATTCATGAGAGAATGTGAAAAGATTGCGAACTCCACATGCAAAAACCTCCACAAGAACATAGAGTCTCCACATCGACCTTGTAGCACTTTAAAAATAATCAAAAGCTACAAGCCGAGCCATGTTCATCAAACCAACCAAGAAAAAACACGAGGGGTGAAAAACCCTTTGTCCAGGCAACACAAATCACCCAGATCAACCGGTTTATCATAGTAGCCAAGAGAAAGCTAGCCTTGAAGCTAATCTAGTAGTCATGGCAGTGACAAAGGGAGAAGCAACGGTAGCGGCCATGAAGGATGTGCCACACAACTTTCTTTCTTTTTCTTTTTTTCAAAACCCTAACCCTGGTAAAGTTGAGAGAGAGAGAGACACGTAGTTTTTCTCGTTCATACCCTCTTCGTGAAGCTTAATTCTGTTAAAATAACCAAAAATAAAAGGGTCAAGTTCATGAGACATAATTTGACACAATCTTTTACACTTGTCATTTTTTTTATACTTGTTGTTAATTCACCTCTTCGCTTATAAATGTCAATAAGTTTTAATTTGAAACCTTAACCTATATGGTTTTAGTCAGGCTAGCTAACCATACTAGTATTTGATTCATAAACCAACTAGGTACATACATATATATATATATATATATATATATATATAACTACGTTCGAGAGCAGACGTCCGCACGGCTCATAACGTGCGGACGTCCCTCCGTTCGCCACCGTACAGCACTGGCGAGGGCGCGCCTCACCCCAACGGACTCCAGCAGCGTCTTCGACCACTTTCTATCCCCGGCGAGTCCACCGAATTCCAGTTTTCCAGCCAGATCAACTTTGTTTGAAGTTTTAAGTGATCTGGCCGGAAAACTAGAATTCGGCGGACTCACCGGTGAGAGAAAGTGGTCGAGGACGCTGCTAGAGTCTGCTGGGGTGGAGGAGCGCCCTCGCCGGCGTCGTACAGTGGTAAACGAAGGGACATCCGCACTTTAAGGCCGGTGCGGACGTGCGCCTCTGATCCGGCCTATATATATAATTAATTAATCTCCGTGCATAAGGCATATGTTGACATGGCAGATTAGATTGCCCATTAGTTAAAGTCTTAAAGACCCACATCATTCAACTCTTCTGTTCTACTAGCTGAATGCTTACATGACTTTAAAAGAGAGCCGTTAAAAGACGCAACTGTAACCAAATCGAAGTTGAAAGAGATTCTTCCCTTATTATCAACTGTGTCAAAGGGTTTTGTGCTATTCCTTGGAAGCTCAAGTCCTTGATTCGAAATGTTTTAGCTCTAGCCGATTCTTTTGTCAGTATCACCTTCTCCCATACATATAGAGAGGCGAATTTTCTTGCGGACGCTCTTGCTTTGGTTGGTCATTCTCTTTCCTCGCTGATATGTTGGTTTGATGGGATCCCTCCCCAAGATCAGATGACTTTTTTTATGGATTCCTCTTGTATTGGTCGCCTAAGAGGCTCTTCGTTGTAATTTCATTTTTTTCTCAAAAAAAAAATAAGCAGGTTGATTTAATTGTAATTAGGTGTAGATTTTAAAATGAAGAACACCATGTTCTTTTGGAGTTGTACTCGATCTTGTAAAAAAAAATTCTTTAATGTTTTTTATGAAGTAAATAAAAACTTTAACTAAATTTTATTTAAATATTTTGGTTAGAAAATAATAATATGATTATCATGTTATTCGCTAAATTAATAATGCTCACAAAAGATGCTAGTATCTAATTAAAGTTGTACATGCGTGGGATGAGAAGCTCCGATCCCTATTTGGCTTCTTGTTTTTTTTATAGAACTAGTTGGCTCCTTGTAGAGGAGAGGAGCCTACAGAGTTACAGTTACCTATCCAACTCATTGCTTTTGATAATGAATGAATAATCTTCAAAAGAAGAAGAAAAAATATATACATGCAGTATGCTCTCTATTATTTTGGATTTTCAAGCTACTTTGGTAAATGGAAGCTAGAGAGATAGAGCATATATATGAATACACTTTTGCATACATGCGTTCAAATGTTCTTATTGACAAAGATAGAATGCTTGCCGTGGAGCCCCCGCGTGCGCATCTGCTCTCTTCTCAGACTGCTTGCTCGACCTGCTGCGCTAGCTGCTACACACTACTCAATTACGTACTCATCCATATTGATTTGACCAAAAGAAGAAATGGAAGCTGCTCTATGATGAGACCCAAATAAGATCGAGGAGGTGGACATGTTTACATAAATTTTAATCACACGTACTCTTCCACTTTTGCTCATACAACTACAAGCCTTCAATTTATTTTGGGGTTCTAGCTTACTCACTGACTCGATCATTAAACTCAGCTCTGCATACATGCCAGAATAATAGTATGCTTGATCGAGGTTCGCTGAAATTTACCTATATACTAAAAGATGGTCTACTATTTATAAGCTTATGAACAATAATTATTATTATTTTATGAAACATGTAATTTAGATTTTTTTAGATAGGCTCTCTCTCGGCAAAAATTTTTTTTTTTGCCTTTTATTTCTGACTTTTCTTCTGCCTCTTAAATCTTCCGGATCGATCTTCCCTCTTCAGACCTCCTTTATTTTTATTTCGTATGTCTCTCTGTCTTTACATCTCAGAGAATATCGCCGTTTTATTTCATCTTTTTCCACTATTGTTCAGTTTTGTGCTTATATACTATTGTTTGGTTAACTGTTCATAAACATTGTGAACAGTGCGTGGCCCTACTCTTCTGTTGATGGGTTGTGTAATTCCGTATTTACCTTTCGTTTCAACTCTATGTATAATTTTTTTCACCTTTTCTCGCTCTCTCTCTCTCTCGCCCAATATTACTCCATCTTTCTCACACTCTCTAGACTTTCTCGAAATAACTCCAACATTTCTCACAAAGAAGAAGAGTCTAGAGATATTAATATATTACAATGATAATTTATTATCCCGTTATTTCACAAAACTATTTATGTCATCTTCTTTTCTGCTTTGTATACGTACAAATCAAAATAATTGGAGTATTTATATTTTGGATAGAACACAAGACTAGATGTTTTGTTGTATAAAAGTTGTTGTGGAATATCCATAATGTGGATACTACACCGCGCCAAATTGTGGGTATACTGACCATTTTGCCCCTGTTATTTTAAAGAAACCATAATATTATTATTAACGCTAGATATATAACCAGTATAATAGTTTGGTATAATTTGCATGTATAACATTCTATTAAGTACATATCAGAAACATTTTCATCAATCAATTAACAAATTGACCAGTTTCATAACGTTTTTTTGAATAAAGTAATTTTAATGTCCATAGAAATTTCAAAATTATGGGAATTACAATTCCATAAATTTAAATCCTATTAATTGAGAATTCCATTCACTAGTGGAAAATACCTCTTAGCTGATAGAATCAAACAAAATCTGTCGGCTAAGTCATACCTAAGCGACGGAACAACAACCGTCATATAGGACAACATAATCGTCGCCTAAGATCTACCTACGCGACGGAAGAAGATTGTCGGACACTTCCGTCGGCGTAGACATTCCTATCCGACGAATATATTCTGTCAGTAAGTTTTCGTCGGCTTTGGAGATCTTGCGCAACGTATACTCTTCTGTCGGTATAGTTTGTCTCCTGGTCGACGAATTTTTGTTCCTAGTCGACGAAATAATCTGTCGGCTAAGAAATTGAATTATTACCTGACACACCGCAGAACGAATATATTTTACACACGGCTTTAGTCTTAAGTGACAAAATATTTCGTCGGTGTAGATGGTCTTCAGAGACGAATAATTATAGTGTGTCACGGGAGACGAATTGAATTATTACCTGACACACCGCAGAATGAATATATTTTTGCCGACGGCTTTTGACTTAGGCGACGGAATATTCTGTCGGCGTAGATGGTTTCCAGCGACGAATAATTTTCGGTCGGTATAGTTTGTCTCGAGCGACGAATTTGTTTCCTAGGCTGACTGATTCTTCGGTCAAGTAAGATATTAAATTATTCAACTGACACACCGCAAAACGAATATATTTTTCCCGACGCAAGTTCTCTTACCCGACGGACTAAAGTTTTCATTTATACATCCCTCGGGACAACAAATATAGTCCCACACTCTCCCTCTCCGTAGAAAAAATATACTCCCCCCTCCCGACAAAAAAAACATACTCTCCCCCTCCCAGTGCACAAGAAACATACTCCCCCCCCCAGACCAAAAAAACTCCCCCCCTCTCATAGAAGAAAAAAAACTCCCACATAGACGGAAAAAATACTCCCCCCAACACAGAAGAAAAAACATACTCCCCAGCCCCCCCTGGAGGAAAAAATACTCTCCCCCCCCCCACACAGAAGAAAAAACATACTCCCCGGCCCCCCCAAACGAAAAAAATACTCTCCCCCCCCCACAGACAAACAAAAAACTCTCCCCCCCACAGAAGAAAAAAACTCCCGCACAGATGAAAAATATACTCCTCCCCCCACAAAAGAAAAAAAAATACTCCCCCCCAGACGAAAAAAATACTCCCCCCAACAGAAGAAAAAAATACTCCCCCTCTACAGACGAAAAAAATACTCCCCCCAGCAGAAGAAAAAAATACTCCCCCTCTACAGACGAAAAAAATACTCCCCCCCACACAGAAGAACCATACTGAAGAGCCCCCCTCCTAATTGGTATGCATGTGACTACTTTAATATTTCTTCATTTAGACATATTTTCCAGTAACTTTACCAGTGATCTAATTACTGTATTCCTTGATGCATGTATATATATATATATATATATTTGATAGTGTATATACATCTTAAATATATGTTTGTTGACAACTATATTTTGGTTTCCTGTTATTATAGTGTACAACATGGACAAAAGCTAGATGCAATCAGGGAGAACGTCCCCTGTTTATATGCAAGACATTTTTGATTTTCTTGAGTTCGTGCGTCTACATAGTTCTCCAGACAAAGTTATTCACATATGTCTGTACAACAAATGTCTCAATAGGAAACCAGTAACAATTGAAGAAATGTATTCTCACTTGGCACTATATGGTATTTGTTCTAGTTATACCGTATGGACATGGCACGGCGAAACTCAAGTTCACTTGCAGAAATTCAAGCACAACATAATCAGCAGGCAGAATCTTCCAATGCAAGTTACGGGGACCCTGCTGTGATGAACCTCTTAAACGATGCCTTCCCGTTCGCCGCCTCAGGATATCAGGAAAATGTTATTTATGATAATGTCCCTGACACCTCCCCTAATGTCTCCCACGTTAACTACAACAGTGATTATGATAAGTACAACAGGCTTGTACGGAAACTACAAACTCCATTGTTTCCTGGCAGTGAGTATACATTGTTGGGTACCGTCATGGAGCAAATGATGATAAAAAACAAGCGGGGAAAGACTATCAAATGTTTTGATGAAGATATGGCCCTTATGAAAAAAGTGCTTCCCAAAGGTAATAGTTGTCCAGCTGATTACGACGAGGTAAAAACCATGTTGGCTGACCTCGGTCTGGAAATCCAGAAGATAGACACTTGCGTCAATAATTGCATGTTGTATTACAAAGAAAACGAGGCGGAAGATGAGTGCTGACACTGCTACGAGCCAAGGTATCAAGCAACTTCCACTTCATCTAAATAGAAGAACCGGCCCATTCCTAAGAAGGTTCTGCGTTACTTCCTGTTGGGTCCTTGTATGCAGCGTCTGTACATGTCTTCACATACGGCCAAGCATATGAGATGACACCAGGCAAGGCACAAAGGAGAGGATAGATCCAAATAATCTCACACATCCCGCAGACAGGGAGGCTTGGAAGCACTTTGACCGTTCTTTTCCCGAATTTGCTAGAGAATGTCGAAATGTCAGACTCAGACTTGCAACAGACGAGTTCAATCCTACTGGGAACATGAATTTATCTTACAACATTTGACCTGTGATAGTATTTCCGTACAATCTACCTCTCAACATGTGTATGAGGAAGGAGTACAATCTTCTTACGCTTATGGTTCCAGGGCCGTATTCTCCAGGAAAGTGCTTGAATGTGTACATGAGACCATTAATTGATTAGTTGCAGGAGTTATGGGAAAATGGACTCCCTACTTTTAACAGGCATGGTCAAACTTCATTCATGATGAAAGCAACTGTTATTTGGACCATCAGTGATTTTCCAACTTACGGGATGTTTTCTGGCCAACAAACTAAGGGGTACAAGGCTTGCCCGGTATGCTTAGATGACATCAATTCTAGTCACCACGCCGAAAAAATCTGTTTCTTGGGATCTCGTAGGTGGCTTAATGAGGATCACGAGTGACGGTGGAATGCTGAGGCATTTGATGAGACTGAGGAGCATAATCTGAAACCCCCAGGGAGGTCTGGTGAGTGGATTTTGGAGAGGCTTAACAAGCACTAGTTCGGATATTTGAGCACCAGTAAAGATGTAACCGACTTGAATCCTCCCACGCTTGATGAGTTTAAGTATTGGACGTACAAAAGTGTATTCTTTGAATTGCCTTACTGGTCGACTTTGAAAATCAGACACAACTTGGACGTCATGCACATAGAGAAGAAGGTTTGTGACAGCGTTCTTGGAACAATTCTGAATCTCAAAGATAAGAACAAGGACACCCCCAAAGCCCGTGTTGATCTTAAGAAAATGGGTATACGCTCTAAGCTATGGCTAGTAGAGAACAAAAAAAAAACCATAATGCCTCAAGCAGCCTACACAGTCCATCCTCAAAAGAAGGCGGAAGTGTTTCAATGGCTTCACAACGTTAAGTATCCTCATGGGTATGTAGAGAATATCGCTCGATGTGTTAAGACGGGGGAAAATAAGATTACTGGGGTAAAGACTCATGACTGTCATGTTTTGTTGCAACATCTTCTTTCCGTTGTCATTAGACCGTATTTGTAGAGTGATGTGGCTGACACGTTAGTGGCTTTGTCAAAGTTCTTTCAGAAGATATGCGCCAAAGAGCTTAACAAGTCTGATGTTCGGTCATTGCAAGAAGACATTGTGTACATCATGTGCAAGCTGGAGAGGATTTTTCCTCCAACTTTCTTTGACATCATGATTCACCTCATGATCCACCTTCCCGAACAAGTGTTGCTTACTGGTCCAGTACAGTATACCTGGTGCTATCCAAATGAGAGGTATGCACTCATATTTATTCTATTTAATCATCATTTCAAATTAATAAGATAAATTTTTGTAAGAGAATAAATATATGTTTTGCAGATAACTGGAGGATTTCAAGAAGAAGAACAAAAACAAACGTTTCCCTGAAGGGTCGATCACATCAGGGTACATTCAAGTTGAGTGCATAACTTACTGCAGCGCATATCTCAATGATGAAGACAGAGTGAGAGAATCATCTGGAGCGGGTAGTAGCCAACAATTCAATCTATCAGTTGTTTCCAACGATGTTCAACCATATGACAGATTAAGTAATTCTGAAAGATTAAGTAATGCTGAGATCAAAGAGACTCATTGGTCTGTCCTTCAACATTGCGACGAAGCCGAGCGATACTATTTGGAGCATTTGGAAAGGCAGGATGGTAACGAAGTCATACAAAAGAGAGATTTTCCTGATTACTTCCCTATTTGGGTACCTTTCTATCGATCTATATATATGATGTTACATAAATTTAATATGCTTGGTGGTTTTTTGATGTTACATAACGTAACAATGTTGCTCTTAAAATTATTACAGATGATGCACATTCTACAGCATTTTCCTGATTCTTACCACCCAGATTTGTACTTATTAGCTGAAGAACCCCAAAGCCACAGAGTTCGTGCTGGATGTTTTGTGAACGGTGTTAAGTTTGTGACGTCAGAACGAGATGAAGGCCATGTCACCCAAAACAATGGAGTAATGGTTGAGGGTATGAGTTTCAACTACTACGGGGTTCTTGTCAATGTGATCGAACTAATCTACGACAAGGGTATGCCAGTCGTGTTGTTCAAGTGCAAATGGTTCAATACTAACCCAATAAGACGAAGGAGTACAGTTCTGGATCGTGGCTTGTTATCAGTGGACTCAAACAATATGGTATAAGAATGAGCCGTTTATTCTTGCCACCATGGCAAAACAAGTGTTTTATCTTGATGATCCGGCTATGGGTGAGGGATGGAAAATGGTGCAGGTGATGTCACACAGGTATATTTGGAGTGCAGCTACACTAGGAGGGGATGATGAGAGTGGGGCTAGTGAACCAACAACTGATCAACCGAATGAACCATATCAAGAGGAATCTCCATATGTAGTCCCTGATACTAAGGATATTCGTGTCAACAACCAACACATTCTGGTGATCATAGGTTACATGACAGTTACACCATCTGAAATGAACTCGCGACAACGCAAACCCACACATGACTCCGAGTTCATAGATGACTCGGACATATAGGAGGATCAATATTCTGGCCAGACTGAGGAGGATGATGATTCAGACGACTCAAATTATCATGAGTATGATTAATTAATGTACTTGTTTAATATTATTATTTCGGATATGATTGGTCTATAATAATTAATCTACTTGTAAACATGAATTTGGCATAATTAAGTCCGGATATGTATTTTTAAATTAACTTGGGTTTAGTTTCATAAATTACACGAAATTACTCAGACGTACATATAAAAAAATGTGTAAATTATTTTTAAAAACATTTACTTGACGGAACATGGAAATTCCGTGGCCTTAGAAATACTTAGGCAATAGAGGGTCCACTTTCAGTCGCTTAGGAACGACTATCTTATTCGCCTCGCTCGCCTCCTATCTCGCCTCGCGTAATTCTCATAAGTCGCATCGCCAGCCTCCTATCTCGCTTCGCATAACTCGAAGGGACCTTGCCAACCTGTTTTTTGCAAACGACTTAGTCGACGGAACATGATGGTTTCGTCGCGTTAGTATTTCTTAAGCGACGGAAAAAGCGTTTTCCGTCGCGTAGTATCCCCGAAATATTAGGCGGCAAATAAAATTTATTTTGTACGTAGGCGACATACTACACTAGTTCCGTCAGTTTGGATTTCTAAAGCGACAATATATAATAATTCTTCGGGGTAGGCTTTCCAACGCGACGGATATGTGATTTTTCGGTCGCGTAAGACGCCAAAATATTGGGCGGGTATAATTTCCGCCTTTTTTTGGGCCGAAATTGATTTTGTTAGGCAACGGATTAATTTTCTTAGCCGACAAAATATATTCCGTCGATTAAGACTTAGGCGACGGACTTTGATGTTTTTGTCGGTTGAGGTAGTCTAGGGCGTCGGAAATTGAATAGTTTCGTCGGCTAAGATAAAATGGATCTATAACCCATCTGACGAAACACAACTATTCCACGCCTCCTCCTCACTCACACTCATCGCCAGAAACACAACACCCGACTACGCCCCTTTGATCGACGTAGAGCCAATCAGAGACCCCCGCCATCCACCGACCGCAGCCGCAGCGACTCCACTGCGTCAGTCTTCTCCACTCATCACCACCGCATCAGCGCCGCTTTGACTTCGTCGCTTCTCGCACCGTATGTATCCGACCTCGCTGATAACCTCGCCGAATTTCCACTCCCAAGTCCGAACCGCGTTGTCTCCAAAAAAGGTACAGCGTTCTCAGTCCTTATACCCCCTGCTGTGATAAATTTTGGGAAGAACCCGTGTTGAATTTTAGTTTGAATTTCTTAGTACTGATACTACTACTGGGAAAGATAGATTAATTCTTGAATGTATGCATTCATAATTGTCTAAATACATGATGTATGTCCATATGTTTCTTGAAATTAGTTTGAATCGTTGCTGCAATGAGAGGTGTTTCTGTGATGAATAATGGAGCTGATTTAGCACATGCTTAAATTGATTTTATTCATTTTGTTAGGCTGTTGGCATTGTAGGGGTTCTTGTCTTGGAACGGGTTCATACATGTTGCTTTCCTTGTTATAGTTTCTTGTTAGTGTAGCTATAATAATTATGTGTTATTCATGTGCAAGACCATGTTTTTTGGGAAGAGGAAGGACCGAGCCACTGAGGCAAGTGCCTTGATGGAGTCTATATGGTAGAGCGTCAGCTTAGCAGGTAGTAGCAGCGAGCCTACCCCCATGCCAGCTGAGACAGTACCACCAGGGGCTCCCCCTTTGATCTTGCGGCCCCCTCCCGTTGACAGTAGTTCAACGAGATCTCCATTATCTACACCGACGCCTGAATCTTCAAGAAGCATCGTCGGCAGTGCTCGGTTGAAAGTTAGAGCCCAACAGGTAAATTAAGCGTTTTTTTTAATATTTGAAATCAGTAGCAGTACACCCCTGCGCGCCCTAGGGTGCCATCAGGCGCGCCTCAGGGTGCCTGCATGCGCCCTCCAAGGTGCCTGCAAGCGAGCCCCAGGGTGCCTGCATGTGCGCCCCAGGGTGCCAACAGGTGCGCCCCAGGGTGCCTGCTTACTACTACCTTTTTTTGACTTTTCAAGTGCTTATGTTTTGTATGTATATTAATTGTAGCTCCGGCCCCAAAGAAGAAGTGGGGTTTATGTTCTGGAAAGAATGCGGAGGATATTGTTGGAGCAATGGGGCAGAAGATCAGCTGGAGTATTGCCCCCGTGTAAAAGGCCCTAGCGTGAGGGGGTAAACAGCTTGGTGACACATAATATCGGTTCCGCCATACGGAGTCTGGTGGGAATGAGGGCAAGGACGTTATACAACCTTGATTAGGAGGAGAAGTGGAAGGTGTGGAATGCAATGTCGGTAAGTAACACTAAAAACAGTTTGAAAAGTAAATTAACTTAATTACATAAGTTTATTTTATTTTTCAGTGCTTAACAAGTCTGTTTTTTTTTTATTATTTGTTACTTAGGCAAAGTACGAGTGAGATGAAAATGATGAGCCAATGTTCAATTGGATATTGAAGAGGGCACATGAAAGGTACGAGGACTAGAAGTACCAGTGCCATAAAGCTTATCTGAGGGAAGGGGCCTATGAGATGCCTTTAGATTTCATTGGGAGAGAGGATTAGTGAGAGTTTCTATGCTCTCACTTCGAGTCAGATGAGTTCAAGGTGATTTTTTAAATTACCTTCATTTTTTTTTAAATTACCTTCATTGTTTCCCTTGTATTTTACTAATCTATTTAATATTTTTTCGTGTATTAGAGACTCTCCTTGGCAAACAAGCAGAACCGTGGGGAGAAGACTATGCACCACCACACGGGGTCTTCTCCTATCATCTACACAATGGAGGAACTCAGAATACAAGGGGAGGAACTTCCGATTATCAAAGGTTTTGAGAAAACCTATGTCAGGGCCGGTGATGAAGCTACGACCAAGTATTATGTAAGTGTCTTTCCTTTTACTATTTTATTGTTTGATGCATGCACTTATGAAGTTTATTATGCAAAATGTAAAGTTTATTAGGTACACATAAAATGAGCTATCTGTAAATAGTTATATTTGGTTATTGGTTCTTGTTTCTGCATAATGTCAAGTTAGCGCTTAATTGATGTATTTTAAATGCAGAATGACATGGTTGATGAGGTCAATAGGTGAAAGGATGTATTTAAGAAACAACACCCTGACGCGACGGAGGAGGAGATTGTGGAGAGTGTTCAGTCCCAACAAATTGAGGTGTTGGGTACGGTGCTGAAAACTCGAAAAGAAAAGGAGATCAGAGGGATGGGACGAGCAGGCGAGCGAGACTTGAGCCATTCTTCAAATGGCTCCACTTCACGTAGTCATCCTCCTAGAGTTGATGAGCAGCAACTCCTAGAGTTGCAGGAGCGCTATGAGCAAAGACTAAAAGAATCAGAGGAGCGTGCCCAACAAAAATATCAGGCGGCCGAACAGTGTGCCCTGCAAGCAAAGTCTATGTATAGCGCTATGCAATCCCAGTTTGCCGTCATGTATGAGCGCCTATGTATGCCACCTCCTCCTCCTCCTCTAGTTGTTTTTCCTCCTCCACATGTTTCCCCACAAAATAACGATGATCTAGGCGACATAGGAGTAGATGAGAATGCCGTTTGGCATTATTGATTTTGTATATATGAACATTAATGTAATTTGTCCATATATGAACATTAATGTAATTTTTCCATCTAGCTAGTTATCATGATCAATATATGAATACTTTTTCCAAATCCAATGCTTCTGGTATATATGTATATGTATGTGTTTGATTGGAATTACTGATATGTAATTTTTTGAAACAGTGAATAAGGTAATTTACACAAAAATAATATTTTTTCGTAGTAAAAAAAATGACTTAGGCGACGGAAACCTCTCACATTAATGACTAGCTCATGTGGTTGCAACTTGTAGGAGTCTGGCAAAATTCCATACACTTCAACATCACTAGAGACTATGGAAAGATTGAACTTCGGTACATCTACCGGCATGGTTTGCGGAGTTTCCTTCAACGCTCCTAAATACAACTTCATGTAGGTGACGCACTCGTGCGCAATATATGCTTCAGCTATACATCCTTCAGGAGCGGATTTATTAGCCACATAATCTTTGTAGTCTCCAAGTTGCCTGTAAATCAAGTTGCAAAATGTTATGATTATTGAACATGTATATATATTGAGGAATTCAGGTGTAAAAAACGTACATTTCCATGGGATACATCCAAATGTAGTGTACTGGACCGGTAAGCAACAATTGCTCGGGAAGATGGATCATCAGGTGAGGCATGATGTCAAAAAAATTTGGAGGAAATATCCTCTCAAATTTACACATGATATAAATGATGTCATCTTGCATTTCTCGGAGGTCACATCGAGACACTTCCCGTGTGCATAACTTCTGGAAAAATCTTGCCAACGCTACTAACAGCTCCGCCACCTGACGGGGAAGAAACAGTCGAATGAAAACAGGGAAGAGACGTTGTAGCAGGATATGACAGTCATGACTCTTCAACCCGTACATCTTATTGTCCCGGAAGTTCACACACCGGGCTATATTTCCTGCATAGCCTGAAGGATACTTCACACAACTCATCCACCTGAAAATTAGGTTCTTCTGGTCAGGCTTCACGGTGTAAAGAGCTTGAGGCATTTTTTTTCTTCCATTCTTTCAACCACAAATGTCTTCTTATTCCGCATTTTTTAGATCAATGCGTGCCTTAGGACCGTCTTTTGTCTTCCCCTCCAAGTTCAGCACTGTGCCCACCACACTGTCGCACACATTCTTTTCTATGTGCATCACATCCAGGTAGTGCCTGATCAACAACTTACTCCAGTATGGGAGTTCCCAGAATATGCTCTTATGTGTCCAGAATTTGTACCTGTCGGGTCTTTCAGGTATTGCCGCCACAATGTTGGGATGATTGCTGAGCTGCCCAAAATCGTACTCATTAAGCACTGCTAAAATTTCTTCCCTCGTCCATCTTCTGGGAGGCACACCGTGTTCTACGGTCCCATCAAATGCCTTGTCATCGAACCGCCATTCGTGATCATATGGAAGGAAAGCACGGTGACCCAATCTGCATATCTTGTTGCAATGACTGCTGCTCCCCTCATCGCTAAGGCACTCTGGACAAGCCTTGTATCCCCTAACAACGTTGCCCGACAACATCCCACGGGTAGGAAAATCATTGATGGTGCCAACAACCATGACATGCATCTGGAACATCTCGTGCGTGTACTTGTCATAAGTGGGATGACCAACGTCCCACAAAAATTTAAGCTCTTCAATCAAAGGTCTCAAATACACATCGAGACACTTCCCCGGATAATCGGGCCCCGGAATCAACAAACTCAACATATTGTATTCCTTCTTCATGCACATCCATGGGGGAAGGTTGTACGGTACCAAAATCACCGGCCATATACTGTATTGAAGACTTATGTTGCCAAAAGGGTTGAACCCGTCGGATGAGAGCCCGAGCCTCACATTTCGGACCTCTGACGCAAAATGAGGAAACTCCCTGTCTATATGCTTCCAAGCCCCCCCGTCAGCAGGATGTATAAGGGTATCTTCGTCATGCAATTCCCTATCAGCGTGCCATCTCATCACTTCGGCCGTGTGTGAAGACATGTACAACCGCTCCAACCTATCCATCAAAGGGAAATACCGAAGTACCTTTACAGGTTTCCTGTTGCCTGCAGGAGTCAGTTTATATTTGTCAGTGTGACATACCGGACATGCGTCAAGGCCACCAAGGTCATTCCCTTCTGGATCTTTACCCCAAAAGAGAACGCAGTCATATCTGCATGCATGGATCTTGATGTAGGAAAGCCCAAGATCTTTCAGGATACATCGGACCTTCCGATGAGTGGTAGGAAGACGATGACCGTTGGGCAGCATCGAAGCAGTGTACTGTAGATACTCATCAACAGCCTTCACGGTCGATTTTGTCTCAACTTTAATCTTCATTACGTCCATCACACTTTCAAGAACGGTCTTCTGACAACCGGGGTACACAGGGGTCTGTTGGAAAGCAAGCAGTTTGTTGTACTTTTTAATACCAGCAGTGTTCACAGCTCTAGGGAAGGGCTGCACCGGGTCAGGCATATACTGTCCTTGAGCGCATACACCGCTCTCATAAGGAAACATGTCGTTGATGAATGTCGTTGTTGGATCGTTGGATGTACTAGCACTGCCCATCTCGGAAAATTGGCCATGATCATGCGGACCCCCTGATGATGTTTCACCGTGATATAACCAACATCTGTACTTCTCCCAAAACCCGTTACTCCTCAGGTGCTGCCATACTTTGTCAATGGGAAATCGATGCATATCGCTGCGACACTGACATTTCGTGCACGGGCAATAGAAAATTGTATTCCCGTTAGCATTAGCCAGCACATATTCTATAAAACTCATAACTCCTGCACCGTATCTTTTGTCCCATTTTGGAAGCGAAATCCAACTCTTATCCATATCCTGAAAATATAACAAAATATATATATATATATATATATATATATATATATATTTATAACGCTGCTAGCTAATTATTAATAAAATTTCATGTCATATATAAAATCTCAATTCATTTAGTATATATTCTACGTACTACAACTAATTAATAACAAATTAATTAACACACACACACATATATATATATACTTAATAATTACAGAACAATATTATACATATATATATCTACATCATCACAAAATCATCATTGTGGTATATACCATCAACACAATATTATAAATTACTTAACATATATATATATCTCTACTACTTAATTATAAGCAACTTTATATATATTATATCAAATCATCAACCAAATCGATCAACATATATATATATATATATACATCCAACATACGTACTCAAAATTAATCAATTAACTCGATCACAATCAAAATCATATATCAACATCATCACAAAATCATCATGAACTCATATATATCATCAACAACTTCATACCATATCAACACAATAATATTATAAATTAATATTAACATATATATATATATATCCACTATTTATTAACAACAAATTAATTCATATATATTATCAATTCAAATCATCAACCAAATCGATCAACACATATATATATATACATCCAACGTACTCAAAATTAATCAACTCAATCACAATCAAAATCAATAAACTCAATTAATCACACTTAAAATCGATCAACTCAAATAAAACTCAATTAATCAACATATATATACATATACGTACCTATATATGGCTCCACAAACTGATTATGGACAGATTTCGACAACACCCAAACTTTTTCTCCCCTTTTTTCTTCTCCCGTTTTTTTTCCAGATGAGCTGCTGCTGCCCAGATCCTCAAATATAAAGCACTTTAGCGGACGACTATAAATTTCGTCGGCTAAACTTTTAAACTTTCGTCGGCCATAGTTTGTGAACTTTAGCCGACGAAATATTTCGTCCTTAAACCGAAATTTATAATGAGGATATAACTCTCATACGAATTAAATAATCTTGTTTGTCCTCTGTGCGCATGACAATAGATCAATTCATATTGTATCATCTATTTAAGTACTAATGATAAAATTGTATTTGAGTTCAAAAAAAAAATCCACACTAATATTTTATTAAATTTTGTTTGGTTTACCCGTGCAACGATAAGTTTGTCCTCCAAATACTAGTTTCACTTTTTATAATATATCATCCTCAAACACATTTCCCAGTAGCATTTGGCCATATAGCAAATTAGCAACCTTCATGAACGTTTCGTATCAAAAAAAAAAAAACGTTGATCATATGAGAGGGTGGACCCATATGAGAGGTGGACCAAAATTAATATTGACATATTTTGTGACAAATGCATAACAAGTGGTGTCAAACAATACTCTTTTGTTTCTTCCTAAATGAGAGGGTGGACCTATATGAGAGGACGGACACGACCGCCCTCTTCCACTTCCTCCTCCTTCGGTTCTTCCCCAACTCTCTCTCTCTCTCGTTTCTAATTTCCACACCTCTTCGACACGAACAGGTCTCTCTACTGACACAGTGATTATCCCAGCGATCCTTATTTCCGTGAACGCCGAGTCAAGATTGCACGTTAGGCCCTAGCTTTCTCCTTCTCAATTTCTCCACACTCTTGGAATGACACCACAAGCTTCAAGGTCTGCCTCCTCCTCCTCTCTAACCTTTTTCTCCTCTTGCGCTGTCAATTTGTTAGGGTATCACTAGTGTGTTCTTGAACCGGTTTTCCATAAACCCTGAAACATGATTTGGTTTTGTTTTATTGGGGTTTTATACAGATTGGGAACTACTAGGTTTGGTAATGGTGCTATTTTGATTAGCTCACAGAGATTTCTATAGCCAATTTGATATGGATGTTCAAGTGATTGATGTAAGAGCTGTAGGGCATAGTGGAATGGGAGATGATGGCGATGCCGAACGTAGTGAAGGTGGAGAGGTGAATAATGGTGAGAATCCTCAGGCTCATGTTGAGGAGGGGGAGATTCCTGAGCCCTATGTGGGCATGGAGTTCCATTCCGAAGAGGCTGCCAAGAATTTGTATGAGGAATATGCTAGACGGTTGGGTTTTAACTCCAAAGTTGGTCAGTCTGGTCGTTCTAATCCCGACGGAACAATCACTGCCAGGGAGTTTGTGTGTGGGAAAGAGGGTGTCAAGAGAAGACATGGTGATAGTTGCGATGCGATGCTTAGGATAGAGTCAAGGGGTGGTAACAGATGGGTTTCTACCAAGTTTGTCAAGGAGCATAGTCATGCATTAGCGAATCCTAGTCCCGTGCATTATCTCCGGCCTCGCCGCCATTTTGCTGGTGCTGCCAAGAATTTGGCTGAAGCTTATCAAGGGGTGGGGATTGTTCCCAGTGGTGTTATGTATGTCTCCATGGATGGGAACCGTGCATCTTTGGAGAAAAACCGTCTAGTTAGGAGTGCTTCATCTGCAGAATCAAATCGGCAAGTCAAGAATGCTGCTCCAGTAAATCCTATTCGGCCTTGTAGTCGAAGGAGGACATTGGGGAAGGATGCTCAGAATTTGCTGGAGTATTTCAAGAAAATGCAGGCTGAAAACCCTGGTTTCTTTTATGCAATACAACTTGATGAAGATAATCACATGGGTAACGTGTTTTGGTCGGATGCAAGGTCAAGAGCAGCTTATTCTCATTTTGGTGATGCTGTTACGCTTGATACTACATACAGAGTAAACCAGTATAGAGTGCCATTTGCTCCTTTTACTGGAGTGAACCATCATGGTCAGGCAATCTTGTTTGGTTGTGCATTACTTCTAGATGAGTCAGAGGCATCTTTTAATTGGTTATTCAAGACATTCCTTACCGCTATGAATGATCGCCGACCTGTATCTATTACAACTGATCAAGACAGAGCCATACAGACAGCAGTTTCTCAGGTGTTTCCAGAAGTTCGCCACTGTATTAGCAAGTGGCATGTTTTGAGAGAAGGCCAGGAAAGGTTGGCTCACGTATGTCAAGCACATCCTAATTTTCAGGTCGAACTTTATAACTGTATCAATTTGACTGAAACGATCGAGGAGTTTGAATTGTCTTGGGATTGTATCCTTGATAAGTATGATCTCAGGAGAAATGATTGGCTTCAATCGCTGTATAGTGCTCGTGCTCAATGGGTACCTGTGTATTTTCGGGATTCCTTTTTTGCTGCCATAGCTCCCAATCAAGGGTTTGAGGTTTCCTTCTTTGAAGGCTATGTGAATCAGCAGACGACATTACCATTGTTCTTTAGGCAGTATGAAAGAGCATTAGAGAACTGGTTTGAAAGGGAAGTAGAAGCTGACTTCGATACAATCTGCACTACACCATTATTGAGAACACCATCACCCATGGAGAAACAAGCAGCCAATCTTTATACAAGAAAAATCTTTGCAAAATTTCAAGAAGAGCTGGTTGAAACTTTTGTGTACACGGCAAATAGAATTGAAGGTGATGGAGCTATCAGCACATTTAGAGTGGCAAAATTTGAAGATGACCACAAGGCATACATTGTTACATTAAACTATCTAGAGATGAGAGCCAACTGTAGTTGTCAATTGTTTGAGTATTCAGGTATTCTATGTAGACATGTTCTAACAGTCTTTACAGTTACAAATGTGCTTACACTACCTTCCCATTACATTTTGAAACGATGGACAAGAAATGCAAAGAATGGAACTGGCCTAGAAGAACGTAGTGGGGAGTTGCATGACCAAGAATCTCTGACATTACGGTATAACCATCTCTGTCGGGAAGCCATTAGATATGCAGAGGATGGGGCTACTACTATAGAAACTTATAATGCAGCAATGACTGCTCTTAGAGATGGTGGGAAGAAGGTTTCTGTTGTGAAGAGGAATGTAGCTAAAGTTACACCTCCTAGCTCTCAGGTTACTGGGACTGGCTATGAAGACAAGAAAAATTCTACATCAAATTCAGATATGACCCCTTTGTTGTGGCCACGCCAAGATGAAGTTATAAGGCGATTTAATCTTAATGATGCTGGTGCACCAGGTCAAAGTGTTTCTGATTTGAATTTGCCACGAATGGCCCCGGTGTCTCTTCTACGGGATGATGGTACTCCTGAGAATATGGTTAGGAAGATTTTGTTTCTTTGTTTTGTTTTTCATGTTCATGCATGTATCCTTCTGTTCTTTTTTTGTTTTCTATCCTCCTGTTCTGAGTGCAAAGTCATGGTATTGATCTGGAGTCTTTTCTGTAGGTGGTACTTCCGCAGCTTAAGTCAATGACTTGGGTTATGGAGAACAAGAATTCAGCACCAGGAAATAGAGTAGCTGTCATTAATCTGAAGGTCCGTAAATGCTCAAGTGAAATCATAAAACAAGTTGTGACTTACTGAATTGTCCAACTAGGTCAAGTTGGATGTGCTGTGTTTAATTAACCAGATATCAGTGCATTTATACATGAAGTTCCTAAACAATTTTGATATTATATATATATATTTTTTATACATGAAGCCCCTCAAAATGTGTGACCTCTTGTAATCGGCTGGTTATCAGTTTGCTTTACACTGTCACAACTTTTTTGTATCTGAGCTACTGCTTCATTTTTCTTTTTCTAAAACGTGTTACTTAAAACCACTGCAGTTGCATGATTATAGCAGGATTCCATCAGTAGAATCAGAGGTTAAGTTTCAGCTCTCGAGGGTTTCATTGGAGCCAATGTTGAGGTCTATGGCCTACATTAGCGAGCAGCTCTCAACACCAGCTAATAAGGTTGCTGTTATAAATTTAAAGGTACAAAAATCAATTACTCAAGCTTGAATTTTGTATTTGCAGTTTGAAGTTACTGTAGTGTAAGCGCATTTGTGATTGATCTTTGTCAACTGGAATGATAGATTAGTGTTCAAGTTCAGAGCAGCCTAGTTCATGTTTGAATTCAAACTAGTCTAGAATCTACTCTCTCTCTCTCTCTATATATATATATATATATACACACACACACACATATATATCCTTGAAGCTCATTTAGTTGCATCCAACAGTCAGCGTCGCAAAATCCGGACTTTTGAAAAGATACGGGCCTCCATATCTGAAAAGGATTGTATGTATATATATATATATATAACTATAATGTGTACGTGTGTAGATACACACACTCTTCTTTTGACTTTGCTCTTTTAAGGGTGGTGATAGCAGACATTTCTGTACTAATCTCACTTGGTACTGGACAAGCTCTGAGTTTTCTTGTCTGACAATTGTTACATGAGTTGACCATCCCATGATAGTCATTGGGGGTGATCAAGTGAGCTCAAATCTAGTGAGCAGGGGAGAAGCGAACTTTCTAGAAAGGAAACATGCCATATCTGTTTGTGTGAGTGTGAAACTTGATTTTGAATATGCCCAGTATTAACAGTAATTGATTTTAAGTGACTTTCTGCCTGTCCTTTGGCTAGCAGAGTACTTGATATGTTTACATCTGGTTTTGTGCATAATGGTGCCTACTCACTACTTCATGCTGAAGATATTCTTGTATACGATGTCGGTAATGTTTAATTTATGGTTACTTTAGTGTTAATGTTGTTGTTGTCATCATCCCAAGCAGGAAGCAAATCAGTTTGCTTGTCATTCATATGTTAAGTGGGGCCCTTTCTCTTGTTTACTTTTAGTTTTTGATTTATTAATATAATGATTTTCCCTATTCTTCAGCTCCAAGACACAGATACAAGTACAGGGGAGTCAGAGGTTAAGTTTCAAGTGTCTAGGGATACATTAGGTGCCATGCTACGATCAATGGCCTATATCCGCGAGCAGCTTTCAACCGCTGTAAGCATTCTCTACCAATTCTCATTGTAGTAGCTGTGCACAACGATATATTTTTCTTATTTTAAAAAAAATACTTTTTAGTTCTTAATGAAAGTTTTGTTTCTCATAATAAAAATTGCAAGCAGTGAAATTTTGACAAGGAATCCACTTACAATAGAAAAAAAATACAAAAACCAAATAACAATCTCTCTGCTCTCTACTCTATGAGTAAGACAGGTGGAAGACCTCTAGGTTTTATCCAAAGCCTTGTAAATAGGATTCCAAGGCCGAAGGATTGATTAGGCATCTTGTAGATGCGTTGTGTATTACTGCTCGATTTCTTTAGGACTTTTTCTTAGAGGAGAATAGGAAGGCTCTTTATTGTTTGGTTTTTATCGTAGTTCTTCTAGATTTATTGTACCATCCTTTCTTAATCATGGACAAAATTGGAAGCCTTTGCTTTATCGCTCGTCTCCAGGTTTGTATGATGCAACAAACCCTGGGTGTGATGCCTTAGGCCTCTAGGGTTGATGCTTGAGCTGTTGGTAGTTCTATCCTATTTCCATACTGGTGTAATGCTGGTGTATTTTATCCTGTTATTTTCTTGATTCCATATCCTTATTTTCATCAAAATTGTGCTGCTTCCAAAACAACCAGTCCCTTAGAGCCATAAAACCTAGAATTCGTTCATCAGGTTTACGCCTATGTGTCCTGCATCACTACTAGTTTCCTACGAAATTACAAATCTTGAAACTTGAGAAAATAAAATCTTCGTATTTAGAGGTACCATTTGATAAGAACATCATCTGACTGATACTCTAGGACATAGCAGACAATGAAAGATCTCTTGCAATGAAAACTCTACTTCCTCAATGTTGGGTTAGCATAAAAGTATATGCATTGTTGTTTGTACAGTACTACATTAACTCGGTACTTCTGTATAAATGAGAAAATTGCTCAAATAGTGTCTGAATTTTGCTCCACTATTAACTTCGTATCTCATCGTTTCGACATATCAGAACAGTATATGAGGTTTCAACCCCGACCTACTTTCAGTATCTGGGACCACAAACGTCGTCAACCCCGTTAACTTTTCAAGGCCAATTTCTTCCCTTCACCTTAAACCCTACTTTATATCCCCAAAACTGTCTACCCCGACCCAGCTCTATTACATTCTCAGGTCTGCGCTCTCCCTTTCTCTTTCCAAGTCAATCTTACCCCAAGTCAGAGATTAAATTCTTTGTGTGATTTAGTCATTTAGTCAATTAGTGGTTAAGGTGCAGCCCAACGGCGCAGGTTTTACATCATATGGACTGACTAGTTGATTGGTGCCAAAACCCAAAAACTTGATTCATTTCAATTTTATTGTGTAAATTGGCGGGATAAAAGGGTTGGATGAATTTTCCCCTAAAACGTTAACAGGGTTGACAATGTTAGTGGTCGCAGATACCGAAACTGGGTCAGGGTTGAAACCTCAGATACGGTTCTGATATGTCAAAAAGATGAGATACAGAAGTTAATAGTGGAGCAAAGTTCAGACATTGTTTAAGCAAATTTCTCTATAGTGAAATGCATTTTTGAGTTATTTCAAACACATTTGTCGAAAGACTAGGGAAAATACATGGAATTACTTATTGAGTTGTACTACTGTGTATAATGAAATGCTGATTTCAATCATATTTGTCCAAAGACTAGGGAAAATACATGGAACACAACCCATTGGGTCGCATATAAGATGAATGAGCCAACTGAGTCCTTATTGGAATAAACTTAAGTTTGCATGGTCATCTTTATTACGGAAAAAATCTTAACCTTTAGAGTGAGGTACTTCAAGGGTCCTGAGATTCACTTATGGTGATTTGTGGAGATATTTGATGGCTTGTATGGTTTTCACAAAGCGTTATATACATTATGGAAGGGCTGAAAGTTCCTTTGTGGATCAATGTTTTGTGGGTTATAAGGAAGATAATGTATTCGGTGGAAATGTGGGTCTGCTTATTACTGGTTGATGGAGAAATGTGGTTCTCTATCCCCACAACCTAACTTCTCCAATAACTAGAGCTGTAAATCTTCTCTGTCTCTTGGAACTGTTATGTGTAAAATATACCATACTACCTTTTCAGGTTTCTAGTTTGTTCTTTTCTTGTGTTTTCCCTCTTCCTCCCTCCCTCCTGCCTCCCTCCTGCCCTGTGTAGTTTTTTTTTCTCTTCTTGTTATGTGTTTCTCCTTCTTCCCTTCATTTTCATCTATTGTTCTCTAGCTTTCATTGGGGCAAATAACACATAATAAAATATTAAATAGAGTTATCTGTCTTGTAGAGATGGATGCGAAAGCATTGTATAGCCATTTTAAATGTAATTTATCCAGATACATTTATATAGAAGTCTGCTACGGAAATCTGAATCTACTTTACAGCCTTGGTAATCGTACTTGCATACACAAATCTGGATGTTGGAAGAATGCATATTATATCTGGGGCCGATACTTTGGGAAGTCAGAAGTCGTACCAATAAAGTGATAAACTCATGGGAAGAGCTAAATCAGAAGCCTTAAAATGCAATTTATTTCCCGGATAGTAGTTTTGCAACAAACTAAGCTGGAAATGGCATGATTATTGTGTTAATCTTTGTGTGTTAATTTTTTGTTGGGTGCTTACCATCCTGTTAACTGAAAAAGTTTAAATTTGTAGGGTGATGTCCTGTCAGAATCACAACCAAAAAAGCAGCGGAAGTAAAGGCGTGTTGTGTGCTTCTCATATGTGTATCTTCATGCAGAAAGGAGGTGACGGCATAGAAATTTCAGGATGCTCATAGTTCCACATTTCATTGCATAGTCCTCTCTTCCTTTATGTGTAAGCTTGTTGTCAACATTTTGTACATGTATTGAATCGAAATTGAGAATCCAAAGGCACCATAGGGATGTCATAGGTGTAATGTGGTCAAGAATCTATGATATCCAAGAATTAGAAAGCAACTTTATTCAAGATTTTCTGCAGTAGAAATTGGCAGGGTTTATTGTGATAGCTGAAGTTGGTATTACAAGCTCTGTTTCATGCAGTTACTGGCATTTGGCAGAGTATATCTTAAAAGGAAAAACCAACAATAACTGGTGAACAATTACCTTCTAGGCTGCAACACAAGTTCTTTCTCTAAGCCACTGAAGTCCAAGTTTTTCATCTTTTGTATCTCTCATCTCCATTTCTTTTAGAGATCGATAGAACAATTAGTACTTGTTAGGATCTGTTCTACGTCAGAAATTGAGTTACCGTGATCAGTCTACATGGAACGTTTAGTTTATCGATCCTCTTAGCATAAAATCGAGAAAACTTTTTCTTACTGGAGCTCTAAAAATGTCCTTATAAACACCTAGGAATATATGTATAGTCTTTTGTTTTTGAACATCTCATATTCAAGGTAGGACGAGAATTTAGAAATACAAAAATAGATCAGATGAGAAATATCTTAAAAACTAAAGTATGAGACATCTTGGCCTTGAATATGATGCAACGGTTAAAATTGTGGCAATATTATGAGAGAAATATGAGGAGAGGATCCGGATCCGAATAGAGTCGGCATCGGAATCAACTTCCGGCGAAGAAAAATGAAATACAGGCGGAAAAAATAAATAGGTGCCTCTACACCTGGCACTATAGAGGTACAGCTGGAAACGACATGAAATTGCTATTTAAAAGAAGAAGAAGAAGAAGAAGAAGAAGAAAAAACTCAAAAACGTGTTGATTTGGAAGTGTCGTACAACTATTAAACTCTCTCTCTCTCTCTCTCCCTTCCCGGACCAAACCTAAACTCTTGTTTCTTTGTTTGTATAAAACCACAAGCTCTCCGAATCTGCCACCAAAAACCTTGTACGACTCCAAATTCAGGTAAACGAACAGCAGAGATGTTCCAGGAAGCACCGCCGTGTTGGTCGTCGTCGGCTCGGTGGACTCGAGCGGAGGACAAGCTGTTCGAGCAGGCGCTGGTGAGCTTCTCCGAGGACTTGCCGGATCGCTGGGAGCGGATCGCCGAGATGGTGCCGGGAAAGACCGCCGAGGAGGTTTTGGAGCACTACGAGACTCTGGTGCATGATGTCGTCGAGATTGACTCGGGCCGAGTCGAGTTGCCGAGTTACGCTGATGACTCGGCGGCGGCTGGGGTCGGGTGGGACTCGGCGAGTCAGATCTCGTTTGATGGTTGCAAGGCTAATAATACCAATAACAACGCCGCCGGTGAGGCGGCGGAGAGGAAGAAGGGAAAGCCATGGACTGAAATTGAACACAAGTAATCTCTCTCCCTCTATTTTTTTTTTCTTTTAATTTTTTAATTTATTAATTTTGAATTTTGAGTATTCGATTGGAAATGAACTATGGGTTTTAGTCTCTTAAATGATCAAAGCTAAACAGATGCATGCTTATATAATCTGATAACCAACTTGTTTGGTAGATGAATGAATGTTTTGGTATTCTGAACTTTGTTTATGTAATTGTTTGTCGACAAACTAGCAAATCATATCAAGTTCGGTTCATTTGGCAGGGGTATTGTTCAGTTTGGACAGTTGGATTTCGTATCGATGAGAACTTAAACTTAGAATGTGAGTTTGTTATTGAATTTGCAGCGAAGTAAAAGTGATGATTGTGCTTAAAACGATATCATATACAACTAATTTTTACCAAGTAATAAAATGCATAACCGAAAGCTTTATTTAGTAACAGAGTTTTCATCCCAGTGTCAATTCTATAAATAGTAATTGAGTGCAAACTTGTGGAATTGTTGTTTAATTATTTCTAACCGGACATTTGATCACTCATCTGCACTGCAGTTTCTTCCTTCAGTTCCTTGATATGTGTGTATTCCTTTTTTGCTTTGTGATGAATTACATGCTTATATTCTCTGTGAACACTGCTGACTTTAAATATTCTCTTGCAACAGATTGTTTCTGGTAGGACTAAAGCAATTTGGTAAGGGTGATTGGAGAAGCATTTCAAGAAATGTAGTTGTGACGAGAACACCCACACAAGTGGCTAGTCATGCACAAAAATATTTTCTTCGCCAAAGTTCAGGGAAAAAGGAAAGGAAAAGATCGAGCATTCACGACATAACCTCAGTAGATACAAACTCGGTGCCTGCGCCCGCTGAACGCAAGTGGATTCCTTCACCTCCACATCCACCTCCACCTGGTGATCAAGGTGGTTCATTTGGGTTTCAAGATTTTGGTTTCCCAAAGTAAAGATGGCATAATACCTGCTCTGTATATAAAAAGTTGCCTGCGTGTTAAACAGTCAGATTGTAAATTGATATTTCTTTTCTCTTTTTAGAGTCATCTTCCAGAACGTAGGCCATTAGGAGCATTGTGAACTAGATTTAATCATGTAGGTTTTGTCTTTGAAGTCTTTTAAATGGAGAATAGGATCATCTATTAAATTGATTCAACAAAATTAGAACCTCTTGCGTTTCTTATCTTTGTTTTAAGTCCCTTGTTAAAGTAGCAATTGTAGACTCGGCTTATGTGACTCGATGTTTTCATATTTGTATGTTTGAGATTCCTCTAAAATCAAGATTGCTGATGGCGGTTTAGATTAGTGGAGGTATCCATTCATCTATTTATTTCCGCTTAGCATGAGGCTTTGTAGAGTATTTTCAGTTCTACACCAAAATCATATGTAAATGTTACATTCTTCATTCAAAGTTGATTCCAGAGAATGCAATCAAACATAGAAGACGATATTTACATCTGTGTGTCCCGTTCAGTCTACAATATAGTAGCAAAGAACTTGTTTATTTTTACTTGATTTGAGCTGAACTGAACAAAAAATGCAGGGCGATTACAAACATCGTAAGTACTGATAGCACAAATTACTGAGAATCATTGGTTGACGATGCTTCCTTTTTACAGAATTGCTAAGTTGCGGCCATAAATCAACAAATAATTGCAATCAGGAAGTTGTTCGCTCTTTGATCGTGTCAAGTCTCCAACGGTTTTTCAAATAAGATTGAGAATAAAGGCAGCTATTGAGAGGTATCGCCATACTACTAGATGTTTGCAGAGCATGATATGGAAGAAGTATCTCTCGGCGAACCTACCCCTTCTACATGATCACCAGTTGTATCATCGGGCTGAGGATGATAAACCAAGAGCTACTTGGGAGGCAACCCAATGATGGAGAACTTGGCCGTGGCTTGGAGCTTCTCAACAATCAGATTTGCTTTCTCATCACTATTCTCTTTAGTTTCATTTTCAGTACTTTGCTTTGTGTTGGTGTGTTTTGAGTTTATTCTCTATTTCCATGTTATTCTCTACATTGCATGCTTCGGATTGGTGTAACATTGAGGGCAATGTTCCGAATAAGTGTGGGGGAGGGAACATTTTGTTCTTATTATTTTGTGTTTATGTTTTGGAGTCATTGCAGTCAAGTGGGTGTTTAAATAGTCTAGCTTTTATGTTCCTTTTTGATTGAGTCTTAGGGTTCCTTCCAACATCAATGATGAGTTTAATTTCAGAAATCATGGCTTAAGAGGATTATGGGAGTTGAGATAATTTCTGACTTTATTCTTTGGTTAATAAGGATTTATAAATGTCATATGTATGTGTAGTGGATGTGGCTTTGCTTACATGGTACATAGAAGAGCATGATATGATGAGTTTTGATTCACATTTGACCTCGAGTGAGTATTTGAGCCTTGTGCCATTCTTTCTGAGTGTGAGACACATATATGTCATCTTATTTTCTTGGCCTGGAGTTTGCATGATCTCTTTATTCTTTCACTTTGACTGACTATTTGCCATAGCTCTTTAACGGACTCTAGTACTACTAGAACTTACTCAAATGTCAGTTGAAACTTTATGTCAATTATGCTTGAACCTCTGAAGGGATAAAGACACTAGGATCAACCACCAAAGCCAAATCCGCATGTCCTCTTATGCACACAAGATGTGCATCCCCCTAGCTAACCCCTTTGAGCCTACATTAAGATTTTTTTTCATCAACCATAAATTCCTTACCCATGAGCCTAGTATTGTTCTATCCTTACTCTATCCTAAGGAATTAGTGGAGCAAATATCAATAGTGATTCAGTGTACGTTGTTCAAGGTACTTTTGGATGCAAGTGTGGGGGTGGCTTACAAGGAAAAATGGTGCTACGAAAAACAAAAAGAAGAAAAAAAAAAAAGAGAAAGAAAAAGAAAGAAAGAAGGAAAGACGAAAGATAACCCAGCATAAGAAGAATGTATTGTGGAAATTTACAATGAAGTAGAGGACAACGAGATGATATCTGGCTGTAATAAAATTGATATTATTGCTTCATATGTTTTGAGTTCGATTGCATTGAGGGAATTCATCAAGTTCTTATATCTCTACATCATCAGTAATGCTTCACTAACTTCCTTAGGATCTTTGTGTTTCCCTTATCCTTCGTTTGTTTAAACCTTAACCCTCGGCCCTATTACAACCCTCATTAAGACCTATTTGATCATTGGGGACGACAATTGATCTGTGGAGACTTGTGCATTAGAGTGACACTACCAGAAAATAGAACTTGGACGACGAAATGAAAAAAACCGGGCGACGATTTTTTTTTTCGTCGCCTAAGAGAAAACTTGGCCAACGAAAAAAAAAATTGTCGCCCAAGGAAAAAAAATCGTCGCCTAAAGTTCTACTTTAGGCGACGAAAAAAAATTCGTCGCCTAAGAATAAATTTCGTCGCCTAATATAGAAACTAGGGCGACGAAACAATATTTCGTCGCCTAAGTTTTTTAATCCTTAGCCGACGAACCTCAAATATATCGTCGCCTAAGTATTTTATTTTTTTATTTTTACTTGGCCGACGAAATAAAAGAATTTCGTCGGCCAAGAGTAATCCGAATAATTAAAATAAAATAAAACACATTTAAATTTCATTGTACAAGATTTTTTATTTTTACTCTTGGGCGACGAATTTAATAAATATCGTCGCCCAAGTATTATATTGGCCGACGAATTACACTAATTTCGTCGGCCAAGATAATCCGAATAATTAAAATAAATAAAGCACGTTTAAATTTCATTGTACAGCATTTTTTATTTTTACTCTTGGACGACGAATTTTGACAAATATTGTCGCCCAAGTATTATCTTGGCCGACGAATTACCCTAATTTCATCGGCCAAGATAATCCGAATAATTAAAATAAATAAAGCACGTTTAAATTGTAAGGAAATGTTTTTTATTTTTATAGCCCCGTCAGCGTCTCGTCGATTGGAAACTATTCTCAGGTGAAGGTCCGGCCAGATTACGTGATTTGGAGGGTCGAATAGCCGTTTCCGTCCGTTTAGGGGTTTGACCGCGCCGATTGACCGGACGGATCGAGTCCTTATCTTTGTCAGATGGAGTTGAATTTTTGCCCACCTACGTAATTCGTTATGCTGGTCATATCTAACGGTCAGTTTTCAGTTCCTCTTCTCCGATCACCAAACTCACGATATATGTACTAATGTTATATAACTTTTTTATATAAGTGTTGAGTTTAAGTTTCGTTTTGAAGACAACGTATACGTAGAGGCCTCAAAAGCAAAAAATTCGTGAAATAAGATATGACCGGAACGGTGAAATACGTCAACCCGTGAAAAATGAAGATATTTCGGTAAAATTTCGGTGCCGGTTGTTCCGGTCAACGAATTTCTCTTATTTCTACCTAGTGGTAGCCCTATCCCGGGTATTTATTTTTCACCAAATTTTTATAGCCCCGTAAGAGTCTCGTCGATTGGAAACTATTCTTAGTTGAAAGTCCGGCCAGATTACGTGATTTGGAGGGTCGAATAGCCGTTTCCGTCCGTTTAGGGGTTTGACCGCGCCGATTGACCGGACGGATCGAGCCCTTATCTTTATCAGATGGAGTTGAATTTTTTTCCACCTACGTAATTCGTTATGCTGGTCATATCTGACGGTCGGTTTTCAGTTCCTCTTCTTCAATCACCAAACTCACGATATATGTACTAATGTTGTATAACTTTTTTATATAAGTGTTGAGTTTAAGTTTCGTTTTGAAGACAACGTATACGTAGAGGCCTTAAAAGCAAAAAAGTCGTGAAATAAGATATGACCGGAACGGTGAAATACGTCAACCCGTGAAAAATGAAGATATTTCGGTAAAATTTCGGTGCCAGTTGTTCCGGTCAACGAATTTCTCTTATTTCTACCTAGTGGTAGCCCTATCCCGGGTATTTATTTTTTACCAAATTTTTATAGCCCCGTAAGAGTCTCGTCGATTGGAAATTATTCTCAGTTGAAGGACCGGCCAGATTACGTGATTTGGAGGGTCGAATAGCCGTTTCCGTCCGTTTAGGGGTTTGACCGCGCCGATTGACCGGACGGATCGAGCCCTTATCTTTGTCAGATGGAGCTGAATTTTTTCCCATCTACGTAATTCGTTATGCTGGTCATATCTGACGGTCGGTTTTCAGTTCCTCTTCTCCGATCACCAAACTCACGATATAAGTACTAATGTTGTATAGCTTTTTTATACAAGTGTTGAGTTTAAGATTCGTTTTGAAGACAACGTATACGTAGATGCCTCAAACGCAAAAAAGTCGTGAAATAAGATATGACCGGAACGGTGAAATACGTCAACCCGTGAAAAATAAAGATATTCCGGTAAAATTTCGGTGCCGGTTGTTTCGGTCAACGAATTTTTCTCTTATTTCTACCTAGTGGTAGCCCTATCCCGGGTATTTATTTTTTACCAAATTTTTATAGCCCCGTAAGAGTCTCGTCGATTGGAAACTATTCTCAGTTGAAGGTCCGGCCAGATTACGTGATTTGGATGGTCGAATAGTCTGAATTTTATGATAGAACTCTTGGCCGACGATTTTCTTCATCTTGGGCGACGAGATTTATAGTGAAGAACATCGTTGCCCAAGTAGACTATCTTGGCCGACGATTTTCAAAAAACAGGGCGACGATTTTTACAGAATCGTCGCCCAAGAACGCCAGTATAAAAGGCAAAAATTCGAAACCCTAACCATTTCTTCAGCCGCCAAGCCCTCTCTCTCTCTCTCTCCGAAAATCCTCTCTCTGCCCTTTCTCTCTCCCTCTCTCCGACCCCGACCCCAATTCGGAACCCCGACCCCGACCCCGACGCCGACCCACAATTTAAGGTATAACCCTAAAACCCTAAATTGGTTTTAATTGTTGTTGTTGTTGTGATAATTGTAAATTGTTGTTGTTGTTGTTGTGATAATTGTAAATTGTAAATTGTTGTTGTTGTTGTTGTGATAATTGTAAATTGTTGTTATGATAATTGTAAATGGTTGTTGTTGTGATAATTGTAAATTGTGATGTAAATTATGGTAAATTGTGATGTAAATGATAATTGTAAAATATTAGGGTTTACGGTTTAGGGTTTAGGGTTTAGGATTGTAAATGATTAAATAATTTGTAAATATATTGTAAATGATTAAATAATTTTTGATTAAATAATTAAATAATATAAATTATAATTGTAAATATATTGTGGAAATTTTGTAAAAAATAATGGATTATTTTTGAGTAAGGATGTAAATATTCGTAAATTAATTTTTGTGATGTAATAATTGCGAATTAATGTAAATAATTTGTTATGTGAATAAAAAAAATAATAAATCCTATAATAACTATTAATTTTTATTTGTGCTATTATTGTTGATAATTTTTTCGAAATTTATGGTTATTTTTTGTGAACTTAATTATAAGACGGTAAAATATTTTAAATAAATTTATGGTTATTTTAAACAGGATGGCCATGAGGAGAACTTCTGGACAACGTTCGGGTGCGAGGAGCCAAGACGGCTCGGACGGTACCTCAAACAACCCGTCGAAATCACCGTCGATCGGGTTTCCGTGGCAGTTGACGGCCCGACATGCGGCGCTTAGGGGTGGCGCGAGCGGCTCGGGTTCTGCTCCGCAGTCGGGTCCCGCAGCGACGGCTCCTCGTCATCCACCCATACTTCGCCGGTCGCGATCCCGCAGCGACGCCCCCACACAGTCGTCCCCGACCGACGGTCATGGCGGGTCATCCGGGGTCCCTATGGTGCCGTCCGGCCTCTTCCTTCCTCCGACGATACCGCCGATACCTCGCGTCGATGAGGAGGGTCAACCGATTCGGGAGCAGCTCCCGCATGTGGCACCGCACGAGGCCTATATCTACCGGGAGTTTCCCACGCCTCTTCATCCCGTGAGGGTCTTCGAGCAGGCGGACGGAGACGAATCCGTCGGCTCAGCCTCATCCTCAGGTAATTTATTATTACTTTTTTGTCGATTTTAATTTTTTTTTTTCCAAAAATGTATTATTAATATTAAATTTGATTCACAATGTCACAGCCGCCGGAACGAGAAGGCGGAACAGGAGAGGCACCGTCAGCAACAATGGACTCGATAGGGCGATCGAGTCCGCTGGACGGATCGCCATCCCGTTTTCCAACGGGAAATCGGTGGACGCCGCGTTGGGAAACCGGTACACGCGCGCCGCGGGAGGCACCATCCGCTCTAGACTCCCTATGTTGTGGGGAGTCTGGAGCCAGGTTCCTGATGGAGTGAAGGAGATGCTCCATCAGTCGATGTCCGTGAGTTTACTCGATCAATTACTATTTTTTTAACTAATAAATTATTTAATTATCGAAAAAAATACTAACAAGTGGTAATGCAGCAATGGTTTGTGGTTCCCGAGGAGGGACGTGACTGGGCGGAAAAGGCCCATAGGGAGAGGTACCTCTATTTAATAATTTATTAAATTTTATTTTTTTAATAATATATTTAATATTTTTTTTGTATATGTAGGTTCAAGGAGTGGAAGCACGACCTCCGGGAACACTGGAAGAAGTACGGGAGTGACCGTTCGGGTACCCCGAAGGAGTTCGAGTATCGGGAGTACGAGTGGCGGTGGCTTCTTGTCACGCAGTTCAACGACCCTCACAAACAGGTAATTCGTAAACAAATTTGAATATTTAATTAGTGAATTAATTATAATTGTATGTTTTTAAATATTTACTAACGATAATTTTTTTTTGAAGCACCTCGCCCGGGTGAACGCTGAGAACCGGCAACAGAACACAACCAACCATCGTGCCGGTTCGAGGCCGTTTTCGGCCATCATGGACGACGTGCGGCGAGAGCGGCCAGAGGAGAACCCCTATGTGGGGACCTTTCAGAGGGCATATCCTCATTCTGAGGAGGATCTTGTAAGTTCCTTATATTTTCTAATTTTTAATTTTAATTACATTTTATTAAATGTATATTAATATATTTTTATAATATATCCAATTAGACGAGGGTGAGGGAGGCGGAGTAAGAGGTCATGAGAGGCATGGTGAACGACACATGGCCGGGCACGGCAGAGGATGACATGTCAGAGGCCATGTCCAGGATCGACACTTCAGATCCTACCGTTGGGGCGCGGATTATGGACACTGCCTTCGCGCAGCATTCCAACACCTACTACTGCCGGGGTATGGGAGACGCTGGAAAGGGGATCCTGAAGACGACGCCAGGATTTCAGCGCAAGGGAGCCGCCGGAGCCTCAAGCAGTAACAGCCAGACCACTCGGCTACAGGATCAGTTCGCAAGTCTACAGTCTGAGCTGGAAGCCCAAAGAGCGAGGGAGATGGCGGCGATGACGGAATCATATGCGGCTTCCACGGCTGCGCATATGGAGCGGGTGAATGAAGTCACCAATGCCAACCAGGCGGCTATGGGACAGTGGATGACTGCCTGCATCGCTGCACATGCGGCCGGACAACCGTTTCCGCCCATGCCTACGCCTATACCATTACCTCAGTGGCCACACCCTTAGTGGCCCCAGCCTCAGCAGCAGCCTCCTCAGCCTGACCAGCCGCCGCCTCAGCCTCAGGACCCTCCGAACGGGAATGATGAGTTAGATTTCGAGTTTCTCGATCCATAGGCAGATGGACTGAATTTTTGTAATAAATTATTTATAAATTTATAAATTTGTGTTATTTTTAATTAAATTTTAGTATTAGAAAAATTTAAAGAAATGCCGGAAAAAAAAATTCCAGCAAAAATTAAAAAAACATTATTATATATTTAAAAAAAATTATTTAATTATTTTAAAAAAAAATTAAATATATCTTAGGCGACGAAATTTCTAAATCGTCGGTCAAGGACTTACCATCTTAGGCGACGAAAAAAAAATATCGTCGCCTAAGATGTAGTGATCTTAGGCGACGAAATATTTATTTTCGTCGCCCAAGGTTATAAGATCTTAAGCGACGAAAAAAATTTTCGTCGGCCAAGGTGTCAAATCTTGGGCGACGAATATTTTTGGGCGACGAGAAGTATATTTTAGGCGACGAAATTCGTATCGTCGCCCAAGTTCTTGACCGACGCAGTTCTGGCGACGACGTCTTGGCCGACGACATGTCGTCGCCTAAGTACTTAGGCGACGAAATTTTTTAACAGGGCGACGATTTTTTTTCGTCGCCCAAGATCTATTTTCTGGTAGTGTGAGCATATGGTTTTGGTCCGTTTGCGTAGATAGTCAGTATCTTTCATGAGATCATACATGTGAAGAATAATTTTAGAAAAAGCGTTTATTTCTTGATATATGTGAGTCATTTGTTTGTCTTATATTATTTCTCTCACATATACCTTGACTGAATATCTATGCTTATGTTTAGCCAGAAATATGAGAGAAGAAAGAGTGAATATCTTGTGAGTTGTTGAATTGAGACTTATCTGATCATGCATAGATTATATTCACCATGGTAGCCCCGGTGTCCTACATGTCACTACCAGAAGAGGCACTTTAGCCGACGAAAAATTTTCGTCGGCCTGTTAAAAAAATTCGTCGGCTAAGACCTTAGCCGACGAGCCTTCGTCGGCTATAGTGTCGTCGGGAAAAGGCCATCTGTAATGACTTTAGCCGACGAACTTTTTTTTTTGTCGGCTGTAGTCCCACTTTAGCCGACGAAAAAAATCTCGTCGGCTATAGTCCTAGACTTTAGCCGACGAAGTATTTCGTCGGCAAAACGTTGTAAAAAAATTTAAAAAATACTATAGCCGACGAAATATTAGGTTATTCGTCGGCTAAACCTTATAAAAAAAATTAAAAAAATAACTATAGCCGACGAAATATTAGGTTATTCGTCGGCTAAACCTTATAAAAAAATTTTAAAAATAATTATAGCCGACGAAATATTAGGTTATTTCGTCGGCTAAACCTTATTAAAAAAATTAAAAAAATAACTATAGCCGACGAAATATTAGGTTATTCGTCGGCTAAACATTATAAAAAAAATTTAAAAATAATTATAGCCGACGAAATATTAGGTTATTTCGTCGGCTAAACCTTATTAAAAAAAATTAAAAAATACTATAGCCGACGAATATTATGTTTGAATATCGTCGGCTAAAGTTGCTGGGTTTTGAAAAAAAAAAACTTCAGAAACTTTTTTTTTATTTTTTTTTTGTGTGTGTGGAGAATCTTGACAGAGAAACTGTGATATACAGTGAAAAGTTGCCACCGAAACTGGCAACATGCCGGTGAGGTTGTTGTTGTAGAGGTCGAGAATACGGAGGTTAGTGAGGTTGGAGAGCTCCGGCGGGAACGTGCGGTTGAAGACGTTGTTGGAGAGGTTGAGGAGGCGGAGAGCGGAGAGGCGGGAGTCGGGGTCGTCGAGGGAGGACTTGAGGGAGAGGAGGGCGCGGTAGGTGGCCTTTGGGCGCGTGGGGGTGGAGAGTAGACGGTGGGGTGAGGAGAGAGAGTGGCGGAGGTGGAGGAGGAGAAGGAGGAGGAAGAGGAGGAGGGGACGCAATATTTCTAGTGTTGGGTTTATTTGTGGTGGTTGTGTGGAGGAGGAGGAGGAGGAGGAGGAGGAAGAGGAGGAGGGGCCGCAATATGTCTAGTGTTGGGTTTATTTGCGGCTATATAAAGAACTTTAGCCGACGAAATTATTTATTTTCGTCGGCTAAACTCTTTGGTTGACCGCCAAAAAATTTTGGTTGAAAATTTTGAAAATTTTTCGACTTTAGCCGACGACTTTTCATATATTTTCGTCGGCTAAAGTCCTTTGAAAATTTTGGTTGCCCGCCAAAAAATTTTGGTTGAAAATTTCGAAATTTTTTTGACTTTAGCCGACGAATTTTCATATATTTTCGTCGGCTAAACCTTTGAAATTCGTCGGCTAAAAGTATTTTTATACATTTGGCATGTTGTGATTGCATTGACCGCAACTATCGGCACCGAATATTTACCGGAATAGTGTGATTTTTCAACCGTGGATGTATTTCAACATTCTCGTCATATCTTATTTCATGACTTTTTAGAGTTTGAAGGTTTTACGTATAGTTTGTTTTTGAAACGGAACATTTACATAACACTTGGTAAACAAGTTATACAACATTAGTATGCATGTTGTGATTGTGATGATCAAACTTGAGAAACAGAATTCCGACCGTTAGATCTGACCATCATGATAAAATACATGTATGGGAAAAAATTCAACTTGATCCGAAAAGAATAAGGGCTCGATCCGGACGGTCAATCTCGTAAGTCAAACCCCTAAACGCACGGAAAAGGTCATTCGACCGTCTAAATTACGTATTTTGGCCGGACCTCCAACTGAAAATAGTTTTAAACCGATGACACGCAACAAGTCGTATAAAAATTTTACGCAAAATAACCACTGAATATAGGGCTATAGTAGGTAATAGAGAAATTTTAGGGTTTAGCCGACGAATACCCTAACGTATTCGTCGGCTATAGTATGTAATTAAAAAATTAAAAAATAACGATAGCCGACGAAATATTAGGTTATTCGTCGGCAAAAACCATCTTAGCCGACGACTTTTCATATATTTTCGTCGGCTAAAGTCCTTTGAAAATTTTCCTCCAACTTTGGTTTACCACCTAAAAAATTTTGAAATTTTTTGACCTTAGCCGACGACTTTTCATATATTTTCGTCGGCTAAAGTCTATAAATTCACGAAAACACTCATATCTCCCCCTATGTTACGTAGTTTGGTCAAATCTTCCACAAGAAAAACTCTCACGTAGATGAGACGCAACCACCTATATAAAAATTTTAAAACATTTACCTTTCGACGATAGGGCTCCCCTTAAGAAATAATAACGGTAAATAGGGTTGACCGCAGTTTTAAAAGAAAAAGACCAAACCCTAAAAACAGAAAATTATATAAAAAGCCTCGGATCGCTAGATCCGACGGTCGGATTTGGGCCTGCGGAGCTGCTGTCAAAATTTCAACAATTTCTGACAGACGGATCAAAAGTTACACCCCTTTTTGCGTAGGACCATATTGCATCAAAATTTGTAAATATAAGACACTTTAGCCGACGATATTATATTTTTCGTCGGCTAAACTTTTAAAAATTTCGTCGGCTAAACTCTAAAAATTTCGTCGGCTAAACTTTTGAAAATTTCGTCGGCTAAACTTTTGAAAATTTCGTCGGCTAAAGTTCACAGACTATAGCCGACGAAAAAAATTATTTAACCGACGAAATAAAAATTTCGTCGGCTAAAGTTGACCATAGCCGACGAAGGAAAATTTCGTCGGCTAAAGTCCACTTTAGCCGACGAAAAAAAAAATTCGTCGGCCTGGTTTTTTTTTTTCGTCGGCTAAAGCCTTTATTCTGGTAGTGTGTATATGTGATGGTTATACGCTCTTATTAGCTTCAGAATCTGGTTAGAATGAGTTTAGACTTTTGTGCAAATCTTGATGCCATGTGAGTAAGGAGTTCATGAGATAAATCATTGGAAGGGCTAGTTGTATTGTTGTGTCTACTGAGCTTTTTTGAGTCTTTGGTTTAGTTAATTAGTTTCTTTTGTTTGCTAGGGACTAGCAAAGTCTACGTGTGAGGGTATTTGATATGCGCATTTTTTATGCTACGTTATTATTGTTTAATCCTATATTTTTCTTTGTTATTTTGTGTTATTCTTAGATAATTTATTTGTTTGTGTGTTTATTAGATTGTCCGAAGCAAACTAGGAAAAGAAGGCTAAAAGAAGGAAATTGCGAGGAATTCTGATTCACTTTGGATTCTTGATGGAACGAGGACCAATAAAAAAAATTAGATGATGACTTTTCTTTAAAGCAAAGAGTTAAAGGAAACAAAAATTTGAAGAGTCATGAAGCTGAATAAAAAGGGTTTCAGACGTAAAAAAAAAAAAGCTGGTAAAAACGCACAAGAGAAGAGGGAGCCATCAAGCAACTCAAGGAGAAGAAGTAAAGTTCAAAGCCCAGAAAAGATCGATCTCTCGATTCAGAAGATCGATCTTTTCTCCCTGTTTTTCATCATTCGTATTTTCTTTCCTCCCCGAACCTTATGCAATTCTTTTGTGTGTTTTCAAAGATGATGAGTAATTAATTTTCCCTTAGTTAGGGGCTGCTTTCAAGCCCTAGACATGGTGTAACTATGAAGTTGGCGTTTATTTAATTTGTTTCATGGATTTCGGATATTTATTGGTTTATCGTTATATCATTGATCAATTCTGTATGTTTATTGATGGTAACCAACATTAGTATGCATACTAGATGTAAAGCTATGAATGTTTTGTATGATCATTATGTCTACTTGCATTCTAGAGTAGAGAGTGAGTGACTTGAGTCCATTCATATAAACCAAGTGTCTAGTTAGATTAGGGCAACATCAGTACCGACATTGCCTAGCCTTATTCATAATCTTTTAGACCTTAATGACTTCTAGGTGAGAGCTGTGCGAGAACATCACTCTAGGCTTCATTATAGATGCTAAGTTAAGTTGAAAACACCATTCTCTTAACGTACCGAGTAAGAAAGATTGATAGGTTAAGTTCAACACATCATTGGCTTAGCTTGAGTAAGGATATCCGAATGAATTGAACATGTTAGTAAACACATCATAGGTGTAATCATTGTCTAGTGGTGAGAAGTAGTTTCTAGCTAGTATTTGTTATTTGATTTCCAAAACCAAAATCCCCCAATTTAATTTTCTGTTTTTGATCATTCTGTCCACCCTATTTCTGAATTTTGTTAGCATAGCAAAACTACACAGTTCCCCCCCCCCCAAAATTTTATGTGTGTCTTTGTTAGTCTGTCTAGTTTCTCTGGATTTAATTTCGTAATTTTTCATTCAGTCTGTATATAGTTTTTTGCTACGTCTTTGTTTAGTGTCTGTTCAATTTTTCAGAGTCATATTTGCAATTGTTCCTATACTACTATCGATAACTGTTTGGGATTGCAGGGTTATTCATAAGCCTACTTAAGGTGTATCACAAACCCATCGAACTTCCCACAATTAACTTCAACCCCATCCCACCCATTTCATATATGTCCACCAAATTCTCATTTACCAGCTAAGACTAAAAAAAAAATAGAGAAGACGATAGAGATGTATATGGATTATGGTGTCTGTTTTAAATCCTCCTTCAACTCACCAAAAATATCAACTTTCCCAACGTATCTCCTCTCTCAGGTCTCAACACTCTCTCTTCTTTCTATTCCGAAAATACCCAACAACAATTGACCTTCCTCTATTTCTTATTCATATCAATTGTCTTAAGAGATAATCAACCCAAAATCAAACCTGATGAATTTATTGAGCCTGTATTAATCTTGGTCTGCTCTCATTTATGAGGAGGGAGGGTTGATCTGGGTGAAGATTGTCTAGATATGCATTTCTTCCAAGCACAAAACCTAGAGGGTGGGGAAACTGAAAATTAGAAGAAAAAAAGGTGTTTAGAGAGAAAAGATGAAAGTATCCTTTAGTAGTCAGTTTTTTTTAACAGAAGAAACGATCCAAGATACTGATTTTAGGTCGGGATTAAAACGTGAGACACCGTTTTGAAGTTTTTAAAAAGTGAGATACGAAAATTTTGTTTCGTTAAAAGGTCAGATGTTGTTTGGACTTTTTGTTTTTCCTTTGAGAAATAAAAGATATTAGGGAAAATTGTCTAAACATCGTTTCATCTTTTGAAAAAACAAAGGTTTGGTATCTCACATTTAAAAAACTTCAAAATAGTACCTCACGTTCTTACCTCGATCGAAGTTTGGTATCTAGAACAGTTAGCTCCGTTAAAAAGACTGACGGCAGCCATTTTTATTCATGAAATGACCAATATACCCTAAAGTTTTTATTTTTGTAATTGTTTTTATATAATAAAAAGATAAATTTGTTATAACGGTACCTCATCTTTTCATGCTTATAACGTTACGGTCCAAATTTGATATCCAACCATCAAGCAAAATCTTTGAAAATATCTAGTCAAATTGATTTAATTGTTACTTGTAATCTATTTTACTTAAATATTTCAGATTTTCTTCCAGTTAAATAGGGTTTAGGGTTTTTTTAAGGAAGAAAATCTATGATACCGTTATGCCACTTACCAAAATTTATAAAGAAAAAAATAAGGTACCGTTATGATGAATTTCTCTTTTTATTATATAAGACACTGTTTGAACCTATGTTACACAGACACTCCACCCGAGTAGAATGTCGGAGTGTCAGACACTCCGACACGCCGACACGGCAAAATACTGTCCGCCACGTCACGTGGCGTGTCCGAAAAGTCAACTTTTTCAGACACGTTGACACGGCATTGCGACACGCCACGTCAGCGTTTCAGACTTGGAGGTCGCCGAAAAACATCGAACCCTCGCCGGAAATTCTAAGAACTTCTACTCTTCGATTCTCCCTCCTCAGAGCTCGTCGTGGACAACCAAAGACATAGATAGGTTCTCCAAGTCGAGGTGAAGCCACCAGCACCATCCATGCCCGTCGCCATGGCCGGATTCGAAAAATTGCCTATGAACCAAGAAAAACTTCTTCTTCTTTGAATCTCTCTCTCTCTCTCTTTCTCTCTCTCTCTCTCTCTTCAGCTTCCCATGGATATCCAATACTAAAGTGACGTCTGGGAGGACGAGACGAAGCTATCCATACCAGTTGTGCTCGTCGTCGTGGCCGAAATCCAAAGATCGCCGGCAAACCCAGATTTTCTTCTTTTGCTTCTTTTCTCTCTTGTTGGAGCTCCTCTTCGTAATCCAACATCACAACCACTTTGGGGACGATGTGACAAAGCCGTAGCCACCGGTTGGGCCTCGGGAGACGGCCGAATGAAGGAGAACTCCTCCGACCTCCTCTGCTGCAGAGCAGCTCAAGACCGAGTCGATCTAGGCTCGAACTGAGTGAGTCCAAACTGATCCACATTCGTACATACTCCAAAATATACGACCTATATCTTGCGGTCTAATAAATCCAATGGTCCAGATCAAGCCACCTTAAAAATCTATTTTTAATAAAATTTTAGATAATACCAACTTCCAAAAATCATTAAAAATAGCTCCGAAAAATCTTACGAACTCGTAACGATGTCTAGATTATTCCTATGGGCTCGAAAGACAAAATTTGACAAACTAAAAATTTGAATAATTTTCGAAAGCCACAAAAAATTTGATGAATAATAAAATTTGAAATAAAAATAGCTCGAAAATAATTTTTCTTTTAAAAAATAGAAAATCGAAATTCAGGGATATTACATATGATATGAAGGAAACCTAAGATTTTCGTTATTCAAATAGTCACAAGAAGTAGAAAGCTCTTCGTCTGTTTCAATGTGTGACATTCGTCTGTTTCAGTGTGTGATTTCATGCTATATTTATGATATTATGTGTGTAAATAAGAGAATTCTGAAATCAAATTATGTGGTTTCAAATTTCTATGAAAAACATCAATGTTTTCTTTCTTGATGTTGAGCTCAAACTGATTACATATATCTTTCTTGTTGCTCAAACTGTTTATTCTATATTTAATCAATTGTTCAAACTGATTACTTATTTTTTATGATTATTAAATAGATTGAATTTAGAACTTTATTTAGTAACGTAATAAACTTATTTCATATTTTAGTATAATTTTTATTTATTAAAAATATATAAATAAATAATTTTGTTTACCGTGTCTAAACCGTGTTAGAAACTCAATTTGTAAATTTTATCATGTTGGCGTATCGTGTCGTGTCCCTGTGTCCGTGTTCGTGCAATATAGATATGAACCATATTAGAGGGGTGAGGATTGAATTACAAAAACGTGTGGGAGGCGGTGCAGCGCATCGAGAGCTATCCTCTTATGAGAACGTGGGACCTCATGGGCGCAACTCTGACCAGTACTCACACCCAAAATCCCACACCCTTAAATTCATTGACTTTCCCATGCTGTTGACTAAACCAACGGCAGAGATCGTCCCGATCTGAAGTAGTATAATAGAGGAGGACCTTGGAGGCGGTTGGGACGGCCAAACCCGAGAGAGAGATGGATTGGATTGGATTAGATATAGGTAGGTAGGCAGAGAGATTACCAGCTCACCCAGCTAAGCAAAACCCACACAATTTTCTCTCCTTTCTCACATTTTCGAATTCTCTCTAAAACACTATTCTCATCTCTCTCTCTCTCTCTCTCTACAATGGAGTCTACCGAGTCCTCATACGTTTCGTCACCGGAAGCACCGCGGAGGCGCTCTTCGCCGCCGCCGCCGAAATCACCGGCTTCAGGTCTCTCTCTCTTCTCTCTATCTCTGATCTGATCCGCTGTATATCTCTCTCTCTTTGAATTCGTGTATGTATGTTGTTTCTGGTTCTCTGGAATTGGTAGTGAATGCGGTTATGATTGTGGTTTGATTGTTCGGTGAAGCGTTGCGAGCATGAGAATGCCAGCTTACGTTTGAGTTAGGCTGTCTGTGTTTTCTGAGCTGAAAACCCTAACCCTAAGTTCCTCTGTGGTTTTTGGGATTGGAATTGAAAGGAGTTGTAGTTGTGGATTGCGTTTAGATGTGTTCAATTTGTTAGGGGAAGTCAATTTTAGAATAATGTGCTCTCAACTGGTGGCGATGTAAGTTTATTATCATTGGTATCTATATTAGTCCAAATCCAATTATAGCATAAGCAAGGGTTTCTTTATTAATTGCTTAGAGTGAAAGCTCATTCAGGATCTGATTTTTGAAGTCTCAAGGTATAGAGATTATGGAATTCTAACGGAGTTAGTGTAAGGTTTATTGAATTGTGACTCATGACTTAAATTTTGGATGAGTATACAAGTTGGTGTGCGATGTGAACAATTTGAACTTCTTCTGCTTGATTTTACTCTTTTTAAGTTTTATGGCCTTGTTTAGTATTGGCAACAGCGTTGGTCGAGGAAATAAACAAACCTTACATGAACAATTTGAACTTCTTCTGCTTGATTTTACTCTTTTTAAGTTTTATGGCCTTGTTTAGTATTGGCAACAGCGTTGGTCGAGGAAATAAACGAACCTTACATACATAGCATTGGAAAGGAATGAAAGGATGTTGCTCCTTACCATTGCATATGTTGGAATTCGTAGCAAGCATTGTGGGCCGACTGTCATATATAGGCATGCCATGTAGCATACAGAGACAGGATCTTTATCTGGGTTGTTTGATGCCCAGTTAGGTGAGTTGTCTTAATATTCTGCCTAACAAATGCTACATTGTTGTTCCGCTTATTGGAGCGTCATTGATGGGAAGTACTGTGCCCTGTCTTGAGACAGTTCATGGAAACATTGATTACTCTATGGAGGGAGCACAAATAAATAATTACCAAATATTAGAAGTGTGAGCTTTTTGTAGTAAAGATATCAACTGTTTCAGGTTGCTGTTGAATTTGATAGCATCTATATATATGGTTCTTTTGATAATTATTTCGGTCAACTGCAAAAAGGCCATTAGAACTGCTAAACTCATTTCTGAGTTTGTCAAAGTAAACCCTGCTCCAAGCAGGAGGATACCATCATTTCCTCATCTTCTACCCAATCATACTGCCATAAATCTTTTGATTTTGATACTAATGCCAAAACAATGGTGGCCTGCCCTGTGATGTGTCAAGAATTAAAAACCTTTTTTGGTGGTACACATCATAACTCATATTTTTTTGACATTGCAAAACTTTGTGTTTCAAGGAGACATATAATGAACCCCACGGTTACCTTTATTTGCAGATCGTAGTGTTAACATGTTTTTGTAATCTTTGAGAGCTCATTGCCATATATCGAACCATATCTCGACTGGGGGACTTTTGTTTTCAATTATTGCTGAGTTTAATGGTTTTAATGCTATGGTCAGATATTATACATGTAACTATTTTATTTTTTATGTATGTTTTCCTAGTTCAATTGTTGTACAGAGATGTCAATAATTCATCTAAAAGCAAACCGTATGTACTAAAATCTCCCACAACATATTGACAGAGCTGGACCTCTAGTGCTAAATGATGTTTATTTTTGTGCCCGTGCCATTCTCACACAAATGTCACATTACCATTGTAGTGTCTATGCTTTCGTAGTGTCATGTAATGTCACACACAAATGCCAAAAGACGGCATTTGTAGACTAAATTACATTGAGTTTTTTATTTATTGTTTTGGTGATTGCATCCATCTCTTTTTATTTTAATTTAGAAAAACGTGGTGAGAAGCTTCTGAATTTTAATCATATAACTTTAACTCACCAAATAAATGAAGAAGTTAAAGAATTGGTGAAGTGTGAGTTAAAACTGTTTGTAAATGATGTTCTTTGCTGTCAATATTTTTTCTTTGCATCTTGCTGTTCGAACTGCTGATATGTTTCAAGTCATTTTGCACCTGCACTATGAGGTGTTACAATAATATGTAGTAATTAGTAATAGTTTTTTTGAAGTAACATTGTGATCAATCATCTTGCAGACAAGTCAAGTGATCTATGAGTTTCTGAAATTTAATAACCAGCCTCGTTATTCTTACAAAGTATATCTGTTTTTCTTCCACCAGACACTACGGAGAAGCCCACATATGTTAGGTTTCTTGTATCAAATGCTGCAGCTGGTTCTGTCATTGGAAAGGGTGGTGCAACCATCACTGATTTTCAATCGCAATCTGGAGCACGAATTCAGCTGTCACGCAATCAAGAATTTTTTCCAGGAACAACTGATAGGATTATCATGATTTCTGGAACACTAAATGAAATTCTCAAAGCTGTGGAACTTGTTCTCGCTAAGTTGCTTAATGAGGTGCTTGTTATGATGCAGTTTTACACTATGTTTCTTATACATGTGCCTATGTATAAATGGTGTTAATTATCCTTATTATGTTGGTCAGCTATATTCTGAAGAAAGTGAAGATGTTGAACCAAGAACAAAGCTGAGACTAATTGTTCCAAATAGTTCTTGTGGTGGGATAATTGGGAAGCAAGGATCTACAATAAAGTAAGAGCAAAGTAACTTGTCTTTCTTAATAGCATAACGTCGTATGGTTTTTATGCCTGTATACTTATCTGATAAATTAGGTCTCTGGCTTTTTCTTTCTTCCTTTGCTTTTTGGTTAAGAAATGGAACCTATTACTTAGCGATGAAATTATGAATTCCCGTACTAGAATTGTGTCTCTTGGTATACTGCGTCATAGAACTGTGAAAATAAAATCAATTTCTGCTTGCAATTTGACTGTAAGAACTATAGGCATGAGATGCCTTTGGAATTTGTTTGCATACCCACCAGAGGTAATTTCAATAAATACTCTGCTTCTTTTGATCCTTCCATATAAGTGACAAAATGGCACTTCCTTGTGCTTGTACTTTCAGTGAGTATCATATCGAAGATGTATATACATTGTTTATTTCATTCCTTGGTGACATCTTTGTGGCATCTGGACAATTTAATTAATTGAACAAATTGGGGGATGAGGAGACCCACACCCTTTATTGTCTTGAAATATTGTGCTACAAGAAATCGGGTACAAGTGTTAGTGATGCCTATCAATGTACCTCAAGGATGTGAGTTTTCTGATTCTAGTATTGGAATCAGATTCTTTTCCATAATCTGCTGTCACATAAGATCTAGTAAAGGGCCCTGTTTTTTCATCATCCACACAATTATAGGGAAGCTCTGTTCTTTATGGAAATCTGCGACCATTATTTATTATACTTCTTCACATATATATAAATTTTCTTTTTGCATGATTTGTTTTAGTTGATTGTTGCATCTTGCTAAGTAAAGTAATAGGACGATGATCACTTTTTGCTGCTTAATGATGATGAGGAGATTTACTAGGTTAATGAAAGTGTGATCTATGGGCAATCTGTAAAGGACATTCATTTTTGTTTTTCGTAGGACTCTCGGTGTTTAGTCATGTTTGATTTTGATTTACACATTAGGTTCCTCGTTTATATGTATGAAACTATGAACCTATTAGACATTGCTGACTTTTTTGGTTTTTCTTTGACCAGGTCATTTATTGAAGAGTCACAGGCTGGGATTAAAATATCCCCTCAGGACAATAATTATTTTGGGGTGAATGACCGCCTAGTTACACTAACAGGAACTTTGGATGAACAGATGCGGGCAGCTGATTTAATTCTATCTAAGCTATCTGAGGACTCTCACTACACTCAATCGATGAATGCCCCATTTTCATATCCAGGTGTGTGCGCATATGATGATATTCTACTTACAGGAAGCAGCTTGTAACTTCTATGTGATAATTTGCAACCTTATAAAAAATCAACAGAACTGACAACATTCAGTTTAGTTTGAAGTATTTTACAAATATGAATGCATATATTGAAAACCTACGTCATCTTCTTTTGAGGTTTTACGATAGTTTAGCTTGCATTTTTTCCTAATGAAGATGTCATAGCTTGCTTATGTGCCAGTCCTGCTCTTGCCCCATCATGTATCTTTAAGATTAAAAGATGTTCATATTTTATCCATTTATCTAGACTGGAGGGCTACAGGCGTTTGATATTTCTCTCTTGGCCTAGGTTTCTTCTCTTTCTTTTGTTAGTTGTATTGCAGTCTTCAAGGTCTGCTTCCTATAGCTATAGCTTCTTTTCCATGCTTTTGTATTTCGCTTGTGTTTTGCTTTTCAGATATAAGTTATGAGGATAGAAAAAAAAAAAAAATAGAAGTGTTGGTTAATAGATATATGACAGATATGAATTTCTGTAATTCAAATTAGTCACAATCGCAAATATTAAAAAAAAAGGGTAGAAGTATTGTTGATATCAAGGCATCGAGTACTTGCTTCTAGAGTCTACCCAAGGGTTTTCAGACTTTCCACCTATTGTGTCACAACTACGTTAATCATTATGAATTTAGGATTACAATTTCAGTCTAAATCGCTGCACTCCCTATGAGTGAAAAGTCAACCGCTTCCTTTTGGGGAGTGGATACCAACCATATCAGGTGAAGATCTTTCGAATTGCAACTATTTTTCACAGGGTTTGCAGAAACCTGACAATTATAAATTTAAGAGAATATGTAATCAGTTGGCCCAAGGTTCCTGATAAACAGATACACACACATGTATATGTATTGTTTTTTTTTTTTCTTCTGTCTTTAGTTTTTCTAGGCAACTGAGGCATGATTTTGGCTTCAACTTAAGATCAGCTAACATAGAGTTGTTGGATTTATAATTTAAGGGGGTCTGGCACTGGACACAATACATTTAGAACATTCTATAAGACATTACAAATTTGAATACTAAATCGGTGTTTGTTAAACAGTTATTCTTGCTGGCCAATGATTGTGTAGTTTCATAAATTATCTATATTTTCATATATCCAAAATTATTATGATAAGATTTGATTCCTAGTAAGTTCTCTCCACCTGAACTTATAGGTGTTTTCTTCTCGGGTTTTCATGGTATTTCATATACATATGTGCTTCCTTCTGTGTCAACAGCAGCGTACAATGCAGTCAGCTATGGACCACCTCCACCAAATGGACCACCGAATGGGGCTGCGGGAAAGTTTCAGAATAACAAGGTTCAGCCATTTTCACTATCATTTTAAAAGAGACTATTTATTTAATTTCACTTGAGGGCTTTTGGTTTTATGGACTTGCGAGTGTTGTCAAAGGAGAGATTTTGTAAATTTACATTAAAATATTAAGAAAGTTATACTTGTCATTGAAGATCCTTTGGAACTGATTTAACAATGGTTTTGCTGTTCAGCACATCAAATATGTTATTAAGCTGGTAGAAATAGATAAAGTAAAAATGAAAGTTGTTCTGGTAAACATATTTAGTCATGTGATTTATTTTGTATTAGTTAGTATGAAGTAGAAATTAGTGCATCAACTTCCTGTGAGAAATGTTCAAATGTTTAACTGAAGTTTTCTACAGATGGGTTTTTAACTTTAATTGTTAGATGAGACGGCCCAAAAGACCGTTGCACTACAAAAGGGCTCCCTTCTGGATATGTGTTACTGTCATGATTACTAAGATTTTTGCATTTCAGCCTTGTTGTTGCTGAATTTTTGTTATCTAAATGAACCCATGTTATCCATCCACAATGTTATTGTGTTTTGGACTCGGTCTGAAACAAAGTATGTTATCTTTGTATTCTGTTGATTTATAGTTGACTAACAACCTATGTTGTTTTCCAGGAGGATCGAAACAACAACTCGGTCACAATAGGTGTGGCGGATAGTCATATTGGTCTGGTTGTTGGTCGTGGTGGAAGGACTATAATGGAAATTAGTCAGGTTTGGAATTTGTAACTATTTTTGGTGTGAATAGGTTGCATCATTTTTGGTGTGAGGTATCTTATCATTTAGCTCCATAACATGAGAGAAATGCTCATATATCACTTTGATTTTGCAGGGTAGTGGGGCCAGGATAAAGATATCTGATAGGGGTGATTTCATGTCTGGAACTACTGATAGGTATTAGAACTTGTTGAGCTTATTAATTTTCTGGTCCATGGGAGTGAAGATGTTTAACTTTCGTCCATCTGTCTCATGCTGCAGGAAAGTGACAATTATAGGGTCACAGAGGTCGATCCAAGTGGCCGAGACGATGATAATGCAGAAAGTAAACTATGCTTCTGAGAGGGCGTTGGATTAGCTTTCTGAGTATGTCAACTGTTTCTTTTCGAGAATCTTGGTGGACCTGCCTGAAATAATTCTTATACGTTGGTATTTCAATGCGTCCACTGGCGTTCTCACCAAATGATAATTTGGCTGAGAAATCTGAATGCTGTGTGGTAGGAGCAAGGATGAGAATAATTTTTTTTCTTGTTTTTTCTGAGACGAGCAAACTTTATAGGCGCTTATCTGAGAGGGACTATATTCCAAAAAGGAAAGTGTTGGAGAAGGCCAGTATTTGTTGACCAAATAGAAGGATTAGCTATATTTCTTAATCTACACAATTGTAACTTTTGAATTTGTAGGTATCCTGATAGTAGTACTTTGTTAGTGTTGTTGACATTTCATAGTTGAATTCTTTTTCTTTATCGAATAATGAGAAGCCAGATTTGTGTACCGTATGCATTGGTGTGTGTGTCTGTATAATACGCAGGATATAGAACTGAACTTATTTACTAATAGAATGATTTCATTGTAGGATACAGAGTAAACAATGTGTGATATAGTTTAGTACTGATGTTGAATGCACTAATGCAATGTCTCCACCACCACAAGGTGATAATGAAGCTATGCATCTTATTTTTGAGGTTTGAAGGGCGCAATGATGAAAAACTACCAAAGAATGAAGTTCATGCAATCATGCTCATGGTGAATCAGAATAATCTCCACCTCCACTGCCATAGCCTGAGCCGTAACCTGACCCATAACCGGAACCGCTACCATTACCACCACCTCCTCCACCTCCGCCTCCACCCCCGCCTCCACCACCCTTGCCACCACCCTTGCCACCTCCACTGCCATATCCACTTCCACTTCCATATCCAGACCCACCAGTGCCTCCACCACCACCTCCCCCGCCGCCACTACCTCCTCCCCCTCCTCCACCTCGGCCAATTCCTCCCCCTGATCCATATCCAGATCCACTACCAGACCCATATCCTGATCCAGAACCACCATTTAAACCTGCTCCACCACCGCCACCTCCCCCTCCACCTCCACCACCACCGCCTCCTCCATTACTACCATACCCCGAACCACTCCCTGAACCTTCACCTGAACCATACCCAGAGCCCGAGCCAGAAGCTGAGCCACCCCCTCCTCCGCCACCTCCGCCTCCACCTCCACCTCCGCCGCCGCCACCACCACCTTTAATGGCCTTTGATGATCTAGCGGCAAAGGATAGCTCTACAAGGAGGAGTATCAAGAATGTGGCACCAATTACCTTAGTGCTGGCCATATCTACACTTCAAAAGCTCAAATCTTGAATGGACAGAGAAAATTCAATGATGCTTTGGTTAATCTAGACTCGATGATGAATATATTGTGGTCGAGACTGAGGAATGCTTAAGAGTTCTTACAAGGAACCATTAGTCTTGTGAGTTCACTTGGATACGTTAAGGTCCCTTTATATAGGCTGAGTGTAAAGCTAAAGTACTCCCTCCAAACTTCCTTGACATTATTCTAGTAGCTTCTTCGGCACTTCGTATCTTGACAATGGAGACGTGTCTTACGATTAGTGACATTGGTTTGGTGGTGGTGGTGGTGGGTGCGCCGGTGGTGGTATTGTGGGTAATGCCCTATATTCTTGTCCTTCTTTGCTACGGAATAAAGATAGTTACTCTGATCCCCACTTTTGACTCCAGCGATGGTCCTTAGTTTATGAGTGTTGCATAATCTTCATTCACACTTCAATCTGGGTTGCATCCGTATCATTGCATGAAGTTCCCTTTCACTGTGTTTGTGGTTCGGTGTGTTACACTTGTCTTCCTTGAGCAACAATCTTTCCAATGTGATATAGCATCAGTCACCACTCTAGGTTAAGAATGAACCAGCCTCAAATCACATAATACCATGCCAATTGGTATGACAGGCCTAGCTACGCGTAATGAGGTCTCTAACTATTAACCAACACCTTTCACCACCACCGTCACAAGACTGATCAGTTTGCCCGACCACACTCGCTCATTGAGATGATTTGACATGTGAGACTTGAGAGAGTAATATTTTTTGCACTAGTTTTTACCTCTGTGATTGGTGACATCTTGGACTTTCCCTATAATTCGAGTGCAACCCATTTAAGGCAAATTATTCTCTTGGAAAGTAAGAATTACAGGCCACAAGAACCCACTAAACTCACCAACGCTTGAATCGATCTTTCATACTATGAGACAGTGGATGCTTTGTCTTCTTTCTTAGATTGTATGCTCAAAATTGACAAATGTCAAGTGCTAGCTTGCATGCACTTTTGCCTTGCACACTTGCACTTTGCCTTCAATCATAACAATTTAGGTGCAGCTAATGTTACTAGAGTCGGCATCCCCACTTTATTTGGGATATATATATATATATATATATATATTTTTTTTTTGGTTGTGCTAGGCTGCTAGCTCTTCAATCTTTCAACGGTTCAATGGTTGGATTTGTTTTACTGTTTTATCCAACAGCTTATATGGAATTGCAACAAGGTTTTTCCTATAGGTTGTGAGTAGCTAGGTTCAGTTTTCTCATTCTGCTTCTAATTGGCAACAAGGTTTCTCAGATATCTGATCGTCTTCGAGCCCCCAACTTTCGTTCTTGATTAATGAAAACATCATTGGCAACTGCTTTCACAGTTATTCGTATTTCATAAATCTAAGAATTTCACCTCTAACTATGAAATACGAATGTCCCTGTTAATCATTACTCCGATCCTGAAGACCAACGAAATATGACCGAAAGTCTATGATGTTATCCTATGCTAATGTATCTAGAGGGTAAGCTTGCTTTGAACACTCTAATTTCTTCAAAGTAATAGCATCAGAGGCACGACTCGACCAATTAAGGTTAGGAGTGTATCGCCGGTAGAAGAGATGAGCCAACCGGTGCACACCTGAAGATGGACCGATCAACCCAAACCAAGGTCCAACCACGACCTGCTTACACTAGACTTGCCCTTCAATGGATCCTCATTAAGCGGTTTAGATTTTAGACCGTACTCATTTCAATTACCAGACTTAAAGAGTCAAGTATTGTTATTTATTGTTGCTACCTCTCCATTCTTTTGAAAAAAAGAAAAAGAAAAAGTAATTAGGCGGGTGTAAATTATGAACTTAATTACTTTTCACCCTCGACAGTAAAACAATGGAATTTGGCAATTTGCAACAAAAGCAAAAGGGAGAAAGAAAGTAAATCTGCAATTTAAGTACAAAACGATGACTTTCTGTTGCCGTTGTGTTGTTTAATCCACACACGAGACTAGAGCAGAGCACAGCAAAAGCCGAGATCTCTCCACTTGTTGTTGTTGGGTCTTCGAATCATCACTCTCCGATCTCATCCTCTCTGTTTCACTCTCAATCCAATTCAAAGGTACATTCACCTCTCTTCTCTTTCTCTTCCTCTTCCTCTTCTTCTAATTCAATAAACACCGACACTTTTGTTCAATTCCTCGCAATTCAGATATTCTTGTTTTTCTTTTAGTTTTCATTTCCTGCTTCAGTCCTTACTGAATTGGATCGTTCATTATAATCATTACCACAATTTGAGTTAAATTTTAGACAACTGTAGAATTAGATTCGGAGAGGACAATGTGAAACTACAGACCTTGATGTATAACTAATCTAATCGTGTTTGTGTGCAATTGTTCTAGTGAGCAGTGAATAAGCATGTTGCAATATGCATAACTTTTTGACTTGTTTTCTATGCATTTTTGCAAACAAGATAAATGTTGATAACTTGATATTGTCTTCCTATGTCCAATGCTAGTGATTATCTCTCTGTAAGCTGTAAGTTTGGATAAGGTGGTATCAGAATTTTTCTTTGTTCTTAGGATAGGAAAGTGTTTGGTTGGATCGGTGAAAGGATGATGTAAGTTGTTTCATGTTGAGTTATTTTAGTACTGATATGATGAGAATTATGAGGTAAAATTAAGAGGGCTGCCTAGTAAAGGAAAGAGATCATTGATTTGGAATAGTGCAGCTGATAGTAATATTGGAGGAACTGAAGAAGGTTGAATTTGAAACAAGGATAGTTAGGAGTACATGGGATGCACAATGCCATTATTGGGCTTCAATTCTAGATTGGGAGAGCAAAAGGACTGGTAAGAATTGGAACACCGGATGCGATAAGTGCTGGATTCAGCGGTGGGGGTGATTTTCAGTATGTATGAATTGCAAAGGTCTGAACGGTAATGACCGGTGGTTTTCAGAATTGTCTTACATGGAGTGAAAGAAAGAACATCTTTCTTGGAAGAATTGATGTATCTGTTTTTGTGTGGTTCCAGATGGTGCATTGGTTGAGAATTCATGTAATGCAATTTGATTTTAAAAAATCAAGAGGTGAGATTCACTGAAAGCGTGAAGGAATTCAATGATTTCATAGGAGACAAATCGATCACTTCTCAACGCATTTACATGGTCCATTGAAAGGGGACATGGTAATTCTGTGTAGGTTAAATGTTTTTTTTTCCCTACTTACGGGGAGGATGATTTATCAAATGCAAGTTAGTTTTCCCTGGATATTATTATCAGATGATCTCCATGTTTTCTGGCTATAAGTAACGGTAATCCTAGACCATCTAGATCTGAAATGTGGCTTTGGACACCCTTCTATTCGAGGAAACAATGAGAAATTGTGGGGCGAAACAATTTCCAGGGCTGGGAGGGCTTCAAATTTATGAGAAATTCAAGGAGCTTGAAAGAAAATGAAATTAGTATTGGGGGAAGGGAAACATTTGGTGATGTTAGAAAGGAGAAGGAGGAGGCGAAGGCTATCATTTAGGAGTTGGAATCAGAAGAGACAGACAGAGTGAAGGTATGGGGAAAATTCAAGGGAAGATTGGTAGAGCTAGCATTTAGAGATGCTACCATCTTCTTTGCAAAGGATGATGAACAGAACTTGGCCAATGCAAAATTTGTTCTAGAATAGCTTTAGTTTGTTTTCTGGGCTGAAAATAACTAAACCCAAATCTTTCTAGGAATAATACAGATAGCGGCAACAAGTTGTGCTTGGCAGCAGAGTTGCTGGTGTCCTAAAAGAAGTTTAAATGATGAGGAGGCAGGTGAAGTAGCAAAGTCAGCATGTTATAAAGAATTAGTTTGGTGATATGAGAATGGCTTAGATGAGATGTAATGAAAGCTTCTGGTTCTTTCCTTGCTAGCCCTCTCACAACTTTCTGATTGAGATAATTCAGAACCAAAATTACTTACCTGCTGGTTAGGGTGAACACTTACTTTTGCTTTTCTCCTCACTATTGTATCATGTGCAAGGGAATTCTGGTTTTTTGTTTTGTTTTGTTTTGTTCTTTGGTCAAAACCTGCAAGGGAAATAATGACGAAAGGGATTGTTATATGTTGGCCCTTAATTTGGGTGCTCTGGATGGAAAAGCATAGAAGAAGTTTTGAATGCTACATAGGTGCAGCAGTGGAGGAACTTTGGGAGAGTAGGATTGTGGTTTACTTTCTTGCTTATGTTCCGGTGGCGTTAAAAGACTACAGCTTCTTTTGTTATGCCAGATTATAAGGCTGCAGTAGGTCACATTTTATAGGGTTTGTGTGATCCTAGCTGCTGCTGTTGTAATTTTATGAATTTTCTGCTGCTCATCTCTTTTTTGGACATCTTGTCCACTTTCAATGTATCATTCTCTTGATTTGTTTTGAAAAAAGAAGAAGAGGAAAGGTAGTTAGTCTTGTTACTGTTTAATTATTTCTACTATAAGAAATCTAAAGCAATTGTCTATCAGCAGACTGCTGGTATGGGAACAGAAGAGATAAAGAAAATTGTGGATGCCAGCAATTGGCAATCTCATTTGGCATATGATCAGTGGGTAGCACTTCCTGTATCTGGTTCACGACCACCAGCTCGCTACAAGGTAGACATAATTTTTTAGTAAAATCTAGAAAAAACGGGACATGTTACGTTTAGCACCTTTTTCTCTATGATTCAAAGTTGAGAGCATCTTTTTTATTTGTTTGCAAGTGCACAGTCAAGACTATTTTTTTTTAAAGGTACTTATGATATTTTTCAGCAATCTATTCAACAAAAAAAAGATGATACTTATCTGCAACATTTCTGACATAAAAAAGGAGAAATTACTTGCGTACTTACCAATTATAATTTTATTTTCACATAGCATGCTGCTGTAGTAGTTGATGAGAACTTGTATATTGTTGGCGGGAGTCGTAATGGAAGGCATCTATCCGATGTTCAGGTAACATACAGGCTCATCTGCTATTTGATTGAGGTGCAACTTTATGAGTCATGTAATATTAAACTCTTCTTGCAGGTCTTTGACTTTAGAAATTTGTTATGGTCAACTATAAAACTGAATGCAAGTTCCAATAATTTTGAAGATAGTGGTGTACAAGAAGTTGTTCCACCCACCTCTTCTCACAATCTGGTAAGATTTCCTGTGCATGGTCTATCCTTCGTAAGTGTTTGTCTATATTTTGATTTGTTTGGCTTATCCTTGTCTCTCGTAATTAAATTTGGTTTTCACTACCTAGTCTTTAATTATTCCTAACAGGTGAAGTGGGGAAACAAACTCCTTCTCATTGGTGGGAATTCAAAGAAATTGTCTGATAAAATAATAGGTTTGTCACTTCACAGACATCTTGTTAGTTCATGTATAATGTAAAAGATCTTTCTAGCCGTTGAGCCTCTGATAAAGTATATGTTTATAACTTCAACATAATTTTGTTAGTTCATGAATAATGCAAACCTTGATTGATCCATTTGACATGTTTAAAACCTAATGTGATGTTACTGAACTAATAGTGTGGTTCATCGATTTGGAAACACACCTCTCTGGCATCATGGAGACTTCAGGAAAAGTTCCGGTATGCTTGGTGAATCCTTCTTTTTCCAACTGCTCAGTGATATTATCTATTTCATTGTAATTTGTACTTTTATTGTTTTTGTTTTTGTTTTGGCTTGGTTATTCTTTGCAAATTTAACAGTGTACTTTTATTGTTTTTGTTTTTGTTTTGGCTTGGTTATTCTTTGCAAATTTAACAGTGGCTGGTGCAATTCACAAAATTTTCTTCATTTAACTACTAATGTTACGTCATTGATTTGCGATGGCAAAGCGAGTTTAAGAAATCACATCATGCAAAGTGACAATGGACCATAAGATGACGTCTCAATGTTCTCTAACTTTTTTTTATTATTGATCCCTTGTTATGTGATAAGTGAAACATCTTAGTGATTTATATCCCAGGCAGCTCGTGCGGGGCAGTCAACTACACTGGTTGGCTCTAGATTGATAATGTTCGGTGGAGAAGACAGGAGCAGAAAATTGTTGAATGATGTCAATGTTCTTGATTTAGAGACTATGACATGGGATGTGATGGACACATCGTAAGTATCTATATGCATTAGGTCAACAAAGTTATGTATCATGCTCGAGTTCTCATTAATTTTTTTTATTGTGAATCATGATAGGCAGACCCCTCCAGCTCCAAGATATGATCACACAGCAGCAGTACATGCAGAACGTTACCTTTTAATTTTTGGTGGTTGTTCACATTCTAGTTTCTTCAGTGATCTTCATGTTCTGGACTTACAAGCTGTAAGTGCTTCATTGATCACATCAAAATTTTCGACTACAAACTGTATACGTCTCAAATTGTAAACACATAATGACATGTATATAATTTGTTTTTGTATGTCATTTTTACAAGCGAATTTCTGGGTTATAAGTATGTTTCTGTGTGTGTGCAATTTATGGCAATTATTTTAACTCTAGGTAACTTGTGCCAATTATTATACATTAAATGTTTAAAAAGTAGCCAATAGTTCCTGTAGGTTTGTTATAGGAGCTCTTAATTCGCTATTGTCAGGCCTCAAATGAGTGAGCCAAATACTCGCGCTTGAGATCAGGAGATTAGCTATTAAACAATTATGTTATGGAAATAAGTCGGTATTTATTCTTCCATATGCCACACATCTTGGCCACTAGGCACTCATTTTTGATAGTTGGAGCATGTTTTTGGAAGCCTTTCCTTGACACAATGATGACATGACATAATATTACGTTAAAGTACCCTAGTAGATATTCTCTTATTTGAAGCTATTGCATTTTCCAATGAGCTTGAAGCTGCACAAGTTTACCAATTAATTGGAGTAAATTTCTTATTTTCTTGAATCCTTCCCATGATTTGCATTTTGTCACAGATGGAGTGGTCCCAGCCACAAGTTCAGGGTGATCTTGTAGCTCCTAGGGCAGGTCATGCGGGTATAACTATTGAAGAAAACTGGTATATAGTTGGCGGTGGAGATAACAAAAATGGTATGTTTTATATAATGAAAACTCCTTTGTGCTCTTCTATTTAGTCCTGTAACTTTTATTGTATTATTAGTAAACCCGCTTTGCTAGCTTTTATAGTGCAGACTGTATTTTTTACAGGTTGCCCAGAAACACTGACCTTAAATATGTCTAAGCTAGTGTGGTCAGTGTCAACAACTGTAAAGCAAAGGGATCCACTTGCTAGTGAGGTCTCTACTTTGTTCATATCTACAATTTTTTCATCTTGTTCCTTATTAGTGAGAGTTATAGTATGCTGAAAAAAAAACTATATTACCTGAAAAAAAAAACTATCACTGCTTAAAACTTGCATGCTGATTGTGATGACTAAAAGTTAGTTAAACAAGGGTTATTCTGTATTTCAATTTAGGTTTTGTTATTTCATGTGCACATACAGAAGATATATTTAGGATGAAAGTCATTCATCTTTCTTTCTCTCTGTTCAATTGATAATTGCAGTAAATCCCACATATTCTTTGTATGTATAGATGTATGTATGTATGAACTTAAGCAAGTGATATGATACTGTCAAGTGTACAGTAATCTATTATACTTTGTGTCCCAATTTGTTGCATAAAAGGTTTACTATCAATGTGAGTTGTAAATGAAGATTTGTGATCGATTCAAGCCATCAACTTGTTTACATAAAATTTTACTATGATGTTTTGTATTTCGATTAATAAATATCATTTGGGAACAGGGTCTAACTGTCTGTTCTGTGAATCTTGATGGAAAGAAGCATTTGGTTGCCTTTGGTGGCTATAACGGGAACTATAGCAATGAGGTATGTTATCTGATAGAAGAAGCATTATCTTATTTTGTTACTTGAATATCTGCATGGACTCGATCCGAGTTGCCTTATATTTGTGTTGGAAAAGGGAAAGTGCAGTGGTAATGCTGGTGTATCCATTAACTTCCACTCACTGATATTTGAAGTTAGGATAGATGTAATGTTGATCTGTATGTTGGCCATAGTGATCAGGATCTACCTTTAAGATATGATAAACCTTTTGAATTGTCTAGTACTTTTGCAACACCCTTGGAATGTATAATTCACTTGACAATTTCTTTATTTGCATTTGTTGGTGGAACTTTACTAACAAAACATTGCTTACCATGCTATGGTTTGTCTCTGCTATAAAAACATTGCTTACCGCCTTTTTTTAAGTCACTACAGAATAGTATGGGCATATAAATAAACATTAGGTCAGACAAACCAAAAGATATTAGGTTTTGTAAAACTCATCTTTTGCTTTTACATTTTCTGAGGGTTGTAATAGAGATTCCCTATTAGGGATGATAGGGATGTGATAAATGATTATCACTGCCAAACCGAATATATGTTCTTAGTTTCAAGGGCATATACCTTTCTCCGAAAGGGTACTGGGTGAATGGAATCTCCCCTGTTTGCGGGCCTATTGTGTGTTTAGCACCAACAGGCAAAAGAATACAAGGAGAAGCTATCTTGAAGTGCATGGAAGTAGCATCTGTAGTTCTGAAGGGTAGTTTTTCCATTAAAAGTTTTTCTTCTATTCTATTAGGTCTCTTTGAACTGTAGGCATTCGTAATTGAAGAATGGAAACTAACGTATTTTTCTGGTGTCTTGGTAATGAAATGGAACATGGATTTATTTGAAATAAGCAACCTAATTGCATTTTGTTTTATTTGTTCTCTATACTGGACAAGTTCATGTTCTAAAACTCTCGGTTATTAGTTCCAAATGCTGATGTTTATCATTGTTGTTGCTTGCCTGTATCACGGATCATATGTGGGGTTATCTGAGTTCTCTATTATGCCTTATATGCTGCCTTCTTTTTGAAGGTTTTTGTTATGAGACCTAAACCAAATGACTCTTCACAACGAAAGATATTCCAGTCACCAGCAGCTGCTGCAGCAGCAGCTTCTGTTACTGCTGCCTATGCCTTGACTAAATCAGAAAAGTTGAATTTCACAACAGTACAGTCAAACTCCCATGGAGCTGAAAATCATCACTACGAACAAGATTTCACAATTGACATAGAAGCCCTGAGAGAAGAGAAAGGTGTGCTGGAATTGTCTCTTTCCGAAGTCAGGAAAGAAAATGCTAGGGTCACCCAGGAGATAGATGAAGTCAACAATACTCACAGTGAGTTATCCAAGGTATGCTTTTTGTATACATTTATTGAGAAGTTTCCTGAGTTAAAATCCATATTTATTTAAAATCCGTATTTTCATATGATAAATATTCTCATACAGGAACTGCAGTCTGTCCAAGGGCAACTTGTAGCTGAGAGATCAAGATGTTTTAAATTGGAGGTCATTATCTTTTATATACACTAGTTGGTTTGGAAGATGAAGTCCTTCAACATTATAAACAATTAATTTTATACAGTTGTTCTGTATTGTATTTCTAGGCTCAAATCAGTGAACTACAGAAGATACTAGAATCAGTGCAGTCAATTGAGGATGAGGTACAGGCACTTCGTGGACAAAAATCTGCAATGGAACGGGATATGGAGCTTGCTTCATCTGTTCAGAGTCAGGGTTCTGGTGGTGTTTGGCGATGGATTGCTGGTAGTGGTGGCAACGCATAAATCTTGCTCAAAAAGAGCCAAGCTAGAAGTGATAACCCAAATATTGATACAGGAGTCGACTGTGACACAGGCTCCCAAGAGGGTGAGCCGAAGCGCAGAAGTTAGCATGTTGGAAGTATACAAATGTGAAAGTTTTTGGTGACATTGAGTACAGGGCATTTTACATTAAGATAGACACTCCAGGTTCATAGTGATGAGAATTACAGTGGATTCCACCAATATTGTTCAATTAGAATTCACATACTTTTGAGCCACGAAAACTAAAAGCCTCAATTTTTGTTTTCCTCATATATTTCCTATTTTTCCATAGTCAATACTCGATACAAACCTTCACAACCAACATTTCTACCGTCGCTCTGCCTTCGTTGCTACCTTAACCTTGACGCCCAAGGCTGCTGTCTCTCGTGTTAACATGTTGTATACTGTATGTAGCAATACACGAGTTATCACCATCTCAAAAAGAAGTAAAAAACGGTAGTGGACAGGTCGAAATATTTGTTTTGTGACTGCTGCCTAGAAGTTAAGGTTAGAATTCCTCGGGCCAGATCCCACCGGCCGGTGAAAAGACGAGGGAGCTTGTGGTTCACTGCCTTGAGGAGTTGGAATACTTCGAGGATGTTGAGGTGCCACTGATATCAAGTTATCAACGAGGCAGTCTTGAACTGATAAGACTCATGAGAGTTAAACATGCTACACGGTGAGCTTAATAATGCGGCATTCCTTTCGGTACATTAATCCACCGATATAATAGTGGTAGACCATATATGTACTAGTATACCAATTAACTTCTGCTAGTATTTTGTATACCAAAGACCATAACAAGACATTTATTTCAACTGTCATTAGATAAAAGAAACTGCAATTAAACGACATTTTTTCACAAGAAAGAAAGGAAAGCAGATGTCAAATTTAGATGAAGACAAAACAAGAGCGATGCTTTGAAAATACAATAGCTTCCATAACAATGTTCAAAGGGGTTACAATATAGTAGTCTCAAGTAGTCACAGCATATTTGCAATTGGGGTCTTAGTTACACTGATGGAGTGCCATACCAACTGGATAGCGAAAGATATGTGTTTAACTTTTGATTGGTATCTTCTGGGATTCTGATATCTATAAAAACCTATCCTCAACTGCTTTCATGCATCAATCTACAATTACAAGCAAAGAGATATAGAGGGAAAAGCGAACAGAGACAAAACGACTTCCTTCATTTCAAAACGGTCTACTTTAGTCATTCTTCTTTTAGCAATTTGCTTGGTTAGTGAATCTCAACAATGTCGTCCAAGTGGAAGAATTAGAGGAAGGAAGCCCCCTCCTGGACAATGTAACCAGGAGGATGACTCTGACTGCTGTAAAGCTGGAAAAATGTACCCAACATACACTTGCTCACCACCAATGTCCGGTAACACCCAGGCATACCTCACTCTCAACAGCTTCGAGGCAGGTGGTGATGGAGGAGGTCCATCCGAATGTGACGGCAATTATCCACCGGATGGTACAATGGTGGATCAAGGTGCCTTAACAACATCAGGATAAATGGTAATGGGCGCAGCGTGGTGGCCATGGTGGTGGATGAGTGTGACTCTACTGAGGGATGTGATGCGGACCAAACAACATTGTCGAATCATTCTTGTTTCAACATTGTCGAATCATTCGTGGTGGCAATGAGACACAGTAATGGATGAGAACAGTAATAATATGGCTGGGAGTCTTGTGATTACCTTCATCATCATCTCTGCCCGTACTCCAATCATTCTTGTTTCACCACCCAAACCAGAGAGACCATGAAGATGAAATAAATTAAATAATTTTGTTTAAAGTACAGAATATCCATTATTTATGTTATTATAGGATAAATGCCAACCTGGTGTGGCATTAATTGGTAGCCCCAATGGTAATAATCCGACGAAAATTATACAGCGCACCCAGGTGCGCCGCGCACCCTGGTGTATCCACCGTCCATTTTGACCCGCCAAAAAAAAAAAAATTAACGGTGGAGATGACGGGTGCGCCGAATAGGCTCTCATAATCCGAAAACGGTCAGAAAGCGTGGGATTTACGCTAATAGTTTCTTGACCCCCAAGAAGTTCCAACGGTAACATTTCCTCTTCTCTCTCTTTTATAAACCCATCACAATTCCACTCACAAGTCACAATTCTCTCTCTCCAAAGTTTCTCTCTTTAATTTCTCTCTCTCTCTCTCTCTCTCTCTCTCTCTCTCCTCTTCCCATCCCTCCGATCCCAATTCTTTCTCTCTGTCTTTGATTGACTGTGGAAGATGGCTTACCCTCCTATGGGTGTGGGTTTCCGGTTTCACCCAACTGACCGGGAATTGGTGGCTTACTATCTCCACAACCGGGCTGTTATGGGTGATCAATTTCAGTCCAGTTTCGTCTTCAATTGTCCAGATATCTATGGGCAAACTGAGCCCTGGATCATTTGGGACTTGTTCGGTGGAAACTTGATAGAAGAGGGAGAAGCTCTGTATTTTTTCACTCAGCGCAAGAAGTTGAATCCCAAAGCCAAAAATATTTCATAGGAAAGTGGGTTCCGGAACTTGGAGTGCACAGTCTAAAGATGATCTTGTTTCTGCTGATCATCATGTTATTGGTACTAAAAGAGAATTTCGATATGAGAAGGGATCTGATCCACTTCAAAATGGGGTTTGGTTGATGCAGGAGTACGAGCTCACATCCCACAATGATATGGTGCTCTGCACCCTCAGGAAAAGCCCCAGACCCCCAGCAGAAACAGCTTCTTCTTCTACTGCTGCTCCTCCTCTGAATCAGAGTGTTGATAAGAATTTTGGCAACAAAATGAAAAGGAAGATGAATTTCTGTGAGGAGGAGGATGAGGACTCCTACAAAAGAAAAAAGTTGGAACCTCCAAAACCCTCTTACTTGTATGAGCAGCACTTTGATGTTGATAAGCTCTTTGATTTTGATCATCAACCCAAGACTCCAGACCACATGGTTTCTGTTGCTCAACCTTTTGTTCAAGTTGAAAAGAGCAATGATGATCTCATCATGCCTTCATTAATCAGTGATGATGAAAGCCTTGAGGCTATTCAGGTCATGGCCTCAGTTGGTCAATCAATATATGCTGCTACTCATGATCACCTTCAAATTGTTCAACTTGACCAGACTATTAATTCTCTTATGGATAGTCCAATTTCATTTGAGCATTTTGATGCTGAAGTTGATGAATTCCTTGGCTTGACTGCGGATGATTATAATAATAATAATAATGAGGATGGTATTTCTCAGTTCTCAAGTTCTGATTTAAGTTGTTTGGACTGAATGAAGCAATGAATAGCCTTCAAGGGAATGGCTCCTTAAATCTGGAAACAATTTAACAAAGTTAGCACCAAAAAAGAAGGACAAAGTAAGAAGAAACTTTAATATGCCAATATGGACACAATGAGAACTGGAGATTCATCCAAATTATGAGCATATAAAAAAACAAAAACAAAAACAACTTTTCACAAAAAAAGAAAAAACATAATTTTAGACTATTAGAAGGTTTCAATCAACCTAGTAGATTAGATAATTCTCAAAAAAAAAAGAAAAAAAAAATCTAGTAGATTAGATGGATCTCCATGCTGCTCTCTTTCTCAATGAATGACAAAACTAGCCAATCTGTTGGGAGTATATTCGTCAGTCACAAACTGTTCATCTTGCTGACCATAATTTTCACTATGCCAACTTTCTTTCATATGTCAGTTTACTCTATTTTAGACTTGCTGCATCAGGAAAATGAAATTTCGTCTTTCTTCTTTTTACTAATTGATTGATCATGTGTGGTTTGCCCTTTGTTCAGTAAAACATACTAATTCAGATATTTGTTATTCATGTGTGGATTAAAAGGCTTTACATGTCATAGTGAGAAACTATGGAATAAGAATCAAATTGTATCAATCCATTCGACCTCTCTTGATGTTTATTTCCTCCCTTCTGAGTTTTGGTTGATATTTGTTTTTCGAGTAAATAATTCTAAAATCAGCATTGAAATCACTAGAGAATGGGCTGACCGATACTTTCATAGTGTGCAATATGTGTTTGCTCACTGTACTTCAAAATCTATATGAGTTGGTGCTTAGAACGGAGAAAATTAGTCAGTTAGAATGGAGAAACTCGATCAATAGTCAGATTCAAACGACAATGACACAGTATTCTTTCTTTCCACCTTAAAATCTTTAAGCTTCTCTTTTTGACTTTATATATGTATACATGGTACTAAGTCTCTTCACTCTCCGATAAAAGGAATATTAGACGATCCATCAGCCATTTCTCTTTCTAAAATCATACAGCCTCTAGCTCTCTAACTTCTATGAAAAAGAAGATTGGCCTGCATTACAGTCTGGAGATGATTTGTTGTTTGCTTTGTAAGCTAACAAGTTCCTTCCTCAAAATTTTGCTTGCAGCTGATCTTGGAATGGCAGATATAAACCCAACTTTTCTGACTTTTTTGTAAGGAGCTACCTGAAATTTCCAAAGAGACAAGTTAAAAGGGTTCTGTCATAGGTTAGTGTTGTTTCCAAACAGAAGCAATAAGTGGAAGACATACCTGGCCGGCAACAAATTGAATGACTTGGTCTTCAGTGATCAGTTCAGTACTAGTTGCCCTCACCACATATGCCATCGGTATTTGTCCTGCTTCTTCATCTTCGACCCTGCATATATTTTTTTATTTGTTAAATTCAATGAGAAAGATCAACAATCCCAAAAAACGAAAATAATAACAAGCAACAAGAACAAAAATTGGAGATTCCAAGGCAACTCAAGGTATGACAGCGGCATCAAGAATTTGAGGATGACTCAAGAGTATTGCTTCCAATTCAGCAGGAGCAACCTGTAAGGAGAATAGGGGTTCGAAAGAGTTAAAACTAAAGGTGTGATTTGGAAAGCATTTCATTGGTGCTATCAGATGAGTTTTGTACCTGATAACCATTATGCTTGATGAGCTCCTTGATACGATCAACAATGTAAAGCAGTCCATCCTCATCAAAATAACAAAGATCACCAGTTTTCAACCACCCTTCTTCATCAATAGTAGCAATTGTTGCTTCCACATTCCCCAAATACTCTTTCATGATAGTTGGACTTTTCAGCCATAGCTCTCCTTCCTTATAAGGTCCCAAAGCTTGTCCAGTTTCAATATCCACAACCTTAGCAGCAAATTTTGGAACCAGATGCCCACATGAGCCGGTGTGTTTCTTAGCTTCTTCATCTGAAATAAAGAAAGTCGTTGCACCGCAACTTTCAGTTAGGCCATAACCTGGCCTCAGCTCAACCCAAGGAAACTTCTGTCTGAACTCATCAACCACTTCTTTGCTCAATGGTGCAGCTCCTGAACTAATCCTCCTCAATGATGACAAGTCACACCTGGCTTGTTTTGCATACTTCACTAGTGCAAGAATAACAGGGGGCACAGCCGGTATGTTACTCACTATGAGTTTGTATAGCATCCAACATGGCCTTGAACTCAAACCTTTGCATCAGGACAGTGGTGGATCCTGAGCAAAACATTCCAAGAGCAAAGAAAGCGAGTCCGTAGATGTGGAACATAGGAATGAAGCATAAGAACACATCATCCTGAGCTGATGTTTGATCTACAGACCATTTGAGCAGTGTCATAATGGCTATGAAGTTTGCATGTGTTAAAACTACGCCTTTGCTCGTCCCAGTTGTACCTGAAGAGTACAATATGGCTGCAGTGTCCGACTGAGTTGGACGTGCTAGTGCCAACTCGGTTGGAATAGGATCACAGGATTCAATCAACTCTTCAATGGAGAGTGAGTTATCAGAACCATTTGATGGCCTTGATGTAACAATTGTAGGCACACCAGTTGGGACCAACTTGTGAACCTCCTCAGGTGATGCAATAGCGAGTTTGGCACCCGAGTCACGGACTTGTTTGCCTATTTCTGACTCGGTGTTGAGGGGGTTGGCGGTAGTTAGTATTGCACCAACTGAAAAAACTGCCAAACATATTGTTGGGTATAAGAGTGAGTTTGGTGACAACACAAACACCACATCACCTTTCTGAACTCCAAGTGCTTGGTGCAAGCCTGAAGCTAGAGACTGAATCGATCGATGAAGTTGTGCATAAGTGACTCGTTGGTTTGTGGCCGAGTCAATGAGGGCAACTCGTGACTCGGCCAGGTGAGGGTGTGGGAACTGTGACAACACAAATGTAGCAGTGTCAAGGTTAGGCGTTGTAGGGATTTTGTGACGGTCACCAAGGTTAAAAATGGAATGGTATACTCCGGTTTGGGGATCGAAACCACCGGTGTGCTCGCCGGATAATTCTTCCATGGACATCGCTGAAATGGTTGCAAATCGGGTACATACAAGTTTAGAGCAAGATATGATAATAAATAGGCCAATTTTTTGGCTGAGTATGTAAAGTTCGAGTGTTGTAGCCTTGTTAGAGACGCCCTTGGAAGTTACGATCAAAATTTATAAATGTACTTAAAATGGCGGCCGGCAAACCAATTCGATGAATATTCCTGTGTGATTTGGGATACATATACATGCTTGATAAAAAGACACACAAATTCTTGTCTCATGTGTATTCTTCAATTCTTGTGTGACAGTTTGTAGAAAAAAAGAGAGAGGAAGATTCTGACACAGAGTTCACCTTGCTGACAGGCATATAGAACGAGAAAGGCATCAAGTCGATTATATCATTACAGTTTTGTACTCATGGCGAAGTCACACAGAAGATCAAATTACATTCTTCACCCGAAAACAAACTCGGTGGAATCCAAGAAGTTTACATCGTATTTTCACTTTCTGTTGAAAAAATATACAAGCTGGCCTAACTCATCAGGTATTAAACTGATGTAAAGATCAAACATACCTTTCTTGTAAAGATCAACAAAGGCCAACCTCACAGCTCTTACCTACGTTGCTCCATTCTATCCTGCATACCAAAAAACTATATAATGGGCGAAAAAAAAAACAGTCATCAATTGTAACCCTTCAGCATCAGCAATAAAAATTCAAATAATACTGGCTAACCAACCATGACTATTGAGGATGCAAGAGTCAGTGACCATGATTCCACTCATTCAGAATGCTGATAGATAAGCATCACATAATAAACAAAAAATATTATGCAGATGAGGCAACTGCAATTCTGCAAAAGCTTACACAATAACATGCACTAGTATAAAAATCTTGCCTACATAACAGCCTTGAGATGATGAAAAGAATATGACCTAAACCCACTTCAGTATACATCGTAAGGTCTATCGATGCAATCTTATTTACTCTCATCTATGCGCGCACCGCGGTCATCAAAATCTAATATATCCAAGTTCTATTCTCACCTTAATTCTCATTTACATGCCACAGCATACACAGATGCAGACAAGCACACATATCTGTGAGCAGATACATTTTGTATGTATGTGACGTGTGTGTTAGACAATTGTATTATACAGATACAAATTTGCTCCCCACCCTTACTTTCTGATCTTCATCCCCACCCACCTAAATGCATGACACATGTCTATTTTCTTTAACTCACCTAACCATTATACTCCTATGTATGAGATCGATAATCTCTAATAGCTAAGCCAAAACTCTTTTGGGTAAATGTTTGAACACAATAATTACCCTCCGTAGAATGGTAAACGGGAACAATTGCCCTTCTAGTTCTTAGATCATGTAGTTTTCATAATGGAAAGATAAAAACTTGTAGGGCCTCGTTTGGTTCACGGATTGGAAAGGTTGGGAAGGGAAAGTTGTTTTTTTCCTTTGTTTGACACACTTAAAGAAAGGAAAAACTTTACTGCAATATGGAAAAATAGATGGGAAATTGGATCTTCTCACATACCATGAGATTCAATCTCCCTCATACTTTCCCAACATTAATTGCATCTTTCAAATATTATTTTAATGCATGTTATTGCCAAATTATCCACAAAATTTTTGAATCTTGAATATTTTATATTTTAATACTAAGGATATAATTGGTAAATTAATGTAACTTATTTTTCTATCCATACATAAACCAAACATTGGAAAAGAAAGTAAAATAGTTACTTTTCCGACGTTCTCAAACACGGAAACTAGTGAAAAATTTAATTTTCCATGTACATAGGAAAGACCAAGAAACCAATTTATTTTCCATCAATCAAACGAGGCCTTAATGAATTCTGTTGATGCGTCAAAATGCTAGTTAGCTTGAGCTATCAGAATATTCTTTAACAAGTATTGTAAAGCTGAGACAACTTGTTCCAAGTCAGTGAGCATTCTTACGGAGTATTCTTTCACAAGTCTTGACTAGATTCCGATGCCTGATATTTCTCAACACCTCACATTCGGCCATGAAGCTCTTAGATGCTCCCCGGTGTAACACGTTAAGCACCTTGACAGCAACAACAACTTTATCATCAGCAAGAATTCCTTTGTAAACAGACCCAAAAGCACCTACACCAATCAAATTAACTGAAGAGAACCCGCCTGTAGCTTTTAGAAGAGCAGCATATGAAACTGGCAAACCGGAGTTCTCAAAAGTGCTTACTTCAGTTTCTTTCCTTCTCTTACGTAGAAAGATGAGAGCAAGCACCACACCCAATCCCAGCAGAGTGAACCCGGAAGTCAAAAAGATCACTAGTTTCATTCTATGAGACAATTCTCCTCCTTTAGACTCTTTGAAGTTGCACACTGGAAGTCCAAGACTAGCAAAGCCGCCGCAGAGTTTTGTGTTTCCAAGAACTGAAGTTGCACTTGCATTCCTAAAGATACCGTCCGTTGGTACTGCTCCCCAAAACTGATTGAAGGATAGGTTTAAATTCCCCATGTTTCCCAAGGTCTCGAAAAACTGGAATTTCTCCTGAAAAATAATTGAGTGAAAGGTCTAGATCTCGAATCCCTCTCAATTCCTTCATAGATGAAGGAATGAGCCCTTCCAAGAAGTTACATTGTATGTGTAGGACTTCTAAACTCTCACAACTTCCAAGGCCACTGGGAAGTTGTCCTGATAACATGTTGTAAGAAACGTCTAGTGAAGCTAGATTCTTCAACTTTCCAATATCAGTAAAGTGATTTTTTGACAAGTTTAAAGAAATCGACAAAGAGAGGAGACCGGTAAGTAATTGTTGAGGTACTTTGTCATCAAAGTTATTATGAGAAAGATCCAACTCTAGCAACCGGTGACATTCTCCTAGGCTTGAAGGGATGCTGCCATTGAGATTATTTCCTTGCAAGTGAAGAATGGTTAACTCTGTTAAATTTACAACAGAAGATGGAATGCTCCCGTATAATTTGTTGTTCCCAAGGTAAATTTCCTCGAGCCTCGAAACTTTCCCAATATCTCTGGGGATGCTACCTGTTAAGTTGTTTTCGCCCATAGGTAGGCCTAGCAAGTTCACAACTAGTAGGATGATAGACTTAAGAAACGAAACCATTTCGTGGCTGTAGTCGGTTGTGTATAAAATAACCTCCTAAGTTCGTAAACCAGCAAGCATTCCACCACAACCGAGGCCGTGTTAGGTCCCCGCCCATAAGCTAGATGGGCCGGGCTTAATCGCTGTCGTAATATTGGGCTTGGAACAACTACGGAAGGCACAAGAGAAATCCACATTTGAAACTGTACATGGGTAAGTATCCCACATCGGTTTCCTAGCAGAGAAAACTCACGTTGGGCCATAAATACAGCCTAGCCACCAGTTTGTCAGGTATCAATTACTACACTATTAATTATATTCAAACCATTTGATACTGACTTAACCATCGGAGAAGGAAAGACCGTAGGTTCCCGGTCATTCTTTTACTTGCAAGTTTCCATTCGACCTATCAGATCCACCTTCAACTTCTGCAGCCCTGTTCGAAATTGTACAGAAACATTTGGCGTCGTTTGTGAGAATCTTTACTAAAAGCCAGCGTGACTCGATGGTTGAATTAAGCGAGCGTCAAGAGCAGGATGCAGGAAGGGAAGAGCAAAGAGAACTGATATTTGCTAGGACCCCGGAAGCAGCAGAGGGAAGTTCGCGAATTACAGGAAGAACTCTCCGAGAGGAGACGCCAGAGGGAGTGACGCGAGATCTCAATCCCTAAAAGGTAGCAGAGATGTTAGAGGGGATGAGGGCTCAAAGCATTTGACTAGAGCGACAGAGGGTCAGAGATCAGGAAGAAGCATCCGGGAGGGAGCACAGGTTAGAAAAAGAGAACGCCATGCTCATGAGAGCGCTATCTCAAGGAAAAGAACATTGAGAAGCATTGGATAGGGTGGCCGAGTCGGATAGGGCGGCCGAGTCAGATCGGGCGGCCGAGTCAGACAAGGGGGCCACATCACGTCAAGCGGGCTCTCGCTCGGGAGTGAATCGTAGGACCGTGCATTTAGGGATGAGACCATTCCTGGATGAAATGAGGGATGAGGGACCACCGCTCGTGCTTGAGCCGATCCCGGATGTCCATGCCGGAAGATCGGGAGAGATGGAAGAAACCCTGAGAGCTATCCAAGATAGCGTGGTAAGTTTAGCCGAAAGAATCTCGGATGTAGAGAGAAGGGGAGCGCGTAATCCAACCCGTACAATTACCTAATCCATACGATCGAACAAAAGGGGGGACCGTTCACGAGAGCGATCACTCAATCCGTATGATTGAACATAGCTAAACCGCTGAAACTCAGCTATAATGGGGATCGTGACCCACATATTTTCCTAGATAGTTTCAAGTCTCACACGAATGTCAAAGGGTACTCAGACGCGATATGCTGTAACATGTTCCAGGAAACCCTGGCGAGGGAAGCACTTAGTTGGTTCTACGAGCTCCCATCAAACTCAATTGATTGCTTCCGATAATTGGCCGATAGGTTTGTCAATAGGTTCATCCTGCGAACGGACAGGCAGAACACCGTACAACTGTTCAAAGTGAAGCAAGATAGGGGCGAGGAGTTGAAAGCTTTTGTGAACTGATGGCAAGGAGCCACGGCCAAAGTCAGGAACTTTGACAAAAGGGTTGCAGAGGAGGCGTTCATTCAAAGGTTGCTTCCCGAGAAGTTCTTGTATCCGATAAGAATTGAAAATCCACAAGGCTACGACGAGCTTATGGAAATGGCAATCAGGCATGCGCAAGCAGACCATGCTACTTATGGGGGCAACTCGGCCGGGAAGAGGAAGGTCGAAGGGAGAGAATGAGGTTCGCCGGTACAAGTGGTCCAGGAGGTTAGGGCTTGGAAGGGGGAGCAAGAACCAAGCTCCTACTTTGGAAAGAGGCATAAAGAAAGGGGAGGAAAGAAGGCGGGGAAGCCATATGACGCGCAAGTGAAGGCGAAGGCCCCCTACCAGGACACCAGGTACGCAAGGGCGGTGCTGGCAAACAAAGAGCATTTTTCAGCGCTCAACTCCACTTACGAGGCAATATGGAATGAAAATAAGTCTGTCATTCCGCCTCCCCCAGCCATGAAGTTCCCTGCTTCTCGGCTTACTAAGGAAGACACCGAGAAATTTTACGGGTACCACGGGGAGGCAAGTCACCACATAAACAACTGCATAGAGCTGAAAAGAGTGGTAGAAAGCCGAGTGAAAGAAGGGAAGTTGCAGCAATATGTGCCCGGGCAAAGACATGTACGGGCAATCGAAGTGTTTGGGATGATTAACACCATCCATGATGGCTCCTGAATAGATAATAAGAGCAACAAAGCCAAAAAACAATGTATGGGAAAAAGGGACGGCCGAGAAGTTTTCGCTTTTGGAAGTGGCAATAGTCAGCAGGTGACCACCGGATGCAAATCTGTAACCTTCCTAGAAGAGGAAGAAGAGGGAATAAGGCCTCACGAGGACTCGATCCTGATAACATTGCAACTCGACACTATATCACGAAGAAGATCCTGATTGACACGTGAGATTCGGTCAACGTTTTATTCAAGAGTGCCTGGAACGGGCTGCATAGAGGATGAAACAAGTTGATGCAAGACCATGAGCCCTTAATCAGTTTCTCATGCGATGTTGCTCATCCCCTCGGATCGGATAGCCTTGGAGTGAGCATGGAGGGCCAAGAGGGTGTCGCTCGGGTGACAATAGAATTTATCATGGTAGACTGTGATTCGTCCTATAACGGGTTCTTGGGAAGGTCCACCTTATGGAAGTTGAAGTCAATTGTTGTCGGCCACATGTTGATAATGAAAGTCCCGACCTCAACTGGAGTCCTTACGATTCGAGGAGATCAGGGGGCGGCAAGAAATTGTTATGCAATAAACAACGGGAGGAAGAGATCAGAGGTCCTCACGGCAAGTCAGGCCGTAGTTTCCCCTTCGGATCCATATGTGGATCCCAGGGATGATACTGACTCCGACGAAGAGCGTCCCGGATCAGTAGGAGAAACGAAAATGGTGTCGGTCTCGGATGAGTTCCCGGATCGGCAAATAACCATAGGAACGGGCCAAGCATCTGGTGTGCGAGCGGCACCAGTGGCATTCCTGAGGAAGAACATTAGGGTGTTCGTTTGCACGTACAAGGATATGCATGATATATCGAGCGGCCTCGTGACTCATAAGCTTGGTATCGAGAAGGGATTCTTTCCCGTGAGGTAAAAGCGAATGACGTTTAAGCTAGAGAAGTACGAGGTAATGAGGGTGGAAGTGAAAAAATTGATCAACATTAAGTTCATATGGGAGATTAGATACCCCCAGTGGCTGGCCAATGTGGTCATGGTTCCAAAGAAGTCAATGGGACAGTGGAGGATGTGCGTGGACTATTTAAATCTCAACATGGCATGCCTCAAGGATAGCTTCCCGCTCCCACGCATAGACCAGTTAGTGCACTCCACATCCGAGTTCAAATTAAATTACTAAGTTTCATGAACGCTTACGCGGGCTACAACCAGATACAGATGGACCCGGGGGATAAGGAGCATACATCCTTCACAACTGACAGAGGGCTATATTGTTACAAGGTCATAGCCTTTGGATTGAAGAACGTGAGGGCCACTTACCAATAGTTGATGAATGTCATGTTCGCTGAGTACCTCAAGAAAATAATAGAGGTATATGTCGATGACATGCTGGTTAAAAATCTAATGGCCGAGGAGCATGTGGGGCATCTGGAGAAAGTTTTTGAGGTGATAATAAAGTACAGGATGAGACTGAACCCCCAGAAATGCATATTTGGGGTGATCAAAGGGAAATTCATGGGCCACATAATCAGCGGGAGGGGAATAGAAGCTAACCTAGAGAAGATCAGAGCCATCTTGGATATGGAGAGGCCCAAGGAGCGGAATGAAGTGCAATCGTTGGCCGGGAAGATCGTCGCCCTAGCGAGATTCGTGTCACGGCTCACGGATAAATGTGCCCCCTTCTTTCGGCTGCTACAGGACTAGCTGTGTAAAAAGATAGTCTGAGGGCCCGAGCAAAAAGAGGCTTTCACCTAGATAAAGGTATATCTCACGTCCACACCGGTTTTGTCAAAACCAATCCCGGGCGAGATATTTTACCTGTATATCGCAGCATCGCAAAAGACAGTCACTTCAGTGTTAATTAGAAAAGAGTCTGATATCGAGCATGCAATGTTTTACGCCGGGAAGGGATTCACGTCTGCCGAGAGCAGGTACCCAGACGTTGAAAAATTAGCTTTAGCGCTTATCGTGACAGCGAGAAGGTTCAGACATTATTTTCAAGCACACTCAATAACGCTTTATACCAATCACCCCCTGAGACAGATCCTGCAAAAGCCGGAGATCAGTGGGAGGCTGATAAAATGGGCAATAGAGCTTGGAGAGTTCGATATCCATTAACGGCCGCAAGTAGCTATCAAGGGCCAGGTAGCAGCCAACTTTTTATCCAAGCTCACGCCCATGAAAGTTGTGGGTGAATCGTCCGAGCACGCGCCAATGAAAGTTGTGGGTAAGTCGTTTGAGTTCGTGATAATGGCATCGGTAGTAGAGTCATCCCAGGTCGACAGGGAGGGAAACAAGGACTTACCATCCCCACATTGAAGCTTTTTGTTGATGGCTCGGTGATGAGACATAAAACTGGGGCGGGAATCATATTTGAAACCCCCGGTGGATTTAAACATGAATACGCCTTGGAGTTCCAATTAAGTCCTTCAAACAATGCTGCGGAGTACGAAGAATTGATTGGGTGTTGCAGCGCACCCGAGATATTGGCGTGGAGAGAGTTGAAGTGTTTAGCGATTCACAGCTAGTTGTGAATCAGGTTAATAAGAGCTTTGATGCAAAGGAGTCCTAGTTGAACTCCTACCAAGCATTGTCGAAAGCCTTCATGTAACGCTTCAAGTCGGTCTCTCTCTCTCTCTCTCACATCTCGCGGAACGAAAATAGCAATGTGGATGTCCTTGCTCGGCTAGCAACCGGGAGGCCTGGAAAAGGGCAAAAGAAGACAAGGATAGAGGTGTTGGGAAAACCGAGAATAAGTAAGACCATCTCGGAGATAATTCATGGCTGAAATGGGTCTCGGAGAGCCTACCTGGATGGATCTCATAGTCGAGTTCATGAAGGAGGGCGTGCGCCCTGAGGACAGGCGGCAAGCACGAAAGCTTCAATCGAGATGTGCTAGGTACACACTCATGAACGAGAAGCTATACTGTAGAGGTTACAATTTTCCTAACCTGAAGTGTGTGATAGAGGAAGAGGGAGAAGCAATCATGGAGGAAATACACGAGAGAGTATGTGGGAATCATTCTAGATCCCGGTCGTTGGCACACAAGTCGCTTCGCGCAGGGTTTTTTTAGCCCAACATGGGTGCCATGGCGGATAAGATGTCGGCACGGTGCCGTAAATGTCATTTGCATGTCAATAGGACGCATTCCCCTCCTATCGCCTTATCAATCATGTTGTCACCAGGGCCTTTTGCACAATGGGACTTGGACCTCATCAGGATATTGCCAACAATAACAGGGCAATTCAAGTATGTGATAGTGGTCGTGGACTATTACACGAAGTTGATGGAGGCAGAGCCCTTTGGGAAGATAACCACTGAGTGTGTGAAGAATTTCCTGATGAAAAATATATATTGCAGATTTGGGGTCCTGGAGACAATAGTCACAGACAACGGAACGCAATTCAACAATAACCATTTGATTGAGTTTACAAAGGACATGGGCACCAAGATGGTCTTCGCATCCATGGCGCACCAACCGACTAATGGTCAGGTGGAGGCAGTTAATAAAATCATTAAAAAGCTTTTGAAGAAGAAGCTGAATGACGCCAAGGGTCTCTTTGGCACAGAAGCTGTCGGAGGTATTATGGCGATCAGAACAACAGCAACAAAAGCAATGGGAGAAACGCCTTTTTGTATGGCCTTCAGCACAGAAAGGCGTAAGCAGATAACAGACTTGCCGATTGAGACGTTAATACCTTCGAGCAAGGTCGAGAACTTCGATGCCGCAACCAATGAGGAAGGTCTCCAGTTGAATATTGACCTCATCGAAGAACGGCTAGGGATAACAGACTTGCACAACCAAGTCTATAAGCAGCGAGTTGTTCGCCATTACAATAGTAATGTCAGGACCCGTAAGTTGGGACTATGAGACTGGATGATGAAGAAAATCATGACCAAGACGGCCGCCTTGGATCCAACATGGGAAGGGCCGTACGAGATAGTTAAGGAGGTCTGCCCGACAACATTCTTTCTACGGCATCAGAATGGGATAGTCACCGGACACCCTTGGAATATAGAGCACCTCAAATTCTACCCAGTGTAAAAAGAGGGATGAGACCCATCTTTGTAACATGTATATTTGTAAGTCTTACTGACCCCGGGAGAATAATATGTCTCGGCGGGTGCCTCCATTGGTTTTGAAAGAATATCGAGAATGGGGAAGTCAAATTCTAAATTCTAAATGCTTGAATAACCACCAGGCACCAGGAGGCATAAATTGATGAAATCCCGAGTAATATCGAATGAAATTGGTAATCTACCGGGAGGCATATGTTAAAACTGAGCAACTTCAAGGCAAATTATGTGTATCAGTGACGCACATAACAAAATGGGACAAGGCATAATATATTAAAGCCCAGAATCCCGGGGGTATACCACCAATGGATATTTACAAAATGTCTGGGATCAGTAATCACCGAGACAAGGCACATGGCCAATGTCTTTACAAAAAGAAAAACATCGGCTAATTACAGACTACGCCTCGCGGCCGTCCTCAACCTAACCTCGATGGCCTGGTTGTCATTGCCATCGCCGTCCTTCTCGACAACATTATTGGATGGCTCGCCCTCCGTGGTCTCAGGCACCCCATCGGTAGCCGCCTTGGATTTGGACTCCCTCTCCTTGGCCTCCCGAGCAGCGATCAAGTCTGCTATCATTTTCGCCTTGTCCAAGTAGCCAAGGCGGCTTCATTCACCAAGCTTTTCGGTGATTCAGCCCTCCCGGGCCGCCTTCAGCTCATCAGACTCCTTGAACTCGGCGACGACGAGTTAGGCCTGGGCGGGAATTTAGGCCTGTAGACCAACAATTTGGTCATCTCGGTCCTTCAGCTTCGACTGCAACTTGTCATTCTCCCGTTGCAACGCCTCTATATCGCACTCCAAGGTGACCACCCACTCAGCCTTCCCTTCTAGCTCTTTGGTATGGAGGCTGAGTTTGGCCAACTTGTCGGCCAGCAAGAGCTTCTCCTTCTTCTTGGCCTTTAACTCTTTCTCCATCTTCTTCTTCTCGATTCAGAGATAGCTAATTTGATCATTTAGGCTGGCTAGGCGCTCTTTCATCTCGTTCATGTCTTCGTTGGCGTCAATAACATAGACAACAAATAGAGCCTGCAAAAGCGATATATTAAATACAACCACCCGGACAGTGAAATGGCATCACAGGAGATACAAAGTTTACCTTCATCATCACCTCCCGAGCGTATTGCCGATTCTGTTGAAGAGAGTTGGACCCGACCTTGATCTGGTCCAGCTTGATGCCTTTGAGGTCGCCCACTATGTTACGGACGAACTTCTCATCAATGCAGCCATGCTCATCCAATATCTGCCGGATGGGGGTGTTTCGGATCTGGGGCGGAGTAGGAGCAAGAGAACTTAAGCTCACCGACTGACCAGCCAAAGGCCCTGCCACCTTCTACCTCTTCTGGGGTGGTGACATGCCTGTCACACTCATGTCAGTCAATATCACGCCTTCTTATTCTCGCCTAGGTTGACATTGACCATGTCACCGGTCCTCCCGAGCTCCTCAGTGTCAACCGGCGGCTTCCTGTATCCCTTGTCGGGAATCTCCAGAAGTACAGTGTCCTCCGAGATGCGAGCGGTAGAGTCCGCGACATTCACCTCTGTGCGCGCGGCAACCTGTCCAACCTCCGGGAGATCGCTCTGAATATCAAAATCTGAGTCCATGTCACGTGAGTGTGACGGCAGGGGTTTGTGCTTGAGAATTTTAGCTGCCAACAAGTACAACAGTTAGAAAAGTGCAACAGAAATACAGGTATAAAATACAAAGCGAGAGGCATTTAACCGGAATCCCATCAGGCATATGGCCGAGTTCACAGTGAACTAGCACGCTCTATCGGGTCAGGTTATAGGAGCTACAGTCCTTGTCCGATGGCCAAGCCAAAAACAGCCGAGCGATATGTCGCTTCTCGAGCTTCGATAGTGAGAAAGACTGATCCCGGATATGCATAAATCGGTTAGGCACCACGTACGTCGGGCAGTTCCTTTGCCATCGACCGCCGGAAAGCACGACCTTCGAACGCCAGTTGTTGTTAACTGACGTCAGAATGTCGGTAACGGGAGGCAAGTAGTCCCGAGCGGGAAATGAGACACAACATCTGCAATTCTGCTTCTTTGAGTACGAGAGGCAGTATAGGGCCCGAAACTTGTTGATAGTTGGTCACCCCATATCTGACAAGTAGTACAGGCAGCAGAGGGACAACAATTGGCGCCACTGGTTTGGGGAAATTTGCCCGAGCGCTGCTCAGCAGGTATTGCACCCACTAAGGTAGCGGAAGGGAGAAGCTGTTCCTAAACATATTATCATGCACCACAACGAAGCCGTCTCTTGGGCAGCACACCAACTTGCCTTCGTACAACTCGCGGAGGGAAACCGTCAGTGGGATTCCCTAGTCTACCCAGAATGGGTGAGTGTCACCGAGATCCATCTCGGATGAGTGTCACCGAGATCCATCTCGAGTGTGTCACCGAGATCATAACACCTACGTACAAGATCCATCTCGGATGACTGTCATCGAGATTGTAACACATGAAATACATCCTCCCTTTAAAAATGGAGCAAGTGGCTTGATAACCTATAGACAGCGTTAATACCCCGTCACTCGAGTGGAAACACCAGATATAAACATGACTCGCTACATTTGTCTATGGAAAATGAAACACTCATTCAACCCACGTCCTGATTCCGAACTTGGGGAGACTATGGGTGGGAGCCCATTTGAAGTATATTGGTTTACGGGCAAGCAAGTCCCCACTTAAGATGTGTCTTGAACAGGAACTTAGGGGGACTTGTAGTCGGTTGCGCATAAAACAACCTCCCAAGCCCGTAAACCAGCAGACATTCCACCACAACCGAGGCCACGTTAAGGTCCCCGCCCATAAGCTAGATGGGTCAGGCTTAATCGCGATCGTAATACTGGGCTTGGAACTACTACAGAAGGCACAGGAGAAATCCACATTTGAAACTGTACATGGGTAAGTATCTCAGATTGGTTTCCTAGCAGAGAAATCTCACGTTAGGTTATAAATTCAGCCCAGCCACCAGCTTGTCAGGTATCGATTACTACACTATTAATTACATTCAAACCATCTGATACAGACTTAACCATCGGAGGAGGAAAAACCGAAGGCTCCCGGTCATCCTTTTACTTGCAGGTCAGCTAGAAGAAAGACCATTCGACCTATCAGATCCGCCTTCAGCTTCTGCAGCCCTGTCCAGAATTGTACAGAAACTGTGGCATAAGAGATATTATTCGTCGCATATATACCTATGCGATGAAAAGTCGGTCGCATAAGAGTCGTCGCATAAGTGGTGTCGCCTAAGAATCTATGCGATGAAAACAATGTATTCGTCGCTACAATATATATAATGCGACGAATAAACCTTTGTCACACAGAACAGAGGCGACGACACTGTGTCCACTTATATGATGAATGTCATCACATATCTCTTCCGATGAATAGTTATTTCGTCGTCAGTAATTTTATAACGACGAAACATAGGTGCAATTGCCGACGAAAAGTTGATTCACTTATGTGACGAATTGTCTATTTTGGTCGTATAGATATTCCGACAAAAAATATTTCATCGTCAGTAGTTCTGTAACGACGAAACATGAGTGCAATTGCCGAAAAAAGCTTGCTTCACTTATGCGGCGAAAAAGGTAGTTTCGTCACATAATGGTTTTCACTAAGGTTAGTTTTATTTGCTTTTTCCTTATCCTCCCTGTTTCACTATCATCATCATGATCATCATCATCATCATCATCATCATCTATAGAAACAGAAACAGAAACTATAAAACTGCAAATTTAGCAAACAATAAATTTTCATATAAGCATAATTTATTCATACAAAGTTTTTACTCTTTAGTAACACCTTGAATTGCAACTAAACAAAACCATTCATTCATCCTAGCTTAGCTAGCCTATCCTTCTCCATTTGGCTAGCCTACCCTTCTCCAACTAAAGAAAACCAACTGCACAACAACCTAACCTTAAAGGCTTCTTCATCTAAACAAAACCAACTGCACAACAACCTAACCAAAAGCTTCTCCATCTAAACAAAACCAAAATAGTGAAGCATGCAGTGATGTACCTAGCTAGTTCCTCTCAGCTTCCATGTTGTTCCCTGCATGAACATTTTCATCTAGAGGTTGTTGGGAAGAGACTTGTGGAGGACACCCAGTCTGTTGTGCCATAAAAGACATCACTGTTGCTAGTTGCTGCTTCACCAATGTCATCTCTTCACTAAGTTTTTGTGAAATTGCCTCAGCTTTTTCGGCCCTCTCCTCATCAATATGTAATCTCTCTTCCACCTCATGAACTCGAGAACGTGGAGTGAAAGATGATGACTGTCTAACACCTGCTCTTCCAAGACCACGGATCTCTTTCCTGGCTCTTTTGCTAACTCCTGCTTCAAGTACCTTAATATTCAACTCCCACTCCAAAGGTGGGAACTCAACCTCCGGGATGTCAGTGTTTGCATTCTTCTGTGCATTTTTCAATTCAGTGGCCTCTTTCTGCATTTCCTCCTGTAGATAAGAGGTAAGAGATAAGCTTGTAATTAGATTTGAAAATTAAATTCAAATTGCAGTTGAAAAGCAGTTAAGGGTTTAATTGCACCAACTAAAAACTATTTGCACAATATATGTAAGTTATTTGCACCAGATTTAATTAACTTACAAGATTCTTGGTAGCTTTAGGGTTGTTGGCTGTGTTATACGTGTCCATGTAAGCTGGGATAACAGAAAATTCCCCACCTTTCTCTTTGTGGTGGACCACCCTGTAGATGATAGGTAGCTGCCCCGTGTGGTGCTCCGACTCCTTCTTACCACAGTTGGTCATGTTAGCCGCCGATCATGTTTGCCAATCACATAGAACTAGTGAGTTAAAGACATGCATATCTAGGATTTTGACATGAACCCATATTCACATATATATGCTTTAGTATTGTTCTACATGCATATTTTCCTAGCCTTGTTTCACTTTCACTTTCCAACCAAATAGCCGGTAAACATGGTCACCACTACATGTAAACCTGTAGAAGTTTTTGACTGATTAAAGCTATCAAGCATCCAAACATATTTCCACCGAAGAACATGTCAATTACAGAGAACAAAAGAAGATACATACACCAACAACATAAATCAATTAAGGGAAAGCATGAAAAAAAAAAAAACGAATTGTATAGATACTTATATTATATGAAACAACTTAGCTCTATTTGAAAACAAGAGAAATAAATACCAAAAGGATATAAATCAATCTCCTCACAAACATTGATATGGGATCAAGTAGAAAAATGAGACAGTAATGTAAAGAAAGAAAATTACTACCACCAATTAAGTGTTTTACATCATTCAAGCTCAATAAGACTTTTGAAGACAAAAAAACGTCAATTTATTAACACAAAAATAAAATCATCAACAAAATCATCCATTTTGAGTATATACTTGTACATTGAATACATTTGGCAGCATAAGTTACTTAGAATCTGGAATTTGCTTTAGCAGTGTGATCAACATTAATTAGCAAAATTTAACTGCAAAAGGCTGTAAACACATGCACTTTATAGCAGGCATCTTAAGAGTTGGGCTTTTTCATCAACATTTATTCTCACATTGAATATGCAACATTCCTATGCACAAAGATAAAGTTAGACTCGATATTGAAACCTTAGAGGTTTTCCCATTTAACATTTAGAGCAGAGTTCCTCCCTTTTTGTTGAACTTTCTCATCCAATCTCAATTACCATGTGATGCTCGCATAAATCTTACGCTTTTTCAATCCTGATCTAATGCTATCCTGACACAAGCAATTTACTCAAAACAAATGGCTTCAAATACACACATAAAATTTGTGGCATAAAAGACATTATTCGAGTAACTTGAACTAGTATTAACCATCTTCCTTTAGATTTGTTCATTGATATTTCCCTATCATGGTCCAAAACGTTTATTCAATGGATGAAACTTATACATGTCTCTTATTATTGAAAATGTCATGGCAATGACAACACAAAAGAACATAGAACTAAAAGTATATTCTATGAATGAGTTCCTTGAAAAAGAACCATTGATGTAAAACCCATTGATAAAAGTATATTATATGAATAATACCTTGAAATCAGGCAACTTAAAGTGCCAGCAAAGCCAGTCCCACTCATCTTGTCTGTGTATCAAATCAGCCAGAATTGTTTCTTTCACATACTTCTTATAGTGCCTTGAAAAGTCCCCCTTCTAATCTCAATATATGGTACCCCCCCCCTTATCTTAAAGACACGCCCACATCTATTTATCCCTCAAATCAATTTTAAAATATGGCTACAACACAAACAACTTATCATCCGACTAAAAATTGAAATAATGAAGAATAAAAACAGTAGATTCACCATATAACAGGACCAACTCCTAATCACCTTATAAATTGATATAATGAATAATAAAAACAGTGGGGGAGCTGTAGAGGCATTGAGATTTATAACACAAACAACTCTATAACACAATGACTTATTCACCAACTCTATAACACAACTCTATAACACATCACCTATAACACATTCACCATTAACACATCACCTATAACACATTCACCATTAAGACATTCACCTATAACACATCACCTATAACACATTCACCATTAACACATCACCTATAACACATTCACCATTAACACATCACCTATAACACATTCACCTATAACACATTCACCATTAACACATCACCTATAACACATTCACCATTAACACATTCACTTATAACACATCACCTATAACACATCACCTACAACTCATTCATCTATAACACATCATCATCATTACTAAACTGTAAATTGACATAATGAACAATAAAAACAACTCATTCACCAAAAGTGTACTGGATTCTTACCGTAAGCCCGTCTATCAACTTCTTCTTCTTAGAGTCACCGATGCATTCCTAGTTTTCGGCCGACAATTTGACTTTAGATCGAGTTATGCAATCAATGCTATTGACCAGGAGTTGTTCACTGATGACGAAGACGGTCCTCTGATGAAGTCGTCATACACAATTTCGATCAAGCCGGTGCATTTCACAATTTTTTTGACTTTATCCAGCTTACCGAACTCTCGTCGACGTTTTGGGGGAGGTCCGGTGGACTTTTTAGTACCACATCAAACAATACAACCATCAGACACCGTCACCTGAGCTTCTGGGGTGACGACATCGTCGATCTCATCCTCATCCAGTGGGGGAGCTGTAAAGGCAATCGAGGCTGGTGGTGGAGGTGGAGTCGTTTCATCATCTCCCGTCGGTGACTGGTCAGCCACATCTTCTGTCGGCCTTGCAAGATTCTCCGTCGTGCAGAACCAAATTGGGCTACACAAGCCGATTGTAATCTCTCATATGCAATCTCTCTGGCCCTTTTCTTCGTCAATGGTGGCATGCTTGGGATTGAAACTCGGTTTAGATGGTAGAGGTGAGAGCGAAGTCGATTTGGGATTGAATTGGGAGGACGATTTGGGAGAGAGGGTTTAGGGTTTGCGATGGAGGCGAATTGAGATTACGGTTTAGGGTTTCGAGTGATTCCAGCGTTGAGAATTGGGAACGAGGTCGAAGATGGAGGCGAATTCGAGTTGATACGAAATTGGACTAGAACTGGGTTTGGGTATATTTGATATAGATGAAGTGACGAATTTGGTTATTTCGTGACCCAAACTAGATATTCGAATTTTGGCCCAAATATTTGGCGCAAAACTTATACGCGTTATATTTTAGGCCCTTTGCGACGAATAACCCTTTTTCGTCGCTTAAGACATATCTGTAACGACAAATTTAGGCTTTTTTATCGCAAAAAAATAAATTGATGTATATTTTCATTAAATACATTTACTTAATAATTAATCTTTTAACAGTACGAATACATATGTTTTACAATACAATGTTATATGTTCACATTTAGATCAAAATAGGTCTAATAATAAAATACTCAATCGCTATCCTCGTAATCCGGAACTTCTAGATCATCCTCAGGAATTTCATCTGAATCTTCATCTTCATCTGCATCGTTAATGAAGTCGTGACTAGATGAGATGTACGACAGTGAACTGGAATCGAACCCTAAACCTAAAATTGGAATGTACTCGTCTTGTGAGAAGTGGATGTCGTTGTTGATGCGAATAGTGCTTGTGTTGGGGATGTCAGAAGTTAAAGGCTCTTGATATGGTTCAAGAGCCACATTCTCAATATTTTGTTCTACCCGGCTCCCTTGAAGTGTGGTTGCGTTAAAGATATTTCCATGCTCCATCACGTTAACTACTTTTCAACCCCCACCAGCTTTTGGATCATCAAGATAAAACACTTGTTTTGCTTAAATGGCAAGCACAAACGGGGCATGCTCATACCAGCTTGTGGATGTATTCACTGATAATAGCCCGTGATCCATCTTTGTACTCCTCGGAAAATTTGGGTTAGTATTGAACAATCTACGCTTAAACAACACAACTGACATACCTGCTGGATATAGTAGTTCGATGACGGAAACAACAATTCCATAGTTTACAACATTATCCTTACCCACTACCATGATGCCACTGTTTTGTGTCTTTCGGTGTTGATCTCGTCATTCAGTCAGGAACTTAACACCGTTGACTACACAGACCGCATAAACATTATGTCCTTGTGGCATACACGCCAAATGATGCAACTGCGGAGAGTAATCATTGTTATTTTGTTCTTGCATCCTCATCACCTACAATCAAATGAAAATATATAAGTTAAAAATTATGATCGAAAAGGGCATGAGCTTCCCCCAATTATGAAATAGAGAGATTAAAAGTACCTATTTTAAGAAATATGTATGAAACATTTTCTTATGCCTCTCTTCATGTCTATTCTGATAATTAAGTTGAATAATTCCCAAATTAGCATCTCTATATTCCTTGACTTCGTCACAGTGTTGCAGTACCCACCAATGAGCCTCACATAAGTTATCTTCTCTTAAAATTTCTGAATTAGGTAACTTAGCAAACATTCTTATATCTTCAGAGACAATTGAGAGGTTGAATGTATGTGTTCTTGCCGGGTCAAGGGCCTCTGTATTATGGAGATATGACTTGTAATACATTACACACTCATGTGCAATATATGCGTTAGCTATTGATCTTTCCGGCTTTGCTCTGTTTTTAACAAAACCTTTATACCCACCAGGTTGTCTAAAAATAAAATAATTAGTACAAATGAAAATATAGAGAAAATATGTAAATAACAATAATATGTGACAGGATTTAGGGTTATAATCATATATTTTTATGGGAAACATCCAAGTATACTGGACCAGTAAGAAGCACTTGTTCGAGAAGATGAATCATGAGGTGAACCATGATCGAAAAGAAAGTCGAGGAGAAGATCATCTCCAATTTACATAGGATGTAGACAATGTTTGATTTTATTTCAACAACATCTGACTTCTTCAGCTTTCTACTACATATTCTCTGCCAAAACCTGGATAAGGCTACTAACAGCTCAACCACATCATGATGCAGATATAGTCTGATTACCAAGGGAAGAAGACGTTGCAATAAAACATGACAGTCATGACTCTTCAATCCATGTATCATCTGTTCCGCCACCTTAACATATCGAGCTATAATTCCTGCATATCCTTAAAGATACTTAACATCATTGAACAAAACTGGAAACTTTAGGCTTGAAAGCAGGCTTCACCGAGTAAGGTGCAATAGGCATAAACACTTGTCTCGACGCAGTCTTTTTTACCTATAAAGGACTCTACTACATATTCTCTGCCAAAACCTGGATAAAGCTACTAACAGCTCCACCACATCATGATGCAGACATAGTCTGATTACCAAGGGAAGAAGACGTTGTAATAAAACATGACAGTCATGACTCTTCAATCCATGTATCATCTGTTCCGCCACCTTAACATATCGAGCTATATTTCCTGCATATCCTTAAGGATACTTAACCTCATTGAACAAATTGGAAACTTTAGGCTTGAAAGCAGGCTTCACCGAGTAAGGTGCAATAGGCATAAACACTTATCTCGACACAGTCCTTTTTACCCATAAGTGACGTAGTAAGCCCATCTTTTGCGAATCATCTCGTGCTTTGATATTGTCTTTTGTCTTGTCTTTAATGTTAAGAAGTGTTCCCACCACGTTGTCACATATATTCTTTTCTATGTGTATGACATCTAGGTTGTGTCTAATTCTCAAAGTGGACCAGTAAGGTAATTCAAAAAAAATACTCTTATGATGTCAATTGTCAAGTGCAGCAGGACGCACAGAATTTTGGGCCAAGACATCTTTATCACTACTCAAATATCCAAAATTGAAAGAGTTCAACTTGTATAAAATTTCATCCCCATACTGAATAGGGGGTGGTTCACGACGCTCTTCCCTGCCATCAAATGCATCTGCATCAAGCCGCCATTCATGATTCATTGGAAGCCATCTACAGTGACCCAGGTAAACAATCATGTCCGCGTGACAACTAGCATCGACGTTCTCTAAGCAGACGAGACAAGCCTTGTACCCTTGAGTGATATGAGAAGATAACAAATCGTAGCCAGGAAAGTAGCTAATTATCCACATCACGACTGCTCTTATCCTAAATGAAGTTTTACTATGTCTATCAAAAGTCGGGATTCCATTTTTCGATAATTCTTTTAGCTCTTCAATTAACCGTCTCAAATACACAAGTAGACATTTTCCCGAAGAATTGGGACATGGAATTAACAATGCCAGAAAATTATATTTCTTCTTCATACACATCCACGGTGGTAAGTTGTACGACATTAAAATAACAGGCCAAATCCTATGAGATAGAGTCATATTACAGCTAGGATTGAACATGTCGGTTGCTAGTCTGATCCTTACATTTTGAACGTCTTCCGTAAAATCAGGAAATGATGCGTCAAAAGATTTCCAAGCCTCCCCATCTGAGGGGTGTCTCAAAACACCATCATCTTCCCTAGGAAGACCGTGCCATCTCATCTCCTTTGCAGTCTTTAATAACATGTACAGACGCTGCAATCTCGAAGTTAACGGGAAATAACGAAGCACCTTCACATGAACAAGTTTCCCTTTTTAGAAGAATCCTCCTCATCATACTTCGGCCCATTGCAAATGGGACAGTAAATAGCATGCTTGTAATCTCCGTAAAACAGTAAACAATTATTCTTGCAGGCGTGAATCTTCACATAATCAAGGCCGAGGTCGCCCAGGATCTTTTTTGTTTTATAATGACTCTCAGGAAGTCTATTTACAGGAGGAAGCAAAGTTTTAATAAACTTTGAATAGTCTCCATAATGTCTATTACTCGTTCTATGCTTTACTTTCAAATGCATTTGTGACATTATCGCACTCAAAACTGAAACTGGATAGTCATCATACAATGGTGTCTGGGCTTGTTCGAGAAATCTGCTATACTTCTCATAATCAGACATGTCAACTCCCTCATTGACATTGGGGGTATCATCATCAACTGCCTCTTCTTCATATCTTGAAGCATACGGAAAAACATCATGTAGCATATTCATAGCGGGGTATATAAAAGAGTCGGCAGTACCACTAGATGACCCAACTTCATGAATGTAACTTGCTCGAAATTCTGCTAGTGTAGGATTATTTTCCTCCACCTCACCGTGTTCTGTCCATATAGTATAATTCTTCCACATACCAAAATGTGACAAGTGTTGTTCCATACCCGATCGTGTCTGCCAATCGTCGCACATACATTTTCTACATGGACACTTGTGCCACTCAGTTCTTGGGGTAGCATGATAATCAATAAATCTCAAGAAATCAAAGATTCCCTGTATATACAAGTGGTGACACATGTCGTATAACATCCAGCTTTTTCAATGTTTTGCCTCTGCTGTCATAAGAGAAACAACAAATAAGCACCAAGTATATAGCAACAAACCAACATTACTCATACAAATATTTGTTTCTTCTTCACCTTATGCCTCCGGTTAGGGTTCTAATCTCATTCAAGAGAATGAGACTTTGTAAAATTTCGGCAGCATCTTCCTACAGTTCCCTAAGTTCATGAATATCTAAGCCTAGTATGCACTCGAGGAACAATACAGGAGACTCTGTTGAAATATATATACCCACAATCGAAACCAAAAACAAAAAAACTGCAAATCACATAACAAAGTCTTATTCTTCCAAATTGTCCAAAAATAGGACAATTCAAGAACCATTTTAGTCTATTGCCAAACCAAAATCATTCTCGAACGACATTTCTAAGGTTAAACGTGAATGAAAGAATTTAACAATTCTTACATTCATCGCTCTAAAAAAACACAACATCATATATATATATATATATATATATATATAGATAATGAGATCATATATATATATATATATATATATATAACATCAATAGATTGTTTTATACTACCGGCGGTACCACCGGAATTCTTCACCGAAAAACATGGTCTTCGTTATTTTATTTTTTTTAATAGGAGGAAACATATATGGTCTAAACAAGGAGGAGAAATAACTTCAATAAATGTAATGGGTAACCTAAAATTCAATACGTCATCAACAAACAACATCATCATTGAAGCTATAATCATTATTTGAAACGTGAATGGTGAAAAGAAGAGATAATGAGATTATACCAAGCTATAAACTAGTGATGCTTCATGAGTAGAGGTAAACAAAGCTTTAGAAGCCCGAATTCGATGATTTCCAATACTACCATCGAAAATCTATACCAGCTGTGAGAAGACCCAAATTTTCTTCTGTTTTAGATCTAGACAATGAGGAAGGAGTTATAAAGTCGAAAACACTTATGCGATGAACATTTCGTCGTATTAGTAATAAAATTTTGTCTCATAAGCAACATCTTATGTGGCAACATAATTTTTCGTCGCTTCAGATAAAAAATTTTGTGACGAAATTCATTTATTCGTCGCCTAAGACATAACTTAAGAGATGAAATATTTTTCGTCTCTTAAGTGTTGTCTTCGTCTCTTAGGTAAAATTTTGTCGCTTAAGGAATAACTTATGCGACGCTATATTGTTTCGTCGCTTAAGTGTTTACTTAAGTGACGAAGTGGTTTTCGTAACATAAGTTGATACCTAAGCGACGAACACAATTCTCTTTGTCGCATATGTCTTTTTTCCTAGTAGTGATTTCCTAAACCAGTTGGGATGCTTCCCTCTAGGCGGTTTCCTTGAAGAAAAATCATTTGGAGATTGGTTGAGAGATTAGATAGTGATGTGGGCAACGTCCCTCCAAAGTTGTTCTGGCTGAACCCCAACCAAGTTAGACTTGTGGCATTGATCAATTCTGAGACAAAACTCAAGTCTCCATGTTTACCGGTTCCAAGATTATTATCTTGGACATTGAATACCACAAGGTTATGAAGGTTTCGTAAATTTGGTACCTGTCCAGTGAGTTTGTTTGACGAACATTGGAACCACACAAGATTTGTTGCATTCGAAATTGACCAAGGGATGGCTCCAGTATATTGATTGTCATCAACAGAAAAGATTTGGAGGTTGGGAAAAGCTGTAGTGCCCAAGTTTGAAGGAAGAGTTCCTTGAATTTGGTTTGATAATACCTCGAATTGAACTATACCAGAGAGATTATAAATGCAGGGAGGGATGATACTAGACAACCTATTTATGGCTAGAGAGAAAATTGTTAATTTTGTCCACCGGCATAGAACACTTGGGATGCTTCCTTCTAAGTTGTTATACCCTAAACCAATCGCCTCGAGAGACGAAAGGTTCCCTAAAGAAGGAGGGATCTCTCCTGTTAAATTGTTGTTTTGCAAAACAAAACTCTTAAGCTTTGACAAGGAACTCGGTTTTGGAGGAATTCTACCCACTAGATTATTTCTACTGAGGAAGAGAGTGACGAGTTGGATGCAGTTGGATATATTGGAAGGAATGGTGCCAGTAAGCGAGTTATTGTGTAGAAGCAATACCTGCAATCTACGCAACTGCCCAATTTGAGGTGGAATTTGATGATTGAAGCTGTTGTTCTTGAGATTTAGCACTCTCAAGAAGCTTAGGTTTCCTATATGTGGAGATATGGATCCCACCAACGTTAGAGACACGAGTTCCAGCTTTGCCACTCTTTGGTCATGTTTTCGACTGCATGTGACGCCGTGCCATAGGCAAAAATGAAGGGATTCATTCCATGAGCTTGTGACCTGGTTCGGATCGTGTTGTATTTGAGCTTTGATTGCTAGTAGTGCCAGCCTATCCGTCTCATTTCCTTCCAGTCTCCTGGTTAAGGGATGGTCTAGTTGCATGGAGGAGCTAGAACAGAAAATGAACATTGCATTATAGAAAGAGTATATCAGAACAAATTGCACAACCAAAATTCCCATTTTGATTATTTTCTTCGTGGTGTATCAACGAAACAAAAGGATAGGTGAGTTCCATTTGATTCGCAAGAAAACTAATTTAAAGGATGGGATTATGGGAAAATACATAATAACCAATCAAAACTTCTTTCTTTCCCACTCTTGATTTCAAAACTGAGTAATCAAAATTCAAAACCGAATTGACAGGCATAACCTGAAAGACAATAGAGGGAGGTATATGTGGTTGTTTGGTGGGCTATTATGAATCAGGTACAAGTTCATTATAGTAGGAACAATCAATCTGTACAACATACGATGAAGAAGAGCACTCTTTGGTTGACTTGATTATTTGATTTCTTCAGAAAGACGAGTGACTTAATTCGATCAGTTCCTTTCCACTAAGGGACTAGTGGCACATGACTTTTGTAATTTCCTCAATCAAAATCAATAATAACGGCAGATGAAGTACCGGCCAGGACCAGTTGCAGATACCTATTACAGTTAGGAAGACTTGGAATAGATGATTAGTACCGAAAACTCATGATCATTTTCGAACACTTGATCGATATGAGTCATATGACAGTTTTTATGATGCATATTCTTACATGAATTAGATTCTGAAACATTAAGTCTGGCAAAAGAGACAAACGATAATTGACTTATTCCATTAGAAGAACGAAGTAATTGGCAGAACTTTGCTACAACCGCCAACACAGATACTCAGAAACCATTAATCAAACTTGTAAGTTCATATTATGCATCCACCATAACCTACATTTGTAATTAAAAATAAGCATATATATGAGAATCTAGGATGACAAATTTAACTATCTGACTCGATGTCCATGCCCTCCACAGAGTTGCTCATTTTGAAATCAACCACAGCCTTGTCAAAAGTGTTGCTCACATGCTGGCACATCACCATGAGATCCTGGCATGCATCTTTGAAAACATCTTTTGCTGGATCACCTGTAAAATTCATCAAATGACCAGCTTAGTCTAAATTCAGAATTTCAATTCTGAACAATATGTTCAGAAGCACATCAGCATCTTTTATTTTTATTGTATATGAGTAAGCAAGTTTAAGTTACATAATTGATTGGCCTGTAAATAGACATAATCTAAATAGAAATCAACCACCAAACAAAGCAATAATCTTTCGAAGCATTACATATTTTCATGATAAAGATTCGGAAGAGGTGCAGGAAAAATCTATCAATCAATGTGGGGATATCTGCTCTATCTTGGAGCTGCAACTCCCCCGATCTAGAACGTTTATTCCTCCAAACGTCCATATTTATATATAAGAAGATCATGCATTTTTTTGTGTTCTTTCTTAGAACAAACTGCTCAGGTCACTTCATGCAGCATACTAAATTGTTTTACTAAAAAAATATAAAATCATATTTGGATAGTACACTGATGAAGCAGCTCTTTCTGCAATCAAACTCGTTCAGAATCTGCAGACCCACAACTTGGGTCTAATTCACATATATGATTAGGCAAAAATATCAGATGCACAACAGGTGCATTTTGCAGATACAACCAACTGAAAAGACATTAAAGTTGACCAATAATAATGTAAGAAATATCATTTGCATCAACCATTTCTACTCGGTCTCTCTCTTAAAGGGGAAAATATCAGAAACAATCACAGATGTCCATGACAGAACAAGATCAATGTATTTGATATAAGTCCACGGCAGAACAATTCGATATCTGATACACCTATACATATATTGCTCAAGGCAAAGAAAATGTACAAATATACACACCTGTAGTCTGAATTCTAATATTAACTCGGTTATCGGATGGATGAGGAATGCTGTACCCACAGAATTTCGTCCTCGGACTGCAAGATAACATTAAAGCTTCTTAGTTTATCATTAAGCAAACAATACAGCTTTCCACTTAGTACCATTACATTTACTACATCGTCATTCCAAAGCAAGAAAGGTAAGATTAGTTCACCACAGAAAATTCAATTACGACATTCTCTCTATGATTCATGCTTTGACAAGTAAGATATAGAGCTAACAGTATAGTAGGTGAATATGTGAGCCGAAGTTACAAAAACTGAGTTAGAAAGCATGCACTTACTCCTGATTCAGAGTATATCTGACAGCATTTGCGAATGTATGATCCTCATCAACCAAAGAGAATGTCGATTGGGAGGGATCAGAAAGGGACCCAAGTTCCATTCTTTATAAAACCTTGTCTGCCAAAAAAAAATTCCCAATTAACTATATCAAACGAAAAAGTTACCATTAACATCTGGGATCCTAGATTTAGATCAAATTATTACATTTTGTGTCAGGAAATATGAAACTCCCCATATGCATTGAACTCTACTCAACCCAGAAAACACATTCCCAATCAAATTATACCATACCGAGAGTACGCATAGAACTAACTAGAGGAGAACCAACATTACCCATCTCAATTATTTATCTAACTAATTCGATACTTATATTGAAGGATAAACTGAATGCGAAATAGCATACCCAACATAGCTAGGAAACAAAGTTAGAGAAGAAAAGACATACCGGAACTTGAAGAAGAGTTGAGAAGAGTGAGTAAATATTGAGTAGAGAATGAACAGATGAGCCGAAGAGGAGAGTTGCTGCAGAGATGTCCAAGTGACGGCTGCTCTGTTTTGGACAGTACGAAGAGGAAGCTTATGGTTTAAGAAGTCCAAAATACCCCTTTGAATGAGTTGCTGACAACAGCCGGACTTGACACGCGTCTCTTACTCAAAGCAAACACAAACTTGATGGGTTGTGAATTGTATGTACGCAACAGATGCATATGCACCGTGCAGGTTTTTTAAATTGTTGTATTCGAAGATCGATCGAATGAATATTAAAAATTAAAAAAAATTTCATTTCATTTTTATTTTTAAACAGATCAAATTAAACGTATATAATAAGACTACATTTTATTCGACTTCGGATCCTCACCTTCTGTGTTGGAAACACTTAAGATTTTTTTATGTTTTAATTTTGTTAACAGTATTAAAATACATGCATAACAATGCGACGTACATAACCAGATCAAAATATTACATATTAACTGCTCGGTTCACTTACATTTTAGTGTGTAGAAGAATTTTCGGTTCCCAAACTTATTCCAAACTAGCCATTTTCTACCCATGCAAATTTACAAGATGTCACAAAATTACCTAAAATTGAAGAGTAGTATAATCGAAAACTACCTAAAACTAATCCAAACTAGCCATTTTCTACCCGTGCAAATTTACAGGGTGTCAAAAAATTACCTGAAACTGGTATAATCAATCAGACCATAGTGAAATGCAGTTGCAATTTGAAATATAGCCAAACAAAATAATATGACATGGTTGCGGTTCTGGCCACAAACTGAGCCAAACCAGACTTCGCCCACCCTCATCAAATCCTAAGCAAATCTAGAAGCACAAACAAAACTCAACCACGACTGATTCACCGCCTCTATATAACAGATGTCAACCGGATCACCGCCTTAAAGCAAAACCTCAGCCGCCACTGCTTCCCACAGTCGCGACAGGAGCCTAACTCTACTTCGTAGGATCGTCGATAGCGTTGGAGGACACCTCAAAGACGTCTCCCCTACGTTGTTGTGCCGCCGTTGCTTGGTTTGGGTAACACAAAGCCACTCCGCGGAACCCTTGGTTTCGCTTGTGGAGGTCGCTCAAGGAGGGCTCACCTTACCACCTAAAGCCCGTTCTTAGTACTCTATTAATCATCTTAGTTCAGTTGCCAAAGAAAACAGACCAAAAATTTATTTACGTTGCGTTGGTATAGAGAGAATGCGTACAAAGCACTAAGTGATTGTGTTGGTATAGAGATAATGCGTACAAAGCACTCTGTGATTGTCTTGTCTTGGTCTAGTGGTTGTTGAATACGCAAAGCAACAACAAGTAGTGGTGGTGCTAAATAGATACCCTTAATTTGGGGTTATTCCTTCGGTTTATATTCATCAATCTGTGTCTAGAACCAAAGCGAATGTGGATTCCTAACTGGTGTGAGTGGTGTCCATATCAAGTCTTGGACTTAGGCTGTTGGAAAGCCACTGCTGTATTCTTATTCTTCTTAAATATTTTTTTTAATTCAAATCACTTAATTTTATATTGAGACAACAAACAAAAGTAAGGTTAGTCATTACACGTTCTTCCGTTATTATGTACAGATAGACAAAAAGTAGTAAAAAAACATTATAATGATACAGGATAGAACTACTCATTTAACATATGATGCTCACTTATTTAGAAACACAGTACTGGCTCATATTCTTCTTAAATATTTCACTATTATACACTATTTGAAATAAATAGTTAACAGTTGAGTACAACCAAGCGAAACTGAATCTTGTGACCTGTTTTGTTGCAACAAAGACCATCCAAAGCAGTAGGAGCAAATCAAATGCACATCGCCAACAACCTGTGTACGTATATATATGAATCGAACAAATTAATTTAAGTAAAGATAGATCCACACATGACAGAGGTGAGCTTGAAGTACAGGTGAGCTCGAGCAGCTGATCAAATGTATATATAATTAGCACCAGAAATTCCATACAGCAGTCTTACCAAAAGAAACACAGATATGAACAATCTTTAATCTTTTATATTAAAACAACTTCATCACATGTTTTTCTGTTCCATACATATTTTACTGCCATCATTCATGCATGACTTTCTATTTTTATCGATCATTAGATATTTAAAATATAGAGATGGAGGACATGAGAAATAATGCCCAGTAAATAATTTGACAACTCTCAAAATAAAAAATACAATGAGAAAGCTACTTAAGACTCAAGAGTAACACCAATCATATCTTAAGAGTAACACTAAAATGTGTCAATTAAAGTAGCCTTTTATAAGTGGTAAATAAGTAACAACATTGGTGTCACTCTGCTTCACACATAATCCCCTATAATCAGTGATTTAGAGTTTAAACCAAGTACTCAGACATTCTTCCCCTTGGGAAAACAATGTTTATGTTCTTATTATAGTATCATATAATTTCTCACATGGCTATTTTTGTTTCTTATTATATTATAAAATATTATAAATGTATTACCCAACTGAAAGTCAGTCACTCTTGTCCACCAAAATTACAAAGCTGAATGAAAGCCCACAACCTAAAAGGAATTGCTGAAGGAGATTTATGGATATGAGGAAGTGACAAAGGGTGTTGACAAGTGTCATTTGCATGGCCTTAGTTTCCTCAATTCATCTCCCAACTTCTCTCCCTCTCCCTCTCCCTCTCCCTCCAAATCAGTTTCTTTCTCTTCTCAAACTTCTCAAAGCTGCTCTCTTTCTTATCAAAGCTTCCATCTTTCTCTGCTGCCATGGCAGTTGCGGAGCTCTCAACGCCTTCATACACCACCACCCGCCTTGTCCACCCATCCAAGCTCTCCTTCTCAGCCACCCATCTCCGCCGTGTTGCTTTTCCACCTCTGTCTCGCACCCAAAACGCTCGAGTCTCTTGCTCTCTTCCACCCAAGTAACAACCTTTTTTTACTCTTTCTTTTTTACTTGTTTTGGTTTAATATATTGTTGTGGTAATTCTGTTGTTTCTTGATTTCAGTCAAGTCCAAGCTCCTGCTCCTACGCTAACTGAAGACCCCAAGAACAAACTCGAGTGTTATGGCGTGTTTTGCCTCACCTATGATCTCAAAGCTGTAAGCTTTCTTCGTATTCTAATCTGGGTTTTTGCTCTCTTTTTTTTTTTTGTTACATGAATATGCACTGGTGGTGTTTGTCATTATGCCCATTCCAGTTTAAGTTACCCGAATGTATTGACTTTTGTTTTACCAATTAGTACAACTTGCTCTGTTTTCCATTTTGTTTGTTATTCTATGAGCTGAGGATCAGTTTCTCTGTGAATCAAATTTATTACTGTACTGTTTCACTGTCAATGACACAAATTGAATGCTTATATGCTAGTTAATACTGCCTTTTGCTCAAAAGCCATTTACTTTGAAAATATCCGAAGCGAGGTTTAGTGTAACATTCATGACTACATTATGATTTGTTGATATGCATGACTATCAAGATAGTTCTTTTCGCTATCTATGTGTGTAACTAATAACTGTGATTCAATGATCACAGGAAGAAGAGACAAAATCCTGGAAGAAAATGATTAATATTGCGGTCTCAGGTGCAGCTGGGATGATTTCTAATCATCTACTATTCAAAGTAAGTGTTTGTTGCAACTAAATTTCAGACTCTGTTTTGTTTTTCTTGGTGTCCTGATAACTGGCAATTCTGGAAGTTATTGACCGGAAAATAGAAAATGGAGATGATATAAACATTCCTAGCATGTAGTTCCAAAGTATCTGTTGCAACTAAACTTCAGACTCTTTTACCTAGACTTTTCTTGAATTTTTTTTTTGAGGGTGGGGAGGGGGGGGGGGGGGGGGGGGGGTCTGAATAGTGACTGTCTGGAGCTTCTTACTGTTAAATGAACATGGAGAGACTGTAAAACATACTTAGCATGAATCATGTGCCAACGTCAACTGACAGGAGTTTGATCTTACTTTTATTCACTAAGGGGCATTATGGTGTATCTTCAGTTGGTTCTCAATTAGTAGGTAATAAGTAATACCATCTTGCAGCGTGGAACCTTGGCATATGAGCAACTACAAATCATGATATGACAGGTGCCGTCATTTATATTGATGACTGTTCCTGGCTTAGTGGCTTTTCCTACCCCAGTAACTTTATAATAGAGCTTCCAAAGGCCATGAGCTTTGGATTAAATTCAATCACCACATAGTTAATTTTTGTTTGTAGGAGATGGGGTTTTCTCATCCATTAAATATATAGTGTTGAGGTGCCATCTTCTAGACTGTCAAAAACAACAGGAAAAAAAAAATCTACCTCTTCTCATAGAAAAAAAAACGATAAAAGTTATGCTGCCGTATATTTGAGAAAAGTTCATAATTTAAATAGAACCTCTTATTTTAATTTTGAATTAAATTCAGTTTACCCCCCAAATCTTTGGTGCCAAAATCAGTTCAGTCCTGCAACTTTTTTTTAAAATCAGTTCGCCCCTTCAACTTTCATAAACACATTAGTCGGTCCAATTTTTAAATTCCTCTCAAAATATGACGTCACCAAAGCTGTTGGAACTTACATGGGGACCCATAATTCAACTTTATCCCTCTTGAGAGGGATAAAATAGCCAATTTGACAAAATATTGTTAAAGAAGATAAAAAAAAATGCATCTATTTGGCAAAATGAATAAAAAACAATTAGGGTATTTCAGACATTTCGTTGAAAATGAGGGGGTAAAACTAAATTATGGGTTCCTTTATCAGTTCCAACGGCTTCGGTGACGTCACATTTCGAGGGGAATTTAAAAATTGGACCGATTGATATGTTTACAAAAGTTGAAGGGGCAAACTGATTTAAAAAAAGTTGCAGGGCTGAACTGATTTTGGCACTAAAGATTTGGGGGGTAAACTGAATTTAATTCTTTAATTTTATAAGAATCTGTATTCAACATTGTGCGTATGACTTGCTTATAATCCAGCTTGCATCGGGTGAGGTTTTTGGGGCAGACCAACCCATTGCATTGAAACTACTGGGATCTGAAAGATCATTTGAAGCTCTCGAAGGTAAGGTTCTTACAGTCATATTTGTTCTGCAGTGTCGAAAATCCTATATGAAATTCTACAAAATGATGAAATATGTAAAATTAGACTGTTGTTCAACTACTTATAATTGATCATGGCCCTAATAGTTGTGAGGGAAAGTGATACGGGCATGTTGTGCTATCTGAGTTGAAGTTTTTGATATGACTCAAGTAATGGGAGTATTAACTGAGAGACTAGCAAAGTAGAGAGGTAGAGTTTACAATGAATACTGTAATATCTTTCAGTGTTCTGATTACATAAGTTAGAGACTTACATAATTCAGCTACCAGTCGCCTGGTCTTGTGCTCCATGAGAATTCATGTACCACTATAACCTGTTCAGCAAGACCCCTGTACTCAGCTTAGTGGATCACTCTGCCACTATAACCTGTTTCGCAGCACAACTAATAAGATCAAAGTGAAAATACTAGAAAATCAGTACCAGACCCCTCTGATGGATTACTAGCTCCATCAGCATCTACATTGCCATTCAAGGATAATTCTCCATCATTGAAAGTAACCTCTATATTCTTGCTCAGGCAGCTTCGGCATTTCCACACCAAAACCATTATATACCAGCATGCATTGAGGAAAAGTGCATATATAGCCCTATTGAATATTGATTACATGTTTAAACATCAGTGTTTGACAGAGTATTACCAACCCTATGTTTGAAATTAGAATCAAAATTTCAATGTGTCGTGTGTGGAGTCTCAGGACTGAGTCCAATTTGGTTTATATATAGCCACTCTGTCGAAGTGGGATATACCTCTGCTTGAGGATCTTTCTGTGTATTAGAGTAACAAAATTAAGTATATATATACTAATCTTATAAAGAACTTTGGCTAGAATTACAGTGGAAAAGGAGTTAACAAGTATCTAGAGTTAAACTAACTTGCATGAGTTAAAACTGGAGATTTACTATCACTACTAAAAGTGAAGTCATCTAAATTATGAATGCCATATTCCCATGTTGACTGAGAGGACATTTAAATTTTACAGGAGTTGCTATGGAATTGGAGGATTCCCTATTTCCTTTGTTGAGGGAGGTGAGCATAGGTATTGATCCATATGAGGTGTTCCAAGATGTTGACTGGGCTCTACTAATAGGAGCAAAGCCTAGAGGTCCTGGAATGGAACGAGCTGATTTGTTGGACAAAAATGGGCAGATCTTTGCAGAGCAGGTGCCATTATGATAGCACAAATGCTTCTCTTTAATACACAAATTGCTCAAGAATTTTGCTAATATATTATTATTTTCAACAAGCAGGGGAAGGCTCTCAATGCTGTTGCATCTCGTAATGTCAAGGTGATAGTGGTTGGTAACCCTTGTAACACAAAGTATGTCCTTATCATCCTTTTATTTTCAGTTCTTATCAGGTGAAAGGATGCAATCTCCTGGATCATTATACCACACCTGTTACTGATGACTACATTTCTCTATTATGTAGTGCACTAATTTGTTTGAAAAATGCTCCGAAAATTCCTGTTAAAAATTTTCATGCTTTGACACGGCTGGATGAAAATAGAGCAAAATGTCAGGTAAAACTTAGCTCGCAAACATTAATTACATATAGATGATATTTGCTTCTCTTTTATGAACAAAAAGAACAGCTATAAAAATGTGTTCTTGTTTTATTCAGCTGGCCCTCAAAGCGGGTGTCTTCTATGATAAAGTGTCAAACGTGACCATCTGGGGAAATCATTCTACCACTCAGGTATTTGAAAATAATTTAACATTCTTTTGTACTAGCGGTTATTTTCTCTTGCTCTTGTTTGAAGACAGAATTATGTAACTCATATCAGGTCCCAGATTTCTTAAATGCTAAAATTGATGGCTTGCCTGTCAAAGAGGTCATCAAGGATCACAAGTGGTTAGAGGAAGAGTTTACACACAAGGTCCAGACGGTAAGGATGTCAAATATGTATTTCAACATCATTCTGCAGAGATGTATGCCCCTCATCAAGAACTAATTATAGATTCAAATTTCAGAGAGGAGGTGCTCTCATAAAAAAGTGGGGAAGATCTTCAGCTGCATCAACTTCCGTGTCAATTGTAGATGCCATAAAGTCCTTGGTTAATCCTACCCCTGAGGGTGATTGGTTTTCTTCTGGTGTAAGTTCCTGTTTGTTTGATAAGAATGCACATTATATACTATTTTATTATTATTATTTTTTTTTATAAACTAAACTAAACCTTTCTTGAGCAACCATATGATCAGTTCTGTTTCTGAAGGTGACAGAAACTATAATGTTGAAATTTTTTTCATATTTTTTTTTCATATTTTTTGTCATTATAATCAATTCTGTTTATGTAAGGTGACAGAAAACTATAATATTGAAAATAATTTGGCAGCTCATTTTGCTTTTTATCCCTACTTTTACTGAAATAAAATGGGTTCAGTCTTAAACATATGTGAGGAAGGTAATTGAAAGAAAAAGATGATGACTTCTTCCTTCTTTAACATTTGCAGCTGTGCGAGATAAAGGTCTCTCATGCACAGTCAAAATATGAAATGCAACAGCTCCATAAGAAATCTATTAACCAATGAAGTTGGTTTATATTAGATATTACAAAGTTATGAGTTTCAATTATTTTGGGTTGCTTTTAATCTCCAGTTTTTGTTGTCATTCTTTTGTAGGTTTACACCAGCGGAAATCCCTATGGTATAGCAGAGGATATAGTATTCAGTATGCCATGCAGATCTAAAGTAAGTTGATCTTGAGAACTTTCCTTACCTGCTGTTAATGATTAAACATGGACACTTACAATAATTCAATTGTATTCTCCAGGGGGACGGGGATTATGAACTTGTGAAGGAAATAAAATTTGACGATTATCTTCTCAAGAGAATAACAAAGGTATTCCCTTTTCTCATCCTTTTATGGACTGCATGCAACACAATAAGAAATGTTATATTGATGGGGTTCAATGAATAAGTGAGGAGACATTACCTAAATAGCTGACATCAATTCTCAATAAGGTATGAACCAGAGTAACTCTTAGTATAATTATGATCAGAAATAGAAATTCTGTAAGACAGAAAGACCAGTGCAAAAATCAAAATTATTTCATCTTCTTTCCTACATTTTCACAGAGAGAGAGAGAGAGCTATTTCCCATCCACATGTTCAATCAGTCGGCTACTGCTGTGTTTTCCTTCTTTGAATAAATGGCCTCATTTGGCGTTATAATTTTGCAGAGTGAAGCTGAGTTACTAGCTGAGAAAAGATGTGTTGGTCACCTAATTGGACAGGTACATATATAATATATTACTGCTACAGCATTTTTACTATATGTTGATACTCTCCCTTGACTTAAGTTCTTAACTTTCATGCTTATTGCTTTCCAGGGTATTGCTTTTTGTGATCTGCCCGAGGATACTATGCTTCCTGGAGAGATGTAATTGTAGCCAGATAAATTCTATATCTCGAAAACATCCACATACACAAAAGCGGCAACAAAGAGCAGATGGATCAAACCATACATTATATATTTATGTAGAGTAAGTATGAAAATAAATTAGAGGGAATAACATCAAGTCATTTGTCAAATTTTGAGATTGTAATAAGTTTTCTGTACTTTGTGCAGGATAGAGCTAAACATTGACATATACATATTTGTAATCGTATGATTGTTTGTTTAGTTGCTTGTGGCCTAAATGTTAATAGTTGCAAACGACTATTGAATTCAGAAATGATGATATATGATATTCAAGATCCATTCTTCAACTTGAGCAAAACATGATGGTTAGTGTTGACTGCCTTACAGAACATATCATGTCAGCCAAGTGGCTTATTAAGTGGTACCATGTTGTTTTGATTTTCCTATCGCTGTAGTCTAGGCTGAAGCCTTAGACGGTGTTCAAACACCGACTGCTTACAAGTACAAGAAGACCAGAGAGTTCATGCCACTTGGAACAGTAACTTTTGATCACAAGGAGTAGTAACTTGACTTGTTTTTTATTTCTTTTTAAGTTTTGAGACAGAAATTCACTCTAGAGCTTGCTCAATCATCTTTTTGGAGTAAAATGTTCTCCCCAAATATTTACTGAAGGAACCAGAAGCTGTTCGTGCAGGTAAGAAGTTAACTTGTTGAAAATCCAAAATGAACTTCCTCAGTGAAATCATGCTTGTTTTCAAGGTAGTATTATATATGTTGTCAATTTGTGTTCCTTCGCTGTAACCAATTAATCATATTTTTCCTTCCCACAAGGTTGTGACTTGTGAAAGAGATGGATCAAGTGTTGCACTTCAAGCAATCAAGGCTCAGATAACTGACCAAAAAAAGAATGGCTCAAAATAAAGCACGAGCCTGACTCGGTCTTGAGCTCTTGCAATGAAATCCAGTTAGCTGAAGGAATGCCACATCTTTTAAGCTAGAGTGAGGTGAACGTTGAGATTTAGTGTAAAGTACGTACTCCACTGATCACAGTTGCAGGTCCCATGCAAATATCAAATCAAGACACTAAAGACATGGAAATTTGAAATGGATGAGTGGTTCTCTTCTAGTGTGCTCGACTTGAGGTCGTCATCTTGACCTTGACAAAAAAAAAAGAGACTTGAGGAGTTGAGGTCTTCATTGGCCTGGAAAAATCGTGATCTATCAATTTGGAGTTTGGAGTCTTAGAAGGTTATTCTCTTCCCTGCACAGTTCAGGTCTTATAATTGAGGTTCTGCTTCTTGCTTGCTAGTTTTATACTTGGTGATTTGAAATGAAGCTTTTCCCCATGGAATCAGGCCTTGTTTCTCTTCCCATCAAGGTTCTGTTATGTTGTTTGTGTTTCTTGCTAGCAGGTTCTTCCCTAGCCAGTAGTGCCACTAACCCCACAAGGTTGAGAGGGAAAGAGACTGACCGAGTTGCACTTCTAGCCATCAAGGCTCAAATAAAGCATGAACCTACCTCGGTCCTGAGCTCCTGGAATGAATCCAGTCACTTCTGCCAGTGGCAAGGAGTTGATTGCGGGCGCCGGCATCAAAGGGTGACAGTGTTAGACCTACAGTCCCAGCATTTGGCAGGATCCATATCCCCCCACGTAGGGAATCTAAGCTTTCTCAAGGAGCTATATCTACAAAACAATAGCTTCACAGGTGAGATCCCACCACATTTTGGTCACTTGAGGAGGTTGCAGACTCTAAGACTGAACAATAACTCCATCGGTGGTGAAATCCCTGCCAATATATCCAGTTGCTCCAACCTCATTCGACTAGATTTAGGGTACAACAAGCTGGTTGGGAAACTGCCTACCACAATTGGGTCCTTGTCAATGCTCCAGAGGTTTGGTTTTTACTATAACAATCTAGCAGGAACGATCCCACCTTCATTTGGCAACCTTTCATCCCTGACCACGCTTTTGGCTATTGGTAACAATTTGGAGGGAAGTATTCCTATTTCCATAGGGAAACTTACAAGCTTAAAAGTCTTTGCTGTGGGAGAAAATTTGTTGTCAGGTGCTGTTCCTGCTTTCATTTTAACATGTCTTCTCTCACTACGTTGGACTTTTTGGGAAACCAATTCCATGGCAAGCTTCCTTCGGACATGGGTAACACTCTTCCTAATCTCCAAGTCATAGATGCTTCTTTCAACCAAATCACATGACCCATTCCCATGTCCATATCCAATGCCTCCAATCTTAGACAATTTATTGTTGCAGTAAATGGCTTAACTGGACAAGTTCCCTCTTTACAGAAGCTATTTGGCCTCTGGGAATTTGTAATTGGCGACAATTATATTGGAAGTGGGAAAGCCAGTGACTTTAGCTTTCTCTCGGATTTGACCAACTCCACACAACTGGGGACTCTTGATTTAACCGCCAACAATTTTGGAGGGATGCTTCCCCTGAGTTTATGGAACTTCTCAACAAGTCTGTCTGCGTTTTCTGTCCTGAATAATCAGATACATGGAAGCATCCCAAATGGGATAGGCAAACTTGTCAACATGGAGATTCTGTATATGGGCCACAATGAATTTAGTGGAAGCATTCCTGCTGATATTGGGAAGCTTCGGAGTTTAGGGAGATTGCTTCTTAACAACAACAAATTATCAGGGGATATCCCTTCCTCCCTTGGGAATTTAACAGAGTTATTCATACTTGACTTGCAAGGAAATGCTCTTCAGGGCATCATCCCGCCGAGTTAGGGGAGATGTCAGAAGCTGCTTCAGTTGCAACTTTCTTGTTAATATATGTCTTGAATCAGCCATCCGGGAGAACTAGCCATCCGAGAGTACCAGCTATTCGAGGATCTCGCTGGTGTATTAACTCCTGATAGACGCAATTTATGCTACTTCCTTAATGTATTTCCGACCCTATTTAGCCTTGTTATTTCCTTAATAACTCCAATTCTAACATGTTTTGTATTTTAGAGTCAATAAAGGCAAATTTACACAAAAGGATGCTAAAACGCAAGAATTGAGCGGAATCCTAATCAAAGGAGGATTCCTGGTGCAGCAAGGAGTTTCATTAAGTCGCAGAATCAAAGGATAAGTCGTTTAGGAAACTTTCCTGTTTTGAAAAGGGAAAGTTGCCCATTTCATTTTAAGAAACTTTCTTATTCTGATTTAGGAAACTTACTACTTTTGAATCTTTCCTATTCTGACTTTCCTAAAATATTTAGGAAACTTTCTTTCCTCTTGAGACAGGGATTCCACATGAAGCAAGGAAACTAAATCCTACATGGATTAGGCCGAAATTCTGTCACATAAAAGGAGGAGATTGGCACAATCTTTTTAGGGTTTCCAGCCGAATTTATATGAAGATAATGGAGCAAACATCAAGGAAATTAAGGGAAATTCTTACCTTTTATTTCTCCATATAAATTCCTAATATTCCTAGAGTTTATATCTGATTTATATTCCTTTTCTAGGGACATTAAATGGCACAAATATGGGAAGAATAATCAGCAGCAAATCAGCAATTAACAAGGAGAGATTCAAGCTGATTTCAATTTGGAAAACAAGCAATGTATTCAGCCACAATTCCAGCCGAATTCATCACCTTTATGTGCAAGATATTCTAGAGAATTCTAAGGAATATTCTCTGAAAATATTGTGCTATTATTTGTGGCTCTTGGATCAGATTTAAAATCAAGGGAGGAGAATAAACCCTAGGTGCGACATGGACACTATAAATAGAAGACATATGCTGAGTTTTAGATATCATCTCTTCACGCACAAATCACACAAAAACAATAGCATCTTTCTTCCTGTAGTCGTGTGCACCTAGAAGCCGAGAAGCCAACGTTGGAGAGCAGCCTTCGGACTTCTCCAAGCTGCAGCCGAGATCTTGAAGCTGAGGAGCACTTGCGTCATCATCAACTGGCCCTTGAAGATCATCGAAAAAGTGTAACAACATGCCTGTTCTCTTTTCTTGCGTTAACTTCAAATTCGGATTCAAAGTTGCATGGTTCTCTGGTTTGAACTTGTTATTCTTTTAAATAAATAAGTATGATGTTGATATGTTTGATGATTGTGAATGGTTTTATTTGTTTGTCATGCAAATTGTTAAGCATATAGTTACATGTTATATACTAAACCGATTCTGCAGGATTGGTGATTGCTATGATTTGTACTAAGCTTCTTCAAGTAAGTATAGATCTAGAAGTAGTGAAGGCTATGCCTAATGGCCGAGACTATTTGTTATGCATCTGGGAGTTAAGCTTCTTCAAGTAAACTCGTGGTGCATTTGAACTCATAATTCTTTAGTTCTTAATGACTTATATATTGTGTGGACGGGTGCCTTCGCATCGATCGCAGCCTTTATATGAGATTGTCTACGTGTTAGGACTTCTCCAATGTAGACGATTATTAAGTAGAATTCGATGGAATGCAATGACTTCTTCAAGCTTGTGTTTCGGGTTCATTGACATATCTTGCTTGACAACATTTTCATTATTCACATGATAATATATCGATTCATACTTGTTGTTTGAAGGTTGTGTGTGTGTGGAAGATGATCACTTGTATATATTATATTTTTATTTTCTGTTTTCTTAGGAATGTTAGAACAAACTCTCAAAACCCCCCCCTGAAATCATGTAAATGTAATTGCTGTTTATATTTTGTAAATAACTCTTAAGTTAGACTCTAATCTGTTTAGCTTTGTAACCGCAGGAGCACCATAAAGTCCCCGGATTGATCGAACCTTATTTACCAATACTACAATTGTCAAAACAGGGTTCTTAAATTACGCGCCCGGTTTCGAGCGCGTCAACTCCACAAGTTTGGAGTCTCTCATCATTAGCATTGGGTTTGAACCTATCTCACAACCACTTGACTGGTTCTCTTCCCATGGAAGTTGGAAATCTGAAAGGTCTGAGTTTTTTGGACCTTTCAGACAACATGTTATCCGGAGAAATTCCAACCAGTATTGGCAAGTGTCAAAGTTTAGAAGTCCTCCACTTGCAAGGCAACTCCTTCCAAGGGACCATTTCATCTTTGGAGCCATTGAGAGGGCTTCAATTCTTGGATCTCTCTAGAAACAACCTCTCAGGGGAGATTCCACAATACTTGGAGAGGTTTCAATTGCTAAACTTGAATCTCTCTTTCAATGACTTCCAGGGTGAGATGCCAGTTGGAGGGGTCTTCAAAAATGCCAGTGCAATTTCCTTTGTTGGAAACAGCAAGCTATGCGGCGGTGTTGCTCAACTCCGGCTTCACAAATGCAACTACCCGTTCAAAGGTTCCAAGAAAAAGAGCCCCAATTTGGTAATGTTCATAGTCCCGGGACTTGTGGTGGTCATCTTGGTGGTGCTGTGTTTCCTATATTTGCTTCCATTAAGAAAAAAGCTAAAGAAAGAACCTGCATCAAGCAATTTGGAAAAACTGTCTCAAGTGTCATATGATGCTCTTCTAAAAGCTACTGATGGGTTCTCTTCAGCTAATTTGGTTGGTACTGGTAGTTTTGGGACGGTCTACAAAGGAGTGCTGAATGATGTTGGAACTCTTGTTGCTGTTAAAGTTTTCAACCTCTTACGCCAGGGAGCTTCTAGAAGTTTCATAGCCGAGTGTGAGGCATTGAGAAATATCAGGCATCGAAATCTGGTCAAGATTATTACTGCATGTTCAAGTATTGATTTTCTCGGTAATGATTTTAAGGCTCTGGTTTATGAGTTCATGGAGAATGGAAGCTTAGAGGAGTGGCTGCATCACACTACTGAAGCTGAACAAGTAACAGGAGCACCCGAGAATTTGAACTTTCTTCAGAGGCTAGACATAGCCATTGATGTTGCTTCTGCACTAGATTATCTTCATAATCATTGTGAAACGCCAATAGTTCATTGTGATCTCAAGCCAAGCAACGTCCTTTTAGATAAGAAATTCACTGGCCATGTTTCTGATTTTGGACTAGCAAGGTTCCTCACCGATAACATTTCTGATAATCAAGCACAATCCCTTGGACTAAGAGGGTCCATTGGCTATGCCGCACCAGGTAATCATCATTCCACTATTTTGTTTGTTCTCTTAAAATTGCTGGTTCTGTTTACTGTCACTTCACATCTAAAAACACCCACTTCGGAGAAATTTTAAACACACCTCTAATCTCTTAATACACACCCCTATTATTTTATATTTCACATCAGATTTTATAGATATGTTTAATTACAAAAACATCCATCAATTATTAGAGAGAAAAAAAAAAGAAAAAAAAACTCTCTTTCCTAAAACCTTATCTTCTCCACTATTATTATGCATCAAAAGAAAAGAAATAAAAACCTCTTCTTCAAAATACTGTCATAATCACATTAACTATTTACCGATTCATTTAGTTTTTTTATCAACTTTAGTTTTATCTTGCAGACTAAGAACTAGTTTTTATGCTATTGTACTTTTACTAGTTTCTGAACTTTGAAAAACTTATGTATGTTCAATAATTTTTTTTTCTTCAAATTTTAGCCGATTGATGTCATATTGGAGATTTAGAATTCAAATATAATATTACCCTTTTGCCTATACATTGAAAAATATCAAGAAAAAATTTATAACCCGATCAAAAAAATCTAACCGAAAATAAAAGAGAATACGTAAAGAGAATTGTGAAATAGTAAATATATAATAATTATATTAAATAACATATTATTATTAGTTTTAGATATTAAGGTTATTTTAGGCAGTTTGGGATGTGTATTTAGTATAATATTGAAATAAAAAAACTAGATGAGTAGTGTATTAAGTAAGGAGTGTATTAAGAGATAGAGATGTATATTTAAAATTACTCCACATTTCAAATGTAACAGATTAACAGAAAAAAAAAATCCACTATTTGCATTTGTAGTAACACTGATTTTTGAATCGTAGAGTACGGAATGGGAGGTGAGGTGTCAACATTTGGGGATGTGTACAGCTTCGGCATCCTGTTGTTAGAGATGTTCACAGGAAAGAGACCTACTGACGACATGTTTAAAGACGGCTTGGACCTTCATGGTTTTGGTAAGATGGCTTGCTCTGACGGCGTTGCAAAGATTGCAGACTCAATGCTTCTTCAAGAAGACATTGTTGGTACAAGCATGATGAAAACTCCCAATCAGCAATGCGTGAGAACTGGAAAACTTGAAGAGTGCTTGAGTCTGATCTTTGGAATTGGGATTGCTTGCTCTGCTGAATCACCAAGAGACCGAATGGATATTAGTGATGCTGCAAATGGATTGCTTTCCGTAAGGAAAGTTCTTGTTGCATAGGAAGCTAGGAACTACTTTATACTAATGATACTGTTTTATGTACTGCGTCTTATTTAATCGCTGTTTTATGTGAACATTAGAACTGCGCGTAACGTGTTAGTGTAGTCTAATACATGAACTCCAAACACAGTGCACAAAACCTGCTGTATCTCCATTTACAAGACTGTGACACAGTTTAGGCAATTACACATTTACACAGCTAGACGTACAAGACCACCTTATCACCACTACACTCATGTTGAACTTAAATTTTTCAATACATAGAGCTAGTTCTAACAGACCCCAAACCATTGGGTATAGTAGTATCACACAAGTCATTTATCATGAATAGAGGGAGAAAACGCAGACAAATCATCCAGCATTGAGTTCATAAATTGCACCACCAAATAAGGGAGACGTATTAGAACACACACCATATATGTTTGTAAACTAACTACAATGAAATGAATATCTAGAACAATAATTCAGTTTTACATTAAGTAAAACAAATTAAAGCAGTACAGTCCTGGAACTATAGTATGAGAAAAGGAAGTAAAACAGGAGTCCAGAAGTCAGTATATTGATTTACTAAATATTGAATCATCCTGCACTAGAGCAATTGTGCTACCAAGTCAATAGCCCAGGTCTAATGCTCCTAACAAAAGCATCATCACTTGGCATATATGTAGCTCCCCATTTTGAAACTGATGGAAATAAATAAGACCCAGAAGAACATGAATAAAAACCAGCCCCGCATCACCACAGAACCTGTCTTGCCTGAGACTGAGCCACCCATTGGTACCAGGTTGGAAGAAGTGACATCACTTTGAGGCAGCTGAACAGAAAACACAAGGTTGACAACCCCATCCTTGCCAATAGACCACTCCACCCTGTTGTCGCTTGAAGTAATGTCTCTTATTCTGATCATGCCAGCATGAACTGAACTTGAGGATGCTACTTCAGAATTTAACCGAAGGATGGCATCTTTAGCAGGGAACTCAGAAGCAAATGCAGGAGGAGCAGGTATACTGCCCAGCATGTGACTCGCCTTTGTGATGAATGGAAACTTGCCATCTACACCATAAATAAGAAGCAAATTTCAAAAAGGGAAGCAAGTACAATGACAGGATGAAAGCAAGTCTAAAATATTCTTAGGCTTTGAAAGTCTTTATATGTATGAGATTCTTAGAGAGCTAATATGCTAGCCTTCTAGGCTGAAAGCAACATATACCTGATCCAAATTGCATGTCTGGCTTTTGCTTTGATGAGGATGCATCATTGACATCATGTGCCTCTACAAGATGTTGACTTCCTGTGGATAGTGGCTCCGTTTCACCCATAACAGACTGCTACAGAATAGTGAGTTAGTTAAATGACGATACTCAAAATTCAAACAGTAGGAAAAACAACAATCCTAGTCTTACCTTCTGCTCAACCAGAGGCTCACTAGAAACAGTATTTTCATTTCCCAGCATTTCACAACAAGAATCAAAATCAATGTACTGAGAGATGTCATCATCTGCATCAAAGTATGTAAGGTACTCATCAAGCATATCAAAACCTTCAGGATTTGGTTCAACTGGATTGGCTGGAATAGAAAGATCATTAGTTTCTAAGAATTGCCCATCACCAAATGTTGGATTTTCAGCAGCGTTTAAAAATGGATCATTGAGTGAGTAGCTGACATCCACAGGATTCATATTATGGCTTGGTTCACCATAGTCTTCATCTTTGACCACTTTTGTTTCCGTCTCATAATACTCCGGTAAGTTGAAGAACTTCTGGTTGTCATGATACTCTGAAGTTAAGAATTCAACTTTGACTGGCTTTGCAACCATCTCATTATTCTCTGGTAAGTCGATGTACTTCTGGTCTTCACAGTATTCCAAAGTTTCCCCAGCGCCTACTGCAGTCATAGCAGCATCTTCAACAAAGTCCCCAAAGTCCCCAGATTGCTCAATATAATTGCTCGCCTCCCCACGATAGAAATTCAAAGAACGAGGAGCACTCTCAGGAACACCTGTGTCAATATTCTGGGTAAAAAAAAAAAAAAACAATACTGTTAAACATGGATCAAACATGCATAACCCAAAATTGAGAAGTTAAACATAATTATCACCAGCAGCAAGAACTCATCACAATTACAGTAGCAGATCCTAGCAAAGATGGAGCGTGCTTGACGTATTCTATACAAACTATTAATGCAACTACATCATAAACCATATATTACTACAAGGCCATGATGAAGAAGATGCAGTCAACCAGATAGCACGGAGTATTGGCTGATCCTTCTCAGTTTAACTTTCCTTTTTCGCAAGAGGCCACCACCAATTCACACTAGTGATCCAGGGATAAATGGAGCGCGCTCAACATGTTCTATAGTGAATTACTAGTACAAGTACATAATCATATAATACAACAAGACTATGATGAAAGAGAGGTGGCAGATCCTTTTCAGTTTTGCCTAATACACTGTTTTGTTAGTCCTTAGTCAGTTCCAACATCATGCTTCATAAACAGTCAGGGCAGTAATTTCAATTCGATTATGTCTGTAAAAAATACTTCTCTATCATTGGACTATTCTGATTGACATTAACCATTTACCAACAAAATGATGGGGAGGACTACAAACATAATAATTGGGGGAGGGACTATGACTGACAACACTTTCCTGATGTAGAAAAGGAATAATGTACCGAGAGTTGGATCAACTTAAGGATACTTTTATAAACTAGACATAACCCAGAGGTCTGTTATTAGTAGGCAAAAGAGGCTAGTGCCATCATCCTTCCGTGTACAATGATTTAAGTATTACAGTGGTCTGCATATTTCTCAAGGTTCTGACCCATAAAAAAATTTGACATTTGCATGCATATAATATGTCTGAGATTGAATGTTTCTAATGATATATCTACCATTCAGAACAAGATAACAGGATATGTTAATGCTTTAACAACCTTATGTGCTTTATTAGAAAGAGAAAAAAGACGGAAACTCAAACTTCCAATAACGTCAGTAAAGCCTCTTTATCAATTTTTTTAAAACACAGTTCGATGACTAAAAACCATATGGAGATTGTATGTCAGCTGGAACCTCAAAGACTACTACCATATGAGCACAATATATTTAGTGATCATCTAAACAATCAGTTTGAAACTGACTTGTAGCGATTTCACAATCTAGCAAGGCCTCATCTAGAAACTATATACATAACTGCAAACTTGAATATGGCAAGACAGAACACACATGAGACGCTCGACGACCATGAAAATTGAAAGTAGTGCAAAGCTGAAAATAGTGGGTATATAGTCTAACAAAGTATACTCCACCTTCATGCAAAGCATTTAATACTACGGGTTATACCTACTGTAATATTTCAACATCAAATACTCATTGGATGAAACTCACCTATGAGCGAATATTAGAGGTTTCAGTAATTAGACTCTTACTGCTCATTGAATTGAATTTCACAAAGTAAAAAGTTTCCAAATAGATATGAAAACATAAAAGAAATTAAGTTGCAGACAAAATGAATATGTAAATAAGATTTCAATGAACAATAAGCATACAGAACTAGTGGTTCAATTTAAACAAGCCAAGTTTCAACCTTAATTGGAAAAGCCAGCTTCTCAAGTCCAAAAAGGATCCCCAAAACTGTAGCAAATACAATATGGAAAATGCACTTGTATCACTATTGAGATTGTGATAAATAAAGGGCATCCAAAGTAAACAAAAGTAGTTATATATCTATTGAGCAACTCGGGGTGAATCTTGCTGATTCCTCGCACCTCCCCGTTAACACTTAACTACTTACAAACTCTATGACTACATTATGCTTTCTATAACTCTGAGATTTATTTAAATTTTAGTCCAATAACTTGATCAAAATCTAGCTGTCCCAATGTAACACAAGTAACTGTCCAATATTAACTGCAATTGTTAAAATGAGTAACAAACCTGATCAAGGTCAATAGCCTCAACATATCCGCCATCGCTCAGGTCATTTGCTTCAGTATACGGCCCACCACTGACTGCTACTTCATTAACAATAGCCTCTTCACCAGGTCCATAAACTTCATCTTCTTCGTCCCATTCCTCCTCAAGAAGTGGAGCGCCATACTGCTCTCCATTCTTGGGTCCGGTACCACTCTTCTGAAAGATCCTACAGAGCACATACGCGTCTTTCTGCACGAGACACAACTCCCAATCAATCCCAACATCAAAAAAACACATCAACAATTAACAATACAACAATAGGGGCGGTTATAACCTCAACAATTCCAGCTTTCTCCAGCTCCTGGTTATCGAGGCGGTACTCATGCATAACCCAATTGGTCCTGGCGCCTTTCGGGGCCCTACCGCTGTGGAAAACAAGGGTCTTCTTCATCCCCACAGCCCTGGAGCTATGGCAAACGGGTCGATCCTTCCCAGTAGTTTTCCAGTACCCTTTTTCGGTAGCCCGATTCGTCCTGGAGGAATTCCCATACTTCCTGTCCAGCAGACTGAAGAAGTACCACTCCGTGTCCCTGCTCTTCAGCTTCGACTTCCCTAAAACCCCATCAAAACAAATCAAATTCCCAACAATATTAACTATCTTTTAGAAGAAATAAAACCTCGATAGGGGCAAAATCGGAAGAGAAGGGAATAAAGTTGGGGGCTTTACCGGGGAGGTCCCAGGGCTCGATCTTGTAGATATCGACGACGGAGATGGCGTCGAAGCGGAAGGATTTTCCGGCGACCTTGCGCTTGAGGTAGTACCAGACAAGCTCTTCGTCGGTGGGGTGGAATCGGAACCCGGGAGCGAGCGACTGCGAAGACTGACGGCCCATGAATCGAATTCCAGTTTACACAATTAGGGTTTCAAATTTCAAATCGAGAAAAACAAAGAGAGAAATTGAATTTAATTTTCTAGGGTTTTCAAATTGAGGTGGAGACGAAGGAGGAGGAGGAGGAGGAGAGGTGTTGACGACTCATTGTGTAGGTGGGAGTGTGCGACCAAACCAATTCTCCATGGAGGAGTTTATAGTCTTGAGGGTGATTTTTGTTGTGGATCACGGCCGGGTAACTTTATGTCTGCGTCACCGACATTACCTTCACTGATGTGGCGGGATAATGGGGGTCCACGTGGCGAGTTTTTGGTTACAGTGATGTAACTGCTTCCGTCAATTACTTGGTCGAGACACAACTACGTAGCGAAGATGGGATTTATACGGAATACAATACACGTAGTATTGAAGAAAAAACGGAATAAAATACATGATGTAGACGTCTAGTTTAGTTCTAGACTCTTCTAACGCAAAAGCAAGTTTCTACTAAAAAAAAAAAAAGGAGATAAAAGAACCAAGCCTCTGGAGAAGATTGTTCTTGGGTTTGTTATTTCAGGTCTTCTTTTTGGTCGTAGTTGGCCTAGCGGGAGTAGAACCAAGCCTCTGGAGAAGGTCCTATTTATCTCGAGGACACTCGATGAAAAGAAGACCGATAGCAAATAAGGTTAAATGCGGACAAGAGATCAATAACAAACAAGTACCGCGAGAAAAAAATGAAAAGGATTAGGTTCATTTCTTCGGAGGATGCTAATCTAGATAACGATGGAAAGAAGAATAGACAATAATTACGTATTCGAGTTTTAGTTGTTCTATACAAACAATGGCTCTCTCTACTCTACCAAAAAAAAAAAATACAAACAATGGCTCTATCACCTCTATGAGATGTTGAGTGTATTTTTATTACCACTTGCTATCTCCCCTAATATGGTGTTTTCGTTTCACGAATGACCCCTCTCTCTCTCACTGGCTCACTGCAAAAAGCGACCACCTTATATGGTGTTAATCTCACAAAACCACTCTCTTTTTGAACTTCATGAAATAATGTGCCTTGCGACCCTAACTATCACCTTATGATTCACATTGCGTTACTCGTCTTATTGTCCTTTAAGCGTTCCAAGTGTGCAACAAGAAAATACGAGTTTCATAAATTACCATCAAGTAAGGAGGCAAGTCCTTCTTAGGCAAAACTGAGGCACTAGCTCGGAGGCTCAGTCCTTCACTCAGCATTCAATTTCCATATTCCACAGATCTACAAATGCAATATAAACTGAACAGCATCTAGTTTTATAAACTGCTGATTTTGATGAGACTAATCTAGGTGCATAAAGATACAACATTGTTCAGCTCGCTGCTATAGCAACAAGCTTTGCTACAGTTACAACATTGTTTAATTAACAACTGATAAAGTAAGTTCCCGACTAGATAAATAAAACATTCCGCCTCTAGGTATCTAAACAAGGCCCATACGGGGCCTGTAGCTCATTCAAAGAAGAACAACAGGAGTACACATCCGGACTACCAGTCACTCGGCCTCTCGGGCATTCCTCTTCAGCTCTTCATTCTCCTTGTTCAGGAGATCAATTCTAGATTGAAGAATGTTAATCACAGCTTGGGAACTCAGCATTTCAAATTTCAACGTCTCCTTCTCAATCGAAATCTTGTGGATCTCATTTTGCAAACTCTCAATGAACTTCAAGCAGCTGGAAGGCACAGATGAATTATGCAGAGCAGCATTAAACTCAGGTGGAGCTACTGGAGTCTTATCTTTGGGTTCAAGGGACTCTAACAGTTGAAATTCCACCAATGCAGACAGAAAATTTCTTTTCGTCGATGCCGTCACCGATGCCTCTGTTGATGCTGTCGTTGTCGTAGATGAGCAAGGATCATGAGTCATCCCACTTGAAATCTCTGAGGCATTTGAACGATTTGAATTTGATTCATTATGCCTCCTCCTCTTATATTGGCGTAGTATTCCAGGCTGCTGATTAAACAGTGATAGCAGGGGCTGTGGATCATCTGTAAGTGGTGACGGGTAATCATCCAATCTTTCTTCTCGATTAATTACACATGTCACTGGATCGTCATCCAACTTCTCACTCTTGCATGGCACCAAGACAGTTGGATCTTCTTTTGGAAGTTCAGTAGCACTAAGAAGAGCGTTGCTGATTGTCTGAGTATCCTGATATGAGCAACCAATCAGAGAAGTTCTGGATTAATATAGAGTTGAAAACATAACCATTATAAACAACCAAAGGTAGTGAACAAGAGATTGATCAAAGATTAAGTGTTAAGTTTCAATAGGAAACTTTTATTGAAGTAAAATCTCAAGATGGAGAATAAATTATGAAAAACATACAACCAAAGTCTTGCTTTATTATACCTTAACGGTACATTAATGATGTTCATCCATTATTTTCTGAGTTTCTGACAAAAGATTAGACTTCAAACCTAGAATGAGGATACAACCACCAAAACAAGACCAATGCTGCAGCCCTATGATACTAAGAGAATTCTTATTTTTAGTAGAATTGCATAAAATCTTATTAAGATATATGCTCAGCTAGTTTGTCTTTTTCTTCTTTTTTTTAGTATTTAGTGTTTCAGCTATCACAATTCTGCAAACACAATTTTTATCAGGATAACCACCACTCCTATACCTGACAATTTAAATGCAACTCCTGATAAGCTTAAAAAAAAAAAAAGAACCATCAATTATAAAAGGTTCACTCCAAAAAATTAATACAATACAAGGTTGTATACAATGCCAGTACCATTATGAACAAGCTACAGTAGCTGTTCTAATCATAACAGTTGGGTCCAATTTGCTCTAACCGTAGCAAAAACAGAAATTGTGATTGTGATTTAAGTTGCTCTAAGGCTAAACTTTTACGGTTTATAGGTGTTTTAGAATGCCAAAATACTCTACTTCCAATTTCCCATGGCTACAGGATCATTAATACGCCACTCAGTAACAGAGCCATCCCATTGGCAAAACAGCTTTACCCCGCAACGTAAAGCACTGGCATAACCTATACAATAAGAACATTTACTGTCTAAAATTAATACCTGAGTAAGATTTGCATCCTAATGTCTACTCCCTATAAGGATTAATTGAGACCATCAAATTTAGATTTTGACACCTCACTGAGCTGTTGATTCAACTGGAGAAATTACAATAACAAAAGCAAAGGGAAACCACAAGTTACAGAAAAGTGAAACATGTACTATCACTTGGCTCGTTCAGTTTCAAATTGTTCCATAGGACATAGTATCAGCCTGAGTCCAGGTTTCTTTTCAGGAGCTATCACTAATTTATAAACAAAACCTTTTACCCTGCAGCAAATAGATTTGTTTTACCTAGTGAAGACTACATATATATATATATATATATATATAGCAAGAGAAAGAAAGAGAGAGATGAGAGCAGCTACAGGAGTTCTTCACTACTAACTAGGAAAATTGTTAGAAATTACCAATAAATCCCAAGGACGGCAATACCATTTTGCCTGCTAACAAGATAAGAAGATTTGTGCAATAGCCACTTCGGCACTTCCTGATTCCTATCCCAGCAGGACATTACATTTCAACCTAAATCATTGCAAAGATTATTTTTTTTTTTCCCCTTATTTCAACCTAACAAGGAAACTTCATGTTTGAAATAATAATCGATGCGTCATAATTTAGAGGATCTTTTCACAAACCACATATTTTAAACCAAAAGAAGGTCATAAAAGCTACACCATCCTTCCACTCACCATGTCAGTCACAATGATTTCATCAACTAAACTGAGCAGAATTTGTTCAACTTAAGGAAGATCTCACTAACATATTTGGCTCTAAAAACTCTAATTTCTAAATTCTAGTTTCAAAGTATGTAGTATAAGCCAATATAAGAAACACTGATAAACAAAAGAAGCAAACTGGAAGACTGAGAAGTTTTGTTTGTGAAATGTGAAATCAGATACCAAAAATGCTAGAAAATTCGTCTATTCTAACCGTACTGCATGCATCCTTGCTTATAATTAATGTTTGATTTCTGGAAGGAATGCTGAAGCACTATCTTATAGAACTGATCAAGTATGTCTAATCTAGAAAGGACCTTCAATCAAAATCAAAGTTGCATCTCCACTTTTATGCTAATAGAACTTTGATTGCTACCCACTCAGTCTAACCATGTTGTTATAATACAAATAGAAAAAAAAAAATAGAACTAGGGAAAATCATTATCTCCATGGTGGGCAAACTTCAGACTCTACAGGAAACACCAGTGCTTTACCTGAAGATAAATTGGAAAGACAAAACACTAGAGGGAAAATCACAAACCTGCACAATATAGTTCCCTGCAGTTGCCCCCTTGAGACCATTACCTCCGATGCTTCCATGAACATTTCCTTCCTTGGTAGTTCCATGACCATCTACTTCCATCTTATTATTCTGAACATGTCCATCAACAGAAGGGCCATGACCATTTCCTCCAATACAAACATTATGATCTTTTTGTTCAATACTTGCAAAAGCATTATCTTTCTGTTCAACAACCATAGAAACATGATCTTTTTGATCAATATCTACAGCATCATGAACATCTTGTTCAATAAAGGCAGCAGCATGACCATTTCCACCAACAGCTGCATCACAAGCATTTCCTGCAACTGTATCACGACCATTTCCAAAAACTAGTGCATGACAACCATTTGCTCCAACAACTGCATCCAGAATAGGACCTCCAACAACTGAATCACGACCATTTCCTATCACAACTACATCACGACAATTACCTCCAACAACTGAATCATGACCATTTCCTGCCATAACTACATCGCGATGATTTCCACCAACAACAGAATGATGACCATTTCCTACCATAATGAAATCATGATGATTTCCACCAACAGCTGAATCATGACCATTTCCTACCATAACTACATTGTAATGATTTCCTCCAACAGAATCATGACCATTTCCTCCAACGAAATCATGACCATTTCCTAACATAACTACATCCCGATGATTTCCAACAGAATCATGAGCAGCTGATGTTTCGTCCCTAGCCACTTCTCCAGGAACAAAAGTTAACTTCTCATCATCCCACTCCTCCTCGACAAAAGGCGCATACCGATGCCCATTTGGTGGTCCGATATTACTTTTATGAAAGACCCTACACAGCACATACGCATCCTGCAAACCCGAAATAAAAAGTAAATATATCAATAATAGGCCAACTTCACACAGTAACACAACCTAACCAAATTCACCAGCTTCATACTCAAATGCAAAGACACTGCATGATCAATAAACTAAAGACAGCATGCACACGAGTACAGAAACAGCATTTCTCTCATTTCCTGAGAAGGAGTTCTAATAAACCAAACAACATAAACGCAATCACCAAAATTAGGCCAATGCCTCACCTGGGGAACATCATTTCCAGGTCTCTCCATTTCCGTATCAACAAGCCTATACTCATGCATGACCCAATTAGTCCTCTTCCCATCCGGGGCTCTGCCGCTATGAAAAACCAAAGTTTTCTTCATCCCAACAGTCTTATTGTTGTGCTTCACCGGCCTGTCGTTTCCGGTGGCCTTCCAGTAACCCATATTCGTCGCCCTATTCATCCTAGCCCCATTTCCATACTTCTTATCCAATGCACTGAAGAAATAGTACTCCTGGTCCCTGCTCTTCAAGCTCGACTTGCCTGAAAAACCGATCCCAAAAAATCAAACTCCATCCCAGAAACCACAACCCATCGCAATCCAACAACAAAAAATCAAAATCTAAACAAAAAGAATAAAAACTTTAAAAAACCCTTTAAAAAAATAAAGCATTATCTTGGCCGAAAAGGTAACCCAGAAACACAAAAAAATACCACAACCCATCAAAAACCTAACAGAGCCCACAAAAATCACAGACCACCCAACAATCAGAAACCCCCAATTTCACATAAAGCATAGAGTTTTAAGCGAAAATCAGAGAAATGAGCAAGTGGGTATCACTCACAAGCGAGGTCCCAAGGCTCGCTCTTGTAGATATCGACATCGGAGATCGCGTTGAATTTGAAGGGTTTGCGGCAGACTTTGCGTTTGAGGTAGTAAATGACGAGCTCTTCGTCGGTGGGGTGGAATCGGAAGCCGGGGGCTAGAGCAGTGGGGGCGGCCGGAGGTTTTGCGAGCGGGGGTGTGGTGGTCGACGGCACTAGCTCGTGACCCATCAGTGAAATTGAAGCAGCGGCGATGGTGGCGGTGGCGGTTCTAGGGGTGGGTGTGGGGGAAGAGGGTAAAGGTGGAGTGAAGGAATGAGATAGGGGTTTCTTTGATTGGTGTCGAAGAAATGATGGGAATACCTTAGTTTACAAGAAACTGTTTTCGAATTTATTTTTATTCCATTTTTTCTTTTTTTTTCTTTTTTTTCTTTTTTTTATATTGGGTTTGGAGTGTGATGAAAGATACTAGTGCCTAGCTACCCTATTTACACTACCAAATTCATGTAGCGAGGGAGAAAAATATATAATGGGAAACGAAGTAATAGTATAAATGGAAAATGTTTCGCTCAACTGATGCTTAGTGCGAAAATTTGCTCAAAACTGTTTCGTACTTTTGAAGAATTGATGCATATGTCATAACTTGTTTTTTGCGCACACTACTTCAGAGAAGTCTAAATAATAAATCTCCAAAAATGGTGTAATGTTGGTATATTCTTTTGTGCAAACAATCGTTTGAGTGTCGAAGTGAACCGAGTCTTGATGAGGTTTGCTAAATAAAAATTGATACATTGGTTGTTGGAGGGCTCCCGCGATTAATTTTTATTCAAACCCTAGGAAGTAGTTGTCAAATTTAGCTCCGCAAATCTCGAATTAACACGATAAGATATGGTTACTAATAATTGACGCGGGCGTATCTAGGTTTAAAAAAATAATTGTACCCTTCATCCGAATCTACCTAACATCATCGAGTTTAAACTATTTGTTTTTAAACCGTCATCCACAAAAAAAAATAATAAAAAAAAAAATCCTATTCATTTCACCCGTCCCACAGATTTGAAAGAAAAAGGATCCTGGATCAGGGTGCGAAGAGGGCACTTATTACAACACAAATTTTGCAATAATTGTTTTTCTAATTTTGTGTTAATTATACATTGCATTTTGAATTTCTGAAACTTTATATTATTCCATTCATAAAATCTGGTATAATGGATAATAAAACTTACCTTTTACCCAATACGGTCATAAAGCTGTGACTCAGTACCTGATTGGTCTAATCAGACCGGTCAATTTGCCAATATCATAGAAACTTGTGTCAGTTGCATGAAACCCTGAGGACAATATTCAAAATTTAAACCTCAAAACCAAATATATATATATATATATATATATATATATATTTCAAAAGAAATTATCATAACCTCACAAACTGGTGTAGAAAATGGTCTAACATTTCTTTTTGTTTTTTGATAGAAAGTTGGCCAACATTTTCTGGCTGTGGGATTTGCATGTTTGCCAAGTAATCCATAACGGATTTGGATTCACATGGTAACTAGTAATTAAAGCAACTGGGAAGGATATTGTCCTTTTTATAAATGAAATTTGATAAAAAGTTATCCAAATTAAAACTTGATGCTTTTGTCCTCTTTGGTGCCAAGAGGTAAAAAAAGGAGAAGACATTTAGAAGCAGAAAATCAGAAAATGGTGGATTGAATGTGACAACTGGAGAAAGGAAGAGTGTGCTATACGTTACCATCCCTAGTCGTCTTCACCTTCAAGGCAAGAAAAGTTTAAGACGCCTAATGACCATTTTTCTTAATAATTTGGGAGTTGAAAGGTGGAGAATACGGTTTTTTTTTCCTTTTCTTTTTCATCAAGAAAGAAAAGTCTTGTTTCATCTGTAAGAAAAAACAGATGAATAAAATTTTTGAGCAGTATGGATATGGATGACAATGGGGCGGGTTGGAAATTCAAGATCAGGATCAACATCCTCATATTCATTCTTCACTACATCCGCGGACCTTTAATGAAAACTAGTGACTTAGTGTATTTTTACCAACCTTAAGTTTGGATTATTAGGTGGTTTAAAGGTGTTATGTGTCTTCTTGAATCAAGTCAATCACTGTAGATTGATCATAGCTAGAGTTGTTAGGTTCTAATTTCATCATACCAAACCTCTATAATTGTGGGTTACTTTCTGACACTATGCATCACTATTGTTCTGCTTCAGGCCAATCAATTAATTTTTCAGAAATCCTCGTTTTATTTTTGCCTGAACACTAAAGAAGAAATTGTCGATTCGATCAACCTCCTCAGTCAGCTCTTCATATGAACAAACCCAGATGTTTACTTGGTCCTTCCAATCATATGGGTGGAGTGCGCCCGAATGATTGGTCCTCAAACCCTCCAACATCCCTAATGCGCATCCTCTTGTTGATGTTTGAAGGATTGCCAATGCTCCTTGTGTATGCAGTTGTACACGTCTTTGTTTTCAGGTTTCTGCTTGTTTTGCTTTATATTTCGGAATTATTTTAGCTCTCTTTGTATCTTTATTAGCATCAAGTCGTGAACTAGATGAATACTTGTTTAAGTTATTAATTTGCGATCTATGTTGCCTCGCATTGGATTGAGAATTTAGTTCTTATGCTTCAAAAAAAGGTAAACAATTACTTTTCAAAACAAAAAATATTGTAAGCAATTCTTCAAAGAAAAAATTTAAAAATCAGAAGCAAATACTACGTTGTTATGGTAAAAATAAATAAAAGGATTATATTACAAGAAAACCCTTATAATGATGACCCTTAAGTTGATGACTTGTTGAAGACTTTTCGGCTTATCCCACCTTTCGATCTTATATCCACATCTTGACCGTTCAATTTATAGGTATTTATAAGTAGATCATTTCTCCAAATTTTCAGCTATATTGAAAATTGTTAAGGCATTCATAAATGTGATTTATCAATTATAAACTTGAACAGTTCATATTTGACAGATTTAGTTCGTCTATTAATTTAATCTAGTTTGTTATCTTAACGAACACTAATTTTGCTAAAAATTTGTAGAAATAATCTACTCATATAAACATAAAAACTGAACGGATGAGATGTTAAAATGTGAACGAAAAATAAATTTTTTAAATCATAAACCGAAAAATCCTCAACTAATCCTTAATTTAAAAATCCTCACTGAAATGACTCCTTGTGTTACAAAATATCATGTCTGGACCCAGTGTTAATGTAGAGGGTGGATACTTAGCTAAAGACAAACTTCGCGCCACTGCCAACATCAAACCACACCCGTCTCTACTCTACTACAAGTTCTACAACCTTTTTAAAAAATCCCTACTTCATACTAGTAATAATCTTCATAATTCAAAATACATCATCTTACTTCTTTTGTCTTCTTAAGCAGAAAAATTAATTCGAACAAAAAAAATCACAAGAAAAAAAAGTCTTCTTTTCTCATACCAAGCGACTAACAAGGCAACCAGCCGACCACAGTCAACATTGAGCTACAACGCCTACGAGCAGTAGTATCATGAGAGGATGAAATCTGGTTTCGAAAGAAACTTGATTTGAGATAACATTTTAACTGCATAAGACTATCACCATGAATTTTGCTTCTCAAACTTGTTTTAATTGTATTTATTTTAGAGGATGAGGAGGAAACACTTTAGTATTGTACACAAAATACAAAATGCGTACCAAATAGGCTACCACAAGCTCAAACAAAGCAAATCAGAGTAAAATTCCAGAGTACAGGACAGTCAAAAATCCAGCAGGCGTAGAGTTTCTTATACATACAAAAACTGTTCAGGTAAAGCAAGGTGGTACAAACGAGAGAAACTAGAACAACACTTGTAGATACATACTGATAGGTTCATTGATTAATATTAGTCTTCCAGCTCAATTATCTTCACAACAGATGCATCACCAACTTTCTGGCAAACTACAACACGATCATGAGGCTTTATGACACCAGAGGCTCTGCCATAATCCAAAGCGACCTTTAGAATTGACTCATTTGCTATACCTGTTTTCTCGGCCTGCACAGGGAGAAAACTGTCCTCATCAATTTCTAAGAAGGGAGAATGTAGCGAAGTATGCATGTGCATTACTAAGCTTAAGGCATATAGTCTCCGGATGATAGCTACCCTACTGGTGCCACTAAAAGCAACCTCCCTCGATTTTCTCTCACCATTTCAAAGACAGAAATGTTTGTTACATTATCATCTTTACACATGGTTATCGATTCGTCTAAAGCTGGATAGATCTCCCACTTTCTACTACTCAAGATGGAAATTAACTTTCTTAGAATTCTGGGAATGCAGAAAAAAATGCAACTCCAGCAAGTCCAGAAAGTGGTTCTTTCAACTATAATTCAGATGACGTTTATAAAAGGTAGTTCTATGCCATAGAGGAACCTAAGTTTCTACCAATTTTAAGAAAAATAAGATCACAAGGACCACCAGGTAGGCAGTCAGTATGTTCACATATTAACATGTCATCCTATTTTTAAGATTGCAAATATTATTATTTTAGATTGCAATTAAAATTTGTTAAGATACAGAAGGAAAATACAGGATTTGATTTTCACTAATTAAATGCGGAGAGAGAGAGACCTCAGATGGGATAAGATAGTATAGGGACATCAAATCTGAAACATCTATGATTCACCAACAGACACATTGATTTTGTTTACCAAAAGATTGCAAAATGAAATTTCTCAGAAATAGAAACATTCTTACAGGATGCCGAGGATCTGCAAGCATTGGGAAAAGACCTCTGACAATAAGTGATTGCCTTGCCTGCCAAATTCACCAGAAATAATGTTCTAGTTCAAAAATATTTCCATAGAGATATAAGGCTTAATCAAATACAAAATTTCTGCAAATCAGTATTTTCTGTCCTTAAATACGAGTCCTTAAGACATCTCCACACGCTATTCCAAATTTCCAATACAGCGCTCCACCCAATTATCCCATAATTTAAAGAATAGAAAGCTAACATTGTTGAATATGATTTAGACGTATAGACTCCATTTAATCAAAGAGAACTATTTAAAATGATTAGGCCAATGGCAGGAACAAAACATCCGGAATAGAAAATGAGATTACAGAAAGGACTACAAGACAGAAACTGTCTTCTTATTTCCATATGCACAAAGGTTTCTATTTTTAAATACTGAAATGTCTGCTTCGATAGCCCTGAATTAAGGGAACGAGCTGCAGATTTATTCTAGGATTATGTCCCAACAGGATATAACTATTAGTGACACATTCTTGTCCCAAGCAAAATAAATTTTCTGGCACATAAGTCAGCAACAAACCTCATAAGCACCAGAAAATGTCCATCGGAGTTGATTTGTCTTAACCCGAGGGATGACAACAGAAAGCACAGGCATTGTTGGTCTGTACTTTGAGATCAACCTACATAAAAAAAATTAAGCATAAGAAATTGCAACTGATTTGCATTAACATTATAAATAACTAAGACCTTTGTCATTGAACTATGGATAAAACATCCTCATAAATCATAACCCCCTACTAGGCATTGCATCTTAATATACAAATAAATATAGAAAAAGAAAAGACAAACCTTGCAGCTCTTCCAGATGAAGTGAAGCATATAATCACTGAGGCCTTCACCTTAATGGCTGCACGTACCTACAAGATGATAACTGTGTTTCATTACTGCAGTGCAATAGAACTTCTCCTTCATAACATGCTTCAATTAGCAACCTCCTTATCATTCTGGTAAATATTAAAATCAAAACAGAAAAAGAATTGGAAATCATTGAAAGGACAAATTTACCGCAGAGGAAGTAATAGATTCCAAGTGGGTCATTGGCTCTCCAATATATTTGACAGCCCTCTTAAAATACAGATCTTGGTTGAAAACTTTCTCAGCCTGCAGAAAGCAGTGCAATGAAAATAATTCTCTACAACTGACTAATGTAATACATGTGCAGATGAATTAAGTAATTTCCTCAGTCATTGTTGATTAGTCTTAACATTTTATTTATTTATTTTTTTAAATTTTCTTAATAAACCATCGCTATGCAAGGCTAATAGTAAGAACAAACAAAAGCTAGGACCCTCTAAACAGTTAACATATTGACCAAGAGGCACCGCACATGAATTGTTACCATCAGCCAAAACCAACATATGAAAGGCACAGCATATAACTACCAACTGTAAGACGGGATCATCTATACTAGAATTCATTTCTAAAGTAATACAGCACATTGTTGTAAGTTTGTAACATCAGTTGTTAGGCGAACGTGAGTGAGATTTGAATCACATCTAGGAAAGCCAAGAAAACAAACAAATTAAAAAAGAACATTGATGACATTGTAAAGCAATGCCCTGAAAGTAATGGAGGTTATTAAGAAAAAGCATAATTTTATTACAACTTAAACCACAGAAAGCGGCATTGGTATGCTTTAGAACCAGATATAAATGCAGTTACCTCAGCACAGATCTTTCCAACAATGGAGATGGTTTCAACAGGGTACAAACCCCGCAGGGTCTCTGCACCTAGAAGAATTGCATCACTTCCTGCATAAGTAGTATCAGGAATAAATATAGAAGTTCACAACTGCCACATGGGTGACTGGCATATTTATATCAATGCAAAAATTTATTTATTTTTTTAATGAAAGCTCAAGCAGCGATAACAGTACAACCGATTATATTTCATGTGGTTACTAACACCAGAGGGTTACCATCCCTTTTATGGCATATAAGAGTACCTATGCCATCAAGATCAGCAACAAGACACTGATGTCCCCACAAAGTAATGAAAACCAACATAAGCCAGAAGAGATACCATCTAGTACTGCATTGGCAACATCAGTTGCTTCAGCACGAGTAGGTCTTAGGTTGTCAGTCATACTGTCAACAACTCGAGTCACCACTACTGGCTTTCCAGCCATGTTGCACTTGTACACAGCAGCCTTTTGAAACAAGAACACCTGGAAGATCCAAGAAGAGTGTTACCAGGATATTCACACGACTTTGCAAAAAGTCATCTCCAACTAAAAATTATATGCAGAGTTGCAGACAAACAATCATGATCCAACTAAGCATGCAATAATACGCAGTTGGAACATGTGATTTCCATCTTCGTTTTTGTAAGAACTAACCCTCATCCCTCTGCAATTTCATCTTGCCACTTCCGGGAATCTACATTTTGAAAAGAACAGTTTTTCTTCCTTGATAATACATCAAAATGGAATATAACTTGTGCAACTCTACCATAATCAATTCACACAGTAGCAGATCACAGATGTGCTACCTACAGTATGTTGTAGGTCCACATCTGAAATTGTTTCTAATTTACATGGATATTTCATATACTTGCTTAACTCTGAGCATTTTGCTGAAGATATGGAACAATAAGACCACTAAAGTCTTCATCCACGACCGCCAGTAATAATTACCAAAAACTTCCTTATTTTGGCATTTGAAAGCTTACCTTCTCAGGTGGAAGATCAATCCCCAAATTTCCGCGAGCGAGGATAACTCCATCAGCTTCTTGTAAGATTTCATCAAAATGTTTTAATCCCTACAAGTGAAAATAAGAAGAAACCATAAACTCATTCAGATCTGACCACAAGTATGAAATTTGGAAACCTGGTCACTACATAATATCCTTCTCTTAAAGCCACCCTAAGTTCCCAACCACTACTTCCTAGATAGTAGATACTAAGTAAGAACTCTCCATAAATGTTGGAACCATATGTCTAGGGTGTAACAATGATATATAACAAATGGGTACTGCTAGTTTCTGTTTTCAATCACTGACCTCAACATTTTCAATTTTAGCAAAAATCTGAGTTTGGTTCATGTCCCCTAACTTCGAAAGAAATGCGCGAGCCTGCATAACAGCAAGAAAATTTCAGTGTTAAATGATACAAAAGTACTTTTTTCATAAGGAAACAGAATATTATTAACCATTTCATTAACCCCTAACACAATTAAAAAACAAAACTTAATACCGCATGAACACCATACCAAACACAAAACCTTATTAGGATGTCCTTACATGGCGAATATCTTCAGCATGACGGGTATATGACAATGAGAGGAAGTCAATATTGTTACGAACACCCCACGTTCTTATGACCTGATATTTATAAAAAAAAACGTTAAAACAAAAAGCTGTATAAAGCAAGCCATGGAAGAATAAGATTACTTTTAAGGAAACTAGATCAGTTCTGGTCATAGAGTTTGCTCCAATTAGATTCCAAGGAGTTACAAACAATATAGAGAAAAAATTTCAACAATCTTCAAGTACCAGATCACTTTTTGCTTTAAGGCCGCCGCACGTTTCAGAATAAGACAAAGAAAACACTTTCATTACAAGAACGTAAACTAGCATCCAGTGACAATCAAATACAAGGAAGAGGTACACAAGCAATCTTTGATAAGTGATGAGTGATGACATAGAGGGACTGGAATCCCTGAACAAGTATTTTATAAAATTTAAGACGTGTGAAAAATAATTGACCAGAAGTCATCAAACCCAAGGTACACCCACACAGAGAGCACGAACAGTCTAGTACAAAATGTTTTGATAAATAGCTCAAATAAACAATCATCAATCGTTCCCAAAGAAAATGAAATGCTTTTGGTGGGAAGAAAAATCTGATTGTTTTTTCAGCTTAAGACTCCAACGGTAGTGATCATTTCAAGCATCTGCCTACCAACCAGGATGAAAAGCTCTAAACATAATTCAAACACATCTAACTACCAAATCTAAATAGGCCTTGTGAAAATGCAATGCAAATGATAAAATTGAATAATTTTGGAAAACTATGATAGTATAAAAACCGACATCAACAATTCAATAGATCCAGTATATCATTAAAAAGTGTAGGATCTCCATGAGATACACTTCAAACATAACTAAAAAATTCGTTCATCATTGGTAAGCATGATATTTAACAACTTAACATCAAATGCTGTGCAAAGTATATGATAACAAAAGGTAATCTGACCTCCTTATCTATATCGGTAAGTGTAGGCAGATCAATACGAATTTGGGAGACATGCAAAGTATACAGAGACCCTGCCAAGGTAGCAGAATTCTTTATGAGACAAACCACATCTTCACCACTAACCTCCGTGACCTGCAGTTTCACGCAAGACCTTATCGATTATATTTCAATTAAATTTTCTTTGAAATGTTCCATCACTTATTCCAAAACACCATAAGAGGTTGTCCATCGAGAGAGATATGACAGCAGCACAGATAGCAACAAAGGACAGTCAAAATAAACATGTGGCCCACAGGTTAGTAGTCTGGCTTGACTACTTGAGAACATAAATAAGGAGTCCTTAGGCAGTTATTAGCTCCAACACAATTTTCCACCAGACCTGTCTAGAATAGAAAAGTTATCAAATAAATACCTTTTTCATAGTTTCTTGTAGGCAATAATGTGGCTTGTGAAAAAAAACAGATTATGCTGCCAAATATTCAACCAAGTTTATAATTGTTCATTTAAAAGTTATATACTACTATCAAAGCTTTTAGTCCTTTTACTATCGAACTAGATGTCAAATTTCAATATTAATGACTTAATGTAATATTGATAATATTTGTCAAAAATCTGGTCCAGCATTGCTTCCATGAATAAGTTTTCTTTGAAACAAGCATACATACTAGAATGAGTTACCAGCCTGGTAGTGACGAGGAAACCTATATCTGACTAAGCATCAAATTGGATAGCCAAACTTGGAGTACTGATGCCAGATCTTCTTATCAAACAAACAACTTCAAAGTGGAATTCTTATCTTTTAACATGCATTACCTCCAGCCATACAGAAGTATTTTCACTTCCTGTAAAGAGGTATTGACCAATAAAAATGGTGTCACCTTTATCCACTGCCTGCAAAGACCAATAAAAACGGTATTACCATTGTTGGGAAGCCAAGTACTATCCATAATCTGAGACATGCTGTAACATAGTTTTGAACTAAAAACAGGTCTACATGCTTCCACCAAAGAAAAAAGAAAAAAGGAGCAAGAACAGGAAGATAACGAGATAATTGAAATGACAGCATTCCCGACCCCACAGTAAATATTACATGGGAGAATGTGGGCCTATGATTGGAAACCACAGTATTTCTCTAAAGCAAATAACAACGATATACAAAGTTGTCAAATGATTCTAATTTGGCTATTCTTTGCAGGGACGATCCTCTAATTGAGAACCTAATTTGGAAACCCCTGATCTACCATCTGCACTTCCTATATACCATATGACCAGAAATTTGGGTGCACGCTAATGATGTCCTTTTCTAGAAACGGAGATATCTCCAAAGAGGTCTGTTGTTTGAAACATAAATATATTATATAGTAACTCTGATACATTGGATGCGCAAGGAGGAACAGGGTTTGGGTAACTCTGATACATTGGATGCACAAGGAGGAACAGGGTTTGGGTTGCATTAGTGACTGCAGCACAGTTAACAAGAAATTCAATGCTGATTGATGCTGAGTTTGATATGTGGTTACTCAGAATCTCTAAGACAAATAGATCAACAAAACACAGCCCCTGTAGCTATCGATAAACAGAATATAGAAGTTAACAATCATAACATAAAGCAGACCAGCACAGCTAGCAAAAGCCGATGACAATTTCAAATACGTACCTTTGCCAGTCCACTAAAGTTTATGGGTAAGAGATTTGAAGTGGCATCTTTGTCTTGATCAGGTGTTAGGACAACCAGGGTCTCTGCCTGAAGAGGAATGGGGCACCGAGTTTTATTCACTACCAGCAACTCTGGACCCACTGTGTCCAGCATAACCTGAAAAAGTAGGTTACAAAAAAATAAATTGTAGTAAGCTTACGACTCAGAAGCTTCACAAGAAATGAACCATAGAATTTATGCAAAGCCAAAGTCAGAAAAAGTTTGGCTATGACTATATAAATCTACACAAAGTTACAAAGTTTACCGGAAGGAACATTAAGATGGACTCTAGAGCAGTAAATACAGTTAAGCACATGAATAGTCATTTTAAAGCTAAACAATGTGGAGACAAAATGCATAGAACATAAGAACAAGGCTTACTGCACACAGCTTCTTGGTACACTTAATGGCAACTTTCAGATTTTCCAGTGTCTCTTGGTGAAATGCAGCATCTCCCCATGAGAAGTCAAACCGTGCCACTAAGTTGTTTGGTGGGGGAGTGGAAGAAATTATGTGCTTAAATTAGTATCTCAGTAGGATTGTATTTAAAAATGACGAAAAAAAAATAAAATATTTGAACAACTTGCTGAAGAAAATAAGGCCTCACCAAAAGTAAGGCACACAATATAATCTTCACAATTCGTATGGAAATAAGTAAATGTATGGGTGCTAAAGCAGAACCAATGTTGATTTTATATAGTTATATCAGAACCAAAAGCAGAAGAAGAGGTATAAACGCTTCAAACAATGGTTTTCTGTGCCTAGAACAAATAAAGGAGATAACAGTAGTAATAACTATAACCCCTGCATAGTGGATTCCACTGGCATCAAAAGTTGCCTGACGAAATGATAGTAATAACTCTATAACCCCTGACATTTAGTAGTGAATAACCAAACCCAAAAATAGAAAGCAGGTGGGAAATACCAGACATTCCTGCCTCCAGGCAAGCGGAGATTATCTCAACGGATCTGGAATTTGGACCGAGTGTTCCAACTATCTTTGTCAGTGCAGGAAAGAATGTCTGCAAAGTGTATCCATTCATCAATAAGAGTAGTTAGGAATTATGCATATTCTACTCTTAACACATTGATATGACCACAATTCACCATGAAATTCATAGAAAATAGCCTCCAAAATATACATAAATTTAGCAAATTGTGTGTTCACATCGGAGAGCAACAAATGAGTTGTACAACAGTAAACCCACTAGCCTATTCTCACTTTTCTCAGCAACCAAACACCAAGAAAGCAAAAAAGAAGCCAAATAGGGTATAAGATCATTGTTCAGAGAAATCCACTAGTATGATTGTATGGAAGTCTTGATTGTTGCTTTTTTGTTGATGAAACAAAGACTTACAGGCTTAGAGGGCTCGAGAATGGAGGCCATTCTGATCGGCTCTTCGAGAAGCAAGTGATTCGAATGCATTTTGGGTCTGCAACTCAACTCAACTCAACTCCACTACTGTAACTCTGTGTTAGTGCGAGTGATCAAAGACAGCCAGCGAGTCGGATTGGTTTGGTAACCACCTGTTAATAATTATATAAATAAACCTGCGAGTCAAGTCCACGCGGCGGCTGTGGGATAAAATCGAAACGGTGCGTTTCCAAGTGTGATAAATATCTTCCAAGACTGTTTGTTTAGTTAGTCACTGATTGACTGCTGCTAAAAACGAATGGCTGTTCTCTTCCGCCACATTTTCCAGTCTCCACCGTCAGCTCTGCCTTCTTCAAGGCCACTCTTCCTCTGCTCCTCCTCATCAGCATCAGCATCGTCCTCCATGGACCCGCACCCATCAAAGTTCATGGAGTTTCCCTACGTCTCAACTCCCCACAAGAACCTCATGGTTCATCTTGTGTCCACTGTCGAGACCCGCCTCGCCTCCCATCTCCTCCCTTCCACTCTCCCACCCGACGTCCAATACTACCACAACGAAACCTCCACTAACCATGCAGCTCTTCACATCCGATCCGCCCTCCCCTCCTCCCCTGTACGTCATCTTCTCTCTCAACCGTTTCTCACAACTAAAACTGCTTTCTTGTTAGTTACAACTCACAACTGCTTTACCAGTGCAGTCAATCTAGTGTTACATAACCATGTTACATGATCACTTGCAAGTTGCAACTGAATTGTTCTACGTTTTTAATATATCTATATGTTTTCAGATTGATTTCATACTGGGAAGTTGGCTTCACTGTCAGCTACCAACAGGTGGAGCATTGGACATTACAAGTTTCTCATCCTATCTCAACTCATCAACAGATGCACCCAATTTCTTACTTGAGTTGATCCAAAGCAGTCCCACTTCACTAGTCCTCATCCTCGACTTGCCTCCTCGAAAAGACCTTGTTCTCCACCCGGACTACCTCAAAACGTTTTATGAGGACACAAAGCTGGACACCTCAAGGCAGAAGCTCGAGAAACTAGCTGAGGTGAAGCCTTACTTCTCCTCATCGCTCTACATCCGCAGCGTTGTGTCTCCTACCGCTATTTTGGTTCGTGTAAATGCAGTAGAGGGAGGGCTAAGCTTAGAGGAGATCATAGAGAACCATGTCGGTCCGGTGGCAGAGGAAGTGTTGGGCATTTGGTTGGAACAATGTGCGTTTGGGAAGAGACAAGTAGGGGAGAATGAGAGAGCTGAACTAAAGAAGAGGGATGATTTGGTCAAGAAAAAGACTATTGAGATTGATTTGGGATCGAATTTTCCTAGATTGTTTGGACCTGATGCTGCAGATCGAGTATTGGGAGCAATTCGTCAAGCTTATAGGGTATGAACATATGATGTATGTGTTAATTTGATCTCTGTTAAATAATTACACTACGTATATCAGTCAATAATGATCAAATGATTCAATTGGAGTTGGGAGTTTGACTGGTTTGTGTTTTATAAATACATTTTAGTAGAAAAGGGAAGACTGCACTCTATGTTAAGTTGTCAAAACTATCATTCTTACCAATGTTGTCAAACAATATAGTGTAGTTGTGCTTCAAGTGCATCTCATAAACTTGTTGATGTCATTTTTTATATAGTTTTCTGAAATTAGTAAGCTTTCATTCCTTGCATTGCAATCTCATAAAGTCACAAGGCACATTTGGACTTGTTACTTAGATGTGTTTGGATTGGTGTTTGTGTTTAGAGTTGTTCATCTTGGTTGGTGAACATATGCTTGAAGTGCTAGCTGCCGTTTTTAAGTTTTAGCTGGAAACCAATCTATCTTAATTTTATTTATTAAAAGCAGTCCATTGTCTGGGAAGGAGATAGGATTAGCTCTCACTTATCACTCATCTAAATTTGCTTGTGTACCTTTTCACTGTATTCCATTGTAGTTTATGTACTTGTAATGAAAGTGGTTTTGTACTCGGAGATTTATTGAAATTTTGTTCTGTAGATCAAATTTTAACTCCTCGATATCTAATTGGAGCAAACTTGATCTATGACTAGAACTGATCTAATCTCAATAAACGAAGGATCATATTATATCACGGATTTCTTGTTTACTATATACTGGTTATATTGCTTGTAAGTATATTATGATGCAATGCTCAACGAGTATGGTTATCATCTATTTCAACATACTATATATCTTGATCCTAATCTTGAAGCTCAGCCTCTGTTTTCTCCCTTCTCCCTATTTGTATTCTAAGGTTTAGTTACAGTCTATAGAAACTTGATGGTTTTTCGTGTCAACAAATAGAAACTTGATATTATTACATTTGATCGAAGTCTTTGCAATAGTCTTACAGATTTTGAAGTTTGATGCTTGATTTATTTTTTTGGTCAATGATGCTTGATTTCTTGACATTTTGTTTATGCTTTGCTTCTCAATCACTACGGCACGGTCATGCCCTCTTAGTGCATTGTTTTTCACACAATGACTCACCCACTCGAACCACTTTCAAGGAAGTTTCTACTCACATGAATCACTGTCAATGGCTTGAATTTGCCTCGAAAAAATTATGTTTCACATGAACTAACATGGAGGCCGATCACTTGAGTCCTTCGAGTTGATTTCTCCTCTTGTTGAATATCTCGAGTAGATCTCTCTTCACTAAGATCATTCCTCAAACCAGTAGTGCATTTTTGAAAAAAAAAAAAAAAAAACCCTAAAGCCCTCTCTCTCTCTCTCTCTCTCTCTCTCTCTTGGCCACCAACCACGAAATCTCACTCTCATCCAGCGACGGTCTAATGTTAGGCAGGTCTCTAGATTTGCTGAAGCCGTATAACTTTGTTGCCGAATGAAGGATATGTCAGTAACTAAATGCTTTGAGAGGTAATTGGTCAAACGTTCTTAACAGCTTTTGATCAGTGTGGAGGTATAGCACCATGGACTCGAGGAGCAGATCTGGTTTCATCTTTCCGGTTCCATCTCTGTCCTTGTCGATTATTGGGAGGAGTTTTGGTTTGTTGAATATGTTGTTTGGTCTCTAAGTTCGTGGCAACGATGGAGTTTCTTCTTATTGGGGTGTGATTGTGACTGCGTGGAACAAGGAGGCAGCGTCACACGACAATGACGTCTCACGAATGCAACTTCATCTCACAACGACGACAGCGACGGTGTTCCTCTTCCACGTCCTTCCTGCAATTGTGAAGGAAAGTTTGGGTTAGGTCAACTATTTTGGGATTATGTTTAATTTATTTTCAGGCTTTGAGATACTTTTTAGTTTATAGTTTTCTAGTACAATAAGTTCTTTTCATTAGGACTCTAAGCACTTTTGTGCTTAATTTTTTTGGTCAATGATGCTTGATTTCTTGACATTTTGTTTAGGCTTTGCTTCTCAATCACTACGGCACGATCATGCCCTTTTAGTGCATTGTTTTTCACACAATGACTCACCCACTCGAACCACTCTCAAGGAAATTCCTACTCACATGAATCACTATCAATGGCTTGAATTTTCCTCGAAAAAATTATGTTTCACTTGAACTAACATGGAGGCCGATCACTTGAGTCATTCGAGTTGATTTCTCCTCTAGTTGAATATCTCGAGTAGATCATTCTTCACTAAGATCATTCCTCAAACCAGTAGTGCATTTTTAGAAAAGAAAAAAAAACCCTAAAGCCCTCTCTCTGTCAAGACCCACCCTGAATTTCACCATGAAACCCAAGATAAGTCTTGCGGGGACCACCTCCAAGGAAAATTTACCAAATGACTCGGCAAACCTCCATTGAAAATAGACGACTCTAACCCGGAAGAATTATAGAACCACTCTTTTAACCAAAATAACATTCTCCGCTACAACCCATAAATAGCCAGAATAAGTTATACAAAAAACCCCAACAGTATTCAGAGCTACTTAAAATAAAAACAACGGAAGCTGACAATCTCCTAGTAGATTAAACAGATAACCTACTGGCGAAATGTAGCCGAAAGATGAGTGACTATACCTCTATGTCTCCTTCTAGACCCCACCCGAATGTTGCAGACTTGGTATTTTAAAACGAAGAGCCCAGAGGAAAATATTCAATTACGTCAGAGTGAGTGGACAAAAGAAATTTTGATAACAAATAAATATTTCTCCCAAAATACTTTCAAAGAAAACGCTTTACCAGGGACAACTTAAAAGCTTAACTCGAAAATTCTGAACTGGGGTCTAGTCTCGCTAGACTCCCAAACTTTAAGAAAAAATGCCTCTCAGGCTAGAATATTATATATATATATATATATATATCAATATGTATTCACACTCGTCTATCTCTTGTACGATATCTATGAATAAGCTTTTAAAATAGATAATCATACAAGACTACGATGCTGGCGTCTAACGCTCACGTCACCCCATACTGGAATTGTATCTCAGTACGGGGGAAACGCACGAGTGGGTATATCTACGTGCTGATTCCTTGTACGAATTCTATGAATAAATTTGAAGAATATAAAGTCGTACAAGGCTATGACGCTGGCGTCTAACGCTCACATCACTCCATACTAGAATTGTACCTCAGTATGGGGAAAAATCACGTATAGCTAGCTAACATTTATTTATATACATATTATTCTCATAATCAACTATATATGAGTATAATCACCGAAATTGACACGACCCACCCCGAATTTCACCCTGAAACCCGGAGTAAGTCGTGCGGGGACCACCTCCAAGGAAAATTTACTGAAAAGATTGAGAAAATCTCCCTTGCAGGTGGACAACCCTAACTCGAAAATTCCAAATTTCACTCTTAATTGAACACTTCCAAACATCACTTAATTATCCTTCAGAAATTCTACACATAATATACAATAATCCCAAAGTATTCAGAGCTACTAAACACTAGCGGAAGAAAGAAAACACGAGTAGGTTAAACATGTAACCTACTGATGAAAACTGGCGAAAATGAGGGTGACTATGCCTCGTCTCCTACTAGATCCAACCCGAACTCTGCAGACTGGGCAATTTTAAAACGAAGGGCCCAGGGGAAAACATTTAATAACGTTAGAGTGAGTGCACAAAAATAAAATAATAAATAAAATATTTATGTTTCCCCAAATTAATTTCTAAGGAAAAATCGAATGCATGCCGCAAGCGATAAAACTTTTATCTCATAGAATATCGAGCCTCTCAGACTCTATAATATACGTATGTATTTACACTCGTCCATACTCCCTATATAAATTCATGGGTCTATATAGGGCTAATACGCTCGCGTCCAACGCTCATGTCACGCCTTGATGCGGTGCTACACTACGCCATCAAGGTGGACAGACGGGTGTATAAATATGTGTCCATACCCCCTATATGAATTAAACACTCAAATAGGGCTACTACGCTTACGTCCAACGCTTACGTCACACCATAATGCGGCTATATGCTGCGCCATTAAGGTGGACAGACACATATGGCTAGCTAGCATTTTCTATACATACTCTCTCATAAATACATATTTATATCCACCGAAAATCCCATTTTCGGTATCTCTCCAAGAGAAATAAAAGCGTCAAAATTAATTGACGTCAAAACTCCAACAAAATGAAATGTTCAATCATGAACCATAGCATGCATATTATTTCAAATAAAAGTCCACTCACAAATTAGGCCTAAGCCTGATGTCGATCTGGGGTCTCGTCTGCTCGAGCCTCCTCACTTCCTGTTCCAAATATAATATTAATTTGCCAACCAATAATTCAATATTTAATCAAAATAGGCAAAATTACCCGAGAGCCATAAATACGCTCATCATTGCCTAACTTCGATATTCTTAAATCGGAACGATCCGAACTTAAATATCATACTTATCAGTCGTAAATACAACCTCCCCAAAATACGACTTAAATCCTACGGCCGGATTCTACATTAATTAACCGCCAAAAATACCAAACTTCGGAAAATCGCAAACCTATCTAAATATCATCCCAAAATTCCATAAATCATACCAATATACTCCTCTTAATATTCCACATTTAAAACCCTAAAAATCTCCTAACTGGCAGCGGCTCCACCGGTAGCGGTGGCCGGAGGCCAATTCCGGCGACCTCCAAAACCTATGAAATTTTGACAGAATAATCTCCTCATCATGCTCTACAACTTTCATGACCAACACATCACCCAATTCCAAGCCTAACTAGGCTAATTGAACGAAAACAACTTAAAAACCCTAGAAATTTCAACTCCACATTTCTCCTTACCTAGCTCAAGAGGGAGTGAGCTGATTGGAGGGGTTGCTGCATGGGAGGAGGGCTACAAAACCGCACCAAGCTTGCCCGGATTGGTGGCCAGAGGAGGGAGTTCAGGCGAAATGCTTCCCGGCGTCTTCGGCGGGATTTATCCTCTTCCGGCGGGTTAGAGACTCGGGGGCTAGGCCGGGGAGGGAGAGGAGGAGATGGGGGTCCGAACTGGGGTGGAGCGGCGGCCGGTGGCTGGCCGGACGGCGGCTGCTGGTGGCTGGGAGCTTCCGGCGGAGAGAGAGCACGGGAGGGAGAAGGGAGAGAAAAGAGAGAAGAAGATAAAGGGAGGAAAAAAAATGGGTTGGGCCTCCCAACCGGTCCAACCTTATCAACCCAACTAAAAATAAAACACCCCGAAAAATAATATCCGAATAAAAATTACCTTTTACTAGCTAAAATTTACTATTTTTACCGTCGTCGTATTTTCCTCATACGAATAATCCTCCGCACATAATCGTCCCCGAAACCCCTCTAGGGACCAATTAAACTATTAACTCAATGATCGAGACGGTAAAATTCTTATTATAATCACGCTAGTAAATAAGGTAAAAATATAAGGGTCGGGATGTGACAGAAATTCTCAATTTCGGGAAATTTCTAACAACAAAAAATTATTCAACAATAAAGCATTTTAAGCACATTATTTAAAACAAAGGTCCACTCACAAATAAGGTCTAAGCCTGATGTCGGTCGGAGGCCTCGTCAGCTCGACCCTCCTCGCATCCTGTTCCAAAACATAAATAAATCCTTAAATAAAACACCGACGCTTAAAGAAAATAGGCGTAATTAAAAATAAGCTTCGCGCGCTCAATCATGCCTATCGCCCTAAATCTTAATTTCACTACCACCCAATAAACCTCCACAAATTTTAACCGACATCCTCTAAACACCTTCCACCTTTCTAACCTTAAATAATCACGTGACCGGATTTTAACTTATTAATCCGCCAAAAATACCAAACTTCAAAAATTCTCAAACCTATCCAAAACTCCTTCAAAAATTCTAAAACTCATTCCAATAAACTCCTCATAAAATTCCCTACTAAAAACATTTTTTCCAGCGGCGGCCATTTCTCTCTTCCTCTCAACCTCCTCTACAATTTTCCTAACTACCACAAACACTAATTCCAAGCCTAACTATGCCAATTAAACAAAAACACATAAAAAACCCTAGAATTTCCATTACCGATTTCTCCTTACCTAGCTCGAGATGGATGGAGCCCTTTGGAGGGATTGCTGTACGAGAGGAGGACTTTCTTTTTAGCTAAGGCTCGCCGGCTATGGCGGCTAGAGGAAGAAGTTCCGACGACGGAAGCCTTTGGGCAGTCGGACCTCTCGGCGAGCTTTCCTCCCGATCGGCGGCGCTACGGAGCCTCTCGCCGGTCTAGAATGGAAGCTGGGTCAGAGGCTGACTGATTGGGACTGGTACGGCGGCGAACAGAGGTCAGACGGTTCCGGACAGAGAGCAGGTCGGGGAGAGAGAGAGAGAGAGGGCGCGGCTGGAGAGAGAGAGAAATGGGTTGGGCTCAGCCCAGCTGAGTCCAACCTCCCATATATCCATTTCAAAATTCAACACCCCAAAAATAATACCCCAATAAAAATTACTTTTTACAAGCAAAAATTATAATTTTTACTGTCGTCACATTTTGTTCCTTCGAATAAATCCTTCGAAATAATCGTCCCCTAACACCACTCTAGAGACTAATTAAATTATACACTTAATGACGAAGACGGTAAAAACTCTTATTACTACCATGCTAGTAATTAAGGTAAAAATTAAGGGTCGGGACGTAACAATTCTCCCCTCCTTATAAAAATTTTGTCCTTGAAATTTACATACCTACTAAACAAAGAGGAAAAGATATTGCTGCCTCATTCGCTCCTCTGCTTCCCAAGTCGCTTCCTCTACTTGGTGGCTTCTCCAAAGCACTTTGACAAGCGGGATTGACTTGTTCCTAAGCACTTGCTCCTTTCGGTCAAGAATTTGAACCGGCTCATCTTCATAGGACAAATCCTTCTGCAAACTAATCGGCTGCTCTTCAAGCACGTGAGAAGGATCGGCAATATACTTGCGAAGCATGGATACATGAAACACATTATGTATCTTGGACAACTCCGGAGGCAACACTAACCGATAGGCAAGAAAGACAACTCGTTCTATTATCTCATAAGGCCTAATATACCTCGGACTAAGCTTCCCACGCTTACCGAAACGAACTACCCCTTTCCAAGGAGATAGTTTCAAGAACACCCAATGGCCCACTTGAAACTCAAGGTCCTTCCTGCGGACATCTGCATAACTCTTTTGCCTACTCTGAGCGGCCTTAAGTCTATCTCTGACCACCTTGATCTTCTCATTTGTGTCATGGATAATCTCAGGACCACAAAGCTCTCTTTCTCCGACTTCATTCCAACATATGGGCGTATGACACTGCTTCCCATAAAGTGCCTCAAAGGGAGCCATACCGATACTCGAATGGAAGCAGTTATTATAGGCAAACTTCATCAGAGAAAGGTTCTTATTCCAACTCCCCCTGAACTGCAAGGCACACGCTCTCAACATATCCTTCAAAGTCTGGATAGTCCTCTTTGATTGCCCATTAGTCTGAGGATGAAAAACAGTGCTGAAATGCAGTCGGATACCTAAAGCTGCCTGAAGAGCTCCCAAGAATTTAGAAGCAAATCTAGGATCCCGATCTGACACTATAGATTCAGGTACGCCATGAAGTCTCATAATCTCACTAACATACAGCTTAGCCAATTTATCTAGTGTATACTTCTTTCCCACAATCACTCAAATATCATCATGCCCTTCAAGGGTACGAGGTAAACTGAAGACAAAATCCATGGTGATGTGGTCCCACTTCCACACTAGAATCTGCAACGGCTCAAGAAACCCTGAAGGTTTTTGCCTTTCAACTTTCACTTGCTGACAAACTCACAAAAGCGGCAATTTCTCTCTTTATGTTTGGCCACAAATAATAATCCTTTAAAGTCTGGTACATCTTTGTACTCCCCTGGTGAGCAGCATATGTAAAACTATGAGCTTCCTCCATTAACTCATTCTTTAACTCTTCATTCATCTTTGGAACACAGAGCCTATTTTTGAACAACAAAGTTCCATCCTTTCTCACCGAAAAATTTACGGTGGCTCCATTCGCTGCTCTTTCTATTAACCGAACTATGGAAGGATCACTATACTACGCTTCCCGCACTAAATCAACAAAAACTGGCCTCACATGAAAACTAGCTACCAAGGTGCCCACTTCATCCACCGCTAAATCCACTCATGTAGCTCGCAACTCATAAAGAAGTGGAACTCGAACCATCCTCAGATGAAACAAAGATATGGAGGGATTACGACTAAGAGCATTAACTACCACATTAGCCTTTCTTGGATGATACTCAATAGTGGAATCATAATCACTGATCAACTTCATCCACCTTCTTTGTCTTATATTTAACTCCCTTTGAGTGAACACATACCGAATACTCTTGTGATTAGTAAAAATCTGACACTTCGCTCTATAAAGATAGTGTCTCCACAACTTGAGAATAAAAACTACTGCTGCAAGCTCTAAATCATGAGTGAGATAATTCACCTCATGCTGCTTTAATTGCCTAGAAGCGTAGGCAATCACTTGATCATGCTGCATCAATACCCTGCCTAGACCTCGTCTAGAAGCATCACAAAAGACCACATACTCCCCACTATCATCCGGAAGTGCCAAAACAGGAGCACTAGTCAGGCGGTTCCTTAATTCTTGAAAACTTTCATCACACTGATCTGACCATTTGAACTTAACTCCCTTCTTGGTCAATCTTGTGAGTAGAGCTACAATCTTTGAAAAGTCTTGCACAAATCGCCGATAATAACCTGTTAACCCCAAGAAACTACGAATCTCTGTCACAATGGAGGGTCTTCTCCAACTTGACACCACTTCCACCTTCTGGGGATCCACACTAACACCCTCGGCTGAAACTACATGACCCGAACCCCACTTTATCCAGCCAAAACTCACACTTGCTGAACTTGGCAAACAACTGAGCATTTCTCAAAGTCTGCAATATCAATTTTAGATGTTTGGCATGCTCATTCTCACTTTTTAAGTATACCAAAATATCATCTATGAACACGATCACGAAGCGGTAAAGATATGGACTGAACACCGTATTCATGAGATCCATGAATGCCACGGGTGAATTAGAAAGTCCAAAGGCATCACCACAAACTCATAATGACCATAGCATGATCGAAAAGCAGTCTTGGCTACGTCACCCTCTCGGATTCGCAACTGATGATAACCAAATCTCAAATCAATCTTTGAGAAAACAAAAGCACCCCTCAACTGATCAAACAAATCATCAATGCGAGGCAACAAATACATATTCTTCACTGTGACTTGATTCAGCTTTCTATAATCAATGCATAGCCTCATGGTGCCATCATTCTTCTTAACAAACAACACCGGGGCACCCCATTGAGACATGTTAGGCCGAATAAAACTCTTATCTATCAACTCCTGCAATTGAGTCTTCAACTCTTTCAATTCTGTTGGAGCCATTCTGTAAGGTGCTTGAGAGATAAGCATAGTTCCAGGAAGCAACTCGATAGAAAAATCTATCTCCCTTATAAGAGGCAAACCAGGCAAGTCATCGGGAAACACATCCAGAAACTCTCTTACTACAGGAATATCCCCCACTCCCAACACTCCTATACTTGTATCCACCACATGAGCTAAGAATGCCTGACAGCCTTTATTTAACAATTCCTGACGGCCACAGCTGATATTAGGCAACTCGAAATCACATCTCTTTCCCCCTGAAACACAACCTCAAAACCATCCAGACTTCGAAGCACTACTTCTTTTCGGAAACAATCTAATAAAACTCTATAAGTCTCCAAAAATTCCATCCCCAAGATCACATCGAACTCCACCATATTTAGAGGAATTAAATCGGCCTTGAAATTAAATTCCTCTACTAGCACTTCACACCCACTAAACACCCAATCTATTCTCATCACCTCACCAGAGGGTAGAGATACATGCCACTTGCCTGGAAGAGACGATGATGGCACATTGGCATGGAGGGCGAATCTACTAGACCTGAATGAATGCGTGCCTTCGGGATCAATTAAAGTAAAAGTTGGCTGACCAAAAATTAACAACGTACCAATGATGACATCTGGAAAAGTACGACCCTCCTCCTGTTGGGTCATAGCATGAAGTTTAGCGCGAGTCATGAGACGTCCACATTGACCACTCCCCTGCTGAGAACCACTGTAAGAACCACCACTGGAGCCTTTAGCTGAAGACTAACCAACTGGTTAAGTAGGGGTGGTCCTTTGTGCCAACAAAGGACATTCTCTCCTGAAATGATCAAGACCACCACACTCAAAACATCCAGATGATTGCTGCTGACCAAAAGAAAAAGTCTGACCACCAGATGATCCCCTTGAGAACTACCACTAGCACTATACTGACCGGCCTGCTGTCTACCCAACTGGCCCCTGGATAGTCTCCTGAAACGTCCTCTAATTCTACTCTGAGGACCAGAACCTGATCCTCCACTACTGCCACTACCCGCTGAAGATCCAGAAGCAGACGAAAAGAAGCAGCCTTCTTAAATGGACCCTGACTAGGACCACTTAAATCTCGAGGCTGAGCACTATAAGTCCCCCTGGTCTCAATGGCCATAGCTGCCCTAACTGCATCAAGGAATATCAGATAGATAACCCCAATCATCTTATCTGCAAAAACTCTGCCAAGTGCTGTAATAAACATATCAATCATGGTCCTCTCATCAGGAACCAGATATGGCACATGGTAGGTCAAAGTGGTGAACCTCTGCTTAAACTCGATGACTCCCTCATCGTCTCTTTTCACCATGCTCAGAAAATCTGACTGAATTCTACTACGATGACAGTGGTTGAAATACTGACCCAAGAAGAGCGCCTTGAACTACTCCCAAGTCATAGTCTGAGACCATCATTATTCCTCCTGGCGAGAGTCCACCAATGATGAGCCGAATCGTCTAGAAAAGACACTGCCATCTTTACTTTCTTTTCTTCTGACAGTTATGTGCTCTCGAAAGCCCTTTCCATATTGTCCACCTAAGAATAAGAATCAAGGGGTCCCTTGGCACCCTTGAACTCTACTGCCCCTGCATCAGAAACATCACTCTTCCTCACAGATCGAGGATGTTGAACCCTATCCAAAGCACCCCTCAACAAGTCCCCAATAGAATCGACTAATCCTCTCACATCATCACCCTCATTAGCGTTGGTCGAGGTAGCCACACGGGGTCGGCGCCTAGGAGGCATAGTACCTGAGGAGGAAGATATTTAGTAGTAAACAAGACTAATGGAACTATCACACATACCCAATAACACATAGTATCCAAAGCATAAACTGTTGATGAATCTGCCGTGGTCGGATCATCACTCTATAGACATTACGGCTACTTAGGCAAATACAATAGTGAATATGAGACAGAAAACGAAACCTAGAGCTCTGATACCAACTGTCAAGACTCGTCCCGAATTTCACCCTGAAACCCGAGGTGAGTCCTGCGGGGACCACCTCCAAGGAAAATTAACCGAAGGACTCGGCAAACCTCCCTTGAAAATGAACAACCCTAACCCGAAAGAATTATAGAACCACTCTTTTAACCAAAATAATATTCTCCGCTACAACCCATAAATAGACATAATAAGTTATAAAAGCCCAACAGTATTCAGAGCTACTAAAAATAAAAACAACGGAAGCTGACAATCTCCTAGTAGATTAAAAGAGGTAATCTACTGGCGAAATGTAGCGGAAAGATGGGTGACTATGCCTCGACGTCTCCTTCTAGACCCTACCTGAACGCTACAGACTGGGCATTTTAAAACGAAGAACCCAGGGGAAAATATTCAATTACATTAAAGTGAGTGGACAAATGCAATTTCGACAACAAATAAATATTTATCCAAAACTACATTCAAAGAAAACGTTTTACCAGTGACAGCTTAAAAGTTTAACTCGAAAATTCTGAACTGGTGTCTAGCCTCGCTAGACTCCCAAACTTTAAGAAAAAAGGTCTCTCAGGCTAGAATATTATATATATCAGTATGTATTCACACTCGTCTATCTCTTGTACGATATCTATGAATAAGCTCGAAAAATAGATAATCATACAAGACTACGATGCTGCCGTCTAACGCTCACGTCACCTCATACTGGAATTGTACCTTAGTATAGGAGAAATGCACGAGTGGGTATATATACGTGCTGATTACTTGTACAAATTCTATGAATAAATTCGAAGAATAGAAACTCGTACAAGGCTACGACGCTGACGTTTACCGCTCAAGTCACCCCATACTGGAATTGTACCTCAGTATGGGGGAAAATCACGTATAACTAGCTAGCATTTATTTATATACATATTATTCTCATAATCAACTATATATGAGTATAATCACTGAAATTCTCAATTTCGAGAAATTTCCAACAACAGAAAATTATTCAACAATAAAGCATTTTAAGCACATTATTTAAAACAAAGGTTCACTCACAAATTAGGCCTAAGCCTGATGTCGGTCGGAGACCTCGTCAGCTCGAGTCTCTTCACGTCTTGTTCCAAAAATATAAATAAATCTTTAAATAAAACACTGACGTTTAAAGAAAATAGGCGTAATTAAAAATGAGCTTCGCGCGTTCAACCATGCCTATCGCCCTAAATCTTAATTTCACTGCCACCTAATAAACCTCCACAAATTTTAACCGACATCCTCTAAACACCTTCCACCTTTCTAACCTTAAATAATCACGTGGCCGGATTTTAACTTATTAATCCGTCAAAAATACCAAACTTCAAAAATTCTCAAACATATAAAAAACTCCTCCAAAAATTCAAAAACTTATTCCAATAAACTCCTCATAAAATTCCCTACTAAAAACATTTTTTCCAGCGGCGGCCAGCTTCGGCGACCTCCAATGCTCACCAAAATTTGACAGCATCTTCTTCTCAACCTCCTCTACAACTTTCCTAACTACCACAAACACCAATTCGAAGCCTAACTATGTTAATTGAACGAAAACACATAAAAAGCCCTAAAATTTTCATCACCGATTTCTCCTTACCTAGCTCGAGATGGAGGGTACCCTTTGGAGGGATTGCTGCACGAGAGGAGGGCTTTTTTTTGAGCCAAGGCTCGCCGGCTATGGCGGCCGGAGGAAAGAGTTCCGGCGACTGAAGCTTTTGGGCAGTCGGACCTCTCTCTCAGCGAGCTTTCTTCCCGATCGGCGACGCTAGGGAGCCTCTCGCCGGTCTAGAATGGAAACTAGGTTAGAGGCTGACCGATTGGGACCGGTGCGGCGGCGAATGGAGGTAGGACGGTTTCCAAGTAGAGAGTGGGTCGGGGAGAGAGAGAGAGAGAGAGAGGTTGCGGCTGGAGAGAGTGGGAGAAATGGGTTAGGCTCGGCCCAGCCGAGTCCAACCTCCCATATACCCATTCCAAAATTCAACATCCCAAAAATAATAACTCAATAAAAATTACCTTTTACTAGTAAAAATTACAATTTTTACCGTCGTCACATTTTCTTCCTTCGAATAAATCCTTCAAAATAATCGTCCCCTAACACCACTCTGGGGACTAATTAAATTATACACTTAATGACGAAGACGGTAAAAACTCTTATTACTACCATGCTAGTAATTAAGGTAAAAATTAAGGGTCGAGGCGTGACACTCTCTCTCTCTAAGTCGGCCGCTAACCACGAAATCTCACCATCATCCGGCAACAGTCTAACACTAGGTAGGTCTCTAGATCTACTGAAGCCATATGACTTTGTTGCCGAATAAAAGATATATCAGCAACCAAATGCTTTAAGAGGTAATTGGCCAGAGGTTCTTAACAGCTTTTGATCAGCGTGGCTTTTCATATCAGCATGGAGGTATAACACCATGGACTCGAGGAGCAGATCTGGTTTCATCTTTCTGATTCCATCTCCGTCCTTGTCTATTCTTGGGAGGAGTTTTGGTTTGGTGGAGATGTTGTTTGGTCTCTAAGTTCGTGGCGACGATGAACTTTCTTTTCATTGGGGTGTGCTTATGGCTGTGCGAAACAAGGAGGCGGCGTCCCACAACGGTGACGTCTCACGAATACAACTTCATCTCACGGCTGCGACGGCTACGGTATTCCTCTTCCATGTCCTTCCTGCAACTGTGAAGAAAAGTTTGGGCTAGGTCAACTGTTTTGGGTTTAGGTTTAATTTATTTTTAGGCTTTGAGATGCTTTTTAGTTTATAGTGTTCTAGTACAATAAGTTCCTTTCATTAGGACTCTAACCATTTTTGTGCCTAAATTTTTTGGTCAATGATGCTTGATTTCTTGACATTTTGTTTATGCTTTGCTTCTCAATCACTACGGCACGGTCAAGCCCTCTTAGTGCATTGTTTTTCACACAATGACTCACCCACTCGAACCACTTTCAAGGAAGTTTCTACTCACATGAATCACTATCTATGGCTTGAATTTGCCTCGAAAAAATTATGTTTCACTTGAACTAACATGGAGGCCGATCACTTGAGTCCTTCGAGTTGATTTCTCCTCTAGTTGAATATCTCAAGTAGATCTCTCTTCACTAATATCATTCCTCAAACTAGTAGTGCATTTTTGGAAAAAAAAAAAAAAAAACCCTAAAGCCCTCTCTCTCTCTCTAAGTCGGCCGCCAACCACGAAATCCCACCTTCATCCCTCGACGGTCTAACGCTAGGCATGTCTCTAGATCTGCTGAAGCCGTATGACTTTGTTGCTGAATGAAGGATATGTCAGTAACCAAATGCTTTGAGAGGTAATTGGCCAGAGATTCTTAACAACTTTTGATCAGCGTGACTTTTCATATTAGTGTGGAGGTATAACACCATGGACTCGAGGAGCAGATTTGGTTTCATCTTTCCGATTTCATCTCCGTCCTTGTCTATTCTTGGAAGAAGTTTTGGTTTGGTGGAGATGTTGTTTGGTCTTTAAGTTCGTGGCGACGATGGAGTTTCTTCTCATTGGGGTGTGCTTGTGGCTGCACGGAACAAGGAGGCGGCGTCCCACAACGGTGATGTCTCATGAATGCAACTTCATCTCACAGCGGCGATGGCTACGGTGTTTATCTTCCATGTCCTTCCTGCAACTATGAAGGAAAGTTTGGGCTAGGTCAACTGTTTTGAGTTTAAGTTTAATTTCTTTTTAGGCTTTGTGATGCTTTTTAGTTTATAGTTTTCTAGTACAATAAATTCATTTCATTAGGACTCTGAGCACTTTTTGTGTCTCATGGCGTCTTGGCGTTACGGGTCTATCTTTCTTTTAGTTTTTTTTCTAGTTTTCTAGTGTGATCTTAGCCTATGATCTATTTGCTATTAGATTATAGACTTCTTGTAAGCCGAAATTTGTAATGAGGATGCAACTCTCACATGGATAAGATGATTTTGTTTATCCTCTGTACGCATGGCAACGAATCGATTCGTATTATACCTTCTACTTTTGTACTAATGAAAAAATTGTTTTTGAGTTGAAAAAACTAAGATCATTCCTCCATAAGATTTATCCTCACTTGAATCCCTTTCACCGATGAGAAATTTTTTTTTCTCACAGTCTCATCCTAAAATCGTTTTCTAAAACGTTTCCTTTCGATGTGCTTTACTTTGCATACAAATGTCCATATGTTTACAACTTTCATGACCCCACCCCTTCAGTATGATTTCGTCATTGTCTCATTTTCATAAGAATAATTCAAAAATCTCAACTCCATGGCATTTCTATCAAAACCAAGTTACATAGACGAGCAATAAAACTATCTAATAAGAATTATAGGGATGGTTTTACGGTAAATAGAAATAGTTGTAGGAGGGTAAAATGAGGATAAACGTAAAAGGAAGTTGGCTAAAGTGTGTAGGGGTGTGTTCTGGTTTCCAAAATAGTTGTTGGGTATTTCTGAAAGGAAATAAAGCTACAAAACACGGTGGTGGTCGGAGTCGGAAGTGGTATGATGGTGGTCGTGCTGGCCTTGGCCAGCCACCGTGGCCAGGTCAGCATCTGCAGAGCCGAAGACAAAGTACAATGATTTGCATTACTTAGTTGAAAGATGAAACATAAAACAATGGCGACGCGCAAATGTTGTCGGGGGTGTCACTCTCAGACCTCGCAAATCTCCATGGAGTAGAAACAAAGGCGCAGGCCGCATTGTAAGTACCCAACTACCTTTCCCACATTGTAAAACCCTCTTTGGTTGTTTCTCTATTACATCATCACATACCTCATATCTTTTTGTGCTTGTCTCATCTTTCTTTGTTTTGGCTGAACTTCTTACGACCAATTTGATTGGAACCCTCGTAGAAATCAGGCTTTGATTATAATATACGGCTTGTATAATGACTTTTCCCCAGTTTGGACAATTGGCATTTCATAGGCTCATGGATTTTAGCGCATACATTCCATGTTGATAACTCCAAAACATCAATCTCAATCATTGTTGCAGTGTTCCACTCATGACTTTATCAATTTAGGAAAAACTTTTATATTGTCCAAAGTGATTTGATAGATGATAAGGAGGGTTTGGGGAGACATCTTCAGTTTGTTCAATGCTTAGTTTCTGAACCCTGGACTAGAATATTGAGTGCAGAAATTGTGACTTTGATTTGTTTTTGAGATGGCGAATACTATGTTTTCTTTCGGGGAGTTCAACTTTGGTGGATTTCAGGATAAACTTGGTTCCACTGTTGAGAATATGGAAGTGGACATCATTGGGGCGAAACAAGTTTATGAAGCAGAAAATTGGGGTGGCTTTGGTTCCCTTTGTTCTGATTATGGAATTTATGGAAATGGCTTCTCAGATTATAGGAAATACCAACAACAGGACCAGCAGCAGCAGCTGCAGCCACAATTGATTTCGGATTATGGGGTCTTTGACGACATGCAGGTTCAGTATGGTGCTCTCTCCCCACCACTTCAAGCATGCTTGGAGGAGATAGCTAAGCTTGAGAATATCCCAACTTTAGTTCCACATGTTGAACCACCCAAGAAAGAGTTGAAGAGAGACTTTTTTCCTGTAGCAGGTCTTGATCTGTTAAACTATGGAAGCGGGTTTAAACGTTTGAATGGGGAAAGAATTATTGAGTCAAACCCTTATGCAGCAGACACAGAGGTGAAGAGCAGCAAGTTATCAACAGAAGAAATCATGAGGGTGGCAGGAGCAAGGTTCATTCGTACTGCTTCCCAAGTGTCATCGTCTGATATACCCTCCATGCTTAGCCACCCTTTTGAACTCTCCTTTGCTGGCCTCTCAGATGAGGAGAGTAGAGATGTGGAACTTGTAGAATTCCTTCTTGCTTCTGCTGAGAAAGTAGGATATCAACAGTATGAGCGTGCAACAAAGTTGCTTACCCTGTGTGAGAAGTTGTGTTCCGATAGAGGAAATCCGGTTGAACGATTGGTTTTCTACTTTTGTGAAGCTCTTCGAGACAAGATTGATCGAGAAACCGGAAGACCAGCACAAAACAAGCAGGCATTTGATATGGATAAGGCAATGATGAGTCCAAATGAGACTTCCCTTGCATGTCACAACAAAATCCCTTTCGGCCAAGTTGCACAGTTTGCTGGAATTCAAGCCAGTGGAAAAAGTGGCTGAGACTAAGAAGGTTCATGTAATTGATCTGGAAATCAGGTCTGGGGTACAATGGACAGTTCTGATGCAAGCCTTAGTATCCCGTGATTTCCCCCTTGAACTTCTCAAGATAAGTGCTGTTGGAACTTCTAAAGAGGCAATTCAGAATACAGGTAAGTGGCTGGACAGTTTTGCCAAAACCATGAACTTACCCTTTTCTTTCCAAATGGTGATGGTACCAGATATGCTAGATCTCAAAGAAGACATGTTTGAGCTAGATTCTGAGGAAACAGTTGCAGTCTACTCTCATTTTGTACTGAGGTGCATGGTCCCGCAGCCAGATCGTCTGGAGTCTGTAATGAGAGTGATAAAGAGCATCCATCCATCAGTAACAGTGGTTACCGAAGTTGAGGCGAATCACAACTCACCTATATTTGTGACCAGATTCATTGAAACACTTTTCTTCTTTAGTGCATACTTTGACTGCGTGGAAACTTGTATTGAAAAAAATGATCCAATTAGAGAGAGTTTGGAGTCGCAGTACTTTGGAAATGGAATAAAAAATATTGTGGCAACTGAAGGAGAGGAAAGGAAGATACGTCATGTGAAGATTGATATTTGGAGGGAATTTTTTGCCCGGTATGGAATGGAGGAATTGGAGTTAAGCTCATCATCCTTGTACCAAGCTGAGCTGATGTCAAAGAGATTCCCATGTGGGAGTTCTTGCACCATCACAATGGATGGGAAAACCCTGCTTGCTGGATGGAAAGGAACACCTCTCCAATCTCTATCTCTTTGGAAATTTGTTTGATAATAATGAAACCGCATAATTTCTTTCTTGGTAGAGCTTCAATCTTTAGCTTCTGTCTTGTAACTATGATCATGGCTACATAGGTTATTCTTTTGCTAACATAGCAGTTTATTCAGCTGAAATGTTGAATATCAAAAGTTAGAGCCCAAAACCTCCCGAACTACGACGGCTTGATCCCCCGAAAGGGGGTTGTAGGCAGTCTAGTCCCAAAAGGCTAGATGCAGCCACCCCACAAAAAAAAAAATCATCCTGAATCAATCAGGGGAACTACGTTTCACTTGATTCCTTCACAGGATACGTAGGCAGTCTGGTGACAAAACTAGATCCAGCCATACTTTCAAACTAACCTTTTTCTCTCTTGTGGTTATAAACAGATAAAAACAAGGGTGGTTTGACACATCCATTGTTGAGTATACACCAAGGCATGCGAGCTCGAATAGATGACAGCCTAAGCATTCGGTTCATCAAAGTGACCGGCAGTCTACAAAAGCATTAAGTGACTTTTGTATTACAAGTCCACAAGTCAAAAGAGAGAAGAATACTGGCAGCAAGACACGCGGGCTCAAATGTCCCGCCCTGCCAAGACGTATTCCTTGCATACCTAACCATAGGATTGCTCAAATGCATTATGGATTGAAGGCCAACAAAAGATCAACACAATGCACCCTTTTGTCAAAAGTTGCTGTATGCAGACATGTTAAAAGAAAGCAGCAGAAGGTCAAGCTTCGCGCGCGGAAAACATGTTCCACACACAAAGCTTGAGGGGGCACTGTTGAACGCCAAAAAAGAAAAAAAGAAAAGGATTACAAAAATAAAAAAATAAAAGTAATATTTTTCTTGTGCTACATGCACAATGTTTTTGAGTTCAATTGTGACTCTTGCAAAAAGCTAGACAGCGAAGTCCAATACGAACTCAATCTTCCAAAGTCCAATACGAACTCAATCTTCCAAACCGTGCACTCTATATAAAGAGGCACAGAGAAGAAGAAAAGGGGGGCGGAAGATAGAAGGACAGAGCGAGGAGACAAGAAGGAGAGGCGGAGCAAAACGAAGGACAAGAAGAAGAGAACAGGCGAAGAAAGCAAAGAGGCGAAACAAAAAGCAGAAGAGGAGCGGCAAGCCAACAAGAAGGTGGAGCCCTCATTCTAACTCTCTATTTCTTTTGCAGGGTCTTTATCGTATCCCTTGCTCCGCCGGAAGCCCCGCAAACACGCAAGCTATCTCTCTCTAACGCCAGACGACCTCGCGAGGTCTTCTCCAGAAGAAGATGATGGCCGCTCGGCCCCTCCTCTTGTTACAATAAATATAAGTCCGCTCGGCTCTTCCTCTTGTTACAACAAATATATGGCCATGCACCTCGCATAACAAGCCATGCAAGGGGAAGGGAATAATCAAGCCAAAGCAGGAACCTAAGGGGTGGCGAGCCAACAATCAAGCCAAGGCAGGAACCCTAAGGGGTGGCGAACCAACAATCAAGCTAAAGCATGAACTCTAAAGGGTGGCGAGCCAACAATCAAGCCAAGGCAGGAACCCTAAGTGGTGGCGAGCCAACAATCAAGCCAAGGCAGGAACCCTAAGGGGTGATGAGCCTACAATCAAGCCAAGGCAGGAACCCTAAGGGGTGGCGAGCCAACATTCGCGCCAAAGCAGAAGCAGGTTAATTAACTTGAAGGGGTGGCGACGTGACTTTACCCTAAGGGGTGGCGAGGTTACTTAACCCTAAGGGGTGGCGACGTGAGTTTTACCCTAAGGGGTGGCGAGGTTACTTAACCCTAAGGGGTGACGACGTGACTTTACCCTAAGGGGTGGCGAGCCAACATTCGTGCCAATGCAGGAACCCTAAGGGGTGGCGAACCAACATTCAAGCCAAGGCAGGAACCCTAAGGGGTGGCGAGACAACATTCGCGCCAAAGCAGAAGCAGATTACTTAACCCTAAGGGGTGGCGAGGTGACTTAACCCTGAGGGGTGGCGAGGTGATTTTACATCGAAGCAGAAGCATAAGGGGTGACGAGCTAAATATTCAGAAGCTCTAAGCTCAGGCGAGGCGAGATCCATTCATGCAGAAGAAGCAAGTCGCGGAGTCCGCTCAAAAGTGAACACGCGGAGTCCGCTTAAAGTTATACACGCGGAGCCCGCCCACAAATGAACACGCGAACCCCGCTCACAAGCGAACACGCGGAGTCCGCTCACAGACATACGCGGAGTCCGCTCACAAGTGAACACGCGGAGCCCGCTCACAGACATATACGCGGAGTCCGCTCACAAGTGAACACGCGGAGCCCGCTCACAGACATGCACAAGCAGTCCGCGCACAGGTGAATACGCGACGTTCGCTTACAAAAATACACGCGGAGCCCGCTCACAGTCATACGCGCGGAGTCCGCATGAAGAGACAGTCTGCCCACACGCAAAGATCACCTACGCCACTATCAAGGACTGTGGCCAAAGCCATTCAAGCTTTCTGTCACGCTGCTGCATCACCTATTCCGGGTGCATAAATCAAATCAACAGACACTCTACCAAATTGGGTGTCCACAAGAAAAACAGTTAACGGACTCCAAATACGTCTGTTAAACCAAAAGCCGGCATTAAGCCATAAAGCCTACAAACCTCTTTTGAACTACGGTCGGTTTGATCCCACAAAGGGGTACGTAGGCAGTCTAGCAACCCACTAGATGCAACCAAAATTCCAAACAGAATCTCTGACACCACCAGTCAAATTCTTCTAGTCTAAATGATCCTGGTCAAATTCCTAAAGCACCAGAAAAATCAAATCCATAACCAAATCTTTTCGAACTACATTGGTTTGATCCCTTCACAAGGGTATGTAGACAGTCTGGACTTAAATCTGGATGCAACCACCAATCTAAATAAATCCCCGGATCGCCTGAAGCCAAAATCTTGCTCCAAAGCTCAAATGCCTTCAGACACAAATCCAAACACATCCTAAAGACAAAGCCCTCCAACGAGTCATTCACTTGTTGGAACCCTTGAACTACTAGTAACTTGATCCTCTCCAGGGTACGTAGGCAACCCATTTCCAAATGTGGGTGCAATCACAAAAACAAACAAACCTACAACGGTCTCTTGGTAAACGGAATCAAAGGGTGTTTCCTTGTAACAAGAGATTGTAATTAAGAGACACATTCTGTCTTGAATGGATTGAACCAGACATAAATTTAAACCCTATCTTAGTCAATAAGATAGGGTGAAGTTATGTTGGGTATACATGCATTTACAATTTTTGCCCAACATAGTTTTTAGCGACTCCACTGCGGAACCATTCTCCTTTTCATCTCTGTTTACTAACAAATTTGTCAAATTGGTTACTTGTTTGTCTCAGGGGAAATAAGATGGCACCACAAGGAATAATCCATGACTGTAAGCTTGAAAGCGCTCAATCAAAAGGAAGACATGCAAGACGAGCTGGTCATTGTGTCTCATTCGTCATTGATCAAGCTTCCATTTTAAGCAACAGTTTGGGGTCTGACCATGACGATAAAGTAAACAATACCTCTGGAATGATTAACAAGTCCCAATTGAAGAAATCACCTTTGAAGAATGCTCTCAGAAATTGAAAAGGAGAGCCAAAGCAAAAGCTGGAGAAGCGCCACCAAGGCTCAATCAGGAGAAGCTACTCAAAAAGTTGTAGCCACTCAAAACACATCAACAACTTCAAAAGTCATCAAGACTTCAGTTGTCAAGACTAATCAAGCCTTTGTCATCACTCAAATTATGATTGGCTCAATGCCCATCAACTTGACCACTACGGCATCACCACACGTGGTTCCTCAAATCTGTATAAATGCCACGAAAGAAGAAATGGTGACACTCACCAAGGGAAAATGTGAGGTTCTAAAAAGGCATGAAGCCCATAACCTCAAACCCCTACAACAAGCATCGACAACCAACATGACTTCTAGCCGACCTCAAACAGTGAAGTTCATTTCAACCTCTCACAATGCCGGCAAGGAAGAGAAAGATGCTGCTATGCAATTGGGGGCAATTCAAACCCAAAAAGTGGTGGGGGCATTCCAAGCTGAGACACAACAAGGAGCATCTCTCGTGTTTCAAGTCAAGCCAAGACCTTATACATGGCCGATGGAAGCCCCGAAATGGTTCAAGCAAAACATGGACATAAAGTCCGAAGCCATATCAGTTATGATGACCAGCACGGCAACATTAGAAGAACAAATGAAGCAGTTGCAAAGAAGACTAGCTGAAGCTGAAGTAGGAGCTCTTTTATTACAAGCTGAAAAAGAAGTACAAGCTAAGAGGCATGCTGATGCCGAGGCCAAAGCAGCTGAACAACTAGCTGAGAAAGATACTGAAATTGCTGAGCTGGTAGCAAAGTTTGCCCTCCTTACAAAAGAAAAGGAGAAAAAGAAAGAGGCAGACGAGGAGCCCAAAAAGACTCATTCAAATTCAATCTCGCTACAAGACATCAAGACTATGATAGCTAACAGGATCAAAGAATTACAACTATCTTTAAATCCCCCGGTTTCCGGATACCTCAAACCCTATCCTTCCCACTATGATGCATTACCTTTCCCGAAAGGATATTTGAAGCCAATTTTTGACAAGTTCAGCGGAGTAAATAGTTCTCCTCATGAACATTTGGCCCATTTCTACTCAACTTGTGGGGAAGCGTCACAAGTCGATGCATTATTAGTAAGACAATTTGTTCAATCTCTCAAAGGAGTAGCTTTTACATGGTACACTAAATTACCACCCAACTCTATACTCACATGGGATGACCTGCAAAAAGCGTTCCTGGCACAATTTGTCACTTCAAGGAAGAGGGCCTCAATAATTGACTTGGTCGACACAAAGCAAAAGGATGACGAAGAAGCCAATGCGTTCATTTCTAGATGGAGGAGCTTACATGTCCAATGCTCGGATAAATTGACAGAGCAATCTGTAGTACAAATTTGCTCAAACAATCTCCTTCCAGAAATAGCAACTTTCGTTAGTACTGCAGAACCTCAAACATTCGACGAGCTTGTCTCAAAGACTAGTAATGTCGAAAGACATATGGCTCGTAAGAAGATCCCAATAGATATGCTCTTCAAAAGTGAGAGAGTAGACAGTACTGGAGATTCACTAGCTACCTTTGTCAAAACTAGTGAAACATCAAATGCATGTGACAGAGATGATATGTCAAGGGAACTCACTCTCAGGGAAAGGAAAAGAGTCAAATGTTCTTTCGCTGACGAGGACGTAGAAGAAATTTTCAATGTGCTCTACAAAAAAAATGTCATTGAACTTCCTAAGCTAAAACGTCCAAGTGAAGTCAACAAGACCAAGAATCCCAAATTCTGTCGCTTCCATCGTATTGTCAGTCATCCAACAAGCGATTGTTTCGTTTTGAAAAACGTAATACAAGACATGATTGATAGCAAGGAAATTGAGGTAGAGTCATCGCCAGCAAAGTGAAATTCACATTTGTCGGTGAACTTTTCTGCGTCTCAAAAGGCGCATGGAAAAATGATGATGTCTGTTGAACAAAAACCCACAAAAGGGTCGTTCAAAAAAAAAAAAAAGAAGCTCGTTGGACTGAAAAGCCGGGAGGGCGGTCCAAGCAAAAGTTAGAGCCCAAAACCTCCCGAACTACGACGGCTTGAACCCCCGAAAGGGGGTACGTAGGCAGTCTAGTCCCAAAAGGCTAGATGCAGCCAACCCAAAAAAAAAATCATCCTGAATCAATCAGGGGAACTACGTTTGGCTTGATTCCTTCACAGGATACGTAGGCAGTCTGGTCACAAAACTAGATCCAGCCATACTTTCAAACTAACCCTTTTCTCTCTTGTGATTATAAACAGATAAAAACAAGGGTGGTTTGACACATCCATTGTTGAGCATACACCAAGGCATGCGAGCTCGAATAGATGACAGCCTAAGCATTCGGTTCATCAAAGTGACCGGCAGTCTACAAAAGCATTAAGTGACTTTTGTATTACAAGTCCACAAGTCAAAAAAGAGAAGAATACTGGCAGCAAGACACGCGGGCTCAAATGTCCCGCCCTGCCAAGACGTATTCCTTGCATACCTAACCATAGGATTGCTCAAATGCATTATGGATTGAAGGCCAACAAAAGATCAACACAATGCACCCTTTTGTCAAAAGTTGCTGTATGCAGACATGTTAAAAGAAAGCAGCAGAAGGTCAAGCTTCGCGCGCGGAAAACATGTTCCACACACAAAGCTTGAGGGGGCACTGTTGAACGCCAAAAAAGAAAAAAAGAAAAGGATTACAAAAATAAAAAAATAAAAGTAATATTTTTCTTGTGCTACATGCACAATGTTTTTGAGTTCAATTGTGACTCTTGCAAAAAGCTAGACAGCGAAGTCCAATACGAACTCAATCTTCCAAAGTCCAATACGAACTCAATCTTCCAAACCGTGCACTCTATATAAAGAGGCACAGAGAAGAAGAAAAGGGGGGCGGAAGATAGAAGGACAGAGCGAGGAGACAAGAAGGAGAGGCGGAGCAAAACGAAGGACAAGAAGAAGAGAACAGGCGAAGAAAGCAAAGAGGCGAAACAAAAAGCAGAAGAGGAGCGGCAAGCCAACAAGAAGGTGGAGCCCTCATTCTAACTCTCTATTTCTTTTGCAGGGTCTTTATCGTATCCCTTGCTCCGCCGGAAGCCCCGCAAACACGCAAGCTATCTCTCTCTAACGCCAGACGACCTCGCGAGGTCTTCTCCAGAAGAAGATGATGGCCGCTCGGCCCCTCCTCTTGTTACAATAAATATAAGTCCGCTCGGCTCTTCCTCTTGTTACAACAAATATATGGCCATGCACCTCGCATAACAAGCCATGCAAGGGGAAGGGAACAATCAAGCCAAGGCAGGAACCCTAAGGGGTGGCGAGCCAACAATCAAGCCAAGGAAGGAACCCCAAGGGGTGGCAAGCCAACAATCAAGCCAAAGCAGGAACCCTAAGGGGTGGCGAGCCAACAATCAAGCCAAAGCGTGAACCCTAAGGGGTGGCAAGCCAACAATCAAGCCAAGGCAGGAACCCTAAGGGGTGGCGAACCAACAATCAAGCCAAAGCATGAACTCTAAAGGGTGGCGAGCCAACAATCAAGCCAAGGCAGGAACCCTAAGGGGTGGCGAGCCAACAATCAAGCCAAGGCAGAAACCCTAAGGGGTGGCGAACCAACAATCAAGCCAAGGCATGAACCCTAAGGGGTGGCGAGCCAACAATCAAGCCAAGGCAGGAACCCTAAGGGGTGGCGAGCCAACAATCAAGCCAAGGCAGGAACCTTAAGGGGTGGCGAGCCAACATTCGCCCCAAAGCAGAAGCAGGTTACTTAACCCTAAGGGGTGGCGACGTGACTTTACCCTAAGTGGTGGCGAGGTTACTTAACCCTAAGGGGTGGCGAGGTTACTTAACCCTAAGGGGTGGCGACGTGACTATAACCCTAAGAGGTGGCGACGTGAGTTTTACCCTAAGGGGTGGCGAGGTTACTTAACCCTAAGGGGTGACGACGTGACTTTACCCTAAGGGGTGGCGAGCCAACATTCGCGCCAAGACAGGAACCCTAAGGGGTGGCGAACCAACATTCAAGCCAAGGCAGGACCCCTAAGGGGTGACGAGCCAACATTCGCGCCAAAGCAGAAGCAGGTTACTTAACCCTAAGGGGTGGCGAGGTGACTTAACCCTGAGGGGTGGCGAGGTGATTTTACATCGAAGCAGAAGCATAAGGGGTGACGAGCTAAATATTCAGAAGCTCTAAGCTCAGGCGAGGCGAGATCCATTCATGCAGAAGAAGCAAGTCGCAGAGTCCGCTCAAAAGTGAACACGCGGAGTCCGCTTAAAGTTATACACGCGGAGCCCGCCCACAAATGAACACGCGGAGTCCGCTCACAAGCGAACACGCGGAGTCCGCTCACAAGTGAACACGCGGAGTCCGCTCACAAGTGAACACGCGGAGCCCGCTCACAGACATATACGCGGAGTCCGCTCACAAGTGAACACGCGGAGCCCGCTCACAGACATGCACAACCAGTCCGCGCACAAGTGAATACGCGACGTCCGCTTACAGAAATACACGCGGAGCCCACTCACAGTCATACGCGCGGAGTCCGCATGAAGAGACAGTCCGCCCACACGCAGAGATCACCTACGCTACTATCAAGGACTGTGGCCAAAGTCATTCAAGTTTTCTGTCACGCTGTTGCATCACCTATTCCGGGTGCATAAATCAAATCAACAGACACTCTAGCAAATTGGGTGTCCATAAGAAAAACAGTTAACGGACTCCAAATACGTCTGTTAAACCAAAAGCCGGCATTAAGCCAAAAAGCCTACAAACCTCTTTTGAACTACGGTCGGTTTGATCCCACAAAGGGGTACGTAGGCAGTCTAGCAACCCACTAGATGCAACCAAAATTCCAAACAGAATCTCTGACACCACCAGTCAAATTCTTCTAGTCTAAATGATCCTGGTCAAATTCCTAAAGCACCAGAAAAATCAAATCCATAACCAAATCTTTTCGAACTACATTGGTTTGATCCCTTCACAAGGGTATGTAGGCAGTCTGGACCTACATCTGGATGCAACCACCAATCCAAATAAATCCCCGGATCTCTTGAAGCCAAAATCTTGCTCCAAAGCTCAAATGCCTTCAGACACAAATCCAAACACATCCTAAAGACAAAGCCCTCCAACGAGTCATTCACTTGTTGGAACTCTTGAACTACGAGTAACTTGATCCTCTCCAGGGTACGTAGGCAACCCATTTCCAAATGTGGGTACAGTCACAAAAACAAACAAACCTACAACGGTCTCTTGGTAAACGGAATCAAAGGGTGTTCCCTTGTAACAAAGGATTGTAATTAAGAGACACATTCTGTCTTGAATGGATTGAATCAGACATAAATTAAAACCCTATCTTAGTCAATAAGATAGGGTGAAGTTATGTTGGGTATACATGCATTTACAATTTTTGCCCAACAATGATAAATAAACTTGTACCTGTTGTTTCCTTTACTCATTGAAATTCATGCATGAGCATCCATTCTCCTTTTACTGTTCCTTATATTGTTTTTCATGAGGATCCAGAATGTAGTCAATCTACAACATGACTGTAGATGCAAGCACTGAAATTCAACAGCTCTCACATGTTTCTCATTTAGTGCATGTGCTCAAGGCCTCCTAAATAGTTATGGTAATCTAAAAGCTTAGTTCACCTGCTTTCATGACTGACATTCAATCCAATTCTGATACTCAATGAATTGTCTTCTTTGTCTACCAAGTTGATCAATATGCTATATCTGTGTCCTGAAGCAATTCTATTCTTAGGAGAGAACCTGTTTCTGACATTTCAAATAGGAATTTCTAAATTTATTGCTTTGTGTGTGCGCGCACGCACGTTTATCTACGTATATATACTTCCTACCAATCAGAATGAACTCATTTATCTTTTACCAGTCAGGTAACTTGTTTCTTCTGATTTTCATATTAAGATTAGCTAACTCTTCATATGTTGATGAGATAGGTTACTTTAGTTAGAGAGAAGAATGCTTCTTGTTATCTTCTTATGTTAATCATGATATAACTTTCCTTATCTTCTCTGATGAAGAAGTGGCCATACTCTCAAATTTGAATGAAGATCAACCTATCTCTGTACGTAGCACTAGGAGCAGCAGCATAGAACACAACTGACTATTTATTTGTTTATTTTGACATTTCCAACCCATAATTATCAACGGAAGCATTATAGTGTACCAAGACAGGTTCACATGTTGATTCTCATTAAACGATTACTGTGTGCTACCAGGTATGCCTGAAAGTGAACAGAATTTGTGTTGGTTTGATATGTGTTCATGGTATGCCAGAATTTAGTTTATTGATGCTGCGCTCCTTTCCATTAGTCTTGATAAAATTGGATGTTGTTAATATGCCCATTAAAGAGATGTTCATGGTATTTGGATGATTCAAGCAAACTAGATTTACTTTCTGTTTTATAATTATGATCATGGCTCTGTACAGGTTCTTCTTGTGCTAACCTTGAGTCATATATTCAGCTGAACGGTTGAATAGCCTATGATAATGATGATGATTGAACATGTAACTTTGTTTTGTTTACTTTATTGAAATTATCTGCGAGCATTATTGTACCTTTTTTGTTACTCGTAGTGTTTATCTTGAGGATACAAAATTTACAACAGGCCAGTGTGCAAATGCAAAGCACCCGACTTTACTGAAGTTGCTCGAGTACATTGCTGCCTCATCGGTTGTTGTGATCTGAAAGCTGATTTCATAGTTTATCTATTAACAAAAAATACAATCATGATAGTACATGAATGCTCTTCTTTATATAGGGAGATGATTACTATGCTCTCTGTGTCTCCTAAACTGCACCACTAGGAGAAGTAACTGTTTATGACCAATGCACATATATGTTAAATAGGAATATAATTTCCACTGGTGTTGTACAACTGCAACCAAAACCATATCTCTAGAAATACTGTATAAGTTCATAACATACTGTGACTGCACTGGCGGGAAAACCGATTACAGAATTCATTATAGGAGTTTTAGATATATATTGCTTCAACTATAATGAAGCTAATTATCATTTGGATTTTGAGATGTCCTTAAGGTAATATATAACTAAAATTAGTGCATTGTTAGCACTTCCGTTTGCAGCCGAATTCTGTCCTATGCATGTAGTATCTAGTGTGTCAAGCTAGTATCGAATCTATTGCGTTTTGCATTATGTACTCAACCAGATGTTTCAAATTTTGTACAGGAAAATATGCCATGCTGCGCTGCTGGACGAAAGCATGCTTCCCGTTTGTACTTTCTTCTTTGTATCAAGTGATTTTCTTGCTTTGTCTTATTTACTTTCTTCTTTGTTCTCTTATTCTTCTACTGCTTATTCCCTTATTCTTGCACTGCACGATATGCCGGCTAGTGTCCTTAACATATGTTTCGTTAGATGAATCAGATCCTTGTTATAGAGAAAAGTACTTTATCTGAAAAGTAATGTTGCGTGGATGATATCGTCAAGTACTCCTAACAATAAGACACTAAGCTGTGTATGTATCTTTTGGATGTACTGATATGTGCTCAGATTATTGTGGATCACAAGAATCATTTTTGGGTACCAATATCATTTGGTGTATTATACTCATTGTTTTTGACATTTCAGTTTCTATACAGCTGTTGACAGCTCTTCCATGAGCCTAGGATCAATGCTACAATTTTGTCAACCTATACGAAGTCATAGCTTTCAAGGTCAGCTTATATAAATATTGCACAGGGTCATCAACCCATATACACCTCTCAAATAGAACCCTAGCTTTGTTAACTTGAACCATGAGTTCTGTGTCTAGATTATCAACTGTAGAAGTAATGAGAGTAGCACGAGCAAGGTTCATCCAATTCTCTTACCAAAAGTACGCCGATGACTCCATACCTAATCATGTTTTAGGCTGTGCTCCCCTAGGTCTCTCGGACCAGGAAGCTAAAGAGGTTGAGCTTGCACACCTTCTTTTAGCTTTTGCAGACAAGGTTGGAAAGCAACAATATGATGGGGCGAGAAAACTGCAGAATCTATGCCATTTCCTATCTTCCAGCACTGGAAATACTGTTCAGAGAGTTGTTTATTATTTTTCAAAAGCTCTTCAAGAGAGGACAGATAGGGAAACTGGGAGAATCACATATAAGAGCTCAGAAAGTAAGGATCTACTTGCAATGCATTTAGAAAAGACAATGGCTTGTTGTCTTACTTTCTTTGCTTGTTTCCTAGAACTTCCCTTCTATCAAGTAACTCAGTTTGCTGCTATGTTGCACGGACACCGACACGGATACGGCGACACGATACGTACCGACACGGCGATACGGCAAAACTCAAAAACTGCATTTTCGACACGGCTCGGACACGGCAAATATAATTACTTATTTATATACAAACTTTACACCACATACCGTAAGTCTATTTTTAATCTAACACATATATAAGTCCATGCATAAATTGATTGAACAAAGATGGAGAATTCTCGGTCTAACATGCACATAAACAAATTGAACCATAGGTCATCATAACATCACATATATATATATGTATATATATATATATATATATATATACCAACTAAGGTCCACTGTTGACAATTTTATATTTATAGTAGATTATGCGATACAAGTAAAAACATAAAAATGATGGCTCAATCATAATTTTCAGAAGACTAGAACCCAGCCCTCATCTTCATCCCAATTCTTTTTTGGTTCAATTCTTTCATCCTCCGTTTCCTCTTCTTTTTCCTTCCTCTCTTATATCTCCATCATCTGCATCATTAGCAATTGAGCATCATCAACAATTCAAGCTTACCCAACATCCTCATTCCTCCGCTGTCGTTTCGTTCCCGGTTCCTCCGCCCCAACCACACTGGCAATTCTCCACACCTATGCACCCACCCACCGCACTTACCTCCTTCCTCCATTTAGTCCATTATCTTCATATCAAATTCTAACCCAGTAACCCACAGTCCCACACTGATTTGAGGTCGAAAGACGAAAAGAAAAAGAAAGAATTACTTACAGTGAGGTCGGAGGCTGGAGAGGTCGCCGGTCTGAGGTCGTCGGTCGGAGCTGGAGGCTGGGTTCGGTTTGTGGTCGCTGGGTTCAGCTTTTGTGGTACTCGAGATCACCTTGAATGTCTGGACAATATAGATGGATGTCTTTCCAGTATTCAACTTTTGGACAGTTAATCAATACCCACCAGTGGGCAATGACTAGCTCATGTGGTTGCAACTTGTAGGAGTCTGGCAAAATTCCATACACTTCAACATCACTAGAGACTATGGAAAGATTGAACTTCGGTACATCTACCGGCATTGTTTGCGGAGTTTCCTTCAACGCTCCTAAATACAACTTCATGTAGGTGACGCACTCGTGCGCAATATATGCTTCAGCTATACATCCTTCAGGTCTTTGTAGTCTCCAAGTTGCCTGTAAATCAAGTTGCAAAATGTTATGATTATTGAACATGTATATATATTGAGGAATTCAGGTGCAAAAAACGTACCTTTCCATGGGATACATCCAAGTGTAGTGTACTGGACCGTTAAGCAACAATTGCTCGGGAAGATGGATCATCAGGTGAGGCATGATGTCAAAAAAATTTGGAGGAAATATCCTCTCAAATTTACACATGATATAAATGATGTCCTCTTGCATTTCCCAGAGGTTAGATTTTTTCACTTCCCGTGTGCATAACTTCTGGAAAAATCTTGCCAACGCTACTAACGGCTCCACCACTTGACGGGGAAGGAACGGTCGAATGAAAACATGGAAGAAACATTATAGCAGGATATGACAGTCATGACTCTTCAACCCGTACATCTTATTGTCCCGGAAGTTCACACACCGGGCTATATTTCCTGCATAGCCTGAAGGATACTTCACACAACTCATCCACCTGAAAATTAGGTTCTTCTGGTCAGGCTTCACGGTGTAAGGAGCTTGAGACATTTTTTTTCTTCCCTTCTTTCAACCACAAATGTCTTCTTAGTATGCATTTTTTTTAGATCAATGCGTGCCTTAGGACCGTCTTTCGTCTTCCCCTCCAAGTTCAGCACTGTGCCCACCACACTGTCGCAAACATTCTTTTCTATGTGCATCACATCTAGGTAGTGCCTGATCAACAACTTACTCCAGTATGGGAGTTCCCAGAATATGCTCTTATGTGTCCAGAATTTGTACATGTCGGGTCTTTCAGGTATTGCCGCCACAATGTTGGGATGATTGCTGAGCTGCCCAAAATCGTACTCATTAAGCACTGCTAAAATTTCTTCCCCTGTCCATCTTCTGGGAGGCACACCGTGTTCTACGGTCCCATCAAATGTCTTGTCATCGAACCGCCATTCGTGATTATATGGAAGGAAAGCACGGTGACCCAATCTGCATATCTTGTTGCAATGACTGCTGCTCCCCTCATCGCTAAGGCACTCTGGACAAGCCTTGTATCCCCTAACAACGTTGCCCGATAACATCCCACGGGCAGGAAAATCACAGATGGTACTAACAACCATGACATGCATCTGGAACATCTCGTGCGTGTACTTGTCATAAGTGGGATGACCAACGTCCCACAAAAATTTAAGTTCTTCAATCAAAGGTCTCAAATACACATCGAGACACTTTCCCGGATAACCGGGCCCCGGAATCAACAAACTCAACATATTGTATTCCTTCTTCATGCACTGTCACACCCCAATTTTCGAATGAAATTTTCAAAAATTTTGGCATGATCTAACTTAAAATTTTAACATCCCAACCTGTTGGCAACAACAACATAACGGCAACAACAACAACCACAACAAACAACAACAACAAATCTCAATTACAGAATAGAAATTTCTACAAAATCTATTACTGAAATAATATTACACTTCCTTGTTTACATAACGTGCAAAACAAGAACATGAGAACAATCTCATGATTTTAATACAATCTACTCAATTTTAAAACAATACAGAGTCTGACAAAAATAGGGAAAACCCTACCACTACTCCTCCGCCTCAACCCTGCTGATCCTCACCTGCAGGTCTAACCCCTACATCAAGAATTGGTGCACCGAGATTGTAGAATAACAAACCCGGTAAGCTAAAAAGCCAGTATGAGTAAACTCAAAGTAAACTCCACATTTATCACATCCAACAATTTAACACATCCAAATAAATTTTGATAAATGAATAAAAACCACACATTAACAAGACATGTACCCATGAGTCCCAGATATTTAGTAAATACCCCTCATGACCTACAACAACAATATGTGTACCCATGGGTCCCAGATACCTTCAAGTATCTCCCATGACCTACACTGACAGACGGACTAGAGCTCTATTCCTAACCGTATCCAATCACCCGGCCAAAGGCTTGGAATCCCGGTTTGACTGTCTAATATCACAACAATAAAAAATGATAAATAGCATCAGAACCGCAACCAATCACCCGATTAAAGGCTTGGAACCCGGTTTGGCTATTTAATATCAAAACAATCATAATAAATTTCCCAACATTAACCTCACAACACATTATCACAATTATTATCGTCAACAACATGATATATCTCACATTATTATTCTCAACGTCACAATATAAAGAAGACTTGTTTTTATCTTACCTATGAGCCGTTGGCGATCAAGCTCATATATTTTTAAAAACAATTAAAAGAATAATAATAAAACCATCATCATCATCATTATCATTATATCATTAGGTTCAAAAGTGAATTTAATTAGAAACAGCCGATTCCCTATATATCTCTGCATTCGCATTTGATGAATTTAGAAACATGAGATATGCACAAACACATAAGCATGAAGAGATCATCAACAATCAAACCAAAATTGAACATCCCAGATTCACTAGAACCACCGAAAGGTGCATACGCACTGAAAATCGAAACAGCTAAAACTATAGTAAAGTGTATTACTAAAGGACTTACAATTCAGAATTCTCTTTCTTTTTCTCATGCTCCAGCTACAGCTTCCCCTCTAACTATCAATGCCAAAGAGCCAAATATAATCAGACAGGAGAACAAATTTCCACTCGACGCATTACCAGTTCAGGAAAATAGTACTTTAAATAGTACCCCGAAAGACTGAACATATATTTTTAATACTAAAAAAACAACCCGCACGATGCTGCGGGCTAGAAATTTTTCATAGCTTATGTTTGTTTTTCAAGATTTTTGTGGTGGAGTATAATGTAGTGAGGATGTTCGGAAAAATAAAATAAACAAACAATAACGATTCACATAACAAAGCTACCACCACGTATAGTCATAAATAACACATCTAATAAGCATATGGTATGAGTAAGGCATGTTATGTTTGATATAAATATGAATTTTTGGTTAATAGATTTTTAACTCTTCTTGGAACCCCTCTATCCTTGCAAACTGCATGTATAGTTCATATGAAAAGGTCTGAAATACATTATAAATAGATTAAAACCTTAAACCACCAAATGTCATTGCTACATCAAGTACACACATGAGCACGAAAAAAGTGATGGAAGGCTAGGATAGCTGATATAATTATTGACACGTTAACCTTCACAAAAAATAAAACTTAAAACAGTTGTTAAGATTGATTATAACATGAAGTTGACAAAAAGATTACTCAGTGTCAAAAGCAAACTAACTCTACTTTGGCCTACAATCTAGTACAGAAATAAAAATGAGATTACCATTCTAATGAAAGCCAAAGAACGAATGTCTCTATCATTGACCACAATATAAAAATTTGTCAGTCAGAAGCATAATTCTAAAAGATAACTAAACAAACTAACGAAAGAATATAGTTGGGGCAAGAAAATTCAGCTACCTTTATGACAATTGTAGGGTGGAGGTGAGAAAGAAGATTGATCTCTGTGTTAAATTATTTTCGTAAAAATAATCGTATTCCATGTAATATCAAGAATACGACTATATTTACCAGTTATATCTTAGTTGTTGTAATTTATAGTAAAACACATTGTATTATAAGTAATTATCTCATTCACAACAAAATTTACATAAAATAAGGTATTAATTACTAGATAAAGGACTTTATTACACAAACAGCTTATTTACTATATGTACGTTAGTTTTACCACTATTACGACAATTTGTTGTCAGATTGGTAAAATAGTTCTCAAACTAGTAATTGAAAAAATTACTACAAATACAAGTTTGATTACTACTTTTTCAAAAATTTGACGACTTATGAATCAAATGGTTCTCATGTAAAGAACTACCATGAAATCGACATTAATTACTACTTTCACCTCAATTGTCGATAAACGATGTAAAATCGTCCTCACATAACTTAAAACTTCTTAAAGGACATGATTTACAATATAAACATCTTCATTACATCATAAGGGTCTCAACGATAATTTGCTCATAATTAATAACATTTTACTTGTATAACAACACATATATTATTTTATTAGTATAAATATTTGTCTAACTTGTTAGATGAAATTTGACTAACTTTGTATTTCTTTTTTTTTCCTTTCTTTAAAGAAAATCAATTTGGCTTGCCATACCCGATGTCTTCTCTCTCTGCAACTCATCTTCCCCAATTCTAGGAAAAAACTCAGCTCCCCAATTTTCTTCACTTATCCTCTGCAAAATCAACCCCTAAAGCTTCAATTTTCTCTTCCCCAAATGACTCAAGCCACACGTCTCTCTCTAATCCCCAGCTTTGAATCTTGAGGTGAAACTGACTCACACAGCCACCAAAAACCTCATTTCCTGAGCGCAACTCATCACCTTCACCAACATCGTCACCATAATTGTCCTTTGTAAATTCGCATCCGCCCACACGCCTTCTGATGCCAACTTCAACCACTAGAATTATCAAAGCGCTTTCTCTCCTTTACAATCTCGGTCAAAGTCTGACACGTTGCCGGTGCTGATAATAAATTTTGCTGCCAACGATATGTACCTTTCCACTCTCACCCACCGACAAAGGTTACCAGGTTGGTTATTGATTCCTTTTTCCTCTTCTAAATGTTTGATTTCAGGGGTTTAAGATTCTTTTTGGGTTCTTATATTAATAAATGGATATTGCAAACATAAAAAATGTCAAGACACACCCCGAATTTCACCCTGAAACCCGAAGTAAGTCTTGCAGAGACCACCTTCAAGGAAAATTTACCAAAAAGCTCGGCGAACCTCCCTTCAAAATGGACAACTCTAACCTGAAAAATTAAAGAACTACCCTCTTAACAACAATAAACCATCTTCCAATTTAACCAATTATCCAAATAATAAAAGCCAAACTAAAATCTTATACAATAATCTCAAAAGTATTCAGAGCTATTAAAAACAAAACAACGGAAGCAGAAAAGATACCTTAGTAGGTTAAACAGGTAACCTACTAGTGAAAAGTAGCTGAGAGATGGGTGACTATGTCTCGTCGCCTCATACTAGATCCAACCCGAACTCTGCAGACTAGGCATTTTAAAACGAAAGACCCAGGGAAAAGCATTCAGAAAATGTTAGAGTGAGTGTACGAAAATAATTCCAATGAAATAATTATGCTTCCCCAAAATTTATTTCCAAGGAAAACACGATGTATGCGACAGCTCAAAAGCTTTAACTCAAATTTTGTTAACCCGTGCCTAGCCTCGCTAGACTCCCAAACTTTATAAAATGGTATCTCATGCTAAAATTACATATATATATATATCAGTGTGTATTTACACTTATCATATTCCTTATACAAATTCTATGAATAAATACGAAAAATAGAATTTCATATAAGGCTACGACGCTGACGTCTAATGCTCACGTTACACCATAATAGATTTTACCTTATTATGATGGAAAAGCACGAGTGAATATAAATATATATATATATATATACGTATATTCCCTATATAAATTATTATATTTATATAGGGCTACGACGATTGCGTCTAACGCTCCCGTCACACCATAATGGAATTTTATCTCATTACAACGGAAAAGCACATATAGCTAGCTAGCATTTATTATATACATATTATTCTCATAATCATCCATATATGAATATATAATCACCGAAATTCTTAATTCGGTTATTTTTCAACAAAAGAAAATATTCATCAATGAATCATTGCAAGCACATTATTTGAAAATATAGGTCCACTCACAAATTAGGCCTAAGCCTGATGTCGGTCGGAGATTTCTTCCGCTCGAGTCCCCTCACGTCCTATTCCAAAAACATAATTAAATCCTCAACCAAAAACCGACACTTATAAAAAAAAGGTAAAATAAAAGGTGAGTTTCGTGTGCTCAACCATGCCTATAGCTAACACCCTTAGTCTTAAAGTCGCCGCAAACTAAATTTCACCACAAATACCGACATCCTTAAAATCACATTCCACCAATCTAACCATAAAATAATCCAATGACCGGATTCTAACTTATTAATCCGCCAAAAATACCAAACTTTAAAAATTCTCAAATCTATCAAAAAATTCTAAAATTCATACCATTAAACTCCTCTTAAAATTTCCAATTAAAAACACTTTCCAATGGCGGCCGGCAGCCAGCTCCGGCAACTTCCAATGCCCATCAAAATTTGACAGCACCTTCCTCTCAATCTCCTCTACAACTTTCCTAACTAGCACACACATCAAATTCAAGCCTAACTATGCTAATCGAACGAAAACATCAATAAAGCCCTAGAATTTCAAACACCGATTTCTCTTTACCTAGATCAAGAGGGAATGAGTCATTTGGAGGGATTGCTGCAAAGGAGGAGGGCTTTCCAAAGAGCCAAGCCACTCCAGATATGGCAGCCGAAGGAGAGAGTTCCGGGGAGAAAACCACCACGGCAGCCGGGACTTTCGGGATTGGTTTCTCTCTCACGGCGGCGCTAGAGAGGCTGCCACAAGTCCAAAAAGGTCGTTGGGTCGACGGTCGATCGATCGGGACAGGTGCGGCAGTCTGGAGCTGCCGGACGGCAGCGAACGGGCTGTTGGAAGTTCCAGCAGGGAGAGAGAATCAGGAAAAGAGAGAGAGAAGCAGGAGGGAGGAGAGAGAAAAAGAGAGAGAAAAGAGTTGGGCTCGACCCAGCCGGTCCAACATCCCATTTAACCCATTCCAAAATTTAACACCCTAAAAAAATAATACCCCTAATAAAAATTACATTTTACTAGCAAAAAAAATTACCATTTTTACCTTCGTCACATTTTCTCCTACGAATAAATCCTTCGAAATAATCGTCCTCCACAACCTCTCTGGGAACCAATTAAATTATAAATTTAATGACGAAGACGGTAAAACTCTTATTAACATCATGCTAGTAAATAAAGTAAAATTTAAGAGTCGGGGCGTGATAAAAAAATTAGTCAGGAACATCAAAGTTGATGAAAACCTAAAAACTAGTGTTCATTTGTTAGTGTTGCAGATAAACTTGTCATATTCTTCGGTCACAAATGTGGGGCTATTATCTCTTGCCAACATCAACCGCCTTCAGAACATGACTATTTTGCACTTGATAGGATTGAGTCCAAATGGGCATGGTCTTACTGATGCCCTATTGGCGTGTGGGGGCTTAACAAAAGTTAAGCTTCATACATCCTTGAAACCTCTACTTCCGACATATATTTTTGTGTACATGGAAGGCCGTGGTTGTGTGTTTCATTGGAAGGACAAAACTTTCCATGTACTTCTGTTCTTTCCATTCTAGTACACACATACACATCCACGGCGTTTGAAAAACGCCATGAAATGTATTTCATGACGTTTTTCAATGCCATCTCCTAATGTCGTCTAAAGTGACGCTGTCTTTTCCATGGCGCTTTAATGGCGTTTGAAAAATGCTTTCAAACGCCATTAAAAAAACTTTTATGGCGTTTTGAAAACTTCCTTATAAGTTCTTCTGATGGCGAACACCATGGATATTTTTTTCAGTTTTTTTTTAAAAAAATTGTACATTGATTTTCTGATTAAATACGGAAAATCAACAATCACACATCATATTTACAAAACTCTATGTTTTATAGAAATACCAATATGCAATACATCCATCAGTGTTATTTTTTTACAAATTCATGTACATACACTACCAGGACAAGTACTTTAGCCGATGAAATTTTTTGTCGGCTATAGTCCATACTTTAGCCGACGACATTTTTTGTCGTCGGTTATCTTCCAAACTTTAGCTATAATGTCGTCGGGAAAGGGTCGTCTGTGATGACTTTAGCCGACGACACACGTAGAAGTCGTCGGCTATAGTCCAGAGTTTAGCCGACGAAATAATGTCGTCTGCTATAGTCCAGACTTTAGCCGACGACATTATTTCGTCGGCTATAGTCCATATTTAGCCGACGAAATTTTTTGTCGGCTATAGTCCATACTTTAGCCGACGACATTTTTTGTCGTCGGTTATCTTCCAAACTTTAGCCGACGAATAATTTAAAATATTCGTCGGCTAAAGTTTGTAATAAAAAAAATAAAAAACATCTACGGCCGACGAAATATAGTATATTTCGTCGGCTTTATAGGGATTTAGCCGACGAATTAAAGCATATTTCGTCGGCTCAAACTTATTTTAAAAAAAAAAAAAACTTTAGCCGACGAATTAAGGCTTTTTTCATCGGCTATAAGTCCATTCCAGTAAAAAAATAAAAACCCGAAATTTCTGAATTACCATTCCAAGCAAGCTGCAAAATACACCAAAACAATTCCATATAACCAACAACAAGCACATAAAAGTATATAATTCATCAACTACAGAAAATTTATATCGTCTAAATTAATATCCGCTTCTGGGGGCTGCTGCGGAGATTGCGGCGGCTAGGGTAGCGGCATGGGCGGAGGCGGAAGTCCCTGAAACTGGGCAGCTGTAAAGTCCTGCATGTACTGTAACATCTACTGCTGCTGGGCCTGCTGGATGGCATGTATCTCGGCAACATAGGCTGCCTGCGCGGCATTATAGGCAGCCTGAGCAGCTTGCTGTTCTCGTAATCTCTGAACTTCCGACTCTAGCTGAGTCGTCCTGGTGATCGTGGACGTGGTCCTGGTGCTGGTCGAGGCTGCCTTTCGTTGAAATCCTGGAGTGGTCTTCAGGACCCCCTCGCCTTTCTTTCCTAGACCCCGGCAGTAGAAGTTGTTTACTCTCCGTGGGAAGGCTGTGCCCATGATCCTCGCCCCAATCGTCGAATCCGAAGTGTCGATTCCGGACATGGCTGCGGACATCTCTTCCTCCTGCTTGTCCAGCCATGTCTCCCTCACTATAGCACTCATCACCTCGTCACTAGCCTCCCTCACCTTCGCCTATATGGATAGGAAAAAAAATTATTAATTAACATTTTGACATAAATTTAAAAATTTAAAAACGTAAGATGACTTACAATATCCTCCTGGGAGTCAGGATATGCCCTCTCGTACGTATAGACGTACTGGCTGATCTCTGGATGTTCCCTGGCCGCCTCATCCATGAAGACAGCGAACGGTCTAGAACCGGCATGATGGTTCCTTGTGTTGCGTTGCCGGTTCTGAGCGTTCACCCGGGAAACCGCCTTCAAAGAAAAAACTAAATTATTAGTAAAATATTTTAAAATGCATGTACTTAATGATAAATTAACTAACTAATTTATTTAAATACCTGTTTACGAGGGTTGTTGAATTCTGATGTCAGAAGCCAACGCCACTCGTACTCCCTGTACTGAAACTCAGCAGGGGTACCAGAACGTGCGTTCCCGTGCATAGTCCAATGGGTCCGCAACTCGTTCTTCCACTCCTTGTACCTACATATACAACAAAAATATTAGAAATATTATTAATATCACATACAATTTTGTTTTTTATTAACTTCCCAACGTACCTTCCCTCATGCACAGCGTCGGCCCAGCTGTTCTTCAGGTGCTCGGGAACCTCAAACCACACCTGCATTTAACCGTTTATTAGTTTAGTTTTTCGAGAAATCAACAATGTAATACATAATATTATTTTGTAAACTCACCGACATCGCTTTGTGGACCATGTCCTTAACCTCCTGCGGGACCTCGCCCCAGTCTGACCACAACATAGGAACTCTATCCCTAATGAGCGCTCCCACGCGGCCGGAGTACGTCCTCGACTTCCCGCCTGATACTATGTGGCCATCCCCGTCAGTATTGATGACGATCCTCCCCACGGTACCCACGATCTTCTCGAGAGCCTTCCCTGTGACGGGGCCTCTCTTCTTCTTTGTCGGCTTCGCTCCGACGGTGCCTATCACATGATAAACCAAATTGATTATTAAAATCGGAGACCCTTTAAAAATAATCATGCATCACTGATTACCTGAGGTGCTCGCGGCGGATTCCGTCTCTGTCGCCGATGATGATACCCTCGCAGAAATAAGAGGCGTATCAAAAGGCACGAACCGGTACGCCGCTGATGGAGCCACTGGCGGGGGCAGTAGATAAATCGGCGTCCCTGAGCCATCGACTACAGGTAAGGCCGGTATCATCCGCGGAAGGAATAGATGAGGCGGCGGCATCTGTACCCCAGATGACCCACTATCCGAAGAAGTAGGACCCGGAGTGGGCGCCCGGTGTATCTCAGGCATACGGGGTGCAGACACCTCCGTCTGGGTCTGAGGCCACAGCTGCCTCGAGGAACGAGGGACGGCCGCCTGCCTCGATGAAAGGGGCACCTCCGGCTGCCTCTGCGCCGTCTCCAGAAGGCTCGCACGTCTGGCTGTCATCTGGCCCTGAAACGTCGTTTGGGGGTTGCTAGAGGTTCCCTCAGACGATTCGGACCTTTGGCCCTTCGAACTCTTCTTCGATCGAAAAAATCCGCTCATCCTATTTAAAATATTAATTTGAATCAAGGCTGAGGCAACATTGAAAAAGTAAAAATTCAAGTTTATCTTTATCAAATCTAAGGCAAATTAGACAGTACATTTACATATCGTGCGCCTCTACGGATATATAGCATATGTTTAAAAAATAACGATAATTTATCTCCTAAACATAAATTAGGCAAATTAGACAGTACATAAAACATAAAACATAGCCTAAAAATAAATTCGAAATCAAAAGTAAAAAAGAAGAAAAACGCTAACCTTGGAGACCGGGAGAGCGAGGGAGGAGGGAGGAGGTGGAGGTGGAGACCGGGAGAGGGAGGGAGGGAGGGAGGAGGGAGGAGACCGGGACGGAGGAAGGAGGGAGGAGACCGGGACGGAGGAGGGAGGAGTCCGGGACCGAGGGAGAGGGAGGGAGGAGACCGGGAGAGGGAGAGGGAGGGAGGGAGGAGACCGGGAGGGAGGGAGGAGGGAGGGAGGAGGGAGCTGGAGGCGGAGCTAATTAGAAGGGAGGAGGGAAGAGGGAGGAGGCTAGGGTTTCGCAGTTAAACCCGAAAACTTTAGCCGACCAAATAATTATTTCGTCGGCTATACACCAATTCGTCGGCTAAACCTTTGAAACTCGTCGGCTAAAACTTTGAAATTCGTCGGCTAAACCTTTGAAACTCGTCGGCTAAAACTTTGAAATTCGTCGGCTAAACTTTATAAATTCGTCGGCTAAACCTTTGAAATTCGTCGGCTAAACTTTATAAATTCGTCGGCTAAACCTTTGAAATTCGTCGGCTAAACCTTTATACATTTGGCATGTTGTGATTGTGATGATCAAACTTGAGAAACAGAAATCCGGCCGTCAGATCTGACCATCATGATAAAATACATGTATGGGAAAAAATTCAACTTGATCCGAAAAGAATAAGGGCTCGATCCGGACGATCAATCTCGTAAGTCAAACCCCTAAACGCACGGAAAAGGTCGTTCGACCATCTAAATTACGTATTTTGGCCGGACCTCCAACTGAAAATAGTTTTAAACCGATGACACGCAACAAGTCGTATAAAAATGGTACGCAAAATAACCACCGAATATAGGGCTACTCATAGGGGGGAAAATGAAAAATTGCATTGACCGCAACTATCGGCACCGAATATTTACCGGAATAGTGTGATTTTTCAACCGCGGATGTATTTCAACATTCTCGTCATATCTTATTTCATGACTTTTTGGCATTTGAAGGTTTTACGTATAGTTTGTTTTTGAAACGGAAAATTTACATAACACTTGGTAAACAAGTTATACAACATTAGTATGCATGTTGTGATTGTGATGATCAAACTTGAGAAACAGAAATCCGGCCGTCAGATCTGACCATCATGATAAAATACATGTATGAGAAAAAATTCAACTTGATCTGAAAAGAATAAGGGCTCGATCCGGACGGTCAATCTCGTACGTCAAACCCCTAAACGCACGGAAAATGTCGTTCGACCGTCTAAATTACGTATTTTGGCCGGACCTCCAACTGAAAATAGTTTTAAACCGATGACACGCAACAAGTCGTATAAAAATTTTACGCAAAATAACCACCGAATATAGGGCTATAGTAGGTAATAGAAAAATTTTAGGGTTTAGCCGACGAATACCCTAACGTATTCGTCGGCTATAGTATGTAATTAAAAAATTAAAAAATAACTATAGCCGACGAAATATTAGGTTATTCGTCGGCAAAAACCATCTTAGCCGACGAATTATAGTGTATTTCGTCGGCTAAAGTTTGTAATAAAAAAAATAAAAAACATCTATGGCCGACGAAATTAAGGCTTTTTTCGTCGGCTAAAACTTATTTTAAAAAAAATAAAAAATTTTAGCCGACGAATTAAGGCTTTTTTCGTCGGCTATAGTATGTAATTAAAAAATTAAAAAATACCGGAATTGCCGACGAAATATTAGGTTATTCGTCGGTAAAAACCATCTTAGCCGACGAATTATAGTGTATTTCGTCGGCTAAAGGAAAAAAATACATTAAAAAAAACAGACGATATTAGTAAACCATACTAACTTCCTGTTCATCATGTATCACCAAAATTCATATAAAATAACTGAAATATGAATTCAACATGTGTAAACTATAAAGGAAAAGGTCTTTGAAAAATTATACAAATTAATGGATTTCGTCCTCTAAATTAAAACTAAGGCTCGTAATCGGAATCATCCGATGAGTCTTCTTCAGTGTCAGAATTAATTTCTGGTAATATATGTCTTTCCTCATCGCCAGAGTCTTCGTCTGTTTCTTGATTTGGATCAACATCAATAAGCCTTGGCTCTTCATCACGAATTCGCACCGAACGACCCGTTTTAAAATTATTAAGGCGAACGGTAGAGGAGTTAGGAATACCTATTGTGTTGGGCTCTTGATACGCAACATCCTCTTCCTCGTCTTCGGCCTCTCCAAGTGTAGCCGCCCGGTAAATGTTTCGAGGGTGCACAAGGTTGACTACTTTCCACGCGTCACCCTTAGCAAGGTCATCAAGATAAAACACTTGTTTTACCGATGTGGCAAAAATGAACGGGTCATCTTCGTAAGAACTTGTAGCAGTGTTCACCGATAATATTCCGTACTGATCGGTCTTCATGCTCTGCGGCCTAGTATCAAACCATCTACACTTGAAGAGGTGCACTGTCATGCCTTGCCCATAAACGAGTTCTACCACTGAATGGAGAACACCGTAATAGTCAACTCCATTCCGCCCACCATGTGCCATGACCCCAGAATTCTGTGTTCTCCTTCTGCTGTCTCTTTGTTCGCATATAAATTGCACGCCATTCACCTTGCACATCGGATAAACTCTTGACATTATCGGCTTCATCGTTAGAAGTCTTAGTTCGTGCGACCAATTTGGGTGACCATCAAATTGAATATGGTTCATCGGCAACCAACCATTCAACTGTAAATATGGATAATTATGCAATAAACATAAACCCGTACAGAAAAATTAAATTACGTACCCAGCCGCCAAAATAATCTGCGAACTCCCTATTGTGGTACTCGAGATCACCTTGAATGTCTGGACAATATAGATGGATGTCTTTCCAGTATTCAACTTTTGGACAGTTAATCAATACCCACCAGTGGGCAATGACTAGCTCATGTGGTTGCAACTTGTAGGAGTCTGGCAAAATTCCATACACTTCAACATCACTAGAGACTATGGAAAGATTGAACTTCGGTACATCTACCGGCATTGTTTGCGGAGTTTCCTTCAACGCTCCTAAATACAACTTCATGTAGGTGACGCACTCGTGCGCAATATATGCTTCAGCTATACATCCTTCAGGTCTTTGTAGTCTCCAAGTTGCCTGTAAATCAAGTTGCAAAATGTTATGATTATTGAACATGTATATATATTGAGGAATTCAGGTGCAAAAAACGTACCTTTCCATGGGATACATCCAAGTGTAGTGTACTGGACCGTTAAGCAACAATTGCTCGGGAAGATGGATCATCAGGTGAGGCATGATGTCAAAAAAATTTGGAGGAAATATCCTCTCAAATTTACACATGATATAAATGATGTCCTCTTGCATTTCCCAGAGGTTAGATTTTTTCACTTCCCGTGTGCATAACTTCTGGAAAAATCTTGCCAACGCTACTAACGGCTCCACCACTTGACGGGGAAGGAACGGTCGAATGAAAACATGGAAGAAACATTATAGCAGGATATGACAGTCATGACTCTTCAACCCGTACATCTTATTGTCCCGGAAGTTCACACACCGGGCTATATTTCCTGCATAGCCTGAAGGATACTTCACACAACTCATCCACCTGAAAATTAGGTTCTTCTGGTCAGGCTTCACGGTGTAAGGAGCTTGAGACATTTTTTTTCTTCCCTTCTTTCAACCACAAATGTCTTCTTAGTATGCATTTTTTTTAGATCAATGCGTGCCTTAGGACCGTCTTTCGTCTTCCCCTCCAAGTTCAGCACTGTGCCCACCACACTGTCGCAAACATTCTTTTCTATGTGCATCACATCTAGGTAGTGCCTGATCAACAACTTACTCCAGTATGGGAGTTCCCAGAATATGCTCTTATGTGTCCAGAATTTGTACATGTCGGGTCTTTCAGGTATTGCCGCCACAATGTTGGGATGATTGCTGAGCTGCCCAAAATCGTACTCATTAAGCACTGCTAAAATTTCTTCCCCTGTCCATCTTCTGGGAGGCACACCGTGTTCTACGGTCCCATCAAATGTCTTGTCATCGAACCGCCATTCGTGATTATATGGAAGGAAAGCACGGTGACCCAATCTGCATATCTTGTTGCAATGACTGCTGCTCCCCTCATCGCTAAGGCACTCTGGACAAGCCTTGTATCCCCTAACAACGTTGCCCGATAACATCCCACGGGCAGGAAAATCACAGATGGTACTAACAACCATGACATGCATCTGGAACATCTCGTGCGTGTACTTGTCATAAGTGGGATGACCAACGTCCCACAAAAATTTAAGTTCTTCAATCAAAGGTCTCAAATACACATCGAGACACTTTCCCGGATAACCAGGCCCCGGAATCAACAAACTCAACATATTGTATTCCTTCTTCATGCACTGTCACACCCCAATTTTCGAATGAAATTTTCAAAAATTTTGGCATGATCTAACTTAAAATTTTAACATCCCAACCTGTTGGCAACAACAACATAACGGCAACAACAACAACCACAACAAACAACAACAACAAATCTCAATTACAGAATAGAAATTTCTACAAAATCTATTACTGAAATAATATTACACTTCCTTGTTTACATAACGTGCAAAACAAGAACATGAGAACAATCTCATGATTTTAATACAATCTACTCAATTTTAAAACAATACAGAGTCTGACAAAAATAGGGAAAACCCTACCACTACTCCTCCGCCTCAACCCTGCTGATCCTCACCTGCAGGTCTAACCCCTACATCAAGAATTGGTGCACCGAGATTGTAGAATAACAAACCCGGTAAGCTAAAAAGCCAGTATGAGTAAACTCAAAGTAAACTCCACATTTATCACATCCAACAATTTAACACATCCAAATAAATTTTGATAAATGAATAAAAACCACACATTAACAAGACATGTACCCATGAGTCCCAGATATTTAGTAAATACCCCTCATGACCTACAACAACAATATGTGTACCCATGGGTCCCAGATACCTTCAAGTATCTCCCATGACCTACACTGACAGACGGACTAGAGCTCTATTCCTAACCGTATCCAATCACCCGGCCAAAGGCTTGGAATCCCGGTTTGACTGTCTAATATCACAACAATAAAAAATGATAAATAGCATCAGAACCGCAACCAATCACCCGATTAAAGGCTTGGAACCCGGTTTGGCTATTTAATATCAAAACAATCATAATAAATTTCCCAACATTAACCTCACAACACATTATCACAATTATTATCGTCAACAACATGATATATCTCACATTATTATTCTCAACGTCACAATATAAAGAAGACTTGTTTTTATCTTACCTATGAGCCGTTGGCGATCAAGCTCATATATTTTTAAAAACAATTAAAAGAATAATAATAAAACCATCATCATCATCATTATCATTATATCATTAGGTTCAAAAGTGAATTTAATTAGAAACAGCCGATTCCCTATATATCTCTGCATTCGCATTTGATGAATTTAGAAACATGAGATATGCACAAACACATAAGCATGAAGAGATCATCAACAATCAAACCAAAATTGAACATCCCAGATTCACTAGAACCACCGAAAGGTGCATACGCACTGAAAATCGAAACAGCTAAAACTATAGTAAAGTGTATTACTAAAGGACTTACAATTCAGAATTCTCTTTCTTTTTCTCATGCTCCAGCTACAGCTTCCCCTCTAACTATCAATGCCAAAGAGCCAAATATAATCAGACAGGAGAACAAATTTCCACTCGACGCATTACCAGTTCAGGAAAATAGTACTTTAAATAGTACCCCGAAAGACTGAACATATATTTTTAATACTAAAAAAACAACCCGCACGATGCTGCGGGCTAGAAATTTTTCATAGCTTATGTTTGTTTTTCAAGATTTTTGTGGTGGAGTATAATGTAGTGAGGATGTTCGGAAAAATAAAATAAACAAACAATAACGATTCACATAACAAAGCTACCACCACGTATAGTCATAAATAACACATCTAATAAGCATATGGTATGAGTAAGGCATGTTATGTTTGATATAAATATGAATTTTTGGTTAATAGATTTTTAACTCTTCTTGGAACCCCTCTATCCTTGCAAACTGCATGTATAGTTCATATGAAAAGGTCTGAAATACATTATAAATAGATTAAAACCTTAAACCACCAAATGTCATTGCTACATCAAGTACACACATGAGCACGAAAAAAGTGATGGAAGGCTAGGATAGCTGATATAATTATTGACACGTTAACCTTCACAAAAAATAAAACTTAAAACAGTTGTTAAGATTGATTATAACATGAAGTTGACAAAAAGATTACTCAGTGTCAAAAGCAAACTAACTCTACTTTGGCCTACAATCTAGTACAGAAATAAAAATGAGATTACCATTCTAATGAAAGCCAAAGAACGAATGTCTCTATCATTGACCACAATATAAAAATTTGTCAGTCAGAAGCATAATTCTAAAAGATAACTAAACAAACTAACGAAAGAATATAGTTGGGGCAAGAAAATTCAGCTACCTTTATGACAATTGTAGGGTGGAGGTGAGAAAGAAGATTGATCTCTGTGTTAAATTATTTTCGTAAAAATAATCGTATTCCATGTAATATCAAGAATACGACTATATTTACCAGTTATATCTTAGTTGTTGTAATTTATAGTAAAACACATTGTATTATAAGTAATTATCTCATTCACAACAAAATTTACATAAAATAAGGTATTAATTACTAGATAAAGGACTTTATTACACAAACAGCTTATTTACTATATGTACGTTAGTTTTACCACTATTACGACAATTTGTTGTCAGATTGGTAAAATAGTTCTCAAACTAGTAATTGAAAAAATTACTACAAATACAAGTTTGATTACTACTTTTTCAAAAATTTGACGACTTATGAATCAAATGGTTCTCATGTAAAGAACTACCATGAAATCGACATTAATTACTACTTTCACCTCAATTGTCGATAAACGATGTAAAATCGTCCTCACATAACTTAAAACTTCTTAAAGGACATGATTTACAATATAAACATCTTCATTACATCATAAGGGTCTCAACGATAATTTGCTCATAATTAATAACATTTTACTTGTATAACAACACATATATTATTTTATTAGTATAAATATTTGTCTAACTTGTTAGATGAAATTTGACTAACTTTGTATTTCTTTTTTTTTCCTTTCTTTAAAGAAAATCAATTTGGCTTGCCATACCCGATGTCTTCTCTCTCTGCAACTCATCTTCCCCAATTCTAGGAAAAAACTCAGCTCCCCAATTTTCTTCACTTATCCTCTGCAAAATCAACCCCTAAAGCTTCAATTTTCTCTTCCCCAAATGACTCAAGCCACACGTCTCTCTCTAATCCCCAGCTTTGAATCTTGAGGTGAAACTGACTCACACAGCCACCAAAAACCTCATTTCCTGAGCGCAACTCATCACCTTCACCAACATCGTCACCATAATTGTCCTTTGTAAATTCGCATCCGCCCACACGCCTTCTGATGCCAACTTCAACCACTAGAATTATCAAAGCGCTTTCTCTCCTTTACAATCTCGGTCAAAGTCTGACACGTTGCCGGTGCTGATAATAAATTTTGCTGCCAACGATATGTACCTTTCCACTCTCACCCACCGACAAAGGTTACCAGGTTGGTTATTGATTCCTTTTTCCTCTTCTAAATGTTTGATTTCAGGGGTTTAAGATTCTTTTTGGGTTCTTATATTAATAAATGGATATTGCAAACATAAAAAATGTCAAGACACACCCCGAATTTCACCCTGAAACCCGAAGTAAGTCTTGCAGAGACCACCTTCAAGGAAAATTTACCAAAAAGCTCGGCGAACCTCCCTTCAAAATGGACAACTCTAACCTGAAAAATTAAAGAACTACCCTCTTAACAACAATAAACCATCTTCCAATTTAACCAATTATCCAAATAATAAAAGCCAAACTAAAATCTTATACAATAATCTCAAAAGTATTCAGAGCTATTAAAAACAAAACAACGGAAGCAGAAAAGATACCTTAGTAGGTTAAACAGGTAACCTACTAGTGAAAAGTAGCTGAGAGATGGGTGACTATGTCTCGTCGCCTCATACTAGATCCAACCCGAACTCTGCAGACTAGGCATTTTAAAACGAAAGACCCAGGGAAAAGCATTCAGAAAATGTTAGAGTGAGTGTACGAAAATAATTCCAATGAAATAATTATGCTTCCCCAAAATTTATTTCCAAGGAAAACACGATGTATGCGACAGCTCAAAAGCTTTAACTCAAATTTTGTTAACCCGTGCCTAGCCTCGCTAGACTCCCAAACTTTATAAAATGGTATCTCATGCTAAAATTACATATATATATATATCAGTGTGTATTTACACTTATCATATTCCTTATACAAATTCTATGAATAAATACGAAAAATAGAATTTCATATAAGGCTACGACGCTGACGTCTAATGCTCACGTTACACCATAATAGATTTTACCTTATTATGATGGAAAAGCACGAGTGAATATAAATATATATATATATATATACGTATATTCCCTATATAAATTATTATATTTATATAGGGCTACGACGATTGCGTCTAACGCTCCCGTCACACCATAATGGAATTTTATCTCATTACAACGGAAAAGCACATATAGCTAGCTAGCATTTATTATATACATATTATTCTCATAATCATCCATATATGAATATATAATCACCGAAATTCTTAATTCGGTTATTTTTCAACAAAAGAAAATATTCATCAATGAATCATTGCAAGCACATTATTTGAAAATATAGGTCCACTCACAAATTAGGCCTAAGCCTGATGTCGGTCGGAGATTTCTTCCGCTCGAGTCCCCTCACGTCCTATTCCAAAAACATAATTAAATCCTCAACCAAAAACCGACACTTATAAAAAAAAGGTAAAATAAAAGGTGAGTTTCGTGTGCTCAACCATGCCTATAGCTAACACCCTTAGTCTTAAAGTCGCCGCAAACTAAATTTCACCACAAATACCGACATCCTTAAAATCACATTCCACCAATCTAACCATAAAATAATCCAATGACCGGATTCTAACTTATTAATCCGCCAAAAATACCAAACTTTAAAAATTCTCAAATCTATCAAAAAATTCTAAAATTCATACCATTAAACTCCTCTTAAAATTTCCAATTAAAAACACTTTCCAATGGCGGCCGGCAGCCAGCTCCGGCAACTTCCAATGCCCATCAAAATTTGACAGCACCTTCCTCTCAATCTCCTCTACAACTTTCCTAACTAGCACACACATCAAATTCAAGCCTAACTATGCTAATCGAACGAAAACATCAATAAAGCCCTAGAATTTCAAACACCGATTTCTCTTTACCTAGATCAAGAGGGAATGAGTCATTTGGAGGGATTGCTGCAAAGGAGGAGGGCTTTCCAAAGAGCCAAGCCACTCCAGATATGGCAGCCGAAGGAGAGAGTTCCGGGGAGAAAACCACCACGGCAGCCGGGACTTTCGGGATTGGTTTCTCTCTCACGGCGGCGCTAGAGAGGCTGCCACAAGTCCAAAAAGGTCGTTGGGTCGACGGTCGATCGATCGGGACAGGTGCGGCAGTCTGGAGCTGCCGGACGGCGGCGAACGGGCTGTTGGAAGTTCCAGCAGGGAGAGAGAATCAGGAAAAGAGAGAGAGAAGCAGGAGGGAGGAGAGAGAAAAAGAGAGAGAAAAGAGTTGGGCTCGACCCAGCCGGTCCAACATCCCATTTAACCCATTCCAAAATTTAACACCCTAAAAAAATAATACCCCTAATAAAAATTACATTTTACTAGCAAAAAAAATTACCATTTTTACCTTCGTCACATTTTCTCCTACGAATAAATCCTTCGAAATAATCGTCCTCCACAACCTCTCTGGGAACCAATTAAATTATAAATTTAATGACGAAGACGGTAAAACTCTTATTAACATCATGCTAGTAAATAAAGTAAAATTTAAGAGTCGGGGCGTGATAAAAAAATTAGTCAGGAACATCAAAGTTGATGAAAACCTAAAAACTAGTGTTCATTTGTTAGTGTTGCAGATAAACTTGTCATATTCTTCGGTCACAAATGTGGGGCTATTATCTCTTGCCAACATCAACCGCCTTCAGAACATGACTATTTTGCACTTGATAGGATTGAGTCCAAATGGGCATGGTCTTACTGATGCCCTATTGGCGTGTGGGGGCTTAACAAAAGTTAAGCTTCATACATCCTTGAAACCTCTACTTCCGACATATATTTTTGTGTACATGGAAGGCCGTGGTTGTGTGTTTCATTGGAAGGACAAAACTTTCCATGTACTTCTGTTCTTTCCATTCTAGTACACACATACACATCCACGGCGTTTGAAAAACGCCATGAAATGTATTTCATGACGTTTTTCAATGCCATCTCCTAATGTCGTCTAAAGTGACGCTGTCTTTTCCATGGCGCTTTAATGGCGTTTGAAAAATGCTTTCAAACGCCATTAAAAAAACTTTTATGGCGTTTTGAAAACTTCCTTATAAGTTCTTCTGATGGCGAACACCATGGATATTTTTTTCAGTTTTTTTTTAAAAAAATTGTACATTGATTTTCTGATTAAATACGGAAAATCAACAATCACACATCATATTTACAAAACTCTATGTTTTATAGAAATACCAATATGCAATACATCCATCAGTGTTATTTTTTTACAAATTCATGTACATACACTACCAGGACAAGTACTTTAGCCGACGAAAAATTTTCGTCGGCCTGTTAAAAAAATTCGTCGGCTAAGCTAAGATCTTAGCCGACGAACCTTCGTCGGCTATAATGTCGTCGGGAAAGGGTCGTCTGTGATGACTTTAGCCGACGACACACGTAGAAGTCGTCGGCTATAGTCCAGAGTTTAGCCGACGAAATAATGTCGTCTGCTATAGTCCAGACTTTAGCCGACGACATTATTTCGTCGGCTATAGTCCATATTTAGCCGACGAAATTTTTTGTCGGCTATAGTCCATACTTTAGCCGACGACATTTTTTGTCGTCGGTTATCTTCCAAACTTTAGCCGACGAATAATTTAAAATATTCGTCGGCTAAAGTTTGTAATAAAAAAAATAAAAAACATCTACGGCCGACGAAATATAGTATATTTCGTCGGCTTTATAGGGATTTAGCCGACGAATTAAAGCATATTTCGTCGGCTCAAACTTATTTTAAAAAAAAAAAAAAACTTTAGCCGACGAATTAAGGCTTTTTTCATCGGCTATAAGTCCATTCCAGTAAAAAAATAAAAACCCGAAATTTCTGAATTACCATTCCAAGCAAGCTGCAAAATATACCAAAACAATTCCATATAACCAACAACAAGCACATAAAAGTATATAATTCATCAACTACAGAAAATTTATATCGTCTAAATTAATATCCGCTTCTGGGGGCTGCTGCGGAGATTGCGGCGGCTAGGGTAGCGGCATGGGCGGAGGCGGAAGTCCCTGAAACTGGGCAGCTGTAAAGTCCTGCATGTACTGTAACATCTACTGCTGCTGGGCCTGCTGGATGGCATGTATCTCGGCAACATAGGCTGCCTGCGCGGCATTATAGGCAGCCTGAGCAGCTTGCTGTTCTCGTAATCTCTGAACTTCCGACTCTAGCTGAGTCGTCCTGGTGATCGTGGACGTGGTCCTGGTGCTGGTCGAGGCTGCCTTTCGTTGAAATCCTGGAGTGGTCTTCAGGACCCCCTCGCCTTTCTTTCCTAGACCCCGGCAGTAGAAGTTGTTTACTCTCCGTGGGAAGGCTGTGCCCATGATCCTCGCCCCAATCGTCGAATCCGAAGTGTCGATTCCGGACATGGCTGCGGACATCTCTTCCTCCTGCTTGTCCAGCCATGTCTCCCTCACTATAGCACTCATCACCTCGTCACTAGCCTCCCTCACCTTCGCCTATATGGATAGGAAAAAAAATTATTAATTAACATTTTGACATAAATTTAAAAATTTAAAAACGTAAGATGACTTACAATATCCTCCTGGGAGTCAGGATATGCCCTCTCGTACGTATAGACGTACTGGCTGATCTCTGGATGTTCCCTGGCCGCCTCATCCATGAAGACAGCGAACGGTCTAGAACCGGCATGATGGTTCCTTGTGTTGCGTTGCCGGTTCTGAGCGTTCACCCGGGAAACCGCCTTCAAAGAAAAAACTAAATTATTAGTAAAATATTTTAAAATGCATGTACTTAATGATAAATTAACTAACTAATTTATTTAAATACCTGTTTACGAGGGTTGTTGAATTCTGATGTCAGAAGCCAACGCCACTCGTACTCCCTGTACTGAAACTCAGCAGGGGTACCAGAACGTGCGTTCCCGTGCATAGTCCAATGGGTCCGCAACTCGTTCTTCCACTCCTTGTACCTACATATACAACAAAAATATTAGAAATATTATTAATATCACATACAATTTTGTTTTTTATTAACTTCCCAACGTACCTTCCCTCATGCACAGCGTCGGCCCAGCTGTTCTTCAGGTGCTCGGGAACCTCAAACCACACCTGCATTTAACCGTTTATTAGTTTAGTTTTTCGAGAAATCAACAATGTAATACATAATATTATTTTGTAAACTCACCGACATCGCTTTGTGGACCATGTCCTTAACCTCCTGCGGGACCTCGCCCCAGTCTGACCACAACATAGGAACTCTATCCCTAATGAGCGCTCCCACGCGGCCGGAGTACGTCCTCGACTTCCCGCCCGATACTATGTGGCCATCCCCGTCAGTATTGATGACGATCCTCCCCACGGTACCCACGATCTTCTCGAGAGCCTTCCCTGTGACGGGGCCTCTCTTCTTCTTTGTCGGCTTCGCTCCGACGGTGCCTATCACATGATAAACCAAATTGATTATTAAAATCGGAGACCCTTTAAAAATAATCATGCATCACTGATTACCTGAGGTGCTCGCGGCGGATTCCGTCTCTGTCGCCGATGATGATACCCTCGCAGAAATAAGAGGCGTATCAAAAGGCACGAACCGGTACGCCGCTGATGGAGCCACTGGCGGGGGCAGTAGATAAATCGGCGTCCCTGAGCCATCGACTACAGGTAAGGCCGGTATCATCCGCGGAAGGAATAGATGAGGCGGCGGCATCTGTACCCCAGATGACCCACTATCCGAAGAAGTAGGACCCGGAGTGGGCGCCCGGTGTATCTCAGGCATACGGGGTGCAGACACCTCCGTCTGGGTCTGAGGCCACAGCTGCCTCGAGGAACGAGGGACGGCCGCCTGCCTCGATGAAAGGGGCACCTCCGGCTGCCTCTGCGCCGTCTCCAGAAGGCTCGCACGTCTGGCTGTCATCTGGCCCTGAAACGTCGTTTGGGGGTTGCTAGAGGTTCCCTCAGACGATTCGGACCTTTGGCCCTTCGAACTCTTTTTCGATCGAAAAAATCCGCTCATCCTATTTAAAATATTAATTTGAATCAAGGCTGAGGCAACATTGAAAAAGTAAAAATTCAAGTTTATCTTTATCAAATCTAAGGCAAATTAGACAGTACATTTACATATCGTGCGCCTCTACGGATATATAGCATATGTTTAAAAAATAACGATAATTTATCTCCTAAACATAAATTAGGCAAATTAGACAGTACATAAAACATAAAACATAGCCTAAAAATAAATTCGAAATCAAAAGTAAAAAAGAAGAAAAACGCTAACCTTGGAGACCGGGAGAGCGAGGGAGGAGGGAGGAGGTGGAGGTGGAGACCGGGAGAGGGAGGGAGGGAGGGAGGAGGGAGGAGACCGGGACGGAGGAAGGAGGGAGGAGACCGGGACGGAGGAGGGAGGAGTCCGGGACCGAGGGAGAGGGAGGGAGGAGACCGGGAGAGGGAGAGGGAGGGAGGGAGGAGACCGGGAGGGAGGGAGGAGGGAGGGAGGAGGGAGCTGGAGGCGGAGCTAATTAGAAGGGAGGAGGGAAGAGGGAGGAGGCTAGGGTTTCGCAGTTAAACCCGAAAACTTTAGCCGACCAAATAATTATTTCGTCGGCTATACACCAATTCGTCGGCTAAACCTTTGAAACTCGTCGGCTAAAACTTTGAAATTCGTCGGCTAAACCTTTGAAACTCGTCGGCTAAAACTTTGAAATTCGTCGGCTAAACTTTATAAATTCGTCGGCTAAACCTTTGAAATTCGTCGGCTAAACTTTATAAATTCGTCGGCTAAACCTTTGAAATTCGTCGGCTAAACCTTTATACATTTGGCATGTTGTGATTGTGATGATCAAACTTGAGAAACAGAAATCCGGCCGTCAGATCTGACCATCATGATAAAATACATGTATGGGAAAAAATTCAACTTGATCCGAAAAGAATAAGGGCTCGATCCGGACGATCAATCTCGTAAGTCAAACCCCTAAACGCACGGAAAAGGTCGTTCGACCATCTAAATTACGTATTTTGGCCGGACCTCCAACTGAAAATAGTTTTAAACCGATGACACGCAACAAGTCGTATAAAAATGGTACGCAAAATAACCACCGAATATAGGGCTACTCATAGGGGGGAAAATGAAAAATTGCATTGACCGCAACTATCGGCACCGAATATTTACCGGAATAGTGTGATTTTTCAACCGCGGATGTATTTCAACATTCTCGTCATATCTTATTTCATGACTTTTTGGCATTTGAAGGTTTTACGTATAGTTTGTTTTTGAAACGGAAAATTTACATAACACTTGGTAAACAAGTTATACAACATTAGTATGCATGTTGTGATTGTGATGATCAAACTTGAGAAACAGAAATCCGGCCGTCAGATCTGACCATCATGATAAAATACATGTATGAGAAAAAATTCAACTTGATCTGAAAAGAATAAGGGCTCGATCCGGACGGTCAATCTCGTACGTCAAACCCCTAAACGCACGGAAAATGTCGTTCGACCGTCTAAATTACGTATTTTGGCCGGACCTCCAACTGAAAATAGTTTTAAACCGATGACACGCAACAAGTCGTATAAAAATTTTACGCAAAATAACCACCGAATATAGGGCTATAGTAGGTAATAGAAAAATTTTAGGGTTTAGCCGACGAATACCCTAACGTATTCGTCGGCTATAGTATGTAATTAAAAAATTAAAAAATAACTATAGCCGACGAAATATTAGGTTATTCGTCGGCAAAAACCATCTTAGCCGACGAATTATAGTGTATTTCGTCGGCTAAAGTTTGTAATAAAAAAAATAAAAAACATCTATGGCCGACGAAATTAAGGCTTTTTTCGTCGGCTAAAACTTATTTTAAAAAAAATAAAAAATTTTAGCCGACGAATTAAGGCTTTTTTCGTCGGCTATAGTATGTAATTAAAAAATTAAAAAATACCGGAATTGCCGACGAAATATTAGGTTATTCGTCGGTAAAAACCATCTTAGCCGACGAATTATAGTGTATTTCGTCGGCTAAAGGAAAAAAATACATTAAAAAAAACAGACGATATTAGTAAACCATACTAACTTCCTGTTCATCATGTATCACCAAAATTCATATAAAATAACTGAAATATGAATTCAACATGTGTAAACTATAAAGGAAAAGGTCTTTGAAAAATTATACAAATTAATGGATTTCGTCCTCTAAATTAAAACTAAGGCTCGTAATCGGAATCATCCGATGAGTCTTCTTCAGTGTCAGAATTAATTTCTGGTAATATATGTCTTTCCTCATCGCCAGAGTCTTCGTCTGTTTCTTGATTTGGATCAACATCAATAAGCCTTGGCTCTTCATCACGAATTCGCACCGAACGACCCGTTTTAAAATTATTAAGGCGAACGGTAGAGGAGTTAGGAATACCTATTGTGTTGGGCTCTTGATACGCAACATCCTCTTCCTCGTCTTCGGCCTCTCCAAGTGTAGCCGCCCGGTAAATGTTTCGAGGGTGCACAAGGTTGACTACTTTCCACGCGTCACCCTTAGCAAGGTCATCAAGATAAAACACTTGTTTTACCGATGTGGCAAAAATGAACGGGTCATCTTCGTAAGAACTTGTAGCAGTGTTCACCGATAATATTCCGTACTGATCGGTCTTCATGCTCTGCGGCCTAGTATCAAACCATCTACACTTGAAGAGGTGCACTGTCATGCCTTGCCCATAAACGAGTTCTACCACTGAATGGAGAACACCGTAATAGTCAACTCCATTCCGCCCACCATGTGCCATGACCCCAGAATTCTGTGTTCTCCTTCTGCTGTCTCTTTGTTCGCATATAAATTGCACGCCATTCACCTTGCACATCGGATAAACTCTTGACATTATCGGCTTCATCGTTAGAAGTCTTAGTTCGTGCGACCAATTTGGGTGACCATCAAATTGAATATGGTTCATCGGCAACCAACCATTCAACTGTAAATATGGATAATTATGCAATAAACATAAACCCGTACAGAAAAATTAAATTACGTACCCAGCCGCCAAAATAATCTGCGAACTCCCTATTGTGGTACTCGAGATCACCTTGAATGTCTGGACAATATAGATGGATGTCTTTCCAGTATTCAACTTTTGGACAGTTAATCAATACCCACCAGTGGGCAATGACTAGCTCATGTGGTTGCAACTTGTAGGAGTCTGGCAAAATTCCATACACTTCAACATCACTAGAGACTATGGAAAGATTGAACTTCGGTACATCTACCGGCATTGTTTGCGGAGTTTCCTTCAACGCTCCTAAATACAACTTCATGTAGGTGACGCACTCGTGCGCAATATATGCTTCAGCTATACATCCTTCAGGTCTTTGTAGTCTCCAAGTTGCCTGTAAATCAAGTTGCAAAATGTTATGATTATTGAACATGTATATATATTGAGGAATTCAGGTGCAAAAAACGTACCTTTCCATGGGATACATCCAAGTGTAGTGTACTGGACCGTTAAGCAACAATTGCTCGGGAAGATGGATCATCAGGTGAGGCATGATGTCAAAAAAATTTGGAGGAAATATCCTCTCAAATTTACACATGATATAAATGATGTCCTCTTGCATTTCCCAGAGGTTAGATTTTTTCACTTCCCGTGTGCATAACTTCTGGAAAAATCTTGCCAACGCTACTAACGGCTCCACCACTTGACGGGGAAGGAACGGTCGAATGAAAACATGGAAGAAACATTATAGCAGGATATGACAGTCATGACTCTTCAACCCGTACATCTTATTGTCCCGGAAGTTCACACACCGGGCTATATTTCCTGCATAGCCTGAAGGATACTTCACACAACTCATCCACCTGAAAATTAGGTTCTTCTGGTCAGGCTTCACGGTGTAAGGAGCTTGAGACATTTTTTTTCTTCCCTTCTTTCAACCACAAATGTCTTCTTAGTATGCATTTTTTTTAGATCAATGCGTGCCTTAGGACCGTCTTTCGTCTTCCCCTCCAAGTTCAGCACTGTGCCCACCACACTGTCGCAAACATTCTTTTCTATGTGCATCACATCTAGGTAGTGCCTGATCAACAACTTACTCCAGTATGGGAGTTCCCAGAATATGCTCTTATGTGTCCAGAATTTGTACATGTCGGGTCTTTCAGGTATTGCCGCCACAATGTTGGGATGATTGCTGAGCTGCCCAAAATCGTACTCATTAAGCACTGCTAAAATTTCTTCCCCTGTCCATCTTCTGGGAGGCACACCGTGTTCTACGGTCCCATCAAATGTCTTGTCATCGAACCGCCATTCGTGATTATATGGAAGGAAAGCACGGTGACCCAATCTGCATATCTTGTTGCAATGACTGCTGCTCCCCTCATCGCTAAGGCACTCTGGACAAGCCTTGTATCCCCTAACAACGTTGCCCGATAACATCCCACGGGCAGGAAAATCACAGATGGTACTAACAACCATGACATGCATCTGGAACATCTCGTGCGTGTACTTGTCATAAGTGGGATGACCAACGTCCCACAAAAATTTAAGTTCTTCAATCAAAGGTCTCAAATACACATCGAGACACTTTCCCGGATAACCGGGCCCCGGAATCAACAAACTCAACATATTGTATTCCTTCTTCATGCACTGTCACACCCCAATTTTCGAATGAAATTTTCAAAAATTTTGGCATGATCTAACTTAAAATTTTAACATCCCAACCTGTTGGCAACAACAACATAACGGCAACAACAACAACCACAACAAACAACAACAACAAATCTCAATTACAGAATAGAAATTTCTACAAAATCTATTACTGAAATAATATTACACTTCCTTGTTTACATAACGTGCAAAACAAGAACATGAGAACAATCTCATGATTTTAATACAATCTACTCAATTTTAAAACAATACAGAGTCTGACAAAAATAGGGAAAACCCTACCACTACTCCTCCGCCTCAACCCTGCTGATCCTCACCTGCAGGTCTAACCCCTACATCAAGAATTGGTGCACCGAGATTGTAGAATAACAAACCCGGTAAGCTAAAAAGCCAGTATGAGTAAACTCAAAGTAAACTCCACATTTATCACATCCAACAATTTAACACATCCAAATAAATTTTGATAAATGAATAAAAACCACACATTAACAAGACATGTACCCATGAGTCCCAGATATTTAGTAAATACCCCTCATGACCTACAACAACAATATGTGTACCCATGGGTCCCAGATACCTTCAAGTATCTCCCATGACCTACACTGACAGACGGACTAGAGCTCTATTCCTAACCGTATCCAATCACCCGGCCAAAGGCTTGGAATCCCGGTTTGACTGTCTAATATCACAACAATAAAAAATGATAAATAGCATCAGAACCGCAACCAATCACCCGATTAAAGGCTTGGAACCCGGTTTGGCTATTTAATATCAAAACAATCATAATAAATTTCCCAACATTAACCTCACAACACATTATCACAATTATTATCGTCAACAACATGATATATCTCACATTATTATTCTCAACGTCACAATATAAAGAAGACTTGTTTTTATCTTACCTATGAGCCGTTGGCGATCAAGCTCATATATTTTTAAAAACAATTAAAAGAATAATAATAAAACCATCATCATCATCATTATCATTATATCATTAGGTTCAAAAGTGAATTTAATTAGAAACAGCCGATTCCCTATATATCTCTGCATTCGCATTTGATGAATTTAGAAACATGAGATATGCACAAACACATAGGCATGAAGAGATCATCAACAATCAAACCAAAATTGAACATCCCAGATTCACTAGAACCACCGAAAGGTGCATACGCACTGAAAATCGAAACAGCTAAAACTATAGTAAAGTGTATTACTAAAGGACTTACAATTCAGAATTCTCTTTCTTTTTCTCATGCTCCAGCTACAGCTTCCCCTCTAACTATCAATGCCAAAGAGCCAAATATAATCAGACAGGAGAACAAATTTCCACTCGACGCATTACCAGTTCAGGAAAATAGTACTTTAAATAGTACCCCGAAAGACTGAACATATATTTTTAATACTAAAAAAACAACCCGCACGATGCTGCGGGCTAGAAATTTTTCATAGCTTATGTTTGTTTTTCAAGATTTTTGTGGTGGAGTATAATGTAGTGAGGATGTTCGGAAAAATAAAATAAACAAACAATAACGATTCACATAACAAAGCTACCACCACGTATAGTCATAAATAACACATCTAATAAGCATATGGTATGAGTAAGGCATGTTATGTTTGATATAAATATGAATTTTTGGTTAATAGATTTTTAACTCTTCTTGGAACCCCTCTATCCTTGCAAACTGCATGTATAGTTCATATGAAAAGGTCTGAAATACATTATAAATAGATTAAAACCTTAAACCACCAAATGTCATTGCTACATCAAGTACACACATGAGCACGAAAAAAGTGATGGAAGGCTAGGATAGCTGATATAATTATTGACACGTTAACCTTCACAAAAAATAAAACTTAAAACAGTTGTTAAGATTGATTATAACATGAAGTTGACAAAAAGATTACTCAGTGTCAAAAGCAAACTAACTCTACTTTGGCCTACAATCTAGTACAGAAATAAAAATGAGATTACCATTCTAATGAAAGCCAAAGAACGAATGTCTCTATCATTGACCACAATATAAAAATTTGTCAGTCAGAAGCATAATTCTAAAAGATAACTAAACAAACTAACGAAAGAATATAGTTGGGGCAAGAAAATTCAGCTACCTTTATGACAATTGTAGGGTGGAGGTGAGAAAGAAGATTGATCTCTGTGTTAAATTATTGTTTCTCCAATCGAGCTGCCAAGGGTTATGAAATACAAACACGTGGTTTAAGAACAACTAGCTAAATTCAATTTCATATATTACATGGCGGGCTATCACCTTGACATAGACTGCAAATTAATTTAAATGCTAAAGCATTCCAAAAGAAAAACAAAAAGTTAAGTAAACCCCAGCAAAATGTACATTATGATTTCGTTTGTCATTTACACTATTATTTCGATTGCAGGTCAGATGAGTTATTCTAGGGAGAAGAATGAACTCTATTATTTTGTTCTAAAGAACAGAGTCATTAGCAATGATCCAAATGTTATTTCAATGTGGACTAAGACGTCTGTCTGTGAAACCATACCAGGGGAAGAGGGAAATGAGTTGGGGGAAGGGGAAATGTGTTGGGAATCTGCCACAAATTAGGCTTTAAGAATAATAAGACAACCAATCAAAACAAGTGGTATTTGGATTTGTGTTACAGGGTAAATGAAGATTAGGCAACAGTGAGATTCTACGAAGAGAGAAGAGGTTTTAAATATAAATCTCCACCGTTGAACAACCAACAACTTCACAACATAGTAACTGGGGCAGGACGAAAGAAGAAATTTAAGTCACAGGAGGTTGATCCTCTACATCAGTCATATTAACCTGAAAATCGAAATTAAGCAAATTCAGGTTACAGTCCGCAATCTGAAGGTTGCCAACATAATCAATAAAAAAAACATAAAGAAGACAGAGATAAGCCGGCAACTTGAATTTGATCCAAATGAAAAAGTTGAGCTTCTTGGATGGTGTAAGCTCCTTCATCCAAGTAGTTTGTCTTTTGATCAAGGAAAATAACGATAGGGAAGGTAATTATCATCATCAACAAATCACATTCACACAACTGAGACCAAAACATATACCAGACCACACAAAAACAAATCACCTATAGTAGAAAATCTAGAAACCGCAAGGTAGAAGATGAAGTGATTCATCATCTGCCAACAAATCACAATCACACAACTGAGACCCAAACAAATACCAAACCAAAAAAAAAAAAAGAAACAAATCCACCAATAGTTTACATTAACCTAAAAGGAAAACAAACATGAAAAATGAGTTGTGATAACAACATTTGGTGGACATCAATGAAATAAGCTGAAACATCAATCTGCAGCTAAAATTTTAGAAGCTTAGGAATTACAACATTAGTAAGTGTAACTGGTCAAGAAAAAACCTTGAAAAATTATCACATATGGGACTATCTCTAGCTAGGTTGTTTGAGGACACATTTCTGCAAGGTATCAATTTCATGTTAGAAAAACTGAATAATACACAGGTCATCTTATATCAGACTGCGTTAAACATAAAATATTAAAATATCAGTGAGCTGTGGTTTGATTGGTTAATGTGTTTAACTGACAACTTTGAGGTCATAGGTTCAAACCTCACGACATATGTAGAGTGTGTGAGTTATTAATAATTTTTTTTAAAAAAAAACTGAATAATACATGGGAAATCTTATATTAGACTGCGCTAAATATAAAATAAAATAAGAATATTCAGAAACAATTACTCACAACATTGAAAGACTGAGGCAAAAGATCAATGACACCAATTCCCCTGGTATTTTGTTGTGCTCTAACCTCCTGCAATAATTTTCATCAGTGGCAACATTATCAAAACGAAAACGTCAAGTCTTAATACGTAAATATACTAAACTTTGGAGCACAATAGACACTAGATTCTGTTACACAAAAATATAACAGCAAGTAATAATACACAACGCGCACTGCCGCAGGTTAAGATCAACGATTCATATTACAGTAATAATACACAAAAATATAAGCAATAAGTAGTTAATTGTGATATCAATATCTGTTACAGTAGATTAAATTGTTGTCCATCACAATATAGATAAAAGTTTGATAACTACAATCTACATCTTCATAATCCAACACCGCTGTAGTTATTTACAAATACTTACGATATTTTCATTTTTATAATTGAACATTCAGAATCTTATACGAATAGATATAAATTTCAAAACAAATATATATAAAATATAATAGCTAAATGACAACATAAACAAAATTGTGAAAAAGAACACATACACCTTTTGAAATCACAACATAGAGAATCCGATAGGCATGAACTTGAGACTAAGCACAAACCAAAATATTCAGGGACCTTCAGTAAAGACCTTTAACTCCGCAGTTAACTATAAACCTAAATGTTAAGTTTATTAATAGATGAGCAACATTAACTAATAAGTACATTTAACTCATGAATCAATGAAATTCGAACTGAAACCCTATAAGCTACATTCAACTTCAATTTGAATAGTGGAAACTATTGATTAAAAATTTTACCTTAAGACTTCATCCAATTCTTTCTTAATCTGTCACTCAAAGCCACAATCTCACTGCTCTGCATTGAAAATGAAAAAAAACAAAAGATTAGGGATAGAACTAAAACTAAAGCATAAGAAATCTTGAGACTTTAAAACTGCTGAAATTATGGACAAATAAACACAAACTGGTATCCAAAGGTAAGACATTCTTTTTTACTAATTGAAGCCACGGAACTAAGAATTTTCTACTCATCTATATGTTTCTTTAAACTAACAACTCCTCGGCAGTTTCATCTACCATATCTATTCCAGTTTTTCTTGCTTGCAGAGGTACATGAAAAATATTGACTAAAAGCAAACAGAAGGATACTAATACTGAAAGTGATTCAATCCATTCAGAGCAAAGGAATAAGAATTATGAATTTGCCAAAAAGTTACATACAACATAATCATATTTATAAAGTGGATAATAAACCATGTGATTTATGTTCTGTAGAACTGGAGAATTTAAATGAAATTTTTTAGGGCACATATTAATATGGGAGAGGAATAGAGATAAACCAAACTGTGAAAAAAGATACCAAAAACCAATTATTAACTAAACTGCAACAACCTCTAGTACAACAACAAAAGTCAAGATAGCCAAAATGTCATCCCTCCTACTTGTTTTGACCACGATCCTCTCGGTAGGGAGTAGAGAGGTAAATAGCGAACAAAGATAAAAGTGTTGCGGGCGTGCCACCTCGCGGACGAGGAAATAGCTGTATGAATGCGTGCGAGATCTCGACTTCTTGATCAAGCGGGGGGGGGGGGGTTTCTAGGTGCTACCTCAGATGAGAAATTTACGAGCACAATGTTGTCGATACTCACGGAATTTTGCGCGCAAAGCAACAATAGGGAGATAATAGGGATCATGGGTGACGAGTCCAAGAGGGCTCTAAACCTAAGGCGGCGGCGCGCTTAGGGTTAGGTTTTTGAGGTAGCTTGAAAGGAACTATGTTGTAGTTTGTTTGTATTGTTTTGTCGAGAGAGATTGTGTTATGAGGGGTTTGCAGCTTCAACGGGGAAGCAGATGCAAAGCTCCTGGGAGCACTGGAGGTTTCAACTAGGTTGAAAGGTTTTGTATTGTGTTTGTTTGAGTAATTGTAGAGAGAGACCTTTTTGTATACCCTAGAGCCCTTTATATAGTGGAGCTCGACTTGCGGCAGAAGATAATCATAGTCTGCAACATAATAGCACAAGGGCACTGTTTCACCCACGCGGACCAACCTTCTTGTGACACATGTCCAGTTCGCACACTCCGCATAGGACACTGCCACCGTGTTACTCAATTATAGACTCTTATACGAACTGGAATTAGGAGCAATCTTATCCCGCGGGGTGTCACAGTCCATGTAGAAAACTAATCTCGCGCGGGCCGTGGACTCAAACCATCTCGCGGGCCTTTCTAGCTCGCGGGATTTAGTAGGGCTTTTTATATTGAAAGGGCCACATAGATTGACTCGAAGCATGTCAAAGACTGGTAAAAGTATTCAATGATTAATGTAGTGCGCGCGGACTCCGCATGTGTCTTCCTCGCGAAGTCTCTCACACGAACTAGCGAGTCAGTTCGCCTAGATGTATTTCGCCTCGCCTAAGTGAAATGTCCATAAGTAATTCCTCGCGAAGTCATTTCGCGCATGAGCTGTGTGTTCCGTGCGAAGGCATTCCTAGGGCAAGCTGTGTGTTCCGCGCGAAGTCCTTGTAAATCAGTTCACGTTGTCTTATTGGCGGGCCATTACTTGTAAACCCAAAGAATTTGGGCTTGCCGGTATGACATAGACTAAGAATTTAATTAATATTCACATAGACATTTACTGTCCAGTAAAATATTAATTTGGGCGTAAACATTGCCCCCCCAGCCTCGAAGTCATGAATGTCAAGAATGACTGAAGAGGTTTATGTTCATGCTGCTCCAAAGCCACTGGTAGGGCTCAGGTCATACATAAAATGAGTGAGAGTAAACAAGCCTATGAATAGGCCTTTAAACCCAAGCATCCAGCAAAACATTGTAGCGAAGCTACTGTATGGCTCGCCTAGTGCCATATTAAACGGATAAACTTGACATAACTAGGCACCTTGGATTTGAACTTCACATGCATTCGCCTGCTCTTCTCCTGTATTCCTTCTGCATTCGCATTCAAATGTAGCTCACATGGATATAACTTAACTTGAGCAGACGTTTGCTTTGACTAGATTCCAAAAAATGGCCTTTCACGAGATCATGGCAATGGCTAACCAATTTTGTGATAAACATGAAATGACAATGGCCATGTACTTCGCTGCCTTCCCAGCGCGAACCAATGAGGAGCAAACAAAAAGGTCGGTGAACAGCCGCATAATTAAAATTTTTGGTCATGTACTTTGCTGCCCCCTAGCGCGAACCAAAGAGAAGCAAACAAAAAGAACGGCCAATGTTTTGGCCATGTACTTTGCTGGCCCCCAGTGTGAACCAATGAGAAGCAATCAAAAAGAGGTAGGCAAACTGCCGTATAAAAATGGCGAACACTTTGAAAACTTGGAGGCCACAAGGATTGTCCTAAATAATGACTAAAACACTTGAAGAATGTCTAAAGTCTGAAATAACTGGAACACATATCCACCCCAATGTGCCCCCCAATTTTGATGTCTGTTTGCCGATGCTTGAGAAGAATGAAGGACATCAAAACTTTAGCATGTCCCCCAAGGAAGGAGTTGTGGTATCGATGCCCCTCAGTGAGGAAAGCAGACTATGAGGTCATGAAAACACATTGAAAAAGCATAGTGCGAATCCCCGCGTATCCTGACATGTCTGCATTCAAACTGCCATAAGTCTCTCCAGAAATGTCTGAAAGACGAACCGTAAAATCTTGTGAAAAATAGACATCCATGGCTTTTTGTTGATATAAGGCGCGCCAGCTAGTTCTTCTTATATCAGTCCAGTTTAATCGGTGAAATCGACTGCCCAGTATTGGCGGCTACAACGTTTCAGCATTGCAAACTAGTTGTACTGCCTCTCTGACTTGACTTCGCTGGCAGCAATTCAAGGCACATGGAATGCCTACTGTGGTCAAGCCTCAAGGATAAGCTGCAAGGTAAAGCTCAAGTCTGATATAGGTAAGAACGTTGTCTTGCATTTCAGTAAGACCAATGATCTTTTTTTGTGTTTTTTGCCATTTGATTTTTTTGTATTTTTCTTTTTCAATGTGAGAAAGAAAGAAACTGAAAGAAAAAACAGAAGTAAAGGCTAAAGTAAAAGCGAGGAGCAAAGAGAAGAAAGAATCATAGCTTGATTGGTTACCCCTCGTTAGGCCATGGGGGAGGTTTCCCATGCTTCACTCTAAGCCTCGACGCCGTTGTGTTCTCGACATGAGACTGTTTTTGTTGAGAAGTTCTAACTGTGGAGCTGAGATGTCGCACGCCAACAACTTGAAAGCTTGAATAAAGTAGCTCGTAAGGGAGGCGAGCTACGCAGGACAACAACTGGTTCGTAGGGAAGCCATGCAACCGTCTAGCAGCTAAGTTGGATTGATCATATCTTTGATTATGATCATATCCAGTAACTTCTTGACTACCATCTTCCTTGATAAGGCCATAAACCTTTTTTGTATTGCATGGGATAAATAGAGCACACATGGTTTCTTCGCGGCCAGTAGGATCAACCTCTTGGTGAGGACGTTTGAGGATACGAGTTTGCCCCCCGCGTATTTGACATGTGTCCACATATTTGTCCCGCACAGAAAAGTCGTTTGCTTGGTAAAACCTCCCATGGAAGTGTGGTTCGTCATCAGTGTTTGAACTGATCTCTTCTTTTAAAGTGGATTGTTCTGTCCTACCTTCAAGGTTATCTTTCTAAGGAACACCGTTAAATTTTGAGATAAGATTATTATCCATAATCTCACCGGTCTCAACCTCAGGTTCTTTGTCATTGATTGACAAAGTAATTTCTTCTTTAGACGTAGGTTCGTCCAAAAGAGAGTCTTCGCCATTAGATTGGCTGCTAGGTAGCTCAATCTTTTTAGCAAGGACATGCTTAACAACTATAGCAGGGGTCATCTTCAAGGCATTCATGGTTTGCCCCAACTCTTTTTAGGTTAGTTGGAGGGACCCTTCAAATATGTCCTTGTTTTCCTTGATGTTATCTGCAAATAGGCTGAACTCCACATTGAGGACCTCTAAGTTCTCTTGGTTGGCCTGCAAAAGGGCTCTACCTTGGTTCGCTTGTTCAGAGAGAGGTTTGTGACCTGGGTTGTCAAACCCTCAATCAGGCCTTTCAGCTCCCTGAACATTTGGAGGATTTGCTCCGCAGGCAGAGTAGATCTTTTGTCTTAGGTTGGCTGTGAGCCTACTATTGTGGAACCTCAGGTTTTCCAGGTTTCCCTATGGTGAATCGCTTGTACTCCCTGTCCAACTAAGCGTGCCAATATTTTGACCACGATCCTCTCGGTAGGGAGTAGAGAGGTAAATAGCGAACAAAGAGAAGAGTGTTGCGGGCGTGCCACCTCACGGACGAGGAAAGAGCTGTATGAATGTGTGCGAGATCTCGACTTCTTGATCAAGCGGGGGGGGTTTCTAGGTGCCACCTCAGATGAGGAATTTACGAGCACAATGCGGTCGATACTCACGGAATATCGCGAGCAGAGCAACAATAGGGAGATAATAGGGATCAGGGGTGACGAGTCCAAGAGGGCTCTGAACCTAAGGCGGCGGCGCACTTAGGGTTAGGTTTTCGAGGTAGCTCGAAAGGAACTGGGTTGCAGTTTGTTTGTATTGTTTTGTGGAGAGAGATTATGTTGTGAGGGGTTTGCAACTTCAACAGGGAAGCAAATGCAAAGCTCCTAGGAGCACTGGAGGTTTCAACTAGGTTGAAAGGTTTTGTATTGTGTTTGTTTGAGTAATTGTAGAGAGACCTTTTTGTAAACCCTAGAGCCCTTTATATAGTGGAGCTCGACTTGCGACAGAAGATAATCATAGAAACCAAGACAAACTCTGCAACATAATAGCACAAGGGCACTGTTTCACCCACGCGGACCAACCTTCTTGTGACACATGTCCAGTTCGCACACTCCGCATAGGACACTGCCACCGTGTTACTCAATTATAGACTCTTATACGAACTGGAATTAGGAGCAATCTTATCCCGCGGGGTGTCACAGTCCATGTAGAAAACTAATCTCGCACAGGCCGCGGACTCAAACCATCTCGCGGGCCTTTCTAGCTCGCGGGATTTAGTAGGGCTTTTTATATTGAAAGGGCAATAGGGATTGACCCGAAGCATGTCAAAGACTGGTAAAAGTATTCAACGATTAATGTAGTGCGCACGGACTCCGCATTTGTCTTCCTCGCGAAGTCTCTCACGCGAACTAGCGAGCCAGTTCGCCTAGATGAATTCCGCCTCGCCTAAGCGAAATGACCATAAGTAATTCCTCGCGAAGTCATTCCGCGCGCGAGCTGTGTGTTCCGCGTGAAGGCATTCCGAGCACAAGTTGTGTGTTCCGCGTAAATTCCTTGTAAATCAGTTCGCGTTGTCTTATTGGCGGGCCATTATTTGTAAACCCAAAGAATTTGGGCTCCCCAGTACGACATGGACCAATAATTTAATTAATATTCACATAGACATTTACTGTCCAGTAAAATATTAATTTGAACGTAAACACGACTTTCAAAGCCATACCAACTTTCAAATATTATGGGATTGATACTACAGTTTCTGTAGATGTGGATATGAGCACAAAATTATCCTTCTAATTAAATTAGTGAAATCATATTATATTAAACAACTCTAATTTACTCTAGTCTTAAAAAAAACTAAATTATAATTTACGATCTTTTCTCTTAAGAGTAGAGCGAATCAACATACAACAAAGAAATCATCATCATTACCTTATCTACTACTATCCCAATCCATCATATGAGAAATGTTCCAAACAGGCTATTATTACATATTATCCTTTGAAAACCCATTCAGATCTACAAAAGCGCATAAAGGAATATGTAATTACCAACTTGTTAGATCTTTGCAAAAAGGGAATCAGGAAGAAAATCTTCTTAGGCGATGCTAGGAGGAAACCTCATTGGATCCCCAAATCTAGAACCAGTAACAAGCTTCGATGACGGAGCTTGATGCGGAGGCCTGCGGCAGGGGGTATGGCAGAGGCGTTTTGGTGCATCGCTTGAGAACAAATTCGTTGGGATCTGAGAGAGACGTCAGAGAGGGAGAGACATAAGAAGAAATTTGTCAGGATCTGTGAGAGAAGTCGTAGAGGGAAAGATAGGTGATGTATTTCCTGGAGCCGGAGGCAGACCTTGGCAACGAGGACGGCGCTTGGAGGCTGCGCTCAAGATCGACACCGGTCAAGGTGAGGGGGAGAGAGAGGTGAATGTCAGCTTGTCTTCTATCAAGCTTCGCGCTTACGAAGCACTCGGAATCGCATTCCGAAAAAAAAAAAGTATTTTGGAAGTGTTATGGAAGCGTGCGCTTTCACTTTGGAAGCGCCACTAATTAAGGGTGAAAGGAAGCGCGGACAAATTGGTCTTTTTGATTAAAACCTAATATGCTTCACTTAGCTCCTCCTAGTCTCCCATAGTCGCATTTTACCTCTAACTTCGACATGGACCTTGACTTTCTCTCTTCCAATAACTTTGATTTTGCTATGTATTTGACAATGACTTTGAATTTTCTATTTATTTATTTTTGTATTAATTATATATATATATATTATTTTATTTTGACGCTTCTAAAACATTTCTGTTTCCAACAAATTTTGAAAAAAAAACGCTTCCGCGCTTCCACGTCTCCACTTCCGATTCCATACACAGGTGGTGAGGGAGAGAGAGATAAGAGAGAAGGGTATTTGGGTTAAGAAAAATTAGGGCTAGTGTGAATTATCCCTTCTAGAAGCTTAAACCATAAAAGTTAATTATTACTAAAAGTCTTAACTAAAATTATTTGTCGATTAAGCTGTACATGCTTCAACTCGAGATACATTATGACGATATTAATATCTCAATAGCTTGTCAAAGTTCCATGTTACATATAATGTCATCAAAATATTCAATGAAAATGAGCTTTTATTTACACAAAAGAAAAAGGAACTTTTATTTGCTTGAGCAAATTCTAAACTAAAAATTGAAAGAAGAAATGAGGCGATCACCTCGTGTGATAAGGTTGATTAAGCTATCTAAATATGTAACTCATGTGATTAGAGTTCGAGTTCATATTCTAATCAGTTTGTGACTTACAAGTTTAAGGTACTTTTAGGTTTGTGAGGTATTACTTATTAGGAGTAAATGCTTGTGACACCTTGTAGTTTACACCTAAAATCAGTTTTGTCCCTCACTTTTTTTTTAAACTGGTATACCCCTATACTTTGAATTCTCGACTGATTTGCCCTTTTTCCAGCTGATTATGACTGTGAATAGGGGTATACCAGTTTAAAAAAAAGGTAAATCAGTCGAGAATTCAAAGTATAGGGGTATACCAGTTTAAAAAAAAAAGTGAGGAACAAAACTGATTTTAGGTGTAAACTACAGGGTGTCACAAGTATTTACTCCTACTTATTAATAACGTAACTTAGTCAAAAAGGAAGAAAGTAATCAAGGATACAAACTCTCTTTTTTGGGTACAATGTTATTCTTTCCGGTTATCTCTTTTTTATTTACTTTATTTTAATTTGTTTTTGTATATTCGATTACTTTTTTGTAATTTAATTTGAAAGAAATCGAGGTCCTTCTGGAGCAAGAGGTGAGAAAACTATATATAACCAAAAGACAGAAAGCTATAGTTTCTCCGCCGTTTCAAACCCCAAACCCACAATCACAAATCTCCCTTGTCTTCCACAACAATGGCCGAGAACACTGAAATCGTAAGCAAACAAGATTCCCCTCAAAAACCCATCAACTTGTTCACTCTCTTCTCCAACTTTAAGCCTCAATTTCCATTCTGGAAGCAGCAACAACCAAAACCAGTTGAACATGAAGCTAGTAGCACTGATTCTCAGAAACCAGTCTCTGTGAGGTTCCCAAAGGCCCAACCTGTCGTTCCCACTGTGGCTTCTGAGGTTGAAGAACCCATGACCAAGACTTCCCATCCCATTATAGTCTGGCAGGTTTGTTTGTTTTTTTTTTTTTTCTCTATTTCGAATTTGGTGGTTTTCAAATTTGGGTTTTACTGTCATGATGTATGTGGTTGATTTCCTTGCATCTTCTTGTTTGAGCATTCTAGTTTTGCTGTGGAAAGTTAATTCCAAGAAGAAAAAGAAATAGATTAGGGAACACAGATATATGTTGGGGTAGGTGTTTCTAGACGTGTTATATTATGGTTATGTGATCTTAAATATGTAGGTTTGGATTAATACAAACCGAAGTTGTACATGCAGGGATTGATTGATAATCCTTTTCCCATCATTTGCATTGCTTCAGTGAGTGAAAGAAGTTAAGTAAAAGGAATTCTAATGTTTCTTGTGCCTAAAAGCCAACAATTCATATTGCTCGTTGTTTGTTGTCAAGGTATCAATGTAGTTATCTGTAGTAGTCCGTGGCTTTGTGATGGTTTGGTGAGATGATGAGGCTGTAACTTGCATTCAATAGAGGTCAGTCTATATATGGTTAGGTGGTTTCGAAATGTGAATGATATGGAATTTGGGAGAAGGGTTTCTTTCACAAGGGTTTGAAAACGATTGTACCTAAAAAGGTGCAGATAAGAACTAGTGGCCTTTTTTATTTTTTAATGGAACTGGTGGTCTTTTACCATATGGTAGCTCCAAAAGGATTATACAAAATTAGTCTGGATGTTTGGATGATTTTTCATGGGAAGTTTGTGCAAAAGGTAACTATTTTGGGGTTTAGCACAGTGGTTGCAATTGAATGTCTTGGTCTGATTCATTCAGATGGGTAGTTGAAATGTTCATCCATATTTAAGGTTGGCTGCATGAACGATGCAATGAAATACTTTGTGAGACCAGAAATTATTAGGGTAAAATACTGAACCTGTGGGCGATTTTATCAATGCTGAAGTTATGGTACAATGTACATTAATAATTAAGATTTGGTACTGTCACTTATGATTTTATGTTGGACAACCATTCCATCTAACTTTTTCAGCACGTTATTGAATGTATTAATCACAACACGTGGTTGGTCTGTTGGCTTATAAGGTTTTATCGAAGTGTAATTTCACTATATCAATGTTTTTTAAATACAAGTTCAGGTAAATAAGTAGATGAAGAGGAGTACAAGTGGCTGTGAAATCCGTAGTGCCACACATTTGGTTTTATGCCATATTGCAACTTAGCAAGGACAATGATTTTTTATTTTACTTGACTGCGAATGCTTTTCATAATTGGTGTTATAGTTATTGGATTGAATGATTTGCTCACGTGGGTTTTTACGTTGTGTGTGATATGTGAATTTTTTGGGATAGTGTAGGAAGAGAACTGGGCTGCATCCCTCTGAATGTCATTCTGCTTGAATTGTTTCTTGTTTAATGAGTTATTTATCTACATACTTTCAGGTATACGCTCTTGGAGGGTTTCTGGTTTTGAAGTGGATATGGGCAAGATGGCAAGAAAGAAAGGAACAAAAGGAGGATGGAAAAGAAGAGTCTTTTGATGATGAACAATCTTCTGTTGATGAATAGCCTTTTCATATGCAACAGCTGAACCATTTATGTTAAAATGGCGTATTCAGAATGCAAGTTACTTTCTAGATTCATGATATAGCGGAATTAGCACATCTAAACTCATGGTTTGTAAAGAAATTGTTAAATTCCTGTATGTTTGGCCTTTTTTTTTTGGCTTTACTTCAAATTCTTTTCTTACTAGTTATCTATTGCACTACAGTCGACTCAACATCAGAATTTGCATTCAGTTGAAACAATGATGAATATACTGCCCTAAAACCAAATATCTTCTTTAGTTTTTACTGGAAGATCCTGAGTTCATATTATAGTAGGTCATCACGTTATTTAGCAATGCCAGTCCTTAGAACTCAAAGAGAGCAAGCCAGGGTGTTGAAAGCACCATGTTACAGAATACCAGAATATGATGGTACAAATCAACTGAAAAACAAGTTACTGTCTACATGTAGTCTGTATGATACTGTTGTACAGTTTTCTCACAAGGTTGTTCGTTTTTCCAGTCAAAAGAAAAGAAAACCGAAGTGTCAAACTCAGCAACATCCGATTTTAGATGAATCACGCCTTAATCAAGAACAGTACCACCATGGCTATCGAGGTCTGGTAAAGCTATTGAAACACTATTACCAACAATGTCATCAACTTCTGGACTCAGTTTCGCTGTCAAGCTCGCGAAGCCTCTAGATAGTAGCTTTTGCTTCACCTGAGGCCTCACCACCATCACCAGATTGCTCAACTGTCACATTGCCATTTGTTTAAAGTTGGAAACCTTTACATCAAAAAAGTAACATTGCATGTCAAAGAGAAAATCAGATGAGAGAGATCATTTCTAAGCAAGAATCAGATCAAGAGTAAACTCATAAAACAACCAGTCAACTGTAGAAGTCCATCATTCAAGGAGCTCAATATAGTAGAATTACTGGTCTACTACCATTGTACAAATGCTACTCCCGAGAACAGATGCCAAGACTGGCCTCACTGGGGATAGTATGACCAATTGTTTTACTATATCCAACTGCAAAGGGTAAGGAAGGATCTCAGGCAAAGATGCACGAGTAACAATTAGGCTTAGCTTCTTTGCAAGATGGGAAGATACTTTATTCTCTGAACTTCTTATGGAAGGCGGGAAGGACTGGAATACAGGCTCATCCATGGCCAGATTGTGGGGAATAAACTGGAGGGACTCATGCTTAAATTACTTTATGCAAATAATTTGCATACATAATCTCAGCTACCACAGCAGCTGCATCAGTGCTGTGTCGCTCAAAGACAGGATGGGTTAAAAGCTGCAAAAAACAACCAAACATATCTGTAATGATCTACAAAATCATTACTTCAACAATGGGATTCTTAGTATATGGAAACAAACTACTTATAATAAACAGATACGAAAATATTCTGCACTTGACAAAGATTATGTTGACCCTTTTACAGCACTGTTACCATCAGTGATATATTAGCCATGAACTCCTTGGGATATAAAATGAGATTATCAGTATATTTAGGTTCAGGTATGATGTAGAGAGGCATCTTTTTTGTACTTTTCTAGTGGTGAAAGCATGTTCATAAATAGCATTCTAGAATTACAGTATATCCTACTGTATACTTTCAACTTAGTTGTACAAAAAAGAGAGGAAGGGGTCAATCATATATATAGCCAATCTTTACTCCTAGATCAGGTATGCCTGATGCAACATGTACACCTAGTAAATACTGCGCCAAACCAAAATCAGGTATGCCGGGTTTGGTTTGCAGTGGTTGTTGTTTTTTAAAAAGCTCCTTCAGGGTGACTTCCCTTTGGCGGAGTTTGGTGATCCGGTGTTTTTCTTGGCGGCTGCTCATTTTGTACACAGTCTACATACATAGCTTTCACCATTAAGTCATCTCTTGTTCCAAATCCAAGCTTCCACACTCGGTACTGGTGCATTGCTTATAAGATAACATCCGGAACGCGGAGCCTATCATTGTGTTTATCCTCATTCACCAGCTCTCACAGGTTGTTCTGAAAAGAGCATCTATCTCCTGGTCTACCTACGAGCACAGTTGACGATTAATGAATTATCTTGGTTTGGAAAAAAAAAAAAAAAAGTCTCCATAGATATATCGAGAAAATATCGAATACTGATAGAAATTTTACCAAAATATATATATATATATATATTTTATATTTAATAAGAAATAGACTAAATATGTTATTAGAAAGATATAAAAATTAATATAGTAATAGATATTTTAGTCCTTGTTGGCTCCTTGATCAGTCAAAACGTCTCGGTTAACGACACCTAAACGCACCGTTTTAGGGGTCCAGTTGTGGGGCTCGGAAGAACGACGACGTTTTGATAGGTTTTAGCCTGTGACAAATACAAACTCTGTAACCAAAACCTGTCATCGTTGTCGTTGGTTTCTGTTTTGCCGCCGCACCCAAGAATCTGTAAGCAGAACTAAACTCCCATTTGGGTGTTTCTTTTTCTTTAAATTTTCGAAATTGCAATACAACCCAAGAATCTCCGACTTTTTTCGCTTACAGTTTAGCTTAATTTCATATTTTTCGACTGTATGAACAATTGAATGAAATCTTAGTTGTGGGAAAGCCTTCGATTTTTGACGCATTAGTTTAGAATGCTATTTATCGTCTATGATTGGTATCTTGAGTTGTCAACTCAAACATTAAGCTACTAAATTCACTTTCTGATTGGAATGCTGTTGCTTGGTTGTTCTGTGTAGGCAGAGATGAAGTTGGATGTGGATGTGTTGAGATACCTCACAAAAGAGGATTTTAGGGTATTAACCGCTGTCGAAATGGGAATGAGAAATGTAAATGTCCCCTCCTGTTTTACTTCTTTTAGTCTTTCAACTGCTCTAAACCCTTGTGTGCAGTCTTTAATCCTTGTTTTTTCTTTCTTTTTTCAGCATGAAATCGTACCCGCTGAACTGATTGAGCGTATAGCAGCGCTCAAGTATGTTTCTTGATTTCAGATTTCTTCTTTTCACTTCTTGAATTTGAAATTGTCTACCTTTTCTCTCTAACTCTTGGCTCATTGTTGATATATGTAGGCATGGTGGCACTTATAAAGTTATGAAAAATCTGCTCAAGCATAAGCTCTTGCACCACGACGCCTCCAAATGTAAATTTAATATTCTTATTCTATCAGTATAAAGAACTACACTTTTGATATTTTCTCATTTTTCTTGATTACTGTGTGCATCCAGATGATGGATTTCGGCTAACGTACCTCGGTTATGATTTTCTTGCAATAAAGACTTTGGTTAACCGTGGAGTCTTTTCAGCTGTTGGTCGTCAACTTGGTGTTGGAAAAGAGTCTGGTACTTTTCTTTCCTTCTTATTGTATGTAACAGATACTGGTGTGAGGTTCTGGTACTTATAGCATTTCTTTTTATCAAGATATTTTTGAGGTGGCCACCGAAGATGGTACAGTGATGGCAATGAAATTGCACAGGCTCGGTAGAACTTCTTTCAGGGCTGTCAAGTCTAAGCGTGATTACTTAAAACATCGTAGCAGTTTCAATTGGCTATACTTGTCCCGACTAGCTGCACTCAGAGAGTTTTCTTTTATGAAGGTTCTGTATCTCTATCATGTGTCATTTTTATATTTCTTTGTTGGTCAAATTCTGTATTTACTATGTTGATTTGACTTTTATGCTGTTACTATGCTTGAGCAGGCTTTAGAAGAGCATGGTTTTCCTGTTCCAAATGCTGTAGATTGTAATAGGCATTGTGTGATTATGTCACTAGTAACCGGCTACCCACTGTAAGCTTCTTCTTTACAAACTAGGAACGGCAATAATTACTGATTGTTCATGGTTGATCTAATGTTTTTCTAGTATGTTTCCTTCAGAGCTAGCTTGCTTGAGAAGAACAAAATCTTGATCATGTTCCTTCTTGGATATATGGAGCTCACTTTCTGTTCAATATAGTGTGCAGGTGAAGCAATTGGAAAATCCTGAGATAGTTTTCAATACTATCATTGGGATCGTTGTTCGTCTGGCAGAACATGGTTTGATTCACTGTGACTTCAATGAATTTAACATTATGGTATGCATTTTGAGGCAGTCTGGAATTTAATGTTTGCACGTTTAGGTTGAACCTCTATAATCTTTTATCTTGGAAAATAAAATAACCTCTAAAACATAGATCATGGATCATGCATTCTCAAATATAAAAATAAGTATAAAGAACATGGATCATGCCTTTTGGCTCTCACTTGGGAGATATCTAAGTGAAAATGAGTTGAACATGGACCATGCCTTTTGGCTCTCACTTGGGAGATATCTAAGTGATAATGAGTTGATATACATGGATCAAAATGCCTGTTTGACTTCCTCTTTTTGCACAACTGCAAACTCTTAACAATTTTTTAAATTCTCTTCTCTCAGATTGATGATGATGAGAAGGTCACCATGATTGATTTTCCACAAATGGTCTCTGTATCACATCGTAATGCTCAAATGTAAGAAGCTAATTCTCAAAAACTAGCAGTCATCTTCTCTCACTTCCTATTGCAATTTCTGATTGTTAGCTGTTAGCGATATAATCTTTATAACTGGCTATAACATTTTTGCTCATCCTCTATCATATTTCACATGTCAGGTACTTTGACCGTGATGTGGAATGTGTCTTCAAGTTTTTCAGCAAGAGGTCAGTAATCTTTTTGTTAATTCATTGTCAGTTTTATAAGCAAGATGCAGTTGTGAATTTGTTTAAGTAACAAATATAAGTGACAATTCATGTTAAAGATGGATATAAGAACCAAATATCATTGTTAGCTGAATGTGCGTACTATTTGTGAATCCATATCAGTAATAATTCAAGTTTGAGTTATGTTTTCTTAGATCGTGGAGGTACATGGTAGTGGTGTAATTTTTCATAGAACTCTATAGCCCTTGAGGTTAATTGTGATGGTTGTAGGGAAGAAAAATAGTGTATGGCTTAGTGGATCAGCCTACTTATTATTGTTAATTTATTTATTGTTTTTTCAGGTTCAACATGTCTTTCCATGAATGCACAGCTGATATTGATGGCACAGCAGTGGACACAGATGATAGTGGCAGGCCTTCTTTTACTTCAATAGCAAAGGATACTGGTTTTTTGGACAAGGAACTTTCTGCCAGTGGGTTTACTAAAAAGGATCAGGAAGAAATTGCTAAGGTATTGTGTTGAATGAAGAGCATTAAAGTGATTAAACATTCAATTGCCTCATTCTTTTTGTGAAATTCTGGAGCTTTATTTACTCATATAGAATGTCATAGGCTGTTGGATTCTTTCATACCCTCATGGTGCTCACAAAAGAACAAATATATATTTTCTTTTGCAAGTTATAGGTTCCAAGGTTTTCGAAAAACATTTGATCGGATATTTACTGTTATGTGCATTTTCGTGGGTTTTCTTGTTTGGCCAGTTTCTAGACATCTGTGACTAATGGTGCTCAATATCATGTCACCACATGCAGTTTATTGAAGGAGGGATAAAGAAGGATGCTAGTTCTGATGATGAAGATACTGAAGATGATGAACACACCTCTGTGCTAAATGAAGCAAACACAATGGGTATTGATTCACTGCAAGTGGTAGATCAGGTACATCTTTCTCTTTTTAATTTTACTTTTTAATGCGCTCTTTCACATTCTGTTGATTTCCTGAAGAGATTTATATCTGAGTACAGAATGAAGATTAGCGAAATCGTAACTGATTGTATTTGCAGAGTGAACTAGCAATTTCTTGCATAATATTATCAAAATGTATAATATAAACTGTCTGGTAACTGAAAAAAAAGAGTTCTTTTTAGGGTGCTAGTTGCATCATCCAATATATGTTTGTACTTATTCTTCATTTGTATTTGGATCAGATGTTACAGCATGATGAGCAAGTTGAACTAGAGGGCAATGTAAAAACATGTGAAGCAGGTCCGAGCAGTGAACCTGAAAATGAAGACGGGAGAAACGAGGTATATCTTGAATTATTTTGCTTTCTACTATGACTTACATGTAGGACTTGGGAATGTGCTGTCAATTATGGCATGTTTCATTCCAGGATTTTGTCGTAGCAAAACCCAAGATGGTTACATGTGGAATGTTGTGTACATGCCTTGTTCAACTTCCTTCCCTTACAGTCTTTTATTTTTATAGGAGGGAGATGATGAGACAGTTGATGCTGAGTTGGAAAAACGCTTAAACAAGGTCAGGCGACGTGCTGTTACAGCAGCCCGTGGAGGGCGAAAAACTTTTGCGTCGAGAAATACCTACAAAGACAAGGGTGGTAAATCCTCTAACAGTTCCAAAATCCAGAGACAATTAAGTAGCTGGTAGAATATGTAGAGTGGGGCCAAGAAATCCAAGCTTGGGTGTTGTAGATGTCAACGATAGAGAAGTGCAGTGTAGGTTTTGTAGTCCTTGGCCAACAGGGGAGAAAAGGGGTTCGAAGGAACTAATGTAGAGGTTGGTTCTTCGTACCCTGTTGCCTTGGCTTTGGTTTTGTTAATCAGTGGTGAACTTTGTACTCGTATTTTGATTGATTTTATACGATGTCAGTTAAATATTCAACTTCTTGAGCACTATGTGTATGTCGTGAACTTTTACAGATGTCAGTTAAATATTCAACTCGTTGCCTCATCAGCTTCTTTACATGGAAAACCAATGTAATTTAAAACTAAAAATCAAGATCTTCAGTTTTAAAAGCCAATAAACCCAATACCTCTTTTTAGATTTTCGTAAACTAAAGCTTGAACATAACAAAAACTTGAAACTTAGATTTTCATAAACTAAAATTAGATTGTAAGCATTAATATTATGAATACTAGTTTGTACGGTAATCAAGTATAAACGACATATCAAAGCTAAACCTTAACGAAACTGAGAATTGTAGAACCTTAACAATTTCCCCTTTTTATATGTTTTTATAAAACAGTTTTTCCAATAAATATTTGTTGGGCTTTATATCCAATTTCAAACCCCCAAAGTTACGAAAAAGGGGCTTCCTCCCGTTGGGCGCTGAGAGAGAAGAGAGACGAGAGACGAGGACCCAATTCCATTTCCAGTAAAGGTGTCCCGTTTCTAGGATCGGAGATCGATTGTCGTCGTTCAATTTCATGTTAGAAGTGGCTCTCTCTCGCTCTCTCTTTTCTTTCTGTTGCCTTGATTCATGAGAATTGGTGGTGCCTCGGAGACCCAATATTGTTTGTTGCCTTGGATTAATATGTTGCCTTGGATCAATATGTTGTCTTGGATTAATGTTCATGATTATCGTTGCCTTGAAGAGAGAGAGAGCTTGTTGCCTTGCTTGTTTAATATGATTTCGTTACCTTTTGGATTAACACGTTGCCTTGTCCCGAAAATTAAAAGGTTGTCTTTTTTTCAATCTTCTGCAAACAAGTGGTAGCCTTGATGCCCCTATTTCCGGATATGTTGCCTTTGTCCTAAGAATTATATTGTTGCCATTATGCAAGTCTGAAACTGGGTTTGGTATTAAACCATCCAACAAGTTTCGATTTGTGTTTGCTTGAATCTATATGATTCTGAGATTCAAAATGATGGTGCTCCCTCTTTTTCTGGGGTTGAAGTACCGGCTTTGAAGATTGGTGCTCCCTCTTTTTTAGGGGTTGAAGAACCACTTATATGTTGCCCTGTCTCGAAAATTAATAATAATGGTGCTCTCTCTTTTTTAGGGGTTGAAGTACCAGCTTTGAAGATTGGTACTCCCTCTTTTTTTAGGGGTTGAAGTATCAATTTTGAAGGTCTTCATTGAAGATTGGTGCTCCCTCAGCTAGACATTATTGAAGTGTTGTCTAGAACGGAAAGAGGACAGCGTTGTAGCTTTTGTATAAGTTCTAGGAAAGTTAGTCTTTCAAAGTTCTATTAGAATTTGTAATAGACTTACGTCTATTAGGTTTAGGAGTGCTAAACCATGTTGTATCAGCAGCCCCTATTCTCTATAAATAGGATCTGTCGGTTTGTCCCTTCAGCCACTATATGAAGGCCTTCAATTATGGACATACAATTGAAGGGTATTATGTAGAGGTAAAGAAAAATCAGCTTCTGAGCTCAACATGTTTGTTGATATTGTGTCTTCTTAATACAACAAAGAAAAAATGCCACGCTTTGTTGTACTTGATAGCAGAAAAGATGGCGACCCCCCTCTTCTTTGTTAAGCTTTAGAATTGGAATGCAACACTTAGTTGTGAGTTTTACATTTAGAAGAAAAGTATTGGTTTATTGCTTACTTGATAGCAGAAAAGATGGCGACACCCCTCTTATCTGTTAAGCTTTAAAATTGGGTTTATGTTTTTTTAAATAAGGGTTCTGATTTTTCCTCTGCATGAGTTCTATCTTCTATAGCATTACAACACAACCGATTAAAGAAAATGATGTGTTGCATAGTTCCTCAAAATACCTGTTTATCTGTTCCTTGATAATCAGGTGTGATCCCTTTGCGGATGTATGTATTGTCTGGACACCACACTTGCTAAATTTTAGAATGAACTTTATGCTTTAAATAACAGACATTGTATTTCTAGTTTGGATAAATCTCTAAGATAGATATGACCGCCTCGTTTTCATCTTAATTATTATCTTGTTTATGACTAGTTGCTCATTGAGCTGGGGTGTCATCTTATATCCTTTTTGATTTTTTGTGTTACCTTAATATTATCCTGCATTATATTCTGTTGTTTGGTTTATGCTTCGTTTACGCTTGCTAGATTAGTGTGATTTATCTTCCCTCAAATCATCAATGGATATATTTGGTTATTATGTTAACCCTACCCTACACTTTCTGTTGGGTGTATTGAAGTGTGATGAATGTTTAGTTCATGGAAGGAACTGGGCATTAAGGTTACCTTTTGAGTTATACTGTATTCAAGTATAAATAATGCAACTTGTTGGTCTATGATATGTTACCCAGCAAGTTTATTATGGAATTTGTTGCATATTGTGTTAAATTCCTGAAAATTCCTGTACATAAATAAAGCTTCCTCTACATCTGTAATTATAGGATACATCCTTTGACTGTATGGTCTTGTGTCATATGACTGTTATCTGGACCTTTGATTGTATGGAAGGATATATGTTGTCCCAACTCAGTCATGTAGCACTAAGACTGAATCAAAATGCTAGGATTGCATTTCCTTTCTGAGGTTTCGAAACTCAAAAGTTTATGAATCAGTGTCTTCTTAGATTGTTTTGGGCAATATCAGGTTTACGAGCACCTAAGTGTAGGGAAGGCTAGTATATATTCAGATTTTACTTTCCTCTCTCATTATATATATGGGTGTCTCCTTCGTTTCAGATTCAGTAGCAAAAGCAACAAATTTTATTTTTTTAGGCAAGCATCATCCTTGCATAAGAAGTGCGCTTGTTGAAAATGAATATGTAAAATAGACCAGTATGTCAACTACTGAGCAAATCTAGAGTATAAAAATGCACTTGCAACATGTGAATTTATTATTCAGAGTTATGAAAACTGACCTCCAAGTTTGTCATAGCTACTTTAGTATTTGTACTGTCCTGGACGCCAACTACATCAAACATAGAAACCCTTGGTTAAATTTTCTCCCGCTTCTGTAGGTATTGTACAAGCAGTCTATTATTTATGGATGGTTTATAATATACAGAGTATGAGAGTTTGAGCAGTTAGGTAATATATGATGTGTATGTCTAATAATCATATGCATGCTTTCCATTTGATAAGTCTTGTGAACGATCTAATTAGAATTATTCTAATCATGTGATAATGCAACTATGGAATATATGTTTGATTGCGATTGTTTTTCTGGGCACCAACCTAAGATATGTTGTCATTACAATGTTTAGGTGCTTATAGTCATATCCAGTCTGATATGACACAATCTGATAGCTTGACATATTAGTTGCATCACTATATTCAATAATTGACATTTCTATCGATCCTATGTTTCATTTTCGACCTCTGGTCTGAGTAATTGCTGAAATTCGTTTAATTGTCTACACATTGTTGTAAGGTGTTATTGAATGTCTAACATCTTAAACCCCTTGTCATAGACCATTATGAGAAGTTGTTCTGATGCGAAGAACCAAACCTCTGTTGTTTCCTTTTAGTTTCTTGTTGTCCTGATGATTATTTGGTCTCAAACTTTATCCTCCTGTGATGATATACAAGTTACTCATAACTGTGAATTTACTTGAATATGCCATGTTATAAATAGCTGTTAAAAAGAAGCAATAGTCAAAACCAATATTAGTGTGTTGATTGCTGTGTTGTGGCTAAAGATAAATATATAGGTACATATATAACCTGGTATCAAATTCAATTGTTATCAAGTAATTGATGCCGGTACTTCAGTTACTATAAAATCTATTAGTGTGTGTATGATCTATTAGTGTGTGTATGCAGTATGATCGAACCAGATTATCATATGACCTGACATTGGATCTCGTGACTCTTTTTAGACTTGTATCTACCCTCTTAATTGGTTTATATGTATCTGGTCTTGCACTATATATATATATATATATATATATATATATATATATGTGTGTGTGTGTGTGTGTGTCTCCTACAGTTGTGAAATCTGACGTTAGTTAGGACTACTATGAGTCAATGAGTTATAATGCTATAACTCTAGAACCTTATTTTTGCTTTGATTTCTTTACTTTCTTTGTTGTTTGTTTGGTTGTCTGCTTTGGTCTGGGGTGTTTGTTTAATGAAAGCTCTTAATGACCAAAAAACAACTAATTACAACTACATGTGATGGCCTGTCGTTGAAGTTACATATTTAGATGGAATTATCTGTTGTACTTTTCCTGAGAAAAATTACTTCGATGGTTTGTCGTCAGTGTTTATCAGTATCTTCAATATAGCACTTCAGGACTGGGTCATAGACTATACATCCATAGAAATAAAAGACCATAATGAAAGCATGACCTTTTACATGGTTGAGTGGATCGATGTGAAGTTATTATTGGCAGTGTCTGACCTAGCCGTTTTCGCTATATGATGGCACTGAGCAGTATCAGCTTCAATTTTTGTAATCTGTTGGTTTTGCATTTGGGAAAGTTTAGAGTTTGAGTAATTTACAGCCTTAGTTTTAAGCTTAAGCAGATTTCAAAGCTTTATGATTGCACTTGTGATCAGTGTTTCATAAATCATATTGATGTTCATTACTTCATGTGTCATTGTAGGACTTTTGAAAGTGTTAGGCTTAGATGAAAGGTTAATATAGGGGTTTCATGGTAGTGGCCAATACAGAGGCAAGTGAAAGTGGTGTTGTTGTCATCTATCACAGCCTTTGGTTATGTGATAGAACTAGCTAGTATCCTTGGAGTGACACATCTAATTAGTTGAGATAAGACCATGATGATGTTCCTGTTTTAACCAAAAAAATTGCGACCTCAAAACTTATGATCCTGCCAAAGCCTTATTTAGACCCTGGTTGGAATCTTACATTGTGCTGAGTTTAGTTTAAATAATACCTGCTAGAATTAGTTTGGCTGAACTAGGGTGGAAGTACCTGCACGGAAACCTGATCAATGACCAGACATGTGGTCTAGTTCCAAACCCAGATTTTAACTGATAATTCTTCTTATATTTGCCTTACGTTTGAATCAATGCATTTATGCCTGTTAGTTATGGTTGGAGGCCCCAGACTATGTATTACCTTTTCTACTTACTTCTAATGGAATTGTTTTTGAATTCCACGCTTCATTATTTGATTTCTTCTTTGCTTTTCTCCAGCTGCTGTGACATATTTTCTGTGGACATAAGATTTCTTACTCCTAACCTAAGTGACTGCTGGGGGATGCAGATCCTCTTTGCATATCTAATATTTCAGTTATTTATTTCTTTTATGATATGCATGATTAATTTTCCCAATCATACATCTTTCATTGAGTTCACTTTTCGCTGTGCATGTTTGCAAGGATATCAAGAGAACGTATTTCATTAGATGATGAATTTTTGTTCCATACTTAAATCAGCGGCCAACTTGAAACATGTCAAGTTTTCAGATCATTTTTGTTCTCTTTTAACAAGAATGGAGTTGTTTGTAGATTACAGATCGTTTAAGACTTGTACTCATTCCTGAACCTGCAGCTTTATGAGCATGTTATAAAACATTAATTTAGCATAGGAACCCCCAAGCTTTGCTGCAGTACGTTCGACAGATTGTTGCTATCCCCTTACCTATTAAATCTCATGCTAATGAATTTGTTTGAGGCCCTAGCAGTTCAGGTTGTTTACAATTAACAATGCTTCTTGGTTAATTCATAGTAAAGCACCTCCTTATTCCTCTGCTTCAAACTTACTCAGAAGTTAAAACTTTTATCTGGCTGCTTTTACATAATCGTTTGAAGACTGGAAACAGGTTAGCTTCTTATATGCTCTTTCTGTGAGCTGGATGATGAATCTATTAATCATTATTCACGCACTGTCATTTTGCTAGACAAGTTTGGCCACTCGCTTCAATTCTACTCCTTTACACTGGACTGGCACTTGGATTACTTTTATTTTCTCTAATTGTTCGGTTGAGGAAACGTCTCTCATTTTCATGATTCTGTGGTCTATTTGAACTACCGGTCCGTATCCATTTTGTTTTCCGGCAAAATTTCACCAACGGTGACTTATTTCAAACCATTTTATTTGAACTTTTCAACAGAGATGTGAGGGCTTGTATTGAAGATGGTAAACATAGAAGTCTTGAAGTCTTGAGTAAAAGGAAAAGGACAAGTGAAAACTAGATTATCTGATTGATCTGGTAACTGAATTTATAAAGCATCTTTCAGATATGACACACCAGGTGTATGGTATGGTTTTGAATCTTTTGATTTTTGAGGGAATGAATAAATTTCGCTCCCTAACCGTAGTCCCATGAATATTAAAGCTTCTCATGCTAATGTACCTGCTAATTTTAATGCTACCATGATTTCCCCTTCTCATACACATCCATGAGACTCGCCCAGTTCGGTTTTTTTAGCACAGGCTACCTTTTATCATTCTCTTTTGCATTTGTATCTTTTGTGTAAACTTCTAAAGCTTCTAAGCTTTGTAGTAAACTTCCATTTTGTGAGCACTTTATTGTGCCGGCTGCTGGCCAAGCTGGAGGCCTGTTTTTAGTATGGAATGAACTGTTTGTTTCTGTTAAAGTGATCCTCTTTTCATTCATTGTCTGTGCACTGGCCATGCTACTGGTGAAAGCTGGTTCCTGACTTGTTTATATGTTCCCTGCCAAACCACAACAAGCTGAGTTGTGGCATTACCTTTCACAACTCCATTCTCCTTCTAATACTCCCTGGGTGTTGTTGGGAGACTTTATTAATATTACTGACATTTCTGAAAAGCTAGGTGGTGTTCGTGTTCATAATCGTTATATGAATAACTTCTTGTCCTTCATTAACTCTTGTGGTTTAATTAATTTACCTGCTAAGGGTGGTTGTTTTACTTGGTTTAATAACAAGCTCCCCCTCATTCCTAACGCTGCTTGGCTCCAGAGATTCCCTCAAACTGAACTCTGCAATCTTCCCATTATCGGTTCAGATCATGGGCCTATTTTCTTTCATTTTAATACTCAGGTTAAACTTGCTCCAAGTAACTTCAACATCCTGGTTTCACTGAGTTAGTTGAGCGCATTTGGCACCAGTTACTGGTTCTCCATTGCAACAGCATCTAACTCATATTGGTCATATTTTCAATAATTTAGGCTACTTCATAATCAGATAAATTTCGTACAGAACCAAATTTCCACTAACTGGTCCCCTGAGCTTTCCTTGCAGGCAGAAGATTTAGAGCGAAGATTAAATAATGCTTACCTAGCTGAAGAAACGTTTGGGCACAACGAGCACGATCGAACTGGTTACAACTCGGCGATAAGAACACCTAATATTTCCAAACTCAATCTCTTCTGCGTAAATCCTGTAAGTTAATTTCTAAGATTAAAGATGATATTGGACTATGGCATGATGATTTTTCAGATATTGCTAATATACTTAACAAGGCCTTTAAGAAACGTTTTACAGCTCCTAGTTCAATTTCTCAAGCTCACTTGAATGTTTTCTTGGAACCTTTAACACCTTGTATTTCAGCTAATGACAATGAGACTTTGCTAGCACCAATTACTTTAGAGGAGGTTCGTACTGCTCTCTTTTCTGTTGGTCCCTTAAAGGCTCCAGGTCCTTATGGATTACATGCAAAAAATATTCCAGCATAATTGGAATTTACTTGGTGATTCTCTATTCCATTTAATTGCTGGTTTTTTTTTGCTAATGATGCACCTTTGCTGTCCCTAAATCATACATTCCTAAAATTGATAATCCTGAGACAGTAAACCATTTTAGACCTATTAGCCTTTGCAATGTAGTTTACAAAATAGTTTCGAAGATTATTGTTAATAGACTTCGACCTCTATTAGTGAAATGCATTTCTCCGAATCAAGATGCTTTTGCCCCAGGAAGATCCATTTTTGATAGTATCTTAGTGGCTCATGAACTTTTCAACTCCTTTAATAGAAAGAAATCCAGAATGGGTTCTGTCGCTATTAAAATTGACCTGGAAAAAGCGTATGATTACCTAAACTGGGATCACATCAAGCAGTGCTTGAGACATTATGGTTTCCATGAAACTTGGATAAGAAAGATTATGACTTGCATTACTACAGTTTCGTTTTCCCTGATTCTGAATGGCCAATCTCAAGGCTGCTTCACCCCAACTCGAGGTGATCCACTTTCCCCTTATATCTTTATTCTTTGCATGGAACTGTTAATCCGACACACCTTGCTTGTGAGTCAAATTCTCAGGTTGGATTGCTTACTTCACCTTATGGTTATCGTATTTCAAATCTTGTTTTTGCTGATGATTGTTTGTTGTTTTCTAAAGTTACAGGTACTGCAGCTAAACATATTAGAAGGACTTCAGATCTTTTCTCTGCGGCTTCAGGACAACAGATTAATTTCTCAAAATCCACTTGTTACTTTTCTAATAATGTACATCGTTTATTGAAGGATGATTTTTGTGCAATAGTTGGCATACCTCGTAAGACAACTATACTTGGGGATCCATAATATTGTTTTCTGGAAGGACCCTAAAAATGCAGCAGAAATCTTTACTAAACTAAAGAAGAAACTTGCAGGGTGGAAAGCCAATACTTTGTCTCGTGCTGGACGTCTAACTCTCCTTAAAGCTAATGTTTCTGGTTTACCGAATCATGTGCTTTCTTGCTTCAAGTTACCTAATAAAACTGTTAATAAGATTGATTCATATTGTTGTAAATTTATCTGGGGCTCTAAGATGACTACTCACCCTATTTCCTGGTCTCAGGTATATATGCACTCCAAAGTCTAAAGGTGGATTGGGGATTCGTTCTTGTGGAGTTTTTAATCAAGCTGCTTTGTGCTTCTTAATTTACTGTCACTTTACTTCTAGTAAAAAACTGTTTACACCCAAATTAATATTTTACTGGACAGTAATTGTCTTAGTGAATATTAGTTAAATTTATGGTCCACGTCATACCGGCGAGCCCGAAATAATGGGTTTACAAGTGATGGCCCGCCAGAAAGTCATGCGAGCTGGACAGTCCGCGTACGAATGGACTCCGCATAATGGACTTCGCGTACAAAAAGAATTTAATTGTTGGGGGAACACCTCGCCCCGGCTTGGAATACTTCGCCTTGACTTAGCATCGCACCCGACTTGTATATACAAGAGCACGTGCATGGCTTGTGGTTCTTTGATCACATTAGCATCTTGACAGCATCTCGCCTGCTCACCTTGGCTTGGAAAAGAATCCCGCCAGCATTCTGAATAAAGGCATAGTTATCCTTAATTGCATGGATAAGGGTATGTTGCACTTGGATGTGGTATAGCGGGACAGAAGCAATACTTATCCTATATGCATGCGAAGAGGTTGCATGCGAGATGGTTGGCGGGCGAGCTGGGCCAAGGGACGCGAGGTTGCATGCGAAGAAGTTTGTATGCGAAGGCAGTTCGCGTGAAAGAAGGAGAGAGGCGGGCTCCGCTTGGTGGTATATATATATATATGCATATATATCAATTGAGAGAGCTAGCAAGGAAAGAGGTTGACTCCGCCTACAATACCTCTATTGGATAAGAAGCAATATATATCTTTAGTTAAGCATGATTGCATGGGGAGGGGTTCATTAAGGATCCTTATCTTTATTCAAGCATGTTTGCATGGGAAGCTCACGTCCACATCTTCATGAGTTTGGTTGTCTTGGTGGTTAAGGACTCTACTCCTTAATTGTATTTGCATGGGTGAACAGTGGTGCACGTCTAGGTCTTCATGAGATGTTCTACTCTTCTACGTAAAAGCAATCACATCACGAAGTGATATACATCGCCTACACCACATTTATCGTTGAAGACTCCTACAAGTCTTTGACATGCTTTGGGCCAATACCTGTGGCCCTAAGTAATTCTATATAAAGAAGCTCTACGGCTTACAGAAGGGACTACACAACACAATTACTCAAATACAACAACAAAACAACTTTCAACCTTGTTGAAATTCTCGACCTAGTCAAACCTCAGACGCTCCCCGGAGCTTTCCTTTCGTTTCCCCGTACGCTCTCCGGAGCTTTCTCTTTCTTTTTTCCTCTCCTTCCCAATTGAAGCTCTGCTCGATCCTACGTCGAGTATCGATATTGTGACGCTCAGGCTGACTACTGTAAGTCCTTGCCCAGTACGCAAGGCGAATCTGAAGAACCCTGCGGTGGAGTTGGTGCTCTCTCCATCCTCAGTCGCTTGATTAGAAGCAAAAGGCTAAGCGCACCCCGCTACTACAACCACTACATTCCGCGTCCGCGCGGTGGCACGCCCGCAACAACTAAAAGAGACTTTGCTCGCCCAGATTTACTGGTGTGACCAAAACATTGGCACGCCCGGTGGAACCAGGGTAGTCTCTGACGTCACCTTCATCGGGATCGACGAACAAAGATGCAATTTGATTTCCAAGATTTCCAAGAAAAATCAAGAGCCATCGAGAGAAAATATGCCGAACTAAGAGATGCTAGCCGCAAAAAACATGCCGAACGAATGGCTGCCATCCTCAAGCAACACGCAAAGGAAACGGCTGCTAGAGAGGCTGCTAAAGAAAAGGAAACGGCTGCTATAAAGGCTGCTGAAGAAAAGAGAAAAGCTGATTGGGTTGCCTTTACAGAGAAATGGGATGTCATCCTCAAGCGACATTGTGAGCCTGAGGCTGCTGAAAAAAACGAAAAGGCGTTACAATGCCTAAATGTGAAGCTTACGGTTGACGAGCATGTCCCTGCCACAAAGATTGAACTGCCTAGCAGCCAATCTAATGGCGAAGATTTTCCTTTGGACGAGCCCACGTTCAAAGAAGAAGTTCCTTTGTCAATAAATGACAAAGAACCTGAGGTTGAGGCCGCAAAGATTTTGGATAATAATCCTGTCTCGAAGACTGACGTTGTTCCTCAGGAAACGGAGCTTGAAGATAGGACAGAACAGTCCATCTTAGAAGATGAAATTGGTTCGAACATTGATGATAGCGAACCACAAATTCATATGAAAGGTGTCCAAGAAGCCAGCTTCCCTATGCGAGATGTATATGTGGACACATGTCAGATGCATGGGGGGCACGGCATAACTCGCCTTCTTTCTTTAATCCACCACCATAATCAAGGGCATGATCAACTCAAGTTTTGTCCTATTACTGGACATTATCAAGAAGCTGCCCCAGGTCATGACAAACTTAATTATACATGGTGTGGTGGTATACCTAGGCCAATCCGAGGCTTCACACTCCAATACAATTGGAGTCTATGCATGCAAGTTCAAAGGCCAAACTATGGCTTTAGTATTGTAAAAGGTTCAAGGGCCAAACTATGCTGTCGGTGAGCCATGGCTTGGTTGGTTAAGGTGTTTAACTGACAACTTTGAGGTCAAAGGTTCAAATCTCACAGACATATGTAGGGTGTGTGAGTTATTAATAAAACGTTTTTTTTAAAATAAAAAAAAAATATTGTATGTGGAAAACGTTTTTACACCCAGAATTGCAAGTTTATTATACATGGGTGTAAAGTCGAGTATTCTCAGGGTCATCTCACTCTAATCTGCAGCAGGGACTTGGTGGCATCTAAACATGATGCTCATGGATTTCATATATTTGCATTAGAGGCAGAGGTGGATTCGCTGGACTATGGTGACTCTAAATTTAATTTTGACACAGAGCCAATTTATGATGAATATGATGAAGACTATATGTTGGTGCGTCTGTCTCATAATCATATTCCACAAGAGTTCAATCCCAGTGAAACTCTTGATATGGTCCTCTTCCATAAGCAATGTGTGGCTATACCTGATAAGACCATGCATTCTGACATGATAGTCGGTGACAAGGCAGATCTTTACACCATTTTGTCCGCAAGAATGCAATTGAAGATCATGCTTTGCCAAATAACAAAGATGCTTGGGGGGCAACAAGACAGTCCCTACGAGCTACTTTCTTCAAATTTTCAGGTGGTTGACGCACAACATCTCTGCTCAACACTTGGAAATTTTCAACGACGAGGTTCTCATGCCGGAAACATAACGGCGTCGAGGCTTGGAGTAAAGCATTGGTGGCCTCCCCCGTGGCCTTACGAAGGGTAACTAGCCATGCTATACTCTCTTCTTTCCTTTACTCTTAGTTTTACCTCAGTTTTTACTTTTGTTTGCTTTCATTTTTCTTTCTTTCTTGCATTGAAAAAGAAAATACAAAAAAAAATCAAATAGCAGAAAACACCAAAAAGAGATTCTTGGTTTTGCTGAGATGCAAGACAACGTTTTTGCCTATAAAGGCTTAAACTTTACTTGGAGGCCTATCCCCGAGGCCCGAAGACAATACAGCAGGCATTCCATATGCCTTGAATTGCTGCCAGCGAAGTCAAGTCAGAGAAGAAAATTCAATAGTTGCTGAAAGTTGCAACAGCCACTGCCGGACAGTCGCCTTCGCCGATTAAAATGGACTGATCCAGGAAGCACCAGCAGGCGAGCCATATATCTACAGAAAGCTCTGGATGTCTACTTTCCAGAGGATTTTACGGTTCGTCATTTCGCCATTCCTGGAGAGAGTTATGGCAGGTTGAATGCAGGCGGGTCAGGATACCAGACAGTCCACCTCGCCGATCAACCTGGAATGATCTAGGAAGAACCAGCAGGCGAGCCCTATATCAATGGAAAGCTCTGGATGTCTACTTTCCAGAGGATTTTACGGTTCAACATTTCGCCATTCCTGGAGAGAGTTATGGCAGATTGAATGCAGGCGGGTCAGGATACCGGACAGTCCACCTCGCCGATCAAGCTGGAATTATCCAGGAAGAACTTCGCCGATTCATCTAGAATGATCCAGGACGACCTAGCAGGCGAGCCATATATCCACAGAAAGCTCTGGATGTCTACTTTCCAGAGGATTTTATAGTTCATCATTTCACCATTCCTGGAGAGAGTTATGGCAGGTTGAATGCAGACGGGTCAGGATACCGGACAGTCCACCTCGCCGATCAACCTGGAATGATCTAGGAAGAACCAGCAGGCGAGCCCTATATCAATGGAAAGCTCTGGATGTCTACTTTCTAGAGGATTTTACGGTTCGTTATTTCGCCATTCGTGGAGAGAGTTATGGCAGATTGAATGCAGGCGGATCAGGATTCAGGACAGTCCACTTCGCCGATTCAGCTGGAATGATCCAGGAAGAACTTCGCCGATCAACCTGGAATGATCTAGGAAGAACCAGCAGGCGAGCCCTATATCAATGGAAAGCTCTGGATGTCTACTTTCCATAGGATTTTACGGTTCATCATTTCGCCATTCCTGGAGAGAGTTATGGCAGATTGAATGCAGGCGGGTCCGGATACCGGACAGTCCACCTCGCCGATCAAGCTGGAATGATCCAGAAAGAACTTCGCCGATTCAGCTGGAATGATCTAGGAAGAACTAGCAGGCGAGCCTTATATCACTAGAAAGCTCTGGATGTCTATTGTCCAGAGGATTTTACGGTTCGTCATTCCGACATTCTTGGAGAGAGTTATGGCAGTTTGAATGCAGACAGGTCAGGATACGGGCGAATTTGCAATATGCTTTTTCAATGTGTTTTCATGACCTTGCAGCATACTTTCTTTTACTGGGGGGCATCCATACAAGTTTTGTGTACCTTTATTCAGACACCGGGATCTACTCAAGGTACTACAACTCCTTCATATGGGGGCCTACTAAAGTTTTGATGTCTTTTATTCGTCGAACAGACATCAAAACTGGGGGGCACATTAGGGATAGAGATGTGTTTCAAATATTTCAGACTTTAGACCCTTCTTGAGGCGTCTTGGTCATTATTTAGGCCAACACCTGTGGCCTCTAAAAAAAAAATTCAAGGCTATGCGATCGTTCGCCGACATGGTCCTTTTGTTTGACTCTCATTGGTTCGCACTGGGGGGCAGCGAAGTCACTCCATGATCTGAATATCAAAAAGTTGGTTCGCCATCGCCAAGAGCTCAAGCGGAGGTCATTTTTTGAATCCAGTCAAAGTGGACGTTTACTCAAGGTACATCCATTCGAGGTACATCCATGGCGAGTCAACAAGTTTAGGCCACGAGGTATATCCATTCGAGCTACATCTCTTCGAAGATATTATCTAGTCGAGGTGCATGCATGGTACTATGTTCTCTAAGTGGAGCAGGCGAAGCCCACGGCATTATTCTTTAAGGTCAAGTTCAGGGTACCTAACTATGTTAAGTTCATGATCATCAGTTTAATATGGTACTGGGCGAATCGTACAGCAACTTCGCTACAATGCTTTGTTACCGGGTACTTGAGTTTTAGAGCCTATTCACAGGCTTGTTTACTCACAGTTATTTTGTGTATGAACCAAGCCAATACCAGTGGCTTTGGGGAAGCATGAAACATAAACCTCTTCAGTCATTCTTGACATTCATGACTTCGAGGCTGGGGGGCAATGTTTACACCCAAATTAATATTTTACTGGACAGTAATTGTCTTAGTGAATATTAGTTAAATTTATGGTCCACGTCATACCGGCGAGCCCGAAATAATGGGTTTACAAGTAATGGCCCGCCAGAAAGTCATGCGAGCTGGACAGTCCGCGTACGAATGGACTCCGCATAATGGACTTCGCGTACAAGAAGAATTTAATTGTTGGGGGAACACCTCGCTCCGGCTTGGAATACTTCGCCTTGACTTAGCATCGCACCCGACTTGTATATACAAGAGCACGTGCATGGCTTGTGGTTCTTTGATCACATGAGCATCTTGACAGCATCTCGCCTGCTCACCTTGGCTTGGAAAAGAATCCCGCCAGCATTCTGAATAAAGGCATAGTTATCCTTAATTGCATGGATAAGGGTATGTTGCACTTGGATGTGGTATAGCGGGACAGAAGCAATACTTATCCTATATGCATGCGAAGAGGTTGCATGCGAGATGGTTGGCGGGCGAGCTGGGCCAAGGGACGCGAGGTTGCATGCGAAGAAGTTTGTATGCGAAGGCAGTTCGCGTGAAAGAAGGAGAGAGGCGGGCTCCGCTTGGTGGTATATATATATATATGCATATATATCAATTGAGAGAGCTAGCAAGGAAAGAGGTTGACTCCGCCTACAATACCTCTATTGGATAAGAAGCAATATATATCTTTAGTTAAGCATGATTGCATGGGGAGGGGTTCATTAAGGATCCTTATCTTTATTCAAGCATGTTTGCATGGGAAGCTCACGTCAACATCTTCATGAGTTTGGTTGTCTTGGTGGTTAAGGACTCTACTCCTTAATTGTATTTGCATGGGTGAACAGTGGTGCACGTCTAGGTCTTCATGAGATGTTCTACTCTTCTACGTAAAAGCAATCACATCACGAAGTGATATACATCGCCTACACCACATTTATCGTTGAAGACTCCTACAAGTCTTTGACATGCTTTGGGCCAATACTTGTGGCCCTAAGTAATTCTATATAAAGAAGCTCTACGGCTTACAGAAGGGACTACACAACACAATTACTCAAATACAACAACAAAACAACTTTCAACCTTGTTGAAATTCTCGACCTAGTCAAACCTCAGACGCTCCCCGGAGCTTTCCTTTCGTTTCCCCGTACGCTCTCCGAAGCTTTCTCTTTCTTTTTTCCTCTCCTTCCCAATTGAAGCTCTGCTCGATCCTACGTCGAGTATCGATATTGTGACGCTCAGGCTGACTACTGTAAGTCCTTGCCCAGTACGCAAGGCGAATCTGAAGAACCCTGCGGTGGAGTTGGTGCTCTCTCCATCCTCAGTCGCTTGATTAGAAGCAAAAGGCTAAGCGCACCCCGCTACTACAACCACTACATTCCGCGTCCGCGCGGTGACACGCCCGCAACAACTAAAAGAGACTTTGCTCGCCCAGATTTACTGGTGTGACCAAAACAAAAACTATAGCATTTTGGTAATTGAAGCAACATGCATTGATTGAAAAGAATATATATATATTGGTAAATTAATCACTGTAATTTAGGTTTTAGTTACTCACCTTAGCATCGAATACAAATATGTATTGTAATGAATATACAAGTGGAACTGCCAAACTGGGACCAATTACCAAGTCGATTAAGTACATGATGATCTCGGATCTACGGGGAGTCTTCGGCGATGAGAGCACCTTGCTAGCAGTCGAGGGGGTATTTAGTTTTCTAGAGAGGTTGGAGGAGGATGACTAGTAGGAGGAGTTTTAATACAAACTAAATTTTACATATAAATAACTTAGTAAATTTGATATAAGAGCATCTTCAGTAATTCAAATCATTTTGTAATTATATTTTAGCTAAAATATCTAAAAAATCATTTTTACTAGCTCTTTTTATAAAAAATAAAAAATTGTCTGCGTCCCAGTTCTCTCTATTTTTTTATTTTTTTTTTGAAAGGAGAGTTCTCTCTATTTTAACAAGCTTTGAAATTATTCATCAAATGAAGAAAAATAGTTTAATTGTATTTATAAATTACATATAATTACTGAAAATGAATGTTTTAAATTTGGAAAATAATAGAGAGCCTCGTATGAGTCTGATGCAACTGCTATTTTTTCACAAAAAGCTAAATATGCTCTCAGTAAAACTATTACGGTAAATAAAACGACCATTGGTAACTCAACCCTTTAACATTCAAAATTGTCATGGTAAATTTGAAATATATCAAAGAATAAGGACAAGCCACAATGAAGGCCCGTATATGAGTACAAAACCGACCCGGAGACCATGAACACAGCCGAAACTCCAGTTTGAGCGTCATTCCCCCGTCATTCAGCAACTCGAAGCCTGCGAATTTGGTTCTCCACTCGATCTCCAATCATGGGTATCGTTTCCTGTCTCAAAACTAGGTTTTGACTTTTCTGAATGTTAAAGGGTTTAGTTGACAAATGCTCTTTTTGATTCTCAGGGTCGTACAAGTGCGCTCTGCAGCTATGGAGGAGAAAGCAGCAATCAGATTTAGTTGGGGTTTTGCCAAAGATTTCAAGGGCCTTCCACACCCACAAGACAAATTCAGATCAGGTACGCATGGTTTTTGCTTTCTTTCATTAGTGTTTCTAGCTCTTTAAAGGCTTCAACTTTTGGTATTGGCATTAGTGTAGCTACTGGGCATTGCGCAATCAGGTGTTGCAAGGCAGTCTACTGCTCACTCAAGTCATTTGACCAGGGTGAGCTAATTGTAATATTTTGGTTTTCACCACTCTTGCTTTTGCGCATTTCAAGCTGATTTTTGTTTTTGTTTTTATTCTGCAGGGCATAACCGATGGTTAGTGATTCCTGTCATGCACTCTGTTTTTGTTTTATTCTTTATCCAATTAAAACCAGCTTCTTCTTCTTCTTCTTCTTCTTTCTTTAATTTCAAACGGTTCTGTTTGCTTCTTGTATAGAGGTTTTGTAGGTGAATGTTGGTACTGCAACACTTTGAATGATTTCAGAAATTTGTGTGTTAATGAGATGAGTTGATCAGTTAGGCAGTTGCATCATTGATTTGATTATTATTTGTAACTTATTTTGGTGCAATCATGTTTGGCAGGAATTTCGGTTCTGTGTGGAAGGAAGTTTACTAGAGAATTAATCAATGCTAAGTGGGCTCCATTACAACTTACAAGAAACTATGGAGCAAATAATGTCGTTGCTTGCTTTAGTAGAACCATGTGTTCAGCAGCTTCACAGAAACCGCGAAAAACTCCATCTGAGGTCAGAGTCCATCCAAAAGTTACATGTCCCATCTATTCTGTCTTCATATTTGTCAAGGCATCACTAAACCATGCAAACATCTTCTTTTACGGATCTATGTTCATGTGTTTGATCAATCATATGCTGAATAGTACCATAGAAATTTGGTTGAAATATGTTTAACACGTGTCATTTTCAACGTGAGGAAAAGTGGCTAATTCTTGTTATATCTTCACATAAAAGTTTTACAGCCACCTTTCTGCTTGAGATTCTATGATTCTGTATGAATGTATAAACATTAAGATTGTTGTATCAGCTCCTCAAAATAACAGTGTCTTGCCCTCCACGTGAAATTGCTATTCTCGCTTGATAACATTTGAACTTCTACATTCTAAATTTGTCAACTGTTTCCCCTTCAGACTAAGAAAGCCATAACTACTGTGGAGGAGCCTTTTGATGATGCTCCTACATACAATATCCCTCAGAAGCCACTGACATTTGTTGCGGGGGCATCCTATAGTGTTGCCATTCTTATAGGGTTTGGAGTTGCTGGCTTGGCAGCATACTCTGTTTTCAAGGAGCTTATATTTGAACCAAAAGAGTAAGTGGAACAACATATCTTATTCAAATTTCCTAGTTAACATTCTTGTAGTCTTGTCATGGTCATGGATTCTGTTTATTGCTCTGAAATATCATTGTAATTTGATAACATGATCATTCACAGGTATAAAATCTTTAACAAGGCGCTTAAACGGATTCAAGATGATGCCCAGGTTTGCAAATCTTTTAGTCCTCCAACTTCCATGAACAACATATCATTTAGGATTCAAGATGACTTCCTAAAAGGGGTTTGCACTTGTGTATGCTGATCTCTGGTGCCTTGTGTATTCTGATAGATTTGCCGTTTCCTTTTAGACATTACTTGCATTATTTGTACATTGTGTGGGTAGGCACAAGCTTTAAAGCAAAAAGTAGTGTATAAGGACTATAAAGTTTACTCCCAGTTGAAGCAAAATGGTCCAGTAGTTAAATAAGCACTCATCTAGTGTTAAACCTGATAGTATTTAATGGATGAGCTACATACTTGAGATAGAATCAAGTTAAATGAAGTGTGCGAACACCTCACACCATTCTGATAAAATTCTGCTTTAGTGAGAATTCTATCTAAGTTTATATACAGTACTATCAGGGCATTGGAAAACATGATTGGTGGGATGGCGTAGTCAAATCAACATAGCAACGTATATATTGTCATGGCAATACAGTATCTCATATCATGTTACTTTGATTGTCTTTCATTAGGTTAGAATGAGGGTTGGATTCCCTATTAAAGGATATGGTCAAGAAAGTAGAAATCGTGCTGCTCGACAACGCATTCCAAACAGAATCTGGACTGATGAAGATGGTTTAGAGCATGTAGAGGTGCTTTCCTTTTAGCAGTTTGTGTTTTGTAATTGTCATTCGTCATTGGTTTTTTAATTGACCAAATCCTCTCAACATACTTTTAACTGGAAATGCTAATTTGTGGTTTTATGCACAATTGAGTGTAGGTCAATTTCTATGTTCGTGGGCCGCACGGAGGTGGGAAAGTATTTGCTGAGATGTTCAAAGACACAGACAAGAGATGGAAATACACATATCTGGTTGTCGAGACAACATCACCTTCCCAGTCACGTCTGATGCTCGAGTCCTATCTGCCGGAGTTCAAGCCAGTCCCCTAGTTGCTCGTCAACAAGGTGTACCGAATTCCCTAGAGTTTAGTCCTGTTAATAATCCCTCTCTTCTCTTATCTTTTCCTCCAGGAAAAGGGTTAGCGTTGCTCTTCCCTAACTCTTCCGGAACAGTACCGAGCTTCACCTTTTGAGCCCTTGTCTTTATTTATGAACTCGCATGATAAAAAGTTAAAGAGTTTTGATACACAATGACTCGGTTATTTATGCGTATTGTTGTTCAAGTGGTTGGGTTTTGCAATTAGAGAAAGCGCATGTTGCTGTCTTAAGCAAGGAAAACAGCATGTGCATTTTATTGCCAATACTTTATTTTTTTCTTTTTCTTTGTTAGTCCAAAAACAAGGGAAATGTGAAATGTTTGCCTTTCGCTCAATGGTTCATGGTCCTAGAAAAATCCTGCTGTAAAACTCAAGGCTTTCTGTAATCTAATAAAAACTAGTGCCTCATTTATGTTTTGGCTATTGTATGCAATATACTATGAATCATCAAAGTTGGAGGATAATGAGATACATTGATTTCTGTTTGGTATGCGATAGGATCCAGCTTGCATTCAAAAGTGCTTCAGAAACCCTCTCCTAGTGCCGCAGTTAAGAGACGATAGGGTTTTGAAAGGTACGTTTAGAGCTCTCAATGTCAAAGCATGACAACCCTTCAGCAAAACCTTGGTCTAGCCATATTTGAGACCGGGGGAACAGATTCCAATGGAAAACTCAGTTTCTGTTCTCATGCTCGTCTACCATTGCTCCATCTACAGATGGGTAATGTTTCGCTACAAAGACACACTTAACTCCATAGTCCATACAAGGTAGGCTGGCTCCATGCAGTGACAGACTACCCCAGTGTGATTTCTAGTTAGTCCAGAACCACACAAAACATGTAATTTTATGAATGAAATTCAAAAGAATGTGATAGAACATGAGAATTTAATCATGGAAGGAACTTACCAGTTGGTCCTCCTCACTCCCGTTGAGTTCCACTGCACCGGCAAAACTTCTCAATATCGTTCTTAAACGCAATGTTTTTCAAACCCAACATGGAAAATTATAAGAAATTAGAAGGGAGGTTCTAGTTACATATCCGAATTCGCTATGTTATGTACTGTATACCTCCATCATTCTTTTTTATTACTTTTATTTAACTTTGTCAACTCATTTGAGAAGACAAATGGATAAAGAATGAAGGAAGTTCATTATCACTGGGGACATGTTTACATGTATTGGTCAACTCTTTCTCTTAATGAGCTCTTGTGCAGTTGCATCAAGCTTTGTCCTCGAGAACTCGTCAATCTCGAGTCCTGCATTGAAAAACAGGCAAACTCCAAATGATGGATGCATAAAAATAGCCTCGTAAAGAGGATGAGTTGTAATTTAATAAAATCTGCAACCTGATTACCAGTAATCTTCTGTTAAAATTGACTTAATTGAGTACTTTGGTTTCTGCTAAAATCTATGCTGACGTGGCAGTTAAAAATATTACAAATTTTAACGGTAATGTCAGCAATCTAATTTAGAAAATTTACGGAATGACTATTTAGAAGGAAAATAATGATTTTAAAGACCATTCAGATTAAAGTGAAACCATAAGGATTGAACATATGTCGACTTCAAACAACATGAACTATACAATATTTAACCCTTAAAAAAAGGGCAAATGGCGCTTTGGTACTAATTTTGCCTCATCCCTTTCGATGATTCTAATAGAAATGACTATTCCAATATAATGTTTTCCTACTTGTGCGTGAATACACAAAAGTTAACTACTCGGCTCACATTTTTCAATTTTTCAAGACAAAAATGACATTGTTAACTGTTTATATATAAACAGAATTTCATATCTTAATTTAAAATTATGTTTTGAGGATAGAGAAAGCTATTGTGAGAGAGAGATCGAGTGCTTGCAATAAAGAGAAAAGCTCTCATAATCTTTGAGGTAAATGGTAAATTCATCTAATTTGTTGGTTTTTTTTAAATAAATGGCTGATGTAGCTGCACTCAAGCGTCGATTTATGCAACAACTGAATATAAGGAAGGACATTGAGCCTAAACCATAAGGATAATTCTACTATGCAGCACACTGCATAGTATGCAGTCAAGCATTTAGCTGCATGTGATTTCATTTTAAAATATAAGTGTATTTACAACCATAAGATCAACTTAAAGGAAAAGTGAGATTGGCATTCTCAACTATTCAAACTGTGCTGCATGGCATATCGTGGTGCTGCACAGGAACCTTAAACTACAATGACCTGATTAAAACATCAACTCCTATTCATTCTGAGCTAGTCCAAACGTTGGGGGACACAAAATATATAGAGGAGACATCGAAACCAGATAGTCAGGAGCATCGGTGAGCTACCAAATTTGAGATGGGGTCAGATTAAGAAATAAAACAAGGAAGACGGTAGAAAGAACTAAAATAAAAATAGATGGGCGTGCTGATTTGTTTGGAAGGCAGGTAAAGCCAATTGAGGCACCAACAAACCAGACCTCACGTCTCTCTCTCTACCGCTCTGTCAAACTTGTTGCCAAGTAGGTTTCGCTTCGCCGCCCCACGACTCCGACAAGATGGAGGCCACTGGACTCTGGGACGCCCTCGAATGGACCATTGAGGTTCGCTAGGGTTCTCCATCACTTCTCAATTCCTCTGCGCTTTTTTTTCTTCTTTACCTCTAAATTCCGTGATTCCTTTGCAGCCGGTCTCACGCTCCGTTCCACGCGCCGTCTCGCATTTGAATTTGGATTGCTTGCTTGAAGCTGAGCAAGTTCAAGCTGAGGTATTCTTTTCTTGTAATTTTTTTTTGAATTAGGATGTGATTTACAGCAATAATAGGTTTTACTGATTTCTGAAACTTTTCTGTTAGGGGCATGGCGTTGTTCTTATCAATACTGACCAGGCAGGGACCTTGATAGTCACCAATTTTCGCCTTCTATTTCTGGTGAGTGATTCATACCAGGCAATTTTACCATTCAGCTTCAATGTGCATTATTCTGGTTCTCATGTGCATATGTGGAATTGAATTTATGTTAGTATAGTGGTTTAATCGTGTAACACTCACATCTAGAGTTTAAGCTCTTTAGAGCGGTAACTTAGATCTTAGATGAAGCCAAGTATTTACTGACTTCAGATGCTTATGATTATCAGAAGAAGAATTGTCCAAAGAAATTCTTGTCCTGTGTTATTAAACAAGAGATGTCAGTTCTTCCTCTATGGTTTGCTAAATAAAAGAGAAAGACTTTTTGCTTGAGAAAAACAGGGCTATGGTTAGGTGGAATGCAGATTACATTAATCATATATATTAAATTTTGAACATAACTACGCTGGTGGTTTTGGGGCATGTGATATCTCAAATATTGCCATTTTGTCACCTTAGCTTCTTTTGGTTTCCAGAGTGAAGGAACTCAGAAGGTTATCCCGCTTGGCACGATACCTTTGGCAACAATTGAGAAGTTCAACAAAATTGTAAGCTTCTACTGTCGTTATATATCTATGCACACTCAATTATGTTCTGGAGGATATATCATCTGGTGCTCCAGTCTTAAATATATTTGTATCTATAAGTTATGCATGAATCTGACATACTGGAAAGCCAGACATCAAATACTATTTGACCAGACATCAAATATATATTTGTAGGTTGTAAAGAATCAATCAACCCCTCGTCAATCTGACAAGACTCCATCAAGAAGATTGCTTCAGGTCATTGGTACGATTTCATGAAATTTTCATTTCAATTTAAATCTCCTAGAGTCTTTTCCTTGTTTAATTGACTGTTTATAATCATTTGGAGAGAGGCCTGGATAACTTAAGAGGGGTTAGGAGTAATTATCAGGTTTAATGGTTTGTTTTTATGTGTCTGAGGTTCGAGGGACTGCGGGGTTCTCTGGGTACCAAAAAAAAATTCGCAAACAAAAAATAAGAGGCCTGGATAGGAATCCTGGAATTATTCACCATTAATAGAGAGCCAATACTTTACCTGCCACATTGAGACCACGTAGTTTGGCAAATTGGCAATTGGTGTGGCAGTTACACATAGGAATATAGGATGGTGCTAAAGAGACCACATGATTTCTAGACCAATTGAATGCCATTAATTGCCATATCAGGTTAGTTTAAAAATGGTACAAACTATTTGGCCCCTTAAGCATCTAATGCCATTAGCGATATATTTTGTGATATGTTGGGTGAAACTGAGATTCTTCAGCAGTGCTTAAGCATGGGTCTGGTTGTAACTTTGTAATTAGGCCGAGTATTATGCATATTGATTGTTGTAGACAGGGTTAATTTACAATCAGTGCTAGCTTACATGTGCATTGCCATCTCACTCACTAACTCACTCTCACACACACACCCACTCTCTCTCTCTCTCTCTCTCTCACTCTGGGTGTGGATGCGTATGTTTTTTAAAGAAACATTTTTACACCTACTCAATGAAGCCTTCACCACTTTCTCAGCCTAAAAGTCCTCAGGTTACTCTACTACAATTAAGCAAACAAACTATCTTATTCCCATTCAACTAAGCCTCCTCTTGATTGTCAGCCTGAATGTGCACTGTTCTGTCATAATCAGACGCCAGAGTCAGCCTGAGAGCCTTATGACAATACAGTCATACAATATTGTTGTTTTTTGCATCAGTGCTGTGGAAAGATTAACTGTTAAATGATATCTGAGTTTCCTTCAGATTACATCATGGACTTTTCATTACAGATGTATGCCTCCACGTTTTCTTCCTATTGAAGATAACTTGCTGATGTACCAGCTGCTTAGGTTAGAGATTGGGTTTTTATCAGGATTTCTGTGTAATGGTTGGACAAAAAGTTCTAGAAGTCAATTCATTTACATTTATGGTGGAGCTTCTGAAGCTAAGCATAGATTATGAAGTATGAACATAGACACCAAACTGTGGCTAATATGTTGAAATTACTAGGTGTATATTATGTAAATGCCAGCTGATAGCTCTCTTTGAAGTTCATAGTGACCAAAGATTGGAAATACCTACTAACCCCCTCGTTGGTATTGTGCTAATTCATTGTGACCTTCTGTTAGTGAAATTTGGGAAATTTAAGGCTGGGTTGTTGGATAAGACGTAACTGCTTTGTCAATATTTGTGGAAGCAAATCTTCTCTTAATTACAGAATTACTAAAACGTTTTGAAATTCTGAGCTGCTTATGCAATCCATTGTTTGTTTGTAGTCAAATATATTTTTAACAGTGAAATGTCTAGTCAGTTAGAGGGCTAATGGTTTTATCTTACAATGCAGGTAAAGACATGAGGATAATAGTCTTTGGGTTTCGCCCTAAAACAAGGCAGGTAAATTTTTGCTATTAATACCTTTGCATTATGGTCTGGCATATGTTTATTTTATGTTCCATATGCTCATTCCCATGTATGATACTCATTTCTTTTGTCTAGCACACTTCTTATCAGAAGTGAAACATTATTATTAGAGGGTTTGTGCAGAGCACATATATGGAAAGGAATAGAGAGAATAAAGGTTCCAATATGTGAAGGAGGAATAATAAAACAGAAGTAATATGGTTTCATTATTTTCATTCAAGTTGCATTTCAAAGAGATGCTACACATCCTATTTATTCACTGGGTTTAAAAGTAAAGTCATAAATATGTCAAACCCACAATGAAATGAAATCACCAGTCAACTTTTTTCATTCAAGTTGCACTCAAAAGAGTTGCTACACATCCTATTTATTCACTGGGTTTAAAAGTAAAGTCATAAATATATCAGACCCACAATGAAATGAAATCACCAGTCAACTTACTAATTAGCTCCTTTCTGATATTGAAACTTTGGAGCAAATTCAATTCTCTATTCTTATTTTTCTGTCACTCTGCAGCCTGAAAAATTCAAAATTTTTGACTTCAAGTTTTCTAATGGCAATGTGAGCTTCATCATATGAAGTTTTTACTTTTTTTAATATTTTTTCATTGAAGTTATAATTGACTCTTGGTGAGGCAGATGCTGGTTTTATTAGATAACCAATCGGCTTACAAGGGGTAGTTGAAGGTTGAATAAAATATCAATTTTTGTTCTTACTTCCTTGTCTCTGCTCCTTCAATTAAACTAGCTCAAACAAATTTTGTGTTGTGTCTGAAAGAACTTCGTTCACCAAAAGTCTTGGATTCTGTTAGTTGCTTCTTTCACATGAAATGCTTACTAATATGGGTAGCTATATTTCCTTTTCAAATTTTGACAGAGACATGCTGTGTTTGATGCATTAGTAACGTGTACGAAGCCAGCAAGCCTATGGGATCTTTATGCTTTTGTTTCTGGACCTTCCAAATATAGTAACACTAATCCAAAGGTGCGGTTGCTAAATGAGTATTTTCGGCTTCTTGGAAAAGGCTCCTGTGCGTCTATGGATATGATTGAAGATGGGTCATTCACTGTGTCAAATGATTTGTGGAGAATAAGTAGTGTAAATTCTAGCTATTCATTGTGCCAGACTTATCCATTTGCCTTGATAGTTCCAAAATCCATTACGTAAGATTTTGAAGTCCACTTCTAGATTCATTATTTCATGGATCCTCCCTAAGCTTTTGACTGACTTTGGAAATATGCTAATAATTTTGAATATGCACTGATGCTAGTGATGAAGAAGTGATCCAAGCTTCCAGCTTCCGTGCAAGATGTCGGTTGCCTGTAGTTACATGGTGTCATCCAAGTATGTAATAATCTTCTCTTTTTTTTTTTTTGCGTCCTTTATGGTTTTCTTCACAGTTGTGTCTTGATATTGATGATTACTTGCAGGAACAGGAGCAGTTCTGGCACGTTCATCCCAACCCTTAGTTGGTATCATGATGAACATGAGGAGGTAATTTGAACTATCAACCGTCTTTTCTTATTGAAATCCCCCAGTCTCATCGTGCCGTAGAGAATACAGACTTGATTGCACAAACAAGCAGATATAGATATGCACACACTTGTCTCTCATATGTGGTGTATATATGAAGCTTCAAATATAGATTTTTATAATATTAATGTTGGTTTGGATGGGTTTTGATGAGGTTCTGCTCATCCGCCTACCTTCATTAATTTGTGCGCAGTAACACAGATGAAAAGCTTGTTGCTGCCCTTTGCTCTGAACTTACTGGTGGGAAAAGAAGGTAAATGATAACTTTTCATGACTGTAAATTGTTTTTGTATTTTCTTCCTAGTGATTTACTATTGCTAGTGTCACAATGACGAACTTATAAACATTGAAAGATCACATTAATAAAAATAAATAAATAAAAAGTGTTTTTTCCTCGATAGATGTTTAAAAAGTTGATTCTTAATTTGTACGTACTTTCCCTTCCAGTACCTTCTATGCTTGGGATTCAATAAGTTGAGGTGGTAGTAGACCATTTTTGTGATAAACAAATTAGGTCTCATTCCGTAGCTTTTCTAAGCTTATCTTCTATACTTGTGGGTTAAAAGTAGTTTTCATTTTATTTTCCAGGAAGCTATATATAGCTGATGCAAGACCACGGAAAAATGCTTTAGCTAATGGTGCGATGGGAGGTGGTTCTGAGTCATCTTCAAATTACTTCCAGTCTGAGGTCTGTTTGTACATTTTGTTCTGTTTATGAATGATGTGGTGCTTGATATCTTTTTAACAATGTGTCCAATATCTGAAAGTATAAGACACCTTTTATATGTGCCAGATTGTTTTCTTTGGGGTAGACAACATCCATGCAATGAGAGATAGTTTTGCTCGGCTCAGAGACTATTTAGATACTCATGGTACAGCTTCATCGGATGGAATGTCATCTTTCCTGGTTAGTCCTCTGAAAAATTCTGGCTTCATGATGTCTGGTCAACTGTATCTGATGTATGTTATCTGTTTATTAGAACCATACTGATCGATCAGTTCTAGAGTTTGGGGTATATCAAAAACCTGGTTTTGATTGTAGGCATTTTATATGACTAATAGTTGTGTTAGTTATACCTGTTAAAAGTATGAGTACAACAAACATTATTGGTGGGGTATATCAAAAACCTGGTTTTGATTGCAGGCATTTTATATGACTAATAGTTGTGTTAGTTATACCTGTTAAAAGTATGAGTACAACAAACATTATTGAAACAATTTCTTGATCGTGTAGGCATAACTATGTGTAAAAGCTTCTCTTTTGAGAAGATCATGTTAAGTATGCAGTATGGGACTTATGTGTAAAAGCATCTCTTTTGAGAATATCATGTTAAGTATGCAGTATGGGACGAAGACCTGTGGGTGAGAGTCAAGTTTTGGGCATCGTTATGGGCTTCTACTTCTAAGGAATTTAAAGATTTAGTCTTCCTTCCATTATTCTCAACTGGGAAGCAGCTGTAGTATAAGCCCGAGTTTAGATTTAGCATTAAAAGATGAGCTGCTAAGCCTTTAGTCCTCGCTGCCCTTTTAGTTATTTAAAGCGGACTCCATGTCCGCATACTTCGCTTTTTGTTTTAATAAAAAGCTGTTTCTTTTCAAAAAAAAAATGCGGTATGAGACAAGGTTATTAGGGAGACCATATATCTGCATTTCCAAAAGCATGAATGGGGAGATCCCATTATGTATGAGCTCCATATCAAATGAGAAATGATTTGCTTGCTTTGAAGCCTCCAATTCTTATTAGAAAAGCAAACCAAAGTACACTAGAGGACAGTAAGTCCTCAACCCGACCTAAGAGGACTCAAACATTGTCGAGAAAAAACGATGTAAAGATAACAATATTACTGAAGTTACTGCAGCTTTTGGGTATAATAATAAGGTTATGGGAGTAATTTTTGAGCACTAGAGAGACCGATGCCATAGGATAGACCAAAACTAATTCAATCACAGAGCTTTTCCTCACGCAAACCTTGGATAATATGTAAAATCCTTTTTTTCATTCCATCCGCATAACCCAGAAGATGCCTTTAGCCTTCCTGCCTCTTGTGAAACATTCAAACTGAATATTGAACAACTCACGATGCCCTTAATGACATATTTACATCAGATACGTTGAGATATATCTCCACCAGATTTGTGTCGAAAATGGGTTAATGAAGACTGGTCTTCACTCTTCCCCAGCTTGCGAAGGATTCACCACTGAGAATTAAGAATGGAATGATCTTGGCCTTAGAATACTGTCACAAATATTTATACTTCGCATGTGCCAACAACCAACCAAGCACATGGAGAATGTGTTAAACATAAAAGTTGAAAGTAGTTTGGAGACCTAAAAGATTTTGCTGTCCCCACTAGTCAAGATGTTGGCTACTGAACATGCTGCATGTGCGATCTCGAAAGTACTGATATTGGTTGATATATTTATATTGAAAGAAATAAGAGTGAGAAAAAGGAAAAGGTGGGGAGAATAGATGCTATGGTCTTTGTTCTTAAGTTAGTTAAAACAATTCACCAAAAAAAAAAAAGTTAGTCAAAACTGTTCTGTTTGAAGTGATTGAAAATATCTGTTTTTATACTGGTTGTTATTGACAGAGGCATGGTGGATGGACTTGGGGTGGAGGCAACCTTAGTAGTATGTCTGCTTCCGTGTCAACTCTTGGAGACAGTGGTTGGTTAATACATGTTCAAAGTGTTTTGGCTGGTTCGGCTTGGATTGCTGCACACGTTGCTCTGGAATCGGCATCGGTGCTTGTACATTGCAGGTAAAGGTGTATTATTGTTGTACTTTTGTGTGTTCTATTATTGTGGTACTTAACTAAACTGGCTGCTTCACTTCTTCCAATTTTGATATTTTGACCCATAAGTTTGCCATTGTTTTGTTCAGTGATGGATGGGATAGAACTACTCAGCTGGTTTCACTTGCAATTTTGTTGCTTGATCCATACTATCGTACTTTAAATGGGTTCCAGGTATCTGCTAGATGATATTAGACTGTTGGAATCATATTTTGGTAGCAAGTTCTTAAGTAAGATTTTGATCTCAAAAAGTATTTTAATTATTTGGTTAATACAGGCACTTGTTGAGAAAGATTGGCTAGCATTTGGCCACCCATTTGCAGATCGAGTTGGCATGCCAGCTATAACAGGAAGTACAAACATACCTTCTGAGTTACCAAGGCAATCTTCTACTGGGAGTTTCCAATCATCACCCAATCGCCAGACAGCAGGATCCTTCTCATCTCAAGCTCCTACATCTCATGCACAGACTTCAAACAACTATTCTCCCATATTTCTGCAGGTGTGTATCTTAAAGTTAGTCTAATAAAGCTTGTCTGACTATGTTATTACTTGTATGTCTGTTTCAAACGTAAGGGGCCTAGTGCAATTAGTAGCTATTACATCGATCTCACAAGACATCACTATAATTAGATGCTAGAGACCTAAAAGCATGGTGTTATTGTTTTATCCACATGCTGTTAAATATAAAAACCATTCAACTTGATTCACTCACCTGGTTTTATTGATTTGTAGACTTGCGTGGTGATGATAGCATGCTATTGTCATTTCATGTATGATAGATCTTAGCATGCCCTTTTAAGTAATTCCAAAGACAAGTTATTGATTTAAATTTAATAAGGTGGGTGGGAAGAGTACTATAAAGCCTGAGTGAGTTTATGCCTGGGAGATTATACAAAGAGAAAACTAAGAAAAAGTTTCTCAGAATATTGATAAGGATACAAGCAAATTGAGTATGCCGTCTACATGAGGGAGTGTGTATGTTCCTAACCTTCTATCTCCAAAATTTTCATTAAAGATCCGAGCATATGTAAAAGAAGAAAGACAACATCACAGTCACATACATAATGATGCTGAGATAACTCATTTTGAGGAGAATCTGTGACCCATCAATGCTCCTAAATTTTCATTCATACCAGTCTTCCACCAGTACATTCAGTTAACACAGAAAGAGTTGATACCTTTGAAGTGTATGTCCAAGGTTTCTGAGGCACATCTCTGCTCTTGTTGTCAGATATCAATAGAGTATGCCCCATCACCAACTGCTTCATTTACTTAATATGAAGTGGCAGCAATATTTCATCTTTCTAAGTTGGCCATCCCTAACCACTGGTGCAGATGACAATCTAGGTTTAGTGTATTGAGTATTGGTTGTTCCTCATGCTATGGTTAGTAAAAGTGACAGAGGCATCGACATTTCTTTTTAAATTTTAGTTGCCAAATGACGTGCTGGGGCTTTCTAGTTTTACTGTTTAAGACTTGAGAGCATTCCCCCTGGGAGATCTCTAGTTTTGTGTCAAGCTCTCATTTACATGATAATCTCAAATGCTTGATTATGATGTGTAGTTAGTAACTTAGTATTCATCGGTTTTCTTCAGCTTGTTTGCAACAATTAAACTATGTTTTATTTCATTGCAGTGGGTAGATTGTGTTTCACAATTAATGCGGATGTATCCTTTTGCTTTTGAGTTCTCATCGGTATGATCTTTCTTCCATATGTGCAGTTTTCAAAAGTCTTTTTGGTCAAGGATCAAAATCTCATTGACTTTGACTTTGACTTTCTTATATTTGGTCATTTAGGTTTTCCTGGTGGATCTATTGGATTGTGTCTTATCCTCCCGCTTTGGGAACTTCTTTTGTAATAGGTATGTTCTTTTGTAGTTCTCATTTGGTTAGACTGCATGTAACCAGACCTAAGTTATCTGAAGGTCAAGATTCTCTTTTTTACTTGTCGTAGTTCTGCAATAGCTCTACTTTGAGATCACAATATCATCTAGGCAAATACTGATGGGCAGTATCATTTATTTATGATAGGATACAAATGACAACCTTAAGCTCTAAAAAGTAGTTGAAAAAGCTAGGCTAAATTTTGTCTTAGTTTATAGTTTCACGTAAAGTATACATCCCACTGAATTTTGGGAGAGAAATGGTGAGAAAACTGAAAATACTGCAAAGTGGGAAAATAAACTTTGTTATCAAGTGGTGAGTGGAAGCATTCCTCATTCTCTTTGTTACTCTTTAAGATTCTTGTGGAGTTGCTATAAAGTTGGAGACTTGGATGATAAATTTCAAATGATCTAGAGTAGAAGTAGGAAACAAGGATCATACAGTAAAAGTGGAAGCTGTTTCCAGAAGTAAATAAGAGGCAAATGGGAAATTTCTTTAGAATTTATGCCTTTATGGGTTACTGGCTATGGATGTTCCCTTTGAAAGATGATGCTGTATGCCATCTGAAGAAATGGGATTTATTATGATGAACATAAAGGTGTTGTAATGATAGAAGCAAACTGAAATCGATGGAAATATAGCTGTCAAGGTCGTGGTCCACTTTTATCATGTGACAAATTTGCTGTTGGTAACAGAGGTGGAGTAAGATTCTTTTAGGGTAGAGGATATTGCATGAGAAACCTGTTCCCAAAGTATTTGCACTGTCAAGTGTCAATGCAAAGAGATTTAATGTTCAAGTTCCTTTTTCTGAAAAAAAAAGGCTTAAAAAAATTAATTACAGCAAGGCGGATAAGAAGTCCATGATAGATAAAACCAGACAACCAGCCTACATAAAAATCCTAATTTTGTGCTGCTTTCTAATAATAAGGTTTTAGGAGAAATTTTGTTATGCAGAGAGTTGTTAGAAAATGTGCGGCAATATATATCTGATTGAATGAGATGTAAGGAACTGGTGGAAAATTTTCTCACAAAGTCAGTCATTTGTAGATTCTGGTGCAACAAGCGAAGTTCCTCTCTCACCCTTATGGGAAAATCTGCAAAGCAAATGTCCCATTTAGAAATGCAAAAGTTGAGATACAATATTTAGGGAGTTAGACGAACGAATAAAATGTGAATCATTAAATTGAATGGAGGCAGCTGTTTTGAACTTGTGATCTATATTCTTTCCACTAATTTAGTTTTTTTGATCTGTTCCGCATTAGTACCGCATTGCTTCACTGATTTATTGAGAAGTAGCTAAGTGAAATTTGGATTAGGAAAATTAAAAGTTCAGGAACGATGTGATATAGCACTGTGCCATTATGTACTTGTAGACATTCTCACAAGTAATTACAGTTGATGTCTTATATATTATATAAGACATCATCTATTGAAGTTTGAAACCAGATTATTTCCATAAATAAATAAATAAATTTGCTTTTCACCCTCATTGTCAATTTAACCATCTTTATTGTCATCAAGTACTTATTCAATTTATTGTGTTACAATTAAGACTGAAATTGGAATAGAGTTTGATGCTTTTGATGAGAACTGTAGCTGGTAGTAAAGTAATTTCTCCTGGTTGTCTGTTAATTTAGTGAAAAGGAGAGGCAACATTGGGGGGTACCCGAAGCTTGTGGATGCATGTGGGCATATTTGGCTGATTTGCGCTCCTCTGATGGATCTTCTCATGTGCACTATAATTATTTCTATGATCCACTGAAACATAATGATCCACTATTGCCTCCAGCAGCTGCTTTAGCACCAACTCTATGGCCACAATTCCATTTGCGATGGGCTTGTCCCACAGAGGCTCAAGCTGGAGAGCTCGAAGCTCAATTTAGAAAGATGGATGTCAAATTCTCGGAATTGCAAAAGGTAATAATCGTACTTACTGTCTGATTCTATCACTTTAACTCCTTTCAGAGCTCAATTTAGGAAGCTTGATGTCAACTTCTTAGCATTTATAGTCGTGCCAAAAGTCTATATCTCCTCTACTACATGGCAATTGCTTTCCACTTTTTTATTGCTGTATTATGTTTGTGGATGTGACTTGTGTTTGGCACATCTCTGAACTGTATGTTCACTAAGAAAATCAATGGCATGTTACACATTATGCGACCTGACTGTTATGTTTAAACTTTACAGGCAAAGGAAGTGGCAGAAAAGAAAGCTAAAGAAATCACTACTCTCATGGAAACTTTAAGTGCAGATGTAAGACATGAAAAGCAAGTCAGCAGCTCCGCTATGAAGTTGGTCAAGAGGGCAAACAAGGAAAGTGACGCCATGAAGCGAGCTATACAGTCACTAGGGTGCAAGGTACATTTTTCAAGCAGCGGAGATTGCACTGTTGACATTGAAAGTAGCGTGATTGAAGCTCCACAGAAATTACTTTGTTCTTCTTCAAAAAGACAATCAGATAGCAGTCTGCAGAATGATGATAAGTCAGACCTGTCTGTTTCCATTACAGTCATGGCAGATCATGTTGATAGCGGCAATCCAATTGGTCGAGTTTGTGAAACTTTATGTCCATTAAGCATGCGAGATGGAGGCTGCAGGTGGCCAGATGCTGGCTGTGCTCAATTGGGTAACCAATTTGTTGGACTGAAGGCCAACTTTGAGGCGTTTGATCACCTTTCAATCTACGATAGTTATTTCCAGCCTAAATGAAACTACCGTATAGTCTGAGATTCTATGGAGGTTTATAGTACCAACTCCTTTACACCAACCCAAGATTTCATGTAGAATTGAAAAGCCTCTTGGAACCCATTCCAAGAATTTTGTTCATAGCAGGTGATCAGATGAGACATACTGAGTCTGAGGCAACTAAAATGTGGAGACCCAATAATTTGGGACGGGTCTCGGCATTGACTGTACAGTGATGAGTTAATCGAGGACCACTTTAGTATAGTCAGGTCTGGTGTAGCGGAAGGAAAACTCAAGCCTGCACACAACATCTGGTGTGGTCCTTTATAGGCATTTTTTGTGTAGTAACCTTTTTTTCTTGTTCTTTTTTTGCCATTGATAGCACAAGATTGTGATCCAACAAAGTTTTGCTTTTAGCAAGTATCTTCCTGTATTTTGTTCCTTTACGTCAATCAAAATCACCTTCGAACACTCGTTAATGTGGTAATAGTGCAATGTTCATATACCTGCAGAAGTTATAAGAACATTGGATTTGTGAGCAAAGATCTTTCTTAGGGCTCGTGAACGAATAGGAGGAACCATTCTAACTTCTCCAGTTATAAGAACATTGCGCCATCACGTTAGCGAGTGTTGCATCGAGTGCGTCTTCTCGATTTGGATTACTTTTGACTTGATATTTGTTGAATGAATTTTTTCTTCTTCAAAATTTAGAAAAGTTATGGGACATCAATGACCAAGCATTATTAGTAGTCTCGGTTCGCATTACTTCGACTTCTTAATGTTCAAAATTCAAAGAAGTTTATGGGACATCAATGTACCAACTTCTCTGAGGAGCCCAACCGAGACTCTGTTTTCTCCCACAAGTGATTGTTGCATTATCAATTTTTATGTGGCATATCTGAACCATTGATTCAACGAGAGACTCGCAGCAAACTAAAACTAGACTGGTGACACCAGAAAACAAGCACCTGTCAAGTGAGCCAAAGCAAGCAAGAAGAGGTCGCTCTGCCTCGTAGCCATGGCTCGTTCTGTACTTACGAGCTTGTCTAAGCCTTTTCAGCATAACCTACTACTGGCATATATCCTTTAGTATGCAACGATTCAGTCTAGCTACCTATGCCTTTCCTTAAGGGAGGAAGATAAGAGCAAGAAGGCTCGCTCCGAGCCAGGGAAGATGTTCTATTGTTTCCTGTGAATTGTAAAAAGTAAAACCCTGGAGTGCCTGCTATGGCTATTCTGCCCCAGTCAAGAAAGAAGAGTGGTACTCAGTCACATAACGGCATGGCACAAAATGCAACGGAAAAATGCATTACTGTATATACACAGCAACTCTTTTCTTCTTTTCTTTTAGCGAAATTGACAAGTCTAACATGAGATAAGAAATCTACAGCAAGAATGAGTGATCATAGTACAATATTTGAGTGATTGATGTACTTAAATGTAGGCCACTACATAACATATGACCCATACACGGTACAAAGTAACATAAATCCTACATTCCTGACCCAAGGAGCAAGAAAATTCTTCCCAACTTCAATTCCTAACAGCTGCATACTTATTATTTATATTAGTCCCTGTCGCTGCAGATCAGTATATGTCTTCTTATTATAGATGTTTCCCTCTCTGTCTTCATACTCTTCTTCAAGGTCCGGGCGCCACTTGTTCACCCCTTGCCGTGCTTGTATCCTCTTCCACAATTCTTGTGCTTCCTGCAGAGTAGAAATTGTCAGCCTGCTGGAAAAAGTTGATCCTAACTAGATTCTGTCTTGAAAAAAAAAAATGATACCTCAATTGATGTGATCTCATTAAAGTTCTTGGTGTTTGGTATACCAAGGCAACGCATTCCATGCTGATGCCGCCATTCCTTAAAATGCCGCTCAAAAGCTCTACGCCCCCAGTAACTCTGATTCCCACATATCTCACACTTGAATTCCTGAAACACAAAAATAGGAAAATATTAGTGTGAAAGAATGAATAAATGGCTGAGCATGCAGAAAGTAAAATTTTGGTTCCTTTCAAATTTAGAAACTCCCCAAGCACAAGAATAAACATCTTTGAATACAAAATTAATATAGTGAAACTCCTCAAGCACCAGAATATACATGTTTGAATAGAAACAACAATAAAAATATAGTATAAAGACAGAATTTTAGGGCATAATTACCTGACCAAGACCATGAAGCTTATACAGCCAGTAAGGTATGGGCTTCCCATCCCAACCCATTGGCAATTTGAGTGGATTATAAATCTGCTGCTCATCGTCATCACTTTCAGTATCAGCCTGTGTCTCTTCCTGCAAGGAAACAACCCGAGCAAAGCATTTGTTAGAGACAACAACAAACTTGGAAGACATACGGAAACATATTATAGAAAAGGGGAAGAAGGTCCAGGTATTAACGCATCTAAACAAGAAAAAGAATAGTGATTGGGTGGGTTGTCCGTTTAATAGTTTCGAGGGAAAAAGAATGACATGCAATCTTCTTACATCCTCACGTTCTGCTGCAATTTCTTCATATGTCAAAGCCTGTTTCTTGACAATGTTGTCTTTTGTTCGTTCAATAGCCTGCACAATGCAGCAGATAATTTGTAAACAAGCACTGACATTCAAAAGGAAATACAGACTACAGGCAAAAAAGCAGGTGAGAATAAATAGCTAGGCAACAAATTCCGACCTCACTCAGTAAGTCACTTAATTTTTTCAATTTGGCTTCCAAGAAAGCAATTTCTTTTAACATGCCAACTTGCTGTGGAGCTACAGCAGCCCCATTCTGTGCTGAACCACGTGACCCTTTGGCAAAGTGCTTCTTATCCAACTTTTCCAGAGGTGTGTCCTGCACAAAAGCAACAAGACGTTGAACACAAGAAAACTAACATTACAGGACCAAGAAATAAAGCAAGCAGAACATTAATTTAACAGTAAACTCAGATAAGAGTATCTGATGAGGACATCATAGTCAAACCTGTCAAGGTTTATGAGCGAAAGAAATGGAAGGAGAGAGCACCTAGTCATTCAAGATAATCATTGCAACTGGGAACGAAGTCTGATTCTAGAAGTCTCTAAGCTGCCTGTGTCTTTTCAAATTTCCACTTCAATTTAGAAGTCTTCAGGTCTCCTTTATTAAGTCTTAAATGCGTCAGTTTTAGAAGAGCATCCTAATAATAAGTCTTTAATGCTTCAGTTTTAGAAGTCTTAAAGAGTGTTTTATGAAATCAATGTGAACTATCTGCTCAAGTATAAATAAGTGTAAGGTTCTAATGCCCAGGTGTGTTATGTTCTATGAATAAAATTATTAGAGTATTCGTGAAAGGATTGGCAAGAAGACTAGTTTTGGGTGAGACACCTGGGAGTGATTCCTAAATCAAAGTGTTCTGTGCTAGTTCAAAGCCTTAAGCTTCAGAGTTTGTCGACCCTGGCATCTAGGCAGTTTGTACACTGCACCAGTATCTGTATGTCTCAAACTTGTATAGCACCTATATATGGGCCTACAGACAAAGATTAAGAATGATGAACTAGTGCTACAATACCATACAGAATCTTAAGTTTTAAAAGACCTACTCTGTGACACTAAGTGAACCTAATTTCTTCTCAATTTAGTTTTATTACCACCAGACAGAGACAAGCACATCTAGGCCAATTCACATATTTCCAACTGCAAATGCTGCCCAGAATGCTGTTATTTTAAAACCAATGCACATGAGAATGCACAAGAGAACATAGATCGATAACTAGTATATATTTTTAGACTGCCTTTCGGAAAACAATAGTTAGAGAACAATCACCTTTGTAAGTAAAAGCCTCTCCGCACGTTGCTGTATGGTACCACCTACTTTCAGTCCCATCGAAGCCAATGCCTAGAAGGTAAAATACAGAGATTAGCAATGGAAACTGAAATTAAGCTTTGAATAATAAAGAGATGATCCAACGCCTGGCAGGTAAAATATTTCAAGCTTTTTAACATTAGTTATCAAGTTATTTATCTTTAAGCTTCTAATGTCACCATTACCTCCTTTAGCTTTTCAGGACCCAATTCCACCAATTCTTCCACTGTGCTAAAGTAGTCAAGATCAATCAAAGTCTGCTGATCTTGAACATGTTCACTATCTAGAATTGCAGTTTCCCATTCTTCTACCTTACCATCTGCCCATTGTTCTTCAAATTCAGCTTCAACCTGCCACAGAAACACCGTAATTTAATATTCTAAATCGATGTAAACTGACAATTAACTTTATATTGTGTCAATCAATTTGCAGCATCCCATTTGGCACTTCCAGACATCAAGTTCAGAAGTATAAAGGTTACAAAAATCAATCATTTCCATAATTCGGTATAAAATATGCAGTTTTGATGCCACAAATGACAAAAATTACTCCACATATTAACAAAGACATGCACTAGACAATAAGTCATATACCGGAATATATGAACAGACAATAAATAGATAGATCCTGAACACTATATCATTGATGCCTGAAGTTCTATGTAAAACAATGGTAGTAAACAAACCTTTGCAAATATTCTATCAAGATCTTGCAATGGCTCTGTCCGGTGGAAGAAATATACCAGATACTGAACAAGATTCTCAATATATTCCCTGTACTGCCTGAAAGAAACCAAAACAAAATCATTCATAAGTTTCATGTTAATATACTAAAGCCACAGAGGAAGAAAAAAACTAATGATCAATAGTTCTAGTAAATGAAAAAAATATCAAGAGCCAACTTCACCTTGTAGACTTGAGCTTCCGAGGAATCTTATGTGGTTGTGAAAAAACATCAAGGTAAGCAGAGTACTCGATGGGTTCTCCAAATTTAGAATTGATATACTGATTGTACAGTTCATGTAAATCCAGGTATCGTCCATAGGCTTCCTGAAAACAAAACATATTATGATTAATGACAGGATAGAAAGAATGCACTAAAGCGAGAATCACTCAGAGTAACAAAAGCAATTTCACCTTAATGAATATGTGAAAATAACAACACAAAATATACGATATCTCCTTGGATTGGAGGCGAGTAAAACGGAACAAGAAACAAAAACTAAGTAGTGTTATTCAATCTCATGTAGAAGAGAAAAAGACTGAAGCAACAGTAAATTCCCTTGAACCATTGTTTACACATGCAAGATAGACTGACCTCTCCGCTGAACTCAACTTGAGGCTCCTCCTTGAGCAGTGCTTCATGCTCCTCATTAGCATCAACAACTAGTGCAGCTGGATGTCTCCTATGGTACTCACGGATCTGCACATAGCAAGAGCTTTCAATGGAGAGAACACAATCTTTGCTCAATTTGATTTTTAAAACACGTTTGCCAGAAGCAAAAGGAATACCTCTTTCAATCGATCATAGAATGCACTGAACACATTGGTGCCGGTGGCAGTTTGGCCTCCGAGAGCCGCAATCTCGTCCTTCCTGGCATTATCGTTATCCTCATAGATCTCAATCTGAAGACATCAAGAAACCAATTCATAAACCCGCGAAATAGCAGAGAGATCGAGATGAGTGATACTCACGAGTCTTTGTGCGGTGGAGGAGATGGTGTCGATCATGTGACGGACCCGGTGGCTCTGAGCCAAGCGTTCCTTGCTGCTCGTCGGCTCGTTCTGAAAGTCCTTCACTATCAGACGCTCCAACCGCTCCACCTCCTCGTGAGCGCCACGCGTCACCTCCAGTAGCGTCGACGACATCTTCTTCTTCCGCCCCCTGAGTTCCAGTTAGGGCTTTGTTTCTCGGGGTTGGTTTTCTCTCTACGCTAATACAAAGAGCAGCAACGGGATATCTCCACCAAGCCCCAGTTTTGGTGTCAAAACTTTACCTAAATATTTAATTTTTCAATTTACCGTACAGATATTTAAATATAGTGTTCACCTAGTCAGTAATTACTTAACAAAAAGATTTATGGTCAGTCACCGTTAGATGTAAAGTCAGTTAATTACCGTTAGATTTACATCTAATGGTGACTGACCATAAATCTTTTAATCAATTACTGACCAATTAAACACTACTTAATAACGTAATATAATTTATTTATCTATTATATTTTGTATTTTTACTCAATTAAATATCTATTTTCAAAATTACCCCACTATATCTCTATTTGATATTTTTTAGAAAAAGCAAATTAACATGTATGAAGCGTATATTAAGTGGCCAGTAAAAACAACTTCTAACATGTTAGCTACCCAACTGCAGGGTATAATTTCATTTTTTTTTTAAATCAAGGTATAATTTGATTAATGAGTAATTTTAAATACACACCTCTAATTTTTTAAATACATTATTTACTTAGGGGGTGTATTATATTTGGATTTATACAAACTTATTTTAATCAACAGAATTTTCGAAAAGTCTACTGACTATTTGAAAAGTTCATAGACTTTCACTGATTTATTAAAATCATCAATTTTTAATCACAGACTTTCCTATGTAGATTTCTCAATACTTATAATTATAGGAAAAAAAAAAACAAAGATTCAATGAAAAACACATAATGATACCGATTATAAGTTTTTATAATTCATCTATCTATTTTGATACATTCAGTTGTCATATTTGATTGAGATACATAAACATAGGTGACGAAAAATATTATATTAACTAATATTACCAACACGCATACTTGTACGTAAATCAAGGACTACTCGACACATGTTCTAAAGTGGACATTAGATGTTCACATTTATATACGCAAATATATAATACATGATCATGTAATTCTAGTATCAAGAGTTAGTAGACGGAGGGAATGGTTATTTCATTTTTGGATCTAGAACGAATAGGTTCAAGAGATGAGAGAATTAATGATGCCCACTAGAAAGGCTAATCCAATCCATAATAATATTTAGGCTATCGAGGGTTCAAAAACATCACAATTGAAAAACAAGAAAAAGGTTAGGGTGTGTCCTGTATTATTTTATAAAACTGTTTTTGTGAAATTGAATTGTAAAATAAAAACAGAGAATTAAACTACAAATTTTTAAGATTTAAATATGTGTTCGGTATTGCTATTTCCAAACTTGAAATCTTAAGCTTTTTTTATTTTCAAATAGAAAACATTAATTTTAATATTCCCTATAATCATGAAGACGGACTATTTTGTTTGTATTGATTAATGAAATATTTGTTTCAACGAGAAAACATAGTAGTATTACAATTTACAAAAGAGATCGAACAAGAAGAATCAACTTCATTAACTTTGTTTATGAAGTTGCGAGCTCTTAGATCTTTATTTAATCAGATGTCCCACCTCGGTTGTTAATTTCTTTAGCCATGAGATTATTCAATTGGATTCAAGCATTCATCCCTAGATCACGAAGTAGAAGAGTGAAGAATTTTTAAAACCCCTTTGTCATATTAGCCTATATGGATGAATGTTTTGATGATCATGAGAAGAGAAGAGAATCTGAATTGAAATTATGGCAGATCTCTTGTGCATAAAAATAAAATACCAGATTAATTTGATTGGGGTTGTTTTAACAAAACAATGAACACCTACATATGTCGTTTCCCAAATTTACTCATAACTACTTAACTATTTTCTAAATTTGGTTTTCACTGTTTTTCAAATTTAATGCACCGAACACAAATTACATAAGTTTTTAAATTCGTAAAACAGAAAACTGTAGGGAAAATACCCAAATGCATAAAAACAGGGATTTTAATACCCACTTCAATGTAAATCTTTTCTTTTAGTCCATTTCAATGATTTTTAATAAAATTACGAATATACCCTGTATTGATAATTAAACTCTTCTCTCTCTAATCAAATCTAATATCTCTCATTCTCTCTCTTAAATCTCTCTCTCTCTCTCTCTCTCTCTCTCTCTCTCTCTCTCGTTAAGGCATCAACCGTCGAAGCCTCGACGGCGACACTCCTCAGCCACGCTCAGCCACGCCGGCGACGCTCCTCGGCCTCAACACGACGAACCTCGGCTCGTGCTTGAATCCAGATTCGGCTCGTGCTTCGTCGTCAAAGCTCACCGATCTCTGACTCCAGCCACTTATTCCGAGCAGAACCGTGAGGTCCTCAGCCACGCCGGCTACGCTCCTCGGCCTCAACACGACGAACCTCAGCTTGTGCTTGAATCCAGATCCGGCTCGTGCTTCGTCGTCAGAGCTTGCCGATCTCTGACTCCGGCCACTTATCCCGAGCAGAACCGCGAGGTGCTGGCGCTTCTGGTTGTGCTCCCACTCGTGGAGTCGGACTGTGTGACGATGGTGTCTAACGGATCTGCATGGTGGTGGCTTCGGATCGACCAATCGGAATGTGTTGATCGGCGACATCGCTCCTCAAGGAGTAAGATCCAAGGTCGAGGTTGATTTCTCCGAGGTTAGGGTTTAATTCTCCGTCTTCCTTCCTCTGTATCATTGACTATCTATATATGTGTTTGTATGTGATTGAGATTTGTTTGAGTTTGCAGTACAAAGAAGAATACAAATGTGCGGTTGGGTATACCGAATCCAAACTGTGGGCACGCACCTTGTTGAAGAGAATAGCTAGGTTGCAGTGTTGTGATTTCTTGTGAATTAAGTGTAGTATGTTGCAATTCTGTTCTCAAAATATATTTCTGCTCAAGTTATAAGTTTCTTTCATGTGTGATTACAAGTATAGCATTAGTTATTGATTTCATTTTTTGTGTTATTGATGTATCTATCAACGGGAAGACAACAAACATGTATATTAGAGGGTAATAAGTCGGTTACTGAGGGTTAGTAATTTGGTTACAGAGGGTCAGTAACTAGTTACTAGGTGTTAGTAATTGGTCAGTGGGGGTCAGTAATGGTTTACTAGGTGTCAGTAACTGGTTACTAGGTGCCAGTAACGGGTCAGTAACTGGTTATTGGGGGTCAGTAACTGGTTATTTGGTGTGAGTAACTGGTTACTGGGTGTGAGTAACTGGTTAGTAACTGGTTATTAGGAGTCAGTAATTGGTTATTGGGTGTGAGTAACTGGTTACTGGGTGTGAGTAACTGGTTATTGGGGGTCAGTAACTGGTTACTGGGTGTGAGTAACTGGTCAGTAACTGGTTATTGGGGGTCAGTAACTGGTTACAGGGGAAAATCCGGTGACCGGAATCCGGCAGTCGGGAAAAATCCGGTGACCGGAATCCGACGATCGGGGAAATTCTGGTGACCGGAGTCCGGCGGTCGGGGAAATTCCGGTGACCGGAGTCCGGCGGTCGGTGACCGAGGTTCCGGCCAAGTCTTTTCATGTTGAAGAGGTGGGGGCAAAACAGTCTTAAAATAATATGGTTTGTTAAAACTTTAGTAAAGATTTGTGCATTTGGGCATAAAAAGTGTTACCTTATATTGGAATGGGCTAATGCAAAAGATTATCATTGGAATGAGAAATAAGGGGTTTGAATTAGTATAAATTGGCATTTTCCCAAAACTGTATTGCAAAACGATACCGAGCATGCCCTTAGGTTTTAAGAAAAAGGAAGTTTTTTTCCCCCTAATAATTGATGGATATTTTTTGTAATTAAACAAACCTATAAAATCTGATGTAAAATATAAAATAATAAGTGTGTGTATTAATGTAACGAGAAGTTTTTCAGTGCTCCCATATGAAAAATGTCTCTTTTTTCAAAACAACTCAAATTAGGATATATTTAGTGATTATAGATCATGTTTGTTACATGGGATTAGTGGGGATTGGACTATCTTACATAGTCTAAGCCGACATATCCTATGTTTGGGAACAACCGAACAACCCAGGACTAAATTTATTGGACTATAGAGTCCTCAAGCAAGGACCAAGTTCTCACAAGAGAAGGACATGAACGGATATAGCTACTCATTTATAATTGAAAGTAATTTGCAGCAAGGCAAGATTATTGATGAACTTTGCTTTAAGAACTCTACACATGGAATTATAGTTCAACTTAATAAGGAGATATTTCATAAACATCTGGACGCAAGGACTCTATTTTAATATAAGATTTGATGAAGTTAATCATTGTAAACATGTGAAGAGGATGAGGAATATAAATACACATGCTGCACAACCTTTGCAAAAGGAGAATGAAGATAACAGTAGCAAGGCTAACTGGTGGGGATATTTTGAAGAGTTCCTGTAGATTTAAAAAGAGGAAAGGTTACTAAGGGTTTCTGTGTTTCAATTATCACCCTCAACTGGAAACGTCAATTGGTTAGACACAGACGCCATGAGAAAAATTGTTCTCCCAGCTGTGAACTATTATGAACTGAACCCCCAGAACACCACTTTAAATAACAAAGAACAAATCAGTGTAACTCACACACCGCAACTTCTCAACCAATTTTAAAATTTGAACTACAACCAAGCAAATTCGACCACAAAACGTACTTTACCTCAAAGTACCTGTTTTACGAGAGATTAGTTTGATAAGGTAGCAGACTGAGTTAGATATAGCGCAGAACTTCTCTCTACTTCAAATCCAAGCAGAGCTAGATACACTAAGGGCTCGTAGATTTAGTTCAATACTACACTCAAAGAACAATAATCGAGTGTATGAATTGCACAACAAAATTCACATTTTTAAATCAAGTAGAGCTTCAAACATATTTTTTTAACAAATAAGAGGTTTATGCCAAAAATTTAACGTAGCTCCTGGGATTTCTTTCAACAGCCACACAAGTATCTGTTGCATTTTCAGTTCTTATGTGGCATCTCCATCTTATTGATTCAACTAGGCAAATGAAACCAGAAGCCAAAAGGATCGACACAAACCGAAACTATCTACTACAAACTGAATTCACCTCACCAAAAACACCACTTCAACCACCAAATCTTTGAAACTCACACTACACGGCTTCTCAACACATTTCGAACTACAACTAAGCAAACTCGACCACAAAAGTAATGCAATTTTTTTTTGAAGTCCGAATACAACCACCAGACCCTCCCAAAAGTGAGAAGATAACCCGTTTCAGGCACCATGAAATACATTTCAGAAAGGATGACAGAAACCGTGTAATGTGTTCCAAAGACAATCAGTAGATTCATGTCTAAACATTCCTGATGCAAACCTTACTATGATGGCTTCTCTCCACTTCAAACCCAAGCAGAGCTAGATAAGCCGAGTAGAGATTGGGTGCAATATTACATTAAATGAACTGCAGATGCCCAATAGTCCAATGTATGAATTGGAGAGCAAAATTCACATTTTTTATTAAGTAGAATTTCAAACATTGCTGAACAACTAAGAAGTTTCTGCAAAGAGTTTAACATAGTCTGTGACTGATGCATACATCAAATCTTACAACAGCCAAACAAGTATCTGTTGCATTTTCAGTTATGTGGCATCTACAATTTATTGATTCAACTAGGTAAATGAAACCATAGGCCAAAAGGATCACAGAAACAAAAACTATCTAGAAGATGTTCTACTGTTTACCTACGAGCACAGATGTCAACAAGGTAGAGTGGTGACAGCCCAGGCATTCCAATACACAAAAAGAATATACGAATAAGAAAACCAAGTGATGAAGTGAATCATTAGCATCCCCCTGATGACGCAAGGCTCCACCATTTCCTAAACCATTGACCCTAAAGTCCTAAACCCTGGAGTACCGGTTTTATGGCTATTTAGCTGCAGTCCAGAACGTAGTATAAATAACTCCACGGCAATACTGGAGAAGTAACTCCACTAGTAAATGGTTAATAGCTATACAACACAACAACCCTTGTCATGTTTTGATGTATCTGGTAGTCTGGTACAACTGAACACCCTATAACTGTCATTAATAACTTACTAGTATGATCCCTAGAAGATATATTTTGTGACAATAACACTCATCTGGTTCTCCAACTGTAATATACTACGAACTCAATTCCCACCTCACCAAAAACACCACTTCAACCACCATGTATGTGAAACTCACGCTCCATGGCTGCAAACTCAACCACTAAAGTAACCAAATTTTCTTAAAACTCAACCACTCTATCACAACTACCACATGATATCAAACCTATGGATCCTTTACAGTCCTTAATCACCAACCAATATCACTCAAGCACGAAAGCACAAAACTTAATAAAGCTAGTGAACCTCGTCGAAACCCACATCCTCCTAAAAGTGAGAGTAGACCCCACCCCTCTCTAGGCACCATGAAATACAATTCAGAAAAGATGACAGAAAGTGTAATATGTTCCAAAGACAATCAGTAGACGAGTATCTAAACTTTCCGGATGCAAAATAATAAGAAACAATATTATTTCATCCCAACACAAAATATCATCTCCGTTTCAACACAGCGTAGAAGAAAAATAAACTGACTAACATGCATATAAATGGACAAAAGTTCCATAATATCTCTTACAAAACACTAAAAAAGTTCCAATCTGAATCCAGAACCAAAATTCATAACAGAAGTCAACCACAAAAGATAAAAGCTACCATCAAATAAGAGACATGCAAATTATCTTACTGTTACTATGTCATCAATCTTCAAAATCATCCTCACACACTCTGTGGCCAAAGTGATGGCACTTGTGCTTACTAGCAGCGGCTGCACCACATTCTCGTCCCAGATGTTGGTAATCTGCCCCTTCCTCACATTAATGCCAGTGTTGATCTCGCCATCATTGTGGCGGTTCCTCAGCTCAGTGACAATGGTCATTGGGTTCAACCCAGCATTTTCAGCCAATGTATAGGGAATAACCTCAAGTGCCTGAGCAAAATACTTGACACAATGACTCTCCATGCCCTGCAACACCTTAGCCCAAGCACCCAACTGCCTGGAGAGCTCAATCTCCGGGGCACCACCACCAGCAATCAAAAACCTCTTGCTCACCAAACACCTAACCACACACAAAGCATCGTGCAAGCTCCTCTCAGCCTCATCAAGCACCAACTGGTTAGAGCCACGAACCAGCACAGAAGTGATCCTACCCATGTTCTGAATCCCAGTAATCTTCACAATCTTGCCATCACCAAGCGAAGACTCCTCCACCAAATCAGCATACCCCAGCTTCTCCTCGCGGAAATGCTCGATATTCGCAATGGGCAAGCAATTCAGAGTCTTGGTAATAAACTCAATCTCATCCCTCTCCACATCCTTGATCACCAAAATCTTGGCTTTGGCCAAGTAATGCAATGACAGATCAGTCACTGCGTCCCTCAAAATACTCTTCTGAATCAGCAGAACATTGCAACCAGTGGACTTAATCTTCTTAATCATACTGAGAATGTAATTCCTCTCCTCCTTCAAAATCCTATCCATCTGCGTATAGTCCGAGACCACTATGCTCTGCTCGATGTCAGTTTTCGGAGGCGAAATCTGGAACTGAATCACAGCAATCTTGGCCTTCTCCATCCTCGTAGGACCACCAGCAGCATGACTGGTCTTCTTATCAAAAACCAGCCCCTTCACAGTCTCGGTATCATCCACGGTTCCGCCAAGCTTCTTCACGATCTTGATGTCCCTCAGGTCCACAATCTCCGGCTTGGCCGGGTCCACCACAGAGAGTACGGCGTCCACCGCCAGCGGCGCCAGAAGCGTCGAGTACTGACTGACGACCTTGCTGTTGAGCGCGGTGCTGGCGGATTTGACGAGGGCGTCACGGTCAGAAAGCTCGACGGGGCGGGCCATGGCGGTGAGGACATCGACGGCCTTGATGGCGACCTTGTGGAGGGAGTTGGAGATGACGGTGGGATGGATGCCGTGGGAGAGGAGGACGAGGCACTGCTTGAGAAGGGCGCCGGCGATGACGACGACGGTGGTGGTGCCGTCGCCGGCGGCGGCGTCCTGGGACTGGGAGAGCTCGACGAGCATCTTGGCGGCGGGCTGGAGGACCTCCATCTTGTTGAGGATGGTGGCGCCGTCGTTGGTGATGATGACGTCACCGGAGGCAGTGGAGATCATCTTGTCCATGCCTTTGGGGCCGAGGCTGGTGCGGACGGCGTCGGCGACGGTGCGGGCGGCGAGGATGTTGGCCTGGCGGACGTCCTCCTTGCGCTTGTTGTCGACATAAGACTCCGTCTTGGAGGAACGGGGAGCGGCGGCTACTGTTGCTGCCATGGAGATCGGAACCCTAAGCTGAAACTGCGGAGAGTGAGGAAAAGAGAGAGCCTTCTAGTTCCTCTTTAAAAATGAGAGACTGAAAACCTAGACTTGAGCGTGCGAGATGTTTTGTTTCGAATTTACTCTTGTATCCCCAGGGGCTCTCTCCTTTTTAAGTCTTTTCACTTGTTTTGTTGGCGCTTTTAGAAAGTTATTAGTATAGACGATAAACCACACAACTCAACTCAACATTTCTCTTCTATTGAGGTGTTTTTAAAATTAAAATATAGGCTTTCTTATTTTGTTTATTTTTAAATTATATTTCCACATCTCAACCATACAATGTTTAGAACATAGTATGTATATCATTTTTGTACAGTTTCACCTAATTTGGAGATCATTTGAATACCGAATTACATTAAATAAATCAGCATAACAAAATCTGTCCAAACAGAACCATTCGTGTAAATCAAGATTACAGAAGCTCAAATGATCTTCAAATTGGATAAAACTTTGCATAAATGATCTACACACTGTGTTTTAAATACTGAAATGTGGAGTTGTAGAAATACGACATGAAAGTGAGCGAAATAAGGAGATCCACATTTTAATTTCAAAGCAGGACACCGCTCTGAAAGGAAACTGCACAACTCAATTTTAGTCATTGATAATAATTTATAGCAAACAATATACATGTCATTTATTATCATACATGAATGAATTTATGAATTTTTTTTATGATTTTTGTTATGGATTTTGTAAATTAAGATATCCTTCCTCAAATAAATTTTATGAAACTTAAATTTGATGGCTCGTTGCTCAATAATGCTCAAGCATTCGCAAGTTTTATAATTCGAAACGATCAAGGTCGTTTTGTTGTTGCCTCTGCAAAGTTACTAGGTTATTCAAATGTCTTGGCAACTGAAGCCTTTGGTCTTAAGAGCCGGGCTACTAGTTGTTTGGCTTCACAACGTTACTGATCTCAAATTAGAGACTCAAAAATTCTAATATCAGAACCTTAGTTCAGTTAATGGAAAATTTCGAGTTTCATAGCGTATTATTGCCTTAGTTCATGATATCAGAACCTTGGCTCCCCATTTATGGTCTATCAAATTTACCTATATATGGACAAAGTCGAACTTTGCAGCAAATGCCTTGGCTACTCTTGGTCATCAAATTACTAGTGGTTGTTAGACTACTTTGCCTGATGCAGCTATTCGTGCTTTATGTTTTGATATTCTAAATTAGGTTGTAACAGGAGTTTCTCATTTTAGATTTTATCTTGCTCTACCGAAAAAAAAGTTGTGATACACACACACAAAGCTTCTCAACTGCGGACGTCCGTATTTATTCTTATGGTGCAGATTTTCACTTTACACTTATTTTTCAATCGAATTTTCACGTCTCCACCATCTAGTATAGATCATCTCTGCAAAATTTCAGCCAATTTGGTTATCATTAAGGCACTCAAAACTGCGTTTTTCTGTTATAAACATGAACGGTTCAAGTTCGACAAAATTATGTTCATCCATTGTTTTAATTGAGTTTGAGTGCTTTAATGATAACTAAATTGATTGAAATTTTGCAGAGATGATCTATACATTAGTATCTAAAGACTAGACGGTGGAGATGTGAAAATTCAATTGAAAAGTGAGTGTAAATTGGAAATCCGTACCGTTAGAATAAATGCGGACATTCGCACCAGAGAAAATATGTATATATATATATGTGTGTGTGTGTGTGTGTGTGTGTGTGTGTGTGTGTGTGTGGTGATGCTATTAACACACATTTTTTTGTTATCAACACCCCTCATATATTTTTCTATCCACACATTTCAATTTTATTTACAAACTTACAGCTTGAAATTGTTTCATGATTGCCTCAAATCATAGATGAGGTGTGTAGTAGACTGCTCTGGAGCTGGTAAAATTGTTAAAAAAATAAACTCGCTCTCTAAAATGGTTAAAAAACCAATATAAAGAATATGTTAAAGATGTTTTTAGTAGCAAAAAAATGTGTGTTAATAAAACCACCATATATTACGATTTGTCAAAAGAGACTACTAGACTCGATGATTTATTTTTACTTTTTTTGAGAAAAATAATTCATTAAGTCGGTATGTTTTGGATTCATATGGCGCTAGAGCTAAAAGCTGAGACCTAAACTGAACGGATCTGGGTTCATTATCGGTATTAGCGTATTAGGTGTAGGACCTGGGATTATAAATTTATAATGTGTTTATAAAGAAGTAAACCAATTCACAATGCAAGGAGTTAACAGGAATTTAATCCTTGTAAGCTCAAAGGTAAGGTCCTTATCGTAGAGCTGTGGCAAAGTGCGTAGCATACAGCCTTTGAAATAGTAGGATGCTGGCGATGATACAAGGTATACGATAATAGGAAGTCCCTGGCTGAATGTTGTTGTTGCAATGTGAGTTGACGAATGCCTATATCAATTGTAACAGATGAAGAGTCGGATAGATGGTCGCCCGAGCTCGACTAACCAACCAAGTTCCTCCCCAACCAGTGTCTCCTGGAGCTAAATCCATCTGCATGAAGGAAATTGTTTTTAGAGGTTTGGTTGCCTAGTATTTGTGTACTTTGCAGGGTCCGGTCAGTGAAGGGTTCACAGCAACATTTCCCTTTCTTGTGGCATGGGCTGAGTGTTTGAACATCTCTGTCAGCTTATTCTTGTCTACCAACTGCTGAAGAAGTTGTAGGGAGAATTAGAGACAGCGTAGGACGCTGGTCGTGACGAATCACTCAAGAACATTACTCACTCAGATCGTTCCTACAAGCAGTGAAGCCATCCTGCATTGTCATCTAAGGCTTATAGCACCTAGAACAAGGTAGTCTCATTATTCTCACAAAATGAAATTTAACATTCAACACCTACATAATTCGAGGAGACTTCAACTTCATGCAACTGCCCAGTCAAGCTTTTGCTTTCTTCAGGTTGATGAGTACTGGCAGTTGCACCACGAAGAACTCACTGTAGTGACCCAGCAACCAAGTGTAAGTGTTGTTGTGTTACCGTGTAAGGCTAAGTACTGAGTTGAAGTAGTCTGAAGCAACAAAAACCATCATTCAGATCCCAAATGAGTAATAGAGACCTGCATTATAGTAGTACCAACCAAGAATAACCTCCTGGGATGCTCTCTATGCTACTCAAATTCACATTATTTCAAGGAATTGTGACAATTGTAGTACTTCTGACTTCACATGTGCAATCTTTCACTTCCAAACATGCATTAGAAACATGCTTTTGTGGGTTCAGATGGACAAAGTTCACAAATTCCTAAAAGCAGCCAAGATTTCTAACAAAACAAATTAGACTATTCTGAAAATGAAGGAAGCCTGGTAACACCGCATGATACTGTATAAAGGGGAAACTCTCATATATCAAATCTAACATGCAATATTACACCTATATTCCCTAGTTACAATGCGGCATAAAGGTCACAATTATAATAGTCAGTTACAAAAGAAAACGCTTGACCATAGAGGCATTTTGATATTATGGAGAGAGAACCTTCTATACCACAGATTTACAACCATTGAAAAGAAACAAGTATAGCTGATAAAATATACAAGGTACACAGCTTAAGTAAATACGGCATACCCTGCTGGTATAAGAAAAAAGAATAGAGGAGCCTGTATTCCAGTGGCTAGAAAACAACCAAAGGAAAGAATGTTTGGAAGCTCTGTCTATACCTTTTTGACGTACCGAGGATGCCTTCTAATAAAAAGATATTGAACTTGGCTCATTGTCTCTCCTGGAACACGCAATTATCAATCTGTCAAGCAGCATCCAGCAACCTCATCGACAAGCCAGGTAAGAGCATTGGCTCAATGTGGTTAGTCTTGAGATCTGCATTTGGTTATTGCAATGACCTGAAATTCTACTAGCCATCCATCTCCAAAAAATCATCATATGTTCTATTGCTATCACAATCTAACAGAGCTTTTGCATTGACTTCTCTGCCAAACCTCCAGATGTAATTCAAACCAACAAGAAGCTCTGTAATTGTTGCTTCTGTCTTCTGTTGATTTGCAAAGTAGAGGGTTTGTACCAGAAGAACATGAGTCCTGGAAACCAAGGTTTGCTGTTCAAAGCTCCTCTCGGATTGCCATCTTATCATGTTATGAGCAAGTGGTGCCAACCATTCTAATATTCCCGCCATTGCCTCATTCCACTCTCCTGCAAGAACTGTATCGTAAACTGCTGAAGTTAAGCTCTTACTGTATGGCTTTAGCCTTGCCCTTAGTGCAGTCCTCACACTTGCAGGCAACATATTGTACAGATCATCTCTCGCATCAAGACCAATCAAGTGAGGAGATGCTACTAACTTCTCAATTACAATAACAACATTTGCATAGTGCAGTGCTAAGGCAGCAGCGCCAAGTGTTTCGGGCGGAGCATCCAGCAATTTGTGCTTAGAACTGAAGATTGACGGACTAGGGTGAAGTTTGCTGCCAGAAGCTAAAACATCTCCACCAGCCTCTCTGGCTACATTGAGAATTGCTGAACGAACACCATTCGAATTCAAGTAGCAATTGGTGACAGGTGAATTGTTTCCATTTATCATGCATCCTTTAAAAGGTCCAACTTGTGGCAACCTATTGGGCTTTTTAGGTGGTTTCTTCTCATGATTAGTGACTGAGTGATCATGAGACTTCCACAACTTCCTGATGGTTCTATTCGTTGCAGCAATTGGGCCTGATTTTGTTGACTTAACAAGTGGACCCGAAAAGAAGCTGACATCTTTCTTTTTCGCTGAAATAGGGCCTGATTTTGTACTTGAGCCACCAAGAGGGCCTGAAAAGAAATTGTTGGTCTTGTTTTTTTTCGACACTGGCCCTGATGTAACAGCAAACCTCCCAAGGGGACCTGAGGCAAATCTTGGAAGACCGTTCTCAGACGGATGGACTGAAGGCTGTATTAATGCGGACACTGATTGACTACGACTTATGTGATCAGATTCTTTGGATTCACCATCTGCCATCTGTTGAAGTCCAAATACATGCTTGATTCTACCAAATATTGTGAAGAGAGATCTTGCTAGAAGGAGGACTGTATAATCATAAGTCCTACTCCAAAGAGACGCCTCTTGCAAATTCTTCACCTCCTGCCGCTTCCACACTACCTTCTTATGAAACTCAAGCAAATTAACACCATCTAAGTCATCACTGTCTTTCATTCTCCTCAGCGTTTGTTCAAGATCTGAAAGAACTTCCATCTCTTCATACAAATTTGCATTTATTGAAATGAACCTCTCCATCTTCTTGGCCTTCCTCTCCATCTTCTTCCATGAAAATTGCCATCTGTAAGGGTCAGCACCATAATTGATCAAATCACTAATAGCTCTCTCAAAACCATTCAAACTAGGATCCGTACAATTCTTCCCAAGCCTGGCCACAGATTTTGACACACGGACCATATTCTCGAACAACTCGATGCATATTAAACCTACAATGTAATCATCATCTTCTGACACAAGCTTTCTTACACCCACCGAATTTGAAATTTCCTCTCTAAGCCTAGCCACTTGTTTATCACTCAGTAACTGCCATAACTGCACCAGCTTGGACATCAAGCTTGCTACTTCAAAGGCCAAAACTCCAATTACTGCTTTCCCAGGTCCAGCCTCATGCTTCTTTTTAGTCTTCCAAAGACTACGAAACCACGACTCTGCAACCATCTCTTACACAGAGAAAACAATTCAGATGACTAAGCAAAATCCGACCTCATATTTCTTGATCCTGTATCAAATAATAAAATCATAATCAAACAATTGCGCTAAGCAGCTAACAGAAATGAAGAAACTCAATTATGTGACACAAAATCATGCACTAGCAAACAAACCAAAAAGCAAATTACCATGATTTCTCTCCTAGGCTGAGAAAAGGAGGGCAGAGGGTAAAATTCTGGGAATTTAAGTGTGTTGGGCACACACAAATTGAAAAATCAGAAAACGAAGATGTGTTCCTTCTGTTCTGGTTTTAAATTTCGGCAAGTAAGAGAGAACATCCTTAAATTTCCACAGTCCAAGATCCACAAAAGGTATTTAAAGGACAAAACTCAGGCAGCTAACTCTATGATTAAAAGGCTAAATGGATACCCCATACTCTTTATCCACGACAAAAAATTTAAAATAAAATAAACCAAAACTGAAGGAATATTAATCTTTTAGCACACAATTCAGCCTAAATTAGACATGAAAACGACCGTTAACCAAAACCCAAATTCCAAGATCCAATTTTTTCAGCACCCAAAAAAATTTCCTATTTTTTCAAATTCATATTTCTTCTTCCAGAATTAAGAAAACAAAGCCAGATTCAGAGACCAACACCACTTTTGTTGTTTTGGGCTTAATTAAGTAAATTCAGACTAGATAAAAAAAACGTTCGGTCCTAGGAAAAAAGACAGAGCAGAGTTTCAAAAACCCAGATTCAGACAACAACGTTTTGAATTTGTGCGATAAAATAAAAAATCAAGAAAAAGGGTACGATCATATCCAGAAAATAAATAGAAAAAGAAAAGAAAAAATAATCAAGCTATGGTATAAGACTCACCGATGATAGGAAGAACAAGTAGTGGGCGGCGAATGTTTCTAAAAGGGAGAATCTGAAATGGGGGAGCTTAAAGAGGAAGAGAGGAAGTAGGGAGGAAGCTGCAGTGGAAGCTTGAGCTGCAGAGCACATGGAATAGCGCAGCAGAAATTGTAGCAAGGAAAGACTGACCAGAACACGAGTAATATTTAATAGAGAGAGAGACTACACAAAACTCTCTCTACTGATTGCTAATCTTATCCTTATTTGCATTATTTGACCCCCTCTGTCTCTCTCTATATTACCTTTTCAACCCCAACTGTCGTCACCCGTTTTTTTCCTTTCTTTTTTTGTTTTCATTTTCTTTTTAATGAAGGGATGGTTTCATTTTGTTCAAATGTTCAAATAATTGCCTTGTAAAAAATTTAAATGTTCTTCAAGGCAATTCACAGATTATGCTTCAAGGAAAATGTTCAAATCTAGGTCTCAAGCAAGAAAGAAGAGATAGATTATTTCCAATGTTTGTAGAGAATGATTGCAAGTTGTGATGTTTATTAGAGAATTGGGATCTCACGGATTATAGAGAATTTATAGAATAATGTAAGAAATTGGTTATCTAGCTCAACTATTTTATAGAAGTTTGAGAATCTTATGAATTTAGGTTTTGCTTTTCTAGATTGAACAGCAAAATTAATTTGATAAATTTGAGAATGATAAAGATATGTTTTGGTTGAAACGCTAAATGTACATTTAAATCTCATAATTAATTAAAATAATCATAAATTAAACCCCATACAATCTACAATCATGATCATTTCAAACATCTACAATCATATTTCTTTAACCATTTCGACCCAATGGACCTCAAATCTAGTCATCCAAAATCCAGCCTAACAAGCAGTAAGATTTGGATGTCACCGACACCGACCGCTACCAGAAAAGCTCCACCTTTCGAACCACGTTACAAAGGAGAGTTCATCGACAAATTAGCAAAGATAACCTACCCAAATAGGAAGAGATCGTGGCAGGTCTAACTTGCTATGATGTTGCACTGCTCTAGGCCGGTCACCTCTAAATTCGTTTCACGTCTCCTCTATGACGGCACGACATCCATGCCGGAACAAAACCTATGTGCATTCAAGCTCGTCACTGCCGCTTCAATCAGTTGCATTTCCCTTCAAAACCTGAAACTTCTCGAACCACCATCACCGACAAGTGAGACACACCATCTTAATGACAATAACGATAGAAAACTCTTTGTCTGGCGAACGGTTGAAAAAATCAAAATTAGAACTGTAGGAAACCCTCTCTTTATGGTGAGCAAAAGAGAGAGAAGAGGGTAAACTCTCATGTCTCTAATGTAGTTAACAACTCATTAATGAAACCAATGCGGCTTAGAGCATCTTTAGCAATGCTAGCCATTTTGTAGTCAAATTTTAACTAAATTAGCTAAAAAGTCATTTTTGGCTAGCCATTTTATAAATAGTGAAATATCTCTACACCAATACTCTCTATTTCAACTAAAGTTTGATTTATATTATTGATTAAATAAAGAAAAAATAATTTAAATGTGTTTTAATATTACATAAAATGAAGGAAAAAATTCAGTTTACTACCCTGAACTTTAGGTCTAAAATTAGTCCGATACATTATCTTTTTTTTAATCAATTTCATCCCTAAACTTTCAAAATGATATCAATCTCGACCAAAATGTTTTAAAATGAATATATTGGATTAACTTAAATTATAGAGAGTCATCTTGCTAGCTAAAGTTAAAATAGCTAACCACTTAGAGCATTTCCAACAATGTTGTCATTTGACACATGGACATTCAAACGGTAAGTTTTGACACAAACACCTCACTCCAACGAGAAATTTTTCAGCATTATAAGAGGACCAAATGACAGTATGACGTGATCCTACATTCCAATCAAATATTGACACTTGAATTTTACTAAAGAAAAATTACATCAGCTATTTTGTCAAATATAATTTTAAATTTGTTGTTGCTTTTTAAACCCTACACCCTAAACTCTAAACCCTGACCCCTATACCCTAAATCCTAAACCCAAATCCTAAAACTCAATAAAGACCCATAAAAGTTTTTTCATAAAAAATAAAAACCTTAGTTTATATGACCACATCATCATCAGACAAACGTGGTCCTTCGGTAACATCTAAAAATTTATCCGTTTTAACAAAACTGTCAAATCTCACGTCGTCCTACGTGGATTTGACATAACAACCCATTGAGTCAAATTTGACAACTCTCTCCGGCTGTGTCAAATATTCTTTGTTCTCCCTTTCTTTTTTCATCTTTGTAACCCAGACCAAAGCTGAAAACAACATCGGAAAAAACCTTGACAACAGATGAATGAATTTTTTTTATTCGATCTACTCGATCTCCTCATCTCCATCACAACCAACTATTTGTCTATTTCTGTTTCTCTAGGAAAATCCTCCCAATTAAACCCAATTTCAAGCTTGTCACTCTATTCAATCTGCTCCAAATACGATCTTCAAAAGCCCAAACCCACCCGTATCAAATTGCAGACCTTCATTTCAAAACCAACAAGAAGAAATGGAAGAAGAAGATAGACATGAGGTCTAGAAGGAGATGGATTGCAAGAAAGAGAAAAACCAAATCATCACCTTGTAGATCTAAAACCCAACACCACCTGATCACTATCTAAGAATTGTTTTGGCATAAAGATACAGCAGAATGAAGAGAAAGAAAGAAGACGTATGGGATGAGAACAATTGAAGCAGAAAAGAAGAGTATATGAGGGATGAGGATAAGAATTTTGAGAAGAACAAAAGGATTGATTATATTTAGTGAAAAAAAAAGACTAAAAAAATAATAAAATGAATTCCAATTTGACATATTTGCTGGAGAAAAAGTTGGTCAAAAATGACTTTGACACCTCACATGTCAAGCAAATTTGGCTACATGAATGGTGATGCTCTTGGTGCTCAGCCATTTACTAGTGTGTTGGAGTTTGTCAAATTAATAAAAAATTAAACTCGTTTTTTAAAATAGCTAAAGAGTAAATATTAAAAATTTACTAAAAGTACTCTTACTATCTCACCTACGAAAATCTTAAAAAATTTAGAAATTAGTAACCATCAATATCTAAAACTCGGTAATTCATTCATTGCTTGCAAAAGTTGCTTCGGTCTTTTAATTTGAGATAGGTAAACTTCTATTTTAGTAGGCCAGGTAGTTGTCATCATGGTTTTAAAACACATTAATGAAACACAAGATGTTAATAATCCAAACAAATCAATCAATTTTCTGGTAAATTAAACACTGACCCCAAATAAGGAAAAAGAAAACCTTGATACAATGCATGAAAATATTAGCAATATCAAGGACTGAAGTGCAAAGCTTGAGGTAGGGAATCCATCACACAAATTCCGACGACCACGCGGTAACAATTCCACTTAACAAATTGGCCCTCTAACTTTATTCTATCTTCCACTCGAGCCCGAGCCCAACAGTACAGAGGGACTGACTTGCAAACGAGGAAGTAGTCAAGAACCGCCAAAACGGTCCGACCAAGGAATCCCCTAAATCATACTTAATTACTCACAAATATGATGTTAATATCATCTTAATTAAGTCTAAAAGTCTAAACACAACTTAATTAATGACTTTTATCTAAGAGCAGTGCTACGTATACCAAAAATCTATACCAAATATCAATACCAAATGACATGACGTATGCCACATAAATCTCGCAAACCATGTTTTTGGTTTATTCTAGTCTAAATAAGGAAATTATTCTTTTGTTTTTAGCTTTTACTTTTTAATATTAAAGCGATCTCATTACTGCTAATCAACTTTACAAGTCTTGTATACAACACTGCACAGGCTGAGTTACCTGAATCACCCTTGAAAGAGTTCTTCTCAAAAATCCACAAACTTTCTATTATATTTTTATTTGCACGTGTTTACATCTTTGATCAGTAAGTTAGATCTTGAATATGTCACATCATCTGTTATTTATGAACATCTCTTAGTATAATTTATTTTCTCTAAACGAAAATTCATCGTTGCACCAGTTGATGTGTTTGGAATGCCTCGTCAGAGAATCGTTTTCAAGTAAATTTCTGCTAATTTTTTTTTAAAAGCAGTTGTATTTTTTATTTTTTTTACTGTAACTTGAAATGCATGAATCAAGAGCGCGTAACCGAAACCTGGAGGTTATATATAACAACACGTATAATTAGTGTAGTTATCAAGTACAAGTAACCAAGTGTCTAACAGTGCACAATGCATGGACATGCAATAAAATGGATATATATATATATATATGTATATCATGGCCCTTCCAATGAGGGATTTCTATTTTTGATCACTTTCTAGGGATAGGGCATTACACCACTTCCCAATTGAATTTTTACATCTCCACCGTTCATATCATAGGTCTATATGAGTAGATCACCTCTACATGTGATTAAACCACTCAAATATATATATATATATATATATATTTGAGTGGTTATATATTTGAGTGGTTTAATCACATGTTAGCAAAAAGGCGATATGTTTTAGCATCAAGAAATATTTGTCTAACCGATGCTACAGCCCCTACCCCGACTAACAAGAAGGATACTCCTGCTATCAATGTGTTGACCCAAAAGATGAGGCTCTGCTTTGAGGGCTTGAAACTCACATTGTAGAATATCATTGGCAAAATGAAATCGAGAGGAATGCATCCAAATGCCCCGAACAATGCCATGATATCTCCAAAGAAAGGTAACATCGCAGCAAAAAATGTAGCTACCACAACGGTGAGTGACCGGAAAATCAATCGCGGCACCACATTACGGACGGAGAATTGATCCTTTTTTGGGTCTGCAAATTTCTTCTCAAACACTTCATTTGTTGGTTGCAAGTAAACCTGTGAATACACAAGCATGTCAATTAGTTGGGTCATGTGAACTAATTAAGTTACATTTGAAAGATCAGTTCACCTCGACAAGGCAAACAAGATTTTAATTAAGTTGGAACTTTTAAAAATTTACCCCTGAATTTACTAGTTACATAGTTAAAATGCAAATCAATTAGGCTTTCAGCTTGGTGTAATCGACTTACCACTGTGACAGCCAAGACCTGCAGAAGAGTGAAGACATTGGTCATGAGCAAAAACCAGGTAGGAAGTAAAGGCTTGTCAACACCCATAAAATTGTATAGAACGGTTCCCATAGCTTGGTTGCCAAACGCCCAATATCCAGACATTGCCACACTGAAATAGGTTGTCACTATAACACTGTAGCACACACATAGCCCTTTGAACATCTTGCCTTTTACCGGAGGTGCCAAAGTTGCCTGATGAAAATACTCATTTCTTGCTCATTTATGTAACCACTTCATCAATTATTTGTCAAGGTAGATAGGCAAAAATAGTTTGGCATTTTGGCACTCTTGTAACAACATAACATGTGGATTTTTGACGACATACATGTACTTCAATGATATTTAAGAACACATATATTTACTCTAATTAATTTAATAAACTGATATTTATAAGATTCAGTCTTAAATCCAAAAATTATACACACACATGGTGATTCTACGATCATACTAGGTCAGTAAAGCTCAATTTTGTAGCCATGTTGTATAAGAAATTAGTTGAAATACCTGTATTTCCGGAATTATTCCACTTGCGTATGTGGTAGCGATGATTGAGATGCCATTGAAGATACCAAAATACCGATCTTTTGTACTTCCTTTTATGGAATAGTCCTTTATAGGAGCATTGTTCGTATGTCCTGGGAAACAAACATAGTGATCTAGTCACAATATGGTGATCGATATATGTGTGTGATTACAGATATTCAATTGTATTTTCTTCCTCGCATGCATGACTTGGCGATCATATACATTAATACATAAGGATAATTGAGTATGCTATAGTTAGTGATAATTACCAATGTATATGCAACCAGCAGTGACGCAGGAGCTGTATGCAAGACAGAGGATAAGAGAAACGAGGTTAATATGCCTTAAGGAATGGAAGGATGGCATTTGAGCCAGAAAGAGTGTGACGCCTCCGAACATAATAATAAACTGGTACAGCTTCATTGTTCCATCTGGATTCGAGAGCAAGTAAATAAACTGCCAACAAACATAACAAGATCCAATAAGCTAAGAGGCTTCATGTACCTAGTGTGTGTGTGTGAGAGAGAGAGAGAGAGAGAGAGAGAGAGAGCCTGATAAAACTTTCATATATGAGGCACTGGTAATACTGGCAATACTGGCAATGGTGAATTTGTGATAAAAGTACAGGTTGAGGCACTGACCTTAAGGCTCTGCCCTCCAAGTAATGTGCAAGCGATGACTGCACCATAGCATATCCAAAACTGCAGAGGGCCAACAAAATATTTACCCCAAGCAGGACCTATAAACAAACAAATGCAATATATGTTCACTCGATCAGATATGTAGAAGAGAACATATAAGAGTATGTGTACGTAGAATAACAAACTCATCATGAGATCGAGTATGAATGAATAGCATACATACGAACCTAAGATGTCTCTGGCCATGTCTCGAAAGCGAAGTTGACGATGGCCAAGCTTCTCTTGGTGCTCGAGAACTAGAGAGAGAAGAGTGTAGGAGTAGAAGGTGACCAAAGCTGCCAAGGCTACACAGATGACTCCCCCAACCCAGCCGAGCAAGGCCATCGCAAACGGAAGACTTAGAAGCACCGGAGCCACTATTGATGTCGTCAAGTGGTACCCAACATGTAACCATGACCCTGTTTATTTACCACGCAAAAAACATCAATTCACACATAAAGTTTAGAGAGGTTAAGATGTGATTAAACATCTTAGGATACCAAAAATTGCAACGTACTATAGGGTAATAATTAACACTTTCGTTTATCAATCAATAAGGTAATCATATTCTTCTTAGTTAACCTTAACGCATGATCTTCTTGCAGGGACGGAACCAAGATTTAGAAATAGGGTAGGCTAAAGTTCTTTGCGTTCTTTCTATCGGGCGAAGGCCAAAATTTTTTTTTGAGGTCTTTATAAAACTCTAGAGTAGATTGAAATCGGAAACTCCATTTGATAAAGTTCCTTTCTCCAAAACGCATAGTAATAATGCTTAGAAGAGAATGCACATCAGAATGAGAAAGACTAGGAATACTTTGTTGTGGTGCCATTGCAAAATGCTTCAAGATCTGCAAATTTGAACCAAAACGAAACTTCTGACAAAACTCACATAAAATTCCACAGCACAGACAACACTTGACAACACAAATCTGAAGAAAATACTGGATCTTCAATTACTGTTTCAAACTCTAAAACAAATTATTGAACCTTCAATAAACTTGAACCTTCATTAAACTGTTGCAAGCACTCAAATCTACACAAACCTCATCTTCGATACAAGTCTGTTCAATTTCTCAACTCAATTATCACAAAGAAAACTCAATTTGCTCAATTTCTCAGCTCATTTTTTTCTTTCTCATATATGCAACTCGATTTGCTCAGATACTCAACTATCTCATTTCTCAGTTCAACTTTCTCATTCACAACTCAATTTGCTTGCTGCTATATAGACATATAGTATATATGATATATACCCAATTTTTCTCACCAAAAAAGTGAGGTGGGCTGCAGCAAACCCTAGCCCACCTCTAGTTCGGTCCGTGTCTTCTTGTATCATATATTGTTTATAGGCCAGGCATGACTGCATGAGAGATCGATATACATAATGGCCGGTGCTAATTCAGTGATCAAATCTATCGACAGCTTCATATATACAGTTTTTAGTTGAAGAAATAAAATGGTATTGTTGATCATGATGAATTAATTAATCAAACATCATATACAAATAGCTAGCTAGTGATCGAGTTCCGGCCGGCCACTAACGTACCTTGCGACTTGAGAACGAAGAGAGCTCCGGCGTCGAGCTGTTTCGGAGGGCTGCTGGCGGCCACGACACCCTCTTGTTTCTGATAAACTTCAGATGCTAATTCCATCATGTATGGAGCAGCCACAGTTCCCATCTCTCTCTCTCTCCCCTTGTGTTCTTGGAAGATCGACGATAGACGATACACAGAGTAGAGAAACTGCAACAGATTATAATTAAGGATAAGGCATGCAGTAAGAAAGAGTTTGCTGATAGCTTCTATGAAGTCAACCACACTACAGACCGATCGACTAGCTTCTTCGATCTAGCTGCTATATATGTAATGAAAATCAGACCTCAGAAAATCCAAGAATGAGCTACTTTGGTTGAATGCTGTTTTGGACTGCTTACAGAAAGATCAGAGGTCCACTGCCACACTTATATACTACTCCAGACTTCACACACACGCAGTCACGCAAGTGCCAAAAAATTCTTTATAGATTTCCTTCCACAGTTATGTATACAAACAGGCTGGTGAATGTCAATCTTTATCATAGAATAGTACGTGGGTCTCGTCTCTAGAAGCGCGCAGTCGAGTTTGACCGAGTCATAGCACGTTCTACTGCGCCTTCTCTTTTCTTAATAGCTAGCGACCAATTAAGGCTGTAATGCTAATGCATACATAATTATTTTAGTTAGTTCAACTTATTTGGTGAATCAAGGTTAGTTTGGAACTTTGGATGGAAGGTGTTAAAAGCTTGAACAAATGAGACTTGGTCCAACAGTTTGGATGACTGTCCATTTTTTTTTCTTTTTTTTTTTTTCATTCATTTTTAAGTTCAGATTTATCTGGCTATATAAGTTTGCCAATAATCTGTAATATATTTGTTAGTCCCAGATGGCATGGCGGGAGGCTTGAAAGTCAGATACATATGGAAGATCATTGACTATGGCAAATCGATCTATTACATGTGTGCGTGTGTGTGTGAGAAGTGCTTGATCAATCTGGTATATATGGACTCCTGACCAGTGACCCTGATAGTGATAAGTACCATACCATAAATTAATCATCCAAAGAAGACAATGGAAGATTTATTTTTAGCAGTCAGCTTGACCTTGTAGGTTGCTGCAGGTATGATTTGTTTATGCATCATCCATTGACTGGTTTTAAGATCCCTCTGTCATCAAATACAAATACAAATACAACAATGGATTTGGTTTTTCTAAAATGAGCAAATAGTGAAGTTAGTAAAATTTGTAAAATTTAGACTCTTTATCTAATTTAAAGGTTATAAACATGATACATCACTCTTGGATCAATTTAGTCTAAAACATAATTAATTTAGGTTAAGAATCTTTTCTTTTCTTCATTGAATGGCTTAACAAACGCAGTTAACAAGAATAAAAATAAAAATAAAAATAAAAAAGGAAAAAATAAAAACTGTTACTACTCTTTAAGCACATCTCTCCATCGAAGACATGCTTTCTGAAGGTGACGAGCGACTGAAGATCACCATTGTTGGTGTCTTGGTAAGTCTATATCGAGGAGCGTTCCGGTGATAAGGTGTATAATACTTGTTGTGTTTTTGGTACTGATTGAAAGTTGAAAGCTAAACATAGGAAGGTAAGGCTCTAAGATTATCAACATGATGTGATGATATTTAGTATACGACTCGTATGCCTAAGTCAGTAGAATACACCAAAGAATGTTAAAATTGTAGTTTTTAAGCTTGTAATCTTTACCGCCTTCTAATTGAGACATTATCTAAGATTGAATTAATCCTCTCAATTGTTTTACCATTTAGATCTACATGTTTTATCATATAGTGCTTCAAGATTGGTTTCAACACAGTGAGGAGAATCACTAAAAATCTGAATTTTTTATTTTATTTTTGTCAACGATATTTAAGCCATTCAATCTTGAAAAAAAAAAAATTAACCATGGTTTAAACTAAATTGATCAAAGAGTAATATGTCATGTTTATAACCCTTAGATTAAATAAAGAGTCTAGATTTTATGAACTTTACTAACTTCACAATTTGCTCACTTTACAACACAACTACTTTACTAACTGCTTGTTGCTAGCTATTTGAAACTTCAGAGGAATACATTAAATGATTCAAGTCGATCAATCTTGGCAATTTTGTTTTGGCAATTAACTAATTAGCCTTCTGCAGTGAGCTAGTCTGCAGTTTAGTCTCACTAAATCGGCCTCATAAAAAAATGTTCATATATAGTGTGATCCAAGTGTCCAACATGGCTTCATCAGATGAATGCCCTGCCCTGACCAGGGAGCTAGTCACCTATTTTGAGCATTCTCGCGTAACCTCTGATCGAGGTCCTCTTACACGATTTGTACCGAGGTTTCAAGATCTATAACCATTCTAACAGTCTTCATGAGCTGACTTCTTGCTTCTTTCGCTTTTGGAGACATCCAGCAAAATTATATAAACATAAACAGTTCTGATAATTTAGGAATGTGCAACAAGCTAAAGATCGAGTTTGCAGTTTGTGTCCTCTGTATCAGAAAAGCTAAAGCCTTACACACTATACGTTAGCAAACAAACTGTAGGTGTTAGCATCAAGAATTATTTGACGGATTGAAGATATTGCCCCCAACACTCCTAATGCTGAAAAGATTAAAGCAATTATTGTGTTTCCCCAGAAAAGAAAGCTGTACTTGGATGGCTTGAATACAACATTGTAGAGCACCATCGGCAAAATGAAGTCGAGAGGAATGCAACCAAATGCTCCGATTAAAGCATTGATGTCTCTAAAGAAAGGAAATATAGCTGCAACAGTTGTGGCTATCATGACAGACAATGAACGATAAACCAACCTTGGCACTACATTTCTAACAGAGAACTGATCAATCTTCGCGTTGACGAACTTGCGTTCGAGTACTTCATTTGTTGGTTGTAAGTAAACCTGTGTAGATCAACTATAAAGTTTAGTATGACAGAAACATGTGGTTAAATGCTAATTCATATCCTTAAGTTTTAGTCACCTCAAAATCAAAATTTACATTCAGTCAGTCTACATACCACACTAACAGCTGATACTTGCAAGAAGGTGAAGACATTGGTCATCAAGAGAACCCAAGTTGGCAGCAGAGGCTTCTCATCAACTAGGAAATTAAGTAAAATAGTACCTTTGGCCTGATTACCAAATGCCCAATATCCTGATATAGAAACACTGAAAAATGTCAAAAGTACAACCGTATAACATACACATAATCCCTTGAACATTTTTCCTTTGACTGGCGATGCTATAGTTGCCTGCAAAGAAAAAATGTACGTGCATCTTAGTTTGTACTATCCAAGTTGAATCCAGTAATTCACCAAGCAAAAATAACATTTTCCATTTAGTAAGGAATTTCGAAAACCTGTATTTCAGGAATAATGCCATTGCCATACGTGGTAGCAATGATTGAAATAGCATTGAAGGTGACGTGCTCGTTACCGGGTGCACAATTTAAAAAACAATTTTCTTATCAGAATGTAGTATTGACAAATATGGTTCGATCAATCCGGGGACTTAAAGGGCACTCTTACAGTCATGATTACACTAAATAGTTAGCAACTATAAGTATTTACAAGCATTCATATGGTACAAGGTAAACAAGGGGGTTTGAAGGTTTGTTCTATGTTCCTAAAAACAGAAAATAAGATATGTACAGGTGATCAATTCATTCAACATCGCAAACAGAGATAAACTTGAATTCTACCACACATCAAGATCATGTCTCATTCCAGCAATCCAATTATCATGGAAGTTCTTAACAAAAGAAACAATCTCAGAACACAAGCTTGAAAAGGACATGCATTCCTTTAATTCTACTTACTTTGTCATCTAAGCAGAGAAAGGTCTAGAATTTAGATTATTTCATGTAAATTGATGCATTCAATGCTGAAGAGTACTTGTCCACAATAAACATGAATCATTAAGAATTATAGAATTGAGATTGAACAACAACGCACATCCGAGAAGTCGTAACATGTATTTGTTGTAGTTTACGTTTTCAACTATTATTACATAGTTTCCACCACTTAGAGAAACATACTTACTTAAAGAAACTTAGCATGAATCATGGCAATAGCTAGCATGCATTCTAACTATTTAATTTAAACAAAAACAGAAACTTTCAATTATTAAACTCACGAGATCGGATCGCCAGAAAATCATTAACGAAACATCAATATGTTTTATAAAATTCTGAATCTATTGAATACAAGAACAAGCAAAACATGCTTCCAATTCCTAAGTTTAGCACATGAAACATGCCTGTAAATTGGTACAGAAAATTAAAACAAAGTAAAGGTAATGTTTACACTTTATCAAGTCTCCAAGGAAGTTTGTTGACATCAAAAGGATGCTTGGCTTCAATGCTTCTCAGAATCCAATGTTGTTGCCTTGATAGAGAAGTCCTTCAAGGCTTAGCAAAGGAAGAAGAAGCTTGAATAAGGAGAGGGAGAGGTTGCTGCTGCTCTCTTATCCCTTTGGTTTTTAATGTGAATGATTGATGCTCTTAGAAGCACTTAAAGCTGTTATTATATAGAGGAAACCTTGGTGGAACTTTTCTTCAAACATGATGTGGGATAGCTGAAATGTTTGACTTTTCTCCTTCTTTTTTGGATTTGGGCCTTCTTTCCTTAGACTACTTGGGCCTTCTTTTGGGCTTTCTCCATTTTTCTCTTCCATCCTTGGACTTGGGCCTTATCTTCTCAATTAAGCTCTTTATCCTTTTTGTGCTCTTATCAGGATTTCTCTCAACACTTGCGTTTTAGCTTTCTTTTGTGTAAAACTGCTTCTTTCGACCTATAAAACAGAGACAAGCTAGAAATGACATTATTAAGGAAATAACAAAGCTAAAGAAGGTCGGAAATACTTTAAGAATATAACATAAAATGCGTGTATCAGAAGGATCCGAAAACGCGATTCTGTTTGCTTCCATTTAAGGAATAGTCCTTCTTAGGAGCATTCATCGAATTTCCTGCAATCATATATAAATAGTAATCAGATCCGGACTAGCACGGTGACAATATGAACATGCTTAACTTGTTCTATGATTTCTTACCAATGTATATGGAACCGGCTGTGGCACAGGCACTATAGGCAAGACAAAGGACCAGAGAGACTAGGTTGATGTGCCTTAAGGAGTGGAAGGATGTAATTTGTGCCAATACCAGCATTAGGACACCAAATATAATAACAAATTGGTAGAGTTTCATGGTCTCTGGCCTTGAACTAGAGAGCAGAAATATATACTTGCACAAGAGAAATCAGGAGGGATAGAAAACAAAAGAAAATAGTTAGAAAACTTCAGATGATAAGTTTCTGACATAACATTAGAGGGATTTTTTTTGGGAGACATAATTATGCAGATCAATATATGTAGTTCCAGTTTTTCACTGCTTCACCAAAGCAAGAACAGCCTGCAGGTTTTAGAAAGCCTTGACGGAAATAGAAAACTGACCTTAAGGCTCTGTCCTCCTAAAAGAATGCAAGCTATAACTGCGCCATAGCATAGGCCAAATTGAATCGGACCTACAAAATATCTTCCCCATCTTGGTCCTGTAAAATTGACCATAAACCCTCTTTTATTTCTGCATTAATCTGTGATACCAACATGGAAGTCCCAAGCAATCACAAGTGAACATACTCACCCTGGCCATGTCGCGAAAGCGAAGCTGGCGCTGACCAAGGTGAGCATGGTGCTCTAAAACCAAGGACAGAAGGTTGTATGAATAGAAAGTTACCATAGCTGAAACAGTGAGGCATATAACGCCCGGAAACCATCCCAGCAGGGAAAGAGCATAGGGAAGACTCAAGAGTGCAGGAGCTACAATTGATGTTGTCAAGTGATATCCACAGTGCAACCATGACCCTATCATCAAATCAGTGTTTATTAAATTATGCTCATAAACATATTGACGGATGCTATAAAATTAACTAGTACCTTTGGATTTGAGCACAAATAGAGCTCCAGCATCAAGTTTCTTTGGAGTGTTGGCTTCATCTTCCTCTGTTACTGGCTCCATAAACCATAATTCTATTAGGATATTATGACCATAGCTAACCAGTTAACGACCACAGATCGATTTAATTATTGAGTGCTCAAGTGTAGGGTGCCCTAAGACGATCCATGCGTGTCCAAATAAAAAAGCCCACCAGCTCACAGTCGGGTCAGCAGAATATAATGTGACCAAACTACCCCCGAAGGTATAAACCCCCGAGCCTGAGCGTTTCAATGGCGAAAGGCGACGACGCAATCAGGAAGAAGCTCCGCAAGGACGACCGCTCTTCCTCCTCCGTAAATCTTATTGTGGCATTACAGGGTATGTGCTTTAGCCTTCCTACACTAGAGGATCCCTTCAACGACCGGAATGGTAAAAAGGATCCGCATAGGGACGAGGCTGAGTTTCTCAGGGAGAAATGTAAAGAAATTATGAGAAAGAACGAGAAGGCGAAGAATCCGGGGTTGAAAAATATGAAGGTGACGAGCATGAAGAATGAGCAGAAGAAATCATCTATTGATAGCGCAGTACAGAAAAGCAGAATAGACTCAGTAAAGACAAAGGCTCAGCTCAGATTGCCCATCCAAGTATCTGATTCGGTGTTTGAATGAAATTGAAAATTCACTGCGTTGTGATGGTACCTATTGTAAGCCTTCATTTGTTAGTACCTGGGGAGTTGAGTTTTGGAAATGTTATTCTGCTCCACTTCTTCGACAATAGAGAAAATTGCATGGATTGTTTCCAGTGCTGCTGATTCTATTTCTAGAAAGGATGAAGAAGGTCCATCTGCCACCAGTCCATTTCTTTTGTTCCTTGTTGCATCTCAGGAGAAAGCCGCCAAGGTTTGTATCATTTAGATTTGCTTCAATTGAACATCTTTTTTCAATACTAGATTTATTTGTATCATGGAATACTGCTAATCTTACTTTCAGTATTGTCTCCATAGAAGTGACCCCCTGAAAAGGGGACATGAAAACGAAAAAAAGAAAATTTAAGCATGATTTGTTACACCTTGTCTATAATAGTTGATACCATTTGCATGGGTTCACAAACCTTTGTGGTGTTCTAATCGATCGAGACAAGGAAAAGTACATGCATGTCTGTATGCTTTGTGGTGTTTATTCAATTATTTGATTAGCTTTTATTCTTCTTTGATTATGACCATCAGATACGTTCAGTGTGCAAACCTTTGAAGGTTCTTGGAATACATACAGTGAGTATACACCCTGGTGCTTCCTTAGATCACCAGATTCAAGGGTAAAGTTCAACTCTGCTATTTTAAAGTAAGCACCCTCAGCGAAATCATTTTGGTGATATATTTTGTATAGTGATTCACATTTTATAGAAGTTTGCATGATCTTTAGCCAATAGTTACTTTTCTGAGTTAATACACTCAAGGACAGTGGCTGGATCCCATTCATTTTCTCATCCAATTAAAGAACTTTGTTCATGATTGATGATTATAATGAAGCCTTACAAAATTGATGTCCTTTTAGAGGCAGCTCAGGTTTAGTTTTAACTAGATTATAAGTGTGCAATATGTCTGATTGTGTGTTACTTTCTGATCATTTATATTTACATTTTGGTGAAATGAAAGTTCCAGTATTAATAGAATATATGTTCATCTGTATGTCATAATCACTTCAATGGTAGTTGGTAGCGTAGTTCATCACTCGAATATATTCTTGACTCGACATTATTATGCCCCTCTCTCTCTCTCTCTCTCTCTCTCTCTCTCTCTGTTCACACCATAGCATTTCATGTACTTCTTGCACAGAGTGATTGCCTTTCTCTATCCTTTGCAGTCATATGCTTTGATATACAGTTTTTCACTTTCCTTTTATTTGTTTTCTGATTGAAACTTTGTTTTGTAAATAGTCTGAAGAGTTCGGAGCCTGAGTTTATGATCTCAACACCTGAGAGGCTCTTGGAGCTTCTTTCCTTGAAGGCCATTGATCTATCAGGGGTTTCTTGGCTGGTAATGTGTTGATTGTATTTATTATACTATATCAACTGCACTTTTTTATATCCTCACCTTTTAGTTTTCCTATTAACTTCACTTTATGGAATATTGGAACTCAGGCATGCATAATTCCACTCTAGCTTTACATGGTTCCTAGAGAATTCTTTTCTGATCTTTTATTATTGTTATTGTTGTTGTTGGTTTTTTTATTTACTGCTGTGTATAACTTGTTGTCTAAGTTCACATGTGATACTTTTAGCAGAATCTTTTGTTAGTGATTTGCGTATAGGATGATTAGGTGTTTTTGACTGTCAGGTGCACTATATTTCATCAGTGTCTATGCAAGTGTTACTTTATCAGAAATTTAATTCTCTCAAATTGTTGTTGAACAGATGGTTGATGGACTGGAGTCTTTTCATAAACAAGGTTATTTTGATAAAGTAAATTCCATCCGAAATTATATATCCAGAACAAGCTGTACAGTTGTTTTTGATGATTGTCTTAGACGTGCGTGCATACCAGTTGTGCAAACTCTTCCGATTGGATCAGTCCATAGCCTTTTTACTGCTTAAGACGCAAAACTTGCCGGACCATTGATCAAGCCGATAAATGTCTGTTTCATCAGCATTGTTGTAACATTGAAGTACTTCTCTCATTTTTGACTTGCCAATTTTCTCATCGAGGTTTATATGCAATTTTGTCCTCCTTAGTAACACTTGAAAAGGGTTGTAAGACTTTGTATATGTCATTATTTTTATGGATACAAAAAGAAGTCAGACGGTTCAAAAAGCAAAGTTCCTTGCTCCCTCTTTGGGTTAAGAATTTCATTACTCCTAGCATTTGATTACCACCAAAAAATGGATGTTTTTGGGTGTTCTCTATTTTACTAGAGAGACAGAGACAGACTCCCATGTCCAAATTATGAACAATCTCCCATGTCCTCAGCTTATCAGCTTATGTATTCGTTCCTTTACTCGAATTCTACAGTCAAATATTAGTTATTAACCCAAGCTCTATAAATTCCGTATAAAACGAGAGAACCCGAAACAAGTACGTAGGTGAGTGCAGCAATGGAGGCTTTACCCATCCCGACGGAGAGAACAGGCTTGGCTTCATCGGAGCAAGTAAAATGGCGGAGAGCATCGCCAGAGGAGTCGTCCGATCAGGCATTCTCCCCCCTAATCGCATCACCACTTCCCACTCCAGCCCCCTTCGACGCCAAGCCTTTGAGTATGTTATATCTCATGCAGTTAAAGATGTAGTTTTGCAACTGATGCCATCACTTTCCACAAACAAGCTGCTTGTTTCAATTGCCGCTGGTCTCAAATTGAAGGATCTGCAGGTCTCTCATTTTCACGATCCTGTTTAGTGTTTACTCGTACCAGCATTTACTCTCCATTTTTACGTTACTGGGTGAATTTTTAATGAATGCTTTCTTTACAGAAGACTATAGCTGCTCATTATTGCTTCCTATTTGCTCATGCTTTTGTGCATTGATTTCTACCTGTACGAGTATATATGTCTCGTGGTTCATTTGGTTGATTCTATTTTTAAGTTTTACATATGACTTTGAGCTCTCAGTCTTTCTCACAAATGTATTAAATTCAAGTCTTTCTTTGGCCTTCAGGCTTGTTGTATTTTGCTTACCAATTGTTCCGTCTTCCTTAGGATTGGGCCGGTCACAGCCGATGCCCAATACTCCTTCTGCTGTTGGCGTTTCAGCATCAGGTACTTCAACTATCTTTTCTACGATGCTCTTTTCTCTATTTCTTGTTTTCTTTCGAATTGTTATCGTTTAATTTTTAAATCTGAGGCTTAGGCGTTCCATAAAAACAAAAATGTGTAAAATTTGAATTAGTATGTTCATTTATGAGAATATGTAGCACACTTCAACATACTGGTATGACATGTGACAGTGGCGAGAAGACTTGCTTAATGCGGATCGCCTTGCTGCATTTGGAAAATACTTACTCTCTTTTTATAGTCCTTGTTTTAGAAAATAATTTCCGTGTTTCCGAAAATATGTAAATGAATATATGAAACATAAATTTTACGTTTTCACATTTTACGTGTAAAATAGAAAATCATTATTCGTGGCCTAGTTAACGGCCTACAACAAGCACCCCCTAAGGCATAAGCTCTAAGCCCAATGCCTCTCCCATAGTCTTACAATCCAACCTAGGTAAGCGGAAATCAGGCGAGGTAGTCTAGCCCCTCACTGTTCTGGCATCTACTGTTGACCCCTCGACATAAAAAAAATCCTTAAATGCATACTTGGCTGGTTAATTTTGAGAAAACCGTTTGATCTTGATTAACATTTTGAGTTTCGAACCTGGATATAAGAAATTCTATAAGGATTTGACACCTTGATTCTTACTTACCAACTCAAACACATGTGGTCGGTTAATTACCATACTTTGGGTCTTTAAAAGAATAACAATTTATAGTGGACTGATTAGTGAATAGATGAGGCCTATCGTTATTACATAAAAATGATGTGCTATCAACCATGACTTTCACACCTATATCAAACATAAAAGATGAGTTTAATGAAATGATTTGTATCCGTCTATCAGCCTATTAATCAAGCTACTATCACAATCCATAGACCATCATTCTTCATAATTTGACACTAATGTACTACCTGATCATGTTATTTTACTTTTTTAACCTTAGGCTCCAAGGTTTGACCCAAACATAGGATTCTTGCCAATTATGCACCTAATGGTAAAAATCACAGTCGCATTCAGCTATCCAAGAGGAGGACGACGACAAAAAAAAAAAACAATATTCCTTTTTAAATGATTCACATGTATTTTCTTCTTCTTTTTTTTTTTTAAAAAAAAAGTGTTTCTTTTGGTTAATATGACGATTATAATTTATTACTAATAGAATTTGGTTTGAATGAGTTGTGTTATTGATTGAATGAAAGATTACATATACATGATTTGTATGCTGCTAAGGTAAGAATCCTAAGAGATAATTACAAATAATTCCCAAAGAATATACTATAACTAGAATCCTAGTTATCAACAACTTCCTTGTACAACCTTGTGTTAAGATCCTACGTTTTAGCCATTTTAACACTCCCCCTCAAGTTGGAGTGGATATTGATGACACCCAACTTGGAGATAAGAAAATTGAATTGTCTTACCCCTAATGACTTTGTAAACAAATCTGCCGGTTGATGCTCCGTCCTGATATGTTGAGTTTGAATGACTCCTCGTTCCACTTTCTCACGTACAACATGGCAGTCGATTTCTATATGCTTAGTCCTTTCATGGAACACTGGATTGGTGGCGATGTGTATCGCTGCCCGGTTATCACAAAACAACGTAACTGGACTTCTTTGATGTACATGTAGATCTCGTAGTAGACTTTGTAACCAAGTAACTTCACAACATGCTGAGGCCATTGAACGGTACTCGGCTTCAGCACTAGAACGTGACACTGTATGTTGCTTTTTAGACTTCCACGAGATAGGAGCACCTCCAAGTAACACACAAAAACCGGTAGTCGATCTTCTAGTGTCTTTACATCTAGCCCAATCGGCGTCACAATATACTTTCATTTCGAGTTGTCCAGTAGATGGTAAGAACAAACCTTGCCCGACAGTACCCTTGATGTATCAGAGGGTCTTGTAGGCAGCTTCTAAGTGCGGTTCCCTTGGTCGATCCATGTATTGGCTGAGGATGTGTACGGCGTACGCTAGTTCCGGTCGAGTGATGGTGAGGTAAATCAGTCTCCTAACAAGTCGACGATACCGCGAAGGATTGGAAATGGCTGCCCCTTGATCTCGGCTGAGCTGTGTACTCGGATCAAAAGGTAATCGTGAAGCCTTGCAACCCATGTAGCCGGCGTCTTGGAGTATATCAAGGGCATATTTCCGTTGGGACAAGGCGATACCTTGTTTGGAACGTGCCACCTCTATGCCCAAGAAATATTTCAATAAGCCAAGATCTTTCAACTTGAAGTGGCTTGCCAAAAATTGTTTAGTCACTGCAATATCACCCAAGTCGTTGCCAGCAATAATCACATCATCGACATAGACAAGTAAAACAGTGAATTTACCTCCGTGGTTGCGGACGAAGAGTGAGTAATCACTCCAAGATTGCCGAAAACCACCTTTCTTGAGGGTGGAGGAAAGCTTGATGAACCACTGACGAGATGCTTGTTTGAGGCCATAGAGTGATTTATGTAACTTGCACACTCTCGTCTCCCCCTTTCGTCCAAAACCAGGAGGGACTTGCATGTAGACTTCTTCATAAAGATCGCCGTTGAGGAAGACATTGTTGACGTCAAGTTGGTGGAGATGCCAACCATGAAGAGCAGCGACACTAAGAAGGAGGCGGACTGTAGTAAGTTTGGCCACGGGAGCAAAAGTTTCACGGAAGTCGACGCCTTGGATTTGACTATACCCTTTCGCAACCAATCTAGCCTTATAGCGCTCAACTGAACTGTCCGGGTTGCGCTTAATTTTAAAAACTCACCGACATCCGATCGGCTTCTTCCCACGAGGTAGAGCAACAAGACTCCATGTACCATTGGCTTGAAGAGCAGATATCTCAGAATTCATAGCTTCAACCCAACGAGGGTGTTGTGAAGCTTCGACAAAGGAGGCTGGTTCTTTATCGGTAGACAACTGAATAGTGAAAGCCCGATGTGCGGGAGAGAGACGGTCGTAAGAAAGAACCGAGGCAATAAGATGAGGCTCTCCGGGGCGGACCGAATCAGACGGTGAAGACGAACGGGCCGGGCGAGAGGGGAGCTCTGTCTCAACGTTGTAGTCGTTCAAGGCGCTGGGCGATCGGGTGGCTCGGGAGGAGCTGCGCGGCTAGTCAGTCGGCGGAGCAAGAGGAGGTAGTGGTTGTGGTTCGGGAAAATCATGATGGGTAGGGTTTGCATGTGTTGCATGGTTGGGTACGTGAGGATGGTGGGGATGGTTGGGAGGAAGCAAAAGAGAGGAATTTGGTGGAGATGGAACACGTGATGGAGAATCACACGGGATTGAGGAGGTTGGGAGAGGAATGAGTGCAGCGGAAGACTTGGGATGCCTACAATCAAGAGAGTCATGATTAAGAGCAAAAGATGAATTAGGAGAAAATGATGGAATATGTTCAGAGGGAGATGGCGGAATGTTTGGGATAGGGGAGGGTGAGCTGTCAACCATGGACGGATTAGAGGCAAGATATGGAATAGGCTGATTTTGTGGGATTGGTGAGCTGGTTGGCGGAGGAAGATTTGGTGATGATGATGGATTAATATTTGAGATATTTGTGGGAAGTGATGGGTTGGTAACAATGGGAGAGAAATTAGGTATTTGTCTTTGAGTAGGACTGGAAAAAGTGGGTGGAGTGGTTTGAAAAGGAAAGTCTTTTTCATGGAAAACAACATCTCTGGAAATGAAGATTTTGTGATTGTGAAAATCGTAAACTTTATATCTTTTTTGGTTATAAGGATAACCAATGAAAATGCATTGTGTGGAACGTGGGTCAAACTTGTTGGGTTTAGCAGGATGAGTTGAAACGAAACATCGACAACCAAAAATGCGTAAGTGATCATAGTTAGGTGGCTTGTTAAAAAACATTTCAAAAGGAGTTTTGCCACCTAACAATGGTGTTGGTGTGCGGTTAATGAGGTAAGCCGCTATTAGAATAGCGTCGCCCTAAAACTCGCGTGGTAAGTGAGCTTGAAAAAGAAGTGCACGTGCCATGTTAAGTAAATGTCGATGTTTTCTTTCTGCAATACCGTTTTGTTGTGGAGTGTTCACACAGGAAGTTTGATGTAAAATGCCTTTTTCATTGTAAAAATTTACGCAATTAAATTCCGGCCCATTGTCAGTTCTAACAATTTTCACTCTTTTATCAAATTGAGTCTCGACAAAAGTAATGAATGTTATAAGAAGTGGACGTGCTTCTGATTTATTTTCCATAAGATAAATCCAAGTAATACGAGAATAATCATCAACAATCGTCAAAAAATATTGTGCTCCAGAAATAGATGGTACAGAATATCCACCCCAAATGTCAATGTGAATTAAATCAAAAATTGAAGAACTGGAAGTACTACTCAAAGAAAAGGGCTTCCTAGTCTGTTTGGCTAGTGGACAAACCGGGCATAGATTTGAACCACAAGGCTTATTTTTCACGAAAGGGTAAAGGTGTAATACTGACTGAGATGGATGACCAAGTCACTGGTGCCAAGATAGAGTATCGCCAGATGTAGTGACCGTATTGCATGTTCCACCAGATGGCACGTTGAGACAATAGAGCCCTTCGTTCTCAGCTCCCGTCCCAATCGTCTTCCCCGTATGAAGGTCCTGAATGAAACAAATCCGTTTGATAAATATGCATACATAAAAAGTATCCAAGGCTAACTTGCTGATGGCAATTAAGTTCAAGTAGAAGTCAGGGACGCATAAAACATCACATAACAAGAAGTTCTCGCTAAACCATACTGTCCCAATGCATGAAACGGATAGTGTACTTCCATCAGGCAATTTAACACTTCGATTTGCAACCTTTTTAGGATTGGAAAGAAAACGTGGGTGGCAAACAATATGGTTGCTTGCCCCACTATCAAGGACCCATACAACTTCTTTAACTTTATTTACCAATGCATAGATGTTACCTTGCATGTGTTCTAGTTTAGGGATTGTATCCACGAAGTTGGCTGTTGGATTAGGGTCATTCATCATGTCCAGCAATGCATTTTCTCCTACAGAGTCAGGGTTGGAATTCTTTAGCTTCTTTAGCATAGCCATCATGCGTTCAACATCTTTGCTTGATAAAGCAAGGCCATCAGTGTTGTCACTTGTGACTTGATTTGTCCTTGCGACATAACCTCCTCCTTGCTGGTGTCGTCGCTTCGTACGACACTCATTAATTGAATGTCCTTTGTTGTTGCAATACTCACAGACAATATGAGCCTTACAGTACTTAGTATCGTGGTTGGTCATATTGCATTTCTCGCAATAACGACCGACTTGGCCGTAAGGGCTTGCTCCCTTTCCACCACGATCATTGTTTCCAGCACTTGTTGATCCCTTCTTCACACCTTTAGCTAGGAATGTCGAGGTCTCCATCACAGGTGCTTGCTTGTTTGCCGCAATTCCCGCTTGCTTCTCAGCCCGTAGAACACTGGCATATGTTTTAGCAAGTGAGGGCAAAGGATCAGCATTAGTAATACTATTTCTAACCTGAGAGAAGTTGTCGTTCAATCCCATAAGGAATCTCATTGTCTTGGCCGTCTCCAGAACATCTTCATATTGCTTTGTGAGGTTGCAGGTGCATTTGCCACAAGTACACATCAACTTCTTACTGTGCACCATCTTCTCCTCCCACAAAGTTTTAAGTTCCGTGTAGTACGAACTCACCGAGAGATTGCCTTGCTTGAACTAGTTAATGGTTGTCTCCACTACCAGAAGAAAGGCTTTAGCCGACGAAAAAAAAAATTTTCTTTCGTCGGCTAAGGTAAATTTTCGTCGGCTATGAAGTCCACTTTAGCCGACGAAATTTTCTTTCGTCCGCTATTTTAAATTTTCGTCGGCTATGGTAAACTTTAGCCGACGAAAAAAACTTTCGTCGGCTAAAGAATTTATTTCGTCGGCTAAAGTTCACAAACTATGGCCGACGAAATATTTAAAAGTTTAGCTGACGAAATTCATAGTCGTCGGCTAAAGTGCTTTATATTTACGGATCTGGGCAGCAACAGCTCATCTGGAAAAAAAACGGGAGAAGAAAAAAGGGGAGAAAAAGTTTGGGTGTTGTCGAAATCTGTCCATAATCAGTTTGTGAAGCCATATATAGGTACGTATATGTATATATATGTTGATTAATTGAGTTTTATTTGAGTTGATCGATTTTAAGTGTGATTAATTGAGTTTATTGATTTTGATTGTGATTGAGTTGATTAATTTTGAGTACGTTGGATGTATATATATATGTGTTGATCGATTTGGTTGATGATTTGAATTGATAATATATATGAATTAATTTGTTGTTAATAAATAGTAGATATATATATATATGTTAATATTAATTTATAATATTATTGTGTTGATATGGTATGAAGTTGTTGATGATATATATGAGTTCATTATGATTTTGTGATGATGTTGATATATGATTTTGATTGTGATCGAGTTAATTGATTAATTTTGAGTACGTATGTTGGATGTATATATATACATATATGTTGATCGATTTGGTATCCGATTTGATATAATATATATAAAGTTGTTTATAATTAAGTAGTAGATATATATATATATATATATGTTAAGTAATTTATAATATTGTGTTGATGGTATATACCACAATGATGATTTTGTGATGATGTAGATATATATATGTATAATATTGTTATGTAATTATTAAGTATATATATATATATGTGTGTGTTAATTAATTTGTTATTAATTAGTTGTAGTACGTAGAATATATACTAAATGAATTGAGATTTTATATATGGCATGAAATTTTATTAATAATTAGCTAGCAGCGTTATAAATATATATATATTTTGTTATATTTTCAGGATATGGATAAGAGTTGGATTTCGCTTCCAAAATGGGACAAAAGATACGGTGCAGGAGTTATGAGTTTTATAGAATATGCGCTGGCTAATGCTAACGGGAATACAATTTTCTATTACCCGTGCACGAAATGTCAGTGTCGCAGCGATATGCATCGATTTCCCATTGACAAAGTATGGCAGCACCTGAGGAGTAACGGGTTTTGGGAGAAGTACAGATGTTGGTTATATCACGGTGAAACATCATCAGGGGGTCCGCATGATCATGGCCAATTTTCTGAGACGGGCAGTACTAGTACATCCAACGATCCAACAACGGCATTCATCAACGACATGTTTCCTAATGAGAGAGGTGTATGCGCTCAAGGACAGTATATGCCTGACCCGGTGCAGGCCTTCCCTAGAGCTGTGAACACTGCTGGTATTGAAAAGTACAACAAACTGCTTGCTTTCCAACAGACCCCTGTGTACCCCGGTTGTCAGAAGACCGTTCTTGAAAGTGTGATGGACGTAATGAATATTAAAGTTGAGACAAAATCGACCGTGAAGGCTGTTGATGAGTATCTACAGTACACTGCTTCGATGCTGCCCAACGGTCATCGTCTGCCTACCACTCATCGGAAGGTCCGATGTATCCTGAAAGATCTTGGGCTTTCCTACATCAAGATCCATGCATGCAGATATGACTGCGTTCTCTTTTGGGGTAAAGATCCAGAAGGGAATGACCTTGGTGGCCTTGACGCATGTCCGGTATGTCACACTGACAGATATAAGCTGACTCCTGCAGGCAACAGGAAACCTGTAAAGGTACTTCGGTATTTCCCTTTGACGGATAGGTTGGAGCGGTTGTACATGTCTTCACACACGGCCGAAGCGATGAGATGGCACGCTGATAGGGAATTGCATGACGAAGATACCCTTATACACCCTGCTGACGGGGAGGCTTGGAAGTATATAGACAGGGAGTTTCCTCATTTTGCGTCAGAGGTCCGAAATGTGAGGCTCGGGCTCTCATCCGACGGGTTCAACCCTTTTGGCAACAACCCGTCGGATGAGAGCCCGAGCCCCATGGATGAGAGCCGGTGATTTTGGTACCGTACAACCTTCCCCCATGGATGTGCATGAAGAAGGAATACAATATGTTGAGTTTGTTGATTCCGGGGCCCGGTTATCCGGGGAAGTGTCTCGATGTGTATTTGAGACCTTTGATTGAAGAGCTTAAATTTTTGTGGGACGTTGGTCATCCCACTTATGACAAGTACACGCACGAGATGTTCCAGATGCATGTCATGGTTGTTGGTACCATCAGTGATTTTCCTGCCCATGGGATGTTGTCGGGCAACGTTGTTAGGGGATACAAGGCTTGTCCAGAGTGCCTTAGCGATGAGGGGAGCAGCAGTCATTGCAACAAGATATGCAGATTGGGTCACCGTGCTTTCCTTCCATATGATCACGAATGGCGGTTCGATGACAAGGCATTTGATGGGACCGTAGAACACGGTGTGCCTCCCAGAAGATGGAAGGGGGAAGAAATTTTAGCAGTGCTTAATGAGTACGATTTTGGGCAGCTCAGCAAAATCATCCCAACATTGTGGCGGCAATGCCTGAAAGACCCGACATGTACAAATTCTGGACACATAAGAGCATATTCTGGGAACTCCCATACTGGAGTAAGTTGTTGATCAGGCACTACCTGGATGTGATGCACATAGAAAAGAATGTGTGCGACAGTGTGGTGGGCACATTGCTGAACTTGGAGGGGAAGACGAAAGACTGTCCTAAGGCACGCATTGATCTAAAAAAAATGCGTAATAAGAAGACATTTGTGGTTGAAAAAAGGGAAGAAAAAAATGCCTCAAGCTCCTTACACCGTGAAGCCTGACCAGAAGAACCTAATTTTTAGGTGGATGAGTTGTGTGAAGTATCCTTCAGGCTATGCAGGAAATATAGCCCGGTGTGTGAACTTCCGGGACAATAAGATGTACGGGTTGAAGAGTCATGACTGTCATATCCTGATACAACGTCTCTTCCCTGTTTTCATTCGACCGTTCCTTCCCCGTCAGGTGGTGGAGCCGTTAGTAGCGTTGGCAAGATTTTTCCAGAAGTTATGCACACGGGAAGTGTCTTGATGTGACCTCCAGGAAATGCAAATGGACATCATTTATATCATGTGTAAATTTGAGAGGATATTTCCTCCAAATTTTTTTGACATCATGCCTCACCTGATGATCCATCTTCCCGAGCAATTGTTGCTTACCGGTCCAGTACACTACACTTGGATGCATCCCATGGAAAGGTACGTTTTTTACACCTGAATTCCTCAATATATATACATGTTCAATAATCATAACATTTTGCAACTTGATTTACAGGCAACTTGGAGACTACAAAGATTATGTGGCTAATAAATCCGCTCCTGAAGGATGTATAGCTGAAGCATATATTGCGCACGAGTGCGTCACCTACATGAAGTTGTATTTAGGAGCGTTGAAGGAAACTCCGCAAACCATGCCGGTAGATGTACCGAAGTTCAATCTTTCCATAGTCTCTAGTGATGTTGAAGTGTATGGAATTTTACCAGACTCCTACAAGTTGCAACCACATGAGCTAGTCATTGCCCACTGGTGGGTATTGATTAACTGTCCAGAAGTTGAATACTGGAAAGACATCCATCTACATTGTCCAGACATTCAAGGTGATCTCGAATACCACAACAGGGAGTTCACAGATTATTTTGGCGGTTGGGTACGTAATTTAATTTTTCTCTACGAGTTTATATTTATTGCATAATTATCCATATTTACTGTTGAGATGGTTGGTTGCAGATGAACCATATTCAATTTGATGGTCACCCAAATTGGTCGCACGTACTAAGACTTCTAGCGATGAAGCCGATAGTCTCAAGAGTTTATCCGATGTGCAAGGTGAATGGCGTGCAATTTATATGCGAACAAAGAGACAGCAGAAGGAGAACACAGAATTCTGGGGTCATGGAACATGGTGGGCGGAATGGAGTTGACTATTACGGTGTTCTCCATTCAGTGGTGGAACTCGTTTATGGGCAATGCATGACAGTGCACCTCTTCAAGTGTAGATGGTTTGATACTAGGCCGCAGAGCATGAAGACCGATCAGTACGGAATATTATCGGTGAACACTGCTACAAGTTCTTACGAAGATGACCCGTTCGTTTTTGCCACATCGGTAAAACAAGTGTTTTATCTTGATGACCTTGCTAAGGGTGACGTGTGGAAAGTAGTCAACCTTGTGCACCCTCGAAACATTTACCGGGCGGCTACACTTGGAGAGGCCGAAGACAAGGAAGAGGATGTTGCGTATCAAGAGCCCAACGCAATAGGTATTCCTAACTCCTCTACCATTCGCCTTAATAATTTTAAAGCGGGTCGTTCGGTGCGAATTCGTGATGAAGAGCCAAGGCTTGTTGATGTTGATCCAAATCAAGAAACAGACGAAGACTCTGGCGATGAGGAAAGACATATATTACCAGAAATTAATTCTGACACCGAAGAAGACTCATCGGATGATTCCGATTACGAGCATTAGTTTTAATGTAGAGGACGAAATCCATTAATTTGTATAACTAATTAAAGACATTTTCCTTTATAGTTTACACATGTTGAATTCATATTTCAGTTATTTTATATGAATTTTGGTGATACATGATGAACAGGAAGTTAGTATGGTTTACTAATATCGTCTGTTTTTTTTAATGTATTTTTTTACTTTAGCCGACGAAATACACTATAATTCGTCGGCTAAGATGGTTTTTGCCGACGAATTACCTAATATTTCGTCGGCTATTCCGGTATTTTTAATTTTTTAATTACATACTATAGCCGACGAAAAAAACCTTATTTCGTCAGCTAAAGTTAATTTTTTTAAAAAAAATAAGTTTTAGCCGACGAAAAAAGCCTTAATTTCGTTGGCCATAGATGTTTTTTATTTTTTTTATTACACACTTTAGCCGACGAAATACACTATAATTCGTCGGCTAAGATGGTTTTTGCCGACGAATAACCTAATATTTCGTCGGCTATAGTTATTTTTAATTTTTTAATTACATACTATAGCCGACGAATACGTTAGGGTATTCGTCGGCTAAACCCTAAATTTTTTCTATTACCTACTATAGCCCTATGTTCGGTGGTTATTTTGCGTAAAATTTTTATACGACTTGTTGCGTGTCATCGGTTTAAAACTATTTTCCGTTGGAGGTCCGGCCAAAATACGTAATTTAGACGGTCGAACGACCTTTTCCGTGCGTTTAGGGGTTTGACTTACGAGATTGACCGTCCGGATCGAGCCCTTATTCTTTTCGGATCAAGTTGAATTTTTTTCCATACATGTATTTTATCATGATGGTCAGATCTGACGGCCGGATTTCTGTTTCTCAAGTTTGATCATCACAATCACAACATGCCAAATGTATAAAGATTTAGCCGACGAATTTCAAAGGTTTAGCCGACGAGTTTCAAAGGTTAAGCCGACGAGTTTCAAAGGTTTAGCCGACGAATTTCAAAGGTTTAGCCGACGAATTTATAAAGTTTAGCCGACGAATTTCAAAGTTTTAGCCGACGAGTTTAAAAGGTTTAGCCGACGAATTGATGTATAGCCGACGAAATTTGTATCTTTAACCGACGAACAAATTATTTCGTCGGCTAAAGTTTTCGGGTTTAACTGCGAAACCCTAGCCTCCTCCCTCATTTTCGCAATTTTTTCACAATCCCTACTCCCTCCCGGTCTCCTCCCTCCTCCCTCTCCCTCTCCCGGCCGGCCGGTCTCCTCCCTCCTCCCTCCCTCTCCCGTCGCCGCCTCCTCCCTCCTCCCTCCTCCCTGCCTCCCGCCCTCCTCCCTCCCTCTCGGTCTCCGCCGCCTCCGTCGCCGCCTCCTCCCTCCCTCCCTCCTCCCTCCGATCTCCCGTCTCCGCCTCCTCCGGTCTCCTCCCTCCCTCTCCCGGTCTCCACCTCCACCTCCTCCCTCCTCCCCCGATCTCCCGGTCTCCAAGGTTTAATTTGTGTTAATTTAATTTGTGTTAATTTAATTTGTGTTACTTTAATTTGTGTTAATTTAATTTGTGTTAATTTAATTTGTGTTAATTTAATTTTTGTTAATTTAATTTGTGTTAATTTAATTATGTGTTAATTTAATTATGTGTTAATTTAATTATGTTAGTTTATGTGTTTATTTTTGAATATATGTGTTAATTTATTTTTGATTTCGAATTTAGTTTTATGATATGTTAGTTAATTTATGATGATGTTGATATATATAATATTGTTATGTAATTATTAATTAAGTATATCTATATATATATTGGTATGAAGTTATTTTTGATTTCGAATTTACTTTTATGCTATGTTAATTAAGTATATCTATATATATTGTTATGTAATTATTAATTATGTATATCTATTTATTGAATAAGTATAATTTTAAACATGTATAATTTTTTATACAATAAAGACAAAATAATCTAAAGCCTTAGATTAATATTTTAAATAGGATGAGCGGCTTTTTTCGATCGAAGAAGAGTTCGAAGGGCCAAAGGTCCGAATCGTCTGAGGGAACCTCTAGCAACCCTCAAACGACGTTTCAGGGCCAGATGATAGCCAGGCGTGCGAGTCTTCTGGAGACGGCGCCGGAGGTGCCCCTTTCATCGAGGCAGGCGGCCGTCCCTCGTTCCTCGAGGCCCTTGTGGCCTCAGACCCAGACGGAGGTGTCTGCACCCCGTATGCCCGAGATACACCGGGCGCCCACTCCGGGTCCTACTTCTTCGGATAGTGGGTCATCTGGGGTACAGATGCTGCCGCCGCCTCATCTGTTCCTTCTGCGGATGATACCGGCGTTACCTGTAGTCGATGGCTCAGGGACGCCGATTTATCCACTGCCCCACCAGTGGCTCCATCAGCGGCGTACCGGTTCGTGCCTTTTGATACGCGTACCGGTTCGTGCCTTTTAAAGGGTCATATATATTTTAATAATCAATTTGGCCGAATCATGTGATAGGCACAAAGAAGAAGAGAGACCCCGTCACAGGGAAGGCCCTCGAGAAGATGGTGGGTACCGTGGGGAGGATCGTCATCGATACTGACGGGGATGGCCACGTAGTATCGGGTGGGAAGTCGAGGACGTACTCCGGCCGCGTGGGAGCTCTCATTAGGGATAGAGTCCCTATGTTGTGGTCCGACTGGGGCGAGGTCCCGCAGGAGGTTAAGGACATGGTCCACAACGCGATGTCGGTGAGTTTACAAAATAATATTATGTATTAAATTGTTGATTTCTCGAAAAGCTAAACTAATAAACGGTTAAATGCAGGTGTGGTTTGAGGTTCCCGAGCACCTGAGGGACAGCTGGGCTGACGTTGTGCATGGGGGAAGGTACGTTGGGAAGTTAATGAAAAACAAAATTGTATGTGATATTAATAATATTTCTAATATTTTTGTTGTATCTGTAGGTACAAAGAGTGGAAGAACGAGCTGCGGACCCATTGGACTACGCACGGGAACGCACATTCTGGTACCCCTGCTGAGTTCCAGTACAGGGAGTACGAGTGGCGTTGGCTTCTGACATCAGAATTCAACAACCCTCGTAAACAGGTATTTAAATAAATTAGTTAGTTAATTTAAAATTAAGTACGTGCGTTTTAAAATATTTTACTAATAGTTTACTTTTTTCTTTGAAGGCGGTTTCCCGGGTGAACGCTCAGAACCGGCAACGCAACACAAGGAACCATCATGCCGGTTCTAGACCGTTCGCTGTCTTCATGGACGAGGCAGCCAGGGAACATCCAGAAGTCAACCCGTACGTCTATACGTACGAGAGGACATATCCTGACTCCTAGGAGGATATTGTAAGTCACCTTACGTTTTTAAATTTTTAAATTTATGTAAAAATTTTAATTAATAATTTTTTTCCTATCCATATAGGCGAGGGTGAGGGAGGCTAGTGACGAGATCATGAGTGCCGTAGTGAGGGAGACATGGCCGGACACGCAGGTGGAAGAGATGTCCGAAGCCATGTCCCGGATCGATACTTCGGATCAGACGATTGGGGCGAGGATCATGGGCACAGCCTTCCCACCGAGAGCAAACAACTTCTACTGCCGGGGTCTAGGAAAGAGAGGCGAGGGGGTCCTGAAGACCACTCCAGGATTTCAACGAAAGGCAGCCTCGACCAGCAGCAGGACCACGTCCATGCTCAGTAGGACGACTCAGCTAGAGTCGGAAGTTCAGAGACTACGAGAACAGCAAGCTGCTCAGGCTGCCTCGCAGGCAGCCTATATTGCCTCGCAGGCAGCCTTTAATGCCGCGCAGGCAGTCTATGTTGCCGAGATACATGCCATCCAGCAGGCTCAGCAGCAGCAGATGTTCCAGTACATGCAGGAGTTTACAGCTGCCCAGATTCACGGACTTCCGCCTCCGCCCATGCCTCCGCCCATGCCGCCACCCCAGCCGCCGCAACCTCCGCCGCGACCTCCGCAGCACCCCCCCAGAAGAGGATATTAATTTAGACGATATAGAATTTATGTAGTTGATATATACTTTTATGTGTTTGATACTTTTATGTAATTGATATTTTTATGTAGTTGATATATACTTTTATGTGTTTGTTGTTGGTTATATGGAATTGTTTTGGTGTATTTTGCAGCTTGCTTGGAATGGTAATTCAGAAATTTTGGGGTTTTTTTTTTTACTGGAATGGACTTATAGCCGACGAAAAAAGCCTTAATTCGTCGGCTAAAGTTTTTTTTTTTTTAAAAATAAGTTTTAGCCGACGAAATATGCTTTAATTCGTCAGCTAAATCCCTATAAAGCCGACAAATTTACTATATTTCATCGGCCATAGGTGTTTTATATTTTTTTATTACAACCTTTAGCCGATGAATATTTTAAATTATTCGTCGGCTAAAGTTTGGAAGAAAACCGACGACACAAAATGTCGTCGGCTAAGGTATGGACTATAGCCGACAAAATAATGTCGTCGGTTAAAGTATGGACTATAGCCAACGAAATAATTTCGTCGGCTAAAGTATGGACTAAAGCCGACGACATTATTTCGTCGGTTATAGTCCATACTTTAGCCGACGAAATTATTTGTGTCGTCGGCTAAAGTCATCACAGACGACCCTTTCCCGACGACACTATAGCCGACGAAGGTTCGTCGGCTAAGATCTTAGCCGACGAATTTTTTTAACAGGCCGACGAAAATTTTTCGTCGGCTAAAGTACTTGTCCTGGTAGTGGAGCCTCTTCAGCTTAAAAATATATATCAATATACATATGTATTTACACATGCCCATACTCCCAATATAGATTAATAGATTTAAAGTAATCTATATAGGGCTACTACGCTTGCGTCCAACGCTCACGTCACACCTTAATGTGGTGATACACTACTCCATTAAGGTGGACAGACATGTGTATAAATATGTGTTCATACCCCCTATATGAATTAAACACTCATATAGGGCTACTACGCTTACGTCCAACTCTCACGTCACACCATAATGCAGTTATATACTATGTCATTAAGATGAACAGACACATATGGCTAGCTAGCATTCTCTTCATTAATATATTTATAATTTACTGAAAATCTCATTTTCGGTAATTCTTCAAAATACATAAAATTGTCATATAAAAATGACGTCAAATGCTCCAACAAAATAAATTGCTCAACAATAAACAATTGCATGCATATTAATTTCCACTCATAAATTAGGCCTAAGCCTGATGTCGGTCTGAGACCACTTCCGCTCGAGCCTCCTCACCTCCTGCTCCAAAAACATAATTAAATCCTTAACTATATACCAACGCTTATATAAAAATAGGCAGAATTAAATGTGAGCTTCGCATGCTCATCCATGCCTAACGTCTTTATTTTTAAATTCGCTTCAAACCATATTTCACCACAATTACCGACATACTGACTACCACTCCATCCAATCCTAACAATAATTAACCAACAACTGCATTATATCCCATTAACCGCCATAAATCATAAATCCTATAAAAATCCAAAACCTATCTAAAAATCCTCCAAAAATTCCAAGTTACACATCATTAAAATCCCCTCAAGAAAACACATCTAAAACCATAAAAATCCCCTTAACAGCGGTGTCGCCGCCGGCGGCCGACTCCAGCGACCTCCAATGACTACCAAAATTTAGCACAACAATCCTCTCCACACGCACAACAACATCCTAAACTAGCACAAACACTAATTTCAAGCCTAGATAGGTTAATCGAACCGAAATAGGAAATAAGCCCTAGAATTTCAATCCATGATTTCTCCTTACCTAGGCCGAATCGAACTGAAATCTTCTGAGGGATTGAAGTACGGGAGGAGAGATTTCCAACGAGCCAAGCCGCTCTGGCTATGGTGGCCGGAGGAGGGAGTTCCGGCAACGGAGCACTCAGAACAGTCGGACCTTCTGGGTTCGATTTCTCCTTCACAAAGGTGCTAGAGAGGCTGCCACCAGTCCAGGAATGAAGAGGAGGATATGGCCGACCGTTTGGGACTGGTGCGGCGACCTACGGTGGCCGGACGGGCTCGGGAAGCTTTCCGGGCAGAGGGAGAGGGAGAGAGAATCGGGAGGGAGGAGAGAGAATCGGGAGGGAGGAGAGAGAAAAACTAGGCTTGCCCCAACCGATCCAATACCACCCATATATCCCAACTCCAAAATTTAACACCCCAAAATAATACCATAATAAAATTTACCTTTTTACTAGATAAAATTTACCATTTTACTGGTGATAATTAATTTACTACGAATAATTCCTCCGAAAAAATAATCTCTCGACACCCCTCTAGGGACCTTTAAAATATGAATTTATTTACGAAGACAGTAAAACTCTTATTAACATCATGCTAGTAAATAAGGTAAAAATTTAAGTCGGGGCGTGACAATTCTCCCCTCCTTATAGAAATTTCGTCCTCGAAATTTACGTACATGTCAATCAAAGAGGTAGGGATACTGCTGCCTCATTTGCTCCTCTGATTCCCAAGTAGCTTCCTCTACTTGATGACTTCTCCTAAGCTCTTTGACAAGTGGGATTGTTTTGTTCCTAAGCACTTGCGTTTTTCGGTCAAGAATCTGAACCGGTTCCTCTTCATAGGTCAAAACCTTCTGCAAACTAATCGGCTGCTCTTGCAGCACATGAGAAGGATCGGCAATATACTTGCGAAGCGTGGATACATGAAACACATTATGTATCTTGGATAATTTTGGAGGCAAAACTAACCGATAAGCAAGTGAGCCAACTCGCTCTATTATCTCGTAAGGGCCAATATACCTCAAACTAAGCTTCCCACGCTTACCAAAACGTACACCTAATCACCCATTTGAAACTCAAGGTCCTTCATACGGACATCTGCGTAACTTTTTTGCCGACTTTGAGCAGCCTTGAGTCTAACTCTGACCACTTTGATCTTCTCATTTGAATCTTGAGTTATTTTAATTTTCTCAAAGACTCTAAATCCTTCGTTGAACTTGTCACATTCCGGCTCTTAAATTAAATTACGGTTATTTACTTTGGTTTTTTCCGTTTTAAGTAACCGTTTACTATTTAAGGCTTCAAAAGTTGACTTTTTTCTGAGTCTAAAATTTAGGAAAATTTTCTGCATGAAAGTCGTAGAGGATGTTAAACGAAGTTCGTGGACACGTGGCACACTTAAAATGAAGTTCGTATAAAGAAGTTATGGTTTAAAAACGAAAGTTACTATTTCAGAATGCGGGTATAAATATGTTTTAAGGTAGAAACCAGAAAAGTTACTTTCTCCTTATCTCTCCTGTTCCCGCGTCTCTCCCGACCCGCAACTTTCTGATCGCCATTCGCCGCCGTCCGGCAGAGTTAGGCGGCAAGATGGGTATCAAAATGAAGCTTGAACCATCCTCCATCAATTTGGGTAGTTAGCCAGTAGTGTCACACCGCCATGAAGGAGGAAATACGCCAAGAAGTCGCGGCTGTGCCGCGGAGGTGTTGTCACCGGAACTTCCTTTTTCGTCCATCAAAATCGGAGCTGCTGGTCTCGTCTTGAAGCTCTCCCTTCCAGCAGCAAACCCTTTAAAGGATTCAACCTATCTCAATCTAGGTAAGGAAATTTGACGTTTTGAAATCCTAGGGTTTAAATTTGAGATTTTTGGTGTTTTGATTCGATTGACATGTTTAAGTTTAGAATTGGTTATTGTGGTAGTTATGAAAGTTGTTTGGAATGTTGAGAGGAAGATTGTATCAAAATTTGGTAGCCATTGGAGGTCGCCGGAGTTCGGCTGCCGGCCGCCACTGCCTCCGGCGACACCACCGCTTAGGGGTAGTTTTTCATGTTTTTGAGTTTGTTTTAATAAGAGGAGTTTTATGATGGGATGTTTGGAATTTTTAGAGAAGTTTTGGTTAGGTTTGAGATTTTTCAAAGATTAAGAATTTGGGCGGTAGCTATAGTTAAAATCCGGCCGTTGGATTTCCTTGGTATTTATTTTAGAATATTAGAATTGATGAATTAATATTGTGGTGGAGTTTGGTGGAAATCCGATGAGATTAACCTTAGTAAGGGTAGTGAGTTAAGCAGAAGAATTTTGATGTTTATATTTAAGTATTTATTTTCTGGAATTGAAATTTGGTTCTAAGCATGGTTATTGTGCTAGGATCAAGATTCTATAAAACGCTAGGCACTAGTCGGGCGGACAGCCAGCGTCTAGCGCTCAGAGGATTAATTGGGCCCCTAGGCGGTTTTTTATTTTCTAATTTTTTTATTTATTTAATTAAAATAATTATATAAATAAAATTTATAAAAAACATTATTATGTTCTAAAATAGCAAAAATACTTCAATGATAGACAAAATATTGAACAACAATGTTCTTAGAAATTATTAAAAAAAACAATTTGAAAGAAACAAATTAGATTCTTGCTAGCCTATGCCTCAAATTCTTCTTCTCCATATTCCTCTTACACTTCTTCTGTGTCGGTCTCAAACTCAAAGTCTATTTCATCTTCTTCCTCTTCCTCTTCCTCTTCCTTCTTCAATAGTTTTCTTGCATCTTGCCTTTTGATCATCCGAAGAATTCCTACATGCGGTGACATTCCCCTTGATGTTGGCAACATGTTGCTTAAGTCGATCTATTCCACCACTCATTAGTTTTCCACACAACATACACTTTAACTTATATATATTTATAGCATCCGCCAACTCCGCAAATTTCCAACCCATATCACCTAATTAAGTTGTATATCAATGTCGTAGTCGTCTCCGACATTGCATTAGATGCCGAAGAAGAAGTAGTTCCAGCCATTTTTCTGTATGTGTAAATAAATAATGTAATCACAACTCATTAATCTTATAATTCACCAAAATTGGCAGAATAACACATCTCATATTCCAAAATTGCAAATCCAAAGATAACAAACCATTTAAACAGATGCATTGATTCACATAATCATATATTCATATTGCATGTTATCATTATTATGTATGTGGCCAACTAGCCATGTAGGTAAATGTCAAAACCACAGAACCATTATTCTATTAACTAATATAATCACAAATTTGAAATTTCACCAATCACAAATTCACAAATCACAACTCACTGCATCATGCATTCATGCCAAAATTGGCAGAACATTTGAACAAGCTAAGTAGTTAATCAAGTAAACAAGATCTCCAAAATTGCATAATCTTACATGTTATCTAAAAACATAACTCGTAGCAAGCTTTGACTGCTAATAGATTCTACTCATTCTCACTTGTGTTAATACCTACACTGAGAACTCCATCGAACTAAGAGTCTAAGATGTAGAAAACTATTCATCTTTGTTCTTGTTTTATTTCCGGAGAGAACAAATCAATACACTGGTAACTGTACTCTATGCACTTAGTTGGAGAAAGTTACAGTGTGTATATGCTATAAACTCTGTGTTCATATTTGATCCCAGTTTCTGTAAGCATACTTCTCTACTGATTTTGAGAGACAATAAGTCACATATCAATCAGCAAATGGTGGCTATTCATTAATCATTATACATGAGCAACTTAACTCTAATAAAAGGTTTCGTCTACCACATAGTTAGAACCCAGAAAAGTACCTTTTTTCTTTTCTTCTGCCGAGAATGAACTTAAAAAAAATTCAGAACCCTTCAACAGTTCAACACCTGGAAATCTACAACTGAAAAGTGAGAACCCATAATTAGTTTGAACTCATTGAACTGATTAATTTAAAGAATGAGTGAAGAACTGAAGATTGAAAAAAAAGTACCTTGCGTCCTTGTCCGAAAAGATCAGGAGAGACTGAGAGAGAGAGAGAAAGAGAGAGGTTGTGCGCTGCCGCACTGGGGTGTTGTGCGCCGGTGGGCAGCCAAGCGACCAGATATGGATGGCCGGAGAGGCAAGCGCGGAGGAGATCGAGAGGACTTTAGAGTAGAGAAAGAGATAGAGGCGTTGTAAAAGAGATAGAGAAAGACTGAAAGAGAAAGAGATAGAGATAGAGATCAAGATCGAGAACGAGAGGACTTTAGATTAGAAAAAAAAAAATCATAATCGGGCCGCCCAGCCAGCCAGCCTAGGCGGCCGTTTTTTAGGCCGACGCCTAGCTTCGACGATTTGGGCAAAATCGGAACAATCCCCTGCTGCCCAGTGCCTAGGTGGCCCTGGGCGGCGTTTTTTAGAACAATGGCCAGGATGTGTAGGGAATCTCGCTTGAGTGGTGATTCGGATATCTTCGAGCTAGCTTATGACTAAATTGTGGTGGATATTTTGATTTTAAATAAATATGCATGCAAAATTTTATAAATTATCATTTTGTTTTCCGAGCGTATATTATAATTTCGACTTATGAAATGATCTTAGAAATTATTTGAGTTTGATGCATTGATTAATTGATGGTCATAATTTATGGATTTGAGCTAGGATTATTATTTTAGAATTTGAGTTTGGATATTCTTTATGATCCGGATTTAAATATTATTGGTTTTATTTTGATGACTTTGAGATTTATAAATGATCACCGAAAATGAGATTTTCGATAGTTCTCCATTATAATTTAATTGTTTATTTGAGGCATAATGATTTTGACTTGGAGAATATTTTTAGCGAGTATTTTCGAGTGGAGATATTATTATTTATGGTTTATATTTGATATTGAATCTCGCTAATGTTTATAAATTTGAGAATATTTTGACGTGTGAGACATGTCATTGAGTTTTTTTATAATTTCTTATAATGATTTTCAAGTACGGTTAGGAACCGTACCATTCGTATGATTTTGGGGAAGTTTAATAGATTTATGAGATTTCGTATGTTTTAGTCACCATAATATAGGGTCGCTTATATTAATTATTTCTAGCTAACCATTATCAGCGGCTACTCACCATAGGTGAGTAGAGTGCGTAGCGTGGGACGCTATTATAGGTTGGGAGGTAACCGATCGGTATTTATATTTATTTGTTAGCGCTATTAGCAGCTATTCACCATAGGTGAGTAGAGCGCTTAATGTGGGATGTTATTATTGCTTAGGAGGCATCGACCCGAGCTTGGGAGACTCTTTTTTTCATGGTGATAACTCTTCCCCTTATTTTATTTTTCTTAGTTATATAATTATTAACCAGTGGGGCTGGTTTATCCCTCATTTTGAGATTTCGGTTTTATTTAACCAGCGAGGCTGATTTTTCTATTATTAAGTAAAGTTGGATTTAAAGTTTTAAGGACGTTCAAAGTTGCGTGAAACCAAGTTTTAAAAGTTGAAATGTGGGAAAATATATATAAGTTACGCATTTGTTAAATTATTTAATTTATTTTTGTCCACTCACTCTAACGTTTTTAAATTACTTTCCTCTGGGCCTTTTGAGTTTTAAATGCCCAGTATGCAGGATAAGTTTAAATGAGGTTAAGCGTACATGGAGTCGAGGCATAGTCATAGGCTGCTTCCGCTTATTTTTATTCATTGTTTTTATTTCATTTTAGATATGCTCTGATAACCATTTGAAATAGTTAGTATTTGATTAAGGCTAGTTGTATTTTGGGAGATGTTATGAACTTGGGGAGCAGGAAAGCTCCAGGAGCTGAGGTTTGATGATTTATAATAGAAATGTCTATCTGGATTTTTTTTTTCAAGAAAAGGTTGTCCATTTTCAAGGTAGATTATGCCTAATTTTGGGTAAAATACCTTGGAGGTGGATCCCGCAGGATTTACTCCGGGTTTCAGGGTGAAATTCGGGGTGAGTCCTAATAGTTGGTATCAAAGCATTAGGTTATCCGATTCCTATCACTACCGTACCTTATATACTTGATGATACTTAGTGTCTATATAGTGATGGTCTGACCGCGGCGAATCCATTAGCATTATATGCATCATATACTATGTATTTATTAGGTATGTGAGGTAATTATTCTTATATTATTTATGGACAGTATTGTGCCATAAATGTCTACATTTCCAAAACTATGCCTCCGTACTCCGGCCTCAAAGGGTATCTTGGTTATTTTCCGAGTAATAGAAAGGTAAGTGATTTGCGAGATTTTTGAGTTCAGTTATGAGTTGGGAAGTGACCTGGTTTTGCAGTGTTCTATTATTTATTTATTGAATTGTGAACTTTTATTTAAGTGGCAAGTTGAGCCTTTTTGTGAGTACTAATAATAGAGAGGGCATGCATGTGAATGAAGGATTGAGAAATTTCTATATAAGATTGGTGTTGAAATAAGAGATTTTATAAGGGAGATAAGTAAGTGTTGTTTTGATTTGAGATAAATAGTAGAGAAGTATTACTTGAGTTAATTAATTGTGGAGATCATTTGAGGTGTTAAGTTGGGTTGTTAAGCATTTCTCCTTAATTTTATATATTGAAGAGTAGTTTCAAAAATTGTTGTTGGTCGACTTACGTTTGGTATCTGTAAATTTGGGATTTGCTCTCCTATTTATGTTGAGTGTTTTAGATGGATTGTAAGTGTAATGGGCTTTGAAATGTAATAGTAAAGCTGATGCGAGATGGTTGTGGTTGCTTTGACCTTACGACCACAGATGGAGAATTTAATTTATGATGTCATTAGATATTTTAATTGTTATCTGAGACTGTTGCATGGAGATGTTGAACTTATTTTGCTTTAAGCAATTTGTTTGTGATCAGATAACTGAACTTGGGAAATGTAGTGGAGAAGAGGGAAAGTGCAGCTTTTGTGTAGATGTTAGTTTTGTCAATATGTAAACAGAGTTAAAGAACAAAATCAGAATATGAAGAATGAAGTTGTAGATATTGATTGAAGAAGCGTAGATGGGTGTCCATATTTTTTTTAAGGGACATTGTTTTGGGTTAATTGATACAAGCTAGTCTTGGACAAAATAGTGTTTGAAAGTGACTCGTTCCAGCTTTTAAGTATTTTGACTGTGTCAGAAGATTACTTACGAACCTTATTGTCTAAAGGTAATCTCAATCTTCAATATCTTCAGTGTTGGTGTAAGCAAGGTTGAAGTTGTAAGTTTGAAGTGGTTGTTGATTAGGAAATCATGGTCTCAGATCGAGTGATTGTTAGGAGAACAGAGTGTTGGGATAAATTTAGATCGGTAACATGTATAGCGATACACAAGGGTAGTTAAAAGAGTGTAATTGGAGTTGTTGATCTCAAAATAATTGTTCTTTGCTTTAATTATTGTTGTTAGCTGATGAGGATAATTCCTAAGAGGATGAGTGAGATGTAGATCTTAAGGTAGTCTATCCCACGAATTTAGCTGATAGAGGCATAAAATGCCATGTTCTTAGTATATTTTCCTACCCTATTTAGTTATGTTATTTCCTTAATAATGCCATTTTTAACATGTTTTATCTTATAGGAGTCATTTGCGCACAAACAAAGAAAAGGAGCTTAAGTCGCAGAAATTACGAAGAATTCTATTTGCTCGAGGAATCCTACTTCAACTAGGATTCCCATTTCATCATGGAGATCCTGTGTCGACATGGAAACCTCTTTCAAATAGGAAATCCTGTTTCTACAAGGAATCGAAGAAGAAGAAAAAGTCAAATCCTAAACCAACTAGGAGAGCTTGTTGCCGCACAAATAGAAGCCCAATCCATGGACTTCTTGGCCGATTTTGGAGTCCATAATTCAAGGGAAGATAAGTCCAAGTCAAACTCAGAAATTAATGGAAGATTATGGAAGAATCAAGAAGATAAAAATCAGAAAATTAAGGAAGGAGAATCCTATTATACCTAGAAGAGAATCCCACCGATTTTGTGGGGATCTCTTGTGTAATTAGGACTTGTTTTCAGCCACAAGATCAAGAGAGATCCAAGGGTTGCGGCAATGCTAGGGTTTCATCAATTCAATATAAATAGGAGGGACTAGAAGAGAGGAATTCACCACTTCACAATCCAGAAAAATTCTGAAAAGTTCTCTCTCTCTTTCTCTTGCCGTCGCACCACCTTAGGAGCCCTAAGGAGTCAAGACCTCTGCCCCAAGGCCGAGCCAAGGAGGAGAGTAGCAGCCGAGTCCAAAGCCTTGCAATCGACAACTAGTTGGCCTCTCTTTGCCGATTCCAATTGTAATGGTTCTTTGTTGTTTTTGTTTTGTTTTCTTTGGTTTCGAATTTGTGCATGAACTCCTATGTTTTCTTTATAAATTCGAATGATGTTTGAGTCATGAGGGTTTGAATTTCCAGAATATTTGAATATGTAGTTTAATTATTTATGATCTTGTGTTTTCGGTTCTAATATTATGGTTTGTGTTAAAAGCTTTATCTAGTGCGTAAGTGATTACTAACTCTGCAGGTTGGTAGTGCTAGAGGTTTATTTCGTGTTTAGAAGTATTCCGTTGTGGTGAAGGCCATGTCGTAGTGGTCGAGATAAGTGCTTTGCATGTGAAAAGTTAGGCAACGTTTGTAAACTTAGTAATTTGTTTAAGTCCGTTTTCATCTTAATGACTTGTAGATTTTGCATGTAAGTTGCTCGTGGCATTATGTGTTTAATTTATGAGATGCTCTAGGCCTAGACGTTCTGACCTAGTAACTATTAAGGAAAACCGATTAAGTGCACGACCTCGACGGGTGTATCTTAGGACTTAGTTTCGCAAAGCATGATAATATTTCCGTTACGCATTTGAAGTGATTAATTGCATGTTCATTATTCTGGAATGATTTATTTGGATGGATTGGTTGAAGTCGGTCACGTGTATATAGTGTGTGTGCGTGTGTTTATTTATCGTTTTAGGATGTTAGAAACCCCAAATCAAAACCCCCGTTAAATGAATTGTGCCAAGTGTATATTTGTTAATATTTATTTCTGTTTTGTTTACTAACATCTCTTTTAAGCGACTCAAGATGCAGAGACCCCTCCACGAGTCTCCGGACTGAACGATACCCCATTTACTTTATGCTACATCTACACAAAAGAGGGTTTAATTGCGTCGGGCCCCTGTTGCTCGTGTATCTCGTATATATGCGCCCCGGAGGTTCGCGTCAATTTTGGCGCCGTTGCCGGGGACTTGTGATAAGTTCTCGCATTTGGGTCAATTTAATTTTCTTGTTATTTATCTAACTAACTCGTTTGTTTTATTTATTTTCAGATTTGGGTTATTGGAATGCACATTGTGGATAGGTAAAGTCGCAAGTGTTAATAGGGTTCTCTTAGATCCTTATTAACATTTGTCGATTGATTGAACACATGAATGACTCTCAGCTGAGTAAGGGGAATTATTCGGTGTCTAGGTTGAGTTAAAGTACCTGGGAACATAAATTGGATCTCATGACTGCAAGGGTTTTGTCCCTACAGTCAAATTACGAGTCCTACCAGCCTACTACGTCTACCTGGCCGAGTAAAACTCTTGAAACCACGGAGTTGCGCATGTCTCAATCTCTATACTTAGGCCGCACGCCACTTTGTTGCATTGCAAGAATTCGGATTTGAGAATCTATAACATTTCGATCCCTAACCTTGTCTTTAAACTAACATGTCGATACTTATCGTTAAAATGAGTTTATGCTTAAGATTTTGCAGACGTGTAGAGTCTTTGGTTTTCATTTTAATTCTTGTGTTTCTTAACTCTTAACCGTTACTAACTTGCATTTAAGTTTTCAGATGTCTACCCCAATTACCATAGCTAATGCACTCGAGATGCTTGTCTACTTTGACGGAGAAATACTTGACAAGATACCGGAGTTCAATGGAGACACAACGCAGCAACCGGGGACGCACATTTTTGTGATCGAGACCACCTCAACAATCGAAGGCGTTGGAGTAAGAGGGACTAATGGAAACAGGGATGCCGTGTGCATCATCTTGCTGCACATGAGCTTGCGAGGGCGAGCACTCCAATGGTTTGAGGACCTTGACCATAGCACCACAACGTGGGACGAGTTGAAGAGGAGTTTCGTTGCTGAGTTCCGGCTTATACCGTCAATTGCGGATGCACCAAATGGAATGAAGTTAGTAGCTGATTTTTCAAATGACCGGCGGCCCGCTAACACTCCCGCGCGCAAATATGTTCAACACTTGCTTAACCAAGAGCGAAGGGAGGTAGCACCACGCCAATACTACGAGGAACTGCACCACCAACCATCTAAAGATCAAGTCTCGGCCAAAGTCAAGGACACCCTATTTAGGGTAGACTCTCTTACGGCCGATCTCGCCAAGTGTGTGTGTTGCGGACCGAATAGTGGAGCTTCAATTGCTGAGCTGACTTCTCAAACCCCTATGCCACATCCATCAACTTTCCCTCAACCTTCCATGCTGCCCAAACCGTCCAATCAATGCTTGGCTGCCACCAAGACCATACAAAAGAAGAAGAAGGCCGAAACAATGCAAAAGCTACTTGACTGTATGGAGAAGATACTTGCAAAGCAAGATGATCAAGCCAAGGTAATTAAGGAGATAAAGGATGATGTCCACTTCCTCTATGATGAGTTGGATACCGTCCTTCACTTCCCAAGGTTTGTGGTCGAAGAGGAAGAAGAGGATGAGGATGATGAAGAGGACCCCATTGAGGACGACAATGAAGATGATGACGATGGCCATGATGATGGCGGTGATGAAGGAATGCCCAATGTCGGAGCTGATGAAGACATGTATGGTGACAATGAGGATGAGGAAGATCCGAATGAGTACATAGAGGAGAGTGACCAAGAGTCCGGTGACAACCATAGTACTGTCACGGATGATGACGAGGGAAACTCTCGCCGCTCCTACTCTCCACCTGCCTCACCATACTACCCTGATGATGATGCTGAGCTTGCCGAAGGTTGGGAGGACAACCTGGACATGGAGACCGCATTCGCTAATGAGGATTAGGGGAGACATAATAAACCGTCTAGCCAATGGACGTAAAAAGAAGCGCTCTAAAGGGAGGCAACCCTTTCATTTCGGTTTGGTAGCCAAAGGCTTAGGTTTTCGTTCATTTCTATCTTTGGTTTTTATAGTTGAGTTGCACCTTTTTGCAACACCCTTTTGGTTATTTTCTAGTAAGATTTTCAGTTTTTAATAATTTGGTTTTATTACGTTTGAAATTTTTGATTAGTCTGGTTTGAGATGTGCAGTCCAGTGACTTGGAACGTGCACGGATCTCAGCTCCTTTGGAATTACGCCATGTATTATATATGGATGGAAAGATCTACGAGTCTAGTTTCTGAATCTTTTTACAGAACTGGATTTGGAGTTCGGATGAGCCGGGAATTCGAGTTTTAATGGAGCGAGGTCAGAGCAGAAACTTCTGGAACAGAGCCGAACTGATCAGGGACATTCTTTGTGAACAGTCCAGTACTTTGTTTTATCTTCAAGCATGTTGGTATGATCTTTGATGAGAAGACCAAGGCCTTAGGACCTTGGGGGCCGGTGCCTACATCCAGCAAGTTCCGTGATGAGCAAAGTTTGGGAGGTCTACAAGGGGGAGAATTTCTTACTTAATTTAAACCGATGTTTAGTGTTTTTGTGAATTTCATTCTCTATGCTTCGATTCTATGTTGCATGCTATATCTTGTTATACATTGAGGACAATGTAGGATTTAAGTGTGGGGGAGGGATTTACATGATAGTTGAGTCTTTAAATTTGTTTATTTTTCGTTTTTTTGTTTTAGTGTTTAAATTTTCAATTTTTCGAGTCATTTAAAATTTTTTTTTCTTGCTCTTTATTTATGTTTTTGAGTCTTAGGAGCCCTTAATGTCGATGATATACTATAATCTCTGAATTGATGATTTTGAAATGATAACAAAATCGAGATGATCTTAGGTTGATTTTTCTTTGGTTAATTGCAATGAGTTGAAAATATATGGTATGTAGTGGATATGGTTCGTAACTTTGGTACAGAATTTGAACATATTCAGCTAAGTTTTGATTCATATGAACCTATGTGAGATTTTGAGCCGATATATGTGCCATTTCTTTCGAGTGTTTATAGGAAAAATCTATCTTTTCTTGGTTATTATTATTTGGAACCTCATTGTTCTTTCATTTGATTGATTGCATGCCATAGCTCTTAAATGAACTCTAGAGTGCTAGAACTCATTCTTGTGAATTGCAAAACTTATAGTCATTACATGTTCTGATCTTGGAAATGAAAAGAAGGAATTTTTAGGATGATCACCAATGCCAAATTAACCTGTGTCCTATTTTGTGTGCGCGGCACACCCCTTAGTTTAGCCCCTTTGAGCCTACGTTTTGCCTTTCTTTCATCACCCTTGTAAACACTACCCTGAGCTTAGTAATAGAAATCTCTACCTTTATCCTTCGGATCTAGTAGAGCTTATTTTGTAATGTTTATATGAAGGTGTGGTTGAAGAGCAAGTGTGGGGGAGTTAGAAGTGTCCAAAAAAAAAAAGAGAGTTGTGCCGAAAAAAAATATACATGTCATCGGCAGGAAAAGAAAGAAATATTCATGGACAAGTTCTTTTGTGGAATTGGAGTTGTGTGAGTAAATTGAAGGCCTAGAAACAGAAATATTTGGCCTTTGTCCGTTTTCATGTTATAAGGGGAGTGTTGTGACGTTTTTGGAGTCTCATGAACTCATTTCGGGGACATAAGGTTGTTGGAATGCTCTGCTAGGTCCTTAGGATCCTTATGATCTCAGTTCCGATAAATTCATACCTTTAGCCTAGCCACATTTACACCTTTTGAATTCCTTCTTGATCCTTGAGATGTGCAGCCTATGATCTGTGGAGTCTTTCACAAGAGTTGAGCTTATGGTTTTTGGTTCATTTGTGCATGTTATCATATTCTTTCTTGAGGTTCATTATTATCTTTTCTATGTGAGCTATTCATAATTTCTCAAGATACTATTTATCTTGCATAGATGAGTGAGCCAGAAAATCTGAGTGAAAAAAGAATGAGTGCATATCCTTGTGAGCTATGAATCATTATTTATCTGAAATATGTTGAGCTTAACCATCACCACTGTTCTTCCAAGTCCTACATGTTTATGTAATTAACCGTGGCAATTAACTCTCGAAAGTTCATAGAGTGAATCTTGATTGAGGAAGAGTTTCAATGTTATGAGTTCCGAGATTTACTAGACATTATAGGGGCATTAGAGTTTTTGTTTCGAGTCTTGTTAGCTTGGTTTTGCTAAGGGACTAGCAAAAGCTAAGTGTGGGGGAGTTGATAGAGGCATAAAATGCCATGTTCTTAGTATATTTTCCTACCCTATTTAGTTATGTTATTTCCTTAATAATGCCATTTTTAACATGTTTTATCTTATAGGAGTCATTTGCGCACAAACAAAGAAAAGGAGCTTAAGTCGCAGAAATTACGAAGAATTCTATTTGCTCGAGGAATCCTACTTCAACTAGGATTCCCATTTCATCATGGAGATCCTGTGTCGACATGGAAACCTCTTTCAAATAGGAAATCCTGTTTCTACAAGGAATCGAAGAAGAAGAAAAAGTCAAATCCTAAACCAACTAGGAGAGCTTGTTGCCGCACAAATAGAAGCCCAATCCATGGACTTCTTGGCCGATTTTGGAGTCCATAATTCAAGGGAAGATAAGTCCAAGTCAAACTCAGAAATTAATGGAAGATTATGGAAGAATCAAGAAGATAAAAATCAGAAAATTAAGGAAGGAGAATCCTATTATACCTAGAAGAGAATCCCACCGATTTTGTGGGGATCTCTTGTGTAATTAGGACTTGTTTTCAGCCACAAGATCAAGAGAGATCCAAGGGTTGCGGCAATGCTAGGGTTTCATCAATTCAATATAAATAGGAGGGACTAGAAGAGAGGAATTCACCACTTCACAATCCAGAAAAATTCTGAAAAGTTCTCTCTCTCTTTCTCTTGCCGTCGCACCACCTTAGGAGCCCTAAGGAGTCAAGACCTCTGCCCCAAGGCCGAGCCAAGGAGGAGAGTAGCAGCCGAGTCCAAAGCCTTGCAATCGACAACTAGTTGGCCTCTCTTTGCCGATTCCAATTGTAATGGTTCTTTGTTGTTTTTGTTTTGTTTTCTTTGGTTTCGAATTTGTGCATGAACTCCTATGTTTTCTTTATAAATTCGAATGATGTTTGAGTCATGAGGGTTTGAATTTCCAGAATATTTGAATATGTAGTTTAATTATTTATGATCTTGTGTTTTCGGTTCTAATATTATGGTTTGTGTTAAAAGCTTTATCTAGTGCGTAAGTGATTACTAACTCTGCAGGTTGGTAGTGCTAGAGGTTTATTTCGTGTTTAGAAGTATTCCGTTGTGGTGAAGGCCATGTCGTAGTGGTCGAGATAAGTGCTTTGCATGTGAAAAGTTAGGCAACGTTTGTAAACTTAGTAATTTGTTTAAGTCCGTTTTCATCTTAATGACTTGTAGATTTTGCATGTAAGTTGCTCGTGGCATTATGTGTTTAATTTATGAGATGCTCTAGGCCTAGACGTTCTGACCTAGTAACTATTAAGGAAAACCGATTAAGTGCACGACCTCGACGGGTGTATCTTAGGACTTAGTTTCGCAAAGCATGATAATATTTCCGTTACGCATTTGAAGTGATTAATTGCATGTTCATTATTCTGGAATGATTTATTTGGATGGATTGGTTGAAGTCGGTCACGTGTATATAGTGTGTGTGCGTGTGTTTATTTATCGTTTTAGGATGTTAGAAACCCCAAATCAAAACCCCCGTTAAATGAATTGTGCCAAGTGTATATTTGTTAATATTTATTTCTGTTTTGTTTACTAACATCTCTTTTAAGCGACTCAAGATGCAGAGACCCCTCCACGAGTCTCCGGACTGAACGATACCCCATTTACTTTATGCTACATCTACACAAAAGAGGGTTTAATTGCGTCGGGCCCCTGTTGCTCGTGTATCTCGTATATATGCGCCCCGGAGGTTCGCGTCATTAGCTTCTGTTTAGAGTATTGCAGGGGTGAAATTGAATAGTGGGGATTTGAAGTGGTTGTAGAGGCTCTATCGGATTCGAGCACTCACATGCTTCCAGTTGAGCATCACGCAGGCGATAATGCGGTTGACGCACAATTTTCGAGACGGAGCTTGCGGCCGTCAATTTTGTGTTGCTTGAGGGTTAGCTCAGGTTTTGAAGAGATTCGGGGCATCTCATTTTTGTGTAGAGTGTGACTTGTTTCTAGATAGCGTTTTTAGACCCAAATTCTTTGGGGTAACTATTGGAATGGCGTGGCGATCGATGAGTATCATTGATGTCCTGGGGTGTTCTAAGACCGATTTGTTCTTGATATAAGTAAATTTTTGACATGAGTTGTAGAGTCGGGCCTTGCAGGGTGTGGTTCAACACAAGATGGTTGATCAATCTCATCTTATCTAGAAAGGCGTTATAGATTTTTGTACGTATTGATAGAGTTCGGTATTCTACGAGGAGTGATTATCTTAGCATTTAGCAGTTTCGACGAATGGAGCGTTGGACTCGGTATTGTGCTCTCATCTTCCTTGGACATTATGGACCTGCGTGATCAAGCTAATCAGATCTAGCAATCAAATAGAAGAAAGTAAATTACTTTACATCATTTAGAGGTAGCAAGAGATGACTACCTAGTATTGTTTGATAGACTGTCAACATTAGTTGTGTTGACACTCAATTCGGTCAACTCAGATTTTGTATTTTGTTTGTACGGTTATCCAGTGGGTAACTTAGATGTTTTGACTTTAGAGTTGATGGGGGAATTTCCGTACTCTGGCAGCTATTATTTTGTACGATATACTATTGGGACTTCGGCATTTGTTAACAATAACGAGAAATTCATGGACAAAGCTCTACTCAGGAAATGCGAGTAGGTTTTCGTGATCTTTTGCATCTTTAGCAACGCATAAGTATGCGCAAGAAGTATTACTTAGCGACAATTTTTCTTAACGTTATGCTTAATGGCATGACCGTTACTTGAAAATTCTTGTTCATCAGTTTGAGTTGATACGTAGTCGCTATTATGCATGATAATATGTGAGAAGCAAGTCATCAAATAGTCAATTTCCAATGGTGATCCTCGGATTTCGTTGACTCGCGTGAGATTCACTATTCTGAGTATCCTCCGTTCGAAAACTGGTATTATTATGGTGAAAGTGATAATTGCGGACATGAGTTGTCGCAGTAAATAGTGAGTAACTCATCTCTTCTTATTCATGGAATAGGTAATGTAACCTAAAGACTAGTTTGCATGCATGTTTGAACGAACGTGGATCGTACGAGGAGATACTCATAACTTCTAAGGTATCATCATACGTCAAGTCATTGTTTTTTTTTCCTCATTTTTGGAGGTGCCTGTGATCGATTTTGAAAGTAATATTTTTCTTGTGCTTGTAAGTCGTTGGTGGTGATGATTGTTGAATTTATTATTGAGGGATGAGATCCCAACAATAATTATTTGTTAGTAATGAATAAATCGCGGGGCGAATTATTAGAAATAATAATATGATTGGCTAGTGGTATAGCTTTAAGGAAAAAGATTCTCGATGACTCGGGAAATATTTTTAGTCAAGGCTTGTCAGTTCATTGGCATAAATGGTAAAATTGTGGCAGATCATGTTAAATGTCTTTCTTGTGATGCGTATTCATACGCGATCTTGTTGTGGTGGGACCATTCTTGATCCGTGTAGGACCTGGGAGGTCAATGTTGTATGGATATGATTTGAGATACAAAAGATATTCAGAATAAGGGTTTGATATCATAGATCGCATTAGCGTAATCTGACGACAATGGAGATATTCGTTGATTAGCTTAACGACTGAGGCCAATCATATAGGTGGTGAAAGTCTAATTTTGAAGCGAGCGATAAAGTTTTGTTTTGATTAATTGGTGACGAAAGTTAGATGGTGATGTGAATCACAAAGTTTATTGACCATATTGACTTAACGAAGGTCAAAGTCATCCGTGTGATTTGGGGTTATGTTCCATAGGTAATTAAAAATCGGGCAACCTATTCAATTAGTGGAAGATAAGTCAAGGAGCAAGGTGTATTAGGTGAGTAGTGCCATATGGAACGTTGGCGGAGTAATTCAGTTGACCTTGAGTTTGAGATTTATTAAAGCATATGCACACCTTGGGTTTGGTAGATAAGTTATGATGTGCCAATGTAAGTGGAAAAGAATTCGGCTAATTGTTTCCACAAGTGAAAATGTGTAATTTGTGATACAAGAAAGTTTGAAAGTTTTGATGATGGGATGATTTAGCTTAACGTTCATTGGAGTCTGAGTTGAAGGGCAGTAACCTTCACCCCCCTTTTATGATTTGAAATTTCGAGGGGAGAATTGTCACGTCCCGGCTATTAAATTAAATTACGGTTATTTACTTTGATTTTTACCGTTTTAAGTAACCGCTTACTATTTAAGGCTCCAAAAGTTGACTTTTTCTTAGTCTAAAATATGGAAAAACTTTCTCCATGAAAGTCGTAGAGGATGTTAAACGGAGTTCGTGGACATGTGGCGCGCTTAAAATGGAGTTCGTATGAAGAAGTTATGGTCTAAAAACGAAAGTTACTACTTCACAAGTAGCTAGGAACAATTTATTTGTGTGGAATCGAAGACATGATGACTTCTATTATGGTTTGCAACTTTGCATCACAATTACTTTGGCAGTATATAAGCAAATAGAGATTTGGAGGAAGATCCCTTACAGTAAATGAACGCCCACAGAAGTTGTATGCATGCTTCTGAAGATCCTTGGAAAGATTCACTTCCTTACTGAATGCATTCTTTTTTGAAAAGAAACAGCTTTTTATCGAGACAAAAAACAAAGAACAAGGAGGCGGACAAGAAGTCCACTAAAAAAGAAAATAGGGCAGCTACGACTAAAGGCGTAGCAAAATCTTTTAGGACTAAAACTAAACAAAGAGATTATACTATAGCTACTTTCTAGTTAAGAACAATGGAAGAAAGACTATCACCCTGAAATTTCTTAGAAGTATAAGCCCATAAAGATGCACAGAACTTTACTATCTCCCACAGGTCTCCCTCTCCACCCTACTACAGGTTTCAAATAGTCTTCTATTTCTTTCCATCTAGACCACCTAGACTACCCTTAGCACTCCACAACCCCAAAGAATTCTGGCTTTTTTACTAAAAGCTGAAAGATTGACATGGGCACAGAGTCCGCTGGCAGAGAAGGGCGCGAAGTCAAAAAAAAATTTGACGTGGGTGTCGAGGAGTCCGCTGGCAGAAAAGGGCGCGGAGTAAAAAAAAAAATTGACATGGGTGTCGCGGAGTCCGTTGATATTGTTTAATTACAAAAAAAAAATATTTTTCCCCTAGGAGATGAAATTATTGGATTCCGTCGCTAAATTGAAAAAAAAATTAAAAAAAAATTGACATGGACGCGGAGTTTGCTGGCAGAGAAGGGCGCGGAGTCAAAAAATATTGACATGGGTACCGCGGAGTCCGCTGGCAGAGAAGGACGCGAAGTCCACTGACAGGGAAGGGCGCAGAGTCCGCTGGCGAGATAGGCGCGGAGTCCAATTACAGAGAAGGGCGTGGAGTCCGCTGGCAGAGATGGGCGCGGAGTTCGATGAAGTAAAATTAGTCATTCCATGAAAAATGCTACCAAGGAAAGACAGGAGGCGAAGAAGGAGAGGCAAAGGGAAGAAGAAAAAAAGGCAGAGAGAAGAATGAGAGACAACAGTGGCGAAGAAAAAGGAGACGCAGAGAGAAAACGGCTGCCAACAATGAGGGAGGTGGCGAAGAAGAAGGAGAGGCAGAATGAAAACTAGAGTCTACGGGTCTTTTGGTGTGTGGAAACTGGGACAGATGAGAGGAGGGAGAGAGAAAAGAGTCTGAAGAAGAGAGAAGAGAGAGTTAAAAAAAATAATTAGAGAAATGAAAAGTGAGGTTCAAAAAATTTGATTCAAATTTTTCTGAAATTTTTTGCGGAAAAGATGCCGTTAAAAATTTCGATACTTAGGCAACGAAAAGTTATACTTTCGTCACTTAAGAGATTAATAATATTATTTTTTTAAATAATAATTTCGTCGTATAGGTAAATTTTTCTATCGTCTAAATCAACATAGACAACAGAATACATTTTCGTCACCTAAATGAATAATTTTTTTTTTATAAAAATGATTTCATCTCTTAAGTACATTTTTCCGTCTCCTAAGTTAATAATCGTATTCTATCTTCTAAGTTCTACTTAAAAGACAGAAAAATTCTCCTCTACTATAGTCTCATTCTGAAAGTCTTTTCTTCAAGCCTTGCTGCTCTGATAGCTCGGCCTAGACCTACAGCTTCAAACCAGTTAAATATAACAAGGTTTGGAGAATGAATTTCTGATATATCATTCGTCTCACAGAGGAGGCTATATATAGAGGTACAAGTTGTACAAACCCTACGTACTATGTACTACACATACAGAATAGGAAAGTAATAACAAATTAATTTACATTCCTAAACTAACTCCATGACTCACGCTAACACTCCCCCTCAAGTTGGCGCATATACATCAACCATGCCCAACTTGCCAAGTGAGTCATAAAAGGCCTTCTTAGAAACTCCTTTTGTGAGTATATCTGCAAGTTGCTCCTCTGTAGGGACAAAAGGAAAGCTAATGATCTTTGCATCTAGCTTCTCCTTTATAAAGTGACGATCAACCTCCACATGTTTGGTACGATCATGTTGTACAGGATTTTGTGAGATATCAATGGCTGCCTTGTTGTCACAATACAACTGCATAGCACACTTGGGTTTGACCCCCAAATCTTGTAACACATTCTTCAGCCATAACAACTCGCATACTCCATGAGCCATACCTCTATATTCTGCTTCAGCACTAGACCGAGCCACCACCTTTTGCTTCTTACTCTTCCAAGTAACAAGATTACCTCCCACAAAGGTAAAATACCCTGATGTAGACCTCCGGTCTGTAATATTTCCAGCCCAGTCTGCATCTATAAAACCACAAACCTCAAGAATACTGCTGTGTTTAGAGAACATTACTCCTCTCCCAGGAGCTGACTTCAAGTACCTCAAAATCCTCACTACAGCATCCATGTGATCTACACTGGGATTATGCATGAACTGGCTCACCACACTTACTGCATAAGCAACATCAGGTCTGGTGTGTGTCAAATAAATCAGACGTCCAACTAACCTCTGATAACGAGGCTTGTCGGTAGGTACCTGATCAGGATACTCTGCTAATCGGTGATTCTGCTCAATAGGAGTGTCAATTGGAGTACAATCTAACATACCTGTCTCTGCTAATAGATCAAGTATATACTTCCTTTGACACAGATAAATGCCTTCACTCCCCCTGGCTACCTCAATGCCCAAGAAGTACTTGAGTGTACCTAGGTCTTTCATCTCAAACTCTGTGGCTAGCTGTTTTTGCAATCTATCCATCTCAATAGTATCATTACCAGTAACAACCATATCATCAACATATATGATCAGAGCTGTTACCCTCCCCTGTTGATGTCTGAGAAACAATGTGTGGTCTGAGTTACTCTGCTTATAACCAATCTTCCTCATGAACTGTGAAAACCTTCCAAACCAAGCACGAGGTGATTGTTTAAGACCATACAAAGATTTTCTCAATCTGCACACAAAGTTACCTGAAGGAGCAGTTTTATATCCAGGTGGAAGATCCATATACACTTCCTCCACAAGTTCTCCATGAAGAAAAGCATTCTTGACATCAAACTGTTTAAGAGGCCAGTTTAAGTTAGCAGCAAGAGAGAGCAATACCCGGATAGTATTCATCTTTGCAACTGGTGCAAATGTCTCATCATAGTCAATGCCATATGTCTGAGTGAATCCCTTTGCTACCAAGCGTGCTTTATATCGACTCACTGACCCATCTGGATTATGCTTCACTGTAAACACCCAGCGACATCCAACAGCCTTCTTTTCATGTGGTGGGGATACAAGCTCCCAAGTATTGTTCTTCTGTAACGCTTCCATCTCCTCATCCATTGCTTTCCTCCATTTTGGATCTCCCAACGCATCCTGCACTTTGTTAGGTACTGATACAGCAGATATTTGATTCACAAATGATTCATATGACTTAGACAATCTCTTGGTAGACATAAAATTTGTCACTGGATATTTAGCTTTGGCTTGAAGGGTAGGTTCATATGTTTTTGCTGGTTTACCCCTAGTAGACCTATTTGGTAACACATATTGTCTACTATTAGCATCACTAGTATTAACCCCAATAGAATCACTAACCTCAGATGGAAGATCTTCTGTACCAGGGAGACATGAGTCAGGGGTATTAGTAACAGCAGGCGAGGCAGGAGGGGCAGGAACACTTTCAGCTTCTGGTTCCTGAATCTCTGGAGCAATTGCACCAGAATCATCTGGTGGTGCCTGTCTATCATCTTCTGGTCTCTGAACATCTGGAGTGACTAGTGTATGTGAAGCTGATGCATCAGTAACCTCAACTGAATGACCTGTCTCCCCCTCTCCATGATACAGCTCTTCAAAATATGAATGCTCCCCCTGAAGAGCAGTATCAGAAGAGGTATAATAACTCATGTCCTCAAAGAAAGTGACATCCATAGTGACATAATACTTCCCAGTAGGTGGATGATAGCACTTATATCCTTTCTGATGTCCCCCATAACCAACAAACACACATTTCAGCGCCCGGGCATCCAACTTACTTGACCTTTGACTCTTTGGTATATGGACAAATGCAACACAACCAAAAACACGAGCAGGGAGATTATGAAAAGAAGGTAAAGAGACATAAGAAGCTAGTACCTCAAATGGTACCTTTCCCAGGAGGACACTAGATGGAAGACGATTAATAAGATGGGTAGATGCGATGATAGCATCACCCCACAGATCCTTAGGACAATGTGCACTGAAGAGAATACAACGAGCCATATCAAGTAAGTGACGATTTTTCCTTTCAGAGACCCCATTTTGTTCAGGTGTGTAAGGACACGTTTTCTGGTGGATAATCCCATGTGTTTGCAGAAAAGATTGAAAGACACGGTTTACATATTCCCCTCCATTATCAGAGCGAAGAACTTTAATTTTGGCATTGTACTGTTTTTGGACTTCGGAAGAAAAAGCTTGAAAAGCCGGAAAAACCTCATCCTTAGTTTTAAGAAGAACAACCCAAGTAAGACGTGTACAATCATCAATAAATGACACATAATATCGCATACCTGACACAGTAGGTTCTTTTGAAGGTCCCCAAACATCAGAATGAATTAATTCAAAAGGAACGACACTTTTATTAGAAATACGAGGTGAATAGGTTGAGCGATGACTCTTGCCCAAAACACATGTTTCACAATGTAAGACTGACTCATCCACACCAATAAACAAAGAAGGCATGGATTTCTTCATAACACTAAAAGATGGATGCCCTAAGCGACGATGCCACAACCAAACTTCACTTAACCTGTCAGAAGTGGATATTAAAGCGGTCCGTGGCTGTGCTCCTGGTTTCGCCCCCACATAAGTCTGGTCCAGACGAAAAAGCCTGCCCCTCAAGTACCCCCGACCGAGTAACTCCCCAGTGAGAAGATCCTGAAAAATCACATACATAGGAAAAAAGGTCACAGAGCATTTGGATTCAACATTTAACTGTGAGACAGATATCAAATGATGAGATAAAGCAGGTACATATAACACATTTTGTAGCACTATTGTGGGAGTGATACAAACTGACCCTTTTCCTAACACAGGGAAGGCTTCACCATTAGCATTAGTAACATATGGTACTGGTGGAGAGGATAATTCAGTAAAGTAAGATTTGTCATAAGTCATATGATCTGAAGCACCTGAATCAATAATCCATGTATCACCACCAACAAAGCTAGAAATATTTAAGGCCATACCTATCTTACCACGACCAGCCACTGATGCTGTGGGTGTGGCGCCTTCTGCTGTATGATGGTCATGTCCGGATACACCATAGATGTCTGGTTCTTGGACCAACTGGATAGCTGCTCTTGCTTTGGGACGATAAGTAGGCCTCTTAGGCCTAAGATGAGGGTACAACTTCCAACAAGACTCACGAGCATGGTCACCCTTGCAATAAGAGCAAGGGGGACGAGGTTGGTCCCCAAAGCCTGGTGGTGGTCCTTGCTTGTTCAGTGGAACTGAACTTGAATGCTGAAGGAGTGGGGCTGGTGCTCTCGCTTGAATAGTGAGACTAGAGACTTCAAGTTGTGCTTGAGTAAGACTTTCCTACTGAGACTCATCCTTACGGATATATGTGAAAGCTGTAATCAGGTTAGGAGGTTCTGTCATTCTGAGCAGCTCTCCTTTGGCACTGTTGTGTTTTGCATCAAGACCCCTCAGAAAGTGATGAACTCGCTCAAGCTCCTTTTCCTTCAAGTACCAAACAAGATCCTCCTGGTTCTTGATCTTGCAAGGACGTTTCGTATCAATTTCAGCCCAAATGTTCCTTAACTTGGTGAAATACTGTGCCACTGGCTGCCCATTCTGTTGCATTGAAGAAGCAGTGCACATTAACTCATGAACCTGTATGAAATCAGACTCATTAGTATATAAATCTTCCAGTGTCTTCCAGATCGCCTGAGCTGTATCACATTGTTCCACCAGGTCGACTATGTCCTCATTCATGGCCTTGTACAAGACTGACATCACAAGACCATCATCATCTTCCCACTTAGTGTAAGCATCAACATCACTTTCACTAGGGGCCTTAATTGTCCCAGTTACATGCCCCATCTTGTGCATCCCTCGAAGATGAGCCGTCATGATTTTCTTCCATTTCCGAAAATTGGTTCCATTGAGTTTGGCACCCCCAAATGAACCACTTTCAGAATTCTTGACGGATACTTCAACTGTCTGAACATCTTTCCCCTGCGAACTTTTAACTCCAGAACCCATTGCAGCACAAATACCAAATCAGTAGTTATGCAGCAAAGTAATAAGGAACGAATAAAAACAACCTGCCTCGGGTGCACTTGCACTGTCAGTACACCTGCACTCACGGTTTCAGTTTTTTTTTTTTTTTTTTTTTTTTATAACTGAAACCGGGTCGGGTCTTCAAACGAACCGGGTCGGATCACAGAGTTGGATCGAGCAAGAAACAGAACCGGGCGGGTCGAAGCCGTGCCGTCTGCGTCGTCACTTCCGGGCGGAGACAACGACGGAGATGCGACTCGGTTCGTTTGCGACTGGACAAGACAGACGTCGTAGATCAGGCCGGACGTCGGACTGGACAGGACGGATGTCGGACTGGAGTCGGCGGTAGTTAGGGCAGACGACAGCCAAGGCACGGCGACGGCTGCTTGGGGTCGGCGGTAGTCTTAGGGCAGACGACGGCGGTCCTGGTCTAGGGAAGACGACGGCAGTCCTAGGGCAGACGACGGACGGCAGTGGCTCAAGGCTTGGTCGGCAGAATCTTGGTCGGCAGAAACTGGTGAACAGTAGCTTGAACAATAACAGTATTCAACAAACCCCAGAACAATAATAACTCGAGGAAAAAACTCAACCCGAGATGTAACACTCGTCGGAAGAACGTCGAACGGTGAACAGAATAAAAATCGTTGGAAAAACGTCAACGAGATTGCAGCGGAAAACAGAGAGACAAAGTCCTTTCGGATCTTTGCTCTGATACCAAGTTAAATATAACAAGGTTTGGAGAATGAATTTCTGATATATCATTCGTCTCACAGAGGAGGCTATATATAGAGGTACAAGTTGTACAAACCCTACGTACTATGTACTACACATACAGAATAGGAAAGTAATAACAAATTAATTTACATTCCTAAACTAACTCCATGACTCACGCTAACAAAACCAAGGTTGCTGAAATAAAGCAAGGATCTACCTTTGTCATATAATTGACTTATATGGCAGGCTACAAGATAATCATAAGGAAATGTACAAGACAGCCGCGCCTATTTGCTTGATTCAAAAAGCTTTTAAATGACTGAAATTTCGGTAATTACAGCCAAAAATACGGTCTTTATACAACTTGTGTCCTTTTGATCCTACGGAAAGGCAATGAATTGTCAACAAAATACTGATTAGTAGGGGAAGGGGAACCTCATCCTTCAAAGGCTTGGTGTATAATTGTCCTATTTGTAACGACCGGAAAAACCCTAAGACTATACTATATGGGGCCAGTTTATCGACAGTCACCTGTTGTAGCCAGGGTATTTCGACTAATTAATAGAATTTTGATTTGTCATCACCCAATAAAATTTATTCAGTTGTACAACCACATTGACCAGAAATAATTAAACCTCTAGACCTACAAATCCAGATTTTAGAATTGATAGCGATATACTAATTACACATCATTTATCATATCAAAATGCAGAACTACTATTTGCAGAAATACGATAAATTGTATTAAGGGCATAACTGATTAGATTACCTCAATGTTCATTTCTTCCCAAATCATCTTTTTATAGCGCTGCCCCTCTTCCTTGTTAGTAGCCGTCAACCTGTGCAAGATCCTAAATTTTAAATAGTGATCCAAAAGTAAAAGTTATCTCAAACAGTAGAGACAGATTTAACGTGTACAGTATTTACAGAATCTTTGATCTGTAATACTCGATTTTTTTTATTTATATGATCAGTTTGGGATAACAAAGACCAGAAAAAGAGAACAGGGAATTCGAGCTATGCACTTCCCGATCATCAATATCTGAAAAGTTGTCACACTCATCATCACAAGCTTCAGTTCCGATGTCAACAGCTGTATTCTCCATAGCAGCCCCTGAAACGTCACAATTTCAGCAAAGACTTTCAGCGGAACAAAGTTATACAAGACTACTTATGGGGTTATTTTTATTTTTTTTTCCTGAAAACCCAAACAGCTTCGTGGACCGAGGTTAGAAACTGAGGCCTCCTGCAGAATCGTAAAACCTTTAGGCAGCAGGAAACTCTAGCAAGATGTACCTTACAGGGTACAGACTCCACAGCACATGAGAGAAAATCATGGGTCTGACCCCTCCCTTAAGCCCTCGTTGGAATTCATTGGGGATATTGTCTATGAGAACTTGAGAATCCAAAAGGTAATGGAGTAGGGGAGGACAGGTAGAAAGAGATAGAGAAACCAACCATCACTCTCAGGCCCAATAAGCAGCAGTCCTTTGTTCTCGCTTCCTGATTTTGTGTTATTCTCTTTCTCAAACTAAAAATGAAATCAGCAAAAGAAAATTAGACATAAGTTGATAAGTCAGAGAACAATATTAATCATAAGTTGATAGTGCACCACTGACCAACAAGTGACTTGTTTTTACCCATATGATCCTACTTCATGGGATCTCCAATCTCATAGGTTGGGTTACCATCACTCTTGGTCTTTGTTTATAGGCATAAGCCCCATCCCTCTCGATGTATCACCCACTAGCATTCCGCCTAGTGGTTTTGTTAAGGGATCTGCTAAATTTAACTCAGATTTCATATAGTCAATTGATATGATTCCATGCTCAAGCAATTGCTTCATAGTATCATGCCTTAGGCATATGTGCCTATTTTTCCCATTATACGTTTGATTTTTAGCTCTAGCTATAGCAGCTTGGCTATCACAAAGCATAGACACAGAAAGAGCTGGTCTCTTCCACAACATACAATAAGTACCATTCACCGACAAACAACAAAAGTTCTGGAAACAAATGATCTTATAGGCATGCTTCAATATAGAAATCTAGCATTAGAGAAAATGCCCCACCCATCTCTCAAAATATTCTTCTCAATCAAGAGAGACCTATATCAAATGTAACAGAAATCAAGGAGACATGCTTATCGTACAAAATCTTAAACTTCAAATAGCAAAAATCTTAACAAAGTGCCAAAACATAAGTAAACCCTACATGAGGAGAAACCAAGACCCTTTAATTCAAAACAGAAAGCATATTTTACATCTTTCTTTCTTTGCAAAGACAATTGCACATCACACTTCCAATTGTTAGATATTTTGGGAGGGAATTGTATGTTATATATCAGTTTTATTAGCTACAGTGAACAAACTCAACTGCTATAACAGAAAATACTTATTCAAAATGAAGGATTTCTTATTTAACAAAACACAATAAATGTCTCCAACTTGAACAGCTACCAAAGCCCATAAAGAACCCAAAACCTGACTAACCCACTCACTTCTCAGACATTCTTCGAAGGATTCCTTTCTATCCAGGATTTGATCACCTAAACCATCACACAACACAGACCCTAAATCCTAAACCCTGAACAGCTACCAAAGCCCATAAATAACCCAAAACCTGACTCTAACCCACTCACTTCTCAGACTTTATTCGAAGGATTCCTTTCTATTTATAATTTGATCACCTAAACCATCACCCAACACAGAATTTTTTGGTGAGCCATGGTGGTTAAGTAGGTTAACTAACAACTTTGAGGTCATGGGTTCAAACCTCACTGGCATATGTAGACTGTGTGAGTTATTTAGTAATTAAAAAAAAAACACCGCTGCTAAACTTTTTTATTTTTTCTTTATCCTTCACCCAAAGGCACATTTCGACCGATAAGAATACACAAGAGGTCAGACTATGACATGATTATGCCGAATTCTAAACCATTTGGCTACCATTACACTTCATGTCATAATCCAGTTCTAATTTATAAAAAGCACTAGTCTTGGAAAAGAAAACACATAAATAAATAAGAAGAGTCACATAATTTCATGCCTGTTAAAACTAAAATTTCGTAGAAATGGAAAGAAGAACCATTGCTGCCTCCGTATTTGTATTCAATAATGACTCCCCATACTTTACATAGTCTGGTTCCATTTTATAAAAACACTACCCATGGAGATAAAAAGAAAGAGGAATAGTCAACTAATTTCATTGCTGCCTCAAGTTTTACAATCATGACACACATGTGCATAAATTATTGTACATGGTTCCAGGCAAAAGGATTGTAGATGGTAAGATTTTTTATAAGAGTTATCATTATTGTAATTTTATTTACAATTACTGTAGTGTAGCCATACAACAATTAAATTAAACAGTTACCTTGGATGACTGATTACTGTTGTCAAGGCTTTCAGAAGCAATGGTATCAATACCAGAGTCATTAGCATTTAGCTCCGCAGATGTTTTTTTCAATCTCTCTATTTCAGCATGCTGGAAAGCTGGAGGATTAACTCCTCTGTCAAGTCCACCTGAAATTGTCATAGACTACACAAACATGATAAAGTTAATACAGTAGGTATTTAAATCACCATTGGAGCAAGACAGAAGAAATTTGTACTCACATCATCATAACAGATCTGACAAAGTCCATGTGAAATTTTTTTGCCACTATCCTTATGTTCACAAAGGATCCTCTGTTCAGAAAGGCTACCATCTGCGTTATCCATTTTATCAGCCATAATTGGTTGTCTGTTTATTTCATCCAGTTCCTTTGCCTTCACGAGGAACTCTTCAATCTAAAAAAAGCAGATTCCAAATTGAAGAAAAGGACTTCAGTACCCGTAAACCCGTAATTTCACAAAACAAAGGCATTGAAAGGGTAGATAAGGAATAACTGTTAGGTATACAAGATAATTAAGCAATATGAAATCACATTCATGATCCTAAACTTCTTGTTAAAGAGTAAGCCGACATGACCAGCTTGATACACTTTCACTAAAAGTGATCTCCATGCTATTTTTAATTATTTTCCAAGAAGAAAACACCTTTTATTAATACAAATAGCAGACATGAAGTCCACTCCTGTCATACAATGGCAGTAAAAACAATAAATAACAACAATCTTGAGACCTAACCAATTATTAGACCACTCAATGTTTAGTGTTTACACACTCAGGCATAATTTCTCTAGACCTGATATCGGCCCAACACGTGAACCAGGTAAGAAACCTAACCTCATTCCCTCAAGTGAAAACAAAAACTAAACTTCAGTGGTACCTGCAAATGGCAGGTGGGACACCTCAGCCTGGTCACCCACCTTTTTTTATCCCCTAATCAAATTGAGTTCACTATTTGGGCCAATGATCTACTAGTCTACATTCTACAGACTAAGGTAAAAAGAAACAGGGAGAGGTCAACATACAGAAAAAGTTGTTGGGCTCAAACACAATTTGATACAACTCCTGCACCTAATCTATTTGCAGTTTCTAATAGCAGCATGCCATAGTGACTCCCTTATATAGGGAATCTCCACAACCACTTTGCCTGCAAAACCTTATTCCTTTCCTCCCGCATTTGGAAAACATATCCCACAATGATTCTCCACCTTCCTAGAAACCCCTTTCTGATTTTTTAAATAAAGAGAAGTAAAAAAGGTAAGATGCCTCCTCTATGAAGATAAACAACTTTCTACCAACTTTCCGACCCTGTTTCAACCATTGCATTGCCTATCAAAGTGTGCATCTACGTGTACTCACATATTGTACTAAAATTGCAAAATTGGAGAACTGTGATTGTCAATATAGCGACTAATATAATAAGCATACCGTCAAGCTCCCAGATTCTGTATTCTCAAATTCAACCAGCCACTTAATCAATGTAGCATCACAAACATGTACAATCTTGATCTGGAAAAATAATATACATCAAATAAAATGGAAAAAGGAATACTTGAAATTTGAAGTACTTTTCAAGCAAGAAGTTGTCACATAAAGCAAATGCAGGAGCTTCAAAAGAAACAAATTGTTACACTGTAGAAGAATTTGATAGCATTCACACTTTGTCATTAATTAAAAGTCAAAATCATATTCATGTTCACAACTCTTTACCACACAAAAAAAAAAAATTAAGTTCAAAAGATGGTATAGTGATGACAACGAAGAAGCCTCTAATTCAAAACCTAAAAAAGCATCTTAACCATTCTAATAGGTATGACAACGGCATATAATGAAAATTTCTCCTTTGACATAAAAACCAACTAAATCAACATATCATCATCAATGCAGAGAGTAGCAACTGAACATAACTTACAATATCAGACTTGGCGCACTTGAGACCATGTGAAAGTGCTGATATATACAATGCAGCACCACATATTCCACTCGGTTTTCTACCTGTCTGGAAAAACTTAAAGATTTGTCTTATGATACAGTAAACCTCCTAAGATGACCATCAAAGCACCTCACACCAAAGATGTATCAAGATAAAACACTGAAAGTGAGTTCACACCTGCATCCAATCCAGTTTCATGATTGTGATAATCCTGTGTGCAGTTTGCATAACCCCTTTATTCCTTCCACCAGGTAAACCTACAAAGCATATTTGCAACTGTATATAATTAATTGAAGTGAAGTTAATTTCTCCTTCAAACAATTTCATTCCCATGCAATCAGAAGGAGACCTCATCTTTTGTCTTGATACTTCAGCACAGAGAGAGTACCAAAACTATTTAGAAATTATAAAAACTAAATAGAGTATCCTCCAATTTTACGACTTAATTACAATCATGCGACACAGCTTAAGAGGTAACTTGTGTTGGAAATTAACTAAAGCAATTAATTATGAAGCTTTTAATTTCATGCATGTTAGGATAAGAAAGCAATGTGGTGTTACAGAAGCAAGCACTTGCTCTCAGTGAATCTATGAATAAACCAAGACGGATCAACAAGTTTTTGAACAATCGGGTGCTCATCAAGCCTCACAGCCTTGCAAATTTTAAAAAACACAGCTCCTAGCACATAGCTGCAAATCAAATCATATGAGATTATAAAAACCCAAACTCCGTTCTTGAGGGTTAAATTACAATTAAATCAGTCAAAATGTCATTCAGAGGCACAGTCAAATGACAACGAATAAAAGAAAAATAAATCAGACAAAGTTTTGGTGATTCTACTGACGAATATTAGATAGTAAGAAGCATGAGAACGTGCACAAAGGGCAAGGAAAACAATGAAGAAAGAATTTCTCACACATTTATCTTCAAGTAGTTCGAAAAATCAATAAGAAGGTACGGCTTCCTCTTTTCCCTGCAAGACATGATTAGAGTTCATAATCAATTCACATTTTTTTGGCTCTATTCGGATATGTTTCTTGGAAATATATTAAATATAGATAACAAAATTAATTAAAAGGAGACACAACTAATTGTAAAAAAATAAATAGCACTGGTATGGTTCAATGTTTTCCTTTTACTTTTGCAAAGAAATAAAATTCAGTAGAATGATATGATCGGTGGATAAGGAACCCACAGAAGATAAATACAAAATCACTAAGACCAACAAACAGCTAAATACTAGAAGCAACTCTTCACAAAAGCTACCAAATTTAGCACTATACAAGAAATTGGTAAGCCAAACACAGATACATACATACCCACCTTCATATGACCCAAAATTGCATTACTGAAATTTAACGCTAATCAACTGAAAAAATAAAAAATAAAAAATAAAACTTACAGAATAACCACACTTAATCATTAGATAACTAATTCGTGTTTCAAAGTGTGAGACTTGCAGAATTACCAAAATAGATAAATCTTGCTTGTCCTCAGTCAGCTTTAGTAATACATAAGGATATGCTCCTCCTAAATGAATCTTTTTTTTGAGTTCTGCGGCTTTCAGATACTTCACTGTTGTTCTCTTCCAGTTTCTGCTCCAATTGCATGAGTGTTGATTGGAAGGCCCCAATTTAGATAAACTACTGTAAATAAACATGACTTGTTCATTTCTCACCTGGAATTGAATGAACAGGAGAAGCTTTAGAAATCTGGCTGGAAAATCAGAAGTTGACAATCACAGCTACCAAATCCTCTTTCTCACTGTCACAAAAAAAAAAAAAAAAAAAAAAAAAAAACAGTCCCAATCCAAAATTTGATACCCATATCTCTAATTGCCAAAAATCGGAGACACGTAACCAAATTTCAAATTCACCATGACAAAGAAAACCAAATGATAACCCATAACCAAAATTGAAATCAAACAAAGAATTACCCAGACTGCTATGCCAATTGACCGGACATGAACAACAGAAAAAGCAATTCGTTTTAATAAGATGATGGTGAAAAACAGGAAATAAGATCGAGGCAATTGAGCTAGTACTTACATTCACCATATTTAGTTTCCAGCCAGGTCCAGCTATCTCTCCAATTTTGTATTCAAGTGGCACTCAATAGCAAAAAGAAGAAAGAAACAGAAATTAATATATAATGTTGTACATACATGATTGATATATGATTTCTAAAACGATTATAGAAAAATTAGGAAATTCTACACACCTTTGTGCATTCATATCTACCTCAGTTCTGATTGCTTCCAAAGATTGTCATTGGCACCCATATGGGACTTGAGTACTCTGTCAGTATCTCATTGCCTCCTCCCATGTGTTGCCTGAACCAAAAGATGCATTCACTTGGCTAGTCCCCCCACCACCCCCAGCTGTGGACAACTATATATCTGCATACACATTTGATGAATTTAGAAACATGAGATACGCACAAACACATAAGAATGAAGAGATCATGAACAATCAAACCAAAATTAATCTAATAATTAATCTGTTTCAATCTATAAGCCAAAACCTATATGCACTCATATATTATCACTATCAATGCAAAACACTTATATGGTAGCTTGATTATTCATTCCAATTCAAATGATAATAAGTTCAAATTTATGGTGGGCTAACAACTCACCACGGCATAACCACCTTTCTGTACAATCTATCTATCTGCATATCCAGTATTTATATCACTCAAATTCTAGTTAGCATCGAATCAGTATACTTCAAAAGCAAGACCCAATCCAGTGGATTGCTTGTTAACATTCCGGAGAAGAAATTTACATTAAGTTAAAAACAACTGAACAAATATATGAAAGGTAAGTTATTAAGCTCCATAAGCATAATCGTATCATTACTTGTACAGTTTTTATTCTGTCTTACATTATTTATAAAGTTTTAAGAGGGTGACATGAAGGAAATCAATCACCAAAGCAAGTAAATGTTATATACTATATATTAAAAGATAAACAACAATTATAAGATTTGCACAACAAGGATAGAATATTTACAAAATTCTTGTCCAACAAAGTTTAGTTTAGAGGGCGGGACCTACGTCCCAAAATTTTACACAAAATAGTTTTTCATGTCAGCCAAAATATTACCCGTTTCAGCCAAAAAGATCAAGTATTTATCAGAGCAATCACACAATGAGAACAAAATAAACACAAAGCAATCCAGCTAGCCTATATACTTCAGTACGTTCAGGTATATATGATTATATGGTAAGAAAATATCAATCTGCTACCTGATCATTGGTCTAACAACTAATCTATATGTAGCTAAGTGCTTTTCATTATTATTTGTTACTTGATTCCCTCACATATCATGAAGCATGGGAAGCTTTCTAAAAAGAAAACGTCTTTTTCTCCCGGCACCACCAATAAATGGAAAACCCAGAATCCCAGCACAACAAAATCATACTTTTAAAATTCAAAAAAAGCTAGATGTTGGGAACTTCTTCTCACATCCACGTTTATGATATATATCGTCTAAACACATAAACTTTATGAAAAAATAGTGCTTGTGTAGTGCAAACACAAGCAAGTACAATCTTTAATTAAAAAGCTGTGCAATTGGAAACGTAATTAGTCCAAGAACACAATTGAGTGCAGGCAATAATAGGCTTCTATGCACAGGCAATGAAGCAAGACTGTAATAGTACCTCTTAGAATTTTCTACTGCCTGCTGATTAGCAACATTGTATTTCCAACCAACTCTTTTAGTGAACCAACTAAACTGAAGCTGCAAAAGAGGAAACTCATCAGAAAAGTAAAATGTCTTCATCCATGTAATTTTTTTAAAAGGTAAGCACTCCCTGATGATGAACTATATATTGAATTATGTCATTCATATATGCATGTCAAGCTAACAAATCAAGTGTGACTAACTAAAATGCTTTTGTCTTGTAATCTTCTTCCATTTTATATGGATAATTTTTTGTCAATAAACCAAAACTATGTATCACTTTCAAAAATGATCTTTTCCATTGATTACTTCCTTTTCTAGGTGCCATATCTAAGCAACACAAAAAACAATAAAAAAATATTATCAAAAATTGTATTAACATTCCATTACAGCAAAGTTTTTGTACGGTCAATTTCCTTTTCTTTAGTACATGGAACACTCGTTACAAATATCGACTTGCCTAACTAAGTTTATTAATTTTAGGTATTGCAATAATTGCACATATTGTATAAACAAAATATTTATAACAAAAATTACAAAAAAGAACAAAGTGAGACAACAACATCTGTTAGTGACTGACTACATAATTGTCATTAATCTTCTAGGGTCTTTACTGGTTCCTTTCTTCTTCTTTTTCTACAATCAATTTGCTTTCAGAGGACAATGTACATATCATTTTGTTTCCAACAGAAGAAAACATCACAATAATCAATTTGAAATTTTGCTAAAATTTAACAATTTCCCATATCTGATTCCACAAAACTCATTTCAAATGCAAACCCACACATAACCCATATATAAAAACATTAATCACCCAAAAAAAAAAAATTGGCAAGCCAAAACAAACACAGATACATACATACCCACCTTCATATGACCCAAAATTGCATCACTGAAATTTAACACTAATCAACCGGAAAAAAAAAAAAAAAAAAACCTTACAGAACAACTACACTTGATCATTAGATAACTAATTCGTGTTTCAGAGTGTGAGACTTGCAGAATTACCGAAATGGATGAATCTTCTTGTCCTCAGTCAGCTTTAAAAATACATAAGGATATGCTCCTCCTAAATGAATCTTTCTTTTTGAGTTCGGTGGCTTTCAGATACTTTTGTTTTTCTCTTCCAGTTCTTGCTCAAATTGCGTGAGTGTTGATTGGAAGGCCCCACCTGGAATAGAATGAACAGGAGGAGCTTTAGAAATCTGGCTGGAAAATCAGAAGTTGACAATCACAGCCACCAAATCCGCTCTCTCTCTCTCACAAAAAAAAACGGTCTGAATCCAAAATTTGATACCCATATCTCTAATTGCCAAAAATCAGAGACACAACCAAATTTCAAATTCACCATGAATTAGGAAACCAAATGATAACCCATAACCAAAATTGAAATCAAACAAAGAATTACCCAGACTGCTATGCCAATTGACCAGACATGAACAACAGAAAAAGCAATTCATTTTAATAAGATGATGGTGAAAAACAGGAAATAAGATCGAGGCAATTGAGCTAGTACTTACATTCACCGTATTATGTTTCCAGCCAGGTCCAGTTATCTCTCCAATTTTGTATTCAGATGGCACTCAATAGCAAAAAGAAGAAAGAAAAAGAAATTAATATATAATCTTGTACATACATGATTGATATATGATCTTCTAAAACGATTATAGAAAAAGTAAGAAGTTCTACAGACCTTTGTGCATTCATATCTACCTCAGTTCTGATTGCTTCCAAAGAGTGTCATTGGCACCCATATGGGACTTGAGTACTCTGTCAGTATCTCATTGCATCCTCCCATGTGTTGCCTGAACCAAAAGATGCATTCACTTGGCTAGTCCCCCCACCACCCCCAGCTGTGGACAACTATATATCTGCATACACATTTGATGAATTCAGAAACATGAGATACGCACAAACAAATAAGCATAGACATAAGCGTGAAGAGATCATGAACAATCAAACCAAAGGGGAAGGAAAAGGCATTAGATGAATTTTGTAGAGTGGCTTGATCAATGGGGACAAAAGGGCAAAACCTTTCAATTTCAAGTCTCTTTGCACTCTGGACGAGGAACCTATAGGCATTGTACCACATCCTTGACCTGAAATTAACCAAAGATAAAAGTACCACTGGATCAATTCGAAGAACAATGACCAACAAACAGCACCCCAACATGAATAGATATATAACACTTATTTTTGTGAAATATATCATCTTCCCACCATTTGACAAAGAAACCAGGAAAGAAAAAGGCACTGAAACTATAATACAAACAGTCAGTTAGGATAAACACACAGCTACATACTGATCGATAACATCATTTTTTTTCCATCCTCAGCAAGTACAAGTCCATTGCAATAATGCAGTAGATAACACCATCAGTATAGAACCTGCATCATAATCAGAGGGAAGCAATGAGGCCTAGCTTAGACATTAGAAACTTGTGCCCAAGTTAGGACAAAAGCTGACACAAAGGAATCTAATCCTACAATAGGCAGCTGACAGTCATTATATTAATTAAAAAAAAGAAACAACTTACAAACAACAAAAGGGTTTTTCTATTAGTTACCAAAATAAACTACCTATTATGTTTTCAACTGTAATTCATAGTTTTCAGAGTCTTCATCTGACACTAGAATCCATGTGGAAAGAAGTATCATTGCCACACATATAGATACATAATTGATATATATATATATATGCAAAAACCATCGTAAGCACAAAGTCTAAAATTTGATAAATTGTACTAGGGTTAGGTACCACAAATCACATAAACAACACAATACGAAGCACAAATTTAAAGCTTAAAAGTCTAAAATTTGATAAATTGTATTAGGGTTAGGCACCACAAATCACATAAACAACACAATACGAAGCACAAATTTTAAGCTTAGTTCTCTACAGGAAGGCATTTGCCTCTGCAAACTTATCCCGAACTGGAAGTTGTTAGGAGCTTTTTGCACCCTAGAAGCACAAAAAAAAAAACTTAAAGAATAACTACACTGTATCATTAGATAACTAAGTTTGTGTTTCAAAGTGTGAGACTTGCAGAATTACCGAAATAGATGAATCTTGCTTGTCCTCAGTCAGCTTTAGTAATACATGCATAAGGATATGCTCCTCCTAAATGAATCTTTAAATAAACTACTGTAAATAAACATGACTTGTTCATTTCTCACATGGAATTGAATGAACAGGTGCAGCTTTAGAAATCTGGCTGGAAAATCAGAAGTTGACAATCATAACTACCAAATCCTCTTTCTGTCTGTCACAAAACAAAAACGGTCTCAATCCAAAATTTGATACCCATATCTCTAATTGCCAAAAATCGGAGACACATAACCAAATTTCAAATTCACCATGAAATAGAAAACCAAATGATAACCCATAAGCAAAATTTAAATCAAACAAAGAATTACCCAGACTCCTATGCCAATTGACCGGACATGAACAACAGAAAAAGCAATTCCTTTTAATAAGATGATGGTGAAAAACAGGAAATAAGATCGAGGCAATTGATCTAGTACTTACATGCACCATATTTAGTTTCCAGCCAGGTCCAGTTATCTCTCCAATTTTGTATTCAGGTGGCACTCAATAGCAAAAAGAAGAAAGAAAAAGAAATTAATACATAATCATGTTCATACATGATTGATATATGATCTTCTAAAATGATTATAGAAAAATTAGGAAGTTCTACACACCTTTGTGCATTCATATCTACCCCAGTTCTGATTGATTCCAAAAGTGTCATTGGCATCCATATGGGACTTTAGGTTTTGACACCTGATAGGATTTTTAGGTTCTTTCCACTAAAAGTTTCAATTCATTTTTGATTCCAAATGTACAATCAATACAATAAAACCCAAACTACTGCTAAATACCATTAAAAAAACATCCCTTCACTAAGCGAAAAGGGAAGAACCTAACCTGATCAACAAAATCACAGCAAACTTGACCACAACCTAAAAAACCAGAAAAATATCCATAGCATCAAACACAGAGTGCAACCAACCATTCAAATACTTGATGGAAACTATTCGAATACCCAAAAAAAAAAAACCAACCAAAAACAAATACTTGAAAAGAAGAAACCAATGTAACCAACTAATAAGCAATGCTTTGAATTTTGAATAAGTTCATTTGTCTAAAGCATGATTGACTAACCTGCAATTAAGTTCCTCTTGTCTTCTGAACAATGACTCCAAATCTTTCTACTGCCTTTGACGTTCATTGTAGTTATTTTGGGACAATGGCAAACTGGCAATGGGATGAAATGAGAACATCACCCTACTTGTTATACATCAGCATTCAGCGGACTTTCATGATCAACCTACTTGTTCTCCTTGTTGTTATTATTCTTCATCCTTACACATTTAGCTTGCTATGTGTGGGCACATCTGTATTGACATAGATCATTATAGCCCCTATGAGTTTGTTCACTTCTTTTTATTTACTCAAATCACTGAAGATGACCTATACGTATTTGAAATATTTGAATCACTGTTATATTATTACAAGGAATTTGAAATTACAAATCAAAATATTTGAAATTCGAGAGCATTAAGCATACATCCATTACCTTGAGAACTGATGAATTGGAAATCACCCAAAAAAACCAGAACCAAGCATCAACAGTAGACCATAGTGATTACTAAACTGAACCTGAAAAAAGATGACCAGCATTCGAATGCAACCCAGAAGAGAGTGTAACAGAAAGAGAGAAACTTGAGAGCATTAAACCTGTATGACCTTTATTAACATTCCAAGATAGCATTCAAATTGTATTGTATTTCATAGTCACACTTCCAAAGACTGCACACAACTTCAAATATAATTATAACAGCCAAGTACTCACTTTCAACATGCTGAAAGGCATCCTCGCTATCCTTTGCCACATCTTGCTCAACTGCAGTCCTCGCTGAATTGGTTTCGACATCAATTAGCTTATTACTATCATAAGCATTCTTGCACCAATGCATCTATAAATTAAGAAATTTACAATGTTCTATGAGCTATAAACATGAACCACACTTTCATATATGTAGGTCCTTTCTAAGAAAAAGCAAAGGTTCCTTCTGTTGTTAATTACTGTTACCTAAGGACTGCTACCTAATGAAATGATACGGAATAGGTTTTCATATGCACGCTAATGACTGTTGCGACCCATAGCTGAAACATGTTTATTTCCCAAATCAATCACAGAGTCCAGTGGCTGATACTTACATCGACCATATCTAGTTTCCAGCAAGCTCTATTTATCTCCCCAATCTTGTATTCGATCTGGTGGCATGCAATAGCAACCAGAAAATAATAATCAGAACCTTCAAACTCATGAAGACAAAAAAACTAATCCATGAGAAATCAGAAGAGACTCATAAAAAAATAAAAAATCCAATGAGTCAATTAATTTTCAATTGATAGGAAGAAACCAAAATACGAAAAACATATATCTAAAACCAATTACTACATTAGGTTGGTTTTCTGATCAGTACTCTAATTCCTAATACAGTTGTTTGGCTCACTACTCTAATTCCCAATATACTGATTTGGCTCAGTAATCTAATTCCTTTGGCATTGATCAGTACTCTAAAACACAAACTATACAAACTTAATTTGGCTTGGATAACAATTTATGAGTAGAAAACTAACCTTAACTTGAATACTATAATGATCAGTACTTGAACTGTTTAGAAAACAAATGTTTATACCTTAATCATGATCCAGTTCATCATACAGCATAAAGCAAAAGCATGATCTCTGTGCAACTACGACTAACCCCTAGCTTCAGAACAACTATGAGCCAACCCCCTTCAAAATCATCACTCAAATAAACCTACTTTCTTATCATAGTCATAATAAATTCGTTTCAGAAAAATAGAAAAACCAGCAACTCAAAAACAAAACAAAAAACTGAGCAAAAACCCCAAATTTGAATAACCTTACCAATTTGGGATCACAAACCACATCAGCACGGTTCTGAAGCAGCTCGATGGAGGCGACAAAGATAGCTCTTCAGTATTACCAGAGATCAAAACAGAACGGCATGATTATTGAAATCAAACAAAGATAGCTCTTCAGTATTACCAGAGATCAAATCCAATCACAGCTACCAAATCCTCTTTCTCTCTGTCACAAAAATCCAAAATTTGATACCCATATCTCAGATTGCCAAAAATGGAAATTTCAAAATCACCATGAAATAGAAAACAAATGATGATGACCCATAACCAAAATTGAAGTCAAACAAGAACCTATTCCAATCCTAAACACCCAAACCCTAGCGCTTACCTTGAGGAGAAGCGACGGAGACGGAGGAGAGAGAGACACGGAAAGGGAATTCCAAGTTTAGGATTTAGGATCTCAGATCAAGCCCTTTCTCTCTCTTGCTTTCCGACCGTTGTGTTCAGAATGAAAACAAAGAGAGGGAATTGGGTTTTTTTTTCTTTTTTTGGTTATTTACGGAGAGCGAAATAAATAAGAACACTTTTGACTGATGGGAAAACCTAATTCCACAAACACTTTTGACTTCATTCTTCGTGGGTTAAGAAGAAAATGGCAGCAGACTTTTGACTTCATACTTACTATATTGTGAAATTTAACCTTGAGGAAGATATGAATTATGCTTTATGTGAAGGTCCATGGATTTTAACTGGTCAGACTCTTGCTGTGAGGCAGTGGAAGCCTAGTTTTGATCCTCTAACTGAATCTAATGGGAAAATGGCTTTGTGGGTTAGGATTTTTGGTCTCATAATTGACTTATATGGCAGGCTACAAGATAATCATAAAGAAATGTACAAGACAGCCGCGCCTATTTGCTTGATTGGCTAGCGACAGTACAAAAAGCTTTTAAATGACTGAAATTTCGGTAATTACAGCCAAAAATACGGTCTTTATACAACTTGTGTCCTTTTGATCCTACGGAAAGGCAATGAATTGTCAACAAAATACTGATTAGTAGGGGAAGGGGAACCTCATCCTTCAAAGGCTTGGTGTATAATTGTCCTATTTGTAACGACCGGAAAAACCCTAAGACTATACTATATGGGGCCAGTTTATCGACAGTCACCTGTTGTAGCCAGGGTATTTCGACTAATTAATAGAATTTTGATTTGTCATCACCCAATAAAATTTATTCAGTTGTACAACCACATTGACCAGAAATAATTAAACCTCTAGACCTACAAATCCAGATTTTAGAATTGATAGCGATATACTAATTACACATCATTTATCATATCAAAATGCAGAACTACTATTTGCAGAAATACGATAAATTGTATTAAGGGCATAACTGATTAGATTACCTCAATGTTCATTTCTTCCCAAATCATCTTTTTATAGCGCTGCCCCTCTTCCTTGTTAGTAGCCGTCAACCTGTGCAAGATCCTAAATTTTAAATAGTGATCCAAAAGTAAAAGTTATCTCAAACAGTAGAGACAGATTTAACGTGTACAGTATTTACAGAATCTTTGATCTGTAATACTCGATTTTTTTTATTTATATGATCAGTTTGGGATAACAAAGACCAGAAAAAGAGAACAGGGAATTCGAGCTATGCACTTCCCGATCATCAATATCTGAAAAGTTGTCACACTCATCATCACAAGCTTCAGTTCCGATGTCAACAGCTGTATTCTCCATAGCAGCCCCTGAAACGTCACAATTTCAGCAAAGACTTTCAGCGGAACAAAGTTATACAAGACTACTTATGGGGTTATTTTTATTTTTTTTTCCTGAAAACCCAAACAGCTTCGTGGACCGAGGTTAGAAACTGAGGCCTCCTGCAGAATCGTAAAACCTTTAGGCAGCAGGAAACTCTAGCAAGATGTACCTTACAGGGTACAGACTCCACAGCACATGAGAGAAAATCATGGGTCTGACCCCTCCCTTAAGCCCTCGTTGGAATTCATTGGGGATATTGTCTATGAGAACTTGAGAATCCAAAAGGTAATGGAGTAGGGGAGGACAGGTAGAAAGAGATAGAGAAACCAACCATCACTCTCAGGCCCAATAAGCAGCAGTCCTTTGTTCTCGCTTCCTGATTTTGTGTTATTCTCTTTCTCAAACTAAAAATGAAATCAGCAAAAGAAAATTAGACATAAGTTGATAAGTCAGAGAACAATATTAATCATAAGTTGATAGTGCACCACTGACCAACAAGTGACTTGTTTTTACTCATATGATCCTACTTCATGGGATCTCCAATCTCATAGGTTGGGTTACCATCACTCTTGGTCTTTGTTTATAGGCATAAGCCCCATCCCCCTCGATGTATCACCCACTAGCATTCCGCCTAGTGGTTTTGTTAAAGGATCTGCTAAATTTAACTCAGATTTCATATAGTCAATTGATATGATTCCATGCTCAAGCAATTGATTCATAGTATCATGCCTTAGGCATATGTGCCTATTTTTCTCATTATACGTTTGATTTTTAGCTCTAGCTATAGCAGCTTGGCTATCACAATGCATAGACACAGAAAGAGCTGGTCTCTTCCACAACGTACAATAAGTACCATTCACCGACAAACAACAAAAGTTCTGGAAACAAATGATCTTATAGGCATGCTTCATTATAGAAATCTAGCATTAGAGAAAATGCCCCACCCATCTCTCAAAATATTCTTCTCAATCAAGAGAGACCTATATCAAATGTAACAGAAATCAAGGAGACATGCTTATCGTACAAAATCTTAAACTTCAAATAGCAAAAATCTTAACAAAGTGCCAAAACATAAGTAAACCCTACATGAGGAGAAACCAAGACCCTTTAATTCAAAACAGAAAGCATATTTTACATCTTTCTTTCTTTGCAAAGACAATTGCACATCACACTTCCAATTGTTAGATATTTTGGGAGGGAATTGTATGTTATATATCAGTTTTATTAGCTACAGTGAACAAACTCAACTGCTATAACAGAAAATACTTATTCAAAATGAAGGATTTCTTATTTAACAAAACACAATAAATGTCTCCAACTTGAACAGCTACCAAAGCCCATAAAGAACCCAAAACCTGACTAACCCACTCACTTCTCAGACATTCTTCGAAGGATTCCTTTCTATCCAGGATTTGATCACCTAAACCATCACACAACACAGACCCTAAATCCTAAACCCTGAACAGCTACCAAAGCCCATAAATAACCCAAAACCTGACTCTAACCCACTCACTTCTCAGACTTTATTCGAAGGATTTCTTTCTATTTATAATTTGATCACCTAAACCATCACCCAACACAGAATTTTTTGGTGAGCCATCGTGGTTAAGTAGGTTAACTAACAACTTTGAGGTCATGGGTTCAAACCTCACTGGCATATGCAGACTATGTGAGTTATTTAGTAATTAAAAAAAAAAAAACACCGCTGCTAAACTTTTTTATTTTTTCTTTATCCTTCACCCAAAGGCACATTTCGACCGATAAGAATACACAAGAGGTCAGACTATGACATGATTATGCCGAATTCTAAACCATTTGGCTACCAATACACTTCATGTCATAATCCAGTTCTAATTTATAAAAAGCACTAGTCTTGGAAAAGAAAACACATAAATAAATAAGAAGAGACATAATTTCATGCCTGTTAAAACTAAAATTTCGTAGAAATGGAAAGCATAACCATTGCTGCCTCCGTATTTGTATTCAATAATGACTCCCCATACTTTACATAGTCTGGTTCCATTTTATAAAAACACTACCCATGGAGATAAAAAGAAAGAGGAATAGTCAACTAGTTTCATTGCTGCCTCAGGTTTTACAATCATGACACACATGTGCATAAATTATTGTACATGGTTCCAGGCAAAAGGATTGTAGATGGTAAGATTTTTTATAAGAGTTATCATTATTGTAATTTTATTTACAATTACTGTAGTGTAGCAGATAATACAACAATTAAATTAAACAGTTACCTTGGATGACTGATTACTGTTGTCAAGGCTTTCAGAAGCAATGGTATCAATACCAGAGTCATTAGCATTTAGCTCCGCAGATGTTTTTTTCAATCTCTCTATTTCAGCATGCTGGAAAGCTGGAGGATTAACTCCTCTCAAGTCCACCTGAAATTGTCATAGACTACACAAACATGATAAAGTTATAGTAGGTATTTAAATCACCATTGGAGCAAGACAGAAGAAATTTGTACTCACATCATCATAACAGATCTGACAAAGTCCATGTGAAAATTTTTTGCCACTATCCTTATGTTCACAAAGGATCCTCTGTTCAGAAAGGCTACCATCTGCGTTATCCATTTTATCAGCCATAATTGGTTGTCTGTTTATTTCATCCAGTTCCTTTGCCTTCACGAGGAACTCTTCAATCTAAAAAAAGCAGATTCCAAATTGAAGAAAAGGACTTCAGTACCCGTAAACCCGTAATTTCACAAAACAAAGGCATTGAAAGGGTAGATAAGGAATAACTGTTAGGTATACAAGATAATTAAGCAATATGAAATCACATTCATGATCCTAAACTTCTTGTTAAAGAGTAAGCCGACATGACCAGCTTGATACACTTTCACTAAAAGTGATCTCCATGCTATTTTTAATTATTTTCCAAGAAGAAAACACCTTTTATTAATACAAATAGCAGACATGAAGTCCACTCCTGTCATACAATGGCAGTAAAAACAATAAATAACAACAATCTTGAGACCTAACCAATTATTAGACCACTCAATGTTTAGTGTTTACACACTCAGGCATAATTTCTCTAGACCTGATATTGGCCCAACACGTGAACCAGGTAAGAAACCTAACCTCATTCCCTCAAGTGAGAACAAAAAATAAACTTCAGTGGTACCTGCAAATGGCAGGTGGGACACCTCAGCCTGGTCACCCACCTTTTTTTATCCCCTAATCAAATTGAGTTCACTATTTGGGCCAGTGATCTACTAGTCTACATTCTACAGACTAAGGTAAAAAGAAACAGGGAGAGGTCAACATACAGAAAAAGTTGTTGGGCTCAAACACAATTTGATACAACTCCTGCACCTAATCTATTTGCAGTTTCTAATAGCAGCATGCCATAGTGACTCCCTTATATAGGGAATCTCCACAACCACTTTGCCTGCAAAACCTTATTCCTTTCCTCCCGCATTTGGAAAACATATCCCACAATGATTCTCCACCTTCCTAGAAACCCCTTTCTGATTTTTTAAATAAAGAGAAGTAAAAAAGGTAAGATGCCTCCTCTATGAAGATAAACAACTTTCTACCAACTTTCCGACCCTGTTTCAACCATTGCATTGCCTATCAAAGTGTGCATCTACGTGTACTCACATATTGTACTAAAATTGCAAAATTGGAGAACTGTGATTGTCAATATAGCGACTAATATAATAAGCATACCGTCAAGCTCCCAGATTCTGTATTCTCAAATTCAACCAGCCACTTAATCAATGTAGCATCACAAACATGTACAATCTTGATCTGGAAAATTAATATACATCAAATAAAATGGAAAAAGGAATACTTGAAATTTGAAGTACTTTTCAAGCAAGAAGTTGTCACATAAAGCAAATGCAGGAGCTTCAAAAGAAACAAATTGTTACACTGTAGAAGAATTTGATAGCATTCACACTTTGTCATTAATTAAAAGTCAAAATCATATTCATGTTCACAACTCTTTACCACACAAAAAAAAAAAAAATTAAGTTCAAAAGATGGTATAGTGATGACAACGAAGAAGCCTCTAATTCAAAAACTAAAAAAGCATTTTAACCATTCTAATAGGTATGACAACGGCATATAATGAAAATTTCTCCTTTGACATAAAAACCAACTAAATCAACATATCATCATCAATGCAGAGAGTAGCAACTGAACATAACTTACAATATCAGACTTGGCGCACTTGAGACCATGTGAAAGTGCTGATATATACAATGCAGCACCACATATTCCACTTGGTTTTCTACCTGCCTGGAAAAACTTAAAGATTTGTCTTATGATACAGTAAACCTCCTAAGATGACCATCAAAGCACCTCACACCAAAGATGTATCAAGATAAAACACTGAAAGTGAGTTCACACCTGCATCCAATCCAGTTTCATAATCCTGTGTGCAGTTTGCATAACCCCTTTATTCCTTCCTCCAGGTAAACCTACAAAGCATATTTGCAACTGTATATAATTAATTGAAGTGAAGTTAATTTCCCCTTCAAACAATTTCATTCCCATGCAATCAGAAGGAGACCTCATCTTTTGTCTTGATACTTCAGCACAGAGAGAGTACCAAAACTATTTAGAAATTATAAAAATTAAATAGAGTATCCTCCAATTTTACGACTTAATTACAATCATGCAACACAGCTTAAGAGGTAACTTGTTTTGGAAATTAACTAAAGCAATTAATTATGAAGCTTTTAATTTCATACATTTTAGGATAAGAAAGCAATGTGGTGTTACAGAAGCAAGCACTTGCTCTCAGTGAATCTATGAATAAACCAAGACGGATCAACAAGTTTTTGAACAATCGAGTGCTCATCAAGCCTCACAGCCTTGCAAATTTGCAAAAACACAGCTCCTAGCACATAGCTGCAAATCAAATCATATGAGATTATAAAAACCCAAACTCCGTTCTCGAGGGTTAAATTACAATTAAATCAGTCAAAATGTCATTCAGAGGAACAGTCAAATGAGAACGAATAAAAGAAAAATAAATCAGACAAAGTTTTGGTGATTCTACTGACGAATATTAGATAGTAAGAAGCATTAGAACATGCACAAAGGGCAAGGAAAACAATGAAGAAAGAATTTCTCACACATTTATCTTCAAGTAGTTCGAAAAATCAATAAGAAGGTACGGCTTCCTCTTTTCCCTGCAAGACATGATTAGAGTTCATAATCAATTCACATTTTTTTGGCTCTATTCGGATATGTTTCTTGGAAATATATTAAATATAGATAACAAAATTAATTAAAAGGAGACACAACTAATTGTAAAAAGATAAATAGCACTGGTATGGTTCAATGTTTTCCTTTTACTTTTGCAAAGAAATAAAATTCAGTAGAATGATATGATCGGTGGATAAGGAACCCACAGAAGATAAATACAAAATCACTAAGACCAACAAACAGCTAAATACTAGAAGCAACTCTTCACAAAAGCTACCAAATTTAGCACTATACAAGAAATTGGTAAGCCAAACACAGATACATACATACCCACCTTCATATGACCCAAAATTGCATTACTGAAATTTAACGCTAATCAACTGAAAAAATAAAAAATAAAAAATAAAACTTACAGAATAACCACACTTAATCATTAGATAACTAATTCATGTTTCAAAGTGTTAGACTTGCAGAATTACCAAAATAGATAAATCTTGCTTGTCCTCGGTCAGCTTTAGTAATACATAAGGATATGCTCCTCCTAAATGAATCTTTCTTTTTGAGTTCTGCGGCTTTCAGATACTTCACTGTTGTTCTCTTCCAGTTTCTGCTCCAATTGCGTGAGTGTTGATTGGAAGGCCCCAATTTAGATAAACTACTGTAAATAAACATGACTTGTTCATTTCTCACCTGGAATTGAATGAACAGGAGAAGCTTTAGAAATCTGGCTGGAAAATCAGAAGTTGACAATCACAGCTACCAAATCCTCTTTCTCACTGTCACAAAAAAAAAAAAAAAAAAAAAAAAAACAGTCCCAATCCAAAATTTGATACCCATATCTCTAATTGCCAAAAATCGGAGACACGTAACCAAATTTCAAATTCACCATGACAAAGAAAACCAAATGATAACCCATAACCAAAATTGAAATCAAACAAAGAATTACCCAGACTGCTATGCCAATTGACCGGACATGAACAACAGAAAAAGCAATTCGTTTTAATAAGATGATGGTGAAAAACAGGAAATAAGATCGAGGCAATTGAGCTAGTACTTACATTCACCATATTTAGTTTCCAGCCAGGTCCAGCTATCTCTCCAATTTTGTATTCAAGTGGCACTCAATAGCAAAAAGAAGAAAGAAACAGAAATTAATATATAATGTTGTACATACATGATTGATATATGATTTCTAAAACGATTATAGAAAAATTAGGAAATTCTACACACCTTTGTGCATTCATATCTACCTCAGTTCTGATTGCTTCCAAAGATTGTCATTGGCACCCATATGGGACTTGAGTACTCTGTCAGTATCTCATTGCCTCCTCCCATGTGTTGCCTGAACCAAAAGATGCATTCACTTGGCTAGTCCCCCCACCACCCCCAGCTGTGGACAACTATATATCTGCATACACATTTGATGAATTTAGAAACATGAGATACGCACAAACACATAAGAATGAAGAGATCATGAACAATCAAACCAAAATTAATCTAATAATTAATCTGTTTCAATCTATAAGCCAAAACCTATATGCACTCATATATTATCACTATCAATGCAAAACACTTATATGGTAGCTTGATTATTCATTCCAATTCAAATGATAATAAGTTCAAATTTATGGTGGGCTAACAACTCACCACGGCATAACCACCTTTCTGTACAATCTATCTATCTGCATATCCAGTATTTATATCACTCAAATTCTAGTTAGCATCGAATCAGTATACTTCAAAAGCAAGACCCAATCCAGTGGATTGCTTGTTAACATTCCGGAGAAGAAATTTACATTAAGTTAAAAACAACTGAACAAATATATGAAAGGTAAGTTATTAAGCTCCATAAGCATAATCGTATCATTACTTGTACAGTTTTTATTCTGTCTTACATTATTTATAAAGTTTTAAGAGGGTGACATGAAGGAAATCAATCACCAAAGCAAGTAAATGTTATATACTATATATTAAAAGATAAACAACAATTATAAGATTTGCACAACAAGGATAGAATATTTACAAAATTCTTGTCCAACAAAGTTTAGTTTAGAGGGCGGGACCTACGTCCCAAAATTTTACACAAAATAGTTTTTCATGTCAGCCAAAATATTACCCGTTTCAGCCAAAAAGATCAAGTATTTATCAGAGCAATCACACAATGAGAACAAAATAAACACAAAGCAATCCAGCTAGCCTATATACTTCAGTACGTTCAGGTATATATGATTATATGGTAAGAAAATATCAATCTGCTACCTGATCATTGGTCTAACAACTAATCTATATGTAGCTAAGTGCTTTTCATTATTATTTGTTACTTGATTCCCTCACATATCATGAAGCATGGGAAGCTTTCTAAAAAGAAAACGTCTTTTTCTCCCGGCACCACCAATAAATGGAAAACCCAGAATCCCAGCACAACAAAATCATACTTTTAAAATTCAAAAAAAGCTAGATGTTGGGAACTTCTTCTCACATCCACGTTTATGATATATATCGTCTAAACACAGAAACTTTATGAAAAAAGAGTGCTTGTGTAGTGCAAACACAAGCAAGTACAATCTTTAATTAAAAAGCTGTGCAATTGGAAACGTAATTAGTCCAAGAACACAATTGAGTGCAGGCAATAATAGGCTTCTATGCACAGGCAATGAAGCAAGACTGTAATAGTACCTCTTAGAATTTTCTACTGCCTGCTGATTAGCAACATTGTATTTCCAACCAAGTCTTTTAGTGAACCAACTAAACTGAAGCTGCAAAAGAGGAAACTCATCAGAAAAGTAAAATGTCTTCATCCATGTAATTTTTTTAAAAGGTAAGCATTCCCTGATCATGATCTATATATTGAGTTATGTCATTCATATATGCATGTCAAGCTAACAAATCAAGTGTGACTAACTAAAATGCTTTTGTCTTGTAATCTTCTTCCATTTTATATGGATAATTTTTTGTCAATAATCCAAAACTATGTATCTCTTTCAAAAATGATCTTTTCCATTGATTACTTCCTTTTCTAGGTGCCATATCTAAGCAACACAAAAAACAATAAAAAAATATTATCAAAAATTGTATAAACATTCCATTACAGCGAAGTTTTTGTACGGTCAATTTCCTTTTCTTTAGTAAATGGAACACTCGTTACAAATATCGACTTGCCTAACTAAGTTTATTAATTTTAGGTATTGCAATAATTGCACATATTGTATAAACAAAATATTTATAACAAAAATTACAAAAAAGAACAAAGTGAGACAACAACATCTATTAGTGACTGACTACATAATTGTCATTAATCTTCTAGGGTCTTTACTGGTTCCTTTCTTCTTCTTTTTCTACAATCAATTTGCTTTCAGAGGACAATGTACAAATCATTTTGTTTCCAACAGAAGAAAACATCACAATAATCAATTTGAAATTTAGCTAAAATTTAATAATTTCCCATATCTGATTCCACAAAACTCATTTCAAATGCAAACCCACACATAACCCATATATAAAAACATTAATCACCCAAAAAAAAAAATTTGGCAAGCCAAAACAAACACAGATACATACATACCCACCTTCATATGACCCAAAATTGCATCACTGAAATTTAACACTAATCAACCGAAAAAAAAAAAAAAAAAAAAAACTTACAGAATAACTACACTTGATCATTAGATAACTAATTCGTGTTTCAGAGTGTTAGACTTGCAGAATTACCGAAATGGATGAATCTTCTTGTCCTCAGTCAGCTTTAATAATACATAAGGATATGCTCCTCCTAAATGAATCTTTCTTTTTGAGTTCGGTGGCTTTCAGATACTTTATTGTTGTTCTCTTCCAGTTCTTGCTCAAATTGCGTGAGTGTTGATTGGAAGGCCCCACCTGGAATAGAATGAACAGGAGGAGCTTTAGAAATCTGGCTGGAAAATCAGAAGTTGACAATCACAGCCACCAAATCCGCTCTCTCTCTCTGTCACAAAAAAGAAACAGTCTGAATCCAAAATTTGATACCCATATCTCTAATTGCCAAAAATCAGAGACACAACCAAATTTCAAATTCACCATGAATTAGAAAACCAAATGATAACCCATAACCAAAATTGAAATCAAACAAAGAATTACCCAGACTGCTATGCCAATTGATCAGACATGAACAACAGAAAAAGCAATTCATTTTAATAAGATGATGGTGAAAAACAGGAAATAAGATCGAGGCAATTGAGCTAGTACTTACATTCACCGTATTATGTTTCCAGCCAGGTCCAGTTATCTCTCCAATTTTGTATTCAGATGGCACTCAATAGCAAAAAGAAGAAAGAAAAAGAAATTAATATATAATCTTGTACATACATGATTGATATATGATCTTCTAAAACGATTATAGAAAAAGTAAGAAGTTCTACAGACCTTTGTGCATTCATATCTACCTCAGTTCTGATTGCTTCCAAAGAGTGTCATTGGCACCCATATGGGACTTGAGTACTCTGTCAGTATCTCATTGCATCCTCCCATGTGTTGCCTGAACCAAAAGATGCATTCACTTGGCTAGTCCCCCCACCACCCCCAGCTGTGGACAACTATATATCTGCATACACATTTGATGAATTCAGAAACATGAGATACGCACAAACAAATAAGCATAGACATAAGCGTGAAGAGATCATGAACAATCAAACCAAAGGGGAAGGAAAAGGCATTAGATGAATTTTGTAGAGTGGCTTGATCAATGGGGACAAAAGGGCAAAACCTTTCAATTTCAAGTCTCTTTGCACTCTGGACGAGGAACCTATAGGCATTGTACCACATCCTTGACCTGAAATTAACCAAAGATAAAAGTACCACTGGATCAATTCGAAGAACAATGACCAACAAACAGCACCCCAACATGAATAGATATATAACACTTATTTTTGTGAAATATATCATCTTCCCACCATTTGACAAAGAAACCAGGAAAAGAAAAGGCACTGAAACTATAATACAAACAGTCAGTTAGGATAAACACACAGCTACATACTGATCGATAACATCATTTTTTTTCCATCCTCAGCAAGTACAAGCCCATTGCAATAATGCAGTAGATAACACCATCAGTATAGAACCTGCATCATAATCAGAGGGAAGCAATGAGGCCTAGCTTAGACATTAGAAACTTGTGCCCAAGTTAGGACAAAAGCTGACACAAAGGAATCTAATCCTACAATAGGCAGCCGACAGTCATTATATTAATTAAAAAAAAGAAACAACTTACAAACAACAAAAGGGTTTTTCTATTAGTTACCAAAATAAACTCCCTATTATGTTTTCAACTGTAATTCATAGTTTTCAGAGTCTTCATCTGACACTAGAATCCATGTGGAAAGAAGTATCATTACCACACATATAGATACATAATTGATATATATATATATGCAAAAACCATCGTAAGCACAAAGTCTAAAATTTGATAAATTGTATTAGGGTTAGGCACCACAAATCACATAAACAACAAAATACGAAGCACAAATTTAAAGCTTAAAAGTCTAAAATTTGATAAATTGTATTAGGGTTAGGCACCACAAATCACATAAACAACACAATACGAAGCACAAATTTTAAGCTTAGTTCTCTACAGGAAGGCATTTGCCTCTGCAAACTTATCCCGAACTAGAAGTTGTTAGGAGCTTTTTGCACCCTAGAAGCACAAAAAAAAACTTAAAGAATAACTACACTGTATCATTAGATAACTAATTTGTGTTTCAAAGTGTGAGACTTGCAGAATTACCGAAATAGATGAATCTTGCTTGTCCTCAGTCAGCATTAGTAATACATGCATAAGGATATGCTCCTCCTAAATGAATCTTTAAATAAACTACTGTAAATAAACATGACTTGTTCATTTCTCACCTGGAATTGAATGAACAGGAGAAGCTTTAGAAATCTGGCTGGAAAATCAGAAGTTGACAATTACAACTACCAAATCCTCTTTCTGTCTGTCACAAAAAAAAAAAAACGGTCTCAATCCAAAATTTGATACCCATATCTCTAATTGCCAAAAATCGGAGACACATAACCAAATTTCAAATTCACCATGAAATAGAAAACCAAATGATAACCCATAAGCAAAATTTAAATCAAACAAAGAATTACCCAGACTGCTATGCCAATTGACCCGACATGAACAACAGAAAAAGCAATTCGTTTTAATAAGATGATGGTGAAAAACAGGAAATAAGATAGAGGCAATTGATCTAGTAGTTACATGCACCATATTTAGTTTCCAGCCAGGTCCAGTTATCTCTCCAATTTTGTATTCAGGTGGCACTCAATAGCAAAAAGAAGAAAGAAAAAGAAATTAATACATAATCATGTTCATACATGATTGATATATGATCTTCTAAAATGATTATAGAAAAACTAGGAAGTTCTACACACCTTTGTGCATTCATATCTACCTCAGTTCTGATTGATTCCAAAGAGTGTCATTGGCATCCATATGGGACTTTAGGTTTTGACACCTGATAGGATTTTTATGCTCTTTCCACTAAAAGTTTCAATTCATTTTTGATTCCAAATGTACAATCAATACAATAAAACCCAAACTACTGCTAAATACCATTAAAAAAACATCCCTTCACTAAGCGAAAAGGGAAGAACCTAACCTGATCAACAAAATCACAGCAAACTTGACCACAACCTACAAAACCAGAAAAATATCCATAGCATCAAACACAGAGTGCAACCAACCATTCAAATACTTGATGGAAACTATTCGAATACCCAAAAAAAAAAACCAACCAAAAACAAATACTTGAAAAGAAGAAACCAATGTAACCAACTAATAAGCAATGCTTTGAATTTTGAATAAGTTCATTTGTCTAAAGCATGATTGACTAACCTGCAATTAAGTTCCTCTTGTCTTCTGAACAATGACTCCAAATCCTTCTACTGCCTTTGACGTTCATTGTAGTTATTTTGGGACAATGGCAAACTGGCAATGCGATGAAATGAGAACATCACCCTACTTGTTATACATCAGCATTCAGCGGACTTTCATGATCCACCTACTTGTTCTCCTTGTTGTTATTATTCTTCATCCTTACACATTTAGCTTGCTATGTGTGGGCACATCTATATTGACATAGATCATTATAGCCCCTACGAGTTTGTTCACTTCTTTTTATTTACTCAAATCACTGAAGATGACCTATACGTATTTGAAATATTTGAATCACTGTTATATTATTACAAGGAATTTGAAATTACAAATCAAAATATTTGAAATTCGAGAGCATTAAGCATACCTCCATTACCTTGAGAACTGATGAATTGGAAATCACCCAAAAAAAACCAGAACCAAGCATCAACAGTAGACCATAGTGATTACTAAACTGAACTTGAAAAAAGATGACCAGCATTCGAATGCAACCCAGAAGAAAGTGTAACAGAAAGAGAGAAACTTGAGAGCATTAAACCTGTATGACCTTTATTAACATTCCAAGATAGCATTCAAATTGTATTGTATTTCATAGTCACACTTCCAAAGACTGCACACAACTTCAAATATAATTATAACAGCCAAGTACTCACTTTCAACATGCTGAAAGGCATCCTCGCTATCCTTTGCCACATCTTGCTCAACTGCAGTCCTCGCTGAATTGGTTTCGACATCAATTAGCTTATTACTATCATAAGCATTCTTGCACCAATGCATCTATAAATTAAGAAATTTACAATGTTCTATGAGCTATAAACATGAACCACACTTTCATATATGTAGGTCCTTTCTAAGAAAAAGCAAAGGTTCCTTCTGTTGTTAATTACTGTTACCTAAGGACTGCTACCTAATGAAATGATACGGAATAGGTTTTCATATGCACGCTAATGACTGTTGCGACCCATAGCTGAAACATGTTTATTTCCCATATCAATCACAGAGTCCAGTGGCTGATACTTACATCGACCATATCTAGTTTCCAGCAAGCTCTATTTATCTCCCCAATCTTGTATTCGATCTGGTGGCATGCAATAGCAACCAGAAAATAATAATCAGAACCTTCAAACTCATGAAGACAAAAAAACTAATCCATGAGAAATCAGAAGAGACTCATAAAAAAATAAAAAATCCAATGAGTCAATTAATTTTCAATTGATAGGAAGAAACCAAAATACGAAAAACATATATCTAAAACCAATTACTACATTAGGTTGGTTTTCTGATCAGTACTCTAATTCCTAATACAGTTGTTTGGCTCACTACTCTAATTCCCAATATACTGATTTGGCTCAGTAATCTAATTCCTTTGGCATTGATCAGTACTCTAAAACACAAACTATACAAACTTAATTTGGCTTGGATAACAATTTATGAGTAGAAAACTAACCTTAACTTGAATACTATAATGATCAGTACTTGAACTGTTTAGAAAACAAATGTTTATACCTTAATCATGATCCAGTTCATCATACAGCATAAAGCAAAAACATGATCTCTGTGCAACTACGACTAACCCCTAGCTTCAGAACAACTATGAGCCAACCCCCTTCAAAATCATCACTCAAATAAACCTACTTTCTTATCATAGTCATAATAAATTCGTTTCAGAAAAATAGAAAAACCAGCAACTCAAAAACAAAAAAAAAAAAACTGAGCAAAAACCCCAAATTTGAATAACCTTACCAATTTGGGATCACAAACCACATCAGCACGGTTCTGAAGCAGCTCGATGGAGGCGACAAAGATAGCTCTTCAGTATTACCAGAGATCAAAACAGAACGGCATGATTATTGAAATCAAACAAAGATAGCTCTTCAGTATTACCAGAGATCAAATCCAATCACAGCTACCAAATCCTCTTTCTTTGATACCCATATCCCAGATTGCAATTTCAAAATCACCATGAAATAGAAAACCAAATGATGATGACCCATAACCAAAATTGAAGTCAGACAAGAACCTATTCCAATCCTAAACACCCAAACCCTAACGCTTACCATGAGGAGAAGCGACGGAGACGGAGGAGAGAGAGACACGGAAAGGGAATTCCAAGTTTAGGATTTAGGATCTCAGATCAACCCCTTTCTCTCTCTTGCTTTCCGACCGTTGTGTTCAGAATGAAAACAAAGAGAGGGAATTGGGTTTTTTTTTCTTTCTTTTTTTGGTTATTTACGGAGAGCGAAATAAATAAGAACACTTTTGACTTCATTCTTCGTGGGTTAAGAAGAAAATGGCAGCAGACTTTTGACTTCATACTTACTATATTGTGAAATTTAACCTTGAGGAAGATATGAATTATGTTTTATGTGAAGGTCCGTGGATTTTAACTGGTCAGACTCTTGTTGTGAGGCAGTGGAAGCCTAGTTCTGATCCTCTAACTGAATCTATTGGGAAAATGGCTTTGTGGGTTAGGATTTTTGGTCTCCTTGTGAAATTTTTTAAGGAGTTCACTGTTACTAAAATTGGTAAAATCCTTGGTGATGTGGTTAAGGTGGATAAACTCACAGTAGGGCAGACTAGAGGCAAATTTTCAAGAGTATGTGTAGAAGTTGATCTAAACAAGAAGTTGAGTCTGTTGCTTATGAGGTTGTTTATGAAGGGATTTCCCTTATCTGTTTTGAATGTGGTTGTTTTGGTCATGCCAAAGATAAGTGTCCCTCTATCAAGACAAGTGACAATATTTCCTCTCCGAATAATGTTGTATCTGATGTTTCTTCATCTGTTCTTGTTAATTTTGTTGAGTCTACTTTACCTGACGCTAAAATGCTACAAGAAAAATCATATATTCTTCAGTGTGATATTGTAAAGGAAGATATGGAACCTTAGATGTTAATGAGTTACAGGAACAAAAGGAAAAGTGGTGATGGAGCTAATTCCAAGAAAACTTCTACAGGTGGATCTAGATTCGCTATTTTGCAAAATGAGAATGAAACTGAGCCTGATGTTTTGGAAAATGCTGCTGCTGCTGGGGACCTAATCGGATATGCTCTGAATGAAAAATGTAGAGAATGCATCAGATTGAAACTTCCTGATGTGAATATATGCCAGAATTACCTTATGAACAATAAGTTGTCTGTGATATGCATAAGCTAGCTCTCAACAGTTCTGTCAGTTCTTCATTAAGTTTATATCATACGAAGAGTTATAGATGTAATGTTAACCAAGTAAATATAAGAAGAGAAAAACTGTCTCTTTTTGCAAAATGTACATATTATGCTTTGCATAGTGATTGATACTAAATTCTTCAAACAAACATTTTGTGGCTTGGTGAAAATTTGCAGGTGACAGCATTAGCAGGACTCATTGGATCAGGCAAGGCATCTGATAAGGTCTTAACCTTGTACTACACTTTCTTGGGGTTCGCTGTTCTGACCATGCTTCGTGGGTTGATGCCACCAACAACTACTTCAAACAATGACAAAGCAAGAAGAAAAAGGATTGGCGCACCGAAGAAAATGATATAGTGTACTCACAGATTTCTTTCTTTTTTTCAATAATTCTTTTACATGTTTGAATTACATGAAGAGGGATAGAGTTCCAATCTATAACCATTCTTATCAATTAGTTTTGAGAATTTGATGAAATGTCACAATGTGCTCTAGCTAACCGACAGCATGGCATTGGTCATCAGAAATTGAATGAGGTAACTAGCTTGTAACTTAATTTGGGAAAGATTGCCCAGTTAAACAGAAAGCTGGAATATTTTCAGAGGGCGGTTTATGATTGTAATTACCTCCCAACAACACCTAAAAATAAAAGAACATAGGTAAATTGGACTGTTATCACCAGCAGAATCCTAGTTCTATAGCTGGACTTGATATTGGATCATGATACTACACTAATAATCCATACAAATATTTCTTGACAAAATGGCAGCCATAGTGCAGGTCAACAACGCAGGTAGAATATCAACAAAAGATTCCACGGAACAAAGATGCATGAACCTCAAACCTGTGCTTTTGATAGGAGTACAGGGTAGTAAGTAAAATATGAACCAGGTAAATTATTTGATCAAAACAAATTCCATCACTGCCATGTCCAACAACAGTTTTTAATCTAAAACCCTAGGTTACACACGCAATTTCGGTAGGTAACCACGTGCTGCCATTCTGGCATGCTGAATTAAACTGCTTTGAAACACACCAAACTGGAAAATTATAACTTGTTCTTCAAAATTTGATGTCTGTCGTCCAGGTACCTTGCACGCTTGGATGTTTGGTTACATGTCTAGTCCTCAGTTTCACCACTTTTCTTCCCAGTGAATTCCTTAGCCTGGTCGCACACTGAAGAACTTCTTCTGGATCCATATTCTTCACACAAACCACCCTTTCATTTTGATTATCTGTCCATTGACAAGAGAAACTCTCAGAAAAAGTTTAATGACATATGCAGCAACTCAGGTATATGCTAGCGTGGGTGTGAGAGATCTTACTGTATAAGCCCTTCAAATGAGGATGCTGTCCACGAATGTGTTCAATAACCACCTCTAGCTGAGGATTCTTTTCCTTAAAGGCCGGTAGATGCGACTCCATAAATGACCTACCAACAGAAGACTTGAGTTATAGGTAATCAAACTTCAATAAAGTTTACTGCTACACATTAAAGTTATGATATTCCATGAACAGAACAGAATGGGATAGATTCTTTTTCTCCTTTTGAGCACCAAGAAAGAAACAGACTCCTAATGTAGCGTAGTAGACTAATTTGTTGGACATCACTTGTAAATAGAAGGGTTGCGTCGAATCCAGGCCAGAATTGTTCTCCTTACTGTGTTATAGTATTGTAAGAGAACTTGTCTGTTGGATAGGAATCGTAGGATAACAGAAATTGGAAAAAGTGTGATACAAATAATGATAATCACTTCTACACACCAAATTATGATAATCACTTCTACACACAAAGAAGCTACTTAATTACTTATAATATAGTAGTATAACACCGGCTATCAAGCTCCAACTGATTTTTGACCCAAAAACAATAAAATATAATGCCACAAAGCATTGCAATTACTCCCAATCCACTACCCAGCATGGTTTCTTAAGAGTGTAACTACATCAATAGTATGAAGTCAAGAAGAACAGAAGTTAAATAAACCTACTAAAGATAACTTCAAAAGTCAGTAAACTTGTGATACCATATTGCATCTGACAAAAAAAATTGATTTTTGATGAACATGAGCTATTTTTGCCAGATCCTCTTCTTTGTTTTTTTACCTTTTGCAATAACTTTATTGATATTCAGAAGAAGAAAAAAAAATTATATATATATATATAAAAGAATCCGTTCATAGTACCAGAAAAAGAAAAGGAAAAAAAAAAACATAAAAACAGTTCCTTTTATAAGAGTAAAATTTCTGATTGTTGATGATATCAAACATCATACTAGATGCCTACACGGGATGGTTGCATTAGTCAGTTTGGGAACAAATGGAAGACTACTTGGCCATTCTTACAGCTCAGAAAATGCTAATTGTACTTCTAAAATACTTTTTCAATGCATGGGTTTGCAGCTAGTGATGATTTAAAGAACATACCTGATTCCCCTACTGCTTCCTCCCCAATCAGAATAGCTCACAACAAGTTTTTTCAGCTGCCACACACCTCTCAAAGCCATCTGACATCACCAACCTCGTATGTTAGCCGAGAAACTCCAAAAAAATCGAGTGCAGAAACTTGTTAAAGCTATAAAACATATTCAGCATCCTTCTCCTCTGTTAACATAGTTCCTAACTACAAATCCTGATTTCAGAGTTAGGGAATTGGTAGAATCTTGTGTAATTGTACATTAGTACATTTGCATTTGTAAACAAGTTGAAAATCACCAAACACTAGTCACCCACAACTACCAATTAAACCCCAAGACAATGATTCAACTCTTAAACACTGAAACATGGTTCTTTATGCAGAAATTTCAACATCAACCAAAGATTATAGAAAGAAACCCACAAGGAAGAAATGCATACAAAGTGACCCAGTGCAGCGAATTTAACAGTTGAAGGAAAACCCCAAAATATGCGAAATAAATCGAATAAACCCTAGAAATTTGTATGGAATTGAAGAATGAATCCCAAAACAAATGAAATACTTACACTTGGGGATTAGAAGAGGGCGGCACGAAGATGATGGCAAATTGGCCAGTGAAGACTGAAGACAACCCCACTGTGCTTTCCTAGGTCACTCTCCTCCGCGGTGAAAATTTTATCCACTAGACAAAGCCAACACTTTTTTTTTTTTTTTTTGGGTCGGTGGCCATCACTTTAATAAGTTTGTTTTGTCTCTTTTATTTTTACCCATAACAAAATTAAATAAAACTATTAGCTCTAGCCGTTGGCGGATTCGCCGGCTGGTCAAGCTAATGCAATGAACTTCTTCATTAAAAAAAAAAAAAAGAACAGACTTGGTAGCACCAAAATAGATTGAATGCAGCAGGGAGGAGTGGCCTTTCCATAAGAATATTGGAGTTCCCTTCCACAAGCACATGAGAGAACCGCTACAATCATGTCGTATGTAAAGCTTCCTTTAGCGCCATAGTCTCAGCCAGCAACATCCAAGTATCACCAATATGCCTAGCAGCTGCCATCCCAGATTACCATTCGCATCCGGAACACAAACCCCAGTGGCAGCTCGGTTAGCTTGCACAGAAGCATCAAAATTTATTTTAATGAAACCTTCGTTAAATTATAGGACTCTTTGTTGACTTAGGACGATAATAGGTAACGTTCACATGATCAAGGTAATTATTGAGAAAAGAAGTGACACGGAAATATCATTGAGCATTAGAAGCCTGAATTTGACGAAAAATAAAATGATTCTGTGTTGGCCAGATGGACCAAGTAATCATCACTGCAGTTGAACGAGGGAAGCATCACAAGGAAAAAAGTAAAATTTTCAACCGGTCTATGAGAGATTGACCAGAAGGCGGTCTAACATTTAAAGAGGGAAATTCCCATACATTTTAAGCAAAAATACAATGAATGAACAGATGATCCATTCTTTCAATGTGAGATTGGCAAAAGAGGCGGTGAGCTAAAAGTCATACTTAATATGCCAATCGCCTAACTCATGTTAACAGACACACACAAACCATGCATTGAAACTCAAATGCTCAATGCAATATAGAGTAGCTAGCAACTCAGTATCAAACAGTGAAACACACACGACATAATCAGTGTAACTAAGATGACAAAGATGAAAGAAACCCTCTTTTCCAAAACTAAAGACTTGCTTCTTGTTCATCATCTAGCTCCATTGATCATGGGGTTTATGGTCTTAGCTGATGCAAAAGTGAACGAGGTTTCAAGTTTCCCAAATTGTAGAAATGGCTCTGCAGCATTCTACGTATTGGGAGATTCGTCTGTTGATTGCGGAGACAACACACTGTTTTACCCACTCATTCACAGTTACCTGTCCTTGTATTCATGTAATGGTTCCGACGGCTCAACTCTTATTCCTCATCTTCTTGGTAACAATCACTTCCTCGTCTCCCTGCTTTAAGGTCTTCTATCATTTTACACTGACTTGTTATATCCACAGCTGAGAAGATGGGCATGCAGAACATCTTACCATTCTACAGTCAAAATGGATCCATTAATGGAATACAGAGAGGCCTTAACTTCGGTTCAGCACACGCAACAATCATGAATCACGGCAGCCAGAGTTATCAGTCTGTGAACCAACAGCTCCGGCAAGTTTTTGATTCTCTGCAACTCTTACAACTGCAGCTTAGCGAGGACAGAGCTCTCAGTTTCATCAAATCTTCCATCTTCTACCTCTCCTTTGGCAAAGATGACTTCATAGAACTCCTCCTACAAAATGCCTTGGGTACTGCAAAACAGAATAGTACTGACAAAGAATTTGCACACATTTTAGCAGATCAAATGATACATGTTATACGGAACCTTTATGCCATGAATGTGAAGAGGATCATATGCATGGGAATATTACCTTTGGGATGCACTCCGAGGGTGTTATTGAACCAATACAATTCCACAGCCCAACCACATGATGACGATGATGATGTTGCAAGGGGATGTGTAGAGGAGATCAATGTGCATGTCTTGGAGTACAACAGAGAGCTGCGTGAGCAAATCTCCGAGCTTCATGTAGAGTTGACTGATGCACAACTTCTGTTTTGTGATGTTTACCAAGGACTTTCAGAGATCATAAACAACCCGCAACAATATGGTACACAAACACAATACTTCAATTTCTTCTGTTTTTGACAATTTTAGTTTCAATCTAAAGTTGAGATGCAAATGTGAAATGCAGGCAAAGGATGTAAAGAGTGCTTGCTGTGGGCTTGGTATGTATGGAGCAGAAGTTGGATGCCTTTCTAAAGATATGGCGTGTGACAAAGAAGCAAGTCATGTGTGGTGGGATTTATATAATCCTACAAAGGCAGTGAACTCATTGCTGGCTGATTCAGCCTGGTCGAGCAATCCTCTTCCGATTTGTCGTCCAATGAACATCCAGGAATTTTTCACTGTTTCAGTTTGACAGTTTCAGTGTCAAAGCCCACTCAAGTCACACAAAGGAGTTACCACCCTTATTGCCATCACTGTTGTAGTGCTTTAGATGATGCATGCATTAGAAAAATGGGTTAAATGTTTTGATGTGCCAAAGCTATTCAGATTCCCTTGTTCAAACTCCAAACTGAAACACAACATAATCTACAAAAGTTCAGAACATTGATATCCCCAACATCATACCTAATTCATATTGTCAGGGTTAAAGCCAAAAAACCAAAAGAATAATAGTGTTCAAAACAAAAGGCATCTCTCAACTTTAATTTTATAGAATATGATTTGGTATAGAATATGATTTGTTATTTGTCCAGAGGGAAAATTGAAAATAACAGAAGTTACCCCAGAGAAAACAGTAGTAAGCTAAGAAGATGAGTGTTAAAACTCAAAAGGTTATGTACCCGATTTTACAGCCTCTCCAGCCCTCCAAAAGTTGATATGCATATTAATAAGCAGTCAATCTCTGGAATATAGTCACAGGTTTGCAGGATTACAGTCACAGGTTGATGGAGGAACTTCTCTAAAAACCAAACTCATTCTGTTTTTTGATGTCACAATGTCTAGAAGTCGGCAGACTAACTTGAAATATATTTCATGAACACATATTTTTACCCTCTGAAAGTCTGGTATCCAGCAATTCAAATGATTGATCATATGTGCTGTACAACTCCATAATGAACAAACACTATCCTAACCTTTATCTACTCCACAAGGCACTGAACTGTCTTGTCCCTTCAGTATCTTCAATACAATGTAGCTTGCAGAGCAGCAATCACATGAACATACGAAACCACAGCAACAATAACAACTAATAACTGCATCCCATTGCCCTTTTCTATTAACAAAGTTGATGCTTAATGCTGCCATAAGCTGAGAAGATGTAGTAATTTGGTAAAGTAGACCAACATCAAAATAGTAAGAGACAATGAATCCTTTTCCATCAATCACAGTTCTCTCAATTCCACTGTAATTAATTCTAATACAGTTCAACATCATTGATAAAACCTCTTATTAACAAAAATGATATAATCATAGATATAAGCAGACGTCCAATTGCAGGATGTCATAGTTATATCTATTACAGATGTAGTTGTCCCTTGATGATGAGCGCATAATCCCATGTATAAAATGAGGAGTGAATTATGCTCATGAATTTCCAATTATCATAATGCATGGCATCAGCCATTGAAGGATTTGGGCAAGAACAATAAATACCACAAAAGGGAGGCCTGTCTGAATTGGCGCTTGGAAGGTAAGCGATCAGTACCAGATAAAGAAGCCACATCACCTTTACTTGAGTTCAACATAGACTCTCTTCCCATGGCCAAGTTTTTTTCATAGTTCTCTTCACCGAATATCCATCTTTTCACATTTGAAACACTTTCAATCCCAAGTTTCTCTAGAGAGGCGCAAGCCCTTTGTATAATGAGATATTCTGTCCTAATTGAGAATCAACAAGTTGTCCAGGACCATACAGTTCATAAAGAAATCCATATTTACCTCCTTCCCCTGCTTTCCACCACTCCTGTTCCTACAATAATTAGACATTTCCTTCTCAGATTTCCTCAAACCCCATATCCGAAGTTCTTTTTTAATTTCCTAGTCTTTGCTCAAAGTGCAACTCCAATAAGAGTATAGTTCAAGAACTCGTTACAAGGGATCACATCAGACTTCAAAATAGATCAATTTTTTACCTTCACAACTTTCTCCACATTACAGTTTGGAAGGATTAATTGTAAAGGGCAGCATCCACCAAAGTAATATATAGCCAGCTACATACCAATGCTAGAAAGTGAGAGACAAAGCTTAGGAAGCACATATTCCCATTGTTATCCTACATGACAGGGACATCCTTGAAAATTTTTTCTGCTCGGCTCTACAGATATGTGTCTGGCAATAAAATGCAAAAGCCTTGTAGTTTCCTATCAACCACCGAACAAAAGTACAAGTATGAAATATTGTGTGTATCACAAGGTACAGTGTCTAATATAAGTACATATGAATACAAGTCTAATTACTCTAATAGATCATGCTGCAGATCAGATTTTGTCAGTTCTTAAATAAAAATTCACATGAGCAATGAATCAGTAATCTCATAGCTAAAACATGTATTCAAAACTAGAGTCTAGATCGTTCTAACCCTAAATAAAATTCCAACAGACATATATGTCTAGTCCAAGTAATGGTAACATAGGAGATAAAGCTTATGATGATCACAAATTTAGCTTATTACATAATTTATCTCCCAATGTATGAGATTAAGCATCCAGTGGTTGGGTGATTGGAAAATTCTAAACATAATTTCATGAGCAAGTACTCTAGACTATATTACGGTGACAAACTAACTCCAAACAATTCCACAAAGATGAAGAAGAATGCAATGCAAGTGCTTCTTTTTGGGCAATTGGTACTCTGCAAGTATTTGCATGTTCATACATTATTAGTACACATAGGAATGTAAGTTGTTCAAAACGATAGACACTTGGTAAATGAAAGAACCTGCAAAGAAGCTCCCCACCAAGTTCAACATGTATGGTTCTTCAGCTAACCCACACCATCAGGAAAGAAATCAAACCGCTAAACTACAACACAACCAAACTACTGCCCCCAACCACAATGAATCAAATCTTCAAAGCCTCCATCTTCCTCCCCAAAACATTACACCTCATCAAACTCCCAACAGTATTCAAAACCATCTTAGCATCATCCCACCTATTGCCATCAGCTAACTTCTTGTACAAGTAACTCTCGAAAGTCATGCGCTGCACATACTCATCCCCACACAGCTCCACCAAAGCCTCTCTCGCCGCATCACTACCATAAAACACCTTCTGCAACAAGTCCAAGAACCTAAACGTTGTAATGTACTTAGCATCCCACTCTTTCAAATACTCCCTCTTCAAATCCTCCTCATTTATCATCCTCTCCCCTCCCTCCGACGCCCTTATAATCGCCTCGCCGCACATCCTCCCCGATTTCGCCGCGAAATAGATCCCCTCGCCGGAGCATTTCGTCACGTACCCGGCCGCGTCACCAATGAGGGCCACGCGCCCCCTCACGCGCGTGGGGCGGGGGTGCTCCGGGATCGGGTGGGCCTCCACCTTGATGACTTTCCCGCCGCTGATCTTGGCGCTGGCTCTGGCTCTGATGGCCCTCTGGAAGAGCTTGATGTCCTGCTTGGAGCACACAGTGCCAGTGCCCACTGCCACGTGGTCGCATTTCGGGAAGACCCACGCGTAAAAGTCGGGCGACACGTCGTTTCCCACGTACATTTCGGCGAGGTCTTCGTAATAGGACATTTTGTCGTCTGTGAGTTTGATTCGCTCCTGAAAAGCGATGGCGCAGGCGTAGCTTCCGGCCTTGATAGACTTCGCCACGCGGCTGTTGGCGCCGTCTGCGCCGACCACGACGTCCACGGCGAGCGCGTGGCGCGCGTTGTCCTTCGTGTAGTGAACGACGTAGGGCGCGTGGTGGGAGGCGGGGATCTCGAGGCGGGTGACGAGGCCGGAGATGAGGGAGGCGCCGCGGGACTGGGCGCGGTCGCGGAGGAAGGAGTCGAGGACTTCGCGGCGGAGCATGGCGATGAACTCGTCGGGGCGGAGGGTCTTGCCGAAGTCGACGGCGAGGTTGGAGGGGGAGAAGATCCTCATGCGGGTGACGTGGCGGTCGATGAGGCGAGCCGGGATGTCGAACTCATCGAGCATGCAGATTGGGATGGCTCCGCCGCAGGGCTTGGCCTCCGACGGTGCTCGCTCGAAGAGGAAGCACTCGGCTCCGCCGGCGGCTAAGGCCTCTGCGGCGGAGGACCCGGCGGGACCGGCGCCTATGACGGCGGCGCGGAGCTTCCGGCCGACGATGGGTGGGTTGGAGGATTTTGAGGCGGTTATTCTGAAGATGACGGAGCGTGGCTTCTTGTGGAGAGGAGCGGCGGCGAAGAGAGCGCCGGAGATCGCGGCTGCTTGCGTTGCTGAAGCCATTTAAAGCAAAATAGTGTGATAGTGAGGTCAAAAGGGGGTCAAAGTGAGAAGTGGAGTATACTGGGAAAGGGAACGTCTTGATCGCACAATTGAACTGGTGGGTGGCATGTGCACCTCACGTGACCATATGCTGGGGACTGAAACTGAAGCACCGGTTACCGGTTGCAATTTCAGGGAGGAAATGTACTGCATCTATGTTAAGAGGTAACCGTCGTTGTTATGCTTCAACGTTGTTCATTTCAAATTCGATTGTGTTATGCTGCTACCGCTTGTGTTGGATTTTCTTAAGGTCAGTAAGATGGGGCTGTTTTGTATACTGCATACTTGTATGTTTATATGCTTTGTTACTTTGTCGACCTCTGACCAGTTTATGATCGTTTTGTATGCTTCAGTGTCCATGCCGCAACTCCGATTTTGCTTCAGTGTCCATACGTTTTGTACATTATGTGATGTGATCTTAGGGCATCTCCAACAATGGGTTCAAAACCCATACCCATAACTCATACCCAATTTTTGGCATCTCCAACAACAAAAACCCAAACCCATATTTGGGTTTGGACTTCAGAAGCGAGTCAATTCGGGGAGGAAGTGGAGAACCCGGGCCATTACTGTGTTGTGGGCCCCGCCGTCTGCACAGCAACCTGCTGCTGCCTGCGTTGCACCGAACCAACGCGCCAAGCTCAGGAGACGGTGACAAACGCGCAAGTCGCGACAAAATGATGATGAGGGGGAGGAATCACGCGCGCGTCACGCGGCGCGGAAAGAAGCTGGAGGCTCGGGCCCGCCCCACATGCAGCTTCCCAACGGTCATCCAACCAACGGTCCAGATTTCAACGGTCAAATCCAATCAACGGTCCAGATCAAATCAAGCAATAAAAAAAAACTTATATATTTAAAATTTGGGTATGGGTATGAGTTTTTAGTAATGGTTGGAGATGAAATATGAGTTTGAATAGTAATGGGTTTGGGTGAGTCAAAAAATGAGTTTGGGTATGGATTTAGGATGTATTGTTGGAGATGCTCTTAGAGAAATCGTGAGAGTGGCATTGAGGGGTGTCAGAGATGGAGTTCAGTGTGTTTTCGAGGTTCACAAGAATGCGGCGTGAGTTGGAAGATCAAAAATCCATTCGACGATCATAGAAACATTCATTACCACTTCAGTCAAAACAAGTAGGTGAGGTAATCTTCTACTGGCAAGATAAGTAAGCTACGCTAGTTGCTGAGGTATCTCTCCTGAGAGCTGGTTGTGTGAAAGGTCCAATGCTTCAAGCAAAGTCAAATTTTCCAAGCGTAATGGGATGCTGCCGTTGAAATTGTTATTGGAAAAGTTGAGAAAGCGAAGTCCTTTCAAGTTCCTTATGAATTCTGGAATCTTCCCATGGAAATTGTTGCTTGAGATATCAATCACTCCAAGGTCTTCTTGGATCCTCGAGTAGTATCTCTCCACACGTTTATTTGTTATCGTGACTGTGAAAGAATAAGTGCACCATGGATATTCAGATCTGAGGATGCCGCCATATATGTGGGTTGGTTCATAACTATACCTCTCATTGCATTGCTAGAAAAGATGTGTTCACAGGGAAACTCACCAGTGAATTAGTAGGCACGTTGTGATTTCAATTATTAAAATCATAAAATAAAAAATCGACCGTCTGATATGATCGTTATAATGAAACACGGTCATGGTAAAAACTTCAACTAGATTCGGCAACATTCAGGGTTCGATCGAAGCGGTCAATTATAATTCAACGTCATTTATCACACGAAAACGCTGTTACCTACCTCTTCGTAACCTATTTTGGTCGATTCTTCCACACACTAAACTCTCACATAGATGAGACGTAACCACCCACATAAAAATTTAGAGACGTTTATATCTCGACGATAAGGTTCCTTATAGGGTAGATTAAGTGTAAAAAGGTTGACCGCTATTATCAGGACCTGGACGTTACACAAAACACGTGATTTTTCAACCATAGTTGTATTTCGCTATACAGGTCACATTATATTTCACAAGATTTTTGCCAATTTTGTTTCCAGTATAAAGTTTGTTCACAATGTTGTACACTTGAGTATAACCAACTAAAAAAGATATATCACATTAGTAGGCACATTACGATTCCAATGACAAAAATTCACAAAATGAAAATTCAACCGTCCGATGTGATCATTATAGTAAAATATGGCTATGATATTAAATTCAACTGTATTCGACAACATTGGCTTGATCGAAATGGTCAATCCTAATTCATCGTCACTTACGCTCTTACCTATCCCCCTTGTGATGTAGTTTGGTCAATCGTTCCTCACAATAAACTCTCACATAGATGAGACGTCACCCATATAAAAATTTGGAAACGTATACGTCCTAACGATAGGGCTCCCCATAAAAAATATTAAGCGTAAAAATGGTTGACCGTTTCTATCAGGATCCAGACGTTACCCGAAGTACTTGATTTTTCAACCGTAGCCGTATTTCATTATTTCGTTCACATCTTGTTTCACAAGATTTTTGAGAAATTTACTTTCACTGTATAGTTGGTTCACAAAGTTGTACACTTGCATATAACCTACCAAACAAGTCTACATTAGTAGGCATGTTGTAATTCCAATGATTAAAATTCGCATAATGAAAATTCGGCTGTCTGATGTAATCATTCTAGTGAAACATGGTTATGATATTAAATTCAATTGTATTCGGCAACATTTGTGGCTCAATCGAAGCGGTCAACCCTAATCCATCGTCACTTATCACATGGAAACACTCTTACCTACATCTATGTGACCTAGTTTGGCCGATCATTCTACACGTTAAACTCTCACATAGATGTGAATAGTGTACAAGGCCAGCTGCAGAAAATCCAAGAGTTACATGCAAGTATAAGTACCAAAAACACCAAAGACAATGAGTCCAAACAATGGATGTAGCAATCAGGAAAGGTCAGGTTAATAGTCAGATATGAATAGTGATCATATTCATATAACCATGATCAGGATCATAAAACCCCATAGAAGGAACTTAAGAAAAAGAAAAAGCGAAGACATGCAATGAAATGATTCAAATTCCCTGTCTTGTTCCATGTCTACTCAGTTCAAGGCTAAGCAACAAAGCTTGCTCAGCCTCACAAACCATAAGCAGATTCATTTGGCAAGGTATTGTCACTGTATCTATATGAAGTAAGGTATTGTCACTGTATCTATAAAGAATAGCAAACAAAAGGATTGCATGTGCAACATAACTTGAAACTATAAAATAGGAAAGATCTTAAAGTGGATTCCAGTTGCATACATTAACCTCAGATGTGATGCATAACTATAAATATTGCTCTGAAGAATAATTGTACAGAAACATACCAACGGCTGCAAACATCTCTTTCCAATAGGATACTAATAAGGGTTCGGGGTTTGCATGGAGAATGCAGTAAACCACAGGATGAAGCAAGACAAAAGATCAAGCATTGAGTCCAGTGTGGATGCAATAATGGCTAGTGAACCACTTCTGTAAGATGCATAAACTTTAGCTGCAAAAAGAGCCACGTTTGCAACATTTGATATTCTGATGGCAAACCTCTGCCATATTATCCTGCTCTTCCTGCAATCAAATATTTATATATCAGTTAAAAGGTAAACCAACTGCTCCTCTTGTTTATAGAGAGACACAACACGATGAAATATCAAACCTTTGACATTCAGGAATAAACCCCGCTCTGCCAAGGCATTCATTTTGTTAAATCCCTCAAGCATTTCCACCTTCTGCTGATAATACTCTGCCAGTCTGCCGCATTATCCTCCCTGCCAGAATCCATCAAGCAGAAGAGTTAAACATAAAGTTGTCAAACCTCTTTCTCTACTAATTGCAACTCTATTAAAACAAATTGATTGCACATCCACCGTCAGTTGCTTTTTCAAACGCTACGACAAACGAGTTGTCATTCTTAGAAGATTGATCATCTAACAACAGGCCATTATCCATAGCCACATTCGTAAAGGTCCTCCTTCAATCCAATCGGACCAATCCACTCGAATCCTTACCACTCTCACCATAAACATGTATAAAATGAAGAATCAACAAATTCGCAAATTGAACACAATTCTCAAAGAATATTAGAAAAACCTGGTAAGCACTCCAACCAAACAAGTGGGAAATTCATCTCTTTAAACGTTTAACCCAATCAATCCTTAACAATCAAATCAGACACTAAAAATCCATTATACAGTATCTGTTTCTGTAAGAACCCGTAGGCTGTGTAGAAACACTGTAGAACATAAACATACGCACAAAGACACAATATTTATAGTGGTTTACTATGTCATCGGAGGGCATGACTACGTCCACTTAAGATTCTACTATCATGAGACCTCAATGCCTTGGGTGTTACAAGAGTTCTCCGGAATGGAGTGTTTACCATTCCTCGAGAGAGATCCCTCCTTTTTATATATGGGAAGTCTTCCTTTTATAGCTAAGAAAGGTTCCCTCTTTTTACATGTTTCCGATGTGGGACTAACTATACATTTATACTCTCATGGTGCCTTCTTGTGGAGCTTGGAGGAGCACATTTCCGTTGCTGCATTGATGATCTTTCACCATGGCGAGGTAGCCTGGATGTCAGTCTACAAGTTTCCTGACTGGTCTATAGGCGGAGAATGTAGTTTCTTACTACCGATAACAGTATCAATACCTGAAATCGATGAGTATTACACGCTTCCAAATCAGAAACTTGAATTCAGTAGATGATGGTGTGTTCTTGAGTCGCATTCGAGTATTCCTAGGTATCAACACGATGCTATGTACTTTCAGACCAAAACGATGGCGACTGAGCCTCCTTCCAACACCATAGAGTCAACTTCCCTGCTTGTCAACCCGATCCCGTTTCGGTCACCCCTCTCAACACCGTCTTCAATCTGACCACTCTATTTCCCTTCAATACCAAACATCGGGATACAATAATCTCACCACTCTTGTTTGACACAACACCAAAATCCTGCTCTTCATTTCATCATTAATTCAACGATTGGGTATTTTCCCAGATCTCGTACTGAAATTCTGACATATCGATTCTGACGTTCGACATCGACTACAAATTTCTGAAACCGATCAAAGATGAGAATTAGTTTCTTTCTCCTTTCTCTCCCCCTCAGTCCCTCACTCACCTGCTAAAACACAGAATCAAATTTGCCAACTATCAATACTTTGTTGGTCATGAGACCATCCAACAAGGAGATACCACGTGTGATAACTTATAATTAACTTTAATCATTATTAACTAAATTAATGGGAAACTGAAGAAAAAAAATTAATAACAATAAACTCTAATTATAATTAATTTTCCAAACCCTCTCCGCCTTCTCTCCCGTCAACAACTACCTCCACGACTGCGCCTCCACCATGGCCTCCACCCCAGCCGATGGTAGCTACTTCGTCCCGGACTCCTGCCCCTCACCTCTCTCAATTCCCCTCCCCCTCAATCCCCCTAATTCTACCAAAATACCGGACTTTTCTCACAGCGCTTTACTTCCTGAAATCTCGAAGAGGAATTGACAGTCTGACGTTCATCTCCTTCTTGCATTTATGGTTTCGTTTTGGCGGCTCCTGCATTGCCTTCTTCCCGGGCCTTCGATTACCAAGATGGTTTTCTGCATTCTAATTTCCATCATGAGTATTTTTGGCCTCTCCGTTTTTGTGGTTGCCCATGCATTCTTGATCTTCATCTTCTTGAGGATTTAAGGTTTTTTATGATTAGGAGGAAGAAGAAGATGAAGCTAGAACCCAGAAAGAAAAGGGTCTTCTTGACTGAAACTAATATGGGCAAGGCGGAGAGGGTTGAAAGAGACAGTAGACTCAGTAGAGAGAGATGTTTGGGAAATTAAATATGTATTTATTGTTATTAAAATTCTTTTTCAGTTTTCCATTAATTTAGTTAACTATGATTAAAGTTAATTATAAGTTATAACACATGACATTTTTTATTGAATGGTCTCATGACTAACAAAATGTTGATGGTTGGCAAATTTGATTCCCTAAAATATCGTAGTCTGTAAATTGATTCACGCGTCAAAATGAACTAGTGCGTTATATAATTTTCGATGTTTTGGTAGTCTATTTGTCAGATCTCATATCGTCTAGGGTAGAGGTGGTGAGGTGTCTTGTATGTGTAAACATATCTCCTCCTATAAGACGAGTTTGTTTTGGTTAGGAACCTAAGCACAAAACTATAAGACTGAGTCCTAAAATAGACTATATCTCACTATGGGTTATTACAAATCTTATTAAAGCCGCTTCCTAGGCGAAAATGTGTCAAAACAGACAGTATATATTACGATTATTTTCTTAATTAAGTGACTTTTTAATGAAAGGAAAATAAAATATTATAGTCGTTTCTTAGACGGAAATGTGTCAAAAGGAGACAATATATTGCAATTCTTTTCTTAATAAAGTGACTTTTCAATAAAAGGAAAAAAAAAAACCTCTAAAGTATAAATTCATTCTCGTATGTCTTGGTCCATTAAACGCCAGCACTTTCATTCATCAATTACTCTACGATGACTTCAAGTCCATCTCTACTGTAAACAAATAAGTTAAAGATAAGTTGGGAGTATGCAGAAGTCCTCCAACGTATAAAATGGCGCGAGATCAGAAAAGTTCAAAGGATGATTGAGCATAAGTGATTTAGACAAAATAACATGTCTCGACTCTTGACTCCAAGTAATTTTGATGGAGATTGATCTTATATATTGAAGGTCTTTGCTCTATATTACTTGTGAAACAGGTCACTAGTTCGTTTGGATTGGTTATTCATTATTTCCAATATTACCGGCCAAATATACGACTGTTATGTTGTCATGCATGTCACGTTTAAAATTATCTCTTCATAGATTTTTTTTGGTTCACGGAAAGAAAAATAGTTCCTTCTTCTTTCGCCTTAGAAGGGAAATAGAAATGAAATGAAATTTTTTAAGTACTTTCTATTCAGATGTTTGATAACACAAAAAAAGTCATCGGAAAAGTTGGTAATTAATATAATAAAATTTTAATGGTCAAACGAATTATAGAGGGCTCCTGAAATTTTAATTTTTGGTGTTATGCTTGATCTAATGTTGATGTTGATTTTTTATTTTTTTAAAGTTGCAATTGTTTTAAATATTAAACGAATGTACAGTACAAGATAATGCAATATACAGTAGAAGATTCATTAGTTTACGGGGGTGTCTAGGTAATTGCAACAAATCAAAGATATATAAATACATTGTATTATTATTAACACACTTTATCTATTTTTCTATCAACACATTTTTATTTTATTTACAAATTTTTCACTTGAATTTAGTTGATGATTGATACTCACATATAAGAGATGTGTCAATAACAAAAAAAAGTGTGTTAATAACACCACCAATGAAGATAAGCAATAGAAAAGAGACTATCTGAGGGTATTGGTGATAACTAGAACGAGCAACACCAACGAAGTCATCAAGGATAATATTGATCATAGAGGTTGGGAGACATTCAAGTCTGCAAAACCGTGGAGAATTAGACACAATGGCCTTGGCCAGGAGCATCCCTGTTGCATTCAACTTTTTGTATGAATACCAATTTGGAACGTGGGACTGGTTTCGAAACCCCGTTTCAAAAACAAAAAAAAAAAAACAAATGACGACCGTTTAGACCCATCGAGCCTATCCATTTTGTGTAGCCCGACCCATGGCCCGGTTTTCCTGTAAACTCTTTTTCCCCAAAATTTGAAAAACCAATCGGCGGTAATCGTCTCCCACAATTCAAACACCCAAAATTCTCTCTCTCTCTCTCTCTCAAATGCGTGGGTGAAGGTGAAGATGTGGACGATTGAGAAGCAGTGGGTTCAGATCTTCGAGAGGCAGCAATGGGTCATCAACCAGGCCAAGCAGCAGGCCTTCCTCTTCGACCAAGACCTCTCCTCCCAACTCCTCCTTGCCGGAATCCCCCACAATCCCTCTCTCGGTATCTCCTTCCTTTTTTCAATTTTTAACCTCAATTTCCTTTTCTACATAATTCTTTTCAACTTCACTTTAGGGTTTCTAGGTTTTAGCACAAAGTATTGTAATGGGTGTTTATGTAATTCGTAGGATTTGCTTGTCCAGAAGCTTTCACAGTTTTGTTATGCCTGTAATTTTACCGATGTGAAACCAATTAGGGATGAGTTTCTGCAGACATGAAAATTAGTGTTAAGAGCTGATAAAGGCCCAAATTTCGGCTTGATTTGCACTAATGATAAGAGAGATTTAATGTTTTGCTCTCTATCACCTTAGAAATAAGCCTATGCAGTTAAGACAACCCAGAAAAAGATTCGGTTTAAGCTGCATTTGTCTGTGTAAATGTATGTATTGTACATTGTCCTTGCTTCTTTCATTGTTAATCAGACTTATTTCCTTGGCTTCACTAGCAGTTTTTTTTTTTGTTTGTTTTGTTTTGTCATTACAGCTTTGAACCATCAGGAGCTGATTTCAGAAGTTCCATTCCCTCGCACGCGGCGTGTGATCCCTTTCACTGGCACTGATTGCTGTGGGTTTGATGACCCAGTTGCTACAGCTCACCCCGGGCAGCTAGCAAATGGTTTGTGCGCGGAACATTGTGGGGTAAATAAAGGTTTTGATGTAGGAGAAAATGTATTGGATTTGCCGCAGTGTCCAACCAGTAATGGTGGATGTGCCTCCAATGGTTTTCCTCAAGATCTTCAACAAGAGGATCCTAGTGTTACGTCTCCTGAAGATGAGGAGAATGCAAGAGTCTCAGCCGCTTACCATGATTCAGCTATACAACTGGCTAGAGTCGCAGGAGAGGAAGTATCGGCTTTGTCACAGGGCCACAATGGGGATGCTGGGCGTGCCTCTATTGCTGTTCTACAAGATCAGAGAGAAGAGAATTCTGGTGGTATATCTCCTCAAGGTCAGAGTGATGCAAAAATGGTATGTCTCCCAAAGATCAGTAATGGTGGATGTGCCTCCAATAGTGTCACTCAAGATCATAGAGAAGAAGATCCTAGTGTTGCGTCCCCTGTAGATATGAGGGGTGCAAGAGTCTCAGATGTTTACCATGACTCAGCTTTAACACCATTTAGAGGTACAGGAGGGGGGCTATCAAATTTGCCACTATATAACATTAGTGATGCTGGGTGTGCCTTTAATGGTGTTATACAAGATCACAAAGAAGAAAATCCTAGTGGTACGTCTCCTGAAGATCAGAGGGATGCAAGCATGTTAGATAGTTGTCTCGACCCTGCTCTTTCACTGGCTAGAGTTCAGAGATCTAAGTCAAGACAAAGGGCTCTAGCAATTCGAAACAGTACACAAAAAAGCTGTTCACAGGGCAATGTCAATGATGATGGTTATGCTGGTGGAACTATCAAGTGTCTGATATCTACCCCACAATCTGAGAATGTCAATGAATTGAATGACAATCATTCTGTAGTGGAAAAACCAAAGATAGGAGAATTTGAAACCAAGGAAAGAGGTTCTCACATCTACTCTGGTAGAATTACTAGATCTAGAAGCTCTGGTCATCAGGAGAACTCTTTAAATGTCAGTAGCTCTCCGTGTATTTGCAAGACAAGTGGTGGTATAGCTGTTGATTCTATTGGAAAATCAACGCAGCTGTCTAACCATGTAATTCACTCACTGGAAATGGTCAGTTACTCTCCTGTAACTAATAACAGTTGTCGAGAGGGGGAATTGAAATCTCGAGACTACTTAAGCAAGGAGAAGCAAACTATTGAGGAAGATTCTATGGCTGCAGACTTGGAAAGAGATGAACACACTCCGAAGGCTTTACAAGAAGTCAAAGGTCCTTCAATTTCTAAGGATAATGCTGGGAACTCAATTGTCTGTAGGAGTCCTGTTGAAGAAACACATCTAAATAAGGATCAACACATAGTAGAGACATCTGGATCTTCACCTGAGGTACAGAGGAAAGAGGTAATCACCTTTTTGTTCATTTTAGCTGAGCCTTGCCCATATGCATCAGTGATCTATTTAATTAGTTTTCTTGTTTCATTTAAATATTTTCTATATCCTTAGTCACTTACATTAAACATCTGCTAGTTTCTTCTAAACTGATCTTTCTTATGCATAATAATGTTTGATAGGGCGGAATGGGTTTTGAAGCGGTGGATAGTAGTCCAAATGGTCTGCTCACTTCTTTGCATGAAGAAAAAGAAGCATCATATTCAAGTTTGATCAAGCAGGCTGCTGGACGTCCTCACGATTCTTTGCTGGAGGAAATAGGAGTAGCACTTCCAACTAGCATTGACATTGATGCAGGAAGCCACTGCTTAAAGGAGAACCCAGTTTCTCTTCTTCAGGATAATTTAATAATAGAAAATACTGAAGACTTGTCTTGTGCTGGAAAAACCATGCAGGCAAATACATTTGATTTTGGAGGGCCCAGCAAATTTTTAGAATTGTCAGGCAGTGCTCCACATGTTAAATCCTCACAGCCTGAAAATATTGCTGAATTGAACGATAATCATTCTAAAGTGGTGAAACAAAAGACAGGAGAACTTCAAATCAAGGAAGAAGGAAATAACATGTTCTCTGGTAGAATTACAAGATCTCGAAGCTCTGGCCATCAGGAGAACTCTCTAATTGCCAGTGCCTCTCCCTGCATTGGCAGGATAAGTAGTGGTATAGCTTTTAGTATTGATACTATGGAACAGTCATGTTTGAAAGGACTTTCTACTCCTGCTAGTAAGAAGGGGATACATGGGAGTTCATCAGTAAAAATGCCTCCTTCCTTCATGCATGCTGAAAAGAAACTAGAAGAAGGAACGACCATCACTGCCCATGGAAACTGTAACTCACCACTGGAAATGAATTGTCTGGGAAATTGTGAAGTTTCAGCCAAAGAAATGGAGGTCCAGGGCAGTTTAGTTGAAGCCGTTGAGGAGGAGTTCATTGAATCTAGAAGATCGTCAAACGGCAATGTGATCTCATCAGTAAAAGAACCAGATGATACTTATACCGATGCAGATGCTAATACTTTGTTGGAATGCGGGAAAACTCCAAATCAGAAATGTTCCCTGAGAGATGATCAAACTCCCTTGCGAGTAGGCAGGGATTGTTTGGTTCATAGCCCGGTAAAAGAAGTAAGTGGATCTAACGTTGCAAAATCAACTGAGTTGGTGTCAGAAGAATGTGCAGTGGATTCTAATGCCCTCTGTAATCCTCACAAATCAACAGACGGTGATTATGCTATGGTGTCTGGGCCTGGTTCTCATAGGATCCTAGATGCAGAGAATCTTGAAGTTGAGAACCCTTATACTGCTTCTAGGGATGAGCTCAGAAGTAACTTGGTTCAGTCGACTGTAAATGCATATATTTCTCCAGAATATTTACAGAGGAGTGTCGCTGATGACAGAGAGGAAGGTGGTTCGGAACCAACTGGATGCCAGACTGCAGAGAACTCCAAAGGAAGAAGTATTTCGTATTCTATGGATCGAACGTCACCTAAGCATAAACGAAGAAAGATTGATGATAAAAGAGTTCATGGCTTGTCTACTTCAGTAGCCTTGAGAGAAGAGGTTTTTCATGATTTAAAAACAGATTCTATGTGTGCGAACTTGGAAAGAGAAGAACACAGTCCAACAGCTTTTCAACATGTCCCAGGGCTTTCAGTTTCTCAGGATGATGCTGGGAAATTAACTGTCAGTAGGAGTCATGCTGAAGAAAGACATCTAAATGAGGATCATATGGTAGAGAGGTCTAAATCTTTACCTCAGGCACAGAAGAAAGAGGTACTCATTTTTTTGTTTAGCTGAGCCTTTTGTGTTTTCTTTTTGCTTACTCTCATACACTGAACACTTGCTAATTTGTTGTTATATGATCTTTCCTTATGCATTATACTGTTTGATAGGGTGGAGCGGGTTTGGAAGGGGTGGATAGTAGTCCAAATGTTCCATTCACTTTTTTGCATGAAGAAAAAGAAGCATCGGTTTTCTCAAGATTGATCATGCAGGCTTCCGAACATCCTCAAGATTTTTTGCTGGAGGAAACAGGAGCAGCACTTCCAACTAACATTAACATTGATGGAGGAAGCCATTGCTTAAAAGAGGACCCATTTTGTTTTCATTTTCAGGGTCATACAAGACCAGAAAATGCTGAAGATGTGTCGTTTGCAGGAAGAACCATGCTTGTAAAGAGATTTGATTTTGGAGGGATCAGCAACTTCACAGAATTGTCAGGCCGTTCTCCACATGTTAAATCCTTGGATTTGAATAGTGCTGATGACGCAATGCCAGTACTTGAGAGTTTTGTTATAAAAACAGATGATGATCCACATAGCATTGCTGAAGAAGGAATCAGCTTTGAATGGAACCTTCCAAACAATGCAGTAGAACGTGCGAGTATTCTGGAGCAGCTTTGCAAATCTGCTTGCATGGAAACTCCCGTAGCGTATCCTTCAGCTTCCTATAAGTTGCAAAGAGTTGAAAATCTACAGAAATCTGTTCCAACTGGGGTTTTGGAGCATGTAGATCTGAGGACCACCCTTCCTATTAATGATAATGTTAAGCAATTGAAGGATGGTAACGGTTGTTGGACTGATGAAGTTAGCCCAGCCTTTTATGGAAGATCCTATTCTGATTGCCTACAAAATTTTAGTGGTCAATCTGGTTGGGATATTAAGAAGCCTTATTCCTCTCCTGTTGGGAAAGTTTGGGATAGAATTGCTTCAAGCTCTAGTAGTTCAGGGAAGCGAGTGAGCTCAATCCCAGAGCTTGCCTGTATTACTGAAGAAATTGAGAATACAGATGAGATAGCTGATACTTTACAAGATGGCGTTGTTTCTGAAGTGTTAAATTATTCTCCAAAATGGACACGGCTTGCAGAAATTACAGAAATCCCCAACCTTCCTGCTTCGGTTTCTAAAGCTGTGCCCTACACTGATAGATTTAGTCTAGATTCAGTAACCACTGAATTCAGTTTAACGGGGACTCATAAGAGTGTCAAAAAGAAGCCTGGAATCCAAAACAGCACTAAGAGAAGATATAACAATAAGGAGAACCAGAGCGTATCTCGAGGAACAAAGGATATTAAAAGGGCCACTGGATCACTTCAGAATAGGTACAGCAAGCCAAAGTTATCTGGAAAAACCATTTTGCGAAAAGGAGGCCCTAGTTTGTCAGAGCTGGAGCCTAAGCCTAACAATATTGTCACCAATATTACTTCCTTTATTCCACTTGTGCAACAGAAACAAGCAGCTGCAGCCTTACCAGGTAATTCTTGTTAGTATTTTATTGACCATAAAGAGTTATTTAATCATGAAAAATGGCAGTTTTATCTATATGTTGTGGTAAAAAGGAAAAATCGGTGTTCTCCTATGTATTAAATTTATATACCTATTTCTCCACAAGTAGATATCAAGTATATTGCTATATTTAGTGTGTCGTAATAGTATATAGAACTGCACTACAGTGTAAGCGATGGTTTGTTTTTACTGAGCCTGGAGTTATAGGTTTGGAGTTGGACTTTCACTTGATAGTCCCATGAAAGTTCAGCTCTCATGTAGAAGTTAATATAGGTTAATCGAACATGTAGAATTGTTGCAAATATGAATAATAGTTGCAGGTATCTGCCAAACATCCTGGTGCCTTTTTTTTTCTTCCGTTGTTAATTTGATTCGGTAGTTTGAGCTTCTTGTGCTTGTTTATAGCGAAGAGAGACATCAAAGTGAAGGCCCTGGAGGCTGCTGAAGCTGCAAAGCGTCTTGCCGAAAGGAAAGATTATGAGCGTAAGATGAAGAAAGAAGCTATGAAGGTTGAGCGAGCAAGAGTGGAGCAAGAGAATATGAGGAAGTTGGAGCTGCAGAGGAAAAGGAAAGAAGAGGAGAGGAAGAAAAATGAGGCTGATATGGCAGCAAAGAAGAGACAAAGGGAAGAGGAAGATAAAAAGGAGAAGCAAAGAAAAAGGATGCGTGTTGAAGAAGGGCGCAGGGAGCAGAGAGAACTTGAAGAGAAGTCACTGGTGGAAAAAGTAAAGAAAGAACTAAAATGCCATGCCAGTGTACGATACTTTTATGCTCTGACTTGTTTTAGGATTTTTATCATCTAGGATCTGGCTATTTATCAGGCACATTGAATCTTGTGCTATCTTATCTAGGATGGAAGAGGACACAAGAATAAGGAATCAAAATGCAATACCTTGCATAAGAAAGTGGACGAAGAAATGGGACATGACACTCTCAGGAGCATTTCAGAGACAGATCCTAGGAGTTTGTGTGTTTCAGAAAATAATGCCAGAACAGGGACTGCTGTCAATGAAGAGTACTGTAAGGGCTTCAGTAATTTTGAGCATAAGGAAGAGGTAATTGTTAATGGCTTTTAATGACCAATTTTTACAATCACTTGTTAGAACTAGGGTGGTCTATGTTTAAGAGTATGATTTCATAATTCTGTGTTATTATATGTGCATTGGACCTTTAAAATTTTTGGTCTTTGACCACTCTGAAGCCATCATATCTACGATCTTTATGCCATAAAAGAAGAGAAAACTAATTGTCTTATTGCAGGGTTTGTTTTCTTCTGTAAAAGGTTAAAACCATAAATAAAGGATACTCGTGTAAACTCAAAACTGAGCTACCTTTAGAAACTTTTCTTACCCATATAGATACATATTTTTGTGCATATCTGTGTCTGGACAACCTCCTGCTGATACTTCGATTTTCAAGGTACAGGGTAATGTAGACCAAGCCACAGAACATGAGAAATTGGTTGTGAAGACTAGTCGAGAACAGTCTTATGATATCTCTCCATACAAAGAATCAGATGATGAAGATGAAGAAGATGATGACAGTATACCAAATAATAAATTTATTCCTTCATGGGCAAGGTATGATTTTCAACTTGCTGTTATATCTTGGTGAAAATGCATAGATTCTGTACCCATTGAATCTGTGACATCTCGTTATTTATTAGTTGCCTTTTGTTTGCTGCAGCAAAAATTGCCTGGCTCTTGTTGCTTCTTGCCAGAGTGTACCTGAGCCCGAGATGATCTTCCATCCCAAAAGCTTTCCCTGTATATCTGAAGGTGCTTCAGTGTTATAACTTATAAAGCTATATGATCTCAAGAACTTTTGTATTCTTGCTACTTGATTAGCATGTAGTGCTTGACTAAAGATTTAATATGCTCATTTGCAGTTCTGTTGCCTCGAAAATATCAAATACAATAGCGAAGAACCACATCACATTGGAATTTGCTGAACTCTATTTGATATACACTTTCGTCAATGGGAGAGAGAGTTTTTGGGTCAAGAAGAGGTATGCTACCTTTATTCCCATGTTGTCTTTCCTTATGATACCAGCTTCAGTATATTCCTGGTGATAGTTATTGAGGCATCTTTAAGTGCATGTTTTCCTTATTAATGCACATGAATGTTGAGCAATTTTCTTTCTGGAAAATGTAACATGTTACTGCTCATCCATGTCACGAAGAAAGTGATCATTAATTTGAGTAGATCTGAAAAGTATTTGTGATAGTTGGTTTTTAATTTCTTATTCATTGTGGCAGATTTTCAATGACTTGTTATGCGAAGCAAGTTATCCGTTTCAAGCCACTCTTTAGGTTAATAATGTAGAACTATTCTGATGTATAGGAGTCTGTTGTACTGTCATATCAGATATTGTGCAAAGTGAGTGTAGTTAAGAAAGTAACAAGCTGTCAAGTTCCATTTTCTGTATGGAAAGGGCAATCACCTGAACTGTTGAGTATTTTCCGGCGCGTGCGTGGAGTACTTAGTAGTCATTGAGCAATTACATGTGGGTGTTTGATTTGTATCATAAAGTAATCTCATGTATTATGTATGCTTGGAACCATTTGATGGGGGAAAGCACCCTTACGGAACATACCCCATTTTCAACAAGTACCATTACAAATTCATACTTGTATATGTTCTCTGTTTGAGATTGCATCTGCAACTAGCAAAAATTCCTTTAGGTAATATTAAAAAAAAAAAAAAAAAAAAACTTCATGACTCTACATTTTGGTCTTCTTTTCTTTGTCGAAACCCCCTAAGTTTGGGTTTAATGTCAAATCAGCCCCTGCCTATATTATTGGGGGCGACACAAGGTCAGTTTGTGTACACAAAAAAGTAAGAGCGAGTGAAACCCCAAAATGTCAGTTTGCCGAGAAAACGCCAACATCCGAGACAACCACCGGCGGTTGCTGGCGGAGAAATTCGAGCTCCGGCGGAACCTGTACAAGGCGCTGTGCAAAGACACGAGCCTCCCCGACTCCTTGCGCGAGGAGAACCGCTACAAGGTCTCGAAGCTTCCGCGAAACAGCTCCTTCACACGAATCAGGAACCGCTGCATCTTCTCCGGCCGAGGCCGCGCCGTCTACGAGACCTTCCGTATGTCTCGTCTCGTCTTCCGCGCTCTCGCCAACAAGGGCATGCTCAACGGCGTCGAGAAAGCGTCCTGGTAAAAACGGTGCGTTTCATTCTCAGCAAATATGAAATGCTTTTATTTATTTTCATGTTGCGCAGAGTTGTGTGAGTTTTGATTCACCAGGCAATTTACATGGGATCGAATTCTCTGTAGATTAGGATGTTAGCTTGCATTTCAGTCACTGAGGGATGACGTAGTGGAAGTGACATTCTCTTTGCATCACTGCCTTGGAGATTTATGGTGTTACCTACTCATACACTTCACTGTTCCTATAGTATTAATAAATGTTCCTTGTAATTCCAGGTAAGATTCATAGATTTAGGCACAATAAAACTAATTTTAGAAAGAAATGAAATGAAATGAAAAGAACCAAATTAGTTACGATGAGGAAGGTCTTTGCCAAGTATATTGTATGGATTATGGATATGTTAATTTGGTTATTGCAGTTTATTTGACCGATAATGTAGTCAATTCCTGGGTCAGTGTCTGACAAGCACGGTAGTTCTTATTCATCCGGACTAAAAGAAGTCCTCTTTAAAAAAAAAAGACTTTTATGCTGGTTTACTATTCAGTATTCAGTAACCATGCCTTTTTTCCCTTTAGTGTCACTGGGGGTCGTATTTACTCAAGAGTTGATGATTTTATTTATCATTTAGGTTTTAAGGATTTTGAATTATCTTACTTTTTGACTAATAATAGTAATGTATTTTCTTACCTTTTCCGATTTACCATTGCAGGTTCTGGCTGTGGAAGTTTGCAAAAGACATTTCTTGTTGGGCTATATTTTGGTAGTTCCTGAGAAATTTGGTTCAGTTTTATCAGTTATTCATGTTGACCACTAGGTTTATCATTTTTTCTTAGTTTGTGTTCGGGGTATGTCCCGTGGTCCATTTTACTTAATATAGAATTTTCCTTGTCATATGCCGCAAAAATGGGTTAATTCCAATTCATCTTTAGTGAATTATTAAGGGTCGTTTTGATCCATATTTATTGAAAATTCTGTTTTCATTTTAGGCTTGTCAATTATCTTTTGCTTCACTTATGTGATGAGCTTAATTATATACATCTTAAGTATTTGATACAATTAACCAAAAAATAAGCATTTGTTTTGTTTTTTTTCATTTAAATTTGGAATTAGGTTCTGCTTCTTGGGCCCTTTGCAATACATTGTTGCAATCTGAAAATCAAACCAGAGTATTTCTTAGCAAAAGCTTTTCATGATTCATCATTAGTTATGTTTTTGTTTTTTGTTCTGTGTTTATTATTCCAGTGCCTTAACCACAGGATATCGATTACACGATTCATCCACGTAGTACTGTTTCTATCATGTGCCACGAGCGGCCCTTTTCATATGATATATGAACTCACTATGATAAAAGCACCTTGACCCTTTGCATCATTTTCTCTCTGCACTATGATTTTTTGGTTCTAAATTTTGATGGTTAACCTGAGGTCTCATAAAGTGTTAGGTCAAGTTTATGTATTAATGAATCAATCATTATGTGGTGAATTGGTCATGAACAATTTAATCACTAGGATATGCATATTATTGGTTGTGCTGCTCTGTTTGGTTCTTGACTTCATGGTAACTTATGAATATTGAAGCTAGAGTGGTTGTGGCTGTCTGACAGATTTTCTTCCCTCCTTGCTGTTGCTGTTTATCACTTGTTAGACCGGTCTATTGATTACCAGTAGTAACAAGAAACAGGGAACGATATAATGTTGGGAAACTCGACAGGGTTTTTAGGGATGATATTTGACTCTTCTGATGATGCATCTAAGTATAGCAACAATAAGTTCATTTTATTTTATTTTTTATATTTTTATAGGTTACAGGATTAAATTCAATTTGATGGCTTTTAGGGATATGCTATTTGTTGTAACGATGACACTTGTTAAGAAACTTCCATTTGAGTGGAATGAGAGAAGCCTCTCCAAAGAAAAATTATAGGGATTAATGTTAGACATAAGACCAGCATCATTTTGGAATTAAAGAATTAGAAAAGAATACAAGTGTTCGACATGGATTCTTTTCACTGATGCATTCTTTTTTACAATCTAGACAGGTTTAGGAGGAAGAACATCAGTGTTAATTGTATTGGTTTTGTATAGAATCCACGTTATCAAAGACAGCAAGTCAGCAGAAGAGTGAGTTAGAGAGCGGTCTGCTAGATTTGCTACCCTGTTGTGATTTGTTATTCTATATCTCATAAAGGACACTTCACAGTATGAACTCGTCGTTATGCTTTTATTTAAAGTTTTAAACCCCTTTTGAGAGACCTGAAACTGTTATGAGTTTAGAATTGTGGCATTCTTTCTTTTGTTATGGGTGTTACAATATAGAGTTGTGTGTAACTAGAACCCCTTTGTTTTTTTTACAAGGGTGAAGATTTTTTTTGAAAAAAAAAAAAGTGAAAATGGAAGATGTTTCACGCTCCATAATGAAATTACCACGTTTTCTTTTCTTCTTCTTAATTCTAGTGGTATTTTAGGGTAAAACTTATAGTATATATATCTTTTAATTCCTTAAAAATTTCTACTACCTAAGTTTTTTAGGTAAGTTAAAAAAAAAGTTTCACCACAGTAGAGATTAATCAACGTGCACAACAACAAAAATAAAAAGAAAGTCTTGCTATTCTCAATCTGAAATTCAGTGTCGTCCTCTTCTTGTTCCATCGCACCCACCGGATACTAGAAGGTGAGAGCTCCATCTCATTTTCTAGATTTCATTTTCTGATATTTAAAGCCCCTAAATCGATTGAAGCCACTCGTTTAGTTGTAGATGCTTAATTTTGATCTTAGCTGTGTCTACGATTACTGTTTTTGTTTTTTTTGTTTTTTATGTAATGTCATAAATTGATTGGGTTCTTTCCTTCAGCTCTGGGTTGATGCTCTGTTTTCCTTTTCTTTTGGTCTAATCTGGGTTTTCTATGTTGTATTTTGCTTGAATCAATCTCTAGTTCTGTACCGAGAAGTTCAATTATTGAGTAGGCTCGGTTGCTTTGCTGCGTTTGTGGCCTTTCCATTTCGATATTGTAAATTAAGCAAACTACAGAACCTTGATATGTCATTTGTTGGATCACTTGCGTTTGATTCAATTTTATTGCTTGCAAGGTGAACCGGCAAAGAAAGAAAAGAGTGTTTTTGAGTAGAAAGGTTCTTGTGAGAGACTGTTAAACTGGGACCATAAATTGTTGGACAGGATGAGGATGGAAGAGAGGAGGGAGGAGGAGGAGTTGGAGTGGAGGGAGAGGATGGTGGCTTTGCAAATTCAGCATGAGAAGCAAATGATGCAAATGCATGCTGAGGCATGCCAGAACCAAATGCAGATTCTTGGGGTCATGGCTAGGTTTGTTTGTCAATTTTTTGGGTCAATGAATGATGGCCTTGGAGGTGGTTTAGGGACTCTTCCACCTCAAATTTTGCAGAATTTGCAGCATCCAGGCGGACTGGGTGACAATGGGAAGCCAGATTCCAATTCGCCTTCTGAGTTAAACTCCTTGCATAGTGTATATATATTTCAGAACTGTTTTTTATTGTATTGAATACGTTTGTACTATTATGATTGAGAACAATAACTTTTCAAAGCAATACTAGCGGTGACTACTCTTAAGTCTGGAATGATGGTTAAGTGCTTTTTGGGGCAGTCAGAATATCATATTCCTACAACTTTTAAAGAAGCTATTTCTATTTGTATATATTTTTTTGTTACTTCATGTGTTTCTGTACGATGTTAGTTTGGCTAGAACAATGCTTAGCTAATGTACGTGTTGCTCGTCCATAGCCTTTTGTTCTAGAAGGAATCGAGTCTTCTTATGAGTGACATTCTCTTAGGCTGTTTCATCCATTTAGTTAACCATACACTGTAATTTCTCTACTACCCAATAAAGAGAAGCTTTTATTTATTTTTATTTGTTAATTGTAGCCTGTTCATGTTGGCTATTAGAAATGTTGTGGTATCCAATGTTACTATGCTACTAAACTGGTGTTTTTCCATAATTTTGGATGCCTGTTCTGGATGGGGTTTGAAGTTAAGAAATGATTCCAGTAGAGTTATAGATAGAAATCATTCAGATGTGGAAGTATTACCAAGGGCGCTATTCTAAAGTTCTAAATTATCATTATCCTTGTACATTTGACTCTTATTTTATAAATAGTTCTATATACTCTTTTTAAATGTATTTCATCCTTTTCTACTAGCATCTTCATTGGGTTCTCATCATTCAGTACTGAGGATCAAACAACCCTTTAGTAAGTCAATTATCTTTCTCTTTGTTTCTTTTTTCTTTTGATCATCTGCTATAAGGTATGTTGTAGTTTCTGTCACTGGATATAGAATTTGAGTACTGTACATATTAAGATTGCTTTTAATTTGAATATTCTTTTCTCTTTGTTTTCCAATTTTATTTTTTCTAACAATTTGTTTTAGTTTTAATAATATATATGTTAGGATTATATTTATCTTCGGTTTTGAAGGTGTGGTTGCTTACTGTATCAGTTACCTGCACTTGTAGACTTAATTAAGATGGTGTCATTAGCTTTAAGGGTTTGCCTTTGGCTTTCACAACTAATCACATAAAAGTTATGCCCATAGTTTATATTTGTTGTTTAGGTTTGACTTTTAAATTTCAAAAGGCTGTTGAATGCTTCCTTGTAAGGTTCTTCTGATGAAGAATCCCCTCCTATATATATGGAGGCCTTATGATCTTTGCAGTTTAGATTTGAAGATTATTACAATTAAAAGCATTTGCTTCACTCAAGAGTTGTGATGTAACATAACCTAGTTGTGATGCCTAGAACCCTTCTGGTGTAATGTCACATAATGAAAAACTTGAGAATTGGGATAATTTGCTTCATGGTTGATGCCCATGATCCTTTTCGACTGAATTTGCTTACATATCATCTGGAATGTTTTGGGAAGTTTTGAAGCTATGGTTGAAGGGGTTCAAGGCTATTGTTCTTGATATCCCTCTATTGTTTGAGAACAAGATGGACAGATGGACCTAGCCCATTATTGTTGTATGGGTTGATCCTGAAACACAGCTTCAGAGACTCGTGTTGAGGGACAGAACAAGTGAGAATGATGCGGATAAATGCTCAGATGTCACTCGATTTAAAGAGCACCAAGGCAGACATTGTGATTGAGAACACTGGATCACATGAGGATTTAAAAGAGAAGTTCAAAAAGGTGCTATTTGGGGTTACAAAACCATTGTCGTGGACTGAACTATGGCTTTCTCGCCAATGTGCCTTGTCTGCCCTTGTTTCCATCATCGTAGGTGTTCTTATGCTCAGAAAAGTTTATAATAGTGATACTAAATTATAGCAACCTTTGAGTTGTACTTTTGTAGATATTGACAGAGATCAAATTAATTGTGTTCTTACCAATAATGAAGTATGGTTATATGTGCTTTCGCAATCTAACATTGCAGAAGATCCTCGGTCTCCTAGGTTATAGGATATCAAACTCAGTGATTCAAGTCTTCAATTTGAAGCAAATAATGAGTAAAAGTAGGATGTGTACTCACAGATCAATGTGCACGCACAGACTGAATTTGAAATCGAGAATGAAAAATAGGTATAATGGATTAATGGTGCAACAATCTTGGTTAAGAAACACATTCTTTTATGGTAATAATGCAAAGAAAAAGACCCACCTATACAAATGAGCTTTGTGCTTGGTTGGTTGATACTGTAGAAGCAAAAACAAAAAAACAAAAAATCAAAGTGTCATATATACCCCAGAATTGTGAAAATTCAGCAGGAATACAGTCTACTTCAGCTGCTACTAGTTACCAATAGAACCCACAATGAAACCAGAGGCATCTCTAGTGAGATAAACTGGATATATCGAGGTTTTTGTTTTGGCTTCTTCTTTTACCTATGATGCACGGACACCTCTAACCATGGAGTGTCGGAGCGTCGGACGCTCCCCGACACGCCGATACGTACCGACACGGCGTCCGACACGCCACGTGGCGTGTCCGAAAAGTCAAACTTTTTCGACACGGTTGCGACACGTTGACCATTTCTCGACACGGCGTCGACACGGTTTCGACACGCCACATCACCATTTTTAAAAAAAAATTGAACTGACCTAACACAGAGAGCTAGAGGGAGCCGCACTTCTCTCATTCTTCCCATTCTTCCCAAATAGTTCCCAGAGTGAGAAAAGCTGAACCCAGCGACCACAAGCCGAACCCAGCCTCCAGCTCCGACCGACGACCTCAAACCGGCGACCTCTCCAGCCTCCGACCTCATATCTGTAAGTAATTCTTTCTTTTTCTTTTCGTCTTTTAACCTCAAATCAGTGTGGGTGTGGGTCTGTGGGACTGTGGGTTACTGGGTTAGAATTTGATATATATGTATATTTGTATGAAGATATTGGACTAAATGGAGGAAGGAGGTAAGTGCGGTGGGTGGGTGCACAGGTGTGGATCCGGGATCATATATACTATATATATATATGTGATGTTATGATGACCTATGGTTCAATTTGTTTATGTGTTAGACCGAGAATTCTCCATCTTTGTTCAATCAATTTATGCATGGACTTATATATGTGTTAGATTAAAAATGGACTCCGAGCTCCTCCGCTGCAGAGCAGCTCAAGATCGAGTTGGTCTGGGCTCGAACTGATTGAGTCCAAAGTCCAAAATGATCCACATTCGTATATACTCCAAAATATACGACCTAGATCTTGTGGTCTAATAAATCCAACGGTTGAATTTAGAAATAGATTGAATTTAGAACTTTATAATTTGGTAATGTAACGAACTTATTTTATATTTTAGTATATTTTATATTTATTAAAAATACATAAATATATAATTTAGTTTGCCGTGTCCGCGCCGTGTCAGAAACTCAATTTTTTAGTTTTGCCGTGTCGGCGTGTCGTGCCGTGTCGTGTCGCCGTGTCCGTGCAACATAGTCTTTTACAATTGTTACGTTTAGACTGTTTTATTTGTATAAAATTTTCAACTTTGTCTAGCTCAATGGTTTGGGCGACAGATGATACTGGTGGTTCCATGTTCAAATTCTGTTTTTCTGTTTCTGCAGTATTCCTGTATTGGTGGTGATCAGAGAAACCAAGAACAATGAAGGCTACAGTTGACATCCTCCAACTTATTCCCATGGACAGAACAAATTTATGGTTTCGAAAATTAGAGCAGCAAAGATTCAGGACAATCTTTAATTTTCAGCCTATTTATCTGTAAGACTGTAAACAAATCCAAATTAGGCCTTTGTTTGGAGGCTTTGAAACTACTAGGTTGAGAACTCTGTAAAGAAATACTTCTTCAGAAACCGTAGGGTATGAAAAGTAAATATGAACATGACAAGGCACATTTATACAGAAACCATGAGGCAGCAAAGTAATGACGAAGTACAATATTTCAACTTTCATAGGCAGTTCATCTTTAAAACTACAATATATAATCTGCCATTCTAAGACAATCGGAAATTTCATATGCTACACGAAGTAAAGTGAAGGAATGGTAGCCAGCTATCATCACCTAGCAGAAAGAGTACATGTTAGCTCCACATTTGAACATGTTGGAATCAGATTGCTTACAGGCGTCGGTTGTGGGCATAGAGAAGACTTTGGTGGCATTTCTAGGTTCTCAACATCTCCTACGAGCATCTGTGTAACTCCCTTCATTGAAGGTCGATCACTTGGTTTCATTTGAATACACCACAAGGCAGCTACTATCATTTTTCTAATTAATTTCTTCTCCTCTGCTGTAGCATCCCCAATCTCCAAGTCCTTCCCCTCATTATATTGATCATTCACCCATGAGGGGAAGTAAATTTGGCTAGGGTGATCTACATATGCATTTAGATTTTTCCTTCTGCTTGCCATTTCCATCAACAACATTCCAAAACTATAAACATCAGCTTTGTACGACACACCACCAATGTTTTTATAAAACAACTCGGGAGCAATGTATCCCATGGTGCCTCTTGCTGCCATTGATGAGACGATGCTATTGTTTGCTGGATATAGTTTCGCTAGCCCAAAGTCAGAAATCTTTGGGACAAAATTCTCATCAAGTAGGATATTATGAGGCTTGATATCAAAATGCAGAATTTGCATTTCACAACCTTGATGCAAATATTCAATACCTTGAGCGACTCCAACTGCAATGTCATACATTTTCTTGTAACTTAAAGTGATGGATTCTTGTTTGGAGTAAATGTATCTATCAAGAGAACCATTTGGCATGAAATCATATACTAAGGCACGCTTTGAACCCTCGACACAGTAACCAACAAGCTGCACCACATTGACATGGTGAATCCTTCCAATAGTAGCCACTTCACTCATGAAATCTTCCCCGTTAGCATTAGACTTGTCTAACAACTTAATGGCTCCAAAGTGGCCACTCCGTAATTTGCATTTAAATACAGAACCATAACCCCCTGCGCCCAACTTATCTTTGAATCCAGCTGACATTTTCTTAATGTTGGAGTAGGAGTACCTTACAGGCATGAAGTTGTCAGAATGCAGAAAGTCTTCTATAGTGCGGTAGTTTGACCGATGCCTTCTTCGCCACTTATGTATCAGAAGTGCAATCACAAATGGACCTCCAAATATAAGTTTTCCCACTACAACACTGCCAGCGATAATAATCACGAGATTCAAATAACCTGCAAAAGATTTGAAGGAGCTTGACCTGTATATTAAGTCTTGAAAGTGCAAGGCCATATATGCAATATGAGAGATAACCATCGATCTGGTTGATGATAAATTAGGCAACAAATTGAGAGAAATGACATTTACCAGTGAACGCCGCCCAACCAAGTAGAAAGAAACCTGGAGTGCATGACAGAGAATGTACAGAATTAATTAGCACAGAGTTATTCGTAAAATCAAGTAGAGAAATCATGGCGTACTCGATCGTCAGTATATACCTCGTATGCTGCGCGGATAACATCTTCTACTGTAATAAGGAAGGGGCAAATAATAAGGAAGACGGTCATTCAACCAAGAAGGAAGGAAATAAGGAGTAAGGGAATTCCATTGACCGCTGCAGTCGTACAGAGTCGTATAGTCAAGCTCGAAGCCGTACACCATTTGATCGTGTATATCTTGATAGGAAACGTTTCGGTCCTCCTCGGAGGGCATCCAAGTGGTCAGACCCATCCAATTTACAGTGCACCCATTCTCCACATCTTCGGCGGAGATACTGCCTGGAACGGCATAACCATACATTTCGGAGTTAATACAGGGAGCCGTGCTCACATACCGAGAAGAATTCACTGGATTTGCACATTTCAAGAAAATTACTGGAGTCACTGCATATCGTAGTTCCCAGTAAAGGTATCTATCCAAATATCTGAAGGACAAAGGAAAACGAGGAAGGGAAGAGCAGTTGTTCTTCTCAAGGCCAGGATCTACCACTCGGATTGTGCTCTTGTCGTAGTCAATGGCCTTGACGTAGTACTCTTGAGAAAATAGGCGCAGCACTGTGATGTTGTTGTGGTCACATTCCAAAGGGTAGCGTGAGTCGCCACAGTGCTCTGGAGCATGTTGTAGTCGAAATGGGTAGCTTATGTTGTGGATGTCGCCGCAAGAAGAAGGGACACACTTATCTTTTTGACCAGATGAGCCAAGAACCAAAAAGGCTACAATTGAAACCCAAGCACACTGCAGGGACAGGCTCCTAATCCCAGTTGTTCCCATGGAGAGAGATCAGAAAAGACTTGCGCGTTCCAGATTCACACTGCCAAAGTCTATATACTTTTAATTAATGGAGTTTCTTGACGTGATCATTCCAACTTGGACTTAATTGAGAGTGTCAGGCTCTCATTCATGGAGATGTCAATTACTCAATTACGTACAGAGACCGGAGCTTAATTTATTGGGTTTGTGGAATTGAACTGTAGCACTCTTCTACACATTACAGACAAGGGAACGGCCGGCTGTCGTTGGAATTTGTCAAGAGGTGAAATTACAAATTTTTACTTTTCATAGGAAGGACGCGCGTTTGGAAAGTATAATTCTCAATGTGACATGTTACCATTCTATAACTTCGGGCAGAATAGTTACATCAACCATGATTATATAAACTTGATGATAATTTTTGTTACCTTAATGTTCGTAAGTGTGCATACACTATAAAAAATTATACACCTCACTCTAACTCAGCAATTGGTTCCAGTTGAAGGTTTAATCTTCTGGCAGGTGTGCTTGCACTTTTTCCTGCAGGACCTTGAGAGGCAAAAGGATTTGGAGGCATAGTCAAGTTTTCTCCTCCTTCCAACATCTGAACCACCCCTTTCATAGAGGGACGATCAACCGGGTGCCACTGGATGCACCAGAGACCCACAATCGCAAGTCTCTTTGCAATTTTAGCATCTGCTTCTTCCCCGACACGGATTCGGAGGTCTTCACCTTCTTCTAGTAGATTATAGATCCATTCTGGGTAGTAAACTTCAGGTGCGTTCTCTGTGGTTGAACTGATGTTCTTTCTTCCTCCTACCATCTCGAGCAGTACCATTCCATAACTATACACATCTGACTTATAGGACACATTCCCGAAGTCCCTGGAGAACACTTCAGGTGCAATGTACCCCATTGTTCCCCTAGCTGTAGTCATTGACACTATACTCTGATCCTTGGAACATAACTTGGCCAAACCAAAATCAGAAATCTTTGGGGTGAAGTTATGGTCAAGCAGAACATTGTGGGGTTTGATATCAAAATGGAGGATTCATTGATCGCACCCCTGGTGCAGATATTCAATTCCTTTGGCTATGCCTAGAGCAATATCTTGCAACTTATCCCAACCAAGGAAAGAATTGTTATTGTCTGCTGATGAAATGAAATCTTGCAGTGAACCATTAGGTAAGAAGTCATAAACAAGAGCTCGTCTAAACCCATCAGCGCAGAATCCAACCAAGCGAACCACATTGACATGATGGATATGACCCATTGTTCCCACTTCATTAACAAACTCTTCCCCATCTCCTTTAGTACTAGTGAGGACTTTCACGGCAACAAAACATTCAGAAGAAAGCTTTCCCTTATAAACAGTCCCATATGCCCCTTGGCCTAATTTGTCCTTGAACTGATCTGTAATCCTTTTGATATCTGAGTAAGAGTATCTGCTTGGTTTGAGAGCTATGTAATCCTCTAAAAATCTTTCAATTTTTAATTGATTCTGTTTCTCCTTTCTATCAGAACTATAAGCATGAAAAGCTGCACCAGCAAGTAGTACGAGTACAAATGAACCCAGGGATGTACCTGCAAGTTAATCCTCTGAGTAAATTTCAACAATACATCTCTTCTAGATATGAAACAAACTAAAGAATCTCTTAGAAAACTCACCAGTAGCTACTAAAGTTTTCCCCGAACCTGTAAAAATAACAAGAAAACAAAATCGGTCCATATTTGTCAAATTACATAGTTGAGTTGTGAGCTACGACATGAGTAATGGTGTAACATTGCAAGGACAGCAGATGAAAGCTTTTAGAAAAGTTTTGTGGGACTAACTGAGCTTCCTATTTCCTGTGATTCATTATCTGTGCAAAGTTTCCAACTTCTATCAAGTCATCATGTGCAAATATGCTTGCTTGGAATGGAATTTCATGCGCATATGCTAATACTAATCTCATTTCACAAATGCAGGAATAATCATCATGTGCAAAAATGCTTGGAATCTGTAACAAACATATAGCAAAACTTATAAATAGATGTTACCCTGTACCTCCTTTCTGAAGGCATTCAATATCAGTACTAGTGGTGCCATTGTTCTTCAATCCACAGATCTTTCCATGTGCTTCACATAGTCCACAATTTGGTTCAGACCATTCCAAATAAAGAGATTCATACATGTATGGAACTGATGAAAGATTACGCATCTTTGTACAAGACAGGAGGGGCAAGTACTCAATTCCATAGGAAGAAGATACCCAATAGATTTGGTAGCCAAAGCAGGGGACTGAATAAAGCGACGAGGCCCGCGGTTCCCTTTCAGCTGAAGAACAATTGAATAAGGTAATATCAGTCATTTGGTATTCTGAGTAGTGGAAGGGAAAGATTGGCATGTTGTGGACTTTCAAAAGCTTGGCAAGCAAGCAATCTTCTGGGTCATATAGCTGGATTTTCTGAGCCTTATAGTCTATGGTTTTGATTGCAAATTTAACTGGGATTGGAAGCTCAAGAATGGTTTCCTTCTTTTCATTGCAGGATACAAGAAACCCAGGATTTTCTGGGTGGCTACCTTTGAAGCTGAATGGGAATTTGATAGCCGGGCCATGTTTCCCACAATTGGGTTTTTTACCAAGGACTATGGAGGAGAAAACCAGCAAGATGAAGCAAAAGGAAGAAATGAGAGTATGCTGCATTACTCAGATTTTTCAGTACTAGCTTCTCCTGGACACTGAATAAACTTTCTGAAGTATTTGGATGGATTTTGAGATGGCTAGAGCTAGGCTGGTATACGAAGATGATTGCAGTAATGGCTAGCAAAGTTGACTGACCCGGTCTATTGTCTCAAGTCTGATCACTATTCAGGCTTTGATTGAGTGAGTGGAAACTTCCTTGAAATACCAACCTAAGAACAATTAAATAAATATTTATTAATTACAAAAGACCCTCAGTTATGCGTGATTAACAAATTTGACATCTATTTGCTAATTTATAATTTAATATCTTAAGCTTGACGCATTTAACATGTTCATACCTTTTCTTTATTAAAAAATAAAATAAAGGGTGTTTATGCGTCAACACGTTAACGTTACATTTTATTTAAAGATAAAATTGCATACAAAATAACGAATGATAGAAAGTTTTTTTCAAATTAACATCTCAAATCGACAAACTAGAAAGATTTTGTCAAATTGACATTTCAAATTGCACACAAACTGTTCTATTTTGGAGTTCAAAAATATTAAATAAAATAAATAAAGTTTCAAATTTAATCATGAAATTTTTCTATTACCTACTATAGCCCTATATTCGGTGGTTATTTTGCGTAAAATTTTTATACGACTTGTTGCGTGTCATCGGTTTAAAACTATTTTCAGTTGGAGGTCCGGCCAAAATACGTAATTTAGACGGTCGAACGACCTTTTCCGTGCGTTTAGCGGTTTGACTTACGAGATTGACCGTTCGGATCGAGCCCTTATTCTTTTCGGATCAAGTTGAATGTTTTCCTATACATGTATTTTATCATGATGGTCAGATCTGATGGTCGGATTTCTGTTTCTCAAGTTTGATCATCACAATCACAACATGCATACTAATGTTGTATAACTTGTTTACCAAGTGTTATGTAAATGTTCCGTTTCAAAAACAAACCATACGTAAAACCTTCAAACGCCAAAAAGTCATGAAATAAGATATGACGAGAATGTTGAAATACATCCACGGTTGAAAAATCACACTATTCCGGTAAATATTCGGTGCCGATAGTTGCGGTCAATGCAATTTTTCATTTTTCCCCCTATGAGTAGCCCTATATTCGGTGGTTATTTTGCGTAAAATTTTTATACGACTTGTTGCGTGTCATCGGTTTAAAACTATTTTCAGTTGGAGGTCCGGCCAAAATACGTAATTTAGACGGTCGAACGACCTTTTCCGTGCGTTTAGGGGTTTGACTTACGAGATTGACCGTCCGGATCGAGCCCTTATTCTTTTCGGATTAAGTTGAATGTTTTCCTATACATGTATTTTATCATGATGGTCAGATCTGATGGTCGGATTTCTGTTTCTCAAGTTTGATCATCACAATCACAACATGCATACTAATGTTGTATAACTTGTTTACCAAGTGTTATGTAAATGTTCCGTTTCAAAAACAAACCATACGTAAAACCTTCAAACGCCAAAAAGTCATGAAATAAGATATGACGAGAATGTTGAAATACATCCACGGTTGAAAAATCACACTATTCCGGTAAATATTCGGTGCCGATAGTTGCGGTCAATGCAATTTTTCATTTTTCCCCCTATGAGTAGCCCTATATTCGGTGGTTATTTTGCGTAAAATTTTTATACGACTTGTTGCGTGTCATCGGTTTAAAACTATTTTCAGTTGGAGGTCCGGCCAAAATACGTAATTTAGACGGTCGAACGACCTTTTTCGTGCGTTTAGGGGTTTGACTTACGAGATTGACCGTCCGGATCGAGCCATTATTCTTTTCGGATCAAGTTGAATTTTTTCCCATACATGTATTTTATCATGATGGTCAGATCTGACGGTCGGATTTCTGTTTCTCAAGTTTGATCATCACAATCACAATATGCATACTAATGTTGTATAACTTGTTTACAAAGTGTTATGTAAATGTTCCGTTTCAAAAATAAACCATACGTAAAACCTTCAAACGCCAAAAAATCATGAAATAAGATATGACGAGAATGTTGAAATACATCCACGGTTGAAAAATCACACTATTCCGGTAAATATTCGGTGCCGATAGTTGCGGTTAATGCAATTTTTCATTTTTCCCCTTATGAGTAGCCCTATATTCGGTGGTTATTTTGTGTAACATTTTTATACGACTTGTTGCGTGTCATCGGTTTAAAACTATTTTCAGTTAGAGGTCCGGCCAAAATACGTAATTTAGACGGTCGAACGACCTTTTCCGTGCGTTTAGGGTTTGACTTACGAGATTGACCGTCCGGATCGAGCCCTTATTCTTTTCGGATCAAGTTGAATGTTTTCCTATACATGTATTTTATCATGATGGTCAGATCTGATGGTCGGATTTCTGTTTCTCAAGTTTGATCATCACAATCACAACATGCATACTAATGTTGTATAACTTGTTTACCAAGTGTTATGTAAATGTTCCGTTTCAAAAACAAACCATACGTAAAACCTTCAAACGCCAAAAAGTCATGAAATAAGATATGACGAGAATGTTGAAATACATCCACGGTTGAAAAATCACACTATTCCGGTAAATATTCGGTGCCGATAGTTGCGGTCAATGCAATTTTTCATTTTTCCCCCTATGAGTAGCCCTATATTCGGTGGTTATTTTGCGTAAAATTTTTATACGACTTGTTGCGTGTCATCGGTTTAAAACTATTTTCAGTTGGAGGTCCGGCCAAAATACGTAATTTAGACGGTCGAACGACCTTTTCCGTGCGTTTAGGGGTTTGACTTACGAGATTGACCGTCCGGATCGAGCCCTTATTCTTTTCGGATTAAGTTGAATGTTTTCCTATACATGTATTTTATCATGATGGTCAGATCTGATGGTCGGATTTCTGTTTCTCAAGTTTGATCATCACAATCACAACATGCATACTAATGTTGTGTAACTTGTTTACCAAGTGTTATGTAAATGTTCCGTTTCAAAAACAAACCATACGTAAAACCTTCAAACGCCAAAAAGTCAGGAAATAAGATATGACGAGAATGTTGAAATACATCCACGGTTGAAAAATCACACTATTCCGATAAATATTCGGTGCCGATAGTTGCGGTCAATGCAATTTTTCATTTTTTCCCTTATGAGTAGCCCTATATTCGGTGGTTATTTTGCGTAAAATTTTTATACGACTTGTTGCGTGTCATCGGTTTAAAACTATTTTCAGTTGGAGGTCCGGCCAAAATAGGTAATTTAGACGGTCGAACGACCTTTTCCGTGAGTTTAGGGGTTTGACTTACGAGATTGACAGTCCGGATCGAGCCCTTATTCTTTTCGGATCAAGTTGAATTTTTTCCCATACATGTATTTTATCATGATGGTCAGATCTGACGGTCGGATTTCTGTTTCTCAAGTTTGATCATCACAATCACAACATGCATACTAATGTTGTATAACTTGTTTACCAAGTGTTATGTAAATGTTCCGTTTCAAAAACAAACCATACGTAAAACCTTCAAACGCCAAAAAATCATGAAATAAGATATGACGAGAATGTTGAAATACATCCACGGTTGAAAAATCATACTATTCCGGTAAATATTCGGTGCCGATAGTTGCGGTCAATGCAATTTTTCATTTTTTCCCCCTATGAGTAGCCCTATATTCGGTGGTTGTTTTGCGTAAAATTTTTATACGACTTGTTGCGTGTTGTCAGTTTAAAACTATTTTCAGTTGGAGGTCCGGCCAAAATACGTAATTTAGACGGTCGAACGACCTTTTCCGTGAGTTTAGGGGTTTGACTTACGAGATTGACCGTCCGGATCGAGCCCTTATTCTTTTCGGATCAAGTTGAATTTTTTCTCATGCATGTATTTTATCATGATGGTCAGATCTGACGGTCGGATTTATGTTTCTCAAGTTTGATCATCACAATCACAACATGCATACTAATGTTGTATAACTTGTTTACCAAGTGTTATGTAAATGTTCCGTTTCAAAAACAAACCATACGTAAAACCTTCAAACGCCAAAAAGTCATGAAATAAGATATGACGAGAATGGTGAAATACATCCACGGTAGAAAAATCACACTATTCCTGTAAATATTCGGTGCCGATAGTTGCGGTCAATGCAATTTTTCATTTTTCCCCCTATGAGTAGCCCTATATTCGGTGGTTATTTTGTGTAACTTTTTTATACGACTTGTTGCGTGTCATCGGTTTAAAACTATTTTCAGTTGGAGGTCCGGCCAAAATACGTTATTTAGACGGTCGAACGACCTTTTCCGTGCGTTTAGGGTTTGACTTACGAGATTGACCGTCCGGATCGAGCCCTTATTCTTTTCGGATCAAGTTGAATTTTTTCCCATACATGTATTTTATCATGATGGTCAGATCTGACGGTCGGATTTTTGTTTCTCAAGTTTGATCATCACAATCACAACATGCATACTAATGTTGTGTAACTTGTTTAACAAGTGTTATGTAAATGTTCCGTTTCAAAAACAAACCATAAGTAAAACCTTCAAACGCCAAAAAGTCATGAAATAAGATATGACGAGAATGTTGAAATACATCCACGGTTTAAAAATGACACTATTCCGGTAAATATTCGGTGCCGATAGTTGCGGTCAATGCAATTTTTCATTTTTTCTCCTATGAGTAGCCCTATATTCGGTGGTTATTTTGCGTAAAATTTTTATACGACTTGTTACGTGTCGTCGGTTTAAAACTATTTTCAGTTGGAGGTCCGGCCAAAATACGTAATTTAGACGGTCGAACGACCTTTTCCGTGCGTTTAGGGGTTTGACTTACCAGATTGACCGTCCGGATCGAGCCCTTATTCTTTTCGGATCAAGTTGAATTTTTTCCCATACATGTATTTTATCATGATAGTCAGATCTGACGATCGGATTTCTGTTTCTCAAGTTTGATCATCACAACCACAACATGCATACTAATGTTGTGTAACTTGTTTACCAAGTGTCATGTAAATGTTCCGTTTCAAAAACAAACCATAAGTAAAACCTTCAAACGCCAAAAAGTCATGAAATAAGATATGACGAGAATGTTGAAATACATCCACAGTTGAAAAATCACACTATTCCGGTAAATATTCGGTGCCGATAGTTGCGGTCAATGCAATTTTTCATTTTTCCCCCTATGAGTAGCCCTATATTCGGTGGTTGTTTTGCGTAAAATTTTTATACGACTTGTTGCGTGTTGTCAGTTTAAAACTATTTTCAGTTGGAGGTCCGGCCAAAATACGTAATTTAGACGGTCGAACGACCTTTTCCGTGAGTTTAGGGGTCTGACTTACGAGATTGACCGTCCGGATCGAGCCCTTATTCTTTTCGGATCAAGTTGAATTTTTTCTCATGCATGTATTTTATCATGATGGTCAGATCTGACGGTCGGATTTATGTTTCTCAAGTTTGATCATCACAATCACAACATGCATACTAATGTTCTATAACTTGTTTACCAAGTGTTATGTAAATGTTCCGTTTCAAAAACAAACCATACGTAAAACCTTCAAACGCCAAAAAGTCATGAAATAAGATATGACGAGAATGTTGAAATACATCCACGGTTGAAAAATCACACTATTCCGGTAAATATTCGGTGCCGATAGTTGCGGTCAATGCAATTTTTCATTTTTTTCCCCTATGAGTAGCCCTATATTCGGTGGTTATTTTGCGTAAAATTTTTATACGACTTGTTGCGTGTCATCGGTTTAAAACTATTTTCAGTTGGAGGTCCGGCCAAAATACGTAATTTAGACGGTCGAACGACCTTTTCCGTGCGTTTAGGGGTTTGACTTATGAGATTTACCGTCCGGATCGAGCCCTTATTCATTTCGGATCAAGTTGAATTTTTTCCCATACCTGTATTTTATCATGATGGTCAGATCTGACGGTCGGATTTCTGTTTCTCAAGTTTGATCATCACAATCACAACATGCATACTAATGTTGTATAACTTGTTTACCAAGTGTTATGTAAATGTTCCGTTTCAAAAACAAACCATACGTAAAACCTTCAAACGCCAAAAAATCATGAAATAAGATATGTCGAGAATGTTGAAATACATCCACGGTTGAAAAATCACACTATTCCTGTAAATATTCGGTGCCGATAGTTGCGGTCAATGCAATTTTTCATTTTCCCCCTATGAGTAGCCCTATATTCGGTGGTTATTTTGTGTAACTTTTTTATACGACTTGTTGCGTGTCATCGGTTTAAAACTATTTTCAGTTGGAGGTCCGGCCAAAATACGTTATTTAGACGGTCAAACGACCTTTTCCGTGCGTTTAGGGTTTGACTTACGAGATTGACCGTCCGGATCGAGCCCTTATTCTTTTCGGATGAAGTTGAATTTTTTCCCTTACATGTATTTTATCATGATGGTCAGATCTGACGGTCGGATTTTTGTTTCTCAAGTTTGATCATCACAATCACAACATGCATACTAATGTTGTGTAACTTGTTTACCAAGTGTTATGTAAATGTTCCGTTTCAAAAACAAACCATAAGTAAAACCTTCAAACGCCAAAAAGTCATGAAATAAGATATGACGAGAATGTTGAAATACATCCACGGTTTAAAAATCACACTATTCCGGTAAATATTCGGTGCCGATAGTTGCGGTCAATGCAATTTTTCATTTTTTCCCCTATGAGTAGCCCTATATTCGGTGGTTATTTTGCGTAAAATTTTTATACGACTTGTTACGTGTCATCGGTTTAAAACTATTTTCAGTTGGAGGTCCGGCCAAAATACGTAATTTAGACGGTCGAACGACATTTTCCGTGAGTTTAGGGGTTTGACTTACGAGATGGACCGTCCGGATCGAGCCCTTATTCTTTTCGGCTCAAGTTGAATGTTTTCCCATACATATATTTTATCATGATGGTCAGATCTGACGGTCGGATTTCTGTTTCTCATGTTTGATCATCACAATCACAACATGCATACTAATGTTGTTTAACTTGTTTACCAAGTATTATGTAAATGTTCTGTTTCAAAAACAAACCATATGTAAAACCTTCAAACGCCAAAAAGTCATGAAATAAGATATGACTAGAATGTTGAATTACATCCAAGGTTGAAAAATCACACTATTCCGGTAAATATTCGGTGCCGATAGTTGCGGTCAATGTAATTTTTCATTTTTTCCCCTATGAGTAGCCCTATATTCGGTTGTTGTTTTGCGTAAAATTTTTATACGACTTGTTGCGTGTCGTCGGTTTAAAACTATTTTCAGTTGGAGGTCCGGCCAAAATACGTAATTTAGACGGTCGAACGGCCTTTTCCATGCGTTTAGGGGTTTGACTTACGAGATTGACCGTCCGGATCGAGCCCTTATTCTTTTCGGATCAAGTTGAATTTTTTCCCATACATGTATTTTATCATGATGGTCAGATCTGACGGTTGGATTCCTGTTTCTCAAGTTTGATAATCACAATCACAACATGCCAAATGTATAAAAATACTTTTAGCCGACGAAATTCAAAGGTTTAGCCGACGAATTTCAAAGGTTTAGCCGACGAATTTATAAAGTTTAGCCGACGAGTTTAGATGGTTTAGGCGACGAATTGGTGTATAGCCGACGAAATTGGTATCTTTAGCTGACGAAATTTTCAAAGGACTTTAGCCGACGAAAATATATGAATAGTCGTCGGCTAAAGTCGAAAAATTTTCAAAATTTTCAACCAAAATTTTCAAAAGACTTTAGCCGACGAAGATATATGAAAAGTCATCGGCTAAAGTCGAAAAATGGATGGTAAGAAGTCTATTATCTGCCAGATTTTATATAGGCGAAGATGGATGGTAAGAAGTCTATTATCTGCCAGATTTTCTTCTCGGCCTAGCTCCGCTGTCAAGCCACCGGAGACCGTCACACTTGTCCCAAAAGCTTCGCCGTCGTCTCTACTTCATTGCTGGATAGGTGGTGCATCGAGTGGCACCGCCGTGAGGGATAAATCGAGCTCCAAAACTCCGCCGGTTCGGATTCGGTGTCGATCAAATTTCTCCTTCCTTAGGCCACCATTTGGTGATTTCTATATATGGATAAGTTGAGTTTGATTAGTACTACATTCCCATAGAATTTGGTAGCTCGATTCGGTGTGTGTGAAGAGAATCGAAGATTTGAAGGTTTTAGGGTTTAAAATTGGGGATTTTTATATTTTGAGTCGATTGACCTGTTTAGGCTTAGAATTGAGCTTCGACTTCTTCTAGAAAGTTGTTCGAAATGTTGAGAGGAAGATTCTGTCAAATTTTGGTCGTGATTGGAGGTGGCCGAAAGGTTTTGCAGTTTTTTTTTCCAAAACCCAGCACCTTTAGCCGACGATATTTAAATACTATATTCGTCGGCTATAGTATTTTTAATTTTTTTTATAAGGTTTAGCCTATATTTCGTCGGCTATAGTTATTTTTTTAAATTTTTTATAAGGTTTAGCTGACGAAATATAGTATATTTCGTCGGCTATAGTTATTTTTTTAAATTTTTTATAATGTTTAGCCGACGAAATATAGTAAATTTTGTCGGCTATAGTTATTTTTTTAATTATTTATTACACACTTTAGCCGACAAATATCTTAATTGTTTCGTCGGCTAAAGTCTGGGAAAAAAACCGACGACAAGTTTTTTGTCGGCTAACTGTGGGACTATAGCCGACGAAAAAAAAAATTTCGTCGGCTAAAGTCATCACCGACGACCTTTTCCCGACGACACTATAGCCGACGAGCCTTCGTCGGCTAAGATCTTAGCCGACGAATTAAGATAACAGGCCGACAAAAATTGTTCGTCGGCTAAAGTGCTTGTCCTGGTAGACCCCTAACGACGAGATGACTATCTCATTAAAGTGACAATTAAAAAATAGCAGTAAAATCGCCTATCATGGTTTCTAAATAACGGACTAAGTTAGAGGTTCACATCCAACGTAAATATTTAATCATCTCAACGGACCCATCATTATGCGTTTTGGCAGTGCAATTTGACATTAGAACCATCTGGCCGAGCTCAACGATTGCAAATCAGTTTCAATCTACCAAGCTTAAGGATTGCAAGTCTGTTCTAGTACTCCTCACAAACAGCCACTAGTTGTAAATGAAAAATTCAATGATGGTGGGTCGTAGAAAAATTAGTATACGCTTAACAATATCAAAACTATTATCATAGTCGTTTTTCATGGGACCAATTAGGTTATAAATATCAATTTTCAATGATATGTGATAGTCATCAGTTCTTCGATGAAAACTTCTTTAAAGAATGGGCAGTGAGCCCGTAGAAGTTGCATGTATCATAAGTAGCATAAGTAGTAAATGCTCGTGTAACACGTGACCAATGTGTTGACACATTAACGAACACCATAAAACATGTAAGATGTCCACAAGTTGGTTGTGTTTTTGCCACGATCCTCAGCAAAGGGTTGAGAGGTCACTAGTGAGCAAAGAAAAAAGAGGGGATGTGGGCGTGCCACCTCGCAGACGAGGAAAAGAAATTTGCGCGAGATCTTGACTTCTTGATCAGGAGGAGGGTTTCAAGAGTCACCTCGCGGACGAGAAATTTACGAGCACCAGCGATTCGATACTCATGGTATGTCGCGAGTAGAGCAACAAATAGGGATCAGGAATGAATGCAAAGCTTCGGGGAGCGTCGGAAGGTTTATTGTTTGTAAAGATTGAGAGAGAGAGAGAGTGAGTTTCAACAGGGAAGTGAAAGCAAAGCTCTCGGGAATGTCTGGAGGTTCAACTGGGTTGAAAGTTGTATTGTAAGATTTGATTGTGAAGAGAGAGAGAGAGCTTCAATAGGGAAGTGAAAGCAAAGCTCCGGGGATCGTTTGGAAGTTCAACTAGGTTAAAGGTTGTATTATATTTCTGTTTGAGTAAGTTGTGTGTGTGTGTGTCTTTGAGAGCCCGCGAGCTCTTTTTATATAGTAGCTCGCTGCTAGGAGAGAAGTAATTGAGTACCACAAGGATACGGCCTTGCCCGCTGCTCAACTGTAGACTCTTATGCAGACTCAAACTTATCCCGCGAGGTGTCACAGTCTTTGTAGAAGACTATCTCGCGTGCTCTTAAAGCTTATCTCACGCGCCCTTGAAGCCTGTTTCTATCTCGTGGGCTCTTGCAACTCACGAGCCTTAAACGACTTTTCCATTAAAGGGGGCCACAGGGATTGGCCCAAAACATGTCAAAGACTTGCAAGAGTCTTCAACGATAAATGTGGTGCATGCGGACTCCGCCTGTTTCTTATTCACGAAGTCTCCTACGCGAGCCAGTTCGCCTCGCCTTCTTGGCGAAGTCCCTTACGAGAACCAGTTCGCCTAAATGTACTCTGTCTCGCCTAGATGTACTTCGCCTCGCCTAGGACTCCACTCCTACGCGAAGTTTCACCTCGCCTGGCCTAAGCGAAGTCTTTAATTCCATGCGAAGTCCATTATGCAACGAACTCTGCCATCTAGCTCGCATGATCTCACTGGCAGACCATTACTTGTAAACGAATTTGGGCTCACCAGTGTGACATGGACTAAGAATTTAATTAATATTCACATAGACATTTACTGTCCATTAAAATATTAATTTAGGTGTAAACATTACCCCCCAGCCTCGAAGTCATGAATGTCAAGAATAACTGAAGAGGTTTATGTTCATGTTGCTCCAAAGCCATTGGTATTAGCTCGGGTCATACTTAAAAATGAGTGTAAGTAGACAAGCCTGTGAATAGGCCTTGAAACCCAAGCACCCAACAAAGTATTATAGCGAAGCTGCTGTACAATTCGCCTAGTACTAATCATGATCTTAACATACCTAGGCACCTTGGACTTGAACTTAACGCGCACTCCGCTTGCACTTCACCTGCATTCGCCTCCTCTACTCTTACATTCGCCTGCTCTACTAAGAATACATGGTACATTGCACATACCACGAGCGGATGTAGCTCGCAGGGATATATCTTGAATAGATATACCTCGAGCAGACGCTTGCTTTGACTAGATTCCAAAAATGGTCCTTCGCGAGCTCTTGGCGATAGCGAATCAACTTTTTGATAAACATGAAATGACATTGGCCATGTACTTCGCTGCCCCCCCCCCCCCAGTGCGAACCAATGAGAGGCAAACAAAAGGGTGGCGAACGGGCCGCATAAGCTTGCAAAAATAGAGGCCAAAGGGATTGGCCTAAATAATGACTAAAACACTTGAAGAATGTCTAAAATCTGAAATAACTGGAACACATATCTACCCCAATGTGCCCCCAGTTTTGATGTCTGTTTGCCGATGCTTGAGAAGAATGAAGGACATTAAAACTTTAGCATGCCTCCTAGGGAAGGAGTTGTAGTACCGTGCATCATTGACGATGGCAAACACCAAAAAAGGTCATAGATCGGCCTTGAGTAGATCCTGGTGTATGAAAAAGGCACACCAAACTGCTATAGATGCCCCCCCTTAGTGAGGAAAGCATGCTACAAGGTCACGAAAACACATTGAAAATGTACTTTGTAAATTCGTGTGTATCCTGACCTGTCTGCATTCAAACTGATAGAAGTCGCTCTAGGAATGTCGGAATGGCGAACCGTAAAATTCTCTGGAAAATAGACATCCAGGGTTTTCTGTTAATATAAGACACACCGGCTAGTTCTTTCTAGATCACCCCATTTTAATCAGTGAAGTCGACTGTTAAGGAATGTCTGCTCCAATGTTTGCAGCACTGTAAGCTAGTTTTATTGCCTCTCGGACTTGACTTCGCTGGTAGCAATTCAAGGCATATGGAATGCCTATTGTCATCAAGCCTCAGGGATAGGCTTTGAAGTAAATTTCAAGCCTTATATAGGCAAGAATTTTGTCTTGCATTTCAGCAAAACCAAGGATCTCTTTTTGTGTTTTTGCTATTTGATTTTTTTGTATTTTTCTTTTTTCAATGCGAGAAAGAAAGAAACTGAAAGAAAAAAACAGAAGCAAAGGTTGAAGTAAAAGTGAGGAGCAAAGAGAAGAAGTGATCATAGCTTGATTGGTTACCCCTTGTTAGGATATGGAGGAGGCCTACAATGCTTCACTCCAAGCCTCGACGCTGTTATGATCTAGGCATGAGATTTTTTTTGTTGAGAAGTTCCAAGTATATAGCTGAGATGTTGGGCGCCAGCAGCCTGAAAACTTAAATAAAATAGCTCGTAGGGAAGGCGAGATATGCAGAACAATGACTAGCTGCAGGGAAGCCATGCAACCGTCCAGCAGCTAGGTTGGATTGATCATACCTTTGATTGTGATCATATCCAACTACCACCTTCCTCGATAAGGCCAGAAACCCCTTCTTTATTGCATGGGACAAATTGAGCATACTTGGGTTCTTCTTAGCTAGTAGGATCATCGTCTTGGTGAAGACGTTTGAGGGCACAGTTTTGCTCCCCATGTGTTTGACTTGTGTCCACATATACGTCCCGCACAAGAATATTGGTTTCTTGGTCAAACCTCCTATGGAATTGTGGTTCGCCATCAATGTTCCAACCGATCTCTTCTTCTAAGATGAATTGTTCTATCCTACCTTCCAGTTCATCTTTCTGAGGAACACTGATAAATTTCGAGATAAGATTATTATCCATAATCTCGTCGGCCTCAACCTCAGGTTCTTTGTCATTGATTGACAAAATAGTTTCTTCTTTGGACGTAGGTTCGTCCAAAGAAAAATCTTCATCATTAGATTGACTGCTAGGCAGTTCAATCTGTTTAGCAGGGTCAGTGATGCTACGTTAAATGGCCAAACCCTTGATCAGGTCTTTCAGCTCGCCGATCAACTGGAGGATTCGCTCCACAGGCTGAGAGGATCATGTGTCTTGGGTTGGTTGTGAGCCTACCATGGCACGGAAACTCAGGTTTTCCTGGTTTCCCATAGTGAATTGCTTGTACTCCCCTGTCCCACTGGGTGTGCCAATGTTTTGGCCACGATCCTCAGCAAGGGGTTGAGAGGTCACTAATGAGCAAAGAAAAACGAGGGGTTGCGGGTGTGCCACCTTGCGGACGAGGAAAAGGAGATTGCGTGAGATCTTGAATTCTTGATCAGGCAGAAGGTTTCAAGTGCCACCTCGCGGACAAGGAATTTACGAGCACGAGTGATTCGATACTCACGGTATGTCGTGAGCAGAGTAACAAATAGAGATCATGAATGAATGTAAAGCTCCGAGGAACGTCTGGAGGTTTCAACTAGGTTGAAGGTTTTGTCTGTATTGTTTGTAAAGATTGAGAGAGAGTGAGTTTCAACAGGGAAGCGAAAGTAAAGCTCCGGGGAGTGTCTGAAGGTTCAACTGGGTTGAAAGTTTTATTGTAAGATTTGATTGTGTAGAGAGAGAGAGCTTCACATGGAAGCGAAAACAAAGCTCCGAGGATCGTTTGGAAGTTCAACTGGGTTGAAGGTTTTATTATATTTCTGTTTGAGTAAGTTGTGTGTGTGTCTTTGAGAGCCGGCGAGCTCTTTTTATATAGTAGAACGTTGCCACGAGAAAAGTAATTGAGTACCACAGGGACACGGCCTCGCCCGCTGCTCAACTGTAGACTCTTATGTGGACTCAAACTTATCCCGCTAGGTGTCACAGTCTTTATAGATGACTATCTCGCGTGCTCCTGAAGCTTATCACGCTCGCCCCTGAAGCCTGTTTCTATCTCGCGGGCTCTTGCAGCTCGCGAGCCTTAAAAGGTTTTTTCATTAAAAGGGGCCACAAGGATTGGCCCAAAGCATGTCAAAGACAAGCAATAGTCTTCAACGATAAATGTGGTGCATGCGGACTCCGCATGTTGCTTCTTTGCGAAGTCTCCTACGCGAGCCAGTTCGCCTCGTCTTCTTGGCGAAGTCCCCTACGCTAACCAGTTGGCCTAAATGTACTCCGCCTCACCTTGGACTCCACTCCTACGCGAAGTGTCACCTCGCTTGGCCTAAGCGAAGTCTTTAATTCCACGCGAAGTCCATTTCGCAGCGAACTCTGCCATCCAGCTCGCATGATTTCATTGGCGGGCCATTACTTGTAAACCCAAAAACCCAAAGAATTTGGGCTCGCTGGTCTGACGTGGACCAAAATTTAATTAATATTCACATAGACATTTACTGTTCAGTAAAATATTAATTTGGGCGTAAACATGTTGTATCTATCCACATAATCCCATTTAATTAGATTTGTTGTAAGAATCAATGTTCTATTTTGTGTCATTATCGTAGAAGAGTCTTGCTCCTAATTTTAGCTAAAGGACAAGCTCTACAAAATGAGCGATGAGCATTATATGACCAATGAAATATCAGGAGAAGGTTAGTGAGTCTCTAGTACCATAGAAGACTATTGTAAGATCGCCGGCGTGTTGGAGCCTTTTGGTGTTGACGGGCCATCTATCACGTTAATAATCGTGTCATGAGGCAGCAAAAAAATTGAACAGTATTGCGCTCTTGAATAACCAGTGATGATGAAATCGTTGTAGTCACAAAATATTTATAAGGCTTTAAATTTAAAAATAATTGCCGGTTCCTTAGAATTGCATGGGTAGTTTCACTATCCACAAGACACTCAATGTCTCCACGAGACATGCATACTCAAGAAAGTAAATATATGAATATGTGCACATGACATAACTCCGAAAAATAGCTCTAGTACTTTAGACTTTTTCGATGAGATTGAAAGTAGGTTGCAATCCTAAGAGTGCAAAAGATGGGGTGTGCAAAGCTGTCAGGGCCTACAATTGGGCTGTAGTCATACTTGTCTATAGAAGGTGATGTTTTCTATCTCTAGGATGAGTCTTTAGAGTCTTCAACATCCAAGAAAGGACGACAATTGTTTAAATAGCATGATTCATAATCCCCAATACTTCGGATGACCAATCAGTATTGGAAACCAAAATAAAAAAAAAAAAACCAAAATACAATATGAAAACCAAAATAAAAAAAATTTCGGTAACTCCAATTCAGTATAACCAATCAGTCATATATGTGGAGAATCGGTAGTGCGAGGCACACTTGATATACTGTATTGTAATTCTTTTATGTCGTGATGACTTAAACCCTTGACCATGCATTTTAGCTATTAGCTACGTTGTAGTTCTCATTCAAATAATATGTGAGCACCGAAGTAACAATTGCAACCCTATTCCACCACACTTAGAAACCGAGAAAAGAAATCCATGGCTGGAGAATGCCCACAGATAGATCCTACATCCAGCTGATTTCCCGGCTTAAGGCAAGGCGCCGCAGTTTACAATATTCGGCCAATAAATATCACAACCACGGTCTTCACGTACATCTTTATCATCCTATTTACTGATATCCTTCCACATAGTATGTCTAATATGTCTCAGTTCTATCAGGAAAATATCTAATTTATGTAATAAAATGAAAAAACTAAAGAAAATTCAGAGCAGCTTTGATGAAGTACGTAATAAATGGAGTTAGGTGTCACGACTCCCCTGTATATATAAATTATGCTGGCCTCATGAGCTAGCTTTGCAAGCATTTAACAAGCTTCACCCACCACCAACCCAGCCCTGCTGCTCGATCGATCTGCTTGAATGAAGTAGGAAACACTCTTTATTAATCTCACCTGTAATTTCATGCTTTACCCGTTTTATATATACCCTCCCACTACCTCACTACTTCATCCAATCCATCTCTCCAATGGCTTCTCTGTCCTTTTCCCCTGCTTCACTTTCTTCTTACTACCACCTCTTCTTCACTCTCTTAGCTCTCCTAATCTCCGGCCTCATTATCCTGCTCACCCAGAAAACCAAATCCAAACAACCCCACCTCCCTCCCGGACCATCAGGATGGCCTATTGTCGGCAACCTCTTCCAAGTCGCTCGCTCAGGCAAGCCCTTCTTCGTCTACGTAGACGAGCTCAGACACAAGTATGGTCCAATATTCACTCTCAAGATGGGCACCAGGACCATGATCATTCTCAGCGACGCCAAGCTCGTCCACGAAGCCCTCATCGAAAAGGGTGCGGTCTACGCCACCAGACCTAGAGAGAATCCCACTCGGACAATCTTCAGCTGCAACAAGTTCACCGTCAACGCTTCCATTTACGGCTCGGTGTGGCGGTCCTTGAGGAGGAACATGGTCCAGAACATGCTCAGCTCAACCAGGCTTAAAGAGTTCCGAAGCGTCCGGGATCATGCAATGGACAAACTCGTCGAGAGGATCAACGTGGAGGCCAAGGCCAACGACGGCGTCGTTTCCGTGCTCAAAAACTCCCGCTTCGCAGTGTTCTGTATTCTCTTGGCAATGTGCTTCGGGATCGAAATGGACGAAGAGACGGTGGAGAAAATGGATCAGGTGATGAAGTCGGTTCTCATTGTGTTGGATCCCAGAATCGATGACTACCTTCCTGTTCTGAGTCCCTTCTTCTCCAAGCAAAGAAAGAGAGCTCTGGAAGTGAGAAAGGAGCAGGTGGATTACATAGTCCCCTTCATCGAACGGCGTCGTCGGGCAATCCAAAACCCAGGATCAGATCGAGAAGCCACATCGTTCTCGTACCTCGACACGCTCTTCGACTTGAAAGTAGAAGGACGCAAATCATCTCCTTCGAACGAGGAACTGGTCACACTTTGCTCGGAATTTATCAACGGTGGGACCGACACGACGGCGACGGCTCTGGAGTGGGGAATCGCACAGCTCATAGTGAACCCTCAAATACAAGAGAAGCTGTACGCGGAGGTTAAAGCGACGGTCGGTGACAGAAAGGTGGACGAAAAGGACGTGGAGAAAATGCCCTATTTGCAAGCAGTGGTGAAGGAGCTTTTACGAAAACACCCTCCGACCTATTTTTCACTAACCCATGCAGTGACCGAGCCAACTACATTGGCGGGTTACGACATTCCCACTAATGCAAATGTCGAGATCTACTTGCCCGGGATTTCGGAGGATCACAGATTGTGGTCTGATCCCGAGAAGTTTGATCCCGATCGGTTTATTTCTGGTCGGGAAGATGCGGACATCACGGGTGTGACCGGTGTTAGAATGATGCCGTTCGGGGTCGGGAGGAGGATTTGCCCTGGTTTGGCCATGGCCACGGTGCATGTTCATCTCATGTTGGCTAGAATGGTGCAAGAGTTTGAGTGGAGTGCGTACCCGGATGGAAGTAAGTTGGATTTTACAGGCAAGTTGGAATTTACGGTGGTGATGAAGAATACGCTTAGAGCTAAGATCCAGGCCAGGGTCTAGTTAGGTCAATAATAAAGCTAATCAAATTTTAATATACTGTGGTAAATCGAATTTGTGATTTTGTATATTGTTCTTTTCTTTTCAGTTTGTTCTTTCTGAAATTAATATTGGCAGATTTGGTTTATTTGTTTTGTTATATCTGAACTATTTTTGCTCAGTTGAACAATATAAGTGGGTTGCTAAATTAGTACCTTTCATCAGACCTCGATAAGAATAGAGATCGATGGTGTATGAAACATGTCACATTAAACATTGACAGTTTAGGTAACTAATTCGTAGTTTGATAATAACTAATCAAATGCACATGTTAATATCTCGTTAATTTACACTTCATCTCAAATTAATGTACGAAAACTAGGCCAATCTTCATTATGAGAAAAACAAAGACCTGAAATTCATTTTTCTTTTCATTTAATTATACCAATGTCATTTCACATGGCCGAGTGAGAGGTATGTCTTTAGGAAATGTGTAGTTGTCGAACTTAAATGATCATGTGCACGCCCTACTCCTACTTTCCGATGGATGTACGTGTAGTGTTTAAGGTGTCTCGTGGAGTCGCACTTAGCTGCATATATTGGTAGTACGTGTTCGCTTGCATGTGACGCTCGTGAATGTCACAATTATATGGACGTGACAGTTAGTACAAGTCTACCGTCTATAATACAGCTGAGGTTTGGTTTATGTGATGAGGCTTGCGTTTGAGATCGATGCACCAAAAATAGAAAGCATAAAGGGTGAATTAAAACTCTTCACGAGATTAGTCCGAGTTGTGATTAAATGTTCACATATAAATACAAATTAATTACAAAACATCATCTGAACTATGATATTATTTTCATTTTCATATCATAAGTTTTATTCCGTTAGCATTTTAATACTCTGATCACTAACACTAGTAAATTTTGAGGACATTTTTGTCATTTCAATTAATGTATCATTTTTTAAATTTACTGTAACAAAATAATTTGTTTTTTGAGGTTATCAAATTCAATAGAACAATTTGGTTTAGCAAAAATATTCAAACGAAAAAAATATAAAATTAAATATTTATTTTTACAATAATAGTGATAAAATTTAGTAAACTCTTGTATATTTTAGAGTTACATGTTAAGCAATATATATATATATATATATATATATATATATATATATATAAGGGCCAATGATAAAATGGTACATTTAGAAGTAATAAATGATAAAAATATTAACAACTGTTCCTTTATGATAAAACAATACACTCATTTAAATTCTTTAAAGCGTTGCCCATAAATTGTTTAAAAATAACATGTCATGCCACTGACCAATATAACAACACGTTAACCATGATCATCTCTCTCACTCCTAAAAATACACAGTCCAGACCGACCTCGTCGAGACGTTGACGTTTTGCAGCGGGGTGGAGCAGCGAATTGCTCCTCCGTCGTCCTGCCACCTCCCAGCGCAAGGCGCGTGTTCACGTCTTCCTCTCGCTGTCCCCGACATCTCTATTGTATCAGATTTCATGGAAGAGCAATATTGAAAGAGAATTGGAGGAGAGATGTATAATCTGGGTTCGCCGACAAGTTTACGAATCTGGCCACGGCTGTCACGCCCCGAACCTTAATTTTTATCTTTATTACTAGCAAAAATTACCATTTTTACCGTCGTTAAAATTTCTTCCTTAGAATCATTCCCTCAAAATATTAGTCCCTCAACACCCTCTGGAGACTAATTAAATTACATACTTAGTGACGAACACGGTAAAAACTCTTATTACCACTATGCCATAACAAACATTATTAGCCAAAATAATCCCAACTGAATTCGATTAGCGGGTCTTAATTTTGACCCTATGGGCATTTGGGAATGCGTGAACTTTAGTTTCCTAGCAAGTGGGCTTCATTGTCGAGTTGTGAGCAGCGTGCTATCGAGGTTGTTGCGTGACGTTAAGAGATTTGAGCCCGATGGTGATAGCAAATTTATGCGTTTTAGTTGGGTTAGCTATTTCCATTGCTCAGGAAAGAGTGTGCATACCTACGGGTACTCGTACTCTGGAATAGGTATCACTGAACTCACTTACGTGTTAATGTTAGTGGTAGTTCAATGAAGGACTTAGAGTCTTCGAGAAGATTTGAAATAATTCAGGATTCAGATGAAAAGGTTAAAGGAGTCAGAGTTGGACTCAAAGTAGCTCTTATTAGCTAGTAGAGTTTTAAAGATGTTCACAGGAAGGACCATGAGTTTCAAGTGAGTATTTTGAGTGTTTTCGAAATTGTCTCTTTGGAAAGGGGCAGTACGTTTTGACAAGCGTGGGAAGCTTAGTCCGAGGTATTTTGGGCCTTATGAGATAATAGAGCGAGTTGGCTCTCTTGCTTATCAATTAGCCTTGCCTCCAGAGTTAGCTAGGATAGATAATGTGTTTCATGTATCCATGCTTCGCAAGTATATTGTCGATCCTTCTCATGTGCTGCAAGAGCAGCCGATTAGTCTGCAGAAGGATTTGTCCTATGAAGAGGAACCGGTTCAGATTCTCGACCGGAAGGAGCAAGTGCTTAGGAGCAAGTCAATTCAGCTCGTCAAAGTGTTTTGGAGAAGCCACCAAGTAGAAGAAGCTACTTGGGAGCCAGAAGAGTAGATGAGGCAGCAGTATCCTTATCTCTTTGAGTAGCGAGTTTGTAAATTTCGAGGACGAAATTTTTATAAGGAGGGGAGAATTGTCACGCCCCGAACCTTAATTTTTACCTTTATTACTAGCAAAAATTACCATTTTTACCGTCGTCAAAATTTCTTCCGTAGAATCATTCCCTCAAAATATTAGTCTCTCAACACCCTCTGGGGACTAATTAAATTACACACTTAGTGACGAACACGGTAAAAACTCTTATTACCACTATGCCATAACAAACATTAGCCAAAATAATCCCAACTGACTTTCTCTACGGACAAGGCAATTGGAAATTTGGTCATCAATTTAGAGAAGTCCTGATTGATGACCAAATTTCCAATTGCCTTGTCCGTAGAGAAAGTCAGTTGAGATTATTTTGGCTAATGTTTGTTATGGCATAGTGGTAATAAGAGTTTTTACCGTGTTCGTCACTAAGTGTGTAATTTCATTAGTCCCCAGAGGGTGTTGAGGGACTAATATTTTGAGGGAATGATTCTAAGGAAGAAATTTTGACGACGGTAAAAATGGTAATTTTTGCTATATTGTAATATCCCACATCGGCCAAATGGAGAGGGGTTATGTGCTGTATATGCACATGCCCACCTCCAATCTAACACGAGGCATTTTGGTGGCTCAGCGGCTTCGGAGGGGATGGGTACTCCGAGGTTAAGCATGTTGATGCTAGAGCAATCCCAGGATGGGTGACCTACTGGGAAGCTGCTCCTGAGCTGCCGGAAACAAAACCGTGAGGGCCGGCGGGCCAAAGCGGACAATATCTTGTTACGGCGGAATGGGTCCTGGGATGTGACAACGGCGGCAGACATGAATGGTGGTGGTAGCTTCACCTCAATCTGGAGAACGTCTCTATGACCTTATTTTTTTGAGAAGCTCGGAGGAGGGAGAATCAAAGAGAAGAAGTTCTGGGATTTTCCGGCGAGAAATAGACGGATTCTGGCGGCAAAGTCGATCTAAAAGGCAGAGTCGATCAGCGAGCACAATCGATCTAGCAGGAGACGGAGTCGATCGGCGAGTGGCATCGATCTAGCAAGTGGCGGAGTCGATCGGTGAGCAGCATCGGTCTAGCAGGTGGCGGAGTCGATCCATGTAACTATCCATTTATGTAACTATGCATATAACTATCCATCTATCTAACTATGCATGTAACTATACATATAACTATGCATATAACTAACCATTTATGTAACTATGCATGTAACTATCCATCTATGCATGTAACTATGCATGTAACTATGCATGTAACTATACATGTAACTATCCATGTAACTATACATGTAACTATCCATCTATGTAACTATTCATCTATGTAACTATGCATATAACTAACTATGTAACTATACATGTAACTATCCATGTAACTACAAATTGCTAGTTACCTAGGTAGTTACATGGATTTTAATAGATTTATGTTCTAATATGCAGCGGGACGCTGCCGTTGATTCATATAACTATGTATGTAACTATCCATGTAACTATGTATGTAATTATCCATATGCATATAATATATGTAACTATCCATTTATGTAACTATGCATGTAACTATCCATCTATGTAACTATGCATGTAACTAACTATGTAACTATACATGTAACTACAAATTGCTAGTTACCTAGGTAGTTACATAGATTTTAATAGATTTATGTTCTAATATGCAGCGGGACGCTGCCGTTGATGCATGTAACTATCCATGTAACTATGCATGTAATTATCCATGTAACTATCCATCTATGTAACTATGCATGTAACTATCCATGTAACTATGTATGTAACTATCCATGTAACTATCTATCTATGTAACTATCTATATAACTATCTATGTAACTATAAATTGCTAGTTACCTAGGTAGTTACATTGCTAGTTATATTGATTTTAATAGATTTCTGTTCTAATACACAACAGCACGCTGCTGTTGCGGTGCAGTGGCACGCTACAATTATTATTAAACAAATTCATGTAACTATGTTTGTAACTAGCTATGTAACTGTTAGTACATAGCCAAAATACTTGGCTGAGCCGAGAATACGGTACAATTACCCGGTCGAGATAGCCCTGGTGGACCCTTCACAGACATCCAAAGAATGAAAGGCCGGTAACAAACCGCTTGCCAAAGTCACTCTAGCGGCAAAACACCCCCAAAAGGGGAGACACTCCAAAGGAGGGCAAGAAGTCCCACATTGGAGATCAAAGCAAAGGTACACAAGCTCAGCCTATAAAACAAGCTCAAGGTACACACACATCTAGACACACATCTAGACACTCATCTATATACTCACATATATTCTCTCCCACTTTCATTCCTCTACCCGTACAAGTGCTCAAAGCTAACTTAAGCATCGAAGAGTCGAAGACTGGGCCACCCCAGTCCCGACTCCGTGACGTTGTCATTTGTACAGGTACCGAGTGAAAGCCCCTCAAGAGTTCTACTTCGTTCCGCCCCGCGACCACTTCCCGGCTCGGGACGAAACAAGTAGAAACAATTGGCGCTAGAAGGAGGGGTTCCTCAAGTGGAGACCCTCACGTCGCTCGCCATTGCCGGGGCTATCATCTGCCCAGAAATCCCGAGGAGAGAGAAAGTAGATCTGACTTTCTCTCTCTCCTTCGCTTGGGCGTGCCGCAGCAAGGTAGCTCACCCTCACAGCCATCAGACACACAGTCTTCCAATGAATCCAGCATGGCCACCCCAACCTCCGGCCAAGGCCCACGCGCCGAAGAGCAGCGCCTAGAAACTGATCTGGACACCCAACTTCCCTCAGCCGAAGCAGGGATACGCTCTTGGTCTCGCGACCCCAATCTCGGCACCCTTCCTCCCGGGACATGCCTTCGCTCTTGGCACCTCTTCCCGGCTCGGGACCTTGGGACGGAGCAGGTAGAAACAATTGTCTTCGCTTTTGGCGCCCACTTGATATCCATCCGCGGACTCTGCTGGTCCCGCCATCCATTCGCGGACTCCCGTCATCCATCCGCAGGTCCTGCCATCCATTCGCGGACTCCGCTGGTCAAGCCAGTCCTTGCGGACTCCGCTGACTTCGCCAGTCCTCGCGGACTCCGCTGACCTCGCAGACTCCCCTGGTCTCGCCTCGCCAGCTCCTCGCGGCATTCCCTGGTCTCGCCAAAGTCCTTAAACCTCGTGTGGAGACATCCCTAGTAGTTCCCCTGGCGGACAACCCCCACACAGCTCTCCATCCCGACCTCCCGGGACTCCTCTATCCCGACAGAAGGATGTAAAAAAAAAAAAAAACCCTTCCTGACACGGCATCTGGTCCCGACCCAAGATATAGTCCCGACCAAGGATCCCGTGACAAGACGCAAGTGGCTCCACCCAGAGCTCCAAGAGCCTTTCCCACATGGCCCCCCGAGTTCCCGAGGCCCCCTCCCTTGCTTACCATGCTCTCGGAACGTGTCAGCACAAGTGACCCGCTTCACACATCCGCATTCCTCTCTTCCTCCCTCCCGGGACCATCCGTTTCTCACCGCGAACACCGCTCGCCACGCCAGACTCCGCGGACTCCTCTTGTCTCGCCATTCCTCGCGGACTCCACTGGTCTTGCCAGAGTCCCCGCGCACCGCGTAGCGGCTCTACACGGCTCCAGATAAGTCTTACTTCACATTATTCAATTAAGTTGTTATCATACAAATAGCATGTCACATGCATCATAATATGTTCTCATGACATGGAGTTAGCAAACATGCACTCTCTATCACATGTTACATATACACTTGCTTCACATGATTACAAACCAAACATTGATGTACATCTATCTATATCAATCTCAAGCTACACACACAGCATGTGTAAACAGCCATCATTCAAACATGCATTTTCTAGCTACACACGCTAACTAGCGCGACCCGTCCCGCCACCCCTTAACCCTAGCCAGCCCGACAACAAAACTCTTACCCTGAGCTTCCTGCCAACATCACAAACATATGAACCGTCCCATTCACCCCAAACAAATCCAAAGACAAAGAACGCCACCAATTCACACCATGAAACAGTGGATCCGCGTAGTGGCAATGAAGCTGGTTGCAAACAGTCAAGCGCTCACGCCCACTCGATCGAGGGTGAAGTGGGACGCTTCCCAATCTGAGATTTGTAGAATCGCCGAAACCCTAAAACACAAATTGCAGCTCGCCCAATTTTCAATTTGCAAAACACGAACTCCCCCATCCAGCTATCCCTAACCCCATACATACATTAACTCGCCACATAGCGACAGTCCCCAACCAAGCGCGGACTGACTCGCCAAGGCAACAGCCCGCAACGCTCAGTAGCGAGTCTCCCCAATCAAGCGTGGACTGACTCGCCACCCAGCGGCCGCAACGCCACCTCGCGACAGTCCCCAACCAAGCGCGGACTGACTCGCCACAGTCCCCAATCAAGAGCGGACTGACTGGCCACCTCGCGACAGTCCCCAACCAAGCAAGAGCGCGGACTGCCTCGCCACATAGCCACAGTCCCCAATCAAGCGCGGACTGACTGGCCACCTCGCGACAGTCCCCAACCAAGCGCGGACTGACTTGCCACATAGCCACAGTCCCCAATCAAGCGCGAACTGACTGGCCACCTCGCGACAGTCCCCAACCAAGCACGGACTGCCTCGCCACATAGCCACAGTCCCCAATCAAGCGCGGACTGACTGGCCACCTCGCGACAGTCCCCAACCAAGCGCGGACATAGCCACAATCCCCAATCAAGTGCGGACTGACTGGCCACCTCGCGACAGTCCCCAACCAAGCGCGGACTGACTTGCCACATAGCCACAGTCCCCAATCAAGCGCGGACTGACTGGCCACCTCGCGACAGTCCCCAACCAAGCGCGGACTGACTCGCCACATAGCCACAGTCCCCAATCAAGCGCGGACTGACTGGCCACCTCGCGACAGTCCCCAACCAAGCGCGGACTGACTCGCCACATAGCCACAGTCCCCAATCAAGCGCGGACTGACTGGCCACCTCGCGACAGTCCCCAACCAAGCGCGGACTGACTCGCCACATAGCCACAGTCGCCAATCAAGCGCGGACTGACTGGCCACCTCGCGACAGTCCCCACCGAAGCGCGGACTGACTCGCCAGAGTAACATCAAACTTTTCTTCTTGCCAACAGGTTTCCGGAACATCACCCCCGTCACCTCGCGACTCTCGCGTGGGGACTTGGGGACTCGGCACCATGCCTCCTGCACCCGGGTAAAACATATCCTCGGATCTCTAGAATAACTCCCCACCCAAGAACTCTCTCGGACTGGGGACTTGGGGACTTGTTAGTACATAGCCAAAATACTTGGCTGAGCCGAGAATACGGTACAATTACCCGGTCGAGATAGCCCTAGTGGACCCTTCACAGACATCCAAAGAATGAAAGGCCGGTAACAAACCGCTTGCCAAAGTCACTCTAGCGGCAAAACACCCCCAAAAGGGGAGACACTCCAAAGGAGGGCAAGAAGTCCCACATTGGAGATCAAACCAAAGGTACACAAGCTCAACCTATAAAACAAGCTCAAGGTACACACACATCTAGACACTCATCTATATACTCACATATATTCTCTCCCACTTTCATTCCTCTACCCGTACAAGTGCTCAAAGCTAACTTAAGCATCGGAGAGTCGAAGACTGGGCCACCCCAGTCCCGACCCCGTGATGTTGTCATTTGTGCAGGTACCGAGTGAAAGCCCCTCAAGAATTCTACTTCGTTCCGCCCCGCGACCATTTCCCGGCTCGGGACGAAACAGGTAGAAACAGTAACTATCAATATAACTATCTATGTAACTATGCATGTAATTATCAATGTAACTACCCATGTATGTATCAAACTGTAGTTATATGCATTGTTACACAAGTGTAGCATGTATGTAACTACCCATATTGTAATTATCAAACTGTAGTTACATGGATAGTTACGTGCATAGTTATATGCATAGTTACACAAGTATAGCATGTATGTAACTACTCATGTAACTACACATGTAACTATCTACTAGTAGAAAAAAAGGCTTAAGAGACTGGTATTTTCATATTTTGTTGCTTAAGCAATACCTAAGCGACGAAAACTAATATCGTCACTAAAGATACATTTTTCGTCGCTACAATTTTTTGGAGTGACGAAATATTTTTGTCGCCTAAACTTTGTCGCCACAGGTCCTACTCTGGCAACAACAAAGATTTTGTTACAAATTATTTATGTAGCGATAAAATATTCACACTTAAGCGAGTTTGTCGCATAATATCTTTAACCTAACCGACAAATTTATATTTAGTCACTTTAGTTTTAAACTAAAGCGAAGGAACTTTTGACTCTTGAGCGACGAAAATGTTTGTCGCATGATATCCTGCACCTAACTGACAAATTTACATTTTGTCTCTTTAGTTTAAAACTAAAGCGACATAACGTTTGACTCTTGAGCGACGAAAATGTTTGTCGCATGATATCCTGCACCTACCCGATAAATTTATATTTTGTCGCTTTAGTTTAAAACTAAAGCGACGAAAGTGTTGACTCTTGAGCGACGAAATTGATTGTCGTATGATTTCCTGTACCTAACCGACAAATTTAATTTTCTTCGTTTGAGGTTAACATTAAAGAGATGGTATGTTTGACTTTAGCCACGAAATATTTCGTCGCTTAAGTGAAATCTTCTTCATATCCTCTGCATCACTTCCAGATCGAAAAACTAGAGGAAAACAGATTGAGCTATAGTTAAAAAAAATCTACACAGATCAATCTGGCAAATCTCTGGCTTATTTGATGCATGATATCATCTTCATCCACTAGTTTGTAGTTCGCTAGTACATGCTCTTTCTCCCTTTTTTTACCATTTTTCCGATGAGTTTTCTGGTAGAGTATTCCAGTCAATTATATATTGTTATTCTTTATTCGTAATTTTTTTAGATGTGTTGGTTTTAGGATATGAGATGACACGATATTCCGAGGGAAGATGACGATGCGCTAATACACCCCGCAAATGGGGAAGCATGGAATTCGAAATCCTTTAACTTATCATTTCCTAATTTTGCTGCAAACGTTCGAAATATAAGGCTCGGACTCTCAACAGAGGGGTTTAATCCTTATGAAAACATGAATTTGTCTTACAGTACCTGGCCTGTTATTGTTGGTATGAGAATCAACCGTTTATTGTTGTCACAATGGCAAGACTAGTTTTTTATCTTGATGATCCAAAGGAGGGTGGGGGTTGGAAAATTGTTAACGTGATGTCACATAGATATATTTACATTGCAATTACACTTGAGATGGGTATTGCAAATAGAGATATTGAGAATGTCACTCTTGAACCATATCAAGAAGCCTCGACCTCTAATATCCCTGACATGGAGACTATTCGCATCAACAAAGACATCCACTTCCAACCCCGCGAGTACGTACGTTCCCATTTCTAATTTGGAGTTTGACTTTGGTTCACTTTCATTCATCCGGCCAGACGACGAAGAGGAAGACTCAGACAATCATTCATATGAAGTGAGTGAAGATGAGTTAGAAGACAGAGACAACGTTGATAGCGATTGAAAACTTATGGTGTGTTAAAACGTCAAATTTTCGATTTAGTTATGTCATGAATTTATTATATATGTAATGAATTTATTCTATAATTAGTTGTGATATGTATTAATTTCCTTAGATGACGGAATTTTTTTTTAAACAAACTAAAATTATTAATCACTTAAGTAACGAAAATATAACTTTTCGTTGCTTAATTAAGTTCCGCCAAAAATTTCAGAAAAATTTGAACCAAATTTTTGAAAGTTTCTTTATCATCCTCTGCCTCACTTTTCATTTATCTATATATTTGAACTCGATCTCTCTTCTCTCTTCTTTAGACTCTCTTCTCTCTATCTCCCTCCTCTCTTCTGCCCCAGTTTTCATGTGCTGATCAAGAGACCTCTATAGTACTCTAGCTTTCCTTCTGCCTCTCCTTCTTCTTCGCCACCCTCTGTCCTCTCCTTCTTCTTCGCCACCGTCGCCTCTCCTTCTTCTTCCTCACAGTCGCCTCTCCTTCTTCCCTCTGCATCTCCTTCTCTTCATCACCGTTGCCTCTCCTTCTTCTTCACCACAGTCACCTCTCCTTCTTCCCTCTGCCTTTCCTTCTTCTTCCCTCTGCCTCTCCTTCTTCTTCGCGTTCGTTGCCTCGCCCTTGGCAGCCATTTTCATGGAAGGACTAATTTTCCTCCTCCATCGGACTTCGCGTCCATCTCGCAATAGGACTTCGCGCCATCTCGCTAGCGGACTCCGCGAGCATCTCGCCAGCGGACTCCGTGCGTATCTCGCCAGCGGACTCCACGCCATCTCGCTAGCGGCCTCTTCGTCGCCTTTATCAATCTCATTGAAATTGGGTTGCTTGATATTGCTTGTAAGATATTTGGGTTGTTTGGGATTGATTGTAAGAAGTTGGAGTCGGAGGTGGTGTAGGAGGCGGTGAGAATCTGGTTGAAATGGTTGAGGATCAGACATAATTAAAAAAAAATTTAAACAATATCCGTCGCTTAAGGAAATTATTTCGTCACATTATATCTAGCGACGAAAGAAAACTTGTCGTTAAATTAAAAAGTTTTGTTGCTTAGCACTAAAGCGACAAAATAAGATACGTTGCTCAAGGAGTTCAGCGACGAAAATAATTCGTCACTTAAGGAAATTATTTCGTCGCATTATATCTAGCTACAAAAAAAAAACTTGTTGCTAAACTAAAAATTTCGTCGCTTAACACTAAAGCGACAAAATAAGATACGTCGCTTAAGGAGTTCAGCGACAACAAAAATTCGTCGCTTAAGGAAATTATTTCGTCACCTTGATCTGTGGTGACATAAACTGTACTCGTCGCTTGTTTCGTTTTCTTAGGCGACGGATAATATTTTTTTGTCGCTTAAGTGCCTATGAGACGCGTCATATGCGACGAAGCTTAAGCGACGCAGGTTTCGTCGCTTAAGTTGTATGGTGACAAAACTTGGCACTTAAGCGATGATTTATTCCCGTCATTTAAGACTTTATTTCTACTAGTGATCAAACTGTAGTTACATGCATAGTTACATAGTTACATGCATTCGCATGCGAAATGGACTTCACCTATAAATACATGAAGGCGAGACGAGATGGCTTTGCGTAGAAGTGGAGTCCTAAAACATGAAGGCGAGGTGAGAAAGCTTCGCATAGGAGACTTCACGAAGAAACAAGAGGAGGAGTTCGCATACAAGTGCAGGATTATACAAAATTAGCTTCGCGTGATGCTTGCGTAGATAGGGAGGCAAGTGTCCTTAATTGCTTGAAGACCATGTCGAGCTAGGATAATTCTGGGTTAAGGAGTCCGCATGCGCGTGGAGGTGTATGTGTTGGTTAAGAACTATATTCCTTAATTACATGGATAGTTACATAGCTGATGGGTAGTTACATGGATAGTTACATAGTTATATGCATAGTTACATGCATTCGCATGCGAAATGGACTTCCCGTAGAAGTACATAAAGACGACACGAGATGGCTTCGCGTAGAAGTAGAGTCCTAAAACATAAAGGCGAGGTGAGATGGCTTCGCATAGGAGACTTCTTGAAGAAGCAAGATGAGGAGTCGATCTAACAGCGGCATCGATCTAGGAGTCGATCTAGCAAGCAAAGTTGATCGGTGAGCAGCATTGATCTAGCAGGTGGCGGAGTCAATTTAACAGCAGCGGAGTTGATCTAGTAGGCGATGTGACGTGACGAGGAGGGGGGACACGGCGGGCCTTGACGGATCTGACGAGGTGGAATGGATGATGCCGCTGGCGAGCACCGTCGATTAGTGCGGCCTAGAGACACAAGGGATGGAGAGGGAGATGCAGCGGAGATGCCGAGAAACATTTGAGCTTCAATTCTCTTTCACCAGAGCTCGTCACCCTCAAAGCACAGACATGATTGCTACGCTGAGAGGAAGCTATGTCCACCGGTACGACGCCGTGAGAAAGGGCGCGTCTCCGTCGCACTTTTAGGGGTCGGATTTTCAGATCCTCCAAAAGCTCTGATCTTAGAGAAATGGGAAAGACAAAAGGGTATAAGCGTCAATAAAAAAATCTCAGACGGACTGTTATATCATTTAATAACTTTAGAGGTAACCATTTTATCATCTAATATGTTCGGGAGGTTACCTTTTTATCATGTGGAACAATTAACAATTTTTTTATCATTTGTGTTTGTAAATGGTAGTTTTGTGTTATACTAGCTTGACATTTGTGTTTGTAGTTTTTATCAATTAAGGACATTTGCCTCCCTATCTACTCAAGCGTCACGCGAAGCCAATTTTGTATAATCCTGCACTTGTATGTGAACTCCTCATCTTGCTTCTTTGTGAAGTCTCCTATGTGAAGCTATCTCGTCTCGCCTTCATGTTTTAGGACTCCACTTCTACACGAAGCCATCTCGCCTCGCCTCGCCTTCATGTACTTCTAGGTGAAGTCCATTTCGCATGCGAATGCATGTAACTATCTAGAATTATCCTAGCTCGACATGGTCTTCACGCAATTAAGGACACTTGCCTCCCTATCTACTCGAGCGTCACGCGAAGCCAATTTTGTATAATCCTGCACTTGTATGCGAACTCCTCCTCTTGCTTCTTTGTAAAGTCTCCTATGCGAAGCTATCTCGCCTCGCCTTCATGTTTTAGGACTCCACTTCTACGCGAAGCCATCTCGTCTCGCCTTCAAGTACTTCTAGGTGAAGTCCATTTCGCATGCGAATGCATGTAACTATGTAACTATCTATGTAACTATAGTTTGATAGTAGTTACATGGGTATTTGATAGTTATATGGATATTTACATACATGCTACACTTGTGTAACTATGCATGTAACTATCAATATAACTACAGTTTGATAGTTACATGGGTAGTTAAATACATGCTACACTTGTGTAACTATCCATGTAACTACAGTTTGATAGTTACATGGGTAGTTACATTGATAATTACATGTATAGTTACATGCATCGACTCCGCCACATGCTAGACCGATGCTGCTCGCCGTTCGACTTTGCCTGCTAGATCGACTACGCCACCTGCTAGATCGACTACGCCGCCTGCTAGATCGATGCTGCCGATTGACTACGCCTGCTAGATTTACTCCGCCTCCTGCTAGATCAATGCCGTTGTTAGATCAACTCTGCTCGCCGATCAACTCTGCCATCTGCTAGATCGATTCTACTCACCGATCGACTCCGCCTTCTAGATCGACTCTGCCAGCTAAATTAACTCCGCTGCCAGAATCAGTCTCTTTCTAGCTGAAAAATTCCAAAACTTCCAGATTGAGGCGAAGCTACCACCACCATTCATGTCTGTCGCCGTGGCCAGATTCGTAAACTTGCCGACGAACCCAGAAAACACTTCTCTCCTCCGACTCTCTTTCAGCATCGCTCCTCCATGAAATCTGATACAACAGAGATGTCGGAGACAGCGAGATGAAGACATGAACACCAGCCTTACACCGGGAGGTGGCCGGACGACGGAGGAGCAATTCGCAGCTCCACCCCGCTGCAAAACGTCGACGTCTTGACGATGTCGGTCTGGACTATTTATTTTTAGAAGTGAGAGAGATGATCATGGTTAACGTATTGTTATTTTGGTCAGTGACATGACATGTAATTTTTAAACAATTTATGAGCAACGTTGTAAAAAATTTAAATGAGTGTTTTGTTTTATCATAAATAAACATTTGTTAACATTTTTATTATTTATTACTTCTAAATGTACCATTTTATCATTCACCCTTTCTTTTACACAGCACTACACCTGATTTTTATTTTTCAAACAAAACCAACTTACATTAATACAGTCCATTATTATAGTGATCGATGTGGACTTGAGTGAAGAGTTGAGGAAGGGAACGTGGATGCTATATCAAGTAAAAACGACAATGAGGCAGCTCAATGAGTGTAGTGGGGTCATGTCAGTAAGGCTAATTCGATAAGGCAGTACGTACACATGCGTGTTGCGAAAACAAACTCTTGAGCTGAATCAGATCGATCAACCTCTGCTCGATCTGATATAGTTGGGGCATTCATGGCTCATGGCTTGGTCCTTGTTTTACAGATGGCCAGTACTCCTAATATGTTTTTATTTTTTATTTTTATTTTTATTTTATCAAAGTATTCCTAATATGTTTTACTATGGATTTTTCTTTTTCTTTTCAATTATTTATTTAGAAAGGTTTAATTTGATGGCCACTAGATACTCTATTGTATTATGGTTGAATAATGAAATGAAGGGAAAACTTTTAATGATGATCTTATATATAACAAGGATCAAGTTACATTTTTATTATTAATTTTTTTAAGAATAATCAAGTTAAAGACTTTTGAATGAATAGTTGGATATATATTTTTTTCAATTAATGAAGAAAAACTCTCTCTCCCTCTCTCTCGTGAGAGAGAAAAATGGAGGCTGCTTCCACGCGACGGTCTCGGAAGCTTAACTGGTGGTATCGGTTTTCTCCCCTCATCCGGAATGTCATTACATTCTCCTTCTTTTCTTCTTGCTTTTACGAAAGGTGATTTTTTTGCAGGCTTTCGATGGGGGTGGCAGTTTGCTTTGCAAGGCCCCGAAGGGGGCGGTTCCGTAGCTTTGTAGATTTGGGGTTGGCGTCGGTCACGATTGCCGGCAGCATCGGTGGGGGCAGGTTGGTTGAGGAGGGTGGCTCGGTGGTCCTTCACGGGATGCAAGGCGGTGGGTTACAGCGCATCATGGCGGTAGACCCTTTTTAGAAGGGATCAATGGCTCAAAAGGTTCCGCTGGCTTTGGATCTTCCTCGTCTGATGCTCGGGGTTCTCGGGGGCGTGCTGATTCAAGGGGTTAAGGTGGACGCTCTCAATCTGTTTGCACCTAATTTAGCAATCCGTAGAGATTGCTATATTGGTTTGTTAGTCTGAGATTAGAGGGAAATGGGTTTGGTCATTTGGTCGGGAGTGGCAGTGGTAGCGTTTGGCTATTCGGCCGAGAGTGAGTGGATGCACTCGACCATTTGGCCGGGAATACGAAGAATGGAGTTTTGTGGCCGAAATGAGGGAAAGGACTAGAGAGAGACGTTGGACCATATGACTATGATAAGCGCCCAAAATTTAAAATAACCTAAGTCATATAATCTAAAGCCAAATATTCTAAGTTGTATTTCGGTCATTATGCCAAAAGAAAGGTCTTTAAGGTCGCATGGCCAAAGCGTGGCCGAAGCGAAGGTGTTCACTCGGCCATTTGGCCGAAAATATGTGGTCCGGCCATACAACCGAGTAGAGGTGTTGCTCAAACAAAGTATTGACTTCATGTCGTTCGAATTAAACATCAATCCATTTGAACAATTCAAGTGGACCAACGTGCAAGCAGGCCAAATCCAATAACTATGAGTAGTAGGTCGAGTCCATACAACAGTCTCGGCCAAGAGTTCGTTTAGGAAAGAAGTCTCTACACGGACAAACTTCAATTAGATCAGAGATTTCAAGCGCGAGGTATCTCAAACATCGGTCAGATCAAGACATTTATGTGTGATTCAACCCAAAAAGGAAATATTAAATTGCTTTGTGGTTCCTTAACTTGTAAGTTAGTAGCTAGGTCTTCTTGTCTGTATATATAGAGCCTTGTAACTCATTTGTAAAGGGTCATGCATCACACAAACAAATCAATATACAACTTTCACACAAACTTATCTCCCTCATCGCATAGGTATTTTATCTTTCCATTCTACATCCAAACTCAATTTTGTTTCTTAACTTTATTTTCAATTCAGTTCTTAATTTACATTCAAGCACTTTATTTTCTTGTTCTTTAATTTACTTGAACTTTACTTATCGTACCTAGGAGTAGTTGTAACGTAGAATTTATCATTCATTGATCTCTTTTGGCTAGTTCGAATTGGGTCAATCCAATTTGTTGTTCACACACACATCACCACACAATATTTCAGAAACCAGGTCTGCTTCATTTTCATGTTCACGATGATTTGCAAGTATCTTCACCGAATAGATCTCGCTTCTGTCACTAGACATTTGAGTTCACCCAAGAAGTAAACATATTCGAGGATCCTAGTGAGATTAACTCCCTCATCGCATAGGTATTTTATCTTTCCATTCTACATCCAAACTCAATTTTGTTTCTTAATTAGCTTTATTTTCAATTCAGTTCTTAATTTACATTCAAGCTAGCACTTTATTTTCATATTCTTTAATTTACTTGAACTTTACTTATCGTACCTAGGAGTAGTTGTAATGTAGAATTTATCATTCATTGATCTCTTTCAGCCAGTCCGGATTGAGTCAATGCGATTCGTTGTTCACACACACATCACCACACAATATTTCAGTAACCGAGTCTGTTCCATCTTCGTGTTTACGATGATTTGCAAGTATCTTCACCCAATAGATCTCGCTCCTATCACTAGAAAATTTGAGTTCACCCAAGAAGTAAACATATTCGAGGATCCTTGTGAGATTAACGCCTAGCTGAAAGTCCTTGCAACACAGGCATTAGAACCTAATGGCCGAGAGGGTACCTTCCTTGGCCTACAATCCTTTAAAGAAGTCAATCCAGCGTGCAAAATCAATCAAAACCTCGCTTAGACTTTCGGCCGTGAGTTGGCACGTCTGCACAAGTTAGAAGGATATTTGTACCCACGTCTCTCGGCCCTTATTCCGACCGAGACGATTTTTGATCAAACATAATTTTTTGCCTTCGTTCTAGGCTGGCCACTGGTTCTTTGGTCTAGAATTGATGGTGGTGGCGTTGGGTTGGTCGTCGACGATGGCGCTTGGCTTTTGTTTGAAGACTCGGCGATTGCAATGGGGAATTGGGGATATGTCGTGATGTGCCTGAAGGTCGGCAATGGCCCTTTTGCCGTCGGTAGGAGTCTAGTTGGGATGCCTACCCTTGTGGATGTCCTAATCAAATTTGGGTGGGCCTTGGGTCTAGATCTAACCAAAAAATGCCAAGCACTTTAGCTAAGCCTTGCGCATACGTTCTCATCCTTTTAACCCAGCGTTGAGCGCCTCTCTGCCTTACATGTGGACGCCTCTCTAACCTCCATTCTTATCTTGCAGGATCCTCACAAATCGCTTCAACGGTCAATCTACTTTAGGGATTGAAAACAAACAACTGATAATCTAAAAAAAAATTCTTATCCAAATTTTCTTGTACTAAAAATTCAAGAGGCGAGATGTGATGATGGTGCTTGAAAGTTTTGGACTGAGCATGGCAGTTTTGGTCAAGGAATCGGAGGATCACCAACTCAGCAAGCGATTTGGTAGCCGTAGTCTGCAAAAAGTGGTCGTTCTAGGCACGATCCAATTCTTGATGGTGGACGCGAAGAGCGAGTTCAAAGAGTTAGGGAGTGTAGAACTACAAATCGGCGGCAAGCTTCTGTTTTCTTTATATCTGTTAGAGCGTGTGTGCACGTGGCGCGTTAACTCAAAGATAGTGAGTTAACATCAGGTATGCTAAAAGCTCTCTACAAAGAGAAATTTTTAGATGGTACAGAAGGACCATGTGGCAGTATGACGTAGTCCTACATTCCAATCTACAACTAAAATATAAACTAAAGTTTTTTATTTTTTGTGAAATGACTTTCATGGGTTTTGTTGAGTTTGGACTAGGGTTTAGGGTTTGGGGTTAGGGTTTTGGGTCTAAGGTTTAGGGTCTAGGGTTTATAGTTTAGGGTTTAAAAAACAACAACAAACCCAAAATTGTCTTTGATAAAATAACTGATATAATTTTTTCTTAATAAAATTCATGTGTCAATATTTAATTAGAATGTAAGACCATGTCATACTGACATGGTCTTCCCGTAACACTGAAAAATTTCTCCTCCACAACCCTTGTACTCTACCTATACAGTCCCAAGCTCTTCATGTCCTTGTCTTCCTCTTCTCTTCGACCCTTCGTTCTTCTTATCCATTATATTTGTTCTTTCTTATATCCCATAAAGGAAGCCGCTCAACAAGAGAGAAAGATGATCGGAAAGAAAAAAAAAATGCTGTTTTTGTGCTTTGACAATTTTCACTCATAAATATCGGCCAGTTTTTAGGTTACGCGAGTATAAAACTCTGACAATACAAGAGAGGGATACAAGTAAATCAACTACAACCTCCTCCAGTCGTTCTCTATGTCTTTAGAACTGATCTAACAAAACTGCCCAAGATCAGCCATGAAAAGAAGAAACTGAACCATGAAAATAAAAGAAAGAGACCGCAACTGAAAACCTCACTTTTGCAATATATACAGCAAGCACGAACAGTCGGCAACAAGCTGATCCCAACAATCTAATTGAGCTCAAATGGTATTTACTTGCAGATTAAGGACATGCCTGTTTTGATCACTGCAAATTACTTGGATTCCAAAAAAACCATTGTATTTAAGGATTTGATGGGCTCTCTACATGCTTGTTTTCCATGTCCTTAGTCCGAATACTCTCATTTAAGGGCAAAACATTCTCCCGGGCATCTGCTCCATCACCCTCAGATGCTATGTGATCCTCTTGAATGGGGTCCATATTAGGGTTGGCATGTGTTCTTGATCCATGATTGTTCAAAGGATAGCGATAAGAATGGATGTCAAAGGATTCTGTACCATAATGAGATCGAATAGCTGAACTGAACAAGGGTTGCAAACGACGTTTTCTCTCAGGAAGCTCCCGCAATGATATTCTACATACAGGACATGTGGAATGCTGATGAAGCCATATGTCTATACAGGTCACATGGAATGAGTGCCCACAATATGGGAGGATGCGCAATACATCATCGCCATGGTATTCTGTGAGGCAAACTGTACATCTGCCACATATCAAAAGAAATTTTCATTAGCAATAAACAGAAGGGTAGAATGATTGATTGTAATGATCAACAATTTCAGAAGTGGCAGATAGTCTGGGTGAAGTCACCACAATTACAACAACACAGTGCTTATTATTATTTTTTATTTTTTATATTGCTGCAACAGGCTAAAAAGAACTACCAAAATGAAGCTCTGCTGTCTTTTCTTTATTTCAATACCTCTCAAAACATGAACACCGTTTCACAAAGAGAAAACACAAGACAGCAGTCATGAATCAGTCGCAACAAAATAAAAACTTGCAGATCATAGGACATATATATAAAAGAATTAGGGAAGCAAAATCCTCATAATATTGCTTTGTACATAATATGATAGTAAATATTTGACCCCCAGAATAGATATTAAAAGAACTGAAAGGGCCGAGCCAAGAGGCAAATATGGCTTCAGGCTTGGTGTTGGACTCGAAGTATTATTTTGTCAGTTCACACTGTCAGGCATAAGCAAGGATTTGCATAGTCTACTTCAAACTATTATTTGATAACACCACTATAAGATGACGAGAGGTGTTTAAATTACAGGCCACCGGAGAACAAGAAATTGAGACCTCTCATCCCAATTAATGTTCAACATATTAAGTTTTACATGTTGAAAGCTCACTGTCCATTCATTTCCAATCCAAACTTGTTAAAACTGATTGGAGGGAGACCTCGAAGAGAATTTAGAAATGCTATCGTAATCTCTCTAAATATGCCAATAACACCCTGAAGAAAATTAATAATTGGCTCAGGAGGACATGCTGCCCTGACTCGCAGTACATGTAATTAATATTAAAAAAAAAAGTGTATATTAACAAGCTGGAATATCAATCTACACCATATGGACTTTCAATTTGTATTTTATGATAAAAATATATTACCCTACTGTTTTTAATCAATTCATAAATATATCGAGGGTTTTATGAATTTATGACTGAATCTCATATAATGAAGGCAAATAAGAAAGTTGAGAGGGTGTATAGACTAACATTTGTGGTGCAATAATAACACTCCCAAAAACCATTATGTTGATTTCAGAAACAACAGCATACTAACAATATTCATCAACACCCCAAACCAAAATTTAGTTATATGGTGATGCATCTTTAACTACGTGAAATATTGTCTAACCAGTCACTGGGTATGAAAAACATTTTATGAGATTATACAATCATACATTGTATACAACAATGAAAGATCATAGGCTAGACAAACTTGTTGTAGACATGTAGTTCGATCTAATCTAACAGTGTAAACTCTCAAGTTTAATTTTAATATATGCCTCTTTTATAGCAATTCTGACGATACATCAACTCCATCCAATAGTCTTTATGAATACAAAAAATTGCTCACAAACAGAAATATCAAATTTAACACATGTACCCTTTCTAGTTGAGAACATGTCTGAATTTTTTTATGAGAAAAAGGATACAAATCCACAATGAGTCAGAAAATGAGTCAACATCACCCAGCTTGAATCAACTTTGTTTAGCAACCGATGTTGCTTACAGCAGCTCTAACCAATGAAATTACAGAAATAGAAGGAAACAAGATCCTGATGTTACTCTCTCTAGGGAAAAACAGAAATGACCAGAGAACATGAAAAGCCCAAAACTTTGGTCACCTTAGTAATAAAAAATATAAAAAATAATAACACCACACTTCACCCAAACTTGTGTCTGGCACACGTGTACCAGTATATCTACATAAAAAGCTTGGTAGCAAAGACAACGCCTAGAGACTTATCTAATCAAAAGGCTACACTAACAAGGGTTGCTCTGGACAATTTCTACCAGTTTATCTGCACTAAGAGGTCGGAATGAAGGATAGAGGTATTACGGAATGTAAAATATTGGCAGAAGCCAATATGACATTAGATTAAAAATTTAAAAGTCATATGAATGGCTTCTCTTAAATTGACATCTCCATATACAACTCCATTAAACACCACCCATTGTTCCGATCCTAAGATTTGCTTACTTTGTAGCAAGAGGTTAGAAAGTTCAGTCTTTAACTTGCTGCTCAAACCTAGTAAATTAAGATCAAAAAGGTTATGGTAGATTAATATCCTGTAAGATGTAACTGCCTAAAGAAAAAATAAATTATCCCATCAAAGGGTGTGCTTTACTATGTTCATCTTTGATGCATAATTAAGGTGACATCTCAAATAAACAATAGAAAGTTAGAAACCAATATCAGACAAAGTGCTTGACATTTGCAACTTGGAGACCAAAAGTTCTACAAGCTGGACTTAGTGGGCTTTTACCTCCCAATATGGACAAGTAGAAAAGATGTAGTCATTCTAAATATCATAAGTAACAAAATCTCTGGTAATAAATGCTATCATCTTGCATTCACAAGCTATGTGAAAGAGACAAGAAATTTAAAGCCAGGAATAACAGTAAACAGAAAAACAGTCCCCATATAATTACTTCCATAATCCCATAATAGAGTTAAGGTATAAACATAAGATCTAGGTCTCCAATATAAAAAATATATATATATATATAAAAAAAAAAAAAACACACTTATGAGACCTAAAATCTTTCAAATATAAGTACCACAGATCTTGATTATGCAAGATCTATAAGAAGAAAAAGAAAAGTCATGTAATACTATGGAGTCATGTATTTCATTAAGGTTAAACCTATCAACTAATAACTATGTAATTTTTGAGCTAGACGCAACTCTGGAGAATCTATCAGGGAGAACTAACCAATTACCACTGCACCCCCAGGTTTTTTCAAACTTTAAAGTTTATACTCACTATTTATTTTGTTTATCTAAGACACACTTCAAGAGTATATTATCTCCCTAACTGAATTCTGAAGTACCACATGACTGCTCCTTGCTGTTGTTGAAAAAAAAAATGCAAAAGCACCATATAATGTGCAATCATTTCAAAGGAACTATAGACAGCCATAAAGTGAGACATACTGAGCATCTTCCATGGCTGGAAAAAACGGATCATTGTACTTCTTTGTCGGAAATTTGGCTACAGCTACAGGTTCAACGCCATGTAAACCGCGTTCTAGCTGTATAATGAATCACATGAAGATGCTTTATTCCTTGTTAATGACTAGTATCTTAAAATAACAATATTGCAATATTTGAGAAACACTACAAACCAAAAGAATATCAAAAAGTATAAACTTGGACAAGGCTTACTATAAGATCAAAAGACTAATAACATTATGCATGATGCTAAAAGCTAAGAGCCATAATTGTTATGACATAGCCAAAGAAAATAAATAGAAAAGTGTTAACAAGAAAAAGTTACTGAAACAGTAAGATCTAATGGACAATTACTGGAAATAAATGAAGAAGAAGTTACATACAATACTGAGATCGGATCTGGAAGCTGTGGGGAAGGAGCGTCTGGAAACATTGAGGTGAATGCGAGCACAAACAAGCCTGGTGCAGACAAAGACGATGAACATGGTGCTCACCGCGAAACCAATCACAGTCATCACCAGGTTGATCCCTGACGTTATCATACTCTATCTGACCAAGTGGGGATAGTCCACTGGTCTTGTGGGAAATGGGTTTCGTGCTGCTGCTACTGGTGGTTTTGGGTTCGGGCCAATTGTCATGGACAAGGAAATGTTGTTGTCTTCAGGATGATTTGGCTTGTATATGGGAGTGTCTGTCTGTGTGAGAGTGGGAGGGAACAGAGCAACGAGGTGGAGACTGTTCTACTATCGGAGGGATTAATAAGAAGGAAGCCATGGAGGGATTGAGCAGAGCCAGGGACTGAGGCAGCCCATGTATCCAAGTGAGTCAGAGAGAAGATGATGAGGATATTAGTGGGAAAGGGAATTGCTCAGATCCAAATCAAATCAGGGTGTTGAAATATCTGAGTTGAACTCAAGCGAATAACCAAATGGACATGGGAACTCCAAGTCACACCAACACCACTTCACGAACACTTTTCAATCGAAGTTTGTGTTCTCCTTTTCGATTAAATCTCGGCATATCAACTCTCCAATCAACTATAGATGTTTAGATTTTTTTAACAGTAAAATCTTTATGATTTAAAAGTCGATATTTATTTGGTTTTTATAATTTTATTTTAACCTGAATAATTTTTAAGTCATAATTTTTCTTTTAAATAGTCATTCTATTAGACTGTTAACATGGCCGTTAAAAATTTCAATATTTTTAACGGTCATGTCAGTATTTCAAGTGAAAAAATTGACGGGATAACTATTTAGAAGAAAAATTATGAAATCATTCAGATTAAAATAAAACCATAAATCATAAGAATTGAACATATGTCAACTTCAAACTACAGGAATTAAACAAATTTCAATTCTTTTTTTAATAAAAAGAAATAATTTTGTAGATAAAGACCATCATCACAAGTGGTTGAGTTAGTAAGAATTTAGATGTCAAATCTTCATATCAAGGTTCGAAACCCGTTGATGATGCTGGTTAGAGTATCATAAATCTTATTATTATTATTTTTGTCATAAGGAGGAATAAATGTTTTGACTTTTAACACAGATTAGTCTCATGTAATCCCAATACAAATAAAATAAAATAAAACAAAACAAAAAACAAAACTTCATAAATAGAAGCTCAGACGAGCATAGTAACATGATAAGCTTGATAACAAGGATATCTAAGCACATCTATATAACATATGTAATCTCTATATGCCAAGGTGTGCATATTTTGTTGGATCAAAACCTCCAAATCCTTGTAGTTCTGAGTTTCTCATATTGCCCACACAAAAAAATATTTCATTTCCATTTCATAGCTTAAAGATGAGCCTACTTTACAGCTATTACCCATTGAGACCCTTAGGTTTCATTGAGCCTCTTGTTAGATTACATTGCACTTTGGACCTTCAAGCAAGGTTTGGGCACCCGATCAGAACCTAAGTTACGATCCCTACTTGCATGATCGTAATCTGATCTCGTTGCTCTGCCTCTTCGGTCTTCACATTCATACAAGCAAGGTGTGCATATTTTGCTTCGTCGTCGCGCATCAACGCCAGATCCGATATGTCATCCATTATGGGTTGTTTGTTACACGGGATTACACAGGTTGAGACTGGCTTACATAACAAAAGAAGACTTGTCCAACGTTTGGCTGAGAATGGGACTCATTTAAATGAGGTTACAGAGTCCCCGTGTCCCTTTCTTACCTTCTTACACAAACCTCCCAATTTTCATGGCTTTCTGACGCGCTCTTTCTTCTTTGTTCATCGTCTCTCTTCATTCTTCTGCTCCAACACGCTCAACTGCTCCAGCCTCGTAATTTTTTTCCTCCTTTTTTCTCATTCTATCACTGTCTCTATCTCTCTCCAAATTCGTTAAAGATTGGTTGTTGTAGCTTCTGACTTCATCCGATATATAAATTATCCAGAAGTGAGATCCGAAGAACGGAGGAACACCCCAACAATTATCAATGTAAGAGAGGAATCCCAATTTGTATTAGATGGTAAGTTTTATTCCAGAATCTTGATTTAATTTCGTTCTTCCTTCTCCTCTCTATTTCTTTTCTTTTTCTTTTTCCTAGGCAATGCTACAAGTTTATTCTGGGATAGGAAGAATCATGGGTTGGTCTTAATTGGAGGGCCAGTTGATTTGATTTTGTAATCTTGTGAATTGCAAGATGTTTGCTTCATATTTTAGATTGGGGGTGGTGCATGTCAGAGTTGAAAGAGAGTGAAGAAGAGATCTGAAAACTTTTTCTACAGATCTCTTGTGCATCCAATTGTGTGTTTCACTTTGTTCATTTACAAAGAATTTCATAGAATGTTGAGATGTGGATGTTATGCTTTAATAATGTTATCTATTTAATCTTTTGGTTTTCAAAATCTATAAAATGGTTTAGTTTTGGCTATTATTCTGTTGCTTGGTCCTATTAGCACCAAACGAGGGTCAGACTTAGTTTAAGAATAAGCCATGTTAAACGAGTCGAGGTTTAGTTTAGCAATTAAGTCATGCTAAGACAATCCCGTGAAACAAATAAACATCTCATTACAATTTTGAGGTGTCCCCTCTATGGTCGAATTTAAAAGTGTGACATTCACGCATGCCAATCGCTGGTTGTCATCCGCCTTAAATGACAGTCACATCCATTTACAGATTCACGCCATCGATACTGAATGGTGATGTATTGAGCGCACCTCGTTTGCATGGCTGAATGTTCACCGAAAGACAATGTTGAAGTGTAGGTGTGAAACCGTAGAGTATGGAGAACTAATCTCCACTTAGGACAAGCCCGAAAGTGATCGCCATATTTGAGAACCATAGCCTAGCCGACGACAAGGTTTTTGAGAGAGCAAGAGCCTCATTTATTTGGATGTTTCAAAAATACATGTTATGTGTGGGCTTAGGTAAAGACAACACATATTAAGGGCATGTTGTAGCTACTAAGAAAGCAAACTAATACAAGTGTGATACAAGGGAAGTTGATGGAAGCGAGCATGTGAATTTTTGTCAGCTAATAGTTAGAGGAAGTGAACATAAAATTTTCACTCTCCTCCCTACCTAACATACCAACTATTACAGTAGACAAGAACCAATAACGTTCAATTATAACCAGACCTATTCACAAAACCTCGATATATTTTTACAGTTAACCTCAAGAAAAAAACAACATCTTCCAACATGATATACCAAAACTATCTGCATATACGTAGAGACACCTCTCCATTACGTTAAAAACAAGAAAACACCAATGTTAATACCAACACCATGACACACACCATACAACCAAGGACACTAAACCAGTATCTCTAAACCCTCGTTCAAAGAGGATGAATGACTAAACCCAACAAAACGAATCTTAAAAAAAAAATATAAATTTTTTTTTAAAAACAAAAAAACAAAAACAAGAAACCTAAAAAACCAAAAGAGAAAAGGAAAAAAAAAAGACTTGGGCGAAACAAGAGCCCAAGACCATCGTACACCCAACTGGACCTTGATCACCTAGGGCCACCGCTTCACCACCATCATCAAAACTCTTGATTCACATGGCTCCACTCACATGACCTGTCGTATTGCCGAAGAGAAATCCTCAAGCCCTGTAACATAGCCGAAGCTAAAACAACTCCAGATCGACGTTGTTATTCATTCTGACAAAACCAGCAATCCAATTTATAACTCATCGAGCACCACCGTGTCTCCAACTAGTGCAAGTTGTCAAATCACCCCCATCGAGAATTTGACCTAAATACAATTCCAATCCATCACACTACTACCATCTTCTCCAATGGGGACTAACCAATGCACCACCCCATAATCCTCGATGCAGTCGACACTTCCTATCAAGAGAGGCTAAGAAACGACCCTCTCCAACTCCAACCTTCAAGCTCAACCAAAGTCCACCTTGGAGGATCCTCAGCCTTATACAGGATATCAAGTGCTTGAAGGATTCGTTCAAGTTTATTAACTTCAAGCATGTACCTAGAGAAGCAAACTTTGCTGCCAATTCCTTGGCAAATATAGGTTTCATAGAATTAGCAACCGTTGCATATGGGAAGGTTGTGTTCCTTCGGATGCCTCGCTTGCTCTTTCCTTTGATATTGTAAACCTTCGCACTAGGGCACCTCTCTTTGAGTTATTTTCTTTTGTTATAAAATGAAAAAAATAAAAAATAAAAAACCAAAGTCCACCATTTAGAGATCCCATCTAGCTACACCCGGCCATTTGACGTCGGCATAACTAGAGATCAGCACCATAGCGGAGGCCTAGCCGCATGAGAGAGAAATCTAAATTGAACTCCAAGCAATAGTTCCTGATAAGTATATGGAGCAAAAATCTGTGTTTTGTAAAGAACATGAGTCGTTTTTTAAGGTGTTAAACAATAAATGTGTGTGTTTTTTTTTTATCTAAAAAATTTCATTCAACTAAAGTAAAGCAAATACATCAAAGGAGTTTTTGTGGCCTCATTGAATCTAGTAGAAACACCAAGAAGAGTACCGCCCTCGTATAAAATCTCACAAGTATATATAGTTACTGCATATATCATATGATATATGTGCTATGCTGCCTACGTATAATTGGTTGCAAGCTGCTATGTATTGTATTTTTTTTTTTTTGGACGAAAGCTATATATTGTATTGAGTTGACAGATAGAAATAAAAACTTATATAAAGCATGCAATATAATGCTCCCAATCTCCGAGCCACAACTGTATCATCAAAAATCCTTTATATATTTACACTGGGTTTCCAAGTAATTGAAAAACATGCGTTCTTTGTACCAAAGAAATAAATAAAATTGCAACCAACTACATACTTATTGGTTGAAGCAGAACTGTTTTCAGTTACAGCCACCCATTTGGCATTGACCATTTGGATGTTGTTCTTGCTAGCTGTTCATTTGGAGCCGCCGGACTTGGTTATATCTTGTTCAACATCATCATCCACATCGATAGTTCTGACCTTGAATCGCTCCAGCCTCATTTTCGACCCGTCTCTTTTGAATGCACGCGGTGAGTCAATGCTCAGGCTTCTTTGCATGGTCCGAACCCTGGTGGTCTGATCCGATTTGACTTGAGATAAAACCAAATTCCATTTCTTTGGCATCTCGGCCAGAAACTTATCAGGACTCCCCGGAAATATTTTCTTGAACAGCTCGAGCCTTCGGAAGTAGAGCTCCCTGAAGAACTCTACCAAGGCCAGCAACCTCGGATCAACTGACTTACCAGCGTTTGATCGGAATCTGTAGTAGTTTCCACCCAAGTCGCTGTAGTTTCTTCGAAGCAAACCGCTTTCTAGTTGTGACATATCATTCTTGGTTCCCAGAAATGATGCGCCGGAGTTTGATGGCTGATCGGTTTCTGTAGCTTCTACTTCTGGATACCCTTCTGGCCTCTCCATGGATGTATATGATGTAGCTAGTATAAATTCTTGATATTCAGGAGATGGAGAGAATCTGTATAAGGATGAGACTGACGAGGTTGCCGGAGAATAGCAAATCTGATCAACAAAATTGAAGTGTTCACGTTATGGTTTTAGAGGAGGGAACTTATCCAACCTCTATATATATATAGGTGTTTGTAATCTGGAAACCCTAGCCTTCATGTTGACTTGTATGCGATGACTTTTTCATGACTAATAAGCTAGCACGCGTAGCTAATCCGATCTGCTTCTAGATCATGGTTATAGAGATCGAGGAGGAAGCAAGGCACACACAATTGACTATCCAACTTTTAATTTGGTTCTTAATTTGAATGTCGAAATAAAATCAAATCACGGCCACAGATCATGATTTTAAAATGAAGAACTCTGGGGAAAATCTTAATCGGGTGGCTAATATATCTGCTATGAATTTAATTTGTTAATTAGGCTGTATATATGTACGTCATAATTAAGTGAAAGATAGATAGATAGATACAAGAATGCAAGATCGATGTTTCTTGCAGAAGCAGGTCACTTTGAAGATTGGAACTTTTCTTAGAATTCTTATTAAGCCATCCTGATCAGACTAGTCATTGGCATGGATTACTTTGGCCCTACGTATTGGTGTCGCTGATGATGAAGCTTCTAGGAACCTTGCTTTGCAGTCAGCTAGCTTTCATTCCAAATCAAGAACGTTCCTGCTGCCAGTTGCTTCTGACCAATCATATGTAATTTGAGGCTTCTAAGAACCATGGAATTCATTTCTTACTGCCAGTTGCTCTTCGATCATCATATTATTATTTTAGGCTTTCGTGTCAAGTTTTATTTGTTATATATCACATATGCATGTATGAAGGAATGTATGATAAGAGTTTATGTCAATACGTTTTCGAATTCAAATGGTAGCAGTTCTATTTTCAATACCTACTTTTGAGAGTAGCTAGGTCTAGGTGTGTCTTTCTAAGAAGCAAGTGAATATATTAAACGTCCGGCTGAGTTCAATACATGGCCGGGGGTGGTATAGGGGCTAGAAGCCAAGAAGGATCAATTTTCTTTTGAGGGGAATGAATAAGCCTAGCTAGATATATTGACTATTGCATCGAGTTAGTGCCAGAATATCACATATATACACCAGAGCAAGAGGGCTAGCTCCTAAGGCATAACCTTGTCTTCGGCCTAATTAACTAGAAACAAATCCCTACCAATTAATAAAATCTATTCTAAGTTTCTAACACTAATTTCTCACTTACAGAATTCCTGAAAACAGCCGTTTCGCGTTTCAGAAACCGTAACGTTTCTGAAACGCTCGGAAATGTGTTTCCACATAAGAAGATTTTCCGAAACACGACCTTTTTTTTTTATTATTCAACCCCCAGGATACAGGAATGGTGCCTAGCTAGGCCCGCACCCTAGGGTGCGGCAGGGGTGCCTGAGCGCGCACCCTGAGTTCTGAAGGCAACGTTCATATATACAGAAAATGATGTTGCTTCAAATGGTGATCCGGGCACACACCAACACTACAGTACCCCTTCCCTAATCTTCTCTGATGCCTCATTATTGTCAACTATACGACTAACTCCCTAACCCTAAAACTGGTTCATTCTCCTACACAAACCCACACTGTTTTGGCCACGATCCTCAGCGCACGAGTGAGAGGTAAATAGAGAACAAAGAAAGGGGATTTTACGGGCGTGCTGACCTGTCAAAAGATGACGTTAGTGCAATTTAAAACCCTATAGTTGTAGTACATGTAAGTAGGGTATCGTTCTAGCCGGGGACACTAGGGAAGAATTTATTCTGCAAAACAAAGTCATTAGAAATATTCACACAATATATACATAAAGAATAAAATGGGGGATTGAAATCGGCAGAAAATAAAGAAAATAAAACAAAGGCAAATAATTACAAAGTTTGGTCACTTCAATGTTGTAAGCACTTCACAAATAAACTCCGATTAGCATGTAAGTATTTTTATGAAAGGTTAAATTATCTTATCTATGTTTTCACAATTGCAAGTTAATTCCAACCCTTAAGACTTCTCATGTGTTTAAGGTTGTCTTTGCGCTCAACCAAAAACTATGTGACTACTTAACTAAATTGTCTTTGCGCTCAATCTAATCAAGCAACACTTACCGTTCACGAGTCGTTGGAGACATGCTCGTTAGCAATGGCGTCACCCATCCTCGAACCCATGCAAATCACTCACCCTAACATCCCTATGCAGCACCTAGAACCGAGTTGTCTTTGCGCTCAAATCGACCTAGAATACCACGGCATATTAAACTCCCCCCTAATAGCTAACTCGTGTACTTTAAATTAACCTAGGGTTCGATTACGTGATCAGGTGAGGATTAATTAACCTAACAATTACTAAACACATAAACACATATTCTTTACTTCTTTAATAATCCTAACATGCATACTAAACCGTTACACAACATGTATAATCATAATCAAGTCACAAAGAAGATCATACAATCACACATATCATATAAAACCAAAAACCAGAAAATATTTATCAATAAACTCAAAATTCTTACATAGTAAATACAAACACAAACCATGGATGTCTTCATCCTTACCCTACCAATAAGGTTCGGCAAGGTTGAAAGGGAAATTGGTGGAAGATGGCAGTGGAGGTAGTCGGCAAAGATGGCTGTGCGGCAAGGAATGGTTCGGCTGTGCTTGTGTTTGCTGTGTAAGGGAGGGTTTTTAGGTAGAGTTTAGGCTTGCTAGAACTTAAAACAATTGAAGGACTCCTAAAATATGCATACAACAGACCTATTTATACAGAAAACCTATAGAGAAACCCTAGCTGCAACGGCAAAGGAAAGGCAATCCTATTTTAACTCTCTTTCCTATTTGCTCAATGATTCCTTCTTCAATGCAGCTTCTTATCCGAATTTGGACTCCTTCTTCTGACTTTTTGGACCTTCCTACATGTTTATGGATCCATGTAGGCCTCATGTACGAAATCTTGGGCTTTGATGGCAGCCAAAAGCAGTGATAGGTCCGGCAAGGTCAGCTTTCCCGGTTTGACCGGAAAACCTTACACTTAACCAAAATATGGCTGCCTTGATGCTTCTTCGTATTTTCTTCTTTTGTCCAGCTTCCTAACACTTCATTAAGGTCTTGATACATCTCTTGACAAATTTGGGAAGCCTTTTGTTGAAGAATCATCTCCCAAAACTCGTTAGACAACTAAGGCAGTTTCTGCCCAGTTTTGCAGCCTGACCTCTGTCCACTGTTTTGATCATAACTCCTTCGTCTCAACTCCAATTGCTGAGATCCAAGTGGGGTTGAAAACTAGACACACACAGCTTTAATTCCACATGTGGCACGCCTTCTAACTCCTCCTAGATCTCGAGATATGATTTTCCGAAGTAGATGTACGTTTTCTGGCAGATTCTGTCCGAGACCAAAAACAATGTCTAGAAGTGTTCCTTCCTTTTCCGTGGCCTCACTTGTTGTCATTCATGAGTCCATTCACCATGATTCTTGATACGTAACGTTCATGTACCTGTCTTCTGCACATTTAAACAAGATACATCAAAACTGACAAGGTAACACAATAACGAATCACGGTAAAACGTCCAAGTGATAGTCCAAAAAACGGTTTTCATCATTTAAGTGCAATTTTCTGTATAAAAACGACTAGTAGCCACAACTCTATAGAAAAACCCTCTTGACTCTAAAATAAGTAAAAACAAACATACTAAGGCACAAACAAAGTGTAAATGGGGGTGAAAATCCATTAAGATCATGGCGTAAAAACGCACTTATCACGTGCCACCTTGCGGACGAGGAAATGGTGATAGGTGTGAGATCTTGACTTCTGATCAGGCGGAGGGGTTTCCAGGTGCCACCTCAGATGAGGAATTACAAGTACAAGGCGATCGATACTCACGGCGGGACACGAGCAGAGCAACTATAGGGAATCAAAGAGATCGGGGGCGAGTCCAGGAGGGCTCTCAACTAAGGCGGCGACGCACTTAGGGTTAGGGTTTCAAGGTAGCTCGAAGGGTAACTGATTTGCAGTTTGTATGTTGTTGTTTGTAAAGAGATTGTGTGTTTAGAGAGTTTTGTTCGACCCCTTTATATAGTAGTCCGACTTGCGGTAGAAAAAAGTTAACTTGGAATCCAAGTCGGGCTTTGAAACCCTAATCCCACAAGGACACGGTTTTCTTAGTGCGAACCAAGCACCTTATGACACATCTCCAGTTCGCATACTCCGCATGGGCTATTGTTTCCATCTCGCAGGCATTTCTAGCTCGCGGGCTTTAGAAGGGCTTTTTATAATAAAAGGGCCACAGGGATTGGCCCGAAGCATGTCAAAGACTTGTAAGAGTTTTCAACGATTAGTGTGGTGTACGTGGACTAAGCCTATGGCTTCTATGCGAAGTCTCCCACGCCAGCCAGTTCGCCAGCTCGCCTTGATGTATTCTACCTCGCCTAGGACTTTTACGCGAAGTGCCATTGCGCCTCGCCTACACGGGAAGTCATTTCGCGCGCGAGATCATTTACTGTGTGAGCCATGTATTTCGCTCGAAGTCAGTTCGCATGCGAGCTCTGTAATTCAGCTCGTGTTGTCTTACTGGCAGGCTATTACTTGTAAACTGAAAGAATTGGGGCTCGCCAGTTGCGACGTTGGCCAAGATTGTAACTAATATTCACTTGGACATTTTACAGTCCAGTAAGATATTATTACTTGGACAAAAATGTCTTCTGGCTCAAACATTGCCCCCTAGGCCTTGAGCTTTGAGACTAAGCGAAAAGACCTTATTGAACAAGTCACGACGATTCTAGATTTGGAAGATGCTAACGTTTTAGCGCCATCGCAACCTTCATCTCATTGGGGGGAACCAAAATTTTAAGGCGCGCCTTCCCAACTACCTCGCGAGACAGCTTATGTCTGTAAGGGGTGTCTGACTCACTCGTTCGTCTACGCCACGTCCGCATTCGCCTGCTCTTTGCTCCCCCGCCCCCCCCCCCCCCGTGCGAACTAAAGAGAAGCAAACAAAAGGGTCGACGAACAGCCGTATAAAGATGGCGAACCAACTTTGAAAATTGGAGGCCACAGGGATTGGCCTAAATAATGACTAAGACACTTGAAGAAAGTCTAAAGTCTGAAAAACGGAGAAAGAAAGGGGAAGAAAATGTAATGTTTTATTTAGAGCCTCTGGGATAGGCCACAATCTTGTACTTGTCTTTTGGTTAGACTTTGCACGTTTATGATGAAATGGAAGAGAGAAATGGAGAAAAAATTAGCACGACTAAATTGCATGTAAAATTTAATTTATGACCTCTGGAATAGGTCTCAATCGTGTACTAGTCTGTTGGTTAAACCTCACACGTTTACAAAGAATTGACTAATTACGTGTTTCTCTCTTAGGTTGCCCCCTAGTGGGAGGCGGTGAAGTGCTAGCGCGAAGGCGCGGAGCACTATGAACAGTGGTCGCGGGGTCAGAAAGTGAAGGGTCCGCGCGCTCCCAGACGCCAGTGATATGACGCTTTAAGAAACGACCATTAATAGGATTGGGATGGAGGGTACCGTCAAGGTCACGCAAATGGTATGCCTCCTTTGTCAATATGCGGTGAATAATAAAGGGTCCTTCCCACTGCGTGGACCACTTCTAGCGGCCTTCGGTCTTCTCGCCTAATGGTAATATGGCTCGCCACACTGCTTGGACCTCGGTAAAGCTCCGACCGCGGGTAACTTTATCATAGGACCGTGTAATACGCTGCTTCTCAAGGATGAGATTGTTGAATGCAGTGATGCGGTGTTCATCGAGGTCTTCAAGTTCTTGCCACATCACTTGGATGTAATCGTCACCAAGAAATTGGTGCTGCTCCTAGACGCGAAGCGAGGGGACGTGAACCTCAAGAGGGAGGATGACATCATGACCAAACATGAAAGCATATAGGGTGGTAGCTGTCGGACCGCGCTTGGAAGTTCAATAGGCCCATAAAGTATGGTAAAGCTCTAGATGCCAGACGTGGGGGTTCAACTCTAGCATCTTGCGCAAGATACTAAGGATAACTTTATTGCTCGTCTTCGCCTGACCATTAGACTGTGCATAATAGGGGGTTGAATGCAAGAGCTTGATACCATAGCCGGTAAGGAATGTGACTACAAAATCGGTCATGAAAGCTGCCCTCCGATCTGTCACGATGCACTCCGGAATACCAAAGCGGGAAATAATATTGCAGAAGATAAAGTTACGAACCAAGGTCGCGGAGGCAACCTTGAGTGGCTCGGCTTCAACCCACTTGGTAAAGAAATTAGTGGCCATGATAATGAACTTATGCTACTCCGAGGAATGGGGATGAATGATGTCAACGAAGTCTATCGCCCATCCTCAACCTGGCCATGACTTGATAATTGGCTGCAACGGAATGTTGGGAATGTGTTACACTGGTCCGTGAGCCTGGCAATCCTGACAACCTTTGGCGAAAATAATACAGTCCTTGAGAATGGTAGGCCAATAGTAGCCGTGGCGACGGATTAACCAACGCATCTTTGGGTCTGCCTGATGCGAACCACAAACTCCGGAATGAACCTCGCGCATCATCCGCTACGCCTTGTTGCTATACACGCAGCGAAATTCATTACCATCTTCACCGCACTGGCGGAGCTCGCCGTTAAGGGTGAGAAACTGCATTTGTCTGGAATGAGTGGCATCATGAGGGTTTGTGAGGTAGGCGATGAGCGGTAGCCGACAGTCCTCATCGATAGGGTCTAAGGCAGCGACGTCAAGAGAGTCTGCCTGATATTGCCCCTTAGAAATAAAAGAAGGAAGAGTGTGTCGTTCGACCTTAAGCAGTCGTTCGCGCACTCCATTTCATAAGCTGAGGCCAGAGGCAATCTGTGTGAGCTCATTCACCGCGAAGTTGAACTCGCGCGGAATGTGCTCAATGTGGACGTCATCGAAGCGATCCAATACGTCAAATGCCTTTCGCAGGTAGGGCTCAATGGACGAACTCAAGCACTTAAACTTCACCACAAGCTAGTTGACAACCAATAAGGAGTCGCCAAAGAGTTGAACCTCCCGGACTCCTAAGTCCAACAAGATTTCCAGTCCGATAATGAGCACCTCGTATTCAGCTTGGTTATTCATACATTTGAAATCCAGCTGGAAGGAGTAAGAGAAACGATCACATGCAGGGTTCTCAATGGTGATTCCGGCACCTGCAGCGAGTTTAGTACGCGGTCCATCAAAGTAAAGAGTCCATGGAGTGAGGGAGACAGTGGCAAACTCTAACTCGCAAAATGTTGTTAGCTTGGTTGGTGGGTGATGTGCGAGGAAGTCTGCTATGACATGTCCTTTGACTACTTTCTGCGGAACATATTTCAAGGAGAACTCGGACAAAGCCAATATTCATTTACCTATGTGTCTCCGTAGGACAGGGTGGGAAAGAATGTATTTGACGAGGTCGGACTGATCGATCACCACCGTGGTAAAGGCTAACATGTAGTGGCGGAGTTTGCAACCTGCAAAAAATAGGGCGAGACACAACTTTTTCATTGGAGAGTAGCGCGTCTCGCAATCGGTTAACACCATGCTAAGGTAATAAACGACGTGTTCCACCCCGTTCTCATCGTCTTGTGCCAAGAGTCCGCTAATGGACAAGTCAGCAACGGCAATGTATAGTTTAAGCGGAACGCCAGGGCGAGGTGGAACCAAAACAGGCGAGTTCTTAAGGTAGTCTTTGATACGATCTAAAGCCTCTTAGTTTTATGGTTCCCATACGAACTTGGTTGCCCCCTAGAGCTTTAAGAGAGGTGAAAAAGGCTGAACCTTCCTTGCCGTGTTTGAAATGAAACGGCAGAGGAAGTTGATTCGCCCGATCAGTTGTTGGAGCTCCTTCTTAGTTGTAGGAGGTGAGGCGTTTATTACCGCATGCGCCTTGTCTTTGGGGATCTCGATGCCCCTTTGATTGACCAAAAATCCTAGGAAGTCACATGCTTCCGCGAAGAATACAAATTTGGCGGGGTTCATCTTCAAATTATGTCGTCGCATCTGCATGAAAACCTGTCGGAGGTCCTCAATATGTGTCGCCCGTGTTTTGGTTTTAACTACTACGTTGTCTATGTAGACTTCAATCAACTTGCCTAAGATATCATGAAAGATGAGGTTCATAGCGCGCTGATATGATGCCCTTACGTTCTTGAACCCGAAAGGCATGACAACATATTCAAACGTGTCTGTAAACCCCGGGCAGCAGAAGGCAGTCTTGTGGTGATCTTCTTTAGCGACAGAAATTTGGTGGTATCCAGTGGTTCCATCCATAAAGGATAGCACTTCATGCCCCGCAGCCGCATCAATGAGGAGGTCGGCGACAGGCATGGGGTATATATCTTTAGGCATTGCGTTGTTGAGGTCCCGGTAGTCAACACAGATGCGCATTTTGCCATTCTTCTTGCGGACAGGAACTACATTGGATAGTCATTCGTTGTACTTGGCCACACAAATGATACCCAATCGATGCATGTTCTCAATCTCTTCCTTGACTATGATATAGGTCTCAGTTCACATGAATCTATCGTCCTGGCGAACTGGACGTCTGTCAGGATAAGTGGGCAGCCGGTGACAAACCAAGTCTAGAGACAAACCAGGCATGTCTTCGTATTTTTCGGCGAAGCAATCCCTATATTGGCGTAATAGGGCAAACAGTTCTTCTCGTTCTTTCTCCGCCAACTTAGCACTAATGGAAATGAGTAGGGGCTTCTCTGTAGTCCCTACATCGACTTATGAGATGGGGTCGCGAGCTTGAGGTGGTGTGTCGTCCAAGGCGGCAGGAGCTAACTGAATAACTTCCTCCTTGGTATCGGTATAATCCACTATTTCATCTATGTATTCCATGGTCGTAACCTTGTCGTAGGCTTCGCGTTCTGCCCAGTATGAAAGGAGTCTTTCACACAGGGACTCGCCAACCTTGCGCGCTTTGTCTGAGGAGGCACTAAACATCGGAGGGTTGGAGGGGATCCACGATGGTGTGAGGACGTTGTAAGTCATCCTTCACCTGGGTGAGTCCCTATCACGTTAAGTTGGAGGCCGTGACCCCATAAGGGCGGCCTTTAGAATCGACACCCTGAACGTCCAGCGGGCGTCGTTGAAGTTGGCAAAGATGGAAAAAGGACGAGGATCCGCCTTAATGAGGACCGCCTCACATGTCTCAGTATCCCAGACCATGAGTTGTTGGTGCATAGAGGAAGGCACGCAAAAACTTCAATGGATCTAATCGCGGCCTAGAATCATGCTGTAGGAGGATGAGCATTCGGCCACGAAGAATGTATAAACCCGTGATGCCGGACCCACCTTAACTCGTAGAAATAACAAGCCTAGAGTTCTGGAGACTTGTCCGGTGAAGTTCTTGACTGTCAATGACGTGGTTTGGATCATTGAGCGCGGGATACTAAGGAGTCTCATGGTGCGGGTGGTAATGACATTCACCGCAGCTCCGGTATCGACCATGCCCTTGTTGACCATAATCCATTTAACTTTAGCCGTAATGTATAATGGCCTCATGTGAGTGGCTATGTCGAGGGTAGGTGTGGAGAAAGTCAGAGTAGGCATGCATGTGACGCTGCTCGTGGCTTCCAATGGTGGAGCATTTGCGGGTTCCGCCAGGACTGGCCCCATCTCCCTGCTGCAAGGCGGGGACATGTGGCAGACATTTTCGCTACTGTCTGGAATATCTGTCGCATTACATGTTGTGTTTGGCGAGAGAGCATATCTTTCGGATATGAAAAACACCATTCCGACCTGAAAATAAAATTGCTCGCAGACTGGGATCAGCGGAGCCTTAACTCTCCGCGGGGTTGACCTCTTCGTCCTCAAGTCATGCAGAGACTTCGACCATATTGCAGGTGAATGATTCCTCCTGCTCTTCTTCTTGGTCTTCATCTAAGTGAACATGAGGCTCGGAGTAGGCCTCGTTGTCCGATGAGTTTCCACGAAGAAGTTGGGCCATCTGTTGGGTGAAGTTAGGGCTAGCAGGAGTACTATCGGTGACTGGTGGTGCGCTAGTCTCCGGCTGCCGTGGCCGCCACACGAGTTTGGTTGAGGATTGCTTGTCCTCGTCTGTCTGCTTTGCCGCGGCTAGAAGAACCTTGGCATCATTATTTTCCTTTGACCTAGGAGGGGTTGGGACTCGTGGTTCCCTCTTGGCTTCCAGCTCCGGGTTAGGTTGTGGTCGGGGCAGATGTGGTCGTGGTGGTTCCTTCCTTGCTTCAAGTTCCTGGAGAAGAGGCTCAGGGGGCCGTGATGACCGAGGCAAACGTGGGGGATTGGAGGCTTAGTGCCCCACTATCTTGTTTCTCCTTGGTAAGTACGTCCCCTTGGAGGCATTCGCCTTCTCATCCATTTCATTGAGGATCAGCTCATAACTGCCAACCTTGTTGATCAGGTTGCTCATAGATGTGAAGCGCTCCCCATGGCTGAGCTTATACTGGGATTGATATATTAAAGTTTATTGTAAGTTACATGTTGAGATTTAGGGGAAATGAATGGTGAAGATAATGTTAGCTTGTGGCCTAAAATACATATGCAATGAGCAGTTTTCTGAGATTTTGAACCAGTTAGCTTCTTTCTGAAAACTGTGCAATTCGGTTGATTGTTTGAACTTGGTATCTTCATGAAAGTTACAGTAGACAAGTTAAAGATCGTCTCAGAATTAGAATTTCTTGAAAACGATTTTCCTATATTTAGTTCTAATTTTTGAAAGTTGATAGTTTGCATCAAGAAATTCTGAAATCTTCACTTAATCCTTGTTTGTTTTATCATATATGTATGCATCGCACCTTTCTCTCATGCCTATGCTTTCCTCTCTTTTTTTAGCTATCTAAATTTTTTTTTTACCAATATCACATTGTATGTTTTGCTTAAGTGGCTCACAGCTTTTGTTAGTGTTTTTTGTATCCATAATGCATCAAGTCTAAAAAAAAAAAATCAGGGGCTGAAAAACGACAAGTGGTTTGTTATTCATGTATGTTTTTCTATCGATATATTTTTCATAATCTTATCTATTACTCACTCATTTACTGTGGACTAACAATTGTGTGTTATTCATGTGCAAGATGTTGATCATGGGGAAGAGGAAGGACCGAGCCACTAAGGCCAGTGCTTTGATGAAGTCTATACGGTAGAGCGTCTGCTCAGCTAGCAGTAGCAGCCACCCTACCCCCATGCCGGTTGAGACAGTACCACCAGAGGCTCCCCCTTTGATCATGCGACCCCCTACCGTTGAAAGTAGTTCAACAGTATCTCCATTATCTATACCGTCACCCGAATTTGCAAGACGCGTCGTCGGCAGCGCTAGTTTGAAAAGTAGAAACCCAACAGGTAAATATATTAATTCCTTTTACACTTGTATTAATTTATTAGAATTTGTCTTATAGCATTAAATATCCTAATGTTTTGTATACACTGCATTTTTTTAAAAAATGTTTTGGTAGGGCAGTTGAATTATAGCTAGTGAGATTTTGATGTGCTTTGGTGAATTGTAGAAGTCTAAGTGCAATTAAGAAGTATAGTTATATGATGATAATTTAGGATTGTTGGCTTTATGAACAAGTTAAGAACAATGATTTGCATATGGAATTTATATACGTGATTCTAGATAGTTTGGGATGCAAGGAAGAGATAGATGGTAATAAGATTGAAGCAGAAACTGTTTGAAGAAGTAAGCAGTAAGTAGTAAGCAGTAAGCTGGGGCGTCTGCATGCGAGCCCCAAGGTGTCAGCAGCACGCCCCCAGGCTTCAAGTGTTACTGTTTTAGGTGTTAATGGAAATGTTGAGCAAAGTTATTTATTAATTGATGTATTTGTCTTATAGCATTAAATATTCTAATGTTTTGTATATATATTAATTGTAGCTTAAGAAGCAGGGTTTATGTTCTGGAAGAAGGCAGAGCATATCGTTGCACAAACAGGGCAGAAGATCAAGCTAGAGTATTTCCCCCGTGTAAAAGGCCCTAGCGTGAGGGGGATAAACAACTTGGTGACACATGATATCGGTTCCGCCATACGGAGCCTGTTGGGAATGAGGGCAAGGACATTCTATGACCTTGATCGAGAGGAAAAGTGGAAGGTGTGGAATGCAATGTTGGTAAGTAACTGAAAACAGTTTGAAAAGTAAATTTACTTAATTACATTTTTTTTTCAGTGCTTAACATGAGAATTTTTTTATTTGTTACTTAACCAAAGTACGCGAGTGGGATGAAAATGATGAGACAATGTTCAATTGGATACTAAAGAGGGCACATGAGAGGTACAAGGACTGGAAGTACCAATGTCACAAAGCTTATATGAAGGAATGGCCTTCTGGCATGCTTTTAGATTTCATTAGGAGAGAGGACCAATGGGAGTTTCTATGCGAGCACTTCGAGTCAGATGCGTTCAAGGTGATTTTTTAAATTACCTTCATTGTTTCCCTTGTATTTTTTTAAATTACCTTCATTGTTTCCCTTGTATTTTACTAATCTATTTAATAATTTTTCGTGTATTAGAGACTCTCCTTGGAAAACAAGCGAAACCGTGGGGAGAAGACTATGCACCACCACACGGGGTCTTCTCCTATCATCTACACAATGGAGGAACTCATAATACAAGGGGAGCAGTTTCCAATTATTAAAGGTTTTGAGAATACCTATGTGAGGGCCGGTGAGGAAGATACGACCAAGAAATATGTACGTGTCTTTCCTTTTATTATTATGTAAACTCAACAAATGGTTCAAGCATGTGTAAATCCGACTATTGGTATATATATGAGACCATTAAGTTGAATGTAGGCACTGTCTAATTAGAATGTCATGTTTTCCTGCTTCTTCCAAAACAAAACAAAAAAGTTATTATCATTGTCATTAATTAAGATGTATAGTTTTAGGGTGTGTTTTAAGTTTTCATGCGATGGGATTGACTTGAAGCCTAGTTTTAAGGTGAAAAGCCTAGATTTGGTGTAATTAGAGACTAGTAATTGGAAGGCATAAGACTAAGTTATCTATATATGAGTAGTGTTATATAGTTATATATAGTAGGCACTGAACATGGATGACTTGATTTACCACTGGACAGGGCTAACAGTAGGCACTATCCAATTAGCTAACAGTAGGCACTCAACATATTGTATTGGCTAAAACCAGGGAGTGATAGGAAATCTTGTTGGTATATATATACACATATAATGCAGCGCTTGTTGGTGTATTGGCTAATTTGATTTTCTCTTTTCTCCTTCGTGTGGCCTGTTTAAATAAAAAATTTATTTTAAATGTTTTGGTAGGGCAGTTGAATTATAGTGAAAGAGTTTGGTGTGCTTTGATAATCTAGGTGAATTGTAGCTCTTGTACAAGTCTAAGTGCAATTAAGAACAGCCGATAATGCAGCGCCCCAGGGTGCCAGCATGCGCGCCCCAAGGTGCCTGCATGCTCGTTTCAGGGTGCACCCCAGGACACGTTGCTGGTACCCTAGGGCGCGCATGCAAGCACCCCTGCTTACTGCTATTGATTTTTTTTTTTCAAGTGATTACTGCTTCAACTGTTACTGTTTTAGGTGCTAATGGAAATGTTGAGTAAGCTTGTTTATTAATTGATGTATTTTAAATGTAGAATAACATGGTTGATAAGGTCAATAAACGAAAGGATGCATTTAAGGAACAACACATTGATGCGACGGAGGAAGAGATTATGGAGAGTGTTCAGTCCCAACAAATTGAGGTGTTGGGTACGGTGGTCAAAACTCAGAAATGAAAGAAGATTAGAAGGATGGGACGAGGAGGCGAGCGAGACTTGAACCATTCTTCAAATGGTTGCACTTCACGTAGTCATCCTCTTAGAGTTGATGAGCAGCAACTCTAAGAGGTGCAGGAGCGCTATGAGCGGAGACTAAAAGAATCAGAAGAGCGTGCCCAACAACAATTTCAAGAGGTCTAGCAACGTGCCTTGCGTGCGGAGTCTATGTGTAACGTTGTGCAGTCCCAATTTGCAGCCCTATCTGAGCACCTAGGTATGCCACCTCCTCCTCCTCCACAATTTCCTCCTCCTCCTTCTCCATAGTTCCTCCTCCTCCTCCAGTTATTTCTTCTCCTCCACATGTTTCTTCATAGAACAATGATGATAAAGGCGACAACATAGGATTGGACGAGAATGTCAATTGACATTATTGATTTTGTAGTACTTCATTCATAATTTAGCTAGATTGTATGAACAATTTTCTACCTAGTTCATTAATTATTTTGTATATATGAATAATATTTGTCCATTTAGTTATCATGATCAATATATGAATATGTTTTCCAAATCCAGTGCTTCCGGTATATATGTATCTATATGTGTTTTATTATTGTTACTGATTTGTAATTTTTGAAACAGTGAATAAGGTAAAAATACCTTCAATAAAATCATTTAGGCAACGGAAACAGTAACATCTGTCGCCTAAGATAAACCACCTACCCGATGAATACAAAGATCGATCATCGATTAAGAACTGTTACGAATTCGTCGGTTTAAAACTTTGCCGATGAATATTCATTCGCTTAAAAACGATGCAATATTCGTCGGTAAACATACATACCGACGACCATTTCGTCGGCTAAGAGCAATTTTATATTCATCGGCTAAGAATCCTTCCGACACAAACATTTTGTCGACAAAGATTCTTATCGATGAACCAGTTTGTCGTCAAGACTAGGAAAAGATCTGTCGAGTAGGAACGCTCTTAGTCGACGACTAACTTCAGTTTTGTCGCCTAAGTGTCTACCTCACAACACTTAGGCGACAGAACTTAGATGACAGATAATTCGTCGGCCAAGAGCCTAGGCGACGAATAGTTAGTCTTAGGCTACGAGTTGTTTCTGTCGCCTAGGACGAGATTTCTGTCATAGGCATAAGCACAATTAGTGATCGACCCATGCCTGCGTCCGGTGCGGCTCAGTTAACCGCTACTACCTCATCGATCATCCTCGTAATAGTACGTTGTAATAGCATGAACAATGGCAATTGAATTGCAAACTCTAGAAGCAGGCGGCATAGCAAGAACCATGCACACTTGACCAGAATTAGCAAACCCTATATGATTCATGCATGCTCATTTGAGTTCCATATGAAATTGTTTTAAATTTCAGGTAAACTTTTGCCACATGTTTGCCGCATAGATATTCCATAACAACAGACAATGGCAATAATCATGCACTTATTTCTTGACTAATTATGTTTGAATGCCAGTTCATTCTCCTACTTCCTAATTATATATGTACGTATTTTCTCACCTAAATTTGGATTATTTGACTAATTAAGCCGAATTAGTACATGCATAATAATCAGCATATATGTGCAACAAAACCACCATGTGGAACCATGTCAACTAAACTATATACAATTAAGCTTCCCCTTTCCCGTGATTCTTATAAATAATGCACCCTTTGCAAATCATCATAATCCAAGTTATTAGACTTGTATGAGAGCAAGGCTTCTAGTTCAAATCAACCAATTTGGAAGTCGAGGAATCTTTTACGTTAATGGCATTGCAAAAAGAGAAGGCATCGTCCCCATCCAAACCACATTCATCACCACTCTCAATAATTTTGTTCATTCACAAAGCAATCCGTAATGAGCTTGATGTGATTAACCGATCAACAATGGGCTATCCCGACGGCCCAAGTGTAGAACTTCGGGCATTTTTTGAGCGGTGCCACTTCCCACTTCCTGAAATTGATCTATGAGAATTACTTAAATGTTAAAGATGAGGTACCTGCATACATGCAACACTAATAATGTTGTATTTTAAAGTGTATTATACATGAATTTGTATAAGTTATGTTGTTGAGTTTGTCTGAATATTTAGCCACTGAAAATAGAACATTTGTTAATATATATACTCGATCGAGTTGTCACTGAATTTTGGAAATGCAGGTGATATATACAACTGTTGATGCACGGGTGAAAAATATAGCAGAAACCTACTTCCTTCAACACCAGAATCAAAAAATTGCTTTGGATCATCTGTTAAAGCTGCTGATTTCTAGCACACAAAATGAGGTAAAATTTCCAAGCAAGGAGTTGGTGTGCTTTACAGGATCCCTTCAAACAATGGTCAGCCAGTGTCTGGCCAAAGAAGAGGAGCAGGTATATATTTCATCTCTTTTATTTCTTTCTCTGTATTCTATTGTTATTTACAACAAATGCAGGCTACGATTTTGAGATGGAAAACGAAATGTGATTTGCAAGTAATTAAACACAAAAACAAACCTGAAGATTCAGTTTTGTCTAGACAATGACAACTTAGTAAATTCAAGGATTTCATCAAGCATAAAAGAGAGGTGGTTGGTTTTCCACTTAAACGTATAATATCTCTACGTAGACTTCAATATATTTCCCCTTGTCAATAATTAGTGGACTCTACATTAAGGACGATGATGATGATGATAATGATGATGATGATGATCAAAAAGTCTTTCTGTGAATAGTCGAAATGGTCTTGGACAATTGTAATTGGTGTTTCTGGCTAGGGATTATTAGCAGGTAGAACTAAGTCATGTATTTCACTAAGACAAAGTGGCTCTTGTCATCTACAGACAAATACACATAAGCATGTCCCCTTGTGATTAGATTGTGGAAATGTACGTCTTTTTTATTGAACTAGTTCCTGTATCAGATACACCCATATGATTATTGAAATAATTACTTCATGTAGAGTCACACGCTGACTATTTCCAAAGTGCATGCATGTTAATTTGGATTCTTTCATGTATTCAATTTAATGTTTTACATCAATATCCTAATAGATTTTCTGTGTATGATTTGCAGTTGGATGCTCTAACTTTTCCGTTGCTATGCTGGTTACATATATAACTTCTTTTCTGTTTTCAACTTCTATATCAGATCATACCTTTGCTCATTCAGAAATTCTCACCTGAAGAGCAAGCTTCACTACTGTGGAAGCTTTTGAGCAGCATCCCCACGAATTTAGTGGTTAAACTCATTCCCTGGTTAGCATCGTCCGTTTCATCAGATGAACGTCAGCAACTGTACAAGTGCTTAAGTACTGTAGTACCAGCGGAGAAGCTTCTCCAGCAGGTTAGCCTTCTTGATCTTTCCAGTATTACATTTTCTGAATTGTTTTCTGCTGTTAGTACATGGAACTGATTACATCTATCTCGTGATATTGAAGGTCATTTTCAGCTTGATGGAAGGGAAAGATAATTGTTCTGGGACCAAAGCTGGTCGAGACCATGATACAAATTTTGCAGCCGAGCTCAATGGGGTGCATCCAATAGATGATATATTGCTTTGGCATAATGCTATTGAGACAGAGTTGAATGAAACGCTTGCGGAGGCGAAGAGGATGCCTATTGCTGGAGCTGTTACTAATTATGATGATCTTCCGGCTTTCTATGACAGGCTGCAATTTATTGCTAAAATCTGCATGTTTCACAGGTTTCCTTAACTTCTTTGATTAGTCGTCAATAATGTTAAGTAATGGGATAGTATTGCTTAATTTCTGTGATGGACTACTTTTCCTCTTCTTCACTTGAAAATAACTCGTTCTTTCTTCCCTCTCTGTTGTAGTATTGCTGAGGAAACGATCCTATACCCTGCAGTGTATGGAGAAGTTCCAAGTTTCCACGAGCACAGAAATGAAGTAAGTCTATCCAATGAGTTTAGGTGTTTGATCAAAAGTATAAAAAGCGCATCAACAAATCCATCCGCAGCTGCTGAATTTCAATCAAAGCTACGCTCTCGTGCTGATCAAATAATGGAAACTTTAAAGGCTCATTTCCATGATGAGGAAGTTAAGGTGAGCTAGCTCCCTAAATTGATAAAAGGTTTCTTGTGGGGATATTTCCTAGCTTCTTCAAAGTTATGTAGTATCTCATGAACCAGTACAATGAACAATACAGTATATATATATATGTGTGTGTGTGTGTGTGTGTGTGTGTGTGTGTGTGTGTGTGTGTCTGTGTGTGTGGGCGCGAGCAATCCAAAAGCAATTGGTTACCACTGGACTCTTGCACGGTATGAAGATATTATGTATTTCTATGCAGAATTTAATTAACATTCCAATTGCTCAGCGGTTGATAGTCGAAGTATATACTTGATCTCAACAACAACTAATGCTGCATGACTAGAACTTGTAGTCCTATCACTACTATGTATCCCTTTTTGATTATGGATTCCTTGTCTTTCCAGGTACTTCCACTTCTTCGTAAGAACTTGACCATTGAAAGACAACAGGAACTTCTGCATCAAAGCCTGTGTGTAATGCCCTTGAAACTAATTCAGCGTGTCTTGCCATGGCTGGTAAAATCATTGACTGCAAACCAAGCACAGACTTATGTCAAGAACATGCAGTTGGCAGGTTCAATACCTTTCCCCTCTATAGATTGATATATTACTTCACTGACTTGATGATTACAATATTTAGTTTCTTACCAATTTGTTTGATACAGCTCCAGCGTCAGATATCGCTCTGGTGCAGCTCTTTTGTGGTTGGGCTACCAAGGCTAGTAATGACAGCTTATGCTCATCATGTTCCTTGCATATCAACTGTATATCACTATCACATTCAATTCGCGAAGAATGTGATAGCTGTTTTGCCACTGGATTACCTGCACAACCAATAGATGTTGTTTTTAAAGTTCATAAGGCCATACGCCGTGACTTGGAAAATCTGGATGCTGAATCTGAAATGCTCAGTAACTGTGATGAAATATTTCTTCAGCAGTTCATTGACTGTTTCTGTTTGTTATGGGGCTTATATAGAGCTCATAGTAATGCAGAGGATTACATATTGTATCCGGCAATGGAATCCAGAGCGGCACTTCAAAATGTTAGTCACTCCTACATACATGATCATAAGCAAGAGGAACATGCATTCGAAAATATTTCAGGTGTTCTTCTTGAGCTTTCTCACCTTCACAGAGGTACAAGATCCGGTGCCCCCATAAGTGAATGTGTGAGAAAGTACCATGAGCTGGCAAACAGGCTTCGAATAATGTTCGTGTCACTAAGAATGATGGTAGACGAGCACATGTACCGGGAAGAGCTTGAGCTGTGGCCATTATTTGGAGTATACTTCTCTGTGGAGGAGCAAAACAAAATGGTTGGTTTCATACTGGGGACTACAGGTGCTGAAGTTCTTCATTCTATGTTACCATGGGTTACTTCTGCACTTACTGAGGATGAACAGACAAAAATGATGGATACTTTCAAGGATGTTACGAGAAATACAATGTTCACGGAGTGGCTTGATGAATGTTGGAAAGGAAGCTCACTGTCAACTCTACCGCCTAAACTGGATACTAAAATTTTCGTAGAAGGTTTGTGCTAGAAAGCCTGCTGCATACATTCTGATATTCTATGTCTATCTCATTATGTTGACAATGATTCTATATGTTTCGTCTATTTAAGGTACTGGATTTGAAGAAAGGCACCGCCAGATTGATCAAACTTTCAACTCTCATATGCGGAATAACTTGAAGCATCAAATGACTAGGTTAGTGTGATTGTTGCTACCTACTATTTATCATCTTTCACATGAAACCTAACGATTTGATAAGTGATAACTGCCAACCTAATATAAAGTACTGATGTTCTATTTTAGTTACTGGATTGCTGCTCAGCGGAGTTTACCTATAGCAATAGCAGTGGATGCTTCAAATACTGCACACTTAGGGGCACAGTCACCAACTTTTCGAGATCACGAGAAAAAAGTATATGGCTGCCCGCATTACAAAAGGAACTGCAAACTACTAGCTGCTTGCTGTGGCAAACTGTGTACTTGTAGATTTTGCCATGACATTGTCAGCGACCACCCGATGGATAGGTAATAAATTTTCTGATAATGTAGCTTCTTTTCGAGTTGAGAAATTCTATAACTGATATTTCATCATCTTTCTCCAGGAAAGCAACATCTGAAATGATGTGTATGCGCTGTCTTATTATTCAGCCAGTCGGGCCCGTATGTTGGACAGCTTCTTGCAATGGATTTCCGATGGCAAAGTATTATTGTAATCTTTGCAACCTCTTTGATGATGACAGGTACACAAAATCTTTTTGATAATAAATTAGAATTCCTCTTAAATCTGCTGTTTGTGAACTCAAAAGGTACACTAAGTACTAGCTGAATTTTCTGCATCTGAAGTAGATATCCTCATAAATACAAGTAACATCAGTCTCATAATGTGTTTTTCAATTAACTGTAAACATAATAGTTCTCTGAGTTAACGACATTCTTTTCTCAGGAATGTCTACCATTGTCCATTTTGCAACTTATGCCGAGTAGGGAAGGGCCTTGGCATTGATTATTTTCACTGCATGTCATGCAATTGCTGCATGGGGATGGCTTTGGTGAACCACAAGTGCCGGGAGAAATGTCTAGAAACTAACTGCCCTGTCTGCACTGAGTTTTTATTTACATCAAGTTCAAGAATCAAATCTTTACCATGTGGCCATTATATGCATTTAGCTTGCTTCAAGGTTTCTATTTCTATCACATAAATTTCATATATATTTTACATTGTTTTCCTTTTGTGTTAGATGCATATTTATGAGAAGTGATTGAATTGAATCTCCCAACCTTTCTTGTGTTTCCGTAGACTTGCACCCAGAGCCACAGTCACTACACTTGTCCAGTTTGCAGCAAATCTTCGGGAGCTACAATGGTAATAAACGTAATAGGCTTATGTTTATATTTTAGATAATGAGGCCTGATATACTGCATTTACACACCAAAAATGGTACAATGTGGCTGATTACTTAATCTGAAGTACATTCTAGATTTCTAAACTTCATGAATGCTTCTTTCTCAATTGAGTATTGACTAATTTTTCAGATGACATCAACACAATCCTCACGACTGGTGGATGGTGATGTGACCATGGAAATATATGGTTATGACCAGAAAACTGAAATGACTTCAAGCACTGATATTAATCCTGAAGGAAGATTCTTCATGCACGCTAGCTTCTGGGTAAGGCTAAACCTGTTTAGTGGATATCTATGGTTTCTCTCTTTTTCATCTTTCAATGTACTCAAAATTCTATTTCTTTCTTGTTTCCTTTTGCTGCAGATTAATATATTATGTCAGCTTCTCTTATGGTTTGGCGCCCACAAAGGAAGAGTAGTTGTACCAAGATTCCTGCAAAGATTAAAAAGGGGATTGGAGAATGGAGTTGCAGGACAGAAGGCCAAAGAGAGGTGTGTGCTGTGTTGTGTGGTGCTCTGCGGTCTGTTGTTGTTTTGTGTCTTGAGCACTCTTCTGATTTTGCTTTTGTTCAAAGCATTAGGAAGCAACAAGTACATTCAACTATTGTAGACTATGATTTTTCCCCAGATAAAATGATAAATAATTTATGAGTTGGGATTTCAAATTGTCCTAGAATAAATTCCAGTAGTAAGCGAAGATGTAATTCAACATACTCTGGATTAGGCATTGGTTGTGGAGCTTTATTTGCTGCTGTTGTTTTGAATATTCAGAACCGACTCTTTTTTTTTTTTTCCCGATTAAAACTGACTTCTTTTTTTTAGAGAAATATTCAGAAATGACTTCCTTCATCATATATAGGCCATTAGAAACTCTTTGCTCAAACACAGTAATCAGAATTAATCTCGAAGACACAGTTCATTGTTATCAGGGCAACAGGCCAACTGCTCTACCCTCTTCCCTTCTTTTTTATTCTTTTTTTTTTTTTTGAAATAACCCCTTCCCTTTGCAACACTACTTTTTCTAGAAGTTGAAATTTATCCACTACCACTAGTTGAAATGTTGAATTCCTTGTCTTTGTTTAGGTCTAAACGTGATGCAAGAAAATGACAACGTTTGCTTCACGGTTTGCTTCATATAATGATTCATGTAAACTTCCTCTTCTAAAGAAGCGAGTATTATCATTCTTTGGAGCATAATCACATGGACCTTCCATTACTACTCATGACAAAATGAAAGAGTATATGTTTAAACCAGTCTAGTTTAACATTCTAAACCCAAGTCCTAAACCATTGTACACCATTCTCAAATTTCAACTAATCCTCTCAAACTGCAATAAAGAAACAACACTCAAACTTGACACAGGAATTTCTGGTTGGTTGAAAAGCATTGCTTTGATTTCTATGCATAGGCGGATAGTCATTTTGCAACAGTAGCTTGTGGGTAAGTTTCCCAACCGTTGAAGGGAAACTTGGAAGCCAAAAATTTTGGAGAAATTTACTGCCGCGGCCTCTTTACATGAAAAGAAAAGTGACCTGTCCTATGCTAGCTAGTGTATAGTAATTTATTTGCATTAACTTGAGCCACCATCCAAAAATACATGATAATAATCCTAACACAAGTAGTTCACTCGATTCTTGTCATTTCTTTCTCCAATCAATTTACATATCAACCTAAGTCACAAAGCATCATTCAGACTCTAACCATAAATTGCCAGCATGAACAAGAATGATTTAAAGGAAAGAGATAATCTAGCCCTAAAAGGAATCCCTCAGAGGAAATTATTCTCTCTAACACGACTTTCTAACCTGCAAGACACTTAGAGACCAGCTTTTCAATAATCAACAAAAGACTTTAAACCTCACAACAGTAATAATTGAGAGGATGATACTTCCATACAGAAAGAAATACAAAAAGTCAGAGAAATTGCACCTCCTCATAAGTAAAGTACTATTACAACTGTAAAACATATCAGGCTCCATGCAGATACGATAGGTATGTCAAGGAAATCAAAAGCCAACAATGGAAATCTTGTTGGCTTTCAAATGAAAATATGCCCTCAAAATGATTTCCTCGAAAGTTTCTCCATGGAGAATTGGACGCATCCAGGGAAAAACAAAAGGGTATATAAAAAAGATAATATTTGTTTAGTGTTTTTACACGTTTAGTATGTGATTGATGGTACGCATGTCACTTTGATGCAGTAGATAACATACGGACATGAAACATTTTTCAGCAAAGATGCCTTTATTGACAATGCAGACATTGAAACAACAAAATATGCTAATGAAATCTGTGATTTGATCAAAGTTGTTTCTGTTCCTTTTTGTTTTCTTCTTTCCTATTAATTTTGAAAATACTTGACCAATAAACTTAGTTGGTAATTTGGTATAACATTACCAAAAAGGAACAGAAACAACTTGTAAAGAACTTGATGTCTCTGGTTTGTTCTTATGCAGATTGTAAAGAATTTCAATATGGTCATATTCTAGTCTAAACAACCTAATTCCCTATTTGGTTATATGATATAATCATGCCCAACTGACATGGACTTGACAATAATTACAGAATGCTATAAGAAGGAATAGTTCATAGACAGCTAACCGTACAAAGTTGAAAACCAATCATCTCCTGACCGATAAAATACACAAGACTCTGTGTGGCCGAGTTGATCCACTGGTCAAGCACATTAGATGACTTTTGTAGTGTGGCTTGAATAGAGACAAAAGCGGCAAACCCTCCAATCTCAAGTCTCTTTGCATTCTGGACAAGGAATACGTCCAGAATGCAAAGAGACTTGAGATTGTACCATGGCAGTCATACGTCCTTGACCTGAAATTGACCAAAGATAAAACTACCACCGGATCAATTCAAAGAACAAAGATCAACGAACAACACTCCAACATGAAAACAATAATAATACAGGAATAGATAAAATACACTTAGAACACAATAAACTTCTTCCTTCTTGAAACGTAATGTTTCAACGCACAACAGGAGAGTTCATTAGGTATAAATCATACTGCATCCTGCACAACAGAAATCTGATCAGACATGATACTGAAACTATAATACAAACAGTGAGTTACAATAAACACAACAGCTACATACTGATCGATAACAACAATTGGTGGAGGATAATTTTTCAGACTTTTACTCGTTTTTTTTTTCCCCATCTTCAGCAAATGAGATTCTGAAAGGCAGCCGACAGGATGTCCATTGCAAATGAGATTCTGAAAGGCAGGTTTGCCAAATAATGTAGTAGATAACTCCACAAGAGCGGAGAACCTGCATAATCGAAAGGAAACAATGAGGCCTAGCTTAGACATTGGAAATTTGTGCTCAAGTTAGGATAAAAGCTGACACAAAGGAATCTAATACTACAATAGGCAGCCGACAGTCATTATTTTAATTAAAAAAGAAAGAAAAAAACTCCTCACTGCACTGCCCCTCAAGTTTCATATACGGAACTTGAAACTTATACGTTAGAGTTCGCGGGAATAGAAATAAGTAGCATCATCCTGACTTGATCTCTCAGACCAAAAAACTGTAGGTGAGCAGAAAAGTATCAGAACTAAAGAGTATTAGCATATAAATAGTTCCTTTAAAAAAAAAAATTGTTGAAATTTAACTGTCCCAAACGAATCCCTAAACCCTATGTGGCACCATGAAAGTGAAAGCTACATCTAATTGAATTAGGGACCTGCAGATAGAAAGGTAACTTTATACTACAACTGCCTCCCAGTAAACAAATTAGAAGAGCAATGTCTCTTTTCTCGTCAATCGCCTTGCTTACCACGGAAATTGTTTCCAAATGTCTACACTTCACATATGCACCTGTTTCCCAAGAAATAGTATCTCCCGAAAGTTCTGTCACCATCAGGGTCAATGGCTTAGCACCAAATATATACAAACATGCACCAGACTAATTGGCCTGTAATTAGAATAATATCAAACTTTTGATGAATCTGCCGTTTTGTTTTCAAACTTTTGATATTTGCCAAGTTGTCAAGAAACTTCAAAAGATATGGAACCACCTCTAAAGTAGTTTACATGTATTGTATACAAGAATTAGAATCAGAAGTGGATTGTTTTAACTGAAACAGAGATATTTTATTCATAAACTATGGAACTCAAATATAATGCAAAACTGACAAGCTTTAACAAGAGAACATATAAACCACACAACCAAACTGCTTTTGGAAACCTCAAAAACCAGTTCCAAAAAGAAATCTCAAATAGAATGCGAATGAACTATATTACGCACTAGCAATCATACAGGCCGGCCACTGCCCTCAATCTGCATGAAAGATATCAAATTGCAGCTGAAGATGCCTATAATATCCCTCCACATCCTCCTGTTTTCAAGAAGCCTCTTATCCACTACTAGGACAACAACCAACCACCAATACCCCACCGTACGCATAATTTGGGTCGGTCCACATTAGTTTCCACAACTTTTATTAAAAGCTTAGGGTACTAAATTTTTGAGAGCATTTAAACATTTAAGAAGGATTTGCTGGAATTTTCTAGTTTTCAAGTGTCTTCTAAATGCTTTATTTAAGAAGGAAGTTCTTCGTATTGGGTCATAAAGTTACTTTCTGTAAGCCATGTTCCCTCGATCATTGATAAATGCACCAATTGTACAACTAATAATATATAGAGAGAATAAAGTTTCCGCCCCAAGACAAGATTTTAAGGACATTAAGTAAATAAGTCGGTAAGTAATTTTGACAAACAAAAAGAAGCAAAATATTTAATGACATTATATTTGAATTTATGAAATTCCAGGGAATCCTCATCTGTGTATTACTGAATTACTGATTAATTCTAAATAACTTCAAAATCCCACCCTGACTCTAAAATAACTTCTAGTTAGGTACAAAAAATTTCCGGCACCAGTTAATAGCCTTGTTTCATTGCACTCAAAAACTATTAAGGATGCACATAAAAGGAAACATACTGACTCGTTAAAAAGAAAACATTGCTTCACTCATAGCAGCCTTTGTATTAGTAAATGCATATATATTAGGAATTCATATGTTCTGCACTACATATGTTTTGCATTAGAATGTAAGAGATTTTATTTTATTTTATTTTTTTTGTCGAAATCCCCTTTTCCCAGAAATATGAAGCTACCCTTGATCTAAGGCTCTGCTAAATACGATTCTTGTAAAAATTAAAGTTTCAAAGATAATAAATTTACTAAACAACGGGTCATACAGGATTATAACTGGTAATTCCACAACTGAGATTCCAAAAGCACACGATCAATGAATAACACCAATCAAAATTCAAGGTCTGCAATTCAATAACCACCTATAAATCACTGACAGTAAAAATTAATAAAACAAATCAACAAAAGCACAAAAAAAGGATGTGAAATCCACACACCCCAAATTATAATCCACACACCCACTTTCCATTTTCAGTAATCATTTTCACATGAAGACAAAATTTAAATCACTAAGGACAAAATTTAAGTTACTAAAAATAGAAAGTGGGTGTGTGGATTACAATTTGGTTGTGTGGATTTCACTTCCCCACAAAAAATTGAAATCGCTAACAAATAAGGACCAATACCCACTTTCGTTTTATGGACTTTGGATAAGCCAACAGTTTGCATCCTTATTTTGTTGATCGATCTCAATGGCCCCAACACCTTCCTCTTCATGTAGAGTGGGATTCATGTCGATCTAAAATTCCAAACCAAGCCTGAATCTAGAACCACATAAAAACCAAAATGTGCAACTAATCAAAAACAAAATTATTGAGGACTCTAGGCTAATTAATGAGAATAACAAAAAGTTAAGCACACCAAAATTAATTAGTGATAGCATGAAATTTAGAAAGAAATTAAGTCACAGTTAATGTACTGCAAGAACATTGGATACATAGTTGAGCATTAAGAATTTATGATCCATTAGAAATGAATAGGAGTTGCAGATTATGAATCTCTAATGCAAGACTGGTTTTTATTTAAAAGTATAATAAAGGTAAGCCTAGTGATAGCTTGGTTCCATATGGTACATCATCAATACGTCGAAAAACGCCAAATTGAGGACCGTGGCTAGATGGAATAGTGATATGATCTATATTGTGCCGGTGAAGATCAATAACCTGTTAGAATCAACAAAAATATTCAACTCATATGCAGTAACAGAAAATATCAAGAGAAATCTACCAGCTTTTTCCTTGTGTTATATAGGCCCCCTACATAAGATGGATATAGTTCTACAGATACAGGCCCGATAAATACTATATGAATAAGGTAAGATTAGTTAGCTTCCCATCACCTTCCTTCTCCTGCCTTTGACGAACCCAAATATAAGAATATTAAATTTCTGCATTACTGAGACCCCAAATCAGTCTCCATCATTCAGTCACAGAACACAAAAAAAGAAAAATGACAAAAAAAAAAATGAAGCATTCACGGAAGCAACACAACTCACCCGATCTATCAAGAGACTTGAGAGAGGTATCTGAGGCTTAGCGAGGCTTCCGAGCTAGATGAAACCCTACCAAATAGGGTCAACAATAAATCATACCGAATAAAAAAAAAAGTGTGATAAGTACGAATAAGGTTTACTTACTTTTTGCCTAAAAATTGGCCCATCCGAGCCTCCCATCTCCCACACTTATGCAAAATCACTCTATATTTTGAGCTACCTCTAGGGAATTGGAAAAAAAAAACCCAGCTTTCTTGAGGCATGAATTGAAGAACTCAAGTTAGTACTCACTCGTTTAAAGTCTTCAATGTTAAAATTTATGTCAGCCTCTACTCCCGTGAACTTGATCACCACTCTATCATACATTCTGCAGAAAATAATTTGAAATAAGTAACTAATCATTGAAATTTCTACATGTTCTTAGCTCACATTTGCTTGGAGAAATTTTGTTTGTTTCCCCGTAAAAAGTAAGATCTGCATATGGCAAGCAAATAATACTCACCAAGCAGCTGCATGTGATGTGTCAAATCAACCTATAGGGTGCCCAAAAAAACAAAAAACAAAAAAAAAACCCAACAGAAAGACCAACATGGGAATTTTAATGCAATGATAAAACAGGTGGTCCTTTTGTCAATTCAAATTTGAATTCAAAGTGTCATATTTGAATTCATAGAAAGAGAGGTACTGAAACTTCAAAGTGGCATATTTCAAGTCATAATTGGTGATATAGATATTACTCCCTCACCTTATAAAATAGGAAAACAATGAATGATGATAAGTCAAATGAGTATGGTAACACTTTAAAACACACCATTCAGACAATAAAGTTGAGCTACAAAGAAACGATAACATTGAAGGCAAAGTTAATCAAATCTAAGAGAAACCCATATCATACCAACTTACCAAGTTAAATATATATACATAAATAAATATCAATTTCATTATATAAGAAGGTTCATACCTGTTGAGCTGAGAAAATTGAAAAACACATACTTAGTGTGTACTAAAACTGGGCCAATGTTGGCAGCATATTGAAAGCGGATAAAAGTGGCCCTTCTAATTCAAAACACTTCAAGAAAACAAAATGAAAATGTCAATTAGAAGAGCAGGATTACAAACATCCACCAAAGTCTCCAGCTTTATATTGAAAGAAGTTGATAACTTTTTTTTTTTTTTCAACCAACACATGTACCGTCATAAATAAACTTTGTAACGTATCAATTCAAAAAAAATTGCTATTTAAAGGTTTAATAACATATTGTGATATCAATCTGAAATGTTAAAGAAGAGACTATGGTATTATATTCCCTAGTTCACACAGACCAATTTCTTCTGATGAGATCATAAAGCTTACCTGAAGAACTAACAAACCAAATATTACCAAAATCAGCCCAAACCCAAAGCCACACCATAGTTACCACCACATTTTACCAGAAATAACAACACCAAAAGAAAAAAGAATCAGAATTGCACCAAAATTCAAACCAATAGCACCCAAAACTCAATCTTACTTCTATTAAAAAACGAACACTCAATCTTACTCAGAGCTCAAATTCTGAAATTCTCCCAAATATATAAACCATGCAACAATAGAAGACGAACCTAGATGAGAATACCCAGATGACACTCTTGCTCCTCTGTAGAAGTTGATAGAAATATGAAAACACCAAAAGACTACAGGAAGCGATCTTACTTCTCTTTCCGAAAACTATAGCTCTCCAGAAAACCAAAGAGCCCAAGACAGAGAGAGAAGGCAAAGAAAAAGAGAGGAGAAAAGGAGACGAGGCCGACAAAATTTAAGCAATTGCTCCCTGTGAAGTGTGAATGAAAGAGGAATAGAGGGGGCGATGAGGACTACGAAAGGAATTTATATGTGTCACAACTATAATGATCAACTACGAAAGGAACCCAATTAATCATGTATAAGCAACTATAATGGTCAATAGATGGATTTGATTGTTGTCTCACAACAACTTGAAATCTAAACTGTATTATATCATTAAAGAAATGGTTCACCTAGCTAGTAATGAAAGGCTAACAATATAAAATACACATATTAATATTTGAAAACACCCAGAAAACAACATGCAAAGATACAAAATAACCATCTAAGGATTTGTCAGTCGAATCTTAATAAACAAAACAGACAAAGAAGAATCAGAACGAAACAAAATACCCAGATTTGTCCTTCCTGTCTCTGCAATCAGCCGTCTCCTTCAATTTGCACAATACTTGCTCCTCAACCTGAGAAAGAACCCAACAAACTTAGATTTCTTTCATACTCTGCATGCATCGAAAGAACCAAGATCAAAAAAGAAAAAAAGAAGAAGAAAACCAAGATCAAAGGAAGAAAATTTCTTTCATACTCTGCATGCATGTGAACAACAAAGATCAAAAAAGAAAAAAGAAGAAAACCAAGATCAAAGGAAGAAAATTTATCTCAGAAGAAGTCGATTTCTAGCTTGCGTAATAAAACTAACGCTTACAATCGAGTGAAGCAGGAGAGCTTGAGATTGGGGTTGAAATCTGGAAAGTGATGGATGTGGCTGAATCTCGATCAACAGATTCGGTGGAGTTGAAAGAGAGAGAGAGAGAGAGAGAGAGAGAGAGAGAGAGAGCAAGAAAAGATATAGGAAGCGACGAAATGCAAGCCTGACACTGTTAAATATTGTTAGGCACTGTTCTGTATGAACAGTCCTACAACAAATAGATATATAGTAAAAGGTAAACTAAAAATGTGCCCGTGCTTTGCTGCGGGTTTTGGATCTTTAGACCAATAATGCTACATGAGTTCTTTAGCAGTTTCCTCGGTTGGTTCCTCCATTGTAAACTCTTGGTTTCTGGATGCAGTGACAGTGGAATTCTGGGTAGTTAGATAAGAAAACAAACTATGAATCGGCAAAAGAAATACAATCTGTAAGGTAATCAGATGAAATATAATAATGCAGAATATCGTTCTTATATATGTTAAAGATACAATATTGAATTCTCAGTAACAATCTTATATTCACATCACATATAAGACACTAATGTCATAGGTCAAGGTTTTTTAGAATTCATATCCATATAATGAAACTTGATATTCCTAGAGTAATTTCTGACCGAATTGAGTGCTCAAAAAATAGTTTCTCAAAATGAAAAGTACATTAGTAGCTTACTAAACAGAGAGCATAAAACAGAGTTCGCAATCAATTTCATGATATCACAATTAGGGAATCCAGGGTACTAATATTAAACATAAACATAGCTATACACATATTGGTGATCAAAATTAGGGAATGCAGGGTACTAATATTAAAGCTTCCATATTTATTAACCAGATGTAGAAGCATCTATAGTAGCACATCATGAAGTTGTAAGCTAAAGAGGAAGTTACCTTACTGGACTTTTACTTGGCATTGGTTTGCAAAGCCGGTTGCTGCATGAGGCGATGTTCATTTTCTTTGCTAATGAAACATGCCCAGGAGTTGAACATGAAGGAAAGATATCCTAGAGAAGTTGTTGGATATTAGTGATGATGCGGCCTCCATAATCTATAAGTGCAACAAATCAGTGTATATAATAAATAACAAATAAACAAATGAAAATGCACAGTAGAAAAGGAGAGCTCAATCACCTAAATGAAAGTTCAAAATCCAGAGCTTTTATTTTGGATATATTTTTTGCTCTCGTTTAAGGCTTTAACAGCTGCTTGCTTACTGAGTGGACTTTCTTTTTGTTTATTCCTGAAAAACACATGCTCAAAAAAAGTGACAGATTGAGTTTATGGGTTGCAAGAGGTCAAAACTTTACTTAAAAATTCCTTCAAGAAGTCAATGAGAAATAACCAAGTGAAAGATAGGAAAAATAGATGTCATTTTAGCTTTCTATTATTCCATTTTCCCATATGCAGTTTACTCAAGAATTCATCATTTCATATTTCATAGTAGATTTAATTTGAGATCAGCAGTTTAGAGTGTTGGTTGTGTTACCTGTAAAGAGCTTGCTGCATATCATGACCCGGGTTGATTAGGCGACTGACTGGCATTTTCTCATTTGCTTAAAGCATGTGGAGCAAGCTGGGTAGAATATCTTTCTTCTAGCACATTGTAGCTCCAAAAAATATCAGTTGGTTCTGTAACGTAGAGCATGACATTCACGTTGTGAGTAAATGCTGACCGAGTGGTAAGTAAAACACAAATGTAGCTTTTCTATCTCACATACGGCTGGATCTTTAATTTGGAGATCATATTTTTGTCTACAGCCTCCAACACCACTTGAAAATCAAATGCCAATTTTGCCAATTCAAAATCACAAACAAAATTCAATTACAACAAAACATTAAGATAAAGAGAAATATACAGAATATAAATTCAATTGTATATGGATTCCCCAAATACACAAAACATTAGGACTAATAGAAAATAAAACGGTCATTCAGAATTGAACGTACTATTGAAACAAAGCAATTCAAGAGTAGACATTGTCACATGATTAGTATCCATGATCTACAAGTTGCTGATCTATAAATCAAATGCACATTCTCATTCTTCAGAAATATTCAACACAGAAACAAAAACCCCAGAAACGTAAAAGAAACCAATTGATTGATAAAAAAATATATATAAAAAAACACAGTGATTGCTCACTTTCATAATACATGCAAAGTAATTCAAAAGTACTGAAGTAATGACTAATGCAATTAAAAGTACCTTTTCGGAGTCGAAATACAAAGAATACTATCAGCTTCACTGCAAAACTTGATCAGAAGGATCAAAATGTTTCATCCTGCAAAAAGGAACTATTGATATTGTATCTAAAACAGAAATTGAAAGCAGATAAAATTAAAGGGTGCCTGAAACTCTTCAAACAGACAATATTTAAATTTGAACACAAAATCATTCAGCATATATCAAAAAACTAAAACTGAATGCATACTAATAAAACAATAATCATAAATGTGAACGGAAACAAATATATGGAGCCTAGCCTAACATGGGGTTTTTCTTTCTGTATTAGAATAATAGCAGACAAAGGATTTGTAGCAAAGAAACAAATGAGGTCACTAACCATATGGATCATTTATTTACTTCATCCTTCTCTGCAACTGTAGCTTTCAAAAGAAATAAACCCAGATTAATCTCAAAGCTCCAACATTCAAAACAAAATTCAGACACAATTCAACTCAAAATTGTAACTTGCGCAATTGAAAGAGGATGGAGGAACAATACCCATTCTTTTTTCTTCAGATCAATGTCGGAACCCGTACCCATTCTTGTTTCTTCCTTGTGGTCTTCAATTTTCATCTTTCAATTGTGGCTGACGTCAAGATTCTTTGGCCTTCAGTCGTGGAGATGGATGTGTGGTGGGTCGGAGGAGGGTTGGGTTCTGTGTCGATCTGATCTGAGGGCTGGGTTCTCGCAGCTTTGCTCTATACCTTCTTTACTACTAGAAATTAGCCCTTGCTTTCCTGCGGGTTCCTTCTCGTAATATCAAATTATTGAAATACAAAAGAGATATTGCCACATATTATTAAAATAGGAAAATACTCGTTACAGATGTTACATTTTAGTTTAATTTCATTCAACAAAAGGCACTGCAAAAATACTACAAAAGTTACATATTCCAAAAACCTTGAGCAGATATATTAAATTTTCTTTTATACACATTGCAAATAAAACTTCACCGAAAATCATACCTAGTCAGATGCATTCTTCATGGTAAGAAACAACTCCGTTTGGCACCTCATTTCAACGGCCATCACTGGAACTAACAAACAGTCGTATATCAGAATTTCAGAATGTGTCTGGGGTAAACGATTAATTACTAAGTGGATAGCTTATTTGAAATGACAGCATGAGAACTACCTTACAGTTTACTGTGTTTACTACATTGGACCGAGTATGAAAAACCTGAAGATCAAAGTTCTAACATTCCCCCGAAGGGAACCAGATAAATTGAATACATGATATTGGAAGACATAATTTCTTTTTAATTAACCTTTCAATGAGAGTGGATTTCGTCGAGAAGTACCACTCCCTCTATATTGAACAATTCTTAGTAAAAGCTGAGTAGTTATTCTTGCGTTAATCTACAACCAAACATGCCTCAAAAAAAATTTGATTGCAGACTAATAGACAGGAGGGAAATTAAAATATCAAATTCACCACACAAAAAAAAAGGTGATTACTTACCATGGAGAGTCATGTCATGACTGATATGACTTTGCTTGATTCAAGCAAGCTCTCTGTCTCGAGCTTTCTCCTGTGCCGGTTCTTTGGATCAACTGCATCGGTCTATCACCAGAAATAGAAAAAGATCAAAGTATAGAAGAGACTCCCAATATATTGAGCCGGAAGAATGTCATAAAAATCTACATAGAAAATAATACATCATAACTGAGAAGTAATTAATTTTGTAACATCAGGCATACCTCAAAGTGAAGTAATTGATCAGATTTCAGATAGACACCAGCTGAAGAGCAGTATATGTACCTGCAAATCACTAGAATTGTTTAACAAGCTTAAAATTGGCCATCTTACATTGGTGGAAATAACATTTTAGCATCAAATAAAACATAGCCCCACCACTTTAGTATTTGAGCAAACCTAAGAACTATCTATTTAATCAAAGCAACAATTATTCACATTCCCAAAATTCATTTTTCCGGTTTATGGTTCATTTCTTTAGTTCCATTTTGAGTCACAATCACATCTATACCTATGGAGTTAACTAATCTTCTCTAAAATCCCAAATGTGTCAGCAAGCTTCAAGGACTGGCATTTCAATTACTCCTGTGCATGAGCGATGATAGCACATCCTGTAAATACATATCATCAGTTTGTAAATAAGAAAAAAAAAATTTCACCGACTCTTCATAGGAATCCTAACACCAGAAACATACTGCGAAAATAGAGTACTTGAGTTTAAATCCTCAACTCACTAAAATCCAAACCAATTAAGATTAATCATGTTTTCTCATATATAAGCCAACAATTTTTAATTCTCGAGAAACAGTATTGTATCAGGCAATGGCTAAATAAGAACACTACCAAAGCAATATTATCTTTTTCAAATTGCACAATGATTTCAGCAATTCATAATTTCAGCATACCATCTAAGCAATTGAGCTGATACTTAATCCACCATCTCGAGTATCCAACGAGCTCCAGTTACCTCCTCAATCTTATACTTTGCCACAGTATACAAATTTAATTTGGCTCGGGTAGCATTTTATGAGTAGAAAACTAACCTAAACTCTCTCTCTCTCTCTCTCTCTCTCTCTCTCTCTCTCTCTCTCTCTCTCTCTCTCTCTCTCTCTCTCTCTCTCTCTCTCTCTCTCTCTCTCTCTCTCTCTCAGTACACTCTAAACACTAAGAACATTGGAAAAAAAAAAAAAACTACCTAGCATATAAATGTAGCCTGCTTTAGCCTTAGTTGGACCAATTTGATAATTAACAAAGAATAATAATTTTAAATTAAGGAATGTGTTGACCTCTTCTTTGACACACTGATAGTGCACAGAGATGCAAAATGTCTGATCTTCTACCATGGCAACTTCTATACCCTTTATTTCTTCTTCCAGTGCCTTCATGATCTGCAGCAAGTTATTTTTGCTAATAGATATATGATGAAACATGTGCAAATTCTTAAAACATGATAAATCATTAAATCCTCACAAAATCCAGCAGGAAATTCATTACCTCATTGTCGTGATCTCCTATGAACCTGCAAAATTAAGAGAGTAGTGGGAGTCATAGTTAGGTCAGTAGGATCAACTGACATCAATTTATTTCTGGATTTTGAGGGTAAAACTGTGTAACCAAAAGTAAAACTTTAGACAACCGATAGAAACCCATGTTATACCAAGTAAAGAAACCCAATTTCCATTTTATTGAACCGAAAGTGAAAAAAAAAAATTACCTTCACAATTTCACGGTGAACAACCCTGAGCCTCCTCTGTCACTGTCGAAATCCAACAAACATTCACCGTCTTACCCGGTTACTTGAAAACCTCAAACAAAATAAACCACCAAACTACCATTTTTACAATAACAATAACCCAATCTCTAGTTGGTCAATCAGTTATAAAGTATGCCAATTGTTATGTACATGCGGCATTTAGTGTATAAAGCCATAGGTAATACCCATCAACTAATGCATTATAACAATAAACAACTTCATTTAATGTCGTGAAGAAGAAGAATATGTCATAGGTGTTCTGGTATGATCGATAATACCTTTTATAACAAACAAAATTGAGATTGATCTTGTTCTGATGGTATGAACTATAAAATTCACTTATGAAAATCAAATTAAGTTATCATCTTGCTTCAAAGCACATATTGGTATGATAATGTTTCTGATTACATTACTATAAAAGACACAAAAAATGCAAAGCAACGAAACAAAACAGTTTAAATTCAAGGAAAAGGATTTATAGCCTCATATATGGAACCCAATCAAACTTAATAACATGCCCCCAAACACAATCATAATGGCACCTGATGGAAAAAACATCAAGCCAATCTTTAAACCCTACCAAACACCAATTACATTATCAACTAGCTTCATTACGAAATACCTGAAAAGTTTCAATTACAATCGCTATTCAAATTTGGCGGTACAATCCATGGACAATTGAAACTCTGCACCACAACAAAACATTCGATCAGACCAAGAGAAAATAAAAAATAAAATATAAAAAATTAGCAACAAAATCAAAGAAACGAATGCATGGGCAAAAGGGATACTGAATATTTTCTTTTATCTCCAAATCTCATCATAGATGTCTAGCTCTTTCACCCTCTTTGTATTTCTGCCGGCATAAATTCAACCAAAATCAATTTGCAGCTAAAATAAAAAAAGGGGAATTAATCACTACCCAATATAAAAACAAAGATAAAAGACCCATGCCAAGAATATCAACTATTAATAAATAAAATGGCCGGAATGAAGAAATTTCCCCAGATAAAAAAGAAAAAAGAAGAACATAATGGAGAAGAAGGAGGAGGTCCGTAGAATGGACAAACCTAATACTTGTCGTTCCAGTTTCTGAGTTTCCAATGAAGCAGATCGAACTTAACAAAAATTGAACCATAAGAGAACCAAAGAAATGACAGTACAGTAATTGTGTCAATAAGATTGATATAAAAACATATACGAGATCAAATTAATTATATCATTATGGTAGCAAAGCAAGGGAGCCAGCATTTGATAAACACAGTTCAACTTGCAATTTTGGCATCCAAATTCTTACTAATCGAATCATCAAAATGTTAATTTCTCTTCAGCCTCACCCAAATTTAAAACAGCTGAATCTTTGCGAAACCTGAAAAGGAATAATTTAAAAGAAATTATGATATTCACTTGGATTTCAAATTAGACGTATCATGTCGGAATAGAACCAACTAAAGAACTATGACATAAGCCCAATGTTAAAACCATATTTCATATTCGACAACACAACTTTGTCAACTAATAAGATAATCATGAAAATAATCCACTTAAAAGGAATCAATTACCCGATTCAGAGCTTATGAAGAGAACAACAACTTGAGCAGCTTTCCTTCAGCCAGAAGCAATGAGATTTCCTCCCTGATCAGATCAGCCCATAATTGAAGGTATGTTGCGTACTTGAAACTGCACCAAGAACACAATCTATGGAGTGTATCATCTGGTGCACAAACACCTCACTGAAATTAAACTCCCCATGATGTTGCCTCGCTGGATCAGTTTCTGAGGTACCAAGCATCCCGTATGCACAGCCTTGAAACCTCTGGAAAATAACAGGTAAGCAAACTAATATTGTCCTCCCAAGCTCCTGACTTATGTAGTAAAATACCAAGTAACCTAAGCTGAGTCCACAAAACAATTTGGGACACTAACTACTAATATTCTATTTAAATTTCAATATTTACAATGAAAGCAAACATCTTATCAAAGTTTCTGTAGGTTTTATCCCTTTACTGGTTTTCTAAGAACTACGAAACAAAAGATGAGCAAATTATACCACATTACCTCTGTATGAAGCCTCCCAACCCCCGTCAAAGCTTATGATCCCTGAAGGAAACGAAGACATGCAATCCATTAAAAACGAAAGATAAGAATCGGAATTAAACAAACCAAGGAAAAATCACATGCCCAACCTGTAAACCTCGTTTCTTGATGGATCACCCAATCAATGAAGCCAGAGATGAGAACAGACGACTCGTAGCAGGTCCCAAACCTATACCAGAATAAGAGAGGACAAGGAGTCCAGATTCTTCCAGAGGTGTGCCGAGCAAGAGAAAGGACAAAACCGATGAAGGAAGTGACGAAAGAGAGGGAAGAAGAGCTTGAGATCTGGCTGAATCTCTTGATGGAGATGATTCGGTGGTGTCGAGAGAGATCGAGAGAAAGAATTAAGAAACGGCGAGATGCAGGCCCAAGCCCAATGTTCCCTTAGGAACAGTAAGGCAGCGCGAGGCCGCATAATAATATAGTAAATTTCCAAAAAACCAACACTCTTAACTGGTCAGTACCTGGTGTTGCTTGTAAGACACTGGTTAAGACTGAAGAGTACATTAGATTCCCTCAGTTGTGCCATCTGATGTTGAGATCTGCTGCGTTGGGCATTCAGTACGTATCATAATAGAAGAGGATTAGCAGTGAATGTGTCATATAAATTAGTGTATGTAATAACATCCAAGAAAAGAAAAAAGTCAAACATGAAATAGTATTTTAGAAATACAAATCCTTTAAGTGATCAAGGACAGTTTGAAATAAACGTACATATCTTCTTCTTTTTTGAAGTGTTAACTCCATGCTTCCATGCATTATACCATACAGTAATTGCATTCATTCTTAGAGAACTGATTTGTAGACTAAAAATAAAAGACAATAATGAAAAAAATATATATCTGAAAAAGTAAAACTAAGCAGCAAATTAATTACGATTTCATAACCTCAAAATTAACAGCACACAGTAAACTAAATGTAAACTATTCTGGAAGCTTAAATGTAGTCATGTAGTCCAACAGAAAGTAAAGTAATGTAGTCATGTAAACTACTCAAAACACTGGAATTTAAGTGTGACAAATGTGAAAGAGATCTGATATACTATGGAATTCAACTCTTACGTTCAAGTATGGAGTAATAGATATACGAAACATAAGTAGACCACATAATATGTTTAGTCCACACCCAATCTGATGGTCAAACTAACAAATAGAATTGCACTCTCTATTATAACTGCAATCAGGAGGGAACATATAAAACAAAATATTCACTTCATTCTCATATCTTTTATTTTCAATGTATTAAACATTTGCAAGGAATGAACCTGCCATAGAAATCTTATATAAAACACATAGCGTATAAGTCTCTCTAAATGTAAACGGTGTACTTTTGTTTGTTTTTTCAAAACACTGATATTCTTATAACTATAGTGATAGATTGAAAAGTGTTGGCAAGTAAGAATCATGATTGTAATATAAGTCATCACCACCAATACAAATGGAAGCCAAAAATTAGATATTGTGCAGAGAAGTAAATGCCACATTCCCTATTTTTCCTCATTCCTTTGGTCTCTAACCTCTCAAACACTTGAACTTCCGCAAAAGTCTCTTTAGTAAAACCCCATTTTCACTTTTTCCATCTGCTTCAACATCTCTAACCTTCCAAACATTTAAACATTTGCGGGAATTACTTATACTGGTCACGATGTAAAACTGCATACTGAAGAGCGAAATCCATTCCATATAATACACACAGGAAGGACTTTCGACAATTCATATGTGAATATAAGTTGGTAATATAAATTTTAGTTTTGTGTTACCTGTAACGTATCAAAGTCTGGGCAGATTCAGAGCTAGCTTTATAGCTTCTTCCTCATTTGCTTGAAGCATATAGGGCATGCTGGGTATAGAAGCATCCGCCACCAGCAATTTTGTTATCTGCAATACATCATTTGGTCCGGAAATATGAAAAAGGATATGATTAGTATTAAGATACATTGCGATGCAAATACATATATATTTATCAATTTTTCTATTTTTTAAAAGTTCTTCAAATAAAAGATCAGTTGTTTCCAGATAAGTGAAAAACTTCTACAAAAAGCAGTTGATGGCGAAAATAGAACTTCTAATAAGTTTTTGTGATGAGTAGTAAGTAATTAAGAGTGGTGTGTGTCTTTTATTATATATACATTCAATATATATAACTGGATTACGGACTAAATCAAAATAAAATGAATAGAAACCCTCGATTGATCAAAACAAAAGCACACTTTCACCAACTCTTAATCGAATTACCACCTTTTTAGGGTACAATCTGAAAAGGAAAAAAAAAGAAGATAAGCCCAGCATATTAGCAGTAATCATGGGACTGAAGATATGGTAACTGATATTTCAACCACCTAATATTATAAAGATTCTAGGAGACTTTAACATTACATTGAACACGCTCAATACCAAATTCAAAACCACATTTTGCGGTGAAATAAAACAGTTGCGGATATCAAATATGACAGAATCATAACTATCAAAAACACTGAAAAACAGGGCAAAGAAAGTAAAGTACAACGTTTCGGTTTTTGATGGAAATAAAGCCTACCCTTCTAAACCCATATCAATATCATCTTAAACTCAATGTTGGGATATTAACTTTCTCAATTTCAGTGCAAATCATTAATCCAAAAAGCATCAAACCAATTCTCAAATTCTGGATTTGGAGTTCCCTGATAAAGATTGGGAATACAGAGAGCAACATGCAATTGCAGATAATGATCAAAATCCCCTAAAAAAAATCTCCATCAGCAGAGCCAATCAAAATCCAAAATCAACCAAACAAAAAAAAAATCCCACAACCACCCAGATTTGGATGGATCGAAATTCAAAACCCAATCAATCGCACCTAATATTCAAGCATATCTGGTGCTTACCCTCCTAAAGAAATGTCTCGTTGCTTCCCTTTTCTTTCCTCGGTTGTTTCTACCATGTTATCGAATTCAAACTTTCAAGACCATATTAGCTGTATTCTTCCTAAATATGAGGCTGTTGTGAATATTTCCATTCATCCCAAACCCCAAATCCTACAGGAGAAAAAAACAATTAAAAAGACTATCACGGCTTAAATTGTTAATCCACTTTTCTCCAATCTGCCTTAATGGTAATGAACCCCTAAATTATCCACACTCAAACTTATTTCAGAACAAACAAGCAATATTTGATGAGATTAAACCACCTCAAAATCGAAACCCTGTTTAACCCAACACCAAATTGAAATCAAATTCAAACGAAATCCCATACTCCACAAAAAGAAAAACCAACTAAAGAAGGCACAAAGTTTACCTCCTTGTTCCCATTGTTTGCAACTGAAGTCGATTGACATTCAACACCATAAAAAAAAATAAAACAAACAAAATCAGAACCAATTATATAAGTTTATACAATCAATCCCAGCGTCAGATGATCCCAAAAACCATGCAATTATTGTTATAGTTCAAGTCAGGAATGACCAATAATGCTACATAAGTTCTTTAGCAGTTTCCTCAGTTGGTTCCCCCATTGTAAACTCTTGGTTTCTGGATGCAGTGACAGTCGAATTCTGGGTAGTTAGATAAGAAAAAAAAAACTATGAATCGGCAAAAGAAATACAATTTGTAAGGTAATCAGATGAAATATAATAATGAAGAATATCATTCTTATATATGTTAAAGATACAATATTGAATTCGCATATATTCAATCCACATATAAAACACTAATGTTATAGGTCAAGGATTTTTAGACTTCATATCCATATGACGAAACTTGATATTCCTAGACTAATTTCTGACCGACTTGATTGCTCAAAAAATAGTTTCTCAAAATGAAAAGTTCATTAGTAGCTTGCTAAACACAGCATAAAACAGAGTTCGCAATCAATTTCATGATATCACAATTAGGGAATCCAGGGTACAAATATTAAACATAAACATATATATACACATATTGGTGATCAAAATTAGGGAATGCAGGGTACTACCAGATGTAGAAGCATCTATAGTAGCACATCATGAAGTTGTAAGCTAAAAAGGAAGTTATCTTACTGGACTTTTACTTGGCATTGGTTTGCAAAGCCGGTTGCTGCATGAGGCGATGTTCATTTTCTTTGCTAATGAAACATGCCCAGGAGTTGAACATGAAGGAAAGATATACGAGAGAAGTTGTTCGATATTAGTGATGATGCAGCCTCCATAATCTATAAGTGCAACAAATCAGTGTATATAATAAATAATAAATAAACAAATGAAAATGCACAGTAGAAAAGGAGAGCTCAATCACCTGAATGAAAGTTCAATATCCAAAGCTTTCATTTTGGATATATATTTTGCTCTCGTTTAAGGCTTTAACAGTTGCTTACTGAGTGGACTTTCTTTTTTGTTTATTCCTGAAACAGACATGCTCAAAAATAGTGACAGATTGCGTTTATCGGTAGCAAGAGGTCAAAACTTTACTTAAAAATTCCTTCAAGAAGTCAATGAGAAATAACCAAGTGAAAGATAGGAAAAATAGATGTCATTTTAGCTTTCTATTATTCCATTTTTCCATATGCAGTTTACTCAAGAATTCATCATTTTATATTTCATAGTAGATTTTAAGTTAAGATCAGGAGTGTTGGTTGTGTTACCTGTAAAGAGCTTGCTGCATATCATGACCCGGGCTGATTAGGCGACTGACTCGCTTTTTCTCATTTGCTTAAAGCACGTGGAGCAAGCTGGGTAGAATATCTTTCTTCTAGCACATTGTAGCTCTACAAAATATCAGTTGGTTCTGTAATGTAGAGCATGACATTGACGTTGTGAGTAAATGTTGAACTGAGTGGTAAGTAAAACAAAAATGTAGCTTTTCTATCTCACATACGGCTGGATCTTTAATTTGGAGATCATATTTTTGTCTACAGCCTCCAACACCACTTGAAAATCAAATGCCAATTTTGCCAATTCAAAATCACAAACAAAATTCAATTACAAAAGAGCATTAAGACAAAGAGAAATACCTAGAATATAAATTCAATTGTATATGGATTCCCCAAATACACAGAACATTAGGATTAACAGAAAATAAAACGGTCATTCAGAATTGAACATAGTATTGAAACAAAGCAATTCAAGAGTAGACATTGTCACATGATTAGTAGACATTGTCACATGATTAGTATCCATGATCTATAAGTTTTTGATCTATAAATCAAATGCTCAATCTCATTCTTCAGCAATATTCAACACAGAAAGAAAAACCCCAGCAACGTAAAAGAAACCAATTGATTGATAAAAAAAAAAACACAGTGATTGCTCACTCTCTATGTGGTAGTTTACTGTAATACATTAGTGTTCTTTTAGTGCAATTAGTTCTTGAATAACATAGTAAACTCTGATATCTGAAACTTACATTAGTGCGGTAAATTATTTGTAGTTTATAAGTATGTAATCTATTTTTGACAATTTCTTTTCCTTTTTTGTTTAAGCTCCTGAGGTCAGTAAATGCCTTTATGTTTGAACTTTGTTTTATTGTAATAGAGATAGATATAAACATAATTATTATCAAAATATATTTTTTCTTTGGCTGTCACATACAACTTAAGCTTTTCAAAATGATATCTTATGAATAAGAAGCCTAACCTCCCAATTCCCTACACAAAAGGGTGCTCCTAGTCTGTCTGAAATTTCCACGGTCATAAAGTGTGCACTTATTAAAGACCATGTTCCAGCATTAGATGAAGAGGTGTACCATGCCACACAGAGCTTACCAAAGTAGCATCCCATCACCTTTCCAACTCCAATGCCATACTAAATGTATCTCGTGCCATTTTCTTCTGCAACAGATTCACAGTTACACTTGATTCATAACCTGAATTAAAAGAAAATGATCTTTACTACGAACTGATTTCTATTTAGCATAAAGGCTTCTTCTACTACCTACTGATTTCTTCAAATTAAGTATCTGGAAATTTGCACACTACATAAGTACCTGATTGAGGTTCAAGTAAATTTTCTTAGGAGTGATCTAGCCAGCAGAATTCTTAAGCCTAACCTCCCAATTCCCTACATAGCACTTCCTTCCAATCCTTCTGCAATTGAGATGGCCATAAAGTGCTGATGTAAGGATGGGTATAGTTGGTAGGAACTCAAGTTTCAACAAAAGAGGAAGGAGAATATCATAACCAAAATGGAAGATTGTTGACCCTCCTTTTGTACCATCATGCCTTCTAATTCAACTTGTCATGAACATCTCTCTAAGAGGTCCTGTTTGGGACCTGACAGATCTGGTCACCAATATATCTGTCAAGAAATCATATCGGATGCATCATGCTCATTTCCAGATGTACTTCTGATATCAAAATCACGATAGACGTTTAAGTCAAAAAAAATTCAATCAATTTCATATCCAATTAATCTAAAATAAGTAAAACAATGAAAAATTATAAAGTATAATTAGCCAAAACTGACGAGTCACAGCAAAACAGAGAAAAGCATACCTCTCTCCTTTCAAATTCAATCTTCTCCTCTTCCGTGTCATTCACCTATTACATAGTAATAGTTTGACTTCTGTACATGGGAAGAATTCATGCTGAACAGACAAATTTGTTCAACAAAATGTTAGTAACTTGGAAAACTTGCCCGTAACTAATGCTTTCCATTTCTCACTACCAAATTTAGCTTCCAATTCAGCCACATCATTTGTCTAAATAACATAAGTCCACCAACGGCATTAATACATGAAATTTAGCTCAAATATAAACAAATAGGAATTATCTACAATATAGTCTTGTTAAATAAAATACTTTCTAACATGAGTGTTGTGCATTATGATCTTTCCTTTGCATTTAAAATAAAAAACACAGCCGGTTTACTGAAAAAAAAATAAATAACACTTATTTATGTTCCTCTTTACGTAATAGACCAAGGATCAAAATGTTTCATCCTGCAAAAAGGAAGCATATTGATAGTGTCTAAAACAGAAATTGAAAGCAACTGAATATTAAAGCGTGCCTGAAACTCTTCAAACTGACAATATTTAAATTTGAACACAAAATCATTCAGCATATATCAAATAACTAAAACTGAATGCATACGAATACAAACAATAATCATAAATGTGAACGGAAACAAATATATGGAACTTAACCTAACATGGGGTTTTTCTCTCCCTATTAAGAATAATAGCAGATAAAGGATTTGTAGCAAAGAAACAAATGAGGTCACTAACCATAATTGACATCTGCAAAGTGTACTGGAGTGTATATGGATCATTTATTTACTTCATCCCTCTCTGCAACTGTAGCTTTCAAAAAGAAATAAACCCAGATTAATCTCAAAGCTCCAACATTCAAAACCAAATTCAGACACAATTCAACTCAAAATTGTAACCTGCGCAATTGAAAGAGGATGGAGGAACAATACCCATTCTTTTTTCTTCGGATCAATGTCGAAACCCGTACCCATTCTTGTTTCTTCCTTATGGTCTTCAATTTTCAACTTTCAATTGTGGCTGACGTCTGACATTTTTTGGCCTTCAGTTATGGAGATGGATGTGTGGTGGGTCAAAGGAGGGCGGGGTTCTGTATTGATCTGATCTGAGGGCTGGGTTCTCACAGCTTTGCTCTATACCTTATTTACTACTAGAAATTAGCCCGCGCTTTGCTGCGGGTTCCTTTTAGTAATATCAAATTATTGAAAGACAAAAGAGATATTGCACGTATTATTAAAAAAGGAAAATACTCATTACAGATTTTACATTTTAGTTTAATTTCATTCAACAAAAGGCACTGCAAAAATACTACAAAAGTTGCATATTCCAAAAACCTTGAGCAGATATATTAAATTTTCTTTTATACACATTGCAAATAAAACTTCACCGAAAATTATATCTAGTCAGATGCATTCTTCAAGGCAAGAAACAACTCTGTTTGGCATCTCATGTCAACGGCAACCACTGGAACTAACAAACAGTCGTATATCAGAATTTTAGAATGTGTGTGCGGTAAACGAGTAAATTCCTAAGTGGATAGCTTATTTGAAATAACAGCATGAGAACTACCTTATAGTTCACTGTGTTTACTACATTGGACCAATTATGAAAATCGTGAAGATCAAAGAGCATTCCCCGGAAGGGAACCAGATAAATTAAATACATGATATTGGAAGAGATAATTTCTTTTTCTTCAGATATTTGTATATTTGAATTTCCCGTCGTGATTCTCATCCGGAAGTTGGTTGTTGGAATAGCACACAATAAACTAAAATGTTGGGTACTTGGGAGTTAAAAGAAATTCAACGTAGAGAAGCAATTTCAAATGTCCTAATCTGATCCCAAGATTATTTTTCTCTTACTGCTAACATATGCACGCAATCAACTATCATAGTTTCATATATATGGACTGAAAACTCGATTTTACCTGCACTGGCTTCCAGGGATACACTTTCTCCTAGTGTTGCAACCTGTGAAAAATAATTGAAAATGATGTTAAAAAGAGAGCAAAGCCATTTATCTGAAGCAAAACTAATAGCTAATAGGCAAATAAATTAGACAGAAAAAAATAGAAAAAAAGAAATTGACATAAAAGTAGTTGTAGCAAAGTTAAAATTCCATCTGCAAAACTATTGAACCCTGGATTCAAAGCTATATTGCAATGTTCTGTTCCAAAAGCAGCAAAAGGTTAAAACTCGTAAGTTAAGGAAAAAAAATAAAAACTTTAAGAGGGGTGGGGGAAGAGAAACAGTATCCCAAATCCAAGTGCACCTTTCAGAATTAATAAATGAATCAGACAGCTGTTGTTACTTTCTCTTAAGCTGTTATGTAAACTAAAAATCACAATACACATGGATATTAATTAACCTTTCAATGAGAGTGGATTTCGTCGAGAAGTACCACTCCCTCTATATTGAACAATTCTTAGTAAAAGCTTAGTTATTCTTGCGTTAATCTACAACCAAACATGCCTCAAAAAAAATTTGATTGCAGATTAATAGACTAGAGGGAAATTAAAATATCAAATTCACCAAAAAAAAAAAAAAGGTGATTACTTACCATGGAGAGTCATGTCAAGACTGATATGACTTTGCTTGATTCAAGCAAGCTCTCGGTCTCGAGCTTTCTCTTGTGCCGGTTCTTTGGATCAACTGCATCGGTCTATCACCAGAAATAGAAAAAGATCAAAGTATAGAAGAGACTCCCAATATATTGAGCCGGAAGAATGTCATAAAAATCTACATAGAAAATAATACATCATAACTGAGAAGTAATTAATTTTGTAACATCAGGCATACCTCAAAGTGAAGTAATTGATCAGATTTCAGATAGACACCAGCTGAAGAGCAGTATATGTACCAGCGAATCACTGGAATTGTTTAACAAGCTTAAAATTGGCTATCTTCCATTCGTTGAAATAACATTTTAGCATCAAATAAAACATAGTCCCACCACTTTAGTATTTGAGCAAACCTAAGAACTATCTATTTAATCAAAGCAACAATTATTCACATTTCCAAAATTCACTTTTCCGGTTTATGGTTTATTTCTTTAGTTCCATTTTGAGTCACAATCACATCTATACCTATGGAGTTAACTGATCTTCTCTAAAATCCCAAATGTGTCAGCAAGCTTCAAGGACTGGCATTTCAATTACTCCTGTGCATGAGCGATGATAGCACATCCTGTAAATACATATCATCAGTTTGTAAATAAGAAAAAAATAATAATAATTTCACCAACTCTTCAGAGGAATCCTAACACTAGAAACATACTGCGAAAATAGAGTACTTGAGTTTAAATACTCAATTCACTAAAATCCAAACCAATTAAGATTAATCATGTTTTCTCATATATAAGCCAACAATTTTTAATTCTCGAGAAACAGTATTGTATCAGGCAATGGCTAAATAAGAGCACTATCAAAGCAATATTATCCTTTTCAAATTGCACAATGATTTCAGCAATTCATAATTTCAGCATACCAACTAAGCAATTGAGCTGATACTTACATCCGCCATCTCGAGTATTCAACGAGCTCCAGTTACCGAGATCTTGTATTTTGGTGGCATGCAATAGCAAAAAACAAAAACAAAAAAATCCTTAGGTACTGATCATTACTCTAAAACACAAAGTATACAAATTTAATTTGGCTCAGGTAGTGCACAGAGATGCAAAATGTATGATCTTCTACCATGGAACCTTCTATACCCTTTATTTCTTCTTCCAGTGCCTTCATGATCTGCAGCAAGTTATTTTTGCTAATAGATATATGATGAAACACGTGTTCTTAAAACATAATAAATCATTAAATCCTCACAAAATGCACCAGGAAATTCATTACCTCATTGTCGTGATCTCCTATGAACCTGCAAAATTAGGAGTAGTGGGAGTCATAGTTAGGTCAGTAGGATCAACTGACTTCAATTTATTTCTGGATTTTGGGGGTAAAACTGTGCAACCAAAAGTAAAACTTTAGACAACCAATAGAAACCCAAGTTATACCAAGTAAAGAAACCCAATTTCCATTTTATTGAACTGAAAAGGGAAAAAAATTACCTTCACAATTTCACGATGAACAACCCTGACCCTCCTCCTCTGTCGGTGTCAAAATCCAACAAACAATCACGGTCTTACCCGGTTACTTGGAAACCTCAAACAAAATAAACCACCAAACTACCATTTTTACAATAACAATAACCTAATCTCTAGTTAGTCAATCAATTATAGAGTATGCCAGTTGTTATGTACATGAGACATTTAGTGTATAAAGTCATAGGTAAAACCCATCAACTAATGCATTATAGCAATAATCAACTTCGTATAATGTGGTGAAGAAGAAGAATATGTCATAAGTGTTCTGGTATGATCGATAATACCTTTTATAGCAAACAAAATTGAGATTAAACTTGTTCTTATGGTATGAACTATAAAATTCACTTATGAAAATCAGATTAAGTTGTCATCTTGCTTCAAAGCACATGTTGGTATGATAATGTTTCTGAATACATTACTATAAAAGACACCAACAACGCAAAGCAACAAAACAAAACAATTTAAATTCAAGGAAAAGGATTTATAGCCTCATATATGGAACCCAATCAAACATAATAACATGCCCCCAAACACAATCAGAATGGCACCTGATGGAAAAAACATCACGACAATCATTAAACCCTATCAAACACCAATTACATTATCAAGTAGTTTCATTACGAAATACCTGAAAAGTTTCAATTACAATCGCAATTCAAATTTGGAGGTACAATCCATGGAAAATTGAAACTCTGCACCACAACAAAATATTCGCCAAGAGAAAATAAAAAAACAAAAAAATTAGCAACAAAATCGAAGAAACGAATGCATGAGCAAAAGGAATACTGAATATTTTCTTCTTTTCTCTCCGAATCTCATCATAGTTATCTAGCTCTTTAACCCTCTTTGTATTTCTGCGGGCATAAATTCAACCAAAATCAATTTGCAGCTAAACTGAAAAACGGGAATTAATCACTACCCAATATAGAAACAAAGATAAAAGCCCCATGCCAAGAATATCAACTATTAATAATAAAATGGTCAGAATGAAGAAATTTCCCCAGGAAAAAAAAAAAGAAAGAAGAACAGAATGGAGAAGGAGGAGGTCCGTAGAATGGACAAACCAAATACATGTCAGTTCCAGTTTCTGAGTTTCCAGTGAAGCAGATCGACCTTAACAAAAATTGTACCATAAGAGAACCAAAGAAATGACAGTACAGTAAGGGTGTGTCCTGTAATGTTTTATAAAACCATTTTTATAAAACTGAATTGCAAAATGAAAATCAAGAGTTAAATTACAAGTTTTTGAGATCCTAATACTTGTTCGGTAGAAGTAATAATATTTCTAATACTTTGAAAAATTAAAACCATGTTTGACACTCTGTTTATATACAAATCTTCTTTTTCTTCGAACAAGAAGATCATTGTCAATATTCTTCGAACAAGAAGATCATTTATATACAAACCCTAAATCCTTACTATTCATGAGAGATATTGACAATGATCTTGCGGTTTGAGATATTGATGTTGATAGTCATTACAACGTTGAGATATTGATTCTGAATCCAGCGTTGCTGCTTTCAGAAACAAACTAGAGAGGAGATTGCTCACGAACAAAATCCCTTAATTATAATAATATGAAATTGAAAGCTCTTAAACGTTAAACCTAATTACTCCAAGCTCAAATTTAAGAAGATAATTCAATCAGATCTGAAAGCCTTCGACCCTTCATCCAAGGGAATTCAATTATATTAAAGCACAAACTACTGATGAAGCTTTCAACCCAGATCATCTAAGTAATCATAATTACAAGGATTGTAACCTTCAATCTTCTCTACTACATATGATTCTTCAAATTTCAATTGATTGAAAAAGATGTGGAATTTCAACTTTCTTCCATAAACAAACATGATGTTGTTGAAACTTGTAAGCTCTCATAGATGTATATGAGAGGAGAATGAAACAGAGGAGAAGTCTCAACTCTTGAGGATTCTATTTAAAGAAACAAAAAGCCTTCAATTAATTACGGAGTTGTTTTCAGAAACAAGAAAAACGTCAAAAAATCATTTCCTATATTTACTCACAAATCTTGAGTTGTATCTTAAAACTCATTTTGCTTGTTTTTCCAGTTTAGTACACCGAACATGAATTATATGAGATTTTAAATTTCTAAAACAAAAAACGGTATCACACAATGATACCGAACGGGCCCTAATTGTGTCTATAAGATTGATATAAAAACATTTATGAGATCTCAAATCAATTATATCATTATGGTAGCAAACCAAGGGAGCCAGCATTTGATAAACACAGTTCAACTTGCAATTTTGGCATCTAAATTCTTACTAATCGAATCATCAAAATGTTAATTTCTCTTCAGCCTCACCCAAATTTAAAACAGCTGAATCTTTGCGAAACCCGAAAAGGAACAATTTAAACGAAATTATGATATTCACTTGGATTTCAAATTAGACGTATCATGTCGGAATAGAACCAATATAAGAACTATGACATAAGCCCAATGTTAAAACCGTATTTCATATTCGACAACACAACTTTGTCAACTGATAAGACAATCATGAAAATAATCCACTTAAAAGGAATCAATTACCTGATTCAGAGCTTATGGAGAGAACAACAACTTGAGCAGCTTTCCTTCAGCCAGCAGCAATGACAGTTTGAAATAAACGTACATATCTTCTTCTTTTTTGAAGTGTTTACTCCATGATTCCATGCATTATACCATACAGTAATTGCATTCATTCTTAGAGAACTGATTTGTAGACTAAAAAGAAAAGACAATAATGAACAAAAATATATATCTGAAAAAGTAAAACTAAGCAACAAATTTATTACGATTTCATAATCTCAAAATTAACAGCACACATTATTCTGGAAGCTTAAATGTAGTCATGTAGTCTAACAGAAAGTAAAGTAATGTAGTCATGTACACTACTCTAAACCGTGGAATTTAAGTGTGACGAATGTGAAAGAGATCTGATATACTGTGGAATTCAACTCTTATGTTCAAGTATAGAGTAATAGATGTATGAAACATAAGTAGACCACATAATATGTTTAGTCCACACCCAATCTGATGGTCAAACTAACAAATGGAATTGCACTCGGTATTATAACTGCAATTAGGAGGGAACATATAAAACAAAATATTCACTTCATTCTGGTATCTTTTATTTTCAATGTATTAAACATTTGCAAGGAATGAACCTGCCATAGAAATCTTATATAAAACACATAGCGTATAAATCTCTCTCTAAATGTAAATGGTGTACTTTTTTCTTTTTTCTTTTCAAAACACTGATATTCTTATAACTATAGTGATAGATTGAAAAGTGTTGGCAAGTAAGAATCATGATTGTAATATAAGTCATCACCACCAGTACAAATGGAAGCCAGTAATTAGATATTGTGGAGAGAAGTAAATGCCCCATTCCCTATTTTTCCTTCAATCCTTTGGTCTCTAACCTCTCAAACACTTGAACTTCCGCAAAAGTCTCTTTAGTAAACCCCCATTTTCATCTGCTTCAACATTATAAAGTCTCTAACCTTCCAAACATTTAAGCCTTTGCCCGGAATTACTTATACTGGTCACGATGTAAAACTGCATACTGAAGAGCGAAATCCATTCCATATAATACACACAGGAAGGACTTTCGACAATTCATATGTGAATATAAGTTGGTAATATAGATTTTAATTTTGTGTTACCTGTAACATATCATAGTCTGGGCAGATTCAGAGCTAGCTTTGTAGCTTCTTCCTCATTTGCTTGAAGCATATAGGGTATGCTGGGTATAGAAGCATCCGCCACCAGCAATTTTGTTATCTGCAATACATCATTTGATCCTGAAATATGAAAAAGGATATAATTAGTATTAAGATACATTGCGATGCAAATACATATATATTTATCAATTTTTCTATTTTTTAAATGTTCTTCAAATAAAAGATCAGTTGTTTCCAGATAAGTGAAAAACTTCTACAAAAAGCAGTTGATGGCGAAAATAGAACTAATAAGTTTTTGTGATGAGTAGTAAGTAATTAAAAGTGGAGTGTCTTTTATTATATATACACGCAATATATATAACAGGATTACGGACTAAATCAAAATAAACTGAGAGAAACCCTTGATTGATCAAAACAAAAGCACACTTTCACCAACTCTTAATCGAATTACCACCTTTTTAGGGTACAATCTAAAAAGGAAAAAAAAAAAAGATAAGCCCAGCATATTAGCAGTAATCATGGGACTGAAGATATGGTAACTGATATTTCAACCACCTAATATTATAAAGATTCTAGAAGACTTTAACATTACATTGAACACGCTCAATACCAAATTCAAAACCACATTATGCGGTGAAAAAAAACAGTTGCAGATATCAAATATGACAGAATCATAACTATCAAAAACACTGAAGAACAGGGCAAATAAAGTAAAGTACAACGTTTCGGTTTTTGATGGAAATAAAGCCTACCCTTCCAAACCCATATCAATATCGTCTTAAAACTCAATGTTGGGATATTAACTTTCTCAATTTCAGTGCAAATCATTAATCCAAAAAGCATCAAACCAATTCTCAAATTCTGGATTTGGAGTTCCCTAATAAAGATTGGGAATACAGAGAGCAACATGCAATTACAGATAATGATCAAAATCCACTAAAAAAATCTCCATCAACAGAGCCAATCAAAATCTAAAATCAACCAAACAAAAAAAAAATATCCCACAAACACCCAGATTTGGATGGATCGAAATTCAAAACCCAATCAATCGCACCTAATATTCAAGCATATCTGGTGCTTACCCTCCTAAAGAAATGTCTTATTGCTTCCCTTTTCTTTCCTCGGTTGTTTCTACCATGTTATCGAATTCAAACTTTCAAGACCATATTAGCTGTATTCTTCCTAAATATGAGGCTGTTGTGAATATTTCCATTCATCCCAAACCCCAAATCCTACAGGAGAAAAGAAAATTAAAAAGACTATCACGGCTTAAATTGTTAATCCACTTTTCTCCAATCTGCCTTAATGGTAATGAACCCCTAAATTATCCACACTCAAACTTATTTCAGAACAAACAAGCAATATTTGATGAGATTAAACCACCTCAAAATCGAAACCCTGTTTAACCCAACACCAAATTGAAATCAAATTCAAACTAAATCCCATACTCCACAAAAAGAAAAACCAACTAAAGAAGGCACAAAGTTTACCTCCTTGTTCCCATTGTTTGCAACTGAAGTCGATTGACATTCAACACCATAAAAAAAAAAATAAAACAAACAAAATCAGAACCAATTATATAAGTTTATACAATCAATCCCAGCGTCAGATGATCCCAAAAACCATGCAATTATTGTTATAGTTCAAGTCAGGAATGACCAATAATGCTACATAAGTTCTTTAGCAGTTTCCTCAGTTGGTTCCCCCATTGTAAACTCTTGGTTTCTGGATGCAGTGACAGTCGAATTCTGGGTAGTTAGATAAGAAAACAAACTATGAATCGGCAAAAGAAATACAATTTGTAAGGTAATCAGATGAAATATAATAATGAAGAATATCATTCTTATATATGTTAAAGATACAATATTGAATTCTCTTATATTCAGTCCACATATAAGACACTAATGTTATAGGTCAAGGATTTTTAGACTTCATATCCATATGACGAAACTTGATATTCCTAGACTAATTTCTGACCGACTTGATTTCTCAAAAAAAAAGTTTCTCAAAATGAAAAGTTCATTAGTAGCTTGCTAAACACATAGCATAGAACAGAGTTCGCAATCAATTTCATGATATCACAATTAGGGAATCCAGGGTACTAATATTAAACATAAACATAGATATACACATATTGGTGATCAAAATTAGGGAATGCAGGGTACTACCAGATGTAGAAGCATCTATAGTAGCACATCATGAAGTTGTAAGCTAAAGAGGAAGTTACCTTACTGGACTTTTATTTGGCATTGGTTTGCAAAGCCGGTTGCTGCATGAGGCGATGTTCATTGTCTTTGCTAATGAAACATGCCCAGGAGTTGAACATGAAGGAAAGATATCCTAGACAAGTTGTTCGATATTAGTGATGATGCAGCCTCCACAATCTATAAGTGCAACCTATCAGTGTATATAATAAATAATAAATAAACAAATGAAAATGCACAATAGAAACGGGGAGCTCAATCACCTAAATGAAAGTTCAATATCCAGAGCTTTCATTTTGGATATATATTTTAGGCTTTAACGGGAATTAATCACTACCCAATATAGAAACAAAGATAAAAGACCGATGCCAAGAATATCAACTATTAATAAATAAAATGGTCGGAATGAAGAAATTTCCCCAGAAAAAAAAGAAAGAAGAATAGAATGGAGAAGGAGGAGGTCCGTAGAATGGACAGACCTAATACTTGTCGTTCCAGTTTCTGACTTTCCATTGAAGCAGATCGACCTTAACAAAAATTGTACCATAAGAGAACCAAAGAAGAAATGACAGTGCAGTAATTGTGTCTATAAGATTGATATAAAAACATATATGAGATCAAATCAATTATAACATTATGGTAGCGAAGCAAGAGAGCCAGCATTTGATAAACACAGATTTGATAAACAGTTCAACTTGCAATTTTGGCATCCAAATTCTTACTAATCGAATCATCAAAATGTTAATTTCTCTTCAGCCTCACCCAAATTTACCACCTCAATCTTGTATTCTGGTGGCATGCAATAGGTAAAAACAAAAACAAAATCCTTAGGTACTGATCAGTACTCTAAAACACAAAGTATACAAATTTAATTTGGCTCAGGTAGCATTTTATGAGTGGAAAACTAACTTAAACTCTCTCTCTCTCTCTCTCTCTCTCTCTCTTAATCAGTACACTCTAATCACTAAACACTAAGAACATTGGGGAAAAAAAAACCAATAATAATTAACAAAGAATAATAATTTTAAATTAAGGAATGTGTTCACCTCTTCTTTGACACACTGATAGTGCACAGAGATGCAAAATGTCTGATCTTCTACCATGGCACCTTCTATACCCTTGCAGCAAGTTATTTTTTTGCTAATAGATATATGATGAAACATGTGCGAATTCTTAAATCATGATAAATCATTAAATCCTCACAAAATGCAGCAAGAAATTCATTACCTCATTGTCGTAATCTCCTACGAACCTGCAAAATTAAGAGAGTAGTGGGAGTCATAGTTAGGTCAGTAGGATCAACTGACTTCAATTTATTTCTGGATTTTGGGGGTAAAACTGTGCAATTTAAGTAAAACTTTAGACAACCGATAGAAACGCATGTTATATCAAGTAAAGAAACCCGGTTTCCATTTTATTGAACCGAAAGGGAAAAAAAATTACCTTCACAATTTCAAGGTGAACAACCCAGACCCTCCTCTGTCGCTGTCGAAATCCAACAAACAATCATGGTCGGTTACTTGAAAACCTCAAACAAAATAAACCACCAAACTACCAATTTAACAATATCAATAACCCAATCTCTAGTTAGTCAATCAGTTAGAGTATGCCAATTGTTATGTACACGAGACATTTAGTGTATAAAACCTTAGGTAAAACCCATCAACTAATGCATTATAGCATTAATCAACTTCCTATAATGTGGTGAAGAAGAATAATATGTCATAGGTGTCCTGGTATGATCGATATTACCTTTTATAGCAAACAAAATTGAGATTGAACTTGTTCTTATGGTATGAACTATAAAATTCACTTATGAAAATCAAATTAAGTTACCATCTTGCTTCAAAGCACATGTTGGTATGATAATGTTTCTGATTACATTACTATAAAAGACACCAACAATGCAAAGCAACAAAACAAAAGAGTTTGTATTCAAGGAAAAGGATTTATAGCCTCATATATGGAACCCAATCAAACATAATAACATGCCCCCAAACACAATCATAATGGCACCTGATGGAAAAAACATCAAGCATCAGGATTTCCAGATAACTGCTACCAACGAGGGCTTGCAATTAAATCATCTTCTTGAAACAATATCTTTTTTTGCGGCATAAGAAATATGAAGAATGCATATCTAACAACTCATGAATGCCACTACTAATCTATAGCACAGAAAAGAGAAAGTATCAGGAGTATAGAGAAAAACCAACCCCTTTTTCTATCAGCAAGGTTTCCTTTAGATCATAGTCTCTCAATTTTGGTGTGAGAATGTGTATGGTTATACAATACTAATAATACATGAATACTCTATTAACAGGAAAAAAGAATTAGAAAAAAATGAAACAAAACTTTAGTAGATTCCAATTCTATTAACAGTCTCCAAATCCTTTGCTCCCACCATATTCTTCAGTTTTGGCGCAAGAACTAGACTATGCAAGTTTAGCATTTCATTGCAATTCGCAAGTGCCTCTACTGACACAAAGAACAGTTGTTAGTTTTGCAACACACATCATCAGGTTTAGATTCTAACCTGCTCTGGTAAAGGATTATGAGTACTCTCAGGCTTCTGGTGCATGTTTTCCAACATCAACATCTGCAGGTGGTTCATCACCATTGCCCTGAGGGTTAGCTGGTTGAGGCAGGCCATGTGGGTCTCCGAGTCCACGGATCTAGAACTCGAACTTGGACGGCGGCCGGAAAAGACTAGCAATTTGGTGGATTTGGGGGATTAGGGTTCGGGTTTTGGTGGATTTGGAGGATTAGGGTTCGGGTTTTGGTTAAGGATGGGAATTGAGAGGGGATTAGGGTTCGGGTTTTGGTTAAGGATGGGAATTGAGAGGGGTGAGGGGAGGAGTCCGAGACGAAGCGGCGGTCGTCGAGGGTGGAGGCCACGGTGGTGTCGTAGTCGAAGCCGCCGGCGGGTGTTGGTGTCGTCGAGGCGTTGGTGTCATTGAACGGCACCGACGTTGAGGGATCGTTGGCTTCGTCGGCGATGTTGTCGTCGTCGAGGCGTTGGTGTCATTGAACAGCACCGACGTTGAGAGAGAGAGAGAGAGAGAAGGAGAAGATCTGAAAGAGAGTTGGTGGGAGAAGAGACGGAGATAGAGATATGGGTTTGGTAAGGAGAAAAACACATTAGTGGGAATATATCTCAAACAGCTATGGGTTTGATAGGAATTTAACATCTGTTTTTTTTTGTAGAAAAAAAAATCTTTAAATTTTGGGTTAACCGACATTTTCTCAAAAAAAAAAATTATCAGATCTTTATGTTCCTGTTTTTTATTTATTTATTTGCCGGAATTTTAGGTCCTATGGCTTCTTCAATCGGCTTGGAGTTTGGAGAACGAAGACGATCACTCATCTCTGGGAAACGAGTTGAGCTGCGGTGGCAGGGGTTTACAGATCCGAGAGTGCCGACGGGATGGAGGCGATATGCCTCTTGCCTCTGTTGGGGCCCTGGTGAAGTTTTGTCCTAAAAATTGATGACGCTTCATTTTTATTCCTTGATAAGTTTAGCATCCCCTGCCTCAATTAGCTTACAAACTAAATCTACTCAACCAACCAAGTAGATTTAGTTTGAAGCAAGACTTCCCAATAAGAAAAAAAGTTTGAAACAAGCTTCTTTTCCTTCCAATGATAATCCCCTTTGAAATTGTTACAATGTTTAGCCAATCAGGACAAGATAGAGGAGAGACAAGTCAATTGGTTGGAAGGATAGAGTGACTACTTCCAAGTTCTAATACTAAAGGTACCTTCAAACAAGTAGTGTCTCGCCTAACCCACAGATGTCGGGGTCAAACCTTCCAAAACTGAGGTCCTTAAAGACTTCACACTTGAAGGAGTGCCTACAGGCAACAGCAAATACAAATTTAGTTGCTTTGCCTTCAAAATTGCTACTTTCTGGCACTAACTATTCTCCACTTCAAGGTAAGTTGCTTTACCTTCAACTTGTCTAAGAATATTTTTTTTTAAACATAAGCTAACAAGATTATCTTTATCCAAATCAGAAGAGTCAGTGTCAATCTGACCCTCCCTCAAATTTCCGAACACGAATACTATAAGATTTATACGTTGTTTATTGACAAATTATGTGAGCTTATTATCAACTCTTGGTGGCCCGAGCCAAGGCCAATTCTCATATGATAGGCCCTGTGCCGGTGCACAATCTGCACCTGTCCATTGCCGGACCCAGCAGAAAACAAGTGGCCAACGCTGCTTCTGATTCCAAAACTAGTCTTTGTTTAGGTTGTTTGATGCCGACGACCTATAGATTCAGTTATTGTAAATTGGACTAAAAGTAGAAACTAAAGTTCTAGAGGGAGAGAAGAATCAATCCATAGTAACACAGTTCTTCAAATTACACATGCAGATTTCATTGTAGAACAAGAATAATGCTGAAGTGCATATACCAGAGAATTACACTACCCATGGGACCCACATACATACCAACTACACATGTCTTGGGTATAACTAGCAAATGTCATATCATGGTGAAAGAGGCATTGAATAGTGTGACAGTAATCAAAACTAATGAACATATAGCAAAATTTGACATGAGGGCATTGTTCTTACTAAACTGAGGAGAATTGCACTGATCTTGGAAAGATTTTTACGGTTCTGATCAACAAAGTCCGCGACACCTACAATGCTCATCACAAAAGACATAGACCTTAAACATAAGATAAGTGTGACTAAATATAAATTTTTGCATTAATATCAGAATTCATACTGCTTACACAAGAAAATTTGGTATTTTCTATACCTGATGAAGCCTGCTCTAACACATATCCAAACAAGGATTGGCTTAGAGCTATTTAATACATATTTGAAATCTATAGTACAGTTTTGTTTGCAAGCACATTGTATGTTTGAGTGCTTGACTATATAAACAGTTAGGTTTCTGACTGATTCTTAACTTTCTAATACTCTTTAGAGAAGTGAAACCATGCAAGATTTCTTGTGCCATCAAGTTATTTCCTTTAAATGAAGAAGAATGTGAAATTGTAGGGTGCTAAAGATGGGTCGAGTCCTGAGATTTGGCAGAAAATTCTATGTCAAATTTCAATTATTCTAGAGGACTTTTCTGCCATTTTAAACGAAATTACTAACAGAAACTGAATATATTATTTATTTATTTATTTGGCACCCAGAAATCCCCAAACCAGCTTCGCTGCTGGGCTGGAAACCGGTGCCTCTTGCCGAACCCACTCTAGCAAATAGCTAGATTGTGGTACTGTGAAGAGGTTGGAATCCCAGACCACATGGGAGCAAATCGTAGGCCAGACCAATTCTACTAACCCATTGTTGCTAACTACAGATACTATTTCGCAACCATAAAGGAGGCCGAGTGTTGAATCACTATTTTGGAATTAAAAAAATAGTTAGAATATAAATTTAGCATCAAGTTAAAATCAGGCCACTATTTTTGAGATCAACTTTTTGTGCTATATACCTGTTAACATATGTCTGTATATATAAGCAAGTTATTTGTTATGAGACTGTTAGTTTTTATCTATGGTGTCTCAGCTATAGCACTGAATAATCAGCTCCAATGAACTCCCATGCTCTTTATAATTACCAAAAAAAAGTGTCAAGTGTGCCAGTCTGCCAGTCTGCCAGTCTGCCAGAAAACGATAAAAAGAACATGTAGAAGTAGAACCGAAAGAAAAGAATGGAACATACCTCTGAAAGATTCTCAAAAAATCTGTTGAAGAAAACCGAAAAGTTAATATGAATTATAAAACACAAATATAAGGTAGATAATTTCATTATTCTATTTCTACAACAGAAGACCATATGCACCACCAATATCTCATGGAAGGGCATAATATCACATTACACGCCTACTATATGACATGCAAATTAACGAGAGGTGAGATTGGAAATAATGCTAAAAGCAATATATTTAGACAAATATGCCAATACATTGGAGAACTGTGGTGTATTTTTGCATACTCATCAGTCATTACTCAAAAGTACATACTCCATATATGATGGTATCAGAATCTTCTACCCCGTGACCCCACTTTCCTTGGTCTAATACCCACTAGTGACCTGATTACAGTGGCTAATTTTCAAATTCTATGCATATACTCAGATTTCTGCTTATATGAATATTAATAATGCTAATTACTGCTACTTTGAATATAAATTATGCTAATTAATTACTAAACTACATGATGTCGCAGTTGATGTTTCCTTAAACTGAGGACAATGCTAAAGTGACCAACTGATTCTAGACATATGTTTAAATGCATAACAGCTGCTTTGTCAAGTTTTAAATGTGGCACACTAAAATGTGGTATATTTGGAATTAATCCTCGGGTTTTTTATTTTGTTCTTTCAGACAATTTGAAAATACTTTGTTCATTCAGAAACAAACTGGAACTGGAACCCTCAGTGTTTCTTTTTCTCTACACCGATATGGTATGACGAGTAGGATTATGAGGCTTTTACCTTCCCCAAGATTAGGGGTATCAACAACGTGAGAACAAGACTTTTGAATACCTGCTTAGTTGGAACAGATACACCAACTCCGTCAGCAATGAATTTTGATATAGAAAATGGGACCTGAAAGAGAGATGCATCATATGCTTACAGAATCACCAGAAACCTAAATCCAGGGCTGCAAAACAACATATATATTCAAGTATAATAGTGCAACAACTGACAGAAACTATGAAACTCACAATCAAGATTCCCAACAGATTAGAGATGACTGTCATTGCAAGAGCAAGAGCAGTATTGGCCCCAGCTAACTGCATTTGAAGTTGCAAACCTTTCGTTAAAACCCCAATACTTGTAAAAACTGTGTGTAGACTAGTAGAATAACAGAAGTCTTCATATACGATTGTAGACAAAGGAAGCATACCTGAGTAAGTGCCACTCCACTTGATAACGTAGTTGGCATACAGCAAAATATTGCAAGCCCTACATAAGAGGAATAGCATGTGATTTTTCAAATTCTATTAACATGACAACAGACTAAATTACTCTCGAGCCATGCCAGAATATAGAAAGCAATTAAACCCATTGGAGCCTTTGATCAAGCAACCCTGAATGAAACTACTATTCCAATCTTTTCCACTCTATAAAGTTCTAGTGCCGGTTTCTTCCAGAAGATTACTACCAGTCTGATTCAACAAACTACACAGTGTTTGCTGACCTCTTAAATTAGCCAATCATCTAAGTTGGGTGGTGCTATTAACACACCTTTTTTTGCTATTAACACACCCCCTAACTCAATTTGGTTTACAAGCTACCCAAACTACCCTCATTTAAATTTCTCAGTCTCTCCTATTCAAAAATAAATAAAAAATCTCAGTCGACATTGAAATCCCAAATCCCAGTACTCACAAAACTCAATCACAAATCATCAAGAGGACAAATGACTTCTATCATACCTGCAGCTATGATTTTCAATCCACACCCCCCCCCCCCCCCCCCCCCCCCCCCCCAAAACAACAAGAAATAACAATCACTCGTCATTGCTCAACTCCTTTGATCCAGACACTTCACTTAACTATTCAATTCTACATCAACATTTAAAAATGAAGAATACACTTCTAACTTCTGTATCCAAAACCCATCATCAACTTTGAGTTGAGCAGCAACCCCGTTCTGAAAATGTACCAAAAATCTACTAAACCCAAAATTCAAAAACCCTGTTTTCTAATTTGGGAACAAATAAAAATATGAAATTTACAGAGACCAAACAGAACCAACCGTCCGGCGACGTAGATTGATGGAAGGTGGCGAACATTGAGACCAGCAGAGTCGGAATCCTTGACCGGAAAACATTGCCGGAGACACGTGGAGCCTTGCTATGCATTCTCTCTCTCCTGAAACTTGAATGTATCAATCTGATTCTAATCTGGGTCTCGCCTAAAACTCCAAAACATCAAACTTTAAAATGGTGGAGTAGTGAAAATGGGGGGTATGGAATGAAGCCGGAAAAGGATCTAAGGTTTTGACTGGGATGTGGGATTTCAATGTCGACTGACTGACTGAGAGACTGAGTTTAAATGAGGGTAATTTGGGTAGTTTGTAAACCAAATTGAGTTGGGGTGTGTTAATAGCAGCATCTAAGTTTGAATGCGTACATGTACTGAAAATGAGAGAACTGTTTGAATGAAACATGAAAATTAAGGTGAGACAGAAGCCAATTAGGAGCACTAATTGGGGTGTTGGATGTGTGTACAACCTCAATCTCTTTTAATAAATACAGAAAATACAAGGAAGAGGGAAAAAAGAGCAAAAAAGATGAAACGTCGGAAAGAAAATATCCAGGTCCTGGAGTTCAAAACTATCTAGCAAACTACTACTCACTGCTAATGTTCACTGTAATTAACTAACAGACTCCGATTATCTGTACATATTAGGTCTACCAGGATCATCATACGATGACAACTGATCTGTGGGTAACCCAGCAGGCCTTTGTGGAAAGGGTCTTGCTACTACTTCATCAGAGGTCCAGAGCATCGGATCTGGAAAAGGAGGATAGTTCTGATAGGTGGGGGGACTGGTATATCTGGATGACGGTTGGCTCATATCTAAGTAGGGATCAAAATGTGGAATTGGCGTAGAAACTCTTGACCAAGATTCTGCATAGTGACCACCATGAAATCTATTATCAGCAGAAAAACTTGATCTGGTCTCACCAGATGCGCTAGTAACAAACTGATCAGCAACATTCACAGGAAAGTTTGGTCTAGTCTCAATTTTTCTGTTGGTGACAAATCGACCGGCAGCATCAGAACAAAAAGGTTGTCTGATCTCAAGGTAAGGACTTGTGACATATTGATCACCAGCATTGGTAGAAAAGGTTGGTCTACTCTCAACATAATGGCGTTGAACGAATCTATCACCAAAATTGTTGGAAAAAGGTGGTCTAGCCTCAATACTGGGACTGGTGACGAATTGACCTGCAACATTAGAAGAGAAAGATCTTCTAGTCTCCGCATAAGGATTGGCAACAACTAGATCCCCAGCACCAGTAGAAACTGTTCGTCTATTCTCCACATAAGGGCTGGCAACAAATCGATCACCAACATGATAGGGTGGTCTAGTCTCCACATAAGTGCTTGTGACAAATTGATTGGTGGAAGAAGCTGCCTGCCCCTTATCAGGACAATATCTTGCAGATGGTAAGGACGATCCCAAACCAAGGTAGCTATGTTTAGTCGCAGCTTCTTCAACTGCAAAGTCAGTTGGTAATCTGAAAAGCCCAGCACACCCAACAGGAATATCCAATCTGTTTCCAGTTGTTACAGCAGGAATGGGCGGTTCAATAGATTCCTGAACAGATGTATCATCTACTAGAGGCAATCTAATAATTTTTTGCTGTAGTGATAGCTTTGCTTGTTTAAGTGCATCCAGTACACCACCCAGCCATTCCTGTGAGTCATGAGGCACCAATGCATACAGGTCATTTCTGCTCCCTGAAGCATTATGGAAACTACTGCCTCCATCCGACGAGACAACTGATGACCTGTTGTGGGATGATTCAAGCAAAAGTGGGTCATGATGGGAGCCAGGTGAAGGTTGATGAGCATTGTTTTCTAGGCTCTCTTGAGTTTGCCTTTCATATGCCGTCGGGAATGCAAATTCTTGAATTGGTGAAGCAGAAGCAACACTGCTTCTATTCATTTGATCCTGCATGCCTCCCATCTCTACATCCGAAGGTGGTAGATAACCATTCAGCTGTGTTTTTGTCTTTTCCTCAAACAGGCAAGAATCTCTTGCCTCTGACTTTGCCTCCTGGGCTTCGGAGGCATTAATCTCAGCAGGGAATGGAGTCTTCATCTCATCTCTTTCCTCAGTGATATCTGAATGGTTCCCAGGGTCACATGAATCCTACATGACCAAATAAATAATAATAATAATAGTAAGTGTAAGTAGTAAAAGATAAATAAATAAACTTATGTACAAAAGAAAATACTTTTACTACTTAAGGTGATCACCGACTGACTAGAAGCACCAAACGCATTATTTTAACAAACCAACATATGGAAGTGAGAGGAACAGTTATGCCACTATCATTCTCTCACTATGGTAGAAAAATCTCCCCTCAATCATATCTGTAGCTAGCCTTGTTGTATCTTTTTCTCATAGTGTACTAATCTACTATGACTATTCATTAGATTTGCTAGTTGTCTGGTCTTGTATTTATATGACCTCCTCCCTAAGCTAATTCCCTATGAGACAAACAGAGAAATACTCCAATTTCTATCTGGCATAGAGCACCCAAGGCTCTCATACCCTCCTACTCTCATTCTTAAAAACAAAAAAACAACACTCGTTTCCCTCCCTCTCCAAGGTTGCCGGCTCCCCCTCTTCCTCTCAAGGCCGCTGCACACCACATTTGTCCCTCATGGGCTTGTCTATGCGTGCTTCCAACTTCTCCATTCAAATCTTGTCTCTCCTAGATCATCAAATATACTGGGGAGTGTTGTGAACCTCCCCAATCTCAACTAATTAGCATTTATTTCTCATAAATATCTCTATATCATTGTATTTGCCCCTTCAAAGAAAAAAATTGTTTTTGCTAGTTGCTCAGAGTTATGTAAAGTTTAGGCTTTCAAATCCTAGTTGTAGGTTTCAATTCCTTACCGTGTTTTACTTTTATAAATGTATATCCTGAGACATACATATCATGAGAGTTGATATGAATGCCTACAGGTTCCCAAGTCATCCATCTTCAAACAACACGAGCATTTTAAAACAGGGTATAATTAGATGCCGGAAACCTAATATGAACAGGAAAGGGTTTGCGCTATCAGTCAATGAAACCAAAAACTGGCACCACCTAAAGACATGCAAAAATGGATAGACTTCATGGTGAATAGATAACCAATTTTAGCATAGAAATCCTTACTACGTGTCTAATTAGCATTGTATAAAGTTAATTATTTTACCTTTCTTTTTATCCAGTCTGAAACCCTTGTAGAATCAAGATTTTTCCTAGCCTCTTGATAATTTCTGCCAATGTATGAATGGTGGGTTTTATAAGGAGATAAGGGCTCCTAAGTTTAACATTTACGCGTCAATGCAAGCACAACTTGAATTGAGTTACAGCTTACACAAATGCTGTTCAGACAAGATTACCTAAGGAACAAGCTAGGGATCACTAGTTCCCTACAGAAGCCCATATAGAAGCTATGCAATTGTACATTTATTCCAACATAATGGCTGAATGAAGAACCTCATAAATGCATAACTCTATAGGCTAAAACCACAGAAGTAATGACAATGTATCGCATGACCGCGGTAGTAATACATTACAAGTCAGCAAATGGCTATATGCTAAATTGAAATTCAATATGCATAAGCAACTAATTAAATATCCAGGTTTAACAGCCAATAAGGGATTATATAATCTGAAGCTTAAGGCATTTTTGATGTTTCTTTTTTGGTGACCTTTAAGTGATAGAAATCTTGCTATCTGGAAATGATTCTGGGAAAAAAATAGCAAGTGTTGCTGTAATTTTCAATCAAATAGACAGATAAGAGTTAAGGGAGGAGAAGAGAATAAGAAAGAGATATCAAGGCACCAAGACTTTGCATTATAGGAAATTATAACTTCAAATGCATTTTCCTTAGACAGACTTATCAAAAGGCTCATTAAATAACAAGAGAGCTTTTGAGAACTTAAAGACACATTATAACAATTTGGACACAAACGACTCTTAGAACATTACCAAAAAACAAAAATAGATCTACAAATAAGACGCAAAAAGGCCTCTTAATACAACTTTAGCATCAACTCCTATGATTTCTGTTTATTTACTTATTGATGATCTTATTGACTAAACTTATACTCCCAGGCAGACTTCTCACTGGACCCAAAGAACTCAACAGTTTGTCGGATGGAGGTGAGACCAGAGTGGTAGAGTTGGGCGTGGGCTTAGTCTTGGTTTTCGAAAGAGAGTAAATGTCTTCTAGCCAAGTGGCTACTCCCTCACCAAATATCACTTAACTAACAACTTCACCTCTCAAAAGGCTGAGTCAATCCTAGTAATGACCCAAAAATTGATGAGATAGAAATAGAATCTTATATGAACAGTAATTATTTAACTGAACAGAATGACCACAGGCATGTGAAACCTCAATTACAGTATAGCTTAAAGCTAGGAGCCAGAGTCACTGATGGCAAATGAGGTTGATGACTGGTAGTGATAACAACAGAACAGTGTTGGTGGTAGTTGATAGCATTCGGCACTGCAGGCCAGTGATAAGTGCAATTAGAGTTAGTGAAGCAATGAATGGACTAGTGATGATAATTTTGTGGTAGCGCTAACCCGGCAATAGCAGTATCAGTTTCAAGCATTAATAATGACATTTTAAGTCAAAGAAAAAGCATGTTAATAAATCTATGGTGTGACAATGTTCTTATAAGCATACCGGTGTACTGGTGTTATTTTCTCTGAACTTCTCTTCCCACTCTCTTTGAGCCATTTCCATCTCTTCATTTTGGCCAATAAGTTGTGCCTGATGTTCTAGTGCTCTTTCCATGTCCTTGTTTCTCCCATGCCCATTGAAGTTAGGGTCACCATTCCTTTGATGTTCTTTACTCCTTGTGAGTGCGTCCTTCGACAAAAATTTCTCTTTTTGGGATTCAGGGCCATCTCTTAATCTCTCAGGGTCACAGTATGAGAAATTTGAAAGACCTTCAGAAGAAGCAGCAACTCCATTTTCTTCAGAATCATCAAACTTTGCTGGTTCATCCTTGGAGCGTTCAACTACTGACCTGAAATGCATGAGTACACCATTAAATTGAAAACCCATAATACACAACAAGAAAGGAAGTTCAATTGGGAAATCCTTTTCTCTCGCAAAGATTTATGTTGTATCATGTTCTTGGGAGAATCGATATAGAACAGATATGAATATGATGAGGTCAATACTCGTGACATGTCTTGTGTGAACCATGTACAGTCTGATGCAATAGATATGAAAAACCAGTAAAACTTTAACTCTTAATTGGCTGGAAAAAAAAAAAGTAAATTAGAAATCAAATAAATAAATCAACTATTGGTACAACATCTATTTCGGAGATGGTGGTAGATAAAACCAATCTGGAAGACATTAAGATATTAAGGGTGTGCACATTAGTAATGGTGGGTGCATCTGAGTTATGCACATCTGAGCCAATGACTATTATGCTTGTCTTTACTTAGGTCTTCATTAGTATACTTTTTTCGGTGTTCATATAGATACGCATACAAGCAAACTAAGCTACATCACTACCTTGTTTCTCGGTGTTTAATTTGGCGACAAGATTTTCCAAGGTTATGTCTTGAAGAAGATGAACCAACGGCTGAAAAAGTACTACGTCTTCTGATGGATGGTTCCTTATACTTTTCACGAGAACGCGGAGAATCAATGCGGCCTTTCCAAGACAAGCTTCTACCAGGTATCGAAGAAGAATCCAGGTCGGAACCTGAATATTCCTCGTGCTCATTTCTTCTCTCCGAAATTAAAAAATTCTCCTCTTCCTTTCTCGACTTATTACCCATTTTGGATTCTTGGCAGGTTTCATGATCAGAGCTTGAATCAAATTCCTCAGAAATGTCACTTGCCCCCTGGTTCTCCAAAATGGCAAGAACATCTGCTGTGGCTTTCTCAGCCATTTTTCTTTGAAGAGAAACAATTTTAAGCTGTTCCTCCAGTTCTTCTACCTAAATTGTGTGGAAAACAAAAAATTTTAAGTAGCAAAAGATAATGTTGGGAAGACAGAGAGAGAGAGAGAGAGAGAGAGAGTTCTTTGAGCAATAGATTAAAAGAGGTAAACATAAGACATTCCTGAAACTTTAAGCATACCATTTTTTCCAGCTCATCAGCTCTTTGTCTTGCGCTTCTAGAGACAGACCTTTCAGACAGTAGACGTGCCCGGAGAAATTCAATGGTAATCCCAGGAGAATCATCCATGCCTGAATTAATCCTGATTATAAAGCACCCACATTATTAGCACATACAAAAGGCATAAAATTCATGAGAAAAGCAAAGAGTGTAGTAACAAGTTGTGACTTTTTATATTTTCCCATGTAAGAGGTAACATTGAAGAATATTATGCTTTCAAAAGGAATCAACCTACAAATCACAATTAACGCAACCTACAAGTTCCAACATCAAATACTGAATTGTCCTTATGGTAATAGCAATCTCTCTTTTCTGTTTTTTCTTCTTTCAGGTAGAAAAGGATATGATAATCTCAACATGCGAACTTCTAAAGTGAATGCCACCAAGTTATTAACAAATATATAGATGAATTCTGCAGTCATCTAACTAAAGGACTAAGGAGCATAGAATGAACCCATTTTAGTCATTCTATTGTCTTTGGGAAGAACGTGATAAGACCAAAAACATCAGGTTTATAGTTTTTAATCTTCTATATTAAACAATACCTATATGAAGCCAAGTAGCTATCAAGCTTTGCTTCTGCATATGGAACGGCAAGTAAAAGAAAGAAATAAAATAATGATGTAATAAGTTACCCACTACATCAATAGGCTAGACCAGAGCAATGAAGTCAATAGCGTATAAATAAGAAGCGAAAGTCCCATCCCCATTTCCAAGACCCACACCCAGCTAGCTCTAGGTCTCCCGGTTGATCCCAACTAAGAAAAAGTTTTCACTATCCAACAGCCTATTACCCGACTCCAGCCTCACTGGAGTCACTGCCCACCCATAAAGTGTGAAACCTTCCTTTCAGCCTTAGGCTCTTCTCCAGTTTTTTTCCTTCAATCTCTCACAGTCAATAGTCTTGGTCACTCCTAGAGTCCCATACCAGTTTTATATTTGGTAACAACATGGGTTTCTTTGCCTCCTTGTGTCATTGATTTTATGTTCAAAATCTAACACTAGGAACCTCGAAGGGTTAACGATGTTTGAGAAAGCAGTATTTGGGATAGTGAGTCTGAGGATTGCTTTCCTGACAAGATTATATTTTCGGAAGCTTTATATCTGGATTAGAGTTTGTATAGTGGTAAAGACCAGACTAGGAGAAATCATCAATGACAAATAGAACTACGTTTAAGTTTTTTAGGATTTCATTGAAGAATGTTATTAAGTTAATAAGACCCTTAAATTAATTAACACATTAAACAGACAGGTAGACTGGAGCAAACAAAATTCAAAATCACAATTATATTCATAGGATCAAATAACAACACGGAATTAAAACCTAAAAGTCACAGTTAATTTTTCGAAAAATTTCGTATCTTTTGTTCAGCTTCATTCCAATCTAAAATGAAATTACAAAAAGGAACATAATAATTCAAAGATTCAAAGCTTGAGCTAGAAAGAGAGATCGCAGATGATCCTTACCTCAGATCTTGCGTGTCCTGATTGGAATTATGCATTTCCGTATCAAATCAAGGAATCCCCAACTTTAGCATTCAGCTGCTGCAACCATGGAAGACACATAGAATCAGCTTCAAATTAGAGAGAAAGAGATCAAATCAAGGTCAGGGATTGACGTAAGCACAACCTTGGAATGGAGAATCCACGAGCGATGAACCCTAACGGAGGAGACTTTTGTTGGAGAGGTCCGTTGGGAATGAACAACAGAGGAAGCTTCTTCTTCTTCTTCTTTGTTGTGACGACCATTTCTGAAAACGACGGTAAAAACAGCAACAAGCTAACGATGCTCTCCATTGGGTCCATTTGGGCATCATGTCTTCTCTTCCTGTTTTTTTTTTATTTTTCTTTTTCTTTAACATTTATTAATCATATACTCTGACATCGTATGATTTGGTTTGAACCTCAAACCACAACTAAACCACGTTTGACTATTTCAAACTGTAACTGCATTTCAAAATGATTGCACCGTTTATTTCGGTTACACCATTCTTCGATGAGGATTGGTTTCAATATGGACCTATTTATTTCAACTAAAAGTCGGGCTTATTTTACCTAGCAATTTTACTAAAACATAAACAAATTTGCAATACATTTAGAGTCCACAAACATCTACAAATGTCACTCAAATATCAAGCAAGTAATAGAACAACCATATTTGAACACTTACCAAACTCACATACAACGTGCAAATGTATATATCAATTATCAAGCAAACATTGCAACGTGCAAATTGTAAGCGTGAACAAAGAATAAATTCTTATATATTATAAATTAAAAGTTCCATTTATAAGGAAATAAATAACGAGATTAAAATAACTCTGGTGCGGTTCAATTTAAATCAAGCGGTTTATGACTTTTGCAGTTCTATGCGGTGTGGACATAAAATGACATTGTTTTAATTTGGTGTGGTCACCGAATTGGTTTTTGGTACAGTTCTAATCTGCATTTTTGTACAAATGCCGCCCTCAAAATTCAGTCACTATATTTTAAAAAATAATATAATCACTTAAGTATTGATTTATTTTTCACATTAGTCATTTTTGTTAAATACTTTGCAAAAAGTAATTAGTTAAATACTAACGGTGTGTTTGGATAAAGAATTTTCAGTTTCTAAAGACATTCTTAAATGACAAGAATCATGATTCCAGGAATTAATCTCTAGTAATTAACGATTTTGTTGTTTGGGTATCATTATATAGAATTTTTAAAATGACAAGTACTACAATTTTTTTTTTTAGGGTAATATAAAACATAGCTTTGATCGATAGAATTCATAAATAACATGTATTTAAACCTCCAATTCCCTTAAATTTATTTTCCTTGTCATTTACGAATTCCATGAAATGGGATACCAAACAGGAAAATCAGATATATAGAATCATGAAATCCTAAAATTTGATTAAATTTGAGGGAATTCCCTTGCACCTAAATGTACAGCGTAAAAGCATATCAAAATTAAGACACTGTAAAAAACAGAAAATAAAAACCAATCACTAAAATTCACTACTTTCATTGATGAATATAGAATAGTCAAACTTTGTGTCTCTTTTTTCCGGTTGTAAATACGTACATTGTGTCACTTTGAATAGAACAAAGGAGAAAAAATTTCACAACTTTGTGCTTTTTTATTAAAATATCATGAAAATAAAGAAGAAGAAAAAAAAAACCAATTTGATACTCAATTTGACCAAAATGCCCTCAAAATAGGAGTTACCAAAAGAACTTAGTCAACTTACGGCCTATTTGTTTCACGAGACTAGATGGGAATAGTCATTCCTATTTGCTTATGTTAGATTGTCACGTGTTTGACAATAAGAGGGATTCTATTAAATGAGCTTGTGGAGTCTCAAAACTCTATAAACACCTTATTCCACAGAGACACCAAATCAGATTGTGGAAGTTAAATCTCTACCCTTTATGCCACTCTGCATGTCTCCTTCCATCTTATAAAAAAAAAAATCATTGTAGTGTGGATGTTATACTTTGATTCCATGTAGTTCAAAACTATAATTCAGTATATTATTCTGTCACATTTATGTGTAGTTTTGTGTAAGGAGTGATTTAGGTTTTGTGGTGATGGGTTTGGGGGTTACCTCCTTGGGTGTGTGGAACGAGTGGAGGTTTTATTAATAAGTGGAGGATGTTGTGCTTTTTCCACAGCAGTTGGGCAGCAATGGACCCGATTCCCTCTAGGGGTGGCCGGCGATGCCTTAGCAGAGGATTGGGTACGATTTGAGCAAGCTGAAAGTATAGAGATCCTAGAAATTCCCCAAATCAGGAATGACTTCGGTAGGGAATTTTCATGATCATTCCCTAATTCAATATCCCAAAACATAGAGTTTGCTACAAATATATGAAATTTGGTTTTCTTTATTTTCAAGCTTCTATTTTAAGAAAACAACTAAAATTTTCCTTAAAATAGATAAAATTCAAGATTTAGAGAAGCTGTTAGAGTTACTCTAATCCAATAGGTTATGATGCCCACCTTTTACTAAAAAAATTATATTGAAAAATACTCTAAAAAAAATTTAAAAAGGCAATAACGCAAGCGAGGAATAGGAAGCCGTCTTGTAAAGGACGGTGGATATATAAGCAGCTGAAGGGAGATAATGACGTGGCATCACATCCAGCCACGAATATTTCTCCTTTATCCTCCCAGTCCAAAGGTGCCCACTACCAAAAGCAAAAACACAATAAAAGCAAGACACCGAGTTGCAAAGAGAGAAGAAGAGGAGTTGCAACTTTTACCCTTACTCTCTGTTTGACCGACACCGAGTCGACCAAAACACAACACAACACAAACTCATCACTCTTCAATCTGAGATGCCGAATGAAGGAAGCCCAGTAAGTTGGACAAGCTAAAGATCCAATCTTTGTGTCGTTTGTTCAGATTCTCAGCATCCCCAACAACAAAAGGTTTGAAATTTGATCTCTGTTTGGTCCCTTTGTTTGAGTATCAACAAGGCTTAGGATTCATTCACTCACTCACTAGGGTTAAGTGTTTCCCGAGCTCTCTCTGATACTATAGTTCAATACAAATCTGGAAACTTGGAATTGGATTGTTAGAGAAGTTGGTTGTATCTGTTAAACTTTGCAAAATGCAACCTCGGAGGCATGAGGGTTTCAGTAGACAGCAGCCTCCAGAGTCTAAATTACATCCTGAGTACCGATTCGAATCTGGTGCTGCTGCCAACAACCCTTATGGTAGTGCTAGTGTTAGTAGGAGGAGACCTGAGGAGGTACACCGGACTATTATTAGGAGGAGTTTGAGCCCTCAGCAAGATCATCTTGCTGTCAGTCAAAGGAATGTTGCGAGGAGGGAGTACAGCTGGCATTTGGGCAGCCGTGGCGGTAGGATTGATCCCGTGCGGCGCAGGTCAAGATCGGGGTCACCGCTGCGGCTGCCTTATGGTGAACTGAGGAAAATGTCACAATTTGAGGAGGAAGAGGAAGATGGGGATTTTCGTAGGAGTTATTCACCGCCACCACCAGTACCTGTTCCGGTGTCTGTTCCTTTGGAGTTAAAACAGAGACATGACGGAGGTGAGGCTGGGAGTTATGGTGGCAGTGATGATCTAAATGGTAGGCGAGTTTATGGCTCTGAGCATAATGATTTTGGAATCAGTAAAGAGGAACTGAATGAAAGCAGATTGTTAGCTGGCGGTAAACATGGGACGTTAGGTCAAAAATCAATCCATATAGAAGATAGTGCTGTAAGAGGATCAAAAACCGTGTTCATTGAAGGTGACACTGTGCCAGGAGCATATCATTCTCCTCCAAGCCTTGGTCCTGTTATAACTCAAAGGGCAAGGGGTGGCTGCCTACCATCATCAACGCGTGGCATGAGTGTACGTCGATCTGACCAACAAAGGCTTCATTATTCGCACCCTGCATCTTTGGATAGATTACCAGTGACAGAAGTCTACAAAGAAGGAAAGAAACCCGCTTTTCCTACAAGGGATGGCTTCCATTCCATGATGTCAGGATCTCATTCCAAGGATTACTTTGCTAGCTCCTCAACAGGGTTGAGGAATGACTTCCAAGATCCCTATCGGCATGACCAGCACATGCCTTCCTTGGAGGAATTTTCAAGAAGTAGAAAACTAAAAGATTCGGTAAGCATTAATGCATATAGGGAAAGACCGGTAGTAGAGTTTGCTCGAGATCCTGATTCTGGGCAGAAGAATCTGAAATTTTACCAGAGAGATAGTCCTACTAGAGTTGAGTATGATGATGACTATTATTTCTACCCGAACTCAAGGGGAATGATATTTGATGATCGTGAGCTTCCATCTGATCACTTACACAAAGTTATGCATCCACGAGTACCACTTGACTATGACCATTCTCGAATTGGATATGATCACAGAACTGTGTCAAGATCTAGTACCATGCTCCCTGTTGTGGACAGAATTGATAATATTGAGGATTATTCTGGAAATTCGAGAAAGGGCATTGTGCTGAATACTTCTATTTTAGAAAGGCACACACTATCAGACTACCCAGATAGAAGCATAATATCAAGTGCATCAAAGCAGGGTGGAGAATATATGGGTTCTGGACACATGCATGGCAAGTCTGGAAGGAGAATATCACAAGACTATGAAATAAATCATTTGGGTGCAGCGCAAGTTTGTCAAATCTCACATCTGAAAGAAGATTATGGTATTGAAAGAGAAAGAAACCTGAAGTTTCAGGACAGGCAGTCTCCTGTGACCAAATACGACGCGGAAAAGCATAGAAATACTATTAGAATGCAGAGTATAAGAGACAAGCTTGGAGTATATGAACCATCAGATAGGATGCTGAAAAGAAAATATGTTAATGAAGAGCATGGAAGTATCCATAATCCTAGAGAAATTATGTCAGGTAACTGGAATACATCTAGAGAGTTTCAAGATTGGTATGATAGTGGTGAAGAGTGGAATGGTGAAGATGTAGGGTCTGTGTATACATCTAGATCAGCAAGAGTGGGCCATAATGAATACTCTAAGGCCAAGAGGAAATACACTGGAATAGACCAGTATGATGAATTTGCATCAGATGATCGGCTGCTGTCTCAAGACTCTTTGGCGCATTCACAAAGGCACTCAGTTAGATATTATAAAAATGGTGATCAGTATGGCAAGGGCCACCAAAACTATGGTTCATTAAGTAGGCATAGGTCACAGCAAGTTGACATAAAAAGTGGCTTTCACAAACAGCACAAAGTTTGGAAGAGAAGTGATAATTATCTAGAGGATGACCTCGTAGGTGATGATAATGATGCTGATCCATCAGAAGATGGGCTGAGTTCTGCAGCTCTTGAGCCATCAGAGGATTCTGAGGAGTTTATGCAATTGGTACACGAAGCCTTCCTAAGATACTCTAAACAATTAAATATGCACCAGGGTGTTCGGAGGAGATACATGGAACAAGGAAAGGCTGGAACTTTGTTCTGCATCGTATGTGGCCGAAGGTTTGTTTTCTTTTCTGTCATGTTCTTTAAAAAGCGGATTCCTGTTTTATCATTTCAGTCCGGAGTTTTTAAATATACACTTACAGATGCGGTCAACTTAGTATGCTATAACTTTGAGATTTGTTACTTGGATTTTTATATAGTTGATTTTACATTGTTGTTCGAGTACTTAGAGGTGGATGGTGGATTCAAGTCAATGTGGTACAGGAATGTACAATGTGGTACTGGAATGTACAATGTGGTTCAAAGGTGCATCATGATGCTACTTCAAGCAGCTTTTATGATGTTAGGTTTTAATGAAAATTATATCATGTCATGGTCTTTGGATTCCATCTATGATCGTTCAATAAATTGCTAGTTGGACAATGGTGTTTGTGGATATGTTCACTATATCCTGGTTGACATTTCTAATTAAATCGCTTTTTTTGGGAATGACCCCGTTCAAGTGATGATGAAAAGGCGATAGTGCAGTTGATGGTGACTTACTGGGTGGATCATTTCTTTGGTTCCTTTTTTGCTGACAGGACCAAACTAAAATGCAGATGTGCTGTCTAATACTTTTAGGTTTCAGTGTTGGAGTGATAACTTGCAAATGGTTGTTTTTGGGTCCTAGGGCATTTGGGTTGTAAATCGACATGGGTGTAAACAAGGTGTACTTATTGATTCAAATCCCAGAAGTGAAAACAGGCGACTCATCCTTGTCTAGTAAAATATTGCTCCAGAGTCTATAGTAGTATTGTATAGATCTGACTATAAAATGAACAGTCCGTTTTAAGGTGGTTGAGGTTGTTGGGTAAGAAAGGAGAAAGAAGGATCTGTAACAGAAGTTGGGGTGATAGGCCAAGTGGGAAACGAACTGTGAGTAGGTTAAAGTTCCCTTTCTGTTGAGCACCTGGAAGTGACTTAACATTTAGTGACGATGCAATCAACCATTAATCTGCTGGTTGATTAATGGAAGACCTATAATTATTGGATGGCATTCTTGTTGGTTGTCTGTTAAGTGATCTCCGTGTATTTTGTATTACCAAGCCCCCAAGTAAAATTCTTTACCAAAATCTAGAGATTGTAAACACACTTTACGACTAGGCGAACTTTCCAAATCCATTTCTCTTGGTCATAATATATCTTTGTGGGGAGCTCTTCAGAGGAAAACTTTTTCGCCTGTCAGGTTCTTAAATATGTCACCTTCTTCCAGTATTTATGCATTTTCTTAGGAAAGGGTATCACTAACCATAAACAGGGTGATAAAGCTTGAGGGGCAGAAGTCTTGTCAAGATCTGGACTGTCATTGCGGTCCTCTCTTACTGCTCCTGTTTTGATGTATACTTCAAGAGATCTCTTTCTGTATCAGACTTTGTCTTAGTGTTTTTAATCTGATATAAGCCTGTATGAAACCTGCCAGAAGGAGGTCTGGTAGAATACGGCTAAGACTGCCGTATCTTTAATAATACGGGGATGGTAAAAGTCTTGTAGCAAATGGGAAAATCTGAGTGAAACAAGGTCTTGCAGCTAATGGCCATTTAATAGTATTTGTATTTACTTTTTTCCTCTGGTCAACTTTTTTAGTCTTGTTCTATTAATCTTTTTTCTAACTTTTGAAAAGATCATAATTTTCTCTTCCTTCTGTTATGTGTTAATTACTAGTGAGTGCACATATGATTTTATTGTTTTGATATTGGTAGAAGTGAAAATCATGAGTGGCCGTCCTTTTACAGTTTGTCACTTCCTTTTTCTTCCTGTTACAGCTTCTCGAAGGAGTTCATGGACACTCAACGATTGGTTACACATGCATTTATGTCTAAAAAAGCTGGGTTGAGAGCACAACACTTGGGACTTCTCAAAGCAGTTTGTGCTCTGTTGGGGTGGAGTACTGCTATCCCCACTGACATTGTACTGTGGGTTCCCCAAGTCTTGCCGCAGGCAGAAGCTTTGGCTCAGAAGGAAGATTTGATTCTTTGGCCTCCAGTCATCATTATCCACAATGTTTCTATGTCAGACAACAATCCTGAAAATTGGAAGGTTGTAAGTATTGAAGATCTTGAGGCTTTTCTAAGAGGTGGGTGGTTGTGTTTTAACTGTTTTATAAAAAATTTCAACCCTACATATAAGGGATGGTAGAGCATGATTTGATAGGATTTATGAAAAATAAGAATTAAAAAAAAATGAATTGAGAAAAAACAAGAATGATCTGTATAACCATGTGTAAAATTTTACTCGCTGACTGAGTTTACTTATTGTAAGCTTCATATTCTGCCAAATCTTGATAGATTGGTTTGTATTGTACTCAGTGTTGAATACAATTTTTGTTTTGAATTCCATCTTTTGGGTTCTCTATGAAATGGCAGGTAAAGGTTTAATTAGGGGGCGAATCAAGATGTGCCTGGGGAAGCCTGCTGATCAAAGTGTTGTGTTGGTGAAGTTCTTGGGAACTTTCACTGGGCTTGGGAATGCAGAGAGGATTCATAAGTACTTTGCAGAGCAGAACCGTGGCAGAGCAGACTTTGAGCGAGCAACCTCCAACAACGGAAATATAGTTGAAGCAGGAATCCCAGGTGACAGTGTGGAGGAGCGACTTTTACATGGATATATGGGGATTGCAGAGGACTTAGACAAAGTAGATTTTAATACCAGGAACTGGAGTTTGATAAAGAGCAAGAAGGAGATTCAGGACTTGGCCAATGCTCCTGTTAAACCTTGATGAGAGAGGTAGCTTTATATGTGGGTACAGATACTAATTTAGGACTGGATAACGCTATACAGCCGAACAGTTCTATTAATCTGACATGTAATGTGGATTTCTTTGGAAATATGTGGGACTGGTGTGATTGTATAATGTCCTAGGTTGGAGAGAACAGTTGAGTTACATTCACGATTTATGATCATGTTTAAAGGAGAACAAGAAGGAATATTTTGTAAAAATTGAATGAACTCTATTAAGAACTTGTTGCAAGGATAGTCAACTAATAAGTCTGCCATTTATAACATGAATTGCAGGATCACAATCAGGCACAAAATTTGTGGTCCAAGAAGGTTTACTTTTGTTAAATTTGCTTTTTGATAGTCGCTAATCAAATCATTTCACCTACAGCCAAGGAAACGCAAAGCTTCGTCACCTCCTATCTGCTACGACCAAATGCGATGCTTAATCACCTTCAGGCTTCAGCTTTAATATTGGCAATTTTGAGAATCACATCAAATCTACATCTTAATCTCCCTCTTGTTTAGTCCCCACTAAAAGCTAGTTTGTCTGTTGCATATACCAAGAAGTAAATGCAAATAAAAGAACAAAACACCATAAAAGTGATGGAAGTCGATCTTTTTCTGAGCTTTTGTTGGTTCTTTTTTTCTGTTACCAAGAAAATAGACCAAGTCAAATTATACACTATTGGTAATGGTGTGAGGTTATAATAATACAGAATGTACATTCAATCAAAACCTATACAAAATCATACTAATCCAACACTTGTTCTTCCAAAGGCTTCAAAAACAGCCATATAGGGCATTAAGGCTGCGCTCCTTCCTGTAATAAAAAATTGGTTATTTTCCATTTCCAACTATCATCAGGAACACCTAATTGCACCTAAATTGGTCAATCAAGTACATAAACAGCAGCAGCGTCTGGTGATCCGAGAACTTGAGCAGCTTCAGCAATTCTAAATGCCATTGCAGCTTTGTAAGTTGCCAAATCAGCATTCTGCATAAGTACCTGAGCTCTCTGTCGTTTGCGGATAGCTAAATCCACAGATCTGTCTGCTGCCGCTTTTGCCTCTTCCACTTTAAGCACAGCATTTTGTTCTTGCAAAGCATCTTGTTCAGCAGCCATTGCTGTACATGAATACGAGTCAAGAATATAAGTTCCATTGCAATCAAAATATACCATATCTTTCAAGAAGAACATTGCTAATTGGCTTCACTTGAAAACTTCCAAGGCACAGAAGACACAATACAATTGACCAATCATATGATTCCACCAAAAACATAAAATTTGCAGCAGATCAAGCCATACATTAAGAAGCGATACTTAGTACAGCTAACTTCTTTTCTGTTATACAGAGCATAACCCTTTCCACTGTTAATTTGCGGCAGATCATGCCATACATTAAGAAACAATACATAATAATACAGCTAACTTCTTTTCTGTACATACAAAGTATAACCCTTTCCAGTGTTTCAGGTATTTTATAGATTTTCCTAATAGTAACAAAAGAACAATTAACATCCTTTAAAGACTATTGGTTGTGGCAATAACACACTAACACTCAGCACACCTCAATCCCCTTTATTTTTGCATGCAACGTGAACAGATGAGCTCATTTAAATTCCGGCTGCTTTCAAACATCCTATCATTCTTGTTTATTTTTCAGGAGAAGGATACTTTACTAATGTATTAGTTTCTGTTATTTTCAAAAATATAGACATGATAATCATGTCACTTGGTGTCTTATTAAAAATAATGTCAAATAAGCTCTGTATAATTGTGTAACTCATTTTTTAACCACTACCACAACCAAATAAAGCAGTGAAATTACCTTGCAAGAAACTTGGTTGTTTTCCTCTGCCACATTGACTCGGTTGTCGTTTGAATGATCTTCTCTTGCGCATTACAGGCTTTGAGTCCAGCAGTGGCCTTTTCATTTGATGCCCCTGTTAGAGAGGACGGTTATGTTAATAGTCAACCCAATCATCAGTACTAAAACATATGGACAGGCAAAAGTACAAAAAATTCAGATAAAAAAGGTGTTGTGGATTCAACAAATATCAGATTGACATGATCCTACCAACAAATACTGAAAAAAGAAGGCGGCGGCTTTAAATAGCACCACATTCGAACATTCACTACTACCGACTGACAACACCCACAGAGACTAAACTTCAACAGATAGTATACCATTTGTGAACAACAATCATCATATACAATTACCTATAGTTATTCATGAGAGTAATTACCAAGACAAACCCATATATAACTGAATTAACAAGTCAAACCAGAGATTCTTCCAATACATAAGAACTTGAAGAAGATATATTACCGAAATGTAAAACATCTGAAGAGTAATATATAACTTGTACCTGGAAGACCCTAAGCAATGAAGACTTTTTCTGCTTCCTTTTATTCATCCAATAACTATATACAACTTCTACAACTTCCCTCTTCCCCATGTCCAGAAAATGGCCAGCAGTAGCAACTCCATCAGAAAAATCATATGGTTTGCTGTAAAATGCCTTCTCAAAGGCATCAACCATTAATTCAAATTTATCCTCAGAAACATGATCATGAAGTTCAAAGTCCTCGTTGAGCTTCTTCAGCCATTCCTCATCTTCAGAGTCCATGTCATAATTCGCAGTCTTCTTTGCAAAGGATCTAGACACCTCATCCTCCTTCACAGATATGTATGACTCCGGTATGAGAAACGGTAAACTGTGGGTATCTGCATACCCTGGGACTTCACGCACCCCTGGCACAGGAATGGATTTCGCAGGGGCATTACGGTCAGAAGCTGGTTGAGGAATGAACTCAATTGCAGCATTACGATCAGAACATTCCTTGTAAAGCTCCTTAAAAGTAATCCACTGACTTCGATCCGGAAACTCTAGCCTCAAAATATCACTATCTGGAGACCAGATAATATCATGTGTAAAACGGTTGGAGCCCGGCCTTATCACTTTATCTTTCTCAGCTTTGTGGGTAAGTCGCGTTAATCCATCTTTCTTGACCACAAGGAGCCACTCTCCAGAAGAAGAGGCTTCTAGCATAATGGTTAAACCAACTTCCCTATAGCATCTGTCTGATTCAGAGACCAATAAGTTAGCGGAGCAGCATGTTGAATCAAAATCTAGGACCAACCTATCTGCTTTTGAGTTCTTAGCAGAGCAAGTTGAGTCTGACCTCCGAAGCTTCTGATTCAAGGCTACAGAAGAATAAGAAAGACCATTCTTCTTAATGCTCCTCAGTTCTGAAACCAAAGCTCCACTATGTTTCCATATAGCAACAAAAGATCTCCTCCTCCTAAGTGAACTCCTCCTCTTTTGAATACCGGCCCTTGAACCTAAACCATTCCTATACATCATTGTGCTTTTACAACCTAATTTGGGAACTTTTACAAGTGGATGTAATGGTCTGTTGTCAGTGTGGTCAAGCTCATGCAAGACTACGCACTTGTCACTCTCACTGCCACACTGATTAACATCATCATCATCATCATCTACTTGCTCATCATTCAAATGGTTTACAGGAAGAATTGGCCGAAAAATGTATTTAAAGTGCATATTGGAGTGCATGTGCATGAAACATAGAGGAACTGCAGAAAAGTCCACAGAAAACATTGGCATGTACTCCTTGCTCTCAAAAAACTTGCAAACTCCCAAGCCAACGGTAGAAGAACGAACCTGAAACAATACTTGGGACTTGAAAAAACTATATAACAAAAAAAAAACAAAGGAAAAGTAAAGCAACACATTTGGATGATACAATTTAAATGTGGTCGAGCAACCACTTACCCAGGAAAAACTAATACCAGGCATGCCAAAAACAATGCAGATGGGATCTGAGTCAAGGAATTGAGAAAGTTCAGTCAATTGCAGGCTGGACCTTGACATGTGCACCAAAATCGAATACAAAAACCGAGCAGCCCAGTATCTCCTTCCCCATGAAGATTCAAACATGATGCGAAGCACTTCAGGGCTTTCAAAATCCATATGGGAATCCAAACTCGCAGCTCCTACCAAGCTCCCACCTCCACTGTCACTTGTCTTCCTCTTTTTCCTAGCAAACCTCTGCCCGTACATTCTATCCCCAAAGCCAATTCGATTATCTACATTGACCGAGTGACTGGTCCGTTTCCTCTTCCTGGCATATACAATCCCAAATCTTTTGTACTGCTTAAGCCCATCAGCCAAGACCTTCGCATGAACAGGCTTCTCAAGGACTTGCCTCACCGAAACTACCATGTTCTGCTTCGGCTTAGGACCCGCTGGCCGGGTGGCTCTGGTCCACCCCCTATGCTGCTGCTTCATCCCAATTGCATCAGAATCACGACTTTCCCCGCTGTTCTTGAGGAGCTTAAGCCAGTCCTCGTCTTCCAGCTTGACCACAGAGGATTCCGGCCAGAGGCGGCGGCCCGAACGCAAGACCCGGGCTCCGTCCACCCCCTTCCCCATCCCGAAAACCCTGGTGGTCCTCCTCATCTCCACCGATGGCATCTCCCTGCTCAAATTCCGAAGCAGCACCACTCTCGGCCTGGTACTCTTCTTCTTCTTCTTCGACTCCCCACTCGCACTACGCCTCCTCCGAGTCGACTCAGTCCCAAACTCGGACTCGAAACCCTCAATCGCACGAGACGACGACGTCAGCCTCATAATAATTCAGAAAAGGCGCCATCCCAAACAAAAGAGACTCCGACTATGGACTTCCCCGGACTCGCTCTCCGACTCGGGACTCGGAGCGAGTTCGACTCATCCAACAACAACAACAACAAAAAAAAGAGAGAGATTTTTCTCTGAAATGGTAAAAATTTATTGATAATTGAAAACGAAAGGGAACTGGGTAGCGATTAAAATTAAAACACAAAAACAAGAACTGCACAAAATCAAGAAGAAAGAAAAACAGAGGACAAATTTACAGGCGAAACAACCAAGATCTGGGAAAAAAGAGAGAGACGGGCAAGACTGAGATCGGAGATCGAAGATCGGCGTGACGGAGAGAGAAAGAGAGAGAGAGAGGGAGGTTGAGGGAGGGCGGTTGGGAGTGTGGGTTGTTTTAGGGAGTATCGGCTAGGGTTTATGATAAAAACCACAGAGGGGGGAAACCAATCGCCGACTCATGACAGCCGTTGGATAAGGGATCTGGACGGTGGAGAAATAAGCGAGGTTTTGTTTCCTTTGAGAGAGAGAGAGTGGGGTCTGTGAGGGAGTGTGAGAGAGCGAGGGACACTGTGAGAGAGAGAGGTTGATATTTCTTTTTTTTTGGGTCTGGGTGGAAAAGACTAAAGCAGGATTTGATGTGACGCGAGGGGAAGGGGGAATCTAGAACTGTGGGGGGGTTTTTTTGGTCTTTTCGAGGCAGTTGAGCTTTGCTTCTGGGGTAAGGATCAGCGAGTATTGCTCCTGTTAATTCGGGATTTAAAAATTTTGTTACGGGTGTAAATGTTGAAGCAGTAAAACTCCAGATCCCCTATGATTTACCTTTTTCTTTTTGAGAATGAGATCCCCTATGCTTTATGAGACTTTAATTACTTTTAATTATTTTTCCTTATAACAAATCTCTTTTTTAATAAAGTAGTCTTTTTTCCTCTTTTCTTGAACCAGGGGGTTTGGGATAGGAGAGGGGTGGAGATGCGACTCGGTCTCATCTGTGCGGTTTTAGAACCCTAATCGAGAACCGGGCGTACTATTTGGTTACCTATTTCTCAAGACCGAAACTGAGAAACATATACAAGAAACCGCACTTGTCGGTTAACCTAAATTCAGTGCGGTTCGGTTACATAACCTCTTAATAAAACCATGTATTAATTTTATTCTGTAATATTTTTTTAAAATGAAATCTTAATCTATATCTTTCAACGTGTATTGTACGTGAAAATAAGAAAACACTATGTAAGTATGTATGTGTCTTTATTTGTAATAGAATTGAAATTTGTTTAGTCCTTGTGGTTTAAAGTCGACATATGTTCAGTCCTTGTGATTTTATTTTAATTTGAATGATCCTTAAAGTCATGGTTTCATCCAAATGGTATTTCCGTCAATTTTTTCTGTTAGAATATTGAAGTGATCGTTAAAGACATTGTAATTTTTAATGGCCACGTCAGTAATTTAACTGAGAAAATTGACAGAATGACTTGGGTTTCTAGTTTTTCTCCGACCACTTGGATTGACTTCAAGCTCGGCGTCGTGTTTTGTTTGGTAGGATTTTCGGCAATCGGCGGCGTGCTTTACAAAGCTTTTGGCAAGCGGCAGGTTGCTTACTTTCGACATGGGATTTGCAGGTTTTGGCGTCGGGTTGCAAGGATAATGCACCTGGTAGGGCTTGGTGGCGGCTTAGCTTCGACGAGGCTTGCGGTGCTCGGTTGATGGTGGTTGCGGAAGTGTAACCAAATTTGGGGCGCGCCTCCCTGATGGGCTTGGTGGCCTTCTCATTAAGTTGGCTTGGGTTGGGCTATTATTTTGTCTTTTTTAGTTGCTTTTGGCATTTATTTTGGTTTGGTGTAATAATGCCATCCTTTAAGAGGTGGAGTCGGCCTCGACCTGTTTACCTTGTTCTTTAGTGAGTACATAGTCTAACCAAGTCACACCAGTATTGTCTAGACGGAAATATTATTGGGTTAAATCTTGTAGTTTCTTTGTTCAATGTGTAGGAATCTAGGAGTCATTGTCGAATGTGCATTTGGTTAACTAGCAGTAATTGAGCGGTGGATGTAATAGGTGATATTCGGATCCCTTAAATTGAGCGAGAGATCTCATTGTATGATTTTTTTTCGGTTAATGAGATTATCAATTCCCCTCAAAAAATTATGGAGGGTATGAATTACATTTTTTTTTTTTGGAAATTTAATTTGGAACTAAAAAGAAGAGGGTTTTCTTCAGATTTAGCTAGGGGTTAACGCGGTTTGGATCGATTTGAGGCTCAAACCGCAACTTAAGCACTTTTTTCGGTTTTGCAATATTTTAAACCACAACCGTATTTCATAAGGATTGAACCGATTATTTTGGTTACACCATTTTTAAGTACAATGCAGGTCAATTTCGATTCAGACCGATTTATTTATTTCAACAAATAATACCCAAATTTTTACCTAGTAATATCGATAAGGCATGAACAAATTTTGAATGCATTTAGAGTCAGAAAAAACTTATCTAACCAGTCATGGTCAGTCTTAGCTGACTACAATCAATAAGGTTTTGACACATGTCTATCAAAATAATTAAAAATATCCAAATACCATAAATCTCCTACAATGTCCTCTTATTAAGAGACAAACTTTTCAAAAAGGGCACGTGTCCATCTTTCATTAGTTTTGGTAAGCAACCTGGTAAGGCAAGTCGAATAAAAAAAAATGAGGAAGCTGCTGGAGATGCTCTAAGTTAAAAACCAAAACTTTCATAAATAATTTAAATAAAAAAAACTTCTATAAATAAAAATAAAAAAATAAAAAAAATGTAATCTAATATAGTTTTGTTTAAATCAGTCGGTCTATAACTCTCAACCGTAACGAAATCGTTTTTATGCTATTCAATGTGGTGTGACCATAATGAAACGACGTTACTTTAATTTATTTCCGGTGCAAATTGCCTACCCCCTTGATTTTACCGCCATGTTTCAAGAGGGTTTTATTCAACATGTGACAGCCCCCACCCACATCGCATTTCAGTCTCTCAAAACTCAAATAGGGTTTTACCCCACAATGCCCTCCATCGCTCCTCACCACATTATCGATTGGGAAGCAGCCGTCGACAAACCCTCAACTTCCCATTCTGCCCCTCCTCCTCCTCCCCCAAATCACAAACCATCGTTTCCTTCAACGCCTCAGCCGGAGCCTCGAGATTCCGGCCATGGGAGAGCGCCCCGTGTTCAATTGACGCCGAAAAAGCCCAACTTGGCTTTACCCAGGTTCAATTTCATTCGCGAAATGCAAAAGATTGTATATTTCGGGTTTTGATGAACTGGGGATTTTTGGGGTTTAGATTTTAGTGAATAGGTTGAGATTTTGGTTGATTTTTTTGTTCTCTAGAAAATGGTGTGGTGTTATAAACTATACAGATGGAGGTATTAATATACCTTGGTTGTCCTGATCAATGCAGTTAATTTTCCGGGGCGTGACTATCAACCAGACTCGGGAAGACGCTTATCGCTGCATTTGTTATGTATAACTACTTCAGATGGTTTCCTGATGGTAAGTTTGCTCACTTGCTTCTTCTTAACCTACTGCTTTGTGAATCTTATGTGACGCGGTTAGATGTTGCATTTGTGTGAACCTCAACAGCGTTATTGATTATTTCGCGATTAGTTTTTAAGCTAGTGGAATGTATGTGATGGATGGTGTCTAGCAATAGGGCAAAGACATTGCTGGGAGCTAGTAGAAATGATTAAGGAGCACGAATAGAAGATAGGATTTTGTGAAGTGCTTATCTGCTGGAGTTGTATATTCTATTAAGCCACTTGTTGTAGCTTGAGGATGACTGATATAGATGTTGATGAGGAGTTAAGTCCTAAGCAATAAAAGGCCTGTGGAACCTAGTACTGCAGCCTATATGTCCGATGACTTGAGAACGTTTGAGGATATTTGACTGTCAAGCTTCAAATGGCTTATGCCTTGATTTAGTTTCTGAAAGTAGCAATTTGATTGGAAAAGCCATGAAGGTTACTACAGAAATGTAAGTAAAGAAACATTGGCGTCTGGATGAAAAGAGTAAGATGCGACCAGAACAACAACAACATCTTGAACAGTTAGCGATATCTAACCCAAGGCTCCTTAAGTTCTGATAAGGTAATGGTGTTTTGGTAAGTTCTAGATTTGCTACACCAAAGGCCTGTTAGTTGATTTAGTCATGATTCCTGTATCTAGTTTCCTTTAGTTCTCTACTTTCTTTAGTTTTTATATCCCTAGTATTTAGAATGCTAAACCATGGAAATGACTTGGTAGCAGCGATAATTTATCTTGTTCAGACTTTAGAGATCAACATACAGCTTTTGTGAGCTGCTTGAGGGTCTGATTGCATAAAAAATTAGGGGAGTGAAATTTACACTCCTCAAATTGTAATCTACACCCCGACGATCAATATTTATACATTTTATGTGTTTTACAAACCCATATCCTGATTTGCCCCTGCTGTCAAGCCAAAAAACACCAGTGCGACACCCTACCCAGAACAACACACACACACACACACACACCCTATCCAAAGCGGTTTCGTATAGAAGACACAATTTTACATCCTATCCAGAGCAGCCTTCTTCTTTAGTTCTTTTCTTATAGAAGACACAAAAAATTTTATCCTATGTAAAAGAAGTGCATAAACACACACACACATCCTATCCAGAGCGTCCTTCTTGTTCTTTTCTTATAGAAGACAAAAAATTTTATCCTATGTAAAAGAAGTGCATAAATGATATCCAGTGTCCACTGATCCTGCAGCTAATATCAAAGTTGAGAGGGAAACTAAAAAAATCAGCAACTGAACCCGATAGAAATCAGCTTTTCTAGCAGAAAAGAGAACCACTTTATAGCAGAAATTGAACCTTTAGGATGGCAGCTTGCAAACGTGTCCCAAGTTATTCTTTATAAGAGGAATCCCTACTTCATTTTCTGGGGATCAGACAGTTCCAAGTGAATCCGACTTCAAAAATCTCGAAGAAATCATTTTGTTATATGAAATCTTCTGTTTAAATACATTTAGGTGAAATGCAGTCCTCCATTCTCTTATGATGGTATTTGACTCCATCAATACAACTTCCTATTTGAATTTTGAGTTGAATGACATAACATTCTTGTGTAGACATGACTACGTCTATCATATTTTATACGCTTTATACATGGTGTTGAAGCTGTTCAAGGTTGATAGGTTGCTCGCTTAAATGTTCTTTTCCAGGTGTTTTACCAAGTGTAAGAGTAGAAGTGAAAATGTTCATAAAACAAAGCTAAAAATGCAGCAAAGTCTGTCTCATGGTGCTCCGAGTCCCAAATCATCCAAAATGATGGAAGTACCTGCTCGAACAAAGAAGACATGCATTGATTATGTAGCCTGTTATCTTAATTTTATTATATATTTTCATGAAATGCTGGTCTTATTGCTGCATAAGGAAGTAGTATAGTTCTTGCTTTGAGCATTCAGAAGTAGAATCCCAAAATCTAAAATTAAGTAGGTTGTATTTTAACTTTCCATGAATGCACTGCAGTTGCACTGTTTGTTTGTTGTTGTTGTTGTTTTTTTTTTCCTTTCCCAATTTGCGAGTTATATTTGTTGATAACGATTCACCAAAATTTCTGAGAAGTTGATTTATAGTTTTAAACCAATACTTAACTGGGTTCCAAACCATTCCATGGAGTGAGCCTCTTGGGAAAGATCAGCCTGTTAATTGTGAACCTGTATGGATGAAAGTGTTGTTAGCTTAATTTGACTGATAGTTGTATATCTAATTGCAGAAACAAAAGATCCACAGAACTCGAGGGTCATGATTTTCTCAATCTTCAAGGTTAGTGTCAGGTGCGAGATAATACATTTTGTTCAATATATATAATGATGCTTTTGATTTTATTTTCTAATTTTATTTACATGGATATAGTTTATAATTTGAAAAATAATTCCTGGATATAATGATGGAAACATACAGGGCGATAATAAATGCATTGGCAAACATCGGCAATTTAGTAAGAGCTACTGAGTTTATTGGTCAAAGTTCAGGTTTGAAGCTCATTTTCCTTTAAGTAAAACTTTAAACAGAGATAAATAATATTGTAAAGATGCAGTTGTTGTTACGTGAAGTGATAGTTGGTGCCTTTTCAAACTAAATATTGGAAAAATGAAAGCTTTGCGTTTTAATTTGTTGAAGTCATTGAAGTTCATGTACTATCTGGGATCAGCTATGCCAATGTTGCATAGTCGGTTAGGGTACAGAATACATGATGCATTCAACAGGTTGTAGGGGAACATGTAAAATGATTGGGAAACAGAATTTATCCATGGAAAACCGGTCAACATATTGATACAATCACACAAACGTGTGTGAGTACATGGGTGGGATGGTTCTGTTGTTATCCCTGATAGGTTAAACTATAATCTATCGGGTAGCTAATATTCATTATTAGCTCGATATCAACTATTGGCTCTTTCCTGAATAACTTAGGCGTTTAGGGTCCACTACTTACCTAACTTGTTATAAGAGCTCTGGTTGTAAGGGTTTCTGAGTTCAGAAGTTCCAGTCCTCCATCCAAGGGAAAAAAATGCAAAATAGTAAGATCTGGTCAATGTATAGACATCAGCAATATTTCTAGTTGATGGGTGGGTTTGAGTGTAGTTATCCGTGCTTTTATCAGTAAGTCTAGACCATAATCATTGGTGTTTTGGTAGCTGATAGTTACTGTTAGCTTGACATACATTGTTGGTGTTCTCTAGCTTAAGTTTTTACTGGGCTCCAGTTGTTTCATTTATCAGTGCGCTCTGATTGTATGGACTTCTGAGTTTAAGACCTTCAATACCCTTCCCCACATTTAATGCTGTGGAAGGCGACCTTTTTTATTCTTTATTTATTTTTATTTTTTTCTTTAATACTCGGCATTTTTCTGCCCTGTGTACCTGCCAGCTATGGCTGCATTGCAAGGGAGGGTGTTAGCTCAATATACATTGCTGATTCCCTAATAGCTTAAGCTCTTGGGCTTCAATAGTTACTTAGAAATTATATTTGGTATGGTTTCTGTTTGTGAAATCTACTGACTATGTTATAACAGGGAAAATACTTCAAGGCCAGTCACAAATAGTTCACCAAGCTGTGTTGGAAGTACCTATGCTTCTTTTGCCTGCCTTTTCCAAGCACCTTGCTTCGGCTAACTCAAAATCTACCTCAGAAATTTTGTGCTGGTGGATACAGTGTTATTGTTGCCACATCAATTGGTGAAGATGGTTTGGATATCATGGATACAGTGTTATATGCTTCAATGCAAATGTTTCACCATTGAGGGTGATTCAACGGATGGGAAGAACCGGAAGGAAGCATGATGGATGAGTTGATATCCTTTTCTTGAGTAATGAATTTATGTAATCTGCATCAACGCATGTCTTCTTTGTTCTCCCACTCTCACCAAATTCGTATATATATTTTTCTTTATTCCCCTACATTCCCTGTTCAATGCATCATGTAATAAATCCTTGACAAGGGCTACTAGTTTTAGCCTGTGAAGGAGCAATCGGAGGCTAACAAATAGCAAGAATGTGAGCAAACACATGCGAAATGGGGGAACAAATAGCTTCAATTTTCATTCTAGCCCGAGTATGTTTGGATTTTCTAAGGAAGACTGCATCATTTTATTTAGTAACACTGTACTGTTACCTTTTAGACCTATTGATTGTCTTGTTTTTCTTGGGATTTTCCAAGAATCCAATATGTTGAGTTTTCAATTGAACAATTCGTTGGTCCTGGAAAGAAAGTCAAAGATGATACATCAATTCAGACACCTGTAACTATAGAGAAGTTAACTGTTGCTGTAACTAACTGTAGTAAACTCGAGATCGACTTTCAGGTGGAAACTGTTGATCATCTTTTTAATAACTGTTCTTTTGCCTCCCAGGTTTGGAATCTAACGTCTCACTCTCATACGCCCTTACTATGGAATGGTGGTTTTATTAATTGGTTACAACTATCTATTTGACCATCCTGATATTACCTCTGACGTTATATCTCAGAATCATTTCATGTGTTCAGCAGACAGAAACTAATGGCCTGCATCAGTTTCAGATCTTACTAAGGGCCTAATATCCATATTATGCTGTCAATTATCACTGGAGCCCTGGAGGCATAGCTTTGGCAATCACATTAGTCATTCAAGGAAGGCAATTGCCACTATTTCATTCAAGTCTTTGAATGAGTCCCTCCATCAGTTCAAAGATTTCACCTATACCATATCCATTCAAAGATTTCATGGTCTTTGAATGGCAACATGCTTGCAGAATGCTTTCACAATCACTGGAGTGAGAACAATCATTTTATCATAAACCGACAAGGCAACAAGGCAAAAATTTCAGCAGTCACAGATAACAGGTTTCAGCATCTGATAATTCTTCTTTGAATTGAGTGCAATGACAACCAAACCAGTTAGATGTGTTTGGAACTAGACCACATAAAAAGAATTATCAGTTAAAATTTGGGTTTGGAACTAGACCACGTCTGGTCATTGATCAGGCTTCCATGAAGGTACTCCACCCTAGTTCAGCCAAACTAATTCTAGCAGGTATATTATTTAAACTAAACTCAGCACAATGCAAGACTCCAACCAGGGTCTAAATAAGGCTTTGGCAGGATACCCCAATTTGCATCCCTAGTGATATATGCGTGAGGGAATACCTAACTAAAATTGGACTATGGCATGTCCTACATATTTTTGTTAGTGAAAAGTTGATCATAACTTTTGAGGTCGCAATTTTTTTGGTTAAAACAGGAACATCATCATGTTCGTATCTCAACTAATTAGATGTGTTACTCCAAGAATACTAGCTAGTTCTACCACATAACCAAAGGTTGTGAAAGATGATAACAACACCACTTTCACTTGCCTCTGTATTGGCCACTACCATGAAACCTCTATATAAACCTTTCATCTAAGCCTAACACTTTCAAAAGTCCTACAATAACACATGAAATCACTGAAAAGATTCACAACCACTGAAAAGCTACAGCACTGTCCTCTCTGTTCTAGACTTGGAATTGCCTACGGAATCCTAACTTTCCAGATTGTTTCAACGAGCCAAAAACACAACACTTCAATGATGTCTAGCTGAGGAAGCACCGATCTTCAATGAAGACCTTCAAAACTGGTACTTCAACCCCTAAAAAAGAGGGAGCACAAATCTTCAAAGCTGGCGCTTCAACCCCAGGAAAAGAGGGAGCACCATTTTATTTTTATTTACAAGACAAGGCAACATATAACTAGTTCTTCAACCCCTAAAAAAGAGGGAGCACCAATCTTCAAAGCTGGCACTTCAACCCCAGGAAAACAGGGAGCACCAATTTTTTTTTTTCCCGAGACAAGGCAACATATAACTGGTTCTTCAACCCCTAAGAAAGAGGGAGCACCAATCTTCAAAGCTGGTGCTTCAACCCCAGGAAAAGAGGGAGCACCAATTTTTTTTTTCCGAGACAAGGCAACATATAACTGGTTCTTCAACCCCTAAGAAAGAGGGAGCACCAATCTTCAAAGCTGGGGCTTCAACCCCAGGAAAAGAGGGAGCACCATTTTTTTTTTTGAGACAAGGCAACACATAAGTGGTTCTTCAACCCCTAAGAAAGAGGGAGCACCAATCTTCAAAGCTGGTGCTTCAACCCCAAGAAACGAGGGAGCACCAATCTTCATTATATCATGTAAATGCATTCTCTACGAAGTAGATACAAAGTAGAGATATCTCAGATTTATCATATCATGTAAATGTGTTCTCCATTAAGCAGACTAAGACACTAATCCAGATTATAATACAGACTGATAATCAAATCGCAAAATCATATCAAGTAAATGTGTTCTCTGTTAAGCACACCTTAGGAGAGAGGATCCATGAGCAATGCTCCTCCAAGTGAGTCTGGAAGGATGAGAGTAATCTGCATCACCGATGTTACTGCCAGTAAAGTATTTAGCATATGTCTAATCTTTCCTTATGTGGCAACAATGACTTATTTGTTCATACCCCGTATGGGCAAAATCACTGAACAGGGGCAACAACCGTATTAGCACACACCCACAAAGCAACATTTCTCAACCTATAAGATAAACCAATACATCTCAACCCGACTTATTGCAGAACAATGCATCTCCTTCCCTATCTTAATGGCTACAATGTGGGGCTACAATGTGGGAAAAAGCACTAAAGCCCAACAGTAAACCGACAAGGCAACAATTTCATTAGTCTCCCCCAACAATGCTTTAAATATCAGAGGCAACAGTCACGGACCGATTCCCACAAGTCTTTTCAAATATTTCATATACCCTCATTTCGAAAATGCATTCTCTATGCAAAGTAGGGACACCTCAAATTCATCATATCATGTAAATTTGTTCTCCATTAAGCGGACTAAGACACTAATCCAGATTCATCATATCATGTAAATGTGTTCTCCATTTATCAAATCACAAACATATCAAGTAAATGTGTTCTCTATTTAGCACACCTCAGGAGAGAGGATCCATGAGCAATGCTCCTCCAAGTGCTTGAGAGTCTAGAGGGATGAGAGTAATCTGCATCACTGATGTTATTGCCGGTAAAGTATTTATTATATGTCTAAAGAGGCAACAACCGTATCAGCACAAACCCACAAAGCAACATTTCTTAACCTATAAGATAAACCAACGAGGCAGAGATGGCTTTTTTGCAGTCTTTATAGGATAAACGGACGAGGCAACAATGGCTTGTAAATTTGCAATCTTTACAAGATAAACCGACAGAGGCAGCAGTGAATTTTTTGCAATCTTTACATGATAAACCGACAAGGCAGCAATAGCTAGTGAGCAATCTTTATAGGCAACAATGAATTTTTGCAATCTTTACAAGATAAACCGACAAGTCAGCAATAATTAAGGGACTGATGAAAGAAGAAACCCCTCAGAAATCGGCAGGACAACATGAAACCCTAGTCAAAAATGGTTCCTCAAGCTCTAGAAAAGAGGGAGCACCAATATTTTGACATGGGATTTCGTGCAAGTCTCGCTCAGATTCTTACTGGTTCCTTCTTCATCATACCCAAGGGACTAATCGAGATCACATCACAGGTAACAATTGCCACTAATCTTTTCAAATCTTTCATGTACCCTCATTTCACAGCAAACCAGGGCAACACCACAGAATAAGGGAACAGAAACACAAATCCATCAAAAAATTACGAATCAAGAAACAGGAGAAGTATGAGAATTACCAGAAATGGAAATAGGTGTTTCATCTATCTCCCTTGTGTTTCCGAGGCCAAAAATCCAGGCAAAACAAAAGAAATACAAATCAAACCGAAGAAAAGCAATAATTTGATTGTAATTTCACGGACCCAGATATCAATCAACCTTACCGGAAATGGAATCGAGTCGCTTCTCTCTCTCTCTACAACACCCAGAGAAATCCCCCAAACTTGGTTTGAAATTCGAACCAAGCTAGGGTTTTTAGGAAAAGAGGGAGCACCAAGGGAGTGATGAAAGAAGAAACCCCTCAGAATTCAGAGCAAGACAACATGAAACTCTAGTCCAAAATGGTTCCTCAACCTCAAGAAAAGAGGGAGCACCAATAGTTTGACATGAGATTTCACGCATGTCTTACTCAGATTCTTACTGGTTTCTTCTTCATCATACCCAAGGGACTAATCGAGATCAGAAAGGCAAAACCCACACCACCGAAACCCGCCGCCGCGAAGAGAGAGAGAGAAAGGAAAGGGGAAGGCGTACCTTGCGGGGGAACAGCGAACCACGGCGGAGCGGGCGGTAGAGATCTCACTCAGACCACAAAACTCAGAGAGAGAGAGAGAGAAGAGAGAGACTCGTAGATATTTGTTTGTGGTTGTAATGGGTTAGGTTTTCTTCCCTCTTAAGACTCCTCCTGTCCTGTTCCAAAAAAAAAAAACTCATTCAGCTAATTACACGGCGACACCTGTCTCCCTGGTTTTTTTTGTCTGGTTTGATTACGACAAACCTGGTCTGCTTAACCCTACCTTAACCCTGGTTTGATTACCACAATTTACAGGTTTCAAATAGATTACCACTAAGATAAAGCCACCCTTTACACATTTTCAAAAAAAAAAAAATAATAAACCAACCTTTTAAATTTCATTTACTCTGAATTATTATATATGTAAAACTCACTACTCAACTAGTAACAGTGTTACTTCAAACAAAGCTGGAAAACATTTTCAACATAAAAGTGAGAAATGTTGCTCGACTAAAACAAGGAGAGCAGGCTTACCTGTTAATCCATTTACACGATGAATACTCTCTCAGGTGCTGCTTCTCTTCCTGTCCCATGGCCCTTCTATACACCGAAGGGTGTCTAGTCTCTTCTAAATGCCGATATTGTGGTTATGTCCTGAAGATAAACTGGAAATCTCATTTTTCTCAATACCCCTTGTAGCACCAGCAGAGATTCAGGAACATGTTGATGACTGAAATTTGCCAAAGGCTGCTTCTGATTGTACCATCTCCAACCATTTTCTCTGCACGCCAAATAAACAAGTACACACGTTGAACATAAATTGATAGAAATTGTTCAACAATGTCTTTTATAGCGTTACACATATGTTAATCTCATATACCTGTTATGACCAGGGGACATGCTTCGGAAAATTACTCGGGTCTTGCGGGGGTCTAAGTTTAAATCAACCCATTTACCCCATGTAGTGAGTCCTTTCTGGTATGCAACCATTGGATTCATACTTGTAAACAGAGATTGCCCCTCCATGTAGTAATCCCACCTGAAATTAGTCATATCATTGCGAGTCGATCAAATTTAAGGTCCTGCATAATACTAGTATACTACCAGTACTTGCTCAACACACTTGACCAAATACATACAGTACTTGATTTCTCAATAGCCAACTTTTCCAAACAAAACCAGAAGAATGAAACTAGCTAACTAATCAAAGAAATCAATGAACGGTATGCATTTGATAAACTAATCTTGAGTATTGTCTTACGACGATGTTTTGTCAAGAGTGAGTCCACCAGTGAGCTGAATCAAAAACAAGGACATCAACTCCTCTCCAGTAGCCTGATGCCTCATATATCTGTTATTTTAGTTTTAATTACTCGTAACATTCATCTGAGATAAGTGACCATTTTTCTCCACTGTTTATAGCTTAACTTGATAGATAGTTTAGAAATCCATAAAGCTGAAAATCCTAATTCAGTGGTTTACATATGATTATTCTTTTCTTAATTCTTGTTAACAGCCCACATCCATCACAAGCAAAAGGGGTGTTCATTATATCATACAAGCCACATGAACACAATTCTCAACCGCATGAATCAAAACGCACAAACCAAACCGCAGAAGAACCCAAATATAAAGAACAAGGTGAGTGCAATTCAATCAAGTATGAAAACCCATTCGTATATCCAAACAACAACCCTTCCTGATGCAAAAATTGAAGTGTAAGTTGTCAAACATACCTTGTGCTGCTTCAGAATTTAGCCGAAGCAAAATGCAAAAGAGAAAAGCTGCAATCCAATCCCTTCAGAACTGGATGCCTGAATCCCTTTGAGATGTTGAGTCTCTTTTGCGCTTGTATAACCCCAACATCAAAACCAGAAGACATGGGGCTTGAATCCCTTTGAGATGTTGAGTCTGACATTGAAGAACGGAAGAACGCTAAAGGACTTCTGTACTTGGTTTTGTTCTGATTACGGGTCTGGCCAATGATGAATATATGGGCTCGGGCTTTAAACAAAACTGTATTTAAGGCTCTGATCTTCTCAAGCATCAACTAGTGTTAGTTTTCAAACAAAGGTGGAAAGCATTTTCAGTTATTTACTGCAGAATATTTTTGGAATTCGTCTCTGAGGGTATTTACATACATGTTTAATACTGTAAACAGATTTACAGGATATGTTAACAAATCTTCGCTTACTGTAACATTAAAAGATCCTATTTCCATTATACCCTAAAACTGGACTACAATCACCATCTTTCATTAGCAAACTTAATCCATTGTAAATTTCATTTCTCAACTGATTTGTGGTGTCCCCGACCAAAAGAGAGGGAGAATCTATCACCCACGTCAACCCAAGACAGTCTGGAGCCTTTCTTACACCCAAGTCCCTCATGTAAGTCCTCATTCTAGCTAGGCTGTTCCAACTGACCAGCAGCAGCATACATGCTAGCAATTAACATGTAGTACCCAAAGTTCTCAGGTCTCTCATCTGCAACCCATTCCCCTATGGCTGGTAGTGGAGGCATGCATGGAGATGATGTTGACGATACGATTTCCATTGTCAGATACCATCATAGGCATGGGAAGATTGAGCAATTCTGATAAGCCTCAACAGTTCAACTTCCCCCTATTTACTGGTTTTAACAGAAAATAATTGAAAGCATCATAGAAGGAATCAATACGAGGGGAATAAGGATAGGGATAGCATACCACCACATTGTCACATTTCAATTATTTATAGAGACATTCATACAGCAAGCTTGGAAGGAAATAGTGTAGCTTACAAACAAGCACAAGGGTGCTTCAGAAGTTTACAGTGCATGACACAACATTCGCCAATCATAGGCATATCAATGAGTACCTGCTTAAACCAACTATTACAATATTAAACAGGAAAATACTCTATGCAGCAGCCACAGCTTCTGCAGGCTTTGCTTCAGGTTCTGCTGGTGCTTCTGCCTCCCAGTAGGCAGTCTTTTTGCCAGTTTTGGAAACAGTTTGAAGAACTGTCTCGGCTGGCACGTTGCCTTTGACTGTCACCTTTTGTGCATCAAAATCAATGTCATATGATTCCACACCTGAATATGATAAGAAAGAACATTTCTCAGCATTCCCCATCATACCAATACGTTATAAAATCAAGTCGGTATCTAATAAAGATGGTTACTAAAGATGGTTTGACAAGGCAAGATAAATTAGACTTTTACAAGGAAGCAGCTCAGTAATGATAACCATATTTTAAGAACATATTACACAGTTTCAAATGCTTGGCCAGTTGTTATTTCCAACATTCTATTGACATATGCATTTCAATTTGCCCCTTATGCATTATATAGACGGAAAATTGCAATATCAACATAAGTAAAACCATCGTTGTGTATGTGCCTAGACCTTCACAGACATAAAATACACAAAGCACTCCAAAAGCATTTCTTATTGTTGAAACGCTGATCATGATTTCAAGAAACATCACACAGTTTCCAGAAGCAATAACAGAGACAAAGAAACAAGTTAAACGCAAAAGAAGAACAACAAACCTTCGAGCTTGCCAAGTACCCTTTTGACAGCACCAACACAGCCTTGGCACGACATACCAACCTTGAGGACTGTAGTCTGCACAGAAAACGAAAGAAAGAATTCAATTTACCCATATCTCGGTAAAACCGAACAACTACATGTACCTACTGCAGTATATCAAAACTCTCATGCATATCGGCATTCTCATGATGATTACAAACTCTCAAAGCACAAGTCAACACGTAATTGGTTTTTTTTTTTTCTGTCCAATTCTGCAGTTGCCTTGGAGAAATCACCAAAACAACAATCTGAGATCATACTAGAGTATTCAGCTTGTAAAACAAAACAGAACCCATAATTGTTCCCTAGAGACCATCAAAATGAACATATTTCTTCACTCAAACAAACGAAGGAGATCCTCTAGCTAAAAAGCTACATAGCAAAAGCCTATCTGAAAGTAAATGCTCAAAGAAAAAGAATCAAATCATCCGAAAGAAAAATAGGAATCAATTAAACCCGAGCGGGCCACCAGAAATCAAACAGAACAATGTTTCAATCAAAGGCGGATACATGAAATCAAAAGGAAGAAGAAAACCCAGATAGAGAAAGGAAGGAGAGGAAAGATGGATGAGGGTACCTGAGAGGCCATCTTTGACTCTACGTGGATTGGAAGAGCTGAGAAAATTGATAATGCACCACCGAAAATCACTCCGTGTTTTTATAATGCGAAACAGACACTATTGGCGGTGGGTTATTGGACTCGGGCCTCCGGTAGTTGACCCGGTTTTCTTTTTTCTTTTTTCTTTTTCTTTTTTTTGGGTTACATTCTTTTTTCTTTCTTTTTAATTAGACGTGACGTAACGTAAAAGGTGTAAAAAAGGTATGGTTGTTATTGTATCGTTTTTGGGGCCTTCAAAAGTAAAAGCTTGGTTTTGGTTCATTACTAATACAAATCTATTTTCATTTTTGGTCTTTCATATCTAATCTCTTTGACAAATAAAAAGTTTATAAAAAATAAAAATATATAAAAACATACAAATAAATGTGACGCATAATATTTGCATGTACTTAAACGGGGTCTACCTTGACAACGTAAGATCAATGAACAACTACAAATTATGACATTAAGTTAAAATTTGCCTTAATATTGCCATTATGTTCTTATTACGAGGCTAAGTAACTCTGATTCTTGAATTTTCTAACTCTTCTGAAATGAATTAAAAAAAAATGATTGAACAACCTAAAGTAGAAAACAGAAAGAAGAAATAAGTTGGTTGAACCAACTGATGGAACAATAAAGTAAATAATGAAGTTGCAGTACAGACTACAAAGTACATGTAATTTAGTTGTAGTACAAAGTACAAAGTACTGGTGCTTGAATTAGTAATATGATCTTCCCTTTTTTTCTTTTTCTTTTTTGGTGAAGAAATAGTATGATCAACTACCCAATGTCTTGGAATCCAATATGGGCTGGCACAATATAGTAGGGTTTAGGGTAGGACCGGATCGGGGCTTAAATATGTATGTTTTTACCCATTTTTAAAGCTCATTTCGTTATGGCTAATACGGCCGGCTTTTTTAATAGGGCTAAATACAGCTGAATATGACATTATTTTGTTTAACAAAATAAATTCATTAGTTATAATTTTTTTCTCAAAAATTACCTCAATGGATATATGTGATACAAAACCATATTTTTAGTCATATTTAACATACATATACATTATATTTAACTTAAGACATGTAGAATTATTAATCTAAGTAGTTATATTCATATATCTCATTAACTATCTCTCTAGATCACCAAAAACAAATTGTTAGTTAACAAAGCAAAACAAAATTTAAAGAAATAAAGCTTACAAAATAAATTATAAAAAAGAGGACTAGTTGTATTGTATAAAAAATAAGAAACATATTAAAAACAATAGAAAAATAAGAAATTATTAGGGCCTAAAGGACGGGCTCTAGGGCCGGACCGGCTTTGGCCCTAAAGGGCTCAATAGGGTAGGGTCGTAGGCTAGGGTCGGGTTTCATTTTCTTAACCATTGCCCTACCCTAATTAAAAAAGGCTAGGGTCGGCCCTCCCTAAGCTTCGGCCCTATAGGGTAGGGTGGGTTTTAGGGCGGGCTACGGCCGAAAGGCCAAATGATGAGGCCAACTGTATAATGATTGAGGTAACATACTTTTTGGCCTTACTAGTTACCTTTATTTTTTAAGGATTAAAATATCGACGATCACGAAAATATCGATGGTTTGAAGAAAAAAAATCTCAATAGATATATCGAGAAATTATCGAATATTTATATAAATTTTATCAAAATTTTATATAAAAATTGTCTATTCGACCAAAAATAGACTAAATATAAAATATTAGAAAGATATGAAGATTAATATCGGTGTTTGTAAAAAACGGAAATTTCGAGAAAAGATCAAGGATATTGTGGAGATTTTAGACTAGCCATGAAATTCTCTCGTACAACAAGGAGTAACAAAAATCTTGGTGAAGGGTGATGATCTAAATGTATTGAATGACATTGATGTTCATGGCTGGGAATATACCGAAATTGGAAGAGTTCTTGATGCAATTAGAATCATGAAGAGAGAGCTGTCACAGACTTTTATCCCATGTCGGTGGAGAGAATATGTATTGGCATTTTCTAGCTTCAGATTCTATATATCAATGAGATATTTATTAAAAAAAACAAAAAAAAGAATCTTAACACCACCGAAGTCTAAATCTTAAAATTTGATGTCCATGCAAGTTGATTTTTTTATTTATTTGTTATCAACTTCGTGCACATCAAAATCCAATCCTACTCACTCAGTCTACTAGTCCAATCCAATGATATAGAGATTCATGATTAATTGTTATAGGATATTTACTTTGTGTGTGTCATGGTAAGAGTGATAAGTTTTCAAGTTAGAATAAGATTATATTTTCTTCTACATACTTAAAAGATATTGTGTAATTCCATATATAAAAAGGCTCTTACCATTTATTTAAACTAAAACTGTGTTGTTTATGTGTACAATATTACCATACTCAATTGCGAAACAGAAAGCCTCTATATTGCAATATTGATTTCGGTTGAGCACCATTAGTAGTAATGAGTTGAAAAATCCTGCATGTTATGTTTCTTTGTTTTGAGTCTGAATAAGTAGCTGAGCTTCTTATTCATACTGAGCTCTACACTCTTCATGTTTTTTTTGGCCATTTAGTATTTCTAGCATAAGCTCAACTATATTCATATACTGTATACGCTTTGTATATTACTGATCACATATATACAATACTTTTAAAAAAAAACATATTCAATACATTTTGTTTACTTCAAAGTTTAGAGATTTTGCATATTATAGCGGGCGGATCCGTGACATACAAGATTATAATCAAAATTATAATCAGAATATCAACCATTAGATCTAATAACAACTAACGGTTGAGAGTAGTCAAAAAAACTAAAAACAATTTCTTTTCTTTTCTTTTTTCTTTAAATCAATTAATGAAATCTATCTATTAAATACATAATAATGAAAATTGATGATTACCTACTATCATTTTGGAATACAATTAACATGAAGGTAATGGTTTCCATTTGATTTGAAACTCATTTACTAGAAAGTACCATCACCATCTACCTCTTCTTCTTCAAAGAAAAAAAAAATTATCCAGATAATGTATGCCATAACACGTTGGAAAACTTATGATCATATTATGTATGGAAGTACTCATATTATCTTGTGCTATGACCAACGAGAAGCTTTTGATAAATAAAATAAAATAAAAAATAAAAAAATAAAAAAACAAGAAGCTGAAATAAGTATGTCTATGAGACTTAATTTGTTTTCTTTCCTCTCTAGTAAATGAGTTTCAATAGGAAACAAATTATTTCCTCTTAATTATATTCCAAATGGGGAATTGTAATCATGAATTTTTATTTAGATAGATTTCATAAATTGAATTAAAGAAAAAAACAAAAAAAAAGAAAAAGATTTAGTTTTATGACTAATCTAAACCATTAGTTTTTATTAAATCTAATGGATGATATTCTGATTATAATTTTGATTATAATCTTGTATGCCATAGATCTGCCCCCGTTTAACTATATTTCCTTTCAGTTATAGCCGTACTCGGAGGTTCCAATAGCCGCACTCATTTCCTTTCTTCCAAAATGATAGGAAAGCCATGGCAGGAGCAACAAGTCATCAATAAAAGTCATCGGCAAAGAAAACATATTCATTTGTATTTGTGGGTATTCATATAATAAAATTTATGCAGTTATCATATGATTCATATTTCTGTTTTTTAAAAGTTCGGTTTTGAAAAAAAAAACCCAAAATAAAACTTTTGGGTGCTATTTCTAGTACAAATACTATTTGATGATATCATCAATATTATTATTATAACCAAACTCGAGTACATGTCCAAATTATTCTGTCAAACATGTTGAAAGCGAGAAACATATTTTAGTTGTCGTCAATAGAATATAGAACTGCTATTACAATTGTAGAAGCAGTAACAAGAATAATCGATTCCCCCACGGATGGCAATGCATTGAGCTCCTACATCATGGTGTTTTGTGAAGCACTTGTCTCGACAATCTTGTAAGGTACACCCACTAGGATACAACTTCTCTTGGCATCTCTTTTGTGCATTTGCTTGTGGGAGCATCCAACTTTCAAAAGCAACTGAAGATTTTGAAAGATGACAACAAAATATTTATATAAACATTTGATCTATATATAGGCTTAAATGTCTATAGGCATTACAGGCTAACAGCCTAAAGTGAGAGAACATATACCAAAGAACATGAAACATAATGACACAAAGGAGAAGTTGGCAAACCTGAGAAAGCCAGAAAAATAAGGAACAACTGGAAATAAGAAAACTTTGACATCTCTTACACAAAAAGGAATAATTAATATGTAATCTCAAAGTTTTGTAGAATGATGAATCACAAAACTCCATTGAGAAGGAATATATAGCCGGCCAATATAAATCTAACGGTCAAAAATAAAACTATTGAAACTTTAAAGTAGATATCTCAATCGTTAGATCTAGATGCATGGAGTAATAGGCAAGATACGGCCAATATGAGGAATCAGTAATCATAAATATAATAAGTCAATCCACATCTGTATATATTTTTCTTTTAATGTTCTCATATATAGTAGTTATTTATTTATAACCATAATATTATAATGCATCATGAATAAATCAATTAACTACTATGTTTAAACAAATAATCTTTCTCTTTAGAGAGGAATTGATATTATTTGCAGTCAAAGTCATGTAAACGGCCACGTGTACTAAAACTTATAAAAAAGTTACATGACCAAAAAAATAACCTTCGACTAAACTTATTAAACCTTTAAGTGACGCTCTTTAAACAGTAAGTCTAACATATGTATATATTTTATTTTAATATTCTCATATATAGTAGTTATTTATAACCATAATACATCATGGACAAGTCAATTAACTACTATGTTTAAACATGTAATCTTTCTCTTTGAGAGGAATTGATATTATTTGCAGTCAAAGTCATGTAAACGGCCAACATGTACTAAAACTTATACAGAAAGTTACATGACCAAAAAAATAACCTTTGGCTAAACTTATTAAACCTTTAAGTGACGCTTGTTGAACAGTAAGTCTAATATATGTATATATTTTTATGTTAATATTCTCATATATAGTAGTTATTTATAACCATATAATTTTTTTTTGAACCAAGGCAGAAACATTGAGTAGGGGCAAGAAATCTTTACTTTCCAAGAACAATAGCATTGAACAGAATCATTGAATTTTGTCATTCATTTGGTCAGAATCATTGAATTTATAACCATATAATATTATAATACATCATGGACAAGTCAATTAACTACTATATTTAAACATGTAATCTTTCTCTTTAAGAGAAATTGATATTAGGGTAAAATATTGTATAATCCTTGTGGTTTGAAGTCAACATCTGTTTAGTCCTTATGGTTTTATTTTAATCTGAATAGTTCTTAAAGTCATGATTTTTCATCCAAATAGTCTTTATGGCATTTAACTGAGAAAATTGTTGGAATGACTATTTGGATAAAAAAATCATGACTTTAAGGACTATTCAGATTAAAATAAAACCATAAGGACCATTTGGATGAAAAATTATGCCTTTAAGGACTATTCAGATTAAAATAAAACCACAAAAACTAAATAGATGTCGACTTCAAAACAGAAGGGCTAAACAAATTTCAATTCTTGATATTATTTGCAGTCAAAGTCATGCAAACGGCCACGTGTACTAAAACTTATACAGAAAGTTACAAGACCAAAAAAATAACCTTCGGCTAAACTTATCAAACCTTTAAGTGATGCTCTTTGAACAGTCAGCCTAACCCTAATTAGGAATAATCTCGCTTTCTTAAAAAAAAAGAACTAGGAACATCTTAAATTATTTTACGTTAATTACTCATTCAAAAGGCTTCAGTCGATAATGTCTCAAATTTTGAACCCTAAGGCCATCTCCAAATATGAAAGGCTAAAAAGTGCCCAGGGCTACATTTTAACCCCTTAAGTATGATTGTTTATTCAATTGATCAGATTATGACAGTCTCCTCTCCTCACCTTGCACATGCCCTCTTTACATTTTACAAATTTCAATTTCTCTCTTCATGGCACCATACAAGGCAAAGCTCACCAAGGTCACCAACGGGGTTAAGTTGAGCTCTCTAAGCCATTTTGACCCGACCCCACATGTTTAGCCCTTTAGAATTACTTATTAGAGATTATAAAGTTCAGATATATGTTGTCAAGATTAGTTTGTCCCACCGGTGGGAGATGACACAAGCAAGTACTTTCACCTTCCCCTTAAAGTGAGAGACCATATAACAAAAAAGTTGAAAATTTTGACATCTCTTGCATAAAAGGAAACAGTTAATTATGTACTCTCACTCAAAGTTTTGTCGAATGGTGAATCACAAAACTCTATTGAAAAAGAACATATAGACAGCCAGTATAAATCTAACTGTTAAAAATAAAACTTTTGAAACTTTAAATTAGACATCTGCACCGTTAAATTTAAATCGAAAGATGACTAAGTATGTGTACACCATTGTATAGATCTAATCACATATTAGAAGTATTAACACAAACATGTAAGCTTTTTCCCTTTTATTCTGCTCCAATTTGCTTCACTGTACCTAATTAAAAACGCTAAAAAATTCAATAAGATTACATTTGGTTCTGAACAATAACTAGCAAAATATAAAGTGTTGTAAAACGAACAATATAAAACGGAGCATCTTAAAAAGTTTATCAAACAAACATACCGCGGCTTCTCTCTTAACTCTCTCTTCAGGTTAGGGTTTTTTTTTAGCTGTGCGGCGCTTTTCTGATTCCATGGCAGCAACAACCATGATGAGAAAAAAAATCTGTCGCAGCCTCGGCTGCATTCGTGACGGCAAGTCTCATCTCAATGCTTTCTCTGCGCAACCAAGATAAACCGGTGGATCTGGGCAATCTCTGGTGTCCAAAGAATGGCTTCATAATCCAAAGATTTTACCTTGTTGGACGACTAAATTTCTCTCAAACTGTCGTCTTTGAAGCTTTTAGAAGTGCAGTATGCTCCATGTGGAGACTTTCAACTCCGGTGGAAGTTCAGGTAAGGGGTGTTAGGTTTTTGTTTACCTTTTCCTTACCTCAGAGAGAGATGTCAATCAGGTGAAGAGAGGAGAACCTTGGGCATATCAACGTGCCATGATTCTTCTTAACAACTATGATGACTTTTATGAAATTATGGTTGTTCATCTGGACTTGGTTTGGATATGGGTGGAAATCCAAAATTACCGATAGAGTTATCTGCTGCTGCAACGGTGAGATTGGTGGCGGAGACTATTGGAATGGTGCTGCAAGTTGATAATGGAAGGATCCAGCGTGTTACTCTCCCTCTGAATCAACCGGTGAGGTTGGAGCACCGGATTTGGGTTTCCCTAGTGGACGTCCTCTTAGTGAATTACATGTATGAACAGTTACTGGAAAAGGTGTCGGCCTTGCGCTATGATTAATCACAAAGGAGATCTGTGCCCTAAAGAGAATGAGGAGGTCCTGAAAGCAACTACAGCTCCAATCACGGCGGCAGCAGCACCGCCGCCCATGGTTTTTGGGATAATACCCCTTAAACCTAATTGTCCTTTCTCTGCCATCACTATATTTCCTCATTTCCTCAGGATTAATTACAAAACACCATCCAAACTATGATGTTATTTTCATTTTCATACCTAACTATCAAAAACTTACATTTTCATACCTAAATTTCATTCTGTTAGCATTTTGATACCCTAACCACTAACAACGTTAAATTTTGAGAGCATTTTGTCATTTAAATAAATATATCATTTTTTACATTTTCTTTAACAAAATAATTTATTTTTTGAGGTCATCAAATACAAATAAAACAATTTACTTTCGCAAAAATATTTTAAAAAAAACTCTAAAATTAAATATTTATTTTTGCAACAATAATGATAAAAGTTAGTAGAACTCTTGTATGTATATATATTTTTGGAGTTACATGTTAAGCAAAACAAAATAAATTAAATTAAAATATATAAATAAAATAAATTATTTCGAGAAAATATCGAATATCAATGAAAATTTTATCAAATTTTATCCATTGTTGCAAAAATAAATATTTAATTTTGGAATTTTTTTTCTTCAATATTTTTGCTAAAGTAAATTGTTTTATTTGTATTTGATAACCTCAAAAAATAAATAATTTTATTAAAGTAAATGTAAAAAATGATATATTTATTGAAATGATGAAAATGTCCTCAAAATTTAATGGTGTTGGTGGTCAGGGTATTAAAATGATGAAAATGCAAGATTTTGATAGTTAGATATGAAAATGAAAATAACATCATAATTCAGGTGGTGTTTTGTAATTAATCCATTTCAGATCCTCATTGTTTCCAAATGAGAAGCAACCTATTCAAATCAGAGAGGTCCCAGCTTTCCCCTCCCTAACCAAAAAAACTGGGATGAGGTGTGAAAGGGAGGAACCGACCAAGGGTAAGGGTGCTCGCCATGCATTGGCCCTTGTCCCTCTGCCTCTGAACCCTGAGGAGATAGGTTTTACTGTCTCAGATGGAGGTTCCCTAGGAATCAAGAAGACTGGAAAGTCACCGAAGAAGCATGGACGCCCATGCCATGAGGAAGCCGTAACAAGATGATGCCGAAATTGGGGGACATCTCGAACTCAATAGAGTCATGATCAGCGACATCCGCTAAAGGGGAGAGATGCCCCAATGAAGAGGCTGAGGAGGAGTAGTCTCCTAGCTTGACTAGGAAAGACCCTTACATGTGCCCTAAATGTTCACCCTACCTCCCTCTTCGATGAAAGGTATACCATGAGGCCTCTAATCGGGGAAGGACGTTGAATTTTTGGGGTATGGGAGGTGATAATCATATCCGCTATTTTTTTATGTAGTTTTGAGGTTGATTTTTTCAATTCTTAGATGTAGTTTTGATTCAAGTTTCGAACTTTGTTGGCTTGAGTGATTTTCGGACTCTCTGTTTGATCGTTTCCGGTCATAATGATCTATCATCAATGGGATAAATCCTTTTCACCTAAGAAAGTATAGAACAAATTCTTTGATATCCAAAAAGATTCGATTGTTCCAGAACAGAATATTGATCTCTCATAGATTCTTAGAAAGTGTATGATATGCATGCAGTAATGAAGATAGATCATAGATACGTGGCTAAACCGATCGTAATATCTGATGTATGAGAATATTGACCTAAACCAATCGTAATATCTATATATGTAGGATATGCATGCACATCAAATGCATGGCCAGCTTAATTATATTCTTGGTCCAATTTTTCATATAAAGAAGTAAGCATAATATGCTTGGCCACAATCAAAATCTACAACCTTCCAATTTGACCAAGTTGAGCAACTACTAATTATACGATTCAAGTTGGAGAACTTTATTTTTGAACGAATATTTCTAACTGCATAGTAATTAGCTATAGCTAGATACACTCAAAACAACTTTCCGACCTAGCTCATAAAAAATTACTGCAGGATAATTAATTTTTGTTAATTTTCCTTGATATAATGTACGTATCATCGATATGTTTGCATCTTCAGAGTCTAGATATTTGCATTGATTAAGACGTGAGCATGTAACTAGTAGTTTCAGAAATTCAGGACTCCTAAGACTCTAAGAGGGGCCTGAATAAGAACCGGACCTGCAGTATAAAGATGAAAGGATATTTGAGTAGTGCGGCTAGAATATTTGTATGACGTATGACAAGTTGAAGTTTCCTCTGTTTATAAGCCCTTGCATGCAGCTTCTAGCTAGTCATTCACCATACTAGAGATCAAAAACTTGCTGCGAAATGTCAAGGTCTTCATCATCAAGTCTCAGTTTGCAGGTCTCCGAACCAGCTCCGCCCCGAATTCTTCGATTGGAGCGGAAGCCTACTTTCGGGAAGAGATTGGAAACTATCGAGGAGGAGATGAACGAGCAGGGAGGTCATAGCTACAATCGCAGCGAGAAGAAACCTGCATTTGGATCTACAAATAAGGCCGATTTCACCAAACAAAGTCCTGCTGTGGTGGCTCGCTGATGATCAAACTAGTAACACGTACTGCAAGAATATATATACGACGTACCACAAGTGTTTAGTTAAGGAGCTATAAGCAGTTGTCTCAAAGGTTAGCGTCAAACATAATAAAAATTGTTGCTCTTAATTAGATCATATATCATGGATATGTTGTGGTTAATTATGTTATGTGCATGCCTAGAAACAACAATATGGGTTAGCTCTTGAAGTATATACCAGAAAAGTATATCTATATTTATATTGGAGTATTGGACCATGGTCTGAATATGCATGAAGTTGGAAGATTTGTGAGATTCAAATGAGGAAACAAAGAAAGAGCAGGGAGGTTGGCAATCACTCTGTCCAAACGCTCATAAATAACATCATCTTCGTGTTGCTTAAATTTACACCAAGTTAAAAGCATTGCCCGTAGAGGGTAGGTAAACTAAATTAGCTCTATTTGAAACGCCCCTAAATTGGACCATAATAATTTAATGCAACTGAGTTGGGGAGAATATTTAGCTATACAGAATTCTCAGTACCAACATGACCAGACCATATTCCATCAGTCTAAACACATTCAACAGAGGCCCAGCACACTTTTTAATAACTCACCTTTCAAATAAAAATGACTGCATTCAAGGGAAACAAAATCTCCGTTGTTGATATGAATAAACTTGTAGCAATCACAAAACTCTAGTACCATAATCTAAGTGAAACAAAATACAAGAACAAAAATCAGGTCATCCTTTGAGCAGCCTCTCTCGCGAGGAGCCTTTCCTTGGCCTTCGTTTTGGCCTGGGATTTGGAACCCATGATGCCACCACCCCACTTTTTCCTGTATTCCTCATACTTGTCATTAAAGTTGGCCTGCATTGCAATTAAAAGACCATAAGTTTTAGGCTAACAATACGGCACACTAGAATAACTTAACAGATTGTCATCAAATCTTTCATCGTATTCTAACTCACATTTATTGCTTCTAAGACCTTGCTGAAATCCATCCTATCTTGATTCTTGATCGTTGTCAGGCACAATACCGAAGCAGTTTTTTTATGGACAATCTAACAGTGAAATACAAAAAGTTAAATTCAAGGTCTTGCAAACAGAGCAATATAAAAGAAAAGGTATAAGCGTAATTACTGCTCCCAAGCGTGCTTTGCCCTTCACAATGCAGTAGGGGATTTGCATCTTCCTGCACAGGGCAGGGAGCCAGACAACCAACTCTATTGGATCAACATCATGAGCAATAACTACAAGTTGAGCCTTATTCTGCAAGTAAAAGGAATGTTACTAAAAAGTGAAACCTCAAAAGCCAGGAACAACATATATAAATGGCAGAGAACAATACCTGCTCAATGAGGTAGGTGACATGGTTGAGACCATATTTCACAACAATTGGCTTCTTTTTTCAACAGTTATTCCCTGAGTTTCTTGTTGTGCCCTTGTCAAGAGACGCTCCTTCTTCTCTGCCTTGTCCTCAGGCCGATACTTCAAAAGCATCTTGAACAGGCTTGTAGCTACAATCACAGACAACAGCATAAGAGATCATTTTCTCATAAAAGTCAAAACAGCAGCAAAATTGCTCCTTCTCCGAAAGAAATAGAAGACAACAACATTACATTCCTCAAACAACAACAACATGTAAAACAGCAATACAGACAGTTGAAACCAATTCAAAAATAAGCAACCAATCATCCCACACTTGCATTGTCTAGGAAAGGACTTCTATTTCATCGCAACAATGCGTGTACACTACAAACCATCCAGAGAAAACCCCAAAATATTGGGATTGCAAAATCGTGACACGGAGACAGACAGAACATAAGTTCATTCTCCAACATATACCCAGAACACAAGCACCAACAAATTTGAGAGTCCTAACTATAAATGATATTCGACATGAATCTAATATAAAGTGAACAGTCATCGATAGAAAACGTCGTACCGATGTTCTTGTCGAGGGTCTTGGTGAACTGGTTCAAAGCAGGAGGAACCTTAAGCCTCTGCTTAAGGATTCTCTTCTTCCTCTGAATCTGAACAGCCTTGGGCCATTTAACGAATCGGGTCAGATCCCTCTTGGGAGGCAACGCCCCTCCGATCCCGAATTGCTTCGGCCGCTTCTCGAACAGTGGGTTCACCACCTTCTCCGGCTTCTTCTTCGAGGCGGCAACGGGAGCTTTTACACCCTTTTTGGGACCCTGCAACGATTAACCAACAACTAAGTGATATGTATGATCAGAATACGGCAACAGCGGAGGAGAAGAGTCCTGCTCACCATTTGCACCGGCTACTTCAGTTTTGCTCTGGAAACCCTACATGAAAACCTCCCTCGGGTATATATATCAACGAACACGGCTGGCTGGGCCTTCGTTTCTTACGAGCTGGGCCTTCGTTTGTAAGGTTTAAAGCTTCAATTCTCGATTGAAACTGTTCAAACCTAAAAAAACAACACATGCAGAATTCTTTCAAGAAGTGTAGTGTCTTGTGTGCACGGCCGTGAATGTCCTCGGCCACGTGCAGTGCATGTGATGGAAAGAAGGCGTTGAACATAAGGAAGGGCGTTAGTCAAGTAGCGTTAAAAACAAAACCAAAAAACCTCCAGACGCAGTAAAACAAGATTTACTGGAACTTAAAATGCTCAAAGATGTCTCTCACCCGCAGCAATACCGGAACTCCAATCAATCACTCTGATCTCTCTTTTAATCTGGTTTTCTAAAGAGCCAAAGAGCAAGGAGAGATGTGGAAGCACATAGCGAGGCATAGTGTGGCGAATTCATTCAGTGTCTCTTCCTTCTCCTCCGAGATAGTCGGGCTCACCGGCCACACTCTCGGTCAACATCACTCAGGAGTGCCACCGCGGACCTACGACGTTTTGTACCGCTGGGGCTAGGGTTCTCAACAAGCACTCCACGCTTGGCTGCCATATCGTCCAAGCCCTGAGTAAGAGTTTTGATTGAATAATGTGTTGAATTGAAATGGAGGCTTGGGCTTTATTGTGCTGCTTTTGGATATAATAATGTGTTTGATTTTGTGTATGAGAATTGCCATTCAATTTCACGATTTGGTTATCGTTTTTAATTGCTTTGCTCTACTAAGAGATACTTTGTTCAGTTTCATCATCCGATTGCGTTTCTATGTTTCATTGTTTGTTTTAGCATCCCTTGTAATCACTGTGATTTTAATTATAATGCTTTTGTACTGTTTAACATACCAAATGTAGGCAAAATGTGGGGGTGTTTGTAGAATTTAGGATCATAAATGCAAGTTCTGGTGCTTTGTGAGGCAATCAATTGCCCCTTTAGTAATGCTAGGTTTTTTTGTGTGCAATCCTTTAGGTGGATAATGACAATCAGTTTGTTTTGCTTTAATTGGGACTCTATATTGTTATTTGTTGAACTTTATGTCATTCGAGAAGTAGGAGACTTGTTTGTCAACTTAATTACCTGATTAACTAAAAGTGATAAACATTAGGTTTAGCTGATAAGGACTCAAGTGAATCTTGGACTCTAATAGATGAGTTGAAGATTAATCCTCTATGCACCTATATATATCAGATAGCAGATTATCTTCTACTATGTGAATTGGTATTGCTGTGAGGCTTGTCGATCGAGTGATGCTTCATCGTTTGAATACTTGCTGCTGATTGTTTCTGCTTAGCTGTCTGAAGAAATGGCTGGACAAAATGCTAATATAAACTATCGTACATTTGCAGTCTCATTAGATAACTATAGTTCTTCATTTAAATGGATTTTTTATTACTGTTTCATGATTATTGTAAATTTATGCTAAGATAAGCATAGAACTAAAGAAGAGTTACTACAAGTGGTTGATCACTTTGAAATGTCGGATAAAGAGAAAGTAATGCAACGAGTATTTACTTCTGCAGCTTTGTGATTGAATGCATTTTTAGTTTTTATCTCCTTTATTTGAAGAGTGTCTACTCAATAGTTCCCTTTGAGTGAATAAAATTTGGCATAACTAATGAAGTAATAGTCCAAACCCCGTATGAATTAACATTTTGCCAAAACAATGTGTCAGCACTGGTCTAGGAAACCTACAAAAGAGTGCTTCTTTTGTAATTATTACATTGGATTAATGATCTGTGTGTCTAGAAGACAAGTGTATATAGAAGTAGTGCTCAAGTTTGAACGATAACTAGTTCTTGTAAGGCAATGATGTTATATCTAAGCTCACCTTCATGTATGTCCTAATATCCGGATCAAGAACAATAAATGAGTTTGTATCTTGACAAACATATATGTCACATTTATATATATCATAGTATAGAGACATTTTTACATGATGATTTAAGACGTGTACATTTCAGGTTAGAGTTACAATATCTACCACATGAGCTTCTGTTGTGACATTAACGATGTCAAATTTAATGTTTTTTTTCATTTTAATACATTTCATTCAATTAAATCCTAGAATGCCTACTAATGTTGTTTAATTTTGTTACTTTGTTATGTGGACAACAACACATTATACAACAATAATGTGGAGAAAACGTATTTTAGGTAATCACACCGTTCGATAGTCTCACAAGGAGATAAAACGGCTATGCTAAAAAATTTACCTATTTTCGTCAGTGATTGAGCATTAGTCAACTCAGTCAACCTAAGTTCCTACACACCTATCAAAAAAAAACCAAACTGAAAATAAAAGGAAACTCAAATCTAACGGTTTTATAATGAAGTACGCGGCATTATGAGTATCAGAGTATGAGAGTTTTCAGGACGTATTTCGGACACCCAAGCTATTTATTACATTTTTCTAAAGTACACGGTGATTGTTTAAGGACGTCGATGATATTTTCTAGTTTGTCATGATCACGAACCTCAAATTTACGAACCTAGTTGTGAAGTGGGTCTCGCGAGTGGTCCGTGACATTTTTCGGTGAATTTTTCTGACACCGGAGGTATTTTCTATGAATTTTTAAAGTTCTGAAATGGTGGAAAAAAAAAAGTAAGACTTTAATGACATGGACATATGCGTGGGCCTCAATGCGCCACGTGGGCCAAATCTCACTATTAAGTTTTTTTATTTTATTTGAAAATCAGAAAATTCTTTTATGCACGATGTGTATTTACATGACGCAATCTTAATCGTTCATAACAATTCATATGTTTGACCATCTTGTTTCTATATTATTTCTTCTAATCTTGACCATCTATGTATGTATGTAAAGATACACGTCGTGTACTGAAGATGTTATCTTGAAAATCTTGCGAAAATGGTAATAAATAGCTCGGGTGTTAAAAAAATTCCATCAAAATTAGTGCGCACTCAGGGTGATGCTATAATATCCCAGAATTTCGAATTTCTATTTTTAAAAGAAAAATTAATTTTCGAGCTAATTCTATTTCGATTTCCATTATTTCTTCAAATCCTTAGTAGCTTTCGAAAAATATTCAAATTTTTATTTTTTTTAATTTTGTCTTTCGAACCCATAAGATTAAATTAGATGTCGTTACGAGTTTGTGAGATCTTTTAAAGTATTATTTGGACATCAAAATTATTTTTAATAATTTTTAAGTGTTGGTATTATCCAAAAATTTAATTAAAAATAAAATTTGTGGCGGTTTGATCAAATTCGGTTTGATGGTGTATATACATAGAGGAAGAGAGAAGGGATTGATCAGTTTAGACACAGACCGGGTCTCTGCCGACCCGAACGCCAGCGACGGGTCGACCCGGCTGCCGCTCCGTCCTCCGGCAACGGCGAGGAGAGAGACTGGTGGCGACGGATTCGTCTCGGCCTCGTGATCATCCCTGTGATCTCGGATATGTCAGAGGAGCTTCAGGGAGAGAGATTCGAAGTGGAGAAGAAGAGGCTGGGTTGCCGGCCAACTTTGGATTCCGGCCACGACGACGAGCAAGGCTGGTACTGGTAGCTTTGTCTCGGTCTCGTCAACGTCCCTATGCCTTCATCTTGCAGAGATGAGGTCTGGTGAGTGAGAATCGAGCAGAGGAAGGTCTTCCAGTTTTCCGGCGAGTTCCCAAGGTTTCCGGCGAGCTTTGGTTTCGTCTCAGGGATCAAATTCGGTCTAATTTCTGAGTTCTACATGCTTCTATAATTGAAATTGAGTTTTGTTGAGTTTGGAGGAATTTGGGATTTTGGCAGTGGAGGACCACCGTGGGTGGCCACTGTGTACAGCGGCGACGATGGTTCTAGGAGTTGATTTCCAGCTTTATTAGTATGTTGAAATGGTATGTGTGATTTCAGATACTTGAAGTCGATTTTGGTGGAGTTTTGATGAAATTGGTATTTTGGCAGTGAGTTTAGTTTGTTGTTCATGGTGATGGAATTGTGTTTAGCTACTTAGTTTCAGCCTTGATATGAAGATTTGAGCATGATATTGATTATGTGATGCATTGGAATTGCAGAGATGGAAGAGTTGGTTGATTAGAACAGAATTCATGTTGTCATGTCTCAATTCCATAAATGGAGGAAGTAGAAGAAAGATGTTAAGTTGGATAATGGAAGTGTCCGTAGGTGTATTTGTTCATTATGAATAAGTTTGTGTGCCTAAAACAATATTGTGGGATGGTGAAAAGGAACAAACATTTGGTTGATAAGGCGAGATGGGTGTCCATAGTAGATTTGGAGTCGACTTGGTAGTAAAGGGGCAATTTGTATACGATGACGACATTGAGCAAAATACAAATTAGAATGTGGAGATAAATGAAATGAGTACGTACGACGTGTGATTTGGTAATTGTCGGAGAAGGTGAGCGGAATTAGAAATAAGGATTTTGGGTGTCCTTAGTAATTATGAGGACTCGGATCGATTTCCATATTGAAGCGACTTATTGGCTTCCTTGGAATAAGGCGATACGAGGATCGAATGTGAGTAGTTGGATTGTAAGAGCAGAAGGATAAGGATTTCAGAAGCGTGTTGCTGAGTTACTAATTTTAGCTGGCGTCAGATTTAACGTTTAGATTTCAGGTAGGGTCTCTATTGGGGAACCTTTCTTTAATTTGATAATTAGAGTAATAATTGAAATGTGAGAATTGTGTGCCATTGAGTGATTAACTCTTGGTTGTTATTGTTTTTGTTAAAGTATGTGTAATCGTTGATTTATATGAAATTGATGTTATTGCTTTTCATTAAAAGCATGTGTTGAATGTCATATTACATGTATTGATATTCGATTGTATACATGATGCATTATGAGGAATAGTGAGAAATTATGAGAATGGAGATTCTGGAGAAGAGAATGAGATTATTACAACAGATACATTTTGTGTAGTTGAGTTTCCTCATGTGTTGTCCTCGGGATCTATGATTAGCCCACACGTGCACAAATGTAGGGAAAGTATGCCCTTTCGACGTATGAGTCGATAAAATGATCTTCTCGGGTTGCGGATTGGGAGACCATGAGTATAACAAGAAAACTAACAAAAGAGGTACATGTGGTGAGATATTACTGATTGTAAGATCATATATTCGAGACATATGAGACCCCCGGTTGGTAAAATACACGGTATGAGACGTATAGGCTCATCTGTCTTTGATGTATGGATTGATCAGCCAGTAATCGAGGAAGTCGTTCATTAGCATACATGTATCAAATTGTCGTTATATATTTAAGGTATTGTTTAATTATTTGATAACTTGTTTGTGCGACCTAGTTAAGTATAACTTAAAAAAGGTTAGGCCCTACTGAGCGTAAGCTCACCCCTATGAGTCTTGTTCAGGTTTGTACGAGAACACGTGTTTCTAGAAGACTAACTGCGACGTTAGCTTTCGTGTACAAGTGGCGAGAAGTACAGAAGATTAGAAGTGAGAAAGATCGCAAGGCCTGCCTGTTATTTTGTTTTTGTAATTGTTTTTGTTATTGTAAACGTTTTATTTTCTTTTATTTCTGAAAAAGTATTTGAAATTGTTTTAGTTTCTTTTACTTTTCCCGCTCACGCTTTGGGTTCGGCATCAGGTGCTTGGAAACCACCGACACCGGGTCCGGGGTGTGACAGATGCGCTCTTTCTACCCATGTAAAAATTTTGAGAAAAGGATATATGCGTGACGAGGCTGCCTTTAGGGAGGAAGAAGGGTGCATGAGGATGACCGGTTTGACCGACATCGAAACGACGGCGGACGGGATCTATATCTTTACCAAGAGCCTATTACGACTGCCCAAATGCTTATTACTCCTCCGTATTCACATTGACGATGTCAAATTTAACGTTTTTTCAATTTAGTACGTTTTATTCAATAAAATCCTAGTAAGCCTACTAGTTGACCGAGTGGATCGAGACTCAAAGGTTATCAAAAATTTTAAATTTTTGTCTATAGCCTTATTTAAATACACTTATCACATCAGACGGTCAAGATTTAATTTTTTTAAGTGTAGTCATTAGAACCACAACGTGTCTACTACAGTGGTATAACTTGTATAGTAGGTTTTATGCAAGTGTACACCTTTATGAAACAACTATATCTTGCAGACATAATTTTGAAAAATCGTCCGTAGGATGTGATAGGTATAGTGAAATACGGCTATGGTAGAAATATCACATATTTTTGATAACGTTTTGACTCTGATCAAGGTGGCTAACCCTATTTACACTTATTCTTCTCTATAAGGAGCCCTATCGTTGGGAGGTTAAATCCAAATTTTTAGATAGGCTACTACATCTCATCTACATGAGTGTGTGTGTGCGAAAGAATCGACAAAAATAAGTTAAGAAGGAGTGGGTAATAGCGTTTTCGTGTAATAAGTGACGTTGGTTTAAGGTTGACCGAGTGGATCCGAACTTAAAACGTTATCGATAATTGGTGAATAAGTCACATCTCATCTATGTGAGAGTGTGTGCGAAACAATCAAGATAAATAAGTCAGAAAAGAGTGTAGGTAATATTTAGAGTGTGGTAAGTGACGTTGATTCGGGTTGACCAAATTTTTAGATCGGTTGTTACATCTCATCTACGTGAGTGTGTAATCACATTTTCTGATTCACAAATGAGATAAGATAATATTCTGGGCACTGGTTCGGCATGAATAAATTAGTAAATTCATTGGTGTCTATAGTTTGAGACATGCACATATATCTGATCAGTAGTACACATGGAATTCCAAACACACAAAATTTCAAGTCAAACGGAATCATAAATCCTAATGAAATGCAAAATGGCAAGTTAAGTGTAGCCGCGTTGGATGGAAAATAAAAGAAGTCGACGCATTTTAGGTAGTGGCAATGAAATAAATAGAAAAAAGAAAACATAACGAAATTGCCTCATCCCCGTTTTGAACCCAAAAAATCAAAAGAAACCAAACCACACCCTCACTCACTCACACTCTCTCTCTCTCTCTCCCTCCTTTCGTCCTCCTCTCCCTTTTCTCTCACCAAACCCTAACGAAGACTTTCTTTTTTTCCTTCTCTTTCTCTTTCTCCATCCGATGCTCTAGTCTCATCAATCGTCTCCTAGATCCGATTTACAAAGGTACCTTTTCCGTCTTCATTTTCTAATTCTTGTAATTGGAGCCGATTGATCTATGTTTCTTCTTGTTTTTCGCTTCTCCGAATCTCAAATTTTTCTTTATTTCTATGTGCTTTCAAGCTTTTTTTCGTCACAGTTTTTCCAATTTTTTTTTCTTATAAACCCAACTATATATGGTTTCTATGTGGAGCTCCACGGGATACCCGCCCTTAACGGGGGGAGGAATCGAGGACTAATGTGGAACGGGGATGTGGATCTCTAATCTAAGTTTGGGAATGGAACGGGGATGAGATTGTGATCTTCATCCCTAAATCCACTCAATAAATATACATATATTTAATGTAAATAAATAATATATATTAATTATCTTTTTTAATATAGATAATAAATACAAACATTTAATGCAGATGGTGCAGATGAGTGAGAGGGAGACTCTGTATTAGGAATATGTCTTTGTGATATAAACAGTTTTAACTAGTATATATTAAAACTCCGAGAATATTAAAACAGTTTTAACTAGTATAAAATCTGTGTTTTTTATTTATTTTAATTCTGCTTAATGGAAAGAAAAGAAAGAAGAAAAAGAAAAAATAAAGATCAGATTGGCCTTTGGCCTCATTGTAACCAAAAAAAAAAAATAAAATAAAATAAAGATCAGATTATATGGGGCTGGTCTGGAGGCCAATAAAAAGGAGATCTGGTGTGGGTAGCAGCATCTAAGGCGAGTCTCCACTTTCTTGTTCAAGAGGAAAGTAGAGAGAGAGCGAGAGCATCGCCGCAAGCGGCCGAGAGCATCAAAGGCAAGAGTCCACTTTCTTGTTCGAGAGGAAAGGAGATATGGTGTGGGTTATAAAGCAGCATCAAAGGCAAGAGTCCACTTTCTTGTTCGAGAGGAAAGGAGAGAAAGAGAGCATCGTCTAACACCGACCAACACCGCAAGATCCGACGCAAGCGGCAGCGGCATGAGCCCACCAAACCTCCGCCCCCAAAGGATTCCAACAAGAAAGACGAGGATTTGGTATGCAATTCCATCTCTTAGGGTTTTGACAATTTTGCTTTGCCGTAGACCATCTTTTATTTTAGGGATTTGTTCATCTCTTGTTTTTCGGTTTATCCAAGTTTGTATTATCTAAAATCGAAAAATCTGATATATCTGAGGATTCAGGCTGTATTGGTTAAGTAAATGCAATGGGTTCGGCTTTTGAATTGGTTACAAATGATTGTCGGTTTCGCTGAATTTGTATCTGTGTTATGTGCAGTCCGATGAAGATTTGGCCCTCAAGCAGCAATTAGAATTGTACGTGGAAAGGGTTCAAGATTCTGATCCTGAGAGTATGAGGTATGTTCTATGACCTCTCTTTATTTACAGCCCACGATTTGTATGTGCTATATTTTCTCTTGGGTTGCAATTTACTTGACCTCACTTTATTTGATACGGAAGCTTCATGTTTTGGCCAGTATTCACCCCTACAGCTGCATCTTACTACTTGGACTAATATTAACTCGTCAGCAAAAATATTTGCTTATATGGATTGTCACTACAACAATACTGGGCTATAGTGACCAAATTCTTAGTGACCTAATTATGATGGTCACAAATAACATAGATTTAGTGACCAACAAAAACTACTGGTCATTAAAACACTCGACGCTAGCAAAAAGGGTTACCCCGCCCGTCGTATGGTTTATAGTGTGACCTGCTATTCAACAAATAGTGACCCTATGTCGTGGTGAGTACTTTTGTTTTTATTAGTGACCAAACCCCTTGTGTTACAAGAGTTATCAGTGACCAAATAAAATTTAAAGTTTCTGAAAAAAGAAAAGAAAAGAAAAGGGGAACAGTTATATATTACTCATATCCCAACTTCTTCCACCAAAGCTCTATTTTCTTTCCGCTCTCCCCGTCTCTCCCTCAAGCGCAACCCCATTTTTCTTCAGTTCCACAGGATCGATCTGTTGAGTTATCTTCGCCTGTCATTCAATTCGACTCTCCCTCCGTTTTCTTCTGGAACCTCGACGCCCGGTGACTTCCTGCTCCCTTTCGATAGGAAGGTTTGGTTAATTTCTCTACTTATGTAAATTGTTCATTAATTGATTTCCTGCTATTGTTACTGTTCAATTTTGATTACGATTAGGCTGATTAGCTTTATGTGAATTAGGTTTTGACAATCTGTGTGAATTAGGTTTGATCGTTACTGTGAGAAACGCATTGATTTTGAGAGCGATTCCAACACCAACTGAAGTTGGAAAAGTTCTTCTAGGCAAGAGGACTCTACTATCGATTTTCTGATCTATGAATTAAAGGTTCTTGTAATTGGATTTTGGTATCAGGTTGTTTGGGTAAGATCTTCATCAACCGATTACTGTATTCGTATTTCTTGTGCATTTGTATCATATCGTTTGTGTTTTGGGTAAACTACAGTAGATAATATTAAAAGAGATGATGGAGTTAACTATTCATTACGATATTAAATTATCATTGTGGCTCTTAAAAAAAACGCATTTGACTCACTGAAATATCTTTGGGTTAGAAGAGTGCCTCTAAACTACAATTGGTGTGGAGTTTCACATCATTCTATCATAATATATGAGCTTATGAAATCTCAATGTCAATGATACAAATTTTCAGGATAAATTTGCCATGAATATCACCTTAGAGCAGGGTAAGACATTGAAGGGTGTTGAGAGTGATGTGCTCCATCGTATAGGTCGGTACTTGCACATGAATAAATGTGGTTCATGTTATTCTGTTATGATGGATGTTACCACAAAGTGGATCACATGCCTTTCTTTTTCTTTATTAGAGGTAGTTGAACGTGCTTATGGGATGACAATTCTACAGATGGGGGAGTTTGTTACTAATGTATCTTATGACATTGATACATACTCCATTACGGAACCACTTGGTGATTGTGCCGGGATATGCCCCTTCACGTTCCATCTATGATTCCCTTATGGGTATGTCTTCAATATAACTCAGTTCTTTTATTGGTTGTTTGTTTTTTCTTATGTTACTTTGAATCTAATGCAAAAGCTGGTTGGCCTGTGTTTTCATATAATTTTGCCTCCTCTATAGTCTATGATGGGTTAAGTGACTTAAGTCTGTATAGGTACACACAGTAAGTGATGATTGTTAATCATACAAGTCTAGTTAACATTCTCTTACTTGTCTGTTATGTGAGAAATATGACATGAGATTCCTCCCAATTAATATTTCCACGATTTTGCAGATATTCCCAGTTGCAGTTGGATGTGGAAATTTTGTTCTTAAGCCATGTGAATAGAATCCAGGTGACTCTTGATCCAATGATCCATCACACATACTTGTTCTCAGTTTAATTTTTTTGTCTGCATGTTAATTTTTTTGTTAAAGGCATTTTCACTTGTTGGCTCAAGTACAGTAAGTTAACTCTTGCTCCAATGCTTATGATCATTGACATCAATAGTAACAATGATCTTATCCATTTAGTGATCACATCCTTGTAAATATATAAACAAGCGACACTATAAAAGTAGTGTCATATGCTGGTTTTCCACTTTGGTTGTTGGGCTTTTATATTAGTAAACACTTCAATGAATATCTGCTGAGTCTGCTCATGGGTTAGGCTAGGGTAAATTGGGAAGAGTAGCTTGATAAAGACTAGTCTAATTCTGGTATTATAGATTTATAGATCAAGATTATTGTTTTATTTGTATTTTTGATGGTTACCAATTATAAACAAGCGATTGTAACTATATATTATTATAATTTCAGCAATATTTGAGTGAATCAGTGGTATCTAGTTTTAATCGAGTTGGGTCATCTATTTGTATTTTTAGGGAGCGTGAACAAGAGGAACGTGCCAAAGCCCTGAAAGTTAATGTGGGAATATACCCAGTGCAGACGTTAGACCAGTTATTACCAAAGAGGTGATAAAATCTTATGTATATTTTGCCTATGAGAAAAGTTCACCATCAGTCCCTCAACCCTTGTGGCAAGGCCAACGTGATGCCCAACTTATAAAAAATACCAACGTAATTCCTGCACTTTACTTTTCATATCACCGTGAGGCCTGAGGCCATTTTCCCTCACGGCTCCGTGTGTTTGGTCACGTGCTGCGCACGTGACCACACCAAAAAAGGGCATAAAAGACATTTTAGCTTATGGGAACCAGAATCGAGTAAAAACCCGATCTCAACTGGTTCTTGTTGACGTCAGCCTTCAGGCTCCTCCTCAAGAATTCATGGAACGCGCCCATATTGCTAGACGGGTCGGTCCCATTCTTGGCCTTGAACTCAATCATCCCTTCCAATATCGCAATCTCATCATCCTCGCCCCACAGCCGGCCCGCCTTCTTGGTCTCCTCATCCTCGCCGCTGCCGCTGGATCCCTTCTTCTTCTTCTTGGAGTCTTTTGGATTGGGATCGCTCTCCGCCGCGCGCTTCGCCGGAGCAGCGGCGGCGGCGGTCTTCTTGGTGGGCTTGGCGGGGGAGTCGTTCATGGGCTTGGAGACAATGGGCTTGATGGTGAAATAGGAAGCGGTTGGGGAGTGGGTCATGGCGTCGGACTCGGTCTCGGAGCCGGCGTCGGAGGCAGATTCCGATGGAGGGTTTGGAACATTGGGTTTCTTATTAGCAGTCACATTCTCCTCATCGTCTTCTTCTTCATCCTCATCGTCTTCCTCATCACCAGATTTGTCTTCTTCGTCCTCAACGACGTCGTTTTGCACCTCCTCCTCTTCTTCATCCACGGTCTCGGCGTCGGAGTCTTCCTCCATGGAGGAAGCAGCGGGAGGGTCTTGAAGGAGGCGCTTGGGAGCCATAGGAGCGAAAAAGAGAGATTCTTGATATCGGAGCAGAGAATTCGAGGAGTATACAAGACCACAGCACCTCCAGCTCCTATTGAGGGAAAATTGGGTAGAAAAGGGACCAAAATGACTTGCAAAATTTGTGGTCAGCTTGGACACAACAAACTGGGATGTCCAATTACAAAGGCTAAAAAAGCTGCTGCAACACTACGAAAAGAGTCCGAAATCAGGTTTTCTTGGAGATCACTTAGCTTCTTCATCAATTAAAAATGTTATTTTGTTGAAGATGTGAATGTTGTGTTGATAATGTTGTTGTGTTGAAGATGTGACTGTTGTGTTGATAATGTTGTTGTGTTGAAATGTCTATTTCTTTTGATTTCATAGGTGAGAAGAGCCCCAGCCCCACGTAATGTTGCATCCAATGTCAAGCACCAAATCATACGGTCTAGGAAGGGATGGTTGAAATGAAAGGCTGCTGAGGCTTCTACTTCAAATGCTGGTGCATCCACTTCAGCACAAGCTCAGGGGCCTCTTACTCAAACCAGCCAAAATCCAGCAGCAAGGGGTGCTAGCAAAAATTGAAAAGTTCCAGCATCATAGCCTCTTTCTCATGCTGATCCTTATTTGCTGGTTTTAAAAGATTCTGCATTTTGCTGTATATTTAGGGTGTTGGCCTGTCGAATAGTTGTTGTATTGTTGTAATTTTGTTATGTTGGACAAGTTGAATTTGTTGAACTCATGTTTGTGGATGACTGGATGTTATCTATGTTGGAATTGTGGCATGTCTGCCTTTTTGGAAATGTACAAGAGAATATTTTGATGTTGCATTTCATTTCATTGTTCAAGATTGTTGCCAGTAACAGATTGCCCAGTAGGAAGGAAAAGAAAGGAAAATTAGGTACACAATGAAAATTGGCGGGAAAAAAATGCAATAGTAGAATTTGAAATTGGAGGGAAGCAGAGTTTTTGAACTCGTCATAGGGTTATTTCTGTAAAATGCCCTTTTTTGGTGTGGTCACGTGCGCAGCATGTGACCAAACACATGGAGCCGTGACGGAAAATGGCCTTAGGCCTCACGATGATATGAAAAGTAAAGTGCAGGCATCACGTTGGTAGTTTTTATAAGTTGGGCATCACGTTGGCCTTGCCACAAGAGTTGAGGGACTGATTGTGAACTTTTCTCTTTGCCTATTAATCTGCTTTGTTAAAAAGGAACTACAAAGCGGACTTGATAAGTATCAGTACATATTTGCTAAGGAACTACAAAGCGGACTTGATAAGTATCAGTACATATTTGCTATCAGTTATGTGTCTTAGTGTTAAACATACTTTTATCTTGCTATCAGTTCTGTGTCTTGGTGTTAAGCATCCTTTTATCATTAACTTATCCTAGTTGTTTATGTTTTTTTAGCAAGGCTTGTAACTCATGATTTCCATATGTGTGAGAAATCAATTTCATAGAGAATGGTCCGGTAGCCTATCATGATTATAATTCAGATTATTTAATATTATTATTATTATTATTTTGAATGGGAATTCAGATTCATTATGTTCTTTTAGATTTTGGAGAAGTTTTCAAATATAGGTCTGCTTTCATCTTTAGCCGTTGTTTTTGCTTGGAATTAACATTGACGAGTTAGATGCATTTTCCTCAGGAGACATATCTCAGTTGAAGCCCAGAACTAGACATTTAAAACCAGAAATGTTCTCTCCAGGAGTGCATGAATGAAGATAAAAGAATATGGAGAATCATGTAGAGTACGAATATGGAGTATCATGAAGGAAAACTATCTGGTGTCCTATTGGTTACTTATCAGTAATGTCCATGGACGTTGCCCTCCTTGCAAGAGTACGAATGAGTATCTATCATGATATCTATGACAGTGATATAGTTGTTTACATTTCTGAATTTGCATCTCACAAGCTTGTGAGTATTCATTATAATTTACAGATGCTCAAGGTTATTAAAACCGAGAATTAAAAGGCCTAAAAAGGCTTTTTTTTTTTGCATGTATATATATTTTTTTTGATAACCAATGTTTTAGTGGACTATTGATGTGGTCACTAATATATGGATATGACTCATATGAGTTAGGGTTTAGTGACCAAATAATGTTTTTCAGTGACTAAATTTGATCCCTTTAGTGATCAATTCTGTGGTCACTATTGCTATTGCTATTTAGTGTCCAGATTCTAGTGGTCACTAAAATAGTGACCAAGTCTTGCAAGTGGTCACTATTGAGAATTAGTGACGAGCCTATAGTGACCACTTAGTGACCGCCTATTTTTGGTCACTAAACATAATTAGTGGCCAAAATTGCTAGTTTTTGTGACCACTTCTTTGGTCACTAGTGCCGGATATTGTTGTAGTGTGTGTGGCTTGACATGACATCAAATTTCATCTTGTAGGCAGGAAATTCGTACCTCAACTAGTTCCATGATACCAATGCCGCCCGCATTATGGAACTCTAAAAGCATACTATGAAACAATGACCGATTCAGATTTGAAGGTATGCTTTAACTATCGGTGGCTTGTCGACTTCCATAATAATAAGATTTTTTTCTTGTTTAAATAATATACTGTGTATTGCATGCAGAACTACCTTGTCGGTTTTGGCACTGACCATGTCTGCTGAAGGAGAACGGGTATGTCTATTATTTGAAGTTTGGTGTGTCTGCATTATACTTTTGTAGATTGCATAACTATTTGAACTTGTCATATATAACAGCTGTGTAATGATGTCTTTATATGTCCACTTCTTTCAGGAAAGCTTAAAGTTTAGATAGTTGGGTTCAGACGGTGATATTGGTTCATGGGGACATGAATATGTCAGGTTAGAATCTTTTAATTTCCAACAGAATGATATGCAATTTGTGGTATGTGAGTTTCATCATTTTAGTCCTTGCATATTTGTTAAGGTCCCTTAGGTATATGACTATATATATCCTCACTACTGTGACTATCTTGTAATCAGGAACTTAGCTGGAGAAATTGCTCAAGAATATGCCAAGCGACAGGTGTGAATTTTTATCCTTTGGACATGTTGTATTAGCTTTATTTGTTGGAAAATTTAATTGAGGTCGCAAGACAACTTAATCTCGATCATTCTTCATTTCTGTACATTGAAATTAGTACACCTGTAGAAAATATTATTTTGCAATTTCTTTCAATGCTTGTATCATGTATCACTTAATGTTGCAATTGTTGTTGTAACATGTGTTAGTTAATCAAGATAAGAAACTCTTATAATTCATGCTATATGTATGTTAACTCTTGAGTATTGGTGCTAACTTGCTGTTTCAGTTGCGGAGTGATGAGACCCCGTTTGATGATCTAATGGAGTTAGTACAACAAATAGTTGCTTTTCACATGAGGGTAAGATCATAAACAAGTTTGTATTTTTCCTGTCTAAACATTTTTTAATCAAATGCTTCTGAAATTAGGTTGTGAATATGAATTCAGGTTGTGCTTGTCTGTTCAATTGTGTTTTATCTTGTATTAGCTGATTCATTGCAATCAAAAATTTGACTCAGGATGATGTGCCAAAAATAGTTAACTGGAGCCCAGTTAGTCACACAGCTTCAGTGAATCCCAGAATAATAGTTTACACGTTAAAGTTAAATCAAACTCTGCTCTGTATCATTCATTTTTAGACAATCTATAGAGTTGGAAATTAATATAATTTAATAACACATCTCTGTTAGTGTTTCTTAGGAAAATGTATTCAAAATGTATATATATTGGCTCTAATCAATTGTTAAATGCAATGCAGCACAATGCCGAACCGGAAGCTGTTGACCTTGTAATGGAGGTAAAACCAAATATTAATTTGTCAACATTCTTTGCCAGAGAAGCCCTTTCTTTTTGGGACTGGTACTGATAGCTTGTACAAATGTCCAATGCCAGGTTGAAGACCTTGATCTGTTAGTCGAGCATGTTGACAAGACAAATTTTAAGAGGACTTGTCTCTACCTCATCAGTTTGGCAAGGTGTGGCATGAATATACCAAGTTTGCTTTTCCAGTTTTAGTTGGATAATTCTGTATCAGTTGCTCCACCAACTTATTGAAGTAATTGTTTGATATATGATAATGTTCTGAAAGGTGTCATTGTGATTTGTTAATGAGTCGCTTTGTTGACGTTTAATTTGTATCTCGTCGTACTGTAGATTGGTTCCTGGACCAGATGATATGTTAGTTTTGGATATCGCATTCATGATAAATCTGAAATTTGAAGAATATCCAAATGCACTTCTGATTGCCCTTTTCCTTGACAATAAGGAGGTTTGTGCTTTTCAAAAAAAATGGCATGTGTTTTGTTAATTGACTAGGGAAGTTGACAAAAGATTATACAAGCTATATGATTTGGTGCTAACAATTTTGAGTATGTTCGCAGTATGTAAAACAAGTCTTTACATCTAAAAAGCAATTCTGTTACATCCTCGCCCAACATGTAAGTCATGGAATATATATTTGTAAAGAGGTTCTTCAAATCTCTCTCTCTCTCTCTCTCTCTCTGCATATGAATGCATTAGGTGCTCTAGAAAATTATACACTGGCTGAAAGGTGTGAATTTGACATTAGTATCTTATAGTGTGTTTCTGATGCTTGTTTTCCCGTTGGCCTTTACAGGGTAGTAATTTTGAGCTTAATGATGAGATGGTGTTAGAAGATGAAGAAAGAGAAGCAATGCAGGACATTATTAATTATAACGCTAAACTCAGTGAAGGTTATCTTACCCTTGCTCGTGATATTGAGGTCATGGAGGTCTAAACTCCAGAAGACATCTACAAGGTTTTGAACGTTTCATTTCATGTCATAGATCTGACACTTGATGCATATTTCAAAATTTGCTGTTGTGATGATATACCATCATAAGATTTTAAGGATTACTGCATTTAATGTGTAAAAAGCTATGCTGCTCTGAGTGTTTTTTTTTGTTGGTTACTTGCGTCCCTATCAACTTTTGGTATTTTTTAGTCACTCGATTGAACTAGGGAGTAAAATAGTGTTTTTTCACTCATCTAATTTAAGTAACTCAAAATCTACCGATGAGGTATCTATATTCAATTTTCATGCTCATTACTACCCACTTTCCATATGATACTGCTACTATTTAGGGGCCTCGGCAATTGTAACATTTTGTAGTTTCCCTATGCATGGTTAATCAAATATGTCTAACTTCAACTACACCATTTGAGGATGCTTCATCATCATGTGGTATAATTTGAACTTCATTTTTGTCATATTGTGCTGACATCTTATTAGGCGTTTCAAAAAAGAAGTTTTATAATATGGAGAAGAAGCTTCTAACCTAAAAGGGAGGACATCAGTTGATAGAAGAAAATTCAATTCAGAACTGCATTTTAACTTTGCTAAGTCAACAATTTGGTATAATGACAACTGTAAAGTTGCATGAACTTGGGTTTTGTTTGTGTTAGCCTTTTGTTGCTTATGTAGCTGCTTCCCTTCTATAGTAAAATTATTCTGAAGATGATCACCTGAATATATGAATGACTTTGTAATTTACTTGAAAGTTCACTTACATGAGATTTTATTGAAGAAATGTCGATTTTATTTAAGATCACATTAGCAATGTGTTTATTTTAATTTTATTTTTAAACAAAACCAATTTACACAACCATGAAACCCGCAGCAAAGCGCGGGCTCAATAGCTAGCATGATTGATGCACTTGACTATATGAATAGCTGCCTACTGACATGATACTTATTATCAACATGGATTTTTCAACTTGGTCATGCTCTTCAAGTTCATTATTACTGTATCAGTTTTGCAATTTATTCCTTTCTTTTGTACAGGGCAATGCTGCTGGGAAGGTGATGATTGCTTCTTTACTTTTGTTTTAGCATTGTAAAGGTTAAAAAACCTATTAGAGTTTGTTGTTAAATGTGCTTAAAATTCTTTTTGGTGATCAATGTGCATCTCTGGAGCCTAGTGGAAAGACAATCGCGTTTAGATCCTATAAATCTGGTAAGGAATTCGTCTTTCACACTGAATTTTATTTTCACTTTTAGATCAGCAATCCTTTCTTTAAACCAAAATTAATTCGAGCATCTGTTTTGTGGTTTATCTTGAGGTAAAGAGATGAACTGAAGAATGAGTACAAGTTTGACCGATGGAGTACGAGTCGAATGTTTCCTTAACTTTGATAAGTATTTCGCTTCCTTTTTACTTTAACTGTTTGGTTTGTTGTTCTGCATGTGTTTTGGAATTGGATTTTAGATTGAAGGTGGTGCTCTGTGTGTGTGAGGCTGTAAGGAGGTTATATTTTTTCAGGTGTGCTTACTTCTCCTAAGTTTGTTATTTCGTTTTTTATATTATGAATCTGAATTTTGATCTTCTTTTGATATCCGAACTGTTTCTGATCTAATTACTTGCCCTATTGTTATTTTCCTCGTTCAAATGCCGGACTACTTGGATGAAGGAGCTTACGCCATCCAAGAAGCTCAACTTTTTCATCTGGAACAGGTAGCCGACTTATCTCTACAATGTTGTTGTCTATTTACTTCAAATTCCTCGATAATTATGTTTTTGATTAATAGCACATTTTGGTTTTTATGTAGTTTTAGATTCAGGCTTGCACATGTTGGGGCCATTGAGATTGATCACCAAAATAAGAATGCGAACTGTTAAAGTGAAAGAGAGAATAGTATTTGGGTTTGTGCATGTTTTGTATGCTTTTTATTTTTGGATCTGTTTCGAGATTCTAATATTGCTCTTTGTCTAGGGTTTAATTTGTTCCCATAACTGTGCTATGTGATTCAAATAGAGTTCAAGCCGCTTTGGCCTTTGATGTTGGTAAAAAAAAAAATATCCCACCCTTGAAGACCATTTTGTTCTTATTTGTCCTTACTTTGAGCAGCTCTAATGTCTCAGTATTTCTTATCCTGTTCTTTTGGTTCTATCCATATTTTTTTTTCCATTTTCGGTGTAGAGCCGATGAGATATCAGTGAAAATCTATGGAGTTTGGTTGATTTTGGGTGAGATCCAATTTGTTAGTTTCTCAAGTATATTCTTGATGTTGTTATGCTTGATTTTATTGGCTTTTGCGTGCATTTGAATTTTTATTATGTTTTCATTTGAATTTTTTTTGGTGGCATGAAACTTGGTGTTTGAATGCAAAGAGTGCAATATAAATTTTCCCCAAGATGGATTCGTGGGAGTATAGATTTGGGAAGTTCCCAATCTTCCTTTGCTCGGATTGAATAGATAAGTCGAGTCCTTTTGAATTTTCAAATTTTTTCATTCCGTTTTTGTGTAGTTTTTATACTGTTTGAGATTGAGCTTATTATTTCAAGAAGGATAACCGTTCCCATTACCTGATTTGAGCTGATTCGGCGTTTGTCTGTTCTGCAGTCTAGGACCTCAATGATCGATTGCACCGAATTCCAGTAAATAGCTTGCTGATTTGATTTTCTTTTTTTAGCCGTTTATCAGGTAGAGTTACAGATTACATGCAATATACTCAAATAAAGAAAACTGTATTTTTTTCTTTCTGAGTTGAAATTATATTTTGTCAAATCAAACAACTCATTGGTCAATTTGTTAATCTCTTGAACTGCGTTGTGCAAGTAAGAGATACATTTGGTGTAATGGTCAAGTTCAATAGTGATACTTTTAATACCAATGCGTTAGCCCAACACACAAGCTCTTCATTTAAAAATAAGAGATACATTTGGTGTAATGGTCAAGTTTAATTAATTGACACAAATACTAGATATACCACAACTTGAACTTGCACAAGCTTTTTCCATGCAGGTTTCTTGTACAAAATGAGGGTTTTTTGCATGTGTTTCTGATAGTGACACATGCGCCTTTGTTAGTATAGCCTTGGATCGAGGTTTTGAAAATTCATGTTTTTGTTTTCTGTCATATTGGTAATGAAGTTTTGTGTCATATTTTTATATATGACAACTCCTATTGGATTATTTTCCGTTCTTAATTTTTAACTAATATAAATTTTTCTGTTATACACATTCTGTTTTTTCTGTAGTTCGACATCTGGATAGAATTGCAACAGCTTGGTATGCTTTTTTATCTGTCATAATTTCAATCTTCCACTAATTTCTATAATGTAATCTATTGTTAATGAAACTATTAACTTTTAATAATGTATCTGGGGTTTACTTGAGGCAATCAACATATATTTGAATTTGTTATAATTTTCTATCTGTGTACCATGATCCTCAAAAATACTAAACTAGAAAACACAAACTGTGAGGCAGCCAAATAGTTATTGAATTTATTAAATTTTCAATTTGTGTAGCATGATCCTTCACAATATTTAACATTAAAACATAGACAATGGTTACTATTCGCGACATAGTATAAGAATTGGAGTGAATTGAGTTTAGTCAACTTTATGTGAATTCTACTTTATGTTTTCTTATTTAAGAAAATTCAGAATTTCTTTTTTAAGTATTCTTATATTTGCTATAGTAAAATGCCAGTTTTGAATATGTCACTCTTGAAGTATCTGATTGAACATCTCTACATTTACTTTAGCAATAGGGTAGCATGGCTAAAGATCTAATATCTCTGGATTTACTGATAAAATGCCTAACAATCCTAGCCGTCTGGTTTTATTAAAGATTGATCCAATGGTTTTTGTGCTATCCCTATAAAAGACCTTTGAACCCTCATTTTTACATAAAAAGTTGTTAACCAGCATCGTGTGAAACCCTATTTTCCTCGTTTTTGAACTCGTATATATGGGATTTATGAAACCCCATATCTCAATTAATTCTTTTGCTTCCTTATGTAAACTCAGAAGAAGATTTAGCTGGATTTGGTCAAAATGCTAAATTAGATACCACATATATCATTAAATTGTCAGTGGTATAAGACAACATTAATTTATATCGTCTTCATTATTTCTTTGCATCTGAATATGTGATACCTGTTCTAAGTGCTTTCTTTTCATAAACCGTAAACAAAGAGATGATTGTATGTGTATAAAACATTGAATTATTCAAAAGGAGAGTAGTATACATCACATCAACTAATTTAATTTTGTTATTCATCTCGGCTTTTTCTCACCTTAATTTCATGATATTATTGAATATTAGGAATTCGCTCCAAGATTATCCGTGTTGTTTTTTTTTCTTTTTTACTGATTCTGAATATTAGGAGTTCGCTCCACCTTAGTTTCATACCTATCAGTTTTTTACTGCCCCATATCTGAAGTCTGGACATAAGAGTAGAAACATATCAGGTAAGCTTTTTCTGTTCAAGTCCTTCCTCTTTTTCACACTTGATATCTCTCACTGATATATTTTTTTTTTCTTTTTTTCAAGTCCATCTTTTTAGCACTTGATATTTCTCACTGATATATTTTTTTTTCTTTTTTTCAAGTCCTTCCTCTTTTTGGCCGATTCTGACTCCGACAAAGACGACGGCTCCAGGAAACGCCGCAAAGACAGAAAGGCCGACTTCACAAAGCCGGTCAGCTTTGTCTCCACCGGCATTGTCATGCCCAACCAGGAAGCCGAGAACCATTTGAAGCAGCGAACCGGCGACATGGACGACGCTCCTACATCAGGTTTTTCTGTGTTTTTAAGTTAGATGTGCTCATCGTTTTGTTGTACTTTACTTGCTTCTCTTCCTTTCAATTGCAATTTACTATTTCTATTCCCCTTGTTTTTTTGTTTGATTTTCATAGATTTGATGAGATTCAATTCGTGTTGTTTATATTTTCCCTACATTTTTCATTTTGATTTCAAGGTAGCTTGATAGTATTCCATCACTATGTGGTTTATGTGTCAATTTTATAGTACAGTACGTCCACGACTTGCAGTACTGCCTTGATTTCTAGTTACGAGTTCAAATACTTCCAGATTTGAGATGGAGAAAGTCGTGTTAGTTGCTTAGTTTGAATTATGAGGATGTTAAAACCTTTTCCCTAAAAAAGATAGATTTTGCGTAGTTGGAACCATAATACGTTTCATTATTATGTGTCTTTACTCATCAAATACATTTAAGAGATCAAGATATAGTCAAATACCCTTCTCCTTACATGCTTTTCTATAAGATAAATAAGATTGATGTTTGGTGATAAATCTTGCATTGCTAGTTGCATTGCCAGTTAAATGGATTTCAATAGTTACAGGGATAGCTACATATGCATTTTAACAGTCGCAGCAACGGGTCCATGTCATGTTAAAGGTAGTTACATTGGTAGCTACATTGATAGTTACATTGGTAGTTACATTGCCAGTTACATAGCTTTCAATAGTTATAGGGATAGCTACATATGCATTTTAACACTTGCTTTTAATATAAATTTTCGTTCTAATACGCAGCAGGAACCGCAACTGCATCACGCTGCAATTATTATGTAAATGACTTATGTAACTACATTAAGCTACCTATGTAACTATAGATGGATAGTTACCTAGGTAGTTACATATGCCTTTTAATAGTTATAAGTCCAGTTACATGGAGATGTCTGTTAAACGTTAGTTACATGAATCAGTCACATGACCAGCTACATGGCTTTCAACAGTAACATGAGTAGTTATATTGTTAGTTACTTCATACTTACATTCCAGTTACATTGCCAGAAACATGTCCAAGTCACAAATAGTAGTTACATTGCCAGTTACATAGCTTTCAATAGTTACAATGATAGCTACATAACAGTTGCTTTTAATCTGCCGCTATATTGGCATTGATTTATAAAGGAGAATTATGTTCGTTGTATCAATTTTTAATATGAAAGACTGGTTGTTAGTCGAGTTACCATTGAAGAGTCATGTCTTCATGATTCTTCATGTTAGAGCTGCACTTTTTTTTGTGTGGGTTTATAAGGTTTTGATTATGGGTTTCTAGTCTCAGTATTATCGGTTAGTGGAACTGGAAATAGACAAGTGAATGGTATTATCCGAATATCGCAGTGGTTGATGGCTGAATTCAAGTACAAGTCATAATTTTTAGATTTAAGGTTTTATAAAGTTCGGGGACGAAATTTCTCTAAGGACTTTATGAGTGTGACAACCCGGAATTTTAATATATATACCTATTTATAAAGTTGCTTAGGCCGGATGTGGAGCGCACGTCCGCACTGGCTTAAAGTGCGCATGTCGCTCCGTTTGCCATCGTCTGGCACCAACGACGGCACGCCTCCACCCCAGCGGACTCTAGCACCATCCCCGATCACTTTTCCTCCCAGGCGAGTCCGCTGAATTCCAGTTTCCGGTGAGATCGACTTTATTTGAAGTTTTGGGTGATCTCTCCGGAAAACTGGAAAAGAACAGACTCGCCGGGGAGGGAAACTGGTCGGGGACGTTGCTGGAGTCTTCTGGGAGGGAGGCGCCCCGTCGTCGGCACTGGACGGTGGCGAACGGAGCTCCGTGCGCACTTTAAGGACTGTGCGCACGTGCGCTTTCTATCGTTTTCGTACATATATATATATATATATATATATAGTCCGTCTGCTACGGACGTCCGCACTGTTTTACGGTGCAGATTTTCGTCAGTTCGCTAGCGTACGGCGCCGCGCGAAGACTCGCCTCCACCCCAGCCGACTCCAGCAGCTTCCCCGACCACTTTCTATCCCCGGCGTGTCCGCCGAATTCTAGTTTTCCGGCCAGATCACCCAAAACTTCAAACAAAGTCAATCTGGCCGGAAAACTAGAATTCGGCGGATTCACCAGGGAAGCTGCTAGAGTTGGTTGGGGTGGAGGCGTGCCCTCGCCGACGCCGTACGGTGGCGAACGGACGAAAATACGGTGCGGACGTCCGCACCTGAGAAAAGTTCTATATATATATAGACGCTGAAAACTATCTAGTTACATAGTTTCTTTTGCTTTTGTTGTTATTGGATTTAAGTAGGAGAAGACGGACTATTGACGAAAGAAGCCGGCGAATCTAGGGCTCCGGCGACGACGATACCTGTAATTCTTAGGTAAAGTAATTCAATTTCTAGCTGATGGATTTTGTGGGTTCTTCAAAATTGAATCTAGATTTTGAGATTTTGTTTATTTCATGATAATTGATCAAGTACTTTTGATGGTGGATATTCTTTGCAATGAATTTGATTTCCGTTTGAGATAGCTTGCTGAAGCAACCCAAAGTGTTCTTAAGGTAATCTTTTCAACTTCAATTTTATTTTGTCATAAAGAGCTATTCAATCCAATTTGTGGTTCATTGTGTGTTCAATTTTGATGTGAATTTGGTGTGTTGGTTTTCTGGGTTTTCGGCTTATTGGTGGTGGTGGGATAAGAGGATCTTATGGTAATCTTTTCAACTTCAATTTTATTTTGTCATAAAGAGCTATTCAATCCAATTTGTGGTTCATTACATGTTCGATTTTGATGTGAATTTGGTGTGTTGGTTTTCTGGGTTTTCGGCTTATTGGTGGTGTTGGGATAAGAGGATATGTTCTTTTTGGAAAGCCATGCGATTCATGATTTGGTGAGGAAATCAAGTAACAAATAATACTGAAAAGTACCTATGTACATGTAGATTAGTGATCAAACCAATGTTTAGGTAGTAGTTTTATAAGTCAATACTATGGAATGCTTTGGTTTGCTTACTAAATGCTAAGCAAATTCAGATTTTCTGTTGGGTGCTCTCAAAGTTGTCCTGTGGCAATACTTATGATGATACATGCCAAGTAGTATAATATATTATGTGCAGTTGTTGTTTCGTTCTCAGCAACTGAATGTGTTTTTGGTGATTGGCTAATATAATCACTTTCACTACTGGCAAAATGGTCACATCTGTTTGTGTTGCACGATGTCTAAGATGTAGTGATTAGTGGATTAATGATGATATTGATTATGAGATGTCATTTGTGCTAGGTTTAGTGACAAAGGTGGGTATTAATCTGTGTGCAATTTTGAAATATCAGAACTTCATTGAAGGACTGAATTCCAAGGTTGAGTGCCTTTTGCTCTGTTTTACTTTGATCTTTTGGCACCTTTTTCTCTGTTTTACTTTAGTTGTTTTGGTGCCTAACTATGTGTATGTATATTTACTTGTATATATATATATATATTGATTGAAGAGTTAGTTCATTAGATGGCTTTGCGCGCAGGCTTATATAGTTTGATTTATTAATGTTATGATATTGATGGACAAACTTATTATATTTGAAGTTTCAACATCTATTGCTTACATTGTTATGTTAGGTTTCCAAAGGGAACTTTGAGATGGCTTTTGATTTTAATAGCACAGTCAATAGAGTATTATTAACACTAGGTCTATGTTCAGATAATGTGTGTGTCCTAATCTGTGTATAACTAATCAATAAGTGTATAACTGATGGGATGCACCATGTCACCATCCGTATATGAATCTCTTACTGAGGTATGTTTCTAATGTGTGTATAATTAATTAAAAAATCAGTTACTAATCTGTGTATAACTTATGCACCTCAGAAAAAAAAATGTTCTAATTTGTGTATAAATGATAATAAACATATCCTCTCATGCCTATGGCGTATTGAGGATAGTTTGAGGTTCTAGAATCTGGTGCAGTATGAGAAGATGAAATGCATTTTCGTGCATTATGTTAGACAGTAATCATTTGGCTGAGTTGAGAGATTTACAATTTTCAAGTTTTCCTTGGTAGGTAATAGGTACAAAAGTTTTTTGAAGATATTTTCGAGGATTTAGATTATTTTGAGCAAGTGATTCATAGGAGGGAATTGTGGAAGAGACATTTAATAGTTTTGGAGATCACTTACTAAACTAGGTATGGAGAATTGTTGTTTTGAAGAGACATTTAATAGTTTTGGATAAACTTTTATAACAGAGATATGCATGAGAGATGGGGCTTCCACAACTAGTCTGTAAGTGCTTGGGGATTATTTATGCAGACCATGTGCAAGGTTCTTAGGAGTAAAATTAGGTTCTCCTAGGAACATGTTAGCAGATTCTGTGATAAGCAGGCTTTATTTTTGGTAAATACTTGGGATCACAATAGTAGGAAGTTTGAGGAGTAGGCTTGGGCGTATTGTTCTAGAATCTGGTGCAGTATGAGAAGATGAAATGCATTTTCGTGCGTTATGTTCGACAGTAATCATTTGGCTGAGTTGTGAGATTTACAATTTTCAAGTTTTCCTTAGTAGATAATAGGTACAAAATTTTTTTGGAGATATTTTTGAGGATTGAGATTATTTTGAGCAAGTGATTCATAGGAGGGAATTGTGGAAGGAAGAAAGTCTATAGTTGGAGAGTTGAGATTAGATATGGAATGCAAGGAGTTAATTTTAGCATATTTGGACAGAAGAAGAGTTATTTAAGTCATGAATCCTTTATCTACGGTTAGTGGAAATAGATAAGTGAATGGTGTTAATTCGATTGATTTGCTATGTGATCTTTATATAAAGCATAAATTACATATTATTGTTTACATGAGTTAGGCTTTACTAGGCTTTGTTGATTAAGATAGTTTCTGTAAGATTAGCAACTGTTCTCTAGTGATCATTTGAGGCGTATGCTTTACTAGGCTTTTAGGTACTATGTTTTTAAGGCGTATGGTTTAAAGTAAAGTATATTCTTAAGCCATATGATAGCTTTTGTGTTTAAAATTAAATGTGTGCTTATGGATAGGATTGTGAATTGTATTCGAATATCTATTTCTATGCAGGGACATGTACATTGGCAATAGCTATGTGATCTTTATATAAAGCATAAATTACATACTATTATTTACATGAGTTAGGATTTACTAGGCTTTGTTGCTTCAGATAGTTTCTGTAAGATTTGCAATTGTTCTCTGGTGATCTAGTGGTAGATGTGCAATTTAGGATTATGAAATTGTTATAATTAGTGATAAGATACTAGGTTTGATCAATTCGTTTGAGAAGAATTAGCAGTAAGGTGATGCCATTTATGATTTTGGGAACAGATCTAAATTGAAAGTCTGCAGGAAAGGAATACTTGATTAGCAAAGCGAAGTGTAAGAATATACTTGAGTAGCAGTAGTTTGGATGCAATTGTGTTTCTTCTCAGGTTTACAATTCAAGAGCCATAGCCTTGGCTGGCCACAGCTTATTCAACAATTATGGGCATGAGCTTTTCAAGAAATCAGTCAGAAGGTATCCTCAAGGATTAGTAATGTTTAAGCCTTTTTGAATCATGATATTGCACTTCAGTTTTTTATTTGTAGTGAAATTTGTGGATGCCTCTTTTCTCAGTTATTTGAAATTATATGAATTGGTTGGATCAATGGTCATATCACAGTTGTGCTATTCATATACTGATACTTACAAGTGACATCGAACTCATGATTTGTATTATGCTCAGGTGGTCTGACCTTCATGGCAAGACCTTCATAAACTAAATATGCACAAATTGAATTGACAGTAAATTGAGTGTAATGAAAATTTCGCATAGGATGAAATTGCAGTCTGACCATCTTTCTAAATGACAAATATTACAGCTGCTTTTGTATTTCTTGCTGACTTTTGATTGAGCACTTACTAATTGAAATGACATAGTATTGAACCAATCAAAACAACTATTTGAAGGAAACAAGATTACTTAAGGGATGTGACTCAGGCTTAATTTCAATTCCTTCAGTCCCTATATATATGAGGTTGTTTTTGAAAAATAGGGATAGACTAATAAATGACAGTCAAATCCCAGACATGCAAAGGCATCATGATCATGAGCTAAGCACCTGAGCTTTAAGTTTGTATTTATAACATGGGAGAGTATGACATACATGCCTTTTGGCATGAAGATTTCTTGATTAATGTCAACTTTCGTTTCATTCTTCAACAGGTCACTAGAGTGTACAAGGAAATAGAGCATGCTGAGATTGAACTTACTGTGAGTTTACTGCTCTGAATAATGTATATTTGATCATGAAAATGCACCTCCATGAAAAAGTTCTTAGGGTTAATTCATTGAAGACTATATTTGGTTTTTGTTGGTCAGGGCATACCGTCCTCTAAAAAAGAAACAAACATCATATATCTAATTGAATCAGGTATTAATAAAATTATTCTTTCCGATAACAAAAGGAAAAAGAACTGAAGCATGGACGGTAAAGGTTGAAACATCATTTGTTACCATCTGCCGGGTTTGAGTGTGTAAGATCGTTTTCGTTTTTGCTTTTTGGTTCTGGTGCTTCGGTGAAGATCGTCTGATAGTTGTTTCCTTTCCCTTTTTTTTTTTGGGTTGTTGCAGGGAGGTATGGGTTCATCGATTGAGTGATCAATCTAGAAATGATGTTTACAGGTTCATCTTTGATTTTGGTTTTTACTTTTTCATTAGTGAATTCATCTTCAACATCTATATATAATCAGTTGCTGGGTTTTCTTTTCCTCTGTGTTCCCTTATTCTTGATTTGCATTTCCTTGACTTGGTGTAATGGAACGTTTTGTTATGTTGCAGACTTTCAATTTTCGGTGGATTATACCTTCCAATTTGGATAGCAATTGTAAAGATTGGAACTCTATTTGAGAATCATGTATATCAATGTGGAAATTTATGTTCTGTTTATAAATGAACTTATGATAACCTTGGATTTTGTTCAATTCTTTACAATCAAAAGAAATTGAACTTTCTTAGGCTGTTAAACCTGCACTGGACTTGAGTTTCAGTAAGTAGGAATGAATTTTTTGAAATTAATGACTATTATGGTGACTCTTTTGCAGGTCTCATACTGTTGGATTCTTCACATATGCAAGGAACAGTTCTCTGACCGCATTCTTGACCAACATTGAGTTGCTTTTCAGCAACCTCTGCAAAAAGCACATTCCATGATTAAGTGGACCATCCTTCAACTGGTATGCATTGGTTTAGTTTTCAGTTTAGTAAATGGGATAAGCATTCATTGGCTGAAATAGATACTGTTATGGCTGACAAGAATAACTGTGTAAAATCTAGGGAGGTAGATCCTGGCACTGAAGTTAAGAAGGATGTTGGCACTGAGAAGCAGTTGGAAGAGAATGAGGCTGCTGATATCAACAAGGAGGTTGATCGTGTGGATGAGCCAGAAGAGGAGTTTTTCAATGTGAGTACTTAAATCGTAAGGCTGTAACTTTTCAACAATCAAAAGAGATAAGCTTTCTTATTTCATTTCAATTCTTTTTTTGGGAATTTTTTTTTTCATTCAGAGACATGATGACTACGTGATTTTAAGCTAAAAGGATAATGATGTTGAGAATGCACTGCAACATATAACTTGGTTAATTTGGAAGGTGATGACCTATTTGTGGTTTGGTTTACCAAGTTGTTATTGCTCATGTAATCAAAATGTTAGTTTCAGAAGTTCTTTAAAAGAAAAGAAAAACTGTCTTCTGATTTGTTTAGGCTCTATATATCAGATTGAAAAGAGTGACATTTTTATAGTACCAGTGTGAGGGAGCTAAGTCGAAGGTTCAAGATTTGGTTCCTAGGATTTGGTAGATATTTATTTCTGCACTACCCCTATATTAAGTTTTACCATAACATCAAAATATAATGGAACTAAAGATTTATTTTCCTTTGAGGAAGACCAAAAAAAAAGAGACAAATATACATATACCTTGCACTCTATGCATTGCTGATTTTTATGAATCTCTTCTACCCTTACTTGGTCCAACTAATGTGTTCTCTTATAGTTTGTTTTATAGCAGGGCAAATATTAGACTCATGTGGTGCGCTGTATGCTCTAAGAACTGCCAATGCCACACAGAATGGAGGAGGAAATTCTACAAAAGCCTGTCATAGGAGTGCAACTTCTTTGTGTACATGTATTACATAATCTTTCAGCTTTAAAACTTATTCTACCATAGTTACACCAGTGACATGTGTGTTTCTAGATACTTATTTCCTTGGTATTAAATCAGGAAAGGAGTTAAGATTACACCTGAGAACAGAATAAACAAAATGGGGCAAAATGACTGTACTGAAATGAACATCCTTATTACATAAGATATATTAATTGTGAGTTTTGAGGTATGCTTTTCTGCTGTGTAGATGGGAGGGTAATGTTAGCAATGTTAATGGTAGAACATGGTTTGATAGCTTCATGAAACCTTCTTCTATATTCGGCAGGGCAGCAAACAAGGCAGCACAATGGAAAAATTGGGAGAAGTGCTAGGAGAACCAAGAAGCAGCTACCATGGGAGGTGACTTTGTGTATCTATGGTTTCCCAACTAACACTTCAGCTGTCCAGGTACCTATACTATGTATTATCATTGACTTGATGAAAATCTGGAAAGTTGCATTATTTCCTCTGGAACCTAAATTGGGTTTAGGTTTATCTAACAAAGTAATTCTTTTTCTAACAAAGTAATTATTTCTTTCTTTTTCTAACAAAGTAATTCTTTGCCAGACTACCGTAAAAATGCTTTTATCTTTTTCCCATTTTGATTAAATTGATTTATATTCATTTTGATTGGTGAAGTTGACCTCGAAACCATTGTGCAAATTGGTTTTGAATTCCTGATTTTAGTTTCTTTTGTTTTATTTTCCTGAAATTGATCGATTCTTCTTGACGTTTTCAGATTTCATATCGATTGCTGTTATGGCAAGAGTTTCATCAAGGCTGACAAAAGGTATTGCCTCTTTCTTGCTCTGGATGATTGATTTTCAATTCGTTTCTTGCTTGCATATCTGAATTCGGTGACTGCTTCAAGAATTTTGGGGTTTTGGAGAAATGGGTTTTTGCTTCTTGCTGGGAAATCAATGTTCTTTTTGATTTTTATTTGTCTGGTTATTTTGCCTCTGTTTTGGTTTTGATTTGAAGATTCTTCTACGCTTAACAGTATAATACCCGAGGTAACCTTCTTACCTTTTTAATTATTTTTAGTTTCAGTACATGCAACTTTGTGGTTCAGATGAGTTTGGGATTTTCCAATTTGGCAAGATTTAAGGACTTTAGGGAATTGTAGCTTTGAAATTATGATCCTGTGTTCCTCATATTTTATGCAAAAATTAGTTGGGTTGGATAATCAATTTCAAACCTTAACCAAGGTTTTCAAATCAGTTGTGAGTTGATTTGAAGCTGAGAAAGAAGGAGATGCCTATGGGTAATGGGTTTTCAGTTCCATTAACTGTTTTGTTTTGTTTTTTGGTTTTGCAATTTTGTCTCATCGATTGAAAACTGAGTTTAGTAACAGTATATACTAAAACACAGACCATGATTGCCGCAGTGTAAATTATTAAAATACTCCAAATCATTTCCCTCATAAATTATTAACATATATGCAATTGGTGGTGAGTTCCATTGTTGGAATTGAGCTTTGAGTTTTTGTTTTTGGTTTGGTTGAGACTTCTTATTGATCATTCACAGCTGCCACTCTGGAGCACAGTAGACAAGTAAATGGGCAGTCTTTATCTGATCACTCTAATGATTGTCGGATATCTCATTTATGTAGGCTTCTTATTCAGTTCTCATTTAAATAGGAAATGGAAGCAACAGTCACCAGTAATAGAGATGTGTATGTTGCAGCAGTGCCTCTAAGAGCCACAAAAAAATGGACCTGTCCGGCGCTCCTCACCACTATGAGAAAACGTAGTAAATTCGGGACCTACCTTTGTAAGATTAATAATCTTTTCATAAGTGCAGGTAATACGCTCTGTGGATTACTTACTTTATTACTTTAACCAGCTTCCAGAATGAGCCTATGGGAGCATCTGATGATAATTATGGTGAATGTCCAAAACCAAAGTAAATGCAGTTAACATCTCATACTTCCATGGTAATGAAATAAGCATGTGCTTGAGATTATTATTGATCATAGGACATCATTACAACCTCAATATGATTATTGCCAAATATTACAATCACTTTTTATTATCTGTTTAAGAGCTTGAAGTACTAACTGAATTTTTCTCTCATATTTTGTGTTTTCTTGCATATACTTTACGATGACATATCAGGATGCCCTCAGGCATCTCAGGGTTGGTATCTTAATTATTCTCAATCCTATAAATGAATCAATCTTTATATATATATATATATATATATGTATACTCTTAAACGAAGATTTGTAGTGTATATCTGCATTCTTTAACAATTAATAAATCTTTATTAAAGGATGCCTAACTCTGATGATGTCAACTGTTGAAAAGAGACTGGTGAGATAATGTTATTGGACTGACAATTTTTTGTTTTGAGGTAGGATAAGAAACCAACATTAAGTTTTGATCCTGCTCATGGCTGGGTTAGAAAACTTGCACACTTAAGTCAAACAAAATGTGGTATTTTTACTGTAATACGTGAGTACTTTTAGTGCAATTAGTACTTGGAAAGCATTAGTAAACTCTGATATCTGAAACTTACTTACATACTTATGAATTTAATTATTTGTATTTTATAAGTATTTTCGACAATATCTTTTCCTCTGTTTTTTTCCTTAAGTTTCTTGAGGTCGGTTAGATGCCTTTATGACATTCTTTTTTTGACCTGTCCAATTATTGGATTAATACCTACAGAAGAACAGAATGAAGTGTTGATCATTCTTTTTCAATTAACTGCCTGTATTTTTGATTTTGAATGCAAAACATTGATCATAATGCACAAAACTCCGTTGCTTTACACAATTTGAGTACACTATTACATACAGAGAAATATATGAAAGTGCACAAAATTGATACACAACAACACTTTTGCAGGTGATGAGGTGAGCAATCCTCATGTACAACATCAAAACAGAAGCAGAGAAGAGATGATGTCGTGTGCATATCTGCTCTAAGTGGCAAGGGCAGAATTGAAGGTACATCTGATTGATTATGAATCAATGCTTCAACTTTATGATTAGAATGTGTTTTGTTTAACATGACTAAATTTGAATCTGATTCTAATTTGGTTAATCTTAGATGTGTATAGGTTATGAGGTTTAATTTAGATACTAATGTTGCCGCAAAATGAAAATGGACAAATCTACAGAAAACATTGCCAACAATATTGATATTATAATACTACCACTATTTAGGGGCCTCAGCAATTGTAACATTTTGTAGTTTCCCTATGCATGGTTAATCAAACATGTCTAACTTCAACTACACCATTAGAGGATGCTTCATCATCATGTGGTATAATTTGAACTTCATTTTTGTGTATCTTACTGTGCTGACATCTTCTTAGGCGTTTCAAAAAAGAAGTTTTATAATATGGAGAAGAAGCTTCTAACCTAAAAAGGAGGACATCAGTTGATAGAAGAAAGTTCAAAATTGCCTCAGGTGGACATCACTTGATAGAAGAAAATTCAATTCAGAACTGCGTTTTAACTTTGCTAAGTCAACAATTTGGTATAATGACAACTGCAAAGTTGCATGAACTTGGGTTCTGTTTGTGTTAGCCTTTTGTTGCTTATGTAGCTGCTTCCTTTCTATAGTAAAATTATTCTGAAGATGATCACCTGAATATATGAATGACTTTGTAATTTACTTGAAAGTTCACTTACATGGGATTTTATTGAAGAAATGTCAATTTTATTTAAGATCACATTAGCAATGTGTTTATTTTTATTTTATTTTTAAACAAAACCAATTTACACAACCATGAAACCCGCAGCAAAGCGTGGGCTCAGTAGCTAGTATGTGAATAGCTGCCTACTGACATGATACTTATTATCAACATGGATTTTTCAACTTGGTCATGCTCTTCAAGTTCATTATTGCTGTATCAGTTTTGCAATTTATTCCTTTCATTTGTACAGGGCAATGCTGCTGGGAAGGTGATGATTGCTTCTTTACTTTGGTTTTTAGCATTGTAAAGGTTAAAAAAACCTATTAGATTTTGTTGTTAAATGTACTTAAAATTCTTTTTGGTGATTAATGTGCAGCTCTAGAGCTTAGTGGAAAGACAATCGCGTTTAGATCCTATAAATCTGGTAAGGAATTCATCTTTCACACTGAATTTTATTTTCACTTTTAGATCAGCAATCCTTTCTTTAAACCAAAATTAATTCAAGCATCTGTTTTGTGGATTATCCTGAGGTAAAGAGACGAACTGAAGAATGAGTACAAGTTTGACTGATGGAGTATGAGTTTGAGTATTGTAGTCACTCGAATGTTTCCTTAACTTTGATAAGTATTTCGCTTCCTTTTTACTTTAACTGTTTGGTTTGTTGTCTGCGTGTGGTTTGGAATTGGATTTTAGATTGAAGATGGTGCTCTGTGTGTTTGAGGTTGTAAGGGGGGTTATATTTTTTCAGGTGTGCTTACTTCTCCTAAGTTTGTTATTTCGTTTTTTATATTATGAATCTGAATTTTGATCTTCTTTTGATATCCGAACTGTTTCTGATCTAATTACATGCCCTATTGTTATTTTCCTTGTTCAAATGCTGGACTTCCTGGATGAAGGAGCTTACGCCATCCAAGAAGCTCAACTTTTTCATCTGGAACAAATTCAGGTAGTCGGCTTATCTCCACAATGTTGTCTATTTACTTCAGATTCCTCGATAATTATGTTTTTGATTAATTGCACATTTTGGTTTTTATGTAGTTTTAGATTCGGGCTTGCTTATTCTCCTTGCAGCTATTCTAAAATGTATCGTCTTTTCTTTCAACTTTGCCTACAATGTTATTGTTTCTTTCTGGCTCAGCTTTATGGTTTGAATGGTGTGTTTTACTGTGTTACCATACTTAATTGGCTTATCATCCATTCATGGTTTTTTCTGTTTTATAAAGTGGGGGAGTAGTTTCTGTAAATCACCAATTATGAATTCATGGTTTTTCATGTTTTATAAAGTATTCTGCAGTGAACCAATTCAACCACTAATGTCTGCCTAATGATATAGATGTTTGACCTGTTTAATAATCTTTTCATGCGTTTGAACAATGGTTCATGAGTGGTTGCATGCCTTGTGCTTAAATCCACTATCCTTTTGAGAATGTTGAACTTTTTTTGCTTCCCTGGAAATTTTGTGGTTGAAGGGCTGGATCAGATTCGTAGACAGATTCCTAGACGGTAAGTTTATTGTATTTGGAGTTTTCAGTTTTTCAGATTTGATTGTTCCTTTCATGTTGGCTATCACTAATTGTAGTCATACGACTGAGTTGGGTTAGTCAATGTCAGTGGTCTAGAACTTCCTAAATTTTCTAAAATCAATTTAGAAAATTATATCAATTATGTACTCCAAAAACCATGAAGTACAGTTGGAAACATAACTGTGAATTTGTGGCACTTTATGTTTTATTCTTGTTGATTGCAGGCTTTAGTGATGCAAGGTAAACATGCAGAAGCAGTAGTGGAACTGTCAAAGATATGCCTTGTTTGGCGGATTTTCCCTCCCGAGGAGTCTTCGGTATGTGCTCTATAATTCATCAAACAACTTTACCCAACAAAGCAACAATTTTTGACTCATAGCACTAATAGCCGCTATTCATGTTCCTATATTATCTGAGAGCTATTTTTCTTAGGGCATTTGCTTTATAGTTTTTCAGTATAGTCTTCGCCTGTATTTTTTTTTACCTTTGTTATGGTGTTTAAAAATGTATTCTCTCTTTGTTTAATGGTTTTTGTTTAACATTTTCTAGTTAAGAAAATTATCTTATGCTCAATCCCAGTAAATAATTCAAACCGACATTGCGAGTCTTTTTTTGAATCAAAAACATTGTGAGTCTGTAGTTATATATATATATAAAGACATAATATTTTTCAATGACCTGGCTAGCCTCTAATCAATGTACACATGCATCATGAGAAATTGACTTTCCTTCCTAACTTTGTTGTTGCGTTTGGGATCAGTTTCTTGACGATTGGTTTTTACTGTGCAGCCTGAGATGGAGATGGTGGCTCGAGGCTTGGATAAACACTTGAAATGGATCAGAGGGAATTTCTTATGAGCATGCTTGTTGGCATTTGCAGCGAAGAGAGCCAGAAAAGAGCAGCAGAAGCGCTAGGTTTGGTGTGTTTGCTTCTTGGCAAATTTTGTTATGCTAATTAGTAGTGACTTGTTATATTAGGTTGGTTTGAACTTTGAACTAAACATACAAGCTTCACTGATATAGCAATTAGGCATAACAAGATATTGTGTTGGCCTTTTGATATTGGATGATAGAACCCATAATCAATTCAAGTGCCAAATGGTGGTGTTTCTGACCATCCCACCCTTCTCTTCTCTGTCAGACTAGAAAAAGTAAAAGCCTTATCTGGATTTCCCTTTTTTGGATGCATAAACTGTATCTGTATGTTATGATATTACAGATTAATGACATTTTCTTTAGCAGATGATGAAAGTCATTTTAAAGTATAGTGTTGCAGCTTGCAAGCATCATTTGGTTGTCTGTTATTGGTTTCTAATAGTGTGTCCCTTTTCTTTGCAGGTATCATGGCAAATAGTCTTTAGTTAGAAAATAACCATCAAGGAATCACATGGTGAATCAAATCTAATAACCATAAGGAAACACATTGGGTATTTACTATTGTGAATAAGCTCTAATATCAATTAAGAAATATATCGTTCTTTTAGTGTTGTGAATCAATTATACATTGTATTTGCACAACTCGTTATATGTGAAATCATATATTTTTTCTTCAAACATGTATCATTTCACATGGGCATTTCCGGATAATTCAGTTCGCACGGGCAAATTGGTCTCGCATGACCATTGTGCGTGGACAAATTGGTCTCACATCCATTGTGTGCGGACAAATGTTGTCGCATACGGACAAATGACACGTCGCGCACACCCTTTCTCCAGACAAATTTCATCTCACGTTTGACCACATAATCCCACACACCAAAAGCCACGTTCTCTACCAAAGAGCTGACCGCGGACAAACCTCCTCAAAGGACAAATTTTGTCGGACAAGTTTTTACTCGGGTCACAATGATCAGTCTCTCGATTGGCTAAACTCAATTATCCTCCTCCATCTGTTTGCAAATTGAGGCTTGGAGGATGATTGCATGTGCACGGGGTCCAACCCCCTAGTTACCAAAGCAGCGTGACCTCACATTGCATGGATCGCATGGAAAAGCTATGCTCGTTCGGGTAAAGTTCACTTACGCTCGGCCATGCACAAAATGGATCTACTCTCGATCTATCCGCTCGTGATTATGCATCTACAAGGGGTCCAACCCCGTGCGGGCACTGCTCACTATTCACAAATGAGTGCACTCGGCCCCATCGATATCACTCCTCCAAAGATACAAATACTAGGGCAAGCGCACAACATTTGCATGGGAACGGTTCAATTACAATTCATGCGTGAGAACGCACAGCTGTGTTCACATTGAGGCAACAAGGCAATCACCATTGCTTAATTAAAGCCAAAAAAGACAAGGCAAGGAAACCAAATTCCATGCAAATTTGGAGAACTTGTTATATGGCGCCAAGTTCCACCGATCGTAATGGAAAAATGCACACGACAAAACAAGCTATCGAATACATTCATACAATGATGATTATGAATTTCAGAGCAACTCCACCTTCAAGTCTGACAAGCCAAAGCATAGCTACGGGATGAGAAATTCTACTCTACACCCAGCAATTTTCTTTGGGCACCCATGCGGAACCGCCTAGCTCACTAAAGATTCTAAAATTGCTCGATCGACGAACACAAAATTAGCTATCAGCTTGAAATATAGCAGCTTGTTCGCCCAGCTCTTTTTTCGACGGACGAACACCATGCTTGATCAACAAACTTGATCGGAACAATAAACTAAGAGCCCGACGCTCATACTTCTATTCTCTTTACCAATCTCATAATTGTATTGCAGTTACGAACACAAATTTAATTTGTTTTATTCTGAATTTGCAGTTACAAACAAAATAATCTCGCCCACGATCGGCCCCATTTCCATGAACGCTCAGCTCTTCAACCATATCTACACGGTATCAAGCTGCCATCTAATTAACCCAAATGGAAAGTCCATATTATGCAAAGTCCATCTAGACTCACAAGATGGGAAAGTAACAAAGTAAACAATTCATGTTTAGTACTTCAGTTTGCCCACATACATACAAGAGCATCATCATGGTCTTAGACATGCATGGAAGGAGTCCAGTCAAGGACGTTCAGTTCTTCTAATGCATCAAGACAAATCTACCGATCGAAACACAAAGCAAATGCTCTTCACCAACAATTCTAACTATTATACATCAGAGACAGCAAGCTACTCTTGGCACCCAAACAACAAAGTCGCCAGGGCAGCCATGCATCAAGCTCCGAACAGCTAAATTGAACCTTTGAACACGAAAGAATTGCAGCAGAAATTCGACATCAGCGGTCAACTTCGACCGGAAACTTCGATTGAAGGAACTTCACGTTGAAGCGCCCAACAATTTTCTATGGGCACCCATGCCTTCGATCAGCACTCGAACCCAGCGCTCCAATTTTCTTCACAGATTACCGTTCGGAGTCCAACTCTCACCTGTTTCGCTCCTCCTTTCCGATCGGAGTTCAGAGCCCAATACTCAATCATCCATTCAATTACGGACAACAAGAAATTGAAGCACAAGTTTCTAGTCGGCATCTGTTCTATGAACGACGACATTCGAAACACCGTTTCAGAGCCTATCTTACAGAATCACAAGATTACAAACAATAGAGGCCCATGCCTTCCTCCATCTTCGAACGCAAAAGCTCAGCGTTCACCCAAATCCCAAAAATACTCGACTCCTGTCGTCGCCGGCAGAGGAGTCCACGCACAGCCCTCAAGCTTCGACTACTACGATAAGAGCTCGCTTGACCAACTCCGTATCCGACTCCGATCGAGATCGAAACCAACACTCACAAAAGCAGTTCAAACACAGCACAATACACACCTGGAAGTACAACGCCACAAAATTTCAGATCAATAGGAGTTACCAAGTCTTGCTGAAATTCAATACAACACAGCTGCCCCGTGCTACCTGAAAATTACATCAACCACGTACCCATATTTTACAGAATTTTATAGTAAATAAAGGTTAAGGTATCTTTAGCTTAATGACAGATTTTAGGAAGACATAATGAATTTGACACTAATTCTTTCGCCTAAAAGAACAGTATTGCCTTACATGTCATCTTTGCTTCACACCGGAAATGTTTTTATGGTGTTCATCAAAAATACATCAATTGGTGGTCAAGATTGCATGACAACTATATCAATTGGTGTTCATCAAAAATTACAATTCCAGCAGCACCATCATACATCCCCGTAGTGCCGTCGTGTAGACGTGCAGCCCCGCAGTGCCCTCGTGCCGTCCCACAACGCCGTCACTGCCCTTAGAGTCTAGATATGCAAACAATGCAAGTATGCAACTGCACAAGATGGGGGTATGGAAGATAAGCAAGAGACTTAGCAGAAGATCCCATAAAGGACAAATAGTAATCACTAACATACTATCTGAGGTTGAATATGGTTACAAAAATAGTCTTAACAAGACATTACATTTCCAATCTAATTCAAAAGTTCTTCAATAGCACTTTAGAGTTGTCCAATCAGCTTGTCTGTTACTGAGGTTGTTTTGGCTCATTGTAGAAAATACAGTGATATGCGATAGCAAAAAAGAACCAGATTGAAGTCAGATAAAAAACAATCATGAATCATGTTAGATTCTCAGTTTAGAATAGAGATAGATTCATAAATTAAGTTCACTGTACCAACAAACTACCATAAGGACAACTAACTGAAAGAAAAAAGGAAGTGTAAATGAGCAAGGACTTTTATACAAAAGAAAAAAAAATTAACAGTCTGCACATCAAACTAAGCAACTGAACAGAATGGTGTTGTATCTCTCATAGACTATCATCCATAGCAACTAGCAAGAATCATCACAGTATGCCTAAGTCCTGCATTTGAACTTCAACGTAGCAAAAGAAACATTAAGAAATGAATAACAATAAAACCGTTACCTGAGTAATAACCAAAATGTAAGAATTACATGCAATATTAGACATATTTAAGACTAAAAGCATTAAACACACCTGGTGTTTATATTTCTCTTCTCCATTGACCCAGCTTATTTTAAGTGCAAATCATCCAAATAATAACCATTGTATCTTAACACACACCTAAACAAATCAAGGAGACCCCAAAACCACAAGTCATTAAGAACTCCCCCAGAGATACCTGAATTAAAAAAAAAATGAAGGAAAATAACCAAGAGATTTGGTATGGAATGTCTATTTTCATGCATGATCCCAACAGTAGCCAGGAAACTAAAGGCTGCGATACCTCTATGTACTAACAAGTAGCGACCCCAATTTGATACAAATAGCAAGTAGCAAGTAGCAACCCCAAAATTGATCTCAAAAATCATCAAAATCAAAGATATTGAAAATGAAATAGATACAAACTAACCAGAATCAAATTACCAAGCAGCCTTGCTCGATTGATGCTTACATCTCGAGACGAGGTGATGCCTTGTGCGTGCAGTCAACCAACCTGTTCCCCCTTCATTCATATCGAAAGTTTGAAATCGCGTTTCGCACCTCGAAATCTAAACCCTGAGCCCCTGTTCGGACCCAACTGAGTAGTCTGAACTTTACACCTTTGCCACCGATTACGGAGAAGAGTCACTCTGTACACTCTGCTAGCCGGAGTCAGGGAAGGAAGAGATTTATTGAATTTTTACCCGGAGAGTTTTTTACCCTTTTTTTTTAACTCACACTCAGTTTCACGTTGACCGTTATACAAGTAAGCATTAATCTATGGCTTATATGACTTCATTCTGACCATTAAATGGAAGGCTCTGATATGGCCACGTGTAAAACTGTCGTGTACCTCCACAACCGTGTATAGAAGAATCTCTGTTCAAGAAGAAATATAGAACTTTGATTAAAACCGGGGGCATTTATGTCATTCTTGTAAATTAACGGAAACTTTTAATGGTTAATTCTAACAAAATGAACAAAACTGTTTAGAAATGAAAGTTTAGGGATATATCGATTAAATTTGAAAACTGAGGGACAAGAATGTTTCTAGAAGTTAAATTTAAGATGTCACAATATTTAATCCAAAAAACAATTATTTGTCCTCGTAGTCGTTCATGAACAAAAGAATCTGCTCATTCCACCTAATGGGGTTAGTCAAGTGGAAGTATGCTAGGCTACAAGTGGAGCAAACGCTGCAAGGATGCTCCTGATAATAAGAGGTCTTTGGTTCGAACGTCAATTTGTGAAAAACATTCCTTAAGGAGGGGCCATACTAAAATTGCTCCGATCCTGGCTCTGAAGTGATAGCTCACTTGGCCACCATTTTTTTGTAACAAAAAAAAATGGCTCCTTCCTCTGCCAACTATTAAAAATGGTGACTCTTTTTTCTTTGATCGAATAGTAACTTCATTAATTAAGAACATGTTACAACGAGATACGGATGTGGACGCACCTAGACTTCGGAGTAGAAGTACCGGAAAGAAACAAACATACACAAAGACATGCAACAGCACAACACAAAACAAAAATAACAACGACAAAGATATTGCTTCAAATCAAGACATAGTCACAATTTAGGTACGCGTGACCGTTCCGCTGTAACTCTTTTAAAATGGTGGCTCTTATTGAGCGATTAAATCCGATCCAAGCCAAGCCAAGCCTTATGGCAAAGTTGAACACCATTCCTTAAAGTTGTTACATATTATTGATATTAATGGACAATGGAAGTAGAGAAGACTTGATTGCAGAATAAACAGCACGCCAGCCATTCTGCGAAGGGTGCTCCTGGTCCCAAAAGAAAGACCTCCCGGGATTACTGCACACTGTGTACTTGTTTGCTCCACTTCTCTCGTCCACACTCCCACACGAGTATTCGCTGCTCACCCCAACACAGCATGGCATCAGTGGATTCTCTCGTGTTGTCGAATTTCCTGCATCTTAATTGCCAGCGAAAAATAGAGTAGACTTGTCAATGGTCGAATGTGGATTTGTTATGCTCAATAGTCCACAACTTATTACATACAAGTTACCTTACCAGCAGAACAAATGCGAATTAAAAAGGAATTAGATATTGATTTTGTAAGCTAAAAGTTTACGAATAACAATAGAAGAATATGACTCGATCAATTACCTTGTTCCAGGTGTTTTTGTTGTTGAATTGCAGATAAAAATGCGTAATAGAGATCCAAGATAACAATGGTAGATGCCTTAGTTGTCTGATTCTTCTTTAACTCTTCAACCTTTTTGTACAAAATCTGGTTGTGGAATCTTGAACCTGCGTTCATAGTTTCACTGCAATTCTGATACGAAGAAACTATGGAAGTTACGGCTGGCAAACATCCCATGGGCTCTATTGCTGTAACCAATATTTTTTTCACTCCCAAATCATTTATACGTTTTATGTTCACCACAAGCTGGTTAACAATCGATGTCGACACCGCTGGCAAATCCTGCCAAATAAAATCATGAGTGGAAGAGAAAAGAGAGAACCAAGAATACGTACGTACTGCATGCTTAGAAAAAATTGATATTACAGGGTAGAACTAGCATATATATGCATGATGTGTATAAAATTAAACTATGAAATGCTCGGATCAAGCTCTTTGTCCTAAATTACATGTAATGGAAAATCAATGAGCCAGCTAGCTAGGTAGAGTTAGCTTAACTACTCACCTGACTGTGGTTTCCTTTAAGAAAATAAGCAGCATAGTCGTTTCCAGCTACTGATACTAAAGCGATGGACAAGTCCAAGTCACTTTTGGTATACAATTTTTCTTCGACTAGTTGTTGGAGAAAATCAATTTGGGTAGTCATGTTTGGTGCACTGACCAGTGTCTCGAGAACACCAGTTCCTCCATATGCAAAGTTCATCCCGTCCCCGAGTTTCGATTTCTTCACACGGTTTCTCCATTTGTAAGGTACTGGAGATCTTATACGCAAAAAGGAAGCTGCATTTCCATAGAAAAAAAAAAAAAGCATATATCTCTGGTAAATTAATGACCCAAAAAAAAAAAAATATATATATATATATATGGATATTGAATGCATGATGCAGTGTACAAATTATTTTGTTCCTTGACATAACATGTTGGTGGTGTTATTCACACACCCCTTATTTTGTTATTCACACACCACATCTATAATGAGAGTCAATCATGAACCAAATTCAAAGGTGGTTTGTAAATAAAATTGAATTACATCAGTCGAAAAATGGATAAAGTGTGAAGAGCAAAAAATTATGGTGTGTGAATAATATCATGCTAAATAATTGTTTCTAAATGCTCGAACTTGCCTTATATCTTGGTCCCCGAGTTATGAATCTAGTTCCGCCCCTACTTGCTAGCTCAACTCGATTCATTTTTTATTGGTATCGAGTCATGCTAGCTCATACCAATATGATGTAATTTTGATTATTCTAGCAAATGGCTCGATTTGAAAATTGGAAGCTAATTTGTAAGCGAGGCCAAGTTTAGAAGCTTTAGATAGCATTTGTGATTTGAGATAGAATTGTGTAATAAAGAGGGGCATCGTCTTTTCTCTTTAGAACTAAGGATGAGTATCAAAACAGAAATTTAGGACTAGCTAGGAGAAATTTACGAGTGATTAGCAAGTGAAAAAGATGAGGGAGAATTAAAGAAGAAAATGAAGGAACCTATATAATCAGTGAGCACCCGACCATCGGAGAAGCGGCCGGCCGGCTTTCCGGGAAAAGTGATTCCATAAGGCGCTACCCATGAACCAGTGGCAAACTTGCCGCTATTCCCAGTATCAGCATAAGAATCCCCGAAAACAAAAAGCTTTACAGACCTCTTCTCGTGGTGGCGGTGGCGGTGGCCGGAGGTTATGGCTGAATGAAGTACTTGGGGACAAGTGGAGATGTAGAGAAGAAAGAGACAGAATGAGAGGATGGTGGTTTGCTCCATCTGTAAGCATGCAGCAGCTTTGCAAAATAAGACACACTGCAAGTGGTGGAGGTGTTTTTATACAGGAAAGATGGCACACTCCTAACTATGGTAATTCAAAATTCAATGCCCTCCATGACTCGCATTTGACCTTGGAAAATTTTCCATTTGAAGAACTTTTTGATTAAACATTTGAGGATTCAAGGGTGTCAAACGATTTTACTCATGCCAGATAAGGGGGGGAGAAAAACTTAAATTTTGGATCTCACATTCTCATCTGTATTCCAAATTTTCAAAATGACAATTTATCTCACTAAAGAAGAAAACATTAAAGAAATTTCTATTAGGATCTCTAATTCTCTCACTCTGACTCCTCTCTAAACGTCTCTCTTCAAAGTCCAAGCTTACCCTTGACACAGGCAAAAGAGTCAGTCGGAAAATCAATGTTTGGTTAACTTCGTGTAAACCTGTACCATATAAGCATATTTAAGCTAAAACAGCAAACCCTTGCTCACAGCATATGCCATTGAGACACCTACTTTTGACATTAGTAATAGAATCAACCCAAGTTTGACCAAAGACAACAAAAAGATACAACCAATCAAAACATATCAACAGGAAAATATACAAATTCACAGCTGCAACTATTCTTTCTGTCATGAACACATGATTTCTACCATTCGTTCCTGTATTTAAAAGTGAAGAAGACCAGTCTGTGAATGTTGTTTATTAACCAAAAAGAAACATTTTTGGCAGAAACTACTCAAACTAGTACAGCAAATCAGAAAACACAAAACAGAACTGAAGTGATGGGAAACTTAGAACAGGGTTTATGCACGACTCTTTCATTTAACATGGTCAACACAATATACAAAAGGGAAAAAATACAAAAACAAACTGAATAGAACTGAATTGCATTGAGAAAAAGTATAATATCCTACTAAAACCTCTAAGGCTCTAACATGAGGAGCTGATAGGAGCATAAAATGCGACGATTTTATAGTTTAACCTTTGCATTTAACTTGGCTGTTTTCCTTTAAAAATATCATTTTAACTTTGTTATCTTCTTAGGTACTTCGTGGAGCAAGATAGTGCAAATATGCGCTCAAGTGATGCAAGCAAGGCTTCCAATACGAAGTAGAGATGTCAAGGATGGAGTTTGATCATTCACATGGTCAAAAATAACAAGGAAATGCGATGAAACCACTTCACCAAAACAGAAGCTGCAAACACAAAGCTGAAAACTGGTTTCTGTTTATTTTCTCCAGTATTCAAGGCCTATTTCCATGCGGTTCTGAGAATGATTTCACCAAGATAACTGCCCAGATTTGTAGAGGAGAATTTGTAGATCAATTTGGACTCAAGAATCATCCAAATCAGTGATGTCATCTTGGATTTATGAAGCGTCGAATTTGGACAGAAAATCAGCAGTTCCGGAAAAGCTGTGCAGCAGTCAACTTCGAGGCAGTGTTTGGGCTGGATTCTGAGAAGATTTCTTGAGGGTTTTTGCACGATTTTAAAGAGTGACATCAGTACTATAATTGGCCCAAAATCCAAGCCCAGATTATATGTGGAAGACATTTAAAAGATAGCCCAAACATTGATCCTAGTCAAAGAAAGAAACATAGTCTGAAAAAGAAGCTTGGAAGACTTGGAGACTACTTAAGGCATAACCCTAATACCAGAACGGACTCTAAGCCGTCATACTGCAAGAGAACCTTCACGTTGCTGCATCGCACAAGAATCCATCAAGGGGAAGTCTCCAAGATCATCGTCATTTCTTCCATTCACAGTTTTCTTCTTCCCTATGTAATTTTTAACTTTCGAGTTTATTTTCTCTGTGTGATTTCTACAACGATGTGTGGCTAGTTTATCTTAGTTAGGGTGGAGGTTTGAAGCCCCGAATTATGCAATAAACTTTGTTTTACAACCTTGATTTCATAATTACTTAGTTATGGATTGTCTGTTTGGTTTTGGTTTATAGGGAACTCTTGCTAATTTATGTTCATGGATGCATACATAGAACATTATGAACTTGTAAGTGGGGCTAGAATTAGGTTGTTTAATCTCCTAAACGGTTAATATGGCTTAATTCAAGGTAGTAAAACCTATAGGACAATAGGTGAAACCAAATTAATTGCATGCTAGGTAGGCGCTCCACACTAGTTTTGCATACTTGTTCAATCACTTCCATATGATAGCTTCTATACCTTGATTGGTTATTCGAAAGGCTTAATAATGGTGCGTTCATCTTGCTTAAGTAGTTAAGATAAGTTATATGAATTTACGCAATGCGTTCACGGTTTATTCTTGATTGAACCTTTTCATAACTTGGTAATTGGAATCTTGGTTGTGTGGACTTTGTTTTGAAGCATATTCGGTGGTGAATTTCCTAAATCCCTAACCTCTTCTCTGTCTTATTTCTCAAACTACAAAAATCAATCTAGTTTTCTTATTCTTTTGTCTTCTATTTTTCGTGATTTATTTAATATAGTAAACGAACTTCAAATCCCCTGAAATTTTGTGTACATGTTCTTCTATGTGTCTAGGTTAGGTCTATAAATTTTCATCTTCTTCTGAGTAGTGTAGGTTAGGTAGTTAAGTATATTTTCGTCTGCTGTTAGTTAGGAACAGTAGAGTTTGTGACATTGTTTTTGTGTGTAAAATTAAATACCCTTAATCTTTGGCAATGAACGATCCTTGCTTCTTAATACAACAATTGACAATCTTTTGCAGGGTTAAATTATGAGGCTATTTTAGCCGTACCAGGAGCGCCCCTAAATTTTCATTTATTTCAGATTTTCAAAATTTTCTCAACTCTTCAGGAGACACTCCGCATGCACTGTCATAACAAATTTCAGGGTGAGAACGGTAACAGGAGAGTGAGGAGACATCTATTGATTTTCAATAACTTTATAAACTTTTGCTTCTGTTAAGAGACACAGGAACATTGACATAAAGTAGAAGTCTGGTTACAAACATAATTCATTTTTGGGTCAAACCTCTTCAATTTTTTTTTTTTTGACAGGGTTTACCCTAAATCTCTTCATTCGTTTGTCTCTTAATTCCATCTGGTCGTTGTTGATCTGCTTTGGCCCCTGCTATATCTTGGAGGGCTAGTCTTGGCAACATCAACAACTATCATCCAGCCATTAATGATCTGTAAGCAACACTAACAAAAGTAGAATAAGATTTGGTTTCTCGGTGTGATGTATTTGTTTCTAAAACAGATAAACAAAGATACAAAAGAATATGATCGGTGTTCGACTGAATTTGAAGAAGTCTATACAAGATAAAAGGGAATGTTCTTGCCTTGCCATTCATCTCATTGAGTGCAGCAGCAGCAGCTTCCTCCGTAGTGTATTCTATGAACGCATAGCCTTTGGACCTTTTAGAAATCTTGTCCATTATTATTTTTACTGTACAAAGTCAGATCATAAGCATGAGCATTACCATTGCCAAGAAATTGAAAATCCCATTTTTCTGTTAAAAAGAAAGGTATATTTATATATAAGTATTACCTTCAACAAGCTGACCAAAGCCTTGAAATGCCTCTCGAAGGGTTTTCTCAGATGTATAAAATGATAATCCTGTAAGAAACTAAGTTGTTTTAAGCAGTTTTAAAGCAATTTTGTAACAAGGGAAAAAGAAATCAAGATACAATGGAGAACTGGTCATGTTTCCATAAGGGGTAAACAGTGTTAAAGTTCAACCTCAGCAAAGTATAACATAGGAAAATTAAAATTTTGTTAGTTTATTTTGGGAATGCTGCTGTAATAACAATAAAATTTAACTTAAAATACTGCGAGTATCATGTAAAATAGTAAATACTGAAGGAGCATACGCTATGAAATGAAGATAGGGCAGGTCTCACTAAATGGAAGGATTTGTAAGGGATGATTTGAATTCCAGGTTTTAGTACAACTTTCAAAATAGGACTCTAGAAATCTTAATTTCTTCTGTAATTAAAACCACCAAAATCTGTATTTGAAAACACGGGATTTGATCATATCAATATAAGAAAAAATTACATTTCTAAAGACATTCACAAAAACTCATGTCCAAATACTCTTGTTGTAAACCTTCCTCTGGAGCCTAAATGTTTGACATAGGAATTGAAGCAACATACCAGTCACAAAAAGCTTCTTTGTTCTTGTGGGGGTTGTTTGACTTGCCTCCGCAGAGATTGACAAATCCTTAGAATTCTTTATGTCATTACCTGATAAAATAATATCTGTCACTAGCAACTTAGCAGTTTCGCCATCAAATAGAACAGGATCTGATTCACACTGGAAAATATTAATTGGCAATTGGGTTCATGAAGAGAATTTCCAGATAAATAGTTATGGTAGTTTGTAACTGCATACCAATATCTGTCTAATTTTCTGAATTTCTTAAATAGAGCAGCAATGATAGCAGTGGATAAGGAATCCACTAACTCCAAAAAAAAAAAAAAAAAAAAAAACACCCAGCCAAAGTATGAAACCAAGCAACCAAGATGCTCTAAGAAACTCAAAAGTCTACGATTTGAATAAGTAACAAACAAAAGAACTAGGAAAGTGAAATTTACAAACAAAAGAACTATCTAACAGTTGACATAGCTCCTCCTCCTTTCCCTTCTTAAAAGTCTTCTGCTTTTTGTCCATTGATGCATGCCAATCTTACCAGAATGATTACAGTCTTCCTCCCACAAAAGAATTGTGCTTTTCAATCAACAGACAAACCCAAGAAGCTGAGAGCTTTGATTATCCCAGCTCAACATAGTCTCCCAGAAAAGTGTTGGCCAAAGGTCTAAAGCAACTAGAGAATGTAAAAAACAGATGGTCTCCACTCACAGCTACTGCTTTGCACATCACACCAATGAGGACAAAGGAAAAAAAAAAAAATCAAGGTCTTCTTCTCTAAAATATGTCACAGGGATTAGCCTCCCATGATCAATAATCATTCTCATCCTAGGTGGTACTTTGGCCTTCCAGATTGCAGTAGGGGGAATAAATTGAGCAAGGTAAGAAAAGTTCCCAGAAGATTCTAGCAAGTGCCTTCATCTATCTAGCCTAGTGAGACCAGCACCACATACCTATCTATCTGAAAACCACAATATCTACTTCAATACTAATATTTTTTTTTTTATAACCACCACCATATTTGCCTTCCCTAGACATGGTACATATTTATTACGCATCAAAAATCTGGTAGAAATAATGTCATGCTTCAGTGGAAGGGGTTGATAAACATTAAATCACAGTTGAGAAAACAGTCAAGCTCCATAAACTATTCCACCAAGTCACTTCCAAGATACGGTGATTGAGAGCAGACTAACCACAATAGTGTATTGAATAATTTCTATAGAGAAACCCACTCAGTACCATAAACATGGACTTTGTTGTATGCGTACTTCTTCCTACTCTAGAAAACCAACAGATTTTTTCTATTGCCAGAAAACCAAGAATTACAAAACAAGAAATCAAGCTTAGTATTGTTTGAATTCAAAACTAAAATGAAGCTGCATTTTAGGGTGTATCAGATAACCTAGATACTTTTTGGCTCATTTCCCCCTTCTTCTTTCTCCATACTCAATTACAACATTTTCTGCCACCATTTAAAGACAAAAGGAAATTAGGTGTTGTCTATTACAAGATCACACAATCAAAAACTTGAGACCTTCCCTCTTGTCAAATGCCTAGTCTTGTCACATGCCTGGCAAGTAGAATGTGCGTGCTCCCTTTGCATGCTGACCCAAAATTTACCAATATGAACTCAGGCTAGGCTGTGTTGCTTGCTCCTACAATTATATTACTTAGGAACAACAACAACAAATGCAAATCACTAATATGAGGTTGGGGTTGCAACGCAGTTTTTCCTTTACTGTGGGCCAAAACATAGGCTATTTCCTTGTTCTACGGAGAGCATTAGCTTACTCAATTGATATAAATCACAAGTTTTCTTCTGAAAAATTGTCTACTGCGTCATAAATCTCACAATCTTGCCAACTCCGCTTCAATTTGCAGATATAGAAAAAAAGTCATCCGCCACCATTTTGCATTTTCTTTTACTTCCTTGATCTAGTGTTCAATGATACATCAAAAATTGCTACCACAAGAACATCATTGTATTCGATTTTAGCAGACAATCTTGCCAACTCCTCTTCACTTTTGGGAGGGTATGGTGAAATTGCTCTCTGGTACTGACAGACACATACAAAATCAAGACAAACTGTGACTCTAATATTACTAAGATCCCACAAGCAAGACATTCCATGGCATCAAGTTGGTATAAATTATAAGTTAAAATGGTTTTAAAAGGCATATTGAGAAGCAAAGTTCTATCTAGCAATGACAAGAGACAAAACCATCTAAAAATAACAAACAACCAGATAGTTTTAATGACTGAACAGTAATATCCAAGTTAAGAAAGAATAAAACCTCCATAGTCTTTATTATCCGAGTCATAACTCTTGTCTGGCTGAACAGATAAAACACCAGGAACACCTGCAGTATATGAAGCATTTAGCACAATATGAAAAAAAAAAAAAAAAAAAAAGACGCAAATGTATGAACTATACTAACTTGCTAGATTGCTTGCAGATTCTTCATCTAGTTCACAACAGAACCCAAAGTTAGATTGCCAGGACACATGATATATACACATTTGTGCATCTTTCTCACTACAGACAAACATACCACACCAATCAGCAAAAATAAGTGCTATAAGGAAGCAAACAGCATTGATATCCACTTGTAGAAAATACTTACTTTCCCAAGACCTTTGTTAGAATTTGAGCATAATAATCAACCATTTGTGCCTTTGTAACCACCTCAACCCCCGGTTTATCCATTCGAACAAGCCAGTGTTTGGTATTCCCAAGTGGAAATAACATAGTAGTTGCACTTTGAACATTTGAAAAACTGTAATCCTTGTTTACAGAACCAAAATCGGGGTCAGGCTTAACCAATAAAACTCCTGGTAAACCTACAACAAAGACAAGCATTGACAATAATGAACAACCAAATTGTCTCAAGTACTCATTAGCACATTTTGGTGTCTAGCAAAAAGCAATGGAACTGAAGATGAGTAAAAATGATAAGAGTTTTACGTGCAAGCTTCTGGGAAGTTTCATAATCAACATGACAGCAAAAGCCGAAATGGGTGTCCCAAGAAGCATCATATATACACATCTGAGCATCCTTCTCACTGTAGACGCCAACATTGAAGTGTAGTTCAGCTGGAGAGCTAAGCAATTCCACAATATCAGACAAAATTTAAAGCTTACCCACTTGCCCATAACACTTTGCACTGTTTTAACATAGTACTCGATAACTTGTTGCTTGGAAATGACCCCTTGTGGAGGAGTCTCCATGAGCACCATCCAGTGGCGGGAGGTTGAAGGTGAAGCTGCACATGCTTTAATAGAAAAAGAGTTGGAACAAGTGAGAGAAAAGGTTGGTGGGTTTTTATGGGTTTGTGAGATGGGGAATCTGAGGTTGGTAAATGAAGGGGTTTGGGAGTGAGTTTTGAGAATTTTGAATGAGTAGCAGTTGTTGGATATGGTGACTGTTGTTGCGGAGGGAGAGAGAGACTTCATGGTTTGCCTAGTACTTACTCTGCTCCTCCCTTCTGCACAAGCATCCGCAGTTCTATTATCTAATCCGTCACCATGTAAAACAGTTTTCAGAGATGTAAAAATCACAAATCATATTTGAGCTTTATTTTTGTCACAACCTAAAGCTAGATTAGGCCACCATTCTAAAGAAAAGTATACGGTAAAAGTAAGAATTAAATTCAGTTTACCCCCTTATGGTTTGGGGGTGACTTCATGTTAGTCCCTACACTTTTATTTTCATCAGTTTACCCCTTGAACTCTTCAATTTCTGTTTGCCATGCCTAAATTCTCATATTCCGTTTGAATTGACTTTTAATTATCAGCAGTTAAGGTCCGATTTGGACATATAAGGTCCGATTTGCCCAAATTCTAGATACTGGCCTCATAGTTAAGGTTAAAATTATCAGCAGTTAACGTCCGATTTGGACAGAATATAGGACATTTGGTCACGCTTGAGGAAAATTCAAAAGTTTGAGGGGTAAACTGATGAAATTGAAAGTATAGGGATTAATATGAAGTTACTCCCAAACTTCATGGGGGTAAACTGAATTTAATTCTAAAAGTAAAGTAAAAGGCAATTGGGAATAGTTTGTTTATTACATTAGAAGTCCTCTATTTATATAGAAATTATAACAGGTACAACGACAATTACAAGTTTACAACGTACATAATCCTAATAATATCTGAGTGTATAGTTACAATTGATACATATTAATTCCTTAACTTTCTTTCGTTAATTACTTTGACAAAGACACATAAACGTATTTTTTTCCTTCAATATTCTTCCTTGTGCCAAGTCAAAGACGAAACAATACATGTGGTGTAGCTTCGTTAAAATCCTTTCCAAGTAACAAAACCTAGTGGGGGAAAAAAAAACCTTGATCGGAGGGGAAAAAAAGCACAACGCACCTATTACATTTGAAGATAGCATGTGTGCATTAGATTCACCCTAAAGTCTACGCCCTCCTCTTGATCCTTACATCAATCAAGGGAGCTTGGAAAGTCTTCGCATTTCGATGTTACTCACATGTTTTTCAAATGTAGCCCTAGGCAAGGATTTGGTAAACAAATCTGTCACATTCTCCTCAAACGTTATTTGATTCACTTGAATCTTGAGGAGAGTCTGTTGTTGCTGACTGTAAAAGAACTTTGGCGATATGTGTTTTGTACGATCACCCTTGATATACTTCATTTGTTCAATGCAAGTTGCATTATCTTCATAAAGGCAAGTAAGCTCTTCAGTGGTAGAACTCAAATCACTAGTGTTGTGGGAACATATGACAAGCACTCTAGTTAAGTCTTACGCATGCATTCTAACAACTTTCCAAGGCCGTACACGTGGACACAAAGATACGGTCATGCCGAGCCGTGCTCTGGCTTCGGCCTAAGTGTGCTTTAGCTGTCACCAGCTTTCTACCGAGCCGCGCTTGTTGTGCCTATAAATAGTGGCATTGCCCTCACCTCAAAAGTAACTGACCTCATTCCCTTCTCTCCATCCTCATTTTGACTGCAATGACTAACTTGAGCGTCGGAGGGGGATCGTTCGGATCCGTTCGGCCTCCCCTCTAACCTCATAGGTCACATCTCGCAATTTTCAAGAAATCGCCTCAGCGGTCAATTTGCTTCAACGGCCACATCTCCCCAACGGTCAATTCCACACTTAGCTAATTTAGCTATTTCATATCACAGCCCAAAACAACTAATCCCTCGAATATGTGTGATGATGGATCTTAACCATATACACTCACAAGCTGCCTCATGTAAATCAATGATCTCTGAATGGTTCGAGGAGGTAGCTAGAAGAGTTTGCTTAGTTGATCTCTAAGATATTGTCGTGTTCCTAATGATGAATACATAACAGTTTGGGAACGTCCTCTATATGGGTCAGAGAGGTACCCAACATTAGGAAAATCAACCAAATCATCATTGGGGCTTTCGACATTTCATTCAGGATGTGCAGTTCCATCTGCAGTCCCTCTTGTCTCTTTGTAAGGAGTAGAATAGACCCAAGTCAATGATTTCTTTTAGGTATCAAAATATGTTTTTGATAACATTTGGTGCTGAGATAAATCTAATTAACAAATTCACTGAGAATGCAATATATGCTCGAATACATTGAGCTAAGTACAATACTGGTCATATTGCACTTAGATATGAAATTTCATATCCCAAAACATCTTTGTCATCTTCATTTGATCGAAATAAATCTTTATTTATATCCAGACTTTGACCGATCATGAAAGTGTTAGCATGATATACCTTGTCCATGTTAAATCATCTATGTATAAACATATGCAGACCGGTAGATTAATATTCCACAAAAAAATGGGTAAGAAAAAAGGTGGGTGTTTCTAAATATACCCATAAAATTCCAGCAATTTCTAATTGCACCTAGCGCCTTGCCTATAATATCGTTCCTTTAGCAAAACCCGCATCCTCTTGCGGTTTGCGATTTTTCATTCTTGGCACCATAGCCTTGGTTTTGTGGGGTTTAATTTCTCAGAGGAACGCCGGCGCTTATTCTCATCAGCCAATATGCAGGTACGGAGTTGAACATGAGAACCCTAATTTGAAATGAACTAGTTGAAATTGATTAGTGTATCGTGTGGTTTCAGGCGAGTGACAGGTTCAACATCAATTCCCAGCTGGAACACCTTCAAGCCAAGTACGTGGGAACGGGGCATGCTGACTTGCACAGATATGAATGGGCTGTGAATATTCAGCGTGATAGCTATGCCTCCTATGTTGGTCATTATCCCATTCTTTCCTACTTCGCTCTTGCTGAGAACGAGTCCATTGGCAGAGAACGCTACAACTTTATGCAGGCAGGTTCCTCCTTTTACACTTTTATGCATGCTTTTGATTTGTATTGGGTGTGTTTTCTTGAACTGTTTTGATTCCCTATGCTTTTGATTTGATTGTGTGTCTGTAAGATCCTATAATGGTTCGGTAGTATAGATTTCAATTCGAGGTTTGCACTTCACAAGTTTCGTATAGTCGTAATTTTAATATGTTGTATGGATAGGCTGATTAACATGTTATGTGAGATTGGTAGATTATAGGCTTGTTGGGTCTCCTTCTGGTTGAGTACATTTCAGTAGAAATTGTCTTTGGCATGGTCTCTGATGGTAGGCAGAGCTCTTGTGACCAATTTGAGGTAGCTTAGCCTTCTTGGATATGAGTTATTGTGGCTAAAATGTGGTATGGTCATTAGCTCAAGTAGACATTGATTGACATGTTAACAATGTTAGTTATGGAAGAATAACTTAGAGGATGGTTGGGAATGTAATGTGTGATCGGGACTAGAAAGGAGGGTTTAGAGGTTAATGCATTTGTGCCAAGTTCCAGAAAGTATAGCTCAGGAAAACATGGAGGAAGTTCACTGGACGCCCCTCTTACTTTATTTAATACTTATTGAAACTTCCCAATAGTTAGATTCATGATTAATGATTTATAGATTACTGCTCGTTACTTAGAAAGAGTATATTTCGAATAGGTACCAATAGTAGTTGGAATAGGTTTTGTTTTGTCCTCTCAGCTTCGTCCACAGCAGTCCTATTTATTGAATATATTGCTATCAGTGACTAACCTTCGCTTATGTAATTTAAGCTGTGATGTTTCCTATCATATACTGTTTTCTAGTGAATAAATATGCTTTTGTTTTCTCATACTGTCACTTCATGATGAAGTTTTCGGCTTATAGTTGACTTTGGATCTTAATATCCCTTGCACACATTTTAAGCACAAGTTAAAATTGAAATAAAATGATGTGTTAATCTTCTTGGAGTGTGGTATGAGTGGAGAGCAGCCTGATTTCATCAAATTAGAGTTGAGCTTCTAAAAAATTGTATTATGTCATCAATTAGTATACCTTTTGAAGCTTATGCCACGACTTAGTTTTGAAACAGGGTCTTGCGAGTACTATCCTTTTCTTTAAATTACTGTGACAAATACTATAAATTTATGATTAATGTTAGTGTGTCGAATGTGCACCCCACTCTTGTACTCTGACCTGTCGTGCAAGCTCATATCTGCTCCTTTACTTTGGGCTAATTCTGGGTAACTAGCTCGATGCATATGGTGAACTTATATCTTATGTAGACATTAGATGAGGTCTTGGTTATATTTTGAGCTCCAATATACTTATGTTCACTGAAATCTATTTTGGTGTGCAGAGAATGCTTTTGCCTTGCGGTCCTCCCCCAGAAAGAGAAGACGATTGAGAATCTTCTTTTAAAAATAATGATGTGAATTTGATGTATTCTGTTTGCTGGAACGTTGAGTTCAAGTTGTATGTTTGTTGTTGCACATGGATGAATGGTTGGAATGTAAACTTTTGAATAACAGATTTTGTATGCCGTTGTGCCTTTATCAGTGAACAGTTTCAATCAGAGTTGTGTATGAGACTGGTTTGATGATCATTGGTAGAAAAGGCTTGTCTCATGCGCTGTGGCAGCTATGCGATGCTTGTAGTGAAATGGATTAAAAAACCAAGAGACCTAGAAAAACCAGGCTGTGGTCTTCTCTTGGTGAAGCATTTTATTTACACTAAAATAAATCAAATGTTACTCAAGTTATCCAAAATAACTACACATCATTTACAGGATGAGCACAAGATCAAATTATATATCAGTAAGAAGCGGTGCTTCAGCGTCGTCTTTAGAGCACGAGTCAGGATTAAGCTTGCAGGCATAACAAAGGGATATTACCTGAGCACATATTAACATGATTGTTAGTCAGGAATGGCAGAAGAGAACGGAAGAGGAGAAACAAACAAGACTTGTGAGAGAGAATATAAGTGCTTAATACCATGCATATGGATGCACATATTATGCTAAAGCCTTTGCAGTCGAAAGGAGCATTGCTAGATAGAAACCATGCTGTTTTATACAAGAAACAATTCTTCCCATTAGAACCAGGATTAAATCATCGCTTATATATCAGTATCAGAATTAGCAACCACTAACATGTCAATGGACTCATTGCAATGGGAGATAGCAGGCTTGATATGGACTGCACACCAGCTATAAATCCTTGCACCTTTCCCTTCAATCAAAAAGAGAGTATACAAGATGAGAAACTAATTATATTAAAAATGAATAACCAAGTGTGATAATTGAGATTGCTCAAAACATGAAAGGGAAAATCATAATCCACCAGATAGATGTTTGCTAACCTGATCAGATAAGCTTGACGCTTTTGAAATAATTGCGAACGTCTGCAGAATCAGGAATTCAATCAATGGGAAAGTAGAAACTAATACTTCAGTATGATAAGCTTAATATATATGAAATAATTTATTAGTCAGTATGACATTTGAACTTCCAACAAAAGAACTACTGATTCAACATATCCAGCAGGATTACTGAACCGCTGGCTTGTGGAATATGTTCACAAAATCAACATATTTAACATATCCTAATAATCTCTTGTGGAATAAAGAATTCCTTTATGTTTACTGTAGTGGAAGTAAACAAATGTACTTACTGATGGTTTCACAAGGACGTAAATGACTCCAAATGAAGCACTCAAGTATGGTACCTGCATGTATAATGTATTCCCATTACTATCGATAACTAGAGGGACTAGGACTCTTAAGAAATAGTAACTTTTGCTTTTATCAACTGAAATAAGAGCATATAATCCCATATATCGATTTCATTTCTTTTTTTGTTGCTTTAAGAGGTGAATCTCTGGCGTTTATCTGAGGTTGGTTTTCAGGTTACATACCCAAGAAGCCCAAGCCAAACCATATAGCACTGCCTGTACATTGAAAAGCTATATTAGATTTTCTCTTTAGTTGCCTCTGTTTTTCTTCTATTGGGAACAACTAAATAAAATCACTTACATAAGCTATTGACGCACACAAGGATATGCACAGTATCACTTTCTCTCCAACTAATGGATTGACTAAAGGAAGCACCAACATCTGGAAGCAAGCCATAGAAGCAAACAGTTTATGACTTTATGCAAAAAAATAACACAAGGATTCCATAATCCTCCAAACAGATAAAAAAAATAAAAATTGAAAGGTTGGCTCAATCGATCCATCTTATTATCTTACAATGAAAGTATGATTATCATTCCTAAAAAAGTAGAGACAATAATAAAAACTGACATGGGGCGGCCATTATCACTTCCGTTTCTAAGCACAAGGAAGGTGGAATACTACAAAATGGTTTGAACTACAGACTGTGTATAAGAGTAGAGCATTTATAAGAAATTTCAGGTACATAATGAAGTAAGTCAATATGAATATATAATGCGCTTAATTCCCAATATAAAATTGTACTCTGCATTTAGGCATTGTTTTGGAACTAAATGAAAAGAATTTGGAAAAAGATATGCTTTCGGAAGAGACTATACCTGAGAGACAATTGAGCCTATTCCCACCATCATTAGGATCTCTGAGAATTGATTTTTGTCAAAACCAAAAGTTGCCTTCAGATAGTACTGTGCAACAGTGCAAGTAATTAACTGTTATACATCTATCTTCCAGTTTTTGGATGAAAGAGAAAGCAAGATACATCTGTGGATGATAGTAATCTAGGAAGACATTTGCGAGGTCTCAATTTTCCAATGTGGGGGGATACTTCTCTCACATTACATTATATGAAACATGTTAACTATGTACAGAAAAGGCAATGGTATTATAACATGCTTAAATATCTTAAAGTCAATCCACAAAGGGCATTGGTATTGTAACATGCTAGGATAATCCCAACCCATCTCAGAACTTTCATTGTGCTCTTCTAGCCATCTGGCAGTGTGACTTAGATAGCCTTATAGTTTTAATAATATAATCAAAACAAGGCTGGGTGTAGAAAACACCAAACTAAAAATCTCAAATTGGTTAAAGTCGAAGGTTCAGAAATCTAATTTTATAAGGGGGCATATACATGTATATCGTATAAGCCCCGTCACAATATCTTGCTTCATTAAAAATCAAAGAAGCAAATTTGAACAGCATCCTTCATAAACGAGAGTGTGCAGTTGTAATCAATACACGATTAGTCAAGTAATTAGGACCACTGTTGGTGGTTAACAAAGTGGTCGGAAAAGATACCAGTAATACAGCGCTGATGCCAGACATTCCCATCTCATAGAAGAAGGATACCAAAGAAATGCTCCTCAGTGTCGAACTGTAAATTACAATGAAGCTGTTTAGAGAACTAAATAACTTTTTGATACATCTATGAAGACATAAAAGCACAGTACACTAGAACCCAGTACCTGCTCATAACTACTTTTGCAGCACCTCTCATTGAAACATATCGTTTACGAATAATCGCAACTCTCTTGGTCAGGCAAGACAAATCTTGGTCCATTTGAGGGGCCAATTTATTGGTTGTCTCAACCAAAAATATTTGCATATAAACTGGACAAAAGATCATGAGCGCTATTGAAACCTGCAAACAACACATGTGATTAATAAGAATATGAGATGAAATTAAATTTTAATGAACTTAAAAGTTTCTAGTTATTTCATGAACTTACGGGGAAAATGTAGATCTCAGGAAGAAAACGGGCCAGAACATTTCCTAACACATGAGATGCAGAGAAGAGACCTGTGATCCAACTAAATACTGCAGCCCTATTATTCTCACTGACAACATCTGCCTAAAAGGGGATGAAAAGTGTGAATACCTCACATCCAGTCCATGGCTGACAATCAGTAGAGAATTAAAACTTACCACATAAGCAATGGCGATGCAGAAAATACTCCCCTGACTCAGAATATATGAAATTGTACGAAGCACATAGTAAGCATAAACAAATCCCTTGGACTGGTTCCAAGCAAGTAATGCTGCAAAAAGAGCGCACCAAGTTATGTCAGCCAAAAGCACAGAATCAAAGTGTGATAAATAAATAACAGGGGGGAAATATGACCTCATTGCTTAATGGCTTAGATATCAGCAATGACAGCGAGGTGTTTACCTCCAGTTTTTCCTTTAGGCTAACCAGAAGCGCTAGATACTACTCAAATTTTGTGTTCCATTTCATAGGAATAAAAGGTCTAGCAAGAAACATACGTACCAAAAGGGAATATGGTTGTTGACACAGTAAGAAGGAGCACTGGTTTACGGCCATTCTCATCAGCGAGTTGACCAAGAATCGGTAACACCACCATCTTGAAAAGTCCAACAATCTACAAACACAGATAATATCTATATTTAAATTGTTAACTCACAGAAAGTGTATAATTAATCATATCTGAGTTTGCCATAATTGACAATTAAGTTTTATCTGTCCATTAATTTCCGACAGAATTGTTTTTTGTAACCATCTGACTACCTACATGCTACATCCTTCACACGTACATTCTTCCTTGAACAGAAATATCTATTGAATCAGTCCCATTCTTGAGTAGTTAGGAACCTAAACGATCCAAAAAAGGCTCAAATCCAAGTTAATAAATAACACATGCAAGCAAATATGAAGGCAAGGCCAACCTGGAGCTATCACTCAGAAAGCTCCATTTAAAAGATATATACTTAACTGCTTTCAGGTTAGTAGTAAAGTACACATAGGATGAAACACATGCAGAATGAACATGGAAAGATCCCATGAATAGCATGATTTGTGTGGGACAAAGACAAATGAAGCTTATATCATCCAAATTCATAATGTTTTTTAGCAGAGAGAGAGAGAGAGAGAGAGAGAGAGAGAGACCGTTTGTTGGATGCCGTTGATATAGATAGGTTGAGAACAAGTGGAGTGGGCGGGGCAGAGAGCAGTAGTGGTAACATCAACGAGGACAGAAACAGTCATTTCTTCAGCGATCCAATGGAGGCAGAGAGGCAAGAGCAAGTGAAACAATGGCCTCAGCTCTTTGAAACCACCATAATAACTAGTATTGCAAGCCATTGCCATGTACTTATTGTAATGAAGGCAAACAATTAACTACGTTGGCCTTATCCCAATGAATGACTACCTCTGCTTGCTTCCCTCCTTCCTTTATAGCAAGAAGGTAAGGAAGAAGAAGAGGAAAGGTGGTTGTATATTGCAAAAAGCGGGAAAAGAGTTAGTTGTGAGCACGGCACATGGTAGCGTGTGGGATGGACTCGCTCGCTCGTGTCATTTGTATATTCTATCTCTCTATTTCTATTTCTTGATAACCAGCTCTCAAATATAACTTACGCTCAATGATTATCTTTCCACTCTTGAATTGACGTCCAAAGACCATAACTACTTCTTTAGTTAGCTGCAAGTCAAGTGAACATCACTTTCTTTTGTTAGCTGCAAGGCTAGCGAACATCGTTGTTCCGACAAAAGATTATCTACTCAAACCCTAGTTGGAGGGCAGCCTGCTCGACAGGATTGGATACGTACTTTGGGGATGGCGGTGTCGCTAAGCAGAATTTGCTAATCAGAGTACATTCGGTACCAGGGGGCAGTGAGGTTACTATAATTTATCAGACCAAAGTCGCTTCAATAGGTAAAATTTGTTAATCAGGTGGACTTCAGAAGACCGTATTGTGCATTCGGTGCTGGTGAATTAACCAACACAATACTAAAACGGTCAGCATAGTCAGATAACCTACTTTTGCAGCATAAAAAAATTTCCGCACTCCACGTTTAGTCACCACATGTTGGTTGCAATAATGTGGCAGTAGAACTGACATAGAACCACAATGACAATCACACGGCATCTGAAAAGGGTGACCAATGCACTTATCTAGGTATAATATACTTAAAACTGCAGGATACATATTGTTACTGCTGCAACTCATAAAAATAAAAACCATAAATGGTGATCAATATAAAGAACTACAGACCAAAATGTTGTATGATACATAATTTAGTCTATTTTATTATTGTGTAGACATGCTCTAGTAAAGCATTTAAAGTATCAAATCTTGTTTAGAACAACCTGGATGCAGACCAAAATTCTCAGAAGCATACATCAGCTTGCGAAGTGTCTTCCTAAGCAGTAAGCACTGTCGCTCTTCGTTCGGCTGAATGCACCAAATAGCAAAAATCAATGTTTTGCTTACTCCTTAAGAGCCTGCATAATATAACCAAACTATGTGACTAACATGTACATACAAGAGAATAATCCAAAGACTGGAGTAGAAAACTTCAGATATTTGCCAGACCAATACAAACTCATCTCGTAAACTTTCACCAACTACACATCGAGTAGGTAAGAATCTCATAAAAATAGTTGGGTCTACAGAAATACATATAACTGATTTGTCTATATATATAACTTCCAGTAGTGGTAGACCAGCTCAATCCAATGGTACATGCAATTCAATAGAGGGAAGCAGCTAACCTACAAATGTACAAAGTTGATACCACAGCATGGTCTACCACTACCAAGTGCAATGTACGTAATGTACTGCAGACTTTCCCTATGCCCATTCAGAATTCGACCCCTACGTGTGAACCAAATCCATTAAGTCCACAAGTCCCTTCTAGAATGGACTAAGCTAATGCAATGCACTGTGCGTATCTTATTGAGGTTTTCAAGGAGCATACCTTCATCCAAGCAGAGCACAAACTTTTCAAGCTCTGTTAAATCTCTTCATCATCATTGTCATAGATTGCCAAACCAATGGGAGCTTCCTCACCATTCTATCATAGATGGATGAAGCTTCCGATGAAACCAAGGATTGGGGGGAATGGATATTGTGGGTGTCCTTTGAATTGATCCATCTCAAGCCCACCTTGGTTCTCCATGCCTGCACTCCTGCCAATGAAAACATGTACTGGCTCTGGAAGCCAATTGTACTTGAAGCTCAAATTCATGCATGCAGGGTGCAGGCATGGCCCCTGCCCCTCACCGGGGCCGGGCTAACCCAAAACTTGCATCAGGCTGCTGTTGATGAGACTGTAAGAAAACAAGTTAAATCTACTTAAGAAGACACATATATAATACAAGCATATATTCTCCAACATACTTTTATATTTAGGAAGAAAAAAAAACTCATACAACTATTTGTGATTCTGCCTTATAAAATCAACTTTTCACATTATCAGAGTAAACAAAACTAAACAGATATTAGATTATTCGACACATCAAGTTTAGGCTACTCATTTAATGGAAGTAGTTAGGTTAATCTCTTCAAGACATCATAATGGCAACTTCTAATGGAGGTACGACAGATGATTGAGATAATTAAATGACAAAAGTAAATAAGAAAATGTACAACAGTACACTTTTGATGACACATGCCAGACCTGTATAATGAAAATCAGCAATAAACATACAATCTGATGCGGCAGGCAAGTTCAAACTACACCAAGTAAGTTCAGTTAATTACGACCCTCATCTAATAAAGATTTCCTACATTCAGTAATAAAAGCAATCCCAAATGCATCAATAGTTATCTTTACTTTGATATCAGCTTTATTCTTTCAGGATTTCCAAGTGAAATATATCAAGGCATTCCAATAATCCATGATCGACAACTCGGTGAAAAAACTACATTGTAAGCTTTGAACAGAAGAAATAGCGACAGATGTTCTGGAGATTTTTAGCTATGTGAGATTTAAAAACACCTCTGCTGTGATACCAAATGTTGGCAGGGGGCCAAAAATTTTCAATTGTACTACACCACGACCATAAAAAAAATCTCAAAACGACCCATCTATGGCAGATGCTGTGCAGAGTAAAAAAAGAGGAGGGGGTAGTGTTGAATTAAACAAAATATCTTGTAGTTTAAACAGAAAAGTATTAAAGAAACTAAAAATTTTTGTAGTAAACAGAAAAAAGAAGAAAAAAAAAATTCCTCTAGCTAAGACACTATGGAGAGTCAGAGATCAGTAAAATTGATCAAGAACCTGATGATGAGGTTCTGTTGTGTGACTTTCCGTACAACATTGATCAGAGTTAATGAATGCAGGGTGTATTCCAATTAACTCTACTATGCTATATAAAGATTTGCACTATACATCCAAGTCATCACCATAATAATCAAGGCTATCTCCAAGAGGAATGTGTCATTGAGGGCCTTCTGTCCACTTCCCCCAAACAACAGTACAGGCATATACTAGCAAATTGAAAATTCCGCAAAACTGAAAGTGCTTAAACAAAAGACAAGCAAGGGTACTTTACTGACAGTAGAGAAGAGCTGAAGAATTACCATACCTGTGAAAAATGTTGGTGAACATGTTCATGAGGATGCATAAAAGGCATTCCAGGCCGCTGACAAGGATACTGAGAGGATGGCAGATATATTCCAGACGTGGAGCGTACACCAACATGATTAGGATTAAACGGTGTCATTATGGTTTCTGGATGACCATAACCAATACCACCAGGGGGCGACGGTGCAACCCAGGGCCCAGGTAAGTGTTGTGGAAGTGGGCGAGGTTGATGTTCAGTAGAAATCTGAGGCCCATGAGTAGAACCAAGTTGAGGGAATTCGGTGTTATAGTTCAATGCAGGAGTATACATGGGCTGGATGGTGTAAGGTCCACCACTGAATCCGAAACCGGGATCGAATCTTTGCATGTACCTGAAGAGAATATTTTCTGTAAAACTGTTGGGCTAATAAACAGCAGACATTATCTCCATCTCAAAGTTAAATGATAAGAGAATTCCTGCAATGACTAGGACATGAAGCAAAAGACTAAAGTCTACACTGTATACCATACCTGTCGTAACTTCTGTCATAATCTGGATCCTTCCTGTCAATCTCACGGTCCCTAAATATGGCCACCCTATTATTTGGTTTGTACCTCCCCACTGGCTCCTTCTCTGTCCTACTTCTAGAAGATGATCTACTGCTACTTGTTGAACAATCGATTAAACCTCTACTAGAATGTAAATCAGAAACATTTGATTTATCTTCCACTTTTGGCATCACCAGGGGAACATGTTGTGTAGTGTCCTGTTGTTTTGGTTCACCTTCTAATTTCCCGCTTGTACTACCACTAATATTAGCAGCAGCATTAAATATTCGCGCACGGGCCCTGTTATACTCCTCTTTCCTCTCCTCCACACTTTTGGAACTGTTTCCCTTTGATGAATTTGAGCCATCACTGTTAGCCATTTGTGACCGTTTCTGTGGCCTCTGTTTTATTGCAACTTTAGTGACACCACTTTCTTCTGACGGCAAACTAACAGGGATGTCTGCAAGCCGAATCAAAGGAAGTCGACACTCGGGAGTTTTACGAACAATAATTCTGGAACCAGAACCATCAGGTAAGTTATTATCTAACAAAACCATAGACTGAAGTGCATAATGCTGAGCTACACGGTGTGCAGCCAAGCGTAAATAGGAAGTGGGCAACTGCTGAAACTCTAGTTGCTGCTGAATAGGATCACGGATAAACTTCTCGACATCTTGCTCCATTCGTAAAACTGCACAGAAGAGATGTGAATATTTAGTGTAATGACATATTATAGCAGCAGAAATCAACACAACACATCCTGACTGCACACAAACAAAAATATTCTTCACTACTGTTGACAAAACAGACACATCAGAAAGTATGGCACCAACAACATTTACAATTGTATACAACAAGAGAATCCAAAAAAGGTTCTACATCAACAATCACCATTCAAGCCTACCCTTTCGAACTGAAAAAGAAAGCCCCAGCTATCTTGAATCGTCCATTATAGCACAAAAATTGAGAACCATTCTAGTTCCAAAACATTATGGCAATTTCATCTTGTTCCATTACTCTATTGCTTATTTCTTCCGCACAAGTCTTGTTTAAAAATACTTCACAAATGACGATACATCTCAACACGGCAAGCAAGCAATACCACACACGAAATAAGTCGAGTGCTAACCATGTAAGATCCCAAAACAAACACACTAGAACAACTTAACAAAAGCAATCAGCCGAATCGGAAGGGTCAATTATGGCGGCGCTTACTTGAAAGGCGCTCCCGAGGGTTTTGCAGAGCCTCCCGAAGGAACTGGTCGACCTGATTGAGGGCGTCCTCAGAGAGCTTATCATCAGAAGCAGAGGAAACCAGAGACGACGCGTCGTTGATGAGGCCCTGCTGGGAAGGCTTGGGATCCTTGTTGGAGGAGAGCATGAGGCGGCTCATAGCCTCGTCGACGCCGGCGACCTCCCATGACTCCGGGGCCCCGAGATCGTCCGCCACAGAGCCCTCCATGACCTATTAATCGCTCTCTCTGGATATGAGATCGAAACACGAAAAGGGGAAGAATCGAGGCTAGGGTTTGAGGAGAGGATTCATCAGAGGACGTATGTGTGTGCTGAGGAGGATGAAACCCCAACCAGAATTTGGGGTTTTGATTTCATGTGAAAATTTTGGGGGTTATTTTAGGGTTTGGGAACACGGGAGGAAGAGAGAATGAAATAGAATTGCAGGGGGCGAAAAAGGGAGAGAGAGATAGGGTTTGACGATGGATGGGTTGCGTTTGGGGGTAGGTGAGATTTTCTTTTTTCACGTCACACGTGGCTTTTAATACCTTCTTTTTATTTCACAAATTTCATTGTCTTTTTATTTCATAACTTTCATCAATATTTTCCAACAAAGAAAAAAACGAATAAGTGGCAACATTTTTCTTTTGTCACAACTTTAAGAAAAAAACGAATAAGTCGCGACATTTTTCTTTTGTCACAACTTTCATTTTTAGGAAATGAGTGGTCGAAAAAAATAATATAGAGGTATACACAGCCATTTGAGATGTGTAACTATAATCCTACATATAAAAAATTGAAATATATGAGAGCTAAGCTCAAGTCTAAGGCTCTTCAAGGGCTGCGCTTTGGTGGGAGGTCGGCAACCCGGATTATGGTTTTGGTATGTGTGTTCTTAGTGGCGACAACATTGTCTAGATGTTGTTGACGGCTAGCTAGTGGATTGGGTCAGGTTTTTGGGTTCCAACCACGGTGGAGGGACAAGGGCGGCCGCCGGAATGGTGACGGATATGACTATCTCACAGAGAATATGGGAAGAGGTGTGGGCTTATGGGCCTACATCTTTTATGGGCTACATGACTTGGATGATGTAGTCTATTGGGTTGGGCATTATAGTTCAATTCATCTTTCCCCCACTTAATTTGGATTAGGTTGGTCTCTGTTGGTAGTTTGTTTTTCATCCCTTGTCATATTTCATTCCCTTGAAATGCAGCCCTCATACAGTTTGTTTTCTCAAAACGTACACTAATTGAGATCTTAAGCGCCTATAGAATCAAATAACAGTCCCATTTTCGGGACTAGGTAGGGCTTGTGTTGTTTTCGTGTTTTCAGCAGCTCTTTTTTGTTGCATCTTTAGACTAGTTAATGATACAATTAGGGTACAATTGTATTCCATAATTGTTGGTAGACTTGGACTTTTTATCTTGTTGACTAATTAATAATGCGATATTATTTTCAGCAATGTTGTTTAGAATAGGTTTGGCTGCATTTACAACTTTTTGAGTCTCACATTGTATTATGAGATACCCACTCTCTAGCTTGATAGAATGACGTCAATGAACGGAGCTTCATTCCTTCCCCTAAACCTAAACCTAACCGGGGCTACCCAAAAAAGCCCGCAACACTTATAATGACAGGCTTGGATCTTGTTACCATAGAAAAAGCTCAGCCAGGGCCCGGCCCATGACCTCTAGATCTCTATGTTCTTAACTTTTTTTTTTGGACAACTCTATGTTCTTAACTTTGTGCACCATTTTTACCAGGTTGCCGCTTTATGCGGACAATTGCAACTATTGGCAACACTAATTAACTCTGAAATAGAAGTATTGTCGGATAGGCAAATGCCACAGATCATATCAGATCAAAACAAATAATTAGCACGCGGGGAGATAGAATCTAGATGAACTATCAAGTGATCACAGCCTCATCAGTCAAATAAAAACAAAGCAAATCTTCATTTCCTCTAGGCAGATGCGCATTCTCTGGCTTCACAAAAACCACAATTCTTCATTGGCACCTTCTCTTGCCTCAACTTCCTCTCGATTTCTTATTATTCTATCTCATTCTCTGCACAATGCAAGCATATTGCATTATAAAATTTCCACCTCATATCCTAAATAAATGCAATAATCTTTAATGTTATTTACCTTCTTTCTTGGCCTTCTTTTATCCTCTTGTTTACTTCTTTTTCTTGGAAAAGCCTGGAAAAAAGTAGGAATGATGTTAGATGCACTGATGTCCTCATTCTGCTATTTAGTTCAGTTCCTTACTTCCTTATATAACCAACCTGTGGAGAAGCAAGGATTCGAGCATATAAAGCAGGGGTGTCTTCTTCATCAAGTTTCCCATCACTGTTCAGCACAGCTTTCAGCCGACCTTCATTCAATAATTTCTCAGACCGAGCATGTCTCTGCAATAATTGGCAATGTTATTGATCAGTTAGAAAGGGTTTTCACAATAACACATAAAATGCTGGCACGTCTTCCCTTCTACCCAATGACGCTACAGCAACATAAAAGAAGTCCCATATTTTTGTTGCTTACATACACAACTAGTCAAGAACTTGGGAATCCCTTCAAGGTCCTCCAAATTCTGTAGGCCAATTGAATATACCCAGTCATGGATGTTGTAATGCTTACTTTAAACAAATAAAAGTAGAATGAAATGAAACAAATAGTCCACGTCATCAAATAAACTTGCATAACAACATTTTTTTTTTAAAAGAATCTTGTATAACAACACTTATGATCCTTCCATTATTCAATCATATGGATCTACCCCGTGGATTCTAATCTCCCACAATTTTCTATTGTCTGCCATTTCTTGTTTTATTACATATGCAACTTCACTTCATCGTATTTTGTTTACTTCAATTTCCTGATCTTTCATCTTCTTTTGCTTAAACTGTATCTAGTTAACTTCCAGATGTGACTTTGCACACTCCTAAAAGCCAAGCTATTCAGGCACACTGCCATTGAATAATGGTTCTAAAAAAGGTAAGCCTACGTTACATGCAATAGTACCTAAAATTACTACTGGAAAAATATATAAAATTTAGCAGAACTTGAGGGAGGGCCATTGCCAGAGTAATAAGCATCCTTTGACTAGAGAGACTAATTCCCTGCTAAAGAGATCCGAAGAGAAAACCCATGTCAAAGGGCTTGATGGTATGCGGATTACAAATGGAGAAGAATAGTATCTTAACTGTCATTGGACTTTTCCCTTTGTCTCTACCTCAAAGTTGTCCAACACTGGCCATGGAGGAGAGAAAACTGGAACAAGGCATGGAGACAAAACCTCACCTAGAAGAGAGATGTGGTACATGGGAGGACAGGAAACGGACGCACTTTGGAGAGACTGGGATGCGGCAACAAAAAGCATTCAGACTAACAGCCTAGGGTAAACAGCACAAGAAAACCTGCGCGATTGACCCAAGGGATAACACACTCTCCTACATTTTGTTCTACACGGTTAGTTTGGAATTGGGAACAAACATGTAGAATTACATGAACTGGCTTTGAAATCTTATTACCAACAGGTTCAGCATCTCACATACTAATTTCAATGTTATCTTTTCTCAGTTGCTCCGATTAACCATCTTAACCATTACTTCCCCTCTAAGTGGATATATCGGTACCGCTTTTTCTCACACAGTTCTAGAATAACACCACTCTATAATTCCTTGCCGTTTTGCATCGCTTGATTGATGAAAAAGATTTAAAATTTAGAACAGCTGAAAGAAATGAAAATGATAATGATCCTACTTTCAGAACCACAAAAGGAGCAAACAGAAATACCATACATCAAACAATGTGTGGCCTAGGACGAACTAATAATGACTTGATTCCAGAAAGAGAGATAAACATGCAACACAACTCACCTTGGACTTCAGATGAGCACTCAAGGCCTCTTCATTCAAACAAACAATTCTAGGGCATATCCTGCACTTGAAAGTAGATTTGCGTTTCACAACATATTCTGGGAGATCTGCAGACGGTGATTCCTTGTCAGCAGAAATGTTGGAACCTTGCTCTTGAAATTCAGAATCACTTCTACCAAACACCAGGTCGTGTTTAGGACTACACTAGCGGATTATAGATCTTAGCCGACGGAAAAAATAACTTCCGTCGGCTAAGATTTTCATAGCCAACGAACATATTTTCGTAGGAAGGGTGAAGAGATCCGTCGGATAAGAAAATCAAAGCCGACGGAAAATTTTGGACGGGATTTTCCGTCGGTTAAGTAAATCATAGCCGACGGAAGATTTTGAACGGGAATTTCCGTCGGTGAAGTAAATCTTAGTCGACGGATAATTCATGTCGGTAAGTATTCGTCGGTTAAGATGTTTTCAGTCGACGGAAACATCTTCCGTCGACTAAGAAAAATAATCCGTCGACAAAGTAAGACTAAGTCGACGGAAAATTCCGTCGGTTAAGAATATAAAGCTGAATTATTCTCTGAGCACGCGCAGAAGGAATCTTCACCTTCTGTATATATCATTCCTGCAAAAACCTCCTTCTCTATCACCTGCTCTAAATAAAACACCTCTCGATCTCGCCATGAATTGAAGTTCATCAAGCAACTAATCTAGCTAGCTAGCATTTTGATCATTGGTACATATTCTTCAACCTTTACATTTTCGACGGAATTCAGTTCACCGGTCATATTTTCCGGCGACTCTCCGGCTATATTCGTTTAATTTGTATTTTTATTGTGTGTTTGTGTGTGTGTGTACGTATATATATATACATATATACGATTAATTATATATATATGCATGGTTTGATTAATATATTCTATATATATTAATTGTGTGTGGATTATTGATTATATATATATATGCATGTATACGTATATTTTGTATATATATATATATATGGATGTATATATATGTGTGTGAATTTTTAATTTGTTGATTGTATATATTAATTTTGTTTATGCAAATCATATATGTATATATATAGATTATATTATATATGTTGTAGCAGAAAATGATGATGTTTATTAAATCAATGTATGTATATATATATAGATATATATATATATATATATTATGTATGTGATTAATGTATTCGATCATTATCTTTTTTTATGTAAATCATGATGTGTATTAAATGATCGATATTTTGATGATGATATTTTCGTGGTGATATATTAAAACAATATTTATTTTCATGATAATATTTTCATTTATGATCGATTATATTAATTAAATTTGTGTTTGAGATCATATATATTTCATTTTGTTTATGCTTACATTAAATTTTTTTTTTTCAATTTGTGCTTAGATATATTTACTCATTTATTTTCGTGATGATATCGATATTTTCATGCATATATATATATATATGGTCTTAAATCAAATATTTGATTTGATGATGTTTTTGTTTAAATCAGTTATTTTCGTCACATTATGTTTTTGTGGTGAATACGTACGGTTGTTTACGTGAGCGCGCAGTATTTTTATAGTTAGATTTTTCATTTCCCCTTTTATTACAGGTTACAACATGGCCGACAGGAGCTGGATGCAGTTACATAGAGGGCATCCGCGATACATGAGAGGAATTTTTGAATTTATCGAGTTTGTCCGTGGCAAGACTTCTCCTGGACAACTTTTCCACATTTGTCCATGCGGAAAATGTCGCAACAGATCTGCCAATTTTGTAACTTTTGAGGACATGTATGTTCACCTGTCACAATACGGTATTTGTCCCAGTTATACCACTTGGACATGGCACGGCGAAGCAAGTGAACATATGCCCACACTTGTAGATATTCAAGCACAACGTAACCAGGGCGAGTCTTCCTCTAGTGCCAATTTCGGGGACCCTGGTGTGATGAATTTCTTAAACGATGCATTTCCGTCCGCCTCAGCATACGATGGAAGTGTTCCACAGGACAACAACAATACAACCTTCCCTGATGTCTCCCAGGTCGGCAGTAGTGGCTATGATAGTTACAACAAGCTTATGCAGCAAGCACAGACACCACTGTACCCCGGAAGTGAGCATACTGTATTGGAAACTGTCATGAAGCAGATGAGTATCAAAAAGAAGAGGAACAAGACTGTTGCTTGTTTTAACGATGACATTGCACTTCTGAAGGAGTTGCTTCCTGCTGACAACAACTGTCCAGAAAATTATGACAAGGTCAAAAGCATCTTGAGTGAGTTCGGTCTTGAGTACATCAAGATAGATGCATGCGTCAATAACTGCATCCTATACTACAAAGGTTATAAGGACGCATTTGAGTGCCCACACTGCTATGAGCCGAGGTATGAACCACACGCTCGTTCTAGACAGACAAACCCCATTCCTAGGAAGGTTCTTCGCTATTTCCCATTGGGTCCTCGTCTACAACGTCTCTACATGTCTTCACATACGGCCAAGCATATGAGATGGCACCACGAAAGGCACCAGCAAGAGCCGGATAGGCCTAGAGTAGATCCGGATAATCTCACACACCCCGCAGACGGAGAGGCTTGGAATCACTTTGACCGTTCATTTCCTGATTTTGCCTCTGAATGTCGAAATGTCAGACTTGGACTAGCAACAGACGGATTCAATCCTACTGGAGACATGAATAACTCTTACAGTATATGGCCTGTGATAGCATTTCCGCTCAACTTGCCTCCAAACATGTGCATGAGGACGGAGTATAATTTTCTTACTATGTTAGTTCCGGGCAAGTATTCTCCAGGAAAGTGCTTGGACGTGTACATGAGGCCATTAATCGACGAGCTCCTACAATTATATGAAAATGGAATCCATACTTTTGACAGGTATAGTCAGACTTACTTCTTCATGAGAGTAGCGGTTCTTTTTACCGTCAATGATTTTCCTGCTTACGGGATGATGTCTGGTCAAACTACCCATGGATACAAGGCGTGCCCTGTATGTATAGACGAGGTCAATTCCAGTCATCATGCCCACAGAATTGTTTACTTAGGATCCCGTAGATGGCTTCCACCGGATCACCCGTGGCGGTACGATGCACAAGCATTTGATGGGACTGTTGAGCATGGCCCGAAACCCGAAGGGAGGTCTGGTCAATGGATTCTGGATATGCTGAACCAGCACTGGTTTGGAATTTTGAGCAGCGCTAGGTATGTAAATGACCAGAATCCTCCCACCCCTGAAGAGTTTAAGTATTGGACGCACAGGAGTTCATTCTTTGAGTTGCCTTACTGGTCGACGTTGAAGATCAGACACAACTTAGACGTCATGCACATAGAGAAGAATGTTTGTGACAGCATCCTTGGAACAATTCTAGACATCAAAGACAAGACCAAAGACACCGCCAAAGCTCGTGCTGACCTTCAAAAGATGGGTATACGTCGAAAGCTATGGATAAAGCTAAACAAAAAGACCGGCAAACATGTAATGCCTCAAGCAGGCTACACGGTGGTTCCTAATAAGAGGTCGGAGATATTTAAGTGGCTTCGTGAGGTTAAGTATCCTAGTGGGTATGCCGGAAATATAGCTCGATGTATTAAGATGGGGGAAAATAAGATTATCGGGTTGAAGACCCATGACTGTCATGTTCTCCTGCAACGTCTTCTTCCTGTGGTCATTCGCCCGTATTTGCAGAGTGATGTGGTTGACACGTTGGTGGCTTTGTCCAACTTCTTTCAGAGGTTATGTGCTAAAGAGCTAAAAAAGTCAGAGGTCCGGTCCTTGCAAGACGATATTGCGTACATCATGTGCAAGCTGGAGAGGATCTTCCCCCCCACTTTCTTTAGCATCATGGTCCACCTCATGATCCACCTTCCTGAACAAGTGTTGCTTACAGGTCCGGTACAATATACCTGGTGTTATCCAAACGAGAGGTATGTATGCAGTCTATACTTTTGTCAATAAAGTCTCACATAACATGAATTTTTGCAATAACTTTTTATTTTGTAGGCAACTTGGAGATTACAAGAAGACGAACAGGAACAAACGTTTCCCTGAAGGTTCGATCACGGCGGCTTACATTTCTAGTGAGTGTGTAACCTTCTACAACACATATCTTAATGATGAACACACGGGAGGGGAATCTTCAAGAGGTGGAAATCAATTCCATTTATCAGTTGTTTCCGACGAAGTACAACCGTATGGCAGGCTAGGTAGGGAATACAGATTGAGTCGCGAAGAATTGAAGGAGGCTCATTGGTGCGTCCTTCAACATTGCGATGAATTGGAGGATTATCTGGAGAAACATTTGAGCAGGCAAAATGGGAATGAAGCCATTCACAAGAGAGATTTTCCTGACTACTTCCCGATTTGGGTACGTTATTCTAAAGTTACTTATAAATTTAATGTATTTCTCATCATTTTGTTTGACTAAATTGCGTTATTTTGCAGATGATGCATATTCAACAGAACCAACGTGAATTTTACGACCCCGAGCTGCACTGTTTGGCTGGCGGACCGCTAAAGCACAGAGCACATGCGGGATGTTTTGTTAACGGGGTTAAGTTTGTGACATCAGAACGAGATGATGGTCGCATCACTCAAAACAATGGAGTTATGGTTGAGGGCAAGTCTCACAACTACTACGGGGTGCTTATCAGCGTTATCGAACTAATCTACGGGAACCGTATGCCAGTTGTGTTGTTTAAGTGCAAATGGTTCAATACTGACCCAAATGTTTGCAGGAGTACGGTTACAGACCATGGTTTGTTATCAGTGAACACAAACACTTCATGGTATGAGAATGAGCTGTTTGTTATTGCCGCCATGGCACAACAAGTCTTTTATCTTGATGATCCGGCTATGGGTGAGGGTTGGAAAGTGGTGCAGGTAATGTCACATAGGAATATATGGAGTGCAGCTACATTGGGAGTGGATGAGGGTACGGAACCGAGCTCTGTACCGAACGAACCATATCAAGAGGAAACTCCACCTGTAATTCCCAATGACGTGGACATTCGCGTCAACGACCAACACGTTCCTGCCATTACAGGTTACATTGAAGTTACTATGCCCGAACCCGAAGAAGATGACGAATACGAGGACGAAGAAGATGAGGATTCAGAGGAATTCGAGGAGGATGATGATCCCGAAGACCAAGATTATGAAGATGAGTATGATTAAATTAATTTGGGGATGTAACTTAACTTTCATTGGTTTATTATTATGAATTTGCATAACTTCGGAGATCGATGTATTAACAATTACATTTTCATATATATTGATCGGAACACACTTTGCGTCAAATGTTCACGGCCTTTATTATTATTACTATTCTTGTTGCAGATTTTTATAGCCCCGTAAGAGTCACGTCGATTGGAAACTATTCTCAGTTGAAGGTCCGGCCAGATTACGTGATTTGGAGGGTCGAATAGCCGTTTCCGTCCGTTTAGGGGTTTGACCGCGCCGATTGACCGGACGGATCGAGCCCTTATCTTTGTCAGATGGAGCTGAATTTTTTCCCACCTACGTAATTCGTTATGCTGGTCATATCTGACGGTAGGTTTTCAGTTCCTCTTCTCCGATCACCAAACTCACGTTATATGTACTAATGTTGTATAACTTTTTTATACAAGTGTTGAGTTTAAGTGTCGTTTTGAAGACAACGTATACGTAGAAGCCTCAAACGCAAAAAAGTCGTGAAATAAGATATGACCGGAACGGTGAAATACGTCAACCCGTGAAAAATGAAGATATTCCGGTAAAATTTCGGTGCCGGTTGTTCCGGTCAACGAAATTCTCTTATTTCTACCTAGTGGTAGCCCTATCCCGGGTATTTATTTTTTACCAAATTTTTATAGCCCCGTAAGAGTCACGTCGATTGGAAACTATTCTCAGTTGAAGGTCCGGCCAGATTACGTGATTTGGAGGGTCGAATAGCCGTTTCCGTCCGTTTAGGGGTTTGACCGCGTTGATTGACCGGACGGATCGAGCCCTTATCTTTGTCAGATGGAGCTGAATTTTTTCCCACCTATGTAATTCGTTATGCTGGTCATATCTGACGGTAGGTTTTCAGTTCCTCTTCTCCGATCACCAAACTCACGTTATATGTACTAATGTTGTATAACTTTTTTATACAAGTGTTGAGTTTAAGTGTCGTTTTGAAGACAACGTATACGTAGAAGCCTCAAACGCAAAAAAGTCGTGAAATAAGATATGACCGGAACGGTGAAATACGTCAACCCGTGAAAAATGAAGATATTCCGGTAAAATTTCGGTGCCGGTTGTTCCGGTCAACGAAATTCTCTTATTTCTACCTAGTGGTAGCCCTATCCCGGGTATTTATTTTTTACCAAATTTTTATAGCCCCGTAAGAGTCACGTCGATTGGAAACTATTCTCAGTTGAAGGTCTGGTCAGATTACGTGATTTGGAAGGTCGAATAAAAATTTCGGTCCGTTTAGCAAATAAGAAAGAATTTCTTTTTTTCCTAGCCGACGGAATATTATGTTTCCGTCGACTTGGACTTTCTTAACCGACGAATTATTTATTTTCCGTCGACTAAGATGACGAAAATTTTGGCGGTTTATCATTGCGCTTTTTTTTTCCGCGAAAATTGAAAATTTCTTAGCCGACGAATTTCATATTCCGTCGCCTAAGTTACTATAAAACCTGGTCGACGTTTCTGCTCTCTGTTCTGTTCGATCTCTCTGTCAAGCATATGAGATCGCCTCCACTCCGCTGCCGACGAGCTCCGATCCTCCACCCGACCACCACCGTCAACGCCACCACGTCGGACCCCCCACCTCCACCCCAACCGACTAGGACACTCACCTCCTCCACCCAATCCGAGCCTCCTCCACCCAATCCGAACCTCCTCCACCCAATCCGAGCCTCCTCCACCGCCTCCTACACCCATCACCGCCTCCTAGACACCACCACCCCAGCCGACCTAAACCCTAAGGGAACCCGTCCGACCGCCTCTCTCTCTCTCTTTCTCGCCCTCACCCTCACCGGTTCCTCCACCTAAACCGCAACGTAACTGTCGTCCTCCGTTGTGTTTGGCAGGTTAGTCTCAAGTATTCTCCGATTTTATTACTCTGTGAATTGATGAATGCTGGTCTGTATATATGCCGGTTCTGTTTGTTTTGTAGTTGTGAATTGATGAATGCTGGTCTGTATATATGCCGGTTCTGTTTGTTTTGTAGTTGTGAATTGATGAATGCTGGTCTGTATATATGCCGGTTCTGTTTGTTGGTCTGTATATACAATTGATGAATTGATGAAACTATTCTCTGTTTGTTTAGTAATATATGTGTTTGATTTGTGGAGAAATGTTGTGAATTGTTTAGAAAGTGTGCATGAATGCCCTTAATTGATAGTTTGTCGATGGAGATCATATATGAACTTGGTTTTCGATTTGGTAAATTATAAGAGATTAGAAGTTAGTGGAAGTATTAGTGTGGAAGGATATGCAGGCAGGCATTTAGCTGGTTATGTTTGTGTCATTATGCTGCCGGTGGATTTTGTTTTGTGTCTCTGATTTTAAAAAATGTAGAGAATGGAATTATTGACTGCACATAATGTATAGATAGGTAAAGACATAGGAATGTGATATATCATGTAGGTACAACTTGTTAATATAGGATAGATTTTTACATGAATTGAGGTATGTAAGAATTTATACCCATCACATGTTTAAAGATGCCGATCATTGGGAAGAGGAAACAACGTTCGGAGAGGGCTCAACAGATGATGGCGGCCTTATGTAACCAGGCTACTGCCAGCCAGCCCACACCTTTGCCGCCTGGAAGAGTACCACCAGGGGCTCCTCCTTTGCTCATCAGGCCGCCCTTTATACCATCCGATACGACTTCCACTATTGGGGCGACGACCGGAACCACTGAAGCGTCGTCCACATCGGCTTCCGAAACCAGCAGGCCCATTCCTAGTGCCCGCTGTAAAGCAAAGGCCCCCACTACAGGTAATGATATTTTTTAAATAAAAAAAATTATATTTTTTAAATAAAATAATAAAAAAATCGTTTATTTTTTTAATTTTCTTGGCATGATTAAAAGGCTTAATTTTCTTGTAGTAATCCATATTTATTTAAAATAATAAATGTTTTAAAATAAAAAAATTATTATTCTTTTAATTATTAATACTTGAATCTTTTTTGCAAATGATACCTAATATTTTGTTTTATTTATTGTAGGTCCCCCACCGAAAAAGAAACGGGGTTTTGTGTGTGGAAAGGCGACGGAGGCGTTATGCAAGAAGCTAGGGGGGAAGATACCGATAGAGTATTGCCCTCGTATGAAAGGGCCTAAGGTTCAAGGGGTCAACAGTCTTTTGGTCAAGGACATTGGGTCGGCCATACGTAGCCTGGTTGGAACGAGGGCTAGGACGTTCCACGACCTTGAGCAATCAGAACAGTGGAAGGTGTGGAACGCATTGTCGGTAAGTACATAAAAATTAATTTACGTAGTTTGGTTTATTTGAATAGTTTTCAATTAATACTTTTGTTGATGTATTAATTTATTTTTATTTCTTAGCCATGGTACATGTGGGACAACAATGACATTGTGACGGTGAGGTGGATCATGGACACGGCACAGGCTAGGTACAAGGAGTGGAAGTGGCAGTGTCACAATGTCTACCAGGAGCATGGACCAGAAGGGATGCCGACGGAGTTCTATGGGAGGGAGGATGAGTGGGCCTTTCTTTGCACGCATTTTGAGAGCGACGCGTTCAAGGTATGTGTATATTGCTTTTTTTTTTGGGTGATAATGTTGACCACTATATTTTGGAGTAATATATTATTAATTTTGTTACAATAATATATTTTTTCAAGCATTTTTAGAATAATATATTATTAAATTTGTTCTTATTAAAAAAATTAAAATTGTAAAATTTAACATTGCCGACGATTATGCATGATGATTTTGTGGGTTCGGTTATGCTATTTATTGCCATGTTTTAGGTTTATAGAATAAAATATTATTATTTATTTTTTTAATAAATAAAAAAATATAATTACTGATATTTTATTTATATCGCGTATTAGAAACTCTCGAACGCGAACAAGAAGAACCGTGGTAAGAAGACGATGCACCACCATAGCGGTTCTTCTCCTATTGTCTACATCATGGAGGATCTAAGGAACAAAGGTGAGCCCTTGCCGATCATCAAGGGATTCGAGGCGAGTTATGTGAGACCCGGTGACGAAGTGGCCACCCAGAAATATGTAAGTGTATTTCCTTTAATTATTTAATTAATTATGTCTCTTTGATTTGGATACTTAGTATTAATTAAGAAATATGTTGGTGTTGGTGTAATTGTTGTTGAATTATGTGGTTGGTGTATTCCTTGGTGTTTTGTTTATGCAGGAGAAGATGCTTGCGGAGGTCGAAAGCCGAAAGACAGACTTGAAGAAGATAAATCCGGAAGCTACAGAGGAGGAAATGATGGAGATCATTCAAACACAACAAATTGATGTGTTGGATGCTGTGTTGGACAAGCGCAAAGGGAAGGAGATACGAGGGATGGGACGAGCAGGTGAGCGAGACTTGAGCCAGTCCTCGTCCGGTTCGACCTTGCGGAGTCGTGCTCCTCCAAATCAAGACAGGGAAAGGATTGAACGCCTTGAACAAGAGGTCCGTGAGTATAAGGAGCGGACTGAGCGGGCTGAGGCCGAGTCTCTGTGGTACCGTAATCAGTACACTACTGTTAACTCACGGATGGACCAGATCTTCTCTCGCCTAGGTCTAGAACCTGAAGGTCCGGCTCCTCCTCCTCCGCCTTTTACGGCTCCTCCTCCTCCGCCTTTTACGGCTCCTCCTCATTCTTCTCCGGGTCCTCCTCCTCCTCAGTCATCTTTGATTCCTCCTACTCAGTCGTCTCCACCTCCTCTTCCTACTCAGTCGTCTTCGGCATTTGTTGATGAAGATCAGTTTTTGAATTTTTATTAGTCAAATTTTAGTTTGTATGAACACAATTTTAATTATTAATGCATAATTTTTATATTATTAATGATTCGATCTATATATTTAGTTTTAATACAATTATTTCTAAAACAACCGAAACAAATATCTACTTTATCAGTAAAAAAATTAAAAAACCAAAACAAATAATAAATTGTGAAAAAACAATTCTGAAAAAAAATCTGACTCACCTTAGTCGACGGAAAATTGAAAACCCGTCGGTAAGGATATAAACATTACCGACGGAAAATTTAATTTCCGTCGGCTAAGAATGAATAACGACCGACCGTTGACCTTCTTAGTCGACGACAAAGTATACTTTCCGTCGGTATAAGATAATCATTACCGACGTAAAATTTTATTTTCCGTCGGCTAAGAATAAACAGAAAGAGGACCGTATCGTCGGCTAGATCTTAACCGACGCTAATTTTCCGTCGTTTAAGAAACTGGAATCCTAGCCGACGGAATATTTCGTCTGTAAAGAAGGAAGCCTTTTGTCGTTTAGGTAAATGTTAATCGACGGAAATAGAGCCGACGGATTTTTTCCGTCGTTTAGGAAACAATAACTTAGTCGACGGAATAGGCGTCGACTAAGATCCGTCGATTAAGATATAACTTAGTCGACGGAAATATATGTTTCCGTCGGCTATTGTCTTAGCAGACGACGGTTAGCCGACGGATCTTAGTCGACGACTATTCCGTCGACTAAGAACTTAGTCGACGGAATATGTTTCTTAACCGACGGAAATATTCCGTAGGCTAAGAATCGTAATCCACTAGTGCTATCTCCTTCATTTCCATCATCTATTGGGAAACCTACATAAAAAAGATGATGTCAGAAATCCAAAGGGTATTCTTCCAAAATTATAGGTGACACATTAGGTAATAAAATCTCTTGGTGTAGTTGATCAACATAACAACTCCACTTTCAAAGCTTGAGAGATTGATGGTGTCTTCATTCCCCTACCTGAGGCTGAGGTGTCAACAAGGGTTTCATTGGCGGAGCTATCCTCGGTTTTATATCCTGAAAAGAAAAGGATAGATGAGGAGCAACCCAAAGAAAGCGATAGTATTAGAGAGTAATGAAGGAAGAAACCAACCAGAGGAGACGTCTTCTGCTTCTGCTTCTGAGTGGACTTGTATTTCAGAATCGGAAGAAGAAGAGGAGGATTGATTGGAGGCGCCATCTCTGTCGCCGTGTTCCATCCTATAGAATCGCCGCTTTATCATTTTGCCTCTTCCAGGGCGGCTCCATCTATTTTCTTCTGTATTAATACCCATGGAGGGACTTGGGCTGGGCCTATGCCCTTTCTATTATTATTCATCTAACTTAACCCAACCTAAACCCAACAAACTATACAGATACAGATTGATCTTCGCCATTTTGAGGGTGGAACAAGAAATCATTTTTCAGAATCTATGACTGCACAAGAAGCAGCAATACATGTATCCAAATGCATTCCGAAACACTATTGATTCCTGAAGACAATGGGGTCAAGTGCAACCTGGCAAGACTACTGATTTCTGACTCAATCTTGTTTGAGGGTAAATTTATACCCCTGGATTTGTAGCGTATCGAACCAATTATGTGGTTTGTCGTGGATATGATTGAGTATCTTTGGAGATATTCGCTATCAAGGCTAAATCAAGCCTGCTTGGAGGTCAAGTCATCTTGATGACAATTCAGGTCATTATCGATATATCATGGATCTGGTAATTAATGGAGGATTGTTTGTTTATCAAGATTGAGCTATTCATGGAAGATCTCACAAAGAGGAGGAATCTGGACGTCATGTACATAAGTTACCCCGGCGATCAAGGTATGAATGATGTACGTAGTGCTATCTAAGGAAGGGTTTAATCACTCTTGATTCCTTAATTGCCCAAAAGAAGTCTAGCCGTGCATGATCTTTGATGCAATTAAGGATTACATTCCTTATATGAATGATATGGCTAGTACTCGTCCAAGGCATGCAAGTCCAACTATATTGCAATAAGAAGATTACTGTCCTTGGTTGGATTGTAGGAGTACACGTCCAGAAGATCTCCAAGAATCATATATTGAGGTAAATATCTTTACCTAGACATCGTATCTGGTCTGATACGCGAACCGATACATGCGGTTCAATTCAGTAAATATCTTTCTTTTCCATTGGGTAATTACTGGCAAAAGATTTGCCTTGATATGTAAGTTATTCACGAACCTATTCTTTATATAAGAGGTTCTAAGCGAATGAGAAGACACGGTGTCTCCAGGGTGGGTAATATCTTATTCTTTTCCATTGGGTAATATCTTAGACACCCCCCCCCCCCCCCCCGACAATTCAACAAAAACTGCATCACTGCAAATTGGACGCCTCCCTAGGAGCACCCAATCTACCAAAAAGCCTCTCCAGGGAGCACCACCAAAGCCTCGTTTTGAGCAAATCCCCTCTTCACTCACCAGCCTCGTCCTGAGTAAAAAGTCCACCCCCAGTCCATAAAGCCTCATCACGAGCAACAGTCCATCCATTGTTAGAGATTCGCCTTTCTAGCAAATATCCCTTTACTTTATTTTGTATTTTGTTACTGAGTAAATCCTCATGAGCCATCCTAGGTCATTGTGAAGTACCCAGTAGCAGAACCGACCGTTTCTGCTCACATATGCTTGAAAAGAAGCGCGCGAACCAGACAATATTAAGACAGGCACACTTCCTCAAGGTGTTGGCACGCTTGCACTAAACGGTTGTTCGAAGGACCTAAAAATCCGACCCGAATATTTTGGCACGCCCGTTAGCGGGACACATCAATAGCAAAATTACGACTGATAACATATATAGTAAGCATTATCCTAAGTGTTCTTTGCCGGAACATTCGCACTGTAAACCTCACAATCCTTTGAAGTGCAAGGGGTTGACTATCGAATTAGTTAACCAGCGTTTCAGTATAGAAATAATGACTGGAGGATCTGGAGTTGAGAAGTATGTTTCTCAAGAATAGCTCATGGATGCATTCGAAAAGTTGTCTGCAAGCATAACCGCGAGCACGATCGCGAGCGCTGCAAACATAAAGGCGTTACAGGATTCATTGGACGCTAGTATTGCTAAAAACGATGCCAGTTTGACCAATTGTGGGAGAAAGTAGGCGACCAGGCCAAGCACATTGCACGCGTCGCAGAGACTACTCAGAAGTGGGACAAATTTTTGAGCAAGAAAGACATCGATTATGACGGTGCCAACCCACAAACAGAGGTGACTATGAAGCCGAAGACGTTTTTTGTGTCCGAGAGCCGCAGTGAACCCCATATTTGGAGAAAGCAACATGAAGTCGCTAAGGCATACTGGTTGGCTTCGAATAAAGCTTTACGGTCTAGTGTAAAGCTTTCACATGACATCTTCCCACTGCAAAACAGTGAAGAGGTTTTACAACGTCAAGAAGTAGAGCCTACAGCTGAAAAGCATATTTTTGCCAAAGAGGTTGAATCACCTTGTGACCAATCTAGTGGCGAAAGCTTTTTTCTAGACAAGTCTGCGTTGGAGAGAACCAATTTGCCAACTTATGGCGAATCCCAAACGGAGCATGAATGTGAAGAAGATATCCAACAAAGCTGTTTGAACGAAGAAGTCGTTCCGTTTGTAGACGAAGATGTATACATAGACACCGGCCAGAGACATGGAGGGCAAATAATTGATGACACCTCTGCCAATATTCATCCTCTTGCCGATCGGACACAAGTTCATTTTAAATACCAGGCGAAGCTGGATGATCAATTTGCTGTTCATAGCAAAGGAAAGCATGTAGAAATATCGAATGATCAAGCTACTGGATGTGTTCGAAAGGATGAGCAAAGTCATGGTCAACTTGTCCAATCACATCAGCAGTCAAGTTCCAAGCCAATTAGTGGCTTTGTTTATCAAAACCAGCTAAGTGGTTATAGATCTACCGGGTACCATGAGAATAATCATGATCATTGTGGTTCTTGTTCTACTATTGGACGTTACCGAGAGAATGGCCAAAATCATGGTAAGCTTGGTTACCAATTAAGCTTTGTGCCCTTTAAGCCAATTCGTGGCTTTATCAATGAACCTAACTTGAGGTCCTGTATGAAGTATTCAAAACCAAATTGTGGTTTTAATGAAAATTATATTCATGATACATCTTCTGGCCAGAGCAATTCTAATGGCCAAACTATATGTTATGATGGTGATTTTGAGTGTCTTCAGTACCAAGTAAGTTTGGCATGCAACGTTCAGAATCTAACCTTTCCAGGAAAAGAGTTCCATGACGATGATACCTCACAAACATTTCGCCATGCTACCTACAACGATGGCTTATTCACTTTTGACGGATGTAAGTTCAAATATCTTCAGAGAGACTTAGTCGAGCAAGCTTGTAGTTATTATACTCCAAAGTTTCTACAGCAGAAATTTATTTATGATGATACTGGCCAAGCTTTGCAAACAACACATGATGTTTACTGTTCTGATATGCCTATCTTTGAGGTAGGGACTTACTCACCATATGGTGGTGATTATGTTTATGCTTTTTACAAAGAGCCAATTTATGATCAGTGCGACGATAACTACAAATTGATCATTGGCTCCAATATCATCAAGTCTCACACACAGGAGTTCTACTTTGAGTCTTGTTGATAACAATATAGACCAGCAAGTGGTTTCTTATGACAGCCAATTGGTGGCTACCTTTGAAGACATCATGCACTACGATATGATAGTTGGCGACAAGGCTGATCTCTACTCCATACCGTCTGCAAAAGTTCAATTGAAGATCATGCTTTGTCAAATGACGAAGGTGCATGGGGGGCTAAGCAAGCAGCCTCTTCTAAATTTTCAAGTGAGTGACACAAAGCATCTCTGCTCAACACTTGGAAATTCTCGCAAGAGAGAGTCTCATGCCACGAATGTCAAAACGTCAAGGCTTGGAGTGAAGCATTGGTGGCCTCCCCCGTGGCCTTTCGAAGGGTAACTAATCATGTTGAGTTTCCTTCTTTCTTTTGCTTTTCAGTTCCGTTTTATTTCTTGCATTGAAAAATAAAAAATCCAAAAAGAGATTCTGTGTTTTGCTGAAATGCAAGACAATGTTCTTACCTAACAAGAGGTTTGAAGTTCCTATCATATGCTTAGAGGCCTACATCTGAGGCCTTGGATGCAAGAGACGATCACTGTGTCTTTAAGTCACTGCCATTATGCCAACAAGGTCAAGCCACAGAAGAAAGGAAGACAGTTTCCAATTCTGCAAATTACAGCTGCAGCTACTGTACATCAACTTCACAGATTAAACTGGTCAGATTCAGGAGAAACCAGCGAGCACTCTTTATATGCTCGGAAAGCCCTGTGAGTGTACTTTCCAGCAAAATTTACGGTTTGCAATTCAGACGTTCCAAGAGAGAGTTATGGCAGTTTGAGTACCAGAAGATCAGAATGCACGAAATCAACATCATGTGTTTGTTCATGACCTTTAGAGCCTCTAGCAAGCAGACGTCATAGTCTCAGCACTTTGAAGGCCAACATGGTTTATGTGTTCACACCGGGGACATCAGAGAAAGCAAGGAATTTTGGCTCAGTCATATACCGGTCCCCACTTTTCCAGATTGAGACTCAGGGACTTGATCATATAAACCAGTAATTTGTGGTTTTTATTCAGATGCCAAATCTAGTGGCATTAAAGGTTCAGTTGTGAAGAAAGAATTATGCAGACAGCTTTAACCTATTGAGGGAGAGATGACTGAAAAGAAGAACTTGCCAAAAGAAGAGGACAATTGGTGCTGGTTATGCGATTATAGTTCCTCACATCTAAAGAATCTACATGATAAAGGCCAGTACATAAGCTTCTTTGTTGGCCAAAATCTGTGGCTATGAACTCAAGGATGTCATCAACATATCTTATGCAGCAGTATCATATGGAGCTACCTCACAACTTTCATTCGCCAGAAGCCACAATTAAAGAGGATTACTCCAGTATCCATAAAACCAGTCTTAGTGGTTTTGAAAATATTTTAGTTTATGCCAATATCTGTGGCATCCTTTTCCAAGAAGAAATCTTCACGCCAGGAGTACTTTGTCCCTGTGCACAGCCTACAATGCCTATAATGTGTTCTTCATAAAGAACAACAGGTTTCTGATCGTTACCAGTAGGCTTGGCAATTTATTCTGCATGGTCATACCGATGTCTACATCGTCTGCTGCAAACAGATCATGACATTGACATTATGTAAGGTATATTGGAGCTCACCCCAACTCTCTTTTACCATGCTGGGGGGCTACAAGTTTATGTTGCTTCATAAAGGCATAGGCTGGGCTTCAAACTTCATTTTGGCAGCAAGTTCAACAGAAAGAAGAAGCCCAGAATCAGACACATGCAACAGCAGTCATGGATTACTTGGCCAATATCTGTGGCCTTGAATACTTTGTTTGCTCAGAGAAGTGCAGGAACAGACCTTCATCAGCTAGGCTTGGCAGGAGAGAAACAGATATTCCAAAAATTCTGTGCCAATGAGAATATGCTTACAAGTTTGCTCAAAGATGACAAGACCTCATTTTTGTACTTCAAGTCCAAGCTTTGTTGGTCTTCAGATTGTTTCAAGTTTCCATTGATTCTGCCAAATACTATGGCACGTGATGAAAGTCCATGAAGTGAATACAAGACATATGCTTTAGAAATGAGGACGGTGCATCGAAACTGGAATTATGGTGAAGGCATGGCAGACCTCTACTTGAGGTACATGGTTAAGTAATTCCCTTCTAAAAATATCTGAATCGTTGAGGAGTGGTCGTTGCTGTCATGCTATATGAGGGAAAATTATACAGCGCACCCGGGTGTATCCACCGTCCATTTTGACCCGCCAAAAAAAAAAATTAACGGTGGAGATGACGGGTGCGCCGAATAGGCTCTCGTTTTACAGTGGCATTAAGGAGGCGATGTTAATCTTATTTTTATGCATGCATGACTTCTGTTGTGTATGTACTATGTACAGAAGGTCAACAGCCTTTTCTCTTAGCTGAGTCCATACTGGGGAGCTGCGAATTATCTCCAGTTTTAAATCAAGGGGCTCACACAAATACAAACAACTTTTTGAGTTGTTCCTAGAGATTACGATGAGCTTGAGCTGACATAGAAACACAATTTTAATATTCGCCGGAAGAAATATGGAGGATAAAGAATGTAGACAGTTGGCAACGGTACATAAATACCATGTTTATGGTTTGGCAAAACGTTCAAAGCAACAACACAAGTCTTGTTGTGTCTGATCACCACAAGGAGCTTGTCGTATCATAGAGCCAAATTAATGCAAGCATACAAGGATGTCAGTTCAACTCTACACAGTCGGCTCAATTACAACAGATGCTACGAAGGAAAGCCTATATCCGAGGCTCAAAGATCGAGTTTAATCGGCTCATGCTCATCCCAACACTTAACCATTTAGTGGTTTCCATTCGCCACACCCGATTAGACTGGGGGGCTACACTATACACATTCTGCCAATTCCTGTGGCAAATTTTTGAAACTTTCCATTCTGCCAGTTCCTGTGGCAAATTTTTGAAACTTTCCGAGTTTTGAGTTATCTTTTCATTCTTAGAAACCGATCCCTGCGGTTTTAATTTTTTTCACATGTTTTCTGGGACATTCGACTTGCCTATTAGGCTTTATTAGCAGCAACAAGTAGCGGGAGACATTGGTTCTTGAAGGCACTTTACCAAGCAGTTCCATACCTTCTGGAAATCCAAGTCAAGCATCTTGGCTTAATGCCAAGGATTAAGTTCAGACATTCCACTGCTCAGAAATCACAAGGAAAGCACATGGAGCTCGTTAAGGAAGTCAGCCCCTACAATGCAAAATTATGAAATTTTCAGATTTGGCTTCCTCTGAGGCATTTTCGTGGCTCATTCACGCTTTGAAGCATGAGTTATGAGCTCCAGAAGTTGACACCTTGAAACAGCCTTTTTCCAGAAACTGAACTACATTGGGTTTTTGTGGCTTTGTTTCTTCAATACTTATCACTGAGGTATTGATTTATACATCAACATGTGATGTCATTGAGGATAGTGGTATCAAGAGTCATCCATATCAGCCATGGGACGATCAAGATACAAGTTCAAGAAGTCAGCCAATTAATCAGCAAAAGCTGGAAATTTCAGAAAATGGCTTTCTTGGAGCTGTTTTCTCAAGAACTGATCAGAAAAATCATCCGGGCATGGTGTAAATCGTACCTAAAGTTGGCAAACTGTGCAGCGAAACTCATCAGCTTTTTCACATCACATTTTGTGGAGTTGGTTTCTTGGCTTCTTGGAAGTTTCTCATGAAGGAGTTGGTTCAATTCTGCTGCCACGACATCATACATCAATGTTCCATCATAAAACAACCAGTAAGTGGTTCACAAAAGCTTATTCGATTCATCTAAAGTTGGCTTCATGAAATGTGCCTACTTTGAGAACCCGGATCCTCTCCCAATGAGAGGTTGCCTAATATTGCCTCATAATCTGAGCCATTCAATATTTAACAGATTGTCAGGATTTCTCTTGGATTATTTTAGGTGATATTTTGAGCCATCTCCTTCTCTGCTCAAATTCTCGTCTCCCATCTCATTCTCTCTCTCTCCTCTTGCAGAGAATGAATTGCTGAGGAATAAACCAAAACTGAAAATTGAAGAACAAACCAAAGCTGAAGTGCGCAAGGCATGTACTCAGAGACGCAATACCAACTCCTATGAGTCTTATGACTCTTATCTAATCTGACAACAAGAACATATAGACAAATCTATAATTAGTGACAGGGTTGGTGATTGAGCTATAAGGAACTAAGGGCTAGAGCAGTTTGAAATGAATTCGCCACTGGGAAATTAACTGGACGAAACCTCCTATGGTGGCTAATCCTCCTACCAGAGTGATGACTTTGTGTCATATCGAAACTTTGGAAATTCCCATTCATGCATCCTATTTTCTTATGCAAATTTGGGTAGTCATCAGCTAAACAATGCAAAAGTTTTGCAGCCATCTCCACCTTTTCTTTCCAAATCAAGTTGGGACTGTCAAATTTGACAAGGTCCTTCAAAATGTCAAATACACATGTAGCCACGTGTGTATAACACTTCCATTGGAGGAGTGTGTGGGATATCATTTTATAGTTGTTGGGTCTGTGGCAGAAATAACATCTCCATTGGAGATGCTCTTACATATCAAAGACCCTCACAAATACACAGTGATCAGAAGGTGGATTGAGTACTGGTTTGAAACTAGCTACTGAATGACTTTCACAGATACAGTGATGCTTCAAAACTACGTAATATAATCTACTGTGTACCTAATAACAAAGATTGAGTCCCGGCATTCCAATAAGCAGAAAGAAGATATAAATTAGAAAACTAAGTGATGAGGTGAATCAAACCCTTGGGGTATCTGTTATGGCTATTTAACACCAGAACAAAAAGAAAAGTAGTATACATAACTCCACCGCAATACTGGGTAAGTAACTAAAAGAGTAACGATCACTAGGTATACAACACAACAAGGGCTTTTGTGTTTTGATGTATTTGGTAGGCTGACACAACTGGACAGTCATTGAACCTAAATAACTCGTTAGAAAATTTCTAATATGATCCCTAGAAGATAGATAGATAGATATACTGAAAAGCCAATAACCCTCATATGGTTCTCAAATGTATAACTCAATTCCCACATCACCAGAAACATCACTTTAACCACCAAATTAGTAAAACTCACACTCCACAGCTTCTTCAACCCATTTTGAACTACAACTAAGCAAACTCAACCACAAATGTAATGCAAATTTTCTGGAAAATCCCAATAAAACCTCTCACCACTACCACATGATATCAAACCCATGGATATAGTCAATGAATAAAATACAATCAAACTAGTGAACTCATCAAAACCAAGATCCTCCTAAAAGTGAGAACAAACCCTATTTTTGACACTACGAATTACAACTCAGAAAAGATGACGGAAACGGTGTACGAGGCTCCAAAGACAATCAGTAGATAAATGTATAACTTCCCTGACGCAAAATAATAAGAAACAATCCCAACGCAAAATAACACCTTATTTTCAACACAGAAAGAAGATATGAATAAGAAAACCAAGTGATGAAGTGAATCATCCCCCGGTGAAGTGGTGATCTAAACACTAGAGTACCACTAACAGTTATTTAGCCCCAGTCTAAAGAGAAAAGTAGTGTGAATAACTCCACAGCAATAAACCTCAACTAAGTGTTTATTATATGAATGTATCCAGTAGTTTGGCACAACTGGAGACACCTATACTTTGGACCTAGATAACTGTCGTTAAAAACTTTCAAGTATGATCTTCCCTAGAAAATAGATTTTGAAAAGCCAATAACCCTCATCTGGTTCTCCTACTGTAATCTAATATGAACTAAATTCGCACCTCAACTGAGTGGATATTAGTTATACAACACAACTGAGTGTTTTGTTGTTTTGATGTATGAACGTATCCAGTAGTTTGGTACGACTGGAGACACCTATTCCTTGGACCTAGATAACTGTCATTAAAAACTTTGTAGTTTGCTCTTCCCTAGAAAATAGTTTTTGAAAAGCCAATAACCCTTATCTGGTTCTCCTACTGTAATCTAATACGAAATAAATTCAAACCTCACCCAAGACACCACTTCAATAATTGTTACCATGTAATAATTAAGGGACTGATGAAAGAAGAAACCACTCAGAATTCGGGGTAGGAGAGCATGAAACCCTAGTCAAAAATGGTTCCTCAACCTCAAGAAAAGAAGGAGCACCAATAGTTTGACATGAGATTTCACGCATGTCTTGCTCAAATTCTTACTGTTTCTTCTTCATCATACCCAAGGGACTAATCGAGATCACATCACAGGGACCAATTGCCACTAATCTTTTCAAATCTTTCATGTACCCTCATTTTGATGGGATCAAATGGCAACCATATCACAAGTAATTGTTACCATGTAACAATAATTAAAGGACTGATGAAAGAATGAAAGAAGAAACCCCTCAGAATCGAGACATGACAGCATGAAATCCTAGTAAAAAATGGTTCCTCAACCTCAAGAAAAGGAGCACCAATATGCAACGTAGCGACACCTCAAATTCATCATATCATGTAAATGTGTTCTCCATTAAGTGGACTAAGACTAATCCAGATTCATCATATCATGTAAATGTGTTCTCCATTTATCAAATCACAAACATATCAAGTAAATGTGTTCTCTATTAAGCACACCTTAGGAGAGAGGATCCATGAGCAATGCTTCTCCAAGTGCTTGAGAGTCTAGAGGGATGAGAGTAATCTGCATCACTGATGTTACTGCCAGTGAAGTATTTATCATGTCTAAAGAGGCAACAACCATATCAGCACAAACCCACAAAACATTTCTCAACCTATAAGATAAACCAACGAGGCAGCGATGGCTTTTTTGCAATCTTTATAGGATAAACAGACGAGGCAACAATGGCTTATAAATTTGCAATCTTTACAAGATATACTGACAGAGGCAAGAGTGAATTTTTTGCAATCTTTACATGATAAACCGACAAGGCAGCAATAGCTAATGAGCAATCTTTATAGGCAACAATGAATTTTTGCAATCTTTATATGATAAACCGACAAGGCAGCAATAGCTAGTGAGAAATCTTTATAAGATAAACCGACAAGGCAACAAGGGCTTGTAAATTTGCAATCTTTACAAGATCAACCGACAGAGGCAGCAATGAAATTTTTTGCAATCTTTACATGATAGACCGACGAGGCAGCAATATATAGTGAGCAATCTTTATAAGATAAACCGACAAGGCAACAATGGCTTGTAAATTTGCAATCTTTACAAGATAAACCGACAGAGGCAGCAATGAATTTTTTACAATCTTTACATGATAAACCGACGAGGCAGCAATAGCTAGTGAGCAATCTTTATAAGATAAACCGACAAGGCAACAAGGGCTTATAAATTTGCAATCTTTACGAGATAAACCGACAGAGACAGCAATGAATATTTTGCAATCTTTACAAGAGAAACCGACAAGGCAACAATAATTAAGGGACTGATGAAAGAAGAAACCCCTCAGAAATCGGAGCAGGACAACATGAAACCCTAGTCAAAAATAGTTCCTCAACCTCAAGAAAAGAGGGAGCACCAATAATTTGACATGAGATTTCACGCATGTCTCACTCAGATTCTTACTAGTTTCTTCTTCATCATACCCAAGGGACTAATCGAGATCACATCACAGGTAACAATTGCCACTAATCTTTTCAAATCTTTCATGTACCCTCATTTCACAGCAAACCGGGGCAACACCACAGAATCAAGGCAACATAAACACAAATCCATCAAAAAATTACGAATTAAGAAACAGGAGAAGTATGAGAATTACTAGAAATGGAAATAGGTCTCTCATCTATCTCCCTTGTGTTTCCGAGGCCAAAAATCCGAGGCAAAACAAAAGAAATACAAATCAAACCGAAGAAAAGCAATAATTTGATTGTAATTTCATGGATCCAGATATCAATCAACCTTACCGGAAATGGAATCGAGTCGCTTCTCTCTCTCTCTCTCTCTCTCTCTCCAACACCCAGAGAAATCCCCCAAACTTGGTTTGAAATTCGAACCAAGCTAGGGTTTTTAGGTCGGCAAAACAAGAACGACTCTTTCTATATATTTCTTTCGATCTCAAATACGAGAGACAGAGAGATGGATGGGACTGGTTTGGGGGATCTTGTAGAGAATTGAATTTGAGTTTAAGGAGAGAGAGCGAGAGTTGAATTGAAGGAGAGGGAGAGGAGCCCTTTGAGTTTGTAGAAAGAGAGAGAGAGTTGTAATGAGAGGTTGTCGGTGTTTGCTGACTTCTATTGGAATCTTTCCTTCTTTTTTTTTAGTCGTTAGGTACTTTTCCCTCTTCCTTTGTTTTTTTATTTATTTTTTAAAATTGATTTTCAGATACTCTATGTAAAATTAGACATGAGTGAATAAGAAGTTCAATATTTTAGTATATTAATTCTATCAGTAAGGCTGCACTAAGTGAATAACTAGTTCTAAGTTAATTTTTCTTTTGTACTTCTATCAATTTTTTTTTTTTTAATTTCATTTCATCCGATGCACTTTCATATGGTAATCTGAATTATCTTGAGATAAGTGGGATGAGAAAAATTGATAAAACATGCTAAAGCACTTCAACAACTATCAAAACATGTTCAAATATCTTTTTAATTTCATGAGTAGTCTTGTCCCCAGTGTTGGTCATTTTAGGTTCGTGACCTGACCATCTGAACCTATATCACTTTAACAATGAAAAAAATGATTGACAATTGTTTGCGATTATCAACACATTGTTCATACCACAAAAACAAGCTTAAGAACTGAGAACTTGACAACCACAACAGCACCATCGACATTCAAAGATTTCTTTTTCTTCTTCTAGGAGTTGCCTTAGAAATTGGCGGCATTCATAGCAACACCCCAAGAGAAACATGAAGACATGATGATGAAGAGAACCAGGGAGACTATATATGTGGAACAACTTTTGATCGTTGGAGCATAGCAACAATCACAAACCAGACGGATTGTCAAGTTGTGATTGAAAATAAACAGCAACGATCAAATACAAATTTTGCTTTTCATCAATTTCTTCAAAAGTAGCCCAAATTTCAGAAGAAAATCAATATTCACAGCTCCAATTAGATCAAGGCTTACGGATGAACAACTTTGCATTACATTGTCACTCTCATATCGCTATTGTTTAGGTACCACGTATTTTTTTTCCCCCATCATCTCTTTACATAATGAAATGATTATTTTGACATTACTGAACAGATTGAATTTCATGATACAATCATATTTGAAACAGATATCTCTCCGATATTATCATGCGCACTTAAACTTCAGCGCAAACAGGAGCAATTTGGAGAACGGAGAAGCTGAACTCAGATATTAGTAGCTCAAGTATATTATGCTCCACCAAAATGAAATTTTATGGAAAAGAGCCAAGTCCTGAAACAGGAGAATCAGATTTTTTTTGTCTGAGCTGAAGCAAACTCTCTACAGAGTACAGACCACTCAAAATTGATGTTTGGATACTGACACTGCCACTAGCTCAACTGTTTACTCATGCACCATCAATTCGCAGAACTTAACCAGACATGCATTTTTCCTTGCAATCCGTCTTCATGCGTCTCTTTTATCAAGTTTCAACGAAAGTCTTGTCACCTAGTCAGAAAGAAAGTCCTGAACAAATTATATATTGCATAGGAAAACTGTGTGGTGAACAACACATTGTTGAATGAGGTTATTTTATAACAAAGTGACCATTTTATCCCAACCAACCCTTTCTTATTCTATATATCATGAACGCTCCCATATACACATAGAAGGGAATAACATATGCAAACATGATTGACAAAGAATACTTACGAATCCACAATTAGCTTTCTGTCAATGCTTGAGAAAGTTTGGTAGAATGCCTTGAAATATTTGTGAGCAATGTCTATATCTTCCTTCCCACATATTTCCCTCACACTGCAGTTAAAGATGGAAAGAGACCATGAGTGGTGTTCATTGACAAATAGGTTGCAGAGAACAGAACACGTTTTATTTTGCAGTTCTCCTTCCAAACATGCAGTTCTGAGTACTGACCACAAGAATTAAGCCCATCAATTTGCTCATAATACCAACAATGTTTTGTTGACAACAAATTTTCATTAAAAATGAGAAATCAACAAAATCAAAACACTACATGAGACATTTTCAGACAAAACTAGAATCATGGGAACATATTATAATCAAACCCCTTACAATGATAGAGAGTAGTTAATCCAAAACCTAGGGTATGTACTCATTAAAAGACATAGACTAACAGACAATGCAGGATTCTAAATGCTTGCTTACAAGTTTACTGTTAAGGTATATTAATTCATTAAAGCCGATTCTAGCAACAGGTAACCTAGTTTAAGTAAACCAAAACATGACATATGAACTAGCAATATCTTTGGGCAGATGACTAGGCCGTATCTAGTTAAATAATGAGTAACCAGTGAACAAAATCTGGGACTTGTTCTAGTATGTGTAGCATCAATCCAGCGGTACCTGTGCATAGAAAGCTGAGCAATTCCACAATCAACAGTACGGATGCCAGCCCCTGAAGCGAGTATGGGACCTATTGTCGACCCACATCCCATATCGTTTCTCACCACAAATTCCTACACAGAAAGAAGTAAATTGTAAAATGTATGTACCATTCCTGTTACCTTAGGTAAGAACATAAAATCTAAGATATTAATCGCTTCACTCAATATTATTCATGATAATGTAACAATTGAATCAGCTTGATCTCATTCCAAAACGCTCAAAAACAAATTACAAAGTAAGGATGATACTTAGTATAATCGATTAATATCACGAATGGGTGATATCCTAAAATACTGACAAAAGAAGAATTCATGAACTTAAAATTGAATAAACTAGTACTTCAAACTGTCATAGGTCAACATCTCTGATATAATACATTTTTGAAGTAATCCACGTTTTCAGTTAGAACATATGGGAAAGTGTATGTGTGTGTGGCCTATCAATAGTACAATCGTTTGTTTTCACTTACATAAGGCCACTTTTTTCAATTAAAAAGGCGCACTTATTCAATCACATAAGTTCAAGTGCATAATGAATTAAATAGTTTAGGATGAGTTCATGATCGGTAGTCTTCAGTGCCTGAGTTTAGACTACCAGAATAAAAAGGTCCCTGTACCTGAGTTGGAAGGTTGTGGATTTTGCCCATTTCTTGGAAAAGAAAAGAGGTAACTCCACTAGTAGCATATCGCTGGTTTGCATTATGCTTGATAACAAGTCCCTTCTGCATTTCAGGTCAATGGTATTCTTCATGCTTGTCCATAAAATTTGGGTGGACTCCATGGGCCATGTCAGCAGACACTATCAGGAAAACCATCCACATAAAAGTTCAGAAATCTGTTGAGTATGTTAATCTAAATAATAAAAATGAACAAAAGCTTTATATAAGCACACCAAATGTGTTTTATCAGGTTTGGATGCTACTCCACTTTTCAACTCAGAAGCAGCATTAATGTAATTGTATGCAATTTTTTTCTTTATGAGGTATCAGGTATGGCAGTAAATTGTTTTTGACAGAACATATCCCATGTGGGATAACAAGAGCAAAGTGCTCACCATCTTCAAGGCATAAGAAATGTCAACCAGTCCTGCAGGTATTAATTTTAGTTTCCAAAATGTCAAGTTTTTCTTTTGTTTCATTAGAGCAATGGTGTTTAGGAGTCTAATCTGCATTGGGAGTTGGATACCCCAATTAGGTGTATCAGTTTGTTGTATGAAATGTAGAAATCTTTTGGAGGGAGAGGAAGAGAATGGTGTTGGATGTGCTGTCTGCTGGATCATTTGGATGGAGAGAAGCAGAATAACTTGTGTGAACGTGAAGTGAAGGAGTTGGGTCATTGTGGGCAAGGGTTTCTTTCTGGACATTTCGGGCCCTTAAGTAGGACAGCTCGTCTTTGGCAATGTCCTAAGATGGGGATGCAGTTCCAGATGAGTTTTATCTGTTCACGTATTTGATTACTGAGCTGGTCATTTCAGGAGTACTTCTTGATCCTGGATATCTTGTCCACTACAACATGTTATCTAATTTTAGGTAATGAATCATCTGGCTCTTATCCAAAAAAATAATAATAATCATAAAAATAAAAATATGACCACGGATAATGGAAATAGGAAATAGAGAAATATGCAATAATACATTATGCATACGTTTTTTAGGTGTTTCCATCTTCACTTGTTTGATTGTATGTGATAACTTGGAATTACATAAATCTTATGATTCTAAGTACTTGCATTTCATGGCATAGTTCACAACTGATCCAAACACTCATACAATAGTCTGTTCTTTAAATTAGGGCATACAACTTCAGGTGTGTGATTTACCTGTTATGGACAATTGTTATTACCAAAAATGCTGAGGGACAGCTCTCTAGCTTAGAAATGTGTCATACTATCAAACACTTATAGACTAGAATAACACATAACCAAATTAGTAATTACGATAAAAATTATTATGAAGGATCCAACTGCCAGACTGAAAACGGTGTGGTAGAAAAATTACCAAGGAAAGATTGGCGTATTGCACGCTCAAAGGAACCTTCACCAACGTACTTTTCAGCTAAGCAACTAATTATGCGTCTCATAGCCTGAAACATAGTTGGAGCACCAGCACCCTGAATGGATCCTGAACCCACCTAAACAGTAAGAATAATTTGTTACATATACTGGCTTTGAGGGCAAGATTATTACATGAAAGTCATCAATAGGCAACTGCAGATGTAAGTAAAGTAGCAAGTGGGATTGCCCCTCCCATTGTCCCTTAAAGAACGGGTACACTGATAATGAAAAACCCCGGTTGAAAACCCAAGTTTTAGATAATTAATATGCACTTACAAGCTGTCCATGACACCTATATACGAAAATAATAATGTGGAGTGAAAAAACAGTACGACATGGAATTTTACAACCTCAAAATAATATATTCTCCAACTCCTACTAGATAGTTTTGGAATGTCTGGTCATGATTTGAAACCTTAGTTCATCCTCTAAAAAAAACTTGCATTGTAGGTTACAATAACTGCATGGTGTGTACACATACATATATACAATTAGTCCATCAAATAATTCTGGTATTTGCAATAAGGGATGATTGATTTATTAATACTAGTTTCTCATAACACGGAGAATATACAAGGCAACGGAAATTATCCCAAGAGACACTCAACAAAAACTCAAATTAAAAAGTAAAATACTAGGATCCACACCACATAAAGTAAACTTCATGCTATTAGAGAAGCTAAGAAGATGGATATACCTCTTCATTGTCAAATAAAGCAACCATGCGTATAGCATGCTCACTTGATAAATCAACAGGTGATTTACATGAATCAATAAGAGCTCTTAGTGCACAGTAACTTGAAGCAAGATTATCTAGTCTTCCTGAAAAGATAAACTCATTATTCCCACCTCCAAGGCAGCTCGGTTGGGTATCACAGACATTCAACTCAATGCTCACTATGTCATCAACGTTACAATTGATCTCATCTGATAACGCCTGAAAATAACACTCGTATGTTAATGCATTGTCACTGAAAAAAAAAAATTAATTGACACCGAAAGCTACTTTACAGAACTATAGTAGTGCTCCCTCACCTTAATCTTTTTATTTTTCCTCCTTTTTTTCAACTTTTTTTGAACCATACAAATTGCAAATTACTCCATAAGCAAATAAAAATTGCATTCATAAAAATAGCCTTTTACCTTTAGCCACACAGCACAAATGAAAACTGTTCAATATGTTTTCTCAGTTTCAGCAAACAAACAAAACACAAACCAAACAAGCGACCCAGTATAATTAACTCCAAAAAAAACGCCCACAATATAAAATAGTAGTTCATCATTAAAAGAAGAAAATCAGTGATAACTGCCTCTAACAGTAAAAGGGCCAGGAAATAGACTTCTAGATGGAAATAGACTTCAGAGGTAAAAGGAAAGGTCAAAAAGCCATGATAGACCAGAATCTACATCCTATACCTCTATTGCCTCTCCAACATCATCAACAGAGTTTTATAGTAGGTGCCCATTGTGCTGTCTGCTCTACCTTAGTTCTCCCTCAACTTCAAAAGAAACTGAAAATTTAGGGAGGGGGAGGACCACCCCTTTGCCATCACATAGGTCTTTCACTAGCTACACAGTGACCTCAATGAAGATGATAAACTGAATATTTAAGTTACTGATAGACACAAGAGTTTACTTGTGCCCAATATAAGACGAATATTCATCTAGTCCAATGAGATATCTGTTAACTAAGTGAAACAAACAAGAACTAGAGGTTCATATAGGGATGTACTAATATATTTCTATGCAACATGAGCAATTCACGCATCACATCTGCATATTCATATATTTCTACATAGCCTTTTCATTTCCTATTATAATTGCAGTACAAAGGATAAATGAAAACGGTAGGATCGTATAATATCTGTATTCACTGACTCAGGAATACTTCCAAGAGATGTTGAGTTTTTAGCAACAAAATGTGGAAACCAGACAGATACCTGCATGAGCAATGGATGATGAGCTCCTTTTGTAGATATTGTTGCACTTTTCTCTTTTGTGTCTGAAGATGCTGTTTCTTCTAGTTTTGATGCTAGTAAAGGAATAAGATGAGTCTCTACATTTGGTTTGAATCCATCCTTGTTCACTGTGCTAAACAAGCAAACAGAAAAAAGAAAGATGTTCTCAGTGATGACCTAGCTCTGTAAAAAGCCTCTTACTACCTAAAATCACAATGTAGCTACTAGGTACTATAAAAAAAATTACGATCTAATTTATGAATGCTGTCGTCCAATTTTACCTTCACTTTAACAAATATCAAGTCAAATAACCTCCAGGTAATAGTATAGAACACATAGAGATATTATTGAAACTAGAAGCATGAAAATATATGTTCATTGGAGAATTACTATAAATTTGAGAAGTGGAGTTGCCCTTAGCCACTGTACGATGTTACGAATTCAAAATAAGTTGGGGAACCAAGATTAAAAGTGAACAGATGTAAGAAAGAAAGTTGATTATGATAAAGTGATATACTCTTCTCTCATAATCCAAGAATTACCCGTTACCAAAAGGTGAACTATTATGCTTAAAACCCAATCAAAGGACAAATTTAAAAGAGGTTCTGTACCACCGGTCAGTGAAAAATAGTGTTTTGTGAAAATCCTAAGATGATGCCTAGTAATTTTAGGTGAACCCTTTTCATGTTCTGTTCAGTCTAAAATTTTAAATAGACAGTTTGTTGCTTTGGATGAGGTAGAAAGTCGATATCCTTATCCGTATTCCATTAATTGAATAGTTATATAGCAATAATCCCCCTCCCATATTATTGTCTCCGCTGTGATATATTGTTATAATCCTCTAAACAATATATAGGTACAGAACCACTCAAGGCTATATACAGGAAAGTACCCCAAAGGTGTGAATACATTAACAGACAAAACGTGAGTGTGAAGCTCCTGTTCCACCACTTTCTTTAGTTGTCCAACACTTCTAGCCACAAGGTTTCAAATTGTGTAACTACTAATCTTTTACCTGAGTTCTAATTTTACAATATTGTTTCCACATTGGCCAGACAGAGAAAAAAAAAATCTTTTTTATTCTGAAATGGCAAATAAGTCCAGTTAGTATGTCTTAACTTTTAAAAATACCCAATATGAGGACAGTTGAACTACAAACTAAGAGCTCAAGTCTAGGATTCAATCTAATACTCCTATAAAACCTTGTTTTGAATGGTATTACTGGCATACAATAATCACCAATTCATCTGTCTAAACTTTTGAGAATACTCATCATGCGGACAGCTGAACTAAATACTGAGAGCTCAAATCTAGGATTCACTCTAAAGATGCTGTCATATAAGTTTTTGTTTTCAATTCCATCGCTGGTAGAGTAGACATAATCACCTTTCTATGGCCAAAAAAAAATTACAAGTTCAAACTAAAATCAACTGAAATGAACCACAGAGCAAAGAAGCAATAACTAACCGGTCAAGGTGAATGGCAAGTGTAGGTATTCGTAAAAGAGGTCTCTTCACTTTCACAAGCTTATGGATAAAAGAACCATTCCCCTCTCTTAAAATAACCCTGCCCGCCACACTTAGGTCTCTATCAAACCAAGTATGCCACAAACCACCTCCATAGATCTGCACATTTATCATTAGACAGCCAGACTTAGTTGATGCGGATCTTGGTTTTAATTTTAGACAGGGACTGTGTGAGCAGCAATCACATGGAAACCATTACCGGCACTATACCTGAAAAGCTAAGAAGAACCTCTGGTTAGTCAACTACCAAGCATGTAAAACTAGATAAGTATAATTAAATTCATAAAGAACAATACACCCAACATTAATAAAAAAACAAAAGTTTGAGAAAACATGGAGAAACTAAGAAAAAAAAAATTGTGGGATATTAGTAACCTTGCCTCACTGTAACCAGTCTCATCCTAACGAGGTTATTAATTGCATATTGAATTCTAATTGTCTATTCCTTTACTCATGTTTTTTACCTATTTTCAAGTCAAGAATTCTAGTTGGTGTTAGAGGCAGCAAATGGGATCCTAACTGACAATATTTATTTCAACTGGTAGAGTTGGTATACTCACTTCTCTCCAACAGCAAACGCAACCAAACAAGACATATTTCGTGTAAAGAAGTAGCGTCCACCGGGCTTAAGGTCCCACTCATCATTTTCATTCAGCAAATGAAAACCAGCATCAATGAGTTGTCGTTTAGCTTCGGCTGCAAAGAAGACCAAATGGTACGTCATTACAAAACTAAGACCATACTACACAATTAACTGATTCAGAATCTCTTTCTCAGAAGGCTAAGGGCCTAATAGAAAATCAAAAGAGTGTAACAAAACTAGTTAACCCAACAATTTCCGCAGCATACACACAAAAAGCAGCATTGCAGAATATCTAGTCAGCATATAGTCAATAAACTTGATTTCCATTTAAATGTCAACAATCGAAGCTCGGAATTCCGGAACAATACTCCAAAGAGAGCTTTGAAGAAATTCTTTTCCATAATTTCAATCATCTTATCGCTAATTTCCTCTTCCCTGATTTTCTCAGCAACCAAACAGAGAGGCCGTGACTAACGAAATTCATCTGAAAACCCTAGGATGATAATTGCTCGGAAATGAAATGAATAGACAAGAGTTAGTTAGAGCAGTACCGGTAGCGTGAAAGTGAGTCCAAGACTCGTTGAGGTAGTCCAGTAGATCCCCAACTATTGATCCATTGGCTTCCACAGTTGAAACCGGGACACCGCACGAAGCAGTACCGGGTAATAACCGGAACGCCGTAAGAAACAGGCTGGGGTAATAACCGGGACGCCGCACAAAGCGGGCTGGGGTAATAACCGAGACCCGCACGAAGCGGGTTGGGGTAATAACCGGGACCCGCACGAAGCTGGTTATGGTAATAACCTGGACCCCGCACGAAACGGGTTGCGGTAATAACCAGGACCCTGCACGACGCGGGTTGGGTAATAACCCGGAGCCTGCACGAAACGGGTTAGGTGAAGCGGGTTGGGGTAATAACCGAGAACCCGCACGAAGCGGGTTGGGTGATAACCAAGACGCCGCACGAAGCGGGTAGGGTGATAACCAGGACGCCGCACGAAGCGAGTTGGGGTAATAATAGGGACGCCACACGAAGCGGGCTGGGGTAATAACCGGGACGCCGCACGAAGCGGGGTTGGGGTAATAACCGGGACCCGCACGAAGCGAGATGGGGTAACAAGCGAGACCCCGCACAAAACGGGTTGGGGTAATAACAGGGACCCCGCACGAAACGGGTTAGGGTAATAACCGAGACCCAACACGAAACGGGTTGGGGTAATAACCGGGAGCCCGCACGAAGCGGTTAGGGGTAATAACAGGGACACCGCACGAAACGGGTTGGGGTAATAACCGAGACGCAGTACGAAGTGGGTTAGGGTAATAACAGGGATGCCGCACAAAATAGTAAGAGGAAATAACAGGGATCCTGCACGAAGCAGGATGGGGTAATAACCGGGACCCACACGAAACGGGTTAGGGTAATAACCGGGACCCACACGAAGCGGGTTGGGGTAATAACAGGGACACCACACGAAGCGGGTTAGGGTAATAACCGGGACACAACACGAAACGGGTTTGGGTAATAATCGGGACCCACACGAAGCGGGTTGGGGTAATAACAAGGACACCACACGAAACGGGTTGAGGTAGTAACCGGGACCCGCACGAAACGGGTTGTGTAATAACCGGGACCCTGCACGAAACGGGTTGGGTGACCGGGACCCCGCACAAAGCGGGGTTGGGGTAATAACCGGGACCCCGCACGAAGCGGGTTGGGGTAATAACCGAGTCCCCGCACGAAGCGGGTTAGGGTATTAGGGTAATAACCGAGTCCACGCACGAAGCGGGTTAAGGTATTAGGGTAATAACCAAGACCCCGCACGAAGCGGGTTAGGGTAATAACCAGGACCCAGCACAAAGCGGGTTAGGGTAATAACCGAGAGCCCGCACAAAGCAATAAGGGGTAATAATAGGGACACCGCACGAAGCATGTTGGGGTAATAATCAAGACGCCGCACGAAGTGGGATGGGGTAATAACCGACACCCCGCACGAAACGGGTTAGGGTAATAACCGGGACCCCGCACGAAACGGGTTAAGGTAATAACCAAAACCCCGCATGAAACAGGTTGGGGTAATAACCGGGAGCCCGCACGAAACGGATTGGGTGATAACCGGGACCCCGCACCAAACAATAAGGGGTTGAAACCAAGACGCCGCACAAAACAAGTTAGGGTAATAAACGGGACGCCGCACGAAGCGGGTTAGGGTAATAACAGAGACGCCGCACGAAGCAGTAAGGGGTAATAACCGGGATGCCGTACGAAGCGAGCTGGGGTAATAACCGAGACGCCGCACGAAGCGGGGTTGGGGTAATAACCGAGACGCTGCATGTAGCGGGGTTGGGGTAATAACCGGGACCCGCACGAAGCGGGTTAGGGTAATACCCGTGACCCCGCACGAAACGGGTAAGGGTAATACTCGAGACCCCGCACGAAGCGGGTTGTGGTAATAACCGGGACCACGCACGATGCGGGTTGGGATAATAACCGGGTCCCTGCACGAAGCTGGTTGGGGTAATAACCGGGACCCCGCACGAAATGGGTTGGGTAATAACCGAGACCCCGCACGAAACAGGGTTTGGGTAGTAACCAGGACACCGCACTAAGCGGGTTGGGGTAATACCCGAGACCCCGCACGAAACGGGTTATCACATGGGACCCACACAAAGAGGGTTAGGGTAACACATGACCCGCACGAAGCGGGTTGGGGTAATAACTTGAACCCGCACAAAACAGGTTGAGGTAATAACTTAGACCCCGCACGAAACGGGTTGGGGTAATAACCGGGACCCGCACGAAGCGGGTTTGGGTATTAACCAAGACGCCGCACTAAGCGGAAAGGGGTTCTTTAAGAGTTATGAAAAGAATAATTATCTAGTGTCTTTATGTGTCTTGAATGGGTCTTTGTCTATTTAAGTATTCAAGTCTTATTATTAATAAGTTTACAAGTCTTACGGTATTCTAAGAGTCCTATAAAGGGCTTTCTAATCTAATAACACAAAAGCCAATTAGGATTCTAATGGTAATGTTCGGTTTCATAATTTAGAAAGAAAAGGAATATCTATAAGAGTTCAGTTAATATTTTTTCCTTTAATCGTCAATTGTATCAAAATTAGTTCAAGTGATTTGTCAGTCAAATTAGTATTGCAAAGTTTCCAAAGATTACTTATGCATTCATTTAACATTATTAGTTTGACTGTCATCAACAAAAAATAAAAACAGTTGCAAATATACAAAGCTGTAGTGCATTTTTGATCTGGAGACATACCATTGTATGAGTCACTACTCTGCTTGCATTAACTTTTTAATCCCCAGATTAGCCTAACCGGGTTTCCAGTATGATAGCAGACCCAATTCCTTGATCAACTTCTTCAATTCCTGAAGAAAAGTATTCAAATAAGCAAAAGCAAAAATCACAGAAGATTTTAACTTGCTTTACCTGAATAATCACACTAAAATCTAACACAAATACTAAATCCTTCCAATCTCCTCTTTCTCTGTCAATCAGAAAACCTAGATACAACAAATAAAACTTCTGTTTTTATAAGTTGGGCAACCACCAAATGTTCAGTAAGTACATTACTAACCATTTTTGGATGCAAAAATATATGATAAGTAATAATACTTGTAATATTATCATGTATTATATATATACCCACACATATATGTGTGTACTTTTTCATTGTATGAGATGGTTGTTAAATCCTTGTATAAGAACATTCATTCTCAGTTTTATTAGCAACTGACCATCCTACTGTTTCATTTTGATCTGCATTATTCATTTACATGATTCACTAACATAAAATTCACACAGCCTTTTAACATTAAAGGATATTAATACAAAACTATAGAGGGGGCAGTCTCAATTATGAGTATTGACATAAGAGTTGAGATAACCATGGCCTTTAACCACAAACATTTTATTTACCTTAGCCTTTAACCACAAATGTGTTATAACCAAAAGAGATGATGTATCACAAAATGAAGCCGTCTCCACATGGTGGTTTACAGAAAAGAATGAAATTCATAAATAGAGAACAAAGGTAGCTGCTTTATCTCAACAGTAACCCAGAAGACATCAGTGCCTTCTTTAAGTTTGATCATGGAAAGATAATATGGTTTTTATTCTTAATTCTTTAAGATTACTTTGGATTTCTTAAGAAGATATGCATAGCACATACATCAATGCTTTCTCTTTCTACAGACACCAAATTACTTGATTGCAGTGTCAGTAATTTAAATTTATTTCATATCACTTCTTTATCTCTTTCCTAAATATTATTTCCAAAACACGGTTAAAGTAAATCAGCAAATGCTAAAACTGGAAAAAGAAAAAAGAAATTGAAAAAAAAAAAAAACATGGCGAGTTTGAAATTTCAGAATCATGACAACTCTATTTAAAGGAAATTAAACATGAAAAAATGAGACTAACCCCATATATAACGAAGTGGAGATCTATTTCATGGCACAGATGAAATATGACCCCATATAAGATAAGATCACTAACCCAGACCTGGTTTATAAGCAGGTTAGTGGTTTGGTCGTCAAATCTCTCCATCTTGACCAATTCCTCCAAATCAGTGCTCTGTTTTAAAGAGAAAGGGAATGTTACTGCTATTCAAAATGCAATGCTTAAATTAGCTCAGAGTATGTTTTAGAAGTCTATACTGACTTTCCCTATGCCCATTCAGAATTAGACCCCTACGTGTGAACCAAATCCATTAAGTCCACAAGTCCCTTCTAGAATGGACTAAGCTAATGCAATGCACCGTGCGTATCTTGTTGAGGTTTTCAAGGAGCATACCTTCATCCAGGCAGAGCACAAACTTTTCAAACTCTGTTAAATCTCTTCGAAATCATTGTCGTCGTCATCATTGTCATAGATTGCCAAACCGATGGAGCTTCCTCACCATTCTATCATAGATGGATGAAGCTTCCGATGAAACCAAGGATTAGGGGGAATGGATATTGTGGGTGTCCTTTGAATTGATCCATCTCAAGCCCACCTTGGTTCTCCATGCCTGCACTCCTGCCAATGAAAACATGTACTGGCTCTGGAAGCCAATTGTACTTGAAGCTCAAATTCATGCATGCAGGGGGCAGGCATGGCCCCTTCCCCTCACCGGGGCCGGGCTAACCCAAAACTTGTATCAGGCTGCTGTTGATGAGACTGTAAGAAAACAAGTCAAATCTACTTAAGAAGGCACATATATAATACAAGCATATATTCTCCAACATACTTTTATATTTAGGAAGAAAAAAAAACTCATACAACTATTTGTGATTCTGCCTTATAAAATCAACTTTTCACATTATCAGAGTAAACAAAATTAAACAGATATTAGATTATTCGACACATCACGTTTAGGCTACTCATTTAATGGAAGTAGTTAAGTTAATCTCTTCAAGACAACATAATGGCAACTTCTAATGGAGGTACGACAGATGATTAAGATAATTAAATGACAAAAGTAAATAAGAAAATGTACAAGAACAGTACACTTTTGATGACACATGCCAGACCTGTATAATGAAAATCAGCATATAAACATACAATCTAATGCAGCAGGCAAGTTCAAACTACACCAAGTAAGTTCAGTTAATTACGACCCTCATCTAATAGAGATTTCCTACATTCTGTAATAAAAGCAATCCCAAATGCATCAATAGTTATCTTTACTTTTGATATCAGCTTTATTCTTTCAGGATTTCCACGTGAATTATATCAAGGCATTCCAATAATCCATGATCGACAACTCGGTGAAAAAACTACATCGTAAGCTTTGAACAGAAGAAATAGTGACAAATGTTCTGGAGATTTTTAGCTATGTGAGATTGAAAAACACCTCTGCTGTGATATCAAATGTTGGCAGGGGGCCAAAAATTTTCAATTGTACTACACCACGACCATAAAAAAAAACTCAAAACGACCCATCTATGGCAGATGGGATGAGTTCTGTGCAGAGTAAAAAAAGAGGAGGGGGTAGTGTTGAATTAAACAAAATATCTTGTAGTTTAAACAGAAAAGTATTAAAGAAACTAAAAAAATTTGTAGTATACAGAAAAAAGAAGAAAAAAAAAATTCCTCTAGCTAAGACACTATGGAGAGTCAGAGATCAGTAAAATTGATCGAGAACCTGATGATGAGGTTCTGTTGTGTGACTCTCCGTACAACATTGATCAGAGTTAATGAATGCAGGGTGTATTCCAATTAACTCTACTATGCTATATAAAGATTTGCACTATACATCCAAGTCATCACCATTATAATCAAGGCTATCTCCAAGAGGAATGTGTCATTGAGGGCCTTCTGTCCACTTCCCCCAAACAACAGTACAGGCATATACTAGCAAATTGAAAATTCCGGAAAACTGAAAGTGCTTAAACAAAAGACAAGCAAGGGTACTTTACTGACAGTAGAGAAGAGCTGAAGAATTACCATACCTGGGAAAAATGTTGGTGAACATGTTCATGAGGATGCATAAAAGGCATTCCAGGCCACTGACAAGGATACTGAGAGGATGGCAGATATATTCCAGACGTGGAGCGTACAGCAACATGATTAGGATTAAACGGTGTCATTATGGTTTCTGGATGACCATAACCAATACCACCAGGGGGCGACGGTGCAACCCAGGGCCCAGGTAAGTGTTGTGGAAGTGGGCGAGGTTGATGTTCAGTAGAAATCTGAGGCCCATGAGTAGAACCAAGTTGAGGGAATTCGGTGTTATAGTTCAATGCAGGAGTATACATGGGCTGGATGGTGTACGGTCCACCACTGAATCCAAAACCGGAATCGAATCTTTGCATGTACCTGAAGAGAATATTTTCTGTAAAACTGTTGGGCTAATAAACAGCAGATATTATCTCCATCTCAAAAGTTAAATGATAAGAGAATTCCTGCAATGACTAGGACATGAAGCAAAAGACTAAAGTCTACACTGTATACCATACCTGTCGTAACTTCTGTCATAATCTGGATCCTTCCTGTCAATCTCACGAACCCTAAATATGGCCACCCTATTATTTGGTTTGTACCTCCCCACTGGTTCCTTCTCTGTCCTCCTTCTAGAAGATGATCTACTGCTACTTGTTGAACAATCGATTAAACCTCTACTAGAATGTAAATCAGAACAATTGATTTATCTTCCACTCTTGGCATCACCAGGGGAACATGTTGTGAAGTATCCTGTAGTTTTGGTTCACTTTCTAATTTCCCGCTTGTACTACCACTAATATTATTAGCAGCATTAAATATTCACACACAGGCCCTGTTATACTCCTCTTTCCTCTCCTCCACACTTTTGGAACTGTTTCCCTTTGATGAATTTGAGCCACCACTGTTAGCCATTTGTGACCGTTTCTGTGGCCTCTGTTTTATTGCAACTTTAGTGACACCACTTTCTTCTGACAGCAAACTAACAGTGATGTCTGCAAGCCGAATCAAAGGAAGTCGACACTCGGGAGTTTTACGAACAATAATTCTGGAACCAGCACCATCAGGTAAGTTATTATCTAACAAAACCATAGACTGAAGTGCATAATGCTGAGCTACACGGTGTGCAGCCAAGCGTAAATAGGAAGTGGGCAACTGCTGAAACTCTAGTTGCTGCTGAATAGGATCACTGATGAACTTCTCAAAATCTTGCTCCATTCGGAAAACTGCACAGAAGAGATGTGAATATTTATTGTAATGACATATTATAGCAGCAGAAATCAACACAACACATCCTGACTGCACACAAACAAAAATATTCTTCACTACTTTTGACAAAACAGACACATCAGAAAGTATGGCACCAACAACATTTACAATTGTATACAACAAGAGAATCCAAAAAAGGTTCTACATCAACAATCACCATTCAAGCCTACCCTTTCAAACTGAAAAAGAAAGCCCCAGCTGTCTTGAATCGTCCATTCTTGTTCCTTTACTCTATTGCTTATTTCTTTCGCACAAGTCATGTTTAAAAATACTTGACAAATGAACATACATCTCAACACACGAAACAAGCAACACAACACACGAAATAAGTTGAGTGCTAACCATGTAAGATCCCAAAACAAACACACTAGAACAACTTAAAAAGCAATCAGCAGGGTCAATTATGGTGGCGCTTACTTGAAAGGCGCTCCCGAGGGTTTTGCAGAGCCTCGCGAAGGAACTGGTCGACCTGATTGAGGGCGTCCTCAGAGAGCTTATCATCAGAAGCAGAGGAAACCAGAGACGACGCGTCGTTGATGAGGTCTTGCTGGGAAGGCTTTGGATCCTTGTTGTTGTTGGAGGAGGAGAGCCTCGTCGACGCCCGCGACCTCCCATGACTCCGGGGTCCCGAGATCGTCCGCCACAGAGCCCTCCATGGCCTATCAATCGAGATCGAAACACGAAAAGGGGAAGAATCGCGGCTAGGGTTTGAGGAGAGGATTCATCAGAGGACGTATGTGTGTGCTGAGGAGGATGGAACCCCAACCAGAATTTGGGGTTTTGATTTCATGTGAAAATTTTGGGGGTTCTTTTAGGGTTTCGGAACACGGGAGGAAGAGAGAATGAAATAGAACTCCAGGGGGGGGAGAAAGAGAGAGAGAGGGTTTGATGATGGATGGTGGGTGAGATTTTCTTACACACGTGACTTTTTATTTCACAAATTTCACGACTAGCAAAAAATAACTCAGTACTCCGCAAAATATCCTTAATTTTCAAATTATATTTAAAATTTCATAGAAAATAACTCAGTACTCCACAAAATTTCAAGAAAATTTTCACAAATTCATCATGGCACGTACTTTAATGTTAAACTCTAATATCAAGATTTTCACTTGATAAAATTTCTAAAAAATACTCTCAAGCACTAACTTAATAACCAAGATCGTAAAATTATCTTCTAACGATCTTGATATAATAAGATCGATAAATTTCAGGTGTATTACAATATCGATTGGTCAAACATGCAACAAAGTTGGTCAGATATTTATTTAGTCCTCGTGACTTTATAATTTATGTTATCGATGAGTTATTTACAATTACTACGTCAATTTTGCAATCAAATGACGTAAAACGTTTTTTTTTATTGTTGTCTAATATTTTTTAACGACAGACATTTAAAATTTTATCGTCTAAATATAACAACATGCTATGCATAAAATTATCGTGTTTTTAAGACCACAAACATCTGTCATCTTTAAAAGAAGAAACAGTTAGCAAAAAAGTATGAAGAAATCTAAATACAGTACACCCCTAAATTCTTTTTAGGGAATTTACTCTAAATGTCTCTGACTTTATTTAATACATTGTAAATTGTCCTCCAAAGGCAAAAACTAGACTACGTGCGTTGTACCGAACGCCAAACAAATCCGATAACGGAAGGGTAGTTTTCTGTAATTTAGGGTCATCATGGTAACTGCCTGATTTCGCTGCTTTATTGAGGGATAGAACAGAGAATTCGCCTGAGATTGATCCCACACGTGTCTCAAGCCTTCGTCAACTATTTCGATCAATTCGAAGTCATAGTCTGCATCTAGAATCCAATAACACAGAGATTGCCCTTCACCTAATTATAAAGCCAAGCTTCCTAAGCATCTATCAGCAATGACCAAAAAAAAAAAAACATCTACCGGCCATTCTGGATCTGACTACTACCAATGGCAACAATAAGTTGATGTAATCGCCGATTTGGATTCTTTCAGACAGATCCCTTTTTCCGTGCTAATTGGAATGAGAGGTGGTGAGCGGCTTCACAAAGAGGTGGTGAGCGGCTTTCTCTCCAATACATAAATAGGAAGAGGAGGAGGAGGAGGAGGAATTTCGTCTGGGAATTACATAAACATGTGTCTGACTGTGCACCAGCCATGGGCGTCTGTGCTCGTCAGTGGTATCAAACGCATCAAGGGTAGGTCATGGCCTGCTCCCATTCGAGGTTTGAGCCTTGTCAACTTTGGTTTCAGTTCAAATTTCTGATACCGGTTTGGTATAAACATGTTTATGATTTGGTTTTAAGTTTTAGTCTTGAGAATTAGAGTTTGAAGATTTATAGTGTTGTTTATGATTTGGTTTTAAATTTTAGTCTTGAGAATTGGAGTCTGAAGATTTATAGTATTGGACAATTTAACTAGTAAGCTGCAAATTTTAATGTGTTAATTTTGAGGTAAAGGATTGGTCAACTAGCTTTATTGTATACCAAAGATGTTTTCTTTGTAGTGGGATCTTGATCTCTGTCCCTGCAAAAATTGTTGGCATTGTCCATGTTAACATGAATATACATCCACATAACTTGTTATTAAAGGCTCATTGTTTTAGTTTGATACATATCAACTTTAGTTGATGTTATTGAAGCCTCAAGTCAGGATCTTGGTTCACAAGCTATTGATCTCTTCTTTCTGATATAGAAGATACTCCTTTCATAATTCCCCTCATCATTGGCATTTAACTTATTATTTCTTTGGTTACTCTTTTGTTGTATTCAACTAAAATTCTTTGCTTAGTGAATACTAAAATGTAGGGTTTTGTTGAACCAAATTGACTAGTGATATTTCTAGAAACCTGATATTTAAGCTAGTTGTATGTCAATCACTTCATATTACCTGATATCATGGAAAAGAACAAATTCAGGTTCCTGGAGTAAGGGTAGTACAAACATGGAGGCTTGTTTTTCTTTGATATTTGGAATAGGAGATCATTTCTATTTCATAACGTTCTTTTTGTGTTGTTAGATTCACTAAAGTTTGATTGGGGTCTCTTGTGTTTGGTGTGCTGTGAGATACATAATACAATTTGTATTTGGAGAGAAAAGGTGTTTGGGGATTTTGGGCAGGGTAACTTTTCTAGAGTTGGAGTTCTGATAGAGATTGATTTGTTTTGAATCTATTTTAAGGAAGTCTGTTGGATTTTGGTACTATTCAATATGAGATGAGTAACTGTATTTTACAAATGGTTTGTTTGTGTTAGTTCATTGATTGTCTAGTAACTCAATTTTGAGTTATGCAGCTTATTCATTCCATATTTCACTTTTCTCGCTCAATGTGTTTTAAAGCTGAAGATTGACTTGAAGTTCTGTATTATTGTTTTTTTTTTTTTTTAAGAAATGGAATGTTGCAGCGGTTCCCATGGTGAAGGCTAGAGTAGAGCTAGTGCTCATGGACCAATTGATGGCTCAATATGCCCAATGACTTTTTGTGTAATATATCAGAATGCCTTTGTAATTAGAAACATGGCTTCGACGCATTTCATAGTGCTAGTTTACTATAATTGCTTGTTGCCCTTTCTTTTTAATTTTCTTGAGAGCAATCTCAACTATGATGAAACTAATTAATACAAGGGCTCAAATTATACAGTATCTCTATTCAAGGAAGTAATCTATACATGGTTTCTATACAAGGTAATCATACACATTTTGTAAGGAAATGTATGTCATTATAAACTAACTGTATCATATCAAGAAAATAGATTTTGAGAAAATTGTTTGTGTGATGTGATCACTATAGTGAATTACGACTACTTTACAAAATTTACCTATTTTCGTAATCGGTTGGATCTCGATTTACATGGTACATCTTATGTTTCCTTCTACATCTATAAGAGTAGCTGCTTTTAGCGTGAGTAAATATATCAATTGACTGTGAATTTTTTTTTGTTAAATTGACACTCTGGTGGTTAGGCTCTATGTGAGAGTGCGTAAGCATAATTAGGGTTGACCGTTTTTATCGGAAACTAAACGTTACTTGAAGTTTGTAATTTTTTAACCCTAGTTGTATTATTCCAATCACATCCTATTCACAAGACTTTCAAAAATTTTACTTTCTCTGTATAGGTGGTTGATTACATCATGATCCTTACTCAACATCTCATTAAAGGATTAATGTCTAATTTTTTTGAATTCTCATTGCGTTCTTTAACAATGGGTTTTGGATGACAGTGCTCTTCTATGGCACAAATTCAAATTCAATGTGTTATGATTTTTTAACATTTAGATCTTGATTAACGTGGTCAACATCAATAACAGTCACTTATTGCATGAATACACTCTTACTTACCCCTCTGTGATGTGACTACTAAAAAAATATCCAAAACTTTTGTTATAAATCTATGACAAACATGGAGTTCTACCTTCTCAAGAACAAGATATACACACCTCAAGAACCTGATACATATTTAATACAGTTCAGCATTTCACAGAAAATACATTACAATCCCCAGCTTTAGCATCTCATAGAAAATACAATACAATATCCAGCTTTTCACAATCAATGCAAATCATACTACTTTGACAGAGATCATCAATCGTGGCTTCCTTGATTTTTTAATGCTGACCCGTAATTTTGTGGTGCCCTAATGATAATGCATATAAAAAAAATCAGAAACACATATAGGGTAAATAAATGAGACATGTATGCTTCGAGCTAGCAAAGTATTCACACAACTGTTATCTAAGGCTCTGAGTAATCTATCGCTCTTCAGTCCTTTGCATCTGCAAAGCCTCCTGCGGTTATTTGGAAAACGTTCATTTATGTCAAGAATAACAAGATATATGGGGCTATCCTACTCATGATACATGCATAGTCTCAAACTCTCATATAATTATAAAGGATGATGCAAGTAATCAGAAAAATCACAAAATTATATCAGTCACGCAAATGGGAAGGATATTGCTTCGGCCTGAATTTTTTTTCGCATAGCAAATTTATGTAAATTCCAATAGCATATTGTAGACCATTAATCATATATGTAAGACAGTCGCAAGCAGAAAGTCTAAGACTTGAAATCAGGCAGCTAATTTCATGTGTGTATTAATTTTTCATCTGATACTCCTCCAAGTACACACCACACGTTACACAGCTTTTCAAATTCCAACTGCTCTAATCCCTATCTGGCTACCTTCGTTAAAGAATTTGCAGTTTACCTAAACCGCATATGCCTATGCTAACTAAATGACACCATATGCACAACTTTATTAGCAGAGTCGACCATTTACATCATTGTAAAAGGTAAAAGAAGAATGATTGACAAACACAAACCCAACTATAGGTGTCTTCCATATTTTTTTTTATAAGCTACAGCTTACAAGCAGAATAAAATAGTCTAAATTTCAAGGCCAAATGACTAGGTATTTGACATCTGTTTGATCTAGCTGTGCCAACTACAGATTCAATGAATTCAAATTTGGATATAGCACTGCAAAGAATCCAACGATAGAAAGAACTTTTGAGGGTTAAGACATATGGCAGATATTAGATAAAGACCGTACAGAACAAAGCCAAAGAAAAGTACTATAATGGCTTGCCTTCTAGTAATATGATTATGTGAATTGAACCAATCACTCTTTTGGGAAGAAGAAATCAAATCCTTTTTCATTATTGTAAACAAGAAAACAAAAGAGAAACAGAGGAAGGCATTTGATGTGCATGACCTTAGATTGATATCAGATAGAGATAAAGAACAGAGTAAAACAGAGATTGCTCAGGATTAATGCTAATGAGAAACAGTGTAAAACAGCTATTCGGTTCCAAAAGGGAAGGGAAATTCACAGCATATAGGCAGATAATAAAATGACTCCGGCAACCACAAATGAAATTTATGTGTAATACGTTCAACTGAAGTGTTAAAAACCATATATATATATATATATGGGAAAGTGTGACAATAATCTTCGATTCATAATGGAAAAATATTGTGGAATCAGGTTTCCTCTAATTGAAGACATCCAAGGTTCTAGTTACTATGATCATGGGTGAAAATGATACTCATGGGTGCAAGCTACACGCATCAGTGTTTTACTCTCCCTCATTATTATATTACTTTCCCTCATTATTATTTGACTTAATTGGATTCATGGTGGGTGGAACTGGTGCCAGTTTAAAATGAGAAACGGAAATATATATATATATATATATAGAGAGAGAGAGAGAGACAGTAATAACAGTGAGAAAACTTACATGTCATCACTCAAACATCTGTGTTCTAGACACTTCTTCAGTATGTCATCAACATTTGGAGTGCGGGGAAGTTTAACAAGCTGCAAGAATAGGTATTAGACTAAATGTATGGGTATCCTTACCTGGAAATTCATAACAATTGAAAATGGGATATAATTTTGGCATCTTCACAATGCAATGAGAGGATACATCAGAGTTAAGAGCATCAGAAGCTATGCGCATAACGACATCTGAAACATACCAGACCCACAATTCGATAAATATATGCCAAGACATCTTTAGTCCTAAAGTAAGTAGTCGAAAAACAACCAAACCATTCCTAGGAGGACACCATATGCGACATTTACTCTTTCCATCAGCATAATTCAACAAGAAACAGAAACTAGAGGTATAGACAAATGCCTTTGGCATTGCATACTGAAGTCTTATTACTATATTCCGCTCATTAAAATGTCTGAGTTATTTAGATGATACATCAAATTGCTGACGTATCATTCGATTCCATATAAGACTGTTTGATGCAAAACTAGGCTAACAGCGAATATGGCCAGGTGGGTTTCAGACTTTCATCTCACCATCAAAGGTATGATGATTCTCCACAAAACAAAACAAAAAAATTGATGATAGCAGTTTGTTGCTTTGGAAATTAATAGTTACACAATGCATCAAAATCTCTTGGACAAACTGGCATCAGACAACAATTTGAATAGCAATGCTCACTTCCTGCTAGATACTTCTGACCAATCACATAGTATTTACACCAACATATAAGAAGATATTACAGGTTTACAATATTAAGAGGTAAAAGACCAAAGTGAATGGTGGGTGCCTCAAGTTCACTAAGTTCATTATATAAATCTAGAGAAATAATCTGCTCTCTGTGAAAACACACCAAACCAATATGCAACAGTTTCATTTTTTCAATACTAAACTATAGTGTTGCTAACTTGGTTGAGATATCTCTACTCAAAATTATAAACCTCAGCTAACGAATATCCTTAATATCTGAAATCTTATTACAGATGCACTCTATATATATATATATACATTTCTCAAAAACTGGTGCTTTTACATTTGATGCTGCTTAAAATGCGCACTTCGTTATAGAAGTCTTAAGGCTGCCGAGTATATATATATATATATATATAACTTTCTAATATCCAAAAAAGCACTCATATCCAGCTCAAATTACTCCTAAAGCTTCTGGCCTAGCCATAAAAAAGCCTACAACAGTGTTCAGCGTGCAGTATTTTAAATCAGGTTAAAAGCACCAGATAGTTCCATCTTCATCCACCAACCTTGGCTATCCACTACAATTTAAATCAATTATTGCCCGACACAGTCAAAACAAAATAGTCCCTGATAGAGAAAAGATTCAGAGACTATGTAACAGTACAAAACTACAGAATATGGGCTCATTTTTCAAACAAATTTCAAACAATTCCTGGACAACAGAACCTAAATTTATTATTTCATCAACATAGCCTAAATTTGAGTAATCACAACCAGTAGCCAATGATGATAGCTGATTACAGATTTTGGTATGAAAAATTGGCTGGTTCCAGAATCACTGTACATGATCGACAACTATATGCATACTGAAAGAGTGAAGCCAGACAAAAGCATGACTCGGAAATACCTATTCTTTCTTTAAACTACATGAGAGCCTACCATCTTGTTTCTGGTACACATGAGGCATTGGAGTTGAGGCAACCTGCATCAAAATTTTGGTAAAGGCAGAGTTAGAACATGAACCAAGTTTTCATCAGGTTCATGCTTATATTCCATCAGCCAATATGTATCACACAAAACTTAAAACATCAATACTTCCTGTGTCTAATTCTTCAAGGTCAGTTACCACTACAAAAATTGTTCAAGTTCATTTACAAGCAAAAACATCGCAGCAAAGCGCAGGCATCTCATCTAGTATAAATATGACAATAATCTTCGATTGATACTGGAGCAAGACAATTGCATCAGTTTTCCTTTAATTGAAGATGTGCAAGGTTCTAGTTACCATGATGATGGGTGAAAATGATAATCATGCGTACAAGCTACGGTCCAACGTCTAAACAGTAGAGAGCCCTCGCCAGCTAAATCTTTTCTGACAGTTGCCCATGAATAAAAATGGATGAACAGAGATCTAGATATCTCTGCAAACTTTGTGGGATTAACATCTGGATAGGCAGCTTGTTATTTCAATACTATTAGTTGATTTACATATACGATTCTAGATCAAGGAGTGAACATCACAGCTGATAACAAATATTTTCGGGTTCGATTCTCTCTAAACTACACATTCACTTAACTGACATGTGCACCGATGATCTAAACCTGACACATACTTAGCGCTCTCAAGTCGAAACAGGCTCAGCAAACATATGTTCCTGACTCATGAACTCGAATCCGGTTGGTAATCAAAACTCAAAAACATGGACACAATGCTGCAACTCATGGATTTAAACTCTTACCTCAGGAAAGAATGCGCAGGAGTTTCCAGCTTCAACCCTAATTCATCGATTTCACCACGATCTACTCTACCTTCTACCCGTTCTTCAGTAAATCGATTACAAACGTTTTGAACATCTCCGGTTAAGGGATGGCGGAGACGTGGCAGATCTCCCGCCAGCGTCATATTTACCCTCCGGCGATTCCATAAAGCCCTTCGGTGACGATGACGACGGGAACGAGCGTCATATGCGAAATTCCATCGACGTCACTCAATTGTCGCCTGCGCCAATAAAAAGCCGCCACGTGGTCAAGCGCTTCCCTTAGCCAAAAGTGCTCGTTATCTCTGGGACTTTGTCGAGACTTGTTGACTCAGTGACACAGAGAAGAAGAAATGAAGCGCAGGGTGTTGATGCTGTGCGGCGACTTCATGGAAGACCAGGAGGCCATGGTTCCATTTCAAGCATTGCAGGCTTATGGGCTCGCCGTCGATGCCGTCTGTCCTGGAAAGAAAGCCGGCGACGTCTGCCGCACTTGTATTCACCAACTCTCTCCGACTCACCAGGTTCACCTCACCTTTTTCTTTTTCATTTTTTTTATTATCAGATTGTTTATGATTCTTGCAAATCTAGTAAATTGCATCAGATTCTTGTATATTAAGGGTTGAGTTTTGGGGGTCTCTGTTGAGACTATAGCCCCAGCTTGATGTATTTCAATGAAGGACCATTTCAATAAAAAAAAAAAAAAAAAATTTATTAGGGTTTAACCAATGAGTCGCTTTGCCTTTGATTTGACAATTTTCAGTTGGAAATATTTAACTTAGCCTTCCACAAATATTCTTATATAGTCCACATATATCATATGTTTATTGCAAGTAGCTTTCACCTGATCACTAGGTGCTCATGCATACTTTAATTTCAAAGGCTGGGAGTAAATCAGCAGAAATTAGTCATTTTAAAATCATTTCTTGAACGTAAATCCAGAGGATGACCACGAATTTCTTGGTCACCAGTTGACCAGGTATAGAGGACCATGTTTATGTATAAAATGCTGTTGTATGATCTTTTCACAGCAATCTAAGTTGAACTGGTAAAAGTCAAATGGGAAGTTACTAATAAGTGGCACTAACTCTAGCTTGTGAGGAAAGCTAAATGGCAAAAATAAAGCAGGTAATGGGTACAACTATCAGGCTTTTGTTTGGGGGGGGGGGGGGATTGGGGGATACTATTTACAGTGCTTCCTCATCGTGTTATGAGACGATAGCCAACCGGTAATGGGATTTTGGAGGAAACCATTAGGCTAAATGGTTGGGTGCATCTATTGGAATCTACTGACCCAAGATTTTATTCAGTTCTTGGGTATTAGTCACACTAAATTGATATATTAAGTTTCATGAAATCTGCAGTGATTAAGTGCTATCTAACTATACATGGGGATATGGACCATAAGTTGAATTGAAGCACTGAGAAGGTGTCCAATGGCTTTGGAAAGGTGCGGCTACCTATCTCATGGGTCCTCTAGGCCACTTTTTATCAGGTTACTCTCATCTGCTGAATCTAGTATGACTGTGTATGCCTCTTCCAAGCGCTTCAACCTCACCTACAAAGCTTCCACATGACTGGATGCACTGAGGTCACAAAATTAGGCTTGTAATAGTCCTCATTTCTTTTCTGTGTCCAAGAAGCCACAGGTTTTCTATGCCTAAAGTCTAGGTGTATGGACTCTCTTTGCTTGTGACGGCAGTGCCTAAAATTAAGGTACAGGGATAAGGCAGGTTCCTCTGTCTCCCTATGGATGGTAATTAATCTTGGCACCTGGTCCATCTCTATTTGACTGTAGATCTACTGCACGATTGGGTCTAGTTTCTGCATATGCACCATGTTACGGTCTAGCTCAACACAAATCTCTTTATTAATTTGTATCCTTATTTTTTTCTTGTTTGTTTCAAGCTGCCACCACTCTCATTGTCCTCCTGTTCAATCAAGTGTCTGTCCACAACTTCTGAGGGGGTATATAGGGCATGACCCACTCAACGGTATCTACTTTATTAACGCATCCATAAACATTCCTCCTGTTACATCCTAGCAAGTCCCTAACACAAATGGAGTTACATTTGGAATCAGACTTATGGTGTGCGGATCCCAGTTTATCCAGCCTCGTGCATGGTGGGACTGACAATACTAGAGGCAATAGCAGTAGCATGATGGTGTTGTAATGCCTATAGAATCCCATTTCACCTGGATTGAGAGTGTATGAAGTTGCATGTACAATCGGGAATCCCTTAGATTATGCACGTGTATGTATGTTTAATTAAGGCAATCTACATTTTCCACGATGTATCAAGGAGTTAAAATTTATTAGCTATATGATTCATATAATTAACTGTTAGACACCAATCAGTCTTCTAATACCGTTTATTAGCCTAGGAATCTCAGAAAGCTAAAGAAGCAAAGACTATGTTTTTTTAGAGGATGATCCTTTTTGTACTGTACTTATAATTACTAGTATTGAAACTATGTTTATTTTCTCTCCCTTTTGTTTTACTCTGTTTTTCTGTTTTCATGAGTATTTGTTTTGTTGCAGACATATTCTGAATCACGTGGTCATAATTTTACACTGAATGCAACATTCAATGATGTTGAAGCTGAGAATTATGATGGATTAATAATCCCAGGTGGGCGGGCTCCTGAGTATCTTGCTATTGATGCATCTGTTGTAGATTTGGTGAAAAAATTTACAGACTCCACAAAGGCAATTGCAGCTATTTGCCATGGGCAATTGGTCCTAGCAGCTGCTGGTTCAGTTAAAGGTCGGAAGTGCACAGCATATCCTACTCTGGGACCTGTACTTGTTGCTGCAGGTGCTCACTGGGTGGAACCGGAGACCTTGGCAGCGTGTGTCGTTGATGGTAACATAATCACAGGGGCTACATATGAAGGCCATCCTGAGTTCATTAGGGCTTTTGTGAAGGCACTAGGAGGCAACACAACTGGTTCAGATAGAAGAGTCCTGTTTCTGTGTGGAGTAAGTCTTAGTTTCCTCATTTAAATTTATTTTCTTGTGTAGTGCATTGACAAACATATGATCACACTCGGTTAAAACAAACATTGCTCCAAATTGCTGTAGAAAACCAGCAGAATCAAATATGAATATCATATTTGGCATTAGAAGTCCCCTTTGTTACTAGAAGTCCGTGTGGTCTAGAAGTCCCCTTTGTTTACTACTGAATACGGTGCATTAGACAGTCAATATAGGCCATCCATAAACATAGATGCATAATTTGGCATACAAATAACTTCAACAGAGAGTTAATTAGATGTAGCCTTGAGATATTCTATCAAAGAAAGAGGAGAGGAAGCCAGATTCAACTTTATCAGATGCATCATGAATCTCTTATTATTGGATTCCGCGATTAGTTCTGTTGTATGCCACGTCAATATATTGGTGGAATGGTAAGCCTATCCGGTCACTTTTCACTCTTGAACACCTATTTTTGTGTTGTCAGTTTGAGTTTGTTGCATGTCAAGTGAATTTTGACAAAATTCCTTAGAGAAGAATCGTAAAAACTAATGACAAATAGTTCAATTTCTTAATCCCCCTCTATGAGTTAGCTACTCTTAGTTGTTTAATTTTCGATCCTTTATGTCATTGTGCTTTGGTAGATATTACTGTTAGAATAATTAAGCAAAGACGTAAAATGTTGTTAATTTAACCTGTGGTGTGCCATGGTATAGTATTACTATTACTATCATTATTATTTTATTTTTATTTCTGATTTGTTTGGCTGTTTCTGTTCACTTCCCAGCCTATTCTTGTTTAGCTTATCCAATATTGATAGTGCTGAGAACATCTTAATGATGCAATACTTAATAGGATGCCAAGAAAGGATATTTCATGGAAATGAATTAGTGCAACATAATTTGGACCCCATAAGTGCTCTTTCATATTTTCAAGTTATTGGTAGGTTGTGTAAGATCCTAGAAGCGAGTTGTAATTTTAGTTGCCTTCTAGAGCCGTATCTTGTAATTCGCTTATGTTGTCTTTGTCTTTATCTGGCAATTTGCATAATTGCATAGGCTTTCAATATTAGCTTTTGTTTTTAAAACTTCTAATAATGTGGGTTTACTGTTGAATGTGCTGATCTTAAATCTGTCTCTACTGACATGATCAAAGTAGAAGCTAAAAGCTCGTCATATGTGCAATTGTAGCCTTTTGTTGTGACGTTGTCCCCTTCTTTTGGTCCTTATCCTTGTAAATTCTTTTGTGGTCCTCTGTCCATAATATTTTACACCAGTATTGAAATACCTTTATTTTTAATCGAATTAGTGCTTGTTCAACAAAATCAAGATTGGCTACCCTTTCCAAAGCAGAATTAAATGAATAACCCCATTGTTAGGTAAAAGGGGTATATTAATGCTTGTCTACGTATGATCTACCAATGAGTCTTAGATGTCTCAAAGTTACTGACTTGTAGATTCTTTCGCTGATACTTGTAGGACTTCATGGAAGATTATGAGGTGGCTGTGCCTTTTCAGTCGCTTCAAGCTCTAGGGTGCCATGTCGATGGAGCTTGCCCCAAGAAGAGATCTGGTGATATTTGCGCAACTGCTGTCCATGATTTTGAAGGTGATCAAACCTACAGTGAGAAGCCAGGACATAATTTCACTTTAACAGCTGATTTTGAAGCTATAGATGCCTCCAGTTATGATGCTCTTGTCATCCCTGGTGGTCGGGCACCAGAATATTTGGCATTAGATAAGAAAGTTATTGAACTAGTGAAACAATTTATGGAAGCCAAGAAACCAGTTGCATCCATCTGCCATGGGCAACAGATTCTAGCTGCTGCTGGTGTTCTACAGGTAGGCTATTGACACGAGGACCTTTAGTACATAGGATCAACACGGCATTCATTTGAAAGTCGAGGAGTATTTTCATTTTCTTTCTTTTATCCATACTGCACGCTTTGTTTGCTGAAATTTCATCTTGTTATCAATCTGGTCCTTTCTCTTTCTTGACTTTCATCCCTTAGAAAGTCTAATTTTGGAATCAAATAGGAGCTAATGACCTAAAGAGGCTACATGTATAAAATACTCAATCGAATCAACGAAGTTGATAAGTGAGTCTTTAAACATTTCTGTAACATTTATTGAATGTTTTCCGATATTTCCTTCTGTTTGCCAGGTTAAGTGAATGCTACCAAGCAATGAAAAAGGAAAAACAGCTTCTACTTTATTAATAAAAGCACACAAGATTTACTTTGTACCTCGTTTCTGTACTATTGATCTATTGGTAACTGCTACCTTTGAAGTATTAGTTTTGGGAGAGGGGATAGAAGTTTATTTTCATTAGCAGAGATACATAGAGAAGTTCTGCATCTTTTCTTTTTGGGTGATTTTTAAAGTTGTTATTAGACTGTCCTTATACTATGTCTAAATTATTTGTAATTTGCTACATTTCAGGGAAGGAATTGTACTGCATACCCAGCGGTGAAGCTTAATGTGATTTTATCAGGAGCCACATGGCTCGAACCTGATCCAATACACCGTTGCTTCACTGATGGGAATTTGGTGACTGGAGCAGCTTGGCCAGGCCACCCGGAGTTCATTTCTCAATTGATGGCATTGCTGGATGTTGGAGTTTCATTTTAGTCGCTATTACCAGGTCACCCTTTACGTGTAAAATGTACATTTACTACAGTAATCCATCAGAGTAATAACATGTATACATGATATGCCATGCACCTTTGCTTGGGTGGAAACCTCTCCTTGTTTTTAAGTTTGTTCAAATAAATTGATGGAACACTTTTAGGCCTTACAGCTCTTTTTCTTTCTTTGACTACGGCGCCATATAGACTGTAGATTGTATTAGCTTACATTTTCGCAATCCTCCTTTAATCTGCTATGAAAGTAATCATGATATTAGTTAGATTTTCTTCTTCTGAATAAAGATGTTAGTAGTAAGCTTGACATGTGCATCCGTTGGTTTGTCCAGCATCTCAACTCTTGCTAATAATGATATAATGGATGTGAGTCGTCGAGGGCAGCTGCGTTCTTAAAAGAGAAACCAAAAAAAAATTATAAAAAAAAAAGGCTAACAGATTCCATATGTTGAGATGGTTCAATATAAGTATGTAAATTATTAGTGACGCTCTGACTGTGATGAACAGATCACTAATTTTGAAAATGGATTCTTTTTTGTTTTTGTTTCTAGAAATAATTTCAACCTGTAATTGGAAGACTATGAGAAGCCTCAGTTTTACTTTTGAATATAAAGACTAAATTTATGTCAACTTTACTTGTGAGAGGCCTCAAATGCGGAAGAGATGCATTTAAATATCTATTGCTGCCTAATAATGCCCAAGTTCTGGTCTGGGATTTATTTGTTTGTTTGATTAATTCTACATAATAGAATCAAAATCATAAATGTAGCTGTAATCAACTATATATATAACACCGCTAATGTAAACTTAATTAGTTGTAATTCTACAAACTTAATTAGTTGTAATTCTACTATATATATACCACCGCTAATGTAAACTAAATTCTACTAGATCTAGATATAATTAAATAGGTAGTTGATTTGGCTAATTTCGTGTATATAAGTTGATTACTAAAGAAGGCATACACCAGATTGATGGACAGAATAATAAGAGTTCATATGTTAATATTTCCTTTTATGTTTTTTTTTTCGACAGATATATTTCCTTTTATGGTAATATTTCCTTGTTCTCACAAACAAAATCTTAATATTTCCTATTACAGTAACCGATGCTGATCTTAGTGATCTAGCTTTCTATTTCCAGCAGAACCAGTCTAGCAGTCTCACACAATTGACTCAACTGTGTTGCGTGCAAGTCTCACACAATTTCTCAACTATATAGCAAGGACAAATCCACGCACCATTGCCCAATACCCAAATTGCCAGCCCATTGGCACCAATTAGAAGTGATCAATGGCTGAAGCATGCACCCATCCATCGGTAAAAATCACCTTTGAGGAAGATGATTAAACCACACTACAACAGAAAAACTGATTTGCGAGGAACAAATTAGTCACTGAAAACTGATATTTCCTCGCGGTAATGTTTTAGCGAGGAAAATAATTTGATCACCAGTTCCTCGCAGTATGATCAGTGGCGTAGCCAGAATCCATCATTAGAAGGGCCAGGTTCTAAACAAGAATCCTTATTAAATAACACTACAATCAGTACAATATATGAATTGTTACATTAATACTTAAAAAAGTCAGAGTCACAAATCTCCCTAGCTAAGCAATAATAATTCTTAAACATTATGATGGTATTCCAAATTTGGTGTTCAAAATCCCGAATCTTTTTTTAGAAGAGCAAAAAACAATTTAGAGAAAATAATAAAATACAAATAAATTATAGAAGCTTGAATACACACACACACAAGTAAGCTAGTACGTTACAAATCAATAAATTAGGATTATGAAGACATGAGTGACCAGTAAATCCAGGCCCGCTCACCTGCGGGAGTGTTTTTTAGGGACAGAAAAGAACGATTCATTTATGAGTCTATATATTTGTAAACCAACTATACCGATAAAACAACATTTTTTTGATCAACCGTATGATGTGATCAGTATACTAAAACACGGTTGTGGTAGAAAATTCACCAATTTTGTCATTGTTTGGGTCTCGATCTAATAGTTATTACTTTGGTCAACCTATTAGTTTCTAAATATTCAATAGTTTGACTGTAATGATTAAAGTCGAACAAATTTAATAATGTTTTTACCCAAGTTTGTGGTATCACTCCCATCTCATCCAACGGTTGGATTCTCCTAATTCACACTCGTAAACGGTGTTCCTCTTACAAAAATACCAAATACTAAAATTTATTAGGTTGAAAAAGACAGCATTAATAATATTAAAACAGCGTCGTTTCCTTTTGGAAAAAATAAAAAAAGAAGAAGAAGGAGACGGGTTGTGGACTTGTGGGAAGGGTATGACCTTAGAAACAAACAACCCATTTGGCCGCCTCCCCTCCACACTCGTCCACATTTAACTGGCCACTGGGAATGAGTTTCTTCCTTCCATTCGAAAGTAGTATCCACTAGATCGAGACCCAAGTAATGGTAACCCGATTGCTCGCCCTTCTCTTTCATGGGTTTTACATTCATCTCAAATTTCTTTCCATCATCACAATCATCTCAAATTTCTTTTCAAAAAAATCATCTCAAATTCTCAATTCTCCAGTTTAAAACCAGAAGGATGAACCCAGAGCTTCATTTTCAAGAACCCATTCCATTCTTCTTCTCTCTTCGGCCTATCCCACTCTGCGGCCCAGATCCGACTCCTCTAGAACCTCCGCTACCTCGACTTGTCCTTAAATCTCCTCAATGGTTTCCCTCCCTCCCGGGGTCTCTCACCGTGCTGGACTTGGAAATCGGAAAATAGACGAGGCTTTGTAATGAACCAATGAAGGAGAAGGGGTACAGGCAGGTCGCAGGGACAAAGACCCAACTAAACAGAGAGAAAGAAAAGATGGTAATATTCAGTTTTTACTGTCTATTGTTTGGAACTGGACTAACAGCGCGTGTACTGCACGCTTCCGTTAGCTGACAGTTGGTGACGGTCTCCGGTTTTATCAAGGGTAAAGTCGGAAAATTGAATATAAAATTCTAGGGTTGGGTGAAAGGGGTGTATTAATTTTGTGGAATTAACGAGAAAGAAAGTTGTTGAGTCGCTATGGATTTGAAACGCAGCAATACTAGTAGGGGTAGTAAGATGAGAGAGCTGCCATTTCTGGTTCTCTACGCCGCCGCTTTCTACGCCTTCATCATCCGTCGATCGCTTCAACTGTCTCGCGGTACCAATTCCTTCCTTCACCTCTTTTTCATTTCTCAATTTGACTTGTTCTCTCTCTCTCTCTCTCCAGATCATTATGCTGAACTGTTCGGATTGCGTCCTGGGTGGCTCACACCTCAATGCCTCAATGTACTCTCTCTCAATCGAACTCCTCTATCCTCTTTAGTTTGATATTCTACTTTCTCTTAGAGATTAATTATTGGAGTGTTCTATTATTAGGATAACCATGACTTAGATGTCCAGGTTTTATGTAGCTTTGCGAAATGCTACATCGATCTTCCTGTCTATGAATCACAAACAATATGGTTTCTATTGCAGCTCATGCTTCGAATAGAGCTCTTTAAAGTGATTGTTGCCTCTAACAGGGGTGCAGTTGCATGGCACTTTAATGAAATTATTGCCTAATATAGGAAATAATGCAGGGCAATTACTATATAGATGAGGCTGTCACTCCGGTTTTGGTGTAACACGCTTTGGCTTAGAGCTGATGCATGCTTATCTTTTACAATAATTCCTGGATATATGCTTATTTTTCTTCTGAGTTCATTTTCTTCAAGGCTGGATGTAGTTGAGTTGAGGCAAAACTCTTGCGCCTATGTTGTCGTTTCTTTCTTCCTTCCTCCAATAAAATGTTGTCATAAATCACTTTCTGTTGAATTCTTACTTCCATCAATCAGTACAGCAGTTCTGTTCTTTGCCCTGCTCTGGCTTGTACTAGGTTGGCCGTTTCATTATCAGCTAGATATCTATACTATTATTAAGATAACACACTGTGTCAGCCAAAGTCAGTGTCAAATGACATAAGAATTCCTAGACCCTTAGGTTAATTTGAAAAGATTTTAATATATAAAGGATACTATGATAAGCTACAGAATATTAACTATGGAATATTCGAAAAAAGAAGAAGAAAAAAGTAACTTTCTAGAGTTGAGAGAACTTCCCTCATCATGTAGATATATAACTCCCCACTTTTTTTTTTTTCCAAATGAAAAAAAAAAATTGTTTCATACATGCATCACATGTGTCAATGAACGCTGGTATCTTTTTTAGTCTGTAAAGCACTGCACCATTTTGCCTCTAAATGTCTCATGTTCGTATTTTATCTACTGCTTCATCCTGACATGCATACCAGGAATCATTGAATGTGTAAAATACTAAACTAATATTATCTGTCTGGTATCCCCCTTGTTTTTTCCTAGGATGTGTCTGATGCTCAATGGAGAAACTTTCGAGCAAATTTACCTGTTCTCACCATTGTTTTCGCAATATTTACGACTATCGCTCAGTTGTTGCGGGCATATTTTCATTTGAAAGCCAGAGGAATGTCCATTGTTTGGCTTTTGATTTCCTTGACATACCTGACGTATCTGCATGGAGCCTGGTATGCTTACATTTATAGTACTACTCGCATGTTATACTCCTGAAAAAGTGAACTTTCTCTGACATTCTGTATTTGTTTGTGGAAGCATCATATTTATCCTCTCAATCGCTTCAGTGAATTTTCTTTTGGTAAAGGTGCGTTTGACTAAATCTGGAGTATAATTTTTTTTTCTTTTCACATTATTATTTAAAATTCTATAATTGTATGGCATTAATCATATATATATATATATATATTTTTATGTCTGACTTTACTTCAACGTTTAGTTTTTGTTCAATAAGATTTTATACGAGCCTTCACAAGCATGTGGTCCGAAGACATAGAACTTGTAAAAGCCAAATGTGTTTTGCTGTAAAGTTTATATATATATATGTATGTATGTATAACAGGCTTAAATGTTGATATTTTGTTCCCCATATACCATCAAATTTTGTCTTTTTACTATTAAAGCTGAAACTTATTGGGAGAGTGCAATATGTGCTTCCGATGTTTATTCTGTACAATTGTCATCTGTGTACTGGTATAATCTGATGAGATGGAGTTCTAGGCTCTTTTAATGAGATCCTAAGTGAAGGGCAATTTTGACAGTAACATGCGATCAAAAAGTTCTAATGTCTATTCATGGTAATTATTAATTTTCTTTTTGAAGCTGCTTTTCATGTATGTGCAGATCATGTTTTAATTTATTTTAGTTTTTGCAGATATTTGCTCGGACGAAGTACTTCTCTTTGGTATTCTGGAGTTTCAATATATTCTTTCTTCTCTGCAATCGTATTTATGAAGGATACTCATTTTCCTCATTTGGGTGAGTTTTGTTGGCTAGGTTATTATTTTTATTTTTACTTGGGTAATTTAAGAACTTCTTCTTTGGGGAGTTGAGTTGTAAAAGGTAGTTTGACTTCAAAAGAAGAAAAAAAAAAAAAAGAAGAGAAGAAAGAATTTGTGTTTTGATGACGAGTCATATGTCTGGTAACATCTTCTGCTTATCTATTTCAAATAGGGAGCACTGGGCATTTTTGGACAACTTTCGGGGCACTTTTAGATGGCAAATATGCTTCAACTTCGGTATTTCCTCACAAATGTTTTGGAAACTTTTTATTTCTATTGTCTTCCTTATAAATCAATGTGCATTGTTGATTTTAGATATCAGTATATCTACCTCTCATTTCATATGCATATCTCTTACTTGTATGCATAAAATGGTGAAGTTCTGGAGAGACACACACACACACTACACAGAGTTCCAAGACGAGGGTCACTGGGAATATGGATTCTCAGACAGAATATGCAACCAATATTTCTGACTAAAGTAGAGATGTCACAGAATAAGAAACCAATATTTCGTACTATGCTAGAGATGTGCAGCAAACAAAGTACTGTTGTTCAAGACTTCATGTGAAGCACCAAAGAGTGTTGTTGGTTTAGTGGCCAGGCACTTGGTTTGCTCCCAAGTGATCTGGGTTTCGACCTTCTCCCATGCTGTTCACCTAGCAATTGTTAGAGTTTGCAGTTTCCCAAATGTTGTGCGGTTAGGAGGGAAGCCTAGGGAGTAGTTGGGTCAAATATCCAGGTACCCTAGTTTCAAAAAAAAAAAAAAAAAAAAAAACTTCGTGTGAAGCAAATTGTTTATTGCTGTATGGCTTATACCAGCTCCACCCCGCCAGTATTAAGAACTTAGAATTTTGACATAAGTTTCTATCTAGTATATATCTACTCTCAGGGAGATTGGTTACCTTAAGGCAACGACAGTACTTCATTTTTGAACGAGAGTACTTTGCTTGCTGGACAAGTGATAGATTTCCTCTCATGTTCCTTAAGAAATCACTTTAACATAGTGGACATGTGATAGTTACTTAAGTACCCCTTTACACTTCTTTAGTAACTAGTTATGTACTAATGAAAACTAGCATGTCCAGCCTTGCGTTTCTTAGGATATCAGAATAATTATAGGTTTTATCAGATTGCTGTTCGGGAAGTTTGAAGCCAATCTACCTGCTAAACTCGTAATTTGATTGATGTCCATCTCTACTATAACAGTGTGTCAAATAGTCCCCTATGTCCGCTTGTAGCTTAGAATGACTAGCACAATTGAATAATAAACTTATAAATTCATTGCACATCTGCAAATTTGTTCTGATTTCAGTAAAATAGTTAAAAAAGTGATTTTGAGAAAACAGGATATGAGCACTAGCAGATTAAAGAAGAGAATGAAAATTCAAAGAAAAGAGGAAGCATTTCACTTGGCACAATACATGTGCCATCCAGCTTTTGTGTGTAAAGAATCTATATTGATGTAACCAAGTGGCGCCTTTTCTTGTCTGACAGTTGTTCTGCGCATGGTAAGCTTTGGCTATGATTACCATTGGGCTCTTCAAGATTCTCGTTTCGACCATGAGGTATATGTTTGTTTCCTTTTCCATCCTGTTTGTATAGCATGTATTCTGTAGGTCGGTCACTTGTCTAGCATGATTACCATGGACCTCCCGCCGGTCACTTGTCTAGCATGATTACCATGGACCTCCCGCAATTACTGTTCTGTCACCATGGTTACTTGTAGTATAGTATCTGTTTGTAGTGCTCATTTTCATATTCACTAGTCTACTTTTCTTTCTGGTATCCTTCACATGCATGCCAATTACAATGACTGTTTATCTATTATTGTCTACTACTAACTCACTCCAGACTGATTTCCTTGTTCATGTATCCATCAGTCTCCTCTGATTTAGCATAAATCGTGATACCAGAGAATTCTTGGTGATTGGTAACCATAGAAATACATATATAATCATGATATATACAGATTAATCATGGTGATCCCGAGTTCATGCAGAAAGACTAGTTAGCTTTAAAGTTTCTTCATGTAAGCAGATGATCTTGCAAGTTCTAATCTACTAATTGCTCATAATGATTAGTTGGTGATTGTAGAAGCATATACAGCGTTGCACTGTCTGTAGAGCCGGGAAAACTTGTTACCATCTTTTACAGGTTAGCTAGCTTATAATTGGGTGAAGCCAAATATTAGTGTAGATTCTGAGTCCTTTTATAACTTTTTATCTCAAGAGATTCTTTTTCTATGTTAATGAATGTGTTCATTCTGCTTAGGAGAGAGGTGTCCAGAGCGACAAGTTTGCCTTTGTCACATACCTTTCTTATCTGGCATATGCCCCTCTTTATCTTGCCGGGCCAATTCTAAGCTTCAATGCCTTTGCTTCACAGGTTCGCCATTTCCAATATCAATATTGTCTTGTTTTCTTCCTTGACCATCAGTGGTCCAGTTATGTTAATTGCAGTCTTGGCAGTCTTTCATGGATGAACTAGTAATGTGTTATAAGAAGTGCATTTTTGCTATACAAAGACTGATTTAGCAGACTTTATAATTGAATATTGATGTTTTAAATTCAAGAAATATTTTGTGGTTGCCTTTTTCCCCCTAAACACAAAGACTGATCCTGGTCAGAAGCTAAAAACACATTCCACTACAAAGCATGAAATACTTGCATTCAGATTTGAATTTTTTTTATAGAGTTAACTGTTAAAATCTAAACGCTAATAACTTGACTCTTGCCCTGTGTAACCATCTTTTCTGAATATATGATTTTTCAGGTTGTTATAAGAAGTGCATTTTGCTATGCCCTATAGCGAAAGTCTCATCAATTAACCTTATTCCAGTGTTCTTTCAGCTGGACATTCCTCAAAATAACTATTCAGTTAGAGACACTACTTGGTACGGTTTGCGTTGGCTGTTAAGTCTTCTTCTGATGGAACTAATGACACATCTCTTTTACTACAATGCCTTTGCAATCAGGTGCATGTCTTAAAAGTTAAAAATACACCATGGATTATGTATTTCATATGTAAATATCTATTTAGAGTGGGGCTCTAGTGAGGACTTTTAAATCAGCAGTTGGATGACGTGTGTTGAAGACATAATATTTCAACTAAAATTTTGACCACTTATCCGTTGATTTGGAAGTCCTCAGTAGAGATCCCCGTCCCCTGTGTGTGTATATATATATATTTATCTTTTGAATAATACTTGAATTAATTCAAACTTTTTATGCACCTATCAGTGGTATATGGAAGCAGTTAAATCCTGTAGACGTGTTTATTATTGGATATGGGGTAAGATATATCTTTACCATATTAAGATTATTCCTGATTGGAGTTTTAACATGTCAAATTATCATAATTTTAAGTGGACCATTACTTTTTATTTGTTCATGCAGAACAATGGCAACCTTAGTAGTTACCATGAACTATGAACATCCGATCCAATATATTCACACCTTCCTATCCAAAAAACCCTAAATATTAAGTTCTTTGGAGAAAACAGTTTCTTGTAACCAAACAAAAATGTATAATTGTCTACTTTGTGTATATTCTTATTGTCTTGGTATAAAGTATCATGCTACAGACCTTTTTTTAGCAATCAGAAGTTCATGATTTGAAATTTGATTATCCTATTTGGATACACTACTGATTGAATATATTACGAATTCAAGGCATCAATGAGTTTCTTTAGATAGTATATATTATAGAGTTAGCAAGAAAATATTGTTGCCAAAGTTAATAGATATAACAATCCTTAATCCTTAGATTGTAATGTCATTCCTCTCGGATATAATTTACTCTATTGCTATCTAATTGTGTTTTCACCATATAAGTACTCTGCTATGTTTCACTATTTTCCTTTACTATGTTTCAGTTTCCATTCTAGTTGTTGGGTGGCTCCCATTTTTTTTCATTATGTTTGTTTTCTTGTTTTCAGCCCATGTTGCTATTTACTTTCTTCTGATGGTGCAGGTTTTAATCTTCATGTGGCTAAAGTTTTTTCTGATATGGCGCTATTTCCGATTCTGGTCACTGGTGTGTACATGTAATATGGATTTTTTCTTTTTCATTTTCTTCTAACAGAGCGGTTTAACTTTAACACACACACACACACCAGATACTAACTTACTAAGTATACATGATGTATCATGGTTTTTAGCAATTAATGTTGTCCACTTGGTATACTTTTACTATTGTGTTTACCTTAGATCTGTGGCATTGAGGTCCCTGAGAATATGCCAAAGTGTGTAAACAATTGCTACAACTTGGAAAGCTTTTGGAAGAACTGGCATGCTTCCTACAACAAATGGCTTGTAAGGTAAAACCTTTAACTGTTACGCTTTGAATTTATCTTGTCATTTTGTTTCTAACTCTGAGAATTTTGTTTTCAAAATTACTGCAATGTTAGGTATTTGTACATTCCTCTTGGCGGCTCTCAGAGAAAGCTTCTCAATGTGTGGGTTGTATTCACATTCGTTGCCATTTGGCATGATTTAGAGTGGTAATTCTGGCTGCATTGTTTTGTATTTCATTTATATAGGTGTTTCAGTTTCCTGCAATATGGGTGCAGAACATTGTTGAAATTTGTTTCTCACTGTAAATGTTTCCGTTTATTGGAATTAGGAAGCTTCTTTCATGGGCATGGCTGACATGTTTATTCTTTATTCCGGAAATAATCTTCAAATCAGCAGCAAATGCATTTCAGGTGATCACCTTCTTCCTGTCTTTTATTTTTGTGGAAAGGATCCTTCCAATTTCTGCAAGGGTAGTTTGGTACTCTCTTAATTGCAAACCACACCCCTTCTCCACTATTTAGAATGTGAATTTCCCAAGTGTATTTCTCTTCTCTATCAGTTCTCTATCAAACCAAAGTCTGAAACTAACTGTGTAGTGCTGATATCCAAAAGACCACAACATAGGAACTAATTCCGTAAACCCTTAACAATCCTTGATTGTCATCTTCACAAAATATAGATATGATCATATCAGTGAGTAAAGTCAGCTGTGGTCACCCGCAATTACGGTTGTGGGACCTTCGTCCTTGATGGCTTTAAAGATGCACCAATGTTTTTGGTTGGTGCTGTGATTGGTGTAGAGTTTGAGAGTTTTAAAGTGTCAGTGAGCATATCAGCTTTTTCATGGCTTGTGTTTCTTGATTTTGGCAATGGAGATTGTTATCCGTTATTCACATTTATGAAAGCTTGTTTGGTCATTCTCTTATACTTTTTTGGATTCCAAGGCATATATAACCCTATAGCCATTATAGATTTGGCCATCAGAGTAAATCCCAATTGCTTTGGATTTTGATTATATATTGCACGATACTAATCAACCTTGGTTTTTGGGATGAAAAAAGGGAATTTGATACCTTGTTCAAAGCTCTCAAATTTGCTCAAGCTTGATTTGCTGTATAGTGTTTTGGTCAGATTTACTTGTACAAGGAATTACTTGGGCAGTTGTGATATTTAAAATTTAAAAGTGGAAAGAGGGAGTGGGTTTGTAATTTGAGGTGCCAATTTCATCCCCCTTTTTGCAACTCTCATGTAGCCAAACATTTGGCCACTGGGTTGAACTGATAGTGTACTTTGTTTGTAATAGTTGCATATCCTCTTGTGGTTATTATTCTAAAATTACAAGTGTAATGGGTCAAACCTCTTATGGTTGCATTTCCTCTTATGGTTACTATTCTAAAGTTACAAGTGTAATGGATCAAACCTTTGAAGTACCATATATCTTGACACAATTTGCGACCCTCTCACAATTTAAGCATAACAAAGGGTTTGTAAGAATGAATTCATGTTGCATCCTCAGCTGTTTATGTACCACTATTAAGAGAATTGTTAGTTTAAAGTCCCTAGTCAAAGTCTTTACTGTTGGTCAAAGTCACAATAATTCTATGGTTAATTAATTATCAGTGATGGTACCCTTTTTCCCTTTATTAATACCACATTACCCATTAATACTACTGTTGCAACAGCATTTTCTCTTTCATTTTTTATCTAGTTTATTTTATTTTTGGTCTAAGCTTTAAAGTACCATCCATAAAGTTTGTATGTTAGGAAAATCTTCCAAATGCTGGACAGTTAACCCAAAAAGTGATTTATGCTCTATTTAAGTTATGTGTGCAATATAGATAAATAATATATTATAGTATGAAGAAGGGCATACTCGATGATTTATGCATGAGACTACTCATCAATTCCATTTTTCTTTGTTCAGCAACCATCTTGGTATAATACAGCTCATCAAATGTTTTGAAGTAATGTGAAACGGACGGTTATTTTTTCGAAGTCAATATGGAATTTCTTTAAAAAAAGGTGTCTATTTTGATTTAATCTTCTTAAAACATTCTCAAGTATGAATATATGTAATATCAAAAGTTTTTGGGTACTACTTCTGTATGAATATAATGGTTTCGTTTCCTACCATCATAAGAAACAAAAGATCGTATTTTCCTGTCAAGAGGAGGTCATAATCTGACAAGAAAAATTCTGTGAATACGACCATCAGTTATCAGGATGTGTGCTGTTGGTGTATAGTTTGGAAACTAGTATGTTCAGTTTAAATCTTATGGGTGGGATAAAATTTTCAAAGTTTTTGCATCGCCATACGTAGTGACTAGTGAGAAAATGCATAATGAGTTAGTATCAATACACTGCATCGGTTTCGTATCTTATTCCTGATTCCTTTTTGTGTAAAGAGGATTACAGTTATAATTTTCTTATATGTTTGTTCAGGCAAAGACTGCTCTTGGGGAGTTTATTGTTCGTGAATTCAGTGCGGCTGCTGGGGCTATCACAATCACTTGCCTCATGGTCTGTTTTATATGTTTATTTTGGCGTATAGTATATTTGCTGAGACTTTAAAGTAATATCAGATGATAAACCCATATTCTGTATTGCTTGACGATTTCTAGAATTCACTTGAACTCACAAGAAAGTGTATTTATTATAAATTAGAAGGCCACATAGGGCACACTGAATACCTTCCTGGTTGGATCATAAGCAGAAATCCGAAGAGCAGCATTATTGCTTTAAGATATATATATATATATATATATATATTATATTTTTTCTAAGGTTGCTCAATATAATTAGCTAGTTGGATCTTCATGATATCAAATAAGTTGTTGTGAGTTGATGAGAACTGAACCTTTGAATTAATTATGTTACAACTGTGCTAGAAAACAAAATGTGGGCTTAGACAGATTTTTGGTGTCTTCTTTTTCTGTGTTTGCCTGTCATGCTGAGAATTTAAAAGTGAGAGTAGAAGAAGTATGAAACCATTTGTAAGTATTAGAAAGCTATGGGGAATAGATGCTTTTTTTGTCACATTTGCAGTTTGCCCCAATGCTTTGAATTTCATGTTTTGGGATGACAAAATATGCAGTTTTTGCAAGCTACAGTGACTTTATTTGTCAACAAGAATGAGTAAATGATATGATAATATCTGATTAAAATGCTAATGCTTGTATTTGATGAATGCTTTTTCGTTTAATCTGCACAAGATTTTTTCTTTTATGACATTCTTTCTCTTTTATGTAGGTTGCAAACCTTGTTGGTTTTGTGATCGGACCATCTGGGATTAGTTGGTTGGTTTCTCAATTCCTTAGCAGAAAAGGTATTTTGAAATTTTACATCCTCTTTTTTTTTTCTTTTTCCAAAGATATATAATTTCCTTAAGATCCCAATCATGTGTGCATATAATAAAGAATATATATTCCTTGTGCAGGATTACCAGTCTTGGCTGGCATGCTTTTAACATTTTATGTTGGTACAAAGGTAATTTCCATGAAATCTTACAAATGTGATGATGAGCTTGTTATATCCTTTGGGGTAGAGTTTTGGTTGGGGGGGGGGGGGGGGGGGGGGGGGGAGGGGGTGTTATTCAGAACTATGGTCCGTATGTGTGTTTCACCCATGCTATAGTTGGTCTGAAGTTGAAATATCTTGCAGCTTATGTTCCACATCCGTGATGCCAAACAAAGTACCACTAAATTGGCTTCCCATATGGCTTTAGCAGTCGGTCCTTCAGCTAAAGTCTAGTATGAAAAGCACTGACCATTGAAATGAAAAACTAGACTTGAAGTTCCAGACTGGAACTGGTTTGCGCAGAGGACCTTGATTTTGTAGCGAGGGTACATAACTAATGCATAGTGACGGAAAGAAGTATACGGTTGGGAAAGGAGTATCCCTTTGCTAAAGTATAAAAAGCAACTGATGCGGGAAAGTTGTGATTCTGATTTTCTTTTTTTCATTTTCTTTTGTAAAACTCCTGCTCTGCGGTTGTAATTCATCCCGAGTAATCTTGATTTCATAGTGTTATACGTTTGCAGTACAGAAATGAGGGTAAGACACCAAACAAAAATACTTCCATGATCCAATGGCACAGGATTTTCTTTTGTAGTGTCAGACTCATATGCGTATATTGTTTTGTTTTTTTGTTTTTGTTTTGTTGTTGTCGAGTTGTGTAATCCGAAATGGGTAAGGTCAGGAGTCAGGACAGACCCTTTTGGGCAGATCTATCGCTATGTTATTTGCTCTCTGCACATGCTTGAGCTGCAATGAATTAATACTGCCATGACTTAATGCTGCAATGAAGTAATGCTGGAGTTCCTAGAGGTGGAACTCAGTAGCCCCATTCTCAATTAAGTTCACAAGTGCTGCTGAATCACATTCCACTTCAACATTAGTAATTTGGAAGTCACAAGCAAAATTTTGAGACCATGGAAAATGCTCCAAGATGACGGTTCCACCCAGTTTCCACCATAAACCATCACGCCAATAGAACCAAAAGTAGTTCTTGAAGTTATATCCCAAAAAAAAAACAACATTGTAGGTCTTAAAGTGAACACCAGAAAAATGCATCTAAATATCATCTTGCAACTCCATTTCCATATAAGCTAATAAAGAACTGCGAGTAGAGAAAGGAAAAGGAAATATAAGGAATGTCAATCAAGAAGGCAGTGCAATAATATTTGTTCTGGTCTCGAATAATTAACAAATTCGTAAAGAAGAGGGACTTTGTCCGTAATATTTCAAAGATAAGAGCCCCACCATGATTGTAAATAGGCATTTATAAAAGGGTCAAGGGTTTACGCATCTGGGGCCTCCCATAAAAGTAGCTTCAATCTCTCTTCTCTGTTGCTCACAGCAATCGCTCAGGATGGTGGATCGTCTTTTCGAGGACATATTTGAGGTCCTGCGATTGAACCCAGATGGCAAAAAGTTCGATAAAGGTATCATCATCATCTGTTTTCTTCGATTTTATGCATCAAAATTGTTTTCACTCAAACTCGAACTGTTGGTAGTAACCCGAGTTGAAGCAAAGAGTGAGACTTGCGACATGTTCATGCACCTTGACGTGAATTCCGAGGTGTACCCCATCAAAGAAGGCGAGAAATTCTCCATGGCTCTCACCTCTACCCTCAATCTTGATGGCACCCCTGACTCTGGCTATTTCACCCCGGTAATTGTTACTCTCATTTATTATGTGCTACTTTGCTTGAGGTTTATACCTTTTGTTTCAATGTATGTTTAGTTTAAATATGAGGCTGTATGGTGATTTAGTACCGGCTGATTTACGGTATAAAATGTGTGTGGATGTTATTCATGAGGCTACCATGTGTATAGATGTATTTTTTGTCTCGTTGTAGACTTCTGTTGCGGCTGATCTTCTGGTGTTCTCAAGGTTGTACTACTGTTCTTTTGGATGGATGCAACTGTGGAGACATTTTAACAATTCAAACCAATTGATTGGTGGTAGGGGAAAAACTTGTTTGTGTTCTCTTTATTTGGAGTTACATAATGCATCCTTCGACAATGTTTTAGCTGTAGGAAATGTGTGGGGATAATTTTGCTTTAAGGAGGATGGTGTATTATGTCGGTTAATAGAAAGGAAAATAGCAATGACTGCTTCCAGAACCCAAAGGTTTGAGTTAAAGGTTGGAGCTAACTTCAAAGAAATGTTATATATCTGAATGCTTTTTTATGTATACACAGATACACACAGCTTTGTTATGGTTATATTGTATACACATTTTGCCAATACCATAACTTTTGCACTTTCAGTTGGTAGCTGGTACTGTATTTGATCATCTTTAATAATTGACAATGATTACCAAAGATGACTGCAATTGCTCTGTTTTCTTTAATGACATAGTATCTCCTCCTTGCTTTAAAAGACTTTAGCTTGCAGCTGTATCTGTTTCCATTGTTCAGTTGCTTACAAAATCATATTTCTTTGTCAGGGAAATCGCAAGACATTGGCTGATGAATATGAATATGTCATGCAAGGGAAACTTTACAAAATTTCAGAAGGCTCTAAACGTGATCCTAAAGCGTATGTATTACTTCTTCTTTTTTCCAGAATCTTTCATTATTTGTTCACTAAAGCAGGAAAGTTAATGCATTGGGTTATATACCAGATGGTAAGGGAGGGTGGGATAGTTGGTTACGATTATGAGAGGTCCTTTGGAAAAGTCTTTAGCTATTTAGGAGGCGGGGAGATTAGCTATTTAGGAGAGGGGTCTCCCCCCACCACCGGCGGGAAATTGGTTAAGATTAGCTGTTTAGAAATGGTATAAGCTCACATCAACCTGGAAAAATTTATATCAAATTCTTGTAATTGTTCAATATATCCTAAAACAACATTTTCTCCATTTAAATTTTCATGAAAAAAGACATGATTATCAGAAAATTTGGTTTTGTTTTTTTGTTTTTTGTCTCCAGGGAGGTAAATGCTTCATTTGGTGGCCTTCTAATGATGCTGAAGGGGGAATCCGCTCAATTCAAGAACTTTGAACTTGATCAGAGGTTGTTTCTCCTGATTAGGAAGCTGTGAATCTCTATGGAATTGCTTGTAGTGCTGTCCTGATATGTCTTTAACTTCGTTCAGAACTCTGACAGTTGACGTTTGGTTAGGATGAGTACAGCTTACATAAACCTGTTGTCACTGCATCTATTTTAAGTGGTGTGGATGTGTGGTATCATTTAGAGACATGAATGGTAGGGCAGGTTACAGCTTTATGAAACTCGTTTTTATTTAGCTTATTATTTTATGAAATTTAACTATAAAATAAAAGTTTTGGCAAAACTATGCCGTATTACTTTAATTTAGAATATAAATACTTAAGCACAATCTGCTTCAAAGTCTACAACCTTCTAACTCGTACATTTCTCATGTAATGCAAACTCATTGACCAAATTCTCCAAATCATTAATAGACAACATGAAGAGAATTATCTTTTGATTGAGACGTACAAGCGCAAGATAGATAGTTTCACGAACTAACCTTGTTTGTTTCACGGAAAGTAAGTACCATGATAGGAAAGTTATTCAATTCCTGCATTTGGGAAAGCTAAAGACTTTCTTGATTGAAGGGAAAATACGAGGGAAAGTGGTTTCTTTTAAAATCCAATGGAACCATTTTTTTTTTGTTTCCCTGTATTTATTACTCACATTATAATATTTTATTATATTTTTTTTACTTTCTCAATGACTTTCCTTGCGTTACCAAACATCAGAATAAAAACTCTCTCGTTCACTTTTCTTTCCTATGAGAGAGAGGAAGTAACTACTTTCTTTTCCACAAACCAAACGAGGTCTAAAAGGTGCACATGGTACTCATACTATAAGCCAGTAGCGGTGCCATAGTTAGCAATCGTAGCGGCGTTGCCTGCTTTGAGTGGTGAAGACGGCGCTCGGTTGTGGTATAAGGGTGCCGATCCACTATCTCACATTACTCACTGGGCTGATCATATGCTTTGCTTCGATCAACATATACATAAGGTTAAACGATACAATAAGATTACGTATTAAATCAAAAATACGTATTCTTATTGTACAAGAGATCGTATATACGGTACTAAACACACACAAATACTACAATTTTTCCCATCAAAAATCAAAATAACTTATAGGAATAGACAATTGTACCCCCCAGTTCCAAAACATTGTTGAAAAATGAGTTTTGGAAAAAGAAGAGTGATACCGGGAGTGGAGCCCATGGCGGGAATCATCCTCCAAACCCTACATCTCACTCCTCCGCCCACCAAAATCCTCTCCTTCTCTCGCCGACTCTCGCCTTCTCCTCCGTCATTCCGGTTCGAAACCCGCTCCTCCGTCCGAGCCTGCCACCAGGTCCTCTCTTCACTTCCTTTCTGCTTTTGATTGTTTGGACTTGGTTTTTGTAGAAATGTGAATGCCTTTGCCTGGTTCAGATAGATGGTAATGGAAACAAAGCGGATAAGCCCTCCGATTCGCTTGAGGGCTTGAATTGGGCTAAACCATTGTCCAATTTCGCGGCCAATAATTTTCTCCCAATAGGTGATTTTCATGACTCTCTATGTTTGCATATCTTACTTGATTGCATTTGCATGACTAAATGTTTGTGTGCAGCTCTTGTTGGTGGCGTGGCGTTGGGTTTTGCAAATCCAACCCTAGGTTGTCTTGCTGATTCATATTCTCTCTCGAAATTTAGCACATTTGGGATTTTTATCATCTCAGGTTCGATTGTTTTCAGTGTTGTTGTAACAGTCTTTTTATGTTTGTCTTATAATTCTGTAATTTACGCCCCCGCACTTAATGATTGTTTGTATTTGATGGCACAGGGTTAACCTTGCACACTGGTGAAATTATTGCTGCTGCAGACGCATGGCCTGTTGGATTCTTCGGGCTTGTATGACCACCTCAATGTCTCATGTCTTTTACTTGTTGCACACCAGCTCACACACATCACGCCTACTGTTGTTCCTTTATATTTCGGGAAACAGCAAAGTCATGATTGCTTTTGTTTTATTTGTTCCTGCATATTGTGGTTTGACATCATTTCCTGGATCATTTTTTTTGTAATAAGATGCATAGTCTTTTATGCCTTGATATATAAACTTGGCATAGCTTGAACTGGCAAAAGTACTTTGGAACAAGATCTCATAGCTAATAGCGGGGTTTCTTTTACTGTTCTTTTACTTTGGAACAAGATCTCATAGCTGATAGCTGATACCTTCATCTCTCTTATTATGCAATTTTTGGATATCACCTGAAGTGAAATTTACTTGAATCTGGCTAGTCTGTTACCCAGATTGTTGGTGCCTTGATCAATGTTACACAGAAATCTATTGGTCCACTTACATGGACATTTCATTTATGCTGACCAATATGTTATGACATGATCTCCATTACTCTTGCATAAAATCTACTGTTATTAATCCAGGTCTCCATCTTATTATTTACTCCATATTTTTCGAGGGTAATATTGCAACTGCCGCTCCAACCTCAAGAATTTGTTAGAGGTTTGGTAACTGAACTTATTTTCACATATATAGTTGGTTGGAGGACAATACTGTTATTCCAATGTTAGTGTGTAATTAATATGAAAAATGCTGAATGACATGCTATGAGGTTTTGGACCTGTTCTATATCGAAGTTCATTATGAATTTTAGTGGCAAACAGTTTTTTGTGGAAAAGAAATTGAAAAGTCCATATTTAATGGCAAGTTATTATACTGTTGTGAGGTTTAAAGTCTTTTGTTGATTATTGAAAAGTTGATCTCTAAGTGTCTTGCAGGTCAGAAAGTCGTGTTAGAGAGAATAATTTCTTCCGAGGGATTCCTTTTAGGGCTAGGATTATCTCTTTCCTTTAAATCATTCTTGTTCATGCTGGCAATTTATGGTTAGAGTCTGAATGATGCTGTGTGACTTAGGTTGATATGTAAATTGAACAATGACCATTGGAGAAAGAAATGACAAGAATTGAGTGAACTACTTGTGTTAGGAATATTATCATGTATTTTTTGGATGGTGGCTCAAGTTAATGCAAATAAATTACTATACTCTAGCTAGCATAGGACAGGTCACTTTTCTTTCCATGTAAAGAGGCCGTGGCATAACTTTGCATGAGATATTAAGTGAAGGAGTAAATTTCTCCAAATTTTTTGGCTTCCAAGTTTCCCTTCAACAGTTGGGAAACTTACCCACAAGCTACTGTTGCAAAATGACTATCCGCCTATGCATAGAAATCAAAGCAATGCTTTTCAACCAACCAGAAATTCCTCTGTCAAGTTTGAGTGTTGTTTCTTTATTGCAGTTTGAGAGGATTAGTTGAAATTTGAGAGAATGGTGTACAATGGTTAGGACTTGGGTTTAGAATGTTAAATTAGACTGGTTTAAACATATACTATTTCATTTTGTCATGAGTAGTAATGGAAGGTCCATGATTATGCTCCAACAAATTACCTCACCACCAATTTATGCATGGTACAAAGCTTTGATTTACCTTTCAGTTACTTGACCATACTGAACCTAAATTAGTGTATAGAAGAATACTTCCTATAGACAGTAACATAATATTGTACATCAGGTAAACTTACAGAGTTTTCGGTCTTTTGGACCATCGTCTCCTTTTTCTTTTCGGAATCCATGAATCTAGTCTCAGAGTTTAATAATTCAAATTTGAAAAGAATAGAGGAAACTCTGTGTGGCTAAAGACCATTGAGGGGAGGAGGTGATGACATATTAGATACTGTAATATAAGTTTACCTTTATATGGGATCATGTTATCCCGACCATGGCAAGACATTTTAGTCTAATGTTAAAGACTTAAGATCAATATTTGTGACACAATTTGTCTATTGAATGAAGGAAAGCTCTAAAAAATTGCATGTAGTTGTAGTTTCTTAGCTATATTCGTTCAGTGAGGAAGTTTTGCATGTGTACTTTTTTTCTTTTTTTTGGGAAAGAATTCTAGAGCATTATTCTCATGGTCCTCTTTTGTTCATGTCTTCGAGTCAACGAAAAGATTGGAAAAGTAGTTTCATTCAGGGTTGCTTGATCAAAGGCTCCAATGGTTTTAACTGCTTTCTACATTCTGGCTTGGCTCGAGAGTAATTTAGTCTGTTGTCTTGTTAATAGAATCATGATAATCGGTCATCTGGTCTTTCTGAAGATTTGAAAAATCACATGGTATTCCTCTTATGTAGGGCTTGCAATATTTTGCTGTATGCCAACTACGTTATCAAGTGGAGTGGCACTTACTCAGGTATGCTTCCTTTGTCTAAAATTGTATATGAAGACTTCTGTTATTCTACTAGTCTACACACAGTTTTTACAAGTATTGGGGTTTTAACGAAAGGTTTGCAACTTCAAATGCAGTTAGCTGGGGCCAATACTGCTCTGGCTCTTGCAATGACAGTCGTCTCTAATCTGTTGGGAATCTTGATTGTGAGTTTCATAGTTTCTGTCAGTTGTTGCACTTTTATACTTGAATATATATGTTGTTTTGCTGCCCTGGATTTAGGTTTCTGGTGATTCTGTAAGCATATGATGCATCTCTCTTTCAGGTCCCATTTTCTATATCAAAATTCATTGCTGACGGAGTTGGTGTATCTGTTCCAACTAAGCAGCTATTCAAAAGTCTTGTTCTCACGTTGTTGATACCCCTAATATTGGGGAAGGTAAAAGCCTCATAATCCTACTCGTCATACCATATCGGTGTAGAGAAAAAGAAACACTGAGGGTTCCAGTTCCAGTTTGTTTCTGAATGAACAAAGTATTTTCAAATTGTCTGAAAGAACAAAATAAAAAACCAGAGGATTAATTCCAAAAATACCACATTTTAGTGTGCCACGTTTAAAACTTGACAAAGCAGCTGTTATGCATTTAAACATATGTCTGACATCAGTTGGTCACTTTAGCATTGTCCTCGGTTTAACGAAACATCAACTGCGACATCATGTAGTTTAGTAATTAATTAGCATTATTTATATTCATATAAGCAGAAATCTGAGTATATGCATAGAATTTGAAAATTAGCCACTGTAATCAGGTCACCAGTGGGTATTAGACCAAGGAAAGTGGGGTCATGGGGTAGAAGATTCTGATACCATCATATATTGTTTTTAGCATTCTTTCCAATCTCACCTCTCGTTAATTTGCATGTCATATAGTAGGCGTGTAATGTGATATTATGCCCTTCCGTGAGATATTGGTGGTGCATATGGTCTTCTGTTGTAGAAACAGAATAATGAAATTATCTACCTTATATTTGTGTTTTATAATTCATATTAACTTTTCGGTTTTCTTCAACAGATTTTTCGAGAATCTTTCAGAGGTATGTTCCATTCTTTTCTTTCAGTTCTACTTCTACATGTTCTTTTTATCGTTGGTAGACTGGCACACTGACACTTTTTTTTGGTAATTATAAAGAGCATGGGAGTTCATTGGAGCTGATTATTCAGTGCTGTAGCTGAGACACCATAGATAAAAACTAACAGTCTCATAACAAATAACTTGCTTATATATAGACATATGTTAACAGGAATATAGCACAAAAAGTTGATCTCAAAAATAGTGGCCTGATTTTAACTTGATGCTAAATTTATATTATAACTATTTTTTTGATTCCAAAACAGTGATTCAACACTCGGCCTCCTTTATGGTTGGGAAATAGTATCTGTAGTTAGCAACAATGGGTTAGTAGAACTGGTCCGGCCTACGATTTGCTCCCATGTGGTCTGGGATTCCAACCTCTTCACAGTACCACAATCTAGCTATTTGCTAGAGTGGGTTCGGCAAGAGGCACCGGTTTCCAGCCCAGCAGCAAAGCTGGTTTGGGGATTTTTGGGTGCCAAATAAATAAATAAATAAATAATATATTCAGTTTCTGTTAGTAATTTCATTTAAAATGGCAGAAAAGTCCTCTGGAATAATTTAAATTTGCCAAATCTCAGGACTCGACCCATCTTTAGCACCCTACAATTTAACATTCTTCTTCGTTTAAAGGAAATAACTTGATTGCACAAGCAATCTTGCATGGTTTCACTTCTCTAAAGAGTGTTAGAAAGTTAAGAATCAGTCAGAAACCTAACTGTTTACATAGTCAAGCACTCAAACATACAACGTGCTTGCAAACAAAACTGTACTATAGATTTCAAATATGTATTAAATAGCTCTAAGCCAATCCTTGTTTGGATATGTGTTCGAGAAGGCTTCATCAGGTTTAGAAAATACCAAATTTTCTTGTGTAAGCAGTATGAATTGTGATGTTAATGCAAAAATTTATATTTAGTCACACTTATCTTATGTTGAAGGTCTGTCTTCTGTGATGTGCATTGTAGGTGTCGCGGACTTTGTTGATCAGCACCGTAAAAATCTTTCCAAGATCAGTGCAATTCTCCTCAGTTTAGTAAGAACAATGCCCTCATGTCAAATTTTGCTATATGTTCATTAGTTTTGATTACTGTCACACTATTTAATGGCCTCTTTAACCATGATATGACATTTGCTAGTTATACCTAAGACATGTGTAGTTGGTATGTATCCTAATTGAAAGAAACGTAAATTAACCTGTCAGTGTTCCCGCATCTTCAAACCGAAGATGTTGAATATTCAGTGTACAGATCATTGCACAATTAAGATTTTTAATGTCTTAGGATGTGTGTATCGTCTTAATGGTTTATGTAGGCAGCAGTTTTTAAGAACATATGTTTTAAACTTTATTTTGATGATTATTCAGGTGCCATGGATGCAAGTTAGCAGGTCAAGGTCACTGTTGTTGATGGTTAAGCCTGCAGTTTTTCTTGGGGCCATTGGAATGGGAATGTATGATATTCAGTCTTAAGTTTATTGCTTCTTTATTGTATCACTAGTTTCATGTTTTGATATCAACTTATTTCCATCACTCATTCAGTTTAATTGTATTGATCAGCCTTAAAATTAACAATTTTCATGCCTTTCAGTTCTAGGACTTTTAGTTTACTCCTAGCCATTCTTAGTTATTATCATACAAAATGTTTAAAGTGAGGGATCCTTTACAGGCTTTGAAGATTGTTTAACATAAAGTAATCTAACTCTGGAGGGTTAACAAAATTTCTATCCTTTATCACTTTTCCTTGAATCACATGAGTGGCAATATAACTTCACAGATTACAGATTTAATTAACATTTCTAAACGTTCAGACATTTAAAATTGAAGATTTCAGTCCTTTCTATCAAAAATAATTTCCCTCGTACAGCAGGAAAACTTCTTAGGCAGTGAAAATTTTCTGTAAGTGTACAACTGATATGAAACCCTATTATTACCATGTGCTCTTCTGAGTTCCGTGGCATTTGGGTCCAATATCCTTGTGAATCCGTAAGTGCACTCAACATGAGTAGATTTATTTGAAATTCCTTAGCTTAGGGTGTTCCAAGTGCCACACCTCATTTGCATTAGAAAAGCAGAAGAAATGATGTATGTGGATGGCGAATCACATTGTCTGTCATCATAACTTGATTATCTCAACTTGATTAGCTTATATTTACATTATAATCTTGTATTGCAGACTTCTGCATCTCCTCTTGTTAGCCTTTAATGCTGTTGCTGTTAAGAGCCTCGCAGCTGTTTCTGGTGGTAATCAATCAGAATTTTCGAAGAAGGAAAATGCAAATGCTGTTCTCCTTGTTGCAAGCCAGGTGAGTGAGTGTGTTTTTGAGATAGTTACTTTTCCATATGTATGACCTATAAGACAAAAGACATTTTTCAACATTTTAGTTTCTTGCATCAGTTATGAAATGCATCTCCCCTCCACCTATTGAACGGACAATTTCAAAAACTTTTTGGGGGCTTTCTTTGATAAAATACTTGAGTATGCTTTTTTGGCAGAAAACTCTGCCTGTAATGGTGGCTGTGGTTGAGCAACTAGGTGGTGCACTTGGTGAATCTGGTTTACTTGTTCTTCCTTGTGTTGCAGCACATTTAAATCAGGTATTTCGTACATCCAGTCATCTTTGTTTTCTTATTTCTTAATTTCTAACTGACAATTATTGTTACAGATTATTCTGGACTCTATTCTTGTAAATTACTGGCATCGCAAAGATCTGTTAACGACGAACAATGCCAAGGTATCATGAATATCGGGAATGTGGCTCAAAACTGCGCAAGGTCGCAAGTACATAGTTACATTATTAGTAATTAGAATAGTTCAGTTTGATATGTTGTATTCATTGTTTGTATCCAATGGACGTATATGTCCGGTGCTTTGAAACAAGAAACCCTTTTCTTTCTTTTTTTCAATTCTATTTCTCTCTGGAAATTGAGATTTGAACCACGACTTAATAACCTTTAGATTTAATTTGGTTGGCTTCTCCAAAGAATGATAATACTCACTCTTTTAGAAGGGACAGTCTACACGAATCATTATATGAAGGCTGCAACCTATGAAGCCAACTTTGTCATTTTTATGCGTCACATTTAGACGTAAACACATTTGAAATTCGATATTTCAACTAGTGGTAGAACAGTTGAAAATAACGAATATGACTACTAGTGGTATTCACATTTGCATATGCGTACATAGATGGAACATTTCAAGTTGGTATCAAATATTTAAATTACTCTTTAGATCATTGAAAATAACGATAATAAAAACAAAAAAAGTGTTTAATCGTGTTTGAGATATGGAACATCTTAATGGTTACATCCATAGGGGTGTTGATCGTGATGCAAACAATAGCAACTAATGTTCGATATAGATTCATCGTTTAGTTTGTTACATGAGTGTGCGTTTATTAGGTATGTCGAAATGACTAGTCAGAATTAGAGTTATCATGGTATTATATGTTATTTTTTTATTTATTTTTGTCTCATTAATCTCTGTAGGTTATTGTAAATTTTTTTTCTATCCCTATCCCTGTGACCCATTAAAATACTGATATGTGTTCTGTCACACCATCCTATTTAACTGCTTAACAGAGTTAGAGTTAAAATGAAACAATGAGAAAATATATATATATTTTTTATTTTATAATAATTCATTAAAGAGCCTCACGAACCCAGGTGCAACATGTTAATTGATCAAAGGAAATACCTGGAGATCTTGTGCAAAAGCTCTTTCATAGCATCCAATTTCTAAGAGACTTGAAATTCACCGACGTTTTCTTCCCACATCATAAAAGGTAGTAACAACAATTCAGCAAATCCAGGATCAAATTCATCTTCGCTTTGTTTCGTTTTGGTCGAATCTTGTTTGTTCCTCTCATTGATCTCAAAGATTCCAACATTTTCCCCATTCTCTAATCCCCATTTCAAAAACCCACAAAATCTTCTGCCCTTCTCTCTAATATCGACTGGGTTTACTGGATTTCACCAAAAGGGTTTAGCCTTGTCTCTCTAATCTCAATTTCATGTGGTTGATTAAGTCCTCGACTGCGCGGTGGAAGAGAATGCCCTACAGGGAAGAGCCTGCCCTGAAATCTGGATTGGCTTTGATATTCCTGAAAGACCCAAACCCAAATTCTGGGAGATGGGGAAGATCATTATCAATGGGTTCCTTTGAATTTCATGGTCGGAGAAGTCTTGGTGGGGATGATATCCGTAGTGCTCAATGATGATGATGATGATTGGATTGGGATCTTGGTTAATAGATTTGGATGATATAATCGATTGGCTAGGGATTTGGTAAATTTCTGTTGCTGTATTCTCTGTATGGAGGGAGGAAAATGTTACTGAAAGTCTTTATCTTTCAGAAATCATGTTTGCAACTTTTCTTACCTAACTTGCTTTTGCAGTACATCTAACATGATTGAAAGACTTCTACTATGGAAGTAGATCTCCGTACATAGATTTTTAATGTCTTAGGATGTGTGTATCGTCTTAATGGTTTATGTAGGCAGCAGTTTTTAAGAACATATGTTTTAAACTTTATTTTGATGATTATTCAGGTGCCATGGATGCAAGTTAGCAGGTCAAGGTCACTGTTGTTGATGGTTAAGCCTGCAGTTTTTATGGGGCCATTGGAATGGGAATGTACGATATTCAGTCTAAGTTTATTGCTTCTATATTGTATCACTAGTTTCATGTTTTGATATCAACTTATTTTCCATCACTCATTCAATTTAATTGTATTGATCAGCCTTAAAGTTAACAATTATCATGCTTTTCAGTTCTACTCCTAAAGACTAAATATGTTATTACCTAAAGACTCGACGGTGGAGATGTGAAAATTCAAACGAAAAGTTGGTCTAAAGTGGAAATCTGCATAATAAGAATAAATACAGACATCCTTAGCCAAGAAAGTTTGTGTGTGTGTATATATACATAAAGATATATACAGTTCTTTCCAGAACAGGACATCACTTTGAAATCTATGTCTTGTTTTCCTATTTCTTAATTTCTAACTGACAATTTTTGTTACAGATTATTCTGAACTCTATTCTTGTGAATTACTGGCGTTGCAAAGATATGTTATCGACGAGCAATGCCAAGGTATCATGAATATCGGGAATGTGGCTCAAAATTGCGCAAGGTTGCAAGTACATAGTTACATTATTAGTAATTAGAATAGTTCAGTTTGATAGGTTGTATTCATTGTTTATTGCATATAGTGTATCCATCAAGACGCAATTCTTGTGCTTTGTATGTCCGATGGGCAACTATGTATAAAGACGTTATGCTTTGAAACAAGAAACCTTTTTTCTTTCATTTCTATTTCTCTGTAGAAATTGAGATTTGAACCACCACTTAGTAACCTTTAGATCTAATTTGGTTGGCTTCTCCAAAGAATGATAATACTCACTCTTTTAGAAGGGACAATTTACACGAATCATTATAAGAAGCAACATGTGAAGTCAATTTTGTCATTTTCATGCGTCACTTTTAGACCTAAACACATTTGAATTCAACATTTCAACTAATGGTAGCACAGTTGAAAAGAACAAATATTTCTACTAGTGGTATTCACATTTGCATATGCGTACATAGATGGAACATTTAAAGTTGATATCAAATATTTAAATTACTCTTTAGATCTTTGAAAAGAAAGATAATAGAAACAAAAAAACAATCTATCACACTATGTTTAATCGTGTTTGAGATATGGTACATCTTGATGGGTACATGCATAAGGGTGTTGATCGTGACTCAAACAATAGCATATAATGTATGTGTTGATCGTGACCCAAATAGTAGCATATAATGTATGATATAGATTCATGGTTTAGTTTGTTACATGAGTGTGCGCTTATAGGGTATGTCAAAATGGCTAGTTAGAGTTAGAATTATCATGGTATTGTACGTTAATTTTTTATTTATTTTTGTCTCATTAATTTATGTCTGTTATTGTGAAAGAATATGATGATTATCTTTAAAATAAAATTTAAGTAACCTATGGACTTCTCTGCATTTGTTTGATTTTGGTGGACGATTATTTCTTAGCAATTAAAACAAATAATATTTGATAAAGAAAAGAAAAAGAAAAAAAAATTGATAAAGAAAAGAAAAAGGAAAAAAGGGTTCTACTTCTGCCGACCTAGGCTAGCTTTTTATTCAGATTTGAAACAAACTTTGGAGAGAGAGAGAGAGAGAGTGACCTAATTCCATTCGATTCCATTTCCGGTAAAGCCCGTTTCTTGGATCGGTAGGTCGCTGGGATCGTCTCTCGTCGCTTAATTTCATGTAAGAAGTAGTTCTCTCTCTCTCTCTCTCTGTTGCTTCTGAATTTGGGTTTTCAATCAAATAATTGCGGCTCTCGATCTCTCTTTTCTCTCTGTATATTGCATTGGATTTGATTGCCCAATTGTTGCCTTGAAAATAGAGAGATAATTGGTTCGCCATTTATTTGATAGGGTTTAATATGTTGTTGCCGTAGATGCCCGTATTAATATGTTGCCCGTTGCCATAAAAAAGATTGGTATTTATTTGATATAATGGTGGCCTTGATGCCCATATTCCCAGGGTTGAAGTACCAGTTTTGAATATTGGTGCTCCCTCTTTTATAGGGGTTGAAGTACCAGTTTTCAAGCCTCTGCCTTGATTCTTTGGATCTATTGACCCAAGAATTACATCAGATTGTTGCCTGAGATTAGGGGTACCCGGTTATGATTCTATGGGTTATTTTGTTGCCTTTCAAACTTCATTATTCTGCACAAGATTAATATATGTTGCCTTGGATTTTGATTTATCTTGTTGCCTCGGAGATAATATTGTTGCCTTAAAAAGAGAGCGAGAGCTTGCTGCTTGTCTTGTTTCAGTTTACCATTTGATTGGGTCTAACCTGTTTGTGCAAACCAGTCAGACCATGGTGGCAATGATGCCCTTATTTACATATATATTGCCCTGTCCCATGAATTAAACGGTGTGGTTCTGCAAGTTTGAAACTGCATTTGGTAGAATTTCTGGTTTGTCTTTGCTTGAATCTATAAGAATGTTACAATCAAACTGGTGCTCCCTCTTTTTCTGGGGTTGAAGTACCAGTTTTGAAGATTGGTGCTCCCTCTTTTATAGGGGTTGAAGTACCAGTTTTCAAGATTGGATTCACTCTGCCTTGATTCTTTAGATCTTTTGACCCAAGAATTACATCAGATTGTTTCATGAGATTGGGGGTACCCAGTTCATGATTCTGTTGCGTGAGATTTTATTTTTGCCTTTCAAAGTTCATGATTTTGCCTTGATTCTCTGGTGTTGCATATTGACCCAAAAATTGTTGCATGAGAATTGGTGGTGCCCGGTTCATGATTTTGTTGCCTTCGATTATTATGTTACCATCTATTCTATATCAGTTGCCTTGGATCAATATGTTGCCTTCGGTTTATGAGTTGCCTTCGATTAGTTGGTGATCCTCAGTTCATGTTTCTGCTGCCTGAGACTATTGTTGCCTTCAAGTTTATATTGTTACCATAGAAAGTAACCTTTTATCCCGAAAAAAAGGGTATTGAGAAATTGTTGGAAAGAGAGATTATTGTTGCCTCTAAGATTGTTGCCTTTGAGATTGTTGCCTTTCAAAGTTCTTGATTCGCGAATCTGACCTGAGTTTGGTTATTTGAGCTTGCAAATTCTAATGCAGTGAGCTCGGATAGAGTTAGAGTTATTTTGTTGCCTTTCAAACTTCATTATTCTGCACAAGATTAATATATGTTGCCTTGGATTTTGATTTATCTTGTTGCCTCGGAGATAATATTGTTGCCTTAAAAAGAGAGCGAGAGCTTGCTGCCTCTTGTTTCAGTTATCTCGCGTAAATGGGTTACCATTTGATAGGGTCTAACCTGTTTGTGCCGTTTATTTCATTTTCTGCAAACCAGTCAGACCATGGTGGCCATGAAGCAGCCCCTATTTCCGGATATATTGCACTGTCCCAATAATTGAACGGTGCCGTTCTACAAGTTTGAAACTGCTTTTGGTATAAAACCATTCATGAATTTGCTGTTTGTCTTTGCTTGAATCTATATGAATGTTACAATCAAACTGGTGCTCCCTCTTTTCCTGGGGTTGAAGTACCAGTGTTGAAGATTGGTGCTCCCTCTTTTATGGGGGTATAAGTACTAGTTTTCAAGATTGGATTCACTATGCCTTGATTCTTTAGATCTTTTGACCCAAGAATTACATCAGATTGTTTCCTGAGATTGTGGGTACCCAGTTATGATTCTGTTGCCTTAGATATTATTCTTCCCTTTCAAATTTCATGAATCTGCCTTGATTCTTTGGTGTTGCCCCTGATATTTTGACCCAATAATTGTTGCATGAGAATTGGTGGTGCCCGGTTCATGATTTTGTTGCCTTTGATTATTATGTTACCTTCTATTCTATTTCAGTTGCCTTGGATCAATATGATCTATGGTTGCTTTTGATTAATATCATGTTGCCTTTGATTTATGTGTCGCCTTCAATTCAACGAGTTGCCTTAAAGTAATATGTTGCCTTCGATTAATTGGTGATGCCCAGTTCATAATTCTGCTCTTATTTGTTTCCTTGAAGTTTATGCTCTTACTATTAGAAAGTAACATTTGATCCCTAAGGAAAAAGGGTATTAAGAGAGTGTGTTGGAAAGAGATATTATTGTTGCCTCTAATGACCTGAGTATTTGTCATTTGAGCTCGCAAATTCTAATGCAGTGAGCTCGGATAGAATTATATCTTTGCCTTTCAAACTTCATTATTCTGCACAAGATTAATATATGTTGCCTTGGATTTTGATTTATCTTGTTGCCTCGGAGATGATATTGTTGCCTTAAAAAGAGAGCGAGAGCTTGCTGCCTCTTGTTTCAATAATCTCGCATAAATGGGTTACCATTTGATAGGGTCTAACTTGTTTGTGCCGTTTATTTCATTTTCTGCAAACCACTCAGACCATGGCGGCCATATATTGCCCTGTCGACCGTTTATGAATTTCTGGTTTGTCTTTGCTTGAATCTATAAGAATGTTACAATCAAACTGGTGCTCCCTCTTTTTCTGGGGTTGAAGTACCAGTTTTGAAGATTGGTGCTCCCTCTTTTATTGGGGTTGAAGTACCAGTTTTCAAGATTGGATTCACTCTGCCTTGATTCTTTAGATCTTTTGACCCAAGAATTACATCAGATTGTTTCATGAGATTGGGGGTACCCAGTTATGATTCTGTTGCCTTAGATTTTATTGTTCTGTTTCAAATTTCATGATTCTGCCTTGATTCTTTGGTGTTGTCCCCGATATTTTGACCCAATAATTGTTGCATGAGAATTGGTGGTGCCCGGTTCATGATTTTGTTGCCTTCGATTATTATGTTACCTTATATTCTATTTCAGTTGCCTTGGATATGATTTATGGGTTGCTTTCGATTAATATCATGTTGCCTTTGATTTATGTGTCCCCTTCAATTCAACGAGTTGCCTTCAAGTGATATGTTGCCTTCGATGAATTGGTGATGCCCAGTTCATAATTCTGCTACCTGAGAGATTATTGTTGCCTTGAAGTTTATGCTCTTACTATTAAAAAGTAACATTCGATCCCTAAAAAAAAGGGTATTAAGAGAGATTGTTGGAAAGAGAGATTATTGTTGCCTCTGAGATTGTTGATCTGACCTGAGTATTTGTCATTTGAGCTCGCAAATTCTAATGCAGTGAGCTCGGATAGGGTTATTTCGTTGCCTTTCAAACTTCATTATTCTGCCAAAGATTAATATATGTTGCCTTGCATTTTGATTTATCTTGTTGCCTCGGAGATAATATTGTTGCCTTAAAAAAGAGAGTGAGAGCTTGTTGCCTCTTGTTTCAGTTATCTCGCATAAATGGGTTAACATTTGATAGTGTCCAACCTGTTTGTGTCGTTTATTTCATTTTTTGCAAACCAGTTAGACCATGGTGGCCTTGATGCCTCTATTTTCGGATATGTTGCCATGTCCCATGAATTGAACGGTGCCATTCTGCAAGTTTAGTTTGAAACTGCATTTGGTATTAAACCGTTTGTGAATTTATGGTTTGTCTTTGCTTGAATCTATATGAATGTTATGCTCCCTTTTTTTCTGGGGTCGAAGTACCAGTTTTGAAGATTGGTGCTCCCTTTTTTATTGGGGTTGAAGTACCTGTTTTGAAGATTGGATTCTCTCTGTCTTGATTCTTTGGATCTTTTGATACATGAATTACATCAGATTGTTGCCTGAGAAATTATTGTTGTCTTTCAAAGTTCATGATTCTCTGGTACTGTTGCCCTTATATTTGGACCCAATAATTGTTGCATGAGAATTGGTGGTGCTCGGTTCATGATTTTGTTACCTTTGATTATTATGTTACGATCTATTTTGTTTGAGTTGTCTTGGATCAATATGTTACCTTCGATTCATGATTTGCCTTCGATAAATATGTTGTCTTTGATTATTATCATTATATGAAGCCAACTGCGAAGTCAACGTTGTGATTTTCTTGCGAAAGAATATGATGTTTATCTTTAAAATAAGAAAAAAAATTATAAACCTCTGTTCTTGTTCTTCTCTGCATTTGTTTGATTTTTATCTGAGGATTATTTCTTATCAATTAAAACAAACAAATTTAACAAATATCTGAAAGAAAAGAAAAGGACGTTGTTCTGCCAACCTACTTTTTATTTCATTCAATTAGTGGGGATAACCTTTTTTTTCCATTCAATGTCTCTAGAAATTGAGATCTGAACTACCGCTTAATGAGCCTCTAGATCTAACTCGGTTGGGCTTCTCCAAAGAATGATAATGCTCACTTATTTAAAATTGGAAATTTACATGAATCATTATATGAAGCCAACGTTGTCATTTTCTTACATCACGTTTAGACCTAACCACATTTAAGACAAGGAATTCAACAACTCAACTAGTGGTTGATAAATTTCAACTTGTAGTCAGATGCTTTCGGTCACCAACTCCAACTACCAGTATTGGCTAATTTAAGAGGTCAGCAAACACTGTAGTTTGTTGAATCAGACTGATAATTTTGTTGAATCAGACTTGTAATAATCTTCTGGAAGAAACCGACACTATTTTCCTTTTCAAATAAAGGGCTAAATGAATCACCCCGTCCCGTAATGAGGTTCCCTTAAACAAAATGTAACAAATAAATCGGAAAAGACAACCAGTAACTTAGCAGCATAGGAATGTTGAAAAAGGTAACGTCAGCCTGTGAACTCTTTTAACTATGTAGCTTTTGGAATGCTGAAAAAGACAATATTATGGACACTGATGGATGTCATATCCTAAACGTTTTTGCTTCTGATCCAAGAGAGCATGTCACTCCCTCGATCATCTGAGAACATTTTCCTTGAGGATTTAATCTCTGCTTGAGAGACAATTCAAGTTGCTTCTTGGTTATTTTTATTTTTTTGGGTAGTTTTGTTCTCTTGTTTCTGCGCTAGGGGTGTGCTAATTAGCTGAATTGCATAACTCTATATGATATTTTCAACTCTTGCAAGTCTGTGTTACCTTCAATATGGGTGAAAATTTAACTGAAACCCAAATTCCCCAACATTCAAAGTGATTAATGTTGAGATAAAACTATCTATATCAGTGTCGAAGATATTTGTATTTTGTTTTGGGGGTTTGAGTTAGGTGTACCCAGAGTGATTGAGTAGAGAACCTAAAGCATATAAATGAGACTCACTCACTCTGTAAGCTGGACACGAGTCATCACCAGAACAACACAATAGCTCGTCAGCTTTGGCGGTCTCTCTCTCTCTCTCTCTCTCTCTCTCTCTCTCTCTCAATCTTCTGTACTAAACTAAACATCATGCAATTCTCATTTGAATCTTGTCCTAGTTTCTGTCTTAGAATCATTGTTGGTCGACGCATAGTGAATGCACTCATGTATCGCTACCACTGGTTTCGTTGCAAAACCGCGCTCAAACAATCTAGGGAGCAATTGGTTTATCTATCTTTTATTTGATTGTTTACATAAATATTTACTTTAACCCGTGAATAATTCCTGTTAGAATCTTCATTTGGTAAAGTATATATAGAGATTATTATTGCATGATGAACTATTCAGGACTTTTATATTTGTTGTCTGCTGCAGAAACAAAAGCATCCTCTAATCTGCTAATGGTTTTGGAATGTCATGTTTTCTTGTATTTCTTGAAATTCCCAATAATATGCATGTTACTGGTTCTCAGGGGTAAGGAATCAGGATGTTTAGGAGAGTCGCATTTTTGTTGCTGGTTGGATTGGTGTCATGGGCTTATCAGGCCACCCAACCGCCCCCTCCCAAGATTTGTGGTTCCTCTGGTGGTCCACCCATCACAGCTTCTAGGATAAAGCTAAGAGATGGAAGATACTTGGCCTACAAGGAGCATGGTGTGTCGAAACATGTAGCCAGATATAAGATTATCTTTGTTCATGGCTTCAGTTCTTCCAGACTTGACCCAGTTGCGACCATACCCTCACAGGTACTGGATTGTTTCTTTACTTCCTAATTTCCATCTGAAAGGTTGTTACATTGGGTTATTTGGACTTCATAATTGATATCTCTTTCAGGAATTTATCCAAGAGTTAGGGGTACACATTGTGTCTTTTGACAGACCAGGCTATGGTGAAAGTGATCCAGATCCTAAACGAACAGTGAAGAGTGTGGCTTTGGATATAGAAGAGCTTGCTGACCAGCTCAGATTCGGATCCAAATTTTATGTAGTCGGTTATTCTATGGGTGGACAGGTTATCTGGAGCTGTCTTCAGTACATCCCTCATAGGTATCCTTTCAGTACAGGATTGATGGGCTTTTTCCTTTGCAATATTTTGAACTCAAGATACTGTGAATGAAATGAAATGGAAATGTAGTATGTTCTTAATAAGAAAAAAGAAGAGAACAGAGGTAAAACATATCCAGAAATTACATTGATTACAACTATCTTGCTGCAAGATCCTGAGAACCTAGTCTTTCAATAGCTATCATATCCAGTTATTCTAGTTGGACCTATTACATTGCTAGTTGGACCTATTAGTATGGAACCCTTCAAGAAAGTTTGAAAATAGTAACGCTTGCTAGATGGCTGCGCAATGCATCAACTAATTTTCCCAGAATTGGACTTTCATTTAGAGTAGGTTTGTGATGCTGTTTCTTATTTAAAGTTGGATACAAGATGTTACTTGAATGTTGAATTGGTCTGATGTTGGGTGTTTGCTAAGCTGACAGGCTTGCTGGAGCTACACTGTATGCTCCTGTTGTTAACTACTGGTGGCCGGGCTTTCCTGCAAACTTGTCAGCAGATGCGTACTATAAACAACCCCTCGGGGATCAGTGGGCTCTTCGAGTTGCTCATTATATACCATGGCTAACATACTGGTGGAACACTCAGAAAGTATTTCCTTCATCAACCGTTATAGCTCGTAATCCAGAGAACTTCTCCAGTCAAGACTTGGAAATACTAAGGAATATGCAGGCTTCTGGTATACTAAGGGTACGTTTTGTCATTTGGTAGATGTTTCAGAATTTTATTACCATGTAATTAGAATAACAAAACCTGAGGCATCTTAGGATTTTTTAGACACTACTACCACTTATCTACAATACCATGCAATTTATATGTGCATATATGTTAACTATTGTACCACAGTTTGAAACCCCTGAGCAAGAACAAGGGTTTGTATTAGCACTTCCTGTCCTAGCTGGGACAGCTCTACTACTAGTTCAAGCCATATGAATATTGAGGAAATACGCGCATAAAGTGTTCTAATACTACTAATTTGTGGGCTTAATCTAATTGCATTGGCCGAGTTATAGTGATATAACTTTAACTTACATCACATGGAATGAACAGATGAATTCTCAAATTGTTCTTTCTGACTTGCTTGCTTTAAAAAAACAAGAATATGTATTTACATACTGCATAAGAAAAGAAAAACAAGTAGTAGCTGGGTACATTGACATATTAATTTCCTTGGAAAATTAATCCAGTAGCAATACAGTAGAAAAAACATAACTTTTAAGATTAGATTGTAAAAATATAATGCCTTATCATGAAAGTCATCTGTTACGATGTTTGAAACATGCATAGCATCTTTATGTTGATTAATCTGTCAATCTGACAAGGAATTTTTTACCATAGAATCTCTATATGCATACATATTCATTCATTCACATCAAATTATCTAAATGGATGACATGACTTCACTCATAGTGTCCGTATCATATTCTTAGGTGTAAAATTATAGTCAAAGAGTTGGCAGCTCACAACTAGATTGTGACAATTTGATTTTGCTGCAGCCTCATGCAAACCAGCAAGGGGTATACGAGTCGAACCATCGTGACTTGATGATTGGATTTGGGAGTTGGGAGTTTGACCCTATTGAAATCAAGAACCCTTTCCCCAACAATGAAGGGTCAGTCCATCTGTGGCAGGGTGATGAAGATAGGCTTGTCCCGGTTGAACTTCAACGCTATATTGTGGGGAAGCTTCCATGGATTGACTACCATGAATTACAAGGTGCTGGGCACTTGTTTGTATATAATGATGGTATTAATGAAGCTATGTTAATGGCAATGCTTACTGGGGAAAAGTAGGGTATTCTTAATACAGGACATCTCTTCTTCTAATCATACATCATTCAGGATTTTGAATTGTTTTTGAAACAGACAGAATCAAACATTAATATTGGTTATTACTGTTATAAATAGAGGGAGTGTGATTGTGAAAACAAAGCGCAAGGAATACTCATGCATGGTGAAAACAAGGGATATGCATCTCCTTTACTGTCAATGTACTTTGACAGAACTCGTACTGTGAAATCTTTTTCTCTGACACCCCAACCTTTATTGTTGATGTACTTTGATAAATTTCGGTCATGGAATGTCTTTGGAATCAGGTGACATTTGTAGAGAGTACTTGCTGGTTACCCCATCCTTCGGCAAAAGTTGTGGATATCAATATACCCAGTTTGTTCACGTGGCATTAGATTGATTTTTGAATTCTCAACTATTATGTGTAAGATGGCATTTTATAATTTGATAGTTCTGCTAGGTATAAGAGGTTCATTCATTAAATTTGAACCAAAAAATCAGTGCTCACGTTTATTCCAATGGACAGTGCAGAGTGAACTGCAAGTTTAGACGTTTAGTACAGTAGTCACAAATGCTATCCTCCCACATCTCCAGACAGATGCAACACTTTCAAATGTAAGAATAGACAATTTATTCATTATTGAGTCAAGAAGAAAATGAGTACAGAAGCCATAATTGGATTGAAATACATGGAATAAGCAACACAAACTGTAAAACCGATAGAAACTCAAGCCGATCATCTCATGGCAAATCTTGGTTTTGCCTAGAAGGATCAGGCGAATGAACTAGTTCATGGGCATACAGCCATTTGAATTGGCCTGTTAAAGAATAGAGCCACGTCAGAAAAAGAGAAACTTTCTGACTTACTTCGGCATCCCAGTTTCAGGGTCGAGAAGAAATTTTGTTTCATCTGACAACACCACTGGACCTCTCCCAGGTCTTGTGCAGATGAAGTAACTAACATCTCCTTTATACTGCTGGCCCTTGATTTCTGGAGGTGGGGGCAAAGTTGCAATATCCTCCGGGCAGTTAATACCAGCATCTTTCAAAATTGACTTGTCACCAAGAACAAAACTGGAAAATCGAAAAACAACTTAAGTAAAATGGAAGAAAACAGGTTTAGCAAAAGGATAAATAATGCAAAAGACACAGAAAGAAGAGTCACTTGAAGATGAGGAAATGCAATCTAATTGCAAATTACCTGTTCAAATCCGCATCAGAATTTGGAGGGAAAGTGTAAAGAAGCTTCTGAAGCAAAAGGGTGGCAGTTTTTCTGTCACGTGCAATCATAACCGCATTCGGGCCCGCATCAAATGTATAGGCCACCTGTTATTGATGTAAATGTTGTCAACTACTGACTACCGAGAACATAGCACAAACAATATGACTGTCAACTCAGAAATAAAGCAAAAGAACGAAAAACCAAATAAGTAGACACGTACGCAATGTATTATGTTAAACACAGATTTGGTTCCCAATAATATTTGGTAACCTAGTGATGCCAATCAAACTAAACATAATATAAGATGAGAGCTAGAAAGGAGAAGCAGCTCCTCATCATGCATTTAAGAATCAAAACCCAAATGCCCCGACACAAGGATCTGATGATATGTCCCAGAGAGAAGTACGGACATGCTGTGAACAATAAGGTTTATCATGTACATAAGCAATTAACATTAAATTCCTCTTTTTATATCAGACCTGAGGTGTTCCTTCTGAACGGTTCCACTTCTCGACAAGGCTGATTATCCTGAAAGATAATGTACTTTGTCAATATTGGCTTTCAAAGTTTTCAATAAAAATGTCACCTCAATGAACAAAAATAGAATGTTAATCCTAATATCTTTAAGTTGAACAAATTCTAGAAAGGACTTGCCTGTGGGATGTATCATTCATGTAGAAAATGGGAGGACATGTGTCCAGGCAGACAGCATGAAACTGGTTACTGTCGGTACAGGACAACTGTGCAAAAGAAGCAAAATCACGATTCCTAATGGCTTCTTCCATTTTTATTATGCGTTTGGGCACTACTTCCTGTAATAGTAACAAGAGAGGGATAGGAAAATACAAGTGAGATCAGAACTTGAGGACCAGAAAAATGAGCATATATGACAGAAGAATAAGACACCATAATAAACATATCCAAGTACTTGAAAAACTCCCCAAAGGAGTAAAATGTGAAGTTGCTACAAAGCCTACAACTTATCATATCATATCAGATGCTTTGGACCGCAAACAGTACATATAGAGCTTAGTAATTTGAGAACTTCCAACTACAGATGACAAATGGGGAGTAAAAAGAAAATTACAGCATACCTTCGCTCTATGTTGTAAGAGTAAACTTGTTTCAACGGTATCACGCATTCCTGTAGTACTACTTGTTTCCTTCTGCCTTGAACTTACCTGGAACGAAAAGAATCAAGATTTGAATTCTTTAAATTTACAGAGCACCGTCATCTATGTTTAGAATGCAACTTCGGCTTTCGAACGACAATGTAAATATAACAGGATATACACATTCAGCATTTCAACACTCATATTCTATCCCTCACATAAAAACTAAGAAAAAACATTTTGTGCACCTCTGTGACAAAAGAACGACAAAACATTTTTAATTTTTTTTTTAAAACAAAACATAGATGCAAATAATGTTATTATATTACTTTTATTCAATTTGGAGTTGCCAAATAGAATTAAGAAAGAGAGAAGATGGATAGGGGGAAAAATTGCTGTTTGATAATTCAAGAGATCCTCAGTTCCTCACTAATGAAACCAGTACCAACGATTTAACCCAGAGAAAACGAAGTGAAAGAAAGATATGAGAGAAAGAGAAACTGGTAAGGCGACCAAATACTAGGGAAGTGCTGTAAAACTACAATTTTTTTCTTCTATAATAATTAAAATAAGGATATTTTGGAGAGTTAGAAAAACAAATGTTCTGCCGGGTATGTTTAGGGTCACATTTAGTTGCACCCGAGAACCTATTTGGATAATCGTGTTTCATTCTCCAGTTACCTTTCCTCTCCACATTGACAGTAAGAGATGTACTAAGGCAACTTCTAAGACACACACTAAAGTGACTTGTAAATCTTAACTCAAAATAGAAACCTGTTCCTCTTAAGTAGTCTGTCAAATTCTGAAGTATAATCAAATCTTTTTGTTTACATTTGATAAGTTTGTCTGCTACTTGATATGTTCCCATTTCTTTGTTTAGCTCAATATAGACCTTTGCAATCACCATATGTTGACCTTAAAACTTGTATTCCTTTCTTTAAACAAATTCCCATGCAAGTAAGGGACCAGATGAAGAGGGTCAGAAGGATCAAGAAGCTTATGGTCAGATTATAACTATCTAAGAAACAAGACCAGATAATGGGAGAAAAAGGTGTGATATTTTTCATTTCTTTTGTAGGTTCTTTTTGTATTATTGAGGCTATAGCAACTGACTCTGTATTTTCAAACTAAAACATATCATCGGAGATACTAAGCCAATAGAGTTAAGATTACTAAACAAAAATAAGAAGAAAAGGAGAAGTGCACATGTATGGTCAACTCAGAGATGTAAATAAAAGGATCAGAGGAGCTTAAGGAAAATCTTTGAAAGGCAACCTATGACAATTAGACAAGACAAGAGAATGCAATGAACAAAAGTTAACAGAATAACAGAAAAGAAGGTACATACCACAGCAATTATAATGACGAGCTCATCCCAGTGCTTCTCATCTGCAAGTTGAACTGCAAGACTGTCGGTTCCCTTGTCATCCTTAAAAAAATTATTGATACCAAGAATCAGCAAAAAATACTCATACATTACAGCTTGATTTTCAAGAGAAGATACAAAGAGATAAAAAGAGCTTACTTTTCCCATGATCCACTTGACAAATCCACCGTACAAGCTGCGACAAGCACTGCCTGACCCTTGCCTGCATGCACAAAATTGTTAATGAACTATCATACTATAACCAAACACTTGGAAACTCTTATCATGTGAAAAAGAAAGGACTAAGAACTCGGAACTAAATACTAGTAGAGGCTTCATTTTTGCATGATATGTACGTGACTCAGACATTCTTAATCCCACAAAAGCCGCATAAACAACAAGCTTTGAATACCTTGCAATAGCAGAAAGCTGGCTCTGATCTTCCTTTACGTTCATCAACTTTCCGAGGGCGAAAACTGCAAGAGCAAACAGAGACTCAGACATCCTGGAACTCTTTTAGTTGAGATAAAAAAATCAAAAGTAAAAGTAGTTTTACCGAGACAAGCAAAGCCGGCGGCGGAGGAAGCCAATCCGGCAGCGGTAGGGAAATTGTTGTAGGAAGCGATATGTACATGCAGCTTCTCCCAATCCTTCTTAGTGATGTGGATTCCCTTGCTTTCATCGTGAACATCGCAGGCGCGGCTGCGAATCTCCCTGAGACATCTCTGGAATCGGCCGCCGGAGAGGGAAATCTCGTCGCCGTTGAGCCACATGCGGTCGTGGGAGAAGGAAGGGCTGACGGAGACGGTGGTGGTGGTGCAGAGATGGTCGGGGTCGAGGGTGACGCTGATGCTGTCGTTGACGGGCAGGATGAGGGACTCGTCCCTCTTGCCCCAGTACTTGATCACCGCGATGTTGGTGGGCGTCTGCGCCGTCACCATCAGCACCCATTTCTGCTCATCCACGGCGGCCATTCGATTGGATCTGATATTAATATTAAAAATAATAATAATAATTGGCGTGCTGCTGTGATGGGGAGGAGGAAGAGGAGGTTGGTACTATATAGTAGAGGAGAGTGGGAGAAGACGACGAGGAGGGGGATTTGTTCATTGTTGAATTTTTGCTTTGTGAGGGGGGTGGAGGGCGGCCCCACCTTTGCATTCCCAGACGCCATTTTTGGACTTGGACTCTCTCTCTCCCCCTTTTTACACGTGAGAGTATCTTTAGTACACGGCATGTATCTTCACATACATACATGGATGATCAGGATTAGAAGAAATAATATAGAAACATGGTGGTCAAACATATGAATTGTTATGAACAGTTAAGATTATGTCGTGTAAATACACGTCGTGCATACAAGAATTTCTATTTTTACTCATCATTTCTTTCTTTTACTCCAAAAGATGTTCTTTCGTTTGGACTGAACCCAGTCTGTAACAAAAATACAAAATAACGAAATATACTCTAGGTGCTACATTTAGGTTGAATTCGAAGATCATTAGATGGCATCAGAAAACATGGGTGGCCGCCCTCGATCGCAAAACCAAATGCAAAAGGTTATTCCGATTTGGTGGAGTTAGGTCTTGTTCAGATATTGGTACAAATTAGTGCTACCATTATTGCAAAACAAAATGTAATCCCATCCTACATGTAATGCCTAGGGAAAATGTAGGATGTGATTTGATATGAGACTGACAACATGTAATCCCATACTACAACAGTAGCATCGAATGCCACCAACAAACACCATGCAAGCTAAACGCGTAACAATAACGATGTTTCAAAGGTAAAATAAGTTGTCGTACACTTTGGTAAACTCGTAAGACTTTATATAAACTTATAAGGTTTTTGATGACCTGATGTGTCACTAAAGGACATATAAAGTAGAGAGAGAGATAAACAATAACTTATAACACTAGTATTCTACAACAAAGAAAATAAAAAATAAAATACAGAGATGAAACGTATCGTGATGCCATATGTTTTAACAAAGTTGTTTTTCTCATTTATAAATTATAACATGAGATATATATGCATGAAACATTACCTATATTACAATTCTATATACAATATCAGGATGAAATAAAAATAATAATTTGAAATAATGATTTGATGTAAAACCAAAATTAAATTGCATATGGTCCTAAGCTGCCAGGAAATTCAACAAAAGCAAGCTGCACAGGACTCCGGCCACATGCATACACATTTTGCTGTCCTAGCTATGACTAGTTTCTCTATCATTACATAAGTTGATCTCTTAATAACAAAATTCCCTCTTCTCTCTAAACCCTAAAACCAGAAAACCTCAACCTTCACCCAAATCACCGACCCCCGTTCGGTGGTGGTCCTTGGGGACTATTATCGGACGGGAGTTACAAAAACTCATGACAGATTTTAATCGGCGTGGTTATTCATATCGTATTTGGAGACAAGAACACCCATGGGTATTGTGTTTGGGCAGCAGGGTTGGGATGATGTACATCAGATTCTCCATCCTTTCTTGTCTAGGCGGCGGTGATGGTGAGCAGTGGTGCATCAGTTTCAAATTGGCAGCAGTGCAGTGGTGTTGGGTGTTCTCTTCATGGTGGTGTCTAGTCGGCAGCGAAACATGGCGGCGGAATGGCGGCTACACAATGCATGGCCATGGCGGCTGGTGCATTCACCTTGTCTACAACAATTATGGAGGCTAAGCTAGGTCAATTGCTATTGGGCCTATGGTTAATTCTTTTTCGACCTAACAATTATTTTTCTATTTATGTATCTTAATATATCTAAATAATTTATAATATAATTTTGTGTATTGGGATTTTAAGCACATGTCGTATCTCATACATCTTGTGGCGTGTGAGTCTATTTTCTAAAGTAGTTGTAAATTCTTTAGTGTTCTCTAGAGTAGTACAGAAAAAAATTATCCGTTACCTCTACGTTCTGAAAAATCTAGCAATAGGTCTATTGTCTATGTACCACTGTGGGTACTAAGATTCAAATTATCCGCTACCTCTACGTTCTGAAATGTCTAGCGATAGATCTATTGTCTATGTAACACTGTGGGTACTATAGGATTTAAATTTGCTGACCACCAATAAATTGGTCATGGTATGACCACCCCATTAAACACGTGACAACAACTTAATCATGGTTAAACTTTTCAAACTATAGTCAGTAAAAATAAATGTATATTTTTCTTTTCTATTCTCTCTCTCTCCTCTCTCTCTCTCTCTTGCACCACCACCTGCAGGTATGCAACTCACCGGAGAAAATACTCACAGAATCTCATTAGGCCCAGAATTTTGAATTTTCTAAAGCACAAGTGCACAAGTATCAATCTCATTTGTTTGGCAAAAACCCAGAACACAGAGTATCAATCTCATTTGTTTGACGGACTCGGCGGTAATTGAGTTCCCATCCGCGACGCTGTCCTCTCCTACCAACAAAGACAACAGATCCCTCCACGCCGGTACCACCGTCTGGCCCTGCTCCTTAGTCCACGTCAAGTTGGCCGAGGCGAGCGCTGCGCCGGCAACGACCTCCTGGATATTTTACCTTGATTTCCGAGCCCCACCCTCCACCCTCCACCACCACCCACACCCGATACCCCTACTCCGACCTCCTTCATCCGAGCCGAACGCGCCATCGAGCTCGGCAAACGCTGCGGAGTCGCCGCCATGGGCTTCTACCTCCTTGGCCTCACCGACGTCGTCGACAAGTCCAGAAAAAGGGATATGATTTTGGCTGTGAAGTGTTTGTGATCGAGAAGGTGAGAAGAGACAGACATGGTTGCTGGTTTTCTTTTTCTTATCTTTGCAGGGTTGCTGTTTGGGGTAGACTCCTATAGGGTTTACAATATATTTCTCTCTTTATTGATCATATTATAATTATTTGATTAATAGTTTGAAAGTTTAACCATGATTAAGTTGTTATACACATGTCATGTCATGTGTTTAGTGAGTGGTCATACACTCATACCATGACCAATTTATTAATGGTCGGTAAATTTGAATATGTGGGTACTATCATTAACTCCTTATTTGCCTATCTATAGCCGGTAAATTTGAATCTGTGGATACTACCACTAACTCCTTATTTGTCTATCTATGGTAGCGCCTATGTAACGATCTATCTTACATGTGATAAATATATTTATTATCTTTTGCTTGATTCAAAAAAAAGTTTCTTTATCATTAATTAACTTTATGTTTTTCTGATTAATTTTTAATTTTCTATAATCGAATAGAGATACAAATTAGCAGATAGATTTATATATCATCAGACGAACTAGACTTTAGTAGTTAGTTGATCACCTTTTGAGTAGTTAAAAATGCAAAAAAAGTGGTGATCTTTTCCGTGAGTAGTTTAACCACAGCTTTGCTTATTTAGCAGCATAAAAGTTGTAGTTTTCACTAAAAATTCTTACGTTGACCGCCCAGAAATTAAAAAACGATGGTTCATGCATGCCTGGGTAGTTAAATTAAATTGTTTATGTATAATGTGTTTTTAGAGGTTTTGTTTTGTTGTTTTCTTAAATGAAATCGAAAAAAAAAAAGAAAAAAAAAACTGTATCACAGTCTTGTTTTGCAAATATGGTACATGCATGTTTGGTCATTCAAGTGGGTCTTTAAATCTGGACAGAATTTTGACAGCGGCTTTCTCCCGGTTGTATGTGACGTTGTTACTCGTTTTAGTGTTTATTTTGGAAAATCCTCAACGGCCATAGTTATGGACTGTAGACCTGACGGTGGTTGTTATGATGTTCGTCGTCTAGCTCTTCTTAAAGGTCACAGCTTCAAATGTCACTAAAATAACGAAATCAATTTTGTCCGAACTTCGAATATCAAAATTGCACAGTTTATTTGCACGTCGTGCATATAAGAATTTCCCTTACGTTTTACCCTCGAAGGACGATGGTTGCATATTTACTCTCATCGGTTAACTAATGATAAAATCAGAGTCCAGATTCGCGCCGGTACAGTAAAAGTTTGCACCATTGTGGTAAAAGTTGGAGTGGCCAGATTGTTGTACTATACATACATTCGAATGAATAAAGGTAAGAGCATGCATGAACGCGTCTCACTTCACCGAGTCAAATGACAGTGAAATCAAGCAGAGTAGCAAACTGGTGCGTCAAAATATGACATCCCACCCCAGCACTCCATAGTTGGCTTTTATTTATATTCACATTTATTAATTGAGTAGAGTAGTCCAATATATTTACGTATAAAGGCGGCTAGCTCTCACTTACTTTTTTTTTGTTTTAGGATCGAGTAGTTCTCACCCACTTTCAGATACTGCCCCACTCAGTTTTTAGAATTTCATTATTTTAGCACAAGAAATGAGATTATATTCTCATTAATTATTCAAACTAATCTTTTCTATATAATATGGGTATTAGAACTCATTATAAGAGTATTAATTACTCTTTTAGAAACACCCCCGTTAGTTACTTTGACGAATACATACATAATGTGTTTTCTTTTAACACTCTTCTTTATACAAGTCAAAAATAAAACACATAGGTATCGTCTTATTTAAAAACCTTAGAAAATAACAAAAACTCAGTGGGATAAAAAATAAAACATAAGGCAAAAAACCACAACAGACCATTACATGCCTTTGATGATAGCATGTGTGTTAGACTCCCCTAAAGTTTACACATCCCCTATGAGACTTGAGACTTGAGAAAAATTTAGTGAGTTGTAATAGAGTTACCGAAGTAAAATAATCGTATTTGATAATTTTTAAAGAATGATTTGAGATTACATTCGAGAAATTATCAATATGTCAATTTCTTGGCTTAAGCTTTCAATGTTAAAGAACACATCGTCCCCAATCTTTAGATGTCTTTTGATTATTGTCCCTAATCTTTAGATGTCTTTGGATTATTGTCGGACAACCGAGATACTTTTTACGAAATACAGTACGGGAGTTTTGGAATATATTAATTATTGGAATTTGGAAATAACCATTTAATCTGGGCCGTCATCTTTAAGTCTCTAACCCATAATTATTGATCCTGACCGTCCCACTTTTTCTATACATAGAACCCGAGTCAACGAAATTGGTCAAATCACCAAGTCGAGTAACCCAACCTCCGTCATTTCCGATTTCCTTCCGCCATATCTCTGTCGTCCGTCCACCTCTGGGCTCTGGCCGACGTACCGGACTCCTCAGCTTCTCGGGCTGACGTCAACATGCATCAGACTTAGAAGGAGATCGACGACGAGGGGCCTCAGAGGTTTTCTGCGTTTGCATGCATGTGGTAGCTAGCTAGGGAACCTTAATTCCTCTCATTTTTCTCTACCACCTAGGACTTTTAGTTGCCGGATTTCGTTTAAGTATTGACGATTCCCTATTTTTCGACTTGGACGCTCTCCGACCACACCGTCGCGCCAATATATGACTTCTAGCTCCCAACCAACTCTGACCTTTGGATTGCGCCGATCGATCACTCCAAAGGTTAGAGTTGTCGAAAATCAAACAAAATAGCAAACCATGCCAAGAGGGACTTTCAACCTGCATGCAACAACAAAAAATAGTTTGGTCTGATAAAATTGAGTTCAAATTGTTGTTGATTTGTGACATTTGTCCAGAGTACGTACGTTGGTGCCCCATTGTTACCTTTGGAGTGAACTGCTTATGATTGCATCACATGTACCCTAGCTTTGGTGAACATCATTGATCAGGTGACCAGGTGAACGTTCTCTTAAATTCTTAATATATAACATGCTTAACTGGTGGTAAGTCTACCCGGTCAGTAGTGATCCTTAATTGGTGGAATCGATCATCCTGGTTTATCTAATCACGCTCGATAATTCTAGATCGATGGCCTACATATCCTTCAGTCGCGGAGAGCAAAGCTCATCTTTTCACCCCTATTGTTTCCCCTTCCAACGCACAAAAGTGAAAAAGCTGCTAGCAAGAGCCAAGAGCAATTATCATGGGGTCCATCCCACCGCAAGTCATGCATGCCTAGCTTGATGGTGATGGTGATGATCGACAAGGCTATCTTTAAACCTTAAAGCTTCTTCGATTCTAGCTATCAGCTTCTCTTAACTTGTCAATGCATTGTTTCATGTCTGTGCAGGCTGCTTGCTATTTCAATGAGAGAAACAAAGATGAAGCAGCTTCAATGTCTGCTCTTCATGACCATCATCTTCATCTTTGCATCCGTTGTCAAGTCGTCCGAGTTTGAGCTGGAGGATGAGGATGATGAACACTCGTGGCTTACCGATGAAGATGATCGGGTGAACGTGGTTCAGAGCCACCACAGTTCAAGAAGAAAGTGTCAACTTTCGGCCGGAAAGTGGGTTTATGATCAATCCTACCCTCTCTATGACTCTACCTGTCCATATCTTAGCACTGCCGTCACTTGTCAAAAAAATGGAAGGCCGGATTCCGACTACGAAAAGTGGCGCTGGAAGCCAAACCGCTGCTCCATTCCCAGGTACCAAAAGCTAGCTACTAGCTGCTCTAAGACTAACAGTACACGTGTACCTTCACAAAGGGTTCTTTCTTTTCTTTTTTTGATATGCAGGTTTGATGCATTGAAATTTCTTGGCAAAATGAGAAGGAAAAGAATAATGTTGGTGGGTGATTCTATAATGAGGAATCAGTGGGAGTCTCTTGTGTGTTTAGTACAAGGAGTTGTTCCAACAGCTCGAAAGAGAGTCACCTACAATGGTCCTTCTATGGCATTCCATGCAATGGTATATAGCTCCAACTTTTAGCTTAATCAACACTAATCACTTATCCAGAAATACAAGACTGATGAATGAATAGTATATAAATGCGCTCATCATTCATATACAGGACTTTGAGGTATCCATTGAGTTTACATGGGCTCCACTCCTAGTAGAACTGAACATGGGAGCTGCAAACAAGAGGATTTTGCATTTGGATTTGATAGAGGAGAATGCAAAGTACTGGAGAGGAGTTGATGTCCTTGTTTTTGATTCAGCTCACTGGTGGACTCACTCTGACAAAACATCGTCGTAAGCCAATACTCAGAATTCGTTTATCAAATGCATACCGTTCATTGATTTCTTTGATTAGTTAGCTAGTTTCATTCTTCTGGTTTTGTTTGGAAAAGTTGGCTATTGAGAAATCAAGTACTGTATGTATTTGGTCAAGTGTGTTGAGTAAGTACTGGTAGTATACTAGTATTATGCAGGACCTTAAATTTGATCGAATTGCAATGACATGACTAATTTCAGGTGGGATTACTACATGGAGGGCAAATCTCTGTTTACAAGTATGAATCCAATGGTTGCATACCAGAAAGGACTCACTACATGGGCTAAATGGGTTGATTTAAACTTAGACCCTCGCAAGACCCGAGTAATTTTCCGAAGCATGTCCCCTAGGCATAACAGGTATATGAGATTTATTAACATATGTGTAAGGCTATAAAAATACATTGTTGAACAATTTCTATCAATTTATGTTCAACGTGTGTACTTGTTTATTTGGCGCGCAGAGAAAATGGTTGGAGATGCTACAATCAGAAGCAGCCTTTGGCAAATTTCAGTCATCAACATGTTCCTGAACCTCTGCTGGTGCTACAAGGGGTATTGAGAAAAATGAGATTTCCAGTTTATCTTCAGGACATAACCACAATATCGGCGTTTAGAAGAGACGGACACCCTTCGGTGTATAGAAGGGCCATGGGACAAGAAGAGAAGCAGCACCTGAGAGAGTATTCATCGGACTGCAGCCATTGGTGTCTTCCTGGTGTACCTGATATCTGGAATGAGATGTTGAGTGCCTTGCTCTAACCGTAACAGAGTATGAGGGACTTGAGAGAGTTGTACTGTATGAACACTAGTTAGGTAAAGTGGCTAGAACAACTCTCTCTCTGCCATGTTAGAGACTTCTTGTTAATTAGACTGTAAGGGAGTGTAATGATAAGTCATGATGCAGTGTGTTCATCTGTACAAGGACAACAAGATGTTATGTTTGGTAGCAAAGTCTCTCACTGTACTCATTTTAAGTCTCTTTTTAATTTGTACTCCTTCCTTTTATAAAAAGTCACTAGCTTGTTGAGAGCACATGATCATATATCAAGTGCAGTTTCAGCATTCTTGTAATGATGGATCATCATGTGTCTGGTAATATAATATAAATTGCCACTTTATGTCCATTGCTTGATTTCGCAGAAAGGAATAACCTCAGTGGCGTACATGTAAAACACGTAGTTACCATAAGAAAAATGAACCATGCACAGAGACAGAACTCGTATGATTATAGAGAAGTTTATGAGCCCTGCTAAGCTATCAGTTTGGTCAAATTCTTATTTACATGCACCTCAAAATGAACGTTTTGTCAGTTCTCAAAAAAAAGAAAAAAGAAAAAAAGAGAGAACCCTCTGAACTAGAATTCATGATACTACATTTGAATTGTATCAAGTTCTCCTAGCGTATATCCTTCTATCGGGTATACAAACAAAATCTCCAGGATTTGACAAATGGAATGCCTAGCTTTTACGTACAAATAATAAACAAAGTGATGAAACCAAATTGAGATAGCATAATTCAGAAGATTTATATATTTGCTGGTGAAAAAAATGTCTGTAGACTTACGAATAGGAAAATGAAAATGCAATTCTCTAGCTCAATCAATGGGGACCGAGCTTCTTTTTCAACTTCGTAATCTCCTTAGAACTCAATCCAAAAGCCTTCTCCAAGAGCTCATCTTTGATCCCGGATCCGAAAATTGAAGTGGGAATTCTTAGCAATCCAGGATTTTGGCTGTTGAAGCTCCCCAATATGGTTGCTGGAGTGTCACCAACGTTCATTTGGAAGTGCACTAGACCTTTTGGAAACACCATGACCTCACCCTTTTCGATCACCTTAGCGAAAATCTTGTTATTCGTATCAACAAACCCGGAATAAATCTTTCCTTCAAGCACAAACGCTGTCTCCGTTGCCCTCGGATGGTAATGTGGCACGTTTACACCACCAACTTCAAAATCAGCTCGGACAAATGACATTCCAAGTGTGTTCAGTCCTGGAAAGACATTTGAGTTCACTGAAATGGCAGAAAGACCTGTTTGGCCAAATTTTCCAGGAGACTTGATGCTGGAATATACAAAGTCTTCTACTGTGGCAAGGGATGAATTCTTGCATTGGATGGCATTGCTTGCAGTTGCAGATTCTGCTGTGTTGGCTATGCAGAAGTCTTGGACCGGATCCGGATCAGACGCCAAACTGACATAGATGTTGAGGAAGATCACAAAAAGAAGTGCCATTTTGGTGAACATTTTTACACAGATTCAACACGGTAGTGTCAATAGCGCAATAATTTCTTGCAACACGCATACAAGTAGAAGATGCTCACCCAAAATGCAATGGACCTGTTCCGAATTCAAACAAAACCTCTCTTATCTGAATTGTGCTATCATACAATCTTATTTAAAGGCTACTCTACAAGAAAACAAACCATTTCAGTTAGAAATAATAGAGGGTGCTTTTCTTTTCAGTATACTTTGCTTGGAGATAAAGTCAAAGAGGATTAGCTAGCCAGGAAATGACCACATCCACCAACATGTGGATTTCCTTTCTGTTTGGGCTGATTTTGGTGCAGAATATGAGGGGGTTGGTGATAGTGGGAATGACTTGCATCACTTGCATGTGCTAATCATGCATCTCAAAATTACTTAGCTGTAGTCTTTAAAATACAGACAACAATTTCATTGGCTCAAATCTTTATTAAACTTAAATTCCCAGTTGGGAGGTGTCACTTTCAGCAACACAAAAAAGAAAAATAAAAAGAGAAGAAGATCAAACTCCATTACTGTGCAGATTTTTTTTCATACCAAATAACCAATTGACTTGTGAAAGTAGTGGAATACCTCACAATTTCTAGTTGCCTTAATAGTATCAACTAGTCATGCTAATAATGGAGAACAGGCTGCAAAGTCAGTGTTCTAAGAGACTTCATCTCACCATTCAAAATTTTGGCAAAGTTTTGAAGGGTGCACCACAAATGCATGTGCATAACAGCAGACAATGGCAATAATCAAAAAATTTGTTTAAATGCCAGTTCATTCTTAGTAAAATTTTTTTGCGTTGCAGCAGTTTAAATGCATGTGAAACAATCTTATTTAACGTCAATGGCTTAACTCTGACATCTAGTTTCTGCTGTAACTCAAGTAAATGCTTCAATCTTAAATGCATGGGTATTTATTATTGTTGTCTTAAGTAAATGCTTCCCATATTGAATGCTCCATGAAGCATTTTGTTCTCAGGCACAATGTTGATAGGATTCTAGTATCTTCATGATGTTGAAGAACAATCTTCAAATATGAAAATGCTGCTTCCTTCACCTCTGAAGATACCTTGAGCAATTCAGTTAAATAACATAATTTCAAAAATATTGGTTTGGAGTAGTGAAAATAGCAGCAAGAATTTCCAAATTTCTTGGAAAATTTAGCTTGGTGTAGTATGTTGGAGTTACTGCCTCTGAGTGAGCAATGAACGCATGTAGCAAAGACACTAGTTATATTTGTTGACATTTTAGAAATAAAACCCCAGAGCTGAGAGCAAATGCATCCTCGACCCAAGATACAAACCCGCAGAAGCATAAACCCAATACCCGTTTACAAAACCCGCGGATCCATGCGACCCGACCCATTTATATTGATCGTGACCAAAACAAAAACCCAGAATTGGGGATTAGGAATTCGATTTTGGGATGACTTGATGGTTTGCTGTACATGGTTAGTGCGCGATTTTGATTATTATTATATATGTTTTGCAAGCGCGGGAGCGTCCTGGTACGTTTTCAATCTCAATGATTTTGTGCGATTGATTCATGCATGAAAACCTTAGAACTCGCCTGGGGAGTAGGTTGTATGAAACTTCAATTTCGAATTGTTTGAAAGATGGCATGCATGATTTGGCTGTGATTGTATGCTTATGAATGATTCGATGAAATTTTGGTGATTCAATGATTCCATGAAATTTTGGTGATTCTGACTACTTCAATGTATGATCACGCATAGCTTAAGATTGAAATTGACAGATACTCCCAAATCTATATATGTTTCTTGAAATATCAAGATTGAGCATGATTGGTTTTCTAGAAATGTACAAATACAAATGTACTTTGTTACTTCTATTTCTAGAAACTGAATTTCAGTCATTGTTTTTTGGTTAAAGACAATTGCCATTTTGCTGTTGATTTATGCAATCGGATTGAACTTTGCTGAGTTTCGTTTTGATATTTGCGGTGAAATCAATTAAGGATAGACTTTAATCTACAGGTTTAGGCTTTTGTAATTACCTATGAATACCCATCTATTGTGAGGGTATGTAGTGTGCTTATGAGTTTTACGCATATATGTGGCTGGCATCTTGTATTGTGGAAGTGGAACCACAATTGACCTTCTGATTCAATATTCTTGGTTTAACAAGGAATCAGATTGATGACTATGTATATGGAATTATGAATAAGATAGTAGTGAGCAGGTATTGATCTGCATATTTCCTTTTGTATTTGCTGCTAGCACAAGGTTATGGATATCTGGTTATACACTTCATACATATACATATATGTGTTTGTGTGTATTGGTATATATCTTACAGATGAAAGGTTATAGATATCCCTTATCAAACATGTCCATTATGTTAATTGTTTCGGGAAGTCTATTATCTTGATTATTTGAATTCCATGATTCTTGTTTTATTGGTTTTCTATATGGCAAATGCATGTAAGCACTGGTTTTTCTTGCTTACATGCATACTGTTTTGATTTGGATAGTTGTCTGCGATTTTGTATAAAGGTTATGGAATTGGAATTGAGTACCATCAGAATTATAAATAGTTTATAATAACTGTGGTGGGATTCGGTCTCATGGATTATGTTTTACTGCATAAGAATTGGCGTGTTCTCTACTGGTGTTTTGGTATAACTGTAAATTAGATGAGAAGTAGAATGGCAAAGAATTATGAACCAACTGAATCTAAGAAACCAAATTGACGGCACTGTTAGGGCCCTTGGGGGAAAATGTATTAAGGAGAAGGGGTCTACTGTGTTGTTTTCATTAGCCAACTCTGACATCTAGTTTCTGCTGTAACTCAAGATGTTGCTAATCGATGTATTATGTTCTTCTCTTTATGAACGCATATATGTTAAGATATTGATGTTCATGTGTTTAGGTTAGTATGAAAAATATCTGTTATTGGATGATGTTTTAGTATCTGCATCATTATGATTTCAATCTAATAAATGGTATCAGAGCTTCGGGCTTTCATACAATGTAAATCATGAATTAGTTTTGATTTGGAAACAAAACAAGAAAATCAATTTTGGATAATATATGTGTTCAAACTTGAGAAGAACAACGTTTATACTTGATGCTTGAGAAGAACAGAGCCTTAAATACAGTTTTGTTTAAAGCCCGAGGCCATATTCATCACTGGCCCAGATCCGTAATCAGAACAAAACCTCAAGTACAGAAGACCTTTACTGTTCTTCCATTCTTCAATGTCTTCTGGTTTTGATTTTGGGATTATACAAGCGCAAAAGAGACTCAACATCTCAAAGGGATTCAAGCATCCAGTTCTGAAGGGATCAAATTGCAGCTTTTCTCTTTTGCATTTTGCTTCGGCTAACTTCTGAAGCAGCACAAGGTATGTTTGACAACTTACACTTCAATTTTTGCATCAGGAAGGGTTGTCGTTTGGATATACGAATGGGTTTTCATACTTGATTGAATTGCACTCACCTTGTTCTTTATATTTGGGTTCTTCTGCGGTTTGGTTTGTGCGTTTTGATTCATGAGGTTGAGAATTGTGTTCATGTGGCTTGTATGATATAATGAACACCCCTTTTGCTTGTGATGGATGTGGGCTGTTAACAAGAATTAAGAAAAGAATAATCATATGTAAACCACTGAATTAGGATTTTCAGCTTTATGGATTTCTAAACTATCTATCAAGTTAAGCTATAAACAGCTTTCAGATGAATGTTACGAGTAATTAAAACTAAAATAACAGATATATGAGACATCAAGCTACTGGAGAGGAGTTGATGTCCTTGTTTTTGATTCAGCTCACTGGTGGACTCACTCTGACAAAACATCGTCGTAAGCCAATACTCAGAATTCGTTTATCAAATGCATACCGTTCATTGATTTCTTTGATTAGTTAGCTAGTTTCATTCTTCTGGTTTTGTTTGGAAAAGTTGGCTATTGAGAAATCAAGTACTGTATGTATTTGGTCAAGTGTGTTGAGTAAGTACTGGTAGTATACTAGTATTATGCAGGACCTTAAATTTGATCGAATTGCAATGACATGACTAATTTCAGGTGGGATTACTACATGGAGGGAAAATCTCTGTTTACAAGTATGAATCCAATGGTTGCATACCAGAAAGGACTCACTACATGGGCTAAATGGGTTGATTTAAACTTAGACCCTCGCAAGACCCGAGTAATTTTCCGAAGCATGTCCCCTAGGCATAACAGGTATATGAGATTTATTAACATATGTGTAAGGCTATAAAAATACATTGTTGAACAATTTCTATCAATTTATGTTCAACGTGTGTACTTGTTTATTTGGCGCGCAGAGAAAATGGTTGGAGATGCTACAATCAGAAGCAGCCTTTGGCAAATTTCAGTCATCAACATGTTCCTGAACCTCTGCTGGTGCTACAAGGGGTATTGAGAAAAATGAGAAAGGGGTATTGAGAAAAATGAGATTTCCAGTTTATTTTCAGGACATAACCACAATATCGGCATTTAGAAGAGACTAGACACCTTTCGGTGTATAGAAGGGCCATGAGACAGGAAGAGAAGCAGCACCTGAGAGAGTATTCATCGTGTAAAAGGATTAACAGGTAAGCCTGCTCTCCTTGTTTTAGTTGAGCAACATTTCTCACTTTTTTGTTGAAAATGTTTTCCAGCTTTGTTTGAAAAGTAACACTGTTACTAGTTGAGTAGTGAGTTTTACGTATATAATAATTCACAGTAAATGAAATTTAAAGGGTTAGTTTATTATTATTAATTTTTTTTTTGAAAATGTGTAAAGGGTGGCTTTATCTTAATGGTAAATTGTGGTAATCAACCATGGTTAAGGTAGGGTTAAGCAGACCAGGTTTGTCGTATTCAAACCAGACAAAAAAAAAACCAGGGAGACAGGTGTCGCCGTGTAATTAGCTGAATGAGTTTTTTTTTTTTGGAACAGGACAGGAGGAGTCTTAAGAGGGAAGAACCCATTACAACCACAAACAAATATCTACAAGTCTCTCTCTTCTCTCTCTCTCTCTGAGTTTTGTGGTCTGAGTGAGATCTCTACCGCCCGCTCTGCCGTGGTTCGCTGTTCCCCCGCAAGGTACGCCTTCCCCTTTCCTTTCTCTCTCTCTCTCTCTCTTCGCAGCGGCGGGTTTCGGTGGTGTGGGTTTTGCCTTTCTGATCTCGATTAGTATGATGAAGAAGAAACCAGTATGAATCTGAGTAAGACATGCGTGAAATCTCATGTCAAACTATTGGTGCTCCCTCTTTTCTTGAGGTTGAGGAACCATTTTTTACTAGAGTTTCATGTTGTCTTGCTCTGAATTCTGAGGGGTTTCTTCTTTCATCACTCCCTTGGTGCTCCCTCTTTTCCTAAAAACCCTAGCTTGGTTCGAATTTCAAACCAAGTTTGGGGGATTTCTTTGGGTGTTGTAGAGAGAGAGAGAGAGAGAGAAGCGACTCGATTCCATTTCCGGTAAGGTTGATTGATATCTGGGTCCATGAAATTACAATCAAATTATTGCTTTTCTTCGGTTTGATTTGTATTTCTTTTGTTTTGCCTGGATTTTTGGCCTCGGAAACACAAGGGAGATAGATGAGACACCTATTTCCATTTCTGGTAATTCTCATACTTCTCCTGTTTCTTGATTCGTAATTTTTTGATGGATTTGTGTTTCTGTTGCCTTGATTCTGTGGTGTTGCCCCGGTTTGCTGTGAAATGAGAGTACATGAAAGATTTGAAAAGATCAGTGGCAATTGTTACCTGTGATGTGATCTTGATTAGTCCCTTGGGTATGATGAAGAAGAAACCAGTAAGAATCTGAGCAAGACATGCATGAAATCTCATGTCAAACTATTGGTGCTCCCTCTTTTCTTGAGGTTGAGGAACCATTTTTGACTAGGGTTTCATGCTGTCCTGCTCCGATTTCTGAGAGGTTTCTTCTTTCATCAGTCCCTTAATTATTGTTGCCTTGTCGGTTTCTCTTGTAAAGATTGCAAAATATTCTATGCTGCCTTTGTCAGTTTGTCTCGTAAAGATTGCAAAATTACAAGCCCTTGTTGCCTTGTCGGTTTATCTTATAAAGATTGCTCACTAGCTATTGCTGCCTCGTCGGTTTATCATGTAAAGATTGCAAACAATTCGTTGCTGCCTCTGTCGGTTTATCTTGTAAAGATTGCAAATTTACAAGCCCTTGTTGCCTTGTCGGTTTATCTTATAAAGATTGCTCACTAGCTATTGCTGCCTCGTCGGTTTATCATGTAAAGATTGCAAAAAATTTCATTGTTGCCTCTGTCGGTTTCTCTTGTAAGTATTGCAAATTTACAAGCCATTGTTGCCTCGTCGGTTTATCCTATAAAGATTGCAAAAAAAAAAAAAAACCATTGCTGCCTCATTGGTTTATCATATAGGTTGAGAAATGTTGTTTTGTGGGTGTGTGCTAATACGGTTGTTGCCCATGTTCAGTGATTTTGCCCATATGGGGTTTGAACAAATAGGTCGTTGTTGCCACATAAGGAAAGATTAGACATATGCTAAATACTTTACTGGCAGTAACATCAGTGATGCAGATTACTCTCATCCTTCTAGACTCTCAAGCACTTGGAGGAGCATTGCTCATGGATCCTCTCTCCTAAGTTGTGCTTAATAGAGAGAACACATTTACTTGATAGATTTTGTGATTTGATTATCAGTCTATAATATAATCTGGATTAGTGTCTTAGTCTGCTTAATGGAGAACACATTTACATGATATGATGAATCTGAGATGTCTCTACTTTGTATCTACTTCGTAGAGAATGCATTTACATGATATAATGAAGATTGGTGCTCCCTCTTTCTTAGGGGTTGAAGAACCAGTTATGTGTTGCCTTGTCTTGGAAAAAAAAATGTGGTGCTCCCTCTTTTCCTGGGGTTGAAGCACCAGCTTTGAAGATTGGTGCTCCCTCTTTCTTAGGGGTTGAAGAACCAGTTATATGTTGCCTTGTCTCGGAAAAAAAAATGGTGCTCCCTCTTTTCCTGGGGTTGAAGCACCAGGTTTGAAGATTGGTGCTCCCTCTATCTTAGGGGTTGAAGAACCAGTTATATGTTGCTTTGTCTTGGAAAAAAAAAATGGTGCTCCCTCTTTTCCTGGGGTTGAAGTGCCAGCTTTGAAGATTGGTGCTCCCTCTTTTTTAGGGGTTGAAGAACCAGTTATATGTTGCCTTGTCTTGAAAATAAAAATAAAATGGTGCTCCCTCTTTTACTGGGGTTGAAGTGCCAGCTTTGAAGATCGGTGCTCCCTCTTTTTTAGGGGTTGAAGTACCAGTTTTGAAGGTCTTCATTGAAGATCGGTGCTTCCTCAGCTAGACATCATTGAAGTGTTGTGTTTTTGGCTCGTTGATAAGTTAGGATTCAGTAGTCAATTCCAAGTCTAGAACAGAGAGGACAGTGCTATAGCTTTTCAGTGGTTGTGAATCTTTTCAGTGATTTCATGTGTTATTGTAGGACTTTTGAAAGTGTTAGGCTTAGATGAAAGGTTTATATAGGGGTTTCATGGTAGTGGCCAATACAGAGGCAAGTGAAAGTGGTGTTGTTATCATCTTTCACAGCCTTTGGTTATGTGATAGAACTAGCTAGTATTCTTGGAGTAACACATCTAATTAGTTGAGATAAGAACATCATGATGTTCCTGTTTTAACCAAAAAAATTACGACCTCAAAAGTTATGATCAACTTTTCACTAACAAAAATATGTAGGACATGCCATAGTCCAATTTTAGTTAGGTGTTCCCTCACGCATATATCACTAGGGATGCAAATTGGGTTATCCTGCCAAAGCCTTATTTAGACCCTGGTTGGAATCTTGCATTGTGCTGAGTTTAGTTTAAATAATATACCTGCTAGAATTAGTTTGGCTGAACTAGGGTGGAGTACTTGCACGGAAGCCTGATCAATGACCAGACGTAGTCTAGTTCCAAACCCAAATTTTAAATGATAATTCTTTTTATGTGGTCTAGTTCCAAACACATCTATCTGGTTTGGTTGTCAATGCATTCAATTCAAAGAAGAATTATCAGATGCTGAAACCTGTTATCTGAGATTGATCAGAATGATCGAAATGTTTCGATATCTCTGTGATTGATCTCTTATATATGCTTTACGTTTGAATCAATGCATTTATGCCTGTTAGTTATGGTTGGAGGCCCTAGACTATGTATTACCTTTTCTACTTCTAATGGAATTCTTTTTGAATTCCATGCTTCATTATTTGATTTCTTCTTTGCTTTTCCTTATACGAGGTTGTTGTGAATCTATTATTGGCAGTGCTTGATTAATATATAGTCATGTGATATAGTGATCAAGACACCTGTTTTGGCTAGAGTGCTATATGATGGCACTGAGGTCAGTTTCAGCTTCAATTTATGTAATCTGTTGGTTTTGCGTTCGGGAAAGTTTCGAGTTAATTTTAGTAATTTACAGCTTTAGTTCTAAGCTTAGGCAGATTTTAAGGCTTTATGAATGCACTTGTGATCAGTCTTTCATAAATCATAACGAAGTTCATGATTTCATGTGTTATTGTAGGACTTTTGAAAGTGTTAGGCTTAGATGAAAGGTTTATATAGGGGTTTCATGGTGGTGGCCAATACACAGGCAAGTGAAAGTGGTGTTGTTATCATCTATCACACCCCACCGCTACTAATAATCTCAACTAATTCTAAGAATAAAGTCTCAACTAATTCTGATATTAGTTTTATTGGGAAAGATGGAGGATACTATTTCTAATGTGGCTTGAAATTTTGTTGATATGATCTTCGGTTGAAAACAGTTTTTTGGTACAAGTCAAAAAGGTGCCTTCCCATGTTGTGGAAGGTATGATTTCTGAAAATGAACGGGATCAGTCCCTACCTTGTCTACAACTTCAAATGTTTAGTGTTATGTTGGAATGTGTGTGGTTCTGGGGGAAAGAAGTTTAGAACTGCTATTTCTCATTTTGTTCCTCTATATGAGTTTGATGTTTTAATTGTATCTGAACCTAGAGTTCCTTTCTCTAGAGCTAAAAAATTTCTTTGAAAACATGGCTTCTCTGATGCTGCAAGTGTCTGATGCTAGGGGTTTGCTAATAGGATCAGAATCATAGAATGGTAGTATGTTTGCTAATAGGATCAGAATCGTCACACTAGAAACTATCATTTTAATGGTAGTATGTTTCATCTTCTTCATCATCAGATGTCTCAACCTCTGAAGATACCTTGAGCAATTCAGTTAAATAACATAATTTCAAAAATTGTTTTGGCTGGTGGTGCATTGAAAATATGATGCCATGATATCCAGTTTTTTGATACAAGTGAAACTTGTTCTGTTTTCATTCACTTACATGTGGTGCCAATTTAAGATGCATGATTTAGTTCAGTTGATCAGCTTCTGCCACAGCCGTTCAATTTGGAAAGTAAGTGCTCTATAATTAACCTAAAGAACATGAATCTGAGGAGAAGATGAGTTATTAAAGTCATAATCAAAAATAACATGTATCCTGAAATTGCTATCTGGTTGTTTTGATGTTGGGTAGTTAACTTTTATTTTAGAAACTTTAAAAGCCTATGGTATACAGGCTAGTGTGATTTTTAAAAGCCTATGGTATATTGAAATTGCAGAATTTTGCCACACTGATTTTTTGCCTATCTTGAGGTTCCAACAACCAACTCATTCATGCAGTAGTGTTGGGGGTGACTGCTGAAATTTTTGCCTTGTCGGTTTATGATAAAATGATTGTTCTCACTCAAGTGATTGTGAAAGCATTCTGCAAGCATGTTGTCATTCTTGAAATTTCACCACTCAAGTGATTATGAAAGCATTCTGAGGTCTCATATATGGGAACTGGATGTAACACACTCATTTACAATTCTCGGATGGATATGGTATAGGTAAAATCCTTGAACTGATGGAGGGACTCATTCAAAGACTTGAATGAAAGAGTGGCAATTGCCTTCCTTGAATGACTAATGTGATTGCCAAAGCTATGCCTCCAGGGCTCCAGTGATAATTGACAGCATAATATGGAAATTAGGCCCTTAGTAAGATCTGAAACTGATGCAGGCCCTTAGTTTCTGTCTGCTGAACACATGAAATGATTCTGAGATATAATATCAGGATGGTCAAATAGATAGTTGTAACCAATTAATAAAACCACCATTCCATAGTAAGGGCGTATGAGAGTGAGGCGTTAGATTCCAAACCTGGGAGGCAAAAGAACAGTTCTTAAAAAGATGATCAACAGTTTCCACCTGAGAATGACAGAAAGGCCAGTTAAGGAGATATAGCAGTATTGTAGACTGAAAGTCGATCTCGAGTTTACTACAGTTAGTTACAGCAACAGTTAACTTCTCTACAGTTACAGGTGTCTGAATTGATGTATCATCTTTGACTTTCTTTCCAGGACCAACGAATGAATTGTGTTTGAGCCCAGTGGGCATTTTCGGTCCAAGACTCGAGATAGGTTTTGGATAGCATTTGGGCCAGCGCCTGTGGCCTTTTAAGCCCACGAAGGGTGGCGAGGTCTGGCAGCACGCTACGAGGACTTTGTCAAAAAGATTTTGATACCCCGTGAGATTCGATGTCCTCGCGGGATCCTTATCTCCAGTTCGCATGGGACTCTACAGGCCTGGCGAGGGTGAGCTGGAAATGAACGATAATGCCCTCGGGATAAGATCGTTTAGTGTTTGAGTTCGCGTACGACTCTACAGTGAAACGATGCGAGGCGGTGAACAAGACCTAAGCAAGGTTGGTTTGACACGTGTTGCATGGAGCGCACGACTGGCGAGTAAAACGTATCCTTGTGGAATTCTAGTTGCCGAGTCCGAAGTGGATTGTGATTAGGTTTCCGCGGGTTGCTTACGGATGATTATATAAAGAAGCTCCATGGCTTACAGAAAGGACACACAATCAATCAATCAACAACTCTCTCAAACAGACGAACACAGTCAGTACAACCTTCGAGCCTCCTCGAAAACCCTTACGTTCTAAGCGCACCCTGCCTTAGATCTCAGAGCCCGTCAGGACTCGTCTCCGATTTCCCTATTGTTGCTCTGCTCGCTCTAACAGTGAGTATCGATCGACAGGTGACAAGAAGATTAAGCTCGTAAATTTTCTCGCCCGCGAGGTGGCACCGGAGCTCTCTTTCGCCTGGTTAGAAGTCAAGAACGCGCACCATTCTCTTTCCTCATCCGTGAGGTGGCACGCCCCGCACACATCGTTTTACTTTTGTTCCCTAATCTCCCTGCTGAGGACGTGGGCCAAAACATTGGCACGCCCAGTGGGACCGGGAGTTTAATTTTCTTTTCCAGTCATCATTGGGAAGTCAGACGACTCCCCATACCGGAGACCTTCGATTTCTTGTTTGAAGCATAAGGCTCCGCAATACAAGCCCCATAACAGCGCGGCTTGCAGATCTCTCACTAAAGAAGAGATTCTCACTCGGTTCGGCAACCCCGACCATACTAAGACTACAATGACGGATTCACGACCAATCCCAGAAACAGGACCTACTCTGTCCACAGAGGAAGTCCGCAAGATGTTTGAAGAACTAAGGAGCGATCTCAAGAATGAGATCGGCGCACTCAGGAGTGAGTTCGGCTTAAAAGTCGATGCTACCCAGCAAAACGTCCAAGACCTCTCCGCGCAGGTCGCTAAGGATAAGGAAATCTGGCTCGCGAACTAGGAGAACCACGCTAGGCTCAGCGAGGAATTCAACTACGTGGCTGGCACGATCAGGGAGGACAAGGATATATTGACCGGCTCTCTGCAAAGGATCCAGACAGAACTGGATCAGAGCAAGGTGGCCTTTACAAAAGCCTTGGAGGTCCAAACCTGTCGCCTGAACGACCATGACACCAAGCTGCAACAGCAGCAGGACGCTTTCTTCTTCGGAAGCAAGAACAGCATGGAAAAGCTCGAAGACTACAAAGAGCGCCATGATACCCTGAACACAAGGGTCCTGCAGGTGGAAGACTGGATTCGGGCCCAAGCGCCAAAGAATCACGCTATGAACTATGCCAGTTCAAGCGCAGCGGAGGGCTCCAGGTATATCCCGCCTAACGAGCGCCCTAGAGGAAATCCGAGGGTCGAGGCTCAGAAAGCTCCCCAATTCACATTGGGGGCCAGTTCGTCAAAGACGCCACCCCGTCTACCCTCGCCATGCAGCCCTGGGGTCACACTCAGGGGCGCCGGTGTTTTCCGGTCGCAAGGAATTGGGACACCAGATGACCCAATCGTAGCCTATTCCAGTTCGACCCCTAAGAACGTCGGGCAGGCCCCTAGCCTCTCTGCATGGCATGGCCACGACCAGGGGCAGATTCCGCACCAGTAACGGCAGCCGACTGGCGCCAGCTCATCTCAAGCATCGTCAAGGAGCACACCGGAAAGGGTGATGCTAGCTTGCACTATCGTGACCCCTATCCTGATAGCGTGGCACAATATCCCTTCCCCCACGGGTTCAAGAACATCGTCTTCACCACATTCTCTGGGGAGACAAGGGAAGATGCAGCAACTCACATGGCCCGTTTCAAGGTCCAATGCGGCCAATACGGGAATGATGACATGCTCAAGCTCAAGCTCTTCAGGACTTCTCTGTCGGGGGCCGCTTTCACCTGGTAGTCCAGATTGAAGCCGGGGTCGATAGCAGATTGGCCCACCATGGAACGCCTCTTCCGGGAGACTTATGGCACGATTGAGCCGGAAGTTGGCCTCGACTCCCTCACACAGATGAGCCAGCAAAGCATGGAGTCCGGGGTATCCTTCCTCCAACGCTTCAAGATCCAGCAAGCCAAATGCGACTACCTGTTACCTGAGCAGGAAGCCATCAAGTTGGCTATTCGAGGTCTGGAGCATCGCCAGCGGCTGAAGCATCATGGATAGCGTTTCAGTTCCATGGGTGACCTGATCAACAAGGTCGGCAGCTACGAGCTCATCCTGAACGAGTTAGACGACAAGGCCAACGCTTCCAAGGGAACCTACGTACCAGGGAAGAACCGGATAGTGGGGGCACTCAGCATGCAAACCCCCGCTCATGATCCATACTATCAAAGGCCGGAGGCAGTTCACGCAGATCATGATTTGGACGATATTGGCGCGGTAGAACTGACTGGCAAGCAGGTAGCTCATAAACTGAAGAACCTGAAGATGACCCGCGAGCCGATCACCATCCAATCCTTTGCCTGGACCAAGCCGGAGTACGAGTCGTACACCTACGACGCCAAAAATGCCCATTTGGTCTTTAATGACCTAATCGAGGCGAAGTATGTGCGCCTGGACCACAAGATACCGCCTAAGGAGGAGCTGAAGGACAAGAAATATTGTGCCTTCCACAACATGTACAATCATGACACCAAAGATTGTGTCAAGCTCCGAGACCAGCTGCAGACTTGGTTAAACTCAGGCGAGCTGAGGATGAAGACACCGGGTAGTACGGCCTCATTGGTCGATATAGACCCTTTCCCGCCCGTAGTGGGCATGGTCGAAGTCAACTGGGCCGATCAGACCCAGGACGACGATCAGCGTCGCGCGCCTAAAAGGGGCCGCGAGGAAGGAGACGACAGTGCCCGCCAGCCACGTCGCCAGTACAGCTACAACGAAAGTCTGGCACATGAGGTCTTAGACGATCTCAAAGAGGCCGGGCTCGTCACAGTTGCCAGGTCCTTGCCCTACATCGAATACAAGGAGGGACGCGTTCATTGTAAATTCCATGACAGCTGGGGGCACAGGACCAGCGAATGCCGTCAGCTCCGAGACCAGGTTCAAGACTGGCTCGACCTCGGGTACATCCGCTTTAAGGATGAGGGCGGCTTTACGATCGCAACTGCTGGTTTCGCTTGGCCTCGCGTTGGCCAACGAATGATCACATTAGACCTGTCACCAAATGCAGGACCACCCGAACCGCCGGGCCGAAATCGCAAACGGCCGGCGAATAACTACATGATCCCGGATAACCAGATGGGGAGTACAAACGACCCAGCTCGACAGTTGTTCGCTAAGCTCGAACCAGACCGCCCCTCCTACAAGGATAAGGGCAAAGCAGTCATGAGGGACGATAGACCGTTTCCCGTCAAAGATTCCCAGCATACGAGCCCTAGGACTCGCGAAGAGCTGGAAAAAAGGGTAGCACGTCTCGAGACGTACGTCGCCGTGCATTGGGCAGCAGCGATACCTACATCCCCTGCCGCAAGCGAGATGGACATGTCAGACTCCAGCAGTGAGCGGTACAGCAGCGACGCCCCGAGCCCTCGTGAAGGCGTCTTAACCAACCCCTACATTCCCCCAACGTCCAAATCGGCGATCAAGGAAAGGGTCTGGTACACGCAGCAAGGGGGCAAGGCAGTGACCATCATCAGGTCCAAGAAGCGAAAGCTCCAGAAGCGATATGACAGCATCCTACGCGCCTTACGGGCTGTCGACGAGGGCGCTGTACGCCCCTCACAGCTTGCACAGACGCCTGAGCGAATGTGGAGGGAGGCAGAGGGCTTGCGCGCAGTCCTTCAAATGCCGCCAGTCACACCTCCAAGGATCTGCGAGCAGTTCAGTGACAAACCTGCACCCAAGCCAAACGTTTTCTGCCGACTCACGGTTCCACCAAAGCCGGATTCGCAGCCTTCCAGGCGCGGGCAATCACCACCACCTGAACGAAGAAGGGATCCGCAGCCTTCCAAGCGCAGGCCATTCCCAACACCTGAGAGGAGAAGGGACCCGCAACCTTCCAGGCGCAGGCCGTCACCTGTACCTGACAGGAGGAGGGATCCACAGCCTGCTAGGCCCAATCCGTCACCAGAGCCTAACAGGAGGGATCAACGGCTTTCCAGGCATAGGCCGTCACCAGAGCCCGAACAAAGCAAGGCTCCGCCTACCGGCCCTAGGCGTAAGTTGTTCATGACTCTGGACTCAGAGTCTAAACGTGAGCCGTCTCAGCCCTCATAACGACAAGAACGTCGAAATCCGGAGGCTGACGCCAGAAGGGAGCCGCCACCGCCACAACAGCCTCGGCCACGGCGCACCCCGAAACCCGAGACTAGGATGGTTCCTCGAGTATCTGCCCTGCAGCGGTTGGCGAAAGACGGCAACGATAAGGCTCTTGCGGCAGCAGACAAACAGCCAGCCAAGGACCATCAGCCTCCAACCAAGTCAGTATGGCGTCCCCGGCAGCCCGAGGCTCCAGAACCACCAGCAGCAACACCGGCACCCTCCAGTCCTAACCTCGCCAAACAAATGGCCCAACGTTTCCGCGAGAATGAGGAAGCTGACGAGGCGCACTCAGAACCTCGACTCAACCTAGAGGAAGACCAAGACGAAGAGCAGGCAGAATCATTCACCTGCAATATGTTAGAGGTCTCAGGATGGGATGCTGATGAAGGGTTTAGCCGCGAAGCAGACGCTTTCGCAGTGCTCGAAAGGGAACACGGGATCATTGACACGCCTTTGGTCCCAGTTCCTGAACAATTCTCTTTTCAGGTCGGGATGGTGTTCTTCATTTCAGAACGATATGCTCTTCCACCAAACACAACCTGCAGCGCGGCGGACATCACCATCAGCAGCGAGGATGACAGCTTACCCCCGCCATGCAGCAGCGAAATGGGCCCAGTTCCGGCCCCAGCTGATGACGCCCCACGAGTAGAAAGTACGAGCAGCTTCACACAATGGCCAACTCTAACCTTTTCCAAGCCAACTTTGGACATGGCCACCCACATGCGGCCACTGTATATCACAGCGGAAGTCCATGGAAAACTGATCAACAAGGTCATGATCGACACCGGTGCCGCGGTTAATGTTGTCACAACCCGTACCATGGGACTCCTCGACATCCCGCGCTCGATGGTCCAAACCACGTCCTTAACAGTGAAGAACTTCATAGGACAGGTGTCCAGAACCCTGGGCTTGCTGTTTCTACAAGGTCGGGCCGGCATCGCGGGTCTACACCTTTTTCGTCGCCGAGTGTGTTTCCTCTTACAGCATGATTCTTGGCCGCGATTGGATCCACAGAAGTTTTTGCGTGCCTTCCTCAATGCACCAAGAACTCATGATTTGGGACACCGAGAAACGCGAGGCAGTCATCGTCAAGGCCGACCCGCGACCTTTCGCTATTTCCGCCAACTTCAACGATGCCCGATATTACACAACAGACTTGGGCCCGTTGGACGTTCAAGGCGTCGATCACAAGGGCCGCCCATACGGAGTAACGGCCTCCAATCTAACGCGATGGGGACTTACCCAGGCGAAAGACGATTTGCAACGTCCTCACACCATCGCGACTCTCACACCCCATTTTGCTGGATAGTGCCTTCTCAGAGGAAGCACGCGAGGCTGGCGAGTCCTTGTGCGAAAGACTCCTTTCGTACTGGGCAGAACGCGAAGCCTACGACAAGGTCGCGACTATGGAATATGTCGATGAAGTGGTGGATTATTCCGATACCAAGGAGGAAGTTATTCAGTTAGCTCCTGCCGCCTTGGACGACACTCCACCTCAAGTCCGCGACCCCATTTTACAAGTTGACGTAGGGACTGCAGAAAAGCCCTTACTCATTTCCATCAGCGCAAAGTTGGCGGATGACGAAAAGGAAGCCCTTCTTGCCCTATTACGCGAGTACAAGGATTTCTTCGCCGACAAATATGAAGATATGCCCGGCCTGTCCCCGGACTTGGTCTGCCACCGGTTACCAACTTACCCCGACCGGCGTCCAGTACGGCAAGACGGCCGATTTATGCGAACTGAGACTCAGATCGTGGTTAAGGAAGAGATCGAAAGCATGCACTGATCGGGTATCATTCGCGTGGCAAAGTATAACGAGTGGTTGTCCAACGTCGTCCCCGTCCGCAAGAAAAATGGCAAGATGCGTGTCTGTGTTGACTACCGAGACCTAAACAACGCAACACCGAAGGACATATACCCTATGCCTGTGGCTGACCTACTCATTGATGCCGTCGCGGGGCACGAGGTGTTATCCTTTATGGACGGCACGGCCGGGTACCATCAGATTCCCGTCACCGAGGAGGATCGACACAAGACCGCTTTCCGCTGCCCTGGTTTTGCTGGCGCGTTCGAGTACGTTGTCACGCCCTTCGGCCTTAAAAACGCGGGGGCAACGTACCAGCGCGCCATGAACCTCATCTTCCATGACATCTTGGGCAAGTTGATCGAAGTATACATCGACGACGTGGTAGTCAAAACCAAATCGCTAGCAACCCACGTGGAAGACTTGCGGCAGGTGTTCACACGGATGCGCAGACATAACCTCAAGATGAACCCCACCAAGTGTGTTTTCTTCGTGGAGGCCGGTGACTTTCTTGGTTTCCTAGTGCATCAAAGAGGCATCGAGATCCCAAAGGACAAGGCACAGGCGGTAATCACCGCTTCGCCCCCCACTACCAAGAAGGAGCTCCAACAGCTGCTCGGGCGAATCAACTTTCTCCGCCGCTTCATATCAAACGCGGCAGGGAAGGTCCAACCTTTTTCACCCCTCCTTAAGCTCCAGGGGGCAACCGAGTTCGTATGGGAACCGCAACATCAACATGCCTTCGATCAAATCAAGGACTACCTTACGAACCCACCAGTCCTGATCCCGCCTCGCGACGGTACCCCGCTTAAACTTTATATCGTCGCTGCCGATTTGTCCATCGGCGGACTTCTGGCCCAGGACGATGAGAACGGGGTAGAACATGCTGTCTATTACCTTAGCAGGGTTTTAACGGACTGCGAGACACGCTACTCGCCCATGGAGAAGTTATGTCTCGCCCTATACTTTGCAGGGTGCAAGCTGCGCCATTACATGCTTGCCTTTACCACGGTCGTCATCGCTCAATCCGACCTGGTCAAATACATGCTTTCTCGCCCTATCTTGCGGGGACGCATCGGCAAGTGGATCCTCGCCATGTCCGAATTCTCGTTGCAATATGTTCCGCAAAAGGCAGTAAAAGGACAGGCATTAGCGGATTTTCTTGCCCATCACCCACCTTCAGAGCTCCCAGCGTTTCGCGAGTTGGACTTCGCTACCGTGACACTCGTTCCCTGGACCCTGTACTTTGATGGTTCACGAACTGATACCGCAGCCGGAGCCGGGATAGCCATAGCCAATCCCGCCGGAGATCGCTTCTCCTACTCGTTCCAGCTCGATTTCAAATGCACCAACAACCAGGCTGAGTACGAGGCGCTGATCATCGGCCTAGAGATTTTGTTGGACTTAGGAGTCCGCGAGGTTCAGATCTTTGGCGATTCTTTGTTGGTCGTTAACCAGCTGGTGGAGAAGTTCAAATGTTTAAGCTTGTCAATTGAGCCATACCTGCACAAGGCATTTGAGGTGTTGGATCGGTTTGATGACGTTTACATCGAGCACATACCACGTGAATTTAACTTCGCCGCCAACGAGCTCGCCCAGATAGCGTCTGGCCTCAGCCTGAGAAACGGAGTGCGCGAACGCCTGCTCAAGGTCGAAAGCCGTACTCTTCCCTCTTTCATCGCCAGGGGGCAATTTCGGGACGCCGTCCCAGAAGTTGTAGCCTTGGACCCTATCGACGAGGATTGGCGGCTACCATTTATCGCCTACCTCCAGAACCCCAACGACGCCGCCCACTCCAGGCAAGTCCACTTCCTCACCTTAAACTTTGTTCTACGCAATGGCGAGCTCCGGCGGCTTGGGGAAGACGGAAATGACTTCCGCTGCGTAAACGGGAACGAAGCTAAACGTCTCATGCGCGAAGTACATTGCGGAGTTTGCGGCTCGCACCAGGCCGGGCCCAAAATGCGATGGCTAATCCGCCGCCATGGATACTATTGGCCAACTATTCTGAAAGACTGTATTGCCTTCGCCAGAGGTTGCCAAGACTGCCAGGCTCATGGACCAGTGCAACATATTCCCAACATCCCGTTGCAGCCTATCATTAAACCTTGGCCGTGTCGCGGATGGGCAATGGATTTCGTGGGCATCATTCATCCCCATTCCTCTGAGCAGCATAAGTTCATTATCGTTGCCACCGATTTCTTTACCAAATGGGTCGAGGCCGAACCACTCAAGGTCGCCTCCGCCAACTCGGTGCGCAACTTTATTTTCCGCAATATCATCTCACGCTTTGGTATCCCGGAGTGCATCATTACGGACAGAGGGGCAGCTTTCATGGCCGATTCAGTTGTTACATACTTAAACGATTACAGCATCAAACTTCTCCACTCTACGCCATATTATGCCCAGTCAAACGGCCAAGCGGAGGCTAGTAATAAGGTCATCCTTGGCATTCTCCGCAAGATGTTGGAGTTGAACCCGCGCGTCTGGCACGAGGAACTCTACCAAACATTGTGGGCCTACCGCACCTCAAAGCGCGGCCCGACGGATACCACACCTTACGCTCTCATGTACGGTGACGATGCCGTCCTGCCCCTTGAGATCAATATCGCTTCGCTCCGTGTTCAGGAACAGCATCAACTACTTGGCGAGGATTACGTCCAAGCCATGTGGCAGGAGCTTGAAGATCTAGACGAGCACCGCGTCGCCTTTTTCAACAATCTCGTCCTCGAGAAACAACGCATCGCCCGCTCTTATGATAAGATCACGCGCGGACAAAGCTATGCTGAGGGCCAGAAGGTGTGGCGTGCAGTCCTCCCGCTTGGGGATAAAACAGACGGTCGAGGCAAGTGGTCCGCTCGCTGGGATGGACCCTTTATTATTCATCGTATACTTCCCAAGGGGGCATACCACCTGCGCAACTTGGACGGTACCATTCATCGCAACCCTATTAATGACCGCTTCCTCAAGCGCCACATTGCAGGAGTCTGGGAGCGCGAGGATCCTCCACCTCCACCAGATCCCGCCACCACAGTCAATAGTGCTACGCGCCATCGCGTTCTCGCTCCGCCGCCTAACACTAGGGGGCAACCCGGTATAGAAGACTAATAGAGTACATTGTAACGTACCAGCCTAAAAAGGCCAGTATAAGATTGGGGCCTATTCCAGAGGCCCTAAAAAGTTCTATTGTTTTCTTCATTCTCTGTAAACGTGCAAAGTCTAAACACAAAGACTAGTACAAGATTGGGGCCTATTCCAGAGGCCCTTAAAAATAAATTCATTTATTTTGCCTTCCTGACTTTGTTCAATACAAGTTTCAAACTGTGGCTTTGCGGCCAAAGCAATTACATTGACAGAAAGGTGAATTTAGACTATGTTTACATTCAAAAAGCATAGATCTACAGATATTGGAGGCCTCGTCCCGCATGACTCACAAGGCTAAAGAAAAGGCTGCCGCCGCGTCCTTCGCTCAAAATTGACAAACGTCTCGCTTCTTTAGACCAACATGAGCCTTGACGCCAGCCTGGACCTAAGACAAAGTATTGGGAAGCGGGAGGTCCAGTGGACCAAGGTCCCTCTTCCTACCGACCGGTCTTTGTTTGAAGGGCAGGCAGAGCCTCACGCGCGAACAGAACAGCCGGCGCAAGGCAGAAGGAACCCAACCATTAGTCAGGCCAGACGAAGGCTTGGCCTGAGAGTAGATTTCCAGAATCACTCACGGCCTGAGAGTAGATTTTCAGAATCAGCTTAAGCTAAGAGTGAGAATGTGTGGTTGGGGGCTTTGCTCCAAGCAGGGACAAAAGGATGAACAGAAGGGAATAAGAAATCATGGCGAGGGGGCAAAGACTTCACTGATACTTCACCCCGGCCAAGCGTTTCTTTTTATAGGCGGAAAGGGCGATTGTACGTTCAACAGCTGTCCTCCACACAATATTTGCTCCGAGATATGAGCTTTGGAGATAAGGTCAGACGCGTTTTTCCATAATGACTACCCGCGTTCCAAGCGAGTAGTTACATTGGAAATCCTCACCAAATCTCGGAAAAAGATTTTTTCCTGACAGTTATTACGTAACAGTTGGCAAAGAACGAGAAAAATTCAACTTTAACATTATCATAAAGTTCGTACACAAGGGGGCAAATACGGGTCAAACCTAAACCCGCCAAGAAGCCTTATACAAGTCTAAGAGAAGGCCTTCTAAGGCCAACTCTTCTTCATATGCCTGGGCTTGGGCTTCATCGGCAGCAGCAATAGCCGAGTCCAAAGCTTCCTGGGTCTCCTTTGCGGCCTGCAAGCGGGTTTCCACCTCCTCAGCGCGGGCCAAGTTTTGGCGAGCTTGAGCAAGCTGAGCTTGCAGCTCCGCTATCTGGGCTTCCAGGGCCTCCACCTGCCGAGCATAGCCAATGCTTGAATTCTCTGAAGATGCTCCCAGGATGTCAACGTCACCAAGCTCGGTTAAAAGGTCTGCCATCTGATTACCTAAGTCTTGGCGAGCTTGCTCGTGGGAAGCTGATTGAGCACTGACATCTTGAACTTGGCGAGCCTGCAACTCGACAGCGTCAGCCAGTTCTAACACATGGTCTAGAGCAGAATTGCCGCCAGCGAGTTGCCAACTCAGAGCTTTGTGAGCCTCGCGGACGCGCCCCACCAAGTCAAATACGTTCATTCGATGGCCTTGGCACAGTAGCCCGTGAAGGAAAGCCCGGGCTAGGCGAATGGGCTCTGGATCAGCAGGCGGGGTAGTCCGGGCCCGAAGACGAGCGGCCCGGGTACCCATGGAAGAAGACGCCTCGCCAGATGTTCTCGTTGGGGCCGGAGTGGTCGGTTCAACTTCAGCAGCTGCCTCAATCTCTGGAACAGTCGGCGGAACCTCAGAACAGGCAGGTTCTGTCTCCACTTCGCTGGTCTGGTCCGTTGGGTCTGGTTGAAGAGGAGAAAGCTCAAGCAACGGTTGGAAAGCCTCTGTTGGAACCGTCGGAGACACTTCGCTGGTCTGAGCCATCCGGCTTGGTCGCAGAGGAGGGATCCAAAGTACTAATTGGAGATCTTCTGGCGGAAATGCCAAGGGGGCAGTAAAGTCAGAAACCTGGGTGGACTGGTCAAGAACTTTATCTTCAGCGGGAGCCAAGATAGGCTCTGGGATTGGACCAGTTCCGCTTGGAACAGCGGTTGGAAAAGCCGGTTGCACGGTGACTTCCTCAATAACCATGTCGAATTCCTCGACGACCGCCCCCTCACTGGCTTCAACAGCTTCTTCGAGGGCCATCCCCTCGCTGGCTTCAGCAGATTCTTCGGGGGCCATCCCCTCGCTGGCTTCAGCAGCTTCTTCGAGGGCCATCTCCTCGCTGACTTCAGTAATTTCCTCGATGACCGTCTCCGTGCTTGCCACAACGACTTCCTCGATGGCCAAGGTCACTTCTCCAACGAGTGGTTCTGGAGGCGGGACTTCCGCTATCACTGGCGCCTCTTCAACGACAGCGAGGCGAGGTCAGGTGCGGCGAACTTGTCAAAGGCAAAGTTAGCGAGTTGTTGACTAGCTTTAGGAAAATTAATCCGAGGTTGGTTCGCTTACCGGGTTGCTTACCAAGCCATACTCTCGCTGGTACCGCGCATCCTCTAGCAAGTCCTCTTCATCCTCAATAGGACGCTTCCGCGAGCTTTCGCCGCTCATTGGCCGGGGAACGACGGGAGCGGCCTCACTGTTGTGGCCCGCCACAGTTTCCCTCCGGACAGGTGCTTTTCCTCTGGCACCCTCAGATCCGTTGATTGTTCTCCGGCGGGGGGCAGACTGAAAAAGTGAACAAGAGGGTTAGGAAGAAGCACTTTGTCAATATGTCAAAGGAGGTTTGAAATTTACACATTTAGTGACATACCTCGGGTACGGGATCGCATTCTCGAATGACGATCCCCGTCGGGCGGCGAGCAGCAGGAACTGGCGGAAGCGCAAGTCTAGTTCCCGTCGCAGCCCCTGAACCTCTCTCCACACGGTCGCGCTGGGCATCGAGGATATCGCGGTCTGATTCGCCCAGAGTGTCGTATAAAGGACGAAAGATGGCAGCGAAGACCGCGTCGTCAGGGAATTCCTAGTGGTTGTCGGACAAGGACCGCCACCAAGTGAGGTAGGCGGGGTCGACGCCCTGCGAAGGCTCAATCTCCAGCAAGTTGGGAGAAAGAGGGTAGATGTTTTGCAGCGGGGTGACCCGGTCGGACTCGCCAACTTTCCTCCACGAGGTGTACTTATTGACCGAGTGGAGAAGTGGATAGGGAATCCCTTGATGGAAGCCGAGTTGCCTCGCGAAGTGATTGGGGGCATACAGCTCGAAGCCTTGTTCATCCTCGGCGAGCTGAAGGTCGCAGCACGAAGTGGCTCTCACGAAGGCAGTCTTGGCATCGTTGTCCGAACCAAGGCGGGGGAAGAAGCCCGTCGATAGGACTTCAGGATGGCGCCGGCGAACCATCATATCCATGGTAGGAGGCGGCTCAAGGTGGTTGTAGAGGATGGAAAGGCTGGCGAAGAAGGACAGAGGAGTTCGATTTGCGGCGTTCCTGCACACCACAAAGCCAAGCAGCCGGTCCTCGGGCAGGAATTCCACCGGGGCTCGCCGGAAGAGCGGAAAGTGCGTCCACAGGTCCAGGATCCACAGAGGGCCGCCGGAAAGATGGAAGGGCCTCAGGGACAGCGGGTGCAAGGTCCGATAGAGCGCGCCTAGTACGGGTTGCCCTAGCCCTACTTCAACTCCATTATACAGTGCTTCGGCCAGCCTTGTCCATTTCCCGGTGGGCTTGTGAGCACTACCGCAGAAGATAATTGTTGAGCCAATACTCCAGAAAGGCGATGCCTCCTTCATGCTGCTCCGCGTGGCCAATGTAAAACTTCCTCCACGCCCCATATGAACCTCTCAGGGCGCGGCGGGCCCCCAGGTTGCAGGCGTGTGTGAACTCAGTCGACGCAAAGTCGCCTGGCGCATATGGCTTTGCGTGAATTGGCAGCCCGGCGATGACGAGGATGTCCAGCAGAGAGATGCCCATCTGCCCGAAGGGGAAGTCGAAGGTGTTAGTGGCACTGTTCCACAAACAGGCCATGGCGGCGAGGGGTGCTCGGTCGGTGTGAGGGGGCAGTGAGAAACTCAAGGCAATGGCTTCGTGGATGCCAGTTGCTTCCCAGATCGTTTGGTCGGTCTGGAGGCGTTCCGCGTACCACGCCCGATCCTCTGCAGTGGCGCTGGGCCATTCCCCGACCCGGATGTTTATATGAGAGCGGGCCTGCCAGGAGGAGAAGTTCCCCGATTCGCGTCGTTGGGCCAAGATTGGTCGACGCACGGAAGCGGTGTAATGGTTGAGATCGGCGGCGGACGGAGTCTGTGACGGAGTCGGACCGAGCAGAGCTGCCCCTGTTTCAAGGAAGTAGATGGGTGTTCCTTGAGGCGGGTTGCTGGCGAAACGACGAGCAAGGCTGGTCAACCAAGAGTTCGCCGCCGTGAGGCTAAGGTTCAGGTCATTAGCAAAAGGTTTGGGAGCCATTGTTTCCGGTCGATGTAAGGTCGGTACTGGAGTTTGGCTGGTTGCAGAAGGCAAAGGCTGATTGGAAAGTGATGGTGAGATGTGGGGACCCGCATCGAGGTTTATAAAGGAGACGAACCGTAACGTCCCTGTCAATCAGTGGCCGCAACGAAAAGACGCAATGACGACCGAAACGTCAGCGCGTTTCAAAATTCAAAAAGCCGTAATGATGAAGGGAGGCGATGACGCCGAAACGTCAGTACCTTTTGAAATACGAATTCCCATAAAAAGCTTATTTAGGCCTTTTCGCTTATCCGTTGCGAAATGGATTAAGCTCAAGGCCTAGGGGGCAATGTTTGAGCCCAGTGGGCATTTTCGGTCCAAGACTCGAGATAGGTTTTGGATAGCATTTGGGCCAGGGCCTATGGCCTTTTTAGCCCACGAAGGGTGGCGAGGTCTGGCAGCACGCGACGAGGACTTTGTCAAAAAGATTCTGATACCCCGCGAGATTCGATGTCCTCGCGGGATCCTTATCTCCAGTTCGCATGGGACTCTACAGGCCTAGCGAGGGTGAGCTGGAATTGAACGATAATGCCCTCGGGATAAGATCGTTTAATGTTTGAGTTCGCGTACGACTCTACAATGAAACGATGCGAGGCGGTGAACAAGACCTAAGCAAGGTTGGTTTGACACGTGTTGCATGGAGCGCACGACTGGCGAGTTAAACGTATCCTTGTGGAATTCTAGTTGCTGAGTCCGAAGTGGATTGTGATTAGGTTTCCGCGGGTTGCTTACAGATGATTATATAAAGAAGCTCCACGGCTTACAGAAAGGACACACAATCAATCAATCAACAACTCTCTCAAACAGACGAACACAGTCAGTACAACCTTCGAGCCTCCTCGAAAACCCTTACGTTCTAAGCGCACCCTGCCTTAGATCTCAGAGCCCGTCAGGACTCGTCTCCGATTTCCCTATTGTTGCTCTGCTCTCTCTAACAGTGAGTATCGATCGACAGGTGACAAGAAGATTAAACTCGTAAATTTCCTCGCCCGCGAGGTGGCACCGGAGCTCTCTTTCGCCTGGTTAGAAGTCAAGAACGCGCACCGTTCTCTTTCCTCATCCGTGAGGTGGCACGCCCCGCACACATCGTTTTACTTTTGTTCCCTAATCTCCCTGCTGAGGACGTGGGCCAAAACAAATTGTTCAATTGAAAACTCGACATATTGGACTCTTGGAAAATCCCAAGAAAAACGAGACAATCAATAGGTCTGAAAGGTAACAGTACGGTGTTACTAAATAAAATGATGCAGTCTTCCTTAGAAAATCCAAACATCCTCGGGCTAGAATGAAAATCCCAAGAATTATAAATAGTTCATAATAACTGTGGTGGGATTCGGTCCCATGGATTATGTTTTACTGCATAAGAATTGGTGTGTTCTCTACTGGTGTTTTGGTATAACTGTAAATTAGATGAGAAGTAGAGTGCAAAGAATTATGAACCAACTAAATCTAAGAAACCAATTGGACGGCACTGTTAGGGGAAAATGTATTAAGGAGAAGGGGTCTACTGTGTCGTTTTCATCAGCCAACTCTGACATCTAGTTTCTGCTGTAACTCAAGATGTTGCTAATCAATGTATTATGTTCTTCTGTTTATGAACGCATATATGTTAAGATATTGATGTTCATGTGTTTAGGTTAGTTTGAAAAATATCTTTTATTGGATGATGTTTTAGTATATGCATCATTATGATTTCAGTCTAATAAATGGCATCAGAGCTTCGGGCATTCATACAATGTAAAGCAGGAATTAGTTTTGATTTGGAAACAAAACAAGAAAATCAATTTTAGATAATATAACTGGTAATGAGAATATCAGTTTCTTAGGTGCAGAAAGCAACTAAACCTATAGTAATAGACTGTTCTCAATGAGATTACGTGCATTAGACATTCATACTTAGTTGGACATGGTTTTGTTATAGCATGCTACTATATATACACATGAATTTGTCATGATAACATGCTGGACTTGCATATAAATAAATTGCATTATTCCGTTTTGTTATTGGCCTTGATCACATGTTATCAGCTTAATCGATTTGGACTACTAGGTTAACCTTCAATACATATAGAGCAAATAGTTTTGCAACAACCTAGGCAAATTATAAATCTTTTATGGTCATTGTTTTTGGGTATGCGCGTATATGTCGTATCAGTTCAATGTGAGCATAATAGACCAGGAAATAGCTAAAAGAAACATGCTCTTCTTTTACACTTTAAAGGTTTTGAATCTTTTCATGAATAATGGAACATGTTCCATGAGAATTGAAACTCCATGTTCTGCAGTAGAAATTAGACTCGATACAAGATGCATTTTCTTTCTGGCAAACGAAGCCCATGTTTTGAGATTTCAGTAATAATTGACTGAATGACTTACAGAGTCAGACTGCAGAATCATATACTTGAGTACGAACAAAGGCACATTCATGCTTGTATTGCACATACTGATCAACCATTCAAATATATGGTACGGTCTAGGTAAGCCTGCTCTCCTTGTTTTAGTCGAGCAACATTTCTCACCTTTTATGTTGATTTGGAAATAGTGAAAATGTTTTGCAGCTTTGTTTGAAAAGTAACACTAGTTGAGTAGTGAGTTTTACATATATAATAATTCACAGTTAATGAAATTTAAGTGTCTGAAGGGTTAGTTTATTTTATTTTTTTGAAAATGTGTAAAGGGTGGCTTTATCTTAGTGGTAATCCATTTGAAGCCTATAAATTGTCGTAATCAAACCAGGGTTAAGGTTGGATTAAGCAGACCAGGTTTGTCGTAATCAAACCAGACCAAATAAAATAAAATAAAAAACAGGGTTAAGCATAGAGACAAGTGTCGCCGTGTAATTAGCTGAATCAGGTTTTTTTTTTGGAACAAGACAGGAGGAGTGAAGAAACCTATTACAACCACAAACAAATATCTACGAGTCTCTCTCTCATTCCATTTTGAATTTCAAGCTCGGTTTGCTCTCTTATCTCTCTCTCTCTCTCTCTTATCTCTCTCTCTCTCTCAGAGTTTTGAAATGAGTGAGTCTCTCTCTCCGCTGTGGTTTGCTGTTCCCCCGCAAGGTACGCTTTCCCCATACCTTTCTATCTGTCGTTTTGTTCTTCGGTAATCAAATTCAATTCAAACACTCTTTGATTCTATTCAATTTTGATCTCTTCACGGCGGCGGGTTTGGATGATGTGGGTTTCATATGGGTTTTGCCTTTGATCTCGATTAGTCCCTTGGGTCCATGATTAAGAAGAAACCGGTAAGAATCTGAGCGAGACATGCGTGAAATCTCATATCAAAATATTGGTGCTCCCTCTTTTCGTGAGATTGAGGAACCATTTTTGACTAGGGTTTCATGTTGTCCTGCCCCGAATTCTGAGGGGTTCTTCTTTCATCAGTCTCTTAATTAATGCTGCCTTGTCGGTTTATCTTGTAAAGATTGCAAAAAATTCATTCCTGCCTCTGTTGGTTTATCTTGTAAAGATTGCAAATTTACAAGCCCTTGTTGCCTTGTCGGTTTATCTTATAAAGATTACTCACTAGCTATTGCTGCGTTGTCGATTTATCATGTAAAGATTGCAAAAATTCATTGTTGCCTCTGTCAGTTTATCTTGTAAAGATTGAAAATTTACCAGCCATTGTTGCCTCATCCGTTTATCCTATAAACATTGCTCACTAGCTATCGCTGCCTTGTCGGTTTATCATGTAAAGATTGCAAAAAATTTATTGCTGCCTCTGTCGGTAACAATTAATTGGGGATGACATGACTATAGTTTTGGCCTCATCATTGACTGGGTATGTTATCTCTCATTGTTGCCTTTGATCATCATTCAGTGATGTGTTCTCGATTAGTCCCTTCGGTATGATGAAGAAGAAACCTGTAATCTGAGAGAGACATGAATGTAATCTCAATTCAAAATATTGGTACTCCCTCTTTTCTTGAGGTTGAGGAACCATTTTTGACTGGGTTTCAGGTTGTCCATCCCCGAATTCTGAGGGGTTTCTTCTTTCTTCACTCCCTTAATTATTGTTACAAAGTAACAATTAATTGTGAAAAGGTTGCCATTTGATCCCTTCAAAATGAGGGTATATGAAATATTTGAAAAGACTTGTGGGAATCGGTCCCTCACTGTTGCCTCTGATATTTAAAGCATTGTTGGGGAGACTAATGAAATTGTTGCTTTGTCGGTTTACTGTTGGGCTTTAGTTCTTTTTCCCACATTGTAGCCGTTAAGATAGGGAAGGGATGCATTGTTCTGCAATAAGTCGGGTGCTGTTGTAATTATATGATCCAATGTTACTTTAATTCAGCCTGCATTAATTTCTGTGAATTTGGATCATTCTCTGATTGTAGCAGGAAATTGAACTTTTTGTTGGTAAGATAGTTGGATGGCAGGTGTGAAGCTTTTTGTAATTCTTTTTGGACTTGCATAATACATTTTTGTGGGACATATGAGCTACTTGGAAGGGCTTCTTTTCTCATAAGTTTAATGTGAATCATGGTGCTTCTGTGTATTATTATAGTTGAAGTCACAAATAATCTGAACATTTTTGCCTCTTATAATGCTAGTTCCTCTTGTTGGTATTGCATTCAACAAAGGCTTGTATGAAGGCTACCCTATGATATAGAGAATTTGTATAAGCCTTGTCTTGGACTCTTCTTATAGACAATACATTTACATGATGTTATGAATTTGTATCTACTTAATAGAGAATTCATTTACATGATATATTGAATACAAGGGAATAGTCGGAATACATTGATATACATTTGAACTGTGTCTTTTCTTGGGGTCAAACGGCATGCAATCCAGGTCAAAATCTGCAGGATTTCTTTTTTCGTAAGTCCCGCAATTTCTGATCTTACGATGTAACAATTATGTCAAGGTTGCTGGTTGATCCCTTAAAAATAAGGGTATCTGAAAGTTTTGAAAATACTAGTTTGAAATTGTCCCTAAAAGGTTGCCAATGAGATTTAAAGCATTTTGCAAACATGTTGCCATCCTTGGAATTTCGCCACTCGTGTGATTTTTTGCCTATCTTGAGGTTTCAGCAACCAACTTGTTGATGCAGTAGTGTGGGGGGAGACTACTGATATATTTACCTTGTCGGTTTTTGCTAAAAAGATTGTCCTCACTCAAGTGATTATGAATGCATTATGAGAATAAAGTCTACTATGTGGTGGGACATATTAGATTTGGACACCCCACCACTACTAATAATCTCAACTAATTCTGAGAATAAAGTCTCAACTGATATTAGTTTTATTGGGAAGGGTTAATAGTACTGGTATTTGTCAGGAGAATATTGTGCAAAGTCTTTGTGTGCTTGCAGTGTTTGGCCATTGTCCTCTTGAAGGGAAAGTTGTGTGGGGAGAGTTTAATATGGAGGATACTATTTCTAATGCAGCTTGAAATTTTGTTGATATGATCTTCGTTGAGGACAATGTTTTGGTACAAGCAAAAAGGTGCTTTCCCATGTTGTGGAAGGTATGATTTCTGAAAATGAAGGGATCAGTCCCTACCTTGTCTACGACTTCAAATGTTTAGTGTTATATTGGAATGTGCGCGGTTATGGGGGAAAGAAGTTTAGAACTGCTATTTCTGATCTTGTTCCTCTATATGAGTTTGATGTTTTAATTGTATCTGAACCTAGAGTTTCTTTCTCTAGAGCTAAAAATTTTCTTCGAAAACATGGCTTCTCTGATGCTATAAGCGTCTGATGCTAGAGGTTTGCTGGAGTTTGGTTTATAAGATTAAATTAAGTGTTTATTTTATTGATTGTAATTGTCAATCTGTCACTCTTAAAGTTTCATATGTTGGAGCTCAAGAATGTATTCTGTTTATGTCACATCCCGACCCTTATATTTTTACCTTATTCACTAGTTTAATTATAATAAGAATTTTACCGTCCCCGTCATTGAGTTATTAGTTTAATTGGTCCCTAGAAGGGTTTCGGGGACGATTATGTGCGGAGGATTATTCGTATGAGGAAATTATGACGACGGTAAAAATAGTAAATTTTAGCTAGTAAAAGGTAATTTTTATTCGGGTATTATTTTTTCGGGGTGTTTTATTTTGGAGTGGGCTGATATTTGATGGACCGGTTTGGGGTGTGAGGCCCAAACCCATTCTCTTTTCCTCTCCTTTTTCTCCCAGTTTTCCCGCACCCGAACCCCCTCCCGCTGTCCGATTTTCCGACCGCTAGACCGCCGCCGTCCGGCCGCCCCAGACCTCCGCACCGGTCCCAATCGATCGGTCTCCGACCCAGCTATCTTCCAGGACCGGTGACAGCCCCCCTAGCGCCGCCGTGAGAGAGCGGTGCCGCCCGAAAGGCTAGGCTGCCCCGAACTTTCGGTCGCCGGAACTCCCTCATCCGGCCACCAATCCGGGCAAGCTTGGTACGGTTTTGTAGCCCTCCTCCCGTGCATCAACCCCTCCAAACAGCTCACTCCCTCTTGAGCTAGGTAAGGAGAAATGTGGAGTTGAAATTTCTAGGGCTTTTAAGTTGTTTTCGTTCGATTAGCCTAGTTAGGCTTGGAATTTGGTGATGTGTTGGTCATGAAAGTTGTAGAGCATGATGAGGAGATTATTCTGTCAAAATATCATAGGTTTTGGAGGTCGACGGAATTGGCCTCCGGCAGCCGCTGCCGGCGGAGCCGCCGCTGGGTAGGAGATTTTTAGGGTTTTAAGTGTGGAATATTAAGAGGAGTATATTAATGTGATTTATGGAATTTTTGGATGAGATTTGGATAGGTTTGTGAATTTCCGAAGTTTGATATTTTTGGCGGTTAATTAATGTAGAATCCGGCCGTAGGATTTAAGTCGTATTTTGGAGAGGTTGTATTTACGACTGTTGAATATGATATTTAAGTTCGGATCGTTCCGATCTAAGAATATCGAAGTTAGGCAATGATGAGCGTATTTATGGCTCTCGGGTAATTTTGCCTATTTTGATTAAATATTGGATTATTGGTTGGGAAATTAATATTATATTTGGAACAGGACGTGAGGAGGCTCGAGCAGACGAGTCCCCAGATCGACATCAGGCTTAGGCCAAATTTGTGAGTGGACGTTTATTTTAAATAAATGCATGCTATGGTTCATGGTTGATCAATTAATGTTGCGGAATATTCTAACGTCATTTTAATTTGACGATTTTTATTTCTCTTGGATAGTTACCGAAAATGGGATTTTCGGTGAATATAAATATGTATTTATGAGAGAGTATGTATATAAATGCTAGCTAGCCATATGTGTCTGTCCACCTTAATGGCGTAGCATATAGCCGCATTATGGTGTGACGTGAGCGTTGGACGTAAGCGTAGTAGCCCTATTTGAGTGTTTAAATTCATATAGGGGGTATGGACACATATTTATACACCCGTCTGTCCACTTGATGGCGTAGTGTAGCACCTCATTAAGGCGTGACGTGAGCGTTGGACGCGAGCGTAGTAGCCCTATATAGACCCATGAATTTATATAGGGAGTATGGACGAGTGTAAATACATACATATATTATAGAGTCTGAGAGGCTCGATATTTTATGGGATAAAAGTTTTATCACTTGCGGCATGCATTCGATTTTTCCTTAGAAATTAATTTGGGGAAACATAAATATTTTATTTATTATTTTAATTTTTGTCCACTCACTCTAACGTTATTAAATGTTTTCCCCTGGGCCTTTCGTTTTAAATTGCCCAGTCTGCAGGGTTCGGGTTGGATCTAGTAGGAGGCGAGGCATAGTCACCCGCATTTCTGCCAGTTTTCATCATTAGGTTACATGTTTAACCTACTCGTGTTTTCTTGCTTCCGCTTGTGTTTAGTAGCTCTGAATACTTTGGGATTATTGTATATTATGTGATGTTCGGAGGTGTTGAATTAAGAGTGTAATATGAAATTTTTGAGTTAGGGTTGTCCATCTGCAAGGGAGATTTTCTTAATCTTTTCATTAAATTTTCCTTGGAGGTGGTCCCCGCACGACTTACTCCGGGTTTCAGGGTGAAATTCGGGGTGGGTCGTGTCAGTTGGTATCAGAGCTATAGGTTTCCTTTTCCTGCTTCCTTGTCATTATCATATTTGCCTAAGTAGCACGTAGTGTCTATAGAGTGATGATCCGACCGCGGCGGATTCATTGGCATTTTATGCTTTTTATGCTATGTGTTATTGGGTATATGTGATTATTGTGTTAGTCTTGTTTATGGACTACTAAATTTCTTCTTCCTCAGGTACTATGCCTCCTAGGCGCCCACGACAACCCCGTGTGGCTACTTCGACCAATGCCGATGAGGGCAATGAGGTCAAGGGACTGGTTGATGATATTGGGAATATGCTAAGGGATGTCATGGATCGAGCTCCACAACCTCATACAGTGAAGAGGAGAGAAGTTCATGAGGCTGGAGCAAGAGAGTTCAAGGGTGCCAAGGGACCCCTTGATGCTTATATTGGGTGGACAAAATGGAAAAGGCTTTTGCGAGCACAGATTTGCTAGAAGAAAGGAAGGTGAAGATGGCAGTAACTTTCCTGGATGATTCAGCACATCACTGGTGGTCGCTCGCTAGCAGGAATGTTGAGGATGCGCTGAATATGTCGTGGGAGCAGTTTAAAACGCTTTTCTTGGGGCAATATTTCAGTCATGCCCACCGCAGCAGAATTCTGTCGGATTTCCTGAATATGAAGAAGATGGATGATGAGGGTGTTATAGAGTTCCAGGAGAGATTCACTTCCCTGAGCTATCATGTGTCATATTTGGTTCCTGATGAGAGGACCAGGATGGAGATGTTCATTGGGGCACTTGGTGGAGTGTTTGCAGATAAGATGACGAGTGTTTATTACCCGACTTTCTCTGACGCTGTTCATGCAGCCATAGCCATTGAGTCTATGGGGATTTATAGTGCTCGGCCACGAGATTTCGGTGGCCCCAGTCAAGGTCCATCCAAGAAATCCGCTTCATCATCCGCTTTAGGTTCATCAGCTGGTAGTGGCAGTAGTGGGGGATCAGGTTCTAATTCTCGGTTCAGGGTTAGAGGACGTCACAGGAGACCTGCTAGGAGCCAGTTGGGTAGGCAGCAGTTTGGGCAGTATGGTTCGGGTGGCAGTTTTCATGGTGGGTCATCCGGTAGCCAGACTTTTTCATATGGGCAGCAGCAGCAGTTTTCTGGGTGCTTTGAGTGTGGAGGTCAGGACCACTTCAGGAGAGATTGCCCATTGTTGGCTCAGAGGACCACTCCCACCCCTACTCAGCCTGTTGGTCAGTCTTCAGCTGGAGGCTCTAGTAGTGGTGCCCAGGGCAGTGCTTCGGTCAGAGGTGGTTCTCAGCGGGGAAGTGGTCAGCGTGGACGTCCCATGACTCGCGCTAGACTGCATGCTATGACCCAGCAGGAGGGCAGTGCTTCGGTCAGAGGTGGTTCTCAGCGGGGAAGTGGTCAGCGTGGACGTCCCATGACTCGCGCTAGACTGCATGCTATGACCCAGCAGGAGGGTCGTACTTCTCCATATGTCATCATTGGTACGTTGTTAATTTTTGGTCAACCAGCATTTACTTTAATTGATCCCGGAGCCACGCATTCATTCATGTCTAGTCGATTCGCCCTCTATGCAAATGTGCCATCATCGTCTCTTCCAGGCGAGTGGTATGTGTCTCTACCCTCTGGTGAGGTGATGAGAATAAATTGGGTATTTAGTGGCTGTGAAGTGGTAGTGGAAGGAGTCAATTTCGAGGCTGATTTAATTCCTTTAGATATAGTGGAGTTTGATGTGATCTTGGGAATGGACTTTTTGGAAGCATATAGAGCTATGGTAGATTGTTTTCAAAAAGTAGTGGTGCTTCGAAGTCCAGATGGTTTTGAGGTTGCTTTCCAAGGGGAAAGAGATGTTATTTTTAGTTGCATAATTTCCGCTGTTGCTGCAAGGAAATTGTTGAGTAAAGGCTGTCAGGCATTTTTAGCTCATGTGGTGGATACAAGTATGAGAGTTGTGGGATTAGAAGATATTCCTGTAGTAAGAGAGTTTCCGGATGTTTTTCCTGAGGAGTTGCCTGGTTTGCCTCCTGCAAGGGAGATAGACTTCTATATAGAATTACTACTCGGAACTATGCCGATCTCTTAGGCGCCTTACAGAATGGCTCCAGCGGAATTGAAAGAGTTGAAGACTCAATTGCAGGAGTTGGTAGATAAGGGTTTTATTCGGCCTAGCATGTCTCCATGGGGTGCTCCGGTGTTATTTGTTAAGAAGAAAGATGGCACCATGAGACTGTGCATTGATTATAGGAAGTTGAATCAGGTCACAGTGAAGAATAAATATCCCTTGCCTCGGATCGATGATTTATTTGATCAGTTGAGGGGTGCCTCTGTTTTCTCCAAGATTGATTTGAGATCGGGGTATCATCAGTTGCGGATCCGAGAGGGTGACATAGCCAAGACTGCTTTCCGATCACGTTATGGTCATTATGAATTTGTGGTGATGCCTTTTGGACTTATTAATGCACCCGCGACGTTCATGGATCTCATGAATAGGGTGTTTAGTCCATATCTTGATCGTTTCGTGATCGTATTCATAGATGATATCTTGGTTTACTCAAGAAGTGAGAATGAACATGCCAAGCATCTAAGAATAATATTGCGGACTTTGGAAAAGTCGCAGTTATTTACTAAGTTTAGCAAGTGAGTTTTGGCTAGATAAAGTGGGGTTCTTAGGTCATGTGATTTCTGCAGAAGGAGTTAGTGTGGATCCCCAAAAGGTGGAAGCAGTGTCGAATTGGAGAAGACCCACCAATGTGACGGAGATTCGTAGTTTCTTGGGTTTAGCAGGTTATTATCGGCGCTTTGTGAAAGATTTTTCAAAGATTGCTGCTCCTCTCACAAAGTTAACCAGGAAGGGGGTTAAGTTTGAATGGTCAGATCAGTGCGAGCAAAGTTTTCAAGAATTGAAGAATTGCTTGACAAGTGCTCCTGTTTTGGCACTTCCGGATGATAGTGGAGAATATGTGGTCTATTGTGATGCTTCTAGACGTGGTCTAGGTGGAGTTTTGATGCAGCATGATCGAGTTATTGCCTACGCTTCTAGGCAATTGAAGTCGCATGAGGGGAATTATCCTACTCATGATCTGGAGCTTGCAGCGGTAGTTTTTGCTCTCAAGTTGTGGAGACACTATCTTTATGGAGCCAAGTGTCAGATATTTACCGATCACAAGAGTCTTCGGTATGTGTGCACTCAAAGAGAGCTTAATATGAGACAGAGAAGGTGGATGGAGTTAATCAATGATTATGATTGCACTATTGAGTATCATCCTGGAAAAGCTAATGTAGTAGCTGATGCTCTTAGTCGAAATCCCTCCATATCTTTATCTCATATAAAGATGGTTCGTGTTCCGCTTCTTTGTGAGTTGCGAGCTACAGGAGTGGATTTATCAGTGGATGAGGTTGGTGCTTTGATAGCCAGTTTTCATGTGAGGCCAGTTTTGGTTGATAGAGTGCGGGAAGCACAGTATAATGATCCTTCCATAGTTCGATTGATGGAAAGAGCTTCGAATGGAGCCGCAGCTGATCATTTTTCAGTTAGAAGAGATGAGACTCTATTGTTTAAGAATCGGCTATGTGTTCCAAAAAGAAATGAAGAGTTAAAGAGTGAAATTATGGAGGAAGCTCATAGCTCTGCATATGCTGCTCATCCGGGTAGCACAAAAATGTATCGGATTTTGAAGGATTATTATTGGTGGCCAAACATGAAGAGGGAAATTGCAGCTTATGTGAGTAGATGTCTGATTTGTCAGCAAGTCAAGGGTGAAAGGCAGAAGCCTTCTGGGTTGCTTGAGCCATTGCCTATTCCAGTGTGGAAGTGGGACCACATCACCATGGATTTTGTTTTTAGTTTACCTCGTACCCGTGAAGGGCATAACGGTATTTGGGTGATTGTGGATAGACTCACCAAGTCTGCACATTGCTTGCCAGTGGGAAAGAAGTATAAATTGGATAAATTGGCGGAGCTTTATGTGAACGAAATTGTGAGGCTTCATGGTGTTCCTGAATCAATAGTGTCAGATCGGGATCCTCGATTTGCTTCTAAATTTTGGGGAGCTCTTCAGGCAGCTTTAGGTACCCAATTACTCTTCAGTACTGCTTTTCATCCTCAGACTGATGGGTAGTCCAAGAGGACTATTCAGACTTTGGAGGATATGTTGAGGGCTTGTGCCATGCAGTTCAGAGGTAGCTGGGATAAAAACCTATCTTTGATGGAATTTGCCTATAATAATAGCTATCATTCTAGCATTGGTATGGCGCCCTTTGAGGCTCTTTATGGGAGGCAGTGTCGCACGTCTTTGTGTTGGAATGAAGTGGGGGAAAAAGAGCTTTATGGCCCAGAGTTAATCCATGTTACGAATGAGAAGATTAAAGTGGTTAGAGATAGACTCAAGACCGCTCAAAGTAGGCAGAAGAGTTATGCAGATGTCCGTAGGAGAGATCTTGAATTTCAAGTGGGTGATTGGGTGTTCCTGAAATTATCTCCTTGGAAATGGGTTGTGCACTTCGGGAAGCGTGGGAAGCTTAGCCCGAGGTATATTAGCCCTTATGAGATTATTGAGCGAGTTGGCTCACTTGCTTATCGGCTACTTTTGCCTCCAGAGTTAGCTAGGATACATAATGTGTTTCATGTATCCATGCTTCGCAAGTATATTGTCGATCCTTCTCATGTGCTGCAAGAGCAGACGATCTGTTTGACGAGAGATTTGACCTATGAAGATGAACCGGTTCAGATTCTCGACCGAAAGGAGCAAGTGCTTAGAAACAAGACAATTCCACTTGTCAAGGTGCTTTGGAGAAGTCATCAAGTAGAAGAAGCTACTTAGGAATCAGAGGAGCAAATGATGCAGCAGTATCCCTATCTCTTCGGATGACAGGTACGTAAATTTCGAGGACGAAATTTTTTATAAGAAGGGGAGAATTGTCAAATCCCGACCCTTATATTTTTACCTTATTCACTAGCTTAATTATAATAAGAATTTTACCGTCCCCGTCATTGAGTTATTATTTTAATTGGTCCCTAGAGGGGTTTCGGGGACGATTATGTGCGGAGGATTATTCGTATGAGGAAATTATGACGACGGTAAAAATAGTAAATTTTAGCTAGTAAAAGGTAATTTTTATTCGGGTATTATTTTTTTGGGGTGTTTTATTTTAGAGTGGGTTGATATTTGATGGACCGGTTTGGGGTGTGAGGCCCAAACCCATTCTCTTTTCCTTTCCTTTTTCTCCCGGTTTTCCCGCACCCGAACCCCCTCCCGCTGTCCGATTTTCCGACCGCCAAACCGCCGCCGTCCGGCCGCCCCAAACCGCCGCACCGGTCCCAATTGATCGGTCTCCGACCCAGCTATCTTCCAGGACCGGTGACAGCCCCCCTAGCGCCGCCGTGAGAGAGCGGTGCCGCCCGAAAGGCTAGGCTGCCCCGAACTTCCGGTCGCCGGAACTCCCTCCTCCGGCCACCAATCCGGGCAAGCTTGGTACGGCTTTGTAGCCCTCCTCCCGTGCAGAAACCCCTCCAAACAGCTCACTCCCTCTTGAGCTAGGTAAGGAGAAATGTGGAGTTGAAATTTCTAGGGCTTTTAAGTTGTTTTCGTTCGATTAGCCTAGTTAGGCTTGGAATTTGGTGATGTGTTGGACATGAAAATTGTAGAGCATGATGAGGAGATTATTCTGTCAAAATTTCATAGGTTTTGGAGGTCGACGGAATTGGCCTCCGGCCGCTGCTGCAGGCGGAGCCGCCGCCGGGTAGGAGAGTTTTAGGGTTTAAGTGTGGAATATTAAGAGGAGTATATTGATGTGATTTATGGAATTTTTGGATGAGATTTGAATAGGTTTGTGAATTTCCGAAGTTTAGTATTTTTGGCGGTTAATTAATGTAGAATCCGGCCGTAGGATTTAAGTCGTATTTTGGAGAGGTTGTATTTACGACTGTTGAGTATGATATTTAAGTTCGGATTGTTCCGATTTAAGAATATCGAAGTTAGGCAATGATGAGCGTATTTATGGCTCTCGGGTAATTTTGCCTATTTTGATTAAATATTGGATTATTGGTTGGGAAATTAATATTATATTTGGAACAGGACGTGAGGAGGCTCGAGCAGACGAGACCCCAGATCGACATCAGGCTTAGGCCAAATTTGTGAGTGGACGTTTATTTTAAATAAATGCATGCTATGGTTCATGGTTGATCAATTAATGTTGCGGAATATTCTAACGTCATTTTAATTTGACGATTTTTATTTCTCTTGGAGAGTTACCGAAAATGGGATTTTCGGTGAATATAAATATGTATTTATGAGAGAGTATGTATATAAATGCTAGCTAGCCATATGTGTCTGTCCACCTTAATGGCGTAGCATATAGCCGCATTATGGTGTGACGTGAGCGTTGGACGTAAGCGTAGTAGCCCTATTTGAGTGTTTAAATTCATATAGGGGGTATGGACACATATTTATACACCCGTCTGTCCACTTGATGGCGTAGTGTAGCACCTCATTAAGGCGTGACGTGAGCGTTGGACGCGAGCGTAGTAGCCCTATATAGACCCATGAATTTATATAGGGAGTATGGACGAGTGTAAATACATACATATATTATAGAGTCTGAGAGGCTCGATATTTTATGGGATAAAAGTTTTATCACTTGCGGCATGCATTCGATTTTTCCTTAGAAATTAATTTGGGGAAACATAAATATTTTATTTATTATTTTAATTTTTGTCCACTCACTCTAACGTTATTAAATGTTTTCCCCTGGGCCTTTCGTTTTAAATTGCCCAGTCTGCAGAGTTCGGGTTGGATCTAGTAGGAGGCGAGGCATAGTCACCCGCATTTCTGCCAGTTTTCATCATTAGGTTACATGTTTAACCTACTCGTGTTTTCTTGCTTCCGCTTGTGTTTAGTAGCTCTGAATACTTTGGGATTATTGTATATTATGTGATGTTCGGAGGTGTTGAATTAAGAGTGTAATATGAAATTTTCGAGTTAGTGTTGTCCATCTGTAAGGGAGATTTTCTTAATCTTTTCAGTAAATTTTTCTTGGAGGTGGTCCCCGCACGACTTACTCCGGATTTCAGGGTAAAATTCGGGGTGGGTCGTTTCAGTTTATGCTAGTCCTACTACCTCTATGAGATGTCAACTTTGGAATTATCTTTCTGCCTTGGCTACTCGTTGTCAGCTTCCATGGTTAATCATAGGTGATGTCAATGAATTGTATTGTAGTGCAGATAAAAATGGTGGATTTATGGCTGGAAAAATTGGTGGGATGAAAAAGTGGGTTGATCAATTTGGTATACTTGATCTGAGATTTCAAGGATCTGCTTTCACTTGGACCGATAAGAAGATTTAAAGAACAACTTGATAGAGAGGGTTTTGTACTCATCCTCGTGCATAATAATGCAAACAATTCTGAAAGTTCAAGTGAAAATTATACAGCGCACCCGGGTGCGCCACGCACCCGTCCATTTCCGCCGTCCATTTTGAAAAAATCAAAAGTCCGCGTCAAATGGACGGCGGAGATGGACGGGTGCGCTGAATACGCTCTCAAGTTCAAGAATTAATACAAAACCAAAGATGATGACTATGATGAGTTGGCATGAGTTGAATTTCCAATATGTTATTTTCTGTGAAATGTTAAGTTGCTTCAGTCCAGATATCCAATTGCAGAATCTAATTTCATGTTATGTGTGCACGTAAAAAAACGTTCAATTTACTTCAACTAAACTGGATCTGCTCGAAGATAAAACATGAAGTGTTACAGACACATAGCGATTACAACCGGAAAGCATATAGTTGCCAGGGTATGAAGCTTCCTATGAGGCGTCAAACTATCTGTCAAGCATTCTTTAATTGCCTCCTGATCAAGACTAGCCTCACATAAAGCCAGTCATAGGAAACATTCAAGAAATGTACGTATGCATATCTCCATGACCTGTTGGATATCAAACTGCAGCAGACACCCCAAAATGCTACAAACAAATCCAATCCCCATATATACTTAACCCACGTCTTATCAGCTCAGCCTCAACTTCATGACAATTGAACATTGCTTTGTCCGGAGCACACATATTTGGAAGTGGAAGTCCACAAAGTTGAGGGTTTCCAATATAAATCAAATCCTTGGAGCTGTGTTCCTATTGGAATTGTTCCTGACAAATTGTTATATGACAAGTCCAAGAAAGCAAGACGGTCTACCCGAGCAAGGCTTGCTGGAATGTTTCCATCTATCTGGTTTCTTGATAAATCAAGAGAATCTAATGACTGCAGAAGTTAAATTTTTGGGTTCATATGGGCCATGTGGCCATATGGGCTTTGAGTTCATTTGGGTTCCTACTACATACACTCTAGGCCAAGCCCTTTACACAATCCAAAAAAAACGACTAACATAGGAAGTCATCACTTCTTTCTACAAAAAAAAAAAAAAAAAAAAAAACGAAGCGTTGAACTTAATTCCCCAACTCTCTCTGTCTTTCACTTCATTAAAAAAGTATTCTGTATCAGTTGTATCAGTTGACCAAAAATCAGGGTCCGATGGCCTTCAGCAACTCCTCCCTCTTTGCTTCCAATCTCACTCTCCGTCGCTCTATACTTTCCGATTCCGAATTTGCCCCTCCGGACGAGGCCCCCAAGCTCCTCCTTCCCTCTCTCCATGCCAACACTTTGTCCAGAAAGTTGTACGAAACCTCTCTCTCTCTTCCTCTGCGTGTAGTCAATTCAGCTCTAGCTAGGGTTTCGATTTTGATTAATATGATGTTCAATTCTGTGCAGGAACGTTGCGTGTGCCTCTAGCAATGGTGTCAATGCAGTTGGTTCCTCCTCGCCGGTCAGTTGTTCAAAATGATATGTCGTGCTGATTTTTGCTCTCTCTTTTCTGTTCCATAAAGTCTCATTTTCTGCTTATATTATCAAGGTTGTATTGGGAAGTGGTCTTATTGATGAACAATTAGCTGTGTTTTATTGGGTGTGAATGTGGAAATGTTTTATTGGGTGTGAATGTGGAAATGAATGAGAGATAAGTCACCTTAACTGCGACTCCTCTTGACTGTTGTGTATACGTAAGATTTTTACCTCATATACGGCTCCTCGTTTGATTGTTTTGAACTCATTCCTTGTTTGAGAATCTCTTCCCTTCTTCTACTCCATCTGAAGAATAAGTAGGACCAATTTTGTCACCGTCTTATTCTATTTCATCTTGTGCAAGTCTATCTTCTGAAATAAGCAAGCACACTTCTACTCAGGTTATTTACATGTCATATTTCAGTTAGATGCAACCTATTGCGCCCCTACACTACTTTGGGATATCACTTGATCATATCTTGAGAGCTTGACACTCAAGATGCCATAATAATGGGATGCCGATGTTCAAACCTACTAGTTATACCTGTTTTTTGTGTGACCACAGGAGCCATAAGATAATTGTTAATTTATGTTAACAAACTCTTGATCTTGTACAAACTTCTCGATTAAGTACTTAAATTAGACTGAACCAGTCATTTCGACCTAACATAGTTGCTGCACATCATTTTTAACTGTATTGAAAGTCTAATGAAATTTACTCTGTTAACTTTTTTTTTTTTTTATATTTTGTATCTGCAAGTACCTTTCTTTATAACAAAATATCCATCGTTTCTGTTATAGACCTTTTGGTGGTGAAAAATGATTTATATGTATATCTGGATTCTGGACTAAGCTTAAATGAACTAAAAAAGTCTGAAATGTTTCATCAATTTCCATAACATTGGATGAATATTTTGAACTGCAGAAGTCTGATCAAGATGCTGATTATGTTCCAATGCCAGTTGTCATGATTGATCAAGATTCAGATTCTGATGCAACTATTGTGCAACTCAGCTTTGGGGATCGCCTCGGAGCTCTCATTGACACTGTAAAGTGGCTTATTATTTGTCTATCCCTTTTAGAAAAGTATGCATTGTAAGTCAAATTCTTTACATGGGATTTATATTCAAGTGTCACAATTGAGGAGGCCATATGAAGCGGGTAAATAAATCCAAATACGGCAAATTACCCAGTATGTAGTTTCAAATAGGAGTGGTCTTTATTGATTTGATTTCCAGATGTGGTCTGTCAAGCTTTCCTTTTCAGAACCTTGGCCCAGAAAGCGGGTTGGGGGATTTATGGAGGAAGAAACATTAAAAAAGACGAAGAACAAAGTCATTTTGCTTGTTAATAAATGTAGTTCAGTGGAAGTCATTTGAATTTACATGAATTTTTGTCGCAGAGCACTTGAAACATCAAACTTGTTGTATGTTATAAGTTCACTCATCAGTTGGCTTTTAACTAAATTGGTTCTATGAAGTCCAAAGTTGACAAACTGAGCATCATTTCGAAATGTTTTTCAATACATCAGATGCTTATGGTTAATTGACATGCCTTTATTATGTGTGGACAGATAAATGCATTAAAAGATTTGGGATTGGACGTAGCAAAGGGAACAGTTGTCACTAAGGGACCGGTTAAACAGACGAAGTTTCATATAACGCGGTTGTGAGTACCTATTTTGGTTTTTGGTGTTTTCTTTGTTTTCTTTTTTTGTTCAATGTCTATGTTATGTTATGGTACCCAGGAGTTCTGCAACAGTTCTGTGCTAGTGGTTAAGATTGTGGAACACTATAATCCCATAACAGTAGGTTGAAAATATAATCTAGCTATGCATGCCGACCAATTGGGTCTCTCCACTATCAGTTTAAGCTTTCAGAATAGCAGTAGACTAACATTCTATCAAAGCAGGAGTATTCAGTTGAAGTCCTTGTAACTACAGTATCCTAATATAAGTTGAATATATGCTATGAGAGTCATGAAAAGTCAGTGGTCGTGATAGAGAACGGAGAATAGAACTTGCTACCATTCAAAGAAGATGAAAACTTATCCACTAGTATGAAATCCTAAATATGGTTCCCATTTGGCGGGGAGGATAGAGGATTAGTCTCATATTGGTCAAGTCAATTGCTACCTTTTTGGATTTTTTTCCACCGAAAAGCTCAATCTCTTTGTATCAGCCTCAAACTAACATATTGATGCAATAAACCTACTGTCTAGATACCAGGACCAACAAGCTCTAGGCTTAGGGATTTAAACTCACAAATAACACTTTGAATTAGGAATCTCACCCAAAACTAGGCTTCTCACCCAAAATTAGGCTTCACGCCAATCTTTACCAGGCAACTCAGTAACACTGACAATTTTATTCATAGCATAACATCACCAGCCATTCAGCACTTACAATTATTTATACTAGAGCATATAGCTGACATTAACTAGCATTGAAGACTCATTAGGACTCTTAAATTTCCAAAACTGAAGCATAAAAGACCTAATAAAGGAAACCTTAAAGCTTCTAAACCAGTGGCGGAACCAGGATTTCACAGTGGGTATGGCTAATTTTGTATGGACACTGGCGTCGGTTATGGTGGAGGCGACGGCGGAGGAGAGGAGGAGAAGGAGGGAAAGTAGGAGGAGGAGAGCGTGATGATGAATCTATGACTGTGTGAGGTTTGAGAGCAAATGGGCTGGTGGAGTGGTGGTTGTGGACTTGTGGGCTATTTGAGTATAGTTTAGTGGGCTAATTGCCTAATTTGGGTATGGCTAATACTCCTAGTAGGCTAATAATCCTAATATAAATGTACCAGCTGCTGATTAAGAAGAATCTCGGTAGGGCTATAGCCCTGATAGCCACAGCTATAGTTCCGCCACTGTTCTAAACATAAATGGAAATCTGAAAAGACACAAGGCAGATGTCCTCGTCACATATTTTAGTGGAGATATTTATAGTTTTTCCTTAAAATGCTTGATGTATAACTTCCTCAAGCTTGCTGTTTTCCTTTGTCCTATATTGTCTACCATTTGAGATGATATTCTCATATTCTATTGTTTTAACATGCAATAATCCTAATGTGTAAAACAAATACAATGATACACACACGATGATACACACTTATACAGACAATTATATGTAGATATGAGGGCCTCTATGTATATTTAATTGATGAACTCATTTGTAAAGTTTTTATTTGACATTCTTCCACATAAAAGATGATAATAAGATAATAAAGATCCATCCTGTATAAGTGCATATATGGCTGTATATATTATAATTTGTCATCTGCAGTATATGGTAATTTATCATATGGAGCAGATGTCCTACCATATTCTTGAGATTGTGCCACTTCTCTATCTACTATAATTTTAACTTAAAAGAAGAATCACGGGTGATTCTGCTGTTTCTGTTGCTAAATTCTCCACTTTACCCAACCTGCTTCTTAGCAATCTCATCTGACCATAATGACCATAGTTCATTCCTTACGTAATACAAAGGCTGTCCCCCTGCTACTTTGTCAGCTACTAATCTACCTCTGCAAAAAAGAATTTCATAGAATCGCATACATGTCTGTTACATTTTTTTTTAGGATTAAGCATAGAGCTGCTTTCATGTGCATGCTAGGTCTCGATACATGAAAAGATGCTGTTTGTAGAATTTTTAAGGATTTGTGTTTGCTGTTTATGTGATTGCTATTTTCTATTGTACAACCTATATGCAGGGACGGAGCCAGGGATTTGAAATACCCTGGGCTAAGTTTACCCTATAATTTTTTTTTTTTTTTATAAACACCTATCAACCTTTTTTTTTTTTTACCATAATCTCATATCGGTTGGTGGATAACTATAAGTAATTTGGTATATGATTGTAGAAGTTTGTCATGACTTTTCAATCAAAAAAGAAAAACTTTGTCATCTGTTTCAATCCATTCAAGTCCATTAATAAGCAATAGTAGATAGTAAAGAAAATAAAATAAAAAGTCAAAGTAAAAGACAATGTGGGTTATTACCAAGTGAAATAAAAAAAGCAAAGGGAAAACACAAGTCTATATAAACGAGAGAGAGGTTGGCTGAGCTAGTTAATAATTATTTTTTTTCATAAAAACATAGTTTACACATGTAAAAAGTTGATTAGGTAGGAATTGTTCTCTGGGCTACAGCCCAGGTAGCCCATAACTAAGACCCGTCCCTGCCTAGACGACCATAGCTTGTTTATTGCACTACAAGTTTCTAGCATTTAAAGCTTAATTTTGGTAATTGTAGAGACACTGGGCGCAAAGTTGAAGATCCTGATATGTTAGAGAGAATCCGACTTACCATCATCAACAATCTATTAAAATATCATCCAGTAAGACATTGTAGTGTATCATGAATTTCTGTACTTGAATTTGCTCTTTTCATTAACTATCAATGTGTCTCATTTTTGTTACCGATAGGAATCTAGTCAGCTACTTGCAATGGGTGAAGCTTTTGGAATAAAAGCTCCGGAGAATAAGGTAATGTTGTCAAACCTTAAGCTTTCTGATATTAACCTCATCTACAGGCCAGGTTTATTGTTTGTCTAATCACCATGCTCATGTTTTGACGAAGCACATGATACAGCTGGCCATGGACATTATTTACAAGCATTAGAAGTCTTAATGCCTTCGATGTTCATAGAGCTCTATCAACTATATTGGGTCAATTAAAGGTTTTTGGAAACTCAGTGAACTAGACAATGGATTTGCTATCAGAATTGATTTTTGTTTGGTTGGCTTTCCACAACTCTATAAAATAAAAAAATAAAATAAATAACATTCAACATGCTTTGCAATAGTCATTTTAGGTGTGACTTTTCTACTCTCTTTTTTGGTCTGAATGGTGGGGGTTGTCATGTGCAGATTAAACCACGAATTATACAAATTTAGTAGACGTTCATTCTCATTTTTTCTTAAAAAGCTTTTTATCTTTATACGTAAGATCTTTGATTTTAATATTCAAACGTGTGTAGCAACTGATTTTTGTATGAATTTCTATCCTTACTTTCTGTGTCAATAGATTTCGTTGATATATTTGTTATAAGTTGATTATATGATTCTGGTAGCCTGAAATTATACATATTTGATATTAGTTTGTGATATTGTTTTTTGCAGCTTGATGTTGATATCACAACTCATATACATGTGAAGCAAGATGGACCTAAGAGGAGGTTATTTGAAATGGCATTTTGTGTTGCTATTTTTTTCTATCTCAATCAAAGTATTTTACTTTCACATCACATTAAATATGGGAAAGAGTGATCTAAAGTTCGTTCTAGACTAGTTTTGTTAAGAGGGCTTCTTGATGTGTCATTTGATACGGCCTTATATTTCCATGTCACCAGCTTGCTTTATATAGAGACTGCAGATCGACCAGGATTGCTTGTAGAAGTTATCAAAATCATTGCTGATGTTAATATCGATGTGGAATCAGCTGAGATTGATACAGAAGTATGTCATCCTCCAATTTCTCTCTCTCTCTCTCTCTCTCTCTCTGTGCATTTTGTTATGATATAATTTTATCTCTTCTCTTGATAGGGTTTGGTTGCCAAAGATAAATTTCATGTCAGCTACAGAGGGGAAGCCTTAAATAGTTCCTTGTCCCAGGTAATTGTTTTGATTCTGAACTGTTAATCTGAAATGCTTGACAGCATTAGATAACAAGAGTTCTAGGATGGGAGCATTGGATTCATATATACTAGCATTTTATCCATGCATCTGCACGTGGGTTTACAAAATGGGAGAAGTTTAACTTGAACCACTCCACTTAAAGTGGAATGAATATGATTATCCTATTTCTTAGATAAATGCCCCACCAAAAGTGGAAACAAATCACGTCCTATTTTTTCTCGTGAAAATTCCAATGGTGTTTTACGGTTATGCCCATAGTAACTTATTTTTATTTCTTTGAGAATTTTCTATTACCTTGGTTTTTTGGGTAATTCAAAAAAAAGGCTTCACCAAAGACACCAAAGGAGCGCCTTGTTTCTTAACTATTTCTTTGAACTTGCAGGTGTTGGTGAACTGTCTGCGTTACTACATTCGCAGGCCAGAAACAGATATAGATAGTTACTAATACCCTGGAGGAGCTGAACTTGTTTGTAAATCACATATAATGGTTCTTGTACCTGCCATGTTGTAGTGAGTTTTCAATAGTTACCTTGTTGAATTAGTTTTCAGTACTCATGCTCATGTTCCTGATCCTGCACATGGTTTTCCTTTCTGGATAGCAAAACTATAAATAATTACAATGAATTGCAAGGAATGTTTTATGCCAAATATGCACAGACAATTAACACTTATTTCTCATTTGATACAATTTTTCTGTAATGCATTATCATGCATGGAAACTCATGGATTTTAAGCACTGGGGGCCTTAATTTTGCACTGTTTAAACCCGTGTTTGAGCTGTAAGGAACTTCTTCTAAGAGCAGAGTACCAGGATTAAAAAGCAAATTCTAATTTTCTTGGACAGCTGAAGCATCTAAAACCTTTTTTCATTGTGTCCGAGTTAAAAGCTCAGTATCTGAATCTGAAGAACCAAATTTCGGCAGTTGGGTGTATTACTGTTATAATGTCTAGCACTACAAGTCAACTATACTTTGCTACTTGCTGTGGTGTAGTAAACTGGTACAGGTGCTTGGGTCCATAGTATTATTACGAGCACTTGGGTGGTGGTGTTTTTTATGATTGTGACCTGAAAACTTGTTTTTCTTCGTTAAATTTCCTTTTAGGAAACTCATTCTTATCTTTACAACCCATAGAGAATTCAGATATATGCTTGCTTCAATTCTGGGAACTCATGGTATAGATGGCTTCTTTACTATTAATCTTCTTAGCTACGATGAGCCTTGTTTCTAGATTTGTGACGTTTTTGCTCCTGCTACAGCTACATGCAAAGTTGCAAACCCACCCTTCCCGCTCGGATTCATCCCAGGAGCACTTGTCAGCCACGGAAATGTGAGTGCTAACATTGGGTGCATGGAGAGTGAAAGGCAAGCACTGCTGGCGACCTGGCGTTCAAACAAGGCTTTGTTAATAGCAATGGTCAGCTTTCTTCATGGGGAACAGATGGTGGAAATAAAGACTGTTGCCAATGGCAGGGAATCACCTGTGACACCCAAACTGGCCATGTTACCAAACTTAATCTCGGCATGTAAACACAAGTCGATCATCCATCTGGTAAGAACATTAGTTCTCAACTCACTGAGTTGCAGCATTTAGAATACCTAAGTGGACATGACTTCAATCTCAGCCAAATACCAAGCTTTCTTGGTTCGATGAGAAGTTTAATGATACCTTGACCTCTCTATGTCTAGTCTTGGTGGTCCAATTCTATAGCAGCCAGGGGCGGAGTTAGAAATATAAGTTTAGGGGGGCCGAGATATAAAATATAAAAAAAAGTATATAAAATTTTAAATTATCTGTTAAAATTATGTGTTAATTAAAATTGAACTTATTGTTTTTGTTAATGTATAGTTTTATTTATGTACATGTAAATGATTATATATTAAAAATTTACATGTATATAAAATGATTAATTAATAACTAATCGATTATGGTGATGAATATGACAAGATGCAAAGAGAAAGGAAATTATATAGTCTAAAATATCAAACTAGTCATTATTACGTGACATATTATTACATGAAAAATGGGCCAAATCATTACAATTATATATAATTGTAACCATTTGGTCCTCTAATAGTGGTGGAAATTAACCATCTTCACAAGGTTTGGGGGGTGCCATGGCACCCCTTGGTCTTAGTGTGGCTCCGCCAGTGATAGCAGCTCGGCAACCTAACCCGGTTGCAGTTTCCAAATCTATTTGGTAATGATTACTTGAAAAGTAGGAGGAGAAGCTTTGAAGGAATTCTGGAACTGTCTCAGCCTGAGGAATGACTATGGAGACAATGTCAACCCCCACAAGGCATAAAGGTTCAGATGCTATAGCCACATAGTCACCATGATGCGAGACATTGAAATTGAAATTGGGAAAATCCAAACAGATATCCCCACATTCCTGAAAAAGAACACATCATACATGGAAAAGTGAATAAGTTACTGTTGTCTGTGTGCAAGGAAAATACAAATAAGTTAAAATTATGTAATGCCGACACACAACCAAATCAAATGATCTCCAGAGGTGCTCGATTTTCCAAAGGACTTAAATATAATGTAGAATTAGACCCTTTTGGGAGTTTTGTGAGGACATGGAATGGATTCATGACATGTTCAAATTGTGAAATCGCATAACGAACAAACAGATATTATTGCAGAACTTGTTCCTTGTTTTTGTCATAATGTTATATTGTGTTGCTTTTTATCTGGTTTTTAGCATAGTATATTTAGGAAAGGAAATCATACACATTGCATCATTGACCTTCTTGCGTTGAACCAAAAAATATTTGTCCAATGAAGCAAATCCCAATAACAAATTTGCAAGGAACTGTTTAGGGGGATACCAGATACGGTTTGCCTTCCAAGGTGCGATTAATGACAAGTTGATGATATGGAATTGCGAGGACCTCGAGTACAAGAGCATACTGAAGCAACCGGCTCACAAGCGCCCGTTTCCTGTCTTCCACACGCACAAAACTACCCATGACAGAGCAAATTAAGTCAGAAATTCTTCTAAACACATTGAAAATACACAATTCAAACACCACAGAGTTTTTGATGATCGGAAGCTCAAGTGGAAAGTAGAAAGCTTGTGAGCACCTGGTGACAGAGGATTGGTCGGAAGGAGGAAGAAGAGAGAGGGAAAAGGTCAGGTCTTCGGGAGATGGGTCCCACTCCGATATGTCCACAACCCACCTCTCCATTCTAACTAGAAATAGTCCCCGCGCTTTGCCATGGGACTTGTCAGGTTCACTGGTATGATAACATAGATTGTGATATATGTTTAGAACAAAAAAATATAGGTTCGCTCGAGCACATTACGACTGATGTGAACTGGAAAAAAAAAAAACAAAAAAAAAAGAAAAAAAAAACAAAAGATCTCCAGTGTAGTATAAATAACAATTTGGTTAAAAAATTACTGTTTTTAGGTTAACGAAGTTTACGACCAGAGTAACATCCCAGTTCACATTATCATTGCCTTCATTGAGTGCTCTTGTTTTCCTTGCCAGTCAAATATCATGTGATTCTTCTTAATACTACTGTGGGTTTGCAGGATAACTTTGCAAAGGTTGAGCAACTTCTGCAGCGAAGACAAAAAAAAAAAAAGTTTCAGTCATGCAATGGTGTCTAATGAACATGTAGCCAGTTCACAGATTCCCTCTCGAAAATCCTTTCCAGTCCATATGGTTTGGCACTTCCATTATTACTAAATGACATGGAAACCAGTTATATTCATACAAAGATACTATCTATTATTTTCTTACATATTTTGAAATATGTAAGAAATGAATTTCTCAATATGTAAAATGTAAAAAGATCCTAGATTCTACTAAGAAGAACGAAAATTCATATCAGCAAATTATCGGTACCTGTTAGCCTCCCAAGACTCTGCAATGAATTCACTTTAAGAATTATGCTTTCAGAAGAAAGTTTACAGCCTTTATAGACACAGATGTAATAATTTTAGCCTGCTCCAGTAAGGGTGAGCTTATCTTTAGAGTCACTGCTTCCTACCAATTGAAGAGCTCTGGAATCTTGTTCAAATTAGCAAAACAGATACTATATAGCTGCACAATGGGCTCCTAAAACCAATCTGTTTTCATATTAACGTGAATTGAATGGATACACATAATTTCTTTTTACCTGTATTTAATTTTATAAAGTAGTCTCCCAAAGAGGCCACACATTAGAGCATAGAGGTCGGCTACTCTAAGATAATATAGAAAATAAAACCATAGAGATTCTCCACCAAACCAAAATGATATTGTGGGAATAACTGCGTAGTGCATATTTGTTAATTCAGGCAAGAGTTAAAAATATAAAAAGGCAAGGGGGAAATAGTTTCAAAATACAGTCATCTGTTGCTTTATTGCACCATTGCTCCAAGCCTCCAACTCAGCCAAATTAGCTTTGACATATTCCCCAATACTAAACGAACTACAGTATTGTCGTAATAGATGGCTATGGAGAAATATAAATATCTGAAGGAATAAAACACATAATTGTATTTGTATTGAATAGCACTTGAATAAAGGACGGCTCAAGGCCTCGTTTGGTTCATGGATTAGAAAGGTTGAGAAGGGAAAGTTGTTCCTTTCCTTTGTTTGGCACACATAAGGAAAGGAAATACTTTACTGCAATATGGGAAAATAGATGGGAAATTGGATCCTCCCACATACCATGGGATTCAATTTCCCTCATACTTTCCCAACATTAATTGCATCTTTTATATATTGTTTTAATGGATGTTATTACCAAATTATCCACAAAACTTCAGAATCTTAAATATTATATATTTTATTACTAAGGATATAATTGGTAAATCAATGTTACTTGCTTTCCTATCCATGCATAAACCAAACATTAAAAAGGAAAGTAAAATACATTTCCTAGTTACTTTCCCGACGTTCCCAAACATCTCGTAGGGAAACTAGAGGGAAATATACTTTCCCATGTACATGGGAAAGACCAAGGAACCAATTTCCTTTCCATCAACCAAACGAGGCCCATGTATGAGCATATATAACTTAGCACAGAAGAACACAGAATCTGTCTGAACACCTTCTGAAGTAAAACGGAGGTACTTGGAATAAGGAACAAAAAATGTGAATCAGACGTAAGATTAATCACAAACATTTCATTTACGTTAGCGTTTAACCACAAATGTGTTATAACTAAAAGAGATGATGTACCACGGAATGAAGCCATCTCCACACGGAGGTTTACAGAAAAGAATGAGATTCATATATAGAGAGAATAAAGGTAGCTGCTTTATCTCAAAAGTAACCCAGAAGACATCAATGTCGTCTTTAAGTTCGATCATAGTATGATAATATTGGTATGATCAAAGTTGAAAATTTCAACCATAGTATGATAATACGGTTTTTATTCTTTAAATCTTTAAGATTACTTTGGATTTCTTAAGAAGAAGATAATATATGCATAGCACATACATCAATGCCTGCTCTTCTAAACAGACACCAGTTACTTGATTTTACATCAATAATTTAACTTTGTTTCATATCACTGCTTTATCTCTTTCCTAAATAATATTTCCAAAACACAGTTAAAGTAAATCAGCAACTATCAATACAATCAAACAGAAAATGGTAAAACTAAAAAAAAAAAAAAACCTGAAAATAACATGCCAACTTCTATTCTCTTATTCTATAAACATGACCTACATGTGTTTGAAATTTTAGAATCATGACAACTCTATTTAAAGGAAACTAGATGAAAAAATGAGACTAATCCCCACATATAACAAACTGGAGATCTATTTCATACTACAGAGAAGAAAAAACCAGAAAAGCATCTCACCAGAAAATCCATAATTCTAACATCATATCTGAGAAACAAAATAAAGTAATTAAGCAACTGAAAACAATACCTTATCTGAAACTCCCAAAGATGAGAAGCTGACATGAAAAGAAAACTAACGATGAGGAACCAACTGAATTAAAAGTAAACAAAACAAAAACCAAATGTATGCAGGTTCTTAACTTTAAGAGCTCAAAATTTACTTGTCAATCACACAACTCGCTCAGCATCAGTAACCTCTCCAATTTCGCCTTACTCTGATCGGCGTTTGTTGATCGAAGGCTGATGGGAGCAATGATTTGGTTAGTTATTGTATCGGTGAAAAAAGAAAAGGAAGCGGCTGCAGCTGTTATCATCTTTATACCGCTACACTGTACTTGGGGTCCAGGTGACCTGACCCGACCCGACTCGTTTTGGAATAAATAAATAAAACAAACAAGCGTACCCCGCAGTTCTCACTTCTCCTCGATCAGGTTTGTGATTTTCAATCTTTCTTTTCTCTGCTGCTATTACTAGGGTCCCTACTCCCACTCCCTAGTGTAGTCTGTTGGGTATTTGATTCTGGGTCTCCTCCTCCTTAAGCTGTTAATTGTAAACTTGATAACATCTTTTCTTGCCTCATTGTTATCACTTCATACCAAATTGGTACGCTAGTAGTAGTGCCCTAGGTAATCATCACTCCAAATGTATCTCACAACTTGAGTTTCAGGTTTTTTTTTTCCCCTTTTGTTAGCTATTCTTTCCTCCTTCAATTCAGGGACCCCCTCTCATTCATCTCTTTGAGCACTCAACCAATTTTGACAAATCCCTATTTTCTTTAATTCTTTCAGCTTCCTTCCATTCCATACAAGACATGGGCTCTGTTAGTTTCTCAAATCAAGCTGGAATTCTTCTCTGTCATTCGAGTTACTGTTTGACTGTTTCTTTGTTTTTATTTTCCTGGCTATCAAACAGTGGTATATTGAAGTAAATAGTTAGCTTTTTATGTATACTTGTAATTAGAATATTATGAATTCACAAGTTAGCAATGATGATTTTTCGTGAAAAACAAAAGGACCAAATGTTCGAATTGCAGCTGTTTTTATGTGTTAAAGGTTATAAGATTCTTTTTCCTTGCTCATATATATATGTCATATATGCATATTTTTCAAAAGAAAAAGAAAAAAAAAAGTCAAATTTAGAACGATTGCTGGCCACATTTAGTAGCCTTCCTCTGGGTGTTGGCTTTGCTTGTAATCCTGCATCATGGAAATTCTCTATGAGGGACTAATGGTACTGTCTGTTTGCGGCACTTTTCTTATTCTAATTCTAGTATATTAGTCTAATTCTAGATAGGTTCCCACACGTAATATTTTGGCTCCTCTTTTCAATTCTTGCATTCTGTGTGATAGTTGTTGTATGTCTGAATATCACTGTCCGTGTAATGTTTGTGTATGTAACGTTTGAAAATAAAATTTTGTGAAGTTATATAATTTGAACTTGTGGTTTATTTGCAAACAGAGATGGTTGTTCCTCCCCCAGTCAGGCCACCTACTATTACAAAGTTTCTAAAGCCTCATGTCCTAAAATGGCACTTTACAAATAAATATGTAAGTGCCCAGGTAGTCCACTCACCAACTGCTAATGTAGCCTCTTCTGCAAGCTCGCAAGAAAAGGCTTTGAGAGAGAGCCTGGAATCGCATCGGGATGTTGCTGCTGCTGCGAAGATTGGGAAGATATTAGGAGAGCGCCTGCTGCTCAAGAATATCCCTGCTGTATCAGTCCACTTGAAGAGAGAACAGAAATATCATGGTAAGGTTAAAACTGTCATTGATAATGTGGTAGAAGCAGGTGTCAAACTACTCTGATTTTTGTAGGGGGAGGATAATAAGGAAATATTAGTTTGCTTACTGTCTGGTTCACATGTTTTAAGAAAAGAAAGTATTGTGCTATTGATGCAATTAGAACTTTTTATTCCTTCATGTTGGATGTGGATTTCGATTTTCATTTATGTTATTTATGGGATGACTATAGTGCTCCATTTTTTATGTGATTTGGGGGTCAAAATATTTGAGTTATCAGTTTGACAAGATTATGATTGCATGTTTTGTGGTGGGAGTGGCGGACTGGTGATGTTAGCTTCCACCAAGTAGAAAAAGTCCGGTGGTCATGGTTGTGTTGTCTGGATTATCAATTTAGCTTATTGTAACGTTTTTTTTTTTTTTCGATGTGAGCTTATTGCAACGTTTTTCATATGAAATCCATGGTACCAAGATTAACAAAAGGCACACCATCCTAGGCCCCCTTGTAATCAAATACCAATTCCCCTGAGTTACCTAGGCTTCTCCATCATTCCTTGTCAAACTTTCTGTTCATTTGTGTGACCCTCTTCTTTCTTCCTCTCTACATCTGAGCTTGTTCTTTGAACATAAAAGAAACTTCCTAAATTCTCTATGTATTTTTGTGTATATGGACCGTCTGGCAAATGTTTTAATGTAGGGTGTTCAGACAATATCTACAGGGTTAAGGAGTTTTTTTGTTTGGCCAGTATATTATTGGTCACAACAACATTGAAAAATGGGATCATAAGACAGTTTATGCAGGGGTATAAAGCTTCTGAGGCTTTAGATTTCTAGGATATTTTCAATTGTTGTTCGGTGTGAAACCTTTTTTGCTAAAGAAAAAGCAATTCATGAAATGAAACTCAACAGCTCCAAACATGTTGAGCTTTCACAAGGTCCTCAGCTTGATGTAATAGATCCGGTGCTGGAAATTTGTTGCGATTCATCAAGGAAATTTGGCCTTGATGATCACTGCGAATGACTGATATTTGAGCATTTCAGCACGACCGTCCATGCCAAAGGTTGTACGAAATGTTTTAATCGATTGTATGCTTGTAACGCTAGAACTCTATTCTAGAAATAGTAACTAACTGTCTGACTGTCTCTTATTATTACATAGCACAGGTTTACTTTTAATTGGAGCATTGATGCATCTATGTGGCTATACAAGATATTTTCTGATATTCTTTACCTCAACGTTGCTCTTGTTATGTTATGCCATTTGAACATATTCTTTTATTTTTAGTGCTCTCGTTAAGACGAGCGCCACCACAGCAGATATAGTGGACTGAAATACTTGGAATACATCAAATATTAATTTCCGAAACCATGTAATTAACATGGACAAGAATCAATATCCATTGCAGAATCTAGTTGTGGACTTGTGGTAGGTATTAGTATATCCCTTCTTGTCTTGAAGCTGTGGTAGCTGGATTGTCATCCCTTTACTTATTAGCCACTTCTCTCGACTCGTAGGATTTTCGGACTCGCTTTCAGAAGACAAAGCAGTCAACTAAAGTCGTTTTTTGGTAACTTTAGGAATTAGGAAGTAGGATATATATATAGATAACACACGATGGAGGGACTCCAAAGAGAAGCATATAATCCAAATCTACTCGATCCCATCCAATTCATAGTTGGCTTTCCATTTGAGTTTGTATTTGTTTTGGTAGTGGAAAAGATGACCAAAAGAAGAAGAATAATATTTGAGGCTTGTGGTTGAATAACGAATACAGAATGTTGTTTGTGAGGCCGTGAGTGAGTCTTGGACAACAAAACCTAGAGCTCGGCTGTGTCCTTTGTTTAATTTGTACTCGCAACTTACTTGTAGCTTCTCTTCTCCCATGGCAATGGCAGCCACCACCGCCCCCATCTCTTCCTCCGTCTCCAGACCCACCAGGGGCCACCCAACCCCTCCTCCTCCTCCTCCTCCTTGTTTCTCTTTCCTCCCCAAAACCCTCACTAAACCCTCCTCCGTTTCCCTCTCCTCCTCCTCCTCCTCCTTCACCGCCCACTCCCACACCCCAATTTCCTCCTTCTTCGAATACGAAGACGATGAGAAGCCTCGCGAGGAGTGCGGCGTCGTCGGCATCTACGGCGACCCTGAAGCCTCTCGCCTCTGCTACCTGGCCCTCCACGCCCTCCAGCACCGCGGCCAGGAAGGCGCTGGCATTGTCTGCGTCCACGACAACCTCCTCCAGTCCATTACCGGTGTTGGGTTGGTCTCTGAGGTCTTCAATCAGTCCAAGCTCGACCAGTTGCCTGGCGACTTGGCTATCGGCCACGTCAGGTACTCCACTGCCGGTCAGTCTATGCTTAAAAATGTCCAGCCTTTTGTTGCAGGCTATCGCTTCGGCTCTGTCGGGGTTGCCCACAATGGCAACTTGGTCAATTACGGCGCCCTCAGGGCTATGCTTGAGGACAACGGCTCTATCTTCAATACCAGCTCCGACACCGAGGTGGTTCTTCATCTCATTGCCATTTCGAAAGCTAGGCCTTTTCTTTTGAGGATTGTCGATGCGTGTGAGCAGCTTAAGGGTGCTTATTCCATGGTGTTTGTCACCCAAGACAAGCTTGTTGCCGTTCGGGACCCGCACGGCTTTCGCCCTTTGGTTATGGGCAGGAGGAGCAATGGTTCTGTTGTTTTCGCGTCCGAGACTTGTGCGCTTGATTTGATTGAGGCTACTTATGAGAGGGAGGTGGATCCCGGAGAGGTGGTGGTGGTCGACAAAGATGGGGTTCAGTCTCTTTGTCTTATGGCTCATCCTGAACCCAAGCAATGTATATTTGAGCACATATACTTTTCCCTGCCCAATTCTGTTGTTTTTGGGCGTTCTGTGTATGAGTCTCGTCGTGTGTTTGGTGAGATTCTCGCCACTGAGGCCCCTGTTGACTGTGATGTTGTCATAGCAGTGCCTGATTCCGGTGTGGTGGCTGCACTTGGTTATGCTGCCAAAGCTGGTGTGCCTTTTCAGCAGGGTTTGATTAGGTCTCACTATGTGGGAAGGACCTTCATTGAGCCATCGCAGAAGATTAGGGACTTTGGCGTCAAGCTTAAGCTCTCTCCAGTCAGGGCTGTGTTGGAGGGTAAGAGGGTTGTGGTAGTGGATGACTCCATTGTGAGGGGAACTACGTCTTCCAAGATTGTTAGGTTGTTGAAGGAGGCAGGGGCTAAGGAAGTTCACATGAGGATTGCAAGCCCACCAATTATAGGCTCCTGTTATTATGGTGTCGACACCCCAAGTTCTGAGGAGTTGATTTCAAACAGGATGAAAGTTGAGGAGATTAGGGAGTTCATCGGATGCGATTCACTTGCTTTTCTGCCATTTGATAGCTTGCAGGGGATGTTGGGAACACAGGCTCCCAACTTTTGTTATGCTTGCTTTACTGGAAATTACCCTGTGGAACCTAGGGAGGATAAAGTGAAACGGGTTGGTGATTTTGTGGATGATGGAATGACTGGTAATTTTGATTCCATTGATGGTGCTTGGATTCCAGCAAATCGGATTCACAAACACGAGAGGGATAATGAATTTGAGGGCAGTGTTCTTTGAAAGTTTGCTCACCCACCATTGCTTCAGTTGATGATATAGATGCTATTGGGTTCAACACAGCAGCATAGGGAAGTATAGCAGTGAGTGATATCTTCGATCTAAAGGAAGCATAGGGTCCCTTTTCAATTTTGCATCTGAATTAAATTTTTCTTGATGTCACACAGTTGCTACGTTGTTAGACTAGTTATTTTCTGAATTCAGACATCATAATAGTTCATAAGAGCTTCTGGTGCATAAGCTGGCTGATGTTTTTCACTTCAAGGACTATACTGTTTTTTTATGATGATGACCCTGAATGGTAGTTTCAAAAGGAAAATGCTTAATCAACTTACGTATCACTTCACAGTCGATTTTTATTAGTCTTTTGTTTCTCTCTAGACATTGTATTCAAAACAAGAGGTATCGAGAGGCAGGTGAGTTTGTTGATGGGGAAAATGGCATGTTAAACTCTTTGTGTTAATCATAAAAGATTCCGAAGTGTATTTGTTTCCAAGGTTGTGTCACTGAGATCCATGCTTCTCTTCTTAATTGTTGCAAGTAGCTTCTAAATCATGTTATAAGAATCCTTATCATACAGGATGCAGACACCAGAAGAATTGATTCATTATGCATTGATCTTGGTATGCATATATTTTCCTCTTGTAGTTCTCGAAATCAAATGTTCTTGCAACACAGCGACAATTTCAATTCTCACTTGTCTCGAGTTGAGGCCGAAGTAGAGAGCTGAGCTCACTTGAGCCCAGTTTGTTTGTAGCCTATGTCAACTGTCGAGGGAATATTGCTGCACATATGCTTGCAGCTTATGCTTGTTCTTTGGAACAAAAAAGAAATTTTCTTTTCTAATCCTGCTTTACTTTAGACTGCTATTGGAGCTGAAATTTGTATTGTTTGATTAAAAAAAAAATTATAAGAAGCAAGTAAAATACAAAATTTGGAATTTATACAATTTAATATGCTGTCAACTTTAGATTACTTGAAAAGTGAATGTCATTGACTTGTTAACATAAATTTTACACACTCTTATGCTTTGGCCAATATTTCTAATTAACTAGTGTAATCGAAAAAAAAAAATATTAACTGTGTTTTTTTTTTGAGAAGGACAAAATACCTATCTTTTTCTCTCTGTAAACCCTAGGGCTTCAAACGTTGTTTCCCCTCCTCCGTCCTACGGCGCGTCTGCCGACGCTATCGTCGGACGGGATCTAACGGCAACCAGGCGGTGGTCTATTAGGACGGTGGTGGTGGGCTGAGAGAGGGGACTGAGAATTGCTGTGATCTGAGTTGCAGAGGTTGTTGCTCCGGTGGTCATCGACATTGAAGAGGCAGTCCGGGCCAAGTAGTGGTGTGGTACGTTGGATTGATGGTGTGGCTGATGGGTGACGGTTGGGCGTCGTTGCCTTGTTTTGTTTGCTATTCATGGAAGATGGGTTGTGTGCTACTCCCCTATTGCGGCACAGACGTCTAATCGGTGAGGCGGCAGCGAGGTCGCTGCTATGCATCCATGATGCTACAATTTCCTTGGGTCGTGTCAGAGTGGCCTAACTGTTGAGGCCCAGTGGGTTTGGGTTGGGCCTAGGTCTGGTTCAGTAGTTTTTTCTTTTTTCTTTTGTTTTTTTTTAGGTTTGTTTGTTTGGTTCTGGTGTGGTTTGTTTGTCATCCCTTTTGGGCGAGGGTGTTGGTTTTGGTCGGTGTTGTTGGTGGTTTTGGTTGGGCCATGGTTAGTATCATGTCCATGGAGTATTGGTGTTGACGTCTCTGTTTTAGTTGTTGTCAATGTAATTTGTGTTTGCCCCTTATATACTGGCGATTTTAGTGTATAATGTTTGGTGGAGTTGTTTTTTCTTGAGGTTAACCGTAATAAGGTATCGAGACTTTTGAATGGGGTTTGAAGTATGTTTACATTTGGATCATTTCGGTTCATGGTTATTGTAATAACAAGTTTATGGGTAAGGAGGATGTGGGAACTTATTGTCTATCACCGAAATTTTTCATAATTGTAATGATCGATTATTATTATATAAAATTTTATTTAAAAAAGAAAAAAATAACTACAACGATGAGTGTTTTACGTGCGCACAACGTAGATGCACAATTCAATGATGTATTAAGGCCCATAAATGTGCAATAACACTAGTTAAAGTACCGAATTTCAAAGGACTGCGATATAACCCGAAGACCCGACCCGACCCGACATTGAGAGAGAGAGACACGTTGAGCGCAACGCAGCCATATATGGGAAGGAAACGCTCTCTTCTCTCTCTCTCTCTCTCTCTCTCTTTTGAGTGCAATAACCAAGTGAGCTCAGGTTTGTCTTCTCAATCCTTTCTTTTCTATCTTCTCTGATTTTCTGCTATTACTACTCTATTCAGTTTTGGATTCCCCTAATTTTAGGCTGTTATTCGTCCCTTTTCTGGTATTGTTATTTACTCTTGTTTTAGGGTTTCTGGTTTTATCTGTTTCTCAAAGTTCAAGCTGTTCTATGTAACTTGATTCGGATTAATCATTCTGGCAATCTCTTGCTTGCAATACATTCTTATCAGACACAAAATTATATTGAACCCGAGTTTAATCCCAAATTAGTGCAGTAAAGGCCTATGTATTCATACACCAAAAACCCCAAATCACAACTAAATGTGTACATAAAATTTCAGTTGCTTTGTCATTTGGAGATGAGGGTATTGCCACATTGTTTTTCTCACTTCTTTTTGAATTCAATAACAATGATTTGATACAGATGCTATGACAAAACTTCTCTGTATATTTTTTCCTTCCCGATTCATTACTACTTTTCTTTAAATGAAATGCTCGCTGATGAGACGATTAGATTTACATAGGAGAAGACGATATAAACCATATACCTATTTTAGTTATATGTCAGCCAGCTATTCACCATTATCATGAGTTGCTAAACCCTCTCTATGCTCTTTAGGCACACACTGGCAAATAAGAGCCAAAATGTACAGATCAGCAGCAAAGTGGCTTCTCCATTCCCTTGGTGCACCCTTAAGTAACAGTAGCAGCAACCGTATTATTCGGCTTTGCCCTCTTCAGTCCCTCATCAGCCGTTCTCGCTTCTCCACCACTGTCAACTCTGAACCCTTTGTCAGTCAAAACCCTACATACACACATTCCAAGTCATCGACAGCCAATCACATGCGGAGACCAAGAGTAGAATACCAAGATGAGCAAGCTCACGTGCTCCAAGCCTCACTTCCTCATGTCATAAGGTTGGGATGGAGTGAAGCAGCTATGATTGCTGGTGCTAGGGATGTTGGTGTGTCCCCGTCAATTGTGGGATCGTTCCCGAGGAAAGAGGCTGCCCTTGTTGAGTTTTTCATGGATGACTGCCTACAGAGGCTCAGTGACACAATTGAGTCCAGTACAGAGGAGTTGAGAAGTTTGATACCCAGTGAGCGTATCACCAAGCTTGTCAGAGTTCGCTTGGAAATGCAGGCCCCCTACATATCAAAATGGCCACAAGCTCTTAGTATCCAGGCACAACCAGTGAATGTTCCCACAAGTTTTAAGCAGAGGGCACTGCTTGTTGATGAGATATGGCATGGTGCTGGCGACATCACCTCTGATTTTGATTGGTATGTGAAGCGGACTGTCCTTGGAGGAATATACTCCACAACTGAGATTTACATGCTTACTGATAATTCCCCAAATTTTTGTGATACGTGGGCATTTTTGGATGATCGGGTGAAAGATTCTTTCAACTTGAAGAAGACCATTCAAGAGGCAACATACTTGGCAGAAGCCGTTGGTGCTGGGATGGGGACCTCTTTGCAAGGATTTATGAAGAGTGTTTTTCAGAAGTAAATGTTGGAAAAACAATTGTACTGCAATCCTCAGCGCTCTCTCTTTTCTGGTCAGTAGAGCTGGATGAGATGTTGTGTAAGTATGTTAGTCTTTCGCAATATCTATATCTTTGTCTGTTGAAGTTTGCAAGTGTAACTAAGTTTTAAGGTTATAATAATTTTACTTGTCTGTGGAGTTTCCGTTCTCCTTAGACAAGCAAAGTTGGATCAATTCTAGTTTGTTTTTTTTTACAGGAATAGAGTTGTGTAAATAAAGTTGTTCGAGTTCCATGGGAGAAATGGTTATTACCACGTGATGGTCTTTGAGATGACTATAGTCATTATACAACTATAAACTCAATTTATAACATGTTCGAAACTCCAAAGGTTGATTTTCTTGGATTGATTCTTTTGCTGTATCATCCTGGTTATGGAGTGAAGCATACTGTATGTTTGACAAAGCTGCTCCTGAATGAATCTTTCCAATTTTTTCCTCGACTTTAGGAACTGCATTGTCATAACAACGTCAGTGTAGCAATGCACTTGGATACGCCATAAAGAACACATGTAAACAGGGCAAGTATCACCCTGTCGAGAATTAACTCAACATTAGAATAGAATCTTCATGTGAAGATGTGTAGATAGATTTAATAGAATCCACTCTCATTGGCTTGCAAATTGGCATTCCTCAGAGTCAACCGTCTTTTTGTGTGTGGTAGTTTTATTTGTTACTGTGATGTAATCGAAATCGGAAAAAAAAAAAAAAAAAAAAAAACTAACTAAAGTGAGAAAGCCGTCGTGATTGGAGTAGCGGCGACAACGCGTTTACTTACCTAATAGAGGTCTTGTCTTCTCGCCTGCTTTATCCCCAACTAATTTTGTCTCTTTGTCTTTGCTCTCTCTTCTCTGCTGAATTGTTCAACTCCTCTGATACCCGTGGAACTCTTCCTTTTCTTCTTGCTTTCCTCTCGCTCTCTCTCTCTCTCGCTCGCGCTCTGTGATCCAAGAGAGCCAAGGTCAGTCTTGTTTCTTGCAACTCACTTACCACTTCCAGATTGGGTGCTTTCTTTACTCTTGTCTCTGACATTACTGATGCAGTCTTTGTGCTTGCTCAACTACTTTACTTCACTTTCCCAGTTGAGTTGACTTGATTGTTTTCATCATTCACCATATATAACTGGTAAATAACTTAGACTCTGGAGTGGGAGAGAGTTGGATCTTATGCATTTAGATTAGATCTTAAGAATCGGTTCATATGGGGAATACTTGCGTTGGACCCAGCATTTCCAAGAATGGCTTCTTCCAATCAGTTTCTGCTGCAATGTGGCGAACCCCTTTGCCAGATGACAACTCTGTTCATACAGTCAATGAGCCCAGGGAACCCGAGTCGCCTCTTCCCGTGCAAGACAAGCCGCCCCAACAGGTCACCATACCAAAACCTGAGACGACCGAGCCGAAACAACCCTCCAAACCCTCCAAACCCCCCCAGATGAAGAGGGTCCCTAGTGCAGGGCTTCGTGCTGGTTCAGTCTTGCAAACAAGGACCGGCAAATTGAAGGAGTTTTATAGTTTGGGGAGGAGATTGGGACAGGGGCAGTTTGGAGTAACAACTCTGTGTGTCGAGAAGGCCACAGGGAAAGAGTATGCGTGCAAGTCGATTGCAAAAAGGAAGTTGATAACTGAGGATGATGTGGAGGATGTCAGGAGGGAAATTCAGATAATGCATCATCTGGCAGGCCACCCTAATGTTATATCCATAAAGGGTGCTTATGAGGATGCTGTTGCAGTTCATGTTGTTATGGAATTATGTGCAGGCGGTGAGCTCTTCGATAGGATAATCCAGCGTGGCCATTATACAGAAAGAAAGGCAGCTGAGCTCACTAGGACTATAGTTGGAGTTGTAGAAGCTTGCCATTCCTTAGGAGTCATGCATCGAGACCTTAAGCCCGAGAATTTTCTCTTTGTCAGTCAGGAGGAGGATGCACTTCTTAAAACTATTGATTTTGGATTATCCATTTTCTTGAAGCCAGGTAATTCTGAATCTTTGATTCTGGGGTTTTGTTATCATTAAAATTCAACTCTTACCATTTATGCGGTTTCAGTTTTGATGCTTATGTCTGTCGCTCACTAGTCTTACAACAGTGGCTGTGTTTGATGTTCAATCACATACTAATAATTAATGCTTTTGCTGGAACTTTTCATTTGTTCTGTACCATTATATAAAGCTTTTGTAGCATGTCTCTCTCTGATGGAATCATTTTGCACATCCAGGCTTTGGCCATAACCTCATACTTAACTGGACCACCAAAGGCCATATGTTATCTTGTTTCGCTTTTGTAAAGGTGAATTAATATTTTGAAGTGTCATTGTAGGTGTGAAAGTCTTAACTATAAGACTGGATTCTCGATTTAAAGCAGAATCTGGTTCACTTTTTCCTTTTATGGACAATAGTCTGGTTACCATTTTAACCGGCTTCAAATAGGCATGACAGGGGCAAAGATCGAATATCGGAAATTTTCTGTTACGTAAAATCTTGTGCACAGTTACATGCACAAAATATTACAAAAGAGAAAGAGAATAATCCCTGTAACATAATTTTATACTTACATTTTGTGAAACAAATAATTTTGGACAACGAGTGAAACAAATAATATGATAAGAGATTTTGTATCACACTTTTGAATTATTTGGAGTGATCTTCTTGTGAGCTTATCTCTAGATTCAAAATGATAGGTTATCATCAATCATAATACCAAAAGCTCCTTTTGACTCAGTTTTGGAAAAAAATAATTCTATCATAATACCAAAAATGTGAAACTTTCTGAGGTTTTTAACTAACCTGAGCAAATTTTTCTCCATGAAGTGTCACTTCTTAAATAAAATTGTACTTCAAAATCCAGGAGCTGCAACTTTTATTCATCGCCAGCATATACAAACTTCTTTTTTCTTTTTCATTATATTCAATAGCATGTAAACCTTCAGCTGAGAGCAGGATGACAAACTTTTGGTGCCAAGTATCAAGATTCATCATTTCTTTCATGCTTACTCATTAAAAGTTTCAACCATCAACTTTCTTAACTTTCTATTCATCAGTTCATCCTTTTTTGTAGTGCATGTTAATTCAGGATTAGTTGTTAGTTGTTAACTGTTCCAAATGTTCTATATGTAATGACTAAACAAGATCTGTCACATGTTAGAAGTTTCCTGCAAATCGTCATATTAATGGATTTGACCTACAAGATCTTCTTTCACTATGGATAAGATGTGAGACCTATAATGTATTTCATATGTAAATTTTCTTGTGGGGTTAAAATCTGGTGGGTGCTGAAAATTATAGTATGAAATTTCGTGATGAAAACTTTTTGTGCCATAGTGGTTCTTAGAATATAATACATCAATTTGAAATTCAAAAAAGGAACCAGAGCAATACTAGCTTCTAGAATGGATTATATATGATTAGTATAGGAAATTGAACAATATATTACTGCACTGCTACTTCTAATATACATATATTCATATTTTGAATGCTCTTGTTTCCAGATTATGGTTAGTTACAGTAAAGCATGCTGCTTGTGCTTTTTGACTCCATATTGAGCTTTATTTTGTTTCTCATCAAAGTAATATGACTAGACTTGAAGATTAAGGAGACTTGCCTGTCTCTTTGCAGGAGAAAAGTTTACTGATGTGGTTGGAAGCCCATATTATGTCGCTCCAGAAGTCTTACGAAAGCGTTATGGTCCCGAAGCAGATGTTTGGAGCGCTGGAGTGATTCTTTATATTTTGTTAAGTGGGGTGCCTCCATTTTGGGCTGGTGGGAACTGTTGACTTGCTACTATTTTTTTGATATCTGATCTTGTTCTTGCGCTTTCTTTCCGCACCGTAAGGATCTGATTTTATCTGATTCCACCAGAAACGGAGCAAGGAATATTTGAACAGGTCTTGCATGGTGAGCTAGACTTTTCATCAGATCCCTGGCCTAGTATCTCTGACGGTGCCAAAGATTTAGTTAGGAGAATGCTTGTCCGAGACCCTAAAAAACGGCTGACTGCGCATGAAGTTTTGTGTGAGTCTTTTTTCTTATGCTTTGTTTGTTTTTTTTTTGTTTATTCATTCTTTTAGGATTATTAGTTGTAAAAACTGATATATAATGTTTCTCTATTAGAGTAGTGAGAAAATTAGAACCTCTATCTTACAGATGCACATTTTAATAGAAGTTTCCCGAGCTCCATTGAATTTAATAATTTGGAGATTCATTGAAAATGACATGAGCTTTTCTAGGAGCATGCTTGACCATTTATTCTTGCCACATCATTTTCATTGGGTGGTCTTATCATTTTTTCTTTTCTTTTTTCCTGGTAAAAACAATTTGTCTTGTGTGTGCGCGCTTGTGTTAATGCTTAAGAAGCAATGTATAGAATCACTATGTGTGCGCGCTTGTGTTAATGCTTAAGAAGCAATGTATAGAATCACTATGTGTGCGCTTGTCAATTCCCTTAACTGAGGTTAGTCTGAATACGAATTATTGTCATTTTAAAACTCTATCATGAAATCCAAACAATGGAATTCTTAATTAATGGAATTTAAATTCATGGAATTGTAATTCCCATGATTTTGAAATTTCTATGGAAATTGAACTTACTTCATCCAAACACAGCGCTAAGGAAAGCCTGAGTAAATTGCTTCTGTAATTGATAGCTTTTTCAGGATGTATAAATCCTGATCAGAATTTGGTTTTAATTATGGCATTATCTTCATTAATTGGGTGACTCTCATTGCTTGCAGGCCACCCCTGGGTGCAAGTTGATGGTGTGGCTCCTGATAAGGCACTTGATTCCGCAGTTCTAAGTCGGTTAAAGCAATTTTCAGCTATGAACAAGCTGAAGAAAATGGCTCTTAGGGTAAGCATCTGGACATGCCACACATTTATTAGACCTTTCATATATGTGTGTTTGTGTGTCTATACATATATGTGTGTGTATACGTCTGTGTGTGTGTAATATATAACCCAGTGAACCCTCAGATTCCATATAGTTGTGGGATTGCATATGGCATACACCGTGCAATCCCTTTCAACAGTACAATTTTGGGTCTCTACTGAAAGTTATCTCTTCATTACGTCATCCAAACTAAATATTATTGGGATTTTTTGTTGTCATAAAACAAATAGACAATGGCTTCAATAAGAATCAACTGCTATAATAGGGGATTTGGCAGAGTGAAGGCCCTGAACAATTGGGTGTTTGTGTGAGTCTTTGTGTTCACAAAGAAAGTGACCTTCAAGAAAGGGCATCACCTATTCAAGAAAAGAAAAGAAAATGAGAATGCCCTCACCCCAGACCTGTAATGCGATGGTTAAAACCATCCATATGTCAGGTTATCCTTCAAGAAGCATTCTTATAAAAAAAAAAATAGTGTAGAAAAAGTTGTTTAGTCATCTGATTAGATGATTGAATAGTTTTGATAGAGCTGATTATTTGTAAGCATCTTAAAAGATGTACGACTACTGTGATTGAGTTGTATTGCCAGTTGGTTGGTATGCGGTTCCTTACTTTTCAAAAAAAGAAAGAAAACGGATGACGTCCTCTAAAGGACAGTCATTGTATATTATTTTGGTATAGATATAATAACCTAGGTTAGTAAGAAGACAGCACGCTAAGAGTCGTGAGTGACTTACTAGCTAGACTCGTTCTGATGGTTTACTGCCTAAGCATTGAAATAGTGCTTCTCGCTCATGCCTTGATGTCATCCTTTGTGATTATATTTGGATTTTGCTTATCGAAGAATGATGATAGTTTTTTTGTTTTAATTGTTTTGGCAGGTTATTGCTGAGAGCTTATCTGAAGAAGAAATAGCTGGCCTGAAAGAAATGTTCAAGATGATAGACACTGATGGCAGTGGCCAGATTACTTTTGAAGAACTTAAGGCGGGACTGAAAAAATTTGGAGCTACTCTCAAGGAGTCAGAAATTTATGATCTGATGCAGGCAGTAAGTATCAGATGTTGAAACCTTCTCATCTATTATGATTTTATCGCCATTGTATACAGTCAAAAGTGGCAAAATTGTCATACAAGTGTAAATGGTTTATGTTAATATTACACATGAGGTAGGTTTAATAACATAGACTTGCGTTTGCGTGTTTTGGTATTGCAATTGAGATGGTTCGCTTTTATCTTTTCTTCTTAGATGCTATAAGATCATTAAGCGCATATTCTCTGATATGCAGGCAGATGTAGATAATAGCGGAACTATTGATTATGGGGAGTTTGTTGCTGCCACATTGCATTTAAACAAAATTGAGAGAGAAGATCATCTGTTTGCAGCTTTCTCCTACTTTGATAAGGATGGAAGTGGCTACATTACTCAAGATGAGCTTCAACTAGCTTGTGAGGAGTTTGGTGTAGAGGATGTTCGCCTCGAAGAAATGATAAGTGAAGTCGATCAGGATAATGTAAGTAATTCTATTTTTAATAATTCAGCATCTTTATCCCATTAGGATGGTATGTGGTATGACGAAAAGCAATCCTTGCACAGGAAAAATGTGACTTAAACTTATTTCAGTAGGAAGATCTTTTACCATATATGCTTAGATATGTTAGGGTAAGGTATAACGTGTTTTTAACTTATTTCAGTAGGAAGTTCTTTTACCATACATGCTTAGATTTGGGTGAGGTATAACATGTTTTACAATGACAATTCCATATCAAGTCTGTTTTTGTTATATTCCAAATAGAATGCACCATTTAGTAAATGGGACTATATTAACAATGCCAATTTAATGTCTATGCCAGTTTAGGAAAGACATGCTTGAAATTCTATAAATAGTATTTACATGTATGATCTTTTAACCGCATGTGTAGCTTTGCAAAAATGTGGAATTTGGCTTTGTTGATCACAGTAACTAATTTCAGACAGTAAATGATTTCAATGTCCAACAAAACCTCTTTCACTATCTCGCTTTTTTGTCAAGAGTATTCATGCCAATAATGAGTGGTTTCTTTATGTGCTTTTTATTTGTTGCTTTACTGTATTTTTCATTAGATATTTACTGCATGAGTAATGCTAAACAGACCACATTTTCTTGTACTATATTCAAATAATTTGATATGGAAGTTGATGTAGCAGCTAGCATTGGATAACGCTAAAGGGACCATGTGATACCAATGTCTAAATGTCAAGTAAACTGGCATATGATGTGGTCTGAATGTAATACAAGCAAATACGATCTGTTTACCCGGTAAATGGTGGCCTGTTGGCTATTTGAAATAACTGACTTCGGAGAGATGACAAGTTAAATCTCTCTGGCTTCATGGGATGGGTGGGGTGGGGCAATAGAAAAAGAAAGGATTTGTTTAGCATTGTCTTAGTGCATAGGTGATACTTTGGTGAAGCTAAAACGTTTGATCTTGTCTATAATGTGAGATTTAATCATGTGAATTTATCATTGCAGGATGGACGCATAGATTACAATGAGTTTGTGGCCATGATGCAAAAAGGAAATTTTGTTGGCCCGGGCAAGAAGGGCCTGCAAAGTAGTTTCAGTATTAAATTCAGATAAGCATGGTATTGAGTTTCATATATAGCAAAAGGGTTTTCAGCTTACTTTCTCATTGTTTCGAGTTTTTAAGATTGCATAGAAAGGTACTTAACTACTCCTCCAATTTGCAGCAAAGCTTCCAGTCATAATCTCTGAATTTATTGAATCCCATAGTGTAAGGCTTTTGCAGCTGAAATCTCGAAGCCCTTTCTGTGTTGTATGCAGTGAGGAAGAAAGTTTTGATGTACTATTATATTGTACACTTTTATTTTATTTTATAACAGTGATGAGTATATCCATACCTTCAACACACGGACCCCAAGTTCTAAACTACTCCAGTTAGGGGCTGTACACCTACATCTCCATTTTCAGCTGGTTTTCATATATATGTTTTGTCTTGTACGGACGTTTTTCGGGTGGATTGTGTTTACTAGTAAAACTTTCAGCTGCCCTTCATTAATGTATGATGTATTCTATAAGAATAAATGCGTTAATAATTTTTAACAGTACGAAAAGATAGTTTCCTTGAAGATTAAGTCTTAAATTGATATGCCTGTTATTTATAGATGTCTTGGTGATACTAACAACGGATGTTTCTTTGGTGAAGAAATTGGAGCTTTTCTTGTATAACACAATTATATTATGTTGAGGTGGTTGAGGATCAAGACTGTTACTTAGCTTACTTGCGAACCAGATCAAGCCTCTCGTCCCTCTTATTATTTTTGAGAATCAATATTCAAGACAATTTGATATTGGCTCATGTGGCATATCACTACCTAAAGTTGAAACATTATGAGCTTGTTGGCCGAGTCTAAGTGAGACTTTGTCGAAGCAACGCACTTGAAATTTGGCTTTGATAAGGCATGGAAGAAGGAACACTCTTTATTGCATGTGATATGAACTTGTAATCTTAAGATGCCGGTTCTTTCAAACATTTGAAAGTTTACTGGTCTGATAGAAAGTTTACTGGTCTAATATTAACTTAAAATGAGTTATTCTTTTATTGTTAGTGATAGAGAGTCCATATGAGGCTATCCATTTTTATAACCTTGCCTAGTTTTTTTGGTTAGAACCATGCCTATTTTTTAGTGAGATGACATGCGGACATTAAATTGTCCTAATTTATTAATTTTTGTCTTTAGATGAGTAATGTAATGTGTAGGGGATGTATTTGTAAACTAAAATTTGGTTGGTAACTTTATAATAATTTACTAAATAAAATAAAGGTCATTCCAAAAAGAGAAAAAGAAATGAAGGGGTAGTGATATTGTTCGTAATTTGCACGGGACTCATAAAATCATAAATTATTAATCTTAACTTCTTACTACTCACGTTTTTTTACAAATATCTCTATTTTTTGTTTATTTTCTTTTTTGTAATTTCTTATATTAACTTTTTAATGCAGTTGTTTTAATTAATTCATTAAGGGTACTTTAGGCAAAACATAATTTGATAATTTTTTGAACTCATGGCTTTGTAGTAGTAGAGATAGAGATGAGGTTTTGGCAAGTATAATGCTGTTTTATTTTTTTTTTCTTTTAGGAAATAAGACTGTTTTGCAGTTGTTGTGCGTAGAGTTAAGCAGGTAAATATCCAAAGCCGACACGTGTAAAATAGTTCTAGTAAATATCAAATCGACCCATGGTGGAAGCAAATTTGCTGTGCCCAAGAACCCTGTGCCACGAATGAAAATTTGACACGTCATCGCTAGCCTAACACCTCAAAAACTCTGTTAACTCTCACTTTATTTTTTAATCTCGAAAAGTATTTTTATCTTTTTTCGTTCTCGATCGTGATTCAATCCCATAATTACTGGCTTCTCCATCGAAGACAGATTTTCTCCCATCACAATCAAACTTTCCTCCTCCGATGATGCCAAAAGAGAGGACGAGCACGAATTCGGATTGGGTTTGCAACCGGATAAATCCGCATCAAGATTGTTGGATTGAGATCATCAATCAATCGATCTTACTAAATCTGAAAATAATCCCAAATTGATGTACACCAGATTTCCCTCAAAACCCAGTTCCAGATTAAGATGAACTTTCTGGGTTGATTTCGATCCCAATCATGAGCAGTAACAGAAGCCAATGATTGATTGACTATGTTAAAGGAAAGAACTGAATAAACATTTGAAAATCCAACGGGCTTCTTCTCAATTTGCTTCTCCAGAAAAGAAAACAAGATGGCCGGGTTCTTGTAGATTGATAATTGAGGTTAACAATAAATACAGATTGAATCTTAAATTGGAAAAGGGAACTATGGGTAAGGCAACAAAGATGATATTATGATGTTATCTAATAGAATTTAGGGTAAAATCATAAAGATTCAGGGGAAGAAGATAGAAAATGTTAAGAAGAACTGCATCTGACGATGAAACATGGGAGAGGAATAGTTACAGTGAAACATTAATAATAAATAAGTTGTATTTATTTTGTTAATTAACATAAATAGCTGGAAAACAATTGATTTAACGGTGTTATCTTCTGTCAAGTAGATGGACAGGTGTCAAATTTTTGTTGGTGGCACAGGTTTGGCTCAGGCACAGGTGATTTACTTCCAAGACGACATTGTGTTTTGAAGGCACAGGTGATATCAAATCGACCCCTCTCGTCTCCCCCCAGAATTAAAAACCCTAATCGCATCGTTCTGTTTCTCTCAAATATTCAAAACCCTAAACGCCCCCCCACCCCCTCTCTCTCTCTCTCTCTCATGGCTACGGCAACGCGGGAAGAGCAGCAGCACAAGCAGCCCCTTAGGGCGGGCGGCAAGTTCCGGAAGACACCCTTTCGGAGAACCACCCATACGACGCCGTACGATCGGCCAACGTCCACCACTGCCAACGGCGGCTGGATCTCCAAGCTCGTCGATCCCGCTCAGAAGCTTCTCACCTACAGCGCCCACCGCCTCTTCTCCACCGTCTTCCACAAACGCCTCCCTCCGCCTTCCTCAGGTTCGTCTCTCTTTCTCTCTCTCTCTCTCGTGTGCGTTTCAATTTAGCCAGTGTTGCTTGAAATTCTTTATATGAATTTGAAATTCGAATCAAGACTTGGGATTCTGGAATTCTTAATTGAAATGCCTGATAATTAATTGCATTTAATGATGAAGCAAGGATTTTTCGTTTAATTTAGTCTCCTGTTTCGTTACCAGAGGCGAATCATGAAGCAAGCGTTATGGACAAGGGAGAAGTTGACATTGTAAGTATGAATGTATTTATTATTTATTTCTATTGCTTCATGTTTTGATTGTTCTCTTTGCCACAATTTCGGAGGGTCAAGTTTTACGAGCCTTTCAAACGCCACGATACATTGTTCCTTATTGTAAATTTGGCTATGGCAATAGCTTGGGGGCATCCTGTTGGAAAAATATAGGGTTCAACCAAATGTTTGAGATTTCAGACTGTATCAACTCATAATGGCTTCTTTGTAACTTTTCTGTTAAGGATCCTCCTGGAGTGCAAAATGGTGCCATTGAGCAAAGTACTGGTCCCAGAGCTACTTCTGCTGGAGACGGGGGGTTTACCTTACTTGAGCAAATTTTGGAGCAGAAAACCTTTACCAGGCAAGTCGTATATATTAATCACAATGTTTTTTCTTCTCTTCTGGGACTTTGAAATTGCTTAGATATTCTAATTGCAGCCTTCCATGACAACATTGTGTTTCTTATGCTATCCTCTCTGTGCTGTGCTTATTAAGCTGTACGTGTTTTTTCATTGAAAACAACAAGAGGATTACTAGATTGCTTGATGGTCTCTGACCGTTTTTAGGTGAAAAAGTAAGGACCTCCTTGATGAATACCAGTGGAAGACCACTATGGTTTGTCCAAGGCTGAGTGAAGCTAGTAGGTTTTATTGCTTTAATAGCTTGATTCTTTTTCATAACTCCTTGATATTTTATATATTTTAAATGACATAAATGGAATGCGTTGAAACCCTTGGGGAAATCTTATTATGCAGGTTTAGCCCTATCTGTCACACATCATTCCTTGTTTATTTGTAGTTTGTGGAAGCGTAGTGATGTCTTTGCTTGTTGTTTTACTTTCGATATGACTGTTTCCTCCAAATATATTTTCATTCCCTGCAATGCTATAATTACACGCATAGATTGGAATTTGAACTTCTTGGGATTGGTTATTATTAGAGCTTAACCTGCTTGAGGTATCCAATAAAAGGAACAAATAGAAGATCCTGCTGTAATCGCATCTGTGCCACTTCTGCTTTTCATAACTTGCCTTTTTTATTGTACATGTTTGTCATGGTGTTGAGTTTCATGTATGTTAATTCCCTGCAGACCTGAAATTGATCGATTGAAAGAGCTCTTGCATTCAAGGACTGATGATGTACCTACTGAGAATCTAGAGAAAAGATCTGAAGTAATACCTTCAATGGAAATGGTATCTCATGACAGGAAGGAGGAATATGCTAAAACCCCATTGCAAGATAAAAGTGCCAATAGCCGCCTCGTTTCAACCCCTGTTGTCAGTACAACTGTATGATACCCTTTTCTGAGTTGACTATAATTATGGCTTATTTATTTTCACAACTGTGGTGTTTACACTTGGTACTCTTTAAACCAAATAAAAACTGTTATAATTCTTTATTACAGTTGCACTTGGCACTTTTTTTTTTAACATTGTTGTAAATAATGTCTTCAGGTCCCTGATGATGATGCAGCTTCACCTGTTGAGCTGGCAAAAGCTTACATGGACAATAGGTCTTCAAAAGTATCCCCATCATTGCTGGGTCTACGTAGTCGAGCTGTCTATGAAGATTCACATAACAGTGTGGCATTTCCTTCCAAATTATCACTAATGTCAGTCGTTCCTCGATTTTCTAGCACTGGGGCGGCACCAGAGAATGGTTTTGCAACCCCTAGATCTCAAGGCAGATCTGCAATACACAGTATGGCTCGTACGCCATACTCTCGAGTTCAAACCCATAGTACATTTAAGGTTAGTTTTATAAAGAATTTTGTTAGCTTTGGTGTCAATGTTATCTGGGATTCAGGCTCTTATAGTTGTCCCTTGTATTTCAGGGTGTCGGGTCTACAGTTGATACTTACGGTGCACCATCCTCATCAACTCGCTCTATATGGGAGCAAAGCCAACCCTCTGGATCCAAACACGGGGTATAACACAGTTTTTGAAATGAATCTACATATTGACAGTTCACCTCGTAATTCATCTCACTAGATATTTTTTTGCTATATGTATAGGCCTTAAAGCGAAGGTTCTCAGTGTTAGACAATGACATTGGATCTATTGGTCCTATCCGCAGAATTCGTCCAAAACCTAATCTATTATCATCTAGAGGCTTAAGCTCACCAATGAGTACGGAGGCTTTTCAAAACCCATCATCTTCCACAAAGAGGCCACTTCTGTTGGGTGAACCCAAGCATACTCTGGCAAAATCATCATCAGAAAATGGAGACAATGCAGTTCCTAGAACATGTTTTTCAACTGTTCCGTCACAATCCAGCAAAGCGGCTTCCAAAATCTTTCAGCATCTCAATAAGATCAACTCTCCAAAGGAGAAATCATCTGAGCCCAAGTTACTTCCTATGAGCGATAGATCACCAACTAAGTTGTCGCCCTCCATGCTACGTGGTCAGGCTCTGAAAAGCCTGGAGGATGTGGATTCGTCGAAATTCCTGGAAAATCCCCGTTATAAAAATGGTACTAACTGGGATGTTTCATCTAATCAACTCATACTAGATGCTTCTTCTCAAAAGCATGACAATGTTAAAGAAAATTGTCCATCAAGGGTTCTTGCCCCCTGTGACAATTCAAGTACAGTAACCAATGAAGTTGAATCCACAACAGAAAAGAAAGATGTAATGGTAAAGGTTAAACCTGCAGTTTCTGCTGCATCAAAAACTGTTGTTCATCCTCCTGAAAAGAAACGGCCGTTCAAGATGAGTGCTCATGAGGTATGGTCGTGCTTTTTCATCTTTTGTTGTTTAGTGATAATCTTTGGTGCAGTGTCTCAAAGTTTAAATTTTTTCGCCGTAGTTTTACTATGAATTAAAACTTCAGTGAATTTTTGGTATTAGAAAAGCAATTATCTTTAATATTGTTTTTATAGGTATCTTATAACATTTAATTAAATGAGTTGATTCGTTTGAATATGGTCTGTAGTATCTGGAGCTGGATGACGATGATTGTTCCATTAATGGCCACGTGCCTGGTTCATTTGCTGATGGGAGAGTACAGGTAGATAAGATTGCAGCTGCTAATCTGGAGAAGCCTATAGCTTCAACTGAAGTCAAACCTCCTTCATCTTTTGCATTAAATGAGAAGTCTGATAGCAGAACGTCTGATGGGTACGTACTTTGCCAGCAAATGAAATGTGAATTTGTACTTGCACGCCTTGCAAATTTCTAATTGTACTTGTATGTTCCTTTTGTCTGCAGTGTATATACAGTTGCGCCTGGTGCAACAGGTACCGTACCAAAACCAGTGCATACAGATAAAGCTGATAAGAATAATTCAGATGCTGAAGTCCCTTTTAGGGTACCAGAAATTCTTGTGTCATCATCAGCAGCACCTACTAGCATATTTTCCACCAATTCTCAAGTTTCCAACAATTTAGCAAGTCAAAGTTCTCTCAGCAGCATGGCCCCCACTGCCAACACTAACAGTGGTAACAACATTGCTGCTACTAGTGCTGTTACCACCAGCAATCTTTTTAGCCCAGTTTCAGCACCATCCTTTTCAGCCGAACCCTGTTCTAAATTTTCAGTCTCTAGTGCAACTACGGTGACACAGGTACCTGAAAATTCTCCCTTGGAATTGTTAGGAGACAAAAACAAGCAAGATGGTGGTTTTGCTAATCTAAGCCGCACAGTTTTGCCTGGCACATCTACTACCAGTGCAGGCACAGAAAATAGTTTTGTGGGTGTTTCTGCTGCTGCGTCCTTCCCTACTGCCACCAATCAGTCGGGCCCTACTTTCAGTTCTGGTAGTGGATCCGGTCTTAGTGTCCAGGCATCACCTGGATTGTTGTTCAACTGTGAACCCTCATCTGCCTCAACTGCGTTAACATCTGGAAGTTCTTCCTTGGAAATCTTAAATGATAGGAACAAGCAAGGTGGGTCCTTTGGTACTGTAAGCAGTTCCTTGTTTTCTGGCACATTTGCAACAAGTGCAAGCGCATCAAGTAACAGTTTTGGGTTTTCTGCTGCTGCTTCCATGCCTACCGTTACCAGTCAGGCTCCTGGTTCTTCTCTGTTTAGTGGTGGCAGTGGAACTGGTTCTGGTACCCACCTGTCCCCTGCTGGGACAGGAGTTGCGGCTTCCACACAGAGTGCACCTGTTCAACCTGGCTCATCATCTTCCAGTTCAGTGTTCAATTTTGTAGGAAATACAGCTTTCTCTTCTGGGAGCTCTGCACTCAGTTCTTCTACCCCCTCTTCTGGAGTGAACAGCAGCTCCAGTACTGCTCCAAGTACCACATTTGGTAGCGGGTGGCTACCTGCTACATCATCTAAATTTGCTTCCACAGTAGACTCTACATCTTCCGCACCTGCGTTTCAATTCGGCACATCGTCAGCCTCTGCTGCCCCAAACACTTCATCTATTTCATTTGCAGCATCCTCGAGTTTTTCTGCTACTTCTAACAGTGCAGCCACGGTATTTGGATTGTCCTCTGCTTCTGCTTCTGCTCCTACTTCCAACAGTTTGCCTACTTTGTTTGGAGCATCCACAGTTTCTGCTCCAACTACCAACAGCGCATTGGGGTTTGCAATATCCAATGGTGCATCATCAACTGGCGTGTTCCCCTTTACGTCATTTGCAACTACTGCCACATCTCAACCTGCATTTGGTAACTCCAATCCTATGGGCTTTTCTACAGCTCCGTCTGGTAATAATGATCAAATGAGCATGGAAGACAGCATGGCTGAGGACACTGTTCATGCATTACAACCCACAGTTGCAGCCTTTGGTCAACAGCCTGTCTCAGCTCCTCAATCTACACCCACGTTCCAGTTCACCCAGCAACCTGTGTCAACCCCTCAAACCCCCTTTGTATTTGGAGGTTCCTCCAATGGCTTCCCGTTTCAGAGCCAACAAAACCAATCCAACTCACAGAATCCTTCCCCATTTCAGCCTGTCAATAGTTTGGCCAACGCGCAGAACCCTTCACCATTTCAGGGTTCTAATAGTCTAGGTTTGCCCACCAGTAGCTTCTCACTGGGCGCCCCTGACAAGTCTAATAGAAGGATTGTGAAGGTTAACCGTAGCAAGAACAGGAAGAAGTAGGGAGAAGTAGTTGGATTGGTTTACGAATGAGGGCATAACTGCGCTTGTCAGCTTCCAAATATCAGATACATTTACTTTTCCTTTCCATTATTCTTAGGTGAAAATTTTCGTGGTTGCCATGAGAGGGCGTATTCACATTTTATACCGGTTTTGTAGTTTGAACACTCGATCCATTATTTGTAACGTTACATGTATGCTTATTTTGTTAGTATATGATGTATCTCTCAGCCTTGTTGTGCTGTTCTCCACCATTTTCTGTAGCTATTTGTAACATAATTGTAATGGGTCGGATTGTGTCCTCTACAGGCTGCTACTGCTTTTACGCCAGCAATTCGTTTATCAAGTATTTTCAGTCTTTGTAGTTTTTGTATTTCGGGTGTTTGCTTCTACAAATTGATTGTAGGCGTAACTAGCTAGCGTCAAAAAGGTGAACCCATACGCCCTCCGGTCTTCACCTATAACATTTTCTGTTAGAGACAATTAAGGATTAGCTGAAATCAATTTATTGGTTACATGCTGGTCCTCTTTTGTTCCGAAGCTGATGTAAAGGTGGTCTCTACACACTTCATTTTCTTCCGAGTCCATAGTCCCTTGTGCACTCCTCTGTTCACTCGTCTCTCTAGCACAATCGCCTAGGTTATCCCTCCTCCATTTTGGATCGTTTAGGATCCACTTGGCACTCCTTCAATTAGCTCATGCAAATATTTGCAAATAGAGAATATCAACCATTCTCGGTTTCTATGTAATCCGTTTAGAGTAGTTGAATCATAATATTTATTGTACATTTTATTTTACGAACCAAGGCCTTTAATACTACGGTGAGAAAAGAAATAGAATGAAAGTAACAGCTCAACAACAAAACCATAAATATGCAAAGTAAAATAGTAATTTAGGGAGGAAAGTTTAGCTCACGACGATTAATAAAAGGAAAAAAGAGAAGGAAGAAGCGAAGCAGGTTCAATATCAAATGTGGAGGAAATTATCAGTAGGGTTTGCTGCACTGACGCAGCAGCAGCTATGTTGGCGCCACTCCACGGCCACGGCCACTGCTGTGAACTCGATGCTCCTCCGCTCCCTGAAAGAGCACTATCTGGAAGTGTCCAAAATGACCCCTCCCCCTAAAGTGAACCCTCCATCGCCTTTCACCGTCGTCAAGGGCGCCCTCGACGGCACCGGCCCCGTCCTCAGGCGCAGCTACGGCGACGAAGAAATCAGCATAGCCGTGATGCGATTGGCCAGTATTATTCCCGACGCCGACGCCGACGACATCAACCAGTTGTTCATACACGTGGACGTTTCGAAGCCCAGCGAGAAGGAGTCTCTGCTTTTCCTCTGCGCCCTGTATCCGGACGCCTTAGGCATTCACTCTGTCTCTATGAGGCGCATGGCTGAACCCTCTGCGCTTCGTTCCTCTGCTCTTCGTTATAACGGCCCTCGTTTTGAGTATGTTCCCTAATTTATTCTAGCACAGCACACCTCGTTTGGTATATATGATGTATGTCCATGTGTTACAATTACCACTCCCATTCCCCGAATTTGCACCAACTTAGAACTGAATACTTCTTACACTGGAAGTACGAACTCTGTAAATATCTTCTCCAATGTTTTGTCTAACTTTGAACCAGACTTTATTGCTTCTGAGCAGTATTTATTTGTTAAAAATGTTTCAATTGATTTGTATGCTAATTCCTAACAAATTGTACTTGGTATAGAAGAACCCCGAAAAAGAAAAAGACAAGGAAAAAAAAAGTTATTCTCAATGTTCTGCCCAGACTTAAGTGGTTGATTTTTCTTATTTTATTAATTAATACCATGATGTCTTCTCCAGCTCAACAATGACAATGTTCTGTTGAATGGTTCCGTGAAGAGGTTATAATTCTCAGAAACAATGACAAGCTAAAGTTTGGGGTTTTCTTCACCGTTATGCGCTCCAACAGCTTCTTGATATTGATTATGCGTATATAACACAACTCTGTTAACCCTTTTTTCTTTTAAATCTAGTTTTCTAAAATTTAGTTTGATTCTAGGTATTATGCATATGCTATTGCTTGGAAGGTTCAGCCACTTGTCACAATGTGTAAGGTGGTGTACCTTGAGTTATTTGACTGTTTTCATTATAACTTGATTTTTTCCTTCCTGAATTCTTTATATCTCTTATTTATTCTTTTATCTTTCAATTTTTAGTTTTTATGTTTCTTCAGAATAAATCAGATATGTAGAATGAGGTATTCCTGATAAACTGATACAATGTTTGGGTTGACTTGTTTGCCAATTGACAGAGATCGTGATGAAGGGATGAGGGATGCATTCCACAGCTACATAGAAGAGCGGGGTGTGGGTGATAGTCTTTTTCCATTTCTTCAAGCTTGGCTTTATGTAAAAGACCATCGTAATCTCATGCGCTGGTTTAAATCAGTAGGATCATTCGTTAATGAAACCAAGTCAGTTTAAGATTCTTAGCTTCAGGTCATCTAGAAAAGGGAAAAAAAAAACATGTATTTAGCAGTTCCAATGCTAAGTTTTTCCCTCAACACTAATTTGTCCTAGTAAGATTTGTTTAGAAGTTCTGTGGTGTTTGGCTCTTTTCGAGTTATTTGTGTTACATTTGATATGGTAGTGCAGAGTCCTATCCAATATACCCCTCTTTGAAAAATATTATCCGCTGGTTTTTCTCATATGTATTCCATGCCATCTGTGGTCAAATTGTTTGATTTGTTTTCCGGTGATATTACTAGAACGAATCATGTAGTGCAGTGTATTCTCTTCTGTTTTCCTGGTTAATACACACTGCTGAAGGAGAGATTTCAGCATAGCAAATTCTAGAGAAAATCTTGAGCAGTAATGCAGGATTGTTGGGACTTGCCAAACTTTTGGAGTAATTAAATTGCATAGTTTGCATCAAATTAATGTGCAAGCCTATTTCTTCGTATGCAAGGTTCAATGGTTTAAAGAGAAAGTGAAAATCAAATGGTCTGTGACAACTTATAAATCTTCTTGATGATTTTTACAGTCAAATTTGATGACCCTAGAAGTGAAGAGGCTATGGTAGCTTCTATGAATAACTCGGGGAATAGTCTTTACGGTTCTAGAATAAATTTGTTATTGCGAGTTTTAACCATGGTATGGTCAAGATTAATTGCTGGTTCTTTTAGCGTATGTACGGGATGATTCTATCAAATTCCACAAACCCCAATGCCGAGTCTTTCATCTTTTCAGCTCCGAAGAGCCGAAGCAGGTTTCAATTTTTTGGGTGAATGAGACTAGCCCTCACCTCTTGCACAGTTGCACGCTTGCCCAGCAAAGACATAAGTTACACCAGAGGCAGCTATGTCCCTTATTGTAACAATCCTATGATCATTATGGTAAAGCGAACATTTACATGTGTGTATATAATTCCTTTGGGTGGACAGCTAAAGAATCAATTTTAGTTGAACCTCAATATAGCCGGATAGCTATATCACCTGTATGTATCTGAACTGAAGTGAAGAGACTCAAGAGACAGACCTGTACACTGTCATCATGTCAATTCCACTTGATGGTAGTCTTGAGTATTAGCAGCTGTAAAACTGTCATCTATGGTAGTCTTCTTCATCATCTGATATCTCAATCTCTGAAGATACCTTGAGCAATTCAGTTAAATAACATAATTTCAAATATTGGTTTGGAGTAGTGAAAAAGGCAGCAAGAATTTCCAAATTTCTTCGAAAAATTTGCTTGGTGTAGTATCTTGGAGTTACTGCCTCTGTATGGGTGATTGAGTGAGCATTTTGTTCTCAGGCACCATGTTGATAGGATTCTTCAAACTTCATAAGAACAACGTTTATACTTGATGCTTGAGAAGAAGGACAGCCTTAAATACAGTTTTGTTTAAAGCCCGAGCCCATATATTCATCACTGGCCCAGACCCGTAACTAGAACAAAACCTCAAGTACAGAAGACCTTCAGCGTTCTTCCGTTCTTCAATGTCAGACTCAACATGTCAAAGGGATTCAGGCGTCCAGTTCTGAACGGATCGAATTGCTGCTTTTCTCTTTTGAATTTTGCTTCGGCTAACTTCTGAAGCAACACAAGGTATGTTTGACAACTTACACTTCAATTTTTGCCTCAGGAAGGGTTGTCGTTTGGATATACGAATGGGTTTTCATACTTGATTGAATTGCACTCACCTTGTTCTTTATATAAATTCTGCATATATTTGGGCTCTTCTGTGGTTTGGTTTGTGCGTTTTGATTCATGAGGTTGAGAATTGTGTTCATGTGGCTTGTATGATATAATGAACACCCCTTTTCCTTGCGATGGATGTGGGCTGTTAACAATAATTAAGAAAAAGAATAATCATATGTTGCTGCGGTAGATGTGGAGCTATAATTCAGAATAAGCAAACCCCCCTAAAATATGAACTTCAGTCTTGTTATGTTTTTCACAATTAAGATGCCAAGTTAATCAGTTCAAAAAGGTAATCTGGAACATTTGGTTATTAACATTGTAGAGTGATTTTCTGGAAATCGTATTGTTAATTGTGTAATTTTAGATGCAGAACAATATTACATGTAGTCTCTAGATTCTTATTTGATGCATTGAAACTTTTCTCTATCTAAACTTTTCTCTATCTGTATTAATTACTAGTGCTATTGTAATTCTGTTTTATTTTGGAAAAGAGATTATAATCTTCAAGTTGGAAAAGGGATTATTTGGATTATAATCTTCCGTTTTACTAGGCAATTTATAAATCTTTTATGGTCATTGTTTTTGGGTATGCGCATATATGTTGTATCAGTTCAATGTGAGCATAATAGACCAGGAAATAGCTAGAAGAAACATGCTCTTCTATTAAACTTAAAAGGTTTTGAATCTTTTCATGAATAATGGAACATGTTCCATGAGAATTGAAACTCCATGTTCTGCAGTAGAAATGACACTCAATACAAGATGCATTTCTTTCTGGCAAACGAATCCCATGTTTTGAGATTTCAGTTATAATTGGCTGAATGACTTACGGAGTCAGACCGCAGAATCATACTTGAGTACGAACAAAGGCACATTCATGCTTGTATTGCACATACTCATTAACCATTCAAATATATGGTACGGTCTAGGCTTTTCTGATGTTTTAGAATTATGAACCAACTGAATCTAAGAAACCAAATTGACGGCACTGTTAGGGGAAAATGTATTAAGGAGAAGGGGTCTACTGTGTCGTTTTCATCAGCCAACTCTGATATCTAGTTCTGCTGTAACTCAAGATGTTGCTAATCAATGTATTATGTTCTTCTCTTTCTGAACGAACACATATATGTTAAGATATTGATGTTCATGTGTTTAGGTTAGTATGAAAAATATCTGTTATTGGATGATGATTTAGTATCTGCATCATTATGATTTCAGTCTAATAAGCTTTGGGCTTTCATACAATGCAAATCATGAATTAGTTTTGATTTGGAAACAAAACAAGAAAATCAATTTTGGATGCAGTTTTGTTTATAGTTGATGCTTCAGAAGAACAGAGCCTTAAATACAGTTTTGTTTAAAGCCGGAGCCTATATATTCATCACTGGCCCAGACATGGGGAGCAGTTGAAAAGCAAATTCAACTGCAGAGACTTTAGCATCTTTAGTAGGAATACTGTGGAGATCGATTGATGCAAATGTTGGGGATACTGTTGAGTTGTTGCCTTGTAATCCTACTTACTAAACTAAGGGAGTTTAAAGTTGTTAACACTAATTAGATTGTTGCCTACTGAGCTACTGTGCTGGGTTTAGTAGGGGATTTTATTTTAAGACTAGCAGCCGTACTTTATTGTTTAGTAACACTCAAGCTAGAAGATTCATATGTGAAAGACTTATTATTTGTTTGGTCTACTGGAGTCTGCTTATTGAGTGCTGACTGGATAATGATTTACTCTCACATGACATAACCATAACCCCGGCAAAGGTCGGTTCTATCTGATTCTTCGTATGATGCCAACTATCTACTTATCTGGCTTTTGTCTTCTGAAATGTCATGTTGTAGCTACCATTACTATGGCTTAAAACTAAATAATACCCATGTTAAATCCTCCATCTTGAAACATTGTATGTGTTCTCTGGCATAAGGTTGATTAAATGCTAGTATGTTCTTGAAGAACTATCTTGAACTCAGGAAATACAAACTTGCAGAATGGTTAAATTTTGACAAATTATGATTGCTTGTCCGTTGTCTACCCTTATAACTGGCATCACAAGTATCCCTGTGTCTTACTTATTTGGCTATAAGGGACTATGCATAGCCAATATTGCAAGTTTCTGTATCATCACCTCAGTTGAGTTATTTTGTATACTGCATCCTATGCCAGAGGTCGACGAAAAGTCTGAAAGGAGACATGTTTGGAAAGTTCATTTTGTGTCTTCTCATCATCCTATGCTCTTCTTAAGTTCATTGTGTTGATACTGTTACTATTATTGTTGTCTTAAGTAAATGCTTCCCATATTGAATGCTCCATGAAGTATTTTGTTCTCAGGCACAATGTTGATAGGATTCTAGTATCTTCATGATGTTGAAGAACAATCTTCAAATAAGAAAATGCTGCTTCCTTCACCTCTGAAGATACCTTGAGCAATTCAGTTAAATAACATAATTTCAAAAATATTGGTTTGGAGTAGTGAAAATGGCAGCAAGAATTTCCAAATTTCTTGGAAAATTTAGCTTGGTGTAGTATGTTGGAGTTACTGCCTCTGAGTGAGCAATGAACGCCTGTAGCAAAGACACTAGTTATATTTGTTGACATTTTAGAAATAAAACCCCAGAGCTGAGAGCAAATGCATCCTCGACCCAAGATACAAACCTGCAGAAGCATAAACCCAATACCCGTTTACAAAACACGCGGATCCATGTGACCCGACCCATTTATATTGATTGTGACCAAAACAAAAACCCAGAATTGGGGATTAGGAATTCGATTTTGGGATGATTTTGATGGTTTTCTGTACATGGTTAGTGCGCGATTTTGATTATGATTATAAATATTGTTGCTTCTAACTCTGTTTTGCAAGCGCGGGAGCATCCTGGTACGTTTTCAATCTCAATGATTTTGTGCGATTGATTCGTGCATGAAAACCTTAGAACTCGCCTGGGGAGTAGGTTGTGGTGCCCAGATGAAACTTCAATTTCGAATTGTTTGAAAGATGGCATGCATGATTTGGCTGTGATTGTATGCTTATGAATGATTCGATGAAATTTTGGTGATTCTGACTACTTAAATGTATGATCACGCATAGCTTAAGATTGAAATTGACAGATATGTATATTTTTACTCCCAAATCTATATATGTTTCTTGAAATATCAAGATTGAGCATGATTGGTTTTCTAGAAATGTACAAATACAAATGTACTTTGTTTCTTCTATTTCTAGAAACTGAATTTCAGTCACTGTTTTTTGGTTAAAGACAATTGCCATTTTGCTGTTGATTTATGCAATCGGATTGAACTTGCTGAGTTTCGTTTTGATATTTGCGATGAAATCAATTAAGGATAGACTAAGGGCTTTTGTAATTACCTACGAATACCCATGTATTGTGAGGGTATGTAGTGTGCTTATGAGTTATTATGCATATATGTCTCTGGCATCTTGTATTGTGGAAGTGGAACCACAATTGACTTTCGGATTCAATGTTCTTGGTTTTGAACAAGGAATCAGATTGATGACTATGTATATGGAATTATGAATAAGATAGTAGTGAGCAGGTATATCAATTGCTTATTTCCTTTTGTATTTGCTGCTACCACAAGGTTATGGATATCTGGTTAGACACTTCATACATATACATGTATGTGTATTGGTATATATCTTACAGATGAATGGTTATAGATATCCGTTATCAAACATGTCCATTATGTTAATTGTTTCGGGAAGTCTATTATCTTGATTATTTGAATTCCATGATTCTTGTTTTATTGGTTTTCTATATGGCAAACACATGTAAGCACTGGTTTTTCTTGCTATGCTGTTTTGATTTGGATAGTTGTCTGCGATTTCCTATAAAGGTTATGGAATTGGAATTGAGTACAATCAGAATTATAAATAGTTTATATTAAGTGTGGTGGGATTCGGTCTCATGGATTATGTTTTACTGCATAAGAATTGGCGTGTTCTCTACTGGTGTTTTGGTACAACTGTAAATTAGATGAGAAGTAGAATGGCAAAGAATTATGAACCAACTGAATCTAAGAAACCAAATTGACGGCACTGTTAGGGGAAAATGTATTAAGGAGAAGGGGTCTACTGTGTCGTTTTCATCAGCCAACTCTGACATCTAGTTTCTGCTGTAACTCAAGATGTTGCTAATCAATGTATTATGTTCTTCTGTTTATGAACGCATATATGTTAAGATATTGATGTGTTTAGGTTAGTATGAAAAATATCTGTTATTGGATGATGTTTTAGTAACTGCATCATTATGATTTCAGTCTAATAAATGGCATCAGAGCTTCGGGCATTCATACAATGTAACCCAGGAATTAGTTTTGATTTGGAAACAAAACAAGAAAATCAATTTTGGATAATATAACTGGTAATGAGAATATCAGTTTCTTAGGTGCAGAAAGCAACTAAACCTGTAGTAATAGACTGTTCTCAATGAGATTACGTGCATTAGACATTCATACTTAGTTGGACATGGTTTTGGTATAGCATGATACTATATATACACATGAATTTGTCATGATAACATGCTGGACTTGCATAATAAATAAATTGCATTATTCCGTTTTGTTATTGGCCTTGATCACATATTATCAGCTTAATCGATTTGGACTACTAGGTCCCCTTCAATACATGTAGAGCAAATAGTAACCTAGGCAAATTATAAATCTTTTATGGTCATTGTTTTTGGGTATGCGCGTATATGTCGTATCAGTTCAATGTGAGCATAATAGACCAGGAAATAGCTAGAAGAAACATGCGCTCTTCTATTACACTTCAAATGTTTTGAATCTTTTCATGAATAATGGAACATGTTCCATGAGAATTGAAACTCCATGTTCTGCAGTAGAAATGACACTCGATACAAGATGCATTTTCTTTCAGGCAAACGAAGCCCATGTTTTGAGATTTCAGTAATAATTGGCTGAATGACTTACAGAGTCAGACTGCAGAACCATATACTTGAGTACGAACAAAGGCACATTCATGCTTGTATTGCACATACTGATTAACCATTCAAATGTATGGTACAGTCTAGGTAAGCCTGCTCTCCTTGTTTTAGTCGAGCAACATTTCTCACCTTTTATGTTGATTTGGAAATAGTGAAAATGTTTTCCAGCTTTGTTTGAAAAGTAACACCAGTTGAGTAGTGAGTTTTACATATATAATAATTCACAGTAAATGAAATTTAAGTGTTTGAAGAGTTGGTTTATTTTAATTTATTTTTTTGAAAATGTGTATAGGGTGGCTTTATCTTAATTCCTGTAAATTGTTGTAATCAAACCAGGGTTAAGGTTGGGTTAAGCAGACCAGGTTTGTCGTAATCACACCAGACAAAAAAAAAGAAGGCAGCAGAGACAGGTGTCGCCGTGTAATTAGCTGATTGAGGTTTTTTTGTTTTTTTGTTTTTGGAACAGGCCAGGAGGAGTCTTAAAAGGAAGAAACCCATTACAACCACAGACAAATATCTACGAGTCCCTCTCTCTTCTCTCTCTCTCTCTCTCTCAGAGTTTTGTGGTCTGAGTGAGATCTCTACCGCCCGCTCCGCCGTGGTTCGCTGTTCCCCCGCAAGGTACGCCTTCCCCTTTCCTTTCTCTCTCTCTTCGCGGCGGCGGGTTTCGGTGGTGTGGGTTTTGCCTTTCTGATCTCGATTAGTCCCTTGGGTATGATGAAGAAGAAACCAGTAAGAATCTGAGCGAGACATACGTGAAATCTCATGTCAAATTATTGGTGCTCCCTCTTTTCTTGAGGTTGAGGAACCATTTTTGACTAGGGTTTCATGCTGTCCTGCCCCGAATTCTGAGGGGTTTCTTCTTTCATCAGTCCCTTAAAAAAATGGTGCTCCCTCTTTTCTTTTTCTCTCTATCTCTTCTCTTCTAACACTTGGAAGGCAAAACCCAGAATATTTGGCCATGGACACCAGAGCTGTTGTTCCTCCACAACCCAGAGGTATTCATCGATTTTGATCTCACCCAAGTGCTTGTTTCTCTTTTCTGGTTCGTTATTCTTAGTGGGTTTCGTGGTTTTGGTTAAAAGTTGTTCAATTTTGTGTGGATTTCTTGAAGTAATTGTCATTTTTTTCGTGTTTGGACTAATGGGTTTTAGACTTTTAGGATGATGTGGTGTAGTTCTTGATGGGTTTTGTATCAGTAGAAGAAAGATTGTTTAAATTGATGGGTGATGATGCTTGAATTGTAGGCTTGTAGCTTGAATTGGGGATTGTCTTCTTGACCTGATTATTGGTTGGGTAGGGTTTTTCCTCTAGATTGTGTTCTTGATTTGAACATTGTATTCGTCTTGATCTGCCTTTTGTATTCTCAAATTTAGATGATTGGGTTTTATGGGTTTTAGTTTTCAACTGGGTTTTCCCTTGGTACTGAATCTGGTTTATTCAGATACAGTACAGTTCTCTCTTTTACACACAGTTCTAAGTTCTAACCGTGGTGACAATTGACAACCGAGGCAATGTTACTATGCATTACAATGAGTACTTACGGTAGTATTATCACCTTTTAATTTGATATAGGATGGAGAGTGCTATCTGGATTGTTCTCTATCAGGTTAACCATAGTTTAGAGTTGAACCATAATTCAAATTGAATTTAGTACCTCTGCACATATGCATATTGCAATGAATGAAACAAACAAGTTCAACTCAAGTTCAATATATTACCTATGCACCATAGTTCAACTTAAATTTAAATTCTAAAACCTAATACTTATGTGTTGCACTGCACATAAGGTTTGTTGACTTTCAATTTTTAAACTTGATCGATTAATCCTTCATTTGTTGCTTGGCTATGATAGGGAGAATGGTGGTTCTGATCCAGAGTTGATTGAGTCTGCTTCTCCTAGAAAAGTGGCTTTATAGTTTCTATCATATTAGAAATGTCAACCAGGTACCTATCATATTGTTACGCTGTGTCATCATCTTAAACAGATGCAACTGATTTCTTTTTTCTTTTTGCACATCCAGTGTATCTTCTCAACTGATCAGTGCTATCATCTATTTGATTCTCTCCTTTAATTTTCCTTATCATGTTGTTAACTGGGTGCTGATGATTTGCAGTTGCGTATGGATGACATCCCAAAGCTGCTGGCAGAGTACAAACAACTACTATCAAATTAATGGAGTGTCATCCCCTTCGGTTTTGCCATTGATCTTGATTAGTCCCTTGGGTCTATGATGAAGAAGAAACCAGTAAGAATCTGAGCGAGACATGCGTGAAATCTCATGTCAAAATATTGGTGCTCCCTCTTTTCTTGAGGTTGAAGAACCATTTTTGACTAGGGTTTCATGTTGTCCTGCTCTGAATTCTAAGGGGTTTCTTCTTTCATCAGTCCCTTAAAAAAATGGTGCTCCCTCTTTTCCTGGGGTTGAAGCGCCAGCTTTGAAGATTGCTGCTCCCTCTTTTTTAGGGGTTGAAGAACCAGTTATATGTTGCCTTGTCTTGAAAATAAAAAAAAATGGTGCTCCCTTGTTTCTTGGGGTTGAAGCACCAGCTTTGAAGATTGGTGCTCCCTCTTTCTTTGGGGTTGAAGAACCAATTATGTGTTGCCTTGTCTCGAAAAAAAAAAATGGTGCTCCCTCTTTTGCTGGGGTTGAAGCACCAGCTTTGAAGATTGGTGCTCCCTCTTTTTTAGGGGTTGAAGAACCAGTTATATGTTGCCTTGTCTCGAAAATAAGAAAAAATGATGCTCCCTCGTTTCCTGGGGTTGAAGCACCAGCTTTGAAGATTGGTGCTCCCTCTTTCTTAGGGGTTGAAGAACCAGTTATATGTTGCCTTGTCTCGAAAAAAAAAAATGGTGCTCCCTCTTTTGCTGGGGTTGAAGCACCAGCTTTGAAGATTGGTGCTCCCTCTTTCTTAGGGGTTGAAGAACCAGTTATATGTTGCCTTGTCTCGAAAAAAAAAAACAAAAATGGTGCTCCCTCTATTTTATGGGTTGAAGTACCAGTTTTGAAGGTCTTCATTGAAGATCGGTGCTTCCTCAGCTAGACATCGTTGAAGTGTTGTGTTTTTGGCTCGTTGATAAGTTAGGATTCAGTAGTCAAATCCAAAGTCTAGAACAGAAAGAGGACAGTGCTGTAGCTTTTCTATAAGTTCTAGGAAAGTTAGTCTTTCAAGGTTCTATTAGGATTTGTAATAGACTTATGTTTATTAGGTTTAGGAGTGCTAAACCATGTTGTATCAGCAGCCCCTATTTTATATAAAATAGGAGCTGCAGGGGGGTTTCTAAGGGTAAGAGACCGTAGAAAACCGAGGGCTTTAAGGGTGATAGAGAGATCTAGCAAGGGAGTTGGGGATTAGCATAAGGATTTCAATAAGTACTTGTAATCAAGATGTCATTCTCCATAGTGCTAGTGAATCTCTCAAGAGAGATCACAAAGTGGACTTAGGCCAGGGTTTTGTCTGAACCACTATAAAGTTGTTGTGTTCTGTGTTTCTGTCTTCAAGTTCATCTTTTTAGCTTTGCTTAAGTCGTAAAGTACCAGTAAAGATCCTAGGGCGCTGACCACTATATGAAGGCCTTCTTTATGGACATACAATTGAAGGGTATAATGTAGAGGTAAAGAAAAATCAGCTTCTGAGCTCAAGATGTTTGTTGATATAGTGTCTTCTTAATACAACAAAGAGAATGCCACTCTTTGTTGTACTTTATAGCAGAAAAGATGGTCTGTTAAGCTCTAGAATTGGAATTTTGTTGTGAGTTTTACATTTAGAAGAAAATTACTGGTTTATTGCTTGCTTGATAGCAGAAAAGATGGCGACGCCCCTCTTCTCTGTTAAGATTTAGAATTGGGTTTCTGTGGTTTTAAAATAAGGTTCTGGTTTTTCCTCTGCATGAGTTATATCTTCTATAGCATTACAACACTACCGATTAAAGAAAATGATGTGTTGCATGGTTCCTCAAAATACCTGTTTATTTGTTCCTTGATAATCAGGTGTGATACGGATGTGGATGTATGTATTGTCTGGGCACAACAGTTGCTAAATTTTAGAATAAACTTTATGCTTAATTAAATAACAGACCTTGTATTTGTAGTTTGGATAAATCTCTAAGATAGATATGGCCGCCTCGTTTTCGTCTTAATTCTTATCTTGTTTGTGACTCATTGCTTATTGAGCTGGGGTGCTCATCTTATATCATTTTTTTATTTTTTTGTGTTACCTTAATATTATCCTGCATTATATTCTGTTGTTTTGGTGTATATGCTTGCTAGATTAGTGTGATTTATCTTCTCTCAAATCATCAATGGATATATTTGGTGTTTATGTTAACCCTACACCTTCTGTTAGGTGTATTGAAATGTGATGAATGTTTGGTTCATGGAAGGAACTGGCCATTGAGGTAGCCTTTTGAGTTGTTACTGTATATAAGTATAAATAATTCAGCTTGTCTGTCTATGATATGTTATCCAGCAAGTTCATTAAGGAATTTGTTGTGTATTGTGTTAATTTTCTGAACACTAATAAAGCTTCCTCTACATCTGAGATTATAAGATACATCATTTGACCATATGGTCTTGTGTCAAATGACTGTTATCTGGACCTTTGATTGTATGGAAGGGTATCAGTTGTCCCAACTTAGTCATGTAGCAATAAGACTGAATCAAAATGCTAGAATTGCATTTCCTTTTAGTTTTCGAAACTCAAAGGTTTATGAATCAGTGTCTTCTTAGATTGTTTTGGGCAATATCAGGTTTACAAGGATATGCCATGTTATGATGGCTGTGTTGTGGCTAAAGATAAATATATATAGGTACATACATAACTCGGTATCAAATTTAATTGTTGTTAAGTACTTGCTGCCGGTACTTTAGCTACTATAAAATCTGTTAGTGTGTGTCTGTTGACCTGACATTGGGATTTTGCGACTCAATTTGGACAATGTGTCTACCCTCTTGGTTTATATTTATCTGGTCATGCACTACATCTACATTTATGTATCCTACAGTTCTGAAATTTGATGTTAGTCAGGACTAGTATGAATCAATGAGTTATAATGTTGTAACTCTAGAAGCTTCCTTTTGCTTTGATTTCCTTCCTTTCTTGGTTGTTTGTTTGGTTGCTTTGCTCTAGGGCAAGTTACACATGTCAAGTGACTTTACAACTGCATGTGTTTATGGTTTGTCTATTGTATAGCAGGACCTTATATGTTGTGAATCTATTATTGGCAGTGCTTGATTAATATATAGTCATGTGATATAGTGATCAAGATACCTGGTTTGGCTAGAGTGCTATAGGATGGCACTGAGGTCAGTTTCAGCTTCAATTTATGTAATCTATTGGTTTTGCCTTTGGGAAAGTTTCGAGTTAATTTTAGTAATTTACAGCTTTAGTTCTAAGCTGAGGCAGATTTTAAGGCTTTATGAATGCACTTGTGATCAGTCTTTCATAAATCATAATGAAGTTCATGATTTCATGTGTTATTGTAGGACTTTTGAAAGTGTTAGGCTTAGATGAAAGGTTTATATAGGGGTTTCATGGTGGTGGCCAATAAACAGGCAAGTGAAAGTGGTGGTGTTATCATCTATCACAGCCTTTGTGATTATCTATCACACCCCACCACTACTAATAATCTCAACTAATTCTAAGAATAAAGTCTCAACTAATTCTGATATTAGTTTTATTAGGAAGGGTTAATTGTACAGGTATTTGTCAGGAGAATATTGTGTAAAGTCTATGTGTGCTTGCAGTGCAAGCCATTGTCCTTTTGAAGGGAAAGTTGTGTGGGGAGAGTTTAATATGGAGGATACTATTTCTAATGCGGCTTGAAATTGTATTGATATGATCTTCGGCTGAAAACAGTTTTTTGGTACAAGTCAAAAAGGTGCCTTCCCATGTTGTGGAAGGTATGATTTCTGAAAATAAATGGGATCAGTCCCTACCTTATCTACAACTTCAAATGTTTAGTGTTATGTTGGAATGTGCGTGGTTCTGGGGAAAAGAAGTTTAGAACTGCTATTTCTCATTTTGTTCCTCTATATGAGTTTGATGTTTTAATTGTATCTGAACGTAGAGTTCCTTTCTCTAGAGCTAAAATTTTCTTTAAAAACATGTCGTCTCTGATGATGCTGCAAGTGTCTGATGCTAGAGGTTTGCTAATAGGATCAGAATCATAGCATGGTAGTATGTTTGCTAATAGGATTGCTAATAGGATCAGAATCATCAGACACTAGAAACCCTCATTTTAATGGTAGTATGTTTCATCTTCTTCATCATCAGATATCTCAACCTCTGAAGATACCTTGACCAATTCAGTTAAATAACATAATTTCAAAAATTGGTTTGGAGTAGTGAAAATGGCAGCAGGAGTTTCCAAATTTCTTTGAAAATTTAGGTTGGTGTAGTATGTTGGAGTTACTGCCTTGAGATTGATTGATGCAAATTTTGGGGATACTGTTGAGATTGTTGCCTTGTAATCCTACTTACTGAACTAAGGGAGTTCAAAGTTGTTAACACTAATTTGATTGGTACCTACTGAGCTAATGTGCTGGTTTTAGTAGGGGATATCCTATTGCATTATTAGTTGTAAGACTAGCAGCCTTACTTTATTGTTTAGTAACACCCAAGCTAGAAGAATCATATGTGAAAGACCAATTATTTGTTTGGTCTCCTGGAGTCTGCCTATTGAGTACTGAGTGGATAATGATCTACTCTCACATGTCATAACCATATCCCCGGCAAAGGTCGGTTCTATCTTCGTATGATGCCAACTATCTACTTATCTGGCTTTTGTCTTCTGAAATTTCAGGAGGTTGCTACTATCACTATGGCTTAAAACTAAATAATACCCATGTTAAACCCTCCTCCTTGAAACATTGTATGTGTTCGTAGGCACAATGTTGATTGGATGTTAGTATGTTCTTGAAGAACTATCTTGAACACAAGAAATACGTTACTTGCAGAATGGTCAAAATTTTAACAAAATTTTAATTGCTTGGCCTTTGTCTACCCTTATAACTGGCATCATAAGTTTCCCCTTGTCTTACTTATTTGGCTATATTAAGTATCTGCTGAAGTAATCGGAACATGATTTTATGATCGAAGGGATTATGCATAGCCAATATTGCAAGTAGTATCATCACCTCAGTTCAGTTATTTTGTATACTGCATCCTATGCCAAGTCCATGAAAGTCTGAAAGGAAACATGTTTGGAAAGTCATTTTGCGTCTTCTCATCGTAATGCTCTTCTCATCTAGTTTGGTGAGTTCGGGCAGTTCATTGCGTTGTACTGTTACTATTGTCGTTGTCTTAAGTAAATGCTTCACATATTGAATGCTCCATGAAGCATTTTGTTCTCAGGCACAATGCTGATAGGATTCTAGTATCTTCATGATGTTGAAGAACAATCTTCAAATAAGGGATCAATTGCTTTTTTGGTCCCTCAAACGGAAAGTGAACTACTCTCTTGGTGGATCAATTCGCTTTCTGTTTCGTAGCTGAAACCCTTCTCGGATTATTTATTCTATTTTGTAGCTTCCACGAAATCCCAATACTTTTTTAGTTTTTTCTTTTTGCTGATCTATCTCCACATGCCACTGTGCATACAGCTAACTATCATACCAGTTTTCAGGCTTCAACTTCATCTCTTACCGGACATGAATGACCATTTTGGTAGTTTTGATAGCATTTAGCAGCACGAAAAGCACTTTTCTATCTTCAAATAAATCACTTCCTTCTAGGTAGGACGATAAACAGGACTTCGAACTTCTGATAGCAGCGATATGTCTGCATTTCCCGAATGGCCGATTTCCAGCTCTAATAAAAAGTCATAGAAAAAAAAATGTGTTTTTATTTTTGTTTGCAGTGCAAATCCTTTGGCTTGGTCCCAAATGCCAGCTCTTTATTAGAGGAGAAGATTGAAAAAAAAAAAAAAAAGAGGAATGTCTTAAAAGTTTTTCTTCATATGCGTTGAGCTCTTGTTGCTCAGAATACGAGTAATAACACCCTCTAAGATTTCTCCCCGCTCTTTGTGTGACGTTCAAACGTGGTACGGATATACATGCAAAGGTCAAGGCAGCAAAACTCTACATGTGAAAATTAGCTACAGTATTGCAAAGCATCAAAAGTTCAAAATTAGCTACATGTTAAAAGGGATAGTTCCGAATTGGATTGCATTATTTTCCTGATACACCAACCAGCTCAGACGATAATGATTGATTGCGCTTAAACGATTACCAAATAATTCAAAAACCAAATTTGACTGACCGAAACTCCAAAGCAGAGCTTACAACATTAAGAGATAAGTGGGTAAAATTAATTAATGAATGAATTCAATCATAATTAAATTGATAGCAACCCTTTGTTCCTTCCCTCTCGCTTTCTCTTTAGCTTGTGAGGGTTAGGGTTTCCTTTGTATCGATCCCTTGCTATCAAAGGTGAGTTGGGTGCGTAGTCTGCGTCCCAGTGCTCCAAATTACCATAACAAACCTAGTAGGCACAAGCATGGACATTAGAACTATAGCCCCATCCCAACTCACATTTCACCAGAAATGATATTTGTTACGAAAGAGTAACTAACTTGGAGACAGATGATATTAGGCCCTAGCCGCTGCAGCCCTCCTTTCTTCCATGAGCAATGACCAATCATTAGAGAATCCTCGGAGAGCACCACAACAATGCCCTTCATCTTCTATTGTCGTTTGTTGTTTATTCAGGATAAATCTGTCCAAGCCTGCTGCATGTGGTGATTTTTCACAGCCACACTAAACTTTAGATCCCATTTCCAGGACCCTGTCATTCAGTAGTACGTAAGTTCATCACCAGACCACATCAAATAGAATCTCAGTGCCACAACATGATGTGAAAAGATGAGATCATATAGTTAATTTGAAATGAAATCTCATTTGTGGCATTGAGACCTCATGGAAATTTCACTATTTTTAAATCTTAACTAGTGCTATCATAAATCGCCAGCTTAATTTCCTCCCATGTTAAATTCAGGTATATAGTTAAACGTCATCTACGTTCTGATCTACTAAAACTAGGACAATTTTTATTGTTCATTATATACTTATTCTATTTGCTTGTTTATGAGAAAGCATAAAGAACAAATCTTTGCATTTTCCCTTCAAGATAGACATAAACGACTATGGTAGAGTTTATCACTGAACAGGAAATATACCAACAAACCAAGAACAGAAAGCTGGGTTCCAGTATAAACATATGGAATCAGAACAACAAAATGCTTTGGAATGAAGCACCTTTGATGAAGTGCAGAAGCAGTAATGCACTCCTCGAAAACAGTGGTTATGACGGCGACCAAAAAAAACAAAGTTTGTCATTTTTACATATAGACTCTGGTTATATACAATAATGAAGTAGCGTCAGCCGTGCATTCCTTAAACTATACACCAATTACGAGGGACAAGGAACCAACTACCGAGAATTATAGTAATTCTTTGCAGATGTAGGTATATAAATAATAAACTACACAAAAAAAGAAGTTATTTTGACAGTTGCGAATTCTGAATTTAGAAATATAAGTTATTTCACAGTTGCGAATTTTATGTGTTATTGAGTGTGGATTAGATGTTTTACTTACAGAAATCCCACGGAAATTCTATTCTCATAGTTCAAACCATCAGACATCCCCAGGTCACCAATATGATCACCCAAAAGAATAATATTTCTTCTTGTCTTGACTAACACATTCTCATAAGTTGGTCCGTCTGAATCACCTAATTGCTCATGAAGTGGAGCAGCCATATCAAGAGCATGCTCATTTTTATTCAGACTATGTATCGTCTTCCCTGTAAATTACATTAAACCCAAATAAGAATATGCAAATACAATGCCTCATTATGATGAATGAAATTAACATAGAGAAGTATTTTGCACCACATGAAAATAAAGAAAAGAAAAAGGCAAATGAAGAAACACGCGGAATTCGGTAATGCAAATAGGCACCAAACATTTATGAAGTACCCGGTTGTTCATTCAATGGCAAAAGAACTCACCTGAGCAAAAAGTTTACTTCATAGTATAAGACTATAAGGTTGCATATGTTTATCATATAGAAAAAAAAAATTGTTTAAAAGAAATGAAACACAAAAGGAAAGCAGAGGTTGCAATTTTGTACCATTTTCCAATGGCCTCAGAGCTAGTAGCATATAAGCCTCCTTACAAATGGAGGGGTGTGTTTCAAGTCCTGAGTTTAGACCAGGCATGGAAGGGAATGCTTACCTTTTTGTCAGCCTTTCTAATAAAGGAAAATACAAAAGAAGAAGAACTTTTAAGGTCAAAAGCACATGCAAAAGATCCTATGATTGCTCACACAAATTATTTTATTTTATTTTATTTTATCTTATTATCGTTCTTATTATTATTTCACCAACTAGCTTCTGGGATACAAAGAATTATGTTTCAATAATAAATAGTGAAAATTATGATCAGTGTGAGAAAGATTCATCAGTATTGATTATTGAACACCTTTAAAAGATACAAGGCGGCCGTTTTCATCAAAGACCATCCTGTTGGAGACGATCTTCACATTTTTGAATAATCTGTGAACTTTCTGCCTCAGGACCTAGAACGATGAGAATAGATACACATAAGCATACAATAATTTTTGTGACAATACAAGAGAAAAATGGCAATAAAACTTAACTAACCTCCTCAATGATATCCGCAAGTCCTGCAGAAAATATAAGAACGGGAATGTCTCTTTTCTGCAAGTGGGAAATAATCAGTGTATGGTAAAACCTAATGAGTAAAGTTCTTTCAAAGTTCTCCTTGGTACCTACCAATACAGAAAAAGAGAACAGAGAGAAAGAGGGAGGAAATAAGAAGAAGTCTGTAGACACTGCAGCAAATAATAGATGGCCAACATAACCAAATACACAATAAAAATATGAAAGTCTTTGCGGGATAAGAAAGGAAAAAGAGGGGTATACACTCCCATAATTATATGTAAAATGAAACTCACCTCTAAAAACTCAAATAATTCAACAACACCCTCCCTAAAAGCGATTGCTGAATCAGCAACAGATTGCTTTATCCCACCATACTTAACGCCTCCTTCAACCAAAAGAGAATGAGTTTTTCCCCACCTGCGCCAATGTAATCAGTATCTTTTTCTATTGGGCAATAACAAAATCAGTAGTATGTGATTACATTACAATAAAATCACTGCATGGAAGTTAAGTGACATAGAAGCATAGAAGTGACATATGTCCGACAAACGAAAATAGAGGTTGGGACTTGACTTGCCATTCTTCCATAAGCAGAGTTTTCTGCTGAATTGGAATAGTTGGGGAAAACTCTAATGGATGATAGTATTCGTATAACTGACGCCTCTTGTTATCATATTCAGGATTCTCCTGTTGCAAAAGACCATGACTGCCTAGGCTTGTTATCAATCCATGAACTACATGGCAAATTAAACAGAGAAGTGAAGCAAACAAACACAAGACAGAGAAAGCCTACTTTGTCCCCGACAGCCATTGACCCTGTACTTGGTCAGTGTGGCATCAAAATCTGCTATAACCTGTTGACAATCACATACGTACAATTGTAACAAAATGCAGAGGCAATGAGTGAAGTGAAAACATGGGGGAGGGAATGAAACCTTAAGTTTGGGGGGACCCGCATTCCGAATAGCGGCAACTTTGGCATCCAACAGGTGAGGGTCGGCCACCACCACCTCAACCTTATGGGTTTCCATATGAATGGTCCTGCAAACAAAGCAAGGCATGCAGCTATGACTATAAGTAGACAAGGCCTGAGAGGAGAGGAGAGGAGATACCTGCAAGTGAAGAAGCGGTGTGGGAAGAAGCAGCGATTAGTGCGAATGGTGGTGCCAACTACAAGCAAGAGGACTCGGTTATTCATTTCCCCTTCCGTCTCTGTTTCGGATTATGTCTGATCTATCGTGGCTAGTTTCGTTAGTAAAACCAGTTTGGGATTTTTTTTTTTTAAAGAAGAAAAAGAAAATTACAAACGGGTGGTTGTCGATATTAATTGTATATATGACTCCGTTCTCAGAGTAATAGACGATAAACCGACTTTGATTTTCTGAATATATTAGATATTAATTTTTAATTGATAGATTGAATTTGAATTAATTAATTAATCGATCATTAGACTCTAGAATATTAATTAATGTTTACGTCTTATCAATGGGATAATCAAACTCAAATCTAGTTCACTGTCTTTTTGATTTGTTGAGTGTCTTAAAGGGAAAAACTGTTTCCTTTAAAACAAGGGGCATATAGCTAGTAATTAACTATATGGTTTCGTTAATTAAGGTATTTAACTGATAACTTTGAGGTTTGAAACTTCACGACATATGTAAGATGTGCGAGTTATTAATAAAAAATTTTAAAAAATTTAAAAAAACATATGTAAATAGTAATAATTTTTTTTTATAAAAAATTGTCGCCTCTACATGTCCTCAAACTTAGCCATGGAGTTTTTTTTTTTAGAAGAAAAAGAAAATTACAACGAGATGTCTCTAGAGCAGCTAATATTAACAGTTTCTAAATGTAACGCTTGCGCAATCTGAAGAGGAAGCGTCACCTCTCTTTTATTTTATTTTAAAACACTTTTATTAAAATCCCTTAAGTCACCATGGCACCACAAATCCTTACATATATACATTTATAACGTCAGTTAGGCTAGTTAACCAACAAATCATGGCTCACCAACTAGAACCTATAAATCGAGTACTGTATTCAATTCTACTCTACCAAACGAGGCCATAAGAACTCAAATCCCCTCCTTATATTGCCTCATAACACAATCTTAACCATCAAATCTTAATCAACGGTCAAGATGTCTCTTATTTTTGTTTTTGAGATATTTTTCGTACATCTCGTTTTATTGTAAAAATCTCTCTCTCTCGTCCCAACTGATATCTCAAGTTCTTTATCAAAAAAAGTATCAAGGTCCTCTTCTCCCAGTCTCCCACATACCCATAATAAGTGATGAAGTTGTAATTTCAAATTTTCAATTCCAATCACCCTCACCCAACCCTCTCCTTCTCCAAATCCCTAACCTCCACTCTCTTCCTCCTCCCTCAAACCCTCCCTTGAACCTTCCCCGGCGGCGTCTCGAAGTGGCAGTGCAAGCATGCAGGCCAAGAATGTCAAGCGTCCCGAGCTAAAAGCCGCCGTCGATGTTGATAGAAAAAGAGAGGACATGGTAATGTGGTGCGCGGCGGTGGCGAAAAAGAAGAAATGGTGGTTCGGAGTCTGAAGGGAGTGATAGGAGGTATAATTCGAGAGAAGGTAGATAGGGATTAGGGCAGAACTTCACTTCACCCCGCCGTCAAAAAACGGTACGACGAGCAGAGGTCGTTGGAAGCAAAATGAGAATAGCTGCGAATAGATTATAATAATTTCGATAACCTGACCTGGGTGTATAGATGAGAATATCGACGACATTTTGGGACGAGAGAGATGTAAAAATGTCAAAAACGAAAGTAAGAGACATCTTGAACGGTCAAGATTATGTTATGAGGCAATATGCCAAGCAAAGTTGGTCTGAGGTTGAGGAAATAAGAATGAACTCCCAGTACATGTAATCTACGAATTTCGATTGTACATATTTTATGTTTACAACTGGATGAACTCATTGTGGAATCACCAATCTGGGAATCTTCAGCTGACTTGTCTCATTGATTACCGATAGCTTTCTACAGCTGAGTTGTCTCAAGTATCCTTCTTCCTCCATATGATCGATGATGTGCTCGAATTGCTCATGAACTGGCGTCTCCGGGTTGGGGATGATTCATCACTTCCTAAACATAAAAAACAGAAATTATTCTTCGAAGAACATGACAATATCTCTCACATTAGATTATAATATGATGTTTAACGCTGATTGAGAGAATCATCTATGCAGTTACTTCAAGTGTACGTTACTACGGAACTCACTGGCTTTGTGGAAACTGAGGACATCTGTATTGAGAATGCTCCTCCACCCTTTTCGCCAAGTTCTCTCAATCTGTTAAGCGCAGGTAGCACAACCGTCCCTAGATCGGGTCTGTCTTTTCTCCTCATTTGAGCACATTGTAATGCTAACTTGGCAAACTTCAAGGCTTCCTCGACGGGCCAGTCAGGAACAGCGGGGTCAAGCATCTCAGCGAAGGTCCCTATCTCAATGGCATGCTCAACAAGATGAGTCAAACCCATTGCTTGTTTCGCTGTTATTATTTGTAGAAGCATGACCCCAAGTGAGTAGATATCAGATTTTGTTCCAAGCAAGCCAGTTTGTTGATACTCTGGGTCGATATAACAGAATGTCCCAGCAGCTGATGTCATGTGATACTGAGTGACTGAGTCAGCTACTGATGGAGGGACAAGCCTGGACAGACCTACATCACTAATCTTGCTGACAAAGTTATGGTTTAGCAAAATGTTTCCTGGCTTGAAGTCACGGTGTACCAAGGGTTCTGGCTTGGCTTGGTGAAGGAGCAAAAGCCCCGTGGCAATTTCTGCGGCTATTCGGAACCTTTGCTGCCATAACTGGTGTGTTACCTCGTCGAAACAGACGGTCTTCTAAGCTCCCATTAGCCATGTACTCATAGATCAGACAACCATACTCTGGGCAGGCTCCGAGCAAGAGAACCATGTTTGGATGTCTAATGCAGCTCAAAACTTCAATCTGCATACAAGAACCATCAGTCAATAATTCATGCTCGTAGCTTTTGACATTTTCTTCCTTTAATCTATTAGTTGCTTTTGTTTAAACACACATGTTCCCTCTCTTGGCAACAATGTGCAAGTTCACTCTTGAATCAAATCACTCATGGATCTAATTCAAATACTTCACCTCGGTTATGTTTCTTTTCTGTCCAATATCTGAAAGTGAAAATGTTTTAGAGATAGTAGTTAGAGTTTTGTTCATGTGAAAATTGACCAACCTATTGTTGGAACTGTGACCGTCCTTGAGCTGCATCAGGACGTAGAGCTTTTATTGCCACTTGTGTGTGATCCAGCTCACCTACATACACAGGCCCATATCCACCTTCTCCAATCTTGAGAGCTTTTGAAAAATTGTCTGTTGCTGCCTCAATCTCTTGAATCGAGTATTTCCTGTACCGTGGATCATAACTCCTTCCTCCTAGTGAGTTCGTCCTCTTTTCAGCTTCTTTGAGACCCTTTATTTCTGCATTCCTCCTTTGCTCTGCTCTGCTTCCAGTTCAGCAATCCTTTTAGCTGCTCTTTCTGCCTCCATGGCTGCTCTACATTTTGCTTCCTCCTTCTGTACAAATTCCAATGCAGTCTCCTGACCTAGGCGTGCACTTTCCAGTTTGTTCTTCCCATTTCCATCGGTCAAGTTGCTTTAGGTATATACAAATTAAAAATCCATTATAATTTACACTGAATATCGGAAACATATTTTTTTTGTTTTTTTACTGCATGAGTAAAATAAAATAAGAAAACCAAAAATATATAAAATAAAAATATGTCATAACAACATGCATGATGGTAGAATTATAAAGGTGATATAACCTCTAGATTGCTGGTTACGCATGGACTGAGAAACATTTGAGTCTGAAACGTTGCCGACTTGGTTATGTATTTGCTTATTACGAGCTTCTGGGGGTAATTTAGAGGTTGCTGTTTACACATGACTAACATTTCCCTTGCCAATGACATACACAGTGCAGAAATCCAGTACCCCTTTCGATATGCTGCTTGGAATGTCTGTAGTTTTGTTAAATTTCGAGAAATGAGAAATGTAATTAGTAGCCATGCATTGTAATTGAGTTTTGTCCAACTTCTAGAAGTATAAGTCCAATTAAAAGTCAAATTCATGATAATAATGCTTTATCTGGTTGCAATTAACCAAATAGAGTAATTCTAATTAACAGAAAGGCCAAATGACATAAAAATGAGAAAGTTTCAGCAAATTTATATAATCCACCTGAAAAAGTCACTTTTTGAAGGTGCCGCAAGTACCAAAACCTCAATTAAATGTGTCGAAATAAAATTGATGAATATTTTTGCTACATTAGTACCTTCAACTATTATTTCATTGTATCTTACCTGTTGTAAGTTTAAACTTAGTTAGAAAAGAGAGTTTGCTGTTTGACAAAAAGTACATACAATTTAATCATATTAGTTAGGCACACTTTTTTCTTACAGAAAGTACGAAGTGGAAGGAACAACTCCCTGTATTCAGCGTCAAATAGGCTTTTGCACAATTTTAAACCTTACTCATTTACTTCAGAGCTAGAAACTAATTTCACCGCTGCACCAAAAAATGAAAAACAGGGGGAAATTGAGGTTTTGGAATACTAGACAAATATTAACATTCTAGAGCAAGCAGACAACATTGATATTAACATTCCAGAGCAAACATGCAACATTGATAGGCACATTCACCGACTAGGCGCATATTTCCAGCAGCCCCTTAGGGCGGGCGGTAAGTTCCGGAAGACACCCTTTCGGAGAACCACCCATACGACGCCGTACGATCGGCCAACGTCCACCACTGCCAACGGCGGCTGGATCTCCAAGCTCGTCGATCCCGCTCAGAAGCTTCTCACCTACAGCGCCCACCGCCTCTTCTCCACCGTCTTCCACAAACGCCTCCCTCCGCCTTCCTCAGGTTCGTCTCTCTTTCTCTCTCTCTCTCTCTCTCTCTCTCTCTCTCTCTCTCTCTCTCTCTCTCTCTCTCTCTCGTGTGCGTTTCAATTTAGCCAATGTTGCTTGAAATTCTTTATATGAATTTGAAATTCGAATCAAGAGTTGGAATTCTGGAATTCTTAATTGAAATGCCTGATAATTAATTGCATTTAATGATGAAGCAAGGATTTTTCGTTTAATTTAGTCTCCTATTTCTTTACCAGAGGCGAATCATGAAGCAAGGGTTATGGACAAGGGAGAAGTTGACATTGTAAGTATGAATGTTTTTATTATTTATTTCTATTGCTTCATGTTTTGATTGTTCTCTTTGCCACAATTTCGGAGGGTCAAGTTTTACGAGCCTTTCAAACGCCACCATACATTGTTCCTTATTGTAAATTTGGCTATGGCAATAGCTTGGGGGTATCCTGTTGGAAAAATATAGGGTTCAACCAAATGTTAGAGATTTCAGACTGTATCATCTCATAATGGCTTCTTTGTAACTTTTCTGTAAAGGATCCTCCTGGAGAGCAAAGTACTGGTCCCAGAGCTACTTCTGCTGGAGACGGGGGGTTTACCTTACTTGAGCAAATTTTGGAGCAGAAAACCTTTACCAGGCAAGTCGTCTATATTAATCACAATGTTTGTTCTTCTCTTCTGGGACTTTGAAATTGCTTAGATATTCTAATTGCAGCCTTCCATGACAACATTGTGTTTCTTATGCTATCCTCTCTGTGCTTATTAAGCTGTACGTGTTTTTCATTGAAAACAACAAGAGGATTACTAGATTGCTTGATGGTCTCTGACCCTTTTTAGGTGAAAGAGTAAGGACCTCCTTGATGAATACCAGTGGAAGACCACTATGGTTTGTCCAAGGCTGAGTGAAGCTAGTAGGTTTTATTGCTTTAATAGCTTGATTATTTTTCATAAATCCTTGATATTTTATATATTTTAAATGACCTAAATGGAATGGGTTTTGGGGAAATCTTATTATGCAGGTTTAGCCCTATCTGTCACACATCATTCCTTGTTTATTTGTAGTTTGTGGAAGCATTGTGATGTCTTTGCTTGTTGTTTTACTTTCGATATGACTGTTTCCTTCAAATATATTTTTATTCCCTGCAATGCTTTAATTACACGCATAGTTTGGAATTTGAACTTCTTGGGATTGGTTATTATTAGAGCTTAACCTGCTTGAGGTATCCAATAAAAGGAACAAATAGAAGATTCTGCTGTAATCGCATCTGTGCCACTTCTGCTTTTCATAACTTGCCTTTTTTATTGTACATGTTTGTCATGGTGTTGAGTTTCATGTATGTTAATTCCCTGCAGATCTGAAATTGATCGATTGAAAGAGCTCTTGCATTCAAGGACTGATGATGTACCTACTGAGAATCTAGAGAAAAGATCTGAAGTAATACCTTCAATGGAAATGGTATCTCATGACAGGAAGGAGGAATATGCTAAAACCCCATTGCAAGATAAAAGTGCCAATAGCCGCCTCGTTTCAACCCCTGTTGTCAGTACAACTGTATGATACCCTTTTCTGAGTTGACTATAATTATGGCTTATTTATTTTCACAACTGTGGTGTTTACACTTGGTACTCTTTAAACCAAATAAAAACTGTTATAATTCTTTATTACAGTTGCACTTGGCACTTTTTTTTTTAACATTGTTGTAAATAATGTCTTCAGGTCCCTGATGATGATGCAGCTTCACCTGTTGAGCTGGCAAAAGCTTACATGGACAATAGGTCTTCAAAAGTATCCCCATCATTGCTGGGTCTACGTAGTCGAGCTGTCTATGAAGATTCACATAACAGTGTGGCATTTCCTTCCAAATTATCACTAATGTCAGTCGTTCCTCGATTTTCAAGCACTGGGGCGGCACCAGTGAATGGTTTTGCAACCCCTAGATCTCAAGGCAGATCTGCAATACACAGTATGGCTCGTACGCTATACTCTCGAGTTCAAACCCATAGTACATTTAAGGTTAGTTTTATAAAGAATTTTGTTAGCTTTGGTGTCAATGTTATCTGGGATTCAGGCTCTTATAGTTGTCCCTTGTATTTCAAGGTGTCGGGTCTACAGTTGATACTTACGGTGCACCATCCTCATCAACTCGGTCTAAATGGGAGCAAAGCCAACCCTCTGGATCCAAACAAGGGGTATAACACAGTTTTTGAAATGAATCTACATCTCACTAGATATTTTTTAGCTATATGTATAGCCCTTAGGTTGAAACCAGCTTTGAAGGTTGGTACTCCCTCTTTCTTAGGGGTTGAAGAACCAGTTATGTGTTGCCTTGTCTCGAAAAAAAATAAATAAATGGTGCTCCCTCTTTTCTTGGGGTTGAAGCACCAGCTTAGAAAATTGGTGCTCCCTCTCTCTTAGGGGTTGAAGAACCAGTTATATGTTGCCTTGTCTCGAAAATTATATAAAAAAAATGGTGCTCCCTCTTTTCTTGGGGTTGAAGTACCAGCTTTGAAGATTGGTGCTCCCTCTTTTTTTGGGGTTGAAGAACCAGTTATATGTTGCCTTGTCTCGAAAAAAAACAAAAATAGTGCTCCCTCTTTTCTTAAGGTTGAAGTACCAATTTTGAAGATTGGTGCTCCCTCTTTTTTATGGGTTGATGTACCAGTTTTGAAGGTCTTCATTGAAGATCGGTGCTTCCTCAGCTAGACATCGTTGAAGTGTTGTGTTTTTGGCTCGTTGATAAGTTAGGATTCAGTAGTCAAATCCAAGTCTAGAACAGAAAGAGGACAGTGCTGTAGCTTTTCTATAAGTTCTAGGAAAGTTAGTCTTTCAAGGTTCTATTAGGATTTGTAATAGACTTATGTCTATTAGGTTTAGGAGTGCTAAACCATGTTGTATCTGCAGCCCCTATTTTCTATAAAATAGGAGCTGCAGGGGGGTTTCTAAGGGTAAGAAACCGTAGAAAACCGAGGGCTCTAAGGGTGATAGAGAGATCTAGCAAGGGAGTTGGGGATTAGCATAAGGATTTCAATAAGTTCTTGTAATCAAGATGTCATTCTCCATAGTGCTAGTGAATCTCTCAAGAGAGATCACAAAGTGGACGTCGGCCAGGGTTTTGTCTGAACCACTATAAAGTTGATGTGTGCTATGTTTTTGTCTTCAAGTTCATCTTTTTAGCTTTAGCTTTGCTTAAGTCGTAAAGTACCAGTAAAGATCCTAGGGCGCTGACCACTATATGAAGGCCTTCATTATGGACATACAATTGAAGGGTATAATGTAGAGGTAAAGAAAAATCAGCTTCTGAGCTCAAGATGTTTGTTGATATAGTGTCTTCTTAATACAACAAAGAGAATGCCACTCTTTGTTGTACTTTATAGCAGAAAAGATGGTCTGTTAAGCTCTAGAATTGGAATTTTGTTGTGAGTTTTACATTTAGAAGAAAATTACTGGTTTATTGCTTGCTTGATAGCAGAAAAGATGGCGACGCCTCTCTTCTCTGTTAAGATTTAGAATTGGGTTTCTGTGGTTTTAAGATAAGGTTCTGGTTTTTCCTTTGCATAAATAAAAAACCTTGTATTTCTAGTTTGGATAAATCTCTAAGATAGATATGGCCGCCTCGTTTTCGTCTTAATTCTTTTCTTGTTTATGACTCATTGCTTATTGAGCTGGGGTGCTCATCTTATATCATTTTTTTATTTTTTTGTGTTACCTTAATATTATCCTGCATTATATTCTGTTGTTTTAGTATATGCTTGCTAGATTAGTGTGATTTCTCTTCTCTCAAATCATCAATGGATATATTTGGTGTTTATGTTAACCCTACACTTTCTGTAGGTGTATTGAAATGTGATGAATGTTTGGTTCATGGAAGGAACTGGGCATTGACGTAACCTTTTGAGTTGTTACTGTATAAAGTATAAATAATTTAGCTAGTCTGTCTATGATATGTTACCCAGCAAGTTCATTAAGGAATTTGCTGCGTATTGTTTTAATTTCCTGAACACTAATAAAGCTTCCTCTACATCTGAGATTATAGGATACATCCTTTGACCATACGGTCTTGTGTCAAATGACTGTTATCTGGACCTTTGATTGTATGGAAGGGTATCAGTTGTCCCAACTTAGTCGTGTAGCAGTAAGACTGAATCAAAATGCTAGAATTGCATTTCCTTTTAGGTTTCGAAACTCAAAGGTTTATGAATCAGTGTCTTCTTAGATTGTTTTGGGCAATATCAGGTTTACATGGATATGCCATGTTATGATGGCTGTGTTGTGGTTAAAGATAAATATATATAGGTACATACATAACTCGGTATCAAATTTAATTGTTAAGTAGTTGCTGCCGGTACTTTATTAGCTACTGTAAAATCTGTTAGTGTGTGTCTGTTGACCTGACATTGGGATTTTCCGACTCAATTTGGACAATGTGTCTACTCTCTTTGTTTATATTTATCTGGTCATGCACTACATCTACATTTATGTATCCTACAGTTGTGAAATTTGATGTTAGTTAGGACTAGTATGAATCAATGAGTCATAATGTTGTAACTCTAGAAGCTTCCTTTTGCTTTGATTTCCTTCCTTTCTTTGTTGTTTGTTTGGTTGCTTTGGTCTCGGGCAAGTTACACATGTCAAATGACTTTACAACCGCTTGTGTTTATGGTTTTTCTGTTGTATAGCAGGACCTTATACGTGGTTGTTGTGAATCTATTATTGGCAGTGCTTGATTAATATATAGTGGGATCAAGATACCTGTTTTGGCTAGAGTGCTATGTGATGGCACTGAGGTCAGTTTCCGCTTCAATTTATGTAATCTGTTGGTTTCGCATTCGGGAAAGTTTCGAGTTGATTTTAGTAATTTACAGCTTTAGTTTTAAGCTTAGGCAGATTTTATGGCTTTATGAATGCACTTGTGATCAATCTTTCATAAATCATAATGAAGTTCATGATTTCATGTGTTATTGTAGGACTTTTGAAGTGTTAGGCTTAGATGAAAGGTTTATATAGGGGTTTCATGGTGGTGGCCAATACACAGGCAAGTGAATGTGGTGGTGTTATCATCTATCACAGCCTTTGTAATCTATCACACCCCACCACTACTAATGATCTAAACTAATTCTAAGAATAAAGTCTCAACTAATTCTGATATTAGTTTTATTTGGAAGGGTTAATTGTACAGGTATTTGTCAGGAGAATATTGTGTAAAGTCTGTGTGCTTGTAGTGCAAGCCATTGTCCTTTTGAAGGGAAAGTTGTGTGGGGAGAGTTTAATATGGAGGATACTATTTCTAATGCGGCTTGAAATTGTATTGATATGATCTTCGGCTGAAAACAGTTTTTTGGTACAAGTCAAAAAGGTGCCTTCCCATGTTGTGGAAGGTATGATTTCTGAAAATAAATGGGATCAGTCCCTACCTATTCTACTACTTCAAATGTTTAGTGTTATGTTGGAATGTGCGTGGTTCTGGGGGAAATTTTGTTCCTCTATATGAGTTTGATGTTTTAATTGTATCTGAACCTAGAGTTCCTTTCTCTAGAGCTAAAAATTTTCGTCAAAAACATGGCTTCTCTGATGCTGCAAGTGTCTGATGTTAGAGGTTTGCTAATAGGATCAGAATCATAGAATGGTAGTATGTTTGCTAATAGGATCAGAATCATCAGACACTAGAAACTCTCATTTTAATGGTAGTATGTTTCATTTTCTTCATCATCAGATATCTCAACCTCTGAAGATACCTTGAGCAATTCAGTTAAATAACATAATTTCAAAAATTGGTTTGGAGTAGTGAAAATGGCAGCAATCAGTTCTGTTATTTTGTATACTGCATCCTATGCCAGGTCCATGAAAGCTTTCAAACATGTTTGGAAAGTCATTTTGCGTCTTCTCATCCTAATGCTTTTCTCATCTAATTTGGTGAGTTCAGAAAGTTCATTGTGTAGATACTGTTACTATTGTCGTTGTCTTTACGTAAATGCTTCACATATTGAATGCTCCATGAAGCATTTTGTTCTCAGGCACAATGCTGATAGGATTCTAGTATCTTCATGACGTTGAAGAACAAACTTCAAATAAGAAAATGTCAACTTTATTTTTAAGGGATCAATTGCTTTTTTGGTCCCTCAAAAGGAAAGTGAACTACTCTCTTGGTGGATCAATTCTCTTTCTGTTTCGTAGCTGAAACCCTTCTCAGATTCTTCATTCTGTTTCGTAGCTTCCACGAATCCCAATACTTTTTTAGTTTTTTCTTTTTGCTGATCTATCTCCACATGCCACTGTGCATACAGCTAACTATCATACCAGTTTCCGGGCTTCAACTTCATCTCTTACAGGACATAAATGACCATTTTGGTAGTTTCAATAGCATTTAGCAGCACGGAAAGCACTTTTCTATCTTCAAATAAATCACTTCCTGCTGTTTATTGGTAGGACGATAAACAGGACTTCGAACTTCTGATAGCAGCGATATATCTGCATTTCCAGAATGACCGATTTCCAGCTCTAATAAAAGGTCATAGGAAAAAAAAAGTTGTGTTTTTATTTTTGTTTGCAGTGCAAATCCTTTGGCTTGGTCCCAAATGCCAGCTCTTTATTAGAGGAGAAGATTGAAAAAAAAAAAAAAAAAGAGGAATGTCTTAAAAGTTTTTCTTCATATGCGTTGAGCTCTTGTTGCTCAGAATACGAGTAATAACACCCTCTAAGATTTCTCCCCGCTCCTTGTGTGACGTTCAAACGTGGTACAGATATACATGCAAAGGTCAAGGCAGCAAAACTCTACATGTGAAAATTAGCTACAGTATTGAAAAGCATCAAAAGTTCAAAATTAGCTACATGTTAAAAGGGATAGTTCCGAATTGGATTGCACTATTTCCCTGATACACCAACCAGCTCAGACGATAATGATTGATTGCCCTTAAACGATTACCAAATAATTCAAAAACCAAATTTGACTGACCGAAACTCCAATGCAGAGGTTACAACATTAAGAGTTAAGTGGGTTGACGTGCTCGAAACCGGGCGCGTAATTTAAAAACCCTTTTGTTATCAGTATGTAGTATTGGCAAATAGGGTTCGATCAATCCGGGGACCTAAAGGGCGCTCCTGCAGTCATGGTTTCACTAAAGAATTAGTAACAGAAAGTAATCATACATATTCAGTTACAAATATATACATGGTACAATGGATAAAAGGGGGGGATTTTAGGATTTTTGTTCTACGTTCCTACTAAAACAGAAAATAAAAGTACTAAACTATTATGTACAAGTGATCAACTTCATTCCACACAAACATATAAAATCATGTAACAGATTGCTTCAATCTACATAACTTAAATTCATGCCAATCAAGTATGAAGAAACGAATTCAGAATTACACGCCTCAGCGGTCATGCAACCTATAATATCTTCTTAAGTATCCTATGTTTGCCTCAGTGGTTTAACACAGCAAATTCCATGCAATATGTCATGTTATTACTCAGCGCAACCATACAACATATAACATGAATCATTAAGAACAAAGAAGAATTCGAACACATAAACATGTCTATCTCAGCGCTTAAACAAGTCTACATGCAACTCATGATCAAAACCTGACCCATTCCCATGAATCTAAGCTTTTGCTACTTATTCAATCTGTGTTTGCCTCAGCGGTTTAACACAAATTGATGGCATTACTAACCCTGCAGAAGTTAGTCATTTAAATAAACCGGATCATAAGTTTTCAACATCAAGAATGGCAAAGGAATAAGTTACACAAATTTCATTAACAATCTAAAACAAAACTTTATAAAATTCATGCATAAGGCATATTGTCAATTAACAGTAGCCATAATCCATGCGATTAGAAATCCAAAGGCATTAGGAACAAAATAAATCCAAAGCATAGTTTACACTTTTGAGTCTTCTTGGCCTTGAAGCTTCAAAGGGGTGATGAACCAGCAAAGGAAGGATTTCAGCAGCGTTGAGGAAGTTCCATTGGCTGCGTGCTTGCTCCTTGCGGCATGACACTCTCACGGACTTAGAGAACAGAAGAGACAAACGTTTTTTCTGAATTTTGGTGGAAGAAGTGATGCTGAAAACGTTCCTCTCTGCTCCTTTATATAGTGGTCATGTTGACATAGGGTTTTACTCTACACCATTGATTAAAATCTGATCCAATGGCCACAAATAGTAGCACAATATTTCAGAGAATATTCCTTAGAATTCTCTAGAATATCTTGCACATTAAGAGTTTGAATTCGGCTGGAATTGTGGCTGAATACATTGCTTGTTCTTTCCAAATTGAAATCAGCTTGAATCTCTCCTTGTTAATTACTGATTTGCTGCTGATTATTCTTCCCATATTTGTGCCATTTAATGTCCCTAGAAAAGGCATATAAATCAGATATAAACTCTAGGAATATTAGGAATTTATATGGAGAAATAAAAGGTAAGAATTTCCCTTAATTTCCTTGATGTTTGCTGCATTATCTCCATATAAATTCAGCTGGAAACCCTAAAAAGATGGTGCCATTCTCTTCCTTTTATGTGACAGAATTTCGGCCTAATCCATAGGATTTGGTTTCCTTGCTTCATGTGGAATCCCTGTCTCAAGAGGAAAGAAAGTTTCCAAAATAATTCATGAAAGTCAAATTAGGAAAGATTCAAAGTTAGTAAGTTTCCTCAATCAAAATAGGAAGGTTTCCCAAAATGAAATAAGAAAGTTTTCTCCTTATCAAAACAGGAAAATTTCCTAGACGACTTATCCTTCTTAATTCGCCGGTTTTAGCTTCCTTTTTCACTTTTCCGCTCCTTTACCTTTACAATCACAAAACATGTTTAAAATGGCAATGTTAAGAGAATAACATAACTAAATATGGTAGGAAATACGTTAATTTCGTAGCACTTTGTGCTCCTATCAAATTCCCCCACACTTAGCTTTTGCTAGTCCCTTAGCAAAATCAAAACAACAAGACTCAAAAACAAAAACAATAAATAACGAACAAACTCTACTGCCCTTAACTATTGTCTCAGATTCTCCAATCTCATGGCATCCAACTTAGCACTCAATCAAGAATTATTCCATGAAGTTTCAGAAGCTAATTGCCATGCATAGATCACATATTTACATGTAGGACATGGAAGAACAGTGGTGATGGTTAAGCTCAGCATGTTTCGGACAAATATGATTCAATCTCACAAGGTATGCACTCATTTTTCACACAGATTTTCTGGTATTAAACACTCAAAAAGTATGCAAGAGAAAGGATTTTGAGGCATTCAAAAAGCTTGCATTTGTAAGAACACAAACACATGTTAACAGAAGTAAAACCTCATGAAAGAATCAATTACTCACACAAATGAACCATACCATAGGCTCAACTCGTTGGACAAACTCCACAGATCAAATTTTACTCATCTTTAAGATCAAAATGAACTTTAAGAGGTGTTAATGGGGCTGGGCTAGGGGTACGAATTTAAGAGCAAGTTTTGCAAAATTCCTAAAGACCTAGCAGAGCATCAAACACGCCTTATGTCGCCAAATCAAAGGCCAAATACCATCTTGTTGGGCCCTTCGTCATTCTAACCATCTTACAACATAATGAAACAGAACAAAGGCCAAATAATTCGTTTTTAGGCCTTCCACTTACAACAAAAACTCTCATTTCACAACATAAAGACAATGTCCAGATTTCTTCTTTTTCTGCCAAAATTTTCTTATTTTCTTTCTATTCTTTTATTTTCATGGCATTTTCTTTTACACAAGGACAAGTCATTTCCCCCACACTTGTTTCTGATCATCACTTCCAGCAATCTTCACACAAAATGCTCTACTAGGCCCAAAGGACAAGGGTAATGAAATGCTGTACTAAGCTCAAGGTAAAAATTACATAGGTGATGAAAGAAAAGGCTTAATGTAGGCTCAAAGGGGTTTAAACTAAGGGGTGTGCAGCGCACACAAATGGGGACACAGGCTTGTTTGGCAATGGTGTTCATCCTAAAAAGTTCCATTTATCCTTTCAAAAATCAGAGCGTTTTATGACAAAAAGTTTCGAAAGTCCACAAGAGTGAGTTCTAGTCATCTCTAGTTCATTAAACGCTATGGTGAGCAATCAATCAAATTGAAGGAATAATGAGGTTTCAAACAATTGTAGCCAAGAAAACGAATCAGAATATTTCAATGAACACTCAGAAAGAATAACACATATAAAGGCTCAAAAGCTCACATTTAAGGTTCATATGAATCAAAAACTTGTCTTAGCATGCTCATTTCTGTACCAAAGTTTCAAAACCACATCCACTACATTTCATAGATTTCCACTCATTGCAATTAACTTCAGAATATCAGTTGGAAATCATCTCAATCTTGTGATCTTTCCTTATAAAATTAGAGAATTATGCTCATCATAGATAGTTAAGGGCTCCTAAGACTCAAAAAATAAAACGAAAGACGCAAAAGCAACAAAAACTGTTTTTGGATTTTTCAAATTTTCAAATAAAAATCAACAAACAATAAATCCCTCCCCCACACTTAAATTCTACATTGTCCTCAATGTTCACAAAATATGTGTAGAAACAAAGTATGGAGTAGGAAATTACGACACACAAACAAATAAAGCAGATAAAAATGAATTGCAAAAGAGCAAAAGGGAGAGAAACAAATCTGCGTTGATGGCTCCTCCACTTCTTTGGTTGAGTTGGGTTGCCTCCCAAGCAGCGCTTAATGTTTATAGTCTATCAGCCTAGACTTGGTATCTCTAGTTTAGCTCGGTGTGAATGGCGCTTCAAGAAGGGGTACTTCCTCCACATTATATTCCTTGAAAGCCTCGTAGTAGGGCTTCAATCTATGTCCATTCACCTTGAACTCACTCCCAGTTGTGTCACTTCGTATCTGAACAGCACCATGGGGAAAAACATTAGTAACAATAAAAGGTCCAACCCATTTAGAACGAAGTTTACCTGGAAAAAGTCTTAGCCTTGAGTGGAAAAGTAGAACTTTTTGGCCCACAACGAAACTCTTTCCACGAATCATCTTGTCATGGAATGCCTTTGTCTTTTCTTTATAGATCCATGCATTGTCATAGGCATCATTTCTGATCTCCTCAAGTTCATTCAATTGGAGCTTCCGATGTAGGCCGGCATCATCAATGTTCATGTTGAAATTCTTTACTGCCCACCATGCTCTATGTTCAAGCTCCACTGGAAGGTGACATGCCTTCCCATAGACCAGCCGAAATGGAGAAGTTCCAATGGGGGTCTTGTAAGCTGTGCGATAAGCCCACAGTGCATCATTCAGCTTTTGGCTCCAATCCTTTCTATTTGGGCTCACAGTCTTCTCTAAGATTCTCTTTATCTTACAGTTTGAAATCTCTGCTTGTCCACTTGTTTGAGGATGGTAAGGTGTAGAAACCTTGTGTGTAACGTTGTACTTCTTCAGCAGAGCCTCAATTGATTTGTTGCAGAAATGAGATCCTCCATCACTTATGATAACTCGCGGCATTCCAAACCTGCAAAAGATGTGAGAGCGAAGGAAATCTGCAACAACTTTGGAATCATTAGTTTTGGTGGCTATCGCTTCCACCCATTTCGAAACATAATCCACTGCCACAAGTATATACAAATAACCATTGGATGAGGGAAAAGGTCCCATAAAATCAATACCCCATACATCAAAAATTTCCACAGTAATAATAGGAGTTAAGGGCATTTGATCTCTAGAACCTAGGTTTCCTAATCTTTGACACCTATCACAAGTCTTGCAAAACAAGTAAGCATCTTTAAAAATTGTAGGCCAAAAGAAACCTGCATCCAAAACTTTAAGGGCAGTTCTACGATATCCAAAGTGACCTCCACAAACTTCAGAATGGCAAAAGGCAAGAATAGAATGATGTTCATTTTCAGGGACACACCTCCTAATTATTTGATCTTGACAATGTTTCCACAAATAAGGTTCATCCCAAATGTACTGCCTAGCCAATTTCTTAAGCTTTTCTTTTTGAAAACGAGGTAAAGTGTCCGGAAAAGTTTTAGTAACCAGATAGTTCACAATATCAGCATACCAAGGTTCACTTACCTCAATTCCAAAGAGCTGTTCATCGGGAAACGTCTCACACAAGGGTAAGGTGTCCTCTTCGCGTACTAATCTGCTCAAGTGGTCAGCAACCACGTTGTCACTCCCCTTCTTGTCTTTAATTTCAATGTCAAATTCTTGGAGTAGCAACATCCATCGAATAAGCCTCGGCTTCGCCTCTTTCTTTGTAAACAAATACCTCAATGCTCTGCCCTAGCACAGCTCCAACAGCATAGTCGGATGCGTCACACATCAATTCAAAGGGCTCATCCCAATTTGGGGGTAGCATCACCGGCGCTGTTGTTAGTAATTCCTTCAACTTCTCAAATGCCTTCTTGCATTCCTCGTCAAATTCAAAGGCTACTTCCTTTTGAAGGAGGCGGGTTAGGGGTCTAGCTATCTTGGAAAAATCCTTGATAAACCTGCGATAAAAGCCTGCATGGCCAAGAAACGAACGTATCTCCCTCACAGTTGTGGGGTATGGTAAGTAACGAATAAGATCAATCTTGGCCTTATCAACTTCAATTCCCCTAGCAGATATGATATGTCCCACAACTATTCCTTGTGTCACCATGAAATGACATTTTTCCCAATTCAAAACCAGATTAGTTTCAACACATCTTTTCAAAATGAGTTCTAAATTCCCCAAACATGAATCAAAGTCCTTACCAAAGACACTAAAGTCATCCATAAAGACCTCAATTATATTTTCAATATAATCAGAGAAAATAGACATCATGCATCTTTGAAACGTACCTGGTGCATTGCACAAACCGAAGGGCATGCGCCGATAGGCAAAAGTGCCAAAAGGACATGTGAATGTAGTCTTCTCTTGGTCTTCTTGGGCTATGCAGATCTGATTGTAACCACTATATCCGTCCAAGAAGCAATAAAATTCGTGACCAGCTAACCTCTCAAGCATTTGATCAATGAATGGTAGGGGGAAATGGTCCTTTCTTGTGGTGGCGTTGAGCTTTCTATAGTCAATGCAAACTCTATGTCCAGTCACAACTCGTTGGGGCACTAGCTCATTCTCAGCATTCTTCACAACCGTCACTCCAGATTTCTTCGGAACAACTTGAACAGGAGAGACCCACTTACTATCGGATATGGGATAGATCACCCCACAATCCAGCAACTTGATTACTTCGTCTTGAACCACCTTCATAATTGGTTGGTGAAGACGTCTTTGGGCTTCTCTGGTGGGTTTTGCTCCATCTTCCAGCAAAATTCGATGGACACATGTGGTTGGGCTGATTCCCTTGATATCTGCTAAAGTCCATCCAATAGCAGTCTTGTACTTCTTCAATACCTCCACCAATCTCTTTTCTTGTTCCTCATCTAGCTTGGAGGACACAATTGCTGGCAAAGTCTCATTTGCTCCCAAGTACACGTACTTCAAGTGATCAGGTAATGCTTTTAATTCTAACTTGGGTGGCTGCTCTACAGATGGTAACAATTTGTTAGTGGAAATGGGAAGAGACAATATGAGATTAGAACTACTTGGTAGGCCTTCAAGAGCAGCAACGGTTTCAAGCACAACATCATCCCATATTTCCTCTAATTCTGCCTTCGACACATTGGTACCATCTGCGTTGTATCCCACTCCTTGAGCAATGGTGTACTCCAATTTATCATCAATCATTGAATTTAGGAGTTCCTGCGCAAGAGAGTCAACAATATCAATAGAATAGCACGGTTTAAGCTCAGATAAAGGATACCTCATGGCTTCAAAGATGTTGAAGCCTATAACATCTCCATCAATCTCCATGGTTAATGCACCAGCGTACACATCAATTTTTGTTCTTGCAGTTCTCATGAAAGGACGCCCTAAGAGTATAGGAGTTGAATTTGAGGGTGAGTCTTCCATATCAATGATGTAAAAATCTGCAGGAAAAATCAAGTGATTAACTTGCACAAGAATATCCTCCACATACCCCTTAGGATATTTGTTAGACCTATCTGCCAACTGAATTATGACATTATCTTTCTTGAGTTCACCTAAGTCCATAGATGCATATAAGCTATATGGCATAACATTAATGGATGCACCTAGATCAAGCATGACATTTTCAAAAGTTGTATCACCAATTACACAAGGGATAGAAAAACTCCCTGGATCCTTTAGCTTGGGTGGTAACTTTCTTTGGAGAACTGCAGAAACAGTCTCACTCAGCTTCACAACTTCTTTCTCACGAGTTTGTCTCCTTGTGGTGCACAACTCCTTCAAAAATTTTGCATATTTGGGCACTTGAGTGATGCAATCAATCAAGGGAATATTCACTTGAACTTTCTTGAAAACCTCCAAGATGGCTTCGTCAGATTCTTCTTTTTTCGATTTTTGAAACCTGCTTGGAAATGGCACACGCGCATAGGGAGGATTAGTAATAACTGAACTTTGAAAGTTAGTATCATTACCTTTGTGCTGCTCAGCTGGTTGAGGAAGTTTTGCTTCGACTTTGGAAGTAGCAGGATCTGCCTCCAAATCGTTCTTGGAACTTTCAACTTCATCCTCCGCCTCTTGGGCTGCTTGAGACTTCTTTGGGACTTTCTTTGGGACCTCATTGAACAAACGTCCACTCCTTGTTGCCACTATTTTTGCAGACTCAAAATTCGGATTTGGAACAGTGTTTGGTGGCAGCTTTCCACTTTCAGAAAATTTTCCCATGAAATCCACTATTTTCCCCACTTGGTTCTTGAGTTCAGCTATATCCTTCGTATTATTTGTTTGACCCTGCACAAGAGCTTGAGTAGAATTTGTTAAATTTTGCTGCCCTTGAAAAAGGGCTTCAAGCATCTTATCATATGAAGAAGGGGTAGCATTAGAATTAGAATTCGAAGCAAAGTTTTGAGGAACCTGGGGCTTCTGAAAGAAGCCTTGTGGACGTGGAAATTGACCTCCAGAATTTTGTGGTGGATTAAGTGCATTCTCTGTATTGCTCCATCGGAAATTTGGATGATCCCTTAGTCCAGGATTGTAGGTGTTGGAGAAAGGATTGTACCTTTGTTGTCCCATAGCATTTAGAGTCTCCCATCCACCATTTTCAGACAATTGAGGGCAATGATCAGTATGATGTGCTTGACTTGAGCACACACCACAAGCTTTCACTTCTTGGCTTTTTCCAAGCACAAGATGAGATAATAATGTATCAATTTTACTCTCCAATGTGGTGCTCAATTTTACCTCATTCACCTTCCTAGAAGAAGCCAATGCACCAGCATATTGCTGATCATTTAGGGCACGATTGTCCAATAAAGCCCATGCTTCTCTTGGTGTTTTGTCAAGGAAGGACCCTCCAGATGCAGCATCTAGCAACTGGCGCTCCAAAGATGACAGTCCTTCATAGAAATATTGCAGAAGGTTGTTTTCTTTAAATCCGTGGGAGGGGCAAGCTGCAACAAGGGCTTTGAATCGCTCATAATAAGGACAGAATGTTTCTTCGGGTCCTTGCTGAATTCCAGTGATTTGCTTCCTCATCACCGTGATCTTTGACGCTGGAAAGTACTTGGTCAAAAACTCACTCATCATCTTCTCCCATGAGTCTATATGTCCAGCTGGTAGATCAATGAGCCATGACTTGGCCCGGTCCTCTAGTGAGAATGGAAATGCCTTCAGCTTTAGGATGTTAATATCTGCATTTCTAGGGCACATGCTCACACAAACAAACTGAAAAGACTTCAGATGCTTGTTGGGATCTTCATTGCTAAGCCCATGGAATTTTGGAATCTGATGTAAAAATCCACTCTTCAACTCGAATTCTCCTTCCTTATTGGCTGCCGGTTCAGGATAAGTGATACATGAAGGTGCATTACCTCCGGCTCCTGGTACAACCGAATTCGATAATTGTCTAATAGTCTGCTGATCCATTGGTGGAATGTCTTCCTCAGAATCTGAAGGTTGTGATGATTCTATAGAACTTGCGTGTGCTTCTTCCTCTTCTTCCAATTCTATTTCACTCTCAAATTCTAGTTGCCTGCATGTGTTGGGAGTTTGAACAGGAAGATTAAGAATTTGGGAAGGTTCTCCTCGCTTAATGCGCTGTAACCGCTCCGTCAAGTTCTTGAAAGCAGCGTCAGTTATTCCAGGAATACGAATTTCCTTATCGGACATTCATAACCCTACAAAAATGAAATAACAAAATAAGAAACACAGTAAAAATTAAACAAAGTAGCTAAAAATTCTAAACTGAGCTCAAACATAAAAGGCCTTAGAACTAAGTAATTGTTACATTTACAAAGGTTCTAAATTACAACAATCTGTTTGAGTTAATAGTTATAAGTTTTATAAATTTTCAAACTCGAATCTTGAATGGTAAACCAATGATAAATAGGTATGAGTGTCTTGATACAAATGTTTCCGTGGTTTCAGAAGACTTGAATGGCCAGGTCGAAGTGAAACGGGCTGGTAGGACTTCGTTTGTAATGGGCTACGGAGGTCGAAACCCCTATCGTGCTTACGCACAGTCTATAACCCTTTGAAGTCCAATTTTGGTCCCAGGCGCTTACTCAGACCTAGACACCATCCAAAATGTCCCTTACTCAGTTAGGAAACACTTGTATGTTTGACATTTGTACAAGAGTTAATAAGATCCGCCCTCAACTCCAAAAGACCTTTGAAAAGGTACCAATGAAGGGTTTAGGATCCTATTAACTAAAGTAACCTTCAATGGTTTACAAAACAAGATAAGTACCTGAAAATAAATAAAACAAACAACATTTAGTCAGATTTACAATGGTATAAATAATTAAACAAATAAGTAACCTAAAACCGAAAACCGTTAGAGACTTATTAGGTCCCCGGCAACGGCGCCAAAAATTGACGTGCTCGAAACCGGGCGCGTAATTTAAAAACCCTTTTGTTATCAGTATGTAGTATTGGCAAATAGGGTTCGATCAATCCGGGGACCTAAAGGGCGCTCCTGCAGTCATGGTTTCACTAAAGAATTAGTAACAGAAAGTAATCATACATATTCAGTTACAAATATATACATGGTACAATGGATAAAAGGGGGGGATTTTAGGATTTTTGTTCTACGTTCCTACTAAAACAGAAAATAAAAGTACTAAACTATTATGTACAAGTGATCAACTTCATTCCACACAAACATATAAAATCATGTAACAGATTGCTTCAATCTACATAACTTAAATTCATGCCAATCAAGTATGAAGAAACGAATTCAGAATTACACGCCTCAGCGGTCATGCAACCTATAATATCTTCTTAAGTATCCTATGTTTGCCTCAGTGGTTTAACACAGCAAATTCCATGCAATATGTCATGTTATTACTCAGCGCAACCATACAACATATAACATGAATCATTAAGAACAAAGAAGAATTCGAACACATAAACATGTCTATCTCAGCGCTTAAACAAGTCTACATGCAACTCATGATCAAAACCTGACCCATTCCCATGAATCTAAGCTTTTGCTACTTATTCAATCTGTGTTTGCCTCAGCGGTTTAACACAAATTGATGGCATTACTAACCCTGCAGAAGTTAGTCATTTAAATAAACCGGATCATAAGTTTTCAACATCAAGAATGGCAAAGGAATAAGTTACACAAATTTCATTAACAATCTAAAACAAAACTTTATAAAATTCATGCATAAGGCATATTGTCAATTAACAGTAGCCATAATCCATGCGATTAGAAATCCAAAGGCATTAGGAACAAAATAAATCCAAAGCATAGTTTACACTTTTGAGTCTTCTTGGCCTTGAAGCTTCAAAGGGGTGATGAACCAGCAAAGGAAGGATTTCAGCAGCGTTGAGGAAGTTCCATTGGCTGCGTGCTTGCTCCTTGCGGCATGACACTCTCACGGACTTAGAGAACAGAAGAGACAAACGTTTTTCTGAATTTTGGTGGAAGAAGTGATGCTGAAAACGTTCCTCTCTGCTCCTTTATATAGTGGTCATGTTGACATAGGGTTTTACTCCACACCATTGATTAAAATCTGATCCAATGGCCACAAATAGTAGCACAATATTTCAGAGAATATTCCTTAGAATTCTCTAGAATATCTTGCACATTAAGAGTTTGAATTCGGCTGGAATTGTGGCTGAATACATTGCTTGTTCTTTCCAAATTGAAATCAGCTTGAATCTCTCCTTGTTAATTGCTGATTTGCTGCTGATTATTCTTCCCATATTTGTGCCATTTAATGTCCCTAGAAAAGGCATATAAATCAGATATAAACTCTAGGAATATTAGGAATTTATATGGAGAAATAAAAGGTAAGAATTTCCCTTAATTTCCTTGATGTTTGCTGCATTATCTCCATATAAATTCAGCTGGAAACCCTAAAAAGATGGTGCCATTCTCTTCCTTTTATGTGACAGAATTTCGGCCTAATCCATAGGATTTGGTTTCCTTGCTTCATGTGGAATCCCTGTCTCAAGAGGAAAGAAAGTTTCCAAAATAATTCATGAAAGTCAAATTAGGAAAGATTCAAAGTTAGTAAGTTTCCTCAATCAAAATAGGAAGGTTTCCCAAAATGAAATAAGAAAGTTTTCTCCTTATCAAAACAGGAAAATTTCCTAGACGACTTATCCTTCTTAATTCGCCGGTTTTAGCTTCCTTTTTCACTTTTCCGCTCCTTTACCTTTACAATCACAAAACATGTTTAAAATGGCAATGTTAAGAGAATAACATAACTAAATATGGTAGGAAATACGTTAATTTCGTAGCACTTTGTGCTCCTATCATGGGTAAAATTAATAAATGAATGAATTCAATCATAACTAAATTGATTGTAACCCTTTGTTTCTTCCCTCTCGCTTTCTCTTTAGCTTGTGAGGGTTAGTTAGAGTTTCCATTGTATCGATCCCTTCCAATCAAAGGTGAGTTGGGTGTGTAGTCTGCGTCGCAGGGTTCCAAACCCTTTCAAAAAGATTAAATAAAATGATAGCATATTTTAAAAGTCACCAAAACCTTGCTATGAAAGAAGTAGAGACTTGCCTTGTATTAGGTGTAGCTCGAGGCAATCAATCATCACCGGGACATAGTTCTGAAACAAGCTTTACTACTCCCCACATGGGTGCATCATTCTGCAGAAATCCATGATTTAAGTTAAAAAAGATTACAGTATCATCACGAACATATAAGCAAGAAATCATGTCAACTTCACCACATTTGACGAATCTTTCAATGGAATGAAGCAAAATTAGCAGCTTATGGCACCAAAAACATATGCAACCTTTTGCTCTTTTTGGGACCTCCATACACCCACAACATTGATCTTTCAACTTTTTTTGAGAAAATTTGACGTGTTATTTTGGCATTTTCGCACGATCTTACGAGATTGCGAACATATCAACGTTCTCGGAATCTGCCGAAACCAAATTCTTGGCTCTTTTTAGGACCTCCATACACACACAACATTGATCTTTCAACTTTTTTTGAGAAAATTTGACGTGTTATTTTGGCATTTTCGCACGATCTTACGAGATTGCGAACATATCAACGTTCTCGGAATCTGCCGAAACCAATTTCATGGCTCTTTTTGGGACCTCCATACACCCACAACATTGATCTTTCAAGTTTTTTTGAGAAAATTTGACGTGTTATTTTGGCATTTTCGCACGATCTTACGAGATTGTGAACATATCAACGTTCTCGGAATCTGCCGAAACCAAATTCTTGCCACTTTTTGGGACCTCCATACACCCACAACAATGATCTTTCAACATTTTTTGAGAAAATTTGACGTGTTATTTTAGCATTTTCGCACGATCTTACGAGATTGCGAACATATCAACTTTCTCGGAATCTGCCGAAACCAAATTCTTTGCTCTTTTTGTGACCTCCATAAACCCGCAACAATGATCTTTCAACTTTTTTTGAGAAAATTTGACGTGTTATTTTGGCATTTTCGCACGATCTTACGAGATTGCGAACGAACATATCAACGTTCTCGGAATCTGCCGAAACCAAATTCTTGCCTCTTTTTGGGACCTCCATACACCCACAACATTGATCTTTCACCTTTTTTTGAGAAAATTTGACGTGTTATTTTGGCATTTTCGCACGATCTTACGAGATTGCGAACATATCAACGTTCTCGGAATCTGCCGAAACCAAATTCTTGGCTCTTTTTGGGACCTACACAAACCCACAACATTGATCTTTCAACTTTTTTTGAGAAAATTTGACGTGTTATTTTAGCATTTTCGCACGATCTTACGAGATTGCGAACATATCAACGTTCTCGGAATCTGCCGAAACCAAATTCTTGGCTCTTTTTGGGACCTCCATACACCCACAACAATGATCTTTCAACTTTTTTTGAGAAAATTTGAAGTGTTGTTTTGGCATTTTCGCACGATCTTACGAGATTGCGAACATATCAACGTTCTCGGAATCTGCCGAAACCAAATTCTTGGCTCTTTTTAGGACCTCCATACACCCAGAACATTGAGCTTTCAACTTTTTTTGCGAAAATTTGACTTGTTATTTTGGCATTTTCGCACGATCTTACGAGATTGCGAACATATCAACGTTCTCGGAATCTGCCGAAACCAAATTCTTGGCTCTTTTTAGGACCTCCATACACCCACAACATTGATCTTTCAACTTTTTTTGAGAAATTTTGACGTGTTATTTTGGCATTTTCGCACGATCTTACGAGATTGCGAACATATCAACGTTCTCGGAATCTGCCGAAACCAAATTCTTGCCTCTTTTTGGGACCTCCATACACCCACAACATTGATCTTTCAACTTTTTTTGAGAAAATTTGACGTGTTATTTTGGCATTTTCGCACGATCTTACGAGATTGCGAACATATCAACGTTCTAGGAATCTGCCGAAACCAAATTTTTGGCTCTTTTTAGGACCTCCATACACCCACAACATTGATCTTTCAACTTTTTTTGAGAAAATTTGAGGTGTTATTTTGGCATTTTCGCACGATCTTACGAGATTGCGAACATATCAACGTTCTCGGAATCTGCCGAAACCAAATTCTTGGCACTTTTTAGGACCTCCATACACCCACAACATTGATCTTTCAACTTTTTTTGAGAAAATTTGACGTGTTATATTGGCATTTTCGCACGATCTTACGAGATTGCGAACATATCAACGTTTTCGGAATCTGCCGAAACCAAATTCTTGGCTCTTTTTGGGACCTCCATACACCCAGAACAATGATCTTTCAACTTTTTTTGAGAAAATTTGAAGTGTTGTTTTGGCATTTTCGCACGATCTTACGAGATTGCGAACATATCAACGTTCTCGGAATCTGCCGAAACCAAATTCTTGGCTCTTTTTAGGACCTCCATAAACCCACAACATTGAGCTTTCAACTTTTTTTGCGAAAATTTGAAGTGTTGTTTTGTCATTTTCGCACGATCTTACGAGATTGCGAACATATCAACGTTCTCGGAATCTGCCGAAACCAAATTGTTGCAACTTTTTGGGACCTCCATACACCCACAACAATGATCTTTCAACATTTTTTGAGAAAATTTGACGTGTTATTTTAGCATTTTCGCACGATCTTACGAGATTGCGAACATATCAACTTTCTCGGAATCTGCCGAAACCAAATTGTTGCAACTTTTTGGGACCTCCATACACCCACAACAATGATCTTTCAACATTTTTTGAGAAAATTTGACGTGTTATTTTAGCATTTTTGCACGATCTTACGAGTTTGCGAACATATCAACTTTCTCGGAATCTGCCGAAACCAAATTCTTTACTCTTTTTGGGACCTCCATAAACCGACAACAATGATCTTTCAACTTTTTTTTAAAAAATTTGACTTGTTATTTTGGCATTTTCGCACGATCTTACGAGATTGCGAACATATCAACGTTCTCGGAATCTGCCGAAACCAAATTCTTTGCTCTTTTTGGGACCTCCATACACCCACAACAATGATCTTTCAACTTTTTTTGAGAAAATTTGACGTGTTATATTGGCATTTTCGCACGATCTTACGAGATTGCGAACATATCAATGTTCTCGGAATCTGCCGAAACCAAATTCTTGCCTCTTTTTGGGACCTCCATACACCCACAACATTGATCTTTCAACTTTTTTTGAGAAAATTTGACGTGCTATTTTGGCATTTTCGCACGATCTTACGAGATTGCGAACATATCAACGTTCTAGGAATCTGCCGAAACCAAATTTTTGGCTCTTTTTAGGACCTCCATACACCCACAACATTGATCTTTCAACTTTTTTTGAGAAAATTTGAGGTGTTATTTTGGCATTTTCGCACGATCTTACGAGATTGCGAACATATCAACGTTCTCGGAATCTGCGGAAACCAAATTCTTGGCACTTTTTAGGACCTCCATACACCCACAACATTGATCTTTCAACTTTTTTTGAGAAAATTTGACGTGTTATTTTGGCATTTTCGCACGATCTTACGAGATTGCGAACATATCAACGTTCTAGGAATCTGCCGAAACCAAATTCTTGGCTCTTTTTAGGACCTCCATACACCCACAACATTGATCTTTTAACTTTTTTTGAGAAAATTTGAGGTGTTATTTTGGCATTTTCGCACGATCTTACGAGATTGCGAACATATCAACGTTCTCGGAATATGCCAGACCAAATTCTTGGCTCTTTTTAGGACCTCCATACACCCACAACATTGATCTTTCAACTTTTTTTGAGAAAATTTGACGTGTTATTTTGGCATTTTCGCACGATCTTACGAGATTGCGAACATATCAACGTTTTCGGAATCTGCCGAAACCAAATTCTTGGCTCTTTTTGGGACCTCCATACACCCAGAACAATGATCTTTCAACTTTTTTTGAGAAAATTTGAAGTGTTGTTTTGGCATTTTCGCACGATCTTACGAGATTGCGAACATATCAACGTTCTCGGAATCTGCCGAAACCAAATTCTTGGCTCTTTTTAGGACCTCCATAAACCCACAACATTGAGCTTTCAACTTTTTTTGCGAAAATTTGAAGTGTTGTTTTGTCATTTTCGCACGATCTTACGAGATTGCGAACATATCAACGTTCTCGGAATCTGCCGAAACCAAATTGTTGCAACTTTTTGGGACCTCCATACACCCACAACAATGATCTTTCAACATTTTTTGAGAAAATTTGACGTGTTATTTTAGCATTTTCGCACGATCTTACGAGATTGCGAACATATCAACTTTCTCGGAATCTGCCGAAACCAAATTGTTGCAACTTTTTGGGACCTCCATACACCCACAACAATGATCTTTCAACATTTTTTGAGAAAATTTGACGTGTTATTTTAGCATTTTTGCACGATCTTACGAGTTTGCGAACATATCAACTTTCTCGGAATCTGCCGAAACCAAATTCTTTACTCTTTTTGGGACCTCCATAAACCGACAACAATGATCTTTCAACTTTTTTTTAAAAAATTTGACTTGTTATTTTGGCATTTTCGCACGATCTTACGAGATTGCGAACATATCAACGTTCTCGGAATCTGCCGAAACCAAATTCTTTGCTCTTTTTGGGACCTCCATACACCCACAACAATGATCTTTCAACTTTTTTTGAGAAAATTTGACGTGTTATATTGGCATTTTCGCACGATCTTACGAGATTGCGAACATATCAATGTTCTCGGAATCTGCCGAAACCAAATTCTTGCCTCTTTTTGGGACCTCCATACACCCACAACATTGATCTTTCAACTTTTTTTGAGAAAATTTGACGTGTTATTTTGGCATTTTCGCACGATCTTACGAGATTGCGAACATATCAACGTTCTAGGAATCTGCCGAAACCAAATTTTTGGCTCTTTTTAGGACCTCCATACACCCACAACATTGATCTTTCAACTTTTTTTGAGAAAATTTGAGGTGTTATTTTGGCATTTTCGCACGATCTTACGAGATTGCGAACATATCAACGTTCTCGGAATCTGCGGAAACCAAATTCTTGGCACTTTTTAGGACCTCCATACACCCACAACATTGATCTTTCAACTTTTTTTGAGAAAATTTGACGTGTTATTTTGGCATTTTCGCACGATCTTACGAGATTGCGAACATATCAACGTTCTAGGAATCTGCCGAAACCAAATTCTTGGCTCTTTTTAGGACCTCCATACACCCACAACATTGATCTTTTAACTTTTTTTGAGAAAATTTGAGGTGTTATTTTGGCATTTTCGCACGATCTTACGAGATTGCGAACATATCAACGTTCTCGGAATATGCCAGACCAAATTCTTGGCTCTTTTTAGGACCTCCATACACCCACAACATTGATCTTTCAACTTTTTTTGAGAAAATTTGACGTGTTATTTTGGCATTTTCGCACGATCTTACGAGATTGCGAACATATCAACGTTTTCGGAATCTGCCGAAACCAAATTCTTGGCTCTTTTTGGGACCTCCATACACCCAGAACAATGATCTTTCAACTTTTTTTGAGAAAATTTGAAGTGTTGTTTTGGCATTTTCGCACGATCTTACGAGATTGCGAACATATCAACGTTCTCGGAATCTGCCGAAACCAAATTCTTGGCTCTTTTTAGGACCTCCATAAACCCACAACATTGAGCTTTCAACTTTTTTTGCGAAAATTTGAAGTGTTGTTTTGTCATTTTCGCACGATCTTACGAGATTGCGAACATATCAACGTTCTCGGAATCTGCCGAAACCAAATTGTTGCAACTTTTTGGGACCTCCATACACCCACAACAATGATCTTTCAACATTTTTTGAGAAAATTTGACGTGTTATTTTAGCATTTTCGCACGATCTTACGAGATTGCGAACATATCAACTTTCTCGGAATCTGCCGAAACCAAATTGTTGCAACTTTTTGGGACCTCCATACACCCACAACAATGATCTTTCAACATTTTTTGAGAAAATTTGACGTGTTATTTTAGCATTTTTGCACGATCTTACGAGTTTGCGAACATATCAACTTTCTCGGAATCTGCCGAAACCAAATTCTTTACTCTTTTTGGGACCTCCATAAACCGACAACAATGATCTTTCAACTTTTTTTTAAAAAATTTGACTTGTTATTTTGGCATTTTCGCACGATCTTACGAGATTGCGAACATATCAACGTTCTCGGAATCTGCCGAAACCAAATTCTTTGCTCTTTTTGGGACCTCCATACACCCACAACAATGATCTTTCAACTTTTTTTGAGAAAATTTGACGTGTTATATTGGCATTTTCGCACGATCTTACGAGATTGCGAACATATCAATGTTCTCGGAATCTGCCGAAACCAAATTCTTGCCTCTTTTTGGGACCTCCATACACCCACAACATTGATCTTTCAACTTTTTTTGAGAAAATTTGACGTGTTATTTTGGCATTTTCGCACGATCTTACGAGATTGCGAACATATCAACGTTCTAGGAATCTGCCGAAACCAAATTTTTGGCTCTTTTTAGGACCTCCATACACCCACAACATTGATCTTTCAACTTTTTTTGAGAAAATTTGAGGTGTTATTTTGGCATTTTCGCACGATCTTACGAGATTGCGAACATATCAACGTTCTCGGAATCTGCGGAAACCAAATTCTTGGCACTTTTTAGGACCTCCATACACCCACAACATTGATCTTTCAACTTTTTTTGAGAAAATTTGACGTGTTATTTTGGCATTTTCGCACGATCTTACGAGATTGCGAACATATCAACGTTCTAGGAATCTGCCGAAACCAAATTCTTGGCTCTTTTTAGGACCTCCATACACCCACAACATTGATCTTTTAACTTTTTTTGAGAAAATTTGAGGTGTTATTTTGGCATTTTCGCACGATCTTACGAGATTGCGAACATATCAACGTTCTCGGAATATGCCAGACCAAATTCTTGGCTCTTTTTAGGACCTCCATACACCCACAACATTGATCTTTCAACTTTTTTTGAGAAAATTTGACGTGTTATTTTGGCATTTTCGCACGATCTTACGAGATTGCGAACATATCAACGTTTTCGGAATCTGCCGAAACCAAATTCTTGGCTCTTTTTGGGACCTCCATACACCCAGAACAATGATCTTTCAACTTTTTTTGAGAAAATTTGAAGTGTTGTTTTGGCATTTTCGCACGATCTTACGAGATTGCGAACATATCAACGTTCTCGGAATCTGCCGAAACCAAATTCTTGGCTCTTTTTAGGACCTCCATAAACCCACAACATTGAGCTTTCAACTTTTTTTGCGAAAATTTGAAGTGTTGTTTTGTCATTTTCGCACGATCTTACGAGATTGCGAACATATCAACGTTCTCGGAATCTGCCGAAACCAAATTGTTGCAACTTTTTGGGACCTCCATACACCCACAACAATGATCTTTCAACATTTTTTGAGAAAATTTGACGTGTTATTTTAGCATTTTCGCACGATCTTACGAGATTGCGAACATATCAACTTTCTCGGAATCTGCCGAAACCAAATTGTTGCAACTTTTTGGGACCTCCATACACCCACAACAATGATCTTTCAACATTTTTTAAGAAAATTTGACGTGTTATTTTAGCATTTTTGCACGATCTTACGAGTTTGCGAACATATCAACTTTCTCGGAATCTGCCGAAACCAAATTCTTTACTCTTTTTGGGACCTCCATAAACCGACAACAATGATCTTTCAACTTTTTTTTAAAAAATTTGACTTGTTATTTTGGCATTTTCGCACGATCTTACGAGATTGCGAACATATCAACGTTCTCGGAATCTGCCGAAACCAAATTCTTTGCTCTTTTTGGGACCTCCATACACCCACAACAATGATCTTTCAACTTTTTTTGAGAAAATTTGACGTGTTATATTGGCATTTTCGCACGATCTTACGAGATTGCGAACATATCAATGTTCTCGGAATCTGCCGAAACCAAATTCTTGCCTCTTTTTGGGACCTCCATACACCCACAACATTGATCTTTCAACTTTTTTTGAGAAAATTTGACGTGTTATTTTGGCATTTTCGCACGATCTTACGAGATTGCGAACATATCAACGTTCTAGGAATCTGCCGAAACCAAATTTTTGGCTCTTTTTAGGACCTCCATACACCCACAACATTGATCTTTCAACTTTTTTTGAGAAAATTTAAGGTGTTATTTTGGCATTTTCGCACGATCTTACGAGATTGCGAACATATCAACGTTCTCGGAATCTGCGGAAACCAAATTCTTGGCACTTTTTAGGACCTCCATACACCCACAACATTGATCTTTCAACTTTTTTTGAGAAAATTTGACGTGTTATTTTGGCATTTTCGCACGATCTTACGAGATTGCGAACATATCAACGTTCTAGGAATCTGCCGAAACCAAATTCTTGGCTCTTTTTAGGACCTCCATACACCCACAACATTGATCTTTTAACTTTTTTTGAGAAAATTTGAGGTGTTATTTTGGCATTTTCGCACGATCTTACGAGATTGCGAATATATCAACGTTCTCGGAATCTGCCGAAACCAAATTCTTGGCTCTTTTTGGGACCTCCATACACCCAGAACAATGATCTTTCAACTTTTTTTGAGAAAATTTGAAGTGTTGTTTTGGCATTTTCGCACGATCTTACGAGATTGCGAACATATCAACGTTCTCGGAATCTGCCGAAACCAAATTCTTGGCTCTTTTTAGGACCTCCATACACCCACAACATTGATCTTTCAACTTTTTTTGAGAAAATTTGACGTGTTATTTTGGCATTTTCGCACGATCTTACGAGATTGCGAACATATCAATGTTCTCGGAATCTGCCGAAACCAAATTCTTTGCTCTTTTTGGGACCTCCATACACCCACAACAATGATCTTTCAACTTTTTTTGAGAAAATTTGACGTGTTATTTTAGCATTTTCGCACGATCTTACGACATTGCGAACATATCAACTTTCTCGGAATCTGCCGAAACCAAATTCTTTGCTCTTTTTGGGACCTCCATAAACCCGCAACAATGATCTTTCAACTTTTTTTAAAAAAATTTGACGTGTTATTTTGGCATTTTCGCATGATCTTACGAGATTGCGAACATATCAACGTTCTCGGAATCTGCCGAAACCAAATTCTTGGCTCTTTTTAGGACCTCCATACACCCACAACAATGATCTTTCAACTTTTTTTGAGAAAATTTGACGTGTTATATTGGCATTTTCGCACGATCTTACGAGATTGCGAACATATCAACGTTCTCGGAATCTGCCGAAACCAAATTCTTGGCTCTTTTTGGGACCTCCATAAACGCGCAACAATGATCTTTCAACTTTTTTAAAAAAAATTTGACGTGTTATTTTGGCATTTTCGCACGATCTTACGAGATTGCGAACATATCAACTTTCTCGGAATCTGCCGAAACCAAATTCTTGGCTCTTTTTAGGACCTCCATACACCCACAACATTGATCTTTCAACTTTTTTTGAGAACATTTGACGTGTTATTTTGGCATTTTCGCACGATCTTACGAGATTGCGAACATATCAACGTTCTCGGAATCTGCCGAAACCAAATTCTTGGCTCTTTTTAGGACCTCCATACACCCACAACATTGATCTTTCAACTTTTTTTGGGAAATTTTGACGTGTTATTTTGGCATTTTCGCACGATCTTACGAGATTGCGAACATATCAACTTTCACGGAATCTGCCGAAACCAAATTCTTTGATCTTTTTGGGACCTCCATAAACCCGCAACAATGATCTTTCAACATTTTTTAAAAAAATTTGACGTGTTATTTTGACATTTTCGCACTATCTTACGAGATTGCGAACATATCAACGTTCTCGGAATCTGCCGAAACCAAATTCTTGGCTCTTTTTGGGACCTCCATGCACCCACAACAATGATCTTTCAAGTTTTTTTAAAAAAATTTGACGTGTTATTTTGGCATTTTCGCACGATCTTACGAGATTGCGAACATATCAACGTTCTCGGAATCTGCTGAAACCAAATTCTTGGCTCTTTTTAGGACCTCCATACACCCACAACTTTTATCTTTCAACTTTTTTTGAGAAAATTTGACGTGTTATTTTGGCATTTTCGCACGATCTTACGAGATTGCGAACATATCAACGTTCTCGGAATCTGCCGAAACCAAATTCTTGGCTCTTTTTAGGACCTCCATACACCAACAACATTGATCTTTCAACTTTTTTTGAGAAAATTTGACGTGTTATTTTGGCATTTTCACACGATCTTACGAGATTGCGAACATATCAATGTTCTCGGAATCTGCCGAAACCAAATTCTTTGCTCTTTTTGGGACCTCCATACACCCACAACAATGATCTTTCAACTTTTTTTGAGAAAATTTGAAGTGTTATTTTAGCATTTTCGCACGATCTTACGAGATTGCGAACATATCAACTTTCTCGGAATCTGCCGAAACCAAATTCTTTGCTCTTTTTGGGACCTCCATAAACCCGCAACAATGATCTTTCAACTTTTTTTTTAAAAATTTGACGTGTTATTTTGGCATTTTCGCACGATCTTACGAGATTGCGAACATATCAACGTTCTCGGAATCTGCCGAAACCAAATTCTTGGCACTTTTTAGGACCTCCATACACCCACAACATTGAGCTTTCAACTTTTTTTGCGAAAATTTGACTTGTTATTTTGGCATTTTCGCACGATCTTACGAGATTGCGAACATATCAACGTTCTCGGAATCTGCCGAAACCAAATTCTTGGCTCTTTTTAGGACCTCCATACACCCACAACATTGATCTTTCAACTTTTTTTGAGAAATTTTGACGTGTTATTTTGGCATTTTCGCACGATCTTACGAGATTGCGAACATATCAACTTTCTCGGAATCTGCCGAAACCAAATTCTTTGCTCTTTTTGGGACCTCCATAAACCCGCAACAATGATCTTTCAACTTTTTTAAAAAAAATTTGACGTGTTATTTTGGCATTTTCGCACGATCTTACGAGATTGCGAACATATCAACGTTCTAGGAATCTGCCGAAACCAAATTCTTGGCTCTTTTTGGGACCTCCATGCACCCACAACAATGATCTTTCAAGTTTTTTTAAAAAAATTTGACGTGTTATATTGGCATTTTCGCACGATCTTACGAGATTGCGAACATATCAACGTTCTCGGAATCTGCCGAAACCAAATTCTTGGCTCTTTTTGGGACCTCCATACACCCAGAACAATGATCTTTCAACTTTTTTTGAGAAAATTTGAATTGTCGTTTTGGCATTTTCGCACGATCTTACGAGATTGCGAACATATCAACGTTCTCAGAATCTGCCGAAACCAAATTCTTTGCTCTTTTTGGGACCTCCATACACCCACAACAATGATCTTTCAACTTTTTTTTGAGAAAATTTGACGTGTTATTTTAGCATTTTCGCACGATCTTACGAGATTGCGAACATATCAACTTTCTCGGAATCTGCCGAAACCAAATTCTTTGCTCTTTTTGGGACCTCCATACACCCACAACAATGATCTTTCAACTTTTTTTTGAGAAAATTTGACGTGTTATTTTAGCATTTTCGCACGATCTTACGAGATTGCGAACATATCAACTTTCTCGGAATCTGCCGAAACCAAATTCTTTGCTCTTTTTGGGACCTCCATAAACCGACAACAATGATCTTTCAACTTTTTTTTAAAAAATTTGACTTGTTATTTTGGCATTTTCGCAAGATCTTACGAGATTGCGAACATATCAACGTTCTCGGAATCTGCCGAAACCAAATTCTTGGCACTTTTTAGGACCTCCATACACCCACAACATTGATCTTTCAACTTTTTTTGAGAAAATTTGACGTGTTATTTTGGCATTTTCGCACTATCTTACGAGATTGCGAACATATCAACGTTCTAGGAATCTGCCGAAACCAAATTCTTGGCTCTTTTTAGGACCTCCATACACCAACAACATTGATCTTTCAACTTTTTTTGAGAAAATTTGACGTGTTATTTTTGCATTTTCACACGATCTTACGAGATTGCGAACATATCAATGTTCTCGGAATCTGCCGAAACCAAATTCTTTGCACTTTTTGGGACCTCCATACACCCACAACAATGATCTTTCAACTTTTTGTGAGAAAATTTGACGTGTTATTTTAGCATTTTCGCACGATCTTACGAGATTGCGAACATATCAACTTTCTCGGAATCTGCCGAAACCAAATTCTTTGCTCTTTTTGGGACCTCCATAAACCCGCAACAATGATCTTTCAACTTTTTTTAAAAAAATTTGACGTGTTATTTTGGCATTTTCGCACGATCTTACGAGATTGCGAACATATCAACGTTCTCGGAAACTGCCGAAACCAAATTCTTGGCTCTTTTTAGGACCTCCATGCACCCAGAACAATGATCTTTCAACTTTTTTTGAGAAAATTTGAGGTGTTATTTTAGCATTTTCGCACGATCTTACGAGATTGCGAACATATCAACGTTCTCAGAATCTGCCGAAACCAAATTCTTTGCTCTTTTTGGGACCTCCATACACCCAGAACAATGATCTTTCAACTTTTTTTGAGAAAATTGGAAGTGTTGTTTTGGCATTTTCGCACGATCTTACGAGATTGCGAACATATCAACGTTCTCGGAATCTGCCGAAACCAAATTCTTGGCTCTTTTTAGGACCTCCATACACCCACAACATTGATCTTTCAACTTTTTTTGAGAAAATTTGAAGTGTTATTTTGGCATTTTCGCACGATCTTACGAGATTGCGAACATATCAACGTTCTCGGAATCTGCCGAAACCAAATTCTTGCCTCTTTTTGGGACCTCCATACACCCAGAACAATGATCTTTCAACTTTTTTTGAGAAAATTTGACGTGTTATATTGGCATTTTCGCACGATCTTACGAGATTGCGAACATATCAACGTTCTCGGAATCTGCCGAAACCAAATTCTTGGCTCTTTTTGGGACCTCCATACACCCAGAACAATGATCTTTCAACTTTTTTTGAGAAAATTTGAAGTGTTGTTTTGGCATTTTCGCACGATCTTACGAGATTGCGAACATATCAACGTTCTCGGAATCTGCCGAAACCAAATTCTTGGCTCTTTTTGGGACCTACACAAACCCACAACATTGATCTTTCAACTTTTTTTGAGAAAATTTGAGGTGTTATTTTGGCATTTTCGCACGATCTTACGAGATTGCGAACATATCAACGTTCTCGGAATCTGCCGAAACCAAATTCTTGGCACTTTTTAGGACCTCCATACACCCACAACATTGATCTTTCAACTTTTTTTGAGAAAATTTGACGTGTTATTTTGGCATTTTCGCACGATCATACGAGATTGCGAACATATCAACGTTCTAGGAATCTGCCGAAACCAAATTCTTGGCTCTTTTTAGGACCTCCATACACCCACAACATTGATCTTTCAACTTTTTTTGAGAAAATTTGAGGTGTTATTTTGGCATTTTCGCACGATCTTACGAGATTGCGAACATATCAACGTTCTCGGAATATGCCGAAACCAAATTCTTGGCTCTTTTTAGGACCTCCATACACCCACAACATTGATCTTTCAACTTTTTTTGAGAAAATTTGAAGTGTTGTTTTGGCATTTTCGCACGATCTTACGAGATTGCGAACATATCAACGTTCTCGGAATCTGCCGAAACCAAATTCTTGGCTCTTTTTGGGACCTACACAAACCCACAACATTGATCTTTCAACTTTTTTTGAGAAAATTTGAGGTGTTATTTTGGCATTTTCGCACGATCTTACGAGATTGCGAACATATCAACGTTCTCGGAATCTGCCGAAACCAAATTCTTGGCTCTTTTTGGGACCTCCATACACCCAGAACAATGATCTTTCAACTTTTTTTGAGAAAATTTGAAGTGTTGTTTTGGCATTTTCGCACGATCTTACGAGATTGCGAACATATCAACGTTCTCGGAATCTGCCGAAACCAAATTCTTGGCTCTTTTTAGGACCTCCATAAACCCACAACATTGAGCTTTCAACTTTTTTTGCGAAAATTTGAAGTGTTGTTTTGTCATTTTCACACGATCTTACGAGATTGCGAACATATCAATGTTCTCGGAATCTGCCGAAACCAAATTCTTTGCTCTTTTTGGGACCTCCATAAACCGACAACATTGATCTTTCAACTTTTTTTGAGAAAATTTGAGGTGTTATTTTGGTATTTTCGCACGATCTTACGAGATTGCGAACATATCAACGTTTTCGGAATCTGCCGAAACCAAATTCTTGGCTCTTTTTGGGACCTCCACGCACCCACAACAATGATCTTTCAACTTTTTTTTAAAAAATTTGACGTGTTATTTTGGCATTTTCGCACGATCTTACGAGATTGCGAACATATCAACGTTCTCGGAATCTGCCGAAACCAAATTCTTGGCTCTTTTTAGGACCTCCATACACCAACAACATTGATCTTTCAACTTTTTTTGAGAAAATTTGACGTGTTATTTTGGCATTTTCACACGATCTTACGAGATTGCGAACATATCAATGTTCTCGGAATCTGCCGAAACCAAATTCTTTGCTCTTTTTGGGACCTCCATACACCCACAACAATGATCTTTCAACTTTTTTTGAGAAAATTTGACGTGTTATTTTAGCATTTTCGCACGATCTTACGAGATTGCGAACATATCAACTTTCTCGGAATCTGCCGAAACCAAATTCTTTGCGCTTTTTGGGACCTCCATAAACCCGCAACAATGATCTTTCAACTTTTTTAAAAAAAATTTGACGTGTTATTTTGGCATTTTCGCACGATCTTACGAGATTGCGAACATATCAACGTTCTCGGAAACTGCCGAAACCAAATTCTTGGCTCTTTTTAGGACCTCCATGCACCCAGAACAATGATCTTTCAACTTTTTTTGAGAAAATTTGACGTGTTATTTTAGCATTTTCGCACGATCTTACGAGATTGCGAACATATCAACGTTCTCGGAATCTGCCGAAACCAAATTCTTGGCTCTTTTTAGGACCTCCATACACCCACAACATTGATCTTTCAACTTTTTTTGAGAAAATTTGAAGTGTTATTTTGGCATTTTCGCACGATCTTACGAGATTGCGAACATATCAACGTTCTCGGAATCTGCCGAAACCAAATTCTTGCCTCTTTTTGGGACCTCCATACACCCAGAACAATGATCTTTCAACTTTTTTTGAGAAAATTTGACGTGTTATATTGGCATTTTCGCACGATCTTACGAGATTGCGAACATATCAACGTTCTAGGAATCTGCCGAAACCAAATTCTTGGCTCTTTTTGGGACCTCCATACACCCAGAACAATGATCTTTCAACTTTTTTTGAGAAAATTTGAAGTGTTGTTTTGGCATTTTCGCACGATCTTACGAGATTGCGAACATATCAACGTTCTCGGAATCTGCCGAAACCAAATTCTTGGCTCTTTTTGGGACCTACACAAACCCACAACATTGATCTTTCAACTTTTTTTGAGAAAATTTGAGGTGTTATTTTGGCATTTTCGCACGATCTTACGAGATTGCGAACATATCAACGTTCTCGGAATCTGCCGAAACCAAATTCTTGGCACTTTTTAGGACCTCCATACACCCACAACATTGATCTTTCAACTTTTTTTGAGAAAATTTGACGTGTTATTTTGGCATTTTCGCACGATCATACGAGATTGCGAACATATCAACGTTCTAGGAATCTGCCGAAACCAAATTCTTGGCTCTTTTTAGGACCTCCATACACCCACAACATTGATCTTTCAACTTTTTTTGTGAAAATTTGAGGTGTTATTTTGGCATTTTCGCACGATCTTACGAGATTGCGAACATATCAACGTTCTCGGAATATGCCGAAACCAAATTCTTGGCTCTTTTTAGGACCTCCATACACCCACAACATTGATCTTTCAACTTTTTTTGAGAAAATTTGAAGTGTTGTTTTGGCATTTTCGCACGATCTTACGAGATTGCGAACATATCAACGTTCTCGGAATCTGCCGAAACCAAATTCTTGGCTCTTTTTGGGACCTACACAAACCCACAACATTGATCTTTCAACTTTTTTTGAGAAAATTTGAGGTGTTATTTTGGCATTTTCGCACGATCTTACGAGATTGCGAACATATCAACGTTCTCGGAATCTGCCGAAACCAAATTCTTGGCTCTTTTTGGGACCTCCATACACCCAGAACAATGATCTTTCAACTTTTTTTGAGAAAATTTGAAGTGTTGTTTTGGCATTTTCGCACGATCTTACGAGATTGCGAACATATCAACGTTCTCGGAATCTGCCGAAACCAAATTCTTGGCTCTTTTTAGGACCTCCATAAACCCACAACATTGAGCTTTCAACTTTTTTTGCGAAAATTTGAAGTGTTGTTTTGTCATTTTCACACGATCTTACGAGATTGCGAACATATCAATGTTCTCGGAATCTGCCGAAACCAAATTCTTTGCTCTTTTTGGGACCTCCATAAACCGACAACATTGATCTTTCAACTTTTTTTGAGAAAATTTGAGGTGTTATTTTGGCATTTTCGCACGATCTTACGAGATTGCGAACATATCAACGTTTTCGGAATCTGCCGAAACCAAATTCTTGGCTCTTTTTGGGACCTCCACGCACCCACAAAAATGATCTTTCAACTTTTTTTTAAAAAATTTGACGTGTTATTTTGGCATTTTCGCACGATCTTACGAGATTGCGAACATATCAACGTTCTCGGAATCTGCCGAAACCAAATTCTTGGCTCTTTTTAGGACCTCCATACACCAACAACATTGATCTTTCAACTTTTTTTGAGAAAATTTGACGTGTTATTTTGGCATTTTCACACGATCTTACGAGATTGCGAACATATCAATGTTCTCGGAATCTGCCGAAACCAAATTCTTTGCTCTTTTTGGGACCTCCATACACCCACAACAATGATCTTTCAACTTTTTTTGAGAAAATTTGACGTGTTATTTTAGCATTTTCGCACGATCTTACGAGATTGCGAACATATCAACTTTCTCGGAATCTGCCGAAACCAAATTCTTTGCGCTTTTTGGGACCTCCATAAACCCGCAACAATGATCTTTCAACTTTTTTTAAAAAAATTTGACGTGTTATTTTGGCATTTTCGCACGATCTTACGAGATTGCGAACATATCAACGTTCTCGGAAACTGCCGAAACCAAATTCTTGGCTCTTTTTAGGACCTCCATGCACCCAGAACAATGATCTTTCAACTTTTTTTGAGAAAATTTGACGTGTTATTTTAGCATTTTCGCACGATCTTACGAGATTGCGAACATATCAACGTTCTCATAATCTGCCGAAACCAAATTCTTTGCTCTTTTTGGGACCTCCATACACCCAGAACAATGATCTTTCAACTTTTTTTGAGAAAATTGGAAGTGTTGTTTTGGCATTTTCGCACGATCTTACGAGATTGCGAACATATCAACGTTCTCGGAATCTGCCGAAACAAAATTCTTGGCTCTTTTTAGGACCTCCATACACCCACAACATTGATCTTTCAACTTTTTTTGAGAAAATTTGAAGTGTTATTTTGGCATTTTCGCACGATCTTACGAGATTGCGAACATATCAACGTTCTCGGAATCTGCCGAAACCAAATTCTTGGCTCTTTTTAGGACCTCCATACACCCACAACATTGATCTTTCAACTTTTTTTGAGAAAATTTGAAGTGTTATTTTGGCATTTTCGCACGACCTTACGAGATTGCGAACATATCAACGTTCTCGGAATCTGCCGAAACCAAATTCTTGCAACTTTTTGGGACCTCCATACACCCACAACAATGATCTTTCAACATTTTTTGAGAAAATTTGACGTGTTATTTAAGCATTTTCGCACGACCTTACGAGATTGCGAACATATCAACTTTCTCGGAATCTGCCGAAGCCAATTTCATGGCTCTTTTTGGGACCTCCATACACCCACAAGATTGATTTTCAACATTTTTTGAGAAAATTTGACGTGTTATTTTGGCATTTTCGCACGATCTTACGAGATTGCGAACATATCAACTTTCTCGGAATCTGCCGAAACCAAATTCTTGGCTCTTTTTAGGACCTCCATACACCCACAACATTGATCTTTCAACTTTTTTTGAGAACATTTGACGTGTTATTTTGGCATTTTCGCACGATCTTACGAGATTGCGAACATATCAACGTTCTCGGAATCTGCCGAAACCAAATTCTTGGCTCTTTTTAGGACCTCCATACACCCAGAACAATGATCTTTCAACTTTTTTTGAGAAAATTTGACGTGTTATTTTTGCATTTTCGCACGATCTTACGAGATTGCGAACATATCAACTTTCTCGGATTCTGCCGAAACCAAATTCTTTGCACTTTTTGGGACCTCCATAAACCCACAACAATGATCTTTCAACTTTTTTTAAAAAAATTTGACGTGTTATTTTGGCATTTTCGCACGATCTTACGAGATTGCGAACATATCAACGTTCTCGGAATATGCCGAAACCAATTTCATGGCTCTTTTTGGGATCTCCATACACCCACAACATTGATCTTTCAAGTTTTTTTGAGAAAATTTGACGTGTTATTTTGTCATTTTCGCACGATCTTACGAGATTGCGAACATATCAACGTTCTCGGAATCTGCCGAAACCAAATTCTTGCAACTTTTTGGGACCTCCATACACCCACAACATTGATCTTTCAACTTTTTTTGAGAAAATTTGACGTGTTATTTTGGCATTTTCGCACGATCTTACGAGATTGCGAACATATCAACGTTCTTGGAATCTGCCGAAACCAAATTCTTGGCTCTTTTTAGGACCTCCATACACCCACAACATTGATCTTTCAACTTTTTTTGAGAAAATTTGACGTGTTATTTTGGCATTTTCGCACGATCTTACGAGATTGCGAACATATCAACGTTCTCGGAATCTGCCGAAACCAAATTCTTGGCTCTTTTAGGACTCCATACACCCACAACATTGATCTTTCAACTTTTTTTGAGAAAATTTGAAGTGTTATTTTGGCATTTTCGCACGATCTTACGAGATTGCGAACATATCAACTTTCTCGGAATCTGCCGAAGCCAATTTCATGGCTCTTTTTGGGACCTCCATACACCCACAACATTGATTTTCAACATTTTTTGAGAAAATTTGACGTGTTATTTTGGCATTTTCGCACGATCTTACGAGATTGCGAACATATCAACGTTCTCGGAATCTGCCGAAACCAAATTCTTGGCTCTTTTTAGGACTCCATACACCCACAACATTGATCTTTCAACATTTTTTGAGAAAATTTGACGTGTTATTTTAGCATTTTCGCACGACCTTACGAGATTGCGAACATATCAACTTTCTCGGAATCTGCCGAAACCAAATTCTTGCAACTTTTTGGGACCTCCATACACCCACAACAATGATCTTTCAACATTTTTTTGAGAAAATTTGACGTGTTATTTTGGCATTTTCGCACGATCTTACGAGATTGCGAACATATCAACGTTCTCGGAATCTGCCGAAACCAATTTCATGGCTCTTTTTGGGACCTCCATACACCCACAACATTATTTTTCAAGTTTTTTTGAGAAAATTTGAAGTGTTATTTTGTCATTTTCGCACGATCTTACGAGATTGCGAACATATCAACGTTCTCGGAATCAGCCGAAACCAAATTCTTTGCTCTTTTTGGGACCTCCATACACCCACAACAATGATCTTTCAACTTTTTTTGAGAAAATTTGACGTGTTATTTTGGCATTTTCGCACGATCTTACGAGATTGCGAACATATCAATGTTCTCGGAATCTGCCGAAACCAAATTCTTTGCTCTTTTTGGGACCTCCATACACCCACAACAATGATCTTTCAACTTTTTTTGAGAAAATTTGACGTGTTATTTTGGCATTTTCGCACGATCTTACGAGATTGCGAACATATCAACGTTCTCGGAATCTGCCGAAACCAAATTCTTGTCTCTTTTTGGGACCTCCATACACCCACAACATTGATCTTTCAACATTTTATGAGAAAATTTGACGTGTTATTTTAGCATTTTCGCACGACCTTACGAGATTGCGAACATATCAACTTTCTCGGAATCTGCCGAAATCAAATTCTTTGCTCTTTTTGGGATCTCCATAAACCCACAACAATGATCTTTCAACTTTTTAAAAAAAAATTTGACGTGTTATTTTGGCATTTTCGCACGATCTTACGAGATTGCGAACATATCAACTTTCTCGGAATCTGCCGAAACCAATTTCATGGCTCTTTTTGGGACCTCCATACACCCACAACATTGATCTTTCAAGTTTTTTTGAGAAAATTTGACGTGTTTTTTTGTCATTTTCGCACGATCTTACGAGATTGCGAACATATCAACGTTCTCGGAATCTGCCGAAACCAAATTCTTGCAACTTTTTGGGACCTCCATACACCCACAACATTGATCTTTCAACTTTTTTTGAGAAAATTTGACGTGTTATTTTGGCATTTTCGCACGATCTTACGAGATTGCGAACATATCAACGTTCTTGGAATCTGCCGAAACCAAATTCTTTGCTCTTTTTAGGACTCCATACACCCACAACATTGATCTTTCAACATTTTTTGAGAAAATTTGACGTGTTATTTTAGCATTTTCGCACGACCTTACGAGATTGCGAACATATCAACTTTCTCGGAATCTGCCGAAACCAAATTCTTGCAACTTTTTGGGACCTCCATACACCCACAACAATGATCTTTCAACATTTTTTTGAGAAAATTTGACGTGTTATTTTGGCATTTTCGCACGATCTTACGAGATTGCGAACATATCAACGTTCTCGGAATCTGCCGAAACCAATTTCATGGCTCTTTTTGGGACCTCCATACACCCACAACATTATTTTTCAAGTTTTTTTGAGAAAATTTGACGTGTTATTTTGTCATTTTCGCACGATCTTACGAGATTGCGAACATATCAACGTTCTCGGAATCAGCCGAAACCAAATTCTTTGCTCTTTTTGGGACCTCCATACACCCACAACAATGATCTTTCAACTTTTTTTGAGAAAATTTGACGTGTTATTTTGGCATTTTCGCACGATCTTACGAGATTGCGAACATATCAACTTTCTCGGAATCTGCCGAAACCAATTTCATGGCTCTTTTTGGGACCTCCATACACCCACGACATTGATCTTTCAACATTTTTTGAGAAAATTTGACGTGTTATTTTGGCATTTTCGCACGATCTTACGAGATTGCGAACATATCAACTTTCTCGGAATCTGCCGAAACCAAATTCTTTGCTATTTTTGGGACCTCCATAAACCCACAACAATGATCTTTCAACTTTTTTTAAAAAAATTTGACGTGTTATTTTGGCATTTTCGCACGATCTTACGAGATTGCGAACATATCAACGTTCTCGGAATCTGCCGAAACCAAATTCTTGCAACTGTTTGGGACCTCCATACACCCACAACATTGATCTTTCAACTTTTTTTGAGAAAATTTGACGTGTTATTTTTGCATTTTCGCACGATCTTACGAGATTACGAACATATCAACTTTCTCGGAATCTGCCGAAACCAAATTCTTTGCTCTTTTTGGGACCTCCATACACCCACAACAATGATCTTTCAACTTTTTTTGAGAAAATTTGAAGTGTTATTTTGGTATTTTCGCACGATCTTACGAGATTGCGAACATATCAACTTTCTCGGAATCTGCCGAAACCAATTTCATGGCTCTTTTTGGGACCTCCATACACCCACAACATTGATCTTTCAACATTTTTTGAGAAAATTTGACGTGTTATTTTTGCATTTTCGCACGATCTTACGAGATTGCGAACATATCAACGTTCTCGGAATCTGCCGAAACCAAATTCTTGCCTCTTTTTGGGACCTCCATACACCCACAACAATGATCTTTCAACTTTTTTTGAGAAAATTTGACGTGTTATTTTAGCATTTTCGCACGATCTTACGAGATTGCGAACATATCAACTTTCTCGGATTCTGCCGAAACCAAATTCTTTGCTCTTTTTGGGACCTCCCACAACAATGATCTTTCAACTTTTTAAGAAAAAATTTGACGTGTTATTTTGGCATTTTCGCACGATCTTACGAGATTACGAACATATCAACGTTCTCGGAATCTGCCGAAACCAATTTCATGGCTCTTTTTGGGACCTCCATACACCCACAACATTGATCTTTCAAGTTTTTTTGAGAAAATTTGACGTGTTATTTTGTCATTTTCGCACCATCTTACGAGATTGCGAACATATCAACGTTCTCGGAATCTGCCGAAACCAAATTCTTGCAACTTTTTGGGACCTCCATACACCCACAACATTGATCTTTCAACTTTTTTTGAGAAAATTTGACATGTTATTTTGGCATTTTCGCACGATCTTACGAGATTGCGAACATATCAACTTTCTCGGAATCTGCCGAAATCAAATTCTTTGCTCTTTTAGGGACCTCCATAAACCCGCAACATTGATCTTTCAACTTTTTTTGTGAAAATTTGACGTGTTATTTTGGCATTTTCGCACGATCTTACGAGATTGCGAACATATCAACGTTCTCGGAATCTGCCGAAACCAAATTCTTGGCTCTTTTTAGGACTCCATACACCCACAACATTGATCTTTCAACTTTTTTTGAGAAAATTTGAAGTGTTATTTTGGCATTTTCGCACGATCTTACGAGATTGCGAACATATCAACTTTCTCGGAATCTGCCGAAACCAATTTCATGGCTCTTTTTGGGACCTCCATACACCCACAACATTGATCTTTCAACATTTTTTGAGAAAATTTGACGTGTTATTTTTGCATTTTCGCACGATCTTACGAGATTGCGAACATATCAACGTTCTCGGAATCTGCCGAAACCAATTTCATGCCTCTTTTTGGGACCTCCATACACCCACAACAATGATCTTTCAACATTTTTTGAGAAAATTTGACGTGTTATTTTAGCATTTTCGCACGACCTTACGAGATTGCGAACATATCAACTTTCTCGGAATCTGCCGAAACCAAATTCTTTGCTCTTTTTGGGACCACCATAAACCCACAACAATGATCTTTCAACTTTTTAAAAAAAAATTTGACGTATTATTTTGGCATTTTCGCACGATCTTACGAGATTGCGAACATATCAACTTTCTCGGAATCTGCCGAAACCAATTTCATGGCTCTTTTTGGGACCTCCATACACCCACAACATTGATCTTTCAAGTTTTTTTGAGAAAATTTGACGTGTTTTTTGTCATTTTCGCACGATCTTACGAGATTGCGAAAATATCAACGTTCTCGGAATCAGCCGAAACCAAATTCTTGGCTCTTTTTAGGACCTCCATACACCCACAACATTGATCTTTCAACTTTTTTTGAGAAAATTTGACGTGTTATTTTGGCATTTTCGCACGATCTTACGAGATTGCGAACATATCAACGTTCTCGGAATCTGCCGAAACCAAATTCTTGGTTCTTTTTAGGACTCCATACTCCCACAACATTGATCTTTCAACTTTTTTTGAGAAAATTTGAAGTGTTATTTTGGCATTTTCGCACGATCTTACGAGATTGCGAACATATCAACTTTCTCGGAATCTGCCGAAACCAATTTCATGGCTCTTTTTGGGACCTCCATACACCCACAACATTGATCTTTCAACATTTTTTGAGAAAATTTGACGTGTTATTTTTGCATTTTCGCACGATCTTACGAGAATGCGAACATATCAACTTTCTCGGAATCTGCCGAAACCAAATTCTTTGCTCTTTTTGGGACCTCCATACACCCACAACAATGATCTTTCAACTTTTTTTGAGAAAATTTGATGTGTTATTTTGGCATTTTCGCACGATCTTACGAGATTGCGAACATATCAACGTTCTCGGAATCTGCCGAAATCAAATTCTTGCCTCTTTTTGGGACCTCCATACACCCACAACAATGATCTTTCAACATTTTTTGAGAAAATTTGACATGTTATTTTAGCATTTTCGCACGACCTTACGAGATTGCGAACATATCAACTTTCTCGGAATCTGCTGAAACCAAATTCTTTGCTCTTTTTGGGACCTCCATAAACCCACAACAATGATCTTTCAACTTTTTTTAAAAAAATTTGACGTGTTATTTTGGCATTTTCGCACGATCTTACGAGATTGCGAACATATCAACGTTCTCGGAATCTGCCGAAACCAATTTCATGGCTCTTTTTGGGACCTCCATACACCCACAACATTGATCTTTCAAATTTTTTTGAGAAAATTTGACGTGTTATTTTGGCATTTTCGCACGATCTTACGAGATTGCGAACATATCAACGTTCTCGGAATCTGCCGAAACCAATTTCATGGCTCTTTTTGGGACCTCCATACACCCACAACATTGATCTTTCACGTTTTTTTGAGAAAATTTGACGTGTTATTTTGTCATTTTCGCACGATCTTACGAGATTGCGAACATATCAACGTTCTCGGAATCTGCCGAAACCAAATTCTTGCAACTTTTTGGGACCTCCATACACCCACAACAATGATCTTTCAACATTTTTTGAGAAAATTTGACGTGTTATTTTAGCATTTTCGCACGATATTTCGAGATTGCGAACATATCAACTTTCTCGGAATCTGCCGAAACCAAATTCTTTGCTCTTTTTGGGACCTCCATAAACCGACAACAATGATCTTTCAACTTTTTTTAAAAAAATTTGACTTGTTATATTGGCATTTTCGCACGATCTTACGAGATTGCGAACATATCAACGTTCTCGGAATCTGCCGAAACCAAATTCTTGGCTCTTTTTGGGACCTCCATACACCCACAACATTGATCTTTCAAGTTTTTTTGAGAAAATTTGACGTGTTATTTTGTCATTTTCGCACGATCTTACGAGATTGCGAACATATCAACGTTCTCGGAATCTGCCGAAACCAAATTCTTGCAACTTTTTGGGACCTCCATACACCCACAACAATGATCTTTCAACATTTTTTGAGAAAATTTGACGTGTTATTTTAGCATTTTCGCACGATCTTTCGAGATTGCGAACATATCAACTTTCTCGGAATCTGCCGAAACCAATTTCATGCCTCTTTTTGGGACCTCCATACACCCACAACAATGATCTTTCAACATTTTTTGAGAAAATTTGACGTGTTATTTTGGCATTTTCGCACGATCTTACGAGATTGCGAACATATCAACTTTCTCGGAATCTGCCGAAACCAATTTCATGGCTCTTTTTGGGACCTCCATACACCCACAACAATGATCTTTCAACATTTTTTGAGAAAATTTGACGTGTTATTTTAGCATTTTCGCACGACCTTACGAGATTGCGAACATATCAACTTTCTCGGAATCTGCCGAAACCAATTTCATGGCTCTTTTTGGGACCTCCATACACCCACAACATTGATCTTTCAAGTTTTTTTGAGAAAATTTGACGTGTTTTTTTGTCATTTTCGCCCGATCTTACGAGATTGCGAACATATCAACGTTCTCGGAATCAGCCGAAACCAAATTCTTGGCTCTTTTTAGGACCTCCATACACCCACAACATTGATCTTTCAACTTTTTTTGAGAAAATTTGACGTGTTATTTTGGCATTTTCGCACGATCTTACGAGATTGCGAACATATCAACGTTCTCGGAATCTGCCGAAACCAAATTCTTGGCTCTTTTTAGGACTCCATACACCCACAACATTGATCTTTCAACTTTTTTTGAGAAAATTTGAAGTGTTATTTTGGCATTTTCGCACGATCTTACGAGATTGCGAACATATCAACTTTCTCGGAATCTGCCGAAACCAATTACATGGCTCTTTTTGGGACCTCCATACACCCACAACATTGATCTTTCAACATTTTTTGAGAAAATTTGACGTGTTATTTTTGCATTTTCGCACGATCTTACGAGATTGCGAACATATCAACGTTCTCGGAATCTGCCGAAACCAAATTCTTGCCTCTTTTTGGGACCTCCATACACCCACAACAATGATCTTTCAACATTTTTTGAGAAAATTTGACGTGTTATTTTGGCATTTTCGCACGATCTTACGAGATTGCGAACATATCAACTTTCTCGGAATCTGCCGAAACCAATTTCATGGCTCTTTTTGGGACCTCCATACACCCACAACATTGATCTTTCAAGTTTTTTTGAGAAAATTTGACGTGTTTTTTTGTCATTTTCGCACGATCTTACGAGATTGCGAACATATCAACGTTCTCGGAATCAGCCGAAACCAAATTCTTGGCTCTTTTTAGGACCTCCATACACCCACAACATTGATCTTTCAACTTTTTTTGAGAAAATTTGACGTGTTATTTTGGCATTTTCGCACGATCTTACGAGATTGCGAACATATCAACGTTCTCGGAATCAGCCGAAACCAAATTCTTGGCTCTTTTTAGGACCTCCATACACCCACAACATTGATCTTTCAACTTTTTTTGAGAAAATTTGACGTGTTATTTTGGCATTTTCGCACGATCTTACGAGATTGCGAACATATCAACGTTCTCGGAATCTGCCGAAACCAAATTCTTGGCTCTTTTTAGGACTCCATACACCCACAACATTGATCTTTCAACTTTTTTTGAGAAAATTTGAAGTGTTATTTTGGCATTTTCGCACGATCTTACGAGATTGCGAACATATCAACTTTCTCGGAATCTGCCGAAACCAATTACATGGCTCTTTTTGGGACCTCCATACACCCACAACATTGATCTTTCAACATTTTTTGAGAAAATTTGACGTGTTATTTTTGCATTTTCGCACGATCTTTCGAGATTGCGAACATATCAACTTTCTCGGAATCTGCCGAAACCAAATTCTTTGCTCTTTTTGGGACCTCCATAAACCGACAACAATGATCTTTCAACTTTTTTTAAAAAAATTTGACTTGTTATATTGGCATTTTCGCACGATCTTACGAGATTGCGAACATATCAACGTTCTCGGAATCTGCCGAAACCAAATTCTTGGCTCTTTTTGGGACCTCCATACACCCACAACATTGATCTTTCAAGTTTTTTTGAGAAAATTTGACGTGTTATTTTGTCATTTTCGCACGATCTTACGAGATTGCGAACATATCAACGTTCTCGGAATCTGCCGAAACCAAATTCTTGCAACTTTTTGGGACCTCCATACACCCACAACAATGATCTTTCAACATTTTTTGAGAAAATTTGACGTGTTATTTTAGCATTTTCGCACGATCTTTCGAGATTGCGAACATATCAACTTTCTCGGAATCTGCCGAAACCAAATTCTTTGCTCTTTTTGGGACCTCCATAAACCGACAACAATGATCTTTCAACTTTTTTTAAAAAAATTTGACTTGTTATATTGGCATTTTCGCACGATCTTACGAGATTGCGAACATATCAACGTTCTCGGAATCTGCCGAAACCAAATTCTTGGCTCTTTTTGGGACCTCCATACACCCACAACATTGATCTTTCAAGTTTTTTTGAGAAAATTTGACGTGTTATTTTGTCATTTTCGCACGATCTTACGAGATTGCGAACATATCAACGTTCTCGGAATCTGCCGAAACCAAATTCTTGCAACTTTTTGGGACCTCCATACACCCACAACAATGATCTTTCAACATTTTTTGAGAAAATTTGACGTGTTATTTTAGCATTTTCGCACGATCTTTCGAGATTGCGAACATATCAACTTTCTCGGAATCTGCCGAAACCAATTTCATGCCTCTTTTTGGGACCTCCATACACCCACAACAATGATCTTTCAACATTTTTTGAGAAAATTTGACGTGTTATTTTGGCATTTTCGCACGATCTTACGAGATTGCGAACATATCAACTTTCTCGGAATCTGCCGAAACCAATTTCATGGCTCTTTTTGGGACCTCCATACACCCACAACAATGATCTTTCAACATTTTTTGAGAAAATTTGACGTGTTATTTTAGCATTTTCGCACGACCTTACGAGATTGCGAACATATCAACTTTCTCGGAATCTGCCGAAACCAATTTCATGGCTCTTTTTGGGACCTCCATACACCCACAACATTGATCTTTCAAGTTTTTTTGAGAAAATTTGACGTGTTTTTTTGTCATTTTCGCACGATCTTACGAGATTGCGAACATATCAACGTTCTCGGAATCAGCCGAAACCAAATTCTTGGCTCTTTTTAGGACCTCCATACACCCACAACATTGATCTTTCAACTTTTTTTGAGAAAATTTGACGTGTTATTTTGGCATTTTCGCACGATCTTACGAGATTGCGAACATATCAACGTTCTCGGAATCTGCCGAAACCAAATTCTTGGCTCTTTTTAGGACTCCATACACCCACAACATTGATCTTTCAACTTTTTTTGAGAAAATTTGAAGTGTTATTTTGGCATTTTCGCACGATCTTACGAGATTGCGAACATATCAACTTTCTCGGAATCTGCCGAAACCAATTACATGGCTCTTTTTGGGACCTCCATACACCCACAACATTGATCTTTCAACATTTTTTGAGAAAATTTGACGTGTTATTTTTGCATTTTCGCACGATCTTACGAGATTGCGAACATATCAACGTTCTCGGAATCTGCCGAAACCAAATTCTTGCCTCTTTTTGGGACCTCCATACACCCACAACAATGATCTTTCAACATTTTTTGAGAAAATTTGACGTGTTATTTTGGCATTTTCGCACGATCTTACGAGATTGCGAACATATCAACTTTCTCGGAATCTGCCGAAACCAATTTCATGGCTCTTTTTGGGACCTCCATACACCCACAACATTGATCTTTCAAGTTTTTTTGAGAAAATTTGACGTGTTTTTTTGTCATTTTCGCACGATCTTACGAGATTGCGAACATATCAACGTTCTCGGAATCAGCCGAAACCAAATTCTTGGCTCTTTTTAGGACCTCCATACACCCACAACATTGATCTTTCAACTTTTTTTGAGAAAATTTGACGTGTTATTTTGGCATTTTCGCACGATCTTACGAGATTGCGAACATATCAACGTTCTCGGAATCAGCCGAAACCAAATTCTTGGCTCTTTTTAGGACCTCCATACACCCACAACATTGATCTTTCAACTTTTTTTGAGAAAATTTGACGTGTTATTTTGGCATTTTCGCACGATCTTACGAGATTGCGAACATATCAACGTTCTCGGAATCTGCCGAAACCAAATTCTTGGCTCTTTTTAGGACTCCATACACCCACAACATTGATCTTTCAACTTTTTTTGAGAAAATTTGAAGTGTTATTTTGGCATTTTCGCACGATCTTACGAGATTGCGAACATATCAACTTTCTCGGAATCTGCCGAAACCAATTACATGGCTCTTTTTGGGACCTCCATACACCCACAACATTGATCTTTCAACATTTTTTGAGAAAATTTGACGTGTTATTTTTGCATTTTCGCACGATCTTTCGAGATTGCGAACATATCAACTTTCTCGGAATCTGCCGAAACCAAATTCTTTGCTCTTTTTGGGACCTCCATAAACCGACAACAATGATCTTTCAACTTTTTTTAAAAAAATTTGACTTGTTATATTGGCATTTTCGCACGATCTTACGAGATTGCGAACATATCAACGTTCTCGGAATCTGCCGAAACCAAATTCTTGGCTCTTTTTGGGACCTCCATACACCCACAACATTGATCTTTCAAGTTTTTTTGAGAAAATTTGACGTGTTATTTTGTCATTTTCGCACGATCTTACGAGATTGCGAACATATCAACGTTCTCGGAATCTGCCGAAACCAAATTCTTGCAACTTTTTGGGACCTCCATACACCCACAACAATGATCTTTCAACATTTTTTGAGAAAATTTGACGTGTTATTTTAGCATTTTCGCACGATCTTTCGAGATTGCGAACATATCAACTTTCTCGGAATCTGCCGAAACCAAATTCTTTGCTCTTTTTGGGACCTCCATAAACCGACAACAATGATCTTTCAACTTTTTTAAAAAAAATTTGACTTGTTATATTGGCATTTTCGCACGATCTTACGAGATTGCGAACATATCAACGTTCTCGGAATCTGCCGAAACCAAATTCTTGGCTCTTTTTGGGACCTCCATACACCCACAACATTGATCTTTCAAGTTTTTTTGAGAAAATTTGACGTGTTATTTTGTCATTTTCGCACGATCTTACGAGATTGCGAACATATCAACGTTCTCGGAATCTGCCGAAACCAAATTCTTGCAACTTTTTGGGACCTCCATACACCCACAACAATGATCTTTCAACATTTTTTGAGAAAATTTGACGTGTTATTTTAGCATTTTCGCACGATCTTTCGAGATTGCGAACATATCAACTTTCTCGGAATCTGCCGAAACCAAATTCTTTGCTCTTTTTGGGACCTCCATAAACCGACAACAATGATCTTTCAACTTTTTTAAAAAAAATTTGACTTGTTATTTTGGCATTTTCGCACGATCTTACGAGATTGCGAACATATCAACGTTCTCGGAATCTGCCGAAACCAATTTCATGCCTCTTTTTGGGACCTACATACACCCACAACAATGATCTTTCAACATTTTTTGAGAAAATTTGACGTGTTATTTTGGCATTTTCGCACGATCTTACGAGATTGCGAACATATCAACTTTCTCGGAATCTGCCGAAACCAATTTCATGGCTCTTTTTGGGACCTCCATACACCCACAACAATGATCTTTCAACATTTTTTGAGAAAATTTGACGTGTTATTTTAGCATTTTCGCACGACCTTACGAGATTGCGAACATATCAACTTTCTCGGAATCTGCCGAAACCAATTTCATGGCTCTTTTTTGGACCTCCATACACCCACAACATTGATCTTTCAAGTTTTTTTGAGAAAATTTGACGTGTTTTTTTGTCATTTTCGCACGATCTTACGAGATTGCGAACATATCAACGTTCTCGGAATCTGCCGAAACCAAATTCTTGGCTCTTTTTAGGACCTCCATACACCCACAACATTGATCTTTCAACTTTTTTTGAGAAAATTTGACGTGTTATTTTGGCATTTTCGCACGATCTTACGAGATTGCGAACATATCAACGTTCTCGGAATCTGCCGAAACCAAATTCTTGGCTCTTTTTAGGACTCCATACACCCACAACATTGATCTTTCAACTTTTTTTGAGAAAATTTGAAGTGTTATTTTGGCATTTTCGCACGATCTTACGAGATTGCGAACATATCAACTTTCTCGGAATCTGCCGAAACCAATTACATGGCTCTTTTTGGGACCTCCATACACCCACAACATTGATCTTTCAACATTTTTTGAGAAAATTTGACGTGTTATTTTTGCATTTTCGCACGATCTTACGAGATTGCGAACATATCAACGTTCTCGGAATCTGCCGAAACCAAATTCTTGCCTCTTTTTGGGACCTCCATACACCCACAACAATGATCTTTCAACATTTTTTGAGAAAATTTGACGTGTTATTTTGGCATTTTCGCACGATCTTACGAGATTGCGAACATATCAACTTTCTCGGAATCTGCCGAAACCAATTTCATGGCTCTTTTTGGGACCTCCATACACCCACAACATTGATCTTTCAAGTTTTTTTGAGAAAATTTGACGTGTTTTTTTGTCATTTTCGCACGATCTTACGAGATTGCGAACATATCAACGTTCTCGGAATCAGCCGAAACCAAATTCTTGGCTCTTTTTAGGACCTCCATACACCCACAACATTGATCTTTCAACTTTTTTTGAGAAAATTTGACGTGTTATTTTGGCATTTTCGCACGATCTTACGAGATTGCGAACATATCAACGTTCTCGGAATCAGCCGAAACCAAATTCTTGGCTCTTTTTAGGACCTCCATACACCCACAACATTGATCTTTCAACTTTTTTTGAGAAAATTTGACGTGTTATTTTGGCATTTTCGCACGATCTTACGAGATTGCGAACATATCAACGTTCTCGGAATCTGCCGAAACCAAATTCTTGGCTCTTTTTAGGACTCCATACACCCACAACATTGATCTTTCAACTTTTTTTGAGAAAATTTGAAGTGTTATTTTGGCATTTTCGCACGATCTTACGAGATTGCGAACATATCAACTTTCTCGGAATCTGCCGAAACCAATTACATGGCTCTTTTTGGGACCTCCATACACCCACAACATTGATCTTTCAACATTTTTTGAGAAAATTTGACGTGTTATTTTTGCATTTTCGCACGATCTTTCGAGATTGCGAACATATCAACTTTCTCGGAATCTGCCGAAACCAAATTCTTTGCTCTTTTTGGGACCTCCATAAACCGACAACAATGATCTTTCAACTTTTTTTAAAAAAATTTGACTTGTTATATTGGCATTTTCGCACGATCTTACGAGATTGCGAACATATCAACGTTCTCGGAATCTGCCGAAACCAAATTCTTGGCTCTTTTTGGGACCTCCATACACCCACAACATTGATCTTTCAAGTTTTTTTGAGAAAATTTGACGTGTTATTTTGTCATTTTCGCACGATCTTACGAGATTGCGAACATATCAACGTTCTCGGAATCTGCCGAAACCAAATTCTTGCAACTTTTTGGGACCTCCATACACCCACAACAATGATCTTTCAACATTTTTTGAGAAAATTTGACGTGTTATTTTAGCATTTTCGCACGATCTTTCGAGATTGCGAACATATCAACTTTCTCGGAATCTGCCGAAACCAAATTCTTTGCTCTTTTTGGGACCTCCATAAACCGACAACAATGATCTTTCAACTTTTTTAAAAAAAATTTGACTTGTTATTTTGGCATTTTCGCACGATCTTACGAGATTGCGAACATATCAACGTTCTCGGAATCTGCCGAAACCAATTTCATGCCTCTTTTTGGGACCTCCATACACCCACAACAATGATCTTTCAACATTTTTTGAGAAAATTTGACGTGTTATTTTGACATTTTCGCACGATCTTACGAGATTGCGAACATATCAACTTTCTCGGAATCTGCCGAAACCAATTTCATGGCTCTTTTTGGGACCTCCATACACCCACAACAATGATCTTTCAACATTTTTTGAGAAAATTTGACGTGTTATTTTAGCATTTTCGCACGACCTTACGAGATTGCGAACATATCAACTTTCTCGGAATCTGCCGAAACCAATTTCATGGCTCTTTTTGGGACCTCCATACACCCACAACATTGATCTTTCAAGTTTTTTTGAGAAAATTTGACGTGTTTTTTTGTCATTTTCGCACGATCTTACGAGATTGCGAACATATCAACGTTCTCGGAATCAGCCGAAACCAAATTCTTGGCTCTTTTTAGGACCTCCATACACCCACAACATTGATCTTTCAACTTTTTTTGAGAAAATTTGACGTGTTATTTTGGCATTTTCGCACGATCTTACGAGATTGCGAACATATCAACGTTCTCGGAATCTGCCGAAACCAAATTCTTGGCTCTTTTTAGGACTCCATACACCCACAACATTGATCTTTCAACTTTTTTTGAGAAAATTTGACGTGTTATTTTGGCATTTTCGCACGATCTTACGAGATTGCGAACATATCAACTTTCTCGGAATCTGCCGAAACCAATTACATGGCTCTTTTTGGGACCTCCATACACCCACAACATTGATCTTTCAACATTTTTTGAGAAAATTTGACGTGTTATTTTTGCATTTTCGCACGATCTTACGAGATTGCGAACATATCAACGTTCTCGGAATCTGCCGAAACCAAATTCTTGCCTCTTTTTGGGACCTCCATACACCCACAACAATGATCTTTCAACATTTTTTGAGAAAATTTGACGTGTTATTTTGGCATTTTCGCACGATCTTACGAGATTGCGAACATATCAACGTTCTTGGAATCTGCCGAAACCAAATTCTTTGCTCTTTTTAGGACTCCATACACCCACAACATTGATCTTTCAACATTTTTTGAGAAAATTTGACGTGTTATTTTAGCATTTTCGCACGACCTTACGAGATTGCGAACATATCAACTTTCTCGGAATCTGCCGAAACCAAATTCTTGCAACTTTTTGGGACCTCCATACACCCACAACAATGATCTTTCAACATTTTTTTGAGAAAATTTGACGTGTTATTTTGGCATTTTCGCACGATCTTACGAGATTGCGAACATATCAACGTTCTCGGAATCTGCCGAAACCAATTTCATGGCTCTTTTTGGGACCTCCATACACCCACAACATTATTTTTCAAGTTTTTTTGAGAAAATTTGACGTGTTATTTTGTCATTTTCGCACGATCTTACGAGATTGCGAACATATCAACGTTCTCGGAATCAGCCGAAACCAAATTCTTTGCTCTTTTTGGGACCTCCATACACCCACAACAATGATCTTTCAACTTTTTTTGAGAAAATTTGACGTGTTATTTTGGCATTTTCGCACGATCTTACGAGATTGCGAACATATCAACTTTCTCGGAATCTGCCGAAACCAATTTCATGGCTCTTTTTGGGACCTCCATACACCCACGACATTGATCTTTCAACATTTTTTGAGAAAATTTGACGTGTTATTTTGGCATTTTCGCACGATCTTACGAGATTGCGAACATATCAACTTTCTCGGAATCTGCCGAAACCAATTTCATGGCTCTTTTTGGGACCTCCATACACCCACAACATTGATCTTTCAACATTTTTTGAGAAAATTTGACGTGTTATTTTTGCATTTTCGCACGATCTTACGAGATTGCGAACATATCAACTTTCTCGGAATCTGCCGAAACCAAATTCTTTGCTATTTTTGGGACCTCCATAAACCCACAACAATGATCTTTCAACTTTTTTTAAAAAAATTTGACGTGTTATTTTGGCATTTTCGCACGATCTTACGAGATTGCGAACATATCAACGTTCTCGGAATCTGCCGAAACCAAATTCTTGCAACTGTTTGGGACCTCCATACACCCACAACATTGATCTTTCAACTTTTTTTGAGAAAATTTGACGTGTTATTTTTGCATTTTCGCACGATCTTACGAGATTACGAACATATCAACTTTCTCGGAATCTGCCGAAACCAAATTCTTTGCTCTTTTTGGGACCTCCATACACCCACAACAATGATCTTTCAACTTTTTTTGAGAAAATTTGAAGTGTTATTTTGGCATTTTCGCACGATCTTACGAGATTGCGAACATATCAACTTTCTCGGAATCTGCCGAAACCAATTTCATGGCTCTTTTTGGGACCTCCATACACCCACAACATTGATCTTTCAACATTTTTTGAGAAAATTTGACGTGTTATTTTTGCATTTTCGCACGATCTTACGAGATTGCGAACATATCAACGTTCTCGGAATCTGCCAAAACCAATTTCATGGCTCTTTTTGGGACCTCCATACACCCACAACATTGATCTTTCAAGTTTTTTTGAGAAAATTTGACGTGTTATTTTGTCATTTTCGCACCATCTTACGAGATTGCGAACATATCAACGTTCTCGGAATCTGCCGAAACCAAATTCTTGCAACTTTTTGGGACCTCCATACACCCACAACATTGATCTTTCAACTTTTTTTGAGAAAATTTGACATGTTATTTTGGCATTTTCGCACGATCTTACGAGATTGCGAACATATCAACTTTCTCGGAATCTGCCGAAATCAAATTCTTTGCTCTTTTAGGGACCTCCATAAACCCGCAACATTGATCTTTCAACTTTTTTTGTGAAAATTTGACGTGTTATTTTGGCATTTTCGCACGATCTTACGAGATTGCGAACATATCAACGTTCTCGGAATCTGCCGAAACCAAATTCTTGGCTCTTTTTAGGACTCCATACACCCACAACATTGATCTTTCAACTTTTTTTGAGAAAATTTGAAGTGTTATTTTGGCATTTTCGCACGATCTTACGAGATTGCGAACATATCAACTTTCTCGGAATCTGCCGAAACCAATTTCATGGCTCTTTTTGGGACCTCCATACACCCACAACATTGATCTTTCAACATTTTTTGAGAAAATTTGACGTGTTATTTTTGCATTTTCGCACGATCTTACGAGATTGCGAACATATCAACGTTCTCGGAATCTGCCGAAACCAATTTCATGCCTCTTTTTGGGACCTCCATACACCCACAACAATGATCTTTCAACATTTTTTGAGAAAATTTGACGTGTTATTTTAGCATTTTCGCACGACCTTACGAGATTGCGAACATATCAACTTTCTCGGAATCTGCCGAAACCAAATTCTTTGCTCTTTTTGGGACCACCATAAACCCACAACAATGATCTTTCAACTTTTTAAAAAAAAATTTGACGTATTATTTTGGCATTTTCGCACGATCTTACGAGATTGCGAACATATCAACTTTCTCGGAATCTGCCGAAACCAATTTCATGGCTCTTTTTGGGACCTCCATACACCCACAACATTGATCTTTCAAGTTTTTTTGAGAAAATTTGACGTGTTTTTTGTCATTTTCGCACGATCTTACGAGATTGCGAAAATATCAACGTTCTCGGAATCAGCCGAAACCAAATTCTTGGCTCTTTTTAGGACCTCCATACACCCACAACATTGATCTTTCAACTTTTTTTGAGAAAATTTGACGTGTTATTTTGGCATTTTCGCACGATCTTACGAGATTGCGAACATATCAACGTTCTCGGAATCTGCCGAAACCAAATTCTTGGTTCTTTTTAGGACTCCATACTCCCACAACATTGATCTTTCAACTTTTTTTGAGAAAATTTGAAGTGTTATTTTGGCATTTTCGCACGATCTTACGAGATTGCGAACATATCAACTTTCTCGGAATCTGCCGAAACCAATTTCATGGCTCTTTTTGGGACCTCCATACACCCACAACATTGATCTTTCAACATTTTTTGAGAAAATTTGACGTGTTATTTTTGCATTTTCGCACGATCTTACGAGAATGCGAACATATCAACTTTCTCGGAATCTGCCGAAACCAAATTCTTTGCTCTTTTTGGGACCTCCATACACCCACAACAATGATCTTTCAACTTTTTTTGAGAAAATTTGATGTGTTATTTTGGCATTTTCGCACGATCTTACGAGATTGCGAACATATCAACGTTCTCGGAATCTGCCGAAATCAAATTCTTGCCTCTTTTTGGGACCTCCATACACCCACAACAATGATCTTTCAACATTTTTTGAGAAAATTTGAAATGTTATTTTAGCATTTTCGCACGACCTTACGAGATTGCGAACATATCAACTTTCTCGGAATCTGCTGAAACCAAATTCTTTGCTCTTTTTGGGACCTCCATAAACCCACAACAATGATCTTTCAACTTTTTTTAAAAAAATTTGACGTGTTATTTTGGCATTTTCGCACGATCTTACGAGATTGCGAACATATCAACGTTCTCGGAATCTGCCGAAACCAATTTCATGGCTCTTTTTGGGACCTCCATACACCCACAACATTGATCTTTCAAATTTTTTTGAGAAAATTTGACGTGTTATTTTGGCATTTTCGCACGATCTTACGAGATTGCGAACATATCAACGTTCTCGGAATCTGCCGAAACCAATTTCATGGCTCTTTTTGGGACCTCCATACACCCACAACATTGATCTTTCACGTTTTTTTGAGAAAATTTGACGTGTTATTTTGTCATTTTTGCACGATCTTACGAGATTGCGAACATATCAACGTTCTCGGAATCTGCCGAAACCAAATTCTTGCAACTTTTTGGGACCTCCATACACCCACAACAATGATCTTTCAACATTTTTTGAGAAAATTTGACGTGTTATTTTAGCATTTTCGCACGATCTTTCGAGATTGCGAACATATCAACTTTCTCGGAATCTGCCGAAACCAAATTCTTTGCTCTTTTTGGGACCTCCATAAACCGACAACAATGATCTTTCAACTTTTTTTAAAAAAATTTGACTTGTTATATTGGCATTTTCGCACGATCTTACGAGATTGCGAACATATCAACGTTCTCGGAATCTGCCGAAACCAAATTCTTGGCTCTTTTTGGGACCTCCATACACCCACAACATTGATCTTTCAAGTTTTTTTGAGAAAATTTGACGTGTTATTTTGTCATTTTCGCACGATCTTACGAGATTGCGAACATATCAACGTTCTCGGAATCTGCCGAAACCAAATTCTTGCAACTTTTTGGGACCTCCATACACCCACAACAATGATCTTTCAACATTTTTTGAGAAAATTTGACGTGTTATTTTAGCATTTTCGCACGATCTTTCGAGATTGCGAACATATCAACTTTCTCGGAATCTGCCGAAACCAATTTCATGCCTCTTTTTGGGACCTCCATACACCCACAACAATGATCTTTCAACATTTTTTGAGAAAATTTGACGTGTTATTTTGGCATTTTCGCACGATCTTACGAGATTGCGAACATATCAACTTTCTCGGAATCTGCCGAAACCAATTTCATGGCTCTTTTTGGGACCTCCATACACCCACAACAATGATCTTTCAACATTTTTTGAGAAAATTTGACGTGTTATTTTAGCATTTTCGCACGACCTTACGAGATTGCGAACATATCAACTTTCTCGGAATCTGCCGAAACCAATTTCATGGCTCTTTTTGGGACCTCCATACACCCACAACATTGATCTTTCAAGTTTTTTTGAGAAAATTTGACGTGTTTTTTTGTCATTTTCGCACGATCTTACGAGATTGCGAACATATCAACGTTCTCGGAATCAGCCGAAACCAAATTCTTGGCTCTTTTTAGGACCTCCATACACCCACAACATTGATCTTTCAACTTTTTTTGAGAAAATTTGACGTGTTATTTTGGCATTTTCGCACGATCTTACGAGATTGCGAACATATCAACGTTCTCGGAATCTGCCGAAACCAAATTCTTGGCTCTTTTTAGGACTCCATACACCCACAACATTGATCTTTCAACTTTTTTTGAGAAAATTTGAAGTGTTATTTTGGCATTTTCGCACGATCTTACGAGATTGCGAACATATCAACTTTCTCGGAATCTGCCGAAACCAATTACATGGCTCTTTTTGGGACCTCCATACACCCACAACATTGATCTTTCAACATTTTTTGAGAAAATTTGACGTGTTATTTTTGCATTTTCGCACGATCTTACGAGATTGCGAACATATCAACGTTCTCGGAATCTGCCGAAACCAAATTCTTGCCTCTTTTTGGGACCTCCATACACCCACAACAATGATCTTTCAACATTTTTTGAGAAAATTTGACGTGTTATTTTGGCATTTTCGCACGATCTTACGAGATTGCGAACATATCAACTTTCTCGGAATCTGCCGAAACCAATTTCATGGCTCTTTTTGGGACCTCCATACACCCACAACATTGATCTTTCAAGTTTTTTTGAGAAAATTTGACGTGTTTTTTTGTCATTTTCGCACGATCTTACGAGATTGCGAACATATCAACGTTCTCGGAATCAGCCGAAACCAAATTCTTGGCTCTTTTTAGGACCTCCATACACCCACAACATTGATCTTTCAACTTTTTTTGAGAAAATTTGACGTGTTATTTTGGCATTTTCGCACGATCTTACGAGATTGCGAACATATCAACGTTCTCGGAATCAGCCGAAACCAAATTCTTGGCTCTTTTTAGGACCTCCATACACCCACAACATTGATCTTTCAACTTTTTTTGAGAAAATTTGACGTGTTATTTTGGCATTTTCGCACGATCTTACGAGATTGCGAACATATCAACGTTCTCGGAATCTGCCGAAACCAAATTCTTGGCTCTTTTTAGGACTCCATACACCCACAACATTGATCTTTCAACTTTTTTTGAGAAAATTTGAAGTGTTATTTTGGCATTTTCGCACGATCTTACGAGATTGCGAACATATCAACTTTCTCGGAATCTGCCGAAACCAATTACATGGCTCTTTTTGGGACCTCCATACACCCACAACATTGATCTTTCAACATTTTTTGAGAAAATTTGACGTGTTATTTTTGCATTTTCGCACGATCTTTCGAGATTGCGAACATATCAACTTTCTCGGAATCTGCCGAAACCAAATTCTTTGCTCTTTTTGGGACCTCCATAAACCGACAACAATGATCTTTCAACTTTTTTTAAAAAAATTTGACTTGTTATATTGGCATTTTCGCACGATCTTACGAGATTGCGAACATATCAACGTTCTCGGAATCTGCCGAAACCAAATTCTTGGCTCTTTTTGGGACCTCCATACACCCACAACATTGATCTTTCAAGTTTTTTTGAGAAAATTTGACGTGTTATTTTGTCATTTTCGCACGATCTTACGAGATTGCGAACATATCAACGTTCTCGGAATCTGCCGAAACCAAATTCTTGCAACTTTTTGGGACCTCCATACACCCACAACAATGATCTTTCAACATTTTTTGAGAAAATTTGACGTGTTATTTTAGCATTTTCGCACGATCTTTCGAGATTGCGAACATATCAACTTTCTCGGAATCTGCCGAAACCAAATTCTTTGCTCTTTTTGGGACCTCCATAAACCGACAACAATGATCTTTCAACTTTTTTAAAAAAAATTTGACTTGTTATATTGGCATTTTCGCACGATCTTACGAGATTGCGAACATATCAACGTTCTCGGAATCTGCCGAAACCAAATTCTTGGCTCTTTTTGGGACCTCCATACACCCACAACATTGATCTTTCAAGTTTTTTTGAGAAAATTTGACGTGTTATTTTGTCATTTTCGCACGATCTTACGAGATTGCGAACATATCAACGTTCTCGGAATCTGCCGAAACCAAATTCTTGCAACTTTTTGGGACCTCCATACACCCACAACAATGATCTTTCAACATTTTTTGAGAAAATTTGACGTGTTATTTTAGCATTTTCGCACGATCTTTCGAGATTGCGAACATATCAACTTTCTCGGAATCTGCCGAAACCAAATTCTTTGCTCTTTTTGGGACCTCCATAAACCGACAACAATGATCTTTCAACTTTTTTAAAAAAAATTTGACTTGTTATTTTGGCATTTTCGCACGATCTTACGAGATTGCGAACATATCAACGTTCTCGGAATCTGCCGAAACCAATTTCATGCCTCTTTTTGGGACCTACATACACCCACAACAATGATCTTTCAACATTTTTTGAGAAAATTTGACGTGTTATTTTGGCATTTTCGCACGATCTTACGAGATTGCGAACATATCAACTTTCTCGGAATCTGCCGAAACCAATTTCATGGCTCTTTTTGGGACCTCCATACACCCACAACAATGATCTTTCAACATTTTTTGAGAAAATTTGACGTGTTATTTTAGCATTTTCGCACGACCTTACGAGATTGCGAACATATCAACTTTCTCGGAATCTGCCGAAACCAATTTCATGGCTCTTTTTTGGACCTCCATACACCCACAACATTGATCTTTCAAGTTTTTTTGAGAAAATTTGACGTGTTTTTTTGTCATTTTCGCACGATCTTACGAGATTGCGAACATATCAACGTTCTCGGAATCTGCCGAAACCAAATTCTTGGCTCTTTTTAGGACCTCCATACACCCACAACATTGATCTTTCAACTTTTTTTGAGAAAATTTGACGTGTTATTTTGGCATTTTCGCACGATCTTACGAGATTGCGAACATATCAACGTTCTCGGAATCTGCCGAAACCAAATTCTTGGCTCTTTTTAGGACTCCATACACCCACAACATTGATCTTTCAACTTTTTTTGAGAAAATTTGAAGTGTTATTTTGGCATTTTCGCACGATCTTACGAGATTGCGAACATATCAACTTTCTCGGAATCTGCCGAAACCAATTACATGGCTCTTTTTGGGACCTCCATACACCCACAACATTGATCTTTCAACATTTTTTGAGAAAATTTGACGTGTTATTTTTGCATTTTCGCACGATCTTACGAGATTGCGAACATATCAACGTTCTCGGAATCTGCCGAAACCAAATTCTTGCCTCTTTTTGGGACCTCCATACACCCACAACAATGATCTTTCAACATTTTTTGAGAAAATTTGACGTGTTATTTTGGCATTTTCGCACGATCTTACGAGATTGCGAACATATCAACTTTCTCGGAATCTGCCGAAACCAATTTCATGGCTCTTTTTGGGACCTCCATACACCCACAACATTGATCTTTCAAGTTTTTTTGAGAAAATTTGACGTGTTTTTTTGTCATTTTCGCACGATCTTACGAGATTGCGAACATATCAACGTTCTCGGAATCAGCCGAAACCAAATTCTTGGCTCTTTTTAGGACCTCCATACACCCACAACATTGATCTTTCAACTTTTTTTGAGAAAATTTGACGTGTTATTTTGGCATTTTCGCACGATCTTACGAGATTGCGAACATATCAACGTTCTCGGAATCAGCCGAAACCAAATTCTTGGCTCTTTTTAGGACCTCCATACACCCACAACATTGATCTTTCAACTTTTTTTGAGAAAATTTGACGTGTTATTTTGGCATTTTCGCACGATCTTACGAGATTGCGAACATATCAACGTTCTCGGAATCTGCCGAAACCAAATTCTTGGCTCTTTTTAGGACTCCATACACCCACAACATTGATCTTTCAACTTTTTTTGAGAAAATTTGAAGTGTTATTTTGGCATTTTCGCACGATCTTACGAGATTGCGAACATATCAACTTTCTCGGAATCTGCCGAAACCAATTACATGGCTCTTTTTGGGACCTCCATACACCCACAACATTGATCTTTCAACATTTTTTGAGAAAATTTGACGTGTTATTTTTGCATTTTCGCACGATCTTTCGAGATTGCGAACATATCAACTTTCTCGGAATCTGCCGAAACCAAATTCTTTGCTCTTTTTGGGACCTCCATAAACCGACAACAATGATCTTTCAACTTTTTTTAAAAAAATTTGACTTGTTATATTGGCATTTTCGCACGATCTTACGAGATTGCGAACATATCAACGTTCTCGGAATCTGCCGAAACCAAATTCTTGGCTCTTTTTGGGACCTCCATACACCCACAACATTGATCTTTCAAGTTTTTTTGAGAAAATTTGACGTGTTATTTTGTCATTTTCGCACGATCTTACGAGATTGCGAACATATCAACGTTCTCGGAATCTGCCGAAACCAAATTCTTGCAACTTTTTGGGACCTCCATACACCCACAACAATGATCTTTCAACATTTTTTGAGAAAATTTGACGTGTTATTTTAGCATTTTCGCACGATCTTTCGAGATTGCGAACATATCAACTTTCTCGGAATCTGCCGAAACCAAATTCTTTGCTCTTTTTGGGACCTCCATAAACCGACAACAATGATCTTTCAACTTTTTTAAAAAAAATTTGACTTGTTATTTTGGCATTTTCGCACGATCTTACGAGATTGCGAACATATCAACGTTCTCGGAATCTGCCGAAACCAATTTCATGCCTCTTTTTGAGACCTCCATACACCCACAACAATGATCTTTCAACATTTTTTGAGAAAATTTGACGTGTTATTTTGACATTTTCGCACGATCTTACGAGATTGCGAACATATCAACTTTCTCGGAATCTGCCGAAACCAATTTCATGGCTCTTTTTGGGACCTCCATACACCCACAACAATGATCTTTCAACATTTTTTGAGAAAATTTGACGTGTTATTTTAGCATTTTCGCACGACCTTACGAGATTGCGAACATATCAACTTTCTCGGAATCTGCCGAAACCAATTTCATGGCTCTTTTTGGGACCTCCATACACCCACAACATTGATCTTTCAAGTTTTTTTGAGAAAATTTGACGTGTTTTTTTGTCATTTTCGCACGATCTTACGAGATTGCGAACATATCAACGTTCTCGGAATCAGCCGAAACCAAATTCTTGGCTCTTTTTAGGACCTCCATACACCCACAACATTGATCTTTCAACTTTTTTTGAGAAAATTTGACGTGTTATTTTGGCATTTTCGCACGATCTTACGAGATTGCGAACATATCAACGTTCTCGGAATCTGCCGAAACCAAATTCTTGGCTCTTTTTAGGACTCCATACACCCACAACATTGATCTTTCAACTTTTTTTGAGAAAATTTGACGTGTTATTTTGGCATTTTCGCACGATCTTACGAGATTGCGAACATATCAACTTTCTCGGAATCTGCCGAAACCAATTACATGGCTCTTTTTGGGACCTCCATACACCCACAACATTGATCTTTCATCATTTTTTGAGAAAATTTGACGTGTTATTTTTGCATTTTCGCACGATCTTACGAGATTGCGAACATATCAACGTTCTCGGAATCTGCCGAAACCAAATTCTTGCCTCTTTTTGGGACCTCCATACACCCACAACAATGATCTTTCAACATTTTTTGAGAAAATTTGACGTGTTATTTTGGCATTTTCGCACGATCTTACGAGATTGCGAACATATCAACTTTCTCGGAATCTGCCGAAACCAATTTCATGGCTCTTTTTGGGACCTCCATACACCCACAACATTGATCTTTCAAGTTTTTTTGAGAAAATTTGACGTGTTTTTTTGTCATTTTCGCACGATCTTACGAGATTGCGAACATATCAACGTTCTCGGAATCAGCCGAAACCAAATTCTTGGCTCTTTTTAGGACCTCCATACACCCACAACATTGATCTTTCAACTTTTTTTGAGAAAATTTGACGTGTTATTTTGGCATTTTCGCACGATCTTACGAGATTGCGAACATATCAACGTTCTCGGAATCAGCCGAAACCAAATTCTTGGCTCTTTTTAGGACCTCCATACACCCACAACATTGATCTTTCAACTTTTTTTGAGAAAATTTGACGTGTTATTTTGGCATTTTCGCACGATCTTACGAGATTGCGAACATATCAACGTTCTCGGAATCTGCCGAAACCAAATTCTTGGCTCTTTTTAGGACTCCATACACCCACAACATTGATCTTTCAACTTTTTTTGAGAAAATTTGAAGTGTTATTTTGGCATTTTCGCACGATCTGACGAGATTGCGAACATATCAACTTTCTCGGAATCTGCCGAAACCAATTACATGGCTCTTTTTGGGACCTCCATACACCCACAACATTGATCTTTCAACTTTTTTTGAGAAAATTTGACGTGTTATTTTAGCATTTTCGCACGATCTTACGAGATTGCGAACATATCAACTTTCTCGGATTCTGCCGAAACCAAATTCTTTGCTATTTTTGGGACCTCCATAAACCCACAACAATGATCTTTCAACTTTTTTTTAAAAAATTTGACGTGTTATTTTGGCATTTTCGCACGATCTTACGAGATTGCGAACATATCAACTTTCTCGGAATCTGCCGAAACCAATTTCATGGCTCTTTTTGGGACCTCCATACACCCACAACATTGATCTTTCAAGTTTTTTTGAGAAAATTTGACGTGTTTTTTTGTCATTTTCGCACGATCTTACGAGATTGCGAACATATCAACGTTCTCGGAATCAGCCGAAACCAAATTCTTGGCTCTTTTTAGGACCTCCATACACCCACAACATTGATCTTTCAACTTTTTTTGAGAAAATTTGACGTGTTATTTTGGCATTTTCGCACGATCTTACGAGATTGCGAACATATCAACTTTCTCGGAATCTGCCGAAACCAAATTCTTGGCTCTTTTTAGGACCTCCATACACCCACAACATTGATCTTTCAACTTTTTTTGAGAAAATTTGACGTGTTATTTTGGCATTTTCGCACGATCTTACGAGATTGCGAACATATCAACGTTCTCGGAATCTGCCGAAACCAAATTCTTGCCTCTTTTTGGGACCTCCATACACCCACAACAATGATCTTTCAACTTTTTTTGAGAAAATTTGACGTGTTATTTTAGCATTTTCGCACGATCTTACGAGATTGCGAACATATCAACTTTCTCGGATTCTGCCGAAACCAAATTCTTTGCTATTTTTGGGACCTCCATAAACCCACAACAATGATCTTTCAACTTTTTTTAAAAAAATTTGACGTGTTATTTTGGCATTTTCGCACGATCTTACGAGATTGCGAACATATCAACTTTCTCGGAATCTGCCGAAACCAATTACATGGCTCTTTTTGGGACCTCCATACACCCACAACATTGATCTTTCAACATTTTTTGAGAAAATTTGACGTGTTATTTTTGCATTTTCGCACGATCTTACGAGATTGCGAACATATCAACGTTCTCGGAATCTGCAGAAACCAAATTCTTGGCTCTTTTTGGGACTCCATACACCCACAACATTGATCTTTCAACTTTTTTTGAGAAAATTTGAAGTGTTATTTTGGCATTTTCGCACGATCTTACGAGATTGCGAACATATCAACTTTCTCGGAATATGCCGAAACCAATTACATGGCTCTTTTTGGGACCTCCATACACCCACAACATTGATCTTTCAACATTTTTTGAGAAAATTTGACGTGTTATTTTTGCATTTTCGCACGATCTTACGAGATTGCGAACATATCAACGTTCTCGGAATCTGCCGAAACCAAATTCTTGCCTCTTTTTGGGACCTCCATACACCCACAACAATGATCTTTCAACTTTTTTTGAGAAAATTTGACGTGTTATTTTAGCATTTTCGCACGATCTTACGAGATTGCGAACATATCAACTTTCTCGGATTCTGCCGAAACCAAATTCTTTGCTATTTTTGGGACCTCCATAAACCCACAACAATGATCTTTCAACTTTTTTTTAAAAAATTTGACGTGTTATTTTGGCATTTTCGCACGATCTTACGAGATTGCGAACATATCAACTTTCTCGGAATCTGCCGAAACCAATTACATGGCTCTTTTTGGGACCTCCATACACCCACAACATTGATCTTTCAACATTTTTTGAGAAAATTTGACGTGTTATTTTTGCATTTTCGCACGATCTTTCGAGATTGCGAACATATCAACTTTCTCGGAATCTGCCGAAACCAAATTCTTTGCTCTTTTTGGGACCTCCATAAACCGACAACAATGATCTTTCAACTTTTTTTAAAAAAATTTGACTTGTTATATTGGCATTTTCGCACGATCTTACGAGATTGCGAACATATCAACGTTCTCGGAATCTGCCGAAACCAAATTCTTGGCTCTTTTTGGGACCTCCATACACCCACAACATTGATCTTTCAAGTTTTTTTGAGAAAATTTGACGTGTTATTTTGTCATTTTCGCACGATCTTACGAGATTGCGAACATATCAACGTTCTCGGAATCTGCCGAAACCAAATTCTTGCAACTTTTTGGGACCTCCATACACCCACAACAATGATCTTTCAACATTTTTTGAGAAAATTTGACGTGTTATTTTAGCATTTTCGCACGATCTTTCGAGATTGCGAACATATCAACTTTCTTGGAATCTGCCGAAACCAAATTCTTTGCTCTTTTTGGGACCTCCATAAACCGACAACAATGATCTTTCAACTTTTTTAAAAAAAATTTGACTTGTTATTTTGGCATTTTCGCACGATCTTACGAGATTGCGAACATATCAACGTTCTCGGAATCTGCCGAAACCAATTTCATGCCTCTTTTTGGGACCTCCATACACCCACAACAATGATCTTTCAACATTTTTTGAGAAAATTTGACGTGTTATTTTGACATTTTCGCACGATCTTACGAGATTGCGAACATATCAACTTTCTCGGAATCTGCCGAAACCAATTTCATGGCTCTTTTTGGGACCTCCATACACCCACAACAATGATCTTTCAACATTTTTTGAGAAAATTTGACGTGTTATTTTAGCATTTTCGCACGACCTTACGAGATTGCGAACATATCAACTTTCTCGGAATCTGCCGAAACCAATTTCATGGCTCTTTTTGGGACCTCCATACACCCACAACATTGATCTTTCAACATTTTTTGAGAAAATTTGACGTGTTATTTTTGCATTTTCGCACGATCTTACGAGATTGCGAACATATCAACGTTCTCGGAATCTGCCGAAACCAAATTCTTGCCTCTTTTTGGGACCTCCATACACCCACAACAATGATCTTTCAACTTTTTTTTAAAAAATTTGACGTGTTATTTTGGCATTTTCGCACGATCTTACGAGATTGCGAACATATCAACGTTCTCGGAATCTGCCGAAACCAAATTCTTGCAACTGTTTGGGACCTCCAAACACCCACAACATTGATCTTTCAACTTTTTTTGAGAAAATTTGACGTGTTATTTTTGCATTTTCGCAGGATCTTACGAGATTGCGAACATATCAACGTTCTCGGAATCTGCCGAAACCAAATTCTTGGCTCTTTTTAGGACCTCCATACACCCACAACATTGATCTTTCAACTTTTTTTGAGAAAATTTGACGTGTTATTTTGGCATTTTCGCACGATCTTACGAGATTGCGAACATATCAACGTTCTCGGAATCTGCCGAAACCAAATTCTTTGCTCTTTTTGGGACCTCCATAAACCCGCAACAATGATCTTTGAACTTTTTTAAATAAAATTTGACGTGTTATTTTGGCATTTTCGCACGATCTTACGAGATTGCGAACATATCAACGTTCTCGGAATCTGCCGAAACCAAATTCTTGGCTCTTTTTAGGACCTCCATACACCCACAACATTGATCTTTCAACATTTTTTGAGAAAATTTGACGTGTTATTTTTGCATTTTCGCACGATCTTACGAGATTACGAACATATCAACTTTCTCGGAATCTGCCGAAACCAAATTCTTTGCTCTTTTTGGGACCTCCATACACCCACAACAATGATCTTTCAACTTTTTTTGAGAAAATTTGAAGTGTTATTTTGGCATTTTCGCACGATCTTACGAGATTGCGAACATATCAACTTTCTCGGAATCTGCCGAAACCAATTTCATGGCTCTTTTTGGGACCTCCATACACCCACAACATTGATCTTTCAACATTTTTTGAGAAAATTTGACGTGTTATTATTGCATTTTCGCACGATCTTACGAGATTGCGAACATATCAACGTTCTCGGAATCTGCCGAAACCAAATTCTTGCCTCTTTTTGGGACCTCCATACACCCACAACAATGATCTTTCAACTTTTTTTGAGAAAATTTGACGTGTTATTTTAGCATTTTCGCACGATCTTACGAGATTGCGAACATATCAACTTTCTCGGATTCTGCCGAAACCAAATTCTTTGCTATTTTTGGGACCTCCATAAACCCACAACAATGATCTTTCAACTTTTTTTAAAAAAATTTGACGTGTTATTTTGGCATTTTCGCACGATCTTACGAGATTGCGAACATATCAACGTTCTCGGAATCTGCCGAAACCAAATTCTTGCAACTGTTTGGGACCTCCATACACCCACAACATTGATCTTTCAACTTTTTTTGAGAAAATTTGACGTGTTATTTTTGCATTTTCGCACGATCTTACGAGATTACGAACATATCAACTTTCTCGGAATCTGCCGAAACCAAATTCTTTGCTCTTTTTGGGACCTCCATACACCCACAACAATGATCTTTCAACTTTTTTTGAGAAAATTTGAAGTGTTATTTTGGCATTTTCGCACGATCTTACGAGATTGCGAACATATCAACTTTCTCGGAATCTGCCGAAACCAATTTCATGGCTCTTTTTGGGACCTCCATACACCCACAACATTGATCTTTCAACATTTTTTGAGAAAATTTGACGTGTTATTTTTGCATTTTCGCACGATCTTACGAGATTGCGAACATATCAACGTTCTCGGAATCTGCCGAAACCAAATTCTTGCCTCTTTTTGGGACCTCCATACACCCACAACAATGATCTTTCAACTTTTTTTGAGAAAATTTGACGTGTTATTTTAGCATTTTCGCACGATCTTACGAGATTGCGAACATATCAACTTTCTCGGATTCTGCCGAAACCAAATTCTTTGCTATTTTTGGGACCTCCATAAACCCACAACAATGATCTTTCAACTTTTTTTAAAAAAATTTGACGTGTTATTTTGGCATTTTCGCACGATCTTACGAGATTGCGAACATATCAACGTTCTCGGAATCTGCCGAAACCAAATTCTTGCAACTGTTTGGGACCTCCATACACCCACAACATTGATCTTTCAACTTTTTTTGAGAAAATTTGACGTGTTATTTTTGCATTTTCGCACGATCTTACGAGATTACGAACATATCAACTTTCTCGGAATCTGCCGAAACCAAATTCTTTGCTCTTTTTGGGACCTCCATACACCCACAACAATGATCTTTCAACTTTTTTTGAGAAAATTTGAAGTGTTATTTTGGCATTTTCGCACGATCTTACGAGATTGCGAACATATCAACTTTCTCGGAATCTGCCGAAACCAATTTCATGGCTCTTTTTGGGACCTCCATACACCCACAACATTGATCTTTCAACATTTTTTGAGAAAATTTGACGTGTTATTTTTGCATTTTCGCACGATCTTACGAGATTGCGAACATATCAACGTTCTCGGAATCTGCCGAAACCAAATTCTTGCCTCTTTTTGGGACCTCCATACACCCACAACAATGATCTTTCAACTTTTTTTGAGAAAATTTGACGTGTTATTTTAGCATTTTCGCACGATCTTACGAGATTGCGAACATATCAACTTTCTCGGATTCTGCCGAAACCAAATTCTTTGCTATTTTTGGGACCTCCATAAACCCACAACAATGATCTTTCAACTTTTTTTAAAAAAATTTGACGTGTTATTTTGGCATTTTCGCACGATCTTACGAGATTGCGAACATATCAACGTTCTCGGAATCTGCCGAAACCAAATTCTTGCAACTGTTTGGGACCTCCATACACCCACAACATTGATCTTTCAACTTTTTTTGAGAAAATTTGACGTGTTATTTTTGCATTTTCGCACGATCTTACGAGATTACGAACATATCAACTTTCTCGGAATCTGCCGAAACCAAATTCTTTGCTCTTTTTGGGACCTCCATACACCCACAACAATGATCTTTCAACTTTTTTTGAGAAAATTTGAAGTGTTATTTTGGCATTTTCGCACGATCTTACGAGATTGCGAACATATCAACTTTCTCGGAATCTGCCGAAACCAATTTCATGGCTCTTTTTGGGACCTCCATACACCCACAACATTGATCTTTCAACATTTTTTGAGAAAATTTGACGTGTTATTTTTGCATTTTCGCACGATCTTACGAGATTGCGAACATATCAACGTTCTCGGAATCTGCCGAAACCAAATTCTTGCCTCTTTTTGGGACCTCCATACACCCACAACAATGATCTTTCAACTTTTTTTGAGAAAATTTGACGTGTTATTTTAGCATTTTCGCACGATCTTACGAGATTGCGAACATATCAACTTTCTCGGATTCTGCCGAAACCAAATTCTTTGCTATTTTTGGGACCTCCATAAACCCACAACAATGATCTTTCAACTTTTTTTAAAAAAATTTGACGTGTTATTTTGGCATTTTCGCACGATCTTACGAGATTGCGAACATATCAACGTTCTCGGAATCTGCCGAAACCAAATTCTTGCAACTGTTTGGGACCTCCATACACCCACAACATTGATCTTTCAACTTTTTTTGAGAAAATTTGACGTGTTATTTTTGCATTTTCGCACGATCTTACGAGATTACGAACATATCAACTTTCTCGGAATCTGCCGAAACCAAATTCTTTGCTCTTTTTGGGACCTCCATACACCCACAACAATGATCTTTCAACTTTTTTTGAGAAAATTTGAAGTGTTATTTTGGCATTTTCGCACGATCTTACGAGATTGCGAACATATCAACTTTCTCGGAATCTGCCGAAACCAATTTCATGGCTCTTTTTGGGACCTCCATACACCCACAACATTGATCTTTCAACATTTTTTGAGAAAATTTGACGTGTTATTTTTGCATTTTCGCACGATCTTACGAGATTGCGAACATATCAACGTTCTCGGAATCTGCCGAAACCAAATTCTTGCCTCTTTTTGGGACCTCCATACACCCACAACAATGATCTTTCAACTTTTTTTGAGAAAATTTGACGTGTTATTTTAGCATTTTCGCACGATCTTACGAGATTGCGAACATATCAACTTTCTCGGATTCTGCCGAAACCAAATTCTTTGCTATTTTTGGGACCTCCATAAACCCACAACAATGATCTTTCAACTTTTTTTAAAAAAATTTGACGTGTTATTTTGGCATTTTCGCACGATCTTACGAGATTGCGAACATATCAACGTTCTCGGAATCTGCCGAAACCAAATTCTTGCAACTGTTTGGGACCTCCATACACCCACAACATTGATCTTTCAACTTTTTTTGAGAAAATTTGACGTGTTATTTTTGCATTTTCGCACGATCTTACGAGATTACGAACATATCAACTTTCTCGGAATCTGCCGAAACCAAATTCTTTGCTCTTTTTGGGACCTCCATACACCCACAACAATGATCTTTCAACTTTTTTTGAGAAAATTTGAAGTGTTATTTTGGCATTTTCGCACGATCTTACGAGATTGCGAACATATCAACTTTCTCGGAATCTGCCGAAACCAATTTCATGGCTCTTTTTGGGACCTCCATACACCCACAACATTGATCTTTCAACATTTTTTGAGAAAATTTGACGTGTTATTTTTGCATTTTCGCACGATCTTACGAGATTGCGAACATATCAACGTTCTCGGAATCTGCCGAAACCAAATTCTTGCCTCTTTTTGGGACCTCCATACACCCACAACAATGATCTTTCAACTTTTTTTGAGAAAATTTGACGTGTTATTTTAGCATTTTCGCACGATCTTACGAGATTGCGAACATATCAACTTTCTCGGATTCTGCCGAAACCAAATTCTTTGCTATTTTTGGGACCTCCATAAACCCACAACAATGATCTTTCAACTTTTTTTAAAAAAATTTGACGTGTTATTTTGGCATTTTCGCACGATCTTACGAGATTGCGAACATATCAACGTTCTCGGAATCTGCCGAAACCAAATTCTTGCAACTGTTTGGGACCTCCATACACCCACAACATTGATCTTTCAACTTTTTTTGAGAAAATTTGACGTGTTATTTTTGCATTTTCGCACGATCTTACGAGATTACGAACATATCAACTTTCTCGGAATCTGCCGAAACCAAATTCTTTGCTCTTTTTGGGACCTCCATACACCCACAACAATGATCTTTCAACTTTTTTTGAGAAAATTTGAAGTGTTATTTTGGCATTTTCGCACGATCTTACGAGATTGCGAACATATCAACTTTCTCGGAATCTGCCGAAACCAATTTCATGGCTCTTTTTGGGACCTCCATACACCCACAACATTGATCTTTCAACATTTTTTGAGAAAATTTGACGTGTTATTTTTGCATTTTCGCACGATCTTACGAGATTGCGAACATATCAACGTTCTCGGAATCTGCCGAAACCAAATTCTTGCCTCTTTTTGGGACCTCCATACACCCACAACAATGATCTTTCAACTTTTTTTGAGAAAATTTGACGTGTTATTTTAGCATTTTCGCACGATCTTACGAGATTGCGAACATATCAACTTTCTCGGATTCTGCCGAAACCAAATTCTTTGCTATTTTTGGGACCTCCATAAACCCACAACAATGATCTTTCAACTTTTTTTAAAAAAATTTGACGTGTTATTTTGGCATTTTCGCACGATCTTACGAGATTGCGAACATATCAACGTTCTCGGAATCTGCCGAAACCAAATTCTTGCAACTGTTTGGGACCTCCATACACCCACAACATTGATCTTTCAACTTTTTTTGAGAAAATTTGACGTGTTATTTTTGCATTTTCGCACGATCTTACGAGATTACGAACATATCAACTTTCTCGGAATCTGCCGAAACCAAATTCTTTGCTCTTTTTGGGACCTCCATACACCCACAACAATGATCTTTCAACTTTTTTTGAGAAAATTTGAAGTGTTATTTTGGCATTTTCGCACGATCTTACGAGATTGCGAACATATCAACTTTCTCGGAATCTGCCGAAACCAATTTCATGGCTCTTTTTGGGACCTCCATACACCCACAACATTGATCTTTCAACATTTTTTGAGAAAATTTGACGTGTTATTTTTGCATTTTCGCACGATCTTACGAGATTGCGAACATATCAACGTTCTCGGAATCTGCCGAAACCAAATTCTTGCCTCTTTTTGGGACCTCCATACACCCACAACAATGATCTTTCAACTTTTTTTGAGAAAATTTGACGTGTTATTTTAGCATTTTCGCACGATCTTACGAGATTGCGAACATATCAACTTTCTCGGATTCTGCCGAAACCAAATTCTTTGCTCTTTTTGGGACCTCCCACAACAATGATCTTTCAACTTTTTAAGAAAAAATTTGACGTGTTATTTTGGCATTTTCGCACGATCTTACGAGATTGCGAACATATCAACTTTCTCGGAATCTGCCGAAACCAATTTCATGGCTCTTTTTGGGACCTCCATACACCCACAACATTGATCTTTCAAGTTTTTTTGAGAAAATTTGACGTGTTATTTTGTCATTTTCGCACCATCTTACGAGATTGCGAACATATCAACGTTCTCGGAATCTGCCGAAACCAAATTCTTGCAACTTTTTGGGACCTCCATACACCCACAACATTGATCTTTCAACTTTTTTTGAGAAAATTTGACATGTTATTTTGGCATTTTCGCACGATCTTACGAGATTGCGAACATATCAACTTTCTCGGAATCTGCCGAAATCAAATTCTTTGCTCTTTTAGGGACCTCCATAAACCCGCAACATTGATCTTTCAACTTTTTTTGAGAAAATTTGACGTGTTATTTTGGCATTTTCGCACGATCTTACGAGATTGCGAACATATCAACGTTCTCGGAATCTGCCGAAACCAAATTCTTGGCTCTTTTTAGGACTCCATACACCCACAACATTGATCTTTCAACTTTTTTTGAGAAAATTTGAAGTGTTATTTTGGCATTTTCGCACGATCTTACGAGATTGCGAACATATCAACTTTCTCGGAATCTGCCGAAACCAATTTCATGGCTCTTTTTGGGACCTCCATACACCCACAACATTGATCTTTCAACATTTTTTGAGAAAATTTGACGTGTTATTTTTGCATTTTCGCACGATCTTACGAGATTGCGAACATATCAACGTTCTCGGAATCTGCCGAAACCAATTTCATGCCTCTTTTTGGGACCTCCATACACCCACAACAATGATCTTTCAACATTTTTTGAGAAAATTTGACGTGTTATTTTAGCATTTTCGCACGACCTTACGAGATTGGGAACATATCAACGTTCTCGGAATCTGCCGAAACCAATTTCATGCCTCTTTTTGGGACCTCCATACACCCACAACAATGATCTTTCAACATTTTTTGAGAAAATTTGACGTGTTATTTTAGCATTTTCGCACGACCTTACGACATTGCGAACATATCAACTTTCTCGGAATCTGCCGAAACCAAATTCTTTGCTCTTTTTGGGACCTCCATAAACCCACAACAATGATCTTTCAACTTTTTAAAAAAAAATTTGACGTGTTATTTTGGCATTTTCGCACGATCTTACGAGATTGCGAACATATCAACTTTCTCGGAATCTGCCGAAACCAATTACATGGCTCTTTTTGGGACCTCCATACACCCACAACATTGATCTTTCAAGTTTTTTTGAGAAAATTTGACGTGTTTTTTGTCATTTTCGCACGATCTTACGAGATTGCGAACATATCAACGTTCTCGGAATCAGCCGAAACCAAATTCTTGGCTCTTTTTAGGACCTCCATACACCCACAACATTGATCTTTCAACTTTTTTTGAGAAAATTTGACGTGTTATTTTTGCATTTTCGCACGATCTTACGAGATTGCGAACATATCAACGTTCTCGGAATCTGCCGAAACCAATTTCATGCCTCTTTTTGGGACCTCCATACACCCACAACAATGATCTTTCAACATTTTTTGAGAAAATTTGACGTGTTATTTTAGCATTTTCGCACGACCTTACGAGATTGCGAACATATCAACTTTCTCGGAATCTGCCGAAACCAAATTCTTTGCTCTTTTTGGGACCTCCATAAACCCACAACAATGATCTTTCAACTTTTTAAAAAAAAATTTGACGTGTTATTTTGGCATTTTCGCACGATCTTACGAGATTGCGAACATATCAACTTTCTCGGAATCTGCCGAAACCAATTACATGGCTCTTTTTGGGACCTCCATACACCCACAACATTGATCTTTCAAGTTTTTTTGAGAAAATTTGACGTGTTTTTTGTCATTTTCGCACGATCTTACGAGATTGCGAACATATCAACGTTCTCGGAATCAGCCGAAACCAAATTCTTGGCTCTTTTTAGGACCTCCATACACCCACAACATTGATCTTTCAACTTTTTTTGAGAAAATTTGACGTGTTATTTTGGCATTTTCGCACGATCTTACGAGATTGCGAACATATCAACGTTCTCGGAATCTGCCGAAACCAAATTCTTGGTTCTTTTTAGGACTCCATACACCCACAACATTGATCTTTCAACTTTTTTTGAGAAAATTTGAAGTGTTATTTTGGCATTTTCGCACGATCTTACGAGATTGCGAACATATCAACTTTCTCGGAATCTGCCGAAACCAATTTCATGGCTCTTTTTGGGACCTCCATACACCCACAACATTGATCTTTCAACATTTTTTGAGAAAATTTGACGTGTTATTTTTGCATTTTCGCACGATCTTACGAGAATGCGAACATATCAACTTTCTCGGAATCTGCCGAAACCAAATTCTTTGCTCTTTTTGGGACCTCCATACACCCACAACAATGATCTTTCAACTTTTTTTGAGAAAATTTGATGTGTTATTTTGGCATTTTCGCACGATCTTACGAGATTGCGAACATATCAACGTTCTCGGAATCTGCCGAAATCAAATTCTTGCCTCTTTTTGGGACCTCCATACACCCACAACAATGATCTTTCAACATTTTTTGAGAAAATTTGACATGTTATTTTAGCATTTTCGCACGACCTTACGAGATTGCGAACATATCAACTTTCTCGGAATCTGCTGAAACCAAATTCTTTGCTCTTTTTGGGACCTCCATAAACCCACAACAATGATCTTTCAACTTTTTTTAAAAAAATTTGACGTGTTATTTTGGCATTTTCGCACGATCTTACGAGATTGCGAACATATCAACGTTCTCGGAATCTGCGGAAACCAATTTCATGGCTCTTTTTGGGACCTCCATACACCCACAACATTGATCTTTCAAATTTTTTTGAGAAAATTTGACGTGTTATTTTGGCATTTTCGCACGATCTTACGAGATTGCGAACATATCAACGTTCTCGGAATCTGCCGAAACCAATTTCATGGCTCTTTTTGGGACCTCCATACACCCACAACATTGATCTTTCACGTTTTTTTGAGAAAATTTGACGTGTTATTTTGTCATTTTCGCACGATCTTACGAGATTGCGAACATATCAACGTTCTCGGAATCTGCCGAAACCAAATTCTTGCAACTTTTTGGGACCTCCATACACCCACAACAATGATCTTTCAACATTTTTTGAGAAAATTTGACGTGTTATTTTAGCATTTTCGCACGATCTTTCGAGATTGCGAACATATCAACTTTCTCGGAATCTGCCGAAACCAAATTCTTTGCTCTTTTTGGGACCTCCATAAACCGACAACAATGATCTTTCAACTTTTTTTAAAAAAAATTGACTTGTTATATTGGCATTTTCGCACGATCTTACGAGATTGCGAACATATCAACGTTCTCGGAATCTGCCGAAACCAAATTCTTGGCTCTTTTTGGGACCTCCATACACCCACAACATTGATCTTTCAACTTTTTTTGAGAAAATTTGACGTGTTATTTTGTCATTTTCGCACGATCTTACGAGATTGCGAACATATCAACGTTCTTGGAATCTGCGGAAACCAAATTCTTGCAACTTTTTGGGACCTCCATACACCCACAACAATGATCTTTCAACATTTTTTGAGAAAATTTGACGTGTTATTTTAGCATTTTCGCACGATCTTACGAGATTGCGAACATATCAACTTTCTCGGAATCTGCCGAAACCAATTTCATGGCTCTTTTTGGGACCTCCATACACCCACAACATTGATCTTTCAACATTTTTTGAGAAAATTTGACGTGTTATTTTTGCATTTTCGCACGATCTTACGAGATTGCGAACATATCAACGTTCTCGGAATCTGCCGAAACCAAATTCTTGCCTCTTTTTGGGACCTCCATACACCCACAACAATGATCTTTCAACTTTTTTTGAGAAAATTTGACGTGTTATTTTAGCATTTTCGCACGATCTTACGAGATTGCGAACATATCAACTTTCTCGGATTCTGCCGAAACCAAATTCTTTGCTATTTTTGGGACCTCCATAAACCCACAACAATGATCTTTCAACTTTTTTTAAAAAAATTTGACGTGTTATTTTGGCATTTTCGCACGATCTTACGAGATTGCGAACATATCAACGTTCTCGGAATCTGCCGAAACCAAATTCTTGCAACTGTTTGGGACCTCCATACACCCACAACATTGATCTTTCAACTTTTTTTGAGAAAATTTGACGTGTTATTTTTGCATTTTCGCACGATCTTACGAGATTACGAACATATCAACTTTCTCGGAATCTGCCGAAACCAAATTCTTTGCTCTTTTTGGGACCTCCATACACCCACAACAATGATCTTTCAACTTTTTTTGAGAAAATTTGAAGTGTTATTTTGGCATTTTCGCACGATCTTACGAGATTGCGAACATATCAACTTTCTCGGAATCTGCCGAAACCAATTTCATGGCTCTTTTTGGGACCTCCATACACCCACAACATTGATCTTTCAACATTTTTTGAGAAAATTTGACGTGTTATTTTTGCATTTTCGCACGATCTTACGAGATTGCGAACATATCAACGTTCTCGGAATCTGCCGAAACCAAATTCTTGCCTCTTTTTGGGACCTCCATACACCCACAACAATGATCTTTCAACTTTTTTTGAGAAAATTTGACGTGTTATTTTAGCATTTTCGCACGATCTTACGAGATTGCGAACATATCAACTTTCTCGGATTCTGCCGAAACCAAATTCTTTGCTCTTTTTGGGACCTCCCACAACAATGATCTTTCAACTTTTTAAGAAAAAATTTGACGTGTTATTTTGGCATTTTCGCACGATCTTACGAGATTACGAACATATCAACGTTCTCGGAATCTGCCGAAACCAATTTCATGGCTCTTTTTGGGACCTCCATACACCCACAACATTGATCTTTCAAGTTTTTTTGAGAAAATTTGACGTGTTATTTTGTCATTTTCGCACCATCTTACGAGATTGCGAACATATCAACGTTCTCGGAATCTGCCGAAACCAAATTCTTGCAACTTTTTGGGACCTCCATACACCCACAACATTGATCTTTCAACTTTTTTTGAGAAAATTTGACATGTTATTTTGGCATTTTCGCACGATCTTACGAGATTGCGAACATATCAACTTTCTCGGAATCTGCCGAAATCAAATTCTTTGCTCTTTTAGGGACCTCCATAAACCCGCAACATTGATCTTTCAACTTTTTTTGAGAAAATTTGACGTGTTATTTTGGCATTTTCGCACGATCTTACGAGATTGCGAACATATCAACGTTCTCGGAATCTGCCGAAACCAAATTCTTGGCTCTTTTTAGGACTCCATACACCCACAACATTGATCTTTCAACTTTTTTTGAGAAAATTTGAAGTGTTATTTTGGCATTTTCGCACGATCTTACGAGATTGCGAACATATCAACTTTCTCGGAATCTGCCGAAACCAATTTCATGGCTCTTTTTGGGACCTCCATACACCCACAACATTGATCTTTCAACATTTTTTGAGAAAATTTGACGTGTTATTTTTGCATTTTCGCACGATCTTACGAGATTGCGAACATATCAACGTTCTCGGAATCTGCCGAAACCAATTTCATGCCTCTTTTTGGGACCTCCATACACCCACAACAATGATCTTTCAACATTTTTTGAGAAAATTTGACGTGTTATTTTAGCATTTTCGCACGACCTTACGAGATTGCGAACATATCAACTTTCTCGGAATCTGCCGAAACCAAATTCTTTGCTCTTTTTGGGACCTCCATAAACCCACAACAATGATCTTTCAACTTTTTAAAAAAAAATTTGACGTGTTATTTTGGCATTTTCGCACGATCTTACGAGATTGCGAACATATCAACTTTCTCGGAATCTGCCGAAACCAATTTCATGGCTCTTTTTGGGACCTCCATACACCCACAACATTGATCTTTCAAGTTTTTTTGAGAAAATTTGACGTGTTTTTTGTCATTTTCGCACGATCTTACGAGATTGCGAACATATCAACGTTCTCGGAATCAGCCGAAACCAAATTCTTGGCTCTTTTTAGGACCTCCATACACCCACAACATTGATCTTTCAACTTTTTTTGAGAAAATTTGACGTGTTATTTTGGCATTTTCGCACGATCTTACGAGATTGCGAACATATCAACGTTCTCGGAATCTGCCGAAACCAAATTCTTGGTTCTTTTTAGGACTCCATACACCCACAACATTGATCTTTCAACTTTTTTTGAGAAAATTTGAAGTGTTATTTTGGCATTTTCGCACGATCTTACGAGATTGCGAACATATCAACTTTCTCGGAATCTGCCGAAACCAATTTCATGGCTCTTTTTGGGACCTCCATACACCCACAACATTGATCTTTCAACATTTTTTGAGAAAATTTGACGTGTTATTTTTGCATTTTCGCACGATCTTACGAGAATGCGAACATATCAACTTTCTCGGAATCTGCCGAAACCAAATTCTTTGCTCTTTTTGGGACCTCCATACACCCACAACAATGATCTTTCAACTTTTTTTGAGAAAATTTGATGTGTTATTTTGGCATTTTCGCACGATCTTACGAGATTGCGAACATATCAACGTTCTCGGAATCTGCCGAAATCAAATTCTTGCCTCTTTTTGGGACCTCCATACACCCACAACAATGATCTTTCAACATTTTTTGAGAAAATTTGACATGTTATTTTAGCATTTTCGCACGACCTTACGAGATTGCGAACATATCAACTTTCTCGGAATCTGCTGAAACCAAATTCTTTGCTCTTTTTGGGACCTCCATAAACCCACAACAATGATCTTTCAACTTTTTTTAAAAAAATTTGACGTGTTATTTTGGCATTTTCGCACGATCTTACGAGATTGCGAACATATCAACGTTCTCGGAATCTGCCGAAACCAATTTCATGGCTCTTTTTGGGACCTCCATACACCCACAACATTGATCTTTCAAATTTTTTTGAGAAAATTTGACGTGTTATTTTGGCATTTTCGCACGATCTTACGAGATTGCGAACATATCAACGTTCTCGGAATCTGCCGAAACCAAATTCTTGGCTCTTTTTGGGACCTCCATACACCCACAACATTGATCTTTCAACTTTTTTTGAGAAAATTTGACGTGTTATTTTGTCATTTTCGCACGATCTTACGAGATTGCGAACATATCAACGTTCTCGGAATCTGCGGAAACCAAATTCTTGCAACTTTTTGGGACCTCCATACACCCACAACAATGATCTTTCAACATTTTTTGAGAAAATTTGACGTGTTATTTTAGCATTTTCGCACGATCTTACGAGATTGCGAACATATCAACTTTCTCGGAATCTGCCGAAACCAATTTCATGGCTCTTTTTGGGACCTCCATACACCCACAACATTGATCTTTCAACATTTTTTGAGAAAATTTGACGTGTTATTTTTGCATTTTCGCACGATCTTACGAGATTGCGAACATATCAACGTTCTCGGAATCTGCCGAAACCAAATTCTTGCCTCTTTTTGGGACCTCCATACACCCACAACAATGATCTTTCAACTTTTTTTGAGAAAATTTGACGTGTTATTTTAGCATTTTCGCACGATCTTACGAGATTGCGAACATATCAACTTTCTCGGATTCTGCCGAAACCAAATTCTTTGCTATTTTTGGGACCTCCATAAACCCACAACAATGATCTTTCAACTTTTTTTAAAAAAATTTGACGTGTTATTTTGGCATTTTCGCACGATCTTACGAGATTGCGAACATATCAACGTTCTCGGAATCTGCCGAAACCAAATTCTTGCAACTGTTTGGGACCTCCATACACCCACAACATTGATCTTTCAACTTTTTTTGAGAAAATTTGACGTGTTATTTTTGCATTTTCGCACGATCTTACGAGATTACGAACATATCAACTTTCTCGGAATCTGCCGAAACCAAATTCTTTGCTCTTTTTGGGACCTCCATACACCCACAACAATGATCTTTCAACTTTTTTTGAGAAAATTTGAAGTGTTATTTTGGCATTTTCGCACGATCTTACGAGATTGCGAACATATCAACTTTCTCGGAATCTGCCGAAACCAATTTCATGGCTCTTTTTGGGACCTCCATACACCCACAACATTGATCTTTCAACATTTTTTGAGAAAATTTGACGTGTTATTTTTGCATTTTCGCACGATCTTACGAGATTGCGAACATATCAACGTTCTCGGAATCTGCCGAAACCAAATTCTTGCCTCTTTTTGGGACCTCCATACACCCACAACAATGATCTTTCAACTTTTTTTGAGAAAATTTGACGTGTTATTTTAGCATTTTCGCACGATCTTACGAGATTGCGAACATATCAACTTTCTCGGATTCTGCCGAAACCAAATTCTTTGCTCTTTTTGGGACCTCCCACAACAATGATCTTTCAACTTTTTAAGAAAAAATTTGACGTGTTATTTTGGCATTTTCGCACGATCTTACGAGATTACGAACATATCAACGTTCTCGGAATCTGCCGAAACCAATTTCATGGCTCTTTTTGGGACCTCCATACACCCACAACATTGATCTTTCAAGTTTTTTTGAGAAAATTTGACGTGTTATTTTGTCATTTTCGCACCATCTTACGAGATTGCGAACATATCAACGTTCTCGGAATCTGCCGAAACCAAATTCTTGCAACTTTTTGGGACCTCCATACACCCACAACATTGATCTTTCAACTTTTTTTGAGAAAATTTGACATGTTATTTTGGCATTTTCGCACGATCTTACGAGATTGCGAACATATCAACTTTCTCGGAATCTGCCGAAATCAAATTCTTTGCTCTTTTAGGGACCTCCATAAACCCGCAACATTGATCTTTCAACTTTTTTTGAGAAAATTTGACGTGTTATTTTGGCATTTTCGCACGATCTTACGAGATTGCGAACATATCAACGTTCTCGGAATCTGCCGAAACCAAATTCTTGGCTCTTTTTAGGACTCCATACACCCACAACATTGATCTTTCAACTTTTTTTGAGAAAATTTGAAGTGTTATTTTGGCATTTTCGCACGATCTTACGAGATTGCGAACATATCAACTTTCTCGGAATCTGCCGAAACCAATTTCATGGCTCTTTTTGGGACCTCCATACACCCACAACATTGATCTTTCAACATTTTTTGAGAAAATTTGACGTGTTATTTTTGCATTTTCGCACGATCTTACGAGATTGCGAACATATCAACGTTCTCGGAATCTGCCGAAACCAATTTCATGCCTCTTTTTGGGACCTCCATACACCCACAACAATGATCTTTCAACATTTTTTGAGAAAATTTGACGTGTTATTTTAGCATTTTCGCACGACCTTACGAGATTGCGAACATATCAACTTTCTCGGAATCTGCCGAAACCAAATTCTTTGCTCTTTTTGGGACCTCCATAAACCCACAACAATGATCTTTCAACTTTTTAAAAAAAAATTTGACGTGTTATTTTGGCATTTTCGCACGATCTTACGAGATTGCGAACATATCAACTTTCTCGGAATCTGCCGAAACCAATTTCATGGCTCTTTTTGGGACCTCCATACACCCACAACATTGATCTTTCAAGTTTTTTTGAGAAAATTTGACGTGTTTTTTGTCATTTTCGCACGATCTTACGAGATTGCGAACATATCAACGTTCTCGGAATCAGCCGAAACCAAATTCTTGGCTCTTTTTAGGACCTCCATACACCCACAACATTGATCTTTCAACTTTTTTTGAGAAAATTTGACGTGTTATTTTGGCATTTTCGCACGATCTTACGAGATTGCGAACATATCAACGTTCTCGGAATCTGCCGAAACCAAATTCTTGGTTCTTTTTAGGACTCCATACACCCACAACATTGATCTTTCAACTTTTTTTGAGAAAATTTGAAGTGTTATTTTGGCATTTTCGCACGATCTTACGAGATTGCGAACATATCAACTTTCTCGGAATCTGCCGAAACCAATTTCATGGCTCTTTTTGGGACCTCCATACACCCACAACATTGATCTTTCAACATTTTTTGAGAAAATTTGACGTGTTATTTTTGCATTTTCGCACGATCTTACGAGAATGCGAACATATCAACTTTCTCGGAATCTGCCGAAACCAAATTCTTTGCTCTTTTTGGGACCTCCATACACCCACAACAATGATCTTTCAACTTTTTTTGAGAAAATTTGATGTGTTATTTTGGCATTTTCGCACGATCTTACGAGATTGCGAACATATCAACGTTCTCGGAATCTGCCGAAATCAAATTCTTGCCTCTTTTTGGGACCTCCATACACCCACAACAATGATCTTTCAACATTTTTTGAGAAAATTTGACATGTTATTTTAGCATTTTCGCACGACCTTACGAGATTGCGAACATATCAACTTTCTCGGAATCTGCTGAAACCAAATTCTTTGCTCTTTTTGGGACCTCCATAAACCCACAACAATGATCTTTCAACTTTTTTTAAAAAAATTTGACGTGTTATTTTGGCATTTTCGCACGATCTTACGAGATTGCGAACATATCAACGTTCTCGGAATCTGCCGAAACCAATTTCATGGCTCTTTTTGGGACCTCCATACACCCACAACATTGATCTTTCAAATTTTTTTGAGAAAATTTGACGTGTTATTTTGGCATTTTCGCACGATCTTACGAGATTGCGAACATATCAACGTTCTCGGAATCTGCCGAAACCAATTTCATGGCTCTTTTTGGGACCTCCATACACCCACAACATTGATCTTTCACGTTTTTTTGAGAAAATTTGACGTGTTATTTTGTCATTTTCGCACGATCTTACGAGATTGCGAACATATCAACGTTCTCGGAATCTGCCGAAACCAAATTCTTGCAACTTTTTGGGACCTCCATACACCCACAACAATGATCTTTCAACATTTTTTGAGAAAATTTGACGTGTTATTTTAGCATTTTCGCACGATCTTTCGAGATTGCGAACATATCAACTTTCTCGGAATCTGCCGAAACCAAATTCTTTGCTCTTTTTGGGACCTCCATAAACCGACAACAATGATCTTTCAACTTTTTTTAAAAAAAATTGACTTGTTATATTGGCATTTTCGCACGATCTTACGAGATTGCGAACATATCAACGTTCTCGGAATCTGCCGAAACCAAATTCTTGGCTCTTTTTGGGACCTCCATACACCCACAACATTGATCTTTCAACTTTTTTTGAGAAAATTTGACGTGTTATTTTGTCATTTTCGCACGATCTTACGAGATTGCGAACATATCAACGTTCTCGGAATCTGCGGAAACCAAATTCTTGCAACTTTTTGGGACCTCCATACACCCACAACAATGATCTTTCAACATTTTTTGAGAAAATTTGACGTGTTATTTTAGCATTTTCGCACGATCTTACGAGATTGCGAACATATCAACTTTCTCGGAATCTGCCGAAACCAATTTCATGGCTCTTTTTGGGACCTCCATACACCCACAACATTGATCTTTCAACATTTTTTGAGAAAATTTGACGTGTTATTTTTGCATTTTCGCACGATCTTACGAGATTGCGAACATATCAACGTTCTCGGAATCTGCCGAAACCAAATTCTTGCCTCTTTTTGGGACCTCCATACACCCACAACAATGATCTTTCAACTTTTTTTGAGAAAATTTGACGTGTTATTTTAGCATTTTCGCACGATCTTACGAGATTGCGAACATATCAACTTTCTCGGATTCTGCCGAAACCAAATTCTTTGCTATTTTTGGGACCTCCATAAACCCACAACAATGATCTTTCAACTTTTTTTAAAAAAATTTGACGTGTTATTTTGGCATTTTCGCACGATCTTACGAGATTGCGAACATATCAACGTTCTCGGAATCTGCCGAAACCAAATTCTTGCAACTGTTTGGGACCTCCATACACCCACAACATTGATCTTTCAACTTTTTTTGAGAAAATTTGACGTGTTATTTTTGCATTTTCGCACGATCTTACGAGATTACGAACATATCAACTTTCTCGGAATCTGCCGAAACCAAATTCTTTGCTCTTTTTGGGACCTCCATACACCCACAACAATGATCTTTCAACTTTTTTTGAGAAAATTTGAAGTGTTATTTTGGCATTTTCGCACGATCTTACGAGATTGCGAACATATCAACTTTCTCGGAATCTGCCGAAACCAATTTCATGGCTCTTTTTGGGACCTCCATACACCCACAACATTGATCTTTCAACATTTTTTGAGAAAATTTGACGTGTTATTTTTGCATTTTCGCACGATCTTACGAGATTGCGAACATATCAACGTTCTCGGAATCTGCCGAAACCAAATTCTTGCCTCTTTTTGGGACCTCCATACACCCACAACAATGATCTTTCAACTTTTTTTGAGAAAATTTGACGTGTTATTTTAGCATTTTCGCACGATCTTACGAGATTGCGAACATATCAACTTTCTCGGATTCTGCCGAAACCAAATTCTTTGCTCTTTTTGGGACCTCCCACAACAATGATCTTTCAACTTTTTAAGAAAAAATTTGACGTGTTATTTTGGCATTTTCGCACGATCTTACGAGATTACGAACATATCAACGTTCTCGGAATCTGCCGAAACCAATTTCATGGCTCTTTTTGGGACCTCCATACACCCACAACATTGATCTTTCAAGTTTTTTTGAGAAAATTTGACGTGTTATTTTGTCATTTTCGCACCATCTTACGAGATTGCGAACATATCAACGTTCTCGGAATCTGCCGAAACCAAATTCTTGCAACTTTTTGGGACCTCCATACACCCACAACATTGATCTTTCAACTTTTTTTGAGAAAATTTGACATGTTATTTTGGCATTTTCGCACGATCTTACGAGATTGCGAACATATCAACTTTCTCGGAATCTGCCGAAATCAAATTCTTTGCTCTTTTAGGGACCTCCATAAACCCGCAACATTGATCTTTCAACTTTTTTTGAGAAAATTTGACGTGTTATTTTGGCATTTTCGCACGATCTTACGAGATTGCGAACATATCAACGTTCTCGGAATCTGCCGAAACCAAATTCTTGGCTCTTTTTAGGACTCCATACACCCACAACATTGATCTTTCAACTTTTTTTGAGAAAATTTGAAGTGTTATTTTGGCATTTTCGCACGATCTTACGAGATTGCGAACATATCAACTTTCTCGGAATCTGCCGAAACCAATTTCATGGCTCTTTTTGGGACCTCCATACACCCACAACATTGATCTTTCAACATTTTTTGAGAAAATTTGACGTGTTATTTTTGCATTTTCGCACGATCTTACGAGATTGCGAACATATCAACGTTCTCGGAATCTGCCGAAACCAATTTCATGCCTCTTTTTGGGACCTCCATACACCCACAACAATGATCTTTCAACATTTTTTGAGAAAATTTGACGTGTTATTTTAGCATTTTCGCACGACCTTACGAGATTGCGAACATATCAACTTTCTCGGAATCTGCCGAAACCAAATTCTTTGCTCTTTTTGGGACCTCCATAAACCCACAACAATGATCTTTCAACTTTTTAAAAAAAAATTTGACGTGTTATTTTGGCATTTTCGCACGATCTTACGAGATTGCGAACATATCAACTTTCTCGGAATCTGCCGAAACCAATTTCATGGCTCTTTTTGGGACCTCCATACACCCACAACATTGATCTTTCAAGTTTTTTTGAGAAAATTTGACGTGTTTTTTGTCATTTTCGCACGATCTTACGAGATTGCGAACATATCAACGTTCTCGGAATCAGCCGAAACCAAATTCTTGGCTCTTTTTAGGACCTCCATACACCCACAACATTGATCTTTCAACTTTTTTTGAGAAAATTTGACGTGTTATTTTGGCATTTTCGCACGATCTTACGAGATTGCGAACATATCAACGTTCTCGGAATCTGCCGAAACCAAATTCTTGGTTCTTTTTAGGACTCCATACACCCACAACATTGATCTTTCAACTTTTTTTGAGAAAATTTGAAGTGTTATTTTGGCATTTTCGCACGATCTTACGAGATTGCGAACATATCAACTTTCTCGGAATCTGCCGAAACCAAATTCATGGCTCTTTTTGGGACCTCCATACACCCACAACATTGATCTTTCAACATTTTTTGAGAAAATTTGACGTGTTATTTTTGCATTTTCGCACGATCTTACGAGAATGCGAACATATCAACTTTCTCGGAATCTGCCGAAACCAAATTCTTTGCTCTTTTTGGGACCTCCATACACCCACAACAATGATCTTTCAACTTTTTTTGAGAAAATTTGATGTGTTATTTTGGCATTTTCGCACGATCTTACGAGATTGCGAACATATCAACGTTCTCGGAATCTGCCGAAATCAAATTCTTGCCTCTTTTTGGGACCTCCATACACCCACAACAATGATCTTTCAACATTTTTTGAGAAAATTTGACATGTTATTTTAGCATTTTCGCACGACCTTACGAGATTGCGAACATATCAACTTTCTCGGAATCTGCTGAAACCAAATTCTTTGCTCTTTTTGGGACCTCCATAAACCCACAACAATGATCTTTCAACTTTTTTTAAAAAAATTTGACGTGTTATTTTGGCATTTTCGCACGATCTTACGAGATTGCGAACATATCAACGTTCTCGGAATCTGCCGAAACCAATTTCATGGCTCTTTTTGGGACCTCCATACACCCACAACATTGATCTTTCAAATTTTTTTGAGAAAATTTGACGTGTTATTTTGGCATTTTCGCACGATCTTACGAGATTGCGAACATATCAACGTTCTCGGAATCTGCCGAAACCAATTTCATGGCTCTTTTTGGGACCTCCATACACCCACAACATTGATCTTTCACGTTTTTTTGAGAAAATTTGACGTGTTATTTTGTCATTTTCGCACGATCTTACGAGATTGCGAACATATCAACGTTCTCGGAATCTGCCGAAACCAAATTCTTGCAACTTTTTGGGACCTCCATACACCCACAACAATGATCTTTCAACATTTTTTGAGAAAATTTGACGTGTTATTTTAGCATTTTCGCACGATCTTTCGAGATTGCGAACATATCAACTTTCTCGGAATCTGCCGAAACCAAATTCTTTGCTCTTTTTGGGACCTCCATAAACCGACAACAATGATCTTTCAACTTTTTTTAAAAAAAATTGACTTGTTATATTGGCATTTTCGCACGATCTTACGAGATTGCGAACATATCAACGTTCTCGGAATCTGCCGAAACCAAATTCTTGGCTCTTTTTGGGACCTCCATACACCCACAACATTGATCTTTCAACTTTTTTTGAGAAAATTTGACGTGTTATTTTGTCATTTTCGCACGATCTTACGAGATTGCGAACATATCAACGTTCTCGGAATCTGCGGAAACCAAATTCTTGCAACTTTTTGGGACCTCCATACACCCACAACAATGATCTTTCAACATTTTTTGAGAAAATTTGACGTGTTATTTTAGCATTTTCGCACGATCTTACGAGATTGCGAACATATCAACTTTCTCGGAATCTGCCGAAACCAATTTCATGGCTCTTTTTGGGACCTCCATACACCCACAACATTGATCTTTCAACATTTTTTGAGAAAATTTGACGTGTTATTTTTGCATTTTCGCACGATCTTACGAGATTGCGAACATATCAACGTTCTCGGAATCTGCCGAAACCAAATTCTTGCCTCTTTTTGGGACCTCCATACACCCACAACAATGATCTTTCAACTTTTTTTGAGAAAATTTGACGTGTTATTTTAGCATTTTCGCACGATCTTACGAGATTGCGAACATATCAACTTTCTCGGATTCTGCCGAAACCAAATTCTTTGCTATTTTTGGGACCTCCATAAACCCACAACAATGATCTTTCAACTTTTTTTAAAAAAATTTGACGTGTTATTTTGGCATTTTCGCACGATCTTACGAGATTGCGAACATATCAACGTTCTCGGAATCTGCCGAAACCAAATTCTTGCAACTGTTTGGGACCTCCATACACCCACAACATTGATCTTTCAACTTTTTTTGAGAAAATTTGACGTGTTATTTTTGCATTTTCGCACGATCTTACGAGATTACGAACATATCAACTTTCTCGGAATCTGCCGAAACCAAATTCTTTGCTCTTTTTGGGACCTCCATACACCCACAACAATGATCTTTCAACTTTTTTTGAGAAAATTTGAAGTGTTATTTTGGCATTTTCGCACGATCTTACGAGATTGCGAACATATCAACTTTCTCGGAATCTGCCGAAACCAATTTCATGGCTCTTTTTGGGACCTCCATACACCCACAACATTGATCTTTCAACATTTTTTGAGAAAATTTGACGTGTTATTTTTGCATTTTCGCACGATCTTACGAGATTGCGAACATATCAACGTTCTCGGAATCTGCCGAAACCAAATTCTTGCCTCTTTTTGGGACCTCCATACACCCACAACAATGATCTTTCAACTTTTTTTGAGAAAATTTGACGTGTTATTTTAGCATTTTCGCACGATCTTACGAGATTGCGAACATATCAACTTTCTCGGATTCTGCCGAAACCAAATTCTTTGCTCTTTTTGGGACCTCCCACAACAATGATCTTTCAACTTTTTAAGAAAAAATTTGACGTGTTATTTTGGCATTTTCGCACGATCTTACGAGATTACGAACATATCAACGTTCTCGGAATCTGCCGAAACCAATTTCATGGCTCTTTTTGGGACCTCCATACACCCACAACATTGATCTTTCAAGTTTTTTTGAGAAAATTTGACGTGTTATTTTGTCATTTTCGCACCATCTTACGAGATTGCGAACATATCAACGTTCTCGGAATCTGCCGAAACCAAATTCTTGCAACTTTTTGGGACCTCCATACACCCACAACATTGATCTTTCAACTTTTTTTGAGAAAATTTGACATGTTATTTTGGCATTTTCGCACGATCTTACGAGATTGCGAACATATCAACTTTCTCGGAATCTGCCGAAATCAAATTCTTTGCTCTTTTAGGGACCTCCATAAACCCGCAACATTGATCTTTCAACTTTTTTTGAGAAAATTTGACGTGTTATTTTGGCATTTTCGCACGATCTTACGAGATTGCGAACATATCAACGTTCTCGGAATCTGCCGAAACCAAATTCTTGGCTCTTTTTAGGACTCCATACACCCACAACATTGATCTTTCAACTTTTTTTGAGAAAATTTGAAGTGTTATTTTGGCATTTTCGCACGATCTTACGAGATTGCGAACATATCAACTTTCTCGGAATCTGCCGAAACCAATTTCATGGCTCTTTTTGGGACCTCCATACACCCACAACATTGATCTTTCAACATTTTTTGAGAAAATTTGACGTGTTATTTTTGCATTTTCGCACGATCTTACGAGATTGCGAACATATCAACGTTCTCGGAATCTGCCGAAACCAATTTCATGCCTCTTTTTGGGACCTCCATACACCCACAACAATGATCTTTCAACATTTTTTGAGAAAATTTGACGTGTTATTTTAGCATTTTCGCACGACCTTACGAGATTGCGAACATATCAACTTTCTCGGAATCTGCCGAAACCAAATTCTTTGCTCTTTTTGGGACCTCCATAAACCCACAACAATGATCTTTCAACTTTTTAAAAAAAAATTTGACGTGTTATTTTGGCATTTTCGCACGATCTTACGAGATTGCGAACATATCAACTTTCTCGGAATCTGCCGAAACCAATTTCATGGCTCTTTTTGGGACCTCCATACACCCACAACATTGATCTTTCAAGTTTTTTTGAGAAAATTTGACGTGTTTTTTGTCATTTTCGCACGATCTTACGAGATTGCGAACATATCAACGTTCTCGGAATCAGCCGAAACCAAATTCTTGGCTCTTTTTAGGACCTCCATACACCCACAACATTGATCTTTCAACTTTTTTTGAGAAAATTTGACGTGTTATTTTGGCATTTTCGCACGATCTTACGAGATTGCGAACATATCAACGTTCTCGGAATCTGCCGAAACCAAATTCTTGGTTCTTTTTAGGACTCCATACACCCACAACATTGATCTTTCAACTTTTTTTGAGAAAATTTGAAGTGTTATTTTGGCATTTTCGCACGATCTTACGAGATTGCGAACATATCAACTTTCTCGGAATCTGCCGAAACCAATTTCATGGCTCTTTTTGGGACCTCCATACACCCACAACATTGATCTTTCAACATTTTTTGAGAAAATTTGACGTGTTATTTTTGCATTTTCGCACGATCTTACGAGAATGCGAACATATCAACTTTCTCGGAATCTGCCGAAACCAAATTCTTTGCTCTTTTTGGGACCTCCATACACCCACAACAATGATCTTTCAACTTTTTTTGAGAAAATTTGATGTGTTATTTTGGCATTTTCGCACGATCTTACGAGATTGCGAACATATCAACGTTCTCGGAATCTGCCGAAATCAAATTCTTGCCTCTTTTTGGGACCTCCATACACCCACAACAATGATCTTTCAACATTTTTTGAGAAAATTTGACATGTTATTTTAGCATTTTCGCACGACCTTACGAGATTGCGAACATATCAACTTTCTCGGAATCTGCTGAAACCAAATTCTTTGCTCTTTTTGGGACCTCCATAAACCCACAACAATGATCTTTCAACTTTTTTTAAAAAAATTTGACGTGTTATTTTGGCATTTTCGCACGATCTTACGAGATTGCGAACATATCAACGTTCTCGGAATCTGCCGAAACCAATTTCATGGCTCTTTTTGGGACCTCCATACACCCACAACATTGATCTTTCAAATTTTTTTGAGAAAATTTGACGTGTTATTTTGGCATTTTCGCACGATCTTACGAGATTGCGAACATATCAACGTTCTCGGAATCTGCCGAAACCAATTTCATGGCTCTTTTTGGGACCTCCATACACCCACAACATTGATCTTTCACGTTTTTTTGAGAAAATTTGACGTGTTATTTTGTCATTTTCGCACGATCTTACGAGATTGCGAACATATCAACGTTCTCGGAATCTGCCGAAACTAAATTCTTGCAACTTTTTGGGACCTCCATACACCCACAACAATGATCTTTCAACATTTTTTGAGAAAATTTGACGTGTTATTTTAGCATTTTCGCACGATCTTTCGAGATTGCGAACATATCAACTTTCTCGGAATCTGCCGAAACCAAATTCTTTGCTCTTTTTGGGACCTCCATAAACCGACAACAATGATCTTTCAACTTTTTTAAAAAAAATTTGACTTGTTATTTTGGCATTTTCGCACGATCTTACGAGATTGCGAACATATCAACGTTCTCGGAATCTGCCGAAACCAATTTCATGCCTCTTTTTGGGACCTCCATACACCCACAACAATGATCTTTCAACATTTTTTGAGAAAATTTGACGTGTTATTTTGGCATTTTCGCACGATCTTACGAGATTGCGAACATATCAACTTTCTCGGAATCTGCCGAAACCAATTTCATGGCTCTTTTTGGGACCTCCATACACCCACAACAATGATCTTTCAACATTTTTTGAGAAAATTTGACGTGTTATTTTAGCATTTTCGCACGACCTTACGAGATTGCGAACATATCAACTTTCTCGGAATCTGCCGAAACCAATTTCATGGCTCTTTTTGGGACCTCCATACACCCACAACATTGATCTTTCAAGTTTTTTTGAGAAAATTTGACGTGTTTTTTTGTCATTTTCGCACGATCTTACGAGATTGCGAACATATCAACGTTCTCGGAATCAGCCGAAACCAAATTCTTGGCTCTTTTTAGGACCTCCATACACCCACAACATTGATCTTTCAACTTTTTTTGAGAAAATTTGACGTGTTATTTTGGCATTTTCGCACGATCTTACGAGATTGCGAACATATCAACGTTCTCGGAATCTGCCGAAACCAAATTCTTGGCTCTTTTTAGGACTCCATACACCCACAACATTAATCTTTCAACTTTTTTTGAGAAAATTTGAAGTGTTATTTTGGCATTTTCGCACGATCTGACGAGATTGCGAACATATCAACTTTCTCGGAATCTGCCGAAACCAATTACATGGCTCTTTTTGGGACCTCCATACACCCACAACATTGATCTTTCAACTTTTTTTGAGAAAATTTGACGTGTTATTTTTGCATTTTCGCACGATCTTACGAGATTACGAACATATCAACTTTCTCGGAATCTGCCGAAACCAAATTCTTTGCTCTTTTTGGGACCTCCATACACCCACAACAATGATCTTTCAACTTTTTTTGAGAAAATTTGAAGTGTTATTTTGGCATTTTCGCACGATCTTACGAGATTGCGAACATATCAACTTTCTCGGAATCTGCCGAAACCAATTACATGGCTCTTTTTGGGACCTCCATACACCCACAACATTGATCTTTCAACATTTTTTGAGAAAATTTGACGTGTTATTTTTGCATTTTCGCACGATCTTACGAGATTGCGAACATATCAACGTTCTCGGAATCTGCCGAAACCAAATTCTTGCCTCTTTTTGGGACCTCCATACACCCACAACAATGATCTTTCAACATTTTTTGAGAAAATTTGACGTGTTATTTTGGCATTTTCGCACGATCTTACGAGATTGCGAACATATCAACTTTCTCGGAATCTGCCGAAACCAATTTCATGGCTCTTTTTGGGACCTCCATACACCCACAACATTGATCTTTCAAGTTTTTTTGAGAAAATTTGACGTGTTTTTTTGTCATTTTCGCACGATCTTACGAGATTGCGAACATATCAACGTTCTCGGAATCAGCCGAAACCAAATTCTTGGCTCTTTTTAGGACCTCCATACACCCACAACATTGATCTTTCAACTTTTTTTGAGAAAATTTGACGTGTTATTTTGGCATTTTCGCACGATCTTACGAGATTGCGAACATATCAACGTTCTCGGAATCAGCCGAAACCAAATTCTTGGCTCTTTTTAGGACCTCCATACACCCACAACATTGATCTTTCAACTTTTTTTGAGAAAATTTGACGTGTTATTTTGGCATTTTCGCACGATCTTACGAGATTGCGAACATATCAACGTTCTCGGAATCTGCCGAAACCAAATTCTTGGCTCTTTTTAGGACTCCATACACCCACAACATTGATCTTTCAACTTTTTTTGAGAAAATTTGAAGTGTTATTTTGGCATTTTCGCACGATCTTACGAGATTGCGAACATATCAACTTTCTCGGAATCTGCCGAAACCAATTACATGGCTCTTTTTGGGACCTCCATACACCCACAACATTGATCTTTCAACATTTTTTGAGAAAATTTGACGTGTTATTTTTGCATTTTCGCACGATCTTTCGAGATTGCGAACATAACAACTTTCTCGGAATCTGCCGAAACCAAATTCTTTGCTCTTTTTGGGACCTCCATAAACCGACAACAATGATCTTTCAACTTTTTTTAAAAAAATTTGACTTGTTATATTGGCATTTTCGCACGATCTTACGAGATTGCGAACATATCAACGTTCTCGGAATCTGCCGAAACCAAATTCTTGGCTCTTTTTGGGACCTCCATACACCCACAACATTGATCTTTCAAGTTTTTTTGAGAAAATTTGACGTGTTATTTTGTCATTTTCGCACGATCTTACGAGATTGCGAACATATCAACGTTCTCGGAATCTGCCGAAACCAAATTCTTGCAACTTTTTGGGACCTCCATACACCCACAACAATGATCTTTCAACATTTTTTGAGAAAATTTGACGTGTTATTTTAGCATTTTCGCACGATCTTTCGAGATTGCGAACATATCAACTTTCTCGGAATCTGCCGAAACCAAATTCTTTGCTCTTTTTGGGACCTCCATAAACCGACAACAATGATCTTTCAACTTTTTTAAAAAAAATTTGACTTGTTATTTTGGCATTTTCGCACGATCTTACGAGATTGCGAACATATCAACGTTCTCGGAATCTGCCGAAACCAATTTCATGCCTCTTTTTGGGACCTCCATACACCCACAACAATGATCTTTCAACATTTTTTGAGAAAATTTGACGTGTTATTTTGACATTTTCGCACGATCTTACGAGATTGCGAACATATCAACTTTCTCGGAATCTGCCGAAACCAATTTCATGGCTCTTTTTGGGACCTCCATACACCCACAACAATGATCTTTCAACATTTTTTGAGAAAATTTGACGTGTTATTTTAGCATTTTCGCACGACCTTACGAGATTGCGAACATATCAACTTTCTCGGAATCTGCCGAAACCAATTTCATGGCTCTTTTTGGGACCTCCATACACCCACAACATTGATCTTTCAAGTTTTTTTGAGAAAATTTGACGTGTTTTTTTGTCATTTTCGCACGATCTTACGAGATTGCGAACATATCAACGTTCTCGGAATCAGCCGAAACCAAATTCTTGGCTCTTTTTAGGACCTCCATACACCCACAACATTGATCTTTCAACTTTTTTTGAGAAAATTTGACGTGTTATTTTGGCATTTTCGCACGATCTTACGAGATTGCGAACATATCAACGTTCTCGGAATCTGCCGAAACCAAATTCTTGGCTCTTTTTAGGACTCCATACACCCACAACATTGATCTTTCAACTTTTTTTGAGAAAATTTGAAGTGTTATTTTGGCATTTTCGCACGATCTTACGAGATTGCGAACATATCAACTTTCTCGGAATCTGCCGAAACCAATTACATGGCTCTTTTTGGGACCTCCATACACCCACAACATTGATCTTTCAACATTTTTTGAGAAAATTTGACGTGTTATTTTTGCATTTTCGCACGATCTTACGAGATTGCGAACATATCAACGTTCTCGGAATCTGCCGAAACCAAATTCTTGCCTCTTTTTGGGACCTCCATACACCCACAACAATGATCTTTCAACATTTTTTGAGAAAATTTGACGTGTTATTTTGGCATTTTCGCACGATCTTACGAGATTGCGAACATATCAACTTTCTCGGAATCTGCCGAAACCAATTTCATGGCTCTTTTTGGGACCTCCATACACCCACAACATTGATCTTTCAAGTTTTTTTGAGAAAATTTGACGTGTTTTTTTGTCATTTTCGCACGATCTTACGAGATTGCGAACATATCAACGTTCTCGGAATCAGCCGAAACCAAATTCTTGGCTCTTTTTAGGACCTCCATACACCCACAACATTGATCTTTCAACTTTTTTTGAGAAAATTTGACGTGTTATTTTGGCATTTTCGCACGATCTTACGAGATTGCGAACATATCAACGTTCTCGGAATCAGCCGAAACCAAATTCTTGGCTCTTTTTAGGACCTCCATACACCCACAACATTGATCTTTCAACTTTTTTTGAGAAAATTTGACGTGTTATTTTGGCATTTTCGCACGATCTTACGAGATTGCGAACATATCAACGTTCTCGGAATCTGCCGAAACCAAATTCTTGGCTCTTTTTAGGACTCCATACACCCACAACATTGATCTTTCAACTTTTTTTGAGAAAATTTGAAGTGTTATTTTGGCATTTTCGCACGATCTTACGAGATTGCGAACATATCAACTTTCTCGGAATCTGCCGAAACCAATTACATGGCTCTTTTTGGGACCTCCATACACCCACAACATTGATCTTTCAACATTTTTTGAGAAAATTTGACGTGTTATTTTTGCATTTTCGCACGATCTTTCGAGATTGCGAACATAACAACTTTCTCGGAATCTGCCGAAACCAAATTCTTTGCTCTTTTTGGGACCTCCATAAACCGACAACAATGATCTTTCAACTTTTTTTAAAAAAATTTGACTTGTTATATTGGCATTTTCGCACGATCTTACGAGATTGCGAACATATCAACGTTCTCGGAATCTGCCAAAACCAAATTCTTGGCTCTTTTTGGGACCTCCATACACCCACAACATTGATCTTTCAAGTTTTTTTGAGAAAATTTGACGTGTTATTTTGTCATTTTCGCACGATCTTACGAGATTGCGAACATATCAACGTTCTCGGAATCTGCCGAAACCAAATTCTTGCAACTTTTTGGGACCTCCATACACCCACAACAATGATCTTTCAACATTTTTTGAGAAAATTTGACGTGTTATTTTAGCATTTTCGCACGATCTTTCGAGATTGCGAACATATCAACTTTCTCGGAATCTGCCGAAACCAAATTCTTTGCTCTTTTTGGGACCTCCATAAACCGACAACAATGATCTTTCAACTTTTTAAAAAAAAATTTGACTTGTTATTTTGGCATTTTCGCACGATCTTACGAGATTGCGAACATATCAACGTTCTCGGAATCTGCCGAAACCAATTTCATGCCTCTTTTTGGGACCTCCATACACCCACAACAATGATCTTTCAACATTTTTTGAGAAAATTTGACGTGTTATTTTGACATTTTCGCACGATCTTACGAGATTGCGAACATATCAACTTTCTCGGAATCTGCCGAAACCAATTTCATGGCTCTTTTTGGGACCTCCATACACCCACAACAATGATCTTTCAACATTTTTTGAGAAAATTTGACGTGTTATTTTAGCATTTTCGCACGACCTTACGAGATTGCGAACATATCAACTTTCTCGGAATCTGCCGAAACCAATTTCATGGCTCTTTTTGGGACCTCCATACACCCACAACATTGATCTTTCAAGTTTTTTTGAGAAAATTTGACGTGTTTTTTTGTCATTTTCGCACGATCTTACGAGATTGCGAACATATCAACGTTCTCGGAATCAGCCGAAACCAAATTCTTGGCTCTTTTTAGGACCTCCATACACCCACAACATTGATCTTTCAACTTTTTTTGAGAAAATTTGACGTGTTATTTTGGCATTTTCGCACGATCTTACGAGATTGAGAACATATCAACGTTCTCGGAATCTGCCGAAACCAAATTCTTGGCTCTTTTTAGGACTCCATACACCCACAACATTGATCTTTCAACTTTTTTTGAGAAAATTTGACGTGTTATTTTGGCATTTTCGCACGATCTTACGAGATTGCGAACATATCAACTTTCTCGGAATCTGCCGAAACCAATTACATGGCTCTTTTTGGGACCTCCATACACCCACAACATTGAGCTTTCAACATTTTTTGAGAAAATTTGACGTGTTATTTTTGCATTTTCGCACGATCTTACGAGATTGCGAATATATCAACGTTCTCGGAATCTGCCGAAACCAAATTCTTGCCTCTTTTTGGGACCTCCATACACCCACAACAATGATCTTTCAACATTTTTTGAGAAAATTTGACGTGTTATTTTGGCATTTTCGCACGATCTTACGAGATTGCGAACATATCAACTTTCTCGGAATCTGCCGAAACCAATTTCATGGCTCTTTTTGGGACCTCCATACACCCACAACATTGATCTTTCAAGTTTTTTTGAGAAAATTTGACGTGTTTTTTTGTCATTTTCGCACGATCTTACGAGATTGCGAACATATCAACGTTCTCGGAATCAGCCGAAACCAAATTCTTGGCTCTTTTTAGGACCTCCATACACCCACAACATTGATCTTTCAACTTTTTTTGAGAAAATTTGACGTGTTATTTTGGCATTTTCGCACGATCTTACGAGATTGCGAACATATCAACGTTCTCGGAATCAGCCGAAACCAAATTCTTGGCTCTTTTTAGGACCTCCATACACCCACAACATTGATCTTTCAACTTTTTTTGAGAAAATTTGACGTGTTATTTTGGCATTTTCGCACGATCTTACGAGATTGCGAACATATCAACGTTCTCGGAATCTGCCGAAACCAAATTCTTGGCTCTTTTTAGGACTCCATACACCCACAACATTAATCTTTCAACTTTTTTTGAGAAAATTTGAAGTGTTATTTTGGCATTTTCGCACGATCTGACGAGATTGCGAACATATCAACTTTCTCGGAATCTGCCGAAACCAATTACATGGCTCTTTTTGGGACCTCCATACACCCACAACATTGATCTTTCAACTTTTTTTGAGAAAATTTGACGTGTTATTTTTGCATTTTCGCACGATCTTACGAGATTACGAACATATCAACTTTCTCGGAATCTGCCGAAACCAAATTCTTTGCTCTTTTTGGGACCTCCATACACCCACAACAATGATCTTTCAACTTTTTTTGAGAAAATTTGAAGTGTTATTTTGGCATTTTCGCACGATCTTACGAGATTGCGAACATATCAACTTTCTCGGAATCTGCCGAAACCAATTACATGGCTCTTTTTGGGACCTCCATACACCCACAACATTGATCTTTCAACATTTTTTGAGAAAATTTGACGTGTTATTTTTGCATTTTCGCACGATCTTACGAGATTGCGAACATATCAACGTTCTCGGAATCTGCCGAAACCAAATTCTTGCCTCTTTTTGGGACCTCCATACACCCACAACAATGATCTTTCAACATTTTTTGAGAAAATTTGACGTGTTATTTTGGCATTTTCGCACGATCTTACGAGATTGCGAACATATCAACTTTCTCGGAATCTGCCGAAACCAATTTCATGGCTCTTTTTGGGACCTCCATACACCCACAACATTGATCTTTCAAGTTTTTTTGAGAAAATTTGACGTGTTTTTTTGTCATTTTCGCACGATCTTACGAGATTGCGAACATATCAACGTTCTCGGAATCAGCCGAAACCAAATTCTTGGCTCTTTTTAGGACCTCCATACACCCACAACATTGATCTTTCAACTTTTTTTGAGAAAATTTGACGTGTTATTTTGGCATTTTCGCACGATCTTACGAGATTGCGAACATATCAACGTTCTCGGAATCAGCCGAAACCAAATTCTTGGCTCTTTTTAGGACCTCCATACACCCACAACATTGATCTTTCAACTTTTTTTGAGAAAATTTGACGTGTTATTTTGGCATTTTCGCACGATCTTACGAGATTGCGAACATATCAACGTTCTCGGAATCTGCCGAAACCAAATTCTTGGCTCTTTTTAGGACTCCATACACCCACAACATTGATCTTTCAACTTTTTTTGAGAAAATTTGAAGTGTTATTTTGGCATTTTCGCACGATCTTACGAGATTGCGAACATATCAACTTTCTCGGAATCTGCCGAAACCAATTACATGGCTCTTTTTGGGACCTCCATACACCCACAACATTGATCTTTCAACATTTTTTGAGAAAATTTGACGTGTTATTTTTGCATTTTCGCACGATCTTTCGAGATTGCGAACATAACAACTTTCTCGGAATCTGCCGAAACCAAATTCTTTGCTCTTTTTGGGACCTCCATAAACCGACAACAATGATCTTTCAACTTTTTTTAAAAAAATTTGACTTGTTATATTGGCATTTTCGCACGATCTTACGAGATTGCGAACATATCAACGTTCTCGGAATCTGCCGAAACCAAATTCTTGGCTCTTTTTGGGACCTCCATACACCCACAACATTGATCTTTCAAGTTTTTTTGAGAAAATTTGACGTGTTATTTTGTCATTTTCGCACGATCTTACGAGATTGCGAACATATCAACGTTCTCGGAATCTGCCGAAACCAAATTCTTGCAACTTTTTGGGACCTCCATACACCCACAACAATGATCTTTCAACATTTTTTGAGAAAATTTGACGTGTTATTTTAGCATTTTCGCACGATCTTTCGAGATTGCGAACATATCAACTTTCTCGGAATCTGCCGAAACCAAATTCTTTGCTCTTTTTGGGACCTCCATAAACCGACAACAATGATCTTTCAACTTTTTTAAAAAAAATTTGACTTGTTATTTTGGCATTTTCGCACGATCTTACGAGATTGCGAACATATCAACGTTCTCGGAATCTGCCGAAACCAATTTCATGCCTCTTTTTGGGACCTCCATACACCCACAACAATGATCTTTCAACATTTTTTGAGAAAATTTGACGTGTTATTTTGACATTTTCGCACGATCTTACGAGATTGCGAACATATCAACTTTCTCGGAATCTGCCGAAACCAATTTCATGGCTCTTTTTGGGACCTCCATACACCCACAACAATGATCTTTCAACATTTTTTGAGAAAATTTGACGTGTTATTTTAGCATTTTCGCACGACCTTACGAGATTGCGAACATATCAACTTTCTCGGAATCTGCCGAAACCAATTTCATGGCTCTTTTTGGGACCTCCATACACCCACAACATTGATCTTTCAAGTTTTTTTGAGAAAATTTGACGTGTTTTTTTGTCATTTTCGCACGATCTTACGAGATTGCGAACATATCAACGTTCTCGGAATCAGCCGAAACCAAATTCTTGGCTCTTTTTAGGACCTCCATACACCCACAACATTGATCTTTCAACTTTTTTTGAGAAAATTTGACGTGTTATTTTGGCATTTTCGCACGATCTTACGAGATTGCGAACATATCAACGTTCTCGGAATCTGCCGAAACCAAATTCTTGGCTCTTTTTAGGACTCCATACACCCACAACATTGATCTTTCAACTTTTTTTGAGAAAATTTGAAGTGTTATTTTGGCATTTTCGCACGATCTTACGAGATTGCGAACATATCAACTTTCTCGGAATCTGCCGAAACCAATTACATGGCTCTTTTTGGGACCTCCATACACCCACAACATTGATCTTTCAACATTTTTTGAGAAAATTTGACGTGTTATTTTTGCATTTTCGCACGATCTTACGAGATTGCGAACATATCAACGTTCTCGGAATCTGCCGAAACCAAATTCTTGCCTCTTTTTGGGACCTCCATACACCCACAACAATGATCTTTCAACATTTTTTGAGAAAATTTGACGTGTTATTTTGGCATTTTCGCACGATCTTACGAGATTGCGAACATATCAACTTTCTCGGAATCTGCCGAAACCAATTTCATGGCTCTTTTTGGGACCTCCATACACCCACAACATTGATCTTTCAAGTTTTTTTGAGAAAATTTGACGTGTTTTTTTGTCATTTTCGCACGATCTTACGAGATTGCGAACATATCAACGTTCTCGGAATCAGCCGAAACCAAATTCTTGGCTCTTTTTAGGACCTCCATACACCCACAACATTGATCTTTCAACTTTTTTTGAGAAAATTTGACGTGTTATTTTGGCATTTTCGCACGATCTTACGAGATTGCGAACATATCAACGTTCTCGGAATCAGCCGAAACCAAATTCTTGGCTCTTTTTAGGACCTCCATACACCCACAACATTGATCTTTCAACTTTTTTTGAGAAAATTTGACGTGTTATTTTGGCATTTTCGCACGATCTTACGAGATTGCGAACATATCAACGTTCTCGGAATCTGCCGAAACCAAATTCTTGGCTCTTTTTAGGACTCCATACACCCACAACATTGATCTTTCAACTTTTTTTGAGAAAATTTGAAGTGTTATTTTGGCATTTTCGCACGATCTTACGAGATTGCGAACATATCAACTTTCTCGGAATCTGCCGAAACCAATTACATGGCTCTTTTTGGGACCTCCATACACCCACAACATTGATCTTTCAACATTTTTTGAGAAAATTTGACGTGTTATTTTTGCATTTTCGCACGATCTTTCGAGATTGCGAACATAACAACTTTCTCGGAATCTGCCGAAACCAAATTCTTTGCTCTTTTTGGGACCTCCATAAACCGACAACAATGATCTTTCAACTTTTTTTAAAAAAATTTGACTTGTTATATTGGCATTTTCGCACGATCTTACGAGATTGCGAACATATCAACGTTCTCGGAATCTGCCAAAACCAAATTCTTGGCTCTTTTTGGGACCTCCATACACCCACAACATTGATCTTTCAAGTTTTTTTGAGAAAATTTGACGTGTTATTTTGTCATTTTCGCACGATCTTACGAGATTGCGAACATATCAACGTTCTCGGAATCTGCCGAAACCAAATTCTTGCAACTTTTTGGGACCTCCATACACCCACAACAATGATCTTTCAACATTTTTTGAGAAAATTTGACGTGTTATTTTAGCATTTTCGCACGATCTTTCGAGATTGCGAACATATCAACTTTCTCGGAATCTGCCGAAACCAAATTCTTTGCTCTTTTTGGGACCTCCATAAACCGACAACAATGATCTTTCAACTTTTTAAAAAAAAATTTGACTTGTTATTTTGGCATTTTCGCACGATCTTACGAGATTGCGAACATATCAACGTTCTCGGAATCTGCCGAAACCAATTTCATGCCTCTTTTTGGGACCTCCATACACCCACAACAATGATCTTTCAACATTTTTTGAGAAAATTTGACGTGTTATTTTGACATTTTCGCACGATCTTACGAGATTGCGAACATATCAACTTTCTCGGAATCTGCCGAAACCAATTTCATGGCTCTTTTTGGGACCTCCATACACCCACAACAATGATCTTTCAACATTTTTTGAGAAAATTTGACGTGTTATTTTAGCATTTTCGCACGACCTTACGAGATTGCGAACATATCAACTTTCTCGGAATCTGCCGAAACCAATTTCATGGCTCTTTTTGGGACCTCCATACACCCACAACATTGATCTTTCAAGTTTTTTTGAGAAAATTTGACGTGTTTTTTTGTCATTTTCGCACGATCTTACGAGATTGCGAACATATCAACGTTCTCGGAATCAGCCGAAACCAAATTCTTGGCTCTTTTTAGGACCTCCATACACCCACAACATTGATCTTTCAACTTTTTTTGAGAAAATTTGACGTGTTATTTTGGCATTTTCGCACGATCTTACGAGATTGAGAACATATCAACGTTCTCGGAATCTGCCGAAACCAAATTCTTGGCTCTTTTTAGGACTCCATACACCCACAACATTGATCTTTCAACTTTTTTTGAGAAAATTTGACGTGTTATTTTGGCATTTTCGCACGATCTTACGAGATTGCGAACATATCAACTTTCTCGGAATCTGCCGAAACCAATTACATGGCTCTTTTTGGGACCTCCATACACCCACAACATTGAGCTTTCAACATTTTTTGAGAAAATTTGACGTGTTATTTTTGCATTTTCGCACGATCTTACGAGATTGCGAATATATCAACGTTCTCGGAATCTGCCGAAACCAAATTCTTGCCTCTTTTTGGGACCTCCATACACCCACAACAATGATCTTTCAACATTTTTTGAGAAAATTTGACGTGTTATTTTGGCATTTTCGCACGATCTTACGAGATTGCGAACATATCAACTTTCTCGGAATCTGCCGAAACCAATTTCATGGCTCTTTTTGGGACCTCCATACACCCACAACATTGATCTTTCAAGTTTTTTTGAGAAAATTTGACGTGTTTTTTTGTCATTTTCGCACGATCTTACGAGATTGCGAACATATCAACGTTCTCGGAATCAGCCGAAACCAAATTCTTGGCTCTTTTTAGGACCTCCATACACCCACAACATTGATCTTTCAACTTTTTTTGAGAAAATTTGACGTGTTATTTTGGCATTTTCGCACGATCTTACGAGATTGCGAACATATCAACGTTCTCGGAATCAGCCGAAACCAAATTCTTGGCTCTTTTTAGGACCTCCATACACCCACAACATTGATCTTTCAACTTTTTTTGAGAAAATTTGACGTGTTATTTTGGCATTTTCGCACGATCTTACGAGATTGCGAACATATCAACGTTCTCGGAATCTGCCGAAACCAAATTCTTGGCTCTTTTTAGGACTCCATACACCCACAACATTGATCTTTCAACTTTTTTTGAGAAAATTTGAAGTGTTATTTTGGCATTTTCGCACGATCTGACGAGATTGCGAACATATCAACTTTCTCGGAATCTGCCGAAACCAATTACATGGCTCTTTTTGGGACCTCCATACACCCACAACATTGATCTTTCAACATTTTTTGAGAAAATTTGACGTGTTATTTTTGCATTTTCGCACGATCTTACGAGATTGCGAACATATCAACGTTCTCGGAATCTGCCGAAACCAAATTCTTGCCTCTTTTTGGGACCTCCATACACCCACAACAATGATCTTTCAACATTTTTTGAGAAAATTTGACGTGTTATTTTGGCATTTTCGCACGATCTTACGAGATTGCGAACATATCAACTTTCTCGGAATCTGCCGAAACCAATTTCATGGCTCTTTTTGGGACCTCCATACACCCACAACATTGATCTTTCAAGTTTTTTTGAGAAAATTTGACGTGTTTTTTTGTCATTTTCGCACGATCTTACGAGATTGCGAACATATCAACGTTCTCGGAATCAGCCGAAACCAAATTCTTGGCTCTTTTTAGGACCTCCATACACCCACAACATTGATCTTTCAACTTTTTTTGAGAAAATTTGACGTGTTATTTTGGCATTTTCGCACGATCTTACGAGATTGCGAACATATCAACGTTCTCGGAATCTGCCGAAACCAAATTCTTGCCTCTTTTTGGGACCTCCATACACCCACAACAATGATCTTTCAACTTTTTTTGAGAAAATTTGACGTGTTATTTTAGCATTTTCGCACGATCTTACGAGATTGCGAACATATCAACTTTCTCGGATTCTGCCGAAACCAAATTCTTTGCTATTTTTGGGACCTCCATAAACCCACAACAATGATCTTTCAACTTTTTTAAAAAAAATTTGACGTGTTATTTTGGCATTTTCGCACGATCTTACGAGATTGCGAACATATCAACTTTCTCGGAATCTGCCGAAACCAATTACATGGCTCTTTTTGGGACCTCCATACACCCACAACATTGATCTTTCAACATTTTTTGAGAAAATTTGACGTGTTATTTTTGCATTTTCGCACGATCTTACGAGATTGCGAACATATCAACGTTCTCGGAATCTGCCGAAACCAAATTCTTGGCTCTTTTTCGGACCTCCATACACCCACAACAATGATCTTTCAACTTTTTTTGAGAAAATTTGACGTGTTATTTTGGCATTTTCGCACGATCTTACGAGATTGCGAACATATCAACGTTCTCGGAATCTGCCGAAACCAAATTCTTGGCTCTTTTTAGGACTCCATACACCCACAACATTGATCTTTCAACTTTTTTTGAGAAAATTTGAAGTGTTATTTTGGCATTTTCGCACGATCTTACGAGATTGCGAACATATCAACTTTCTCGGAATATGCCGAAACCAATTACATGGCTCTTTTTGGGACCTCCATACACCCACAACATTGATCTTTCAACATTTTTTGAGAAAATTTGACGTGTTCTTTTTGCATTTTCGCACGATCTTACGAGATTGCGAACATATCAACGTTCTCGGAATCAGCCGAAACCAAATTCTTGGCTCTTTTTAGGACCTCCATACACCCACAACATTGATCTTTCAACTTTTTTTGAGAAAATTTGACGTGTTATTTTGGCATTTTCGCACGATCTTACGAGATTGCGAACATATCAACGTTCTCGGAATCAGCCGAAACCAAATTCTTGGCTCTTTTTAGGACCTCCATACACCCACAACATTGATCTTTCAACTTTTTTTGAGAAAATTTGACGTGTTATTTTGGCATTTTCGCACGATCTTACGAGATTGCGAACATATCAACGTTCTCGGAATCTGCCGAAACCAAATTCTTGGCTCTTTTTAGGACTCCATACACCCACAACATTGATCTTTCAACTTTTTTTGAGAAAATTTGAAGTGTTATTTTGGCATTTTCGCACGATCTTACGAGATTGCGAACATATCAACTTTCTCGGAATCTGCCGAAACCAATTACATGGCTCTTTTTGGGACCTCCATACACCCACAACATTGATCTTTCAACATTTTTTGAGAAAATTTGACGTGTTATTTTTGCATTTTCGCACGATCTTTCGAGATTGCGAACATAACAACTTTCTCGGAATCTGCCGAAACCAAATTCTTTGCTCTTTTTGGGACCTCCATAAACCGACAACAATGATCTTTCAACTTTTTTTAAAAAAATTTGACTTGTTATATTGGCATTTTCGCACGATCTTACGAGATTGCGAACATATCAACGTTCTCGGAATCTGCCGAAACCAAATTCTTGGCTCTTTTTGGGACCTCCATACACCCACAACATTGATCTTTCAAGTTTTTTTGAGAAAATTTGACGTGTTATTTTGTCATTTTCGCACGATCTTACGAGATTGCGAACATATCAACGTTCTCGGAATCTGCCGAAACCAAATTCTTGCAACTTTTTGGGACCTCCATACACCCACAACAATGATCTTTCAACATTTTTTGAGAAAATTTGACGTGTTATTTTAGCATTTTCGCACGATCTTTCGAGATTGCGAACATATCAACTTTCTCGGAATCTGCCGAAACCAAATTCTTTGCTCTTTTTGGGACCTCCATAAACCGACAACAATGATCTTTCAACTTTTTTAAAAAAAATTTGACTTGTTATTTTGGCATTTTCGCACGATCTTACGAGATTGCGAACATATCAACGTTCTCGGAATCTGCCGAAACCAATTTCATGCCTCTTTTTGGGACCTCCATACACCCACAACAATGATCTTTCAACATTTTTTGAGAAAATTTGACGTGTTATTTTGACATTTTCGCACGATCTTACGAGATTGCGAACATATCAACTTTCTCGGAATCTGCCGAAACCAATTTCATGGCTCTTTTTGGGACCTCCATACACCCACAACAATGATCTTTCAACATTTTTTGAGAAAATTTGACGTGTTATTTTAGCATTTTCGCACGACCTTACGAGATTGCGAACATATCAACTTTCTCGGAATCTGCCGAAACCAATTTCATGGCTCTTTTTGGGACCTCCATACACCCACAACATTGATCTTTCAAGTTTTTTTGAGAAAATTTGACGTGTTTTTTTGTCATTTTCGCACGATCTTACGAGATTGCGAACATATCAACGTTCTCGGAATCAGCCGAAACCAAATTCTTGGCTCTTTTTAGGACCTCCATACACCCACAACATTGATCTTTCAACTTTTTTTGAGAAAATTTGACGTGTTATTTTGGCATTTTCGCACGATCTTACGAGATTGAGAACATATCAACGTTCTCGGAATCTGCCGAAACCAAATTCTTGGCTCTTTTTAGGACTCCATACACCCACAACATTGATCTTTCAACTTTTTTTGAGAAAATTTGACGTGTTATTTTGGCATTTTCGCACGATCTTACGAGATTGCGAACATATCAACTTTCTCGGAATCTGCCGAAACCAATTACATGGCTCTTTTTGGGACCTCCATACACCCACAACATTGAGCTTTCAACATTTTTTGAGAAAATTTGACGTGTTATTTTTGCATTTTCGCACGATCTTACGAGATTGCGAATATATCAACGTTCTCGGAATCTGCCGAAACCAAATTCTTGCCTCTTTTTGGGACCTCCATACACCCACAACAATGATCTTTCAACATTTTTTGAGAAAATTTGACGTGTTATTTTGGCATTTTCGCACGATCTTACGAGATTGCGAACATATCAACTTTCTCGGAATCTGCCGAAACCAATTTCATGGCTCTTTTTGGGACCTCCATACACCCACAACATTGATCTTTCAAGTTTTTTTGAGAAAATTTGACGTGTTTTTTTGTCATTTTCGCACGATCTTACGAGATTGCGAACATATCAACGTTCTCGGAATCAGCCGAAACCAAATTCTTGGCTCTTTTTAGGACCTCCATACACCCACAACATTGATCTTTCAACTTTTTTTGAGAAAATTTGACGTGTTATTTTGGCATTTTCGCACGATCTTACGAGATTGCGAACATATCAACGTTCTCGGAATCAGCCGAAACCAAATTCTTGGCTCTTTTTAGGACCTCCATACACCCACAACATTGATCTTTCAACTTTTTTTGAGAAAATTTGACGTGTTATTTTGGCATTTTCGCACGATCTTACGAGATTGCGAACATATCAACGTTCTCGGAATCTGCCGAAACCAAATTCTTGGCTCTTTTTAGGACTCCATACACCCACAACATTAATCTTTCAACTTTTTTTGAGAAAATTTGAAGTGTTATTTTGGCATTTTCGCACGATCTGACGAGATTGCGAACATATCAACTTTCTCGGAATCTGCCGAAACCAATTACATGGCTCTTTTTGGGACCTCCATACACCCACAACATTGATCTTTCAACTTTTTTTGAGAAAATTTGACGTGTTATTTTTGCATTTTCGCACGATCTTACGAGATTACGAACATATCAACTTTCTCGGAATCTGCCGAAACCAAATTCTTTGCTCTTTTTGGGACCTCCATACACCCACAACAATGATCTTTCAACTTTTTTTGAGAAAATTTGAAGTGTTATTTTGGCATTTTCGCACGATCTTACGAGATTGCGAACATATCAACTTTCTCGGAATCTGCCGAAACCAATTACATGGCTCTTTTTGGGACCTCCATACACCCACAACATTGATCTTTCAACATTTTTTGAGAAAATTTGACGTGTTATTTTTGCATTTTCGCACGATCTTACGAGATTGCGAACATATCAACGTTCTCGGAATCTGCCGAAACCAAATTCTTGCCTCTTTTTGGGACCTCCATACACCCACAACAATGATCTTTCAACATTTTTTGAGAAAATTTGACGTGTTATTTTGGCATTTTCGCACGATCTTACGAGATTGCGAACATATCAACTTTCTCGGAATCTGCCGAAACCAATTTCATGGCTCTTTTTGGGACCTCCATACACCCACAACATTGATCTTTCAAGTTTTTTTGAGAAAATTTGACGTGTTTTTTTGTCATTTTCGCACGATCTTACGAGATTGCGAACATATCAACGTTCTCGGAATCAGCCGAAACCAAATTCTTGGCTCTTTTTAGGACCTCCATACACCCACAACATTGATCTTTCAACTTTTTTTGAGAAAATTTGACGTGTTATTTTGGCATTTTCGCACGATCTTACGAGATTGCGAACATATCAACGTTCTCGGAATCAGCCGAAACCAAATTCTTGGCTCTTTTTAGGACCTCCATACACCCACAACATTGATCTTTCAACTTTTTTTGAGAAAATTTGACGTGTTATTTTGGCATTTTCGCACGATCTTACGAGATTGCGAACATATCAACGTTCTCGGAATCTGCCGAAACCAAATTCTTGGCTCTTTTTAGGACTCCATACACCCACAACATTGATCTTTCAACTTTTTTTGAGAAAATTTGAAGTGTTATTTTGGCATTTTCGCACGATCTTACGAGATTGCGAACATATCAACTTTCTCGGAATCTGCCGAAACCAATTACATGGCTCTTTTTGGGACCTCCATACACCCACAACATTGATCTTTCAACATTTTTTGAGAAAATTTGACGTGTTATTTTTGCATTTTCGCACGATCTTTCGAGATTGCGAACATAACAACTTTCTCGGAATCTGCCGAAACCAAATTCTTTGCTCTTTTTGGGACCTCCATAAACCGACAACAATGATCTTTCAACTTTTTTTAAAAAAATTTGACTTGTTATATTGGCATTTTCGCACGATCTTACGAGATTGCGAACATATCAACGTTCTCGGAATCTGCCGAAACCAAATTCTTGGCTCTTTTTGGGACCTCCATACACCCACAACATTGATCTTTCAAGTTTTTTTGAGAAAATTTGACGTGTTATTTTGTCATTTTCGCACGATCTTACGAGATTGCGAACATATCAACGTTCTCGGAATCTGCCGAAACCAAATTCTTGCAACTTTTTGGGACCTCCATACACCCACAACAATGATCTTTCAACATTTTTTGAGAAAATTTGACGTGTTATTTTAGCATTTTCGCACGATCTTTCGAGATTGCGAACATATCAACTTTCTCGGAATCTGCCGAAACCAAATTCTTTGCTCTTTTTGGGACCTCCATAAACCGACAACAATGATCTTTCAACTTTTTAAAAAAAAATTTGACTTGTTATTTTGGCATTTTCGCACGATCTTACGAGATTGCGAACATATCAACGTTCTCGGAATCTGCCGAAACCAATTTCATGCCTCTTTTTGGGACCTCCATACACCCACAACAATGATCTTTCAACATTTTTTGAGAAAATTTGACGTGTTATTTTGACATTTTCGCACGATCTTACGAGATTGCGAACATATCAACTTTCTCGGAATCTGCCGAAACCAATTTCATGGCTCTTTTTGGGACCTCCATACACCCACAACAATGATCTTTCAACATTTTTTGAGAAAATTTGACGTGTTATTTTAGCATTTTCGCACGACCTTACGAGATTGCGAACATATCAACTTTCTCGGAATCTGCCGAAACCAATTTCATGGCTCTTTTTGGGACCTCCATACACCCACAACATTGATCTTTCAAGTTTTTTTGAGAAAATTTGACGTGTTTTTTTGTCATTTTCGCACGATCTTACGAGATTGCGAACATATCAACGTTCTCGGAATCAGCCGAAACCAAATTCTTGGCTCTTTTTAGGACCTCCATACACCCACAACATTGATCTTTCAACTTTTTTTGAGAAAATTTGACGTGTTATTTTGGCATTTTCGCACGATCTTACGAGATTGAGAACATATCAACGTTCTCGGAATCTGCCGAAACCAAATTCTTGGCTCTTTTTAGGACTCCATACACCCACAACATTGATCTTTCAACTTTTTTTGAGAAAATTTGACGTGTTATTTTGGCATTTTCGCACGATCTTACGAGATTGCGAACATATCAACTTTCTCGGAATCTGCCGAAACCAATTACATGGCTCTTTTTGGGACCTCCATACACCCACAACATTGAGCTTTCAACATTTTTTGAGAAAATTTGACGTGTTATTTTTGCATTTTCGCACGATCTTACGAGATTGCGAATATATCAACGTTCTCGGAATCTGCCGAAACCAAATTCTTGCCTCTTTTTGGGACCTCCATACACCCACAACAATGATCTTTCAACATTTTTTGAGAAAATTTGACGTGTTATTTTGGCATTTTCGCACGATCTTACGAGATTGCGAACATATCAACTTTCTCGGAATCTGCCGAAACCAATTTCATGGCTCTTTTTGGGACCTCCATACACCCACAACATTGATCTTTCAAGTTTTTTTGAGAAAATTTGACGTGTTTTTTTGTCATTTTCGCACGATCTTACGAGATTGCGAACATATCAACGTTCTCGGAATCAGCCGAAACCAAATTCTTGGCTCTTTTTAGGACCTCCATACACCCACAACATTGATCTTTCAACTTTTTTTGAGAAAATTTGACGTGTTATTTTGGCATTTTCGCACGATCTTACGAGATTGCGAACATATCAACGTTCTCGGAATCAGCCGAAACCAAATTCTTGGCTCTTTTTAGGACCTCCATACACCCACAACATTGATCTTTCAACTTTTTTTGAGAAAATTTGACGTGTTATTTTGGCATTTTCGCACGATCTTACGAGATTGCGAACATATCAACGTTCTCGGAATCTGCCGAAACCAAATTCTTGGCTCTTTTTAGGACTCCATACACCCACAACATTGATCTTTCAACTTTTTTTGAGAAAATTTGAAGTGTTATTTTGGCATTTTCGCACGATCTGACGAGATTGCGAACATATCAACTTTCTCGGAATCTGCCGAAACCAATTACATGGCTCTTTTTGGGACCTCCATACACCCACAACATTGATCTTTCAACATTTTTTGAGAAAATTTGACGTGTTATTTTTGCATTTTCGCACGATCTTACGAGATTGCGAACATATCAACGTTCTCGGAATCTGCCGAAACCAAATTCTTGCCTCTTTTTGGGACCTCCATACACCCACAACAATGATCTTTCAACATTTTTTGAGAAAATTTGACGTGTTATTTTGGCATTTTCGCACGATCTTACGAGATTGCGAACATATCAACTTTCTCGGAATCTGCCGAAACCAATTTCATGGCTCTTTTTGGGACCTCCATACACCCACAACATTGATCTTTCAAGTTTTTTTGAGAAAATTTGACGTGTTTTTTTGTCATTTTCGCACGATCTTACGAGATTGCGAACATATCAACGTTCTCGGAATCAGCCGAAACCAAATTCTTGGCTCTTTTTAGGACCTCCATACACCCACAACATTGATCTTTCAACTTTTTTTGAGAAAATTTGACGTGTTATTTTGGCATTTTCGCACGATCTTACGAGATTGCGAACATATCAACGTTCTCGGAATCTGCCGAAACCAAATTCTTGCCTCTTTTTGGGACCTCCATACACCCACAACAATGATCTTTCAACTTTTTTTGAGAAAATTTGACGTGTTATTTTAGCATTTTCGCACGATCTTACGAGATTGCGAACATATCAACTTTCTCGGATTCTGCCGAAACCAAATTCTTTGCTATTTTTGGGACCTCCATAAACCCACAACAATGATCTTTCAACTTTTTTAAAAAAAATTTGACGTGTTATTTTGGCATTTTCGCACGATCTTACGAGATTGCGAACATATCAACTTTCTCGGAATCTGCCGAAACCAATTACATGGCTCTTTTTGGGACCTCCATACACCCACAACATTGATCTTTCAACATTTTTTGAGAAAATTTGACGTGTTATTTTTGCATTTTCGCACGATCTTACGAGATTGCGAACATATCAACGTTCTCGGAATCTGCCGAAACCAAATTCTTGGCTCTTTTTCGGACCTCCATACACCCACAACAATGATCTTTCAACTTTTTTTGAGAAAATTTGACGTGTTATTTTGGCATTTTCGCACGATCTTACGAGATTGCGAACATATCAACGTTCTCGGAATCTGCCGAAACCAAATTCTTGGCTCTTTTTAGGACTCCATACACCCACAACATTGATCTTTCAACTTTTTTTGAGAAAATTTGAAGTGTTATTTTGGCATTTTCGCACGATCTTACGAGATTGCGAACATATCAACTTTCTCGGAATATGCCGAAACCAATTACATGGCTCTTTTTGGGACCTCCATACACCCACAACATTGATCTTTCAACATTTTTTGAGAAAATTTGACGTGTTCTTTTTGCATTTTCGCACGATCTTACGAGATTGCGAACATATCAACGTTCTCGGAATCTGCCGAAACCAAATTCTTGCAACTGTTTGGGACCTCCATACACCCACAACATTGATCTTTCTACTTTTTTTGAGAAAATTTGACGTGTTATTTTTGCATTTTCGCACGATCTTACGAGATTGCGAACATATCAACGTTCTCGGAATCTGCCGAAACCAAATTCTTGGCTCTTTTTAGGACCTCCATACACCCACAACATTGATCTTTCAACTTTTTTTGAGAAAATTTGACGTGTTATTTTGGCATTTTCGCACTATCTTACGAGATTGCGAACATATCAACGTTCTCGGAATCTGCCGAAACCAAATTCTTGGCTCTTTTTAGGACTCCATACACCCACAACATTGATCTTTCAACTTTTTTTGAGAAAATTTGAAGTGTTATTTTGGCATTTTCGCACGATCTTACGAGATTGCGAACATATCAACTTTCTCGGAATCTGCCGAAACCAATTTCATGGCTCTTTTTGGGACCTCCATACACCCACAACATTGATCTTTCAACATTTTTTGAGAAAATTTGACGTGTTATTTTTGCATTTTCGCACGATCTTACGAGAATGCGAACATATCAACTTTCTCGGAATCTGCCGAAACCAAATTCTTTGCTCTTTTTGGGACCTCCATACACCCACAACAATGATCTTTCAACTTTTTTTGAGAAAATTTGATGTGTTATTTTGGCATTTTCGCACGATCTTACGAGATTGCGAACATATCAACGTTCTCGGAATCTGCCGAAATCAAATTCTTGCCTCTTTTGGGACCTCCATACACCCACAACAATGATCTTTCAACATTTTTTGAGAAAATTTGACATGTTATTTTAGCATTTTCGCACGACCTTACGAGATTGCGAACATATCAACTTTCTCGGAATCTGCTGAAACCAAATTCTTTGCTCTTTTTGGGACCTCCATAAACCCACAACAATGATCTTTGAACTTTTTTTAAAAAAATTTGACGTGTTATTTTGGCATTTTCGCACGATCTTACGAGATTGCGAACATATCAACGTTCTCGGAATCTGCCGAAACCAATTTCATGGCTCTTTTTGGGACCTCCATACACCCACAACATTGATCTTTCAAATTTTTTTGAGAAAATTTGACGTGTTATTTTGGCATTTTCGCACGATCTTACGAGATTGCGAACATATCAACGTTCTCGGAATCTGCCGAAACCAATTTCATGGCTCTTTTTGGGACCTCCATACACCCACAACATTGATCTTTCACGTTTTTTTGAGAAAATTTGACGTGTTATTTTGTCATTTTCGCACGATCTTACGAGATTGCGAACATATCAACGTTCTCGGAATCTGCCGAAACCAAATTCTTGCAACTTTTTGGGACCTCCATACACCCACAACAATGATCTTTCAACATTTTTTGAGAAAATTTGACGTGTTATTTTAGCATTTTCGCACGATCTTTCGAGATTGCGAACATATCAACTTTCTCGGAATCTGCCGAAACCAAATTCTTTGCTCTTTTTGGGACCTCCATAAACCGACAACAATGATCTTTCAACTTTTTTTAAAAAAATTTGACTTGTTATATTGGCATTTTCGCACGATCTTACGAGATTGCGAACATATCAACGTTCTCGGAATCTGCCGAAACCAAATTCTTGGCTCTTTTTGGGACCTCCATACACCCACAACATTGATCTTTCAAGTTTTTTTGAGAAAATTTGACGTGTTATTTTGTCATTTTCGCACGATCTTACGAGATTGCGAACATATCAACGTTCTCGGAATCTGCCGAAACCAAATTCTTGCAACTTTTTGGGACCTCCATACACCCACAACAATGATCTTTCAACATTTTTTGAGAAAATTTGACGTGTTATTTTAGCATTTTCGCACGATCTTTCGAGATTGCGAACATATCAACTTTCGCGGAATCTGCCGAAACCAAATTCTTTGCTCTTTTTGGGACCTCCATAAACCGACAACAATGATCTTTCAACTTTTTTTAAAAAAATTTGACTTGTTATTTTGGCATTTTCGCACGATCTTACGAGATTGCGAACATATCAACGTTCTCGGAATCTGCCGAAACCAAATTCTTGCCTCTTTTTGGGACCTCCATACACCCACAACAATGATCTTTCAACATTTTTTGAGAAAATTTGACGTGTTATTTTAGCATTTTCGCACGACCTTACGAGATTGCGAACATATCAACTTTCTCGGAATCTGCCGAAACCAATTTCATGGCTCTTTTTGGGACCTCCATACACCCACAACATTGATCTTTCAAGTTTTTTTGAGAAAATTTGACGTGTTTTTTTGTCATTTTCGCACGATCTTACGAGATTGCGAACATATCAACGTTCTCGGAATCAGCCGAAACCAAATTCTTGGCTCTTTTTAGGACCTCCATACACCCACAACATTGATCTTTCAACTTTTTTTGAGAAAATTTGACGTGTTATTTTGGCATTTTCGCACGATCTTACGAGATTGCGAACATATCAACGTTCTCGGAATCTGCCGAAACCAAATTCTTGGCTCTTTTTAGGACTCCATACACCCACAACATTGATCTTTCAACTTTTTTTGAGAAAATTTGAAGTGTTATTTTGGCATTTTCGCACGATCTTACGAGATTGCGAACATATCAACTTTCTCGGAATCTGCCGAAACCAATTACATGGCTCTTTTTGGGACCTCCATACACCCACAACATTGATCTTTCAACATTTTTTGAGAAAATTTGACGTGTTATTTTTGCATTTTCGCACGATCTTTCGAGATTGCGAACATATCAACTTTCTCGGAATCTGCCGAAACCAAATTCTTTGCTCTTTTTGGGACCTCCATAAACCGACAACAATGATCTTTCAACTTTTTTTAAAAAAATTTGACTTGTTATATTGGCATTTTCGCACGATCTTACGAGATTGCGAACATATCAACGTTCTCGGAATCTGCCGAAACCAAATTCTTGGCTCTTTTTGGGACCTCCATACACCCACAACATTGATCTTTCAAGTTTTTTTGAGAAAATTTGACGTGTTATTTTGTCATTTTCGCACGATCTTACGAGATTGCGAACATATCAACGTTCTCGGAATCTGCCAAAACCAATTTCATGCCTCTTTTTGGGACCTCCATACACCCACAACAATGATCTTTCAACATTTTTTGAGAAAATTTGACGTGTTATTTTGACATTTTCGCACGATCTTACGAGATTGCGAACATATCAACTTTCTCGGAATCTGCCGAAACCAATTTCATGGCTCTTTTTGGGACCTCCATACACCCACAACAATGATCTTTCAACATTTTTTGAGAAAATTTGACGTGTTATTTTAGCATTTTCGCACGACCTTACGAGATTGCGAACATATCAACTTTCTCGGAATCTGCCGAAACCAATTTCATGGCTCTTTTTGGGACCTCCATACACCCACAACATTGATCTTTCAAGTTTTTTTGAGAAAATTTGACGTGTTTTTTTGTCATTTTCGCACGATCTTACGAGATTGCGAACATATCAACGTTCTCGGAATCAGCCGAAACCAAATTCTTGGCTCTTTTTAGGACCTCCATACACCCACAACATTGATCTTTCAACTTTTTTTGAGAAAATTTGACGTGTTATTTTGGCATTTTCGCACGATCTTACGAGATTGCGAACATATCAACGTTCTCGGAATCTGCCGAAACCAAATTCTTGGCTCTTTTTAGGACTCCATACACCCACAACATTGATCTTTCAACTTTTTTTGAGAAAATTTGACGTGTTATTTTAGCATTTTCGCACGACCTTACGAGATTGCGAACATATCAACTTTCTCGGAATCTGCCGAAACCAATTTCATGGCTCTTTTTGGGACCTCCATACACCCACAACATTGATCTTTCAAGTTTTTTTGAGAAAATTTGACGTGTTATTTTGTCATTTTCGCACGATCTTACGAGATTGCGAACATATCAACGTTCTCGGAATCTGCCAAAACCAATTTCATGCCTCTTTTTGGGACCTCCATACACCCACAACAATGATCTTTCAACATTTTTTGAGAAAATTTGACGTGTTATTTTGACATTTTCGCACGATCTTACGAGATTGCGAACATATCAACTTTCTCGGAATCTGCCGAAACCAATTTCATGGCTCTTTTTGGGACCTCCATACACCCACAACAATGATCTTTCAACATTTTTTGAGAAAATTTGACGTGTTATTTTAGCATTTTCGCACGACCTTACGAGATTGCGAACATATCAATTTTCTCGGAATCTGCCGAAACCAATTTCATGGCTCTTTTTGGGACCTCCATACACCCACAACATTGATCTTTCAAGTTTTTTTGAGAAAATTTGACGTGTTTTTTTGTCATTTTCGCACGATCTTACGAGATTGCGAACATATCAACGTTCTCGGAATCAGCCGAAACCAAATTCTTGGCTCTTTTTAGGACCTCCATACACCCACAACATTGATCTTTCAACTTTTTTTGAGAAAATTTGACGTGTTATTTTGGCATTTTCGCACGATCTTACGAGATTGCGAACATATCAACGTTCTCGGAATCTGCCGAAACCAAATTCTTGCCTCTTTTTGGGACCTCCATACACCCACAACAATGATCTTTCAACATTTTTTGAGAAAATTTGACGTGTTATTTTAGCATTTTCGCACGACCTTACGAGATTGCGAACATATCAACTTTCTCGGAATCTGCCGAAACCAATTTCATGGCTCTTTTTGGGACCTCCATACACCCACAACATTGATCTTTCAACATTTTTTGAGAAAATTTGACGTGTTATTTTTGCATTTTCGCACGATCTTTCGAGATTGCGAACATATCAACTTTCTCGGAATCTGCCGAAACCAAATTCTTTGCTCTTTTTGGGACCTCCATAAACCGACAACAATGATCTTTCAACTTTTTTTAAAAAAATTTGACTTGTTATATTGGCATTTTCGCACGATCTTACGAGATTGCGAACATATCAACGTTCTCGGAATCTGCCGAAACCAAATTCTTGGCTCTTTTTGGGACCTCCATAAACCGACAACAATGATCTTTCAACTTTTTTAAAAAAAATTTGACTTGTTATTTTGGCATTTTCGCACGATCTTACGAGATTGCGAACATATCAACGTTCTCGGAATCTGCCGAAACCAAATTCTTGCCTCTTTTTGGGACCTCCATACACCCACAACAATGATCTTTCAACATTTTTTGAGAAAATTTGACGTGTTATTTTAGCATTTTCGCACGACCTTACGAGATTGCGAACATATCAACTTTCTCGGAATCTGCCGAAACCAATTTCATGGCTCTTTTTGGGACCTCCATACACCCACAACATTGATCTTTCAAGTTTTTTTGAGAAAATTTGACGTGTTTTTTTGTCATTTTCGCACGATCTTACGAGATTGCGAACATATCAACGTTCTCGGAATCAGCCGAAACCAAATTCTTGGCTCTTTTTAGGACCTCCATACACCCACAACATTGATCTTTCAACTTTTTTTGAGAAAATTTGACGTGTTATTTTGGCATTTTCGCACGATCTTACGAGATTGCGAACATATCAACGTTCTCGGAATCTGCCGAAACCAAATTCTTGGCTCTTTTTAGGACTCCATACACCCACAACATTGATCTTTCAACTTTTTTTGAGAAAATTTGAAGTGTTATTTTGGCATTTTCGCACGATCTTACGAGATTGCGAACATATCAACTTTCTCGGAATCTGCCGAAACCAATTACATGGCTCTTTTTGGGACCTCCATACACCCACAACATTGATCTTTCAACATTTTTTGAGAAAATTTGACGTGTTATTTTTGCATTTTCGCACGATCTTTCGAGATTGCGAACATATCAACTTTCTCGGAATCTGCCGAAACCAAATTCTTTGCTCTTTTTGGGACCTCCATAAACCGACAACAATGATCTTTCAACTTTTTTTAAAAAAATTTGACTTGTTATATTGGCATTTTCGCACGATCTTACGAGATTGCGAACATATCAACGTTCTCGGAATCTGCCGAAACCAAATTCTTGGCTCTTTTTGGGACCTCCATACACCCACAACATTGATCTTTCAAGTTTTTTTGAGAAAATTTGACGTGTTATTTTGTCATTTTCGCACGATCTTACGAGATTGCGAACATATCAACGTTCTCGGAATCTGCCAAAACCAATTTCATGCCTCTTTTTGGGACCTCCATACACCCACAACAATGATCTTTCAACATTTTTTGAGAAAATTTGACGTGTTATTTTGACATTTTCGCACGATCTTACGAGATTGCGAACATATCAACTTTCTCGGAATCTGCCGAAACCAATTTCATGGCTCTTTTTGGGACCTCCATACACCCACAACAATGATCTTTCAACATTTTTTGAGAAAATTTGACGTGTTATTTTAGCATTTTCGCACGACCTTACGAGATTGCGAACATATCAACTTTCTCGGAATCTGCCGAAACCAATTTCATGGCTCTTTTTGGGACCTCCATACACCCACAACATTGATCTTTCAAGTTTTTTTGAGAAAATTTGACGTGTTTTTTTGTCATTTTCGCACGATCTTACGAGATTGCGAACATATCAACGTTCTCGGAATCAGCCGAAACCAAATTCTTGGCTCTTTTTAGGACCTCCATACACCCACAACATTGATCTTTCAACTTTTTTTGAGAAAATTTGACGTGTTATTTTGGCATTTTCGCACGATCTTACGAGATTGCGAACATATCAACGTTCTCGGAATCTGCCGAAACCAAATTCTTGGCTCTTTTTAGGACTCCATACACCCACAACATTGATCTTTCAACTTTTTTTGAGAAAATTTGACGTGTTATTTTAGCATTTTCGCACGACCTTACGAGATTGCGAACATATCAACTTTCTCGGAATCTGCCGAAACCAATTTCATGGCTCTTTTTGGGACCTCCATACACCCACAACATTGATCTTTCAAGTTTTTTTGAGAAAATTTGACGTGTTTTTTTGTCATTTTCGCACGATCTTACGAGATTGCGAACATATCAACGTTCTCGGAATCTGCCAAAACCAATTTCATGCCTCTTTTTGGGACCTCCATAAACCGACAACAATGATCTTTCAACTTTTTTTAAAAAAATTTGACTTGTTATATTGGCATTTTCGCACGATCTTACGAGATTGCGAACATATCAACGTTCTCGGAATCTGCCGAAACCAAATTCTTGGCTCTTTTTGGGACCTCCATACACCCACAACATTGATCTTTCAAGTTTTTTTGAGAAAATTTGACGTGTTATTTTGTCATTTTCGCACGATCTTACGAGATTGCGAACATATCAACGTTCTCGGAATCTGCCAAAACCAATTTCATGCCTCTTTTTGGGACCTCCATACACCCACAACAATGATCTTTCAACATTTTTTGAGAAAATTTGACGTGTTATTTTGTCATTTTCGCACGATCTTACGAGATTGCGAACATATCAACGTTCTCGGAATCTGCCAAAACCAATTTCATGCCTCTTTTTGGGACCTCCATACACCCACAACAATGATCTTTCAACTTTTTTTGAGAAAATTTGAAGTGTTATTTTGGCATTTTCGCACGATCTTACGAGATTGCGAACATATCAACTTTCTCGGAATCTGCCGAAACCAATTTCATGGCTCTTTTTGGGACCTCCATACACCCACAACAATGATCTTTCAACATTTTTTGAGAAAATTTGACGTGTTATTTTAGCATTTTCGCAAGACCTTACGAGATTGCGAACATATCAATTTTCTCGGAATCTGCCGAAACCAATTTCATGGCTCTTTTTGGGACCTCCATACACCCACAACATTGATCTTTCAAGTTTTTTTGAGAAAATTTGACGTGTTTTTTTGTCATTTTCGCACGATTTTACGAGATTGCGAACATATCAACGTTCTCGGAATCAGCCGAAACCAAATTCTTGGCTCTTTTTAGGACCTCCATACACCCACAACATTGATCTTTCAACTTTTTTTGAGAAAATTTGACGTGTTATTTTGGCATTTTCGCACGATCTTACGAGATTGCGAACATATCAACGTTCTCGGAATCTGCCGAAACCAAATTCTTGGCTCTTTTTAGGACTCCATACACCCACAACATTGATCTTTCAACTTTTTTTGAGAAAATTTGACGTGTTATTTTGGCATTTTCGCACGATCTTACGAGATTGCGAACATATCAACTTTCTCGGAATCTGCCGAAACCAATTACATGGCTCTTTTTGGGACCTCCATACACCCACAACATTGATCTTTCAACATTTTTTGAGAAAATTTGACGTGTTATTTTTGCATTTTCGCACGATCTTACGAGATTGCGAACATATCAACGTTCTCGGAATCTGCCGAAACCAAATTCTTGGCTCTTTTTGGGACCTCCATGCACCCACAACAATGATCTTTCAAGTCTTTTTAAAAAAATTTGACGTGTTATTTTGGCATTTTCGCACGATCTTACGAGATTGCGAACATATCAACTTTCTCGGAATCTGCCGAAACCAATTTCATGGCTCTTTTTGGGACCTCCATACACCCACAACATTGATCTTTCAACATTTTTTGAGAAAATTTGACGTGTTATTTTTGCATTTTCGCACGATCTTACGAGATTGCGAACATATCAACTTTCTCGGAATCTGCCGAAACCAAATTCTTTGCTCTTTTTGGGACCTCCATACACCCACAACAATGATCTTTCAACTTTTTTTGAGAAAATTTGATGTGTTATTTTGTCATTTTCGCACGATCTTACGAGATTGCGAACATATCAACGTTCTCGGAATCTGCCGAAATCAAATTCTTGGCTCTTTTTAGGACCTCCATACACCCACAACATTGATCTTTCAACTTTTTTTGAGAAAATTTGACGTGTTATTTTGGCATTTTCGCACGATCTTACGAGATTGCGAACATATCAACGTTCTCGGAATCTGCCGAAACCAAATTCTTGCCTCTTTTTGGGACCTCCATACACCCACAACAATGATCTTTCAACTTTTTTTGAGAAAATTTGACGTGTTATTTTAGCATTTTCGCACGATCTTACGAGATTGCGAACATATCAACTTTCTCGGATTCTGCCGAAACCAAATTCTTTGCTATTTTTGGGACCTCCATAAACCCACAACAATGATCTTTCAACTTTTTTTTAAAAAATTTGACGTGTTATTTTGGCATTTTCGCACGATCTTACGAGATTGCGAACATATCAACTTTCTCGGAATCTGCCGAAACCAATTACATGGCTCTTTTTGGGACCTCCATACACCCACAACATTGATCTTTCAACATTTTTTGAGAAAATTTGACGTGTTATTTTTGCATTTTCGCACGATCTTACGAGATTGCGAACATATCAACGTTCTCGGAATCTGCCGAAACCAAATTCTTGCCTCTTTTTGGGACCTCCATACACCCACAACAATGATCTTTCAACTTTTTTTGAGAAAATTTGACGTGTTATTTTGGCATTTTCGCACGATCTTACGAGATTGCGAACATATCAACGTTCTCGGAATCTGCCGAAACCAAATTCTTGTCTCTTTTTAGGACTCCATACACCCACAACATTGATCTTTCAACTTTTTTTGAGAAAATTTGAAGTGTTATTTTGGCATTTTCGCACGATCTTACGAGATTGCGAACATATCAACTTTCTCGGAATATGCCGAAACCAATTACATGGCTCTTTTTGGGACCTCCATACACCCACAACATTGATCTTTCAACATTTTTTGAGAAAATTTGACGTGTTATTTTTGCATTTTCGCACGATCTTACGAGATTGCGAACATATCAACGTTCTCGGAATCTGCCGAAACCAAATTCTTGCCTCTTTTTGGGACCTCCATACACCCACAACAATGATCTTTCAACTTTTTTTGAGAAAATTTGACAAGTTATTTTAGCATTTTCGCACGATCTTACGAGATTGCGAACATATCAACTTTCTCGGATTCTGCCGAAACCAAATTCTTTGCTATTTTTGGGACCTCCATAAACCCACAACAATGATCTTTCAACTTTTTTTTAAAAAATTTGACGTGTTATTTTGGCATTTTCGCACGATCTTACGAGATTGCGAACATATCAACGTTCTCGGAATCTGCCGAAACCAAATTCTTGCAACTGTTTGGGACCTCCATACACCCACAACATTGATCTTTCAACTTTTTTTGAGAAAATTTGACGTGTTATTTTTGCATTTTCGCACGATCTTACGAGATTGCGAACATATCAACGTTCTCGGAATCTGCCGAAACCAAATTCTTGGCTCTTTTTAGGACCTCCATACACCCACAACATTGATCTTTCAACTTTTTTTGAGAAAATTTGACGTGTTATTTTGGCATTTTCGCACGATCTTACGAGATTGCGAACATATCAACGTTCTCGGAATCTGCCGAAACCAAATTCTTTGCTCTTTTTGGGACCTCCATAAACCCGCAACAATGATCTTTGAACTTTTTTTAATAAAATTTGACGTGTTATTTTGGCATTTTCGCACGATCTTACGAGATTGCGAACATATCAACGTTCTCGGAATCTGCCGAAACCAAATTCTTGGCTCTTTTTAGGACCTCCATACACCCACAACATTGATCTTTCAACATTTTTTGAGAAAATTTGACGTGTTATTTTTGCATTTTCGCACGATCTTACGAGATTACGAACATATCAACTTTCTCGGAATCTGCCGAAACCAAATTCTTTGCTCTTTTTGGGACCTCCATACACCCACAACAATGATCTTTCAACTTTTTTTGAGAAAATTTGAAGTGTTATTTTGGCATTTTCGCACGATCTTACGAGATTGCGAACATATCAACTTTCTCGGAATCTGCCGAAACCAATTTCATGGCTCTTTTTGGGACCTCCATACACCCACAACATTGATCTTTCAACATTTTTTGAGAAAATTTGACGTGTTATTTTTGCATTTTCGAACGATCTTACGAGATTGCGAACATATCAACGTTCTCGGAATCTGCCGAAACCAAATTCTTGCCTCTTTTTGGGACCTCCATACACCCACAACAATGATCTTTCAACTTTTTTTGAGAAAATTTGACGTGTTATTTTAGCATTTTCGCACGATCTTACGAGATTGCGAACATATCAACGTTCTCGGAATCTGCCGAAACCAAATTCTTGGCTCTTTTTAGGACTCCATACACCCACAACATTGATCTTTCAACTTTTTTTGAGAAAATTTGAAGTGTTATTTTGGCATTTTCGCACGATCTTACGAGATTGCGAACATATCAACTTTCTCGGAATCTGCCGAAACCAATTTCATGGCTCTTTTTGGGACCTCCATACACCCACAACATTGATCTTTCAACATTTTTTGAGAAAATTTGACGTGTTATTTTGGCATTTTCGCACGATCTTACGAGATTGCGAACATATCAACGTTCTCGGAATCTGCCGAAACCAATTTCATGCCTCTTTTTGGGACCTCCATACACCCACAACAATGATCTTTCAACATTTTTTGAGAAAATTTGACGTGTTATTTTAGCATTTTCGCACGACCTTACGAGATTGCGAACATATCAACTTTCTCGGAATCTGCCGAAACCAAATTCTTTGCTCTTTTTGGGACCTCCATAAACCCACAACAATGATCTTTCAACTTTTTTTAAAAAAATTTGACGTGTTATTTTGGCATTTTCGCACGATCTTACGAGATTGCGAACATATCAACTTTCTCGGAATCTGCCGAAACCAATTTCATGGCTCTTTTTGGGACCTCCATACACCCACAACATTGATCTTTCAAGTTTTTTTGAGAAAATTTGACGTGTTTTTTTGTCATTTTCGCACGATCTTACGAGATTGCGAACATATCAACGTTCTCGGAATCAGCCGAAACCAAATTCTTGGCTCTTTTTAGGACCTCCATACACCCACAACATTGATCTTTCAACTTTTTTTGAGAAAATTTGACGTGTTATTTTGACATTTTCGCACGATCTTACGAGATTGCGAACATATCAACGTTCTCGGAATCTGCCGAAACCAAATTCTTGGCTCTTTTTAGGACTCCATACACCCACAACATTGATCTTTCAACTTTTTTTGAGAAAATTTGAAGTGTTATTTTTGCATTTTCGCACGATCTTACGAGATTGCGAACATATCAACTTTCTCGGAATCTGCCGAAACCAATTTCATGGCTCTTTTTGGGACCTCCATACACCCACAACATTGATCTTTCAACATTTTTTGAGAAAATTTGACGTGTTATTTTGGCATTTTCGCACGATCTTACGAGATTGCGAACATATCAACTTTCTCGGAATCTGCCGAAACCAAATTCTTTGCTCTTTTTGGGACCTCCATACACCCACAACAATGATCTTTCAACTTTTTTTGAGAAAATTTGACGTGTTATTTTGGCATTTTCGCACGATCTTACGAGATTGCGAACATATCAACGTTCTCGGAATCTGCCGAAACCAAATTCTTGGCTCTTTTTAGGACCTCCATACACCCACAACATTGATCTTTCAACTTTTTTTGAGAAAATTTGACGTGTTATTTTGACATTTTCGCACGATCTTACGAGATTGCGAACATATCAACGTTCTCGGAATCTGCCGAAACCAAATTCTTGGCTCTTTTTAGGACTCCATACACCCACAACATTGATCTTTCAACTTTTTTTGAGAAAATTTGAAGTGTTATTTTGGCATTTTCGCACGATCTTACGAGATTGCGAACATATCAACTTTCTCGGAATCTGCCGAAACCAATTTCATGGCTCTTTTTGGGACCTCCATACACCCACAACATTGATCTTTCAACATTTTTTGAGAAAATTTGACGTGTTATTTTGGCATTTTCGCACGATCTTACGAGATTGCGAACATATCAACTTTCTCGGAATCTGCCGAAACCAATTTCATGGCTCTTTTTGGGACCTCCATACACCCACAACATTGATCTTTCAACATTTTTTGAGAAAATTTGACGTGTTATTTTGGCATTTTCGCACGATCTTACGAGATTGCGAACATATCAACGTTCTCGGAATCTGCCGAAACCAATTTCATGCCTCTTTTTGGGTCCTCCATACACCCACAACAATGATCTTTCAACATTTTTTGAGAAAATTTGACGTGTTATTTTAGCATTTTCGCACGACCTTACGAGATTGCGAACATATCAACTTTCTCGGAATCTGCCGAAACCAAATTCTTTGCTCTTTTTGGGACCTCCATAAACCCACAACAATGATCTTTCAACTTTTTTTAAAAAAATTTGACGTGTTATTTTGGCATTTTCGCACGATCTTACGAGATTGCGAACATATCAACTTTCTCGGAATCTGCCGAAACCAATTTCATGGCTCTTTTTGGGACCTCCATACACCCACAACATTGATCTTTCAAGTTTTTTTGAGAAAATTTGACGTGTTATTTTGGCATTTTCGCACGATCTTACGAGATTGCGAACATATCAACTTTCTCGGATTCTGCCGAAACCAAATTCTTTGCTCTTTTTGGGACCTCCATAAACCCACAACAATGATCTTTCAACTTTTTTAAAAAAAATTTGACGTGTTATTTTGGCATTTTCGCACGATCTTACGAGATTACGAACATATCAACGTTCTCGGAATCTGCCGAAACCAATTTCATGGCTCTTTTTGGGACCTCCATACACCCACAACATTGATCTTTCAAGTTTTTTTGAGAAAATTTGACGTGTTATTTTGTCATTTTCGCACCATCTTACGAGATTGCGAACATATCAACGTTCTCGGAATCTGCCGAAACCAAATTCATGGCTCTTTTTAGGACCTCCATACACCCACAACATTGATCTTTCAACTTTTTTTGAGAAAATTTGACGTGTTATTTTGGCATTTTCGCACGATCTTACGAGATTGCGAACATATCAACTTTCTCGGAATCTGCCGAAACCAAATTCTTTGCTCTTTTTGGGACCTCCATAAACCCACAACAATGATCTTTCAACTTTTTTTAAAAAAATTTGACGTGTTATTTTGGCATTTTCGCACGATCTTACGAGATTGCGAACATATCAACTTTCTCGGAATCTGCCGAAACCAATTTCATGGCTCTTTTTGGGACCTCCATACACCCACAACATTGATCTTTCAAGTTTTTTTGAGAAAATTTGACGTGTTTTTTTGTCATTTTCGCACGATCTTACGAGATTGCGAACATATCAACGTTCTCGGAATCAGCCGAAACCAAATTCTTGGCTCTTTTTAGGACCTCCATACACCCACAACATTGATCTTTCAACTTTTTTTGAGAAAATTTGACGTGTTATTTTGGCATTTTCGCACGATCTTACGAGATTGCGAACATATCAACGTTCTCGGAATCTGCCGAAACCAAATTCTTGGCTCTTTTTAGGACTCCATACACCCACAACATTGATCTTTCAACTTTTTTTGAGAAAATTTGAAGTGTTATTTTGGCATTTTCGCACGATCTTACGAGATTGCGAACATATCAACTTTCTCGGAATCTGCCGAAACCAATTTCATGGCTCTTTTTGGGACCTCCATACACCCACAACATTGATCTTTCAACATTTTTTGAGAAAATTTGACGTGTTATTTTTGCATTTTCGCACGATCTTACGAGATTGCGAACATATCAACTTTCTCGGAATCTGCCGAAACCAAATTCTTTGCTCTTTTTGGGACCTCCATACACCCACAACAATGATCTTTCAACTTTTTTTGAGAAAATTTGACGTGTTATTTTGGCATTTTCGCACGATCTTACTAGATTGCGAACATATCAACGTTCTCGGAATCTGCCGAAACCAAATTCTTGGCTCTTTTTAGGACCTCCATACACCCACAACAATGATCTTTCAACTTTTTTTGAGAAAATTTGAAGTGTTGTTTTGGCATTTTCGCACGATCTTACTAGATTGCGAACATATCAACGTTCTCGGAATCTGCCGAAACCAAATTCTTGGCTCTTTTTAGGACCTCCATACACCCACAACATTGATCTTTCAACTTTTTTTGAGAAAATTTGACGTGTTATTTTGGCATTTTCGCACGATCTTACGAGATTGCGAACATATCAACGTTCTCGGAATCTGCCGAAACCAATTTCATGGCTCTTTTTGGGACCTCCATACACCCACAACAATGATCTTTCAACATTTTTTGAGAAAATTTGACGTGTTATTTTAGCATTTTCGCACGATCTTTCGAGATTGCGAACATATCAACTTTCTCGGAATCTGCCGAAACCAAATTCTTTGCTCTTTTTGGGACCTCCATAAACCGACAACAATGATCTTTCAACTTTTTTTAAAAAAATTTGACTTGTTATTTTGGCATTTTCGCACGATCTTACGAGATTGCGAACATATCAACGTTCTCGGAATCTGCCGAAACCAAATTCTTGGCTCTTTTTATGACCTCCATACACCCACAACATTGATCTTTCAAGTTTTTTTGAGAAAATTTGACGTGTTATTTTGGCATTTTCGCACGATCTTACGAGATTGCGAACATATCAACGTTCTCGGAATCTGCCGAAACCAAATTCTTGGCTCTTTTTAGGACTCCATACACCCACAACATTGATCTTTCAACTTTTTTTGAGAAAATTTGAAGTGTTATTTTGGCATTTTCGCACGATCTTACGAGATTGCGAACATATCAACTTTCTCGGAATCTGCCGAAACCAATTTCATGGCTCTTTTTGGGACCTCCATACACCCACAACATTGATCTTTCAACATTTTTTGAGAAAATTTGACGTGTTATTTTTGCATTTTCGCACGATCTTACGAGATTGCGAACATATCAACTTTCTCGGAATCTGCCGAAACCAAATTCTTTGCTCTTTTTGGGACCTCCATACACCCACAACAATGATCTTTCAACTTTTTTTGAGAAAATTTGATGTGTTATTTTGGCATTTTCGCACGATCTTACTAGATTGCGAACATATCAACGTTCTCGGAATCTGCCGAAACCAAATTCTTGGCTCTTTTTAGGACCTCCATACACCCACAACATTGATCTTTCAACTTTTTTTGAGAAAATTTGAATTGTTGTTTTGGCATTTTCGCACGATCTTACTAGATTGCGAACATATCAACGTTCTCGGAATCTGCCGAAACCAAATTCTTGGCTCTTTTTAGGACCTCCATACACCCACAACATTGATCTTTCAACTTTTTTTGAGAAAATTTGACGTGTTATTTTGGCATTTTCGCACGATCTTACGAGATTGCGAACATATCAACGTTCTCGGAATCTGCCGAAACCAATTTCATGGCTCTTTTTGGGACCTCCATACACCCACAACAATGATCTTTCAACATTTTTTAATAAAATTTGACGTGTTATTTTGGCATTTTCGCACGATCTTACGAGATTGCGAACATATCAACGTTCTCGGAATCTGCCGAAACCAAATTCTTGGCTCTTTTTCGGACCTCCATACACCCACAACATTGATCTTTCAACTTTTTTTGAGAAAATTTGAAGTGTTATATTGGCATTTTCGCACGATCTTACGAGATTGCGAACATATCAACTTTCTCGGAATCTGCCGAAACCAATTTCATGGCTCTTTTTGGGACCTCCATACACCCACAACAATGATCTTTCAACATTTTTTGAGAAAATTTGACGTGTTATTTTAGCATTTTCGCACGACCTTACGAGATTGCGAACATATCAACTTTCTCGGAATCTGCCGAAACCAATTTCATGGCTCTTTTTGGGACCTCCATACACCCACAACATTGATCTTTCAACATTTTTTGAGAAAATTTGACGTGTTATTTTTGCATTTTCGCACGATCTTACGAGATTGCGAACATATCAACGTTCTCGGAATCTGCCGAAACCAAATTCTTGGCTCTTTTTAGGACCTCCATACACCCACAACATTGATCTTTCAACTTTTTTTGAGAAAATTTGACGTGTTATTTTGGCATTTTCGCACGATCTTACGAGATTGCGAACATATCAACGTTCTCGGAATCTGCCGAAACCAAATTCTTGGCTCTTTTTAGTACCTCCATACACCCACAACATTGATCTTTCAACTTTTTTTGAGAAAATTTGACGTGTTATTTTGGCATTTTCGCACGATCTTACGAGATTGCGAACATATCAACGTTCTCGGAATCTGCCGAAACCAATTTCATGGCTCTTTTTGGGACCTCCATACACCCACAACATTGATCTTTCAAGTTTTTTTGAGAAAATTTGAAGTGTTATTTTGGCATTTTCACACGATCTTACGAGATTGCGAACATATCAACGTTCTCGGAATCTGCCGAAACCAAATTCTTGGCTCTTTTTAGGACCTCCATACACCCACAACATTGATCTTTCAACTTTTTTTGAGAAAATTTGAAGTGTTGTTTTGGCATTTTCGCACGATCTTACTAGTTTGCGAACATATCAACGTTCTCGGAATCTGCCGAAACCAATTTCATGGCTCTTTTTGGGACCTCCATACACCCACAACATTGATCTTTCAAGTTTTTTTGAGAAAATTTGACGTGTTATTTTGTCATTTTCGCACCATCTTACGAGATTGCGAACATATCAACGTTCTCGGAATCTGCCGAAACCAAATTCATGGCTCTTTTTAGGACCTCCATACACCCACAACATTGATCTTTCAACTTTTTTTGAGAAAATTTGACGTGTTTTTTTGGCATTTTCGCACGATCTTACGAGATTGCGAACATATCAACGTTCTCGGAATCTGCCGAAACCAATTTCATGGCTCTTTTTGGGACCTCCATACACCCACAACAATGATCTTTCAACATTTTTTGAGAAAATTTGACGTGTTATTTTAGCATTTTCGCACGATCTTTCGAGATTGCGAACATATCAACTTTCTCGGAATCTGCCGAAACCAAATTCTTTGCTCTTTTTGGGACCTCCATAAACCGACAACAATGATCTTTCAACTTTTTTTAAAAAAATTTGACTTGTTATTTTGGCATTTTCGCACGATCTTACGAGATTGCGAACATATCAACGTTCTCGGAATCTGCCGAAACCAAATTCTTGGCTCTTTTTATGACCTCCATACACCCACAACATTGATCTTTCAAGTTTTTTTGAGAAAATTTGACGTGTTATTTTGGCATTTTCGCACGATCTTACGAGATTGCGAACATATCAACGTTCTCGGAATCTGCCGAAACCAAATTCTTTGCTCTTTTCGGGACCTCCATAAACCCGCAACAATGATCTTTCAACTTTTTAAAAAAAAATTTGACGTGTTATTTTGGCATTTTCGCACGATCTTACGAGATTGCGAACATATCAACGTTCTCGGAATCTGCCGAAACCAAATTCTTGGCTCTTTTTAGGACCTCCATACACCCGCAACAATGATCTTTCAACTTTTTAAAAAAAAATTTGACGTGTTATTTTGGCATTTTCGCACGATCTTACGAGATTGCGAACATATCAACGTTCTCGGAATCTGCCGAAACCAAATTCTTGGCTCTTTTTAGGACCTCCATACACCCACAACAATGATCTTTCAACATTTTTTGAGAAAATTTGACGTGTTATTTTGGCATTTTCGCACGATCTTACGAGATTGCGAACATATCAACTTTCTCGGAATCTGCCGAAACCAATTTCATGGCTCTTTTTGGGACCTCCATACACCCACAACATTGATCTTTCAAGTTTTTTTGAGAAAATTTGACGTGTTTTTTTGTCATTTTCGCACGATCTTACGAGATTGCGAACATATCAACGTTCTCGGAATCAGCCGAAACCAAATTCTTGGCTCTTTTTAGGACCTCCATACACCCACAACATTGATCTTTCAAGTTTTTTTGAGAAAATTTGACGTGTTATTTTGGCATTTTCGCACGATCTTACGAGATTGCGAACATATCAACGTTCTCGGAATCTGCCGAAACCAAATTCTTGGCTCTTTTTAGGACCTCCATACACCCACAACATTGATCTTTCATCTTTTTTTGAGAAAATTTGAAGTGTTGTTTTGGCATTTTCGCACGATCTTACTAGATTGCGAACATATAAACGTTCTCGGAATCTGCCGAAACCAAATTCTTGGCTCTTTTTAAGACCTCCATACACCCACAACATTGATCTTTCAACTTTTTTTGAGAAAATTTGACGTGTTATTTTGGCATTTTCGCACGATCTTACGAGATTGCGAACATATCAACGTTCTCGGAATCTGCCGAAACCAATTTCATGGCTCTTTTTGGGACCTCCATACACCCACAACAATGATCTTTCAACATTTTTTGAGAAAATTTGACGTGTTATTTTAGCATTTTCGCACGATCTTTCGAGATTGCGAACATATCAACTTTCTCGGAATTTGCCGAAACCAAATTCTTTGCTCTTTTTGGGACCTCCATAAACCGACAACAATGATCTTTCAACTTTTTTTAAAAAAATTTGACTTGTTATTTTGGCATTTTCGCACGATCTTACGAGATTGCGAACATATCAACGTTCTCGGAATCTGCCGAAACCAAATTCTTTGCTCTTTTTGGGACCTCCATAAACCCGCAACAATGATCTTTCAACTTTTTTAATAAATTTTTGACGTGTTATTTTGGCATTTTCGCACGATCTTACGAGATTGCGAACATATCAACGTTCTCGGAATCTGCCGAAACCAAATTCTTGGCTCTTTTTAGGACCTCCATACACCCACAACAATGATCTTTCAACATTTTTTGAGAAAATTTGACGTGTTATTTTGGCATTTTCGCACGATCTTACGAGATTGCGAACATATCAACGTTCTCGGAATCTGCGGAAACCAAATTCTTGGCTCTTTTTAGGACCTCCATACACCCACAACATTGATCTTTCAACTTTTTTTGAGAAAATTTGAAGTGTTGTTTTGGCATTTTCGCACGATCTTACTAGATTGCGAACATATCAACGTTCTCGGAATCTGCCGAAACCAAATTCTTGGCTCTTTTTAAGACCTCCATACACCCACAACATTGATCTTTCAGCTTTTTTTGAGAAAATTTGACGTGTTATTTTGGCATTTTCGCACGATCTTATGAGATTGCGAACATATCAACGTTCTCGGAATCTGCCGAAACCAATTTCATGGCTCTTTTTGGGACCTCCATACACCCACAACAATGATCTTTCAACATTTTTTGAGAAAATTTGACGTGTTATTTTAGCATTTTCGCACGATCTTTCGAGATTGCGAACATATCAACGTTCTCGGAATCTGCCGAAACCAAATTCTTGCAACTTTTTGGGACCTTCATACACCCACAACATTGATCTTTCAACTTTTTTTGAGAAAATTTGAAGTGTTATTTTGGCATTTTCGCACGATCTTACGAGATTGCGAACATATCAACTTTCTCGGAATCTGCCGAAACCAAATTCTTTGCTCTTTTTGGGACCTCCATAAACCCACAACAATGATCTTTCAACTTTTTTTAAAAAAATTTGACGTGTTATTTTGTCATTTTCGCACGATCTTACGAGATTGCGAACATATCAACGTTCTCGGAATCTGCCGAAACCAAATTCTTGCAACTTTTTGGGACCTCCATACACCCACAACATTGATCTTTCAACTTTTTTTGAGAAAATTTGAAGTGTTATTTTGGCATTTTCGCACGATCTTACGAGATTGCGAACATATCAACTTTCTCGGAATCTGCCGAAACCAAATTCTTTGCTCTTTTTGGGACTTCCATAAACCCACAACAATGATCTTTCAACTTTTTTTAAAAAAATTTGACGTGGTATTTTGTCATTTTCGCACGATCTTACGAGATTGCGAACATATCAACGTTCTCGGAATCTGCCGAAACCAATTTCATGGCTCTTTTTGGGACCTCCATACACCCACAACATTGATCTTTCAAGTTTTTTTGAGAAAATTTGACGTGTTATTTTGGCATTTTCGCACGATCTTACGAGATTGCGAACATATCAACGTTCTCGGAATCTGCCGAAACCAAATTCTTGGCTCTTTTTAGGACCTCCATACACCCACAACATTGATCTTTCAACTTTTTTTGAGAAAATTTGAAGTGTTGTTTTGGCATTTTCGCACGATCTTACTAGATTGCGAACATATCAACGTTCTCGGAATCTGCCGAAACCAAATTCTTGGCTCTTTTTAAGACCTCCATACACCCACAACATTGATCTTTCAACTTTTTTTGAGAAAATTTGACGTGTTATTTTGGCATTTTCGCACGATCTTACGAGATTGCGAACATATCAACGTTCTCGGAATCTGCCGAAACCAATTTCATGGCTCTTTTTGGGACCTCCATACACCCACAACATTGATCTTTCAAGTTTTTTTGAGAAAATTTGACGTGTTATTTTGGCATTTTCGCACGATCTTACGAGATTGCGAACATATCAACGTTCTCGGAATCTGCCGAAACCAAATTCTTGGCTCTTTTTAGGACCTCCATACACCCACAACATTGATCTTTCAACTTTTTTTGAGAAAATTTGAAGTGTTGTTTTGGCATTTTCGCACGATCTTACTAGATTGCGAACATATCAACGTTCTCGGAATCTGCCGAAACCAAATTCTTGGCTCTTTTTAAGACCTCCATACACCCACAACATTGATATTTCAGCTTTTTTTGAGAAAATTTGACGTGTTATTTTGGCATTTTCGCACGATCTTATGAGATTGCGAACATATCAACGTTCTCGGAATCTGCCGAAACCAATTTCATGGCTCTTTTTGGGACCTCCATACACCCACAACAATGATCTTTCAAGTTTTTTTGAGAAAATTTGAAGTGTTATTTTGGCATTTTCGCACGATCTTACGAGATTGCGAACATATCAACTTTCTCGGAATCTGCCGAAACCAAATTCTTTTTCTCTTTTTGGGACCTCCATAAACCCACAACAATGATCTTTCAACTTTTTTTGAGAAAATTTGAAGTGTTATTTTGGCATTTTCGCACGATCTTACGAGATTGCGAACATATCAACTTTCTCGGAATCTGCCGAAACCAATTTCATGGCTCTTTTTGGGACCTCCATACACCCACAACATTGATCTTTCAAGTTTTTTTGAGAAAATTTGAAGTGTTATTTTGGCATTTTCGCACGATCTTACGAGATTGCGAACATATCAACGTTCTCGGAATCTGCCGAAACCAAATTCTTGGCTCTTTTTAGGACCTCCATACACCCACAACATTGATCTTTCAACTTTTTTTGAGAAAATTTGAAGTGTTGTTTTGGCATTTTCGCACGATCTTACTAGATTGCGAACATATCAACGTTCTCGGAATCTGCCGAAACCAAATTCTTGGCTCTTTTTAGGACCTCCATACACCCACAACATTGATCTTTCAACTTTTTTTGAGAAAATTTGACGTGTTTTTTTGGCATTTTCGCACGATCTTACGAGATTGCGAACATATCAACGTTCTCGGAATCTGCCGAAACCAATTTCATGGCTCTTTTTGGGACCTCCATACACCCACAACAATGATCTTTCAACATTTTTTGAGAAAATTTGACGTGTTATTTTAGCATTTTCGCACGATCTTTCGAGATTGCGAACATATCAACTTTCTCGGAATCTGCCGAAACCAAATTCTTTGCTCTTTTTGGGACCTCCATAAACCGACAACAATGATCTTTCAACTTTTTTTAAAAAAATTTGACTTGTTATTTTGGCATTTTCGCACGATCTTACGAGATTGCGAACATATCAACGTTCTCGGAATCTGCCGAAACCAAATTCTTGGCTCTTTTTATGACCTCCATACACCCACAACATTGATCTTTCAAGTTTTTTTGAGAAAATTTGACGTGTTATTTTGGCATTTTCGCACGATCTTACGAGATTGCGAACATATCAACGTTCTCGGAATCTGCCGAAACCAAATTCTTTGCTCTTTTCGGGACCTCCATAAACCCGCAACAATGATCTTTCAACTTTTTAAAAAAAAATTTGACGTGTTATTTTGGCATTTTCGCACGATCTTACGAGATTGCGAACATATCAACGTTCTCGGAATCTGCCGAAACCAAATTCTTGGCTCTTTTTAGGACCTCCATACACCCGCAACAATGATCTTTCAACTTTTTAAAAAAAAATTTGACGTGTTATTTTGGCATTTTCGCACGATCTTACGAGATTGCGAACATATCAACGTTCTCGGAATCTGCCGAAACCAAATTCTTGGCTCTTTTTAGGACCTCCATACACCCACAACAATGATCTTTCAACATTTTTTGAGAAAATTTGACGTGTTATTTTGGCATTTTCGCACGATCTTACGAGATTGCGAACATATCAACTTTCTCGGAATCTGCCGAAACCAATTTCATGGCTCTTTTTGGGACCTCCATACACCCACAACATTGATCTTTCAAGTTTTTTTGAGAAAATTTGACGTGTTTTTTTGTCATTTTCGCACGATCTTACGAGATTGCGAACATATCAACGTTCTCGGAATCAGCCGAAACCAAATTCTTGGCTCTTTTTAGGACCTCCATACACCCACAACATTGATCTTTCAAGTTTTTTTGAGAAAATTTGACGTGTTATTTTGGCATTTTCGCACGATCTTACTAGATTGCGAACATATCAACGTTCTCGGAATCTGCCGAAACCAAATTCTTGGCTCTTTTTAAGACCTCCATACACCCACAACATTGATCTTTCAACTTTTTTTGAGAAAATTTGACGTGTTATTTTGGCATTTTCGCACGATCTTACGAGATTGCGAACATATCAACGTTCTCGGAATCTGCCGAAACCAATTTCATGGCTCTTTTTGGGACCTCCATACACCCACAACAATGATCTTTCAAGTTTTTTTGAGAAAATTTGAAGTGTTATTTTGGCATTTTCGCACGATCTTACGAGATTGCGAACATATCAACTTTCTCGGAATCTGCCGAAACCAAATTCTTTGCTCTTTTTGGGACCTCCATAAACCCACAACAATGATCTTTCAACTTTTTTTGAGAAAATTTGAAGTGTTATTTTGGCATTTTCGCACGATCTTACGAGATTGCGAACATATCAACTTTCTCGGAATCTGCCGAAACCAATTTCATGGCTCTTTTTGGGACCTCCATACACCCACAACATTGATCTTTCAAGTTTTTTTGAGAAAATTTGAAGTGTTATTTTGGCATTTTCGCACGATCTTACGAGATTGCGAACATATCAACGTTCTCGGAATCTGCCGAAACCAAATTCTTGGCTCTTTTTAGGACCTCCATACACCCACAACATTGATCTTTCAACTTTTTTTGAGAAAATTTGAAGTGTTGTTTTGGCATTTTCGCACGATCTTACTAGATTGCGAACATATCAACGTTCTCGGAATCTGCCGAAACCAAATTCTTGGCTCTTTTTAGGACCTCCATACACCCACAACATTGATCTTTCAACTTTTTTTGAGAAAATTTGACGTGTTTTTTTGGCATTTTCGCACGATCTTACGAGATTGCGAACATATCAACGTTCTCGGAATCTGCCGAAACCAATTTCATGGCTCTTTTTGGGACCTCCATACACCCACAACAATGATCTTTCAACATTTTTTGAGAAAATTTGACGTGTTATTTTAGCATTTTCGCACGATCTTTCGAGATTGCGAACATATCAACTTTCTCGGAATCTGCCGAAACCAAATTCTTTGCTCTTTTTGGGACCTCCATAAACCGACAACAATGATCTTTCAACTTTTTTTAAAAAAATTTGACTTGTTATTTTGGCATTTTCGCACGATCTTACGAGATTGCGAACATATCAACGTTCTCGGAATCTGCCGAAACCAAATTCTTGGCTCTTTTTATGACCTCCATACACCCACAACATTGATCTTTCAAGTTTTTTTGAGAAAATTTGACGTGTTATTTTGGCATTTTCGCACGATCTTACGAGATTGCGAACATATCAACGTTCTCGGAATCTGCCGAAACCAAATTCTTTGCTCTTTTCGGGACCTCCATAAACCCGCAACAATGATCTTTCAACTTTTTAAAAAAAAATTTGACGTGTTATTTTGGCATTTTCGCACGATCTTACGAGATTGCGAACATATCAACGTTCTCGGAATCTGCCGAAACCAAATTCTTGGCTCTTTTTAGGACCTCCATACACCCGCAACAATGATCTTTCAACTTTTTAAAAAAAAATTTGACGTGTTATTTTGGCATTTTCGCACGATCTTACGAGATTGCGAACATATCAACGTTCTCGGAATCTGCCGAAACCAAATTCTTGGCTCTTTTTAGGACCTCCATACACCCACAACAATGATCTTTCAACATTTTTTGAGAAAATTTGACGTGTTATTTTGGCATTTTCGCACGATCTTACGAGATTGCGAACATATCAACTTTCTCGGAATCTGCCGAAACCAATTTCATGGCTCTTTTTGGGACCTCCATACACCCACAACATTGATCTTTCAAGTTTTTTTGAGAAAATTTGACGTGTTTTTTTGTCATTTTCGCACGATCTTACGAGATTGCGAACATATCAACGTTCTCGGAATCAGCCGAAACCAAATTCTTGGCTCTTTTTAGGACCTCCATACACCCACAACATTGATCTTTCAAGTTTTTTTGAGAAAATTTGACGTGTTATTTTGGCATTTTCGCACGATCTTACGAGATTGCGAACATATCAACGTTCTCGGAATCTGCCGAAACCAAATTCTTGGCTCTTTTTAGGACCTCCATACACCCACAACATTGATCTTTCATCTTTTTTTGAGAAAATTTGAAGTGTTGTTTTGGCATTTTCGCACGATCTTACTAGATTGCGAACATATAAACGTTCTCGGAATCTGCCGAAACCAAATTCTTGGCTCTTTTTAAGACCTCCATACACCCACAACATTGATCTTTCAACTTTTTTTGAGAAAATTTGACGTGTTATTTTGGCATTTTCGCACGATCTTACGAGATTGCGAACATATCAACGTTCTCGGAATCTGCCGAAACCAATTTCATGGCTCTTTTTGGGACCTCCATACACCCACAACAATGATCTTTCAACATTTTTTGAGAAAATTTGACGTGTTATTTTAGCATTTTCGCACGATCTTTCGAGATTGCGAACATATCAACTTTCTCGGAATCTGCCGAAACCAAATTCTTTGCTCTTTTTGGGACCTCCATAAACCGACAACAATGATCTTTCAACTTTTTTTAAAAAAATTTGACTTGTTATTTTGGCATTTTCGCACGATCTTACGAGATTGCGAACATATCAACGTTCTCGGAATCAGCCGAAACCAAATTCTTGGCTCTTTTTAGGACCTCCATACACCCACAACATTGATCTTTCAAGTTTTTTTGAGAAAATTTGACGTGTTATTTTGGCATTTTCGCACGATCTTACGAGATTGCGAACATATCAACGTTCTCGGAATCTGCCGAAACCAAATTCTTGGCTCTTTTTAGGACCTCCATACACCCACAACATTGATCTTTCATCTTTTTTTGAGAAAATTTGAAGTGTTGTTTTGGCATTTTCGCACGATCTTACTAGATTGCGAACATATAAACGTTCTCGGAATCTGCCGAAACCAAATTCTTGGCTCTTTTTAAGACCTCCATACACCCACAACATTGATCTTTCAACTTTTTTTGAGAAAATTTGACGTGTTATTTTGGCATTTTCGCACGATCTTACGAGATTGCGAACATATCAACGTTCTCGGAATCTGCCGAAACCAATTTCATGGCTCTTTTTGGGACCTCCATACACCCACAACAATGATCTTTCAACATTTTTTGAGAAAATTTGACGTGTTATTTTAGCATTTTCGCACGATCTTACGAGATTGCGAACATATCAACGTTCTCGGAATCTGCCGAAACCAAATTCTTTGCTCTTTTCGGGACCTCCATAAACCCGCAACAATGATCTTTCAACTTTTTAAAAAAAAATTTGACGTGTTATTTTGGCATTTTCGCACGATCTTACGAGATTGCGAACATATCAACGTTCTCGGAATCTGCCGAAACCAAATTCTTGGCTCTTTTTAGGACCTCCATACACCCGCAACAATGATCTTTCAACTTTTTAAAAAAAAATTTGACGTGTTATTTTGGCATTTTCGCACGATCTTACGAGATTGCGAACATATCAACGTTCTCGGAATCTGCCGAAACCAAATTCTTGGCTCTTTTTAGGACCTCCATACACCCACAACAATGATCTTTCAACATTTTTTGAGAAAATTTGACGTGTTATTTTGGCATTTTCGCACGATCTTACGAGATTGCGAACATATCAACTTTCTCGGAATCTGCCGAAACCAATTTCATGGCTCTTTTTGGGACCTCCATACACCCACAACATTGATCTTTCAAGTTTTTTTGAGAAAATTTGACGTGTTTTTTTGTCATTTTCGCACGATCTTACGAGATTGCGAACATATCAACGTTCTCGGAATCAGCCGAAACCAAATTCTTGGCTCTTTTTAGGACCTCCATACACCCACAACATTGATCTTTCAAGTTTTTTTGAGAAAATTTGACGTGTTATTTTGGCATTTTCGCACGATCTTACGAGATTGCGAACATATCAACGTTCTCGGAATCTGCCGAAACCAAATTCTTGGCTCTTTTTAGGACCTCCATACACCCACAACATTGATCTTTCATCTTTTTTTGAGAAAATTTGAAGTGTTGTTTTGGCATTTTCGCACGATCTTACTAGATTGCGAACATATAAACGTTCTCGGAATCTGCCGAAACCAAATTCTTGGCTCTTTTTAAGACCTCCATACACCCACAACATTGATCTTTCAACTTTTTTTGAGAAAATTTGACGTGTTATTTTGGCATTTTCGCACGATCTTACGAGATTGCGAACATATCAACGTTCTCGGAATCTGCCGAAACCAATTTCATGGCTCTTTTTGGGACCTCCATACACCCACAACAATGATCTTTCAACATTTTTTGAGAAAATTTGACGTGTTATTTTAGCATTTTCGCACGATCTTTCGAGATTGCGAACATATCAACTTTCTCGGAATCTGCCGAAACCAAATTCTTTGCTCTTTTTGGGACCTCCATAAACCGACAACAATGATCTTTCAACTTTTTTTAAAAAAATTTGACTTGTTATTTTGGCATTTTCGCACGATCTTACGAGATTGCGAACATATCAACGTTCTCGGAATCAGCCGAAACCAAATTCTTGGCTCTTTTTAGGACCTCCATACACCCACAACATTGATCTTTCAAGTTTTTTTGAGAAAATTTGACGTGTTATTTTGGCATTTTCGCACGATCTTACGAGATTGCGAACATATCAACGTTCTCGGAATCTGCCGAAACCAAATTCTTGGCTCTTTTTAGGACCTCCATACACCCACAACATTGATCTTTCATCTTTTTTTGAGAAAATTTGAAGTGTTGTTTTGGCATTTTCGCACGATCTTACTAGATTGCGAACATATAAACGTTCTCGGAATCTGCCGAAACCAAATTCTTGGCTCTTTTTAAGACCTCCATACACCCACAACATTGATCTTTCAACTTTTTTTGAGAAAATTTGACGTGTTATTTTGGCATTTTCGCACGATCTTACGAGATTGCGAACATATCAACGTTCTCGGAATCTGCCGAAACCAATTTCATGGCTCTTTTTGGGACCTCCATACACCCACAACAATGATCTTTCAACATTTTTTGAGAAAATTTGACGTGTTATTTTAGCATTTTCGCACGATCTTTCGAGATTGCGAACATATCAACTTTCTCGGAATCTGCCGAAACCAAATTCTTTGCTCTTTTTGGGACCTCCATAAACCGACAACAATGATCTTTCAACTTTTTTTAAAAAAATTTGACTTGTTATTTTGGCATTTTCGCACGATCTTACGAGATTGCGAACATATCAACGTTCTCGGAATCTGCCGAAACCAAATTCTTTGCTCTTTTTGGGACCTCCATAAACCCGCAACAATGATCTTTCAACTTTTTTAATAAAATTTTGACGTGTTATTTTGGCATTTTCGCACGATCTTACGAGATTGCGAACATATCAACGTTCTCGGAATCTGCCGAAACCAAATTCTTGGCTCTTTTTAGGACCTCCATACACCCACAACAATGATCTTTCAACATTTTTTGAGAAAATTTGACGTGTTATTTTGGCATTTTCGCACGATCTTACGAGATTGCGAACATATCAACGTTCTCGGAATCTGCCGAAACCAAATTCTTGGCTCTTTTTAGGACCTCCATACACCCACAACATTGATCTTTCAACTTTTATTGAGAAAATTTGAAGTGTTGTTTTGGCATTTTCGCACGATCTTACTAGATTGCGAACATATCAACGTTCTCGGAATCTGCCGAAACCAAATTCTTGGCTCTTTTTAAGACCTCCATACACCCACAACATTGATCTTTCAGCTTTTTTTGAGAAAATTTGACGTGTTATTTTGGCATTTTCGCACGATCTTATGAGATTGCGAACATATCAACGTTCTCGGAATCTGCCGAAACCAATTTCATGGCTCTTTTTGGGACCTCCATACACCCACAACAATGATCTTTCAAGTTTTTTTGAGAAAATTTGAAGTGTTATTTTGGCATTTTCGCACGATCTTACGAGATTGCGAACATATCAACTTTCTCGGAATCTGCCGAAACCAAATTCTTTGCTCTTTTTGGGACCTCCATAAACCCACAACAATGATCTTTCAACTTTTTTTGAGAAAATTTGAAGTGTTATTTTGGCATTTTCGCACGATCTTACGAGATTGCGAACATATCAACTTTCTCGGAATCTGCCGAAACCAATTTCATGGCTCTTTTTGGGACCTCCATACACCCACAACATTGATCTTTCAAGTTTTTTTGAGAAAATTTGAAGTGTTATTTTGGCATTTTCGCACGATCTTACGAGATTGCGAACATATCAACGTTCTCGGAATCTGCCGAAACCAAATTCTTGGCTCTTTTTAGGACCTCCATACACCCACAACATTGATCTTTCAACTTTTTTTGAGAAAATTTGAAGTGTTGTTTTGGCATTTTCGCACGATCTTACTAGATTGCGAACATATCAACGTTATCGGAATCTGCCGAAACCAAATTCTTGGCTCTTTTTAGGACCTCCATACACCCACAACATTGATCTTTCAACTTTTTTTGAGAAAATTTGACGTGTTTTTTTGGCATTTTCGCACGATCTTACGAGATTGCGAACATATCAACGTTCTCGGAATCTGCCGAAACCAATTTCATGGCTCTTTTTGGGACCTCCATACACCCACAACAATGATCTTTCAACATTTTTTGAGAAAATTTGACGTGTTATTTTAGCATTTTCGCACGATCTTTCGAGAATGCGAACATATCAACGTTCTCGGAATCTGCCGAAACCAAATTCTTGCAACTTTTTGGGACCTTCATACACCCACAACATTGATCTTTCAACTTTTTTTGAGAAAATTTGAAGTGTTATTTTGGCATTTTCGCACGATCTTACGAGATTGCGAACATATCAACTTTCTCGGAATCTGCCGAAACCAAATTCTTTGCTCTTTTTGGGACCTCCATAAACCCACAACAATGATCTTTCAACTTTTTTTAAAAAAATTTGACGTGTTATTTTGTCATTTTCGCACGATCTTACGAGATTGCGAACATATCAACGTTCTCGGAATCTGCCGAAACCAAATTCTTGCAACTTTTTGGGACCTCCATACACCCACAACATTGATCTTTCAACTTTTTTTGAGAAAATTTGAAGTGTTATTTTGGCATTTTCGCACGATCTTACGAGATTGCGAACATATCAACTTTCTCGGAATCTGCCGAAACCAAATTCTTTGCTCTTTTTGGGACCTCCATAAACCCACAACAATGATCTTTCAACTTTTTTTTAAAAAATTTGACGTGTTATTTTGTCATTTTCGCACGATCTTACGAGATTGCGAACATATCAACGTTCTCGGAATCTGCCGAAACCAAATTCTTGCAACTTTTTGGGACCTCCATACACCCACAACATTGATCTTTCAACTTTTTTTGAGAAATTTGAGGTGTTTTTTTGGCATTTTCGCACGATCTTACGAGATTGCGAACATATCAACGTTCTCGGAATCTGCCGAAACCAATTTCATGGCTCTTTTTGGGACCTCCATACACCCACAACAATGATCTTTCAACATTTTTTGAGAAAATTTGACGTGTTATTTTAGCATTTTCGCACGATCTTTCGAGATTGCGAACATATCAACGTTCTCGGAATCTGCCGAAACCAAATTCTTGCAACTTTTTGGGACCTTCATACACCCACAACATTGATCTTTCAACTTTTTTTGAGAAAATTTGAAGTGTTATTTTGGCATTTTCGCACGATCTTACGAGATTGCGAACATATCAACTTTCTCGGAATCTGCCGAAACCAAATTCTTTGCTCTTTTTGGGACCTCCATAAACCCACAACAATGATCTTTCAACTTTTATTAAAAAAATTTGACGTGTTATTTTGTCATTTTCGCACGATCTTACGAGATTGCGAACATATCAACGTTCTCGGAATCTGCCGAAACCAAATTCTTGCAACTTTTTGGGACCTCCATACACCCACAACATTGATCTTTCAACTTTTTTTGAGAAAATTTGAAGTGTTATTTTGGCATTTTCGCATGATCTTACGAGATTGCGAACATATCAACTTTCTCGGAATCTGCCGAAACCAAATTCTTTGCTCTTTTTGGGACCTCCATAAACCCACAACAATGATCTTTCAACTTTTTTTTAAAAAATTTGACGTGTTATTTTGTCATTTTCGCACGATCTTACGAGATTGCGAACATATCAACGTTCTCGGAATCTGCCGAAACCAAATTCTTGCAACTTTTTGGGACCTCCATACACCCACAACATTGATCTTTCAACTTTTTTTGAGAAATTTGAGGTGTTTTTTTGGCATTTTCGCACGATCTTACGAGATTGCGAACATATCAACGTTCTCGGAATCTGCCGAAACCAAATTCTTGGCTCTTTTTCGGACCTCCATACACCCACAACATTGATCTTTCAACTTTTTTTGAGAAAATTTGACGTGTTATTTTGGCATTTTCGCACGATCTTACGAGATTGCGAACATATCAACGTTCTCGGAATCTGCCGAAACCAATTTCATGGCTCTTTTTGGGACCTCCATACACCCACAACAATGATCTTTCAACATTTTTTGAGAAAATTTGACGTGTTATTTTAGCATTTTCGCACGATCTTTCGAGATTGCGAACATATCAACGTTCTCGGAATCTGCCGAAACCAAATTCTTGCAACTTTTTGGGACCTTCATACACCCACAACATTGATCTTTCAACTTTTTTTGAGAAAATTTGAAGTGTTATTTTGGCATTTTTGCACGATCTTACGAGATTGCGAACATATCAACTTTCTCGGAATCTGCCGAAACCAAATTCTTTGCTCTTTTTGGGACCTCCATAAACCCACAACAATGATCTTTCAACTTTTATTAAAAAAATTTGACGTGTTATTTTGTCATTTTCGCACGATCTTACGAGATTGCGAACATATCAACGTTCTCGGAATCTGCCGAAACCAAATTCTTGCAACTTTTTGGGACCTCCATACACCCACAACATTGATCTTTCAACTTTTTTTGAGAAAATTTGAAGTGTTATTTTGGCATTTTCGCACGATCTTACGAGATTGCGAACATATCAACTTTCTCGGAATCTGCCGAAACCAAATTCTTTGCTCTTTTTGGGACCTCCATAAACCCACAACAATGATCTTTCAACTTTTTTTTAAAAAATTTGACGTGTTATTTTGTCATTTTCGCACGATCTTACGAGATTGCGAACATATCAACGTTCTCGGAATCTGCCGAAACCAAATTCTTGCAACTTTTTGGGACCTCCATACACCCACAACATTGATCTTTCAACTTTTTTTGAGAAATTTGAGGTGTTTTTTTGGCATTTTCGCACGATCTTACGAGATTGCGAACATATCAACGTTCTCGGAATCTGCCGAAACCAATTTCATGGCTCTTTTTGGGACCTCCATACACCCACAACAATGATCTTTCAACATTTTTTGAGAAAATTTGACGTGTTATTTTAGCATTTTCGCACGATCTTTCGAGATTGCGAACATCTCAACTTTCTCGGAATCTGCCGAAACCAAATTCTTTGCTCTTTTTGGGACCTCCATAAACCGACAACAATGATCTTTCAACTTTTTTTTAAAAAATTTGACTTGTTATTTTGGCATTTTCGCACGATCTTACGAGATTGCGAACATATCAACGTTCTCGGAATCTGCCGAAACCAAATTCTTGGCTCTTTTTATGACCTCCATACACCCACAACATTGATCTTTCAAGTTTTTTTAAGAAAATTTGACGTGTTATTTTGGCATTTTCGCACGATCTTACGAGATTGCGAACATATCAACGTTCTCGGAATCTGCCGAAACCAAATTCTTGGCTCTTTTTAGGACCTCCATACACCCACAACATTGATCTTTCAACTTTTTTTGAGAAAATTTGAAGTGTTGTTTTGGCATTTTCGCACGATCTTACTAGATTGCGAACATATCAACGTTCTCGGAATCTGCCGAAACCAAATTCTTGGCTCTTTTTAAGACCTCCATACACCCACAACATTGATCTTTCAACTTTTTTTGAGAAAATTTGACGTGTTATTTTGGCATTTTCGCACGATCTTACGAGATTGCGAACATATCAACGTTCTCGGAATCTGCCGAAACCAAATTCTTGGCTCTTTTTAGGACCTCCATACACCCACAACATTGATCTTTCAACTTTTTTTGAGAAAATTTGACGTGTTATTTTGGCATTTTCGCACGATCTTACGAGATTGCGAACATATCAACGTTCTCGGAATCTGCCGAAACCAAATTCTTGGCTCTTTTTAGGACCTCCATACACCCACAACATTGATCTTTCAACTTTTTTTGAGAAAATTTGATGTGTTATTTTGGTATTTTCGAACGATCTTACGAGATTGCGAACATATCAACGTTCTCGGAATCTGCCGAAACCAAATTCTTTGCTCTTTTTGGGACCTCCATAAACCCGCAACAATGATCTTTCAACATTTTTTAATAAAATTTGACGTGTTATTTTGGCATTTTCGCACGATCTTACGAGATTGCGAACATATCAACGTTCTCGGAATCTGCCGAAACCAAATTCTTGGCTCTTTTTAGGACCTCCATACACCCACAACATTGATCTTTCAACTTTTTTTGAGAAAATTTGACGTGTTATTTTGGCATTTTCGCACGATCTTACGAGATTGCGAACATATCAACGTTCTCGGAATCTGCCGAAACCAATTTCATGGCTCTTTTTGGGACCTCCATACACCCACAACAATGATCTTTCAACATTTTTTGAGAAAATTTGACGTGTTATTTTAGCATTTTCGCACGATCTTTCGAGATTGCGAACATATCAACGTTCTCGGAATCTGCCGAAACCAAATTCTTGCAACTTTTTGGGACCTTCATACACCCACAACATTGATCTTTCAACTTTTTTTGAGAAAATTTGAAGTGTTATTTTGTCATTTTCGCACGATCTTACGAGATTGCGAACATATCAACGTTCTCGGAATCTGCCGAAACCAAATTCTTGAAACTTTTTGGGACCTCCATACACCCACAACATTGATCTTTCAACTTTTTTTGAGAAAATTTGAAGTGCTATTTTGGCATTTTCGCACGATCTTACGAGATTGCGAACATATCAACTTTCTCGGAATCTGCCGAAACCAAATTCTTTGCTCTTTTTGGGACCTCCATAAACCGACAACAATGATCTTTCAACTTTTTTAAAAAAAATTTGACTTGTTATTTTGGCATTTTCGCACGATCTGACGAGATTGCGAACATATCAACGTTCTCGGAATCTGCCGAAACCAAATTCTTGGCTCTTTTTACGACCTCCATACACCCACAACATTGATCTTTCAACTTTTTTTGAGAAAATTTGAAGTGTTATTTTGGCATTTTCGCACGATCTTACGAGATTGCGAACATATCAACTTTCTCGGAATCTGCCGAAACCAAATTCTTTGCTCTTTTTGGGACCTCCATAAACCCACAACAATGATCTTTCAACTTTTTTTTTAAAAATTTGACGTGTTATTTTGTCATTTTCGCACGATCTTACGAGATTGCGAACATATCAACGTTCTCGGAATCTGCCGAAACCAAATTCTTGCAACTTTTTGGGACCTCCATACACCCACAACATTGATCTTTCAACTTTTTTTGAGAAATTTGAGGTGTTTTTTTGGCATTTTCGCACGATCTTACGAGATTGCGAACATATCAACGTTCTCGGAATCTGCCGAAACCAATTTCATGGCTCTTTTTGGGACCTCCATACACCCACAACAATGATCTTTCAACATTTTTTGAGAAAATTTGACGTGTTATTTTAGCATTTTCGCACGATCTTTCGAGATTGCGAACATATCAACTTTCTCGGAATCTGCCGAAACCAAATTCTTTGCTCTTTTTGGGACCTCCATAAACCGACAACAATGATCTTTCAACTTTTTTTTAAAAAATTTGACTTGTTATTTTGGCATTTTCGCACGATCTTACGAGATTGCGAACATATCAACGTTCTCGGAATCTGCCGAAACCAAATTCTTGGCTCTTTTTATGACCTCCATACACCCACAACATTGATCTTTCAAGTTTTTTTGAGAAAATTTGACGTGTTATTTTGGCATTTTCGCACGATCTTACGAGATTGCGAACATATCAACGTTCTCGGAATCTGCCGAAACCAAATTCTTGGCTCTTTTTAGGACCTCCATACACCCACAACATTGATCTTTCAACTTTTTTTGAGAAAATTTGAAGTGTTGTTTTGGCATTTTCGCACGATCTTACTAGATTGCGAACATATCAACGTTCTCGGAATCTGCCGAAACCAAATTCTTGGCTCTTTTTAAGACCTCCATACACCCACAACATTGATCTTTCAACTTTTTTTGAGAAAATTTGACGTGTTATTTTGGCATTTTCGCACGATCTTACGAGATTGCGAACATATCAACGTTCTCGGAATCTGCCGAAACCAAATTCTTGGCTCTTTTTAGGACCTCCATACACCCACAACATTGATCTTTCAACTTTTTTTGAGAAAATTTGACGTGTTATTTTGGCATTTTCGCACGATCTTACGAGATTGCGAACATATCAACGTTCTCGGAATCTGCCGAAACCAAATTCTTGGCTCTTTTTAGGACCTCCATACACCCACAACATTGATCTTTCAACTTTTTTTGAGAAAATTTGATGTGTTATTTTGGTATTTTCGAACGATCTTACGAGATTGCGAACATATCAACGTTCTCGGAATCTGCCGAAACCAAATTCTTTGCTCTTTTTGGGACCTCCATAAACCCGCAACAATGATCTTTCAACATTTTTTAATAAAATTTGACGTGTTATTTTGGCATTTTCGCACGATCTTACGAGATTGCGAACATATCAACGTTCTCGGAATCTGCCGAAACCAAATTCTTGGCTCTTTTTCGGACCTCCA